>CM038043.1:134272762-137249012 GCA_021397845.1 Areca catechu
TCGAGTCAACTTGAATGTCTGCATGCCAGAAAACTTCTTGCCATGCCAAACTTCGAGTCGACTTGCCAGTCTTAAGTCGGCTCTTGAGATTTAGGTCCTCAGTTGTTCAATCTTCTTCAGACTTCTTCCAATGACTTCAAAATAGCTCAAAAACTTTCCAACTCCTTCAAAAACTGATCTTGAGAAAATCAAACTAGAAAACTACATAGAAGTGGCCCTTTTTTATGAATGCATGATTGATTTTTTTATGGGCTCTTCTTTATACTGTATTTCAACAAAAATTAACTTGACATTCTACAATGTTATAGAAAGCAAGGTTGTTCAATGAAAACATCCTACAAAAACTTTGAGAACACTTGAAAGATAGTCAGTAATTAAATGCATACTCCAATGTTTGGTTATCATCAAAATCATTTCAGGGGTCAACAATCTCCCCTTTTTTGATGATGGCAAAATATTGAGCATGGAAAAACTTTATATATAAAAAAAAACTCGCGTATGACTTTCAAATTGAGATATATTTATATGTATCAACAAGTATCATAAAAGTATTGAAAGTATCAGAGCTGATCAACAGGGTATCAAAGCTTTTGAATTAGATCTAATATGTATCAGAGTTAATATTTATCAATAAATTGAAGTCAAAAATATATCAGAGCTTAAAAAAAATATCAAGACAAAATGTATCAGAGCTTAGGCACACAATTATCAAGACAAACAAAATGTATCAGAGCTTGGTTATCATAGAATATCAGAGCTATTTTACCAAGATTGTATCAGAGCTATTATTAAAGCAAATTGTGAACAACAAGGATGACTCCCCCTGTTTCACTCAATCCAAGCATAGTTTCAATAGATTTTGCCAAAAGATTTTGCAAGTTTTCCATGCACATACAATTACTCCCCCTTTTTGTCATTAGTCAAAAAGGTATTTAGAACCAAATTACTCGATCTTTTTGAATAGAATAAGAACATTGATAACATAATTTCACTTTCTCATAGAATTTTTTTTTAATTGAAATTCTTCATTAACACTCTGATGAGGTGTTTCTCCACCTTATTAGGTTAAATAAAGAGATTAATCATTGAGATCATTCAAAGAAGCAATAAGATATAACAATAAGAGAACTCATCATCAAAGTACACAAAGATTTGCAAAAGAAAGCATTTCATTACTTTGAAGGAAAGTACAATAGATCAGAAGGTAATACATCCAAAAGATACATAAAAAAGAAACAACACAAAGTTACAAAATAGTCTTCTTCCTCACTAGAGGAAGAGCTAATTTCTAAAACAACTGAGGAGGTCTTAGTTTTCATTGGTTTAAATATAAGATCTCTATTTCGAGTCCTAGTAGGGGCCTTAAAAGCTTTAAGTTTTCCTTTAGCCCTAGATTTAGGTTTAGCTCTAGTGGGTGTTGGATCTTCTTTAACATTAGAAGGTGGCACACTAGGTTCTACTAGAGCTGGTAAAGCAGGTTATGAAGAGATAGGTGTAGGATCAAATAGTCCTGGTGGTACAAATGGTGGTGCTTGAGCTGGTGGAGAACTTGAGTGTGCTGGTGGCTGGTTGGAGGAAGATGCTCCGAATGCCTCGATAGCATATGATAATCTGGATAAGAAGACCCAAACTGTCCACAACTCATTTTTCAGTTCTTCTACTCCCTTCTGAATGCACTGCATCTCAACTACCTGCTGAGCACTGAAGGTATCAGTAGCTCCTCTCAATCCACCAAAGTCCGCATGTAGGTCTCTAATAATAGAATGAATGTCCTCCTATGGGTGCGGTTTGCTCTCCACTGCCTCCACCCTGGTGGTCAACTATGCCAGCTGTGCCCGGATCTCCTGTAATCCAGTGTTGACTGTTTGACGAAGGTCGGCAAACATTGAAATAAATGAGCTCATCAGGGACTCAGAAAGTAGTATAATATGCTGGGCTATGAAAGCCTGTGAAGCTTATGGTGTTGAAGTAGAAGGTCCGGGAGCATGTCCAATAGAAGGTGCTGGAGATGTCCTGGGACTGTCAGGCTCTCTCTATGTCTGACCATGCTTATCAGTCTCAGCCTGTGTACCATCATCTCCTCTGGCTACAGTAGTCTCAGTATCTTCAGTTGGATGCCCTGTATGATCATCCTCGTCATCATCTGAGGAGGTAGCAACCCTCTATCCAGATATCCTTTTCGACCAAACTCCTTCTACCAAATGGTAACCCATCCTTTAAAGGGACTTCATCGAATAGGTATCTGTGTGGTGCAAAGGTCTACCACTCTCTCCAGTCATGTCTAATCCAGCCTCCTGAAATAACAGTATGAAGACCATTCCATATGGCAGGCAAGCATTTACCTTTCTGGCTGCCTCTCTCATCTGTACCAGCATGATGTATGGTAGTTTGAGGGCCTCCCCCTCAATCAAATGTCTCATGAACACTAGGTCCCGTTCGCTTACCCAGTCAAAGTGACCGGTCCTAGGCAAGAAAATTCGACTGATAATATTATGCAGCAATCTCATTTCCAATGAGAGCACATTTGCCTACACATTCTTAATTGTGTCCACATCTAATCTTTCCAAAATTAACCTCAAAGCTCTTTGCTTGTTCTTCGGTACCAAGTGATTCACACCCTCATTTGGCATTTGCAAAATGTTGCTCAGCTTTTCCTCATCCACAATTAGTCTTACCCCTTTTACTGTTGATTCAATGTGGTACTCCCCTAGGGTAAGTTTTTCAAAGAATGCTTTTACCAAATTAGGGTAGGTAGGGGTGTCTAATGAACAGAAAAAGGTCCAGCCCTGGTTTTCAATCCATTCCCCTATCCTTACTCCTAATTCATCCAAAAATGAGAACGCTATCCTTCTACCACTAGTGATAGCTCTGTTAGCCATTGAAATTACATGCCTTGGGGGTGAAGGTGACTCATTTTCCATTTCCTTCTCTTGTTGCCTTTGAACTGACTCTTCTTCTTCTCTTCTTTTGCTTCTTCTTTCACTTTGAGCACTAGAGTTGATGGCCCGAGAGCATTTCCTTACTACCCTTTTTGGTGCCATTCCAGAAATCAAGGATGGAAAGTGGTTGAAACTCAAGGAAAATGGGAAGGGAGAGTGGTCCCTAAGCTTTTGGAAGGGTTTTTGGAAGTTTGACTAAGATTCAATAGTGAATATAAGCCCTAGTTCGATCTTACAGATTTTATATAAAAAGTCCTAACCCGATAATCAAGTCGACTCGGCCAGAGGCATGTCTGCTCGAGTGAGCTCGAGCAAAAATGCTCGAAAAGGCTCTAAAAAGCTACCAAAAAGATTCCTAAGGATAGTAGCACTCTAGATAAGGTGGTCATTGTCCTTAAATTGATGTAGGAGGTCTTCTAGATATTTTTTCTTAATTTTAGAAGAAATTATGTCAACAAATCTAAAAAGGATCGTACAAGCCTAATTCACTTCTAATCATTTCAAATCTTTCTTCATGTAGTGGCTTAGTAAAGATGTCAGCAAGTTGGTTTTCAGTTGTAATGAATTCAAGTTCAATATCTCCATTTTGTACATGATCTCTAATAAAGTGATGTCTAATTTCAATATGCTTTGTTCTTGAATGCTGAATAGGATTTTTTGTAAGATTGATAGTACTTGTGTTATCACATTTGATAGAAATTTTATTTTGAATAACACCAAAGTCTTCTAGTTGTTACTTAATCTATAACACTTGTGCACAATAACTCCCTGTAGCTACATACTCTGTCTCGGCAGTAGAAAGTGCTATGGAGTTTTGTTTCTTACAGTGTCATGAAATTAAGTTCAACCCTCGAAACTGGCAAGTACCACTAGTGCTCTTTCTATTAATTTTACATCCACCATAATCAGCATCAGAAAAACCAATTAAATTTAATGAAGATTGCTTAGAATACCATAGACCAAGATTACTTGTTCCTTTCAAATATTTTATGATTCTATTAACAATAATTAAATATCATTCTTTAGGATTTGATTAGAATCTAGTATATATGCATGCACTGAACAAGATATCAGGCCTACTAGCAGTTAAGTACAATAGTGATCCGATCATATCTCGATAAAGCTTTTGATCAATTTGTTGCCATCTTCATCTTTGTCTAATCTACATGTAGGGCTCATGGGTGTTCTCATTTCTTTGGATGATTCCGTACCAAACTTCTTAATGATTTTCTTGATGTACTTTGCTTGGTTGATAAAAATTCCTTCCTTTGTTTGCTTAATTTGGAGTCCAAAGAAGTAGGTTAGTTTATCCATTAAGCTCATCTCAAATTCGCCCTGCATTAACTCAGCAAATTCTCTACAAAGATTCTTATTAGTTGCATGAAAAATAATGTCATCTACATAAATTTATACAACTAACATATCATTCTCTTTCTTCTTGATAAATAAAGTTGTATCTACATTACCTCTAACAAAATTATTTTCAAGTAAGAACTTGCTTAACCTATCATACCAGGCTCTAGGTGCTTGTTTCAATCCATACAATGCTTTATTAAGTTTGAAAACATGATTTGAAAAAGTATGACTTTCAAAATCTAGTGGTTGTTTTATAAAAACATTTTCAGATATAAAACCATTCAAAAATATACTTTTTATATCCATTTGAAATAGTTTGAAATTCATGTAGCAAGCAAATGCAAGTAATAATCTAATGGCTTCTAATCTTGCTATGGGTACATAGGTCTCATCAAAATCTATTCCTTCTTCTTGATTATAACCTTTTGCCACTAATCTTACTTTATTTCTAATTACTTTTTCTTATTCATATAACTTATTCCTATAAACCCATTTGGTTCCTATTATTGGATGGTCCGAGGGTCTATTTACTAAGGTCCATACATTATTTCTTTCAAATTGATTAAGTTCTTCATGCATGGCCATCATCCAATTGGGATCATTTTTAGCCTCTTCTATACTATGTGGCTCGACTTGAGAGATAAAAGCTAGATAGTCATGTTCTTCTCTAAGTGAAGACCTAGTCCTAACACCTTGTAAGGGATCACCGATAATTAAATCTCTAGGATGTGAAGTTACATACCTCCATTCTCTTGGTAGATCACCATGATCTCTACTTACCATTTCTTCTCCTTCTTGAGTTAGTTTATTCTTTAAGCTCATGTCTTCCATTGCTTGATCAAGTGTACCTGCATCATTGTCTATACATTCCTTTTCTAAAAGGTGAGGGGTTAGATTCTTCAAAGATAATATGAACAAATTCTTCTACTGTTAATGTTCTTTTATTAAACACTCTATAAGCTTTGCTATTGATTGAATAACCAAGAAAAATAGCTTCATCAGATTTAGCATCAAACTTTCCTAGGTTATTCTTTTCATTGTTTAACACAAAGCATTTACAACCAAAAACATGAAAGTAATGAATGTTAGACTTTTTGTCATTCCAAAGTTCATAAGGGGTTTTCTTCAAAATCGGTCTTATCAAAACATGATTTAAAATGTAGCAAGCAGTGTTCACCGCTTCTGCCCAAAAGTATTATGGAAGATTACCTTCACATAACATTATTCGGGCCATCTCTTCCAAAGTCCTATTTTTTCTCTCTACAACACCATTTTGCTGTGGTGTTCTAGGAGCGAAGAAGTTGTGATCAATAACGTGCTCAATGCAATAATCATCAAAATATTGATTTTCAAATTTTGTGCCGTGATCACTTCTTATTGAAATAACTAAAAGATTTTTCTGATTTGAAACTTTCTTATAAAATTTTTGAAAAATTTTAAATGCTTCATCTTTCTGTGTAATAAATAAAACCCAAGTAAATCTCAAAAAATCATCTACTATCACGAGTCCATATTTCATACCACCTAGGCTTGTAGTCCTAGTTGGTCCAAATAGATCCATGTGTAGTAGCTCAAGTGGTCTAGAATTTAAAACCATATTTTTTGATTTAAAACTCTCCCTAGTTTGTTTACCTAGTTGACAAGCATCACAAACATGTTCAAAATCAACTTTGAATTTAGGTAAACCTCTAACAAGATCTTTGAAATTTAACTTAGCAATTATATGATGCTAGCATGACCTAATCTCCTATGCCAAAGTAAGCTAGACTCCTTGGTTTTAACATTCATTGCCATAAGACTTGTACTACTAGACATGGTTAGATCATTCAAATCTACCATATATATATTTCCAAGTCTATGACCAATGAGTTTGGTGCTAGAATCAAGTGAGTTAGTTACAATACACATAGATGATTCAAACACAACCTTGAAGCCTCTATCATATAATTGACTAAAACTTAGCAAATTATACTTCAATTTGTCAACTGGCAATACATTTTCAATGAATGTAGAAGGGGTTATTCTGATCTTACCGATGCCAATTATTTTTTCCTTGCCATTGTCACCAAATGTGACCATTCCTCCATCCTTCATCTCTAGGATGATGAATTGATCCTTGTCACCTGTCATATGTCTTAAATAGTCGCTATCTAGATACCATTTTTTTTTTGTATTCTGGGCTGCAAGACATTCTTGCAAAACAGTCATGAAGTTCTTTTAGGTACCCAAGCTTTCTTGGATCCTTGCAGGTCAGTAGAAGTGGTTTCTTTGGAAACCCAAATCTTTATAATCTTACTTCTAACATTTCTTTTGAAATTGCATTGAAATGACTTATGACCAACCCCATTGCATGCATAACAAATAATTCTCGAATTTTGCAAAGATACGAAAGTTGAAGCCCTAGATGCAAATGTAGAAGCATTTGATACAAATGACCTTTGATTTGAAAACTTAGGTGCATAAGCTTTTGAAGGTATAAACTTTGTTGCTGAAATTCTATTTATTTGCAAAAAATTATAACCAATTCTAGCTTTATTACTTGAGTCTCTTTGATCTTTCAAAATCAATTCAAGTTTATTTGAACTCAATGTTAGCTTTTCAACCAAGGGTTTAAGATTTTCAACTTCTATTTGCAAGCTAACATTTTCTTCATATAGAGCTTTGTTCTTTTCAAGAAAATCATTCTTTTCAATTTCCAAAGCAGTATATTTTTCAGAAAAGAGGTTCAATTCTTTTTGTAAGATCTTATTCTTTTCTGAAATCTCTTCTTTTTCTTTCATCAAAATATCATTGCTATTTTTCAATGATTTTATTTTCAAATCGGCCTTTTTATATTCAGCCAACAACTCATGAAATGCATTATTTAGCTCTTCAAAAGTAAATTCATCATGAGGATCAGGGGATATTACCTCATCTTCAAGACTCACTAAACATATGTTTGCTATTTTGCTGGTCTCTTCTTCTTCATTTGAAGTGGACTCTTCACTATCCCTCCAAGTCACAACCATAGCTTTCTTCTTCTTCTTTTTAAAAGTTTTCTTCAAATTCGAACAGTCTGATCTAAAATGCCCAGGTTTCTTGCATTCATAGCAAATGGGTTGTTTCTCTTTATATTTTTCTTTTTCCTTTTCCTTGTCCTTGCATATTCTCCTTTCCTATAAAATTTTCTATAATATCTTTCCTTTTTCTTGTCCATAAACTTTCTAAATCTCCTCACTACAATTGCAATATCTTCGTCTTCAAGATCATCTTCAGAGGAGGGGCTTTCATCATCAATTTCTTCTTCTTGTTTCTTCATCTCTGCAGTAGCTTTGAAGGCAATTGACTTTTTTTTTAGGTCATCTTCACTTGTATGCTACATAGCAAGCTCGTGAGTAATCAGGGATCCTAATAGCTCATCCAATGGTAGAGTATTCAAATCCTTTACTTCCTAGATGGAAGTTACTTTTGGGTCCCACTTGTCTAGAAGTGATCTCAATATCTTTTGCACAAGATCTGCATTGGAGTAAGTCCTGCCAAGACTCTTTAAATCGTTAATAATATCTGTAAAACATGAGAACATGGCAGATATAGTCTCATTGGGTTCTATCTTGAACAATTCATAATTATGTACAAGAAGATTAATCTTTGAGGTTTTCACTTGGGAAGTTCCTTCATGGGTTACCTCGAGTTTATCCCAAATTTCTTTTGCTTATGTACAAGTAGAAATTTGATTAAACTCATTGGCATCCAAAGCATAATATAACAAGTTCATGGCTTTGGCGTTCAGCTCACCCATTTTTATGGCATGTTCATCCCATTCCTCTTCAGGTTTTGGGACATCCACACCGTCAACTTTTATCATGGGTATCTGAGGTCCCTTAAGAATGACCTTCCATAATTGAAAGTCCACAGCCTAAATATATATTTTCATTCGAGCTTTCCAATAAGTATAGTTAATTCCTGTGAATAGTGGAGGTCTATTTGTGAATTGGCCTTCAACCAAAGAAGTACTCATGGGATATACCATAAGATCTTTACTCTAATTAAAATTCAGAGACACTACTCTGATATCAGTTGTTGCCCAAGTGGCTTACCTAAGGGAGGGTTGAATTGGATATTTAAAAATTATTGCAAGTATGTGCTCCTTTTTAAGTTCCTAGTATGGTATGTGCTGTGAATTAAGTAAACTACTACGGAAGCAAGTAAAAATAGGAAACACAATCACAAACACAGCAAATTTTATAGTGGTTCGGAGCAACCTCGTTCCTATATCCACTATCCAAGATACCACTTGGGATTTCTATTTTATTCACCCTCGGAATATAGCTGGATTGTTTTTATGGGCTTACAATCCAAAACCCAAACTTGGTTTTATCTCGGGCTCACTAAAAACCCAATACAAAGTTAGTTTTGAACAAGATCACTAACAACCCACTACAAAGTTAGTTTTGAATGGGATCACTAACAACCCACTACACTTAGTTTTTAAGGCTCACCAATAACCTAACAGACTCTAAGTTATAGCCCCTGCTATACTTGGTACAACTCAAATAAAGAGTTAGAAGAATAAAGCAACAATATGACAAATCGAAGTTGTCGAATGGTTGCAGTTACAGCACTTGAGATGCCCTTTTAATTGCATTTTGAATGCTCTTCAAAGCTTCTTCACTTTCTCAATGAATGCCTCAAGATTCTAATAAGAGTTGGTGAAGTCTTGAGTGCTTGCTTTGAAAGCTCTCTAGTGAGTTATTGAGAATGTTCAGAAAAGCTCTTTAATTTCTCATTTACTTCTCATTAACTTCTCCAAAAGTGGTTCATATCACTTATAAATACTCCCTCCAACTGATTTCAAGTGGTTATAGCCATTGTAGACCGTTGGGATTCGAAATATGACCATTGGAGACCATTTTGGATTCAAAATAAGAGTTCTAGAACTAGCCGTTACTAACCTGAAAGAGTCATTCAAGTCGACTCGGATCGGTCGAGTCAACTTAGATCCTCAAATAGGTCAAAACTTCACCCTGGTTGAGTTGGCTCTTCTACTTCGAGTCAACTCAGATTCTTAGTTAGGTCAAAATGGCACTCTGGTTGAGTCGGCCTTCTGCTTCGAGTCGACTCGCCTGGCTGATTATTCAGAACTGAGATTTTCAGCACTCTGGAAGAGTCGACTCTTCAATACTCGAGTCGGCTCGATTGTCAGTCTGAGGAAACTTCACTCTGGATGAGTCGGCTCGGATACTCTCGAGTCAGCTTGAATTCTCAGTACTTCAGAATTGAACTCTATCCGGGTCGGCTCTTCTGACTCAAGTCGGTTCGAATATCTGCATGCCAGAAAACTTCTTGCCATGCCAAACTTCAAGTCGCTCACCAGTCTTGAGTTGGCTCTTAAGACTTAGGTCCTCAATTGTTCAATCTTTTTCAGACTTCTTCCGGTGACTTCAAAACAGTTCAAAAACTTTCCAACTCCTTCAAAGACTGATCTTGAGAAAATCAAACTAGAAAACTACGTAGAAGTGGCCCTTTTTTATGAATACATGATTTATTTTTCTATGGGCGCTTCTTTACACTGTATTTCAACAAAAATTAACTTGACATTCTACAATATTATAGGAAGCAAGGTTGTTCAATGAAAACATCCTATAAAAACTTTGAGAATACTTGAAAGATAGTTAGTAATTAAATGCATGCTCCAATGTTTGATTATCATCAAAATCATTCTAGGGGTCAATAGTGTGCAGTGCAATTGAAGGTGCTAATAACCTTTAGGTGATCTAAGTGGCCACTAAAAGTCTGACCAACTAGTTTACTCATTGACTCGCTATAATTATTAGCAAATACCTTTTAATTCTATTACCTTTTTCTAGTCTATTTTGCTCAAGATTTTCTTTCTTGATACATGATTTATTCTAAATAAAATTTTTCTTTTTAAAAATTTTAAAAGATTTTACAAAAAAATTTAATATTTTTTAATTTTTTAAAAAATTCTTAAAAGCTTGTCCTATCCCTACCCCCAACTTAAATACTATTATCCCTATTGGTATAAATAAGTTAAATAAATTTAAACCATAAGAATAAAAAGAAATAATAAGGATAGAGGTTACCTGAAAAGAGGAGCTTATCAACAAAATAAAGGCTACAACAATCAATTTGGACTGAAATTTTTATTATTATTATTATTTTATTTTAAAAAGCATAAAAATAAATATTAGATTGTCTTCCAATAAGTACTAAGTTTAATGTCTTCAACCGAACATTATGAGAGAGTTCGGTGGATAATTAACTTTAATATGTCCCTCATGATATCAAAACAACAGAAAAATATTCATAGAGTACTCTATGATGATTATCTAGTATCAATAAAGTATACCAGGCAAGTATATTATTCTAGGACTTAAAAATGTTATTATAGTTCGTATGATGATTAGAAAGGGATTGTGTTTGTTGGGTCGAGCTTAGAGGTGGTAGTTTAGAAATTTCTTTAATTATGGATTGATCTGTCCTACTCCCCTTCTCGAGCATGATGTATTTGGCCAATATCCCTTTCTATTTTAAAGTTAGGCACCTTTTCTAGATTAATATTAAACCTATCTCCATACATCATTTTAATATCATGGTACGATTTTGGAGGCAATTTTCAAGATTAGTACCAAATATGGAGAATCAATTAAAAAAATTTTAAAATCATGATCCCTTATTTTAGTAATATCTTACCTCATAGCTTCTTTATGTGCTTTAAAACATCACTAAGTTGGGCTTCCTAGGTAAGGTTTGCTGAGAAAGTTTCAATGGATGCATCAAGAAGTGATTTCTATTCTAGTTCAGGAGGTAATTCTAACAAGGGGGCTATTGGTAGGCTAGGTGATGGCTCTTATTGTTTATCAATAAAAAATGGGATGGTTTCAAAGTAGGGTACTTATATTAAGTTATTCACTTCAGTGCTATACCCATCTATATTAAAATCATCTATCCTTAACTGAGCCAGACAGGGATCTAACAAATCCTGAGGAAGAATTGTAAGGGTGGCTTCCTCTATTAAGTTATGCATTTATGTTTCTAGGAAAGTTTCTACTAATTCTATTATTGTATCTATTTGTTCTCCTCTCCCATTAAAAGGCATGGATGATTCTAGGGAACTAGGGAATGGGACCATAGGTGAGTAGGGTAATGATGAAATTGATTCATCCCATAAGTTTAATTTTTTCATATATTTTTCTGCCTTGCCAAATTATCTATATTAGTCTTTATGGTTATGTAAAGTTGTTCTAAGACCAGTTTATTCCTGGGAGTCAAAGTTGATTGTTCAGGGAAAGATAGAGGGTTATTAAAATTTTGAGCTATGTATGGTCCTCTAGGTTACTCTCAGGTTGACTAGGCAATTCACCTCCCTCTTCTCTATTAATTTCAATTAATCATTGATCAATTTAATCTGTTAGCTTATCGATAGATTTTTGTTGGGCCATAATTATTTTTTGAAATTAAGCAAACCTATCAATATCTAGATTGGTCCGTGAGGAGGTGGGTATGATGCTTGCTGAACCTTCTATTCAAATAATGAGCTATAGTTAGTTGGAGAATGTTGATAACATGGATAGGGCTTATCATAATAGGGTGCATCTATGAACATGGATCTTTGGCTTTTGAAACAACCACTGGGTGTGGTTGCCATAAAAAATCTGGTTGAGCCCCCAACCTAAATTATAGGCATTAAAGTATAGATTATTTCTCAAGCTATAGGTTGTTTGGATTTGATTTCAATAAACTTGGTTATACATAGACTCAAGAGGTTGGTACATGGTTGGACATCCACTCTCAAAGTGAGTAGGGCTCGAATAAACTTGGTGTGCTAAAAGAAATGGTACTCTACTATAACGATTTATACTCTTGGCACTGATTTAGTTTGTCAGATTGTTCTGATTATTTGGATATATAATCAGGATTTTAGATCAAAGCAATCCTCATGTATTTATTTATTTATTTATTAAAGATGAGAGGTGAGACAAGGAAGGAAGAAAGATAGAAAAGAGTTCTAAAGATGAGGGCCTAGGGAGTCGTAGAGCTAAGAGAGAGAGAAAATAATTTGTTAGGATTTAATGTTATTTACAAACAAGTTAGCATAACATGGATTCTTTATCCCAGGGTTATCCTAAATCTAGATAGCTCCTAACTGTCAAGGCTACCTTAGAGTCCTCAAAGTCAGAAACTAACTAATTAATTGGCCAGGTAAGGGTAAGATCGATGGGGGTCCCCCCGTTGCTTTTCTTAGACACTAATTAGATTAACCAGGTCAGTCAACATAACTAATAAAAAATTATCTTTCTTCAGGGCTACATCATCCTTGAACCCCTTTCTTAGATACCAATCAATTAGCCAATCCTGACCTGGTCTAACTCTTCTGAGTGCTTTATCCTATTAAGCTTGGGTTCCTTAGGGATTGACATCTTTAATTTTAATTAAAAGACCTAGGCATGTAGGATGATGGGTGATGGTTTATGGATAAAAGAAGGGTGATCAAATCCGTACCTTATGTTGTTTATAAGTTATTGCCCTTAGAATGTCTCATGAAAATATGCAATGAAAAAATAAAAAGATATCCCAAACAAATAATAATCTTTTAAGTTTTGATTAGTTGCTCTATTTTATTTATGTATTATGTAGTATCTTTGTTTTATTTTTAGGTTATGTTATTTCAAATAAGAGGAATAAAAGGTGAGTTTTAAATTTGGTTGATTAAATATGAGAGGATGAAAGCTAAATTAGATTAAGCAAATAAAGTAGCTAGATATCCTAAATTAAAGCAAAAAGTCAAATCTAGTATTTAAGACAGTTATTTGAAAGGTTAATTTTTTTTTTCTTTTTTAGGTTCATTTGAAAAGGAACTTAAAAGATTTTTTTTTTTTAGATTAATTTGAAAAAGCAAGAAACTTACTAAAAGCAAACAAATTTTTTTTATCCTTTTTAGGTTAATTTGACAAGGAAGAAATTAAAAAAAAAATTAGGTTAGTTCAAAAAAAGAAACTAATTGAAAGCAACTAAAAATATATTTTTTTCTTTTTATGTTAATTTAAAAAGGAGGAAAGAAATAAAAAAGAAAATAAATTTAATAAAAAAATTAGATAGATATTTTTAAAAAAATAAGACTAATCAAAAGAAACAAAAAAGAAAAATTTTTTGGTTAATATGAAAAAGAAGAAATTATTTAAAAGCAACTAAAAAAAGGAAATTAATTTAGGGTGAGGGTTAGCTCATCAAAATTATAAAGCTTTCTTTCTCCTCTTTTTTCTTTTTTATTTTTTTGATCTGTAAAAAAAATAAAAAAATTAGTAAACTGAATCTACAAGAAATCAAAGAGATAAAAAATGTTAGCATTTATGCCTTCCCTAGTAATGATGCCAGAAACTTAATAGGATCACGCTGTTATCATTAGGACACCATGGTTATTAGTTTAATTAACTGACTTTTAAATAAAATTAAAAATACCTAGAAAGGATGAGTCGGGTCGAATCCATAGAGAAGGTAGTGCTTAGAATAGTTTAAAATCTTTGATATTTATAAAAAAAGAATAATATTTTGAGTCAAAAAAATAAAATTAAAAAATATAAAAGAATAAAAATTTAAACTCGGGTATGTTCAATCTATTAGTCATATCTTAGCATCAACTTATGAAAAAAAAAATGACAAGAATTTAAATTACATAAAAATAAATTTTATATTAATTAAAAATCTAATTATAAAAAAATAATAACTAAATAAATAAAGCAAAGTAGTAATAAAGCATATGAAGTTGATTTACCGTAGCCTTGTCAGAAAGTTAGTTGATGTCACTTCATCTTCTTCTGTCGTACTCCATGGAGCAAACTGGGCTTCTTCTTCTTTTTTCTCTTTAGATCTTAATCTTGGAGATGAAATAGGCTTGAAGATGATGTACGAATAGAACTCTCATCTAAGAAATCCCACTCTTAAAGGCCAACCCATAACCCAAAGCTAAATCCTTTACCTTATATCATACTCTCTCTCCAGGAAGATTTTTTCTATAGCCAGGATCCTTTAAATAGAGCTTGGAGAAGGCTCTAAGTCAAATTAGATGAATATAGGCCATAGGATGATTGATTTTTGGTATCTTTGAACCATAAGGGCTTCTATAGACCAAGCGGCTGATCCATAGAGTTGTCAATATGGGCTAGCCCGGCCCAGCCCGGCCCTAACCCATATGGGCTTGCATTTTGTGGGCTGGGTCGGGCTAGGCCCACTTGTACAAATTGGCCAAAAAAATCCAACCCGGCCCGGCCCTATGTGGGCCGTGGGCTAGGGCTGGGCCATCCCTTATGTGGGCCGTGGGCTAAGGCCGTGGGTTAGGGCCGTGGGCCGTGGGCTAGGGCCATGGGCTAGGGATCCACATGCTGAAAATATCAAGTAGGAAAAAAATGAATCAATTTATACTATTCGTTTCTACAGATTTTTGGACTGGAAATATGTGCTAATACTATGGTAGGAGATGCAATGATAAGAGTCATCTCTGGAGGACAATAGAAGCGTGTTACAATAGGTAAATCTAACAAAAAAAAGAAGAGGCTGGACTAGAAGTCTATGAGCCCTCACGGTAGGCCGACACGGTGACACGACATCGGGGAAAGCCTGTGAGCCCTCATGGCAGGCCAGCACGGCGATGGTGGCACCTCGTGACCCCAAGCCCCCTCAGACCCGTGCCTCACTAGTCACTACCTCTAATGATCCGTTGAGAGAAATCAAAAAAAAAAAAGATGGAAGAATGACGAGTCCTCACCGCCGAACGATCGAAGTTCTGGGTTCTGGCCGGCATCACGGTCTCGCGAAAGAAGAACGGTGGCCGTGGGGTGGGGTTCTTCGTTCTCCCGTCTTCAGTTCTCCCTAATAGCCAAACTTGAGACTCCGTTCTCTGACGGCTCTTCGTGAGTCACTCACGGACTCACCAGTTCTCTCCGACGGAGGGCGGTGGAGGGCGGCGGCTTTGACCTAACCCTAATAGAGGGTCCCGAGTCCCGACTCCCGGTCTTTTATCATCGTCGAGTAAATAAAATCCATAATGCCTTCAGTCTTCACCCTGTAAGTAGTAATAGTATGTCCTAAACCAGTAAACCGTAGGACCATAGGTGAGTTGACTAATAGTAACAGATTAGGGGAGCCCTGACCCATAAGGCTAAGTTTTTTTTTTAATTATATCATGGCCCATGGGCTGGCCCGGCCCTAACCTTGTTGAGCCCATGGGCTACAAGGGCCGGGCCAAAAAGCCCACTTACATAAATGGGCCAATTTTTTTCATCCCGGCCTGGCCCATTTATTGGACCAAATGAGCTGGTCAATGGGCTCTGGCCCATTTTGACAGGTCTACTGATCCATAATGGACTGGGTACTTTAAAATCTATACATAATTTGATGTTTTTGGTCTTTTTCTTGATTTTGGGTCCATTTAAACTCCAATTCATATATTGTTTGATCCGTTGGATTCTACAAATCAAGCTCTTCATGTTAACAAGTTTTTTAGTCCATAATCCAATTAATTTTCTTAGGTTCTAGAGTTTTAAAAAATTTTATCAATATTAATGTACCTGCCAAAGAGGAAGAAACATGAGTTATACTTTTTATTAAATATTTTAATAGATGTGTGGTACTTTGGCTCAACATCTACTTATCATAAATGTACTAATTTTATCATTTTCAAAAGTATTTTAAAAATAGTTAATTTTATAAGAAGGTCTACTTTAATTATGAAATTAAGATTTTTAAAAGATGTTAGCATCAATAATTACTTAAAATATTTAAAATAAATATACAAATACATGATTTATCATCGATAGAGTGGATCTCGAGAGGGATCTTGGGAGGTGGTAGTAATGGTAGTGGGTGGCAGCATGGTGGCTTGTGGTGAGCTGTTGGCATCATGGAGGAGTAGCTACAATGACAATGAGAAATAGTAGAGAGGGCAACATCATTGGCTACCAGTTTGGTGGTGATGGTGGGATAGCCAAGGACAGGGGAGCGGTGATGGGCACCAGCAGGCGATGATGGAGACTTGGAGGTGGCACGGGCTGAGGGGATGGTAGCACAATAGCTTTGGGAGTGTCTCAAGTCAGCGACGAGCAGCGGTGGCCAATGATAACATCGCCTTAGGAGAAAGAGGATGGGTGATGGAGAGGGAAAGATGATGGTCCATGGAAGTGTTCGATAGATTAAGAGGCCGGTCCATGATGGACTGGCTGCTTAAAAAACTTTGCTAAATTTAGTTTTTAATTGATTCTTGATTCATTTGAACTCTAATTCAAGACTGGTTCACATCCTTTGAATTCATAAATTGAGCTCTTTAAATTAGCATATATCTTTCTTGCAAAAGATAGATAAAAGTATCAATTTTAATAGAATAAAGATAAATTAATTTATAAATTGATGCTTTTATAGACATATTTATAGAACTTACCACACCCCCCAACTTGAAGTTTGCTCATCCTTGAGTAAAGTAGATAAATTAGTAGTGTGTACAAACTCATTATTGAATTGAAAGTTATCCTAGGTAGTCCTAAAGACAGTTGGTACCTGTCAGACCATTAAAGAGGTATTTCATTGGATCACTGAGTTAACCCAATTAGCGATTGAGTGTTGACCAAAGAAAAGATCTCCTTTACTATCCCCCAGCCTATTCTTTAAGTCTTCTAACTTGATTTGAGTTCAGTTTGCTATCTTTTTACACTTTAGTCTCCTTACTATTATTATTTTTTAGAAAGGAGTCTAGTGCAATGTCCTAACCTATTAAGTATTAGTATCATCACCTTTTGATGTGAACCACAATGTTTACTTAGGTGAAGGGTCCTGGTTACTCAGTGAGGTACCATTGCTTAACAGATCTCTTAGCCTTCTCACCTTTTGATGTGAACCACAATGCTTACTTAAGTGAAAGGACCTGGTTACTCAGTAAGAGTCCAAGAAAAACTTTAACATGAGACTGACTCTCTAATAGGTTTTTCGGCATCGCCTCTTGTTTATTATGAACCACAATGCTTACTAAGCAAAGGGACCCAGTTACTCAATGAGATAATGCCAAAATTCTTTTATTTCATTTCTTTAGAAGGACTTTTTGTATATCTTGACCTTTCCACTCATATCCTTAACAAGTAAATTCTTTATTGAGATAAGAAGGAAGAGAGTTCCATAATCACTCCTAAAATTTGGTTTGGTCTAAACCCTACCATTTATTGGATTTTCTTAATAATTTGTCCCTCTGTATCTTGAAAATTATCTAGACTGTTAATCATTCATTGATTATGATACCTAACTAACTTCGAATCAAGACAAAGTTCGTGTTGCCCAGAAATGGAGCACAAGAGGGGGGGTAAATTGGGTCTTTTAAAATTTAAAATAGTAATGTGAAGGTCTAGTGGTGTTTGTGAGTAATAAATTCAATGCTCAAGATAAAATGCAGTGAAAAGCAGTAAATCAAATGTAATAAACAAAGAGCAAGAGGGAAAGAAGGCAATTGCACACAAACACAATATTTATAGTAGTTCGGTGCAAACCTAGCACCTACATCCACTTTCCAAGCCACCCTTGGGAATTCTACTATAATCCAATCAAGATTACAGCTAACTTGTTTTTCAAAAGGCTCACAAGTCAAAACCTATGTTGGTTTTGTCACCTAGGCTCACCAACAACCTTTAACACTTGTTTTGTCTTCGGGCTCATAAGTTAACCCTAGTTGGTTTTATCCCTTTAGCTTACCAACAAACCACAACAACCTTCTTTCAAGACACTCTTGAAAGCAAGGTCAAATCACAAGACAAAATCAGATATACAATTTCAAAAATAAGACAAACTCTCTTCAAGAGTAGAATGGAAGCTTTGAAGCTCAAGTTGATACTTTGTCTTGTCTCCTCCTTGGAATATCCTTCAAACTCCTCTTTTGGAATGAAGTAAGGATGAGCTTGAAGGCTTTTTCAAGGAATCAAACTATAAATGGCTCCTAATGTGAAGTTCTTGAGAGAATATTGGCTTTTTGGCTTTCAATGGACTTCAATACACTTCAATACCTTTAGAATGAAGTTGGTGGGAGTTAAATACAACAAGAAATTTTCAAAAAATGGTTTGTGACTATTGGAGCCTCGAATCTAGCCATTTGGAGCTTGAAAAGTGAGTTCTGCAAGTCAAGAAAATAGATCCATTAGGGCTGTCAGGCTTCAAGTGTCGACACTTGGCTCATCAGGTGTCGACACTTGGCTGTCAGGTGTCGACACTTGATTTCTAGGTGTCGACACTTGAACTCTCAAGTGTCGACACTTGATGCACAGGTGTCAATACTTGACACAAAAACCCTCCATTGGCAAAGTTCTGTATTTTCAAAAATCTCAGGCCTTGAGTCGACACTTGGAAATCTAAGTGTCAACACTTGGAAATCTAAGTGTCAACACTTGAAATGCAGGTGTCGATACTTGAGTTCTGGGTGTCGACACTTGGCGTGCCAAGGATTTTTCTGCATGCCAAATGCTGAAGTGTCGACACTTGACTTCCCAGGTGTCAACACTTGACACTGAAAAATTCATAATTAAGTGCAATTTGAGCCAAGAACATAATTATTGATTTTGAGACTTAAATGGAACATAAACAAATAAAAATTAAACATGTAAAAGCCCTTTTTTCATGAAAAGGATGTCCAGAATCATGAAAAATGCTCATTGCCATGGCGTGCCATGATACATAAGCTTTTGAGATTTTGAGGTGCTTTCTTCCTGAAAACTCATAGTTGGAAATACACATTAGTATACAATATGCACTCAATATTTTATTAGTCATCAAAATCACTGGGTGGAGCCAACAGTTCGGGTATATAAAACTAATTATTTTTGGTCATACTCAAAGACTTAATTAGATTAGTTATTCTCCCTCCAACTTAATTTTCATTGTCCCTAATGAAAGGAAAGAAAAAATTAGTAACCATAAAATATAATAAGGAAGGATACCACCTGACTTCGTGTGTTCATTTAATGATGGGTGACAAGTCCTTCATTATGGGTATGGTTAGTCCTTGACTCCATTTAAATCTTGGAAGGGTGTTAAATATGTACTTCCCCCCAACTTGGCTAATCTCCATTATTAAGCTACTGCAAAATAGAAAAAATAAAATAATAGAAAAGACAGATATACATTGGGTTACCTCTTAACAAGCACTAAGTTTAAAGTCTTTAGCCAGACTATGCAGAGCTTCATGGTGGGTCATAAATAGGTTCTACTAAATCCATAGATTCAATTAACTCCCGGTCACTAATTCCATCCATGTAGGGTTTCAGTTGGTGGCCATTTACCTTAAAAGTGTAACCCTATTTAGGGTTTCTGAGTTTTACAGCTTTATGGAAAAATACCTTGGTCATAATAAAGGGTTCGTCCTAGCATGAACAAAGTTTCCTGGAGAAAAGATGCAACCTAGAATTGAAGAGCTATACTTTTTAATTAGGTTCGAATGTTTTTCGATTACTTAATTTATCATGATATACTTTAGTTCGAACCTTATAAATTTTAGTACTTTCATATGCTTTATTGCATAGCTCTTCCAATTCAGTCATCCGAAGACATTTATTAGAACATATGCTTTTCATGTCAAAGTTAAATTACTGAATTGTCCAAAAAGCATGGTGCTTTAATTCAACTAACAGATGACAAGCTTTTTTAAATATAAGCCGGCAAGGAGACATTCCAATGGGTGTTTTAAAAGTAGTGCAATTGGCCCAAAGTGCATTGTCCAAACATGTAGACCAATCCTTTCATTTGGGCCTCACCATTTTCTCAAGAATGCATTTGATATCCCTATTAGAGACCTCTACTTAGTCACTGGTCCGGGGATGGTACGGTGTGGCTATTTTGTTGGTGATTCCATATTTTTTCATTGAGTTTTCAAAATGCTTATTAGTGAAGTGTGCACCCCCACCGCTAATGATAGTTCTTGGACACCCGAACGGACTAAAGATGCTACCTGAATGAATTTAAGTACAACTTTGTGATCATTGGTCTGAGTTGCTGTGGCCTCTACCCACTTTGAAATGTAATCCACTGCAACTAAAATGTACTCAAATCCAAATGAGGAAGGAAAGGGTCCCATGAAGTCAATTTCTCAAACATCTAAAATTTCAACTACAAGGATAGGGGATAGAGGCATCATATCATTTCAAGAAATATTTCCTATTTGTTGACATCATAGGTAATTATGACTAAAATTATGCACATCTTTAAATAAAGTCGGCCAGTAAAACCCACTCTATAGCACCTTTGTTGTAGTTTTACTTCCACTAAAATATCCCCCATAGGCTAATGAGTGACAAAAGGTAAGAACACTCTAGACTTTGCACTCGGGGACACAGCATCGGATCACTTGATCTAGGCAAATCTTGAACAACTCTAGGTCTTCCCAAAACTAATATCTTATTTAGGAGAAAAATTTAATTTTTTCCTATTGGGTCAAGTGGGATGGAACCTGTCCCACTGCCAAGCAATTAACAATATGACCAAACTAGGAAAGGTTAGAGGAAGAGATTGAGAAGAGTTGTTCATTGGGAAATCTATATCGGATTGGCTCATAATTGTGCTTTACTAGGATCCTAGAGATATGGTCTACTACTACATTTTTGGATCCCTTATTTTTTAAGATTTCTAAATCAAATTCTTGTAATAAATGGATCTATCTAATTAGTCTAAGTTTTGTGTCTTTCTTGGATAGCAGATATTTTAGTATGCATGATCTGAGTATACTAGGACCTTGGAGCTTAAAAGATATGACCTAAATTTGTTAAAGGCAAATACAACTGCAAGCAATTCTTTCTCGTTTGTGGTGTAATTCAATTGGACATCTAAGAGATTTTTGCTTGCATAATAGATTACAAGGTTTCCTATTAACTCTTTACCCTAGGACTGTCCCTACCACATAATTAGAAGCATCACACATGATCTCAAAAGTAAGGTCCAATCTTGGGATTTAATAATTGTGGTGGTTAAAGTAGTTCTAAGAGTATTATAGGCAGATAGGCAATCTTCATTAAAGTCAAAAAAAAATTTCTTGGCAAGTAGGTTGTATAAGGGATGCGAGATTTTGCTAAAATCCTTAATGAAGCACCTATAAAATCCTACATAGCCTATGAAGTATCACACTTGTTTGATCGAGGTTAGGGGTAGTAGTTTAAAGATTACTTCAGCCTTAGCTTTGTATATTTCTATCCCTCGCTTAGATATAATATATCCGAGCATGATTCCCTTAAAAACCATAAAATGGCTCTTTTTTCAACTCAAAATTGGATTGGTCTCTACACATCATTTAAGGACTTTGGTTAGGTTCTAGAGACAACTATCAAAGGTACGGTCAAAAACCAAAAATCATCTATGCAAATCTCAAGAAATTGATCGACTATATCAGAGAAGATAGCCAAAATACATCACTGAAAAGTAGCTGGTACATTACAGAGACCGAATGGCATGCATCTGAATGCAAACATTCCAAATGGGCATGTAAAGATGGTCTTCTCTTGATCAGCAAGGAATATCGAAACTTGGTTATATCCTGAATATCCATCTAGGAAATAAAAGAAACTTTATCTAGCTAGCTATCCAGGATTTGGTCAATAAAAGCCAAGGAAAATTGGTCTTTCTTAGTAATAGTATTTAGCTTTCAGTAATCCACACACACTCGCCAACCAGTTGTTGTACGAGTGAGAATTAACTCATCCTTATCATTCTCTACCACGACAATACCTGACTTCTTAGGTACTTCCTAGGTTGGACTGACCCATTAGCTATTCAAAATCAGGTAGATAATACTAGCATCTAGCCACTTTATAACTTCCTTTTTTACTACTTTCTACATATTTGGATTTAACCTCTATTGCATGTCCCTATGTGGCTTAGCCTTAGCTACACAATGGATGTGATACATGCAAATAGAAGGATCAATGCCTTTTAAATTAGCAATCATCCACCTGATGGCTTTCTTATGCTCTTTGAGCATACCTACAAGCTGATTTTCCTGGTTAGTGGTTAGGTTAGATGCGATAATTACTAGAAGGGTATCATTGGATCTGATAAATAAATATTTTAATATGATAGGAAGAGGCTTTAACTCTAGGGTAGGTGGTGCTTCTAGGGATGGTACTAAAGGAGTTGACTGAGTTAGTAATTGCTCATACTTTATAGTCCTAAGGAGGGGTGGTGCTAAAATTGGGTAGTTCTAGTAAGGCATGTACTTCTTCTATGTATCCATCGATGTCAAAATTATCCATTCCAAAATGTATTAGGCAAGCTTGTGAAGGATCTGAATTAAGCAAGGTAGGGATCTTATCTTCTATGACTTCCTTTAGCATGTTGATATTGTTATGGTTGTATGTAGGTGGTTTCTGAGATGCATTAAAAATATTCAACCTTAGCTTCTTGTTTTTGAAAGATACATCCATGACCCCGATCTTACAATTTATACAGGCATTAGCAATTACTAGAAAGAGTCTACATTGGGTGATTGGTAACTGGCTGGGATTGCTACTAAACTCCATATCTAACACTAGAAAGTCAACAAGAAAGTAAAATTCATCTACTTTCACCAACACATCTTCCAACATTCCATGGGTACCTTAATAGATCACTCTGCTAGTTGTAAGGTTACCAAAGTGAGTTTCAACTCTCCAAATCTAAATAGATCATAAATAGAGCTAGGAAGAAGGTTGACATTCACATCCAAATCTAATAGTGCTTTCTTAATTATGAGATCCCCTATGATATAAGATATAATTGGGATACCAGAATTCTTAAATTTGAATGGGATAATTTGCTTAAAAATTAAGATGGCCTATTTAGTTAAGTGGATCTTCTTAGGTGTGTGTGCCTTAGATCTTCATTTTTGTGTGCACAGGTCTTTTAAGAATTTGGCATATATCATGACTTGCTTAATGGCATCAAAAAGGGATAGGTTTATCTAGATTTGTTTGAACAATTTCAATATTTCATTCATTTTTATACTCTTCTTATCAAGAGGTAAAAGGGATTCTAAAGCACTAAAAAATTGAGCCTTAATTTCAGGTGCTAGGTCAATGGGTTCCTCCCTCTCTATTGATTTCCTCTTTTCTGGTTTGGCCAACATTGGGTGATCTGGCTATTGGGTTGCTTTAGGTTAGTTCAAGGTTTTTTCACTTCTAAGGATCATAACTGATTTGGCATGTTAGAAAAAAAATTTTGGGCTAGTAAAGCTTTTAGCCATGTACTGTCCTTTCATATTCTAATGGGTTGGCTAGGTAATTTGCCCACCTCCCACCTACGAATACTATTGCTAATTGACATATCTGGATCTCTAGCTTTGTAATGGACTGTGTGTAGCAGTGAAGGATCTGGTTGCTTATCTCCAAACCTTTAAGTGCTTACAATACCTTCTCCTCAAAAGCAATGTTTAGAGAAGGCTGTGGTTCAGTGCATATTGTTGATATGGAGTTGGTTTATAGGCTCCATCGAGATAACTAGATTTTTGCATTGGAGGTCTAGCAGTAGGTTGATAGGCCCAAGAAAAATTAAGGTGATTTCTTCAACCCATATTATAGTTGTTGGAGTAAGGATTATATCCAGGTCTAATGTTATTCTAAGTTTGGGCTTGATTCACCTATTTATGCATGAACTCAGGGTACTATGGTGCATCTGGACATTCGGTGATAGTGTGTGTAGGACTTGAGCAAATGGAACAAACATCTCTTATATGTATGGCTAGGCTATGTGTGGGTCTAATATGTAGTAGTCAATCAATTTTTTAGGATAATTCCTCCACTTTACGATGGATGTCAATTGACCTTCCTATCTCATAAACCCCACCACGTTTGGGTCCGATCATGGAAGGGTCTCTCCTGGCAGCAAATAGGTGGTACAGTGAATTTTCGCTCAATGTTTCGAACAATTGCTAGGCTTCATGCTCATTCTTTAACATGAAGATCCCACTACATGAAACATCCATCATTTGCCGATGTTTCTCTGACAAACCATCATAGAAGCACCGGATCAGTTGCCAGTTGGGTATTGCATGGTGTGGGCACTTCCTAATCAATTCTTTTAACCTCTCCTAGGTCTCATGAAATAATTTCCTATCTAGCTAGGAAAAATTAGTGATAGCCCTATGGATTTGATTTATTTTTTCTATGAAAAAGTATTTAAGGAATTCCCTCTAAAGTTGATCCCAAGTTGAAATTGTAATGGTATCTAAGGAGTTCATCCAATATTTGGCTTTGTCTTTCAATAAAAAAAATAATAATTTCAGTCTCAGAGCATCATCAGAGAAATGTTGGATTTTAATAGTTGAGCAAATTTCTAGGAATTCATCAAGGTATTTATAGGGATCCTCATTTATAAGTCCATAGAATGATGGGAGCATTTGAATGGTACTAGATTTAATTTCATATTGTGCAGTCTCTATTGGAGGCACTTGGATGCAAGGAGAGTAATTATATGCTAAAGGAGTAAAGTACTCCTTTAATTATCTAGGTGGGTCAATCTCCTGGTCTCGGTCCATGGCTCTAGGCATGTTTACTCTAAGAGTTCGTTCTATTTTTGGATTTAAGGGATATATTTCAGGTTATAAGGAATGACACCCAAGCGTATCCCTTCAAAGATACTCTAAAGAGAACAATAATTTTAGTTTTTATAGATTTTTTCATAAAAAATAGAGGAGAGTAAAAGAAGTCTAAAGAGAAGAGCCTAAGAGTTCTTAATCTAAGAAGATAGAGAAGAATTAATATTTTTATCATTTTGGTTTTTTAAACACTCGGCAAACAAGTTTCTATCCTAGGTTGTCCTAATTCTAGATAGTTCCTAACTTCTAGAGTCGCTTTCGAGCCCTCCAAGTCAGAAGCTAACCAGCCAACTGGCTAGGTAAGTGTAAGGTCAGTGGCGGTCCCCCCGTTGCTTTCCTTAGATACCAAATAACTTAGCTAGGTCAGTCAATGGAAGAAATTAAGTAATCACCTTCTTTTGGGATCTTGTTCCTGAACCACTTTCCTAGACACTAGTTAACTAATCAACCCTAACTCGGTCCAACTCTTAGGATCCCTTGTCTTAATGGGCTCAAGTTTTTTAAGGGCTGACATTTAGTTGATTTTAATTAATGGCTTGGGTTAATGCAAATGCAAGATGGTAATTTGTGGGCTAAGAGAAAGTGATGAAATCTCCACTTTATATTATTTATGGGTTACGCCCTTAAAATTTTTTATGAAAGTATGCAATGCAAAAAAAAGATATCCAAGATTGTAATTAGTACACAATCAAAATTATTTTGTTTCTCTTTTTAGTTTTTGTTGTTAGGTCTCTATTTCCTAAGCAGCTTATGAAATATCAGTATAAGGATTTCTTTTTTTTTGATTTTGTGACAATATAAATTTTCTAAGTAAGCTAAGCAAGTTAGGGGATACTAAAATAGACCAAGCTAACAAATATAGAAAGCAACTAAAGCAACAAATATTGTTTTATATATTTTTTTGATTTCTAAACTTTAAACAACCGTACCAATGATCCCCGATAATGGTGCCAAAATTTGATCATTATCATAGACGGTCAAAAAAAATTCATCAACTAAACTATAACTAAGATGAGTCAAGATCATATCCTTAGGGATCAGTTGGGATTTTGTTCGTGTTTAGGATTTTTGCTAGAGTTTTAATTAGATTGCAAAAACTAAAAAAAAAGAGAGCATGGGAATATGATTATAATTAAAAAAAATTAAATTAAATTAGAAAGCAAGAGATTAATAAATAATGAAAGGTATCTTGGGTTTCGATTCAATGTTTGGTATTATATTAAATAATTCTTCAATATGTAATTACTTAATTATGATTGATCTCCAAGCATAACCTATCTTACTAGATACGGATCTTGATCCACTCCTACATAGCCATAGGTTATTCAAAGTCTTTAATTATAAAAATAATTTTTTATAATCAGATTCCAAGAATAGCCTATCTCGCTGAGCATGAATCGTGTCCTTGGATCATGACTCATCTCTACATTATTATAGGCTATTCAAGATAATCCATGTGAATAGTCATGGGATTTATAAAGTTGAAATACAACATAAATTTTTGATTAAGGGTTTGACAATTTATCTTAAAGTCATCCTAAGCATATAGGGTCAAGGAAATGATATATACGATAATCATATGCCAAGATATTTGAATATTCCTTTGCATTTATTTGACCTATCCAAACATTGAGTATCATTGCTAGATGGTCTTTTGATTAGTACAGGAATTAGTTTCTATACTACCAGCTTAGTGTTTGAACCTATGGAGTCATGTACATTATCCAATGCTGTAGAAAAGGGCTTGATCTAAGATTTATATGTTCACCACTATGGTGGTACCGCGGTTGGTTAAGGCGTGGCTCAACTCTTGTGTATAATCCACTGGTCACAGGTTCGAAGAATGATCCCACAGGTGACTCGATTAAATTTCAGATTAATTCTGGGGCACGTGACTAGGAGGCTGAGCGGCCGAAACTCCGGTGTCGTAGTGGGGTTAGGCTGACGTACTCACCCAGTTGGTGGGGAGGGCATGTGAAAAATTTGCAGCCCGAATCGAACAAAGGTTTAACAGGTTGGGGCTCGAGCGGGGAGCTACACTGAGGGGGTTCGCCCCCCTCCCCTCACCCTTTTCTTCTATCAAAAAAAAAAAAAGATCTATATGTTCAATTTGGAAGTTGGTGGCTTGATTGAGCAAATAGAATAACTTATTTGAGAATTAAGTTCTAGGTCATATAGAATTAGATTCTGGCTATGTTCAGCTAGTAATGATAATTAGCTATAGGATTAATTCCAGGGATGAACTTGAATTAATATGTAATCCAAGGTTTGAGCAGGGATTGGGTTCGAGTCTTTATTTGGTTAGGACCCAAATCAGTATTTAATCTAAATTTTAAAGGGGATTGGGTTCAAGTTCTAAATTGGTTAGGACTTGATCTCCAAATTAAAATCAATTTTGATCAAGAATAGTTTTTAATTTTGAATTATGAATTCCAAACAAAAAAAATTAGTGCATGTTGAAAAGAGTTCTCAGTGCATGCTAAGAAATTTCTCAGCATGAAAAATGTGTTGTGGTACCAACTACATTGATACCATTCTCTCAAAGAATCCCTTATATAGAATATGGATCCTCGATCCCAGGATCATGATATCGGTATCAATGCCATAGAAGAAACAAGAAGAAGAAAAATAAAATAAAAGGCATAATTAATTTGGCATGCAAGGTTGAACTATAAGAAAATTAAAACTTACAAGATTGGAATTTCCACTCTCAATCTTGTATAGTTCTTTCAACAAAAAATTCCAAATCTCTATCATAAGCTTTCAACTCTTAGTCCCGATAGGCTTTCTAAAGATCCTTCACCACTCTCTAGATCCTTACACCATGTTCCTAGTCCTCTACCCTCTATTTTATAGTCTCTAGTACAAAGAACATCTCAATAAGAGTCTAACAATCCTTGATCTCTATCGTAGGCAGTCAAAAATAATTTTCCAATTCAAACTATAGTTAGGATGACTCGAGATCATATCCTTAGAGATCAGTTGGAGTTATGTTCACATTTCAGATTTTGGTTAGAGTTTTAATTAGATTACAAAAACTAAAAATAAAAGAGAGTGTGGGAATATGATTGCAATTAAAAATAAGAATTAAATTAAATTAGAAAGCAAGAGATTATTAGAATATGAAAGGTGTCCTAGGTTTTGATTTAGTGTTTGGTATTATATAAAGCAATTCTTTAATATGTAATTACTTAATTATGATTGATCTCTAAGCATAGCCTATCTCATCGAATACAGTTCTTAATCCGCTTCTATGTAACCATAGGTTATTCAAAGTCTCTATTCATAAAAATAAACTTTTTTATAATCAAATTCTAAGCATAGCCTATCTCGCTGAGCATGAATCATATCCTTGGATCACGACTTATTTCTGCATAGTCATAGACTATTCTAAAGTCTAATTATAGTCTAAACAATAAGCATAAAACTTGAAGCAATGCAAAATAAACATTATTCATGAAAAGAAGAGCATTATAATTAAGATTTAATTACATAAAGAAAAATTATAAAAGATAAATACCTAAAACCTCATCTACTCTTTGAAAATGAAATTTCTTAGCCATGCATGATCTTCTTTTTTTCTCCCTCTATGCAAGGCTCTAAATGGATTCCAGGGATTGATGCCTCAAGGTGAAGGTATAGGAGCCTTTTTATAGGTGTTAAGAGGGAGGAGGCTTTTGTGATTTTTCAATGTGAGACTAAAGGAAAAGAACATGAATGGCCAGGATTTATTTACCAAAGGATAGATGGTTAGATGGAAGTTTGATTAAATAAGAATAAAGGAAAGAGAAGAACATCTGCTCGTTGAACAAGACCCAATTTCAATTGGATTCCACTTTAGAATTTCCTTCAAACTTATGTTTGACCAGTGTAACACCTTGGAACTATTGGCAATTGATCGGAAGGCCAATCAGCACCTCAACTCGACTATGGGCTACTGGATTCACATGTCATAGCTAGGAGTTGTAGTACGATGATGGCCAAATAGTAGTGGACCGAGGGAGAAGAGGGGAATGGGAGGTGGATCAGGTCTATAGCTTAGTACAATAAAGAGAAGGAAGCAATGGTGGTGGAAAGGACTCGGGTCTGCAGGAACATGGTGGATCATAAGGAGTAGTCAGCAGAGTGGATCTCGAGAAGGATCTTGAGGGGTAGCAGTAATGGCAGTAGTCAAAAGCATGGTGGCTTGCGACGGGTTGCTCAACATCAGGGAGGAGCAGCAATGATGGCAATGAGTGGCAGTGGAGAGGGCAACGGTCTCGACTATCAGACTGGTGGTGATGGTGGGATGGTCATGGACAAGGGAGCGGCGACGAGTGATGGTAGGTGATGATGGAGACTTGGAGGCAGCACAGGTTGAGGGGGCAGCGGCATAGCAGCTCTTGGGAGTGTCTCAGGTCAGTGACGGGCAATGGTGGCATCTTCTTGAGAGAAAAAGGATAAAGGATAGAGAGTAGAAGATGATGGTCCATGGAAGTGTTCAGCAAACCAAGCGACTGGTCCATGGCTGACTGGCTACTCCAAAAATTGTACTAAATTTAGTTTTTACTTGATTCTAGACTTGTTTGAACTCTGATTCGGGTCCAATTCATGTCCTTTAAAAAATAAATCAAACTCTTTAAGTTGCTTGTACCTTTCCTACAAAAGATAGATAAAGGTATTAATTTTTAAAGAATAATGATAAATTAATTTATAAATTAATGCTTTTATAGACATGTTTATAGGACTTATCAATCCAAACTGCATCCAAATCAGAGTCTTGTAGCTCTTTTAATATGGATTTGACTTCAGGACTATTTCTGACCATTGATCGGCCCTAATTGGATGGATCATGCCTACAGTGCATCGGTTACCTTTCCTAGCCTTTGGATCTTCGCGTGATCGGTGCTTGGCCACTTGATCATGCAAGAGGCTTGCGAAATTTCATGGAACACTCCAAATCACGGTTGACATCGATGCCAACCATTAGATCATGCTGTGTGACATCCAGAGCATCTAACATGTGCTGGCCCCATAGACCACGGCGTGGACTAGTGGCTTGTCAAACATCATGACATAGAAACCTGGGGGAGGCTGCTTGGGCCTAGGCCACCATGCGCAGGTGCACATGTGCATGCTAGGCCACGCGCTCATGCGCATGTGCACATGTGCATGCTGGGCCCTGGTTGGTATGCTGGCCATGCCGGGCCGTGGTTGGTCTGCAGGCCATGCCTGGCCTATGGGCTGGCCATGGGTTGTTATGGCTTCTTCTGGGCTTCTTTCAGGAGCTAAATTTGAGGCAATTTTTCAATAATCTCCATTTTAACTTGATGTTTGACCTCCACCTAGCTTTGAGAACTTCTTGAAGGATTTCGCCTCCATACCCTAAGATAAATGCCTGCTATTTATGGATGAGCAAACATGAGAATCGAGCTAGGCTGCTCAATCCCATCTCCATCATTTGCTATGCTCACCTCGACCTAAGACCTGCTCAAGAAAGCCTCCTGTGATAATAGAAACTTTACATTATGATGTCATCTATCATTCTCTCGAGTCTCTCCTTTCATGCTCGATCCACCTGCTCCTGGAGCTCTATCTCGCATTAGACTCCTATCTGCACCAAGGACTCCACCTCGCATTAGACTCCCTATCAAAGGGTAGTGATCTCCATGCTTGTTCTCCTACAAAATGCCTTACTGCATATAAGACCTTCAGGATTTCATCACTGGCTCTCATTTGAATTCAATTTATTAAGAAAAATTAAATTCTTGCAATAACTAGGTATGTATCAAACATCGTTTCATTTCCTCGCTACCCCATCATGTGCCTTCAAGCTAATTGTCCTGATACCCTCGATCATACAGCTCGATATGTCTGGTAAATGGATAAGACCCTTTCTACTCTCTAGAGAGTCGAATATCTCATCTCTACAACAAATATGAAGTTGATATATAGAATCTAAAATCCACTGAGAAGGAGATACCTCATCAGATACTATAAGTACATCACTATAGTATCCATCACCATCGCTACCATCAGCCACCACCATAGTAGTTTTTTGTCTGATCTTTGAGCTGCTGGCAATCTTTAATATATGATGCGGGATATATAATTTATGCATGCAAAGTATTTTTTCATGATTAAGCATGAAGTTAAGGTTTTAGATCTCGAATTTCAAGCCAAGATTCAAAGTATAGAATTCTATGAAAATTATGGAAGTCATGCATGCAAAAATAAATCCTAAAGTAATAGATAAGCAGGATCACCAAGGTTGAGAAACCCTAGTCAGGCTAGCTTTCCTACAATACCACTACTGATGAATCAACGGGGTGTACTTGGCAACGGTAGAAGCACCTACTAAAGATCGTTCCATGAAGAGATCGCTCATGCTCCCGGATGCAGCCTGGAAGAACAAGCTTCTGACCCTGCGGATTCATGACTTTCTGCTTGGTGATCCGACGGCTAATCAGAAGGTATCCTCTGACTCATGGGAATTGAGAGACCTACAAATCGTCATCTGGGATTAGAAAACTAAGAATATGAAGACTGAATAATTGAAAGAAGGGAAAAGAAAGGCTCTTGGATGATGGCGGCCAAGGGTTGGAAGGAAGGGGTGGCTAGGGTTTTGATATTATAGATGGAGGGAGGCAGGGTGCAAGAACAAGAAGAACTCGGACACAGCTCGTACATAGCACACACAAATTTAATTCATTAATATTTTGAAATTACATGAGGAGGAGAGGCCTTTAAATAGGCTTACAAACTTGGAGCTCAAGTAAGGGTATTCATGAGAAATTACATTAGTCCTAAACTCATACAAAGACAGACTAGGGCTCTCCACTTTTGACTGAGCCTCTCTCTCTCCCTCTCCTTCTCTTGGTCGGCCAAAGAGGGGTGACTCTAAGGGAGGCCGACCAAGGGGGGTGACCATAAGGGTTGGTGCCCCTCTTGATGCTCCTTATGGGCCTTGGGTAGCCCAGCATGCTCCACGCTGCGGTCCAGGGTTCCAAGGCCTTCAAATTCTGTTGCTGGATCTTCCATGGTCTTTAAGTATGGCTCCATGACTTTAAGCTGACTGGATCTTCGATTATCTTGAGTCTTCTACTTGTAAAATTTGACTGGACTCACTATAAGATTTACAGGATTCAGAAATTGACTAGATCAACATGAGCTGACTTGATTGATAAACTTCAAAATTTCTAGGACTCAAAACTTGACCTGACTCAACTGATTTGGCATTCTAAATATAGGACTCAAGTGTGGACAGGAATTCAATGGACTTACTCACAAAACTCAAATGAATTCACTCAAATTGACTAAATCCTAATTACAAATTGAACAAAACTTGGACTCACATCCTAAACTCTAATTTGATAACCACAGAGGGTTGAAATGTCTCTGCAAAAGTCTGGGATCTGTGATATCCCCATCAATTCTTCCGGGGTGGGAAGAACTCAACCCCGTCGAGTAAGGGTCACACTGAACCTAGTGCCTCTCAAGAAGGTCTAAGTGGAGGCACAGCAAATCCTCTTGAGTATCCCACGAAGCGTCAGGTCCTGGTAGACCTTGCCAACGGACCAGGTGGCATTGAAAATCGCTATCCCAAGTCATGAAAGCTCGATCGTCTAGGACACGCTCGATACGTATTCCTCTCTTAGGCCAAATTATAGGTCGACACTCAGGGTCAGGCTCACTCTCAATGGATAGGGTAGGTTCAAAGGCCTTACTAGGAATCACTGTCGGTTCCCTAGACTCAATCAAGTCTACAGTATTTAAGGTAGAGCTAAAGCCAAACTCTAAGGGCAAATCATGCACATGGGGTCCTACCTTCTCTATCACTTCTAAGGATCCAGCTCTGCAAGCAAGAAACTTCTTTTAGGCCTAAGCCTAACCAAGATAGAATTCCCTACATTGAATCCATTTGCTCTTATTCAGGAATTAGCCAGTTTGTTAGATGTTTCATTACTTAAATTACTCTTATGGCTAATATCCTGATGCATATGCTATGTGGTGTTCAGTGCAGGTGTGCATAATTGAACTGGGTTTATGGACTTATCAGGCTCAGTACTAGTTGGAAGGTCATCAGGAAGGTCTTTGGGAAGAAAGTCTCCTAAACTAATGTCTACCTCCTGGGGTTGTTCCTTAAGGACTTGTTCTTGGACCTCCTCTATGGACAACTCTCTTGAACCCTCTATTATGTTTGATCCTGTCTCAGTCACTTCTTCTTTGAATTTTGCAGTGGGTTCAAGATCCTTTTCCTTTGATTCCTTAAGGAGTTCACTCTCTAGCTTCTCTTCTACTGGACTCAACTCTTCAATATCAATGGGCTCAGGGGTTTCTTTCTCTAATTCCTTAGAATTAATTAAATTAACTCTTGTTTTCTTCTCCTTAAGGCTACTAGAAGCTCACCTAAATGGGTCTTTATGTTGAGTCGGGTGGATCACAAACTTCTCCCCATGGTGACTAAATGTACAGGTATTGGTTCGACCAAACAAGATTGCATCATGATCATAAAGCCATGGTCGACATAGGATAATACTACTAACTCCCATGAGAAGGACATCACACCAAATCTTCTCCTCATATGTTTGTAATTTGATCAGGATTTGGCATCTAAATTTGATTGGGATGGAGGTGGAATCTACCCAAGAAACCTTATAGGGCTAGGATGGGGAACTGGGGTCAATCCTAAAGATTTCACTATACTGGCAGAGATGGCATTGACACAACTCCCACTATTTATTATGATCTTGAACACCTTACCTTCTATCTTAACAAAGGTTTGTAGGATGTTGGTCCTATGCCAGTCTTTCTTAATTTGGGTTTGGGTCAAGATGCACCTAACCACTCCTAACAGGTTTTCAGACTCAGGTACTTCCTCCTCTCCCTAATACTCATTTATCAATTATTCATCAGCTTCATAAACTTCTCCCTCAGGCTCAACTATGAACTCAGGCTAATCCTCACCTAGCTCACCTATATGTAGGGCACTGGCTAGACACTGGCTAGCAAAGTGACCTGGTTTACGGCATCTATAGCACACCTTCTGGGAGATGAGTTCCCTCTGACCCTCTACAACTTTGCCTTTTTCTTCTCTATGGGTCATGAAGGTACTAGGTTGAGGTCGACTCGGGTCAAGGTGACTTAGACTGGGCCAACTCAGGTTGGGTCAATTTGGGTCAGGTCGACTAGGGTAGGCTTGACTAGATCCTGAGTATGGGCTAGGGTTTCTAATGGGCTCATGTTTATGAAAGATAGGCCCTCTCTGGAAATACTCAACATTCCTAGCAATCTGATAGGCATGCTCTATGTCTCTAACCTCTCTCAGGTAAAGCTCCCTCTTAATGTCATCCCTAAAGCCAGCCCTAAACCTAGATAGGACAACATCTTCATCTTCATCTAAGTCACATCGCATGGAATACTCATCAAATTTTGTGATGTACTCATCTACACTCTTGCTACCCTAACTCAATCTTTGCCACTGATCCAACAAACCCTGGCGATATGAGGTTGGAACGTATTTCCCTCTAAGCTTGGCCTTCATGGCCCTCCAGGTGACTATGGGTTCATGGCCTCCTAGCCTAAGTATTCTTTCAACAGTAGCCCAATATAACCTGGCCTGGTGGACTAGCTTAAGCTTGGCAAACTTAAACTTACATTCCTCAGACATATCGTACCACTCAAAATACTGGTCAACTTCTCCCTCCCAATCTATATAAACCTTTGGATCAAGACAGCCATCAAAAGTGGGTGCATCAATTCTAATGTTTCTATAGGCCCTGTCTTCCTGGCCTATGAAATCCTGATTGGGTCTCCTTGGGTGAACCTCTAGAACCGGGTCATGACGATGGGCTCTCCTATGTTCAACCTCAAAGTAAGGATTAGGGTTTGGGTTTCTCCTAGGATCAACCTCATAGTAAGGATCTCGGCGTGGGGTTCTACTAGGATGGGGAGGTAACTTAAGATTTGGTTCAGAATGGGACCTATGTGTCTCATCTAAGGTTCCTAGCTGAACATCTACTTGGTCAAATCTATGAGTCAATTGGGCATTCGATTGGATCATATGGTCATCCATTTGGTTTAATCGGGTGTTTAATCGGGCCATATGGTCACTCAAGATCTTTAGGACAGCATCAAGGTGGGATTCCATGGGTTCAGCCAATTGTGGAGGTGGTAGATGATATGAAGCTCCTGATCTAGTGCATATGCAAGACTCAAACAAATCGACTACGGGTACCTAGACCTAGAGCCCAAACAGAATGGGTCGACTTAACTTACACACAACTCAACCCCTAATCCTTCCACTAGCCAGGTAAGATGTGGGATGGTGGGAGGCCCCCTGCTTAATGTAGGATCCAATTAAAGAACCACCGATCCGCTTAGGTCATTTGACACTGTACCTCTAGCCTAAATACCAGCTTCCAATAATAGGAGATGAATTGGGTGCACTAGTCTTCCCACAATGGTTGAACTCGACCTGTTGATGTCCCTAGCTCTATAGAGCAAATTAGGTCTAATCAATTTTAGTTAGGGTTGGGTTCAGATGCAAGGATTGTGGTTTTGGGCTAAGGAGAGGTGATCAAATCCTCTCCCCATCTGACATAGTAAAAGTGCCCTTAAGGTAAGTTATGTAGATGATGACACACAAATGAAATGCAAATTAGGGTTTTGTAGTTTTGGTATTTTCTGATTTTGAATATATATTTTTTTTTGTCTTTATATTTGGCAGGAAATAGAATATGCAGAAAAGTACCTAATATGTAGGAAATATGCAAAAAAATTTAAATATGGAAAGATTATGCAAGAAGAACCCTAAACATACTAAAATTTGTCTTGCTAAAAAATAGAACAGAATTGTTCTCAAATAGTATTCCGGTGTACAAAAAATCCACAGAACGAATTAAATCATGAGAAAATTATGAAAAATACTTTCAATTATAATAAATCTAGCAAAATAAAAATCAAAATTTATGGATCTCCTACATGCAGAAATTGCAAGAATAACAAACTATATACTAAGATGATAGGATGCAGAAACTAGCCTTAAACTATGCTCTGATACCAAATGATGCGGGTTGATTTATGCATGCAAAGTATTTTTTTGTGATTAAGCATGAAGTTAACGTTTTAGATCCCAAATTTCAAGACAATATTCAAAGTTAAGAATTCTATGAAAATTCTGGAATTTATGCATACAGAAATAAATCCTAAAGTAATAGATAAGCAGGATTGCCAAGGTTGAGAAACCCTGGTTAGGCTAGCTTTCCTACAATACCACTACTGATGAATCAAGGGGGTGTACCTGGCAACAGTAGAAGCACCTACTAAAGATCATTCCATGAAGAGATCGGTCACGCTCCCAGATACGGCCTGGAAGAACAAGCTTCTAACCCTGTGGATTCGCGACTTTCTGTTCGATGATCCGATGGCTGATCAGAAGGTATCCTCAGACTATTGGGAACTGAGGAACCTACAAATCACCATCTGGGGTTAGAAAACTAAGAGTATGAAGACTGAATAATTGAAAGAAGGGAAAAGAAAGGCTCTTGGCTGATGGCGGCCAAGGGTTGGAAGGAAGGGACGGCTAAGGTTTTGATATTGTAGATGGAGGTAGGGCGCAGGAACAAGAAAAACTCGCACACAACTCACACATAGCACGTACACAGCAAGGGCACACAGCAAAGAGAAAAAACTCAAATTTAATTCATCAATATTTTGAAATTACATGAGGGGAGGCCTTTAAATAGGCTTACAAACTTGGGACTCAAGTAAAGGTATTCATGAGAAATTACATTAGTCCTAAACCCATACAAAGACATGGACTAGGGCTCTCCACTTTTGACTGAGCCTCTCTCTCTCCCTCTCCTTCTCTTGGTCAGCCAAAGAGGGGTGACTCTAAGGGAGGCCGACCAAGAGGGTGACCATAAGGGTTGGCGCCCCTCTTGATGCTCATCATGGACCTTGGACGACCCAGCATGCTCCAGGCTGCGGTCCAAGATTCCAAGGCCTTCAAATTCTTTTACTGGATCTTTCATGGTCTTTAAGTGTGGCTCCATGACTTTAAGCTAGCTGGATCTTCGATTATCTTAAGTCTTCTACTTGCAAAATTTGACTGGACTCACTATAAAATTTACAGAACTCAGAAAATGACTAGCTCAACACGAGCTGACTTGACTGATAAACTTCAAAACTTACAGGACTCAATACTTGACCTGACTCAACTGACTTGGCATTCTAAATACATGACTCAAGTGTGGACAAGACTCCAATGGACTTACTCACAAAACTCAAATGAACTCACTCAAATTGACTAAACCCTAATTACAAATTGAGCAAAACTTGGACTCACATCCTAAACTCTAATTTGATAACCACAGAGGGTTGAAATGCCACTGCCAAAGTCTGGGACCTCTGATATCTCCATCAATATATTTTGCATTTTCTTTTTAAAACCTCTTTTATTATAATGAAGTCCTTAGAACTACTAACTCTTAATAAAGGTGAGGAGGATTTATCGAATAGTTCTTAAATTATATTCACGATCAAATGATATGTTATTAATAGGACGATAATATTTATCAAGTATAGGTCCTTGTGTATCATATGGATTGGTTATTCTCATAACCAATGAGGGTGGAGACACCGATATGGCATTCAGCTGAAATGTAGGAAACATTATCACTGAAAATGACTCAACTATGGAGCACTCCACTATCAAAAGCAGCTCACAAAAGATATAGATATAAGTGTCCCTCCAACCTAAGATCATCATGGTACTTGCAAATAACTCACTATGCTTTGGTGCTGGACTATCTATATTTTTAATACAGTGACGGAAGGTTTCTGAGCATCATCAAGTACTTGCAAAATTTGTGTATGATCAGTCATAGGATTTATAAAGTTGAAATACAACATAGATGACCGATTAAGGGTTTGACAATTTACCTTAAAGTTGTCCTGAGCTTTTAGGGTTAAAGGGATGAATTATGCGACAAACATATGCTAAGGTTCTTGAATATTACTTTATATTTATTTAACCTATCCAAACATCAAGTATCATTGCTAGATGGTCAATTCAATTAGTACAGGAATTAGTTCCTGTACTACCGGCTTAGTATTTGAAACTATGGAGTCATGCAAATTATCAAGCAATATGGAAAAGGGCTCAATCTAAGATCTATATATTCAATTTGGAAGTCAGTGACTTGGTTGAACAAATAGACTAACTTAATTAAGAATTAAGTTCTGGGTCATATGAAATTAAATACTAGCTATGTTCAGCCAGCACTGGTTATTAACTGCAGGATTAATTCCGAGGATAAACTTGAATTAATTTGTAATCCAAGATTTGATCAGGGATTGGATTCAAGTCTTAATTTGGTTAGGACCGGAACTAGTATTTAAACTAAATTTTAGAGGGGATTGGGTTTAAGTCCTAAACTGTTAGGACCCGATCTCCAAATTAAAATCAATTTTGATTAGGAACAGTTTTAAATCCTGAATTATGCATTCAAAATAAAAAAAATTTAAAAAAATAGTGCATGCTGAGAAAATTCCCAACATGCGAAATGCTAGATTGGTGGCTTTGAGATTTGGGATGGGATCTCAAATCAGGCCAAAAAAATAAGAAAGAAAAGAAAGAAATTTAGTGCAGCAGATTTTTTGTTCGCACGAACAGAAACCAGATTCTATTTGCACGAACCGAGTTTTGTTCATGCAAACAAAAATTCTGATTTGCTATTTCTTTTCATTCCTTCTTTGGCGGGTTGGGTTTTGAATCCAAACAAATAAAATCAAAGAAAAGAAGAGATAAAGTTCTCGGTGAACAGAAAGTCCATTTGCCTGCTGAGAATAGAATCTGTTCTCAACGTGCAAACGGAGAAAAAAAATCTGTTGATAAAGTTCTCGGTGAACAGAAAGTCCATTTGCCTGCTGAGAATAGAATCTGTTCTCAACGTGCAAACAGAGAACAAAAATCTGTTCTCGTCATGAGAATAGGTTTCTGTTCTCGCTGAGAGCAAATATAAAGCAGTTCTTCCCTTCCCTGATTGAGACATCAGAAAAATTAGAATAGTCCCCTTTAAAGTAGAATATTCCATGCCTCATCCCTCCTTTTCCGAGTTGCTGGGCATGAGTGTGAAGTAGAGGAGCAGCTAATATGGCTCTCGCAAAGGATTTTCAGCACCTTGATCTGTTCTTCACTGCAAACGAGGTATTTGGACTGAGTTTTTTTTAGAAACTTGTTCTTAGCTTCTTGGGGATCCGACCTTCGTCCCTTCACCATGTTGGATTTTCCTTCATGCAGTCCAAAAACTAGAATACCGGCCATTCCCAATACCTCCCATTCCAAGAAGAGCTCCCATTAGCATGCTTTTGTTGCAGTCGGAGTACCTATCCAGGAGAGAATCCTTTCATCAAGAAAGGAAACTCAACGGTGCTAGCACTAGAGGAAGTCGAACATTGTATCAGCATTCTTCCATTCACTCAAATCCTAGAAGAACTTAGTGAAGATCCGCTTCCCTGGCCCTTTATTTACAAAGGGGTTGAGAGAGAGGCCATCGTGCCAATAACCGACCGGTATTTGATATGTGTCATTGTCCAATTGGCTAGATGTCTGCTCTCCCCCAAGATCAGAGACAAGGCACCAAGCACTTCTTCCAGTGTTAACATCCCCTCAGGGGGCAACAAATATACGCTCTTAGTGCTCCTACCAAAGCAACGCCATCAATGCGCCCATTTCTCTTCAAGAGTCTTATCCAATCATAGTCGTCCCCTGGAGATCAGGTCTACATCGAGGGGTGTGCCATGCTATGTTGCACCCTACAATTGGGGGGCAAGTCAAATCTACTCACCACCCTCGAGAAGGAAATCAGATGTCAAGAACCAAGAAGCATCTCAAGATTCACACAACGGCATTCTCCTATCGCAACACATCAAGTACACACAAAATATTGCAAAGAAGCAAAATCAGATAACAAAGAAAATCCTTTATTGAAATGGGGAATACATATAATTGGAGTTGAGCTATTATATGAGTCTCGCTCTCCTAGTCCTCATAATTCTCACCCTCTCTTCTATAGAGACATTTATACAAACAAGGGATTTGATTACGGGCCTAATCTCTGGGTAGTAGTTTTAGAGGATCATCTTGCAACATGCAAAGCCTCACTCGAAGGAATTGGTAGTCTTAGCTATAAGGATATTCTAGGGTATTGAACCCCGGTGACCCGCATCCAGCCTCGCAGTAATGGGCTCAGGCTATCTCTCCGGCACGGTCCTCGAGTGGTTAGTCTCATGAAAGGACTCGAACAACTTTGCCTGTGTTCTAGATAAGCACCACGAGCCTCACTCCATTCTAGAAGGATGATAATTTGGAGGAACTCTATCTCTTGTAGTAGGTCCGCATGGTCTCGATCGAACCACTATGTTCTCCACATGCCTTCTCCACTCTCAATTGCCTTGCCTGTGATGGGGCAAACTATTTTGCCTTCTTTGCATCAGCTTCACCAGCAGTGCCGACAATGCACTCTACCTGCAAGGTTCTCCTCATTCACCAGCCCCACCGATGGTACTGGACAACATACCTCGATCACGAGGGCCTAGCTTGCTAGTCTCATCCCCACCGTTGAGAAGCATAGGGTAGGGATGGGAATGCAAATTGTAAACTTCATTGCCTGCAGCCATTTGGGTCCCCTGGCTAGTGGAGCTCCTCGTCACGTCAACTTTCATCTTGGTTCCATAGCTGGTGACGATGTTGGGAGGCACTCCAAGAACTCAAGGGTTGCCTCCTCTTAGCCTCTCCACCTCCTGGTAAGTAGCACTGAGCTCTCTTAGCACTTCATCATTTCTTGCAGATAAACTATTAAGCTCCCATGCGAGAGTTTGGCGAGCCTTCTCAACCATGCTTTGCTTCTACTCCATCGAAGCTCGGCCTTCTTCAACAATGTTCCATGCTTTCTCAACATGAGTGACCCTATCTGTAAGCATCATCTCATGCTTGGCAATGAAATGCTCCAGTGCCTAAGGATAGAAACACACCTACAGCACCAGAAGTGTCAATATCTAGCAAAGGTTGTGACTATGACCCTTAAAAAGATATGTCATCCACTTCGGTAGTGCAATGATGCAGGGATGCTAACACCTCCTCCACTGACATGTGTCATGGCATCGTAGTATAGACAGGAAGGGTTACATCCAACACCAGCCCTCCAGCCTTCAAAATACTCGAGCTGCCCTCCCCGATCACCCAGCGAAGGGCAGGTATTCCAACGAGAGACAGGCACAGTAGCAGCAGCAGCAGTAGACTCAACAGTGGCTGGCAACTCCTCTATGGATGGTGGACTCCCCAATGATGCCGATGATGCCTCCACCACTATCGAAGACTCTACTCCTTTAGTCACTACCACCAAAGAAGCTATCATGATTGCTCATGCCTCACCATGCTTGTCAGAAGCTTCCACCGAGGCACTACCGCCACCTAGCTGCATCTCCTCTATTTTTGGAGTCAGCTCTACCTCTGATGAGAGTTTTGCAAAGCCTTGCAATGATTAGGATGCCTCCTCATCAGGACCAACCTCACCCTCCTTGATAAGGTGGCTGCTAGACTTCGCCTTCGGCTTGGCATCTGCCCCTACTTCAATGGGTTGGTCACTCACCTCCACTCTAGCCTCAAGATAGGTCTTGGTAATTCCAAAGAGGGACACCAACATCAGAGCAATAAGGGCAGGGCTCATAGGAGGAGCAAGCTCCATCTACTCTTTTACAGCCTCTGTTTCGGCCTTCTCAATAGATGCCTCATTGCTGCTACTTCTCTTCCTCTTCTTCGATGGTCGGATCTTTGACAACCCAGCATGCAGCTCCTTCGCAGAAAACTTCATCTTCTGTTCAAATAGCAAACAAGATGCAAATCCTCACATCATAATAGTCTAAAGGAGAAGGTGCACAAAAAAGGTAGAACAAAAACAAAAAGTTTCTTCATTTCATTTCAAATAAATTTTCATTACAAATGACTTCACAATCCCTTTAGAAAAGGTCTAAAAACAAAATAAAAACAAAGGTCAAAGGGCAAGCGATGTCACTTCACCGCCCTCCTCTACATCAGAGCTGCCAGACTTGTTGCCATAAGATGATCTCCCCGAAGATAGTACATCGAGATCAATGTCTACATAGTACTTCGCCGCCTTCCTTCCATACCCCAGGCACCTTTGGCATAGGCATCGTGATAGGATTCTAGTAATTCTTGGTAGAATCTTCTCCCTTCTAGAAAGCCTTGATGGCCTTAGCAGCCACCTCTAAGACCCAGTGCTCAGCAAGGGGTTTTTTCTCTCCAGCTTTAGTGAGCGACCCTTGTAGCCTATCTATCTCCTACTTCAACCCAACTACCTCGCCCTCTGCCTCGGTGAGAGAAGCCCTCACTCTCATTTCAAAAATGTTGTCTCACTCCTGGCTTTGGTGAGCAACTTCACCAATATCGCTACCTCACCTTTCCACTAGGCCACATCCTTCTTCAACTTGGCAACTTTGGCTTGGAGATCTCCAACCCATACCTGTTCCAACACCAGTTCACCCTTGATCTTCTTACCAATTCTTCTCAGTGATCAGCTGATCAGAGATGATACTCAGCTTTCACACAGCATTGTTTCATGCTCTTTCCAATGCCAAGGTGCATTAGTGAACCTACTCTCAGTCATTCTCCAACCTTACTAGATGTTGAAGTTGTCCCCATGCCATAAAGATACTTTGAAAAAGAACCACTAGTTAAGCTACTAGCAAAAGTTCTTTAGAAATAGAAAAATCCCAAGCTCAATAATTTTACCACCACCAGAGCATGGACGAATTGCTAGATGCTATTTGCAACCTCCTCATGTAGAAGTTCCTCCTTGAACTCAGGGGGCACGAACTTCTCCAGCATTGAATGACGGGTTTCTCGTCAGGAGTTTTAGGGCCGAACGTAGCTAACCGCTTCACCTTCATCATCTTCAGACGATACCTCCTTGAAGCCTTGCCTATCCTCATGGACAATGCTATGACCTCCTTCATATTTCTGTTGTGGCTGTCATTGGCCTCACTTGGAGCCTCGTGGACCCTACTAGCGACCTGATCCATGACCATGATGGTACCGTAGCCTACCTCCATTGATGCGGGATGACTCTAGGATTGCTAAATATGCAGAAAAAATAGTAAACTAATTTTTTTTATATTTTTTTATAATTTTAATTTGCAGGCTAAATTTTTAAAATCAAGTAAAGACTAGCAGGAAGAGTAGCAATGCAAAGAATCATCATAATCGCAGGCATACTCATGCAAAATAATAAAAGTCAAGACCCGAGAATTGAGAAATTCCTGGCTTAGGATAGCTAACCTTTAATCAAAATAAAAATTAAGAGTGGAAAGGTTTGTACCAGGAAGAGATTGAAGAACTTGCTGATGAAGGGGTCACACAGCTCTTAAATTGATGCCTGGAAGATGAAGCCCTTGGTTCCCGAATCTGAAGGCAATCTGGACCCAGTCTGAAGGCAAGGAAAGCCTCCTCTAGGGAGGGGAAGCACCTCGGGGATCCTACAAGCATCAAGGTTAGGCAAGAAATAGGTGATCAATGAAAAGATCGAAAAAAAAATGAAAGAAAGAACAAGGGGAATCAGGGTTAGGGTTGGCAGCAGGGAAGAAGATGGAGCTCTTGATCTGGGGTGTCTTCAAGGCTTCTCTTCTTGGATGTGGCTGTTGCTTGGAGGCTTGATTTGCTGCTAGGGCATGGAGAATTCCAAGAAAGGGTGGTCAGCCAAGCAAGAGAACAAAGAACCAAACCAAAGAACCAAAAAGAATACAAGACACCGGTCTTAAAACAATTCAGCAGAATAATATTTCATAAGAGTTGATTGAATACAAGAAAAGGAGGGGTGGGTTATTTATAGAGTTCCAATGCCCTCTCTTTATTAGGACTTCAGCCCTCTCCTAGTTAGGATAGGTTTACACAATTTAAGTGGGAGAACAATTACAAAATAAACCTAGAACTAGGATTACAAGGTTGAATGAAATAAAAACTAGCTTTCCTTCTTTCATTTGAACTCTTCCACATGCTTGGACTTGGTCAACTCATGGAGGACGCCTATCCTAGGCATGTTGGACTTCAAGGGGCAGCAAGGGGCTGGCCAAGAGTGGAGGGCGCATGGGCTTTGGGCCTCCTAAAAGTTGGGGCGCCTGGGCTGGTATATTCCGGGTATCAGACTGGAATCTTGGTTCTTAAAGGCTTGGGCCTTGCTCCTGGGCTTAAATTTCTTGGACTAAGATGTCGGTATCTCCCTGGAATTAAGGGGTGCCCTGGGTTGAGGATATTCCATGGCATATGGAAGGAATCTAGCATCTGCAATGGCATCTAGGGGGCATCAGGGCATCTAGAGGGTATCCAGGGCTCTGGGGTGTCAAACAAGATCCCATAAGCTGATGTAAATACCTCTAGATCCTGGGTGAGGCCTAGTGGAACTCCAAAATAGGGTAACCTCCTCTCTTGTATAAAAATTAGACTGATACAGAACTCAGGCACAAGTACAGGACCAATGACTGACTAGGGTTGAGATAAATCAACCAGTCTCAACTTATTACAAAACTCAATCTTATTTGCTTACAAAATTGTGACACATGACTAAAGTCCTAAAACATTAATAAGTAAACCATATGGGATCCAGTGATCTGTCTGATCCTAGTGTCCCCACCAATTCTCCCGGGGCAGGAGGAATCGATCCTGTCGAGTAAGGATCAATTTGGCTCCGATACTACTCAAGGAGGGTCTGGGTTGAGGCACTGCACATCCTCACCAGTGCTTCACAAGTTCTCAGATTTTGGACGACCTTACCAACGGACCAAATACCTCTGATAGCCTCTATCTCTGGTACCGATGGCTTGATCATCCAGGATTCTCTCAATCTTTTCCTCACCAATGAGCCAAATTATATGTGGACATTCTGGGATGGGTTCTCTCTCAAAGGAAGGGAGTGGCTCAAAGGACTCGCTGAGGATCACTGCTGGCTCCCTATACTCTACAAGGTCTAAGATGTTGAAGGTGGAGCTAATACCTAAATCAGGTGGTATCTCAAGTGCATAGGCATTGGGTCCAATGCTCCTCATTATTTTGAATGGGCTAGCTTCGCGAGCATGGAATTCCTTTACAATCACACAATCTCCTACAGAAAATTCTTTAACTCTCTTTTAGGAATTAGCCAAGTTCTTTTATGTTCATTACTTAGATTAATCTTTAGCTAAGTTCCTGATGCAGATGCAAATATGCTGGACACATGCAAACTCCTAACAGATGTTGTAGGAGACTCATACTAACACCTAATGACATGCAAACTCGACTATACATTCCTATTGGACTCTTTGGGCCTAGAATTAATAGATTATAGGCTCTCTAGGTTTAACCCTGATTTGGTATGCACATGAAAATTTGACATGAGCTCCTAATAGATGCCAGAGGGTCTTCCAGAAGTAGGAAGCAAACTTAACAGACTCAATGAATGAATCTAATATGCAAACCTCTATAAAATGCATATGAATGGTTAAAGAAACATAAGAAGATTCAGAAAAGGGTAGAAAATAAGAGGTCGATTCAGGGTCAGTTGGGTAGGGTAAGAAATAAGAAGATGGTTCAGGGTTAGTTGGATAAAGTAGGATATAAAAAGGGGTGTCAGGGATTAATCCTAGACTAATGAGATTGATCCTATGGGGTTGTTGTATATCTAATGGATTTTCATGATGGAAGAATGGGTCATTGATCTCAGGGAAGAGATTGTTAATGGGAACTATAGGATTAGATTCTTCCTGAGGGTACTGATAAGCCAGATCCTTAATAAAGTCTTCTGGTTCAAGAGATTTAGGACTGGGCTCTATACAAGGGCTTTCGTCTAGTGGCTCCTCAGGAAAGATTCTAATGGTAGGGTTGGGTTCCTCATCCCTTAACTACTCTTCCACTACAGTTTGGGTGTGTTCAAGGTCAATTAACTCTAGATGGGTTTCTACCTGGGTATCTACTGGGTCAACTAATTCTAGATCTTCTATAAGGAACTCCTCTTCTTCTTCCTCATACTCCTCCACTAAGCTTGGGTCAGCCTCATATATCTCCTCTTCAATGTCATTTTGGTGAACCAATGGGTGGTAAAAGGGGGTTGGCTAAGAAAAAATTGACTAATGTCTAGGATAACATGGGTGGGTTGACTAAAGGGTTCCTGACTAATACTTGGTTCATCTCTAGGGGTACTAATCCTATAGGATTCAGGTTGACTAGGGGAAAACTGATTGGCACTAGGTTGATTCCTATGGACTATGGGTTCCTGGGGTTCAACTCTATGGGTCTTGCCTAGGGTTCCTACTCAGTCATCTAATGGATCAATCCTATGGGTTGCTTGGTTATTGGATTGGATCATTAGGTCTAATCTATTATTTATCTGGGCAAACTGGGTTTGGGTTTGGGCATTGGTTTGGTCATACTTGTGATTCATTTGGGCAAATTAGTCAGTTATGGTCTTCATGAAAGCATCAAAATTGGGGTCCATGATTGAATTAGGTTTGGGCTTAGACTGACTGTAATGGACTCCTGACCTGGTGGTCATGCAAACAAACAAATAATCAAGGTGGAATGAATGCAGCCAAGCATGCAAAGGATAAGTATAATCTAGGGTTTGCTAGACCTAGAGCCAAAAATGAATGGGTCTACTCAATTTACAATTAACCCAGCAGCTAATCCTTCCACTGGCCAGGTAGGGGGTGGGGTGGTGGGAGGCTCCCCCTACTTGTCACAGGGTCCTAATTATAAACCACCAGTCCACTTAGGTCATTTGACTCTGGACCCCCAGCCTTAGACACCAGTTTTCAGTAATAGCCATAGGATTATATGCACTAATTGGCCCACACGGTTCGGATCCGACCTGTTGGGTGTCACCTAGCTCTCTAGGACAAATTAGGTCTAATTAGTTTTAATTAAGCTTGGATCAAAATGTTGGGGGTTGTTTTGGGCCCAGGACAGGTGGTGAAATCCTGCCCTGATGTTGATAGCAATTGCCCTTAAGATTAGGTTAAAGAGATGATGGCAATCGATGGTCCTGATGCAATCTAAAATAATCAAAAAAATAAAAATATTTTATGTGTATTTTATGAGGTTGCAAATTAGGTTTAGGTTGATTAGGTTAGCAAACAAATTGGGCTTGGGATTGGGGTGTGTGGAAGTTGGTTAGGTTTGGTTAGTCAAGTATGCAAAGTTCACAGAATTCTGAGATTTAGAGGTCAAATTAATATAGTGTTTGACATGGATTCTGATGCAAAAAAAAAATCATAAAATTTCTAGGATAGAGGATGGATGGTGATGATGACCTCTACAAAATTTGATGCAAAACTAAAATCAAATGATGATGCAGATCCTAGGGTTTTCAGACTGATGCAGAATTATCAAGATTTTAGTTAGGGTTTCTGATATATAAAATTTTAGAACTATTAATTTTTTATAAAATTAATTAAAAATTATAATAAAATAGAGGACAAGACAAAGGACAAGTCATTCAAATTTAACAGGAAAATAAAATTCCTAGGTGATCAAAATCAGATGAAAAATAGACACCTAATGCAGCTAGCAGGCTGCAGAAATTAGGATTTCTGGTCCTAATGCAGATGAATGCTATCCTAAACCCGCTCTGATACCAAACTGATGCGGGACAACTCTAAGATTGCTAAATATGTAGAAAAAATAGTAAACTAATTTTTTTTATATTTTTTTATAATTTTAATTTGCATGCTAAATTTTCAAAATCAAGTAAAGACTAGCAGGAAGAGTAGCAATGCAAAGAATCATCATAATTGCAGGTATATTCATGCAAAATAATAAAAATCAGGACCCGAGAATTGAGAAGTTCCTAGCTTAGGATAGCTAACCTTCAATCAAAATAGAAATTAAGAGTGGGAAGGTTTGTACCAGGTAGAGATTGAAGAACTTGCTGATGAAGGGGTCACACGGCTCTCAGATTGATGCCTGGAAGATGAAGCCCTTGGTTCCCGAATCTGAAGGCAATCTAGACCCGGTCTGAAAGCAAAAAAAGCCTCCTCTGGGGAGGGGAAACACCTCGAGGATCATAAAAGCATCAAGGTTATGCACGAAATAGGTGATCAATGAAAACAAACAAAATATGAAAGAAAGAACAGGGGGAATCATGGTTATGGCTGGCAGCAGGGAAGAAGGAGCTCTTGATCTGGGGTGTCTTCAAGGCTTCTCTTCTTGGACATGGCTACTGCTTGGAGGCTTGATTTGTTGCTATGGCATGGAGAATTTCAAGAAAGGGTGGTCGGCCAAGCAAGAGAACAAAGAACCAAACGAAAGAACCAAAAAGAACACAAGACACCAGTCTTAAAACAATTCAGCAGAATTATATTTCATAAGAGTTGATTGAATACAAGAGAAGGAGGGGTGGGTTATTTATAGAGTTCCGATGCCATCTCCCTATTAGGACTTCAGCCCTCTCCTAGTTAGGATAGGTTTACATAATTTAAGTGGGAGAACAATTACAAAATAAACCTAGAACTAGGATTACAAGGTTGAATGAAATAAAAACTAGCTTTCCTTCTTTTATTTGAACTCTTCCACATGCTTGGACTTAGTCAACTCATGGAGGATGCATATCCTAGGCGTGTTGGGCTTCAAGGGGCAACAAGGGGCCGGCCTAAAGTGGAAGCTGGGGCGCCTAGGCTGGTATATTCTGGGTATCAGACTACAATCTTGGTTCTTAAAGGCTTGGGCCTTGCTCCTGGGCTTCATTTTCTTGGACTAAAATGTCGGTATCTCCCTAGAATCAAGGGTCACCCAGGTTGATGATATTTTATGGCATCTGGAAGGAATCTGGCATCTGGAATGGCATCTGGGGGGAATCAGGGCATCTGGAGAGCATCTTGAGGGTATCTAAAGCTCTAGGTTGTCAAACAAGATCCCATAAGCTAACGTAATACCTCTGGCTCCTGGGTGAGGCCTGGTGGAACTTCAAAATAGGGCAACCTCCTCTCTTGTACAAAAACTATACTGATACAGGACTCGAGCACAAGTACAGGACTCAATGACTTACTAGGATTGAGACAAATCAACTAGTCTCAACTTATTACAAAACTCAATCTTATTTGCTTACAAAATTATGACACATGACTAAGGTCCTAAAACCTTAATTAGTAAACCATATGGAATTTAGTGATCTGTGTCTGATCCTGGTATCCCCACCATCCACTATGTCAGCCACCTAACCATCAGTCTCCATAACTTTGTGAGGAATATCTAGGAGCTTTGTGGCCATGTTTGCAGCCTCGTCGGCTATGGCAATAGCCTCCTTTTCAAATTGACTCCATTATTGATTTTGATGATAAGCAAAATGGTTAAGTATAAGTTGAGTACTAATGATTTCCTTGAAGTGTATTTTTATAGAAAAATGAGCTCGTAAATTTGAAAAAGTTTGTTTGATTGAAAAAACCAAGCTTAGATGAAAGATTTGCTCAAAGAAGACTTGGACAGTCAAAGTTTGCTTGAATGGATACTTGAGTGAGACATAAATTTGGTTCAGTACAAGTTCAAGTATTTTTGTGAAGATCTCAGTAAGGTGTTGACTCAAAATATCGACACATGATACCAAGTGTCGACACATGAAAGTGAAGTATCGACTCAAGCCAGTACGCAAAGAAAGTTTCAGATGGCATGGCTGAAGTGTCAACACATGGACTTGAAGTGTCGACAAATAGATCAACTCATCGCCTGAGATTTTTAAATCACAAAACTTGCTGAAGATGAAGAACTGCAGAAGTGTCGACACATGGATGCGATGTGTCGACTCAGTGTCGACTCGCTTGAAGAAGTGTCGACACATCTGAGATTTTCAGAAAGCTAGATTTAAGATATATAAACTAGGTGTCGACTCAAGAAGTTCAAGTGTCGACCTAAAATGTCGACTCACAGCCTGAAGTGTCAACACATGAAGTTTTGAGAACAGTAACGGCTAATTTTTCAAACGCAGAACTTGTCTCTTTTCACCCCCAATGGCTAGATTTTCGAGTCTAATGGCTAGAAACCGGATTTGAGGCCTTAGAAAGGTGTTTATATGCTCCAAGTCAAATCAAAAGAAAGAGGTTCAATGGAAATAAAATAGAAATATCCAAGAGAAAAGAAAAGAGAGCATTTATTGAAGTTCAACCACTCTCAAGCAAAAGCAAGCCTCCAAGCATTCAAGAGTCTTCAAGAGCATTAAAGATCGACCATTCTTGAGCAATCAAAGAGGCTTCATCAAGTTGAAAGCATCACAACTATCGAGCTTCAAAGAGATACCCGCTTTTTATTAGAAAGCTTTTATTCTCTTTACTTCAAACTATTATTTATTATAAGGGTTCTTGGTTAGCCTATTACAAAACCAAAGGAGGTTTTTGATGAGCCTTTGAAAATCAATTAGGTTCTTGGTTATCCTGGAAAACCAAGGAAGGTTGGTGGTGAGCCTTTAAACCATTTAGGTTCTTGGTTAGCCGATAAAACCAAGTGAGGTTTTGACTTGTGAGCCTTGTGAAAATAAGTCAGGTTTTGATTAGTGAGCCCGGAAAACTAATCGGCTATAATCGTTGAGATTATAGTGAATTTCCAAGGGGATCTTGGGGAGTGGATGTAGGTACATTGGATAGCACCGAACCACTATACTTCTTTGTCTTTGTGATTGCTTGTCTCCTCTTATTGCTCTTACATTTATTGCTCTTTATTTCCGCTGCACATTTACTTAAGAGCATTACATTTGAATTCATAGTACCTTGATTAATTGTTGGATTGGATTACATACTATTGTATTGCATCAAGTAATTATTTTTTAGAAATCCAATTCACCCCCCCCTCTTGGGTTGCTTACTGGGCAACAATGGCCATAGAGGAATCCTTGCTTACCTCGAGAACATGGGCATCCTCCAAGCGCTATTGCCACTTTTTGGCCTTTGGAGCCTTTTCCAGTTCATCTAGAACCTGCTTCTCCTTCCTGTCCTTCATGGATGAAGTGGGCCTCTAGGTTGCTACCTCTGCCTTTTGAAGTGATAGGCCTGGCAAAAGATAGGTCATCATCTCTCCTTTTCTAAAAAGATAAAACAATCTGAAGAAGACTGAAGAAGCACTTACCAGCAACAAGTGGATCCTTGTGACATAATGCCACTAGAAGCTCCTCTTGCAAGAGATCTTCAAGGGGAGGAATAACAACTATCTCCAACCTCTGCACCATTTCTCTCTCCAGAAATTGTAATTATGGATGATCATGCATCCTCCTCTTGCTTGACAAACCCCAAGCAATTGAGAACGGCCAGGCTATCATAGAAGCTGCAAAGAAGAACCAACCTTTCCAGTGGTATACCTTGGCTGAACCCTTTGAAAATCGGTACCCTTTCCTTGATGAAGCATACCACTAGCCTTGTGAACTAGACTTCAACTAAAAGAATGCCGTGAAGACTTGTGCATGATTGCACCAGATGGCAGAAGAATCCCATAATCAGTCACTAGGCATTGGGAACCAACTAGGTGGGGCATACTTAATACCACCTAAGCAACTAGACAGTGACTACGGGAAGCGAAAGTCTCAATCCAGCCTTGAATGCCTCTTCATACAGCATCACTTGAGTTACCAATCCTATAGTTACCCTTTCAGAGGGACCTGGCAACTCAAGCCTGATCGACACCAGAATGTTGAACTCCTTCCAGATCCTCATCAAGTCCTATTTACATAGGACAGACTCGATCACTTCAGGAGTGTCTTCAACCGCCACTGATCCTAACATAGGGCCTCCTAAAACACACCAGGAAAACAAGACAAAAAAAAAGAGGAAGACCTACCTTGCTTATCATAGAGCCTCCCACGACAGTAGCAAACCTCCTCAATAGTGAAGACTCTGGGCTCTTGCATAGTAAATGGTAGATATGAAAGGATGGCACCCCACTGCATCCCTATTTAAAACTTCCAATCAATAGCAGCAACCTGGGCATCACAGTTGTTAGCTTTAGCCGTTGATTTTGATGATTAACAAAACGTTGAGTATATGTTTTGTACTAATGTTTCAATTGGAGTTGTGAATTCTAGGTCACAAGTACATCAAATTCTCTATACAAAAGTATCAAAGTCATTCACTTTAATACAAGATGAATTTCAAAGTTTAAAAAGTCTTCACATCCTAGAAAGCCATAAAATTGATCACTTTGGACATTATGAAGAAGAAATTGGAAGTTTATTAGACAAATTTTAAAGTTTCGAAGCTTGGCACAAAGTTTTGGAATTGGCACAGACCAAGTGTCGATTCATGAAACCTCAAGTATCAACACTTTTGAAGAACTGCTATGCAGAAACTCAGCTAGCATGCCAAGTGTCGACCCAAGTATCAACTTAAGTGTCGACTCACAAATTCAAGTGTCGACTCACAGATCGACTCAAGACCTGAGAATGGAAATGGACAGAACATCATTTTTGGACTTCAGTGAAGTGTTGACTCGAGTATCGACTCAAATATCAACTCAAAAGTTTAAGTATCGACTCACAGATCAACTCATGGCCTGAAACAAGAAAGTTATATAACAGTGTCATTCCGATTTTTTATCAAGTGCTGACTCAAGTGTCGACTCACAAAACTCAAGTATCGACTCACAAGATTCAAGTATCGACTCACAGAACGACTCATAGCCTGAGACCAGAAATGAAACAAAACTATATTTTTCAAAGAAGTATACCTAGTGTCGATTCAAGTGTCGACTCATGAAGACTCAAGTATCGATCTAGTGTCGACTCATAGGTCGACTCGCAGGTTCTAACAATAGTAACGGCTATATTTTCAGAAGTTTAGAATTAGCTCAAACGGTCTAAAACTGCTAGATTCTCTACTCCAATAGTCACAAATGGTTTTATGAAGGCTTTTGGAGTATTTATCACTCACCAAACTTATTGAAGATATAAGAGAAAAAGAAGAAATACAAGAGACAAATTCTATCTTTTGAGAAAGCTATTGAAAAGACAATAGTGAGCCATAAAGAAGATTCCACTTGAAAAAGCCTTCGTTCTTGCTATTGTGCCTTCAAATCATTATCCAAAAGTGTTCATTGATAGCTTCTAAGAAGAAGAAGACAATTCAAGCATTCAAGAAGTGCTTCATCGACTTTATTTCTACTCTTTTGAGAATTTTATTCTTGTACTTAAATATGTACTTTGGTTTTATTTGTTGTAACTAGTTTCAAGGCTATTGAAACTAGGGTTAGTGGTGGGGACACCAGGATCAGACACAGATCACTGGATCCCATATGGTTTACTGATTAGGATTTTTTTTAGAACTTTAGTCATGTGTCACACTTTTGTAAATAAGATTGAATCTTGTAATAAGTTGAGACTAGTTGATTTGTCTCAACATAGTCCAGTCTATTGAGTCCTGTATTTAAGTATGAGTCCAGTGAAAGTTCAGTTTTTGTACAAGAGGAGAGGATATCCTATTTTGGAGTTCCACAAGGCCTCATCCAGGAGCCAGAGGTCTTCACATCAGTCATTGGACCTTGTATGCCATCCTAAGGTCCAAGATTCCTGCAAGATGTCCAGATACCCCCCAGATGCTTTTTAGATGCCAGATTCCCTCCAGAAGCAAGAGAATATTCCAATACCAGGGAGTCCATGATTCCAAGGAAGTACCTGCACCCCAGCCCAAAGAAGATTCAAGGCCTAGGTCCGTAAGAACCAAGATGCTATTGATTCCAAGAATATTCTAGCCCAGGGTGCCCCAGCTTCCAGGAGGCCCAAAGCCCATGCACCCAAGCCCATTCAAGGCCGCCCAAGCCCATGAGGAGCAAGCCCATTGCTATCCCTTGAAGCCCACATGCCAACCCTAGGTGTCCTTGGAGTGTTGACTTGGTCCAAGCTAGGAGGAGGAGTCCAAGTGGAAGGAGAAAATCAAGTTCTTATTCTATTCAACTTGTATACTCCTAATTCTAGGTTTATTTTGTAATCTTTCTTCCACTTAAATTATATAAACCTATTCTAACTAGGAGAAGACTTGTAATCCCTTTAGGAGAGGGTATGGGAGCTCTATAAATATCCAACCTTCTTCCTCTTATAATCAACTTTTCTCATATGAATTAAACTTTGCTGAAATTTTGAGTCAATCGCCTTGTATTTTGTTCTTGTGTTGATGCTCTGATTTTGTTTGAGTGCTCTCCTTGTACCCTAGCCGAACCCCTGCTGCCCTAGCATCCTTCTGCACCCAGAAGATCAGCCATACCCAAGAAAAGAGTGCCCTTGCTGCCGTCCAAGTGAAGGAACCCCTTCTTCTCCAGGCCGCCAGCTTCTATCCTAATCCTGCTTCAATCCAAACCCTAGTTTTTTTTCCTTTTATTATTTGCTGTTTTGATTGACCTCGGATGCTTGCAGGATCCCCGAAATATTTTCCCTCCCAAAAGGAGGCCTTCTTTTCCTCCAGGACCGTCCAAATCAGCCATCTAATCCAAGGGAATGGAAGCTTCATCATCCAGGCTCCAATCAGAGTGTGAGTGATCTCTTCAATTACAGATTCTTCAATCACTGTCTAGTAACATCCTTCCCACTCTTGATTTCTATTTTGATTGAAGGTTAGCTATCCTAAACCAAAAATTTCTTAATTCTCGAGTCCTGATTTGTATTATTTTGCATGAGCATGCCTACGATATGATGATTCTTTGCATTGCTGATTATCCTGCTAGTTCTTACTTAATTTTGAGAATCTGGCCTACAAATTTAATGTTAAAAACATTATTAAAAAATTAGTTTACTATTTTTCCTGCATATTTAGCAATCTTAGAGTTGTCTCGCATCAGTTAGGCCCTTCCAAACCATGAATTGGAATTCAAGCCTAGGGTTGGCTTGAGGGAAAGGTTGTTGGTGAGCCTGAGTGACAAAACCAACAAGGAATTTTAACTTGTAAGCCCGGAAAACAAGTTGGCTGTAATCTTGGTGATTATAGTGAAATTTCCAAGGGATAGCTTGGGGAGTGGATGTAGATGCTTGGTGTGCACCGAACCACTATAAATTTTTTGTATCTATGTGTGTCCTTTATCTTCTCAGTTACTTCCGTTGCATTGCTGCTTATTCTTTAAAATCACAACATCTAGATTATATTCAGCACATTCACTTTGTTTCACAAACACATTAGTTCAGCATATACTTGTTTTAGTTTAAAATTTTAAAAACCCAATTCATCCCTCCTCTTGGGTTGCAACACTGGGCAACAATAGTGATTGGCCATGATTCACTGGTGCATATGTGCCTCCACTCTAGTGGGCGCATCATTTTGCCCAAGCTACAGTAGTCTTAAGACATGAATCATCATCATCACTCCAAATTATCATGTGTGCCTCATTAAATACAGTAAATGTGCATGATCCAGTTGGACATGACACTTCTGACCTCATCCTCGAGTCACGTGCATTCCATGCCATAGCATCCACCACCTTCCTAGTACAAAGCGAAGCATCTTCAAAATGCTTCATCCATCAGGACTAGGGGCAAACCATTTGAGCAACTAACTTCTACAAGCAAAGATCCGGTGTCAAGCCTCACGATCTTCCACATCTACTTCCTACATCTAAGGCAAAGGAGATGCCTTGCCCTAAAAAGCAGGAGGCATCCGATACATCTAGAAATGATCAAGCCTACATGGATCCCACGTGGCTCACCACCTCACTACCAACTCAGCACATCAAGCAAGTTCCTTAGATCCCGACACATGGCTCCAGACATTATGCAAGGAACTTGGCATGCCCTCCTCCTGTAGAGAGGCAAGTAACCTTGCACCATAACCCTCTGACATTGGCCACATCCATTAATGTAAGCACCCTATAGAATCATGCCTGCTCTATAAACAAGCTCTGCACCATCTCCAGCCACTCCTTCAGGGGCATGTGCTTTATAACAACGTGCCGACCACCACTCCCTACACCGCATAACACTCCCATAGGTATCAAGTACTCCATATATCTTATCTCTAAAATCTATTTCTCAAACTATCCAAGTAAATTTTTCTTCAGAAGTGCTTCAAGAAAGTCTTTTTTGCAAGGCTTTCCCTAATGCAAGGTCCTTTGTAGATCCTGAATCCTTTGAGAGTCTCATCAGTTTTCTTAAAGCCATCCAAAAGCTTTAGATAGCTATTCGAGCATAGGCTACGACTACCTTGCCTCATCTAAGCCTCACTCACTCTCCTGAGACTTGCCAATGCCCACCTCTACATCCTTGCTTATGCTCCACCGCATCGACCTGCCACTTCCACTGTCTATCCTATACTCCACCACATCTACCTACCACTTCCACTACCTCACTTTTCACTCTACTATTACACCACCCACCCAAAAACTATAGTTATCTCTTTTTTCTATTTCCTTCTATGGAAGACTAACTTAAGCATCAGAAAGTCTATCACGAAGAACCACCCTACAATAAGCAAACTTTCGTGTCTTCTTTATTTGCAGGTTTCAAAATATCCACATTCAACAATGAGAAATCTAGAGCTGTCTGACTTGATAGCTATCTCCAGTCATGTCATCAAATCTCAAGTAAAACCCCAATAAGTAGCATTACAAAACTCTTCAATGGTATAGCTGAAAAATCAATATTTCTCATAAAGTTTGCACATGCCTTTCAAAAGCTAGTTGAAAGTTAATGTCAAAATGAATTGAAGAGGATTTTTGTTATGCTCAAAGTGCTCCTACATGAGCGATCAAACATGATGAGATTTTGAAACGTAAATCCAAAGTTTATACACATAAAATATATAGGATATTTAAGAAGCTTTTTGAGGGATGTGGCACAACATTATGCCTTAAGATTTCATCTAGTGACAACATTTTTAGATTTGAGTTGATGATGCAAGGGAGGGGTTCAACAATTCAAAATGTGCAACTTAACATGTCTACAATGAAAGTTACATGTGCTTTTATGGCTTATTATCTTTGGCTCACCAGAAATGCTGTCATCTTTGACTCTTCGATGCACTCTCCCAGAGTGGTTGTCGAAAGGGCTCGTGCCTAGGCACATGAGTACACCTCTCGGACTTTAGCTACCTCCGATAGCTGGGGCTTCCTTTCTGCTCACCGAGCATCTCATCAGCTCTATATTTCTTAGGAGCCCCCACCTCCGAGCTATGTTAAGGTCAACTTTGATGGAAGTGTTATTGGCGATGCTGCTGGGGCTGGATTCATCATCCGGAGCCGGGGTCTACATCTATTGGCTGCGGGCGGGTATCACCTCTACTCATCCTCGATTCCTGTGGCTGAGGTTCGAGGAGCCTCGACAGGCTTACTATATTCCACCAGGGTCCTTCGAGCTGACTATATTATGCTAGAAGGAGACTCGACCACTATTATTGCTTGGATCCAGGAGGCTCTGACTTCTCCCCCTTCCCATCTGCTTCTTCAAGACATTGTTGTTTTCCTCCATGGCTGTTCTGGGATTATCATCCATCATGTGTATCGAGAAACAAACTCCGCTGCTGACTTGGTTGTTTCCTATGTTACCTATCATTCGGATGAGATTTTGTGAACTTCCTCTGGGATGCCCCGAGGACTTTTTCTGACCTTCTTTTATCTGACTTTTTTGGGTTGTATTCATCTTCGTTCTGCAATCTGAATACATCGGTTCACAAAAAAACAAAAAAGTTACATGAACGTGTAAGAAATTTAAGATAATAGAAATACTTTACTCGCATGAATAAAAGTACTAAAAGGAACACAGAATTCTAGAAAGTTATATTTGAAACGGTAGATGAAAGATGCCAGGGTATGGGTGTATAAATTGAAGTAATATGAAACATTACAGCAGCGGTCCGCTAAAGCATAATCAATTTATTGCAATTGTCTAATGGGGTACCCTTATAATCTTGTAATGATGAGACAAGGGCACGAGGAATCAAGAAATATTTTTTGGGATTCTCTCGAGGTGAGCAAAAAATAAGGCTACAAAATGGCTTGGATAGATCCATGACCTGACCTGGCCCATCTAATATTAATTTAATTTGATCCATTTTTAAGGATCCATAAACGTAGGTCAAGTTCTAAAATTAAATCTGATCTATTTTTTGAGTCGGATTTAGATTTACTAAATTTGGACCCTACCCCATCCAAATATGACAATACCATTAGAACATGTAGCTATTTAAGTATCTAAACTATAATTTAAAACTTGTATAGATTTAACATAAAAGAGATTTAAAATTATTTTATATCCTAATTTATTTTAAAAGTAATATTCTTTGTTATTTAATTTATATGGTTAATAATAGTTGTTATGTAATAATTAAAATATAATTGGCTATTTTTGAACTAAACTTAGTTTAGACCCAACCTGGACTTGATCTATATCCAAGTATTTTGGATTAGAATCATATTACACATCTATCCAACCTAATCTGAATAATCTATTAGATCAAAAATTTTAATCATAAATTCAACTTGACTCGATCATTTAATTGGTTGAGTTTAGATTTAATATTAGGATCTGATCAAGAAATCGAATTGGATCGAAATCACTAATGATCCAGTCTGACTTAAACTCATTTATCTCTAGGTTAAAAAGAACTTAAAAAGGTTGAGTTTAGGTATATATTTTTATACAAGAAATAAAGATGTCAAAAAAAAAAAAAAGACAACGGCTGTACCTTATTCCTTGCCCGTCGCCAGTCCCATCTCCTCTCCCTCTCCTGCTGCTCCCTCCATCAGTATTCAAAAGATCATCGACGTCACAAACACTTGTGCTTCTGAGATGTCATGCTAATGTGAAACAATATGGTATTTTTATTTGCATATATAAAATCTCCAAGGATAAATACCTGATTAGCTTGCTAATCAAGCTAACTTGGTTGGCAAGGATGAGACAAAATGCTTACAGCAACAGCAGAATGATCACCAGTGCTAATGATAATGGCACATTATTACTACTAACATCACAATCCAATGTGCAGGAGTCCAAATATAAATAATGGAACATCATAAGCTATTATAAAATTATGCTACCATCCATTTTTTTTTTTTTCCCTTGTGTGTGTGGGTGGGGTGTTGAGAAATGTGGGCAACGAAATCAGGATACATCAAGTTCTGGTGTTTTTGATAGTGGGATCAAATATTCCTGCAGATGGGCGAAGAACAATATTGAGATCATTGACCAGAAGTTGTGGAACAAAACATACCGAGCAACAAGCTTAAACAATGCAATTGGCATGAAGTGACATCGATAACTGGTAAGTTTTGTTTTTTCCTCTCGGTCGAATTGATAACTCGCAGTTGCTAGTTAGCCAACAAGCTTTAATGACCAAATTAATATTTGCATAGCTCTCATCTAATAAACCAGTCAAAGCCATCTATGGGAGCTTCATAAACCGAAGAAAGCCTTATTGTATTCTCTGATCATATATTCCCATGGCCACATCCATGGATCAAGACCGTTGACCGGAATTTGTTGTAAAACAAACACATTGAAGAGAAAAGTTCTATAGCACGACGACATTAATTAACATTGCAAAATTAGGTAGTTGCTAAGTACTCTTAAGCATTAATGCCCAACACCCATGTAGCTCTGATGTCAACAGTCAAAGCCATCTACAGATGGTTAGAAACTTCAAAGACCAAAACCATGGAGAGCAGGGTTTCAGATTCTAAAACAGGCCTTGGAAAAGATCGGATATCCCAATCTAAGATAGCTAGAAGGATCTTGAGTGTGCATGTCCCCTCAAAAGGTGTGATTTTGGACAAACAGGATATGATTAAAGGACTAAAAATATTAACGTACAAGAATTTAACAAGATGGGTTACAAGGACTATATTTCACAAAATCCTGGATGAGTTATAAGAATGGAAATGGAGAAATCTTGTCCATTTTAAATTAGCTGGGGAATGTAGCATGAACCCCAGACAGGTGTGGGTGGTGGAGGGAGTACTATAGATTAAATTAGATGTAGAAATGACAAAAAATACTTATGCAGACATGTAAGTTTCTTTTATAGCAGGATTCAGAAAATCAGAAGATCCGGATGAGAATTTGATCAAGTTGCTGGCTCTGTTGCTGAATGCTGAGGACAGTGTTGATGACAAACACTGCACAGCAACTCAAAATAATGAAGCATCTCCCTCTCCGTGTGTGTGTGTGTTTGTATGTGTTTTCCTTTGACAAATTTTTCTGAGAGATGATGATGTAACGTCTACAAGTTCAAACCTTTTAATGACCAATGAAGCCACAATTGGATGAGAGTTGTCAGTTAGAAAGATGATGCAATCTAGTATTCAATAAGTGAAAAGGAAGCCACATCAATGTAGGGAATTTAATTGGAATCTATTTCTCTATCATGCCTCAATGTGTCCAAAATATTTACAGGAGCACTGGCCCACAACATATACTCATCATACTCAAAGTACTGCAACAGAGAATTTAGATGTTAGTACTAAGTACTATAGTGTCATTGCTACACTATGATGCTGGCACTTATGTAAAAGATGAAATTATTGTAAAAAAAATAAACAAACAAAAAGAAGTAACTTCGAATGTTAATCTATCTCTCCCTTGCCCTAAATGGGTGATGTTCAACCCAAATCCTTCAGCTATGAAACAACCTGGTTGACGAGATAGTTGCCTTCAGAGTTTGCACAAATTCTATTCACTGTATGGCACTCCATTTAACTACAACAGACAGATTATGACACAAGGAATATTATGTACAACGGCTATTATTAGTCTATGAAGAAGCTGGCTGTCGGAATGAAAAGAATTGTTCCCTAGTAACAGTATCTCTACAAGTGTTACTACGTGATAACCATTTGCAGTTATTCAGCAAATTCAGGACTGCAGATGTACAAGGTATAATGAAGTGGGTTCTGATCATATAATGAATATATGGGGTCATTTAATCATTAACACATATGCAATTATAGACCGACCAGCCTCTGCATTTTCTGCATCACCAAACCTGTCCCCTATATATTCATTAGGGTGCCGCTTACATTTCATGATAACTAGTATCACTTGAAAAGAACAATATAGTTTAGACTAGGGTTTTCAAAACTAGAACCAGACTTCGGTACGAGTAGTTACAGTCTGTACCATACTAGATTGGCACGAATCGAAACAAAAATGAAGGAACGAACTAGGGAGAATGGAAAAAAAGGAAGAGAGAGAAGAGGGAAAGGAAGGAGGTGGAGGCAGTGGAGATGCCAGTGATAGCCACCAAAGGGCCACGAGGGCCATTGCGGCTCCTCATCGTCTACGAGAGAAACAAAGAGAGAGAGGGGCGAGGGAAAGAAAATGGAAGAGGGGAAAGGAATTGAGAGGCTACTAGAGGGCCTCCGACAGGCCGTTGTGGCCGCCAAATGGTGTAAACGCTGCCTATGGCTTCGCAGGCATGAAAGAGGGGAGATCACCCGTTTCATAGTAATTTTTTTTAAAAGCCCGACCACAGTGAAGTTGCTAATCGGTATGCTAGGTTTACTTAGTGAAGCCGGTGCACCCGTTGCTGGCTTCACTATAGTCAGGATTTTAAAAAAAAAAATCTGAATGAACAAAGATATCATCCCCGTTTCATAGTAGCAGCTCCACAGAGCCTTTTCTGCCACCTGGCAGCCCTCCGGCCACCTCTCCATCACCTTCCTCGCCCACTAATACCCTCTCTCCCCCTTTCTTTCTCTCTATCTAGCTCAATTAGAGCCACTAGTAGAAAATATGGAGGCGGGCTTCGACGGCCTCAGCAAGCCACCTCCAGCCTTTGGTGGCCTCGGCGGGCCACCTTCGACCTCCAACAGCACCGCCTGCCCTTTCCCTTCCCTCCTCTCTTTCTTTTCCTCTCTTTCCCTCTCCCTCTTCTGGTGTTTCGTTTTCCATATCGAAACCATCCCGGTTTGCCACCGGTATGGTTCGAAATGCCTTGAACTAGCCAGTTTGATCCAATTCCGAAAATCCTGGATCAAATCATAAGTTTCTTGTCATATACACACATGAAGGTCTAACTAAACTAATCGGTGTGATGACAACCACACCAACGTTCAGTGACCATAGCATAAAAAAAATTTCTACACTGTAGAAAAGATACCAAATAAATCTACAAAAAAAACAGCTAGAGTTATTGTCAGTTCTCATTTTCATTATGCTATTGCAGCAATCATCTAAGTTGATAAATTTTGCTTTACATATGAAAGCCATAGTTGGTGTAGATGACTTGTAGCTTTTATATTACTAGTGCAAGGAATGTGGATAACACGTAGTTATCTTTTCATAAACCTGTGGTACGTTCAGCCAAAATGAAGTACTTATCTTTTCATTGAAATGGGTCTTTTGGCTAGGAACTATCTAAACTGCTAAGGCCAACTTCATGTCATGAAAGGATCGATGCAGCTTTCCCAGACTGAATGGTGGAATAAGTAGTAGATTGCCAAGTCTTCATCTTACTGGGGACCCACTAGCAATCCATCAGATATGCAATATTTTCTTCTAAGATAAGCATACTCTCCATTTTTAAATACTAATCGTGAGCCACAACGACAACGATGCATAGTATAAGGGAGACAAAAGTGTGCAGTAAGGTATGGTCTGCAACAACTCAAGGTTATATATAAGTATAGCCAACAATTCACAACCCTATTATCTTATAACAAGTCTAGCCAACAATTCACAACCCTAAAATCCCAAACTTATCTTCAGCCATGAAAAATCTTGCATGGCCGCGACCAAGATGATGTTTTCCATCATCACTACATGCATGAGATTTTATGTCCAAGTACTGAAGGTCCTTAGAAGATATTGTATAGTTGAGCAGATAATGCATATAATTTTGTGGACTGAAACTCACCAACACTCCATGGCAATGATTGTTGAACCAACTTGAACTAGTTGGTTTGGCCCATGCTGAATTGTAGTGATGCTGGCCTAGGAGAGCTCAGCTGCTTGGGTGATCGATTCACGCCCCAATTCATAAAAACTTCTTGTTCGCTTCTCCTTCGCCTCTCATCTGCCCTCGTTCTTCACCAACCCAGGATGTTCTTCGCCTCTTGTTCACTCATGCATGTCTCGCCCTCACCGATTGATGCCATCACTCCTAGGTAAACCTCCATGCATGTCTCTCCCTCTCTGTCTCCCCCCTCCCTTCCTCTCCCTCTCTCCCCTCCCTCTCCAAGACTTCAGGTTTAATTTCTCTCTCCCTATCTCTCTCTCTCCCCCCCCCTCCACGTCCATAGTGGCCCTCCTTAAATTCCAACCCTCCGCCCTCTCTCTACTTTCCTCCCTTTCCCTCCCTCGCTCTCTTTCTATCTCCTCCTATCTTTTTGCCTACTCAACCTTCCTTTTCCTGTTTTCAATGTACTCTAGAATGGTGCAGTACGGATCCGTAACATACGGATCTAGTTACCGGCCAGTACGACCTCTGGTCCAGATTTGGCAAACCTTGCTTGATGCTTTAAAAAAGTTTAAAGTTGCGCAATTAATAATGATGACAGATTAATTGAAAAGAATAGAAGAACTATAATATGGCACCTAAGCTTCACCAAGAACCGAGAATGTGAATTTATCATCATATAACTTTTTTTTCCAGCATTCTTATTATATTTTCTCACTGTAGCCATGGAATCATGTTGTTGATACTATATCCTTTGGTTGAGTTTCATAATCAACCAAAGCATGAGAGAGATATTGAAAGCAATGTTAAAGTTGTTGCATCTATAAATGCTTGTTATAGGTGAAGACTCCTTGATCATTAATATATATTGTTTAATCTATTAGTTTAGAAGGTTACATAGACACATTCTTTTTGGATCTTAACATCCACAAAAGCTTCATTTGTATGGCACAAAAGTTTAGTAAAATGCAGGTTATCTTCCTTATTATCCCCTTGTTTTTGATGTCTCCCTCTGCTTGAGCACCTAGAACATTATCTTTTTATTGCAATCAATCTTTTCCATCTCTATAGCCATAGATTTCTATCCTTCCTTTATTATTTTCACGTGACCCATATATCATTAATTTACAGCCAGGTTTTTTTTCACTCAACTTAATTTTAAAGACAATTGTATTGCCAATGCAAGATTGGCAGGCTGTCAATCAAGCGTAAACAGTTATAGGAGGAATGTAGATGCCATGGCCTCCGCAAGATTTCCAAGCTAGAATTGGAATTTCATGGGCTGTACATAAACTGACCAAGCAGCAGAAAAATGATCATGATTTGTTATTGATAATAATAAAATGGGTGATGTGGAACGCGAACAAAAAAAAATAAAATAAAAATTAAAGAAGAAAGAAAGAAAATCAAAATAATTTTGAGATTCAATTCAATTATTCAAGTCTAGCTTTCTCTATACAATTAGAATCCTTAAATAGAGCAACAAACCCTAATCTAAAGAGAATCAAATTATTGAGTCCTAATAGAAATAACAATCTTAATAAAAAAATAATAAAATAAAGCAAATCCTAAATAAACGAATCCTGTTATACCCCGCCAGTTCACCGTCTGAACCAGACCACTGCAGGGGCCCGATCGACCCGTAGAAGGAGAGGTCCGAACGACCCACTCCTGCTGGGGTCTGGCCCACTACTCTCCTTCGGAAATCCGACCCACTGGAATAAAGGTCCGACGGCCCGCTCCTGCTAAGGTCCGGCCCATTGCTCTCCTTCGGAAGTCTGATCTACTGGAGCAGAGGTCCGATGGCCCGCTCCTGCTGAGGTCCAGCCTACCACTCTACAGACGCCCTCCCTCGAAGGACCGGCTGGCCCTCTCAGTCGGCGTCCGACCGGGCCACTTCAAGGTCTGGAGAGGTCCATAAATCTCTTCTGTTGTAATGAACTCTTGCCACATCAGCGGTACTGCTCCACCACTCCCACGTGCTACCCTATCCGGATGCCACGTGGCCACTCTCCAGATTCTCCTAGGGACAGATTGGCCTTTTTTGGACTCCTTCCTAATGGATTTTGGACTATTCCACGCCTATATAAGGTGCCCGGGGATCCCGTTTTGAGCTATGTACTATGTTCCCTCTCCATAAGCTATCTCCTTGATTCCTCCACTATGTTGCCTTCAAGCTCCTGCTAACTTAAGCATCGGAGTGTCCCCCGCCAGAACACCACCGGCGCCTTGGGGACTTTGTTGCAGGTCGATCGGGGGAGGAGCACTCCAGTACAGCCGATCGAGCCCGGTCCAGAAGAAGTTGCATCGACAGATTGGCGCTAGAGGAAGGGCTCACTGCATCCCTTCTCTAAAAGGAGGAATCCGTCTGTTCAGCCAAGTAATGGCTAAGGGAAGAGCTCAAAATACCTCTGTCAGAAGAGGTCATTCCCCATCTAGGTCTGAGGGACCCCCCAGGGAAAACGACGCCACCACCGCTGTCGCTGAGCCTACCATTACTCTGGGACTGCAGCAGTTCCAGATGTTAATGAACCGCATTGAAATGCTAACCACCACGGTTCAACGTTTCCAGGAGGCGACTGACAACCGACAGTAACCGCTTCCTGCGCTAACTCTCCAACCGTTATTGAGGGAAGCCGACAGCCGAAAGCCCCTCAGCATTGTTCTCCTGTCATCGCGGGGCCCCGGAAGTCTTTGGGCGCTCGCATCGATGGCAAGAGGGCAAGGTCCGCTTCGCCCTCCTGTGCTAATCCATCCCTGTTGGCGTTCGACCTACCGTCGAACTTTCGAGAGACTACACCAGCAAGATTTTGCGCATGGAGGAGCGCATTGCTAAAATAATCCATCGGCAGAAAGCCGAAGGGGGGCAGGTATATGACTCCCATCCGCCCTTCTCCGATGAGATTCTGGCGGAGACGATTTCCCACCACATCAAAATCTCTCAGGTAGATCCCTACGACGGCACCACCAACCCGCTGGACCATCTGGGTACATACAAGGCCCATATGATGGTACAGGGTACCTCCAACACCCTCCACTGTATCACATTCCCAGCAACCCTGAAGAAGGCCGCTCGGATGCGATTCAACGCCAGCCAACCAGGTACAATCTGCTCTCTCTCAGCTCGAAAATCTTTCTCCCATTTCAGGACATGCAGTCGGATCCCGAGGAACTCCGACTGCCACTTCCTCGTGCTACAAAAGGAAGGGGAGACCTTCTGGGATTACATGGCCCGTTTCAACTCAGCGGCCATGGAAGTCCCGGATCTGAATGAAGCAGTAGCTATGTCAGCCTTCAAAAGAGGGCTTCGCTCATCCAGGCTTACTTTCTCCCTGGATGAGGTTTCCGACAAGCTAAAGTGAACTCCTGGCCAGGGCGTAGAAGTACGCCCTGGCGGAAGAGCAAGCGGCCAGCCAATGCCAGGTAGAGGGGAGGCTGGCCCCCAAGAAGCGGAGCGACAAGGCTCCTGAAGTCCGACCTCCGAACGATAGCCACCGATCAGCCCAGCACCGAAGTCCGAAGCCGTAGGACTTTCCTAGGAGGTTTGAGACCGATGCGCCCCTCCCCCTTCCAAGGGAGAAGATCCTCCTGGAGATCAAGAATGAGACCTTCCTTCAAAGGCCTCGACTGATGAGGGACTCTCCGGCATCTAGAAATAGAGATAAATTCTGTCGGTTCCATAGGGACCATGGGCACAGCACCGAAGAGTGCCTATAGCTGAAAGATGCCATTGAAGACCTCATCCGGAGGGGGTACCTGTGCAAATATGTCCGACCCCATCGGGATCGGGCCAAAGCCTCAAATGCCAGAAACCCTTCGAAGGAGGCGGAGCTTCCCAACCAGTGGCCGACCGGTGGAGATGTCGGCATGCTGCATCGACGGCTTGAATGGAGCTACGAAGATGACCCAGACATTGTCAAGAGGTCCAGGGCCTCCAATGCAATCACCTTCTCAGATGAAGACCTTCTGGAGTCCCATGTTTTCGAAAATGATCCTGTAGTCGTGTCGACAGTAATTGCCAACTACGATGTAAAGAGGATACTTGTAGATAATGGAAGCTCCACGGAGGTATTACTGTATGATGCATTTTTTAGAATGAACCTGTCCAGGTCAATGCTACAAGAATCCCCCATACCGTTGACAGGTTTCAGGAGAAATTCCATCGAAGTCGAGGGAGAGATAGTTCTCCCCATAACGAACGGGACGGAGCCCTTGCAGAAAACTCTTCCCATCAATTTTGTGGTCATCCAGGCGACCTCGGCTTACAATGCCATTTTGGGCCGACCGGCCCTCAACAAGTTCCGAGCCATCGTGTCTACTTATCATCTGTTGGTGAAATTCCCAACCAGGAATGGGGTCGGAGTCATGATGGGAGACCGTCGGATGGCCAGACAGTGTTTAACTATTCTGAACCAACAGATCGAAGGCCGTCCTACTCTAGAGCAGCTCGATCCGAGGGCTGAGGATGATGGCTGTGGTCAACCAGACGAAAAAATCCTGTTCATCCTCCTTCAGGAAGATGACCCCACCAAAGTCCTCCAGATCAGAAGCTCCCTCAGCGAAGACCTCAAGTTAAAGCTGATCGGCTTCCTTAGAAGTAATGCCGACGTCTTTGCTTGGTCAGCGTCGGACATGCCTGGTATACCGTCGGATGTCATCACCCACCAGCTTAAGATGGATCCGACTTACAGGCCCGTCCGGCAGAAGAAGAGGAGCTTCGTTGTTGAAAGGCAAAGAGCTATCGACGAAGAAGGAAAGAAACTCTTTGATACTGGATTCATCAGGGAAGCTCACTACCCTGAATGGCTAGCGAATGTTGTTATGGTGAAAAAGGCTAACGGAAAGTGGAGGATTTGTGTAGATTACACTGACCTCAACAAGGCCTATCCGAAGGACAGCTTCCCCTTGCCAAAGATTGATCAACTGGTGGATGCTACGGCCGGCCACCAGCTCCTCAGCTTTATGGATGCCTTCTCCGGCTATAACCAGGTCAAGATGCATCTGGAGGATGAGAAGACTACCTTCGTCACCAATAAAGGCATGTACTGTTACAAGATGATGCCCTTCAGCTTAAAGAATGCCGGTGCCACCTTTCAAAGACTGATCAACTGAGTGTTCGAAGGGCAGCTAGGCAGAAATATGGAGGCTTACGTGGATGACATGACAGTAAAAAGCCTCTATAAGGCCGACCACATCAAGGACTTGAGGGAATCCTTTGATGCACTCAAACGTCATCGGATGAAGCTGAATCCCGTGAAGTATACTTTTGGAGTAACTTCCGGCAAGTTCCTCGACTTCTTGGTTACACAGAGAGGAATTGAAGTAAACCCCGACAAGATAAGAGCCATCATTGAGATGGCACATCCGACCAATAAGAAGCAGGTACAAGAGCTCATACGCCGAATTGCCTTCCTCAGTCGTTTCATCTCCCGTTCGACTAAAAAGTCCCTGCCATTCTTCAAGATCCTGCACCAGTCGGAAGGTTTCATTTGGACTGACGAATGTCGGTCAGCTTTCAAAGCCTTGAAAGAATATTTGAAGAATCCCCCATTACTGGCTAAACCGATGGAGGGGGAGCCTTTATATCTCTACCTGTCGGCATCCGATGAGGCGGTCAGCACCGTCCTCGTGCGAGCCGGAGAGGACGGTCAATAGAAGCCTGTCTATTATATTAGTAAAGTCCTCCATGATACTGAAATAAGGTATCCCAAGATGTAGAAGCTGGTTTATTCTTTGGTCATATCTGCCAAGTAGCTTCGACCGTACTTCCAAGCACATCCGATTGTGGTAATGACCGACCAACCTCTCAAGATGATCCTCCAGAGTCCGAACACATCCGGCCGGCTCGCCAAGTGGGCTGTCAGACTTAGCGAGTTCGACGTATCCTTCCAATCTCGATCTGTCTTGAAGGCCCAGGTAATCGCTGACTTCATTGTAGAGTGCACCTGGAAGCAGGAGGCGTCCCCTCAAATGGTCAAAGCACCTGAAGCTGACACCGTCTACGAAGCCGAACCAGCCTGGACCCTCCATGTGGACGGAGCATCCAACCTGGCAGGCTGCGGGGCCAGCCTGATCTTAGCCGACCCAGATAGGGAAAGCCTGAAGTATGTATTGCACTTTTCATTTCAGGTGTCAAACAATCAGGCGGAGTACGAAGTCCTCCTCGCAAGATTACGAATCGCTAATGAGCTGGGCATCAGCCGGGTGAGAGCCTTCTCCGACTCCCAGCTGGTGGTGAACCAGATAAAGGGCAAATTCGGGGCAAGGGAGCCTACCTTGACCAAATACCTAGACAAGGTAAAAAGTCTCATATCTCGGTTCAAATTCTTCGAGATTCTCCATATACCCCACCTGCAGAACTCCCGAGCGGATGCATTGTCAAAACTAGCCACGGCTGCCACCACTACCTCCGACCGAACATTTGTGGAGCACCTGCAGCACCCAAGTATCACGGAGGAGCCGACCGAGGTCCACCAAGTGGAACGGGAAACCTCTTGGATGGATCCAATTCTTACTTTCCTAGTTAAAGGGACTCTTCCGGAAGATCCGACTGAAGCCAAGCGAGTGCGCTGGACGGCCTCCAAGTACGTCGTCCTTGACGGCGTCCTGTACAAACGGTCATTCTCACAACCGCTGCTGAAGTGTTTGGAGCCGACCGATGCGAACTATGCACTCAGAGAAGTCCATGAAGGCATCTGCGGTGACCACCTTGGAAGAAGGTCCCTGGCCTACAAGATCATCCGACAGGGATACTATTGGCCTACCATTCAAAAAGACGCATCGAACTTCGTCCAAAGGTGCGATGCGTGTCAAAGATACTCCATTATCTAAAGGAGGCCTGCCAGCCAGCCGACGCCGATCACTGCACCGTGGCCGTTCGCACAGTGGGGGATGGATATCTTGGGACCCTTTCCCCCGGCGTCCGGACAACAAAAATTTATACTTGTGGCCATTGACTACTTCACCAAATAGGTGGAGGCTGAACCGCTGGCACAAATAACGGAGGCCAAGGTGGAGAACTTCATCCGGAATGGCATTATCTTCTGATTCGGCATTCCACGGACCATTATTACTGATAATGGAAGACAGTTTGATAACTCTAAGTTCCAGGACTTTTGTCAACAATATCACATCTCCTATCGGCTTACGTCGGTCGGTCACCCTCAGTCCAATGAAGAAGCTGAGGTCACCAATTAGATGATCCTGCATGGACTGAAGACCCGTCTAAACGAAGCCAAAGGGCTTTGGACAGAAGAACTCCACTCAGTGCTATGGACATATCAGACGACCGCCCGAACGGCGACCGGGGAGACTCCATTCAACCTTACGGAAGTGAAGCCGTCATCCCCATTGATATCTCTCTGCAATCATTATGGATTGACCACTGTGCCGAACCGGCTAACTCTGAGCAGCGGAGGACTGACCTAGACCTACTTGAAGAAACTAGACTCCGGACAAGCTTGAAGATGGCGACCTATCATCAGAAGATGGCAAAATACTACAACTCACGGGTCAAGGTACGAGTTTTTCGAGTCGGGGATCTAGTCTTGCGGAGGACGGAGATTTCAAAACCGACCGAGCAAGGCAAACTTTTCCCAAATTGGGAAAGACCTTATCGAGTCGTTGAAGTAATCCGGCCGGAACCTACCGACTCAAGCATTTGGACGGACGGCAGATAGCACGCTCGTGGAATGTAGACAACCTTCGTAAGTATTATCAATAAAGTCTATAGTTTCTGCTACAAACCACTTCCAAAAGTCCGATTCCGGTCGGCAAAGGCCTAGGGCAGCCCACTTCCGAAAGTCTGACTCCGGTAGGCAAAGGCTCTAGGGTAGCCCACTTCCGAAAGTCCGACTCCGGTCAGCAAAGGCTCTAGGGCAGCCCACTTTCGAAAGACCGACTCTGGTTGGCAAAGGCTCTAGGGCAGCCCATTTCCGAAAGTCCAACTCCGGCCAGCAAAGGCTCTAGGGCAGCCCACTTCCGAAAGTCCGACTTCGGTCGACAAAGGCTCTAGGGCAGCCCGCTTTCGAAAGTCCGACTCCGGTCGACAAAGGCTCTAGGGCAACCCACTTCTGAAAGTCCGACTCCGGTCGGCAAAGGCTCTAGGGCAGCCCACTTCCGAAAGTCCGACTCCGGTCAGCAAAGGCTCTAGGGCAGCCCACTTCCAAAAGTCCGACTCCGGTCAGCAAAGGCTCTAGGGCAGCCCACTTTCAAAAGTCCGACCCTAGTTGGCAACATCTCCGGGTTCGGACGAGCCGAAGGACCAACACTTGAAAAGAAATCTCTCAAGTAAATGAGTCCGGCCTAAGCTACTGTCCGTTGCCTGCTTCAACATCTCCGGGTTCGGACGAGCCGACGGACCAACACTTGGGAAGAAATCTCTCAAGTAAACGAGTCCAGCCTGAGCTACTGTCCGTTGCCTACTTCAACATCTCCGGGTTCGAACGAGCCGATGAACCAACACTTGGGAAGAAACTTCTAAAGTAAACGGGTCCGGCATGAGCTACCATCCGTTGCCTACTTCAACATCTCCGGGTTCGGACGAGCCGACGGACCAACACTTGGGAAGTAACTTCTCAAGTAAACGGGTCCGGCCTGAGCTACCGTCCGTTGCCTGGTTTAACATCTTCGGATTCGGACGAGCCGACAAACCGAAGCTCGGCACCTACTTCAAAACGAGGTTTGGCCGTGCCATTCGACTGACCGAAGGGATACACTTGGAAAAATTTATAGTGTATTACGTCGAGCTACTATTCAACGTCTACTTCAAAGGTCCGACCGTCCGCTCAGACTAGCTGACGGGCGAACACTTAGAAAATTTTTCAGAAGAGATTACTTTGGCCAGTCTTATCAATCGGCAACACAAGCATGCACAGGAAATGCGACAAAAGGTTCTATTGAATTAAAAGGTTCTTTACAAAAGCGAAGGTCAGACCTTTACAAACGTCTAGGTCTGACCCTCGGGAAGTACGGACACAAAATCGACTTCTGCTTCCTCGGGTCCTCCTGGAGCTCCGACAAGAGTGGTGGCCGCCCCTACGTCAGCTTCGACCTGGGCATCCAATCCGGTCCCCACTATGGTGGCCTCAATTGGGGTCTCGGCCACATCGATGGTCAAATCCCCCGGCTCCGCGCTATCCTGTTTCACCAGCATCGGCGGCTGAAGGAAGGAGAGATCGAGTTCTGGAAAAGTGGCTCCGACCTTCTCCAGACACTCTTCATACCCGTAACAGAAGCCGACCGTGCCGGTCTCGTTCATCTCCTCCACAAAGTCTTCAGAGGCTTTATACTCTGCCACGGCCTTGTCAGTCACCGTCTTGAGCAGTTCCTGGGTCATCTTCAGCAGACCCTTGTACTGCTTCGCCACCGCCTGGTGACCCTTCGCATGCCTTTCGGTGTCGAACAGGCACTCCCCCTCTGCCAGCCAGCGGGTCAGAGCTTTGACCTTCCACTTCTTATCCTTCAGCTTCGCCTCCCGGTCAGCCTCCCGGGCCAGCGAGTCCTCGAGCTGTTTCCTTTGAGCCTCCGACTCAACCCACAGGGCAGACATCTCTCCTTCAACCACCTGAAGACAGGTCAGCTCCGCTCTAGCGGCTGTTAGCGCCACCCACGCAGTGTCCCTCGCCGCCTCAGCTACCTCCGCTCTCTTGGTCAAGTGCTCCTTCAGATGGAGCAACTCGCCCAAGCCGTTGTCTACCAGCAGCAAGTCCCAGATAAGCTGCCGATAGATAAACAGTTAGAAAATTATGAACAATGAAGTAAGGGTTGAAGGCTTGAAATTGAAACTTACCCCCAACAAGTGATGAAGAGTAATTATGACGGCCTCGTTCACTGACCGTTCGTCGATGCCGAAAACAGCCCTTTGGAGCTGCTCTTTGACCTGTTCGGCGTCATGGATGTCTTGCCACTTCTGGCGATCCCCATTGTCGCCGACGTCATCGGCCCTCCCCTAGGAGGCATCGGCCCTTCAGCCACTTGGTCCCCCCGGACCATCAGAGAAGTCTCCTCCATCAGATCTAGTGGAAGAGAGGATGGAGTTGTCTCTATCCCAGTCGATGCCGGACGTTCCTCTCCCGCCCGGGCAGCTGACTGCCCGACAGACGACGAACGCTCCTTTGCCATCGCCCTTTGGCGATTCGCCAGTGGTACATCATCTTCTAACTCCACTGACACTACTGTCGGGGATGGCTCTTCCGTCCGTTGCTTCTTTGATCTTTCGGGCACCGGCTCTGACGCCCTTGTCTCTTTGGCTCCCGATGGGTCAGCTCCGAAATGCGGACGACCCTACTTTATGCAGACCACGCTAAAAGGATCGCTCGATCCGGCTTCATTTTGCCACCTGCCAGCAAACATAGATAAAGTTAGTAACAACATCAAAATCAATGAAAGAAAGAACAATAAGTCCCTCTTAACAGCTTCCATCCTACCCAGCATTTGATGTTGGCTGATCCTAGCCTGATGAAGACTCTCCTCGTGGAGCAGGAAGCCGACAAACTTCGGGTCCTCGCCATTCAGCTTGTGGAAGTCGGCCTCATCGGCCCTTGATACCTTCCTTCCATTTATAGCATTCGGCCTCGGCTCTCTCCACGCCGACTCAAAGCCCTACGGCTCTAGGCTATCCACGAAAAAATATCGGGACTTCCATCCATGGATGGCGGACGGAAGCCTCCCTAGAATCTTCCGGCCAGGACAGGGACTGAACATCCACCACTCCTGACTCTGGAAGTCCTATTTTAAAAGAAAAAAGTTCGAAAACAAGGTCGGCCTCGGCTCAATATCGGCCTCCCGATAAAGGACCACAAAACCGCAGAGCACCTGAATGTTGTTCGGGGTCAACTGGGAAGGTATAATCCTATACAGGTTGAAGACCTGGATGAAGAAATTATGGAGAGAAAATCGGAGGCCAGCTTTCAGGTGGTCTTCGTATAAGGAAAGGGCTCCTAAATTTAGGGGGCCGTTCACCCTACCCTCATGGCTGGGGATGGTCAAGTGCAAAGTAGAGGAGATGCTATACACAACCCTAAGACTCTCGGCCCTCTCCCGGGTCATGGTCGAAGGGATGTCATACGAGCCAAGTTCCCTATTTCCACGAGCCGAACTCCGACTCCCGGAGGCCATCCTAATGGAGTTGCAAAAAAAGGAGGAAGACGGTTGCGGGACTAACCTGGATCTCTGGTTTCCTAAAGAGGCTAGAGCAACGGAAGGAAGAGTCTCTTCAAACCCAGATGCGGTGAGAAACTCCCTCTAAGCGTTTGTCCCTCCCTTTTATAGGCACCAGGGGATAGCTTCCCAACGCCCCCCACATGCCGCGACCCGATAGCAAGTGGCTTGGCTCTCGGGTTTGGCAAGAATCCGATGGGACATGCCAGATCGTATCCGGCCACGATCCGCATGACCATCAAGGCGACGATGGATGGATCGTTCCAGACACCGCGCCGACCGCGCGGATGAGGCCACGTGGCCCACATCATGTCAGGAGCTCAACAGGCGTGCATTTCTGGACTGGCGATCATCATGCACCGTACCAGCAATAACTGCCTCTCCTGCCGCCACCTACCCAATGTTGACACCTGTCCAAGAGCAAAAAATGAAGCAGATGGCCGGTCATAGCACATCGAAGCAGATTCGCCATCATCCTAAAGGCTAGCGCGTTTATTATCAATTAATGCCCTCGTCCTTTGAGCCCAAAGGCTCACTCGAAGGGCAAGGGCAAGGGGAGCAACTGTTATACCCCGCCGGTTCACCATCTGAACCAGATCACTGCAGGGGCCCGATCGACCCGTAGAAGGAGAGGTCCGAATGACCCACTCCTACTGGAGTCCGGCCCACTACTCTCCTTCGGAAGTCCGACCCACTGGAGTAAAGGTCCGACGGCCCGCTACTGCTGAGGTCCCGCCCATTGCTCTCCTTCGGAAGTCCAATCCACTAGAGCAGAGGTCCGACGGCCCGCTCCTGCTGAGGTCCAGCCTACCACTCTATAGATGCCCTCCCTCGAAGGACCGACTGGCCCTCTTGGTCGGCGTCCGATCGGGCCACTTCAAGGTCTGGAGAGGTCCAGAAACCTATTCTGTTATAACGAACTCTTGCCACATCAGCGGTACTACTCCACCACTCCCACGATGCTGCCCTATCCGGACGCCACGTGGCCACTCTCCAGATTCTCCTAGGGGTAGATTGGTCTTTTTCAGACTCCTCCCTAACAGATTTTGGACTGTTCCGCACCTATATAAGGTGCCCGGAAAACCCCGTTTTGAGCTAAGTACTCTCTTCCCTCTCCATAAGATATCTCCTTGATTCCTCCATTCTATTGCCTTCAAGCTCCTGCTAACTTAAGCATCGAAGTGTCCGTCGCCGGAACACCACCAGTGCCTTTGGAACTTTGTTGCAGGTCGACCGGGGGAGGAGCACTCCAGCACAACCGATCGAGCCCGGTCCAGGAGAAGTTGCGTCAACAAATCCTAAATAAATTTTCCTTCTAGATAGAATTAGGGTTAGGATTCCTCAAAGCACACGATATTTCCTTCTGAAATAGGTGCGAGTTTTATGATTCCTATCATTCACTCCTGACTGGAAAGAACTCGACTTTGGAAAGAAATTGAAGTAGGCTTCTAACAGATCCGGATCAATATGATACAATTTTTCATCAAGAATCCAAGTAGCACCTGAATCTGGACAGCCCTGCCACTTAATAAAAAAATTTTAAAATTTTCCATCAGCAAGAGAAACTATTTCATCAGTGATAATGTATTTAACATGATCCAACAAAGACAATGAAAATGAAGGAAAAACTGGAATCAGCATTGGAGGAGAATACATCCTTTGGGATCACCTGCATGCATAGTAGGAGGCTCAAATGTGCTCCGATAAGGTAGCAGATCTTCAACATTAAAAACTAAACTAAATTTTAAATTAGAGAGTAATTCTATATAATAAACATTAGGTCCAAGTTTATGAAGGATGTGAAATGGGCCGGTGGCTCGAGCATATAACTTTTTGAATGAATGTTGGGGATAATGTTCTGGATAGATACAAACCATTACATAGTCATCCTCGTTAAACTTTATATTTCTACGGTGAGTATCAACAACGAGCTTATACTTCTTAGCTTATAACAATCTTGTGCCTAATATCGATGTAAATATCATGAATGTGTTTAGCAAAAGAAATGATAGGTTCAGAAGTATGATTATTCATAGATAGAGAAATTAAATCAATGGATTAGCAAGGATTAAAACTATAAATAATTTCAAAGAGACTCTTGCTAGAAGACCGATTCATTAAGCTGTTATATGCAAATTCCGCTATAGACAATGATAAATCCCACAAATCAGGTCTATCACCAACCAAATACCTAAGTAAATCACCAAGACTACGATTTACAACCTCTTTTTGACTATTTATTTAGGAATGAAAGGCTGAAAAAAACTTTGAAGTAGTTCCATTTAGTTTCCAAAGAATCTTTCCAAAATAACTTATAAACTTAACATCACGGACAGATACCATGAAAGAGGGCAAACCATAAAGTCGGACGACTTTCCTAAAGAATAACTTAGTTATAGAAAAGATATTAGAAGTCTTTCAACATGGAATAAAATGTGTCATTTTAGAAAACCTAACAATAACTAAATTTGAATCGTGTCTCCTAGCAGTCTTAGGCAATCCAAAAATAAAATCCTTATTAAGGTTTTTCCTAAAAGGAATGCGAAATCAAGAGTATATAGACCGATATTTTGCTTCTTGGCATTGGCTATTTGGCAGGTGTGACATTGTACAAAGATTCTAGCTACATCTATTTTAAGAGATGGTAAATATAATCTATCTTCAGCCATGGCTATAGTCTTATTACATTCAAAGTGGCCAGCTAAATCCCTGTATGAAATTCGTAAATAAGAAAGTCCCGCAAGGATGTCCTAAGTATGCAAAGATGATAATCCCTAAATAGGTAACCATCTCTAATTACAAAGTCAACATACTCCTGACGGTTTTCTTGACCGTCTTCTTAAAAGATGAGAGCAAAATCAGGACAACTTTGATAATCATCCTTCACTTGCTCAAAAGCAACTACCTCTATACTCATGGATTGGAGGATAGTAATGACTCTACTAAATGCATCAGCAGCCCTATTTTTAACACCAACTTTATGCTTGAGAATAAAGGTATAATCTTAAAAAAACTCTACCCACTTGATATGTCTAGTACCAAGTTTTTACTATGACTGTATATATCTAAGAGATAAGTGATCAGAGTACAAGACAAACTCCTGGAATAAAATATCGTATCACCAATACCTAAAAGCCTGAATTATAGCTTAAAACTCTATTATATGTAAAATATCTTTACTTGACATCATTAAGTTTTTCATAAAAATAGGTTATAAGATGATCCTCCTAACTAAGAACTCTCCCAATTCCAACACCTGATGCATCACAATCTACCTCACAAACTTTTAAAAACTCAGGATAAATTAATACGAGAGCTTCAATCATCTTAAGCTTAATATCGTTAAAAGCCCTTACAGCACTAACAAACCATTGAAATTCTCTTTTTCTCATACTGTTCGTAATAGGAGCCATGATAGTACTAAATCTCTTAATGAAGCATCTATAAAAAAGATGTTAAACCATAAAAACTACAAACTTCAGAAAGAGATATTGGTTCAGGCCACTCTCTAATAGTTTTTAGGATCAGCCATGATATCTTAGAAAGATACAATATAACCTAAGAATAATACTTGGTCCTAAAGAAAAAAATACTTTTTACGATTGACATACAACTTGGCATATCTAAGAATGAGGAAAACATTCCTAAGATGAATTAAGTGTTCTTCCTTAGGCCTTCATGATGTCATCAAAGTAGGCAACTAAGAATTTTTTGATAAAAGGTTTCAACAAGTCTATTATAAATATCATAAATGTACTAGGAGCATTGGATAACCCAAAAAATATAACTAGCCACTCATAAAGACCATCATGGATCTTAAAAGCAGTCTTCCACTCATCCCAAGGCCGAATACTAATTTAGTGATATCCACTATGCAAATCAAAATTGGAATCAACTTTGGGACCTGCTAATTGGTCAAGCATATCTCCAAACCTAGGAATGGAAAATTGATATTTGACTATGATCCTATTGATAGCCCTACTATCCATGCACATTCTTCATGTGCCATTTTTTTGGAGTCAGCGGGAAAGACAGCACAAGAACTAAGGCTAGGTCAAATATGAACTTTCTGCAACACACCATCTACTTGCCTTTTTATCTTCTCACGCTCTTTAGGGTTCAATCTATAATGTGGAAGATCGGATATTAAGGATTCTGGGACTAAGTCAATAACATGTTGGATGTCACACATAAGAGATAAGCCATCAGGTACATCTTCCAAGATCACATCGTTAAACTCTTCTAGTAACAGTTCGATCTCAGGAGACGGGTTCTTTTGGGAGTTTGAAGTTAATTTAATCTTACCATTAGGAATCACTACTAATATGATTCTAGACTCCGAACTTTCCTCAAATTTCTTATGAGTTAGAATATAGCAATTTTTCTAATTAAGGATTTTAGAACTCTTATGTTTCTTAAAAGGTCGAGATGCACTAGGTTTAGTAGAATTTAATCTAATTTTCTTTTCATTCTGCATAAAAATATAGATATTCTCCCTTACCAAAGTTATAAGCATCTACGTCATAGAACCAGGATCGACCTAATAGGACACTAGCTACATGGATAGCACATCACACAATCTCAATCGAATAAGCTCCTATCTGAATTGGTACTAAACAGCATTCACTAATAAAGAGTGATATTTGTCAACCCAAGCAATTTGATAAGGTTGAGGATGAGGTTGAGGCTTCAGCTTTAATCGACTAGTGATAGATTTAGAGATAACATTCATAAAACTACCACCATCAATAACAAGCTTGTAGACCTTATCCCCACATTGGACATAAGTATGGAAAATACTAGTACATTTTCATGGTTTAGAATTTATAGGAGTGGTGACTATACATCACATGACATTAACACATCCTCCTGACTCTTCACAATTTTTCTCATACTCTTCTTCTGAAATAACTGGCTCTAGAGGGTTAAAGTTTTCTGGTATGTTTTCAGATAAAGTTTTCTCACATCATGTTTTCATGGCTAAAGTATGACGTGGACAATGAACAGCTATGTGACCCTTTCCATGATTGAAATGGCATTCAATATTTGAAGAACTAGCTGACTATGACACTATCGGAGTGGATTCTTAAGTCTTAGTGATTGTGAGATGTAGGCTTATACAAGAAGGTACTGATTGTGCATCATTCCTTATATGACTAACAGGAATAGACTTGGACTATCCAAAATTGTTACAGAAGGGACCCCTTCTTTAGACTGAAGTTTTATGGAACTTCTCAATCTCTAAGACTTTGTGATAGGCTTCTCCTACAGAGTCAGGTGAATACATATAAACTCCTTTAAATTGATCCTTGAATCAGTAATAAGTTTAGATACCATTTTCCATGATTCTTTAAAGATATCACATCGTAACTATAGGTCTTCAAAACGAGTCATGTAGTCAGTAACACTAGTGTTCCCTTGCCTAAGAGTATACCATTGGTCCAATAATTGATTCTTATAGTAAATAGGAACATATTTCTTACAAAGTTTAAACTTCATCTCTTTCCAAAGGACTATAGGTGGATAACCTAATCGCTCTAATTTTTTTTGAACTGTCTACCAAAATTGCTTGACAAAACCTACCAGCTTTATTTTTGCAAAACGAATACGGGACGTATCTGACATATGTACCACTCAAAATAAGCTTTTAAGTCCTATAACCAATCATGGAATGTCTCTGGATCTAATTTACCATCATAAGAGGCGATGTCAACCTTAACCCCTTTTAGTGGTTCCTTGAAATTCTCATATTTAAGTAGATATGGTCTAAATTATCGTCCTTAGGATCTAAGATATCCAGGACCTTATGCATATCTAATAGGCTATTTAGGATATTTAGCTATGAAAATCGGTGGCTCTATTTCTCCCTCATAGTCATCCCATTCGTACTCGTCACTCCTAACTTCCATCCGCAGAACCCTATGATAAAGGGAACCCTCAAAAGTATTGTGGAGTGGTGTATAATAGGATGAGTTGTGTAAATTGGGGATCATGCATATCTAGTAGGCTATTCATGATATTTAACTATGAAAATCGGTGGCTCTATTTCTCCCTCATAGTCATCCCATTCATACCCGTCACTCCTAACTTCCATCCACAAAACCCTATGATAAAAGGAACCCTCAAAAGTATTGTGGAGTGGTGTATAATAAGATGAGTTGTGTAAATTGGGGATGATGTAAATGGCTAACTAGTGTACCTGACATGATTCTAACTTCTAATAGGTTTAAGGATCTGAGAAGGTGACTGATAGATGGATTGTCTATTAGAAAGGTCATCTTCAGTAATTGTTTATCCAATCTTGACTCTCTTAGGAACAGTTGACGTTCTACCTGTTAACCGGTGACTGATAGATGGATTGACTATTAGAAGGTCATCTTTCAATGATTATTTATCCAATCTTGACTCTTTTATAAACAGTTGGTATTCTACATGTTAACCTATAAGATTTGTTAGATCTATGCAGTTATCAACTTGATTAGCACAAAGCTCACTAATTTCAGTGCGAAGTTGGTCTGACTGGCATATATGATTTAAAGTCTTTTGGAATGTTATTTGGGTTGGAACACAAACAAAGAAAAATAAAATCAAAATTAAAGAAAAAGAAAATCAAAATAATTCTGGGATTTAATTCAATTATTCAAGACTGGCTTTTCCATACAACTAGTCCTTAAATAGAGTAACAAATTCTAATCTAATGATAATCAAATTACTGAGTTCTAATGGATATACTAATAAAGAAAATAATAAAATAAAAGAAATCCTAAATAAAAGAATCATAAACAAATCCTCCTTCTAGATAGAATTAGGATTATGATTTTTCAAATGACATGATGTTTCCTTCTGACATAAGTGCCAGTTTTTTTATTCCCATTAATGGATCTAGTCGAATGAAAAGCTAAACCTCTAGGATGGCGATAAGATGATGCAAATCAACTTTCTCTTTTCTTTGGCATGCTTAACACAGTCTTTATTGTCATAGTCATTTCTCAAAAAGTTGTTAAACGTGACTTTCCTAAGGTCTTAGGTGAAAGAGTAGTGCTTGAGACATGTAGACTAACAGGTGGTTTAAGACTGTATGAGTCACCAAACAGGAAAATCAACACTTGCTATCTTTGCAACATAACAAAGTTTTCATCAATATAAAATATGTTAACATTGCACTTATGCTAATTTTGCAATTTGTGTTGCTAGTGGCTAATAAAGGTTGCCAAGGCTAAAATACACAACAATGTCCTTTACCGAACTGCTAGCTTAAATTGATTCATAATTACAGTTAGTGACCTAAATTAGGATTATCAAAAAAAAAAAAAATCAATTAGGAAGAGTTTTATATATTTATTAGGATTTTCTATTTTGTTCTTATGAACACTTTTTGCCTTAACTTTAAATAACAGAAATTGGCAAATATATCCATACATAATTATTGCCTCCCATTATCAATCATCTCATATGAAATGGTCAAAGAGCATTAAAGCTTTTGTGCACATTTGTTATGGAGGAAACCAGGGAAGAGAAAAAAATTTCGGAGATCTCAGAAATTTCTTTAAAATTGAAGGGTAACCAAAAAATATTCCCTTGTATCAAAAATTGACATCCCTGTGGAATAGACCAGAACTCCAGATGGAAACCTTAGATTTTGTGGGAGATGAAAGCTTCCATGTAGCACAATTCTGACCATAAAGAAAATCCCTACTAGAGAATCACTGTTCCCACAGGATTTCGACAAAGACATCTGACAAATCCAAAAAGTATAATTTTGCTATAATAGTTTGAGTTCTTTAACTTTCAAGGAAATGATCGAGGATGGATGAATATCAGTAAAGAAAAGGTGGAACAAGAAGTTTATGGTGAATGGCTAATGCACAATCCATATGAACAAGTCAGGTCTATTGTACACAGATCAATAATTTCCCAACTGTAGCTTCTTGAGAAATTTCAATGGAAAGCACAAGCAAATGTTCATAGGAGAATGGTATAAAGAAACACCAAACAAGTAAATAGCCCTAGCAAAGTTGACCAAAACCTTTAACTGGGTTCAACCAAACTTGAAGCCAACCCATTTAACCATGGCATTCCTTACATGGGTCAAATTTCAGGTTAGGAAAGGTTAACCTGCAAGCTTGTTGGGTTCAGAACTTCACCTCGAGGAAATTTGGCCCATTGGATCAGCATAAATAATCTTCGTACATGTAATATGTATCAAAGATGCTAACCCCTAACTGGATGAGCCTTTTTTTTCCTTTCATATCTCTCTTGAACTCCTCTCTCCTACTCTTCACTTACCACTTTTCCTCTTCTTTTCTCACCTTTCCTCCTAGCCCTCCCTCCTCCATGCCCTCAACAATTGTTAACTGGGCCCACCCTCACACCTCCATAATTCCACCTGTAGCAGAACCCTAGCACAGCTCTCCATACATATTGCCCCCATCTATCACCGCACAACCACCAATCATCTGCTATCTGTAGGAACTTGAAATTCTTCATCTTATTATGCTTGGGATTCATCCCATTAAATATACACTTGATGATCTACATAAGGTAAATGCCTACCAAAATATCCTAAATAGGATTAGCCAAACATGGATACATATCAATACATCCCATATAGGAACATCTAACCTTGGAAGGATATCTCTTAGATAGAAAAGATGTTTAACACTATCCATTCATCATCTATCACTCCCAATGCTGAAGCTATCCATCAAGCACCATTAAAATAGTCTCCCATCTCCCTACCTCAACCAATCAGACTATCTTAAGCCGCAACCTTTCATCATGCGCATTCTCTTCTATCTTCCCCTTTGCCTCTACTCTTTCCACCCTCGAAATCCAAGTCAAGTCCTCTTGGTTCAACCATCCATCAGTGGGTTTAAGCCACAAAAATTGTGGCCCACTAGCAGATTTATCCATGTTCAGGTCAAGCTAGTTAGGCCTTGAAAGAAGATGCTAACCCAGCTCCTTCTGTAACTACAAACTAGAAATTATCCACTAGATAGCCATATGAGTTGTGATACCCAACTCCACCCATAACTTTGAGCAAGCTCTGCTTGTTAGGATAGAACATATTGGCAATTGGTGACTCAGCCAATGATGCCTACAAACTAATTTGCAACATTTTTATGTAATGCGCAATTATTTCATTGATATTGCTAAATGTACCACATTCGTGAGTAAAAAACATCTTTTATCACTTGTTAAACTAATATATCATTGTTTTTGGCACCCATACTATCCATAGCTTTCCACTAGGGCTGAAAACAAATCAGATACGGATTGGATAATGGTATATCCATATTTATATCCATATTTTTCAACAAATATAAATACGAATAAGGATATTATATATAAATATATATATATATATATCAAAAATTAATATCCATATTTGTTCTAATGGATACGAATACGAATCGGGTATTAAACATATCCATATTTGTTATAAACAAATATAGATATATATCGGATATTAAGCATATCTATATTTGTTAATCTAAATGGATATGAAACGGATACTATTTCAGATATTGATCAACCAACAATAATGACGTGATTATAAAAAATTTAAAATAGTCATAATCATAATCCAAGATAATAATGATTATATATGTAAGAGAGATAATTATAATCCAAAGTTCCATTGAAATCAATAAATAAATCATGGATCCAGGACTCTAGTTATATATAAAATAGATATTCGAATCCAGATCCGGAAAACTGATAGAAATCTGTATCCGAATTTATATCCAGTTAATTTTTCTAACTAGCTATCTGAATTCGGGCTAATCGAAGGTAGATACAGATATGGTCAGATAAAATCCGGCCCATTTTCGGTGCTACTTTCAACTTCTCTGCCAAAAATTAAATGCTCCCCATCTCATGCTCCCTAGGCCATTGTGGGCTGTAATATCAATGATTAAAAGATTACTCTCGTTTAATATCATGATCGCATATAGGAACAACATATACCCTTGAGGTGGCAAATATCATAAGATTTCACCACAAAACCTAGGTGATCTCAAAACTGCTATTGTTCAATATCACGACCACACACATGTACCCTTGACATGGCAAATTATGAAAGACTTGGGCACAAAACCTGATCTGACATTTAAGTAAACTTTCAGATAGGGTCTTTGACTTGAACATTAAATTGGTTAACCTAAGATACATTGAGAACAGGCACTAATATATATGACTGAGTCAACTTTTGTCATTTTGAATTGCTTAGATAAAATATATCAATTCCTATGATGTGGAAGTATGCAATGATTGTTGGATCATCCAACAGTCTTTAAATGGAAGTCAAAATAGTCTCATAAACATGACTCTCCCCCCTTCCCAACCCAAACACACGGTCAGCCACCAAAGAAGAATCATTTTTCTTTTCAAGAAATATGGCGGATCCACCACTATCATCAGGATTCAAACCCTAGACGTCTACCAGGTGGAGAGGTGTGTGCAAGGCTGGTTAACCACCGTAAAGAAATAATAAAAAATAGGATTTCTTTTCACAAAGATGTGGGTTTCTAGAATATAAATTAGGGTTTTCTCCAATTCTATATAAAGAAATTTAGGAGAAAATGAAATTAATTTCCTCGGGGTCATCGAGGTGAATTAGGGGTGACAATTTGACATCTAGCTAGGTCAATTACCACTCATGGTGTCCTCCTCTCCTGCCTCCATTAGATACCCATCTCCAAGCCCACCTCCAACGAGTGCTAGCCCTCGCCCAACCCTAAGCCGATCCTCTCCCTCTTCTTCTCCTTTACAGTCTACTACCTCACGAACCCCATCTCCCAGCCCACCTATGGTTATGGACCTTCACTGCCTCTTGCCATCACTATGCTGCTTGCACACGTTGCCATTGTATAAGCAAAATGTCATTGCCACTGCAATTTTTTTCTCTTCCAATTCAAGTCAGGTCAAGGTTGACTTAGCTAACCCACCAACATTTTCAGGTCAGCTAAGTTAGACCCGCTTGCTAGTTAGGTCAGTTTTGGGTCAAGCTATATAGAAGTTGGTATCAATGATTGACCTGATCCAAACCATTGCTATAATCGAGGTCAATCATTTGATTTGTTTAAAGTAAGCTCTACCATCACACTGGGTGCCCAATTGAGTACAAGTCAAATTTTTGGCAGTCTATAAGGCTGAGATCCCCAACAAAGTTGAAAACATTCACAAAGCAAACACAAAGGAACTTGATAACTCAAATCAGAACGGTAAGGATGATATAAGAGAACCACTTATGAAGAGAGATGCAAAGAAGTCCCTGACAACCCACAACCTGAAAGATGGAGACCCAGTTTTTGCGGAGGATGATGATCTGTCCTCATGAAATATTACAAGCAACCATAATTAAAGCTTTAGACACCATGTTAAAAGTCCTATATTTTGGGTTCTATATCACAAACTCAGCAATATGTGTCTAAACCAAATTGCTGTTGTGCAGCAGCTGGACAAAACTACATCTGTCTGCGTCAATAGTTTTGCAATGAGTCTCGTACAGGCAAGTCATAGGAAATTGTATCCTACCTCTACACTATGACAGGACTCTTTTACAAAGACTCACAAAAACCATGCTGTTTGACTGTAAAACTGCTTTGGTACTACCTGATTGCAAGCACTGGTGTAGGGTAAAAAAAAGAAACTTGTTCTAGAATATCACTTTAGAAAAAAGATACCAGTTAGATGGAGAATGATTAATCGATACCTTGTATCTAACATATCCTAGTTTACTTAACATCCTAGAAATTCTCCAATTTCATTTATCCAAGCAGTGCTTGTTATTCAAACCCTGATAGACTTGAACAGGCAAGAGGTTCCTACGTTTGTTACCTGGACTACTCGCAACCAGCTCCCAGAATTCATTTTGCATACATAATCAAGCCATATACACATTAAACAGTTAAATACTTGTCAGACTTCAGCTTCTAAAAATTGTTAGAGAATTGGACTCAAAAGATGTGTTTGACCCACTACAATAGTGTAAAAAGCGAGCTCCTATTCTTTTTAGAGCTTAATCAAGAATTTAGGTATTAAAAGAACCTTACAAGATGTTATTCTTCTCAAAAGCTTCAACCAATCAAAAATTTTGGAATTTGGATGAGAAACATACATATCGGAAGACCTAAACAAATATATCTATTAATGTTTTCTTTTCTATGATATGCAAATACATAGGAAGTGATTAGTTAAAACTATTTTTCCTATGTATCCCCATATTTCATTTTTCTTCTCTTTCAAAGTCAAACACTTCGACAGATGTCTAGTCCAATTCTCATGTCCACAACCATGTACTACTGGTCCACAGATGCATATCCCTATATTACAGCCACTTAATTACTAATAAGTAATTTTGCTATCCTACAACCAATATGTTGGGAATCCTAATTTAGTTCCCCATGAACCCTAAACAACTGCATGCTAAAACAGCTTGCAAACATTTTCATGACCGTCTATTCTGCTAGGACTGAAACTTAATTATCTGGCAACTAAACAAGCACTTACTGCAGTTTAACCAGCTATACTCAGAGGCTTGCTGGAAAAAATTCCTAAAGACCAAGTGGCAAGCTTCATTTCTTAGCCTTGAATCACCAAACCGTCCTTACAACCAGTGAAGCAAAAACTAGTTAATTCTACACCCAAGGTCACCCCATGATTAACCCCTTCACTGCAAAGTATTCCTACCAAGACCCCCTTCCTCCTCTTTACTATGTTTTATGGTAAACTATCCATTTACTCTATTTGACCAAAGCTTCATCACCACTTGCTGAATATTTCCACAGATAATCTCTCTTTCTACATTTTGTTGGAAAGATATTTAACAGGAGGAAAGCACACACTTAGAAATGGCTACACAAAGTACCACCGATTTGTACTAAATAGTAGCGATGCTTCCAATACTCTGAAATGCTACAACTTATTCTATTTCTATTCTGTACTTTATATCAGATGAACAGTGAAATTAATAGAACTGGATATCTCTTTTAATTTGAGGATGAGAAGGAGCACTATTTTTCCAAAATTGTTATGATGCGATATGAAGTTCTTATCATATAACATGATTCCTATTCAATTTAACATGCTTTCTAGGTATGCTTCAATATTCAACTACTGATACAAATCAAAACTAGTGCAGAAAATATACGAGTCAAATGGATATTGACTATTGATTTACTAAAATGTTAAGGTATTAGAATTATCAAAAAAAAAGGTCCATACAAGTAATAGCGATACAAGAGGTGGGGACACCCTTCCCCTCCTAAGACATAGCTGGTTAGATTTGCACTCCCAAGCTTATAACTATTTACACTCGATTAACAGTCTACCAATCTTGTGTTGGTGAAAAAAATGTCTTTAAAATTCAGTTCAGTAACTCTCATGGTTATAAATTAATGTTGTATGGTCACTATCCAAATTAAAGTTCATCAAACCAATATGTAGCACCCTGTACTAGATGTACCATCCTGTACTATATGTACTGTACTGATACTACTAAACCAAGACCCCGTATAGAGGGTGTAACGAGTCTCAGTATGTTGAACTGACCTCATACCGGGTGTATTAATACTGCATCAGAATATTACCTGTACCCCCCGGGGGGGAGGGGGGGGGGGGGGGGGACCAAGATGGAGAATCTTGGTCCAAATAATAAAGCAGGATAGAAATATGTAGCCACAATGATGGAGAACATTGACTACAACAAAAGATGATGATCTTAGCACTCAAGTAGACTGAGATATCAAAGTTGAAACTTGAAAGATAAATTGAGGAAGAAGCCACTGTTTTCCCACTTGTTCACCTTATATAAATGATGCTATTGTGGATGTTAAGATCCAAATAAAACATGCATTTGTAAAACACAACTTCTTAAAACTAAAAGATTGAAGGATATAAACTACAAATCAAGACATCAGGCTTTCCTAAAACAATATAGATGGATATATTGCTGCATGAAAGATTTTCTATTGTCAAAATAGATATATAAGCCTAAAATAAAGAGACAATCAGACCCTTTTTTTTTAAAGCAATATAACATAAACATGCTGCATCCAAATCAATATCCTTGTCACATCTACTATCAGTTTAACATTGCTCATCTCCTACTAATCTCATAACTGTATTACACATATTTGCCTTCATTACACAACAGCCAGCAAATTACCTCTCACGGGCCTAAAATAAATACTCCTTAAGTCAATAATGTTATATATTTTTTCCCTCGTCTCCGGTTGTGTTTTGATCAATCACCTAAGGAAGGTTCAAAACCAGTTTAGGTTTCAGCCAGTCACATGAAGTTTCAGTTTAGGCAATTTTAGTTAGAGTTTAAGTCATCCTTGGGTGTATGGTTTTGTTTGCTCAGATGGAAGGTGTAAAACTATGAAAAATTAAAATTCTATTGAAAACCAGTGAATATGCTAGAAAGCCATACTAGACATCCTGATGGGAATCAAAAAATTCGTATTTATTTCAGAAGCAAATGTCGTGTGCTTTGAAGAATCCTAACCCTACTTCTATCCATGAGAAAAGTTTATTTAGGATTCCTTTATTTAAAAATTTTTATTTTATTATTTTCTTTATTAGGACTTTTATTTCTATTAAGACTTAGCAATTTGATTCTCATTATATTAGAATTTGTTGCTCTATTTAAAGGCTCCAATTGTATGACAAAAGCCAGACTAGACATACTAGACATCCTGATGGAAGGTGTATGGTTTTGTTTGTTCAGATGGAAGGTGTAAAATTATGAAAAATTAAAATTCTATTGAAAACCGGTGAATATGCTAGAAAAGCATACTAGACATCCTTATGGGAATTAGAAAATTCGTATCTATTTCAGAAGGAAATATCATGTATTTTGAAAAATCCTATCCCTAATTCTATTTATGAGAAGGGTTTATTTAGGATTTTTTTATTATTTTTTATTAAGACTTTTATTTCTATTAGGACTCAACAATTTGATTCTCATTAAATTAGGATTCATTGCTCTATTTAAAGGCTTCAATTGTATGAAGAAAGCCAGACTTGAATAATTGAATTGAATCCCAGAATTGTTTTGATATTTTTCTTTTAATTTTTATTTAATTTTTCTTTGTTCATATTTTGCATCAATTTGTATCAGAGCAAACTACGATCCCTAATCGTTGTTTGCATTGTGCTGTTCTCTGCTCCCTGTTTAGCTGCTTCAAGCTTTTCCCACCCGATTGAGACCTTGAGGAAATAAAAAAAAAAAGAAAGACAGAGAGAGATCCACCACTCCATATCCTCCAACTCCAAACCCGAGGTCCGCTTCCTCCAACTCTATCGCCACCTTCCTCAACGCTATCAAAATCTCCATCGCCGTTCCATCTAAGCCTCTCCCGCGACCTCTGTCAACCTATCCATCAGTCACCTTCTTAAATTCTTAAACCTATTAGAAGTCAAAATCATGTCAAGTACACCAGTCAACTATTTCAATCATCCCTAATCTACATAACTCATTCAATTATACACCACTTTACAAATACTTTGGAAGGTTCTCTTTATCATAGGATTCTGCAAACAGAAGTTAAGGATAACGAGTACAAATGGGATGATTATGAGATAGAAATAGAGCCACCAATTTTCATAGCTAGATATCTTAAACAACCTACTAGATATGCACGAGGTCCTGGATATCCTAGACCCCAAAGACAATAATTTAGACCACATCCACCTAGATATGAGAATTTCGAGAAATCACTAAAAAAGGTTAAAGTTGACGTCGCGTCTTATAATAGTAGATTAAACCTAGAGGCATTCCATGATTGGTTGCAGGACCTAAAAGCTTATTTTTAATAGTATCATTATATCGGATGCATCCCAAATTTACTTTATAAAAATGAAGCTGGTAGGTTCTGCCAAGCGATTTTGGCAGACAGTTCAAAGAGATTTAAAGTGATCAGAACACCCACCTATAATCCTCTTGGAGGAGATGAAGTTTAAACTTTGGGAAAAATGTTCCTATTTACTACAAGAGTCAATTATTGGACCAATGGTATACTCTTAGGTAAGGAAATACTAGTATCACTGACTACATGACTCGTTTGGAGGACTTATAGTTGAGATACGATATCTCTAAAGAGTTATAAAAAATTGGGTCTAAATTTTTAGCAATTTAAAAGCGGTTTAAGAACCTATTTTAAAAAGAGGTTTTCCTGTATTCACCTGACTCTGCAGGAGAAGCCTACTACAAAGCCTTAGAGATTGAGAAGTTTCATAAAACTTCAGCCCAAAAAATAGGTCCCTTCCCTAATAACTCTAAACAGTGTAGGTCTACTCCTGTTAGTCATATAAGGAATGATGCACAACCAATGCCTTCTCGTATAAGCCTACATCTCATGGTCACTAAGATCTGAGAATCTACTCCGATGGTGTCACAGTCAGTAGTTCTTCAAACATCAAATATCACTTTTGTTATGGAAAGAGTCACATAACTGCTCGTTGTCCATGCCGTACTTTAGCCATGAAAATAGGATGTGAGAAAACTTTATCCAAAAATATACTAAAAGATTTTAACCTCCTAGAACCAGCTATTTCAAAAAAAGAGTATGAGAAGGGTTGTGAAAAATCAAAAGAATGTGTTATGTCATGCGATGTATAGTCACCATTCTTGCAAACTCTGAAGATGTAAATGCATTAGCATTTTCCATACCTATGCCCAATGTAAGGATAAGGTCTGCAAGCTTGTCATCAATGGCGATAGTTCTATGAATGTTATCTCTAAATCTGTCGTTAATCGATTAAAACTAAAGCCTCAACTCCATCATCATTCTTATTAAGTTGCCTGGATCGACAAAACATCATTCCCTATTAGTGAATGTTGTTTAGTGCCACTTCAGATGGGAGTCTATTTAGCCGAGATTATGTATGATGTGTTATCCATGGAGGTAGCTAGTATCCTATTAGAACGATCCTAGATCTATTACATATGCGCTCATAACTTTGGTAGGAAAAATACCTATATTTTATATATAATAAGAAAAAATTAGGTTAAACCTACTAAACCTAACATGTCCTGACCTTTTAAAAAAGATAAGAATTCTTCTCAAATTTCTAATAAAAAAACTACCACATTATAACTCAAAAAAATTGAGAAGAAAAGTTCGGAGTCTGGAATCATGTTAGCAGTGATTCCTAAATATGATATTAAATTAAGCTCAAACTTTCAAAATAACCCATCTCTTGAGATCGAATCGTTCCTTAGTCAAGAAGGTCATCTTATTACCTATTTTAGTGAAAAATTTAACAATACTAAACAAAGATATTCTACATATGATAGAGTTTTACGATGTAATTTAGGCTCTTAGGTATCGGCGATACTATTTTCTATCCCAGGAGTTTGTCTTGTACTCCGATCACTTAGCTCTTAGATATATCCAGTCACAAAAGAAACTTAGCGCTAGACAAATCAAATGGGTAGAATTTCTCTAAGATTATACTTTTGTTCTCAAGCACAAAGCTGGAGTTGAAAATAGGGCAGCTGATGTACTAAGTAGAAACATTATTATCCTCTAATCTATAAATGCAGAGGTAGTTGATTTTGAGGGAGTGAAGGACGATTATCAAAGTTAACCTGATTTTGTTCTAATCTTTCAAGAAGTTAGTCAAAAAAAATGTCAGGAATATGTTGACTTTGTAATAAGTGATAGTTACCTATTTAGAGATTGTCATCTTTATATACCTAGGATATCCTTACGGAACTTTCTTATTTGGGAGCTTCATGTAGGAGATTTAGTCCGCCACTTCGGATGTAATAAAACTATAGCCATGGCTGAAGATATATTCTATTGGCCATCTCTTAAAAAGGATGTAACTAGAATCCTCGTACAATGTCGCACCTGCCAATTAGCCAAGACCAAGAAATAAAACACCAGTCCATATACTCCTCTTCCAATTCCATATTTCCCGTGGAAAGATCTTAGTATAGATTTTATTCTTGGATTGCCTAGGATTGCTAGGGGACACAATTCAATTTTAGTTGTTGTTGATAAGTTTTCTAAAATGACACATTTTATCCCATATTGAAAGACTTCTGGTGCCTCTTTTGTTACTAAGTTATTCTTTAGGGAAGTCGTCCTACTTCACGATTTGCCTTCTTCCATATTATCTGACTGTGATGTCAAGTTTATAAGTTATTTTTGAAAGATCCTTTTGAATCTATTTGGAACCACTTTAAAGTTTTCTTCAGCCTTTCATCTTCAAATAGATGGACAAACAAAGATTATAAATTGTAGTCTTGGTGATTTACTTAGATGTTTAGTTGGTGATAGATATAATCTATGAGATTTATCATTGCCTACAACGGAACTTGCATATAATAGCTCAGTGAATCGATCTACTGGCAAGAGTCTTTTTGAAATTGTTTATGGATTTAACCCTCGCCAACTTAATGATCTTATTTTTCTATATATAAATAACCATACTTCTGAACATGCTACTTCTTTTGCTAAGCACATGCATGATATTCACACTGATATTTAGATAAAAGATTGCTATGAGTACTGAAAAATATAAGCACGTTGCTGATGCTCACTATAGAAATGTAGAATTTAATGAGTGATTATATGATGGTTCGTATCTGTCTAAAACGTTAGCCCCGATATTTATTCAAAAAGTTGCATACCAGAGCCACTAGCCCATTTCGCATCCTTCATAAACTTGGACCTAATGCTTATTATATAAAATTACCCTCTGATTTAAAATTTAGTCCAATTTTCAATGTTGAAGATCTGCTACCTTATCAGGGCACATTCGAGCCTCCTATGCATACAAATGATCCCCAGGGGTGTACTCAGTCTCCTCCAATACCAGTTTCAATTCTTCCTTCACTTCCATCGTCTTCGTCGAATTGTAACACATTATCACTAATAAAGTAGTTTCTCTTGCTAATAGAGGATTTCAAATATTTTTGATTAAGTGATAGGGCCATCCTACCAAATTCAGATGCTACTAAGATTTTTGAAGAAGAGTTGCATCGTATTGATATAGATCTGTTAGAAGTCTACCTCAATTCCTTGCCAAAGTCGAGTTCTTTCCGGCCAGAAGGGAATGATGGAATCAGAAAATTCACACCTACTTCAAAAGGAAATATCGTGTACTTTGAAAAATTCTAATCCTAATTCTATCTAGGAGGATTTATTTAGAATTTCTTTATTTCAGTTTTTTTATTTTATTATTTTTTTATTAAGATTTTTATTCTATTAGGACTCGGTAATTTGATTCTCATTAGATTAGAGTTCGTTACTCTATTTAAGGACTCCAATTGTATGAAGAAAGCCAAACTTGAATAATTAAGATAAATTCTAGAATTACTTTGATATTTTTTCCTTTAATTTTTATTTTATTTTTCTTTGTTCGTGTCCGCATCACATTCTTTTCAAAATTATATGTTACCTAATTGTTTAATAAATCCACTTACCTACTAAATAACTATGTATACATCAACAAAAATAAAGTGCACGAGTATAAAACTGCATATAGATACGTACTTAATACAACATTTAGGATCATATTGTGTACCAACTATTAACCACTATGCTACAATTTATAAAGTTTGAAATAAGACAGCAATTTGGTATGGCACATCCAATTTGAGCTCAGATGCTCCACCAAAGAGGAGCAGAGGGGCCAGGTCAACTCTGTCTAAACTCATCTCTTGTTTCTTTGGCTACATCAAATCTCTCAGGAAACCCCTAAAAGATCTCTTAAATAAATATGTACTTAATCTTGAGAGGATGATTTTTGGCTAGGGTTATCAATCACAGGTCAATAGTAGAATTTCTAGGCAATTAATTATCTAAAATTTGAATAGAATGCGAACCATCCCGATCCCATACTTGAATTCAAAATGAAACTAATTGTACGTAGAATCATAGATATCATGATTTCTTGTATGTTCCATTATATTATCTGATATTTATATTTATTAGTAAATAAAGTTTATTTAAATCTTTTTTTCATTTATTTATATCTTTTTCTAGAATATAGCCAATTCAAAACATTTATGAATATACGGTAACACATGGATTATTTCAAAAAATTATCAGCAAAAATAATATAGATGAGAAAACTAACCTCTTCGTATGGCTCAAAACTAAATAAATATGTTACAGAATTGATGCTAATTGCACAAATAAAATTAAAGAAATAACCCAAATCATACTCAAACAGAATATGATTTCTGAAAATAGCAGCACGATTGGTTTCAGTCATTTCCAGCTGAAATATGACCAAAGCTCATCAGTTTCAACCGAATTTCCTTGTGCCTAAGCAAGAGAATAACTAATAGATACCATGAATTACTAGAGGAAAAAATCCTACTACAGGGTATCTACTTCATGTTGAAAGGAGCTAAGTAGCTAACCATTCATTACATGACAATTGGTTATATCCTGAAATAACAGCATCTCCAATTCACAAAGAAACTGATTTTTATCTAGATAGGGGAAAACTTACTAATATGGAAGAAGACTAAAAATAGAATCATGACAATGGGCTATGAAATGAATCATATTATACAACCTAAAGCATTGCAGGTTTCAGGATTTGGTAAACTACCAGCACCTTCAAGTTTTGCTGGTATCCATGATGAAGATGTTGAAGATAGTATAGCTACTGTATTCTGAGTAAATATAAAGTGCTGAAGGTTGGCTTTGTATATGGATCATAGTTCTGATAGAGATGAATTTGCTAAAAGTTTTCTTTCTCAGCAATATGATCAAGTGCATGCAAGGCATACTCAGAAACCAGAAGATCAATTCTATGTACACCAAGATAGTAACTAGCATAAGAGAACATAAGTCACTTATAGGCAAAGAGACCTGACTCTGCAAGTGTTTCTTACAATGCAAAGCATCTCCAAAGAAAAAAAGTACTCCATATCAAGCAGAGAATCTCACATATAAATATATGAAATGCCAACATTTATTTGTCAAAAAACAAGCCAATCACAACTCCACGAATACAGCAAAAATTACCAAAGGTGGCTAGAATCCTTATCTACATGCCTCGAAATAAACAAGATATTCAGTTCCATCCCAATCTATTCAGCTCTGTTAATATACACCTGCATGTTCCAAACCAAAACTCAACTATTACAAACCAGAAGCAATAAAGAGAACAAACTCAAATATGCTAACAGACGGAAAAGTACCCGAATTCCGAGACTCCGGTCAAATCATGCAGAGAAAGAAGAAGCAGGCAGACCCAATAACTCAATACAGAATGCCATCAATGACTCGATCTTCCCATCTCACTTTCTCCGCATTGCTCTCGAAGTCACACACAGAAGAAAACCCACCAACCAATCGAAAAAAGAAAAAAAAGATCGAATTTTGCTACTCTCTTCGGCTAATCTTCCTCTTAATCCCCAAACTCTTCAACAACCATCCCTACTGTCCTGAACCCTGTGAATCATCCTCCGCAGATGGAGTCTGCTGCTGCTGCTGGTTCTGCTGCAATTGACCACTTCCAGCTCCACTCACTCCCCTTCCCTGCCCCATCTGCTGATAGAACTGACTCAAGGCCTGAGGGCTGAGAACACCAATGTGCCCGTCCTGCGAAAGCCCAAGCTCCAGCCCTGGCAGCTGCTGCCCGTGCCCGCCAAGCAACGATGCAAAGCTCATCGCCCCGAGATTCCCTCCAGGAAACTCCAGCCCGTGCAGACCCATCCTCTGCATGTAGCTTGAGTCCCCACCACTACCGAGATTCGATGTGGAAGGGGCGAAGCCGGAATTGAACCCGCTGACGGGCGGCGGCCAGAGACCGGGGTGAGAGCGGGCGAGGTTGGCGCCGAGCATGGCCCAATTAGGCCGGGGGCCGGCGGCTTGGCCAAGGTCGTCGAGCTTCTGGTGGAGGCCAGCGGGGGCAGAGGCAGTGGGGTGGGACATGGGGGCGGCGGCGGCGGCGGCGGCGGCGAGGGCGGAGGCGGGGATGGTGCCGGTGCCGGTGGCGGCGATGATGGCGGGCTCGGCCTGTTGGAGGAGCCACTGGATGGTCTCGCCGTCGGACTTGTGGCCGAGCTCGCGGGTGAGCTGGAAGATGCGGGCGGCGCAGAGGGCGGGCATGCGGATGCGGCGGCCACGGCCATCGACCTTGGTGTGGCGGTCCTTGTTGGAGCTGCGCTTGGGGGCGAGCTGCCGCCTTTGCTCCTCCTTCTCGGAGGCGAGCTCTCTCTCGGGGGGAGCTCTGGCCTCAGCGGCGGTGGTGGTGGTGGGCTCCCTCTTGTCAGACTGGGGGAGGCCCAGGGCCTGGTGGAACCTGGGCACCTCTTGGGGCAACTTGGAGGAGCCCTTGGGATCCATGGCAGAGGAAAAGGTGTGATTTTTACGCAAGAAAACAAGGAAAGGCGAGATTTTGGGGAGTTTGGGTTGAGAGAGAGAGAGAGGAGAAGATTGGAGTTGATACAAAGGGTTAGGCTATCTTATCATAGGTCTTCTCTTCTCTTCTCTTCACTGGGTTTGGGCAGGGGCAGGGGCAGGGGAAGGGGATTGGACCTGAAAGGGGGGAGAGAGAGAGAGAGAGAGAGAGAGGGGACTAAGATACCAACTTTCTAAATTTACCGCTAGTTTTCAAGAATTTTTTTGACAGTCTACAGTCTTTTTCCAGCCTTTACCTGGCATTGGGATCCATGAGAGAGGGGGAGGGAAAGATGGGTTTTTTTTGGGTTTTTGGGTTCAAATCTAAATGGGGGAGAGGATTATGCTGGGGCTTGGAAGAGGAACGGTGAAAAGGGCTAAAAATCCACGAAACTTTACCAGTTTCGGCAAGCGAATGACTTGACTTGAAAAGAGCTTGTAAGACGGATAAAAAAAAAAAAAAAACATATACATAAAAGTTTACGAAAAAAATAAAAATAATAACAGCAATAATTGTAGAATAGATTTCAAAGGAGTTAAAAGATAAATACTAAAATAAACAGAAAACCAAGCGATTGAATTGCAAAATTTACTGTCTCATTTGTTCCCTGTTTCCCAACTTCCCCCCTCTTTTTAAGGTGCTGGTTTCTTTTCTACCTTGACTTGTTTGTGGGGGCTGTCCTGTCTCCCGACCTCCTATGACTGTTCATAAGACTCTCGTAACATCGCTTTCCCACATTCTATGGATTGGATTCCTTCCTCTCTCCTTCTCTCTTCCCCACCATCCCTTGGTTATTATTGCTTACAAAACTTGCAAGCGACTCACCTTAATAAGCGTACACTTGGCAACATATTAGTGGCTTATAGACTTGCTTACTCATCACTCTAGACCCATGATTAGAGGCAAGATATATATATATATATATATAGAGAGAGAGAGAGAGAGGGGATATCAAAAGGGTATACAGAGACCAATAACCACATGAAAATGAGGACAAGGGGTTCTAGCAAGGTGGTTTTAATGGTTAATTACCCAAAAAAAAAAAAAGTGGTTTTAATAGTTCATATTGGAGCTCTCTTTAGAGGTGGGCTTGCTTTATTTTCCCTTGCTGGGGGAGGGTCTGACAGTTCTATGGCCTCCTAGGTGAATGTTGTTGTTTTTTATTCTTTGTTTTCCATATTTCAGGTGGGGCTTTGGAGATTTGCTTTGGTAGTGGTGGAGAACTTGCCTTGAGAGGCAGGATGGGGTATTAGAGGGATATCACTATATATATATATATATATATATGGCTAGTTTCCTGTCTGTTTTTCTCGAACAAGCTCATGGCCCTCTCTTAGTTAATACCAAAAGCCAGCTTCAAGAAAATGACATCGAATCCTTTTATCATCTTTCCCAAGACAAAGATGCCTCATTCCCATGTGAAACTTGGAATTTTTTTTGTTTTTAAACTCCGTGACATTATGCATGCATGCCCATCTCTTTGTTAGGCAGGCAAGATAGGGAAAAGAAAAGAATTTTAAAAAAAAAAAAAGGTCATCTACAATTAAGTAGAGGATGCTGGAAGAGATCATTATTTCCTTATTGTGCATCTACTTGGCAGGAATTCACAAAGGTAAATTTGTAATTTTTTCATACATCCTGGTAGCAAGGGGGTCATAGTCTTGGTTATTTTTACTTTAACAATAGAATCACAAGTCAAGGAAACTATATTGGGCGTTTTCTCATTAGTCATGGATCTGGATTTTTTAATTATATTTTTAACTTATATAATATTTGATATGACATATTGAGTATTAGATCATTGGGAATGTTTTTGAAAATAAAGGGTCCTTAGGATTTGAAATATGGAATTGTCAAGATTTGAATCTAATTTTGTAAGAGTAGGATTCTTTCTTAAATCGCTGCCAACTTTTTTGGAACAACAGATCCAATCCAAGTTCTTTTACCAAATAAAAAAAATATGAATCACATTTCTTAATAAAAAAAAAAAAACTTTGACTTGCATGTTTAGGTTTTTGTTGTTGCCCCACCATGTCTCATCAAATCTAAAAGTTGAAAAACACAAGATTTCCAAATGACACCTCAGAAACACGTAAGACTATTAACAGGATGGATTTAGATCACATCCAAACTTGATAGGAAAAATTGAGTTGAATTTTGGGTTCCAATTCATCAAATTGAGTATAAGATCTCAACTCACATCCAAACTCGATTAATAATTAGATTTGAGTTTATTTCAAATTTTTTTAAGATTCAAAAAGTACATAATTTTAGTGGGTCAACCAGCCAAGGAAGCATGGTTATCTCACTAGCCTCCATGTATAGTATAGTTGCAGCAAATTGCAAAAGGAAATGAGTATGGTATAGAAAAAAAAACAAATTAAACTTGTAGAAAAAAAAAATCCAATCATCTTTAATATAGGATTAAATTTATGGTATAAAAAGTAAACAAATTAAACTTGTAGAAAAAAAAATCCAACCATTTTTAATATAGGATTAAATTTATATTTACATTTAGTTTAACTAAAATATAATCTATCAATCGAAATTTTGGAATTGGAATAGCCATGACAAGAGTTAAAAAGAGCAAGCGTGCATGAGAAAAAGCAATAAATCCAAATGTAAAGAAAGGAAATCAAAACAAGTCATATTCCTATATTTTTGTATGCATGCTTAGATTTTCGGATTAAAACTTAGCTACATTCAAGTTTGATCTTGTTGGCGTAGAACCCCTTTTCCGACCAGGCAGAGCTGCTGGATCACAGGTTCGCTCCCTAGTTTACCTGCAAAACAGATCCCTGGCCAGATGTTCTCTGGCGGGAGACACTCCGATGCCTAAGTCAGAGGCGGGCTCCAGCAACAGAATGGAGAAGATTCTGAGGAGGGAGGATGGCGAGGAAAAGAACTCTGGATTTTTTAGAGTTTCGTTGTGCCTTACCTGGAGTGTCCCCTCTTACCAGTATTTATATCGGCTGGCCCAGCCTGTGGCTCCATCCTCTTTCCTGCGGTTACATGTGGGGGTTAATTAATTCCCCTCTGTTCGTAACCATAGACGGTTATTGAACGGTTCCGGTCAAACCAGAGGCGTTACAGTTGGAGTTAGTGGCCACGTGGCCACTTCGACATAGTCGTGCTTTGGAGGTGATAGTTAGGCAGCCGATTGTAACCGTTATCTCCCACGTTCGTGTGGGTTTGAGGTAGGTTGGAGATCTGCCTTCGGGCTTCTTCTCCGTTTGCTGGATCGGAGGGATGTCTTCGTTCCGAGACGTCTTCGTCTTAAGACGCCTTCGGATCGGCACTTGCGGTGGAGGCCAAAGATCGTGCCTTCGGTTGAGATCGAAGACCGTGTCTCCAGTCGGGGGTGAAGGTCATGTCCTCGGCTAGAATTGAGGGCCATGTCCTCGGCTAGAATTGAGGGCCATGTCTTCGGCTGAGGGTTATGTCTTCGACTGAAGCCATTAATCCTTCAGCTTCTTCAAGGTGCTTTGGTTCGACGTGCTTGGTTCAGGAAGGAGTGCACGAGCGGTCGTACCGATGGCTGATTTATGCCTGAACCGACATATCCCAACAGTTGCCCCCCACTCTCAGTTTTTGAAGCAACGGTCTGCCTCGAAGAGTGAGTGTATCGCTGGATTGTCATTTTCCTCCGAGGAGAGGTGCGGCCGATGATTGCAAAATCTCTAATTTGATCATTCGTCATAACTGCCAGTTGATTCGAGGATCAGGTAGTGGATAGCTATCATCTCCTGATTAGAATTTGAAAAAGGAATAGGTGGACCAGGAGGTCGCTACTCCTTTTTCTGTTTCGTAGCAGTTCAACCGATTTTCTCATTGGAATTTGGGTAGAGGTCGTGGTCCCTTCCTGTCCCTCGAAAAGGACACGAGCTCCATCTTCATCATTGATTGGCATCGCACGGATCATGACCTTCGGTCCTTTCCGTGTCAAATCAGCTTAAGGTTGTTTAGAGTTTTGTATCCATCCCCAGTGTCCGTGGCAGACTCAGAGAGATGGTCCCTCCTATTGAGGTGGTGTCCTGGAGTCTTCCTATCCCTTTATGAGGGGAAAGGGAGGACTGGCTAAGGAAGCTTCTCCACCTTGGTTCACTTTCGCCTTTGGTCTAGATTTTCCTGCTTTGGTTATCAATCTCTTTCACAGGAAGGACCTTTCTCCCTCTTCCTTGTTTCTTTATCCTATCATGGCCGAGATCGTGGGAACTCGAGGGGGGAGGTTGGGTCTTCTGGTACTGATGATGTGGTGAGTCCGGAGCTAGTTCCTAGCTCCGTTTCACTAGAAAAAATAGCTCACCTTCGATAGCACTACCATGTCCCCGAAGGGTTTTCTTTGATACTTCCGATGTCAGAAGAGTGGGTGCATAAACCTCCCGCCGAGTGCATTGCTGTGTATGAAGATCATCTAAAGGCTGCTCTTCATTTTCTGCTATACCCTTTCTTCGTCAAGTCTTCCACATGTATCAAATCGTGCCCACATAGTTGACTCCGAATAGTATTCAGAATATCTGCGAGTTCTTGGTCCGGTGCCATATAGCTACTATGAGGCCTGGGACCAACTTATTCACTTCCCTCTTCATTCTCAAGAGGGATTTCCACGATCACAGATGGTTGGTTATCGGCGCTCGGCCTGGTCGCAAAATCATGAAGGACATGCCCAGTGCCATCCAAGGGTGGAAGCCCAACTTTGTTTTTGTTTCTTCAACCGAACCATGGGGTTTCAGTAGTGAATGGAGGGAGCCACGCCTGGATGCTAACGCTTAGAAAAAGATTCTGGCGGCCGATCAATCTGATTATGCCTTGTTGTCCAGTTCAGAGGCTGTTACCATCCGTGAACTATTGGAGGAAAGGAATCTCCATCTTGTAGGGATCAGTGGGTCCCCGGTGCTAGGTATAAGTGGTAGAGGGTTTCGGCTTTCCTCTTTTAGTTTCTCCATGGTCTGGTTAATTATGAAGGACATTTTTGTTTGCAGGCGACGGGATGAGGCCTGACTTGGGCTGGCTTCGTCAGTCTTCCAAGAGGAAAGCAGCCCAAGCTCCCCCCTCGGGATCAGAAGTCCAAAAGAAGGTCCGGGGGGATGATCCTGGTAGAAGCAGAAGCACTTCGTCCTCTAGAGGGACGTCTGGAGGAGACGGGGTACCAACGATGGAGGCTCCGGAAGGGCCTCCACCAGCTGAGTCTCCATCGATGGTCGACACTCCAGTTCAAATTAGGGAGAGCCCATCATCGGTGGCTGATGCACCATTGCCTTGTCCCCTTGTGACGGGCAGGGGTAAGGCACCGTAAGTCGAGGAGGAGTCTATATGGGAGGCTCCTCCAGTTGGACATTATCCTGCAGATCCCTCGAAGCTTTCCACCATGGGGGGTCTTTCAGTCCCTGCCATAGCTAGGCGGGTATTGAAAGACATTTTGCTAACCCACGATTTGGTAGTTATTCAGGATCGGAGCCTCGCCAAGGTGTCTGATTCTACTTTTTCCTCTTTGATGTAGGTAGGGTTTTCATCATTCCTCCCATGTCCGATGGATCATTTAGTTTATGACTGATCTCATGCCCTGTTTCGCTGGTACAGATGCTCTACGACATCACCTTTCTGGAAGAGGGTCTGGGGAGCGTTGATAGCCTCATTCATAGCTTGAAGGAGGAGCTCCAAGTGGCCAGAGCTGAAAGGGAGGTGGCTGAGGAGTTGAAGTTGTCCATAAAAATCAGCTCACCCGAGTGGACGCTGAAGTTCAGGGCCTGAAAGGCGAACTGAAGAACGCCCATCTGAAGATCTCTGAATAAGAGGTGAAGCTAAGGAGGAAGAAGAAGCAGATTGACTCCTTGAAGCATTATGTTAAGGAGAGCCAGGAGAAGGTCGAAGGCCTAGCTAGGACGGCTGAGGAGGCGACTAGGAGGGCCGAAGAGGCATCTTCGAAGGTCGAAAAGGCAACTCTGAAGGCCGAAGTAGCCACAAGGGAGTCTGAAGCCATGAGAGAGCAAGCAGCTAAAGCTGTTGAAGACTTTAGAAAGTCTTCACAGTTCAAAATGAAAGTAAATGAAGCAAGCTTGTTCAATTATCAAGATGGCTTCAATAATGGACTCGCTAAGATCAGCGAGGTCTTCCTCGATCTTGATCTTTCCGGTGTCCCCGAGTATGATATTGAGAAGGAAAGAGAGGAAGAGATCAGGGCCCCTAACGAGGTCAAAGAGATGCCAAGCCAAAGTGAAGAAGTCCTGGTTATAGCCGAGGGGTTGGCCGTGGTCGATCTGGCAGTTCCAGTGCAAACTGAGGAGGAGATTCAGGCCAAAGGTTCCTCGGCCTTGGCCCAAATTGAAGAAATCCTTCATGCCTAGATCGATAAGATACTCCGTTCTGCCAACGCTGGGGCTCTCTTGGTTAATCTATAGGGGCTCGATAGACTTCGAGCTTTGTACTCCTTCTTTTTCCTTTCTTAGTATGTGATCAATGATTTCTCCTGGATTAATGCATATTTCTTATTTTTCCCTTTTTGTGGGTGATAAGGGACCCTCCTAAGTGTAGAGTCTTCGAACCTGGCTTTGGTGGAGCCATCGATTTTAATGATGGACTAAGTCATGTAGTTCATCGTCGAGTCAATTTTTTCTGAACATGGGCTCATCCCTTAGATCTTTAAACATATAGGGGAATCTTTATGTGAGGGAAACTTCTGGTTCATCGAGGGTTTGGTGATCATCATGCTGTTGCCTAGAGAGATGATGGCGATTAGAGTCATAATGACTGCTTGGAAAAAGGGATCATCGTGGCTGCAGCCTTTTAGTGGTCCCTTCCGACACATAATAGTTCTCCCTAGGGATGGCAATAAAATCCAAACCCATGGGTACCCGACCCGACCCGACCCGATTGGGCTGGGTAGTCAATGCTTTGACTGGGTTTGGGCCGGGTTTGGATAAAATTCGAATGCTTAACTTTGGATTTGGACCGGGACTGGATAGATATACACCTGACCCGAACCCGACCCGAATTATTTTAATATTTAAATACATATATAATAAATATATATTTTATTAATTATAATTATTAGTTATTAAATTTTAAAATACTTGAACCCTATGCCTTAATCATTATATATATATATATATTGAAATTTTTTTTCATCCTATTCTATTCTAGGTGAATTCAAAACAAGATCATAATTAATAGTTCACCAACTTCATAATATAAATTTTGATTGAATATGAAATTAAATGATGTTGAACTAAAAATTTAGTTAAATTTTATTTGTTTAATGTATGTATAATTTATAAAATTGTAAATGATTTTAAAGTTCATAAAAATGAAAATATATTTAATATAACTCAGTTGGATTTGGACCGAGTAAACCCAATTATCCGATACCCAATTGAGATGGGTTTGGATAAAAAAAATCTAGTCCCGATAGTGTTTGGGCCAGGTTTGGATAGTGTATTGAATATTTGGATTTGGGTTTGGGTAGTTATGCACCCGACCCGAACCCGGCCCATTGCCATCCCTAGTTCTCCCCAGTGGTCCCCTCCATCGTGCAAGTTGGGGCCCTGGTTAATTAGGGCAAGCGCGCGCGGCGTGCCGAGGGGCTTGTTGTAAATGAGGACATTTGACCTGAGCTCCGCTAGTCTTGATATAAGAAAGAGGGTTTTCTCAGATCGAATGTCCTTCGCTCCTAGCAAAGCCACTCCCAACACCATTTCCGTCTCCTCATCTCCGTGTGACTCGAAGGACCTTTTACGGTATGAGGCCGGACCTAGCACAGCTCAAGTGGGCAGCAAGGGGAAAGTCGATGAGAGGTTTCCAGGTGAAGAGATCGAATCGGAGGCAGAGGTGTGTGTTGGCATTGTCATACGTCCAGGTTGGGAGTAGTGTCCCAATCGAGATAGGTTCTTCCTCAGGGGAGGAACCGGCCTCTCTTGGGAGGGTTGTGCTGGCTGGGCCATCCAGGAGGTCAAGCCCGTGGGATATTGGCGGGGTTCCCTCATGTGTCGAAGATGTCAAGCCTACGACTCTGGCCCCGGGAGAAAAGAGTTCCGTGGGGTGTGATATGCCTGCCCCCAAAACCGGGAGGCAGGGGTCTGGGGATCCTTTTTCTGCCATCCTTCTTGGAATACAATAGGTAAACTCCGGCATATATGTTACCTATCTGTATGCATCGGCTAGATTGACTTTGCATGTGCTCCCCTATCAACAGGTTTCTCATGGCCTTTCTTTGCTGGAGAAAGGCACCCACGAATCCATCAGCTTCAGCAAAGACCTCCGGAGTCAGGTGACTTCAGCTGTAGTTGAGAAAGATGTTGCCGAAAGGCTTCGGACCATCATAGAAGAGGAGTTGGGCAAGGCTGTCACCTCCAACGATATCCTAAGAAGACAATTGAGGACTCTTCAGGCGTAGGCGGCTGATGTGGTGATATATTTGCAGAAGAAGAGAAGGAAGGTGATTTCTCTTGAACTATTGCTGACAGAGACCCTTTGAGATGCAGAGGGCTGCGCAAGCCAAGGAGAGGTCTTCCGAGGCTGTCAAGGCTTACAAAAGTTCTCGGACCTTCAAAGATGAAGCGCGCGAAGCCGCATTGAAGAGTTACCTCCTGGGTCACGCCGATTGCCTGGGCAAAGTTAAGAAACTTTACCCTAGCTTGGACTTTCCTTGGCCGCCGTTCTGGGGAACGGAGCTGAAAACTTAGAGGTTCAGTCCGAAGTGGCATCGGTGCACCCTAGTGAAGGTAGTGGGATGGTCACTGGCAGAGCTTCGACCCTTACTCCTGTTTCAGCTACCGAAAGGGTTGATAGAGAATAGATTTGTTATATTTTTTCTTTTGTCAACCAATTGTAATGTCTTCCTTCTGGATGAGGGCTTGTCTTCCTTGAAATAACTGACTAATTTTCTTCAAACTAGTCTCTTTTGAGTTGATTTCTTTTCCGGTGGGTCAGCCGAAGACATGACTAGTTCGAGGCCAATATTCTTGGCTTGGTTGAAGATGAACTCTAAAGTGGGGTCTTAATACCGTTGGACCGTTGCTAATTTCTCTAGCACGGTTGACTGGATCAGAAAGGAACTGACCGGACCTTTGGGCCAGGGTTAATCTCAGTTGGACTAATGTCGATTATCCACCATAATTGTCCTTTCTGCATTGGTGGTGATGCGGTGAACAGATGTCCCCTCACCATTGGTGACTATGTTGGCTGGGCCAGCTCGCACCCTCGTGGCTTGTCCAGTGTAGGGTCTGGGCCCACTAGGTGTGGGTGCCATTGGTAAGTCGGGTCTGGTGCCACGTCGACATCCCTTGGTTGGTGCTGCGGTGCTCGTCTCCAGCGAGCCGACTCGAGGGTGAGTACCCTGGGTTGCTCTTGCGGGGGTCGGCGGAGGGGTCGACTCGAGTGCCCGGTTGCTGCGCTGGTTTAAGAGAGATAAACCTGCCTCTTATAATAGGGACGTTCCTTTTGTAAGAATGGTTAGGGGCATCGATCCAACAATTGGTATCAAAGCCGGAGGTCTCGGGTTCGAGTCTCCGCAGGGGGAAAAACTCGGTCGTTTTGCTGGGGGGGGATTGTTGGCTGGGCCAGCTCGCACCCTCGTGGCTTGTCCAGTGTAGGGTCTGGGCCCACTGGGTGTGGGTGCCATTGGTAAGTCGGGTCTGGTGCCACGTCGACATCCCTTGGTTGGTGCTGCGGTGCTCGTCTCCAGCGAGCCGACTCGAGGGTGAGTACCCTGGGTTGCTCTTGCGGGGGTCGGCGGAGGGGTCGACTCGAGTGCCCGGTTGCTGCGCTGGTTTAAGAGAGATAAACCTGCCTCTTATAATAGGGACGTTCCTTTTGTAAGAATGGTTAGGGGCATCGATCCAACAGACTAGTTGTGGGACATTGAGCACATTTTTTGTTGTCCATGTTTAGCATGTTGGTATTTGAACGGTTGCATCTCCGTGCATCCTGGGTGCCGCCAAGCTTTCCTTTCCCGAAAAGCGGTCATTGATGTTGTAACCGTCCGAGGGGGTCGCTCTAGGTTCGAAGCATTGTCAGCCTTTATCCTCAGAGCAATTACTGGTGACTGTACCATTCCTAGAGCGGCCATCTAGGTTTCGATGCATCGTTTCGATGCGTGGCGCCATCTGGCTATCTTGGGAAAAGGTGTGGGGCACGTTTTTCTGCAGCCGTCTGTGGGCACAGGATCCCATTAAATAGGACCCAGCTCTTTCCTTTTGGAGGCCATCAAGATATCAAACTTCTATTTCAAATGTTGTCTTCCCTCTTCTCCTTAGTGCATTACAAAGATGAAATTCAATCTTGCAGAGCTCCAGAGGATGGCCCAAAAGAGGGCTCCCAGTTCCATGGTGGAGGGGTGAGCCTAGTGGGAAGGCTCCCCAGGACGATGGCGACGACCATTGGGACGTGGCCTGTATGGAGAAGAAGATACGGGTCTTAGAGGCCTGGTTGGAGGAGGCCAGGGCTCGAGTCACGGAGGCAAAAGAGGCCAGGAGGGAGGTGGCGAAGGCCATCACGAAATTCATGGCATCATCCACCTTCAAGGATGAGGTTGCCGAGGTGGTCCTGGACTCCTACCACCGGGGGTTCCGGAAGCACAGGGACAAGGCCTTTCGTTATTACAATCTGAAGGGCCTGGAGAACATTAGGTTCTTTATTCCCTTCCCGGTCATGAATATGATTCCGACTTTGAAGAGGAGTCGGAGTTCGAATTAGAAGGGAAGTCCGGAGCCTCCACGAGCGCCCCTCAGAGATTTGACACCCCCCGCCGGTATGGAAAGGGGCCGGTGGGTGGTCTTTAGATCTGCCTTTCCAGTATCTGTTCTTTTTTCTTTTCTCCCCTTTTTTTTTTTGTAAAGTTTCTCTAATGAAATGAAAGTATCTTTCTTTTCTCTTTTTTCTTTCTCTGTGAAAGGCGTACCCCAAAATATTGCGAAGTATGGGCTCTCCAGTGTGACAGCTGTTTGACAAACTTGTAGGGCCACTTGAGATCTATCGATGGGATGAGATCAGTTAAGCCATCCCGTGGGGTGTCTATTGTTGACAAGGTGAGTGATTTGGACTCACTTTGGCACGTCTTCAGATTTACCGTAGGGTAAGGCGTCTGGGCCATCCCTGTGCCTTTCTATTGAAATTAAGGTAGGCTGATTAGGCCTGTCCTGGCGTGTCTTTGGATTTACCATATAGTAGGTTATGTGAACCATCCCTGCGCCTTCTATCATAGTTAAGATAGGCTGAATAGGCCCGCCCTGGTGCATCTTTGGATTCACCGTAGGGTAGGTTATGTAAACCATCCATACGCCTTCTTTCATAGTTAAGGTAGGCTGATTAGGCCCGTCCTGGTGCATCTTCGGATTTACCATAGAGTAGGTTATGTAAACCATCCCTGCATCTTTGATCATTTGGGAAGCCTGGTTAGGCTTCTCTTTGTGCTCGTCGGGCATACCGATAAGGCGAGTGGATCGAACTCACCTTTGCACTTTCAGTCGATTCCGTTGAATGGATCATTGAGACCATTGTTGCATCATTAGCATGGTGGGCAGTTTAGACTTAAACATAGTTTCATGAAAATCTCTGAGATATGTTTATTGATAGTACTTGCAAATATTTTGTACATTCCAGGGCCGAGGCAACGCAACGCCATCCAGGGTTTCGAGTTGATATATTCCTGGACGCACTTCTTTGATTTGGTATGGTCTCTCCCAGTTAGGGAAAAGTTTGTCCTGCTCCATTGGCCTGGATACTTTGGTTCTTCGCAGTACCATGTTCCCAATACAGAAGGTCTGCTCTTTCATCCTATAGTTGTAGTATTTGGCAACCTTTTGTTGATACGCTACCACTTTTATTTGAGCTTAAAGTCTGGTGCTCGGTAATAGATCCAAGTCCACCCTCTTACGTTCAGAGTTCCCAGGTTCCTCGTATTTATCGATTTTCAAAGACTGCAGGGTGATTTCGATAGGGAGGATTGCTTCGGTACCGTATGCCAGGTTGAACAAGGATTCGCCAGTGACCATTCTTCGGGTCGTCCATTATGCCCAGAGAATGGAGGTCAGCTCCTCTGCCCAAAGTCACTTAGCATTGTTCAATCGAGTCTTCAGATCATGGATAATGGTCTGGTTCGTCACTTCAGCCTTCCCATTAGATTGTGGATGGCCGATAGATGTCAACTTGTGCTACACATGATACCGAGCATAGAAATCTTTAAATTTGGGATTGTCGAATTGCCTCCCATTGTCGGTAATTATAGTGTGTGGAATTCTGAACTAGAATATGATGGAATTTCTGACAAAACTTTTGACTTTTCCCTCTATGATGTGAGCCAGTGGTTCGGCCTCGACCCACTTGGTAAAGTAGTTGATGGCGACGATGAAGAATTTCCTTTGCTCGAACGCTGGTGGGAACAGGCCAAGGATGTCCATGCCTCACTAGGCAAAGGGCCAGGGAGCCATCAGTTGAGTTAAATGGCTTGCTGGTTGTCTTTGGACATTGACATACCTCTAGCATTAATCACATCTTCGAATAAAGTCGGTCGAATCCTTTTGAATGGTGGGCCAATAGTATCCCTACGTATTATTTTATATACCAAAGACATGCCTCACAGATGATCTCCGCATATGCCTTCATGGACTTCCCTTAGAGCATAGTCGATGTTCGAAGGTCCCAAACACTTCAGCAGAGGTTGGAAGAATGATCTCTTGTAGAGGGTCCCATCTAAAATGACATATTGAGATGCCATCCAGCGGGTCCTCTTGGCCTCTGCTTTGTTTTCTGGTAGCGTACCCTTATTTAGAAACTTAAGGATGGGATCCATCCAACTAGGTTCAGTCTCGATTTGGTGCACCTCCAAAGCTTCTTCGGCTATACATGGAGCCTCAAGGTGTTCGATGAAGGTGCGATCGAGGGATTCCGGAGTGGTGGTGGCGAGCCTAGACAGTGTGTCTGTCCGAGAATTCTCCGATCAGGGGACATGAATGATCTCAAAAAACTCTAGTTGAGAGTATAGGGCTTGCACCTTCTCTAGGTACTGGATCATCATAGGGTCTCTAGCTTCAAACTCGCCTTTGACCTAGTTTACCACTAGCTGGGAGTCTGAGAAGATCTAGAGTCTCTGAATCCCAAAGTTCTTGGTGATTCGGAGTCTTGCAAGCAAGGCTTCATACTCGGCCTAGTTGTTCGAAGTGTGAAAGGAAAATCGGAGAGCATACTCCACTGTGTGCCCATCTGGTTCGGCTAGTTGAGGCTCGCTCCGCATCCAGCGAAGTTGGAGGCCTCGTCTACATGGAGTACCCAGACAGACTCCGCATCCTTTGGAGTGACTCCTTCCTCTTCGGTGGTCGTACCTCGTCTTCGGGCTTCCAAGTGCACTCAGCCAGGAAGCCGGACAGCACTTGGGCTTTCATAGTCAATCAGAGCTGGAAGCTGATATCAAACTCACTTAACTTCATGGCCTATTTGGCTATCCTCCCTGAAGTGTCAGGACATCGAAGAACGGCCATAAGAGGCAAGTCAGTCAACACCACAATGGCGTGGGCATGGAAATAAGGCCGTAGTCGCTTTGCTGCAATTATCAAGGAGTAGATCAGCTTTTGCATCTTTAAATACCTTGTTTCAGCATAGTGCAAGACTTTGCTGATATAGTAGATCAGCTTATGGGAGCCATCCTCCTCTCTTCGGACGAGGACCGAACTGAGTGCCTCGTCCGAAGCAGAGAGGTACAAATATAGTGTTTCCCCATCTCGAAGTTTGGAGAGTAAGGGTGGATTCTCCAAGTATTTTTGCAACTCTTCAAAAGCAATGCGACAGTTCTCGATCCACTCGAAGCCTCGGGACTGTTGGAGTACCTTGAAGAAAGGGAGGCATTTCTCGGTCGACCGGAAGATGAATCTTCTCAAGGAGGCGATCCTCCCTGTCAGCTGCTGTACCTCCTTCTTGCAAGAGGGGTGTCTCATGTCCCTAAGAGCCTGGATTTTTTTGGGATTCACCTCGATCCCTCGTTTAGTAATGAGAAACCCAAGAACTTGCCCCAAGTTATCCTGAAGGTGCAATTCATTGGGTTCAACTTCATATGGAGGCGTCGTAGAGCATTGAACGACTCTTCCAGGTCCTTGATGTGGTCTTCTTTAAGGAGGCTTTTGATGATCATGTCGTCGACGTAGGCCTCCATGTTGCTCCTTAATTATTCCTTAAACATCTTGTTAATCAACCTTTGGAATGTCGTCCCAGCATTCTTCAATCCAAATGGCATCATTTTATAGCAGTAAAGACCTTTCTCGGTGACGAAGGCTATTTTTTCCTCATCCTGGGGTCCATTTGGATTTGGTTATATCCAGAGAAGGCATCCATGAAACTTAATAGCTGGTGGCCGGCGGTGGCATCAACCAGTTAGTCAGTCTTCGAAAGGAGAAAGCTATCTTTTGGGCAGGCTTTATTGAGGTTTGTGTAGTCAATACAGATCCTCCACTTGCCACTAGCTTTCTTCACCATTACCACATTGGCCAGCCATTTAGGATAATGTGCTTTTCAAATGAATCCCGCCTTGATGAGCTTATTTACTTCTTCATCTATTGCCTTCTATCTTTCGGGGGTGAAGCTCTTTTTCTTCTGTCGAATTGGCTTGTGTTCAGAGACAACTTCCAGCTGATGAGTAATCACTTTTGCTGGGATCCCAGGCATATCCGAGGCTGATCAGGCAAAAACATCAGCATTGTTCCTGAGGAAATAAATCAGTTTCACCTTGGTTTCCTCATCGAGCATGCTTCTAATTTGCACGACCCTGGTGGGGTCCTCTTCAGTTAGCTATACTGGGATAGTTTTCTCCATGGGTTCACTTGAGTCTGCAGTTGGGTCCCTCGGATCTAATTGATCCCAAATTATGGGATCATTGAATTGCTTATCTTGGATCATCAAGCATTGTCATGCCATTCTTTGATCTCCCTTTGCTTCTCCGACGCCACTTCTGATGGGAAAACGTACCAGGAGGTGATAAGTTAACACTGTGGTCCAAAATTTGTTCAGGACGGGCTATCCCAAAATCATGTTGTAGGTCAAGGGGGTTCGGACTACCGTGAAGTTGATTGGTAGTGTCTTCTGTCGGAGTTTGGTGCCGAGGGTTATAGGTAGTACTATTTCTCCCTCGACATCGACCTAGTTGCCTTCGAAGCCAGTAAGTGGTATTGGGGATCTTTGCAATTTATTTTTAGATAGGCACATCCGAGAGAACACGTCGTAGAGTAAAACGTCGGTAGAACTTCTATTATCGACTAAGATACGCCTTACATTGTAATTGGCCACAACGGCCGATATTACAATAAGGTCATCATACGGGAGTTGGACCCCCGCGAGGTCGTCGTCGGATAAGAGTATAGTATTATTATCTTTGAGCTGCTTCGAGGCATCATCTTCGGCCCTTCTCTAGTCGATCGGCCGATGCAGCATCCCCACGTTCCTGCTAGTGGGCCTCTGGTTCAGCAATTCAGCTTCTTCATGGGCCCTCTAGGGAACTGTGGTGCGGGCACCAGACTCAGAAGAAGACTTCAGAGCTCCATCTGGATCTCTGATTAACCTTGCCCGAAGAATTAGGGTTTTTTGGTTTTTAATAAGAGTTGACTAGATCAACATAATTTAGCTTGAGTCTACATTACCTGCATTTTATTTTGTTGAGTCATGTTGACTAAGTAGTGGACTAGGTTTTCAAAATGGGATGTTACACTTTCTTCCAAGACCAGGCAAGTGGACACCACACTCCCAGCCACACTCCCAGTCCAAGGGGCGCCATATCCACATCCAGCAGCTTTTGGTCCCCACTCCACAGATGGCAACCTCCTTCTCTCATGCGCCAGATAAGGAGAAGTCCACCAAGAGACCACCACTCAAGGGGGCGGCCAAGACTTTCCCAAGAATTCCAAAACAAAGAAGGGAAGAAATTCTCTTGGAAGAGAACTTCAAGGGGGCGCCCACTACCTGCCAAAAACAATCAAAACAAAGATGGGAAGGACCTTGACTTAGGGAGGAAGAAAAGGAGGAGTCCAAAAGAGTTGATCCAGGGAAGGAAGAAAATTTTTCTTGAAAATCCAAGCAAGGTGGCGCCATCTACCTGCCATTTATAACCCAAATCCTATTTTTTTGGTATTTTGGCCGACCATATGTAAGGGATTTGCCCTAATTTGGAGATCCCCTCCTTTAGTCCCACATAGGAAGATGTGAAACCCTCCTCCCTTGTAATGCCTTATAAATTAAATCCCTCTTGTAAGTTTACAACAATCAGATGAATGAAAGAAATTTTTCTTGAGCAAACTTGTGTTTTCTCTTGTCCGCACTTGTTTCCAGGTGTTGAGCTCCGTGAGGGAGTAAATCCGGGTTCCCTTGGAACCTTAAGGAGGTGAGAGATCTCCAAAACCCTAAACCCTAGGTTAGCCACTCAATTCCCAAACCCTAGCCGCCATCACCCTTCTCTTTCCACCAAGCCCTAGTCTATTCCTCTTCTCACGGCCACCCTCTCCAAGTCCAGGCCGACCATCAGCATCCAGCTCCAGTCCAGATACTTCAGGTCTACAGCAATTCTAAGAGGGAGTCAGATCAGCCTCCGGGAGAATCCTGATTTCAGCAACTTCAGCTTTCAAGTTCTTCAACCTGGTAAATCTTTTCTTGAGTATCTGAATTCCATCACTTGTTCCTCTTCTTCCCAGATCTTGAGTCCAGTAGAAGCCGACCAAACCACAGACCAGTATTGGAGGATCCATTGCGAAGATAGCCGAATCCGAGGATCCAACAATCTGCTCGAGAGAGTTCTTCCACAAAAATCCTGAGAAGATCACTGTCTGGTTAGTAAACCATCTCTCCTCTCTATTTCTGTTCTGTTGAAAGTTCAGAGCGAAACCCTAGGTCTGGGAGTTTCTCAACCCCCAGCGATCCGTTACTTCTGAACTACTCTGATAATTTAGTTTCATCTAAATTGTGCTTTCAATCCTTACCTAGTTTCCTTCAACTTAGTTTAGCTTTACTTTGAGTCAAAGTCAATTTCTGAAATAAAAAAAAAAAAGAATTAATCTTAAATTTACTTCCGCATACGCTTCTTTGTTCTTTGTTCTGCATCATTTTTGGTATCAGAGCTCTCATTCTGCATCATTTTTGGTATCAGAGCTTTCGTTCTGCATCAATTTTGGTATCAGAGCTTTCGTTCTGCATCAATTTTGGTATCAGAGCCCTGTCTAGGGTTTCTGTTTGATTGCTTGTTTGAGTCCCTCTCTTTTTACTTTGTCTGCTCGAAGTAGACTCCCCAGGATGTCCAGTCCTAGGAACGAAGCGAGGTGCAAACCTCCTCTTCCCATTCCACGGGGTGTTCCTAGGGCGTGTAGAGGATCCGTTGGGTTACAACTTCGTAGCAGAAATTGTAAACGGGGAAGTGCTCTGTTTTCAGCCCATAATTATCCTGTTGCAGGAATTATTTCTCATTGCAGGTAACTCCAAATTTAGTAATTTTTATTTTGCTGAAACCAGTATAATTGAAACTAATTTTCATAATTTTCTCATGATTTATTGGTTTCCATGCGATTTCTGAGAATTAAATTACTGCAACTCTATTTTTGGGTTCTGCAATCCATTTATTTTTGAGTGTTCATCTCTTAATTCAACTTAAGGGCATTTGAGCATCTAAGATAAGGGGAGGAGTTGATAACCTCTCCTTAGCCCAAAACCACCACCCCTTCATTCGAACCTAAGCCTTTAATCTAAAATTGATTAGACCTAATTTGCCCTAGTGGGCTAGGGACATCAACAAGTCGGGTCAAGACTAGTGTTGAGTCAGTTTGTCTGGTTACTTTGTGTGTGCTTTGTACTCAGTGTCTAGAACGGTGGTTCAGGGATTCCATCCCGAAGGGCTTGTGTGCTGGTCCGCATACCTGGCCAATCTCTGATTGGTGTCTAGGATTGGCATTCAGGGACCTAACACTCCCCTTACACCTGCCTGGCTGAGTCCTGAGTTACTACAGGCTAGCTTGCCACTCTGATTGGGCATCTAGTTTGGGCTCTAGGTCTAGTTAGCCCGTAGTCATTCAGTTGAGTCTCATTTTGTGTGTTTGCTTGCATCATGTCTACCCGGAATGGAGTACCCTACCAACCTAGTCAAACCCAACCAGATTTAGAGGCCATGGTTAGAAATCTTACCAAAAGTATGACCAAATTGAGTCAGGACATGAATGAGGGTTTTTCCCAGTTTAGGGATCGAGTCCAAGTACTTGAGAAACGTAGACATCAAAATTGGACCCCTGATCCAAAATTTAATAGGCCCCAACCTCACCCATGCCAGGAACCTAGGAGGACCTTATACCGTGATCCCGAGCATAACCTTAGGAAGCCTAACCATGATATCTATAGTGTGGATCGTGTCTATGAGGGATCCTTACAATATTCTAGACCAGTCACTCAACAACCCAAGTCTTCTAGATCAAACCATTTAGATCTACACCCATGCCCAAGTAAGGTCTCTACTAGCTTGAAACCCAATGTGACCCAGGTTCCTATATCTCAAGAATGTTTGTTTTGTGGAGAAATTGGCTGATTCTCAAAGGCGAGTCAAAACTTTTGACAAAGGAGACTATGTAATGATTAGGTTAAGGCCTGAACGGTTTCCTCCTGGAACCGTTAGAAAGTTACATGCTAGGGGAGCTGGGCCATTTAGAGTGGTAAAGAGAGTAGGATCCAATGCCTATGTGCTCGAGTTACCTCCAGAACTAGGCATTAGCTCCACTTTCAACATTACAGACCTAGTAGAGTATAGGGAGCCAGCTGTGATTCCCAGTGAGGCTTTTAAACCTAATCCCGCTCTTGAGAGTGAACCCAACCCTGTGTGTCCACCAACAAACTGGCCTGTGAGGAAAGAGCAGATTGAAAAGATCCTGGATGATCAGGTTATCTCTACTCGTAATCGAGGATACCAAAGATACCTGGTCCGCTGGCTAGGAAGGCCAGATTCTGATGACTCTTGGATCTCCCGAGAAGAGTTACAAGAGCTGGACCCAGACCTCTTGGAGAGATACCAGAGCCAACTTGATCCATACTCGACAGGGTCGAGTTCCTCCCACCCTGGAAGAATTGGTGCGGGCACCAGACTCAGAAGAAGACTTCAGAGCTCCATCTGGATCTCTGATTAACCTTGCCCGAAGAATTAGGGTTTTTTGATTTTTAATAAGAGTTGACTAGATCAACTTAATTTAGCTTGAGTCTACATTACCTGCATTTTATTTTGTTGAGTCATGTTGACTCAGTAGTGGACTAGGGTTTCAAAATGGGATGTTACACTTTCTTCCAAGACCAGGCAAGTGGACACCACACTCCCAGCCACACTCCCAGTCCAGGGGGCGCCATATCCACATCCAGCAGCTTTTGGTCCCCACTCCACAGATGGCAACCTCCTTCTCTCATGCGCCAGATAAGGAGAAGTCCACCAAGAGACCACCAATCAAGGGGGCGGCCAAGACTTTCCCAAGAATTCCAAAACAAAGAAGGGAAGAAATTCTCTTGGAAGAGAACTTCAAGGGGGCGCCCACTACCTGCCAAAAACAATCAAAACAAAGATGGGAAGGACCTTGACTTAGGGAGGAAGAAAAGGAGGAGTCCAAAAGAGTTGATCCAGGGAAGGAAAAAAAATTTCTTGAAAATCCAAGCAAGGTGGCGCCATCTACCTGCCATTTATAACCCAAATCCTATTTTTTGGTATTTTGGCCGATCATATGTAAGGGATTTGCCCTAATTTGGAGATCCCCTCCTTTAGTCCCACATGGGAAGATGTGAAACCCTCCTCCCTTGTAATGCCTTATAAATTAAACCCCTCTTGTAAGTTTACAACAATCAGATGAATGAAAGAAATTTTTCTTGAGCAAACTTGTGTTTTCTCTTGTCCGCACTTGTTTCCAGGTGTTGAGCTCCGTGAGGGAGTAAATTCGGGTTCCCCTGGAACCTTGAGGAGGTGAGAGATCTCCAAAACCCTAAACCTTAGGTTAGCCACTCAATTCCCAAACCCTAGCCGCCATCACCCTTCTCTTTCCACCAAGCCCTAGTCTATTCCTCTTCTCACGGCCACCCTCTCCAAGTCCAGGCCGACCACCAGCATCCAGCTCCAGTCCAGATACTTCAGGTCTACAGCAATTCTAAGAGGGAGTCAGATCAGCCTCCAGGAGAATCCTGATTTCAGCAACTTCAGCTTTCAAGTTCTTCAACCTGGTAAATCTTTTCTTGAGTATCTGAATTCCATCACTTGTTCCTCTTCTTCCCAGATCTTGAGTCCAGGAGAAGCCGACCAAACCACAGACCAGTATTGGAGGATCCATTGCGAAGATAGCCGAATCCGAGGATCCAACAATCTGCTCGAGAGAGTTCTTCCACAAAAATCCTAAGAAGATCACTGTCTGGTTAGTAAACCATCTCTCCTCTCTATTTCTGTTATGTTGAAAGTTCAGAGCGAAACCCTAGGTCTGGGAGTTTCTCAACCCCCAGCGATCCGTACTTCTGAACTACTCTGATAATTTAGTTTCATCTAAATTGTGCTTTCAATCCTTACCTAGTTTCCTTCAACTTAGTTTAGCTTTACTTTGAATCAAAGTCAATTTCTGAAATAAAAAAAAAAGAATTAATCTTAAATTTACTTCCGCATACGCTTCTTTGTTCTTTGTTCTGCATCATTTTTGGTATCAGAGCTCTCATTCTGCATCATTTTTGGTATCAGAGCTTTCGTTCTGCATCAATTTTGGTATCAGAGCTTTCGTTCTGCATCAATTTTGGTATCAGAGCCCTGTCTAGGGTTTCTGTTTGATTGCTTGTTTGAGTCCCTCTCTTTTTACTTTGTCTGCTCGAAGTAGACTCCCCAGGATGTCCAGTCCTAGGAACGAAGCGAGGTGCAAACCTCCTCTTCCCATTCCACGGGGTGTTCCTAGGGCGTGTAGAGGATCCGTTGGGTTACAACTTCGTAGCAGAAATTGTAAACGGGGAAGTGCTCTGTTTTCAGCCCATAATTATTCTGTTGCAGGAATTATTTCTCACTGCAGGTAACTCCAAATTTAGTAATTTTTATTTTGCTGAAACCAGTATAATTGAAACTAATTTTCATAATTTTCTCATGATTTATTGGTTTCCATGCGATTTCTGAGAATTAAATTACTGCAACTCTATTTTTGGGTTCTGCAATCCATTTATTTTTGAGTGTTCATCTCTTAATTCAACTTAAGGGCATTTGAGCATCTAAGATAAGGGGAGGAGTTGATAACCTCTCCTTAGCCCAAAACCACCACCCCTTCATTCGAACCTAAGCCTTTAATCTAAAATTGATTAGACCTAATTTGCCCTAGTGGGCTAGGGACATCAACAAGTCGGGTCAAGACTAGTGTTGAGTCAGTTTGTCTGGTTACTCTGTGTGTGCTTTGTACTCAGTGTCTAGAACGGTGGTTCAGGGATTCCATCCCGAAGGGCTTGTGTGCTGGTCCGCATACCTGGCCAATCTCTGATTGGTGTCTAGGATTGGCATTCAGGGACCTAACACTCCCCTTACACCTGCCTGGCTGAGTCCTGAGTTACTACAGGCTAGCTTGCCACTCTGATTGGGCATCTAGTTTGGGCTCTAGGTCTAGTTAGCCCGTAGTCATTCAGTTGAGTCTCATTTTGTGTGTTTGCTTGCATCATGTCTACCCGGAATGGAGTACCCTACCAACCTAGTCAAACCCAACCAGATTTAGAGGCCATGGTTAGAAATCTTACCAAAAGTATGACCAAATTGAGTCAGGACATGAATGAGGGTTTTTCCCAGTTTAGGGATCGAGTCCAAGTACTTGAGAAACGTAGACATCAAAATTGGACCCCTGATCCAAAATTTAATAGGCCCCAACCTCACCCATGCCAGGAACCTAGGAGGACCTTATACCGTGATCCCGAGCATAACCTTAGGAAGCCTAACCATGATATCTATAGTGTGGATCGTGTCTATGAGGGATCCTTACAATATTCTAGACCAGTCACTCAACAACCCAAGTCTTCTAGATCAAACCATTTAGATCTACACCCATGCCCAAGTAAGGTCTCTACTAGCTTGAAACCCAATGTGACCCAGGTTCCTATATCTCAAGAATGTTTGTTTTGTGGAGAAATTGGCTGATTCTCAAAGGCGAGTCAAAACTTTTGACAAAGGAGACTATGTAATGATTAGGTTAAGGCCTGAACGGTTTCCTCCTGGAACCGTTAGAAAGTTACATGCTAGGGGAGCTGGGCCATTTAGAGTGGTAAAGAGAGTAGGATCCAATGCCTATGTGCTCGAGTTACCTCCAGAACTAGGCATTAGCTCCACTTTCAACATTACAGACCTAGTAGAGTATAGGGAGCCAGCTGTGATTCCCAGTGAGGCTTTTAAACCTAATCCTGCTCTTGAGAGTGAACCCAACCCTGTGTGTCCACCAACAAACTGGCCTGTGAGGAAAGAGCAGATTGAAAAGATCCTGGATGATCAGGTTATCTCTACTCGTAATCGAGGATACCAAAGATACCTGGTCCGCTGGCTAGGAAGGCCAGATTCTGATGACTCTTGGATCTCCCGAGAAGAGTTACAAGAGCTGGACCCAGACCTCTTGGAGAGATACCAGAGCCAACTTGATCCATACTCGACAGGGTCGAGTTCCTCCCACCCTGGAAGAATTGGTGCGGGCACCAGACTCAGAAGAAGACTTCAGAGCTCCATCTGGATCTCTGATTAACCTTGCCCGAAGAATTAGGGTTTTTTGATTTTTAATAAGAGTTGACTAGATCAACTTAATTTAGCTTGAGTCTACATTACCTGCATTTTATTTTGTTGAGTCATGTTGACTCAGTAGTGGACTAGGGTTTCAAAATGGGATGTTACACTTTCTTCCAAGACCAGGCAAGTGGACACCACACTCCCAGCCACACTCCCAGTCCAGGGGGCGCCATATCCACATCCAGCAGCTTTTGGTCCCCACTCCACAGATGGCAACCTCCTTCTCTCATGCGCCAGATAAGGAGAAGTCCACCAAGAGACCACCAATCAAGGGGGCGGCCAAGACTTTCCCAAGAATTCCAAAACAAAGAAGGGAAGAAATTCTCTTGGAAGAGAACTTCAAGGGGGCGCCCACTACCTGCCAAAAACAATCAAAACAAAGATGGGAAGGACCTTGACTTAGGGAGGAAGAAAAGGAGGAGTCCAAAAGAGTTGATCCAGGGAAGGAAAAAAAATTTCTTGAAAATCCAAGCAAGGTGGCGCCATCTACCTGCCATTTATAACCCAAATCCTATTTTTTGGTATTTTGGCCGATCATATGTAAGGGATTTGCCCTAATTTGGAGATCCCCTCCTTTAGTCCCACATGGGAAGATGTGAAACCCTCCTCCCTTGTAATGCCTTATAAATTAAACCCCTCTTGTAAGTTTACAACAATCAGATGAATGAAAGAAATTTTTCTTGAGCAAACTTGTGTTTTCTCTTGTCCGCACTTGTTTCCAGGTGTTGAGCTCCGTGAGGGAGTAAATTCGGGTTCCCCTGGAACCTTGAGGAGGTGAGAGATCTCCAAAACCCTAAACCTTAGGTTAGCCACTCAATTCCCAAACCCTAGCCGCCATCACCCTTCTCTTTCCACCAAGCCCTAGTCTATTCCTCTTCTCACGGCCACCCTCTCCAAGTCCAGGCCGACCACCAGCATCCAGCTCCAGTCCAGATACTTCAGGTCTACAGCAATTCTAAGAGGGAGTCAGATCAGCCTCCAGGAGAATCCTGATTTCAGCAACTTCAGCTTTCAAGTTCTTCAACCTGGTAAATCTTTTCTTGAGTATCTGAATTCCATCACTTGTTCCTCTTCTTCCCAGATCTTGAGTCCAGGAGAAGCCGACCAAACCACAGACCAGTATTGGAGGATCCATTGCGAAGATAGCCGAATCCGAGGATCCAACAATCTGCTCGAGAGAGTTCTTCCACAAAAATCCTAAGAAGATCACTGTCTGGTTAGTAAACCATCTCTCCTCTCTATTTCTGTTATGTTGAAAGTTCAGAGCGAAACCCTAGGTCTGGGAGTTTCTCAACCCCCAGCGATCCGTACTTCTGAACTACTCTGATAATTTAGTTTCATCTAAATTGTGCTTTCAATCCTTACCTAGTTTCCTTCAACTTAGTTTAGCTTTACTTTGAATCAAAGTCAATTTCTGAAATAAAAAAAAAAGAATTAATCTTAAATTTACTTCCGCATACGCTTCTTTGTTCTTTGTTCTGCATCATTTTTGGTATCAGAGCTCTCATTCTGCATCATTTTTGGTATCAGAGCTTTCGTTCTGCATCAATTTTGGTATCAGAGCTTTCGTTCTGCATCAAACTGCAGCTTCCGATTGAGGTCCTTGGTGACCGATGTATCGCCCCGGGTAACCTCTCTTGATAAGATCCTTGATGGCATCTCTAAACTAGATGCACTCTTCGGTGTCGTGGCCATGGTCCCGGTGGAACCAGCAGTATTTGTTCCTGTTCCTCATGAAGAAGGATGCCTTCATGGGACGTGGCCGTTGTAGGTAGTTCTCTTTTTCTATCTCCAGTAGGATCATTTCTCTAGGGAGGTTGAGGGAGGTATAGGAGTCGAATCTCCCACCCGATACTCTGGGCCTGGGACTTCATCGTCGATCAGAATGCTTGTTGTTGTTGTTGTTGGGTGCAGGGGGGCCTTATCCCCTGCTGTTCTTCTTCTTTGAGAATGGCTTCCCTTCGGCTAGCCGCCGATTCGTCGCTTGCTCTTCGGCATCGCCGTACTTCTGAGCTCTTGATAGGAGCTTAGCGTAGCTTGTGGGAAACTTTTTTGTCCAGGAAAAAAGTGAGCCTAGATGTTCGGAGCCCCTTTTTTAATGCAGACATGGCCACGTGCTCATTGAAATCAGGGATCTCGAGCGTAGCCAAGTTGAATCTAGAGATATAATCTCGCAGACTTTCTCCTTCATCCTGGTGAAGGAGGAACAAGGTATCTGTGTTGTGGGGGGTCTTGCGGCAGATCCTAAAATGCAAGACAAACGATTTTTCTAGCTCGAAAAAAGAATTGATGGTACCTGGACGTATGCTCGAGTACCACATCCGAGCGGCTTTCTTCAAAATGGCCGGGAATGCGAGGCAGTATAGCACATCCGAAGCCCCTTGAATCATCATGTGGGCTTTGAAACTGCCTAGGTGATCAAGTGGATCGGTGGTGCCATCGTAGGGCTCCATCTAAGGGACCCTAAAGTGCTAGGGGACAACTTTGGCCATGATGCGAGCGGTGTATGGAGGGCGTAGCTCACATGCCCAAGGTCACCGTAGTTCCTCTGCTCTTGAAGCTTTGCAACCTCTGATTCGAGGGCCTTAAGCTTTTCCTCGTAATCGAGGTGGACTTCCTTCGGTAGGTCCCTTTCGGGAGTGGAGTCTTCGGAGGAAGCAGAGAGAGATTGCCTAGGCCTCTTTTCTCTTTGTAGCAAATCGGTGGGTCTTGGCATTCTGGAGCTTCAGCCCTTAGAAGAGGGTCAGAGATGGAGGGAAAGATGGGCGGACCCCTCTCAAGGGCTCTTTTCCTCCGGGATTGAGAGCTACGTCCGGAGGTGGCTGGCGGATCTTCACTTGGAAGGCTTTATCTTGAAAGTTCTGAACCATAGCCGTGAGAGCGTTGACCTGGTTTAGGAGAGTCTCAAATTGCTGCTGTCCCACGACAAACGTGGGAGGCGGAACATCGTTCCCTACTAGGGGTTCACCCCTCTGGGAGGGAACGCGACTTCTGCTTGCTAAGGCATTCCGAGTTTTTTTTCTCGCCATCGGAAACTCCTTACACTTCTCCTTTTTTAAAGAAGGGAGCTAACAGTAGATGCTTGTTATGCTCTCTCACTCTCCCCTACCTGGCATGCCAATCTATTGGCGTAGAACCCCTTTTCCGACCGAGCGGAGCTGCTGGATCACAGGTTCGCTTCCTGGTTTACTTGCAAAACAGACCCCTGGCCGGATGTTCTCCAGCGAGGGATACTCCGATGCCTAAGTCAAAGGCGGGCTCCAACAACAGAATGAGAAAGATTATGAGGAGCGAGGATATGGAGGAAAGAAACTCTAGATTTTTCAGGATTTCGTTGTGCCTTACATGGAGTGTCCCCTCTTACCAGTATTTATATCGACTGGCTCGGCCTGTGGCTCCGTCCTCTTTCTTGCGGTTACGATGGGGGGGTTAATTAATTCCCCTTTGTCCGTAATCGTGGATGGTTATTGAACGGTTCCCGTCAGGCCGGAGGCGTTACAGTTGGAGTTAGTGACCACGTGGCCACTTCGACATAGTCGTGCTTTGGAGGTGATAGTTAGGCAGCCGATTGTAACCGTTATCCTCCACGTTCGTGTGGGTTTGAGGTAGGTCGGAGATCTACCTTCGGGCTTCTTCTCCGTTCGTTAGATCGGAGGGATGCCTTCATTCCGAGACATTTTCGTCTTGAGACGCCTTCGGATCGGCACCTGCGATGGAGGCCGAAGATCGTGTCTTTGGTTGAGACCGAAGATCGTGTCTCCAGTCGAGGGCGAAGGTCATATCCTCAGCCGGAATCGAGGGCCATGTCTTTGGCTGAGGATTATGTCTTCGACTGAAGCCGTTAATCTTTCAGCTTCTTCAGGATGCTTTGGTTCGACGTGCCGGTTCGGGAAGGAGTGCACTAGCGATCGTACCGGTGACTAATTTATGCCCGAACCGACATATCCCAACAGATCTAATAAGAAATCAGATCTCATAACAAAATCCAGGTTCAATACAATAAATTATCAAAAATATCATTTTGGTTCTATACTTGGTTGTTATAAAAGAATCAGGTCAAATTATCAAGTTTCGGTATCACTATACATCCAAGAACACCTACCTAGTCATGATCCAAGTAGATTAATTAAATAGACATGGAATCCACGATCGAACGAGAACATCAAAATCCTAACCACCTACGTACAAGGCATGCATAATCTATTGCTAAAAAGATAATCTTTTATCTATATTTTGCATTAATTAATGTCTCCAACCCATGAACCAGTCTAGATCGAGCAGAAGAAAATAGAGATAGCATTGACCAAATTTTTTTCATCGCCTAACCTTTCTGACCATGCAAGCAAGCTACAAGTGATATATGATCCTCTCTCTCTCTCTCATATGCAATTGTGGCTGTGGAAAAGTCGTATCTGTGAGGGTTGATAATTATGGCGGGAGCGGGCTATGTGTTAATTGGCCCCTGGACTGGTGGTCAGGAGTGCTTCCCATGATGGAGACAAGTTAAGGGTCCCCTTCTTGAAAGCTTCAAGTGTGGACATATCACTCTAGTTCACATGAATTCAAAGCATAAACAAGAGAATCTCCCTTCATATGTTTTGAATGCCATCCCTGGTCGGCTTTGCGTATATGTATGCATCATTTAAGTCTCCCTGCCCAATCCTTCCTTCTTTTTTTTTTTTTAAAAAAAAAAAAAAAAGCTTTTTGAAAATATAAAGTGGCGTTGATGAGAGCTTGCATACTTTATCAAGTATTAACCCCTTGAGCCATTCAAATAAGATGTGCAGCAGCAGCAACATGAATTATTACTAATTAAAAAGCACATATTAATGCGTATATGTGCTTTTTTTTCCTAATCTTTCATCCATATACGGTCCTTTAGCTCCCATCTATGCTAAAATAATGCTATGTATTTATTTGTGGGGCACCATAATATGTCCCTTTTTAATAACAATAAACTTGAAATAGTTTAGTTATTGGTAAAGGAAGAAAAGTAATTGAATTGTATGATCTACAAGAATTCTTAGACAAAATGTAGACCACCTTAACTACTATGAGTAAGAACATAATAAAATTTAGGAGTAATGTCCATCACATCAGGAAGCCGATTCACAAGCCAGGTTTTAAGAGGTCGTAATTTAGTCATACGATATCTGATTAAGATGATTTTTGAATATCTTTTCAAGGTGTACAATTTCGGGCCAATCCTTATAGGAACTAAATCAGATTAAAATTTTATCATTTTGATTTTGAAATAGACCGGTCAAACCAAAATTTTTCTTTTCAGAAAAGATTTTAATCGAAATTATCTTCTAATCCATAAAGATTTTGATAAAGTAATAGAAGGCAAAGTTGATATAGAAGTAAAGATTTATCTCCTCTAAATTTTTTTATCTTTTTTTATTAATTTTTATCTTTATCATATTTTTAGAAAGCTAGCATTATTTAAGCTAGGAAAAAGAGTCCAATTTAACTTATTCAATAATGAACATCCTTTTAGGAGATAAGAAGAGAAAATTAATCCAAATTATAAAATGATGGACCTTACTATTATAAATAGAGGCTATGTACCCAAGGTTAGGAGAATTAATAAATGAAAGGAGGCTTATGCTATACTTTCATAATTCTTCCATCATCTTTTTTTTTTTTTCTTTTGAGAATTTGAGTTGAATGGCTTGGAGAAAATCTTTCATTCTCTCCAATTGGATCATTATATTAGCTAAATTTATCGGTTTATTTACTAGATCAGATCACAACCATTAATGGTTTTTCCTATTTGATCATATTTATTCATGTATTTTCTCACATGAATCTCATACATTTAAATAAAATTAAAAGGCTTGAGATACCTAAAAGAAAGTTTTACTGCATTTTTGGGTAGTCCATGGTAACTAGAGCTTTAAGTCTTGTGCACATCAATATGTGCAAAAAATATAGAAATATATAAAAAAAGCAAGAGCAAATGTGTGCAAAAAAATGCATGTGTATGTACAATATTGGCCTAATTGTGCCCAAGACAAAATGACATGCTAAATATATAAAAGGGCTAAATATTAAAATGGTAGCAAAACAAAGGGCTGGATATTAAATTCCAATTTATTATGAGTTTCACTTGGTCTAGTTTCAAGTATGGTGAACATTCTTAGTCTTACACCCTAGCACAAGTTGATTCTTAACTATAAGCTTCCTCCAAAAATGAACGGATGAATGGAACCAATAAAAAAGAGGACACACTTTGATGTTAAGAAGAGGTACCAAGTCTTTTGCTGAAAGATTTAGAAAGATATGGTAAAACCAACAATAGCTTGAATAACAAATGTTTGAACTAGCTTTTAAATCACTTGCAGTATGACCAAAGGTATCATGTGATAAAAAATAAGGGCAAATAATAATTAAGGATTTGCAAAATCAAAAGCCATGCAACTAAGACAAAATGATCAAGGTTATATTTATCCTGATTTGGTTAAGATTTGTCAATGTAATTTAGATTGATTGGAATTATGTGATAAATGACTTGAAAACATGTGAAAGAAGTTAAAAGAGGAGATGTTTATTTCCTTAAAAAATACAAATAATGAAAAGATAATGTACCAGTCAGATATTAAAGAAGCGAAATAGGAGATATTTATTTTCTTTAAAATATAAATAATAAAAAGATAATGTACTACATAAATCTAGTTTATAGTTCTCTAGCCTTATTCTTATTTTCGATTGAAGTGCCTTGATCTTTTTATGTACCAGTTGACAATCCATTAAGGGTTCATATTTTTTAGATAAATATCACGGAAAAATTAGTTAACTTTTTCATTGATGAATTTATCCATATTTTTATGCTTTTCAAAGTAAGTTACTTTTTTAAAATAGTATTTATCCATAAAATAAAAGAAAAGTTTTATCCACACGAAAGATGTCTAAATCATTTTCCTACCAACCAGTAAAGTAAATATTCAATATTATTCTAAAATAATCTTTCTCTGATTTCTAATGCCTTTTCATTCAATATCCAATAATTCAATTGTCCACCACCTTCAAATTCTAGTCTCCATAAAAGATATTATAGAAAATATGGATAAATTTTAGTAACTTATCTAGAAAAGTAATAATATAAAAAAAACATGGATAACAAATTTCGAAGGTACTTTCTCATAAATAAAAGAACTTGGATAAATTATTTTTCTATCTAATTATTGTCTAAAAAATATTTATCCAAGAAAATATAAATTCCTAGCTAAATCTTTTATCCACGAAAGAACAGACCCAACGGGTCATGATTAATCAGGAGAACCTTATCTAAATATGACCAACATGAAAGAAATATCTAAATCCTACATGGATAGGTTACTCTGCGATAACGAGGAAGCTAACATTAACATTATTTTTTTTGAAAAAGATAAACAATGTGTTATGGACAGAGATAGCAACGGTACCTCTTGGACTTCATGAGATGTTATTTTTTGATTTGTGGGATGTGTACATACTAGATTTGCATGACATTCTTGTTTTCTATCAAAAAAAAATATTAGAAATATTTTATTTAATGTACATGTAAATTATACTTTAATGCATTTCTTGAGTTTCACCCAGCTAAATAAGTCATATAAAATAGATATTCAAAGTAGATTCCTAGTTCGAAGGTTGGTTCAAAATTGGTAGGTAATATTATTTGTCATGATTAACTCCATGATGCAATTAACTTATCCCTTCACTTTAAGGTGACTAGTTGTCATGACAATAATGCTCTCTATATGTTATTTTTTTTTCCTTCTTTCTAACAGAAACAGCAAACAATTTGCCCGCATCATCATATTAACCAACCATATCAATAATTAGAGTTGTGATTAGAAAAAGAAGAAAAGCCAAATATCCATACAAAAACTGCTATGAATTGCTATAATCAGTGCAATAATGAATCATCATATGGTTACAATTCAAAATTGATTTACTGTATCACCAAGCAACAATCATTATTACTAGTCATTATGGGTGCATACAAGGTTCCAATAATATTACATATAAACTTCCACATTTGCTAGGGACCATCATGAATATCAACATGTCTTTCTAGATCGACATTATTTTGGATTTAAAAAAACCTATTACAATGAGTGTCAGTATCTGTTAATTATTAATATATTTTAAGTTGGACTCTCTTTTAATAGTTGGACACTTCCTTTGCACCAGGGCTCTCTCTTTTGATTGGCTAGTGTTGATGTGCCTCCTCTTTTCTTCTTCTTTCTATTTTTTTTTTTGTCATTTTTTTCTCTTCATCTTTTTTTTCTTTGATTTTTTTTCTAGCACAAATGTTGAAGTTCTGGACTAAAACAAAATGTCAAAAGGATTCAGCATCAGCAAGAAATTAACATCATCCCTCAGCCATTGAATAACAAGCTACAAGTGCTAGCTAGGATCAGAAGTATGCTGTATAGTACGATGCATGCGGCCCCCATAAGAATTCGAGCCATGAAGGGATGAATGCGATCATCTAGTCGAAGAATGAAATCCCCTTGAAGTGCCTTAAATAGCGTTTTAATACAACCATATGAGAACGAAAAGGAAATCATATATATAAATATTTTCTCAGTCTAATCCCATCACATCTCCATAGAACTTGACATCCTGCATGTACATAGAGATGCAAATGAAATTAACAATCTTTCATGATGCGATCATTGCATCGCAGAATATGATAACCATCATAAATAGTCGCTGGATAATATTTTTTAATCATCATGATGTACCATGCATTGCACTGATCGTATCTTATCATATTTCATTTCAGCAGTATATCGAAGAAAATTCCGGATGAATGATGTGATGGCTACCGCGATGATGTCGCGAAAAAAGTTGCACCGAAATGGTAACTCATTGTAAGCGGCTGTGGTTTTGATCCATGTCTCGATCCCGAAAAGCTAAATGGAGCCGATGCCAGAGAAAACGAAATTTTGAGAAAAAAACATAAAGAAAGAAAGAAAGAATACAACGTAGCCATTAAAACAAGGAATCGCACGGACCAATCACGGTGCTCTCGAATAAACTGGCATCATCCCCCGCATGGGAAGGGATAAGAAGGACGTCACCGTTATCCTCTCTCTCATGTCACCTGTCACCTTTGTTTCTCTTCACCTTTAGCTTTCCGGATCCAAAGGCAAAAGCCTCGTCCAACCACTCGCAAGTCCATCCCGTTCCTCCCTTCCAATCAAGGACGTGGGTTTGGTCCTGCTCCAAGGGAACGATTCCAAAGCGTTGATGAGTCGAGCGAACAACACCCGTCCATGTAAAGCTGTGCATGCATGCAAGTTGCATGACATGACACAACTTGCAATTGGATGCAGTATAGGTGCAGCATGTCACCATGACGTTGATCTTTCTTTTTCTTTTTCTTTTTTTTTCTTTTCAAAAATTAAACAGCCTTCCTAAAACGTTGAATCAAATTTTAATATTTTGGGATATTATATCGAGGAGAAGAAAAGCTTGGAATTAGATCTAGAAATGCAATTCCTGGATCCATGCAGCGCTTTCTGTGCAATCTCCAACAGATTAATGTGGCCAGCGTGATGTTCCATTAATTTCCATTACGAGGATATATAACGGCTCTTACTATTGTTGTTGATTCTATCCCTGTGATTGGTTAATTTATTGTTTTTTTTGAGACACGGAAGCTTCGAGTGCATTCTCGTGGGTGGTCTAGAATAGAGTTCAGCCTTGTCAAGATTTTTGCTCGAGCTCGCAACGTAATCTTCTTAAGAAGTAAGATTCGTGTAGGAGAGTAGCAAAAATACTCTTAAGTTTCTTGTGAAAATAAGACTTTTGCTGCATCTATTCAAGAGCCAACTCTAGTACTGGATGCACCACCAATCGAGTAAAATCTATGAGAAAAACTATTAAATGATTTAATATGTAGAAAAGCAAGTATATGAGTCATATACGCATTCTAGAGCACGAAGCGTATATTCTTCTTTACATTTCATCTCAACAATTTAGCTCGAGAGTATGGATTTGTACTGTGGACAAGGTTAGATAAAGTAAAGGAAAGACAAAATTATGTGACCCATGTTAGGAGAGGTTGGGAAATAAAAGGTCTGGCTTAATTATTATTTAGTCCTCGAGAATTTTGACTAAAACTACTTTAGTTCCTGATTTTTAAAAAATTTTTATCGAATCCCTGAATTAATTGATTTGATTCAATATAATCATCACCCGCCGATATTTCCATTGCTCTGACAAATGGAATTACACAAGTGGCCTTGTTTTGGCATTGAATAGGCATGATATGTTGCTAAGATAGTCTGTTAGGAATGGGGCTGGACCTGAATCGGGCTGGCCTGAGGACTTCGGGCCAGGTTTTAAGTAAATCAGACCGGGCTTCAAGTCTCATAATAGGTCCCATTCAATTTTCGGACCGGGCTCGGGCATCCCTTTGATCTAGCCCGGTCAGACCCAAAATAAGACCGACATGACCTGAACCCAAGTATTTAGGTTCTATGATTCTCTTTTTCTCTCGTTTAGTCTCCCCTCTCCATTTTCTCTCTCTCCATTTCCAAGAGCCTATCGTCCCTACCACTTGACACTACCCCCGACTCCGATCTCCCTTCCCCGGTCCCAGTGCTCGCACCCAAAACCCCCACCCCCTATGCAACCCCACGGCTCCCCTCGGCTCCGATCTCCCTCCCCCGGCTCCGATCTTCTTTCCTCGGTTCTATATATGGATATATATATATATAGAGTTGGACTTGATTTTTTTCGAATATATTTAGAATCAAATCCAGCCAAGTTTTTCATCATCTGATTTTGTAAAGATCACCATGCAACAAACTAAAAAGTTAATGGTTACTAGAATAAACACAAATCCTTCTAAAATAAACATAAATGAGTCTAGAATAAACACAAATAGAATAAATAAAAATATTTTAAAATAAATAGAAACTTTTTCATCCGTATTAATGATGCATAATAATTATTGGAACTATTAATGATAATGGGATAATCCACTTTTTCAAAATAAACACAAACATTCCAGAATAAACACAAACACCATATAATAAATAGAAACATTTCAAAACAAATACATACTCAAAAACATGATCATTAGCCTTTTGGTTTACCGCATGAGAATCCATGCAGAATCAGATGGTGAAGAACTTGACAGGATTTAGCTCCAAATCCATTTGAAAGGAGCCAAGTCGAGCTCTCTCTCTATATATAGGATTTACTCGATTGCTATTAATTAGTGGTAAGGCTACAAATGGGTCGGGTTGACCCATGACTTGATCCGACCCGACCCACATAGATCCGATATAATAGAGTATTTTCAAGGATCCATGAATCTGGATTGGGTTTTAAAATTGGATTCATTTTCTTTTCGGGGTCGGGTCTAAGTTTACTGAATTTAAACCCGACCCAACTCGACCTAGATGTGATAATATCATCGGGACCAAAACCAATTTAAGCCTCTAAGTTATGATTTAAGACCTATATGAATTATATCTTTAACACGAAGATATATCGAAAATCATTTTTATTTCCTAATTTATTTTGAAAGCAATATTGTTTGTTATTTATTTTGAATAGTTAATAGTAGCCGGCTACATAGTAATTAAAATATAATCGGCTATATTTGATCCATATCCAACTCAGACCTGACTTGGACCCGATTCAGATCCGAGATTTTTTGATTTGGGGCTAGATTATACATGAATTTAACCCGACTTGAATAATCCATTAGATAAAAATTTTGATCGTATATCCTATCTAATTTTTTATTTGGTTAGGTATGGATCTAATATTAGAACCTGATCAAAGAAACGGGTCAAGTCATGATAACTCATGATCCGATCCAATCTAATCTATCTGTGCTTCGATCGATGATAAAGATATGACTAATTAAGTAGCTCTCCATGCATATGGTACGGAGCTTTGCACGTTCCTTGATCAATGCATCCACCAAACTTAAGAAGTATCATTTTGAAATCTTGGAACAACTTGATAGATCTCAGGGTTAAAAAATTTGAAGCCTCCCGCCAAGGCAGGAATCATGGGAATAGCCATCACGGCGTCAAAGTCAGCTCCATGGAATGATGAGGACCATAACCCCACGGTCCCCACCCTATCTGCCTTGATAGCCGGAGAGATTCGAGCACCTCTTCTCACCAAATAAAATACTCATCCCTCGCCTTTTATCTTTTATTTTCTAATGCCTGATTCCTGGTACCTACATTTGGTATGGGTCCCCCCCCAAAAAAAAAAAAAAAAAAAAAAAAAGTTCAACCGGATGGGTCACATTGGTCGATGGTGGGAGGAGGGAGAGTCCAGGAAGGAGGCTGGCATGGTTCTTGTTTTCGGCGGTCATCGAGGATTTCATACAGAAAAAAATTTCTAGAAAATATAATCATGTAATTCAAAATCACTCGGCCAGCATGCATTCTCTCTCTCTACATGGACGGACCGCATCAATTTTTTTTTTTTAAAAAATAAAAAAAATATAAAAATATAAAAAAATTATATTTAATATTTCAAATTTTATAAGAAATCAAATACATAAATATATATATATATATATATTTTATAAAATTTTATATAAAAAATTAATTTATAAAAAAAATTTAAAAAAAAAAAAAAAAAAAATGATGCACCTGCATCTTAACCAAAGCATATCTATGGGACAATCATTCCACTAGATATAAGCAAGTAGCAGTGTGGCGTGCCAAATATGATTCAATCCAGTCAACCGTCCCATTTTCTTTTTCGTATACCTGTGAGTTGGTTTGAAATGAGGAGTTAGCCGCCATGCCATATACCAAACATCGTTTGAAAGTACGTAGAGCGGTAAACTTGGGTATTTTGTCGATCCACCCAATCACCATCAAAAAGTTACCCCCAATCCAAACTCTACAAGCTTGCAAGCACTTGGCTGCATGATTAAGCGAACCATTCCCACAAAGCTATGAGCTCCGCCGTGGAGACATTGGTCGTCTTATTCTCGTTACTTCCTTCGTGTTTGCATATTTAATTGTACTACATAATGAAGCAACCTAGATGGTGCAAAACTACGTACCGAGCGGCCTTTTTCTAAAATATTCCTTTAAACATAATTATAATATTAATATGTTATTTTCAAAGTATGAAAATAAAAAATTAAGGGTCGTAGGCGTGCTAGATCGATTACGTTGACCATATAGATATGGTTGATCAAGGAAGCAATAATTCAATGCCTTTGGAGAAAAGATTAAAAATTTCTAACAGGATGGAAATATGATGAAGAAAGTAACATGAGAAGTTGAAGGCACATTCATTCATCCAAATAAGCATGCACGTAATTTGCTGGAGCAACCTCCAGATTAAAATGATAAAAGAGTTAGAACGAATCCCATAATAAGGGCAGCCTTATTCTACAACTCGTGAGAACAATTTCCCTTATTCTTAGCTACTAAATCTAGTGCCCAGTTTTTCCCTGATAGAATCACTACTGGATCGATCACTGCATGGCTGGATATTGGTCCCAACCAATTTGCGTGTTTCGGTCCGAGTCCTTGTCCTCGAGGTTAAGATACAGAAATTTATGCTTCGATCTACTGGACCCTCTCAAGTTGCACCTTCTTTTGATAGGTTAGCCCAGGGAACCGATACCTCTGTGACAAATTTGTTGCCAACCTGATTCCAAGGGTAACCGATCAATTCCTGTGGCTCAGGTCGAAACAAATTCCTGTATCCGAAAAGGTGGCAATTTTTTTTTTTTTTTTTTTTTGGTTTAAGAAAAAAGTTGCATGGCAACTTTGCAGCAACAATAACATGTTCTTGCACCTTCTTCTTGAACAAGGAAAGATGAAAGATTGGGTGCAACCTTGACCCAACGGGCAGGTCCAGTTTGCATGCCACCTTGCCTATTGGTTGGATAGCCTCCAGAGGACCGAATTAAATACCTTCGAGCAAGCTACTAATTCTTTATGATGAGGAGTATCCTATATGATATCTTGCTGTAACGATGCTGTTATGGTTTTATTCCTTATCATATACCTAGATGTTCGATCCTTGGGATTTGAAAATACTCTTCTAGATGAAGCTCTAGCCAACTTTGGTCATTTAAATGTTCCACGATGGACTGATCACAATATAGGAGATTGGAATTCTGTCTAATAAAACCACCCTTTGTTGACATCGTGTTGGTTACTTTTCCTTGCATATCTAATATGATAGTATATATCTTCGGATTCTCCCATCTTCAAATTAAAAATTATTTTGATTCTCCAGATATGACCGAAACTCAGTAAATTTCCACAACCACCTTCGGACACCAGGCTACGCATCGGTCCTTTTTGATTCGTCATAGTGGCTGTTGCATGTTGGTTGATCGTGGATGCTTTATATATGCCTCCACTTGGCCAATCCCATGCGAAATATTCCATGCCAAGTTGGAGACAATGATGTCGAACCATAGCCATCAATCGCTTGTCGATGACAAGCTTGACAAAGCCATAGCTTATAGCAATGCCTTGGAGCTTTGCCCAAGTAATTAATCTCGAGAAAACCTCTCTCTGAGAAAATGACCCCAATTTAATATCTTGCAGGAAGGCTGGATGACAGTCGATCATGATTCGGCACGACTAGAAGCTACCCAGAAAGGAACGGATTGACCTTCGTGGGGTGGGTCCACCGCTCGCAATCTTATGCTCATTCCACTACAAAGCTAAGGAGGTGTTTGGGTGTTAAAAAGTTAAACCCTGGAATAGGGATAGTAATTTCGGGAATTAGTTGGTATTCTCGTTTTCTGTTTGGTTGAAAGTATGGAATAAGGTGGTTATTCCAATGCAATTAATGCAGTCTTATTCCTATTTATGTTTGGTTGACATGAGAATAAGATTTTATTCTTGGAGGATAGTGGATGAATTTTATTAAAATGACAAAATTATCCTTGAAAATTATATTGTAGAAAATGTTAATTATCTTTTTAGTAAATTATATTTAAGTTGGTAAATTTTTCATGTTAACATGGATAGGGATATCAATTTAGATATGATTATCTCCAATAAAATATTATAAAATTGTTAATATTTTTATTAAAAAAATTATTATCAAATAAAAATGAATAAAAATAATTTTAGGCATTAATTTTAAGAAAAGTAATATTAATTAATAATAATTTTTTATTAGTTATTTTGATAATAATATATTATTAAAAAAATATGATCAAATAAATTTTACAAAATATAATTTACATGAATGCCCTTGGAATACCAAATCACGAATAACGTAATTCCATGGGGACCCATGGAATTAGAATTCGTGAATAAGAGGCGGTTGACCGGAATAAAAAGCCATCCCAATTCTTCCTCGTTAATTGGGCTGTTTGGCATTTTAACCGTGAATAAGCCCTTATTCCAAGGGACTATTCCGTTACCAAACACTACCTAAGGAAAAATTATTGGTTGGATTAGGTCCACCAGCTCAGCGGTGGACCCACCCAACCATGAACTAACATGGACAAAGATGGAAAAAGAAAAGAAACAGGAAGGAAAATGAGGAGCAATGCAAGCAAGCATGGTTGTATATGTTGGTTTGTGGCTAGACCAGTCCACCAACCCAGTGGTGGATCTATGTGAGGCCCAGTTTTTATTGGGCTGGTTTTGGGCTGAAGTCGGCGGCCCTTGCCGACTTCAGTTCAAAATTCCTTCAGGATCGGAAGTTCGGATTTTCCGGCGAGAAATCCGGACAAATCCGACGACGCCGCCGGAGGTGGGGGAGATAAGGTCCTTCCTCGGGTTTATAGGGGCTTGGGGTTACCTCTGTTGAATCCAGGAATATTTTCCTGTGGTGGAGCGACGACGGTTCCTCGAGTGCCCCTGCCCTCGCCGGAACGCCCCTTCGCCGGAGGTCGTGAGATCGGTGTCGCCCTCGCCGGTAAGTCCTCTCTCCCTGGTAGGACGTTGAGTGTTCGTGCGGCTCGACGGAGGGGAGAATCCGGTTGATTTTCCTCTCCGTTGAAGCCTTGGGCTGTGGCCGGCAGTGAGGAAGCCACCGCCGGACTCCTCCTCTCCGGCAACCGTTTTTGGGCGGCCGATCGCGGGGATTGCCGCCGTCCCATCGCTTGCTTGGGGGGGGGAGAGTGGAGGAGGAAGAGTTGGATTTTGGTCGGCCGAGAGGACTGTTGCAGGCGACAGTCTCCGGCTCGGTGCTCGCCGGCTGTCGGTCGGACGGCCACCGTAAGGGTCGCCGGACTCTCTTCCTTCTCCGGCGTGAGCACCGTGATGGTCGGACGGGAGGATCGCCGTCGATCCTCCCTGCTTCTCCCATGGGATCGGGCAATGCCTGGCCGACGAGGGCTGGGCTCGGTTTGATCGGGCTTGGCTGGGCCAAGCCTGTTGTGGGCTGGGCTTGGCTGGGCTGGGCCTCGTTGGGCCGGACTTGGTTGAGCCATGCCCTGTTGGGCTAGGCCTTTCATCTTGAATGGGCCAACCCAGTACCAGCAAGAAGGAAGGTATTGTTTGGGGTTGCCCCAAGGGATTTATCTTATTTTTTAAAATTAATGATATTAAATAATAAACAAAATAAATTGTGATGCAGGATCGTCATCCTCCTTGGGAAATCAGGATTAGTGCTGAGTTGGTGAAACTGTAAGTTATCACTCACCAATATAATTTTTCCATGCATGATGTGAATCCATTATTTGACTTGTTATTGAATTTTATTGTTTATGTTCATGCTATATACATATATCTTGATGTGTTATGAAATTTAAACCTAGACTAAAATGTAATAAGTCGTGGGTGAATTGGTTTTAATTGCTCTTTAGTCCGACTATGATCACACGAGGATCTAGACTCCTTTTGGGCCTCCAGCGGGGCTATCGCTGGTACATGACCGATGTGCGGTATGTGACACAGGAGTTGTTGTTTTATTCTAGCACATGCTGGGAAGCATGTTTCTCGTATGATACTCAGAGTTAGATTCATTTTGGGCCTCCAGCGGGGCTATCGCTGGCACATGACCGATGTGCGGCATGTGACACAGGGTCTAGACTCTTTTAGGGCGAGCCACGGGCCGATCGTGGCCATAGTATGAGGGACTAAGTGAGTATGTTTGGATGGCCATCCTAAAAAAATTGTATTCTGTCAGAAAAATAAATAAAAGGTTAATAATAGGAATGGCTTATATATTTTGGTTGCTCCTATGTATGGAATTTCTCTAGATTCATGGTAAAATATATATTTGTGACATGTGATGACTTACTGAGTTAAAGGGAAACTCATTCTTTTCCCTTGCATTTTTTTTTCAGGATCAGAGGAACATATGGGCCAGAGATTCAATCAGTGAGGCATAGGATCTAGTGGACACTATCATTATTATTTTTTATTTATTTCATGGAATTAGATCATGATAAATGTATGACGGTTGGCTTTATGACAATTGAATCTACTTGTCTACTTTTGCTTTATTAATATCATGCCTGGTACTCATTTTTTTTTTTTGTAAGAAATGGTTGGTACAGGCCTGGTATGTTCTTGGAAAATATTGAATTTCCAGAACATACGGCCGTCTGTTGCACTTCTGGCCCTGGTCTTGGGTTTGGGGCGCGACAATCTGCTCCAACTAAAAATTTCAGCAAAATTAGGAGAAAAATTCTGCATGCTGGAACCATACTTTCAAGCAAACCATAAGACGAAGGGGTGCATGGAAGACCGGACCGGTCGTCTTGAAGTGAAAACTACTTCACTATTTTACATGCATATTAATAGCAATTATAGAACAACCAAGAATCTCACCAACAGTCCTGTTAAATCATTGTAGGAACTCTAAAAGATTCACATGTTTTGCAACATTACCCCTTCAAAAGCCGTGCCTGAAGCCAAAAGCCATGTTAGGCAGAAGATCTAGCTTCGAGGATCTTTCACAAAGATTAAAAAAGTTCTGACTTCATCCAAACTTTCAATAAAGTCCAACAGACTCGAACAGTGCAGGATACGCGGCCCAACCCCAAGATGACACCGAATCTTCTTGGATGCCAAAACTATATATCCATCGAAGTTGGAAATCATGCCGAGGAGTTAATTTTGCATTTTGAAGGGTTAGAAATCCTTTCGAGTGATCCTGAGATGTTCGGTAAAAATTTTAAATAACTTTTAAACTCCTCCAAATGCTGGAAAAAGGATTTAACAAAAACATTTCAATTTGAAAATTTTAGGCGGACATATTGGAAAGCTATTTTTAAGCACTCACCTGATGGACCCAAGTTCGATTCGGACAATGAAATCTTTTAATTTAATTTCAAATACATTTTTATCGTCATAATCATGTAAGTCGGTATCTTTTTTATTGCTATAAAAATAATTATATTATTTAGATTAAAACATAGAAAAATTATGTATTAACGATGCTTTATAATAATGAGTTTTGAAAGTACAAAACGATATGATATGATAACTATATAGTAATATTTTGTTATATAATATTATTATCACCATTATTATGTTATACTAACTATGATATAATAAATCATATTATTAGTTTATAGTAATATAATATGTTATAACATTATATAAAAATGACAATATTGTGTATTATAAAAAATTAATAATTTTACAAAAAATATAAAAATATTATCGATTATATTACTTAGATTAAATATCAAAATATATACTTTATATTTTAAATGGTTTTGATATTACAAATAGTTAAGACTTCAAATCACAACGTACTATTATTTATCGTCGTGTTTTGAAACTAAATTTTTTTTCGCGGTTTAGTTATCAAACAGACGCTAAAGTTTTAAAGCATTTTAAAAACATGTTTACCAAATAACAAACAGGTCTTCGATAAAAGTTTTGACCAACTAAAAAACAGGTTTCCAAAGAAATCTTTATCAGACAAAAACTCTACCACCTCCAGTAAAAGCCAAAGGGAGCCTGAAGCCTGGCTAAGGCTTGCTATCCTCGGCAAAGCTCCTTTCCCTCTTCCCAGCTTCAGCAGAGGGCCAACATGGCCGACACACATCAAATAATCTACCAACCTTTTTGTGTCTTTCGTGACAGCAGCCCAACAACTGCTCAGATTGTTGCAGGTAAGGATGCAAGTTATGACCTCGCACTGAATGACCAAAAGGGTGACCATTTTTGCTTCCACATAAGAATCGGTGGCAAGCTAGATGCCTACGATAAGAAACGCATTCGCTCGCCGTACAATGCTTAGTGGCTCTTTTGCTTTCTCTAAGGTGGTGTTTGGATGTTAAAAATTTAACCCTGGAATAGGGATAGTAATTCCTGGGAATTAATTGGTATTCTCGTTTTCCGTTTGGTTGGAAGCATGGAATAAGGTGGTTATTCCAATGCAATTAATGCAGTCTTATTCCAATTTGTGTTTGGTTGACATAAGAATAAGGCTTTATTCTTGGAGGATAGTGGATGAATTTTATTAAAATGACAAAATTATCCTTGAAGATTATATTGTAGAAAATGTTAATTATTTTTTGAGAAATTATATTTAAGTTGGCAAATTTTCATGTTAACATGGATAGGGATATCAATTTAGATATGATTATCTCCAATAAAATATTATAAAATTGTTAATATTTTTATTAAAAAAATTATTATCAAATAAAAATGAATAAAAATAATTTTAGGCATTAATTTTAAGAAAAGTAATATTAATTAATAATATTTTTTTATTAGTTATTTTGATAATAATATATTATTAAAAAAATATGATCAAATAAATTTCACAAAATACAATTTCTACAACATCAATATCATAACACAACATCAATGTCATACAAGACCAAAACAAGAATACACCTAACAGATGAATATTGGCAAAGGCTCTGTTGACTTCAAATCATTCGACGCAGCCGATTAGATTGGATATATATTTTTTATGACAATTATGTATCCAGCAATATAGAACATAGCCTTCTAAGAACCCGGACATTTAATTATACAACGTCAGACCAATTCAAATGGCAAAATTAAAACCTGTGCATTTGAAAATGCAAATTCATTATACTACATATAAACCTGGGCATTTCAAAATATAAATCTAGGCATTGCAATATAATAAATCATCCATAACACATGGCACAATACAAACTTGGGCATTTCAATATACAACTTCAAACCAATTCACATGGCAAAATTAAAACCTGTGCATTTAAAAATACAAATTCATTATACTACATATAAACCTGGGCATTTCAAAATATAAACCTGGGCATTGCAATATAATAAATCATCCATAACACATGGCACAATACAAACCTGGGCATTTCAATATACAACTTCAGACCAATTCACATAGCAAAATTAAAACCTGTGCATTTGAAAATACAAATTCATTATACTACATATAAACCTGGGCATTTCAAAATATAAACCTGGGCATTGCAATATAATAAATCATTCAGTACACATGGAAGAGAGAAAAACCTGGGAGGAGACCGACCGTGAATAAGGAGTACAGGGGACGGAGACACCGGAGCGAGACGAAGAAATCAAGGACACCGGAACGAGACGAAAAATTAAGACCTTCTCTTCAGAATGAGTCGGGACGAAGAGAGTTCGAGAAGAACACCGATCGGCCATTTACATGGATACCCTTGGAATACCAAATCACGAATAACGTAATTCCATGGGAACCCATGGAATTAGAATTCATGAATAAGGCCATGTTGACCGGAATAAAAAACCATCTCAATTCCCTCTCGTTATTCGGGCCGTTTGGCATTTTAATCACGAATAAGGGCTTATTCTTCGCAGTATTCCGCAGCAGTATTCTGCAACCAAACACGGCCTAAATGTAGCTTGTCACCCGTATTTTTCTGATGGAACATTTGGAAATTGACACAAGAAATCCGATATTCTAATTCCCCTGGCTTTTCTCGAGGCATGCAAAATGGTCAAAAATATTTCAACTTGATAAGCAGACCAACATGACCGGTAACATGGTTTGCTCATTTTAAAAGAACCAATGGATTGTTGACTACATGTTTTAGGAATACAAAGTTGTTTCTGTACTCGAACTCATAATAAGGTACTCGTTTAGCATGCTTAAAAAATTTTTAGATTTCAATCCACAAATACATCCATGGATTGAATCCTTCTAGAATTCTTTAGGATACAACTCAAATGCACCGAAGCCTTAAACCCTAGAGGTGCCAAGCTTTCGTTCGAAGAGGCGACGCAAGAGATAGACTTGCAGCATGCTAGCTCCAACCAATGCTGCAGATTCAAAGATTGCTTTGTGAATGGCCCTCCGGCTCATGCCTTCGTTAACTGCAGACAAGATCAACAGATTATGTATATAATTTGATTAAGTTGCATTGGTTATGTTCTGAAGAAAAAATCATGCAAGATGATTATGACTTTTGTTGTCCAATTAAACAAGTTTTTGACTAATTAGATTGATCACATTTTTGTTACGAGTTACTAATTTATCACCATAACCTATTCTTCCCATCAAATGCGGGATGGGTTAACAAATGCAAATCTTAAGTTGTGAAAACTCCAGGGAACAATTGAGCAGATTTTACAAGTAATTATCAGGCTGAGATCAACCCTAGAGAAATTGGTATCAGCTACTGTTAAAGGCAAATTTAAGCAAGAGAAAATCTAAATTGCTAGTTTTGCGAGTAGGAAATCTACCTCATCTGTTGCAATTTAATATCATGCAAACAAGAAGGAACCCTCCAGATCCCCATTTTTAAAACTTCTATTAAATAATTTTTCTCCTTCAAGTTCACAAAACTGTTACATTCAATGTATGGATCATATAAGCCATAGATTATTAACCATAAAGGCCATCCAAGCATGGCACCAAAAGTCCCCAAGAATCAAAACAAGAAAATGCCAACATGTTCCAAAAATTTGAAGAGAGCCAAAACATACACATAACATGCAAAATCATGCATCTACAGTGTGCTGTGATGTGGCATAACCTTTACCAAAGATGGAAATATAAATTGGATAAGATATACCTCGAGCTTGGCGATATGTCTGAGCAGCCAACCAGTGCTGCGCATACTGTACACTGTTCAAAGCTTCCTCTAGTTTTGCAATTTCCTCAAGTAAAGGGACAACATGCTCTGCATATATATAAGAAGAATAAGAAAAAAATAATGGTCTTCATACTCGGAAGGAAAACAGACAGCACACTGCTTACCATCTTTCGCATGTTGGTCAATGTATGAAAAATGATTGAGATGTACATCAAAGTCTATGGTTTCATGATATGGGGATTTGTTGGTAAAGCAGAAACGATGGAGACCCTTCTTCCGAACTACAAATTCAAACTTTTCACCTATCTTGTTATGAAAATCATAAATTTGAGCTCCATCGGGATCTCTTACCTGTTACAGTCAACCAATCATGCAGTCACTGGTAGCAAGCACACCAAAAGAACTAGACATCTACAAACACAATATTGTATGGCATATTTTCCAAAGCACTAGTTGGGATTATGTGGCTGCACAAGAAAATATTACAACTGCAGTCAAGATTGTTAATTTTTTCCGAACAATCCCCTCAACCCACAAAAAGTAGTCAACAGTGAGAATATCCAACTTGGATGATCTGGAAATTTTTAAATCATTTGAACATTTATCAAAGATTTTAACATAATGTGTAACCCAACTTATGTGTAGGTGAGTGTGTGCAAGAGGCAGATGGTCACAGCACACACATGCAAGCATATGTGGGTACAAATAACATCAACATGGACAGGGAGTTCACTTACCAAAAACTGATTATTTATCTTTAACATCAATATTAAACAAAAATGTAAAAAAAAAAGTAAATCATCTTTGTTTTCGTCATTTTTAATTCCTCTAACCACTATTTCTTCATAAGTTTGTATTAAATCTTCTTGGAGATCATTATAGGTCGATGAAATCAAAACAATAACAAAGCTAGTGTCTGTTTCAGGGTTTTTTTTCCTCAAATCACTAATATCTATCATATAAAAGTTACATTCATAGTCCTTTCCAGCAACATTTTGACTTCTTTCAAACTAGAAAACATACTTCCCGACTCAAGCCATAGAAATAAAAAGAAAAGGCAACAGAGTTTTTGAGCGAAGGCAGGATATGCCACTGAATTCGTTCATAAAAAAATGGTCTGATGATGGGCAAGGAATGCAAGCATTCTAAAAGGAAAGTTACAGTTTGGAAAAACAAAACCCCTCACCCTCAGAGGGTATGGTATGGGTTATGGAACAGATATGAAGCGAAAACATATACAAAAGCATCAGCAAGGAGAGAAACAGCTTAACATCTCACATGGAAGGAAGACAAGTCATGAATCAGCAGAGAAGAAAGAACCATGCTATTATCTGCCAAACCCTGCTGACCAATCATGGTTAAAATTTCTTCTACATATGCTACATAGTACAGAGCATTTTTTGTTTTGCAAAATATTAGAAGGGCAAGTGTCTTGCATCATAATCTTTTTGCAAATAAAACCAAAATTACTGCTAGGACATCATAATAGCCACCATGAATTTAGAGGCTCTTTGATTGCCTGTGATTCCACTTGCTTTCAACAGGATTTGCGGCTGCAAACAAAAATGCTGATAATGTATTTTCAATTGGATATTTGGTTTGTCTTCAAATGCAGTTAAAGAAATAATAGTTTTCTGGTTCGATACCTGCATCTAACGACCACATTACAGCTGTTGTTTTTGATTGTTTGATGATGAGAGAGCCAAGGTTGCCCTGCAACTAACCCTGTATGATCACCTTTGCTTCAGTAGTGAACTGTTTGTTTACTGGAGTGACAATTGATCATCATTTGACCTATCACAACTGTCTTAACTTCTTGACCAATACACTGACTCAACCCTTGGAACTATAAACCATTTGGTCATTTTAATATATTTAAGCAACATTTCCCATCTGTTGACCATATGGGAACTGTTTTGGCTCCATGACAAGTATTTTGACAAACTTCTTGAAATAGTGAACTGTTTGTTTACCTTAATACATTTCAGCAACAATTAGACATTCATAAACATGTCTCAAGTTTCACCCAAAACCTGTTTTAGCTGAAACAGATTGGTTTTACTTCAATACCAAAACTGACTTCCAATTTTAGGGGGCAGACTTGCAATCACTGTCAGTGGTTTCAGCCAATCTGATTGATGGCCAGAAAGGTTCATCGTCTCGGTACCCGACTCCATACTGGAAATCTGATTATAATATTGGTATGCAGTACAGTACAAAGATGGTGAGGCATAAATGTTGGTACTATACGAGACTGTGTACTGGATCGGTAATAGTACAATACGCTCTATACAATATGGTACCAACCAGTACAACAAATCTTGATGGCTAGCTCAGTTTCACTAGTTTCAGCCAGTTTCCCCCCAAAAGTGGCTACAAATGCTTATTTTAAATATTATTTTGTGTTTATAGTCATATTAGGGGCATTCTCATTTTTTAGTATTTAGGCTTTGATAATATAAATTTTCAATGATTTTTCTTTCTTTTCCTTGAGTTAAAAGAACAGATAAATAATTAACATAACCCTAAGTAAGCTGGGGCCTTTAAAAAGGCCTTACCAAAGCACATTATAAGAATTAACAATGAACAACTAAATACAAGACATTTCAAAGAAATAGCATATCTTTGTATAAAATATAACATTGTATAACTACATATTTTATTAAGTACTCATCTAACCTAAAAAATATGAGAATTGAATATGCGCATGAGTTCTAGAAAATGAAGAACAATTGATTGCACTCGACACTGAAAGGCTAGAAAATTGCCAAGCATGATAGTCTCTCGAACAACCAGAATTCAGTAGGTAACTAATATATATTTGTTTGCAATAAAAGATACTTATACGCTTGACTTATATGCAGCATTAATTTCAGCTTTAAGCTTGTTTTAGCTGCAGAATTAACAAGCCCATATAACACAAAATATTCTAAAATGTTGTGTAATAATTTTTCTTGAAAAAGGGCATCTCAGTGCATGAGGTCTAGGAGGATCAGATGCATGCAGCCTTATTCTGCATGCAGAGAGGTAGTATTCCGAGTTTTGGGCATGTGACATCTAGGTCACAATTGAGCTACCTTAACATTGTAACAAATCCCGCCCTATCTTCTTCTTCTTCTTTTTTTTTGTTTCAATTCTTTTAACTGTGATTCTGAAACTTGGAGCTTAAACTTTCAAGATCACCAAAATTGCCAAAACTGAAACTGTATCAGGAGACTGGACAAAACCAAAATCAAGTCTTCAAACCTTTAACTGATATTCAAATTGTTTTGACTACTCGACAATTTATATATACTATATACGTATGAATATATCATGCGGGCACTTATTTAAGCTCATCATGATTTCATTTTCTTTCCTAAGGTTTTGCTTCAGTTCCCATTTTGTCTTTTTTTTTTTCCCTCCCTTTCAATAATTGTGTGTTGGGTTTTTGTCCTGGTGCTAGATGATTTGTAGTCATGGTTCTGTTTCTGGCTTTGTAACCTGTAGCTTTGTAAAGATGTCCTATTTATTTTCTTTCAGAGCCTTTTAGTAGTTTTGCTAGTGTTCCTAAGCACCTAATTCAAGTTTAAAATGAGGTAATTATTATAATTAATCAGCCATTTCATCTACTTAGTGTCATTGATGAGAAAAAAATATAGATCGGATATTCTTCAGATCGCACATCTATTTTTTTCTCTCTTGTATCTTAGACAGCCAATACATTAAATTGAACTACAATAGGAAGCTTCCTCTTTCCTTCTGTTTATGCTCGGAGCTTAAGGCAATCTATGATGGGTTTTTCCCATATAAAATTCTACATAAGCCCTTTTTTATTTTTTTTTCAATTATCAATTCAATATTTAATTTTCTCTTTTTGGGACCTTGACTATTTAGATTTATACCACAATATGTGTTATTTCTAATAATGGTTGCTTCATGTTTTTATTTTTTAAACCTTCCCAAGTATTTCCTATTATTTAATAAGCCACAAACCATAGACATCCTTTCATAAATCAGAGCTGGAGAAGAATTATAAACTTTTTTTTTTATTTAAAGAAAATGCAGTCAAATAGCATTTCAAGTTGATATATTAGATGATGAATCAACTTAAAGTAGGTTTTGACATTAGAGGTGGAAGTATCTATGTTACTTCCTTATAAAATGATGATAAATCAAAGGGGATAAAATAGAAAAACAAATATTGCTTTCTTGGAGAAACGCATTGTCCATTTGATATCTTCTATTCATCCATTATCTGTTACAGCTAATGTTGGTCCTTGTTTGGCAAAAAAAAAGAGAGAAATTTTGGCACCATTAATAGGAAGACGATACTCATGATAAAATAATTGACAGTGTACTTGGAGATATTTTGTTCTATTTAAGTGCACTCACACAAAAATTATGTGAAAGTGGCAATAATACATAAAGTGATCTTATATCCAAAATTCTCAATTTCTTAAAACCTTGCAGCATTTGGAATCACTATTTAAATTTCTTGAAATGCCTTTTGGATTAACACTACAATAATAAATGCATGAAGTTTTCAATCTTTCCTTATTAGACATGACATAAAATTGTAATTCTTTAATACAAAATTTTAATTATTGGTTATATTTGTTGAGAACAATCATAATTGTTTGATTAAAATTGATGGGTCTGTATACATCTTTATTGAACAATACTTTCATGTAATTATATATTATACCTATTCTATCTTTTCATTTGATGATCTATGAAAAATCAACTACGTACAAATTTGGGCCATTTCCTGAGATATATTGATATCAAATAGTTAGCTTTCAAAAAACATAAATCTAACCATATTTTTGTTATTTATTTGGGCAAATCTAAAAAACAAAGATTAATTTAGATGATCCTGTGCATAGAATATTAATGACTACAAATATTTTTTTAATTAAAATTTACATAATCTTGCTTCCAACAATACTATTGTAGCCGTTTACTTCTCATTTCATTTTGAACATGTTGTTAACTTCCTAATGCAAATCAGAAATTCCGCACTTATTTTACAAGGAGGCACCGTAATTTAGGAATTGTAGAATTTTAAATAATGTAATTGAGGGATTCTGAGAGATCTTATCTTGCTTTCATTTTTTAAAGATATGATTTGAGAAATTCTGAGAAATCTTATCTTGCTTCCATTATTGAAAGATATGATTTTAGAGATTTTCCCTATTTTCATTTTGAGAGATATGATTTCCTTCTTTTTTTTCATTAGGATGAGATTTCGTTACTAATTTATGGTTGTCTATTGAAAGGCTCCTATTGTACTGAGGAGGTGGCTTTGGATGATTAATTGAAAACACAAAATTATGTTGGCTTTTTTTTTTATTTTATTTTCTCGGTTTCTTCTCTATTTACTTTCTTATATTCTTGGTGCCTGCACCACTTCCATTATTAAATTATAGTTGCAGGTGCCAAATCAAGATGGCAACTGTCACTGCCAGGATTCTTGAAAGTTTTCCTTTTCTACCACGATTGAAACAACAAAATAGCTAGCAATAGTTTCCGAGTAAACAATGAATGCCCATGCAACGAAAAAATATGCTACTTGACTATCGAGGCCAAATAAGTAACTCTACTTCCTTTGCCCAGGAACAACAAAGGTTGAAAAAGCTTATCAATAATGTTTTGAGCTTGGAAGTGGAGGACAACTATTGTGACAACTACTCAGATGCTCGGTTTTAAACAATACTTGGATCGACTACTAAGTTGGCGACTATACTGAACAACTATGACTCCTGAAACTAAATAATTATGAGTAACTACAAGTTAATTGGCATGACATCCCTTAACATCCAATGACTGAATAACTACTTGGACCCGACTAACTGCCAAGAAAGAGTATGACCAAAAAACCAAAGTGACTGGATTCTAAGTGCCATAGCACTACCATCAATGACAAGGCACACTGATGCCATAGTATGCGACGTTCGAGAAAGAGGCATGAACAATGAAAAATAATTGTTATAACAAGAAACTATTATCGAGGCATGAACAATGAAAAATAATTGTTATAACAAGAAACTATTATCTCCAACCAGAATTGGTTATTTTATCTAAAACAGGTTATTCTTAGCCAGAAATTGTTACCTCAACCGAAAGGGGGTGTTTTCAACCAGAAATGGTTGCTCTCAATTGAACGAGGTTATATTCAACTGAACGTTATTTCCAAACAGAAAGTGGTTACCTCTGAGCATTATAAATAAATAAGAGGGGGCCTTTTGAAAGTATACTTTTTACCACCCTCACCAACGCTTATACTTGCAATAAAACTCTTCTTAGCTTCACTATTATCCAAATACCTAACTTAAGCGTCGAAGGGTCTCTCGCCAGAAATCATCGTTCAAGTGGAACTCGCTTGCAAGTTGTGCTAAGAGATGCTCAGGAGTGGAGTCATACCTTGCCATAGATTCTTGCAGGGACCCAAGGATCTCGGTACCGGTACTGAACCCGTATCGACATTGGGCCAGTACGGTACAATACCAGTACCAATACATGGTACGGTATGGTACCGATACCATACCTTGTCGGTACGGTGGGCATGCCGGTCCTTTTTTAAGGGTTTTGGATTTTTAAATTTTTTTAGGATTTAGACCTTAGGATTTAGTATTTAGAGCAAGGATCGCTGAACCGGTACTGGAATCCATACCGGTCAGCGACCGGTACGGTGCGGTATGATACCGTATCAGTACATGTATCGGCCTTGAAAATCTAAGAAAAAATATCTTCCTCCCCCCTCTCAAGCAAGGATCGTTGAACCATACCTGAATCGGATCCGAATCGAGCCAAACCGGACCGAACCGAATGGTACGCACCGATACGGTACCGTACCATACTGTACCGGTATGGAATATAATTTTTTTATTTTTTTCAACAGTTCGGAAGCTGGACCATTTTTATAGATAACCGAACTGGCTCTTGACTAATACGGTACGGTATGCCCCATACCAAGCAGTACGGGATGATATCACAAACTCTGGTTTAGAGTTTAGGATTCAAGGTTTAAGATTTAGGATTTAAAAAATGCTAATACATTAATTCTAATTAAAATAAAATATAAAATTATAATTAAAGTAAGATTACTAGTAATTAATGAAAGTGAAAGTGAAAGGTAAAATATAAATATAATTACATATCGATATTTAAAATCAGATCGAATGTCAAATCTATAAAATATAAATATCAAGATTATTTATATACTGTGAAAAAAGATAAGTAAATCCCTTTAACCAGGCAACATGATACTCCTATAAGCTCATCCCAGAAGGTATGTGTGATCGATCAGAACTCATCGCAGATTCCTCGATAAGATTCCGACTTTGAGAGATATCCATAGACTGATGATATGGCTATGCAGGAGCCCATCCAAATATACCAGCAACAAAATCAGATCCGTAAAATGCTCCGGGCTATATGAAATAATAATCACTAGAAGATGTCTCAGATACACCATATGGACCATATAGATCAGAAACTACCGATAGCTATGGATAAAAAGATCCTGAATATGAGAATGATCCTGATACATCCATGGATCCTGCTTCATGTGCAAGATCTGCAGCTGTATTGTGTCCCAAACGACCTCATGGACCTATCGTCTATATGGAATCGTATCACCACGGGATCTACCAGCTAATGCACCATAGTTTGTATTCTGTGGTATGGCTAAACTGCGACTCACTAGTGAATCGAAGATGAGTAGACGATTGTGACTCCTATCCTCTGGCCCCTCCCTGATCACTACATCCTTCACTATCTGAAAAAGCACTATAGCATCATTCTCTATGATGTCTGAATCTGAATGAACTGAGTGCTTCGATAGAGATGCAAATGCCTTTCCTTTTCCTGTCTCTGAATCAAATAAATGATGGAGAGGGATGATGTGATGTCTCTGCTGGAATCCTGTGAGAAATATTACTTGTTGCCCATTGTTCAGCATCCATCCCAACCTCGCTAGCTACAAAACTGACTGGTCGAAGAGGCGATCCTGGCTCATCAAGCTCTGGCTCCTGCTGCTAACTCACGACCCATCCAATCATTGGATCTTCATCCTCATTAATATAAGTACTTACAGTGAAATCGGAGTATTTCAGTTCAACTTTCTCCTGAATGCACTTTAGTCTCCACCTTAAATTATAGTGTACATAAATAAGATCGTTGAAGCATTTCTGTTTTAGACGGTTCCTCTGCTTGGAGTAGATAAGGCCAACTGTAGACCAGTTGTGCTCACATCTACTAGATGACACCATCTGGAAGAGGATTTTGACAACAAAAACTTTTAGATGTTTTGGCAGATCCACCAAAATGCACCCACAATTCAGCTGCAAAAGACATTAAATCATTTAGAATTTTAGATTCAACAAAACTAAAAAATCAATCTAAAACTAATATTAGATTTAGTACTTAATAGTACCTAACAGGATTCATCTTTAATTTACTTTTGATGGCTATATTGGTTCCAAAAGAATCTATGCCCTTTCTAAAAAATTTCATCTGAAAAAAAGTGTTGTTATCAAATGCTACTTGTTGAAATTAATGCTAATAAAAATCATTTAACAATTTCAATCTAACTTGCTTCTTCTAGGCACATAGCTGCGACATCTGAGTTGGGTTTTATCTTGTATATAACATTACGTAAGGTAGACAAGCTATTTATCCATGACAATGTCCGGTATAGACTATTGGAATATCGGATTTAGATAGTAAGCTGCACATATATTTTAAGAATTAGTCAAGCATACTTGTATAAATATATTTAATTTAAAATTTTAAAAAGTTCATTAATTACTACGTACCTACTAGATGCAAATCCGAACTCATTTGATAATTTCACCATCCATCAATGATCCGGATATACTCAATAGCATGTGTTGGACCTGCCTCTTTGATCTTTTTCTTTGTCTTTTGCATTATCTAATACAGGAAGCTTATATGAGCATATCTCTGAGTTTAGGCCCGAAGTACCTCATATAAAGGCTCGATAGCCTCTACTGTACTCTCGGTCCGCTGTTAAAATATCTGTCCCATCACTAAATTCTCGACATTGCTTTTCTTAGTATTTATGCTGGCATATCTATTCTGATGCCATTCCTGATTGACAAATATCTGACGCAGCTCTACTTTTTTGCCAAGAAAACTATCAAGTACTATATAATTTGTAGTAAACCATGTAACCCTAAATCTCAATATTTCCCCTTCAATAAAGTTCTTCATCAATGATAAGACCCATGTATGGTTATAGATGAATCTGGTAATAGTCTGTGTTAACTCAACTATCTTCTGCACCCTATGAATTTTTCTAATATCCATCAACATGAGATCAATACAATGTACAGCACAAGGAGATTCAGAATATATACGATTGCCGCTGTATTAAAATCTATTTTGCGGCCCTGTACTATGATCCATTATCTGTGATGATCATACCACTTCTGCTCTCTCACATGATCAATCACCTCCTCTATCAATCTGAGAATATAACTGCTATCGTGTACCTGATTTGAAATATCAATAGATTTATTGAAAAAAATTTCATCATAATAAGTCAAGAAGTTAATGATGCTCCATCTAGTAAGACCAGTCCAACCATCACACATCACTATTAATCCATATACGGGCCACTTATTTTGATAGAAGGCAATCCAATTTTCTAATTCTTCTTTATTATTGTCTAGAAGCTGATCATAAATATCTCTCGATCTTGGAGAATCTATACCTGCACCAGTAGCTTGTATAGATGAAATAGCAAAGCGATGATATGGATTGTTTGTTGCATGTACTGGAATATAACTAAAATGAAACCAAGATCCGATGGCCCGTCACATATCCTTTTTTAGCATGCTATCAATCCTCTATTACTTGGTATTGCCACCAAGATTGTCGTGGTCTGTAGCTGTAGATGGCCCCAGACCGCGCCCCTCGTCGCCTCGGATCATACTCGGATGCCCGGACCTGCAAAACAAGGTTAAAGACCCGGACCGGTAATTCCGGCGGGGGCACTCCGACGCTCAAGTCAGTGACGACCTAGGAGAACATATCCTCCCGATCGAGCCCCACAGGTGGACTCCATGCTAGGAGAACATAATGAACAGGAGAAGTGTAGTGGAGTTGAACACGGAGCAGGGGAGGTGCCGGCTGAGGAGAGTTGGAACTAAAGTGGCTGTGTCCATCAAGACCTTTCCCGCAGGTCTCCGGTAGCCTGTAATCCTCAGGCTAGTTTTTTGCTCTCCTGTATGCCTGGCCTCTCTTCCCCTTGCTTCACCGTGCTTTTGATTGCTTACCCTCTTGTAATCCTCAGGCTAGTTTTTTGCTCTCCTATATGCCTGGCCTCTCTTCCCCTTGCTTCACCGTGCTTTTGATTGCTTACCCTCTTTCTGGAACCATGGAAAGTTCTTTTAAGCCGCCGGGAGACTGCCAGGTACTTGCCATGGGATCCCCGTATTATTTGGTGGCGCGTGTGGCGTTGCCTGGTGCTATGTGCGGGATGCCTTTCTTCATTTGTGAAAGGGAATGATACTGCATGCGCTAACATTCCTTCTAGTCACCCTACTTCTGGAAACATGGCAGGGCCTCGATCTGCGGGCCGCCGCTTCTTGGATCCGGATCTGCTGGTTGACTTTCTCTTTTAGGGGGCACAGACGGTTGGTGAGGAATGCAGGGCCTCGATCTGGGGTCTCTTCCCATTTTGGTGTAAGTAACGGCTGGAACCATCATCGCGGGTCGGCAGGCGTCCTCTCGCAGTCCTCGGGCGCCAGGCCACCGCCCTAGAAAAGTGGCGACTTCATGTAGCAGCAAGCCTCCTCGTCCGAGGCGGAGCTGATCTGGAGAGGCGGAGCTCGACTTCGGCTTCGGCGTCTCGACTCAGAGGGAGCGCGGCCGGGCGAAGGAGGGCGGAGCTCGACTTCGGCCTCGGCGTCTCGACCCGAAGAGAGCGCAGCTGGGCGAAGGAGGCGGCGCTCGACTTCGGCCTCAGCATCTCGACCCGAAGGGAGCGCGGCCGGGCGAAGGAGGATCTTGCTGGCGTAGTACACCGATTTCTGATATCCGTCCTGATCCACGCGAACGAGAACCGAACTGACGGCTCCAGGAGTGACCGTCAAGTATAGCAGGAGCTCCTCTCCTGTCTCCAGCCTTGAGAGCAGTGGTGGTGACGCCAGGAAGCCTTTAAGCTCCTCGAAGGCCGCCTTGCACTCCTCCGTCTAGGTGAAACCGTTCATCTTACGAAGAACCTTGAAGAAAGGAAGGCATCGATCTGCCGACCTTGAGATGAACCGGCTCAGTGCGACGATCCGACCCGTCAGTCGTTGCACCTGCTTTTTTGAGGTCGGATGCTCCATGTCGATTGCCTGGACCTTCTCCGGGTTCGCCTCGATTCCTCTTTGGATCACCATGAAGCCAAGGAATTTTCCTGCTGCTACACCGAAAGCATACTTTGCCGGGTTCAATTTCATCTTGTGCTCTCGGAGGTTGTGGAAGGCTTCCACGAGGTAGGCAATATGGTTTGACCTTGGCTTGCTCATAACGAGCATGTCGTCCACGTAGACTTGCATGTTTCTGCCAATCTGGTCCTTGAAGACCTGATTGACCAGCCGCTGATACGTGGCGCCGGCATTCTTCAAGCCGAACGGCATCATCCGATAGCAGTACGTCCCTCGGTCGGTGATGAAGGCAGTGAGCTCCTCGTCCTCTTGGTACATCTGGATATGGTTGTACCCGAAAAATGCATCTATAAAGAAGAGCAAGCGGTGCCCCGAGGTGGCGTCCATTAACTGATCGATCTTCGGCAAGGGGAAGCTGTCCTTTGGGCAAGCTCGGTTGAGGTCAGTGTAGTCCACACAGATCCTCCACTTCCCGTTATTATTCTTCACCATGACCACATTTGCCAACCAGCTCGGGTATTGCACTTTCCGAACGAAGTCGGCCGCGAGGAGTTTGTCTACCTCCTCGTTGATCGCCCTCTGTCTTTCTGGTGCAAAGCTCCTTTTCTTCTGCTGCACAAGACGATACTTTAGGTCGATGCTCAAATTGTGAGTGATGATCTTCGGTGGGATTCCGGGCATGTCGATCGCCGTCCAAGCGAACACGTCGGCGTTCGCCCGGAGAAACTCCAGCAGGTGGGCTCGTTCATCATCTTGTAGCTGCGCCCCAATATGCATCGTCTTCACCGGGTCGGCTCCGAGGGGATATGATAGCAGGTGCTCGATCGGGCCACCTCTAAGGTCCCGCGCACTTTGGTCGAGGTCATCTGCACTGGGGTTGTCCTCGGCAGCCTTGGCCCCGGGGACGGTTTGGAGGCAATGTTGAATTGGCTGAGATGCCCCCCTCATCTCCCCGACACCATAGGGAGCTGGAAACTGCACCAACAGCCGTTTTGTGGAAATGACCGCGTTGAGCAGGTTGAGCCCGGGTCGGCTAAGGATCACGTTGTAGGCAGATGGAAGCCTTACAACTGTGAAATTCATCATTACGGTACTCTGTCGAGGTGGCGTCTCGGCAGTAACGGGGAGAGTGATCTCCCCCTCGGCCCCTATAGAGTCACTTGTAAAACCGACGTGGGGTGTATGCACAGATTTGAGCTGAGCAGAGGATAGGTTCATCCTGAAGAAAGCATCGTAAAAAAGCACATCGGTGGAGCTTTCATTATCAACCATGATGCATTTTACAGGATGTTTTGCGATCATCTTGACGACCACAACATCATTGTTTACATTTTTATTTTCATCCCCCCTTCCTTCGCAAAGGGAAGTACATTCTCAAAATTTCCTCCACCTCGGGCCTTCTTGGAAGCATGCTCGACTCCCCAGCATATCATCTCCACCGGCTTCTCGATAGGGCGATTGTCGACGGCAGGGACTAGAGGGAGTGCGGCGAGCCTCTGAGGTTCCGTTGGGGGTCTGCCCCCCACGAACCTTCCGAGGTAGTCCCTCTTTATGAGTTCTTCAATTTCCCTTTTGAGGTTACGGCACTCGGTGTCGTGGCCATGGCCGCGGTGGAACTGGCGTACTTCGTCCTGTCGCGACTGTTGGATGGCTTCAGCGAAGGTGGTCGCCTTAAATAGCGCTCACCCTCGATCTCCATAAGGATCTTCGCCCTTGGGGCGAGGAGAAGAGTAAAGTTCTCTTTCAAGATGGGGTCTCTTCTCGGCTTTGGCCTCTGGCAGAAGTTCGGTGTGGCTGGCCTAGGCTTCCACATCCCGGAGGTCTCCCCAAGAGCTGGCTTCTTCAGAGGCCTTCCGTCCAGCTCCCTCCTCGTGCAATCTGCCTTCTTAGTGCGAATGTACTTCTGGAGTCAGAGGAGGAGCTCGGAATAAGTCTTGGGGGCCTTTTTGTCGAGAGAGTAGGTCAAGCGGGAGGTCCTGAGCCCTCTCTTCAGCGCCAGCATAGCGACTGGCTCATCAAGGTTGTAGATCTCCAACGTAGCAACCTTGAAACGGGCCACGTAATCCCGTAAGAGCTCGTGGTCCTGCTGCCTGATGGAGAAGAGGCTATCTGCCTCTCATGGCACCTTCCGACATGCGTCGAAATGGGCCATGAACCTTCGCTCCAGCTGAGCGAAACAACTGATGCTCTCCGATTCGAGTCGGGTGAACCATACCTGAGCTGCCTTTCCGAGAGTGGCGGGAATGGCGACGCAGAGAGCGTCGGTCATGCCCTGGACTCTCATGAGGGCTTTGTAGCTCTCAAGATGATCTAGGAGGTCGGTGGTCCCGTCGTAAGGATCCACCTGCGGCATGCGAAACCGGTCCAGAACCGGCTCCTCTTGGACTTCTTGGGAGAAAGGGGGACGGGCGTCGTAGCCCGCTGGCTCGTCGATGGAGCCCTGCAGATTAGCAAACCGACGGGATAGCTCCGCCAGCTTGCGCTCCTGTTCCTCCAGGCGCTTCTCTGCCATGCGCCTGATGGCCTCATCAGTTGAACCTTCTACGGAGGCTGATGGAGCCAGAGAAGGTGACATGCGAGGCGTGTGATGTGGAATCCTGCCTTTTCGGCCTTGACGGGCTCTAGCTATTACTCGCTCGAGGGTTGGAGACCGGCTCTCCCGATCGACAGATCCGGCCCGTTGCCTCTTCGCCGGGGTCCGGTGACTACCCCAGTGGTCAGTGGTGGCCCGCAGCTGCGAAGAAGGGCGGAGCTCGACTTCGACCTCGATGTCTCGACCTTAAGGGAGCGCGACCGAGCAAAGGAGTCCGGGCAGAGGCATCCCACGTGGCAGCTTCGTCCGTCGTGTTGCTCAATGGAATCTGACATGGGTTCCATGTCAGCGATCCTGCCACATCACTTGGAATCTCTGCTAGGAAAGACATGTGGATTAACATCATGGATAGTGGCTCCTCCTGGAATATCCCTGAAAGACTTTTTTCTACTACCAAATCTCTCAACATGCATGCAATATTCCTAGTACCTCTCATGACAGACTTTCTGACTAAGGAGGTTCTCTTAAACTATCTCAAACTCTCCTCCAGTGCTTGTAGAACTCGATCCCGATCTTGACTTAAAAGCTGATGGCTCAAATTGCTATCTCTACCTGACCATCTCCTTTAGCTGTCTTTGCTCATACAAGCTTGCCTAAATGGCAACCTCCATCTGTACCTCTTCATCGGAAGGAATAGATGTTTCCTCTGACTGTCTGGAATAATAAAAAAGTAATTCTATGGCTCTACGGTCTACCTCTACCTTTTTCTTTGATGTTCTTTCTTTTTTGCTTTGAAATCAGCAAAATACTTTTTTATCAACTGACGGACCTCCTGTGGATACTATCGACATGCAGATACATCAGAATAACCGCCAGTCAAGTACTGCTTTACCTCGTTATCCATCACTTTTGAATTCTACATTGCACCATTTACACATCCAGTGATGCCGACCTGAGAGCATTTCTCTATGCAACCAATCAATATCACACTCCGGATATTTCTTCCTTCTCAATGGATCCATTCCAGAATATTTAAAAAATACATAAACTTAATAATTATATATATTAATTAGTACTTTGTTAATCCAATTTTTTTTTTTTTATTTTTAAATAAATATTATTAATTTTTTAGATTTAAAAAATATAAAAAATTAAAATATTATAAAAAAATAATTTAATATTATAAAAAAATAATTTAATCTTAGATTCATGTAAGATCCTATCATAGATGTTACATATATTTTTTTAAGATACTGGAAATGCATTAAATACCATTTTTTCTTCAATATTAGACCTAAAGTACTATTCATAAGACACATCAAAACTTGGATAAATCGACACAAACTTTATAATGAGAGTAGCTTACAAGTCCTATAACAATAATCTATAATTATATTTTTTTATTAATTATTTTATTTTAATAATTTTTTAATTTAAAATTAATTTTTAATTAAAAAAATTATATACTTAACAAAAAATCAAGATCTTAGCATCATTGTGTAGATCTTTCCTAGATTTATAACATACTATAAAATCATGTCCAAAAAAAATTTGATAGCATTTTTCTTTAATTTTTTTAATTTTCATGAATTTCAAAAAAAGAGGGAAGAGGGAGAAAGAGAGAAAGGAAGCTATACATATCTTAAATCTACCTTCCTCTTCAATTATTTGGCATTTGATTGGCTTGAAATGAAAAAAAATAATTTTTTTTAGTCGATTGAAGCCTTCCTTTCAAAACTCTAACAGAGAGCTCTCTGTATCTTTAAAAGGGTTCCCCACCCATCATAAGTCCACAATAATCAAAGAAAAAAACCATTCAAACAGGTTCAAACTGGCCGAACTGACTGGTTCGGCATGGTTCGGGCCGGCTCAGGACCGGTTCACTAATTTTTTTTATTTCCAAAACATCCCAAACCGTTTCAAATGGCCGAATCATATCGGTTGGCCGCCAGTCCGGTTCGGTACACCCCGAACCGACTGGTACGGTACGGTTCAGGGATCCTTGCGGGGACCATTGAGCATTGCCGGAGCATCGGATTGGGGATTTGGCTGCAACACCTATAGTATCCAAACAGGGCCTTAGTGGGTTTTTTTAGCTAAGTGTTAATAATGCCTTATTGGGGTCATTTCATGACTTTAAGATAGAGTTGAGTCAGAATTTTCTATTTATATACTCTTAAATGACGTACAGACATTGCAGTTTGATAAATGAACAAAGATAATTTTGGAGAAAATGATCCCTGTATAAGTTGATTCCAACATTTGCTTTGATCTAGTGAGAGATTAGCCCGTAGATATAATTCCTAGATCCCTGAATTGGGCTTGGTTCTTTCCTCTCTATCTCACTGAGCCTTCCTTGTGGGCTTTACATTTTCTTCTTAATTTTCTTTATTATCTAGATCAGATTTTCTTTTCTTTCTTTTTTTATTTCCCTATCAAGCATTACATCCAAATTGTGTTTCTTGAAGCCTTAACAAGTCATCATTGAACTTTAACTTATATTGCACAAATCTTCTATGAAATAGTCATCCTAATCCCTAATCGTGTCATCTTAGACTAATTCACCACTTAAACCTAAATCACAAGACTTTAAAATGAATTTTATTGAATTCCATCCCGTTTTTACAAATCTAACATTGTCACTTCTGTTGATATGAAAAACCAGATACAATCTAAATGAACAGCAAGCCATTAGATTCAGTCCTAAACAACACTAAAGCCGTTCATTCCCTCCATAAACCCAAGATTTAAAATTCTTTTGGTTCAACATCACCTGACTTATCAACTTTGCATTTGAATTTCAATATTTGTATTTCAATTTTGACTAAAATTCAGATCTGAATCCAATTTTCCAAGTATAGGCTTCAGTTATACCCTCTCAGCCTTGCTATGGATCCCTTCTTGTACACTGTTCTGCGTCACATACAAAGCATAATACTCCAACTCCACAACAAGTATTAAAAAAAGAATAGTCGGCACATAACAGACGGGTTTCATCATTGTTAGTGAAAAGCGTGCACTATGGTAGATGATGTGAACCCAAAGCAAGCCATTAAAACATACCAATTTTCTGTCTAAGTATCATAAGTTTTTAAAACTTAACATCAACTTCATGCAAAAACTTAAAAATAAAAAGGAGCAAAGGCTGAAAAACATCATCAATCTGATATAATAATACCATATCAACACTCATATAATGTAAATATCCACAATAAAGGGATCCCTGTTCTTTCCCACTCTTTGTTCTCATCTTCTCCCCTTCTTCCCCACTCACCAATCAATTTAGAGCACCAAATAAGTGATCCATCTTCGAATAAGCCCCTAAACAGATCAAATTATTGCTTATTTGCAGAGTCAATCCAACCCATATTGGAACATGGTGCCCGCTACAAAGCAATAGTGTAGTAGCTGCTATAGCAGCTTTTCACCTGTTTTATTGAGCGCTATAGGCCCAGGTGCCATAAGAGGCCACCATGGCACATAGCACAAACCTCTATAACGCCCATTATGGCTATTTTTTAAAGCATTGTTCTGCAATATAGATACAAGACCATATTCATCCAGATACAGATTGTATTCCATGCACAGCTAGTTGATGGAGCATAAAATGTTTAAACAACCGAAATATTTATCTTGACCCTAAAATAATTTTAATTCAAAGACCAAGGAAAGGTGAAATTAGATAGAATTTATTGTTCTCTATTGTACTTTATTAAACTTAATACATGGGGTTTGAATATTATTAGAGGAAGGGAATTGCAACCAAAAAAAAATGTCTACATGGAAATTAAATAAGCGAAATTAAACTTTGCAATTGTACTATGATAGATTGAAAGAAAGAAAGACACAGACAGACAGATAGATAGAGAGACAGGCAGATAGATAGATAAAAAAAATTAATTTATTTTGAAAAAAATCTTCATCAACCTAATCCCAAGTATAACTATAATATATATCACAAAAGTCTAGAAATAGTATAAAAATTGCATATCTGCACATTTACAAATTATAATCTACCTCCCCCGCCCCCCCCACAAAAAATAAAAAAAAAGAAAAAGAAAAAAGAAATATCGGATTCACGTTTAAAAAAATGATCAAAACATACCACAAGATCCACGCCAGAATCATTATAATCCCATCGACCTTCATATTTAATCACGACAAAGGATGCATGAACTGTATCCCCTTGATATTCTGCTGAATGAGTTACGCATTCTTCCCTATCCAGCACAAACCTAATCCCAACAGTTGGTTGAAAAAGCAGCAGAAGGCCCGAGACTACGAAAATCACAAGCCTCGATGTGTACCCCTCCATCTGTATACGAGAACAAGCAAAGCCATGAAACGTACAGATAACCCAAACAAACTTATCTTGCCAAAGGAAAGAAAATAGTGAAATTTAAGAGAACTGAAACCCTAAACTCAGATCGAGACCTTCAGGAAGCAAGAAATCCTCATCATGCATGACAAAGAAAACAGTTAACGCCTACAGAAACTGAAACTCCCTACATCCCACGAATCGATCAGGAAATAGAGGCATCTTTTCACTTTTCAATAATCCATAAATACCATGACGCAATGATATCTCTCAGATGAGGGTGAGACAAGAGGAAGAAGGAAAGTAGCAGCAAGAAATCCAGATTCTGTCTACTGGACGATGATGCAGAATGGTATGTGCGTCAGGTGATTCAAATATTGACAGATTTTCAGGAATTCCACCAGATTAGATTTTGAACAAAATTAATCTACAGAAAAGCTACGCGGAATGCTTCACGTAAGAAGTTTTATACTAACAGGAAAAAATCAAAAAAAAAAAAAAAAAAAAGACGAAGAAGAAGCAAACGGCGTATCCAGAAACTGATATCATTAATCTGACGTACAGCTTTGCACATAAAATTAGTACCGTGAAGTGACCTACGGTTTCACACATAAAATTAGTAACGTGAAACTATACGTATTAAAAACATAAATCTTTATCTCATCCTTCAAAAATATTGAAATCGAGCAGTAAAACAGACAAAAGGGCGAAATCAAATAGAACATATTAACTTCATATATTAAATTTAAAAAAGGAAAACACGGATTAATATCCAATTCCTGATTCATTTCTTTGAGATTTAGAAGCAACGGCATTGACTACAATTCCATTAGACGATCAAAAAGAGAAAACACTAATGCCAGAAATTCAAAGGCACGGTCATAACATTCATCAGTTTCGGGGAAAAAAAAAACGCCTACAAATTCGAGACAGGGAAAGGGTAGATGGAAAAGTTTCCAGATCGCATCAACCAAATGAAATCGACGAGAATAAGAATCGAAAAAGGGATAAACTAATAGGGTTTTCTCAAGCGAGTGAGAGGGAAAGAGAAGAGGAGGGAAGGGATTTTGCCTCGCGATCTGCTGCTTCGAATTTGCGATGGCTCGCTCCGGCCTCCATGGCGACCGGCCTATTCGGGCTTTTATAGTCTGAGCGTAGTGGGCCTTAGCAGGACACCCTTGGACTTTTGGACTGACCATGATTCATTGGGGCCCATGAGGTATATGGTACAGCACCTGGGTGGTACACGGCGGCCAATGTGTTATGTATCAGAAGCGGTGGCTTCCGAATGCATGAACGGTTGCATCACCGCCCAATCTCGCAACCTACTTGGATGATAGTGATCAGCTAAATGCTCCACGCCACCCTATACGTTGCAATAAAATGAACGGTGAATAAGTGAGTGATGGCATTCTCCGGGCTAATATATTGGTCATAATAAATATCAGTTATCTTAAAATTATAACTTGTTTTGATATTCTAGTTAAAAAATATCTTATAGGAATTTGTTGGCCTGCCCCCGTTGTCAGAGCTATTTTATCCAGCATTTTGTTTAGCTATAGCCTCTGAGATGGTCATGTACATACTTTACGAAATAGATGTCATGAATAATTACTGTTAAGGTATTTTTTTCTTGTTTTGGTTAGTGTTAGAGGCTTTTCCTTATATCGAGACTTCCAGCAATGAACCAAAAAAATGCAAGTCTTCTCGATATTTTAGAACCCCTAGGATAGGATTTGGTAGGATGTCTCGCATATATAGTATTAAAAGGGTGAGCGAGAACAATCATGGACCGGTTTCCTTGAAAATTCTTGCAGTTTATTATTGTCTCTTCTGCCTCCTGAGTCCTTATGATAAGTTTAGTAGTAGTTGCATTTATTCGTAATCTTTCATTTTTATTAATAAAAGTACTGGTTTTGCCATTGCATATTTGAGTGTGTTGCCTTGCCATTTTCTTATACTTTATGTGTATTTGCTTTGTTTGCAGCATTAGTTTTTTGTTGCTGGCATGCATCGGTTGGCTCCTTTATGCAGGGAATATTGGAGCACCACATGGGTTTAGCCTAGCAAAAGACTAGCCTTGTATCAAGTGGTATTAGAGCAAGCACGACTGTGGACATTGGTATAACTAACATGGGTCGCAAAAATGATGGAGAGACAAGTGGGACGGTGCACTAGGAGGCGATGGTTGCCACATCGTCCCTATAGATGTAAAGCTAATAATGCAAAACTGTGAAGCCACAAGGAGCGGATGTTTGCAATGGAGATGTAGTTGTCCTAAATGGATGAGATCATGGCACATTTATTATCGATGGTGGATTGTGTTGCAAACTTGGAGTTGAGCCAGGAGTAGCTTGTGGAGATGGTGGACAATCTCGGTGACAATACTTAAAAGTCTGTCAAGCTCTTACAGAAGCAACTGAATGATTTAACCACTAAGGTTGCAGTGCTGACTCGAGCAGGGCTACCATGCCGACTCCAGGTGTTAGAGAAGGTGGGGTAGGCCGGATGCAAGCACCAGAGCCTAGAAGCTACAATGGAGCTTGTGATGCAAAGGAGTTAGAGAACTTCTTATTGAACATGAGCAGTACTTCCGGGTGGTGCGGCTTGACTTAGAGGATACAAAGGTCATCTTGGCTACAATATACCTAACAGGGGTGCCAAATTGTCAATGCTAATTTTTGTTAGAGAATGTGGACTTCATTGCTCGACGAAACTTGAGGCATCTTCAACACACTGGGACTGTTTGAGAATATGTGAAGCAGTTCCTAGCACTAATGTTGGACACTAGGGATATGTTCGAGAAAGATAAGCTATTCTACATTTTGAAGGACTTGAGCCATGGGCCCAGTAAGAGTTGCAACAAAGGGGTGTCATAGACTTGGCATCTGCTTAAGTCGCAGTTGAGCGCTTGACAAATTATCTCCTCTTTGATTACTAAAAAAGGAAGACATTCAAAATACCTTTAAGAATCAGAAGCTATCAAAAGAAAATGGTGTGGTCAATGAGAAGAAGAAAGATGCTAGACTAAGGGGCCAGAGTTATCAAGGACCCCAAAGTTTGGGTGCTTTTTGTGTGAAGGGCCATACATGATGAAGAATTGCCCCCAGAAACAAGCTTTCAATGCCTTGCAAGCTATTGTTGATGAGGGACAGATGAGGGTAGGATCATGGGCGAGCCTAGAAGTCACCTAGATTAGGATACTACTATATTTATTTTTGTAGAAGGTGATGAAGGAACAATGGAGATGGAATGTAGAAATTTAGACTCTCATGGACTTTGGGACTCATACTCATGGAGAGATCTCTCACCTCTAGGGCATCTCACCCACCTCACTAATAAAGCCGTTAGGGTGAATCTCAAAGGACATGAGGGTGATAAGGAAGATGGAATTAAGGATGGGGATAACTAGACATGACCTCATACCATGTCCTAGGGTTGGGCCTCATACCCTCTCCTTACGAAGCAAAAGAAGAGTCACTCTTCTCTAAAAAAAACTTTCATTTATCTTTTTACAAAGAGATAGGGGCCTATTTATAACCTTCTAAGCCCCATTTGAAATTCAAATTTTACATGAAAAGAGAGGGAAATGTAGTTACAAATTTGAATTTCAAATTTCATGAAAAGGGGCACCAAATCTGAAAATCTACATGGGGTTTCAAAATGAAGTGTCTCCATGTAGCTGCCACGTATCTCCAAATCTGAAAATCTGCATGGGATTTCAAAATGGGTGCTAAGTGTCTCTATGTGGTTGCCAAGTATTCCCAAATCTTAAAATCTGTATGCATGGGTGCCAAGTGTCTCCATGTGAGGACCTTCTTATGTGGAGGATGAAATGATCTTCAAATTTAAATTTATTTACATCGAAATTCATATTATGATTCATGCTGCTTCGGGATCTGTGCTACTCCGGGATTCGTGCAGGTCAATGTCCCCATCATTCTCCTGAGGTGTGGAGAACTTGACTCTGTCGAGTTTGGGTCAGGCTCCAGCTTTAGCTTGACTTCAGGCTCCGGGAACTCCAAACTCTAGCTTGACATAACCATGATTTTTTTTAATCAACTTTGCTTTGAAAATGGTGTAGCTTTGAGATTGGTGTAGCTTTAAGGAGCGTGTAGCTCTGAAATCTGTGCTGAGTTGAAGTCGGCAAGAGGGAGGAGGATTTGCTTTCACGTTCGTGCGATCCCTCTCCTTTTTCTTCACGGACTGAAACCAGAACATGGGAGGATCTTCGTGGAGGGGTTCACCGGCGGGCTCTCTAGTGATGGTGCTGGGGAGGAAACGGCAGCATGAATGGGAAGAAGGCCAGTAGGTGGCACTGCAACACGGGCATGGGTGGCACAGATGCAGGGAGAGGAAGGAGGAGTTCAGCCATTCGGGGGGGTTGGCGTCGTCAAGGAACGGAGGAGACAGCCGGCTGGACTCGGAGGTGGTGATGCCGAGTTCGGAATGGGAATGACCTCACGGGGCCGCGGGGGCAGTCGCGGGCGGAGATGGAATGGTTTGGATCTGGGCGGACGGTGGACCAGGAGCAGGAAACGCTCTAGGAGAGGGAGCAGAAGTGGGGCTCCGGCAGGTTTTCCTTGAATCCGATGAGGGGAAGGAGGAGTCGGGACTATATCTGGGGAAGTCCGACATCGTCGGTGGTGAGGGAGCAGTCATCATACTTGTTCCAGTCACAGGGATCTCGTGGTCGTGGGTAGGGAGCACGAGGGAGGATCGGAGGTCGCGGACATCCCAGACGTGGGCGGTGCGGTCATCGGAGATGGATGCGAAGACATCGGAGTGGCGGGGACTCCAGATGGTGGTGTAGATGCAGTATGAGTGCTTGCAGAAGGTGTGAACGCTGGAGGGGCGGTCGACGGTCCAGAGCTTGACGGAGTCATCCCAGGAGGCAGTGATGTTGGGGATGATCTTCCGGTCGATGTCGTAGTAGATTAAGGTGCGGTTGCGCCTCAAGGTGCACATGAGGTTGCGCTCGTTGCCACCGAGGAAGTCATGCCAGAAGCAGAGGTGAGGAAGAACGTCGTTGAGGGAGAGAGCATAGGGGTTGGAGCGAAGCAACTGGACGAGCATCTGGCCGGCGAAACCGTCGGACTCGAGCTCGGGAGCGCGAGGGGCAAGGGTCTTTTGGATGTTGGTGTAGAGGAGGTGGGGGTGCTAGGAGATGAGGATCTTGATGTGGGCCGGGTAAGGTCGATCTCCTTGCGGAAGCGGAGGATTGAATCTGGGTTCTTGGTGGACTGGCATTTGGCAGGGAGGGTGCGGGAGGCCTTAAAGGCATTTTCGAGGGAGAGGCTGATGGAGGAGATGAGGTATTGGACCATGAAGTGGGCGGTTGCTGGTGGAGGAAGGACATGGGCTGGTGAGGTTGTGGTTGGGACTGTCGATTAGCGGAAGAAGCTTCATGTGGGCATCATCAGGGACTTGGTGAGGCCGACGTTGAACTCAGGGAGGGCCGTGGGGCGATGTGGGAGAATGGAAGAGATGGGGATGATGGAGCAGGAGATCTAGGCCGTGGCGGAAGCACTCGGCATTGATGTGAAGTAGATGAATCTGGGATGTTTGGGGAAAAAAAATATACCCTAATCAATCTGGGCTCTGATACCAAATTGATGCGGGACAGATGTGGGTAGGATTGTGGGCGAGCCTAGAAGTCACCTAGATTAGGATACTACTATATTTTTTTTTATAGAAGGTGGTGAAGGAACAATGGAGATGGAAGGTAGAAATTTGGGCTCTCATAGACTTTGGGACTCATACTCACGGAGAGATCTCTCACCTCTAGGGCATCTCACCCACCTCGCTAATGGAGCCGTTAGAGTGAATCTCAAAGGACATGAGGGTGGTAAGGAAGATGGAATCAAGGAAGGAGATAACTAGACATGGCCTCACATCATGTCTTAGGGTTGGGCCTCACACCCTCTCCTCACGGAGCAAAAAAAGAGTCACTCTTCTCTAAAAAAAAGCTTTTATTCATCAATAGCATTGTTGCCGCTCTCGCCGCCGCGCCCGTGCCACGGATCGGCCGATCCGTCCTGACCGCCTGGCGAGGGAGCCTCCCTTCCCGCGGAAAACCTGCAACAAAGGGGTTAGAGGACCCTGGCCGGGGATCCCGGCGAGGGAGCTCCGACGGTCAAGTCAGTAGACGACGAGAAGGAACAGACTCCCCAGCCGGACCCTCTAAAGGGTTCCAGACTTAGAGAGTTAACTGGTGAAGGAAACGCTCTGGGGACCAGAATCTCGGCTGGGCCTCCTTGCCGAGCCCATGCCCAGTGTTCCCCTCTCGGGATTTCTGGTTTTTCTCTCGGCGCAAGGCCTTGTGCCGGTGCTTCCTCCTTGTCCCCAGGCTAATTGGCTTACCTCGTCGTCCCCAGATTCTTTCTTCTTTATCTCCTTCCGTCGCGCATTTGTCTTTTTCCGCCTCGGAAACTCTCCTCCCCCGTCCACTTCTCTTTTTCCCTTTTCGGTGAAGGGTGCCAGGCGGCTTTCCGACCTCGTCCGCCGGGCCCAGCATGGGAAAGGCAAGGACAGAAGAGAAAGAGGGGAGGGCGGCGCTGGCAGGGCGGCCGGTCAGGCCTCGGGCCCGGTGAGAGCGCCCTCTTCCCCAAGCATGGGCGCCATCTATCTATGGGGCATGTTTCGTCAGGATCGGGTCTCTCGGCTGCGGGTCCTGCCGGGCCGACGCAAGTGATGTTCCGCGTGCCGCCGCCCTCCGTACAGGACGCCGTCTGGGATTCGTACGGCCCGAGGGATGGCCTCGGGGCCCGTCTCTCTCTCCAGGGCCCTCGTCGTACGAGCGGTCTGACCTCGGCTGAGTTGGGCCCGTCTCTGGGGGCCACCTGGCGAAGGGCGAAGGATCAGCCGACCTCGGCTTAGGTGGACCCCTCCTGGGTGGACACCTGGCGAGGTGGCAGGAGGTCGCCTGGCTTCGGCCGAGGTGGGCCCGTCTCCGGGTGGCCACCTGGCGAAGGGTGAAGGATCAGCCGACCTCGGCTTAGGTGGACCCCTCTTGGGCGGACACCTGGCGAGGTGGCAGGAGGTCGCCTGGCTTCGGCCGAGGTGGGCCGTCTCCGGGTGGCCACCTGGCGAAGGGCGAAGGATCAGCCGACCCCGGCTTAGGTGGACCCCTCCTGGGCGGACACCTGGCGAGGTGGCAGGAGGTCGCCTGGCTTCGGCCGAGGTGGGCCATCTCCGGGTGGCCACCTGGCGAAGGGCGAAGGATCAGCCGACCTCGGCTTAGGTGGACCCCTCCTGGGTGGACACCTGGAGAGGTGGCAGGAGGTCGCCTGGCTTCGGCCGAGGTGGGCCGTCTCCGGGTGGCCACCTGGCGAAGGGCGAAGGATCAGCCGACCTCGGCTTGGGTGGACCCCTCCTGGGTGTACACCTGGCGAGGTGGCAGGAGGTCGCCCGACCTTGGCCGACCTCACTTAAGCGGACCCCTCCGGGCCCGGGCGTCAATGAGGTGGTAGAGGAACTCCGAGCCGAGCTCGACCTCGGCGAGGGCGGTTCGCCTTAGGCAGTCGTCGTGCAGTGTAGTCTTGCCGATCCTGACTTTGAGGATGTGGCGCTGACTCCGCCGGGGAAACTTACACGTGGCTTGCTCGTATTCGGCGATACCTGAGCCTGGCCACGTCACTGTCACGGCTATAACAGTTGCCCCCCAGCCCGTCGTTCCGTCGGGGCATCGCAGAACGGAACGTCGGGATTAAATGCGGACATGACGTGGAGAGGCGAAGATCTTGCATCATAATTGCCACGATCCTCGTTGTCGTGGCTCGATGCGGCTGAAGACCTATGGGGAGCCGCCACGCGTCGCCCACTTGCCCATAATCAATGCATCGCTTTGAGGCAGAGGCCGTTACTCTGCTAACGAGGCGTCGGTGTCGGGCGTGCGCCCATGTGGCGACCATCCAGTGGCTTGAGGCGGAATGACGGGTACGGCCGCTGTCGGTTGAGTTTGAAATGGAGGGGACTTTCCAGAACGAGGCCTTTTTCCTTGCTTCGTGGGCGGTTTGCTGCAGGCTAACAACTCCTGTTGCTCGCGCTCGTCTGTGCATTTTCGGTGAGTGCCTCCTTCTTCTCTAGCACCCCCTCCTTCCTTCTCATTTCCTTTCCGATCTTCCTGTCCTTTTCTTTTCTATGGTGCGCCGTCGCCATGTCTCTTCCAACCCGGACGAGGCCGGTCCATCCCGGCCGAGGACTCCATCTTCTTCCTCCTCAGATGAGGAGGTGATTCCGGAGGAGGTCCGCCGGCGTTTGCAACCCGGGGGGATCACCATCGGCATCCCCAGGAGGATCCGGTCCCCTTCGGTTGCACCTGCCGTGCCCCTCCATTCCCTTCTTGCTCTGCCATCTCTTCCTGCTCCGCCTTCTCTTCCTGCCGGTCCCTCCGGTCATGCCTCCACCATGACCGAAGGCGATCTTTCTCTGCTCCGGGATGCCTATGGCATCCCGGGGTCTATTCGTCTGTTTGCTCCGCGGTCCGGGGAGCGCGTCACCATGAGTGGCCCCGGCCGCATAGCTTTCTACGAAGACTTCCTCCTTGGGGGTCTTCGGTTTCCTTTGCATCCTTTCTTTCTTTCCTTCCTCAGCCACTTTCGGCTCGTCCCGGCCCAGCTGGCTCCTAATGCCATCCGGGTCATCTTCTCCTTCATTGTTTTCTGCCACTTCCACGGGTTCGTTGCCCGTTTTTCTCTCTTCAAGGCTTTGTTCATCCTGAAGAAGTGCTCCACCGATGACGGCTGGTGGTACATTTCACCCCGGCCTAGGTGTCTCCGGTTCGACCTCCCTTCCTCGATCAAGGGATGGAAGAGCCGATTTTTCTTCGCCTCGGTCGACGATGTCGACTGGGCTTGGAGTGAGCCGGACCGGTCCCCGAACCGGAATTCCCGAGTCGAGTCGGCGGACCAGGAGTCCTATACCCAGCTCCTGAGTGACGAGGTCCCGGCGCTCGAGGTTCTGCTTTCTGAGCAGAATCTTTTCGAGGCCGGTATCAGTCCCATCCGCGAGACCGGTGAGATTTGGCCCCTCACTGACCTCTGCCCCCCCTCTCTTCATAACTGAGCCAGCTGACTTTCTGTCTCTTTCTTGTCTTGCAGGGATGAAGTTTTCACTGGAGAACCTCTTGGAGGGGGCGGCCCAGCGGGACGTCGTGGAGATAGACGAGCCCGCAACGAAGAGGGCTCGCACGGAGACGAGCCGGGAGGTCGTGGTGGCGACCGTGCCCGGCCCGGTTGCCGTCATTTCCCCGCCCAGGCCACCTCAGGGCGGGGTCACTGATACTTCGGCCACGCGACCTGGCGGCGCCGTAGAGAGAGCTCCAGTGTCTGCCGCTCCGCCCATCGCCGGGCCTGTCATTGCTGCCAGCTCGACAGCACCGCCTTTGGCGATCGCCGGCCCGTCGGTTGCGGCTTCGGCTGAGGGGGCAGCTGCAGCAGGGGCCGGCCCGAAGGCTCCGGCGCCGGTGATCACCCACCGGGACTCGGTCATCCTCGACAGGGGGCTGACAGAGAAGATGATGGAGTACGCTTCCACCGCCCGGGACCGCCGAGCTCGGGGTGGCCGGGATTACGCGGACGCGCTGCTCGGCATCCTTCCGCAGCTCTTCACGGTAAGCCCGAGCTTCTTCCTTTTCCTTTTTCCTATCTCGAGACTTACCTGCCTTTGCTCTGACCTGTGTCGCTTTTGCCATTGCAGATCGGGAACGACGTCCTCCTACTGAGGAATTTCCTCGTAGGGAACGCCAAGAGGGACTCCGAGCGGGAGCAGAAGCTCGGCAAGCTTGCGGCTGACGTCAAGGATTTAATGGAGAAGGGCGCCGAGCTGCGAGCCGACAAGCAAGCCCTCCAGTCCGACCTGGCTCGTTCCGAGGAGCGGAACAAGGAGTTGGAGGCCTCCTTGTCGGAGGAGCGGACCTCCAACCAGCGCCGAACTGAGGAGGAGGCGGCGGAGAAGGCCCGCCTGCAGGCCCATTCCCAATGGCTGGAGCGCCAGCTGGAGGAGGCTCGGCGAGATGCGGCCGCGGCGAAGGACCGGAGCGCCTACGTCAACGGGCTCCTGGAGGCGGCCAAGCGGGAAGCGCAAGAGGCCGTTCCCAAATTCCGGGCTTCCGACGAGTATACGTCGGAGGTCCGGGAGGCTGTCGTGGACTCCTTCCTGAAGGGGTTCCGGATGTGCCGGGAGAAGGTAGGGGCCTTCTTCCCCCAGCTGGATCTGAGCAGAGTCGTAGTCGGTGGCAGGAGGCCAGGAGGTGAGAGCAGGGCTTCCGGCACGGCCGAAGCGACACCTGTGGCGCCGTCGACCAGCGATGCCGCAGCCCCGAAACAGCCCCAGGAGCCGACCGCTGTAGAAGTCGAAGATGCAGCACCCGCGCCTCTGGCAGATGGCTCCGACCCCGCATCCTAGTGATCCCGGCACTGTCCTTTTTGCGTTATTTCTGTTGTTTTTGTTTTTTGGGGAGTCCCGGCCTGTCGGGGCTCCCAGCTTGTACCGACTACTTATGTTAATGAAGATCTAAGCTTTATCGAAACCTTGTTCGTTGTTTCGTCTTACTTTTCTCTTCTTTTCTTTCTGAGATGTCGATCTGGAATACTTGAAATAACTGCAGGCCTGGTCCTCCCATTGCTCAAATCGAAGGATGGGGCCTGCTGAGTCGCGTCGCAGCAGGGCAAGCCTTAGGCGGGCCCGACTTTGGGTCGCCTTCATGCTTGCGCAGACAACACGGTTTCTGCACCGTCTTCTAGGCCGAACCCGGGACCTCCGGATGGAGCTCGGTGCCGCAGGCTTTCTCAAGCCTTGCGCGGCTCTCTGAGCTGTGCTCCGGGCTTGCGCGGGCGAACTGGGTTCGGCGCCACCTTCCAGGCCGAAGCCCAGGATCTTCCGGACTGAGCTCGATGCCACAGGCTTTCTCAAGCCTTGCGCGGCTTGCTGAGCTGTGCTCCGGGCTTGCACGGGCGAACTGGGTTCGGCGCCACCTTCCAGGCCGAAGCCCAGGATCTTCCGGATTGAGCTCGATGCCGCAGGCTTTCTCAAGCCTTGCGCGGCTTGCTGAGCTATGCTCCGGGCTTGCATGGGCGAACTGGGTTCGGCGCCACCTTCCAGGCCGAAGCCCAGGATCTTCCGGACTGAGCTCGATGCCGCAGGCTCTCTCAAGCCTTGCGCGGCTTGCTGAGCTGTGCTCCGGGCTTGCATGGGCGAACTGGGTTCGGCGCCACCTTCTAGGCCGAACCCCAGGATCTTCCGGACTGAGCTCGATGCCGCAGGCTTTCTCAAGCCTTGCGCGGCTTGCTGAGCTGTGCTCCGGGCTTGCGTGGGCGAACTGGGTTCGGCGCCACCTTCCAGGCCGAAGCCCAGGATCTTCCGGACTGAGCTCGATGCCGCAGGCTTTCTCAAGCCTTGCGCGGCTTGCTGAGCTGTGCTCTGGGCTTGCGTGGGCGAACTGGATTCGGCGCCACCTTCCAGGCCGAAGCCCAGGATCTTCCGGACTGAGCTCGATGCCGCAGGCCTTCTTGTTGAAGTTAGAAGGGAGTGTTTGAAGTGGGGAAGCTTTGTTACAGAAATTGGGAGCCTTACATCACTGGTAGTACATTCTCAGGTTCGAGGAGTTCCATGTCCGGGGGAACCTGGCACCTCCCAATTCTTCCAAGTAATATGCTCCATGAGGGAGGGCTTCTGCCACCCGATACGGGCCTTCCCAGTTGGGCGATAGCTTGCCGCATTCCCGTGGTTGGGAGGCTTCGGCGCGCCGGAGGACCAAGTCTCCGGGACGAAAAACCTTAGGCCGCACTCGGGAGTTGTAATATCTGGCTACACGTTGCCGGTACGCCGCCATTCGGATTCGGGCCCTGTCCCTTGTTTCCTCGAGAAGGTCTAGGTTGAGCATCATCCTGGCCGGGTTTTCTGTCTCGTCGTATTGCTCCACGCGCAGCGTGGGTAGGCTGAGCTCGATCGGGATGACTGCCTCGGCTCCGAAGACGAGGTTGAATGGAGTTTCGTCGGTAGCCGTCCTTGGGGTGGTGTGGTATGCCCAAAGGATGCTGGGAAGCTCATCGGCCCACCTGCCCTTGGCCTGGTCCAGCCGCGTGCGGAGGCCCTGAAGAATGGTCCTATTCGTGACTTCGGCCTCCCCGTTGGTCTGAGGGTGCGCCACCGAGGTAAAGCGATGCCTGATGCCGAGGTCGCTGCAGAATTCTTCGAATTCCCAGCAGTCGAACTGGCGTCTGTTGTCGGTGACCACAGTGTAGGGGAGGCCGAAGCGGCAGACGATGGACTTCCAGAAGAACTTGGCGATGTTTGCTTCGGTGATCCTTGCTAAGGGTTCGGCCTCGACCCACTTCGTGAAGTAGTCGATAGCCACTATCAAGAACTTCCGCTGGCCCGACGCCGGCGGGAATGGGCCCAGGAGGTCCATCCCCCACTGGGCGAACGGTCAGGGGGCTGAGAGCTGAGAGATTGGGTTGGAGGGTTGCCGCTGCACCGTGGCGTGACGCTGACACCGGTCGCATTTCTTCACGAAGTCGGCGGCGTCTTCCTTCATTGTTTCCCAGAAGTAGTCCTGACGGAGGGCCTTGTACGCCAATGCCCTGCCCCCCACGTGGTTCCCGCAGATGCCTTCGTGAATCTCCTGGAGCACAAGCTTGGCTTCTGTGGGTCCTACGCACTTGAGGAGGGGGCAGGAGTAGGATCTTCGATACAACTGCCCGTCCATCAGGACAAAGCGCACGGCCTTCTTCCTGATGAGGCGAGCCGCCTGTCGGTCCTCCGGCAGGGTGCCGCTGGCGATGTACGCAGCGTACTTGTCCATCCAGCTGGGCTCCTGGCTGACCTGATGAACCCCCACCGGTGCTTCGAGGCTTGGGACCTCAATGCGCTCCACATGAGCGCGTCCCAGCATCGTGTCCGGCAGGGTCGCCAGCCAGGAGAGGGCATCCGCACGGGCGTTCTCCTCGCGGGGGATGTGGAAGATGTTGAAGCGGCGGAACTTAGATGCGCCCGCCTTGACGAGCTCCAAGTACTTCGCCATTTGGGGGTCGTGCGCGACGTACTCCCCGGATACCTTCCCCGCTACGAGCTGGGAGTTAGTGAAAGCTCTGAGGTTGGTCACGCCCAGCTCGCGGGAGACTCTCAGTCCGGCAAGAAGTGCCTCGTACTCCGCCTGGTTATTTGTTGCGGGGAATTGGAAACGGAGTGCGCACTCGGCGACGACCCCGTCGCCGTTGGCAAGGATGAGCCCAGCTCCGCTCCCACCGGAGTTCGAGGCTCCGTCCACATGGAGGATCCAGGCATCCTCTCCGGGCTCATCGGCGCCAACCTCCATCGGCTGGGCCGGGGGATCTTCCTCGGGCTCCTTGCCCAAGCCTGCACACTCGACCAAAAAATCGGCCAGCACCTATGCCTTCATGGCCGACCTTGGCCTGTATGCAATGTCGAACTCGCTGAGTTTTAGTGCCCACTTGGCCAACCGTCCCGAAGTATCAGGTCGGTTGAGCACCGCTTTCAGCGGTTGGTCCGTCAAGACGGCGATGGGGTACGCTTGGAAATAGGGCCTGAGATGCTGGGCAGACACTATTAGCGCAAAAACAAGTTTCTCGGGCTGGGAATACTTGACCTCCGCGTCTCGGAGGAGTTTACTGGTATAGTACACCGGCCGCTGGAGCCCCTGGTCATCGGTTCGGACCAAGACAGAGCTGACGGCCTCCGGGGTAACCGCCAAGTAGAGGGCAAGCTCCTCCCCCTCCTCGGGCCTGGACAGTAAAGGTGGCGATGCGAGCGTCTTCTTCAGCTCCTCGAAGGCCCGCTGACATTCCTCGGTCCAAGCAAAGCCATTCATCTTCCTCAGCACCTTGAAGAAGGGACGGCAGCGGTCCGCCGACCTGGAAATAAAATGGCTGAGGGCCGCGACTCGACCGGTCAGTCGTTGCACCTGCTTCTTGGAGGCGGGCTGCTCCATGTCCAGGATGGCCTGGACCTTCTCCGGGTTGGCCTCGATCCCTCTTTGAGTCACCATAAACCCTAAGAACTTACCGGCGGAGATGCCAAAAGCGCACTTCGCCGGGTTCAGCTTCATCTGGTGGCGCCGGAGGTTGCCGAACGTCTCCGTCAAGTCAGCCACGTGGTCCGAATCAAGTTTGCTCATCACCAGCATGTCGTCCACGTACACCTGCATGTTGCGGCCTATCTGGTCTTTGAAGATTTTACTGACCAGACGTTGATACGTCGCACCCGCATTCTTGAGGCCGAAAGGCATCATCCTGTAGCAAAAAGTCCCGCGGTCAGTTATGAAGGCAGTGTGCTCTTCATCCTCCGGGTTCATCCGGATCTGGTTGTATCCGGAGAAGGCGTCCATGAACGACAAAAGGCGATGCCCCGAGGTGGTGTCGACCAGCTGGTCGATCTTTGGAAGAGGGAAGCTGTCCTTTGGGCAAGCTCGGTTGAGGTCGGTGTAGTCCACACAGATCCTCCACTTACCGCTACTCTTTTTTACCATGACCACGTTTGCCAGCCAGCTAGGGTATTGGACCTCTCGGACGAAACCGGCGACGAGGAGCTTCTCTACTTCCTCGTTGATCGCCTTCTGCCTCTCCATGGCGAAGCTTCTCTTCTTCTGGCGGACCGGGCGGCAACTTGGGTCCACGTTCAGCCTGTGCATAATAACCTCGGGCGTGATGCCCGGCATGTCGGCTGCTGACCAGGCGAACACGTCAGCGTTGGCGCGGAGGAACCCCAGCAAGCGGGTTCGCTCTTCCTCGGGGAGCTGGGCCCCGACTTGCACCGTCTTCAGGGGATCCGAACCGAGGGGAAAAGTCAGCAGGCGCTCTACGGGTCCTCCCCTGGGTTCCTTCTCTCTCAGATCGAGGTCGTCGATATCATGGGCGAGCTTCACGCCCCTGGCGCCTGGGACCGTCTGGAGGCAGAGTGGGACTGGCTGGATCGTCCCCTTCATCTCTCCGAGCCCGGAAGGCGTGGGGAACTGCACCAACAGCCTCCTCGTGGAGATGGTGGTGTCCAGTCGGTTGAGCCCGGGACGCCCGAGAATGGCGTTGTAAGGCGAAGGGAGCCTGACGACGGTGAATGTTATTAGAACGGTCGCTTGCCGTGGCGGGGATCTGGCAGTGACCGGAAGAGTGATTTCCCCCTCGACCCCCACTGAGTCCCCTGTAAAACCTACCAGGGGGTGTGCACTGGCTTCAGCTGTTCGGGGGACAAATTCATCCGAGAGAACGCATCGTAAAAAAGTATATCAGCCGAGCTTCCACTATCCACCATGATTTGATGTACAGGATGCTTCGCGATGGTCATCTCGACCACCACGGCATCGTTGTTTACATTATCATTAATTTCTCCTCCTTTGGGAGGGATTACATTCTCCGGGACTTCCCGGGCTCTCTTCATTGCTCGGCCGGGCCCGCGCGAGATCATGCCCACGGGCTTCTCCATTGGGCGGTTGTCGATCGCAGGGACAGGCGGTAGGGCTGCGAGCGGCTACCCTTCGGAGGGGGCCTCGCTCTTGACGAACTTCCTGAGGTAACCCCTGCTGATCAGCTCCTCAATCTCCCGCTTCAGATGGCGACACTCCTCCGTGTCATGCCCGTGCTTGCGATGGAACTGGCAGTACTTTGATTTGTCTCGGGCGGCTCTCGGGTTCTGAGGAGGAGGTCGACGGAGGTAGCGCTCGCCCTCGATTTCCATGAGGATCTTCGTTCGAGGTGCGAGGAGAGGGGTGTACCTCCGCTCTGGAGTGGCTTCGCCCCTCGGCCTTGGATTTGGGCGGAGGTCGGCAGATGGCCCGGGCCTCCGAGCTCCCGGGGTGTCCCTCGGGAGCGGCTTCTTTGGAGTCTTCCCGTCCAGCTCTCGACGGGTGCGGTCGGCCTCCTCCGCTCAGATGTACTTGTGGGCGCGGAGGAGGAGCTCGGAATACGTCCTGGGGGCTTCTTGTCCAGGGAATAGGTTAGGCGGGACGTCTTGAGTCCACGCTTCAAGGCCAGCATGGCGACGGGTTCGTCCAAGCTGTAGATCTCCAGTGCTGCAGTCTTGAACCGGGTGATGTAGTCCCGGAGCAGCTCCTGGTCCTGCTGGCGGATGGAAAAGAGGCTGTCCACCTCTCTTGGCACCTTTCGACAAGCGTCGAAGTGCGCCACAAACTTTCCTTCCAACTGATGGAAGGAGCAAATGGACCCGGGCTCGAGGCGGGCGAACCAGACTCGAGCGGCCTTCCGAAGGGTTGCCGGGAAGGCGATGCATAGAAGGGCGTCGGTGGCTCCCTGGACCCTCATAAGAGCCTTATAGCTCTCCAAATGATCCAGGGGGTCGGTGGTTCCGTCGTAGGGATCCACCTGCGGCATGCGGAACCGTTTCGGGATCGGTTATGCCTGGATTTCTTCAGAGAAAGGGGGGCGGGAGTCGTAGCCCGCCGGGTCTGCCGACGAGTTCTGCAGGTCTGCCTGGACTCTCATAGACTTTGGGAATCATACTCACGGAGAGATCTCTCACCTCTAGGGCATCTCACCCACCTCGCTAATGGAGCCGTTAGAGTGAATCTCAAAGGACATGAGGGTGGTAAGGAAGATGGAATCAAGGAAGGAGATAACTAGACATGGCCTCACATCATGTCGTAGGGTTGGGCCTCACACCCTCTCCTCACGGAGCAAAAAAAGAGTCACTCTTCTCTAAAAAAAAGCTTTTATTCATCAATAGCATTGTTGCCGCTCTCGCCGCCGCGCCCGTGCCACGGATCGGTCGATCCGTCCTGACCGCCTGGCGAGGGAGCCTCCCTTCCCGCGGAAAACCTGCAACAAAGGGGTTAGAGGACCCTGGCCGGGGATCCCGGCGAGGGAGCTCCGACGGTCAAGTCAGTAGACGACGAGAAGGAACATACTCCCCAGCCGGACCCTCTAAAGGGTTCCAGACTTAGAGAGTTAACTGGTGAAGGAAACGCTCTGGGGACCAGAATCTCGGCTGGGCCTCCTTGCCGAGCCCACACCCAGTGTTCCCCTCTCGGGATTTCTGGTTTTTCTCTCGGTACAAGGCCTTGTGCCGGTGCTTCCTCCTTGTCCCCAGGCTAATTGGCTTACCTCGTCGTCCCCAGATTTTTCCTTCTTTATCTCCTTCCGTCGCGCATTTATCTTTTTCCGCCTCGGAAACTCCCCTCCCCCGTCCACTTCTCTTTTTCCCTTTTCGGTGAAGGGTGCCAGGCGGCTTTCCGACCTCGTCCGCCGGGCCCAGCATGGGAAAGGCAAGGACAGAAGAGAAAGAGGGGAGGGCGGTGCTGGCAGGGCGGCCGGTCAGGCCTCGGGCCCGGTGAGAGCGCCCTCTTCCCCAAGCGTGGGCGCCATCTATCTATGGGGCCTATTTCGTCAGGATCGGGTCTCTCGGCTGCGGGTCCTGCCGGGCCGACGCAAGTGATGTTCCGCGTGCCGCCGCCCTCCGTACAGGATGCCGTCTGGGATTCGTACGGCCCGAGGGATGGCCTCGGGGCCCGTCTCTCTCCCCAGGGCCCTCGTCGTACGAGCGGTCTGACCTCGGCTGAGTTGGGCCCGTCTCTGGGGGCCACCTGGCGAAGGGCGAAGGATCAGCCGACCTCGGCTTAGGTGGACCCCTCCTGGGTGGACACCTGGCGAGGTGGCAGGAGGTCGCCTGGCTTCGGCCAAGGTGGGCCCGTCTCCGGGTGGCCACCTGGCGAAGGGCGAAGGATCAGCCGACCTCGGCTTAGGTGGACCCCTCCTGGGCGGACACCTGGCGAGGTGGCAGGAGGTCGCCTGGCTTCGGCCGAGGTGGGCCATCTCCGGGTGGCCACCTGGCGAAGGGCGAAGGATCAGCCGACCTCGGCTTAGGTGGACCCCTCCTGGGCGGACACCTGGCGAGGCGGCAGGAGGTCGCCTGGCTTCGGCCGAGGTGGGCCATCTCCGGGTGGCCACCTGGCGAAGGGCGAAGGATCAGCCGACCTCGGCTTAGGTGGACCCCTCCTGGGTGGACACCTGGCGAGGTGGCAGGAGGTCGCCTGGCTTCGACCGAGATGGGCCGTCTCCGGGTGGCCACCTGGCGAAGGGCGAAGGATCAGCCGACCTTAGCTTGGGTGGACCCCTCCTGGGTGTACACCTGGCGAGGTGGCAGGAGGTCGCCCGACCTTGGCCGACCTCACTTAATCGGACCCCTCCGGGCCCGGGCGCCAATGAGGTGGTAGAGGAACTCCGAGCCGAGCTCGACCTCGGCGAGGGCGGTTCGCCTTAGGCAGTCGTCGTGCAGTGTAGTCTTGCCGATCCTGACTTTGAGGATGTGGCGCTGACTCCGCCGGGGAAACTTACACGTGGCTTGCTCGTATTCGACGATACCTGAGCCTGGCCACGTCACTGTCACGGATGTAACAAGCATCTTTTTATAAAGAGATTAGGGGCCTATTTATAACGTTCTAAGCCCCATTTGAAATTCAAATTTTACATGAAAAGAGGGAGAAATGTAGTTACAAATTTGAATTTCAAATTTCATGAAAAGGGGCACCAAATCTGAAAATCTGTATGGGATTTCAAAATGGAGTGCCAAGTGTCTCCATGTGGCTGCCAAGTGTCTCCAAATCTAAAAATCTGCATAGAATTTCAAAATGGGGTGCCAAGTGTCTCCATGTGGTTGCCAAGTGTCTCCAAATTTGAGAATCTGCATGCATGGGTGCCAAGTGTCTCCATGTGGGGACCTTTTTATGTGGAGGATGAAATGATCTTCAAATTTAAATTTATTTGCATCAAAATTCATATTGTGATTCATGCTGCTTCGAGATTCGTGCCACTCTGGGATTCATGCAGGTCGATGTCCCCATCATTCCTCTAAGGTGTGGAGAACTCGACTCTGTCGAGTTTGGGTCAGGCTCCAGCTTCAGCTTGACTTCAGGCTCCGGGAACTCCAAACTCTAGCTTGATATAACCATGATCTTTTTTTTTTAATCAGCTTTACTTTGAAAATGGTGCAACTTTGAGATTGGTGCGGCTTTGAAATACGTGCAGCTTTAAGGAGTATGCAGCTCTGAAATTTGTGCTAAGTTGAAGTTGGCAAGAGGGAGGGGGATTTGCTTTCATGTTCGTGCGATCTTTCTCCTTCTTCACGGACTGAAACCAGAATAGGGGAGGATCTTCGCGGAGGGGTTCACCGACGGGCTCTCCGGCGACGGCGCTGGGAAGGAAACGGTGGCATAACAGGAAGAAGGCCGGCACGGTGGCACTGCAACATGGGCGTGGGCGGCACAGATGCGGGGAGAGGAAGGAGGAGTTTAGCCATTCGGGGGGGTTGGCATCGTCAAGGAACGGAGGAGACGGCCGGCCAGACTATAATAGCAATGATGAGAAGGATTAGGTTGAGGGTCATCGTATGGGTGCCCTTAGGTTGCTCAATGCCATCAAGGATCAAGTGGGAGAGCAGCCTAAGCCATCTAAGCAGCAGCAGCCAAAGTAGCAGCAACGGTTGAAGCCACACCAAACTCACCAACATGCTAGTCAGCGAACCAATGAACTCATGTATGTACAAGTGGAGCTTAATGGTCATGCAACCCAAGCGATGGTGGACATAGAGGTGACCCATAACTTTGTTGCTCTTCGTAAAGCTACCTGCCTTGGATTGAAGCTGGAAGGGGATTCTAGTAGAATGAAGGCAGTGATTTGAAAGCTGGACTTGCAAGGGAGGTGCTAATGTAGTTGGATCTTGGTACGGAAAAGCCAATTTCATGGATGTACCATTAGATGATTTCTAGGTGATTTTGGATATGGCATTTTTTCAAACAACTAGGGTGGTTCTTATGCCATTCCTAGATGCATTGTATATGATGGGGGATGAGTCCCCTTATGTTGTTGCTGTTACACGGCGAACTCAGGGAGGGATGCAACACATCTCTTCTCTTCAACTGAAGAGGGAATGAAGAAGGGAGAATTAACCTATGTGGCTGTTATGAAGCTGGAATTTGAAATCAAGGACATGGATCCCTTGCCTCCTGGGGTGGTTAAAGTCTTGTAGGAGTTTGAAGATGTGATGCCTCCCAAGTTGCCGAAGACTCTACCACCTTGGTGGGCAGTGGATCACAAAATCGAGCTAGAGGCAGGTGCAAAGCCTCCTTCTCATTTGCCTTATCGCATGGCTCCACCAGAGCTTGCAGAACACTTGAAACAACTTGATGAGCTGTTAAAGAGAGGGCTCATTTGTAGCTCAAAGGCCACCTTTGGAGCCCTGGTACTCTTTCACAAGAAACATGATGGGAGTCTTTGCTTATGTATTGATTACCAAGCCTTGAACAAGGTGACTGTGAAGTATAAGAACCCATTCCTCTAATGCAGACTTGTTTGATCAACTAGGTAAGGCACGATATTTCTCCAAGCTAGATCTAAGATCCAGGTATTAGCAAGTCCGGATCGCAGAGAGAGATGAAAGAAAGACTACTTGTGTGACAAGGTATGGGGCATTTGAACTTTTGGTAATGCCTTTCAGATTCAGCAATGCCCTAGCCATGTTTTGCACACTAATAAACCAATTATTTCATGACTATCTTGACAAATTAGTGGTGGTATACCTAGATGATATTATCATGTATAGCAGACTGGAGGAATAAATAAAGCACTTGCAGATCATCTTTCAAGTTTTGTGGGAGAACTCCCTCTATATGAAGGAGAAATGTTACTTTGCCCAGGAAGAGATTCTGTTCTTAGGCCATCATATTGATGGTGGCATGATCCCAATGGATCAGGAGAAAGTCCAAGCTATACAAGAGTAGCAGGCCTCTACCAAAGTGATGGAGCTGCGATCTTTCTTGGAGCTTGCCAACTACTATAGATGGTTTATTGCGGGTTACTTCCATCGAGCCGCACCATTGACTAAACTATTGAAGAAGGATCAATCATGGGATTTGTCTCCAAGGTGCCAAGAAGATTTTGAGGACTTGAAAGCTATAGTGATGGAGGAGCCATGCTGCGGCTTCTAGACTATAATTTATCCTTTGAAGTCCATATTGATGCCTCAAACTTTGCTATTGGAGGGTACCTAGTTCGGGAAGGACATCTAGTAGCTTTTGAAAATCAGAAGCTGAATGACACGGAGAGGTAATATACTATTCATGAGAAGGAGATGATATCAATTGTTCACTATCTAAGGGTGTGGAGGCACTATCTCTTTGGATCATGATTTGTGGTGAAGATTAATAATGTGGCCCTTAGCTACTTCCAAACATAGAAGAAGCTATCTCCAAAATAAGCTTGCTGGCAGGACATCTTAGCGGAGTTGACATGACCCTGAATATAAGCTAGGGCATATGAACCATATAGCTGATGCCTTGAGCCACAAGGCCAAGCTCGTTGCTCTAAAGGTAGAAGAGCAAGGGCGAGCCAGCCAAGTTCAAGCAACTCTTTTAACAAAAAATTGAGATTGACTGCTGAAGGATCCCATAGCTGTTACCTTGAAGTAACTCATTGATGAAGGGAAGGCATGATGGTTTTGGTCTAAAGATGGGCTCATTTTGATAAAAGGACATTGAGTATGTATGCCTCATGTGGACAACCTTAGAAGAGAGAACTATTACAGGAATGTCATGGCACTCTTTGGGCTAGTCACCCAGGAATGCTCCGAACTCTTGTCCTCTTGGAGAGAGAGTATTATTAGTCAAAGATGGGAGAGGATGTGAAAGAGCATGTCCAGACATGTCTCATTTGCTAACAGGACAAGGTAGAGTGGAGCAAACTTGGTGACCTTCTTGAACCTTTGCCTGTGTCGGAGTGGCCATGGGAGAGCATCTCTATGGACTTTATCTCGAGTTTGCCAAAAGTGGAGTGTTGGTCGATCCTAGTGGTGGTAGCTCGGTTCTCAAAGTATAGCATCTTCATCCCAGCACCCCTGTATTATTCCGTGGAGGAGGCGGCTTGACTCTTCTTGAAGCATGTTTCAGTACTAGGGTATTCCTCAGAACATTGTCAGTGACAGAGACTCCAGGTTCTTGGGTTAATTTTGGACTGGGCTTTTCAAGCTATTGGTGCCCAAGTTATACTTCTCCACTAGCCTTCACCCTCAAATTGATGGCCGATGGAAAGAATAAATGCTCTCCTTGAGCAATACTTGTGGCACCTTGTAAGTGCCAACCAAAGGGAATGGGTGAAACTACTTGACATTGCCAATTCTCCTATAACTTGTAGCAGAGCTTTGCATCAGGCAAGAGCCCCTTTAAAATCATCACTAGATAGCAACCCTTCACTCCGCATACAATAATTATGGGGCATACTAGGAATAGCCCATTTTCATATCATTTAGCCAAGGAGTGGCACTGCAATGCTGAGATTACACGAGCATACCTGGAGACGGCTTTCAAGAAGATGAAGAAGTGGGCCGATATAGGAAGGAGACCTTTAGACTTTAAGAAAGGCGACATGGTGTTGGTCAAGCTCCAACCAGCCCAACATCAGTTCTTTTGCAAAGTGCATAAAGGACTGGTTTGCAAGCATGAGGTTCCTTTTCCCATCCTTGAAAGGGAAAGAAATGTATCATACTAGGTGTAACTTCCTGCATAGCTCAAGATACATCCAGTGTTTCATGGAAGCTACATCAAACCATTCCAAGCTGATTAGAAGGATCCTATGAGGAACATGTCAAGCAATTCGACCCCTACTACTGCCTCCTTAGAGAGAGGTTGACAACATTTTGGTGGATAAGGTCTGATGTGGCTAGAAGCTGACGTGGCACTCGCATCCAACATGGCTATTTGCTGACATGGCATATGAGTCTGACATGGCACCCAGTGTCCGACATGGCTGACCGTTGACGTGGCATACATGATTTGTGCCTTGGTCGAGTAGAGCTTCCGGCCAAGTAGAGCTCCTGGCCAAGTAGAGCTCCCGATCGAGTAGAGCTCCTAGCCAAGTAGAGCTCCCAGTCGAGTAGAGCTCCTGGTTGAGCAGAGCTCCTGGCCGAGCAGAGCTCCTGGCCAAGTAGAGCTCTTAGCCGAGTAAAGCTCCTTATCGACTTGAACCCTGGTTGCAGGAAGAGTTGGCCCCTGTGGGTTAGGGAAGGAGAGAAGGATCGAAGGATGCATCAACCCCAAGCAAGTGTGTATGGCTTGCTTGGTCCCAACGATGCTGGATAGCGACTGAGGAGAGCGGGGTCATTATCTATGCCAAACTAGTCGCGACATCCTATGAAGGGGGAGTGGCATACCGCCAGTCTCGTGTCCCTCACAGGGGCGTGCTCTGTCGGGATAGTGAGCTATGGGGCATGCCATCTCTCTCCAATACAGGAAGTCCTACCGAGACTCTGGTCTTTGTAGGATCTGCACCCTTCCCCTGAGGGCAAGCCCTGCAGCATGCTACCTATATCTGGAGTTGGGAAGTCCTATTGGGACTCTAGTTTCTATCCCATGGGGTCTTGCTAGGCCTGCACCTTCCCCCAGGAGGATGTGCCATAACACGCTGCCTCCCTCCAATACAGGAGGTCCTACTGAGACTCCGATCTTTGTGAGATCTGCACCATTTCCAGGAGGACAAGCCTTGCAGCATGCTGCCTAAATCCAGTGCAGGGGAGTCCTATCGGAACTCCAGTTTCTGTCCTATGGGGCCCTACCAGGCCTTTACCTTCCTCCAGGAGGATGTGCCACAGCATGCCGCCTGCAGCTAATACTGAGGGCCCTGCCGGGACTCCAGTCTCTATCCCACAAAGTCCTGCAAAGCCTACACCCTTCTCAGGAGGAAGGTACATTGCCATGACATCCGATTCTGCCTGCTAACAATGGCTCCTATATATATCGATAAGAGGGACCTCCGATGAAGGTGAGAAAGAAGAAGCGGCAAGTAACTCTCACTACTGAGAAAGAAATCCATTCTCTTAAAAAAGCCTCTTCACGGTGGTCAGCTAGGCCTCCATGATGGAGGATCTGTTATCCTTGATCGCTATACTAACTTGATTGTCAGAGTGTCCTCATTAGGATATTCGATCCGGGTTCTCTCTTTTTTGAGAGCGTTTTGAGAGGAGGCATCCGATGATGCCCTAAGCGATGGACACGACCTCGAGACCCATCGAGTTTATAGGCAGGAAGCAATCTTGGCGGCAATAGATTGGCAAGCCAGGTAGGAAAAAGAGCGAAATGAGAGTAGCAAAAAAAGACACCACTAACCACATAGCCAAGAGACCACTACATTGTTACAACAGTCCAATGGTTATGACATGTGCGTAGGAAGCTTCTGCTCGCGATGTTGAGAACTCGTCCTACCACAGAGACCGATGCAATCAAGAGGTGGAGCTTCCAACTCCACTGCCCCCACCATAGGAAGACCAGTATATGCAAGTTGCTGTGCTTGTACAGTAGGTCCAATCCTTGACTATGGCGGTGCATTGTCTACAGCACCAGCATCGATCTATGACGATGCAGCAAAAACCAGGAACCCCCGCAACCCCCATTGCCATGTCCCCCACAAGTTTTCAATCCTTCCAGCAAGGACAGTCCCGAGTGTGGGCCGCATTATACCCGTGCTCCCCACATCACCCATGGAAAGGCAAGCGTGCTCTGAGTGACGGGCACTGGAATAGTTCAGCCATCCGGGAGAACCGCTCCTTGGACTTGTGATATGACGACCCCTTGCACCGATGGCAGAAGCACGATAGGGGGCTCAAGCATGAGCTCCCCCAATCTTGGCCTTCTCCACCGATGGCTTCAACCGAGGGATCGATCGACGAGGCCATCAGATGGTAGGTTGAGGAGCGCCTGGAGGAACACCATCACAGACTGGCCAATCTTGCCCACTAGTTTGCCGACCTCCAGGGCACTTCCCGTGAGCCGGCGGGCTATAATGCCCGCCCTCCTATCTCCCACCAGATTTAGGAGGAACCAATTCCCAGCCATTCTGCATGCCCCAACTGGATCCCTATGATGAGATCATGGACCCCTTGGATTACCTTGAGAGATACAAGGCCTGGCATGCATGTCCAGGGGTGACCAACGCCCTCCTCTGTACCGCCTTCCCAGCTATGCTCCGTAAGGCGGCTCAAGTCTGGTACTTCTGCCTCGAGCCAGGGAGCATCGACTTCTTTGAGCAACTAGAGAGAAAGTTCATGGCATACTTCGATACCTACCATAAGGTGCCACGAGAAGATGATAACCTTTTTTTGATTTGCCAGCAGGATCACGAGTCCCTTAGGGACTACGTGACCTGCTTCAAGGTGGTCGCTCTAGAAATCTATAACCTAGACGGGCCTGTTGCCATGTTGGCCCTGAAGAGAGGACTTAGAACCTCTCGCTTTACTTACTCCCTCAACTAAAAGCCCTCTAAGTCTTATTCAAAGCTCCTACTCCATGCCTAGAAGTACATTCATGCAGAAGAAGCCAACCACGTTCGAAGAGAGTTAGATAGGAGGCCTCTAAAAAGGCAAGCCCGTGAAGAGCCGAGCAAGCCATGGGGGTGGAAGGTTACTCCAACCTCCCAAACAAGTCCCAAGCTGAAGGACACCCCTAACAAGGATAGGGGATATACTCCTCTCCTCATCCCGAGAGCCAAGATCCTAATGAAGATCGAGGATGAACTATTCCTACATCACCCTCCCCCATTGAAGTCGTTCAGTGACTGTGACAAGTCCAAGTACTACCAATTTCATAGAGACCACAGCCATGACACCGAGGAGTGTCACTACTTAAAGAAGGAGATCGAGGAGTTGATCTGGCAAGGCTACCTTGAAAAATGTGTTAGGAAGGGCTCCATCCGGGGTCCAAGGCACCGAGGCCCACCACACCGCTATCAAAACTAGCCCATGGAGAAGCTGGTGGGAATGATCACCTGGGAGGCAGGTCGAGGGCCAAAAAGGACTAGAGGCAAGGAGAGGACTACTGATGTAATCTCCTTGATGGGGAGAGACCTAATGGGGGAAGAAAACCCGAATACCCATATAATGAAGCTATTATTATAGATATGACAATAGCAAAACATTCTGTAAGAAGGATTATGGTTGATAGTGGAAGCTCCTCAAATATCCTTTTTTATGATGCCTTTGCAAGGATGAATCTATCTCCCGACTTGCTAAAGCTGGTATCACACCTCTAGTTAGCTTCACTAGGGACTTTGTTGGGGTCAAAGGAAAAATCATGCTCCCGGTCATGGCTGGATCACCACCTCGACAAAGCATGGTCCTGATGACTTTCATGTTGTCAAGCTCCCTTTGGCTTATTATGTATCTTGGGGCGACCCAAGCTGAACCTACTTGTTGCTGTCATCTTAACCAGATGGCTCTTTGTCCAATTCCCAACCCCATACGGGATTGAGAAAATGAGAGGAGATCAACAGACGGCCCGATACTGTTTGCAAACAGTCCCTGGGGTCGAAAAAGCTGAGGAGAGCCCTACCATGGACCACTTGGACCAAAGAGAGTAGGAGGCAAGAGGGGGGGCCATTGTGCACCTGCTCTCATTTCTCCTCGGTGAAGATCCCTTGAAGACGGTGCAGGTGGGAGCCCTCCTGTTGAGAAGGAAAGAGCCTGGTTGCTAAGCTTCCTACAGACGAATACAGATATTTTTGCTTGGTTCGCATCGGACATGCCTGGGATTCCTCTTGATATAATCACCCATAGGCTGAATATCGATCCCACCCAAGTATCGACCAGTCTGGTAAAAGAAGAGGAGTTTTGCACTGGAATAGCAGTGGGCGATAAATGAGGAGGTCGAGAAGCTACTTGCTGTGGGTTTCATTCGAGACATACATTACCCCTGGTGGCTTGCAAATATGGTCATGGTCAAGAAAGCTAGCAAAAAATGAAGAATTTATATGGACTACACCGACCTCAATCAGGCGTATCCAAAGGATAGCTTCCTACTATCTAAGATCGACTAGCTCATGGATACGACATCTGGATATAGGCTACTCAACTTTATAGATGTATTCTCGGGATACAACTAGATCCGCATGGACTGGGAGGATGAGAAGCACATTGCATTCATAATGGACATAGGGACATTCTGCTATAAGGTAATGCCATTCAGTTTAAAGAACGTGGGAGCAACTTACTTGCGACTGGTTAGCAAGGTCTTCAATGACCAAATTGGCCACAATATGCAAGTCTATGTGGATGACATGCTCATCATGAGTGGCCAAGAGTCAGACCATATTGCCGACTTGATAGAGGCTTTCGACAATCTCCACCTTCATCGAATAAAGTTGAACCCGACGAAGTGCGCATTTGGTATTACGGCTAGGAAGTTCCTGGGCTTCATGGTCACCCAGCATAGAATCGAGGAATATCTTGAGAAGATATAGGCCATCATGGACATGAAGCATCTAACTTTGAAGAAGGAGGTCCAGCACCTGACCAGCCATGTCGCTACTCTAAACTAGTTTATTTCATACTCAGTCGAGCATTACCTATCATTCTTCAAGGTGCTACACAAAATGCGTGACTTTACCTGGTTGGAGAAGTGCAGGGAGGCCTTCGAGGGGTTGAAGAAATCCCTTGCCTCGCCTCCTTTGCTTTCAAGGCTAGAGGTCGGAGAGGAGCTCCTCCTCTACCTGGCCATATCTCCCGAAGTAGTTAGCTTAGTGTTGGTCCGCACCCACAAGGATGACACCCAGAAGCTAGTTTACTACACCAGCAAGGCACTACATGATGAGGAAATCAAGTATACTGATCGAAGAAAGTTGTTTTTATGCTAGTCATGTTTTCTCAGTATCTCAGGCCCTATTTTCAAGCTTATTCGATTGTGGTCCTCATTGACTAACCTTTGAGGGCCATCCTGAGCCGACCAAATATCTCGGGTTGCTTAGCCAAATGGGTGATGAAGCTTAGCAAGTTTGACATCTTGTATTACCCGAGACCATCTCAAATGGCCCAAGTCTTGGCTAACTTCTTGGTGGAGTGCTGATAGGCTACAATGTTATCATTAAGACACCACGACTATCAATTTAATTAATCAACTTTTAAATAAAATTAAAAATATATAGAAAGAATGAGTCAGGTCGAATCCATGAAGAAGGAAGTGCTTAGGATAATTTGAAATCTTTGATTTTTTATAAAATAAAAGAAAAATATTTTTGAGTCGAGAAAAATAAAAATTAAAAGTGTAAAAGAACATAAAAACTTGGTACATTCCTATTAATTAGATCTTAGCATCTACTTGCAATAAAAATAAATAATAAGAATTTAAAGTGTAATATTGCATTAATTAAAAGAAGAATTTAATTACAAGAAATTAAAAATAATAATTAAATAAACTATGAAAAGTAGTAACAAAGTATCCGAAGTCGATTGGTACAGTCTCATTAGGAAGTTGGTTGATGTCACTTTGCCTTCTTCTATCATACTCTATAGAGCAAACTGGGCTTCCTCTTCTTCTTCCTCTTTGGATATTGATTTTGAAGATGGAATAAGCTTGAAGATGGTGTAGCAGACAGAACTCTCCTCTAAGAAATCTCACTCTTAGAGGCCAATTCTCAACCCATAGCTAAGCCCTCTATCCTATACCATACCCTCTTTTCAGGATGCCTTTCTCTTGTAGCATGGGGTCCTTTAAATAGAGCTCATCTAGAGCTTCCTCCTGATTAAATTTGAAGTCAATCGAGCTCAAGATCGGCCAGATATCACATGAAAAATTCTCAGCCATTCATTCTGCATCATAGCCTTGATTGCACCATAATTCATGCAACACAGCTTTCTTTCCTTCTCAGCCGAGCAGGGTCCCAGCCCGGACTATTGTCGAATGCTGGACCCCCTCTCCCAATCATACTTGGACTCCCTTCTCCTGGTCTAGCACGATGGTGAGAGATGGTGGAAGATGACGGCGATGGCGATTAGCGATGGCTGGTGGAGGAAAAGGAAAAAAATGACTATGAGAGATGGGCAGCAACCGACATTTTGGTGGCTTGATGGAGGGGAGGTTGGCAGTAAGGGATGGGCAATAAGCGGTGATGATGGCCGGCAGTGGTGAGGGTGACGGCTCGGGCGATGGACATGGTGATGTTAATGGTGGTGGCGATCAAACATAGAGGAGAAAAAATTGACGAAGATGGTGGCTGGCCCAACAATAACTCTCTAGTAAGCTTGTTGGCCATGACACGGCTCCCAGCGATGAGGGGGACAGCTCCGATGGCTTCTCCGGCGAGGACAAAGGTCGGGAAGGGTGATGATCCATAGAACGGCCCTATGGATCCACAGTCAAGGCAACCATGGACCATTTTCCATTTTGTAGACCTTGTGACTGATCCATGGTGAACTGGCTACTTTAAAATACATGCATTTATTTAATAAAATTCAGACCAAAATTTTGGGCTCGTTCAAACTCTAATTTGAGTACCATCTATATCGTTGGACTCCAAAAATTGAGCTCTTTCAATCTATATACTCTTTTTTATAAAATATTAATAAAAAGTATTAATTTTTAATAAATATTAATTAATTAATATTTATTTTAATGGTTAAATTGGGATAATTGATAAACTTATCATACCCCGCAACTTAGTCATTACTAGTCCTTTAGCAATGTAATTAAGATATAAGTATTAATTTTATAACCATGTGTCATTAAGATTCTCCTTTAGATCTAGGCTTAAGATCAAAAGAAGTTAGCTAGTATCACTAACTAGGTATTGAGTTTTCGATATAAATTTCATAGTAAGAACTATTAGAAATATTTTTAGACTTCATCCAAAGGTCTACTGCACTTGTGTTTGTATTGGCTAACTTAGTATTTCAGTGCTAGATTATAAAGAACAATTATATCTTCGCTTATCACCTATTTTTGATCAATTTTCTATACACCCCCCAACTTAAGCACTTGATTGAGGTAGCTTTCACACCCCTGAATTTTTCTCTCATTTTTTTGTTTAGCGATGTCTTCACACTATCTACTTTTTGATACAAACAACAATGCTTACTTAGACGAAGGTGCTTGGTTACTCGGTAGGAAATCAATGTATAGAACTTGCCCTTTTTTCTTATTTTCTCTTCTTTTTTCTTTTTTTTTTTCTTTTCATGTAGGTAGCTCTTTCCTCAAATTCAAGTTAAATGGGGGTGTATATCAATTACCAATTTTTTAGTAATAATTGAATCTTTAATTGATCTTACAACTAATATCTACTTAATCTTGTTAGTGTGCATGTATGATAAAAGTGCTAATAACCTTTAGGTGACCTAACTAGGTCACTAAAAGTCAGACTAGCTATTCTACTTCTTGACTCGCTATAGTCATTAGTGAATGCTTTCTAACTCTATTATTCTTTTTCTAGTCTATTTAGCTCAAGAACTTTTTTATGGTACATAATTTCTAAAAAAAATTATTCTATTTTCAATATTTTTAAAAGATTTTTCAAAATTTTTTAATAATTATTAAATTTTTTTAATAATTTTCAAAAAATTTTCAAAAATTTTATAGTTTAATAGTTTTTAAAGTTTAACAAGTTTGTTCTTACCCCCAACTTAAATACCATTGTCCCTGATGGTACAAACAAGTTCAAGAAATAAATTTAAACCATAAGGATAAAAAGAAATATATAGAGATAAAAGTTACGTGAGAAGAGGAGCTTATCAACAAGATAAATGCTACAATAGTCAACTTGGATTGAAATTTTTTATTATCATTATTATTTTATTTATATGGATATAGAAAAATAAATATTGGGTTGCCTTTCAACAAGTTTTAAGTTTAACATCTTCAGCTAGATATTATAAGGGAGTCCAATAGATGATTAACTTTAATGTATCCCTCATAACATCAAAAGAACAAGGCCAATCAGAAGGCCTTGTCATCTGGTAGAAAATTATTTATAGAGTACTCTATGATGATTAGCCGGACTTAATAAAGTACATTGGACAAGCATGTTATCCCAGGATTTAAAATGGTTATTTTAGTTTATATGATAATTAGGGAGGGATTATGCTTGTTGGGCCAAGATTGGAGGTGGTAGTTTAAAAATTTCTTCAATTATGGGTTGGTCTACCCTACTCTCCTTCTCGGGCATGATGTGCTTGATCAATGTCCCTTTCCATTTTAAATTTAAGTACCTTTTCTAAATTAATATTAGACCTATCTCTATACATTGTTTTAATATCATGAAAAGGTTTTGGAGGCAGTTCTCAAAATTGGTGCCGAATATGAAAAAATCTATTATATAATTTCTAAGATCATAATCCCTCATTTCAGTAATATCTCACCCAATAGCTTCTTTATGTACTTTTAGAATACCACCGAGTTGGGCTTCCTAGGTAAGGTTCACTAAAAAAGTTTCAATGGATATATCAGGAAGTGACTTCAATTCTAGATTAGGTGGTAATTCTAACAAAAGGGCTATTGGTGGGCTAGGTGATGGCTCTTGTTGTTCATCAATTAAAAGTGGGGTGGTTTCAAAATAAGGTATTTATATTAAGTAATTCACTTCAGCACAATATCCATCTACATTAAAATCATCTACCCTTAACTGAGCCGGACAGGGATCTAACAAATCCTGGGAAAGAATTATGGGCATGGCTTTCTCTATTGAGTTATATATTTGTGGTTCTTGGAAAGTTTCTACTAGTTCCATCATTGCATCTATTTGTTCTCCCATCCCATTTAAAGGCATGGATGATTCTAGGGCACTAGAGAATGAGGCCATAGGTGAGTAGGGTAATGATGGAATTGGTTCGTCCCACAAGTTTAATATCTCCATATATTTTTCTACCTTAGCCAAATTGTCTATATTGGTCTTTGTGGTTGTGCAGAGTTGTTCTAAGACCAATTTATTCCCAGGAGCCAGAGTTGATTATTTAGGAAAAGCTAGATGGTCATTAAAGTTTTGAGCTAGGTATGGTCCCTTTAGGTCACTCTCAGGTTGACTAGGTAGTTCACATCCCTCCTCTTTATTAAGCTCAATTAATTGTTTATCAGTTTGATCTATTAGTTTATCGATAGATTGCTGGTGGGCTATAATCATTTGTTGAAATTGAGCAAACCCATCGACATCTAAGTTGGTCTATAGGAAAGGTGGATATGGTGCTTGCTGAACATTCTCTTCAAATAATGGGTTATAATTAGTTGAAGAAGGTTGATAATGAGGATAGGGATGATCATAATATGATGTATTTATAAACATGGATCCTTGGATTGCCGGGGTAACCACTGGGTGTGGTTGCCATAAAAAATCTGGGTGAGCCCCCAATCTAAGTTATAAGCATTAAAGTATGGATTATTTTTTGAGTTATAGGCCGTTTGGATTTGATTTTGATAAACTTGGTAATGCATAGACTCAAGAGGTTGATACATGGTTGGGCATTCACTCTCAAAGTGAGTGGAGCTCGAATAAGCTTGGTGTGTCAGGAGAAATGGTACTCTACTATAAGGATTTATGTTCCTAGCACTGATCAAGTTTATTGGATTATTCTGATTATTCGGATATACAGTCAAAGTTTTAGATCAAAGTAATTCTTATATATATATATATAATTTATTTTATTTTTTTAAGAGGAGAGGTGAGATGAAGAAGATAGAAGAATTATAAAGAAGAGAGCCTGAGTCCTAGAGCTAAGAGAGAGAAAAGAATTAGTTAGGATTTGATATTATTTACAAACAAGTTAGCATACATGGACTCTCTATCTTAGGGTTATCCTAAATCTAGACAGCTCCTAATTGCCAAGGCAATCTTGGAGCCCTCCAAGTCAGAAACTAACCAACTGGCCAGGTAAGGGTAAGATCAATGGGGGTCCCTCGTTGCTTTTCTTGGATACCAATTAGATTAGCCAGGTTAATCAATGAAAGCAATTAAAAATCATATTTTTTTAGGGCTACATCATCTTTGAACCCCTTTTCTAGACACCAGTTAATTAGCCAATCCTGACTTGGTCCAACTCTTTTGGATGCCTTGTCCTATTGAGCTTGAGTTCCTTAGGGGCTGATATCTAATTGATTTTAATTAATAGGCTTAGGTTAATGCAAGATGTAAGATGGTAGTTTGCAGGCTAAGGGTTATCAACTCCCCACCTTATGTTGTTTATGGATTAATGCCCTTAAGATATTTTATGAAAGTATGCAATACAAAAATAGGAAGATGTCTCGAATAAGTAATAAGCTTTTAAGTTTTAGTTTGTTATTTTATTTTAGTTAAGTATTATATGGTGTTTTTGTTTTCCTTTTATATTATGTTATTTCAAGCAAGAGAGATAAAATATACCTTTTAATCTTGGTTAATTAGGTATAAAAAAACTAAAATTGGGTTAAGCAAACATAGAAACTATAGGTTTTATAATTAAGGCAAGAAATCAAATTAGTATTTAAGGTAGTTAATTAAAAAGTTAAGTAAATTTTTTTAGGTAATATTTAAAAAGGAAGAAACTAAAAAAGAAATTTTTTTAGATTAGTTTGAAAAGAAAGAAACTAATTAAAAGAAAGAAGCTATTTTTTTTCTTTTTATGTTAATTTGAAAAGGAGGATAGCAGAAAAAAGGAAATAAATCTAAAAATTAGGTAGATTTTAAAAAAGGAAACTAATCACAGGAAATAAATTTTTTTTTTTGGATTAATATGAGAAGGTAGAAATTAATTAGAAGCAACAAAAGAAGAAAATTAATCTAGGATTAGGGTTGATTTCACCAAAAATATAGAAATTTCCTTCTTCTCTTTTTTTATTTATTTTTTATTTTTTTGGTTTTTTTTTGATCTACAAAAAAATAAAAAAATATTTTGCTAAATTTATAAGAAATTAAAAAGATAAAAAATATTAGCATTCATGCCTTTCTCAACAACGGTGCCAAAAACTTGATAGGTCGTGATGTTATTGTTAAGACACCATGGCTATCAGTTTAATTAACTAACTTTTAAATAAAATTGAAAATATATAGAAAGGATGAGTCAGGTTGAATCCACGAAGATGGCAGTGTTTAGGATAATTTGAAATCTTTGGTTTTATAAAATAAAAAAAAATATTTTGGAGTTGGGAAAAATGAAAATTAAAAGTGCAAAAGAAAATAAAAACTTGGTATGTTCGATCTGCTAATCAGATCTTAGCATCTACTTCCAATAAAAATAAATTACAAGAATTTAAAGTGCATGAAAATTAATATTGCAGACATGAAAGGGGACATCCTCCTCACTATTTGAGGAAGGAGGTCTAGTATGGTTGGCTTTTCCATGCTCGAGCGACCCGTGGAACGCTTCGAGAGTGGTGTCCACCTCTAGAGGAACTCATGGTTGGAGAAGCAAGGATAAGGAAAAAAAACCTAGGGATAGAGGTTCCTCCCTCGATGCAGATCAAAAGGAGAGAAGGCAAGGAAGAAGGACTAACCTATGCAAAGTCTCGGGTCGAGGTTTCCAAAAATAGGTAAGGAGCTCCCCTCTTTCTTCTCTGTCCCACCCTCTTCGTCCTCGTTGATTTTGAAGGGGCACAACAAAGCGGGCTACTTATCTGAAAGAGATAGCAAAATCCTCTCTTCGAATTGCGCCACCAGTGAATGCAACTTTTCCCCTTCGCCAGCCAACAAGATTTGGATGCATGTCAATTCCTGTTGCCCGCGGTGCCTTGACCATGAACTGTTACATCAGGGGATGTAAAGGCATCATTTCGGATCGCCACCCTTGCTAACATGGTGGCCTCTAGTTGGTGCGGGCACAATCTATGAACTATCAAAGGTTGAGGTATTTAATGATAAGCATGGCAGTCTTCCACATCAGTGGCATCAAAATTACTCCCTTTGCCATGAACCCAAAAGGATGTAGTGCATTTTGGGCTTAGAAGTGGGGGACATCTGATGTGGCTAGAGGCTGACATGGTGCCCGCATCCGACGTGGCTGGTTGTTGACATGGCATATGAGTCTAACATGGCACCCTGCATTCGGGGTGGCTGATCGCTGACATGGCATACATGATCTGCACCCTAACTGAGTAGAGCTCCCAATTGAGTAGAGCTCTTGGCTGAGTAGAGCTCCCCGTCGACTTGAACTCTAGTTGCGGGAGGAGTTGGCTTCCACGGGCCAGGGAAGGAGAGAAGGATTGAAGGATGCATCAACCTTAGGCAAGCATGTATGGCTTGTTTGGTCACAACGATGCTGAATAATGATCCAGGAGAGCGGGGTCACTATCTCTGCCAAACTTGTCATGACATCCTGTGAAGGGGGAGCGATGTACCACCAGTCCCATGACCCTTATAGGGGCGTGCTCTACCCGGACAGTGAGCTGTGGGGCATGCCATCTCCCTCCAATACAGGAAGTCCTGCCAGGACTTCGATCTTTATGGGATTTGCACCCTTCCTCGGAGGGCAAGCCCTATAGCATGCCACCAGCATTCGGTGTAGGGGAGTCCTGCTAGGACTCTAGTTTCTATCCCATGGGTCCCTGCAAGGCTTGTACCTTCTTCCAGGAGGACGTGCCATAGCACGCCACCTCCCTCTAATATAGGAGGTCCTGTTGGGGCTCCGATCTTTATCGGATTTGCACCCTTCTTAGGAGGGCAAGCCTTGTAGCACACTGCCTGCATCTGGTGTAGGAGAGTCCTACCAGGACTCTAGTTTCTATCCCATGGGAGCCTGCTAGGCCTGCACCTTTCTCCAGGAGGTTGCACCATAGCACGCCACCTGCACCTAATATCGAGGGCCCTACCGAGACTCCAGTCTCCATCCCACAGGGTCCTGCAAAGCCTGCACCCTTCTTAGGGAGAATGTATGCTGCTAGGACACCCAATTCTGCCCGCTAATATAAGCTTCCATATATATCAGTAAGAGAGACCTTCGACGAAGATAAGAAAAAAAGAAGCAGCAACTAACTCTCACTACTAAGAAAGAAATCTATTCTCTCAAAAAAGCCGCTTCACGGTGGTCAATTAGGCCTCCATGATGGAGAATATGTTGTCCTTGATTGCCATATTAACTTGACCGTTGGAGTGTCCGCATCAGGATCCCCGACCCGGATTCTCTCTTTTTTATAGGATTGTCTGGTGGCTAGGACGTTCTGAGACAAGGCATCCAACGATACCTGGAATGACTAACATAGCTCTGGGACCCATCGAGTCTACAGGCAAGAAGCGATCTTGGGGACAACAGAGTCCATGTTCTACCCAATGGTGCACATATGATCAAGTACTTAGTGCAGTGGAAAGGGCTTCTCAAGTCAGAAGCAAGCTAGTAGCTAGATAACCCATTACAACATGAGGAGGATTGGGTCAAAGCATACAAGCAGAGCATGTCGACAAGGATGTTGATATGATCAAGTGTGGGAGTCTGTTAGGACCATTTTGCCTAGCAGTTTGCTTGGCCATGGCCTCTGACATGGTCATGTACATACTTTATAAATAGATGTCATGAATAACTACTGCTAAGGCATTTTCTCCTTATTTTGGCTAGTTTTTGATATTTTTCCTTATGTCGGGGCTTCCATCAATGAGCCATTAAAATGCAAGTCTCCTTGATACTTTAGAATCCTTGGGGTGAGATTTGGCAGGATGCCCCGCATGTATAATATTGGAAGGGTGAGTGAGAATAATCATGGGCTAGTTTTCTTACAGATTCTTGTAGTTTTGTTGCCTCCTCTACCTCTAGAGCCCTTAGGATAGGTTTAGCGGTAGTTGTATTTACTCGTAATCTTTTCATTTTCTTTAATAAAAGCACTGGTTTTGTCATTGCATATTTGAGTGTATTGCCTTGCCATTTTTTTATGCTTTTTGTATGTTTGCCTTGTTTATGGCATTAGTTTTCTGTTACCGGCATGCATCGGCTAGCTTCTTTGTGTAGGGAATATTTGAGTGCCACATGGGTTTGGCCTAGTAAAAGACTAGCCTTGTGTCACCATGCACCTTCCAACTTCCAAAAGTTAAATTACCCAAATAGATCTTTAGTTTTTTTAAAATTTTATACAAAAAAAATCATCATTCCTTATATATAAACTCGTGAAAGTTATGGAAAATAACAATGTTATCTTTCCATTTACTTTTCATTAGAAAAATAATAATAATAATATTAGATTATAAGGGGTAAATGAAAATATTTTTAAAATAGTTATTTTATTTAGAGAGGTAAAGGAAAAATAATGATGGTTATTTATGTTGCAATGAATTATTTTAAGGGTAAAAAGTAAATATTCCTCTGCATTATATACGAAGTTATAAATAACCCCTTACATCCCTAATTTCAGCAATCTCATTTTACAGAATATTGCAATTTCCCCTCCCGGCCACCTAAATTGTATCTGACCTTGCTAGTGGTGCATACATAGCATCTTCTTTTCCATTAGTGGTTTACGGGACCTAGTCAGCATTTTTGGGAAAATGGAAAATGACACAGTGGCATCTTCCAGCCACTTGGCATCATTTTTTCCTGCTAATAAACTAATGAAGAATGGATTTTTTTAATCTCCTATATACTCTTTATTCTCTAGCTCTCTTGATCTCTCTCTTGCACAGTCTCTCTCTTTATCTCTCTATATTTCTCTCAGCTGGGAAGGTATTTGGGAAGGGGAGACGTCTGGCTTTAGTGGAAGCCCAAAAAGATGCTGTTTCCCTCTTCCAGCCATGATAAAAAAATCTTGGACCTCTACAAATCTGGATAGGAGGTTTTGGGCATGCCCTAATTATAATGTGAGGATTTTGCTTCATTTAACTTTGTTTTATATGATTTGTTGTTACAATGAGAAGGATAATAGAAATCAAAATTATTTTTTACAAGTTGATGGAGGTTACAGCTATTTTGAATGGTTAGATTTAGAGTGGTTCGAACATGTTTCCAAGGTAATGTACAAATTACAAAAAAAATTAACAAGTTGGAGACTAATAAATGTTGTGGCTTGAGAAAAAAAAGTTTAGAATATAAGTATTCCAAACTTGAAAAGTAGCTTGGTGATCTAAAAAGACAATCTAGGTTAAGGAAAGATAGAGGCAGATGTAATAGACTTGGTGTTATTGGTTGTTTGATCATGCTTGTTTTGATTTTCCTAGCTTATAGACCTAATGTACCTCTTTGTCAATCCTAGTTACCATAACAATGTAGTTGGCTTATTGTAAAAGTTATTAATGATAATGTAAATCATGTTATTATTTTAAACCATTTTCTGGCTATGTTTTAGCTGGTTTGATGTTAGCATAATCTGAAATCAAGTGTTTTATATGAATATTGTTTTAGCATAAGCTTTAATGTTTTTGCTGAATTCAACATGTTAGAGCTGTGTATATCTTGTATAATAACAAGATATGGACTTTGTAGATGTTATATAATGATAAATTTGGACCTTTGTAGATGTTTTATAGTGATAAATTTAGGTTCATATGACAATTGTTATGAACTAGAACATGGTGCTTCAGAATTATACTATGAGATTTTAATCTGCAAAGCCATAATTAGTTTGCATATGCTAGTTTTTGCATTCATCTGCTTCCAGAAATCCCATAAAGATTTTTAAATTTTTTTCTATATTATTGCATCAAATACATGTGAGAGCAGGATAATTGGTACTATAATTAACCCACATATATCAATTTAAATCCCTTAGATGGAAGGCCAAATATTTAGAAGGGACTGTTGTATCCTGCAAGTTGACTGATCTTGTTTTCTTGAGAGAGATGTTTACCTACACAATGATATAACTTGGAGAATGCACTATCCAGTAATCGAGCCAAGAAACTCTAAGTAGCTTACTACCCAGTTCATAAGTTAACTACTATTATTGATGGTTACTTTAGAAAGTGATTTCAATTTTAATATAAGACAGTGAAAAAAAGAATTTGTAACCAACATAAAAACATGTTGTTTGATGTATCAGAAAAGAATGAGTTACAAATTGCCTGAGGTATAGATTGCTTGTACACATAAGAAAACCAGTGCCAGGTATACAATGATAGAACACCAGGAACAAAATAGAATGATCCCAACTTTCATTTACATCAGAGGTATAGATTGACTGTAGTCAATTGAGTTATTGAACCTTGAATAAAACCATCAGAACTTGATGATGCATATTGACATGGAATAGTATAAATGCTTGGCAAAATTTGATGATGTATATACACTGTAACAACAAAATATTTTCATATCTACAAATAATGTATCTTATTCAAATCAGCCCTTGTATCAAATAAATTGATGTGAAACAATCAGCCCCTATAACAATCAATTCCTTAACAAAGAAATTCATGTGCACAAATGATGTATCACATTCAAATCAATTCCTGTATCAAATAAATTGATGTGAAACAATCAGCCTCCATAATAATCAATCCCTATAACAAATAAATTCATATCCACAAATGATGTATCACATTCACATCAGCCTCTGTATCAAATTGACATTCACATTCAGAATCAAAGAAATTCTATGGCATTCACATATTTGATTTACATTAATATTTACTATGATACATTAAATATTGTTTCACATTCAATTTGCAAACTAAAGTATTACATTGACAACATTGCATCAATTTCATAAAACATGAATGTTACATTCATAAAAGTATCAGTGGACCACTTTTATGATTGTATTATAAACCAAAATATTACATCAGAGCACTAAAATATTATATCATAAGATCAAACTATCACACCACAACTGTACATTAATAATGACAAACAGTCAAATCCTTGCCTAAGTACTATTTTCATTGTCTTCTTTGATAACCACTTACATGGCTATCTTCACTAGGTAAATTACTATCTTGACTTGGATTGATACCTCTAGTAGTTGTAGTGCCACCTGCTGGGAATTGTGTCCCAAAGCCAATCGTCTAGGCTGTAGATGGTTGTGCTATTTTGTATTTTGTATATGAATTCTTTAATAAATAAAAGTTATTTATTTTTAGCTGTCCATTATATTTACATTTTCCTGTAAAGAACTCTTGTGTGATGGAGTCCTTAGAACTATATTGTTTGATATAGAGAGGATATATCAAGTAGTTCTTAAACTGGTTCTGTTGCCCAGGTGGCTTCCTAAGAGGGAGGTGAATTGGGATTAAAAACTTTTGCAAGTATGTGCACTTTGAAATTCTTTTAGTATATAAGTGAAGTGTGCAAAGCGGAAGTAAATAAGCTGAAGCAATAAAGCAATGAAAGCACAATCACAAACACCAAGAAATAGAGTGGTTCGGAGAAACTGACTCCTACGTCCACTACCCAAGGACCACTTGGGATTTCCACTATATCCTCCAACCGGAATACAATTGGATTGTTTTACTAGGCTCATAATCCAAACCTATACACTTTGGTTTTACCGGGATCACTAAAGAAATCCTAACTCCCTTTGGTTTTACACGGGATCACCAAAGAAAACCCAAACACTTGGTTTTAAACCGGAAAAACCAAGAACCTAACTTAGGTTTTACAAGGTTCACCTAAAAACCTTTAACTCTCTCTTAAGACATAGTCCCTTGCTGTTCTTAAAGAGCAAATAAAGATAAAGACAATGTAATCAAGCAACTACAACAAACCAAGTTTGTTTTGGTGTTGCCAATGTAGATCAAGATGAAGTAAAGCCTTGAGTGCTCTTCAATACTCTTCAATGCTGCTTCTTCCCTTCTTCAATGAGTGGATTCAATGATAGAGTAGAGTTGGTGAAGCTTTGAATCCCACTTGAATGCTCTTTGAGGTAGGTAGTTGAGTGACTTGAAAGCTTTTTGATTTCTCAAGAAAATTCAACAATAAAGCTCTAATAATTGTTTAATCCTTCAAAAATAATCTCCTTTATAGTTTTTCATGAGATATGGCCGTTGTAGGGCCTTGGGATTTGTGAAATGGCCGTTGGAGATGAATTAGGGTTCAAATTTCAATTTCAGCAACTAGCCGTTGGAGTGCAGAAATGGTTCCACGAGCCGGCTCGTGCTCCAGGAGTCAGCTCGAAGTCTCAGACAGGCCAAAAACAAACTTCTGTGGGAGCCGACTCTTTAGGTTGAAGTCGGCTCCTGCCTTCTAGCTTTCAGTCAAGTCAAAAACATACATACCTAGAGTCGGCTCTTGGACTAAGAGTCGGCTCGAGTTCTCAGAACTTCAAAAAATGTATTTATGGAAGAGTCGGCTCTTGGACTAGGAGTCGGCTCTTATTCTGAAACTTTGAAACTTTCTCCGTGCCATGCCACCATGAGTCGGTTCTTGCAAGTCTTTAAAAATTGCTTCAAGCTTCCCTAAAAATCTTCAACATTGAATCAAAAAGAAGCTAAGCTACATATCTTATAATTTTTACATAATTTTAAGCCCATTTTTCATGATTACAGCATTCATAAGCTAGGGCTTTTATAAACTCAATTGAATTACCCTTAAGTAAATTTGAAAACCATTTTAAACAAAGGTAACCAATCCCTGCAAAACTTTTTAAATAATTTGTAAAGAGTTAGTATCAAATACATGCTCCAATGTTTCGTGATCATCAAAATCATTCCAGGGGTCAACAATCTCCCCCTTTTTGATGATGACAAAACACTGGGCATGATTAAAAATTTAAAAGCACTTTACAATTGCAGTATTTTCAAGTCTATGTGTATCATATAGGTTAGGTATCAGTGTATCAATACAATGTGCCATAATGTATTAAATGTATAGAATTGAATACCAAATATCATGTGTTTTGAAACATGATGTATCATATGTATCATAACATGATGTATCGATACATGATGTATTAAGGGTATTAACTATACAATGCGTATCGAAACTTATGGAATTTTCAAACTTTTGAAGTAAACTTAAGTTTCATCAAATTTTCATGAATCAAACATTCATTTCATCAAAGTTTCATAACATTCAATTATCCATATAGCATTTGTAAACAATTCTTGAGCAATTTTCATGAATCAATATAGATTTCCAAGAAATTTTCATGAATCAACATTGATTTCCAACAAATTTTCATGAATCAACATTGATTTCCAAGAAATTTTCATGAATCAACATTGCTTCCATGAATCAATATTATAGCATTTTCTTTTTCATGCCACACATAGTCTCCATTCTCCCCCCTTTTGTCATCAACAAAAGGTATATGAGAAATGGACATTCAACCATAACATTAATTCATTCATAACATTAATTTAATCATAACACTAATTCAAGTGAACATGTATCATAATAGGTGAAGTATATATATATATATGAAATAAGTCAGTATATAGCATATGTGATACTTTACAAATATGCCACGGCACGACAAAATAGTATCACGCTAATCAAAATATTACCAAATAAAGTCTCAAAAACAAGGATAAAAACCTAAACATCAGAATGAAGGGCTATGATCACTATCAGGTTCTTCCTCATGAGAGGAGGAACCAACCTCTAGAATACCTGGACTAGGTTTGAACTTGGGGAACCTAGGGCGGAGATCCCTAATCCTAGTCCTAGTAGGAGTAGAAGTCCTAGTCGCTTTAGTTTTAGGTTTAACTTTGGTTTTTGATTCTGATGAAATAAAGATAGGTGTAGGTCTGGCAGTAGGTGAATCAACAGATAGGGCCAAAGTGCTGGTGGATGAAAGCATCTAAGTAGCCGGAGTCACTCCAACATCAGCAGATCCAGCAGCCTCCATACTATCCTAAGGCTCACCAACAACAGGTGTGGCGTGATAAGGTGCATCAGTGCAATGTGTCGCCTGTCCCTGCTCCGCTTGAGTGCCAATGCCAGTCCCAGTGCCAGTGCTAGTCGTTGTGGAAGTAGAAGGTGCATGCTGGCTGGCCGCAGATAGCTGTCTCAGTAAAGCCATAACCTCATGAAAACCCTGCTGCATCTCGGACTGAAGTGAACTAATCCTCCTGTCAGTGTCAGTCCTGAGACAAGAAATCTCCTCTAAGACTCTCTGAAATCTGTCATCAATATCATGTCTAGCAGCAGTAGGAGTCTTGACTGGTGAGTGAGGTGAAGAAGGAGCTGGCTCGGATGGTCCAGCCTCATCAGTCTGTCCCTTAATCTCCTCACCATGTCTCTGAGCAGCCTGTGCATCATCATCTAAATCCTCTGAATGAGCTGCAGGAACACCTGATGTCTTCCTGATCCAATTTCCATCAACTTTAATAAATCCCATTATGGTCAAGGATTTCACTGTGTACTTGTCGGTGTGTAGCAACAGACGGCAGTCCTCTCCAGTAAGATCAACATCAGCATCCTGGAATAATAATGTAAACACCATCTTGTAAGGCAAACAAGCTTGTGCCCTACGTACTGCCTCCCTCATCTGAGAAATCATAATAAATGGTAGGTTCAGGGGCTCCCCCTCAATTAGCCGCCTCATAAATATAAGATCTCTCTCGCTAACCCAGTCGAATCTCCCCGTCCGGGATAAGAAAATCCTGCTAATGATATTGTGCAACAGCCTCATCTCCAATGAGAGTTGATTTGCACTTACATGAATAATGCCCTTCACATTAGATCTTCCCAAAATGAGTCAAAGTGTCTTCACCTTCTCCTTTAAAACTAAATAGCATTCTCCTTCTTTAGGTACATTCAATAAACTTGAAAGCTTCTGCTCACTTATTTCTATGTACTTCCCTTTCACTGTTCATTCAAAATGAAAAGCTCCTAATGACATGCTCTCAAAAATTTGACGAATCAGATTTGGATAAGTTAGAACATTCAATTGACAAAAATACTTCCAACCCTGTTTTTTAAGCCAAACACCAATACTCAACTGTTCTTGTTCTAGAAAACTGAAATCGATGCACCTACCAAGGATGACCTATCGATTTCCCATAGGAATAATTTGTCGGGGTGCTGGAACATCTTCCTCTTGCTCAATCGGCTGATCCTCTTCCGGAATCGAAGTGTCTAATCACCTCTTGGTCCTCCATTCTTCAACCACCTACCGAACTACTCTTTTTGCTTTCTTTGCCACAGCCTTGCGAGGTGCCATTTTGCAATGATTAAAGGTTTGAAGAGGTTAGAGAGGGTTTTTGGAGAGTTTCCTAGAGTGGAGTGAGGAGTCAGCTAGGATGAAACGGTCAAAACCTAGAGAATATAATGAATAGGAAATACGGAAACCCTACTTAAAAAGTTTCAGCCCAACCTTTGAGTCGGCTCGCCGAGAGCCCTGAGAACTCGAGTCGGCTCGAGCAAAAATTCAATCTAAAGGTCAAAAAGGGTCAAACTCAGTTTTTATAGGTTTCTAGAGTTTAAACTAGGTTGTCCTATGTTCTAAAGAAAAATTTGAAATTTTTAGATAATTTTTCCTTAATTTTCAAAAATTAGGTCAAATAGGTTTAAAATGGGTCACATAGCCCTAATTCTCCTCTAATTTTCTCAAATCTATCTTGACTTAATGGTTTAGTAAAAATATCCGCTAGTTGGTCTTCAGTCGGTACAAATTCTAGTTCAACTACATTATTTAAAACATGATCACGAATAAAATGATGTCGAATTTCAATATGCTTAGTTCGTGAGTGCTGAATTGGTTTTTTTGATAAATTAATAGCACTAGTATTGTCACATTTAATAGAAATTTTGGAATGGACAACATCGTAATCTTCTAGTTATTGCTTGATCCACAATACTTGAGCACAATAGCTTCCAGTAGCTACATATTCTGCCTCAGCAGTAGATTGAGCTACAGAGTTCTGTTTGCGACAGTGCCAAGAAATCAAGTTAACACCTAGAAATTGACAGGTGCCACTTGTGCTCTTTCTATCTATTTTACATCCTCCATAATCAGCATCAGAATAATTAATTAACTTTAGTGATGTATGCTTAGAATACCATAAGCCTAAATTACATGTACCTTTTAGATATTTAATAATTCTCTTAATAGCCATGCCGTGTGATTCTTTAGGATTAGATTGAAAGCGTGCACACATACAAACACTAAATAATATATCAGATCTACTAGCTATTAAATAAAGTAATAATCCGATCATACCTCGATACAATTTTTGATCAACATTTATGCCATTCTCATCTTTGTCTAGTCTACATGCAGGACTCATTGGTGTTCCACATACTTTGCTTGATTCCATGCCAAATTTCTTGATTATTTCTTTGATGTACTTGGCCTGATTGATCAGAATACCTTCTTTAGTTTGTTTAATTTGAAGTCCAAGAAAGTAACTCAATTCGCCCATCAAGCTCATTTCGAATTCTCCCTGTATTAGCTTAGCAAAGTCTTGACACAAAGATTCATCAGTAGATCCAAAGATAATGTCATCAATATATATTTGAATAACTAAAATATCATTTTTCTTTCTTTGAATAAACAGTATGGTGTCAACACTACCTCTTACAAATTCATTTGCAATTAAAAATTTACTTAGTCTATCATACCAGGCTCTAGGTGCCTGTTTCAGACCATATAAAGCTTTATTCAGTTTAAAAACATGATTTGGGAAAGTATGATCAATAAAACCTGGTGGTTGCTCAACAAAAACTTCTACAGATAAAAAACCATTCAAAAATGCACTCTTTACATCTATTTGAAATAATTTAAAGTTCATAAAGCATGCATAAGCTAGTAGCAATCTGATAGCTTCTAATCTAGCTATCGGTGCATAAGTTTCATTAAAATCTATTCCTTCTTCTTGATTATATCCTTGTGCAACCAGTCTAGCCTTATTTCTAATTACATTTCCATCTTCATCTAGTTTATTTCTATAAACCCACTTAGTGCCTATAATAGGATGATCATTGGGTCTTTCAACTAGGGTCCAGACATTATTTCTTCTAAATTGGTTTAATTCATCATGCATTGCTAACATCTAGTTAGGATTAGTTTCGGCTTCTTCTATATTATGTGGTTCTACATGTGAAATAAAAGCAATTAAATCATGTGTATCTCTATGTGCAGATCTAGTTTTAACACCTTGAGATGGGTCTCCTATAATTAATTATTTAGGGTGTGATTGTATATACCTCCATTCTTTAGGTATATCATCATGCTTTTTACTCACCTCTTCTTCATGTGGTTGACCTGATTGTTTATCTTTAAGAGTCCGGTCCTTTAGTCCATGCTCTAATGTACCTGTATCATCATCACCAAAATCTTCTTTTCTAGAAGATATAATATCGGATTCATTAAAAACAACATAAACAGATTCTTCAACAGTCAAAGTTCTTTTATTGAAAACATGATAGGCTTTACTATTTAATGAATATCCAAGAAAAATAGCCTTATCGGATTTTGCATCAAATTTACCAAGATTGTCTTTCCATTATTAAGAACAAAACATTTGCATCCGAAAATGTGAAAATATTTGATATTTGATTTCTATTGTTCCAAAGCTCATAGGAGATTTTTCTGATAATAGGTCTAATCAAAACTCTGTTTAAAATATAGCATGCAGTATTATCAGCTTTTGCCCAAAAGTATTTTGGAAGATTTCCTTCACAAAGCATTGTTCTGGACATCTCTTCCAAAGTACGATTCTATCTTTCTTCAACACTATTTTGCTATGGTGTTCTAGGTGCAGAAAAGTTATGATCAATACCATGCTTTGTGCAAAAGTGATCAAAATACTGATTTTCAAATTCGGTGCCATGATCACTATGAATTAAAATGACAGATAAGTTTTTCAAGTTTGTAACTCTTTTGTTAAAACTTTTTGAATACATTAAAAGTATCATCTTTATATGCAATAAATAAAATCCATGTGTATCTTGAAAAATCATCTACAATCACAAGTCCATATTTCATACCACCTAGGCTGGTAGTCCTAGTAGGTCCAAATAGGTCCATGTGAAGTAGCTCTAAGGGTCTAGAAGTTGAAACTATATTTTTAGATTTAAAACTCTCCCTCACTTGTTTTCCTAATTGACAAGCATCACAAATATAATCAAAATTAACTTTAAACTTCGGCAAACCTTTGACTAAGTCCTTTGAAATCAATTTAGTTATTGTGTCCATACTAGCATGACCAAGTTGCCTATACCATAGTAAACTTGATTCCTTGCTCTTGTCATTCATTGCTACCAGACTTGTATTACTTGACATGGCTAGATCATTAAGATCTACCACATAAATGTTACCAAGTCTGTGTCTAATGAATTTAGTACTAGAGTCAAGTGGATCAACTACTATACACATTGATGACTTGAATAATACATTAAACCAATGTCACATAGCTGACTAATACTCAAAAGATTATGCTTTAATTTTTCTACCAGTAATACATTTTCAATAAATATAGAAGGAGTAATTTTGATTTTACCAATACTGATTATTCTTACTTCTCTATTGTCATAAAATGTTACCATTACACCATCCTTTTGTTCTAGAGTGAAAAATTGATCAGCATCACCAGTCATATATCTTGAACAGTCGCTATCCAAATACCATCTTTTCTTTATGCTTGTGGCTGCAAGACATCCTTGCAAAATAATCATTTAGCCAATTTAGGTACCCAAGCTCTCTTGGGTCCTTGCAAGTTAGTGGAAATGGTTCCTTTTGGAACCCAAACTTTCTTAATTTTCTTTTTGTCATTATGTTTCAAATGATATTCAAAAGCTTTATGACCAATGTTATTACATGAATAGCATACAATCTTTGAATTTGAATAATAACCATGAGATGATGCACATTTAGGTCTAACATGTTTTGAACTAATGAATTTAGGAGCATATGAAGTAGAAGTTGAAAATTTGTTTGAAATAGAGCCTTTATAACCAATTCCAAATTTATTATTTATTTCTTTTTGATCTTTTAAAATTAATTCAAGTTTGTTAGAACTTAGGATTAATTTTTCAACTAAGGGTTTCAATTTTTGAACTTCTTTCTTTAGGTCATCATTTTCATTTTTCAATTCCTTATTTTTCTCAAAAAGCTCTTCTTTTTCAACTTGAACAATCTTAAGTCTTTCACAAACCAAATTTAATTCTTTTTGCAAGATTTTGTTTCTTTCACAAAATTCATTCTTGTCTTTTTCAAAAACATCACATTGATTTTTTAAATCTCTTATTTTTAAATCAGCTTTTTTGTATTCTATCAATAGTTCACAAAAAGCATTATGCAATTTATCATAAGTGAATTCTAAATTAGGTTCAGAAGTGCTTACCTCGTCCTCCAAACCGATAAGACAGATTTGTACAGTTTTTGTTGTCTCTTCATCCTTTTCGGTGGATGTAGTTTCATCACTATCACTCCAAGTAGCTAGCATTGCCTTCTTCTTCTTTTTAGAGAATATCTTTTTCTTTCCTTCAGGACAATCAGGACAGATGTGTCCTGGCTTCTTGCATCCGTAGCAGATAGGTACTTGATCTTTATCTTTCTCTTTATTCTTTTCTTTATCTCTTTCTTTTTTTTTCCAAAATCACCTTTTCTATAATGCTTTCTCAATCTGTTTATTTTTCTTCTGCCCATAAACCTTTTAAATTTCCTTATGACTAGGGCAATTTCATCATTTTTAAGATCATCATCATCTGATGAATCAGATTCTTCATTCTTATCTTTCTCAGTAGCTTTAAATGCAATGACCTTCTTTCTTTTTGTATCTTCTTCAGTCTTTTGTTGCATAGCCAATTCATGTGTGATCAAGGATCCAAGTAGTTTATCCAAAGGCAGTGTATTAGGTCCTTTGCTTCTTGAATTGCTGTCACTTTGGCTTCCCACTTATCTGGCAAAGATCTTAGAACTTTTTGGACAAGATCAGCATTAGAATAAGTTCTACCCAGACTCTTGAGACCATTTATAATATCAGTAAAATGAGTATACATTGCAGATATAATCTCACTAGGATCTATCTTAAACAAATAATTATGTACAAGTAGATTGAATTTCGATGTCTTAACTTGAGAAGTGCCTTCGTGTGTGATTTCTAATTTATCCCAAATTTTTTTAGTAGAATTGCAAGTTAAAATTCTATTAAACTCATTTGGATCCAAAGCACGATACAATAAATTCATTGCTTTGACATTCAATTTAGCTAATTTCATATTATTCTCATCCCAATCCTCTTCTGGTTTGGGAACCTCTACATCATTAACTTTAATTATGGGTGTGTGAGATCCTTTCATGATAATTTTCTATAAGTGCAAGTCTACAGCTTGAATGTATATCTTCATTCTTGACTTCTAATAAGTGTAATTAATTCTGGTGAAAAGTGGTGGTCTATTTGTGGATTGACCTTCGGCCAATGAAGTGCTCATGGGATGTGCCATATGTCTTTACTCTAACTAACTTTCAGAGACTCTGCTCTGATATCACTTGTTGTCCAAGTGGCTTCCCAAGAGGAGGGTGAATTGGGATTAAAAACTTTTACAAGTATGTGCACTTTGAAATTCTTTTAGTGTATAAGTGAAGTGTGCAAAGTGGAAGTAAATAAGCTGAAGCAATAAAGCAATGAAAGCACAATCACAAATACCAAGAAATAGAGTGGTTCGGAGCAACCGGCTCCTACGTCCACTATCCAAGGACCACTTGGGATTTCCACTATATCCCCCAATCGGAATACAGTTGGATTATTTTACTAGGCTCACAATCCAAACCTATACACTTTGGTTTTACCGGGATCATCAAAGAAACCTTAACTCCCTTTGATTTTACATGGGATCACCAAAGAAAACCCAAACACTTGGTTTTAAACCGAAAAAATCAAGAACCTAACTTAGGTTTTACAAGGTTCACCTAAAAACCTTTAACTCTATCTTAAGACATAGCCCCTTGCTATTTTTAGAGAGTAAATAAATATAAAGACAATGTAATCAAGCAACTATAAGAAACCAAGTTTATTTTGGTGTTGCCAATGTAGATCAAGATGAAGTCAAGTCTTGAGTGGTCTTCAATGCTCTTCAATGCTGCTTCTTCCCTTCTTCAATGAGTGGATTCAATGATAGAGTAGAGTTGGTAAAGCTTTGAATCCCACTTGAATGCTCTTTGAGGTAGGTAGTTGAGTGACTTGAAAGTTCTTTGATTTCTCAAGAAAATTCAATAATAAAGCTCTAATAATTGTTTAATCCTTTAAAAATAATCCCCTTTATAGTTTTCCATGAGATATAGCCGTTGTAGGGTCTTGGGATTCATGAAATGGCCGTTAGAGACGAATTGGGGTTCAAATTTTAATTTCAGCAACTAGCCATTGGAGTACAGAAAATGGCTACACGAGCCAGCTCGAGCTACAGGAGTTGACTCGAAGTCTCAGACAGGCCAAAAATAAACTTTTGTGGGAGCCGGCTCTTCAGGCTGGAGTCGGCTCTTGCCTTCTAGCTTTCAGTCAAGTCAAAAACATACATGCCTAGAGTCGGCTCTTGGACTAGGAGTTGGCTTGAGTTCTCAGAACTTCAAAAATGTATTTCTGGAAGAGTCGGCTCTTGGTTCTGAAACTTTGAAACTTTTTCCGTGCCGTGCCACCATGAGTCGGCTCTTGGAAGTCTTTAAAAATTGCTTCAAGCTTCCCCAAAAATCTTCAACATTGAATCAAAAAGAAGCTAATCTACATATCTTATAATTTTTACATAATTTTAAGCTCATTTTTCATGATTACAGCATTCATAAGCTAGGGCTTTGACAAACTCAATTGAATTATCTTTAAGTAAATTTGAAAACCATTTTAAACAAAGATAACCAATCCCTGCAAAATTTTTTAAATAATTTGTAAAGAGTTAGTATCAAATACATGCTCTAATGTTTTATGATCATCAAAATCATTCCAGGGGTCAACAGGTTCACAACCAAAAGATACATTATTATAGGATGATGATGTATTAAGTATAGATTGTTGTATGTCGTATTTGTTGGTTGTCCTCTTAACCAAGGAGTGTAGAGACACTGGTGTGACATGCGAGTGAAATGTATGACATCTCACTGAACGTGACCATCTACGGAGCTCCCTTTTATCAAAGGATTGCTCGCGAAGAGATATGGATATATGTGTCCCTCAGACTTGAGATCACCATAGCAGCTTGCAAGCAACTCACTATACTTTGGTGCCGGACTACCTGGATTTCTGATCCAGTGATGGAAAGTTCTGGATATAGTCAAGTACTTGTGGAGCGATGGTGATCAAGATGGAATTGACCTCTCCAAATAGTTTGGAGTGAATGACTCACTATGTCTCAATTTAGCAAAACCTTGGCCAGCGTAGTTCTTGTAAGGAGTCACAGAACTTGTGAGGTTGAGACATGATATGGATAGACCAAATTAGGATTGGCAGTCGAATCCTAGGTCATCCTGAGTATTATAAGGTCAAAGGGCTGAATTATGCGGCAACCATATACCAGAGGTTCTTGTAAGGTGCTCTGCATCTTCGACCTATCCGGACGTTGGGTATCATTGCAGATGAGGACTTTGACTGGTACTAAAAATGTTCCAGTGCTACCGGCTTAGTATTCGAACCTATGGGGTCACACACCATAGAGGATTTCTATCTGATCTTGTGGCTAATCGATGATTGGGAATCATTTATCGTCACCAGAAGTCAATATGATTGATTTTGTTCTAAGTGTCGATACTTGGAATTTTTGCAGGTGTCGATACTTGGTGAAGTGTTGACACTTGACAATTTTCGGGTATCGACACTTCCTATGATGAACAGAATTCTAGAAGGATTTCGTGGAAGGATTTTGGGCAAGTTTTGACTTGGTTTGAATTTCGAATTCAAACCAGTTTTGGCTCCAAGGCTTTATGGTATGAAAGTCATACTTGCCTTAATGGGTTGGACCCATTTGGTATGGCCTTGATCATCTCCCCCATTCTCTCCTCTCATCTCTCCTTCTTCCTTATTCTCCCTCTCCTGTTGTCCCTATAAATGAAGGTCATTGTAGTGGCTGCTAATGGTTACAAGAACTGCAATAGATTTTTGGGAGAAGAAAATTGAGAAGGGTTGTGAGAGCTTTAGGGATTGGGTGTGTGCTACCTAGCAATCAAGCTAGGTCTTGGAAAGAGAGATTTTAGGAAGGGGCTCCTGCTCTCATCCTAGTCTTCCTGGAAGAAGAAGATCGGCCAAGGATCCCGAAGAGCTAGCACTCCGAGGGAGTTGATCAGAGTCAAGCCCAAGTGTGAATTTCCTGTAGAGGTCAGACGCGTGTGTGGCTCGAGTGCCCTCCTCCTTCTCATAGAACTTCCACTGCTTCTCTCTTGGTATAAAGGTATGGTACTATTATATTTGTTATTCTCTTGCTTTTGATGTTATATGCATGCTAGGTCAATATGCTAGTTCCTATTGCGGGCAGATCGGTAGATCGTTTAGATCTATCTACCGAGCCTTCCACTATGCATGCTTTAAAAATGTTTTAATATGCATATCCTTCTGCCTTTTTTTCTTGCATATTGTATGCTAGGTGTGGGTGTTTTCACCTTTAATGGTATCAGAGCAATAGGTTCTTTTTGTAGTATAATGATGCTAGCATGCTAATAACTTCACCTTTCTTCTTAAGTACTTGGATTGAGTGCATCACCATGGCCGTCCGATCATAGGAGAGAAGTAGGGCTGGAAGACCCTCTCTTCCCATTCAATGGGATTTCCTATGGCATGTAGGGGTGCCACTGTGTTTGACTCATGAAAAGGAAAATAAGAAAAAAGAAAATTGTAGGTTAAAAATGTTTTAATCTAATGAAATGATCATAAAATAATTTTAGATAAGATCTAAGAGTTATTTTTGATCGGTTTTGTTGAATGTTTGGAAAAACATTAGATTTGAAATCACTATTTTTTCATTATCTCAGGCTGTGAGTCGATACTTGGCCTTTTGAAGTATCGACTCATGGAAAAATTTCCTGAGATTTGGTTTTTGTTTTTCTTTTGAGACAGGTTGAAGTGTCGACACTTGTCCCTGAAGTGTCGACACTTGTCCCTGAAGTGTCGACACTTGACCTTCGAAGTGTCGACACATGACCATGTCCAGAAAACATATCGTTCTGTTTTCTTTTCTGTCTCAGGCCTTGAGTCGATACTTGCTCTTGAAGTGTCGACACTTGGGTTAAACATTTTGAAAAATGGTGAATTCAAATTTTAATTTTTGTAAAATTATTTTACATGATAAATTAAAATTGTTTTAATTTATTTTAAGGCATTTGAACTTAATTTTGAATTAAGATTGACTAAGAACTCTAGGAATATGATTCAAAGATCTTAAATCATTTCAATAAGCCTTAAGGGTCATGGGTTAGCTTCTATTAGGTCCTTAATTGGGTTAGACCTAAGTTTATATGCATTAGACTAATTAGAGAACTGATCTAATCAAAAGTTGAGTTAGGATTTCTTCTTTAGATCTATCTAATAGTTAGATTGATTAGTCCATAATCTAAATGGATCTAATTTGTGGCTCAGTGGAAAGCTCGAGTCTTTAGGCTAGTTTAATCGAGTATGATGAACCGATTGGTGTCGAGGTAAGTTTGGCATTGTGATCATGGTTCTTTGGGGTTACCTCTTACCTGGCCAACTTTGTTGGTGTCTAAGGCAAGATGGTTAATGGCGGAACCCAACCCATGATCTCACTTACCTGGCCAATACGGTCGATCAGGATTGATTAGATAGCTCACTGACTCGTGTTAACCCTTGTCACCCAAGGTTAATCAGTCTTGACTAATTTTAGGTGCCCATGGATTATTAGTTATATGTAACCCTCCTAGATTATTGATGTGGTCAATGGGAGGTTGATCCATGTCTTCTCATCTCTTCGTCTGTCACATTATTTAAAAACCCTCTAAATTATTAGGTCCTTAAAAGGACAAAGTTATAGAGATAACCAAGTCCTAGCCTCCCATTAAGTGGAATAGTAATGTGTCAATTAGTTCGGTGTTCATCGACAGATCCAAAGATCGGGTGTTCATCGAGGTATTGAAATTGTTGTTCCTAATATGATGGCTCAGTACGACTCTCTTAACGGTGGTCACGTGAGCCGGCCAAAGTCGGGCTTGACCATTCGTTAGTTAGAAGTATTGAATTTTGTCATGTTAATGGTTGGACCTAACCAGGATCTTCAATAGGAGGCCCAAAGACCGATTGAAGTGCTCCTTGGGGCAAAACCCATTTACTAGAGGTTACTTGGAGAAGTAATTGGTTAAAGAACCTACCTTTAGACACGCATGGGTGGGCCGGCCAAAGTCGGGCTCATGTATTATCTATTGGACTCTGGTACCCGCTAAGGAATTAAAGTAATTCCTCGGATTGGAGGTAGAGGCAACCAGTCTGAAAAAAATAATGGGAGGGACCTTTAGACTAAAGTCCATGTCTTTAGGTTAATAATTCATATACACTAATTAGTTTTGGTTTTCCTTTAAGATGTCTTCCAACCTATCACTTCGGTCTCTTCTCGACAACGAGAAGCTCAATGGATCCAACTTCGATAGTTGGTATCGAAGGCTTAGGATTATCCTGGAGCACGAACGGATCCTATATGTGATATCGGATCTGGCACCTGAGATCCCTGCTGCCACTGCTCGGGGTTCTGTCAGAGACACTTATCATAAGTGGCTCTTTGATAGGATCATTGTCTGATGCATTATGTTAGCGGTGATGAACAACGAGTTCAGTCACAAATTTGAGGAAGCTCAGTCGGAAGAAATCCTTCAAAGGTTGAATGATCTTTCGGGATACCAGACGACATTAAGAGGTACAGGGTCTCCTGTGCTATCTACAACGTGTGGATGCATGATGGGGCCTCAGTCACTGATCATGTACTGTATATGATCAAGATGATTAAGTGCCTGGGCAAGCTCGGCTGTTCCTTGCATGAACAGCTTGGGAAAGATGCGATTTTGAATTCTCTCCCCTCCTCTTATCTAGACTTTCTCGATCATTACAGAATGAATAAGCCTGCAGTCAACTACCACGATCTGTTGGGGTTGCTGTAGACTTATAAGAAAGACCACCAGTTGAATAAAGGGGTGGTAAATCTAGTGGGAGGTTCTTTAGGAGGGCATCGTCCCTTTAAGAATGGGAAGAAGTAAAAAAATAATAAAGGGAAAAAGGTGCTTAGTGCTTTTAGGCCCAGTCAGGCCAAGAAAGTAAAAGTTGACTAGAGTCGTGTAGAGTGCTTCTTCTGCAAGAAGCAGGGACACTGGAAGAGGAATTGTCCTCTTTATATTGTCTCCCTTGATCTGAACAGGTCAAAGAAGAGAACAAGCAAAGCCATGAAACGTATAGATAACCCAAACAAACTTATCTTGCCAAAGGAAAGAAAATAGTGAAATTTAAGAGAATTGAAACCCTAAACTCAGATCGAGACCTTCAGGTAGCAAGAAGTCCTCATCATGCATGACAAAGAAAACAGTTAAGGCCTACAGAAACAGAAACTCCCTACATCCCACGAATCGATCAGGAAATAAAGGCATCTTTTCACTTTTCAATAATCCATAAATACCATGATGCAATGATATCTCTCAGATGAGGGTGAGACAAAAGGAAGAAGGAAAGTAGTAGCAAGAAATCCAGATTCTGTCTACTGGACTGTTGGCGTGGGCTCCCTGTATCGGCCGGTCGGAGCTGCTGCACCGCAGGACCGCTCCCTGGTTCACCTGCAAAATAGGTCCCTTGCCAGAGTTGTTCTGGCGGGAGACACTCCGATGCCTAAGTCAGTGGCGGATCCCAGCCACAGAATGGGGAAGAGTGTCGAGAGTATGAGAGAAAAGCTCTTAGAGTATGGATAAATCTGTGAGTGTTTGCGTACCTCCTCGAGCCATTCTTCTTACCACTATTTAAAAGGAGGCCTCCGACTTGCTCTTTTTTCGATGATTATGGAGAGTCAATTTCTTCCATGATTGGCGATCGTGGATTGTCATTGAGCGGTTCCAGCCAGATCGGAGGCATGACAGCTGGAGTTGCGTGCCATGATCGTGGCATGGAGAGTGTCGATTGTAACCGTTGGTTATAGTTGCCTATTTGGGCCAGATTATGGTCCCATCTTCGGGTTTCCCCTTTGCATGGGCCGAAGACTTGGCATTTGCCCCGGGGTCGGAGATTGTTGTTGGGAAAATTGAAGGAAATGAAGATGTGTTGTCATTGTTGGCAACACGGTTTGAGGGATTGTGTGTGTTGGCTCGTTGGAAAGCTCTTAAGAAGCCCTATAAGTTCTCTATTGATCACAGGACCAATCTCTAATGTTTTCAAGGGTTAATTGGTAATGGAAGACCCTATTATGTCTCTGCTGGGTCTGAGAGAGTTGACTCGGATTCAGCTGGCACGCTGGCACACAAGCTGGCACGTCCGTTTCAGATTTGGCTATCAGCACTGTAATCCTCGAACGATCATATCTTTCTGTATAGGGCTCAGATTTAGCTATTCTTAGGCTTGTTGGAAAGATATTTAAAAAATCTACAAGTTCTATGTTCATTATAAAACCAATATCTACTGTTTTCAAGGGTAAATCGGTGATTGAAGATGGCTCGGTTGTTTCTCGGGTGAACCATGTACAGCAATTTTCAAATGATCATATCTTTTTGTATAGAACTCAGATTCAGCTGTTCTTGGGCTTGTTGGAAAGCTATTTAGAAGATCTACAAAGTCTCTATTTGTGATGAGGTCAATATCTACTGTTTTCAAGAGTGATTTAGCGATTGAAGATGAATCTGTTATTTCTCGGATGGACAGGAGCTGTTATGGAAAGTTTTTTTTTTAAAGCGACTGAATCAACTTGAAAAGACTCAAGGCTATTTGTGGCTATTCGTGAGGACATTATGGTCTTTTCTCTTGGAAGAATCATGTGAAATATTGTCCTAAGTCAGATGATATATAAACTCTTATCATAAAGGTTTTTTTTTTGGGTTGAAGAACACATAGTCTTATTTTTTTTGAGAAAAATGGCTGCTAGGGTTGCTGTTCTTGGTGTTGTTGATCAGAGAAGCAAGGTGTTGCTGTTGGTGAAGATCAATGATAAAGGTGCTGTCTATACTTCTACTAGAGAATCTCCAACTTTACTTGAATCCTGCAATAGAAGTATATAAATTCTCTTATCCTCCATAAATCTCTTTTGTAATTGGTGAGTGTGGCTGAGACACCATCTAGTTACCTACCTAGTGGATAGAACTGGTCGAGGGAGTTTTGTAATTCCTTACTTGATGAGATGCAGAGCATTACCTACTTGATTGTAGTCATAGCAGAGAGGTGGTGAGAATCTTACTCTGTATTAAACAGTGCTTGATAATAAGACTTCTCATAGTCACAGTTTGCTGGACGTAGGCCAGGAGAAAGGGCCGAACTAGGGTAAAATCTCTATGTTTTTTGTGTTGATTGCTTTGTTGTTACTTTGTTGCCTTGAGATTCTATGTGCCAATTAGAATTGTGACAAGAACTTTGATAAAAAGTTTTTAGTCTCTGAATCCACTGATTCACCCCCCCCTCTCAGTGGATATCTGGGTTCATCAATTGTGTCTATGGCTGAGACCGAAGAGCGTGTCTTCAGAAGTCAATGAGAAACTTGGTCTACAGTCAGGACCGAAGACGTCGTCCGAAGTTCTGTCATTCGGATGTCGTAGTCCGGTGAGAAGCCTTGGGTTGCCTGCAGTTGGCTTGGCCTTTTCCTGGTCCGAAGTCCGTGGTCCGAAGAAAAAGGGCTTCGGCCAGTCGAACCGAAATTCGGTTCGTAGCCAAACCGGGATATCTCAATAGTTGCCCCCCTACTCTCAGTTTTCAAAGCGGAGGTTTGCCTCGAGAAGTGAGAGTATTAATGCTTTGTCGTTTTCCTCCCAGGAGATAGTGTAGTGGATGATTACGGGATCTTTGATTGGACTGTCCATCATGACTGCGAGTTGATCTGGGAATCAGGTGGTGGACAACTGTCATTCCCAGGTTGGGGAAGAAGGAGAAAGCGGGCGGCCCTGGGACCGTCTCTCCTTTTCTCGTTGCACGATGGTTAAGCCAATCTGTTGGTTGAGATTTGGATGGTTATGGCGGCTTCCCTTCGTCCGTTGGATGATGGATGCACCTCATCCCGGTGGTTAGTTGAAGGCGGGTTACCTCCCTGGGTAACTTGGGGTCAAATCAACATGGTAGGGCTTTAGAGACCCCTACTTTTCTTTTGGAAAAGGGTGAAGGTCCGGCTAAGGAAGCTTCTTCAACCTCGTCTCATCCTTCATCCAACTTTCCTTGTTCTGGACTAGCAGTCTATTCCGCAGGTAGAATCTTTCTTCTGCTTCCTTGCTTCATTCTTTTGTCATGGAAGAAACCGTAGAAAGTCGGGGGGAACAAGTTGGGCCCTCGAGGGCTGGCGATATAGTGAGTCCGAAGTCGATTTCTAGTTCAGTTTCTCAGGATAAGGCGGCTCTTCTTTGAGAACACTATCGCATTCTTGAGGAGTTCCCCTTCGTCCTCCCCGCACTCGAGGAACGAGTGAACAAACCTCCCCCTGCGTGTCTAGCCGTGTATGAAGATCATCTGAAAGCTGGTCTTCAGTTTCCCCTGCACCCTTTCTTCATCAAGATCTTTCGTTTGTACCAAGTGGTGCCGGCGCAGTTGACCCCGAACAACATTCGGAACATCTGCGGATTCCTGGTCATGTGCAGCATCGCAAACTAGAACCTAGGACCAATTTGTTCACGGCCCTTTTAGTTCTCAAGAGGGATTTCCACAGCAACAGATGGTGGGTGATTGGCCCTTGGCCCTAGATCAGGCTGCAAGGTCATCAAGGACATGCCCAACACCATCCACGGGTGGAAACCCGTTTTTGTATTTGTATTGTCTTTTGATCAATGGGGCTTCGACACTATTTGGAAGAAGCCTCGTCTAACCGCCAATGACGAGAAGAAGGTCTTGGCGGCCGATCAGTCGGATTACGATCTCTTGGTCAATTTTGAAGTTGCCTCCATCCGAGAATTATTGGAGGAAAGAAATCCCCATCGGGCGGGAATTAGCAAATTCCCCTTATTAGGTATAGTGACGGGAATTTCTGCTCCCCTTCCCCGATTTTGTTGTAGCTCGGTCAATTGAAATGAACTCTTTTGCTTGTAGGTGGCGGGATGAAGCCCAGTGTGAGCTGGCTCCATCATACTTCAGAGAAGAGGGTAGCACAGGCCCCTCTCACCAGGTCAGCGATTCGGAAGAAGGCTCGAAGGGACGGCCCTGAGGGGGACCGAAGCACTTCGTCTTCCTGGGGAACTTCAGGGAAAGATGCAGCAGCCACGGAAGGGGCCCCATCGAGATCCTGTCCAATTGAAACTCCACCGACGGCTACCTCCCTGATTCGCACAACGGGGAGTCCGCCTCAGGGAGTGGATGTGCCACCGTTTTGCCCCCTGCAGTTGATAGGGGCAAAGCATGGCAAGTCGAGGGAGAGTTCGTTCGCGGGGCTTCCCCAATTAGAGGCTGTTCGACGAACTCTTCGGAGCTTTCACCTAAGGGGGGACTGCTGGTCCCTGCCGTAGCCAGGCAGGCATTGAAGGGTACGCTGCTGCCTCATGACTTGGCGGTTCTTCGAAATCGGAACCTCCCCAGGATGTCCGATTCTGCCTTCTCTGCCCTGCAACAGGTATGATCATTGCGGTCCCCTTTGTCTTGAGAATTGTTCGATCCATGACCCCGCATTCTTGACGTAGCTAGTCTATGATCTTACCTTTATGGAAGAGGGCCTGGGGAACGTTGATAGCCTCATCCATGGCCCGAAGGAGGAGCTTCACACTGCCAGAGCCGCCAAGGAAGTAGCTGAAGAGTTGAGGCAGTCTATGGAGGACCGCCTCATCCGGGTGAACGATGAAGTTCGCGAACTGAAGGGCGAACTAAAAAGTGCCCATCTGACAACGGCGAAGCAAGGGGTAGGGTGGATAAAGAGCAGGAAACAAGTCGACTCCCTGGAGCAGGTTGCCAGGGAGGATCAGGAGAGAATAGAAAGCTTGACCAAGGCGACGGAGGAGGCTTCCAGGAGGGTCGAAGAGGTGATTCTGGAGTCCGAAGCTGCCAAAAGAGAGTCCGTGTATTTGAGGAAGCGGGTAGACGATACTGTGACATACTTCAGAATGTCTTCACAATTCCAAGTGAAAATAGATGAAGCATCTTTGTACGGCTACCAGCACGGCTTTAACGACGGACTTTCCAAGATAAAGGAAGCCTTCCCTCACCTTGATCTTTCCGGCATCCCTCCCTTCAACATAGCCGAAGAAGAAGAGGGAGTGGAGGAGGCCGAAGCCATAGTAGAGGCCGAGGAGGCGCTATGCCCGGGTGAGGAGGCCACTGCCTTAGTCAAAAATCCGGGGGTGACCCCAACTCTGATCCCGGTTCAGGAGGAGGTTCAGGTTGGGGGAGTCCAAGCTGAAGGTTTTCCGGTCCCGGCCCAGATTGATGAGATCCTCTCAGTACAAGTTGACAAGTTGCTTCAGTCCTGTGGTGTGGGGTCTCCTCCTGTTGATGTTGAGTGATTCGAGTCATTTTGGATGTATTTTTTTTCTTTCTCCTTTGTATTGTCAATGAATTTTATATGATAATTTTTCCAGATTTTGAAATGACTTCTTTCTTTTTTGCATATGCAATGTGGTATTTCATATGTAGCTCGAACTGGTTTTACCGTTCTTTCTTCTGCTTGGTCGAACAGTCATGGCTGAAGGCCGTTTAGTTGATAGTTGACGAAGACGAACTCTGAAACGGATTAGAACTCCGTTGCCGAAGACCGTCTATGATTGGTCAGGCCGGTGTCACCTTCCTTTTGATATTAAATCTATTCGTTGGGACAAACAGGCGTCAACCCCCCGTCAACCAGTGATTAGGGAAGTTTGATCATGATTTTTGTTGTCCACGTGGCACGTCGATATTCGTACAGTCACGATTTCTTGCACCTTGTGTGCCGCAAGGTCTCCTTTTTCCAAAAAGAAGCCATTAATGTTGTCGTCGCACGATGAGAATTTCTACGGATTCGAAGCGATGGCAGTTGTTGTCCTGGGAATGACCCCCGAGCGACCTTCTGGTTCTCGAAGCGTCGCACGGACACGTGGCACTTTCTGATGCGGCTGGGAAAGGACGTGGGGCACGCCTCCTCGCATTCGGTCGTGGGTGCAGGGTCTCTATAAATAGGACCCTGCCTTCTGCTGTCAAGGGTCATCATTCTTGTAGACTCCTTCTTTCCATTGAAAATGAGGTTCAGCACTTCTGAGCTCCATCGAGCAGCAAAGAGAAGGGCCGTTGATCCAAAGAGGAAGAGGAGTCCGAAGTTCTTTGAACCGGGGGATGACGACTAGGAGCCTCTCGTGGACTGTCTTGAAAAAAAGGCCCGCCTGTTGGAGGCCCAACTGAGGGAGGCTCGGGCCCAAGTCGCGGTGGCAGCCACGGAGGTGGAGGAGGCTAGGAGAGAGGTGGCAAATGCCATCTCGGACTTCAGGGCGTCTGCTGCCTTCAAGGAGGAAGTCACCGAGGCGGCTCTGGACTCCTTCCATTAGGGGTTCCGGGAGTGCAGGAGGAAGGCTTTCAAGTTTTACAACTTGAAGGGCCTGGACAATATCAAGCCCTCCGTTCCCTTTCTCGGACATGAATTTGATTCCGACTCCGATGAGGGGTCGGATCCTGGTTCGGATGGGAACCTCGGGGGCCCTTCGTCATCCCTCCAGATCTCCCCCCACCGGTATGGGAAAAGCCCGATGGGAGGTTATTGAAAATTTTTCACATCTTATCAATGTTACTTCCTTTTTTTTTGTCTCTCTTTATGAGAGTCTTTTCTTTTTGTTCTTTCTGTGTGAGAGTTTCTTCTTTCTTTTTTCTTTTTTTTTGTAAAAAATCGAAAAAAGAAATGACGTATCTTTTCTTTACCTCTTTCCATGCATTTCTTGCGACATGTTGTATCATGTTTTGTCTGGAATGTAGACTCCGCAGACCATTTTCGGTTTATAGAGAAGAAGTGAGGTCAGTTGGACCGTTCTTGGAATGTCTGTTGTCGATAAAAGGATGACAGTGGTCCTTTTAGGCACGTTTTCAGATTTACCGTAGGGTAGGGTGTTTACACCGTCCCTGTAAACTTCTGTCGTGATTGCTGTTCAGGCCCACCCCGGTGCGTCTTCGGGTTTACCGTAGGGTAGGTTACGAAAACCATCCCTACGCCTTTGATCTTCCTGGTGGCCTGGTTAGGCCATCCATTGTGCTCGTCGAGTATACCGATAAGGTGAGTGGATCAGACTCTCCTTTGCGCAGTTGACCGATTTTTCAGATCAGGTCACTTAGGCTGTTGTCGTTCAGTCGATGCAACTAGCCATTCTGAGTTGAGCAGGGTTGAGTAACTTTGCACAGGAATTTTAGGAACTCATTTATTGATAGTATTTGCGAAGGTTTTGTACATTCCATGGCTGGGAAAGAGTCTTCCCCTCAAGCATCTTGAGTCGATATGCTCCTGGTCGACTGACTTCTTCGATTTGATATGGGCCTTCCTAGTTGGGGGAGAGTTTATCCTGTTTCGTTGGCCTGGATACCTCTGCCCTTCACAATACCATGTCCTATGTACGGAAAGTTTGCTCCTTCACCCTTGAGTTGTAGTATTTGGCGACCTTTTGCTGGTACGCCGCCATCCTTATCTGGGCCTGGAGTCTGGTGCTTGGTAGCAGGTCCAGATCAACCCTTCTGCGATCGGAGTTCCCAGGCTCTTCATAGTTGTCAATTCTCAGGGACTGCAGGGAGACTTCAATAGGTAGTATAGCTTCGGTACCGTATGCCAGGTTGGACAGAGACTCGCTGGTGGCCGTTCTCGGGATAGTTCGGTATGCCCAGAGAACGGAGATCAGTTCTTCGGCCCAAAGTCCTTTGGCGGCGTTCAACTTTGTCTTCAGACCATGGAGGATGGTCCGGTTAGTGACTTCGGCTTCTCAGTTGGACTATGGATGAGCAACGGATGTCAGCCGATGTTGGATATGGTACCGAGTGCAGAAGTCCTTGAACTTCGGATTGTCGAACTGTCTCCCGTTGTCCATGATAATGACATGTGGGATGCCGAACCTGAATATGATGGAGTTTTTTACAAAATTTTATACCTTGCCTTCTATAATCTGGGCCAGTGGTTCGGCTTCTACCCATTTCGTAAAGTAGCCGATGGCCACAAGGAGAAACTTCCTTTGCCCTGATGCCGGCGGGAATGGGCCAAGAATGTCCATTCCCTACTGGTCAAAAGGCCATGGGGCTGCCAGTTGGGTCAGGTGACTCGCAGGCTATCTCTGTACATTGGCGTACCTCTGGCATTGGTTGCACTTTTGCATGAAATCAGCCGAGTCCTTCTGGATGGAGGGCCAGTAATACCCCTATCGAATGGTCTTGTATGCCAGAGACCTGCCTCCCAAATGATCACCGCATATGCCCTCGTGGACCTGTCTCAGGGCATAATCCACATATGTGGGTCTCCTAAGCATTTTAGCAGTGGCTGAGAGAACGATCTCTTATAGAGAGTTCTGTCTAAGATGACTTATTGAGACGCCATCCAGCGGATCTTCTTGGCCTCTACCTTGTCTTCTGGTAGCTCTCCCTCATTCAGGAACTTGGTGATAGGATCCATCCAGCTTGGTTCAGTGTCGATCTGGCGCACCTTCGCAGTCTCTTCGGCTATGCTTGGAGTTTCAAGATGCTCAACAAAGGTGCGCCCGAGAGATTTCGGTGCTGTAGTTGCCAGTCGAGATAATGCATCCGCCCGGAAATTCTCTGATCGTGGGACATGGATGATCTCAAAATGTTCTAGTTGAGCGAATAGAGCCCGTACCTTCTCGAGGTACTGCACCATGGTTGGATCCTTGGTCGCATACTCTCCATTAACTTGATTTACAACCAACTGGGAGTCTGAGAAGGTTCGGAGTTGCTGAACTCCCAAATTCTTGGCAATTCAAAATCTAGCGAGCAAGGCTTCGTATTCGCCTGATTGTTAGAAGCATGGAAGGAGAACCGGAGTGCGTACTCTATGGTGTGACCGTCAGGTTTGGCCAGCATGAGTCTAGCCCCGCACCCAGTAGCATTGGAAGCTCCGTCCACATGAAGCACCCAGACAGACTTCGTCTTCTATCGAAGATGCTTCATCTTCGGACTTCCAGGTGCACTTAGCCAAGAAGTCGGAGAGCACCTGGGTCTTCATAGCTGCTCGGGGCTGGAAACTGATGTCAAATTCACTTAACTTCATAGCCCACTTGACTATCCTTCCAGAGGTGTCCGGAGATCGGAGAACGGCCTTAAGAGGTTGATCGGTTAGCACCACAATAGCGTGGGCACGAAAATATGGCTGTAGTCGCTTTGCCGCAATCACCAGAGAGTAGATCAGCTTCTGCATCCTCGCATATCGCGTTTCGGCATCATGTAGGACCTTGCTGATATAGAAGATCGGCTTGTGGGATCCGTCTTCATCTCTCCGGACAAGAACCGAACTGATTGCTTCATCTGAAGCAGAGAGGTATAGGTAGAGGACCTCGTCCTCTAGTGGCTTGGAGAGCAATGGCAGGGTCTCCAGGTATCTCTTCAACTCCTCAAAGGCGATGCGACAGTCTTCGGACCATTCAAAGCCCTTTGACTACCAGAGTACCTTGAAGAATGGAAGGTATTTCTTGGCTGACCGGGAAATGAATATGCTTAGGGAGGCAATTCTCCCTGTCAACTGCTGGACTTCCTTTTTGCAGGAGGGATGTCTCATATCCTTCAGGGCTTGAATCTTCTCAGGGTTGGCCTCAATCCCTCGTTTGGTGACAAGGAAGCCCAACAACTTACCCGAAGTGACCCCGAAGGTGTACTTTGCCGGGTTTAGCTTCATGCGGTAGCGCCGTAGAGCACTGAACGACTCTTCCAAGTCATGGATGTGATCTTTCCGGAGGAGGCTCTCGACGATCATGTCGTCAATATAGGCCTCCATGTTTCTCTCCAGTTGCTTTTCGAATACCTTATTGATCAGCCTTTGAAACGTTGCTCCGGCGTTCTTGAGACCGAACGGCATCATCTTGTAGCAGTAGAGACCTTTATCAGTGATGAAAGTCGTATTCTCCTCGTCTTGTGGATCCATTCTAATTTGGTTATAGTCGGAGAAAGTGTCAATGAAGCTCAGCAACTGGTGGCCGGCAGTGGCGTCGACCAACTGATCAATTTTTGGGAGAGGGAAGCTATCTTTTGGGCAAGCCTTGTTGAGGTCTGTGTAATCGATGCAGATCCTCCACTTGCCGCTGGCTTTCTTCACCATTACCACATTGGCCAACCACTCGGGGTAGTAGGCCTCTCGGATGAACCCTGCTTTAAGGAGCTTGCTGACTTCTTCGTCCACGGCTTGCTGTCTTTCAGGAGCGAAGCTCCTTTTCTTCTGCCGCACTAGCTTGTACCCAGGGGTAACTTCCAACCGATGAGTGATTACTTCGGCGGGAATCTCCGACATATCCGAAGCTAACCAGGCGAAGATGTCGGCGTTGTCTCTGAGAAAACGGATCAACTCCGTTCTGGTTTCCTCATCGAGTGCACTCCCGATCTGCACAACTCTGGAGGGGTCTTCCTTTGTCAAAGGTACCAGGACAGTCCTCTCCATGGGTTCACCAAGGCTTGTGGTTGCATCCCTCGGATCCAGCTGATCCGGAGTTGTTGAATCATTGGGATGCCTGTATTCGATCATCAGGCACTGCCGTGCTGTCCTCTGGTCTCCTCTAACTTCTCCGACACCGTTCCTGGTAGGGAAACGTACCAAGAGGTAGTGAGAGGAGATCACGGTTCGGAACCTGTTCAAGGCAGGCCACCCCAGAATGATGTTGTATGCTGAGGGGATGCGGACCATCGTGAAGTTGATCGACAGTGTCTTTTATCGAGGTTCAGTGCCAAGGGTTACAGGCAACACTATCTCTCCCTCGGCTTGAACTTGATTGCCTCCAAAATCGGTGAGCGGTATGGGGGATCTTCATAGTTGATGTCTAGGCAAACACATTTTAGAGAATGCATCGTAAATCAAGACATCAGTCGAACTTCTATTATCAACAAGGATTCGCTATACATCATAATTGGCCATTACGGTCGAGATTACAAGGGGATCATCATGTGGGAGCCGAACTCCTGCAAGGTTGTCATCGGAGAAGAGGATAGCGTTGTTGTCCTTGAGTCGCTTTGGGGCTTCGTCCTCATCCCTTCTCCAGTTGGTGGGTCGGTGTATCATCCCTACAACTCCGTTGGTGGGCCTTTGATTTGGCAATTCGGCCTCTTCAGGAGGTGGCTGGGAAATAGTAGCTTCCGATCGAGGTCCTTGGCGACCGATGTACCGTCCCAAATACCCTCTTTTGATAAGATCCTCAATTGCATCCTTCAGCTGGATGCACTCTTCAGTGTTGTGGCCGTGGTCCCGGTGGAATCGACAGTATTTGTTCCTATTCCTTACGGAAGAGGAGGCCTTCATGGGACGGGACCGTTGGAGATAATTTTCTTTCTCTATCTCCATGAGGATTTTTTCTCGAGGGAGGTTGAGGGGGGTGTAGGAGTCGAATCTTCCTCCTGATGCTCTAGGCCTGGAAGGACTTCTTCGACGGTCTGTATATTTGCCGCCATTGTTATTGAAAGTTGGGGGACCTTGTCCCCTGTTATTTATCTTTTTTGAAGGGGGTTTTCCTTCAATCAGTCGTCGATTAGCCGCCTGCTCTTCAGCATCGGCATATTTCTAAGCCTTTGACAGGAGCTCAGCGTAGCTTTTAGAGAACTTCTTGTCCAGGAAAAATGTAAGCCTGGAGGTACGAAGCCCCTTCTTCAGTGCAAACATGGCCACGTGCTCGTTGAGATCGGAATCTCAAGTGTGGCCGCATTAAACCTGGAGATGTAGTCTCGCAGGCTTTCTCCTTCGTTCTGGTGAGGGAGGAACAGTGTGTCCGTATTTCGTGGAGTCTTGCGGCAGGACCTGAAATGCAAGACAAATATTTTTTCTAACTCGGAAAAAGAGTCAATGGTACCTGGGCGCAAGCTTGAGTACCATATCCGAGCAGCTTTCTTCAAGGTAGCCGGGAATGCGAGGTAGTACATCACGTTCGAAGCTCCTTGGATTATTATATGGGCCTTGAAACTGTCCAAGTGGTTGAGGGGGTCGAAGGTGCCGTCATAGGATTCCATCTGTGGAACCCTGAAGTGCCGAGGAACAACTTCAGCCATGATATGGTCGGTGTAGATCACCCACAATCAAATCGTCGGGATCCTTCAGATCCCGCATTCTCTGTTCTCGTGCCCTCGCCATCTCTGACTCGATGGCTCTGAATCTCTAGTCATAATCGGGAGTCTGCTTCGGCGCTCTCTCCACAGAGGTGGAGTCTTTGGAGGAGGGTGAGGAAGTTTGCCTAGGCCTTTTCCCTTTCTGTGGGGAATTGGCAGACCTAGGCAATCTCGAAGTTCGGCCTTCGGGAGAGGGCCGAGAACGGGAGGAGAGATGTCTAGGATCCTCCCGTGTGGCTCTCTTCCTTCGGGACCGAGAGCTATGTCTGGAGGCGGCCGGTGGGTTTCCCACCGGAAAAGCTCTATTCTGGAAGTCTTGAACCATGGCCATGAGGTTGGTGACCTGGTTCACGAGGGCTTCAAATTGCTGTAGTCCCACAACAACTATGAGAGGTGGGACATCGTTCTCCCCCGGGGGTGCGCCCCCTAGGACGGAGCATGACTTCGGCTTGTAGAAGCTATTTGAGTCTTTTCTCTCGCCATCAAGAACATCTTACTTCCCCTTGTTTAGAAGGGAGCTTAAAGAGTGTTAATGCCCCCCTTCCTGGCACCCCAATCTGTTGGCGTGGGCTCCCTGTATCGGCCGGTCGGAGCTGCTGCACCGCATGACCGCTTCCTGGTTCACTTGCAAAACAGGTCCCTTGCCGGAGTTGTTCCGGCGGGGGACACTCCGATGCCTAAGTCAGTGGCGGATCTCAGCCACAGAATGGGAAAGAGTGTCGAGAGTATGAGAGAAAAGCTCTTAGAGTATGGATAAATCTGTGAGCGTTTGCGTACCTCCTCGAGCCATTCTTCTTACCACTATTTAAAAGGAGGCCTGCTCTTTTTCCGGTGATTATGGGGAGTCAATTTCTTTCATGATTGGCGATCGTGGGTTGTCATTGAGCGGTTCCGGCCAGATCGGAGACGTGGCAGCTAGAGTTGCGCGCCATAATCGTAGCATGGAGAGTGTCGATTGTAACCGTTGGTTACAGTTGCCTATTTGGGCCAGATCGTGGTCCCTTCTTCGGGTTTCCCTTTGCGTGGGCCGAAGACTTGGCGTTTGCCCCGGGGTCGGAGATTGTATCTACGACCGGGACTGAAGAGCATGTCTTCGGAAGTCAATGAGAAACTTAGTCTTCAGTCAGGGCCGAAGACGTCGTCCGAAGTTCTGTCCTTCGGATGTCGTAGTCCGGTGAGAAGTCTTGGATTGCCTGCAGTTGGTCTGGCCTTTTCCTGATCCGAAGTCCGTGATCCGGAGAAAAAGAACTTCGGCCAATCGAACCGAAATTTGGTTCGTAGCCGAACCGGGATATCCCAACATGGACGATGGTGTAGAATGGTATGTGCATCAGGTGATTCAAATATTGACAGATTTTCAGGAATTTCATTAGATTAGATTTTGAACAAAATTAATCTACAGAAAAGCTGCGCGGAATGCTTCACGTAAGAAGTTTTATACTAACAGAAAAAAATCAAAAAAAAAAAAAAAAAAAAAAAAGACGAAGAAGAAGCAAACGGCGTATCCAGAAACTGATATCATTAATCTGACGTACAGCTTTGCACATAAAATTAGTACCGTGAAGTGACCTACGGTTTCACACATAAAATTAGTAACGTGAAACTATACGTATTAAAAACATAAATCTTTATCTCATCCTTCAAAAATATTGAAATCGAGCAGTAAAACAGACAAAAGGGCGGAATCAAATAGAACATATTAGCTTCATATATTAAATTTAAAAAAGGAAAACACAGAGATTAATATCCAATTCCTGATTCATTTCTTTGAGATTTAGAAGCAACGGCATTGACTACAATTCCATTAGACGATCAAAAAGAGAAAACACTAATGCCAGAAATTCAAAGGCACGGTCATAACATTCATCAGTTTCGGGGAAAAAAAAAACGCCTACAAATTCGAGACAGGGAAAGGGTAGATGGAAAAGTTTCAGATCGCATCAACCAAATGAAATCGACGAGAATAAGAATCGAAAAAGGGTTAAACTAATAGGGTTTTCTCAAGCGAGTGAGAGGGAAAGAGAAGAGGAGGGAAGGGATTTTGCCTCGCGATCTGCTGCTTCGAATTTGCGATGGCTCGCTCCGACCTCCATTGCGACCGGCCTATTCGGGCTTTTATAGTCTGAGCGTAGTGGGCCTTAGTAGGACACCCTTGGACTGACCATGATTCATTGGGGCCCATGCGGTATATGGTACAGCACCCGCGTGGTACACGGCGGCCAATGTATTATGTATCAGAAGCGGTGGCTTCCGAATGCATGAACGGTTGCATCACCGCCCAATCTCGCAACCTACTTGGATGATAGTGATCAGCTAAATGCTCCACGCCACCCTATACGTTGCAATAAAATGAACGGTGAATAAGTGAGTGATGGCATTCTACGGGCTAATATATTGGTCATAATAACTATCAGTTATCTTAAAATTATAACTTGTTTTAATATTCTAGCTAAAAAATATCTTATAGGAATTTGTTGGCCTGCCCCATTGTCAGGTTATTTTATCCAGCATTTTGCTTAGCTATGACCTCTGACACGATCATGTACATACTTTACGAAATAGATGTCATGAATAATTACTGTTAAAGTATTTTTTTTTGTTTTGGTTAGTTTTAAAGATTTCCCCTTATATCAGGACTTCCAGCATTGAGCCAAAAAAATGCAAGTCTCCTTGATACTTTAGAACCCATGGAATAGAATTTGACAGGATGTCTCGCATATATAGTATTGGAAGGGTAAGCGAGAACAATCATGGACCGATTTCCTTGCAGATTCTTGCAGTTCATTATTGTCTCTTCTGCCTCCTGAGCCCTTATGATAGGTTTAGTGGTAGTTGCATTTATTTGTAATCTTTTATTTTCATTAATGAAAGTACTGGTTTTGCCATTGCATACTTGAGTGTATTGCCTTGCCATTTTTTTATACCTTCTGTGTATTTACTTTGTTTGCAGCATTAGTTTTTTGTTGCTGGCATGCATCGGTTGGCTCCTTTATGCAGGGAATATTGGAGCACCACATGGGTTTAGCCTAGCAAAAGACTAGTCCTGTATCAAGTGGTATCAAAGCTAGCACAACTGTGGACATTGGTATAACTAACATGGGTCGCAAGAATGATGGAGAGACAAGTGGGACGGTGCACGAGGAGGCGATGGTTGCCACATCGGTCCCTATAGATGTACAAGCTAATAATGCAAAACTGCGAAACCACAAGGAGCGGATGTTTGCAATGGAGATGTAGTTGTCCTAAATGGATGAGAGTATGGCACATTTGTTATCGATGGTGGATTGAGTTGCAAACTTGTAGTTGAGCCAGGAGTAGCTTGTGAAGATAGTGGACAATCTCGATGACAATACTTAAAAGTCTGTCAAGCTCTTATAGAAGCAACTGAATGATTTAACCACTAGGATTGCAGTGCTGACTCGAGCAGTGGCTACCATGCCGACTCCAGGTGTTGGAGAAGGTGGGGTAGGCCAAATGCAAGCACCAGAGCCTAGAAGCTACAATGGAGCTTGTGATGCAAAAGAGTTAAAGAACTTCTTATTGAACATGAGCAGTACTTCCGGGTGGTGCGGCCTGACTTAGAGGATACAAAGGTCATCTTGGCTACAATGTACCTAACTGGGGATGCCAAACTGTCAATGCTAATTTTTGCTAGAGAATGTGGACTTCATTGCTCGGCGAAACTTGAGGCATCTCCAGCACACTGGGACTATTCAAGAATATGTGAAGTAGTTCTTAGCACTGATGTTGGACATTAGGGATATGTTCGAGAAAGACAAGCTATTCTACATTTTGAAGGGCTTGAGCCATGGGCCCAGTAGGAGTTGCAACAAAGGGGTGTCATAGACTTGGCATTTGCTCAAGTCGCAGTTGAGCGATTGACAAATTATCTTCTCTTTGATTATTAAAAGAGGAAGACAATCAAAATACCTCTAAGAATCAGAAGCTATCAAAAGAAAATGGTGTGGTCAATGAGAAGAGAAAGATGCTAGACTAAGGGGCCAGAGTTATCAAGGACCCCAAAGTTTGGGTGCTTTTTGTATGAAGGGCCATACATGATGAAGAATTGCCCCCAGAAACAAGCTTTCAATGCCTTGCAAGCTATTGTTGATGCGGGACAGATGGGGGTAGAATCTTGGGCGAGCCTAGAAGTCACCTAGATTAGAATACTACTATATATTTTTTTGTAGAAGGTAGTGAAGGAACAATGAAGATGAAAGGTAGAAATTTGGACTCTCATGAACTTTGGGACTCATTCTTACAGAGAGATCTCTCACCTCTAGGGCATCTCACCCACCTCACTAATGGAGCCGTTAGGGTGAATCTCAAAGGATATGAGGGTGGTAAGGAAGATGGAATCAAGGAAGGGGATAACTAGACATGACCTCACATCATGTCCTAGGGTTGGGCCTCACACCCTCTCCTCACAGAGTAAAAGAAGAGTCACTCTTCTCTAAAATAAAGCTTTCATTCATCAATAGCATCTTTTTACAATAAGATTAGGGGCCTATTTATAACCTTCTAAGTCCCATTTGAAATTCAAATTTTACATGAAAAGAGGGGGAAATGTAGTTACAAATTTGAATTTCAAATTTTATGAAAAGGGGCACCAAATCTGAAAATCTGCATGGGATTTCAAAATGGGGTGCCAAGTGTCTCCATGTGGTTGCCAAGTATCTCCAAATCTGAAAATCTGCATGAGATTTCAAAATGGGGTGCTAAGTATCTCCATGCGGTTGCCAAGTGTCTCCAAATATGAAAATCTGCATGCATGGGTGCCAAGTGTCTCAATGTGGGGACCTTCTTATGTGGAGGATAAAATGATCTTCAAATTTAAATTTATTTGCATCGAATTTCATATTATCATTTATGCTGCTTCGGGATCCATGCTGCTTCGATATTCGTGTAGGTCAATGTCCCCATCATTCCCCTAAGGTGGGGAGAACTCGACTTTGTTGAGTTTAGGTCAGGCTCCAGCTTCAGCTTGACTTCAGGCTCCGAGAACTCCAAACTCTAGCCTGACATAACCATGATTTTTTTTAATCAGCTTTGCTTTGAAAATGGTGCAACTTTGAGATTGGTGCGGCTTTGCAATATGTGCGGCTTTAAGGAGCGTGTAGCTCTGAAATTTGTGCTGAGTTGAAGTCGGTAAGAGGGAGGGGGATTTGCTTTCACGTTCGTGCAATCCCTCTCCTTCTTCTTCATGGACCGAAACCAGAACAGGGGTGGATCTTTGCGGAGGGGTTCACCGGCGACGGTGCTGGGGAGAAAACGGTGGCATGAACGGGAAGAAGGCCGGCACGGTGGCACTACAACACGGGCATGGGTGGCACAGAAGCAGGGAGAGGAAGGAGGAGTGTTGCCCAGAAATGGAGCCCAAGAGGGGGGGTGAATTGGGTCTTTAAAAATTTAAAGCAATAATGTGCAGGCCTTGTGGTGTTTATGAGTAACGAAATAGATGTACTAGATTATATACAGCAGAAAGCAATAAATAGAGTGCAAGAAGTAAAGAGCAAGAGATAGAAGAGACAATCACACACAAACACAAGGTTTATAGTGGTTTGGTGCAAACCTAGCACCTACATCCACTCCCCAAGCCACCCTTGGAAATTCCACTATAATCTCTCCAAGATTACAACCGACTTGTTTTTCCAAAAGCTCACAAGTCAAAACCTATGTTGGTTTTATCACCTAGGCTCACCAACTAACCTTTATACTTGTTTTGTTTTCGGGCTCACAAGTTAACCCTAGTTGGTTTTGTCCCTTTGGCTCACCAACAACCACAACAACCTACTTTCAAGAAACCCTTGAAAGCAGGTCAAAACACAAGAGTGATTTCATATATACAATTCAAAATAAACAAAACAAACTCTCTTCAAGAGTAGAATGGAAGCTTTGAGGCTCAAGTTGATGCTTTGTCTTATCTTCTCCTTGGAATATTCTTTAAGCTCTCTTTTTGGAAAGATGAAAGGATAGGATTGTAAGCTTTTTCAGGGAATTATACTTTAAATGGCTTTTGAAGTGAAGTTCTTGAGGGAATATTGGCTTTTGAGCTTTCAATAGACTTCAATGCTTCAAGAATGAGTTTGGTGAAGCTTAAATACTTCAAAAACTTTCAAAAAATGGTTTGTGACCGTTGGAGCTTCGAATCTAGCCGTTGGGAGCTTGAAAAGACATTTCTGCAACTCAAAAAAATAGATCCGTTAGGGCTGTCAGAACCCGAGTGTCGATACTTGGTTTGTCAGGTGTCGATACTTGGCTGTCAGGTGTCGACACTTGACTTCCAGGTATCGATACTTGAACTTTCAAGTGTCAGCACTTGATTCACAGGTGTCGATACTTGACACAAAAACACTCCATTGATCATGTTCCGGATTTTCAAAATGTCTCAAGCCTTAAGTCGACACTTGGGAACTTAAGTGTCAACACTTGAGTTTCAGGTGTCGACACTTGAATTCTGGGTGTCGATACTTGGCATGCCAAGAAGTTTTTCTGCGTGCCAAATGCTGAAGTGTTGACACTTGACTTCCCAGGTGTCGACACTCGATTCTGCAAAATTCACAATAAAGTGCAATTCAAACCAAAAACATAAATGTTGAATATGAAACTTAAATCCAACTTAAATAAGCAATAAATGAACTCATTTAGCCCCTTTTTGTATGGAAAAGATTCCTCAAATTATGAAATATGCTTCATGCCACAGCGTGCCACGATACTTTAATTTTGAGAATTTGAGATGCTTGTTTCCTGAAAACTCACAACTGGAAATAAACATTAGTACACAATATGTACTTAACGTTTTGTTATTCATCATAATCACTAGGTGGAGCCAACAATCTCTCCCTTTTTGATGATGACAAAATCTTGAGTAAATCAACATTTAATTTCAAATTTCAGATATGATAATTCATAAATATGATTTCAAGCTTATACATCCACAACTTACATAGTTAAGAAGGATGAATCTCCCCCTTAGTTAGATAATTCTAATCAGAACAAGTAGAATGTAATATTGGTATCAGATCAAATTTGAAATTCAAATAAATCTACTCCTCCCTTTTGTCAATCATAAGAAAAAGGGAGTAAGGTCCCCCTCAAAACGAGCATGGAGACAAAAAGTAGTAGTGTATCAGAGTTGATACAAGAAACAGTTTTTCAAGAGTTAACATGTATCAGAGTCAAAAAGTAAATGTATATCTATCAAGTAATGTAAATAATCAAGCTATCAAAATCAATCATAGTGATTCACAAAATTGTAAACATCAAGGCTGAAATGCATATATATATCTGTCAAGTAATGTTTTCAGTACAAAATTTGCTGACTCATCAGCAACACTAAAACAATCAAAATACATCATGAGACATAAATCATAAATAGCATGAGACATAAGTAACATACAACAAAATAAACATCTGTGAGGCTAATCCTCATCAGATGGGATCTCAAAAGATATAGGGCCGATAATCCTAAAACTATGGGCTAGACCTTAGGAGTCTTCAAAATACCATGACTCCTAGTCCTAGTAGAAGGTCCAAAGTGGGGTACAACCCTAGAAGATCGAGTAAAGAGAGGTGGAAGAGTCTCAGCAGGAGTGACAAAAGCTGGATCAGTGAAGACAGGTGTGCCAATCGAATCAGCAGGAGGAATAACAGGAGATTGTGGCTCTCGCCTAACTACCTCATATCCATCTGCGCCACCACCACTGTCACTATCACTGTCGTCATCAAGAATACAGTATCTCTATCCTCAATCCCATCAGTACGGTCTCCACCATCAATAGTATCATCACGTCTATCCTGGTGGTCATCATCATCATCATCAGCATCAGGAGATGGAGCTACAGGTGCTGCTGGAGGTAGAAGGGATCTCAAAAAATCCTCGATACGAGCAAAACCCTCCTTCATAGTTCGACGAATCTCAGCATGCTCCAAGGTAGTATGTGCTCGAAGAACCTCAATCTCGATGCGTAACTGAGTCGTACGGACACCCAAACCTATCATCTCACTCATGAGATCTGTGAACTGCTATCTCTCATGCTCTTCAAAAGATATGTCAGTAGAAGGTGGAGGAGGACCCAAAGGTGTGGTTATGGGGGTCACCAGCTCTGCCTTTGATCCCGGAGCAGCCCGAGGAGATGTACTAACTAGCCCTGATGGCCTTGCCTTAGCCTCTCGAATCTTATCCTCCTCATCTGGCTCCTGACCAGACTCTCTTCGAACCCACCGACCTACGACCAATCGATATCCCATGCAGTGTAGCGACCTCTCGTCATAGACGTTAGTATGTAGAATCTCCTTAGGGATCTCCCCCTTCAAAGGAACTCTAGATGCTCTAAATAAATGGGTCAACACCATACTGTATGGTAGACAATGTCGTCGCTGTGTTGCTGCATCTCTTATTTGAACTAGCATCAAAGAGGGTATATCTACCTGAGTCCTCTAGGTTAGACATACCATAAGCATCAGCTCTCTCTCGGTGATGAAGTCAAAGCACCCAGTCTTCGAAAACAATATCTGAGCTGTAATATGGTGCAGAAGGCGCATCTCCACAGATAGCTGATTCATGGTGACTACTGTCACTCCGTGAATGTCCTCACGCTCAAGGATGCACCTAAAAGCTACCTTTCTATCCTCCACAGAGAACACACTGATACCTCGATGAGGAATCTCCCATACTCTACTCAGAAGCTCCTCAGTCAAAGAAATCTCTACTCCCCTGACAGTAGTCCTCCACAGTAATCGGTGGCAGTCCAAAGCACCATAAAACTCTCTCACTAGATGGGGATAGTACCTCTCCTGCATGGTGCAAAAGGGTACTAATGAGGCATTTGTGAGTGTTCATCGGATTTGGAAGTGCTGTCTGTCGAAGAACTCAAGATCTATCCATCGTCCTGAAGCTACAACCTTTCTTGCCATCCTCTCTGCAGGGGAACCTGGAGTAGCTGAACTACTGGCCTCTCCTGCATCATGTCTGGCCTTTGTTCTCCTCTCAGATCCATGTCCAGACCTACTCCTAACAGCTAGCCTCTTCCTTGGACCCATCACAATCAAGCTGAGCAAGAAGGGAAGAGGGTAAATCGACTAAAATGGGGACAGGTTTCAATTAGGTTGAGAACTACAGATCGTCCTTAAGGAGACTAAGTTTTCCTAAAAGAAGGATACTAGATTAAGAGAAGCTAGAATTTGATTTTTGAAAACAAGGATAGAATAAAAACATGAAATCGAAAGTTGAAGAGAGGGAAGTTTATCTCAATCATGGAAAACACACTTGGGTTAAAACATTAATCCCTATATATAAAGTACATTTGTGTTTATAAAACATATTTAGGTTATAACTCATATAAAATATGTTTGGTTAACAAAATTTTATCAAAATATATAAAATACATTTTATAAAACTAGTGAACTAGGACTAATTGAAATATAAAGTAAACTAAACACATGGGATTAGGGTTAAAACCAAAGTACATTTGGGTTTTAGGTTAGAAATATGTAATCAAACAAAATAATGGAAATGGGGGGTAAAATACCATGAAAACAACACAAATACCCTTTCTATACGAATGAAAACCTAATAAATAGCTTAGAAATCTGAATTTTGAGTGAAACCCTTGAATATTTCGGCCAAAAACCCAATCCAACAGTGAAATTAAGAAAAACGGATGGAATGTGTGAGGAATCGGTCAAAATCCATGGGAAATCTAAGGTAAAAAACATTCAAACACGATTTCCTCTAAATGGAGTCTTAGAAACGATTCAAAACTTTGAAAAATCCAAGTTATATGCATAAAAATGGATGAAAAAGGAAAAACCTAAGGTTCATGGTTTCAAAAAATAAAAGAGAGAGAGGGATTACCTGATTTCAGCGGGGCAATGAGGGAAAGTGAAGATTTAGAAGGTAGAGGAGTTTTTGGGGACCATTGGAGCTTGAGAGAAAACAGGGGAAAGTAAAAATCAAAACCTCGGTTTGCCCTAAAAAAGATAGAATTTTCTGCGAGTGTCGACACTTGGAATTGCTCAAGTGTCGACACTTGGAATTGCTCAAGTGTCGACACTTGGAATTGCTCAAGTGTCGACACTTGGAATTGCTCAAGTGTCGACACTTGGTCAGGTGTTGACACTTCGCAAAATCCAAGTGTCGACACTTGGCCAAGAAAATCCCAAAAAAAATCTGAAAAATTTTCTAAAAAATCAAGGATGTTTTTAAAAGGTTTTGGGACTTAACACAAGTAATTTTTGAGTAAAAACAACTTGGGTAAGATGAAGTTTGAGAGAGTTCTAGGAGAATGGATCAATGATACCTAACTCTCTTCTAATCAAATAAAATCTCTCTTCACTCAATGATTTGGTAAACACATCAGCTAATTGATCATCAGTATACATAAATTCAAGTACCATATAAGAGTTTTGTACATGATCTCTTATGAAATGATGTCTTATTTCAATGTGTTTACTTCTTGAATGTTACACAGGATTCTTAGTTAGATTGATTGTACTAGTATTGTCACATCTTATGGGTGTCTTAATTAGTTTAATGCCAAAGTCTTCGTGCTATTGTTTGATCCATAGGAGTTGAGCACAACAGCTTCCAGCTGCTATATATTCGGCTTCTGTCGTAGATAGAGCAATTGAATTCTATTTCTTGCTGCTCCATGAGATCAAATTTACTCCAAGAAACTGATAGGTTCCACCAGTACTTTTACGATCAAGTTTACACCCAGCAAAGTCAGCATCAGAATAAGCAATCAATTCAAATGAAGAATCTCTAGAGTACCGAAGACCAATTTCAATTGAGCCAGATAGATATTTAAGTATGCGTTTAATAGCCAAAAGATGAAACTCTTTAGGATTAGACTGATATCTTGTACACAAACAAACACTAAATATAATATCTGGCCTACTGGCAATAAGATATAACATTAAATCAATCATGCCACGATAAAGTTTTTGATCTACAGATTTACCTGATTCATTTGTCAAGTCTACAAGAGGAGCTCATAGGTGTACCTAAAGGCTAGTGTTCTCCATCCCAAACTTCTTTAGAATTTCTTTTATGTACTTAGCTTGGTTGATGAAGATCCCCTCTTTGGTTTCTTTATCTGGAGTCCATGGAAGAAGTTAAATTCTCCCATCATGCTCATCTCAAACTCACCCTGCATTAACTTTACAAACTCTTGACAAAGAGATTCGTTAGTAGCATCGAATATGATATTATCTACATATATTAGTACTACTAAGAGATCATCATTCTTTTTCTTCAAAAATAAAGTTTTGTCAACATTACCTCTAGCAAAATCATTTTTGAGCAAGAAAGAACTTAAACGATCATACCAAGCTCTTGGAGCTTGTTTCAAATCATATAAAGCTTTATGAAGTTTAAAAATATGGTTTGAAAATTTATGATTTTCAAAACCAGGAGGTTGTTCAACATAAACTTCTTCTTCGATAAAGCCATTCAAAAACACACTTTTAACATCCATTTGAAATAATTTAAAATTCATAAAACATCTAAGACCATAGTATCGGATAGAGATGTATGATTCACCAGTTATTTCTGGAAAATACTCTGGCACTTGTTAGGGACGAAACTTAAATTCTCTACCTCTTATCACCCTCAAATTGATGGCTAGACCGAGGTTGTGAATCATAGTCTAAAAAATTTGTTGAGAAGTTTAGTTGGAGAGCATACTCCCAATTAGGATCTTTTACTGTCTAGGGCTAAATTTGCATATAATAGCTCAGTCAATAGATCACCGGAAAAAGCCCTTTTGAGATTGTTTATGGGTACAAGCCTAGGAAACTTTTAGATCTTATTTCTTTACGCATGCATGATCACATCTCAAAGTCTGCTGAGTCATATGCTGAGCATGTTAGAGAGTTGCATAAAGAGATAAGTAAAAAAATTAATGAAAGCAACAAATCTTATAAACAGATGGCTGACACAAGAAGAAAACTCAAAGAATTCAATGAAGGAGACTTTGTCATGGTTAGACTATGACCTGAACGGTTTTCACCTGGAACCATGAAAAAGTCACATGCCCGTAGTAGTGGACCATACAAAGTAATTAGGAAAATTAGACCTAATGCCTACATGCTCGAGTTACCACTTGAACTAGGTATTAGTCCTACTTTCAATATTTCAGACCTTATTAAGTATAGGGAGCCAATGTTGATTCCTAGTAAACCTTTTGGGCCTAATCCAGTCCTTGAGAGTGAGCCAACCCATGTGTGTCCACCTACCATACCACGAGCCCGAAGAGACAGGATCAAGTGGATCTTGGATGACAAGATAATCGCTACTCGGGATAAAGACTATCAGCAATATCTGGTTCGTTGGTAAGGAGACTCGAGACTGATGATTCTTGGATCACCAGAGAGGATTTGCAGAGAGTTGACCCAGACTTACTAGAGCGCTATCACAGTGGAGTTGACCCATACTCGACAGGGTCGAGTTTCTCCCATCCGTGGAAAATTGGTGCGGACACCAGGGCTAGAAAAGATCGACAGGTCAAACCCACATCCTTGTAGATCACCTGTGAATAAAGCCTTAAAACCAAACCCCTATTACATGTAAATATTTTATCTTAGATTATGTTATTTAGGCTTAGTTGGATTTAGCCCTTTTTACCAACTATAATTAGGGTTTTTATGTTTAGCCTTTGGGCCAAACCTTTTTACCAAGTTGAACCATTTGTTTACATGTCTATGCCTTTCGATCAATTTAATCAAGTTGGGATTAGAGTTGGTTTTTAGTTGGTTAAATCATGTGATTAGTTAGTTATTGAGTCCTGTAATACAAGAGGGGACCCAAATCAAGATACAATGTGCAATCAAGTCAAGACACATGTGATCCCATGTGACAACCCAACATACCATGTGCTAGCTTAAGATAAGTCAAGCCTTGGCACCACATGTCATCCACTTCTTGGTGCCACCTCATCACATGCCACCTCATCAAGTCAAGGATGCCCATGCCACTTCATCAGCTTATATGCCATGCCATTTCATTTGGGACAACACACTTGCCATGTCACTCCCTTGGTCGGCCTTTTTTATTTATGAATTAGCGTGACCTATGTTTTAAGAGGAGTAATGAAGAAGGAGTCTTTAAGTTAACACCCTCCCACTCAATTAATTCATGCCAAAAATAAAGGAGTCAGCCAATCTTTCCATCCTCTTCTTTGATGCCAACTTCCAAGGAATTTCAAGTCCATTTGATCGCCTAAAGTGATAGAGGTTCAATGGTTGTCTACTTCAGGTGTTTTAATCAATCAGGTTCCAAGCTGATCAAGTTTAGAGAACTCAATAATCCTATAAGAACTCTTGAGTTTTCTTCTATCCAGACTGGAGAGTCCACTATCTTGCAGGAGTCCACATCATCCAGACTCCAAAGTCCAGCAATCAAGGCCAATCGATGAAGCAATCTTGGCCCTTCATCTTGACACCTCACCCATCCTCATCTTGGCACCCAAATAGGATGAAGATCACTTGTTGTCGCCCACCTTGGAGAGAGTTCCAGATCAGCCTAAAAAGTAGGAGTCCAAGATGCCCAGAGCAGGATTCAAGGAGTTGTTGCCTAAGAGATACTAGTACTAGTCTTTGTATCCATTACATCACTAGTTGATGGTCTATAAATATCCCATCAACCCTCCCTGTATTATTCATGAATTATTGATCAAGTAAAGTGACATTCTATCCAATTCCTTTGCTGTGTGCATCGCGGGGTGTGAGGCCCTTTCCTTTATTCTTCGAAGCATCGCGGGGTGTGAGGCCCTATATATCCAGACACCGAGAAACCCTAGCCACCCACTTCATCTCTTTTCCTTTCACTTTTCCATCCTCTTTCCTTCTTTACTACTTTCTAACTTAGAGATTTTTTTTGTTGAGTGATTGTAGGTGATCAAGGATTAAAGTCAGGGTATTGTTGCCTTAGAACCAGCATCGCAGAAGATCGAAGCCTGAAGATCGAGATCTTGAAGCCCTGTCCCAAGATTCTTGAGAGTCCTGCCAGATCTACTTCAGAGGAAAACATCTTTGTTGGTAAAATTTGAAAAAACCTTCCATAATCTTTGATTTCTGATTCTTTGATAAGTAGATCCTAGTTTATAGTGGTTTCTTAGCCACCAAATCCTGTTTTTCTAGTTTACTTTGTAGATTTACTTTGCGGGTTATTAACTAGTAGACTAGTTTGCTTAATTATCTCCTTTGAGTCTTTAAAAATTGAAAATTATAAAAAAAATTTAATCTCTATTTTTCTCTGTTAATTAGGCTAATAATTAGTAGATTAAGTTTTCATAATTGTCCCGCATCACCTGTTCCTCTCGCAGCATTAGGGGTGCAAATGGATCGGGTCAGACTGGGTCACGAGTGACCCTGATCCGACCCGGTTCTTTGATCGAGTCCTAATATTAGACTAGACCCAATCCACTAGAAAATTAGATTGGGCTAGGTTGGGTCCACTATCAAAATTTTTAACCCAACAGGTCATTCAGGTTGGATCGGGTCCATAAATAATCTAGTTTTAATCTAAAAAACATGGATCTCGATATAATCTGGATAAAATATAGATGAGAGCATGGCCTTGACAAGAGAAAGCTTGACCTCGGATGGGAGCTGACCTTGATCGCAAGCTCGACCTTGAGAGATGGGAGCACGAACTTGATCGAGAGCTTGACCTTGGAAGATGAAAGCATGACCTCGACCGGAAGCTTGACCTCGGATGGGAGTTGACCCCGGTTGGGGGCTTGATCTTGGGAGATGGGAGCACAACCTCGGGAGACGGGAGCATGACTTCGGAAGATGGGAGCATGACCTCGATCGGGAGCTCGACCTCAGATGGGAGCATGACCTCGGATGGGAACTCAACCTCAGATGGGAGCTTCACTAGCCATCGCATCCAGGTAGCACCTTTTGCCAGCATGGCTGCCAGCTGGGTCCGACGTGGGTTCCATGTTAGCGATCATGCCACATCAGGTACCCCCCACTCTCAAGCCTAGAGTATGTCACGATGCTTAGGGCAAAGAGTGTTATGATGATGCTAACGTGGAGGGATGCTTATCCTGCACTATTAATGCCTCGATCGTCGACATCTCGAAGATCTCACCTTTGCACCAATAAGGGGATGCCACGTCAGCCTGGCCAAAAGAGACATGATTACTGCACCGGGCCCAAATCAAGTTTCCTTTGAATTGAAGAATTGCCTTAAGCGGATCTTGATGCATGGCAGACATTCATTGACTGGAGAGAGGAAAGGATGCATGTCTTTGATTGGTACGATGCGACGGGGCATCGGCAGGCTTCCTTGAAAGGAGTCTACCTTTTTGGGCTACTCCTTAAGAACTTTTGAGCAAGGAGGGCGAAGGTTTATAGAGTTCTCCTTCCTTAGTTCGGAGTCCTTTGCAGGTTAGTCCCCCCTTTTCTTCTTCCACCCCCTCCTTTGGCCTATGTTGAAGGGGATCCCGTAGGGTCTTTAGGTCTTCTTTCTTCATCTTCACCCTCTTTTCCTTCTTCATGAGTTCCTCTAGAAGGGGGCATCGCTGCTCGGACCATTCTGGTGAGGCGGGGCCATCCCGATCGAGATTTCCTTCCTCGGATAGCGAGGAGGAGGAAGCTCCTCTAGTAATATGTAGGGGTCCCTGGCAGATGGGGATAGTCATAGGAATCCCTGCAGCTCCTCCTCCTTCTCCCATCCGAGAGTCGATGGATCCTTTTGGCATTGCTTTGATGATGACTCGAGAGGACATCCTCCATCTCCGGAGCACATACAGGATCTCGGATTCCATCTAGCTCTTAGCTTCGGGGCTGGAGGAGCTAGTTATTTCAAGTGGCTCAGGCCGGATTGCCCTATATGAGGACCTCTTGTTGACTCTTGTATTGATTTTGATGAATAATAAAATATTTAAGTATATTTGAGTACTAACTGTGTGTTGAAAGTGTGTTTTATCAGAACAGGGTACTCACCAAAGCTGTTTTGTGTTGAAATATTGATTGTTTATCCTTTTGTTGAAGAAATCTCTTTTATTGATGAAAATTTTAAGTTAAATGGACTTAAGTACATAAGAATGACTTGGAAGGACTCAAGGTTGAAGTCTAAAGAAGATTCAGTAGAGTTTCAGTTGAGTTTTAGAAAGTTTCAACCAAGTGTCGACTCATGGAAGTGAAGTGTCGAGTCATAGTGTCAACTCACCAAAGCTTGAGCTGAACGCAGAAGAAGTTTTAGATAGCATGCTTTAAGTGTTGACTCATGGAGCTTAAGTGTCGACTCATAGTGTCGAACGAAGGGTCGACTCAAGGCCTGAGGCCAAAATGATATAGAACATGTTGAAATCAAGCTTTCCTCAAGTGTCGACTCATAAAAGCCAAGTGTCGACTCAAGTGTCGACTCATCAGAAGAAGTATCGACTCACTTGAGATTTCTAGAAAGCTTAAGAAAACTCCTTTTGAACTAGTATCGACTCATGAGCATGAAGTGTCGACTCAAAGTGTCAACTCATGACCTGAAGTGTCGACACTTACAATTTTGATGAACAATAACGACTAGTTTTTTGAAGCATAGAATTGGTCCTTTTCATTCCCAACGACTATTTTCTCTTTTCCAATGGTCAAAAACTACTATTTGAAGTTTTGAAAGGTATTTAAAGTGGACCAAACTCAAGTGGGAAGAGAGAGATGAAAAGTTAAGTGTATTCACTAAAATATTCATTGAAGAACAACTACTTTCAAGTCAAGTTGAGCCTTCAAGCTTTCAAAGCATTTAAGAGCATTCAAGTCCAACCATTCAAGCATCATTTAAGGCTCCAACAACTTCAAGACAAGCATATGTAACATCAATCAAAGAGCTTCAAAGAGATACTTGCTTTTAGTTAAAAGCTTTATGTATTTCATACATTATATTTGAATTCTTTCATTGTTTCTAGTTTCAAAAGACTTGAAACAAGAGTTGAGATTTGTTGGTGAGCCTTTGTATTAAAACCAATGGAGGTTTTTGGTTAACCTAAGTGACAAAACCAAGGAGGTTGTTGGTGAGCCTAAGTTACAAAACCAACTAGGTTTTTGGTTATCCTATAAAACTAAAGGGGTTTTGACTTGTGTTCCCGATGAAAATAAGTTGGGTTTTGATTAGTGAGCTCAGAAAACTAATCAACTATAATCAAGAAAGATTATAGTGGAATACCCAAGTGGATCTTGGAGAGTGGATGTAGGTGCTTTAGTGTGCACATAACTACTATATATCTTGGTGTTTATCATTGCTTGCTTTCTCATCATTTGCTCTTATTTACTTTTTGTTATTTATTTTCGCTACATACTCTTGAATAGTACACAAACACTTGTAATTCACTAGCACTTAAATTATTTTTGAATTAGCACATACTTGCAAAAGTTTTTGAAATCCAATTCACCCCCCTCTTGGGTTGCTTGCTGGGCAACAAGTGGTATCAGAGCAACGTACTCAACTTATAGGTCTAACTATCTTGAGTTAAAGATCTATGGCAACCCTACTTGGTTCTAGTGTTGTTATGGGACAAGTCTCAAACAGACCTCCTTACTTTAATGGCACAAATTACACGTATTGGAAAACATGTATGAGAATTTATATACATTCTATTTATTATAATTTATGGAAATTAGTTGATAAAGGTCCACATATTCCTTTAGTCATTGTTGATGGTATTTCCATACCAAAACTTGAAGAGGATTGGGATGAAAATGATATTAAACAATCCGAGATAAATGCTAAAGCAATGAATGTACTTTATTGTGCATTGGGTCTTAGTGAATTCAATAGGATATCCACATGCACTTCTACGAAAAAAATATGGGACACATTTGAGATTACTCATGAGGGTACCAATCAAGTAAAAAATACTAAAGTTAATATACTTGTATATACAAATAAGATGTTTAGAATGGAGCCCAATGAGTCTATTACTGAAATATATACTATATTTACAAATATTATAAATGGCATGAGAAGTCTTGGTAAGACTATGTCTAATGCTAATCTTGTGAATAAAATTCTCAGGTCACTACTAACATCTTGGGATCCGAAAGTGACAGCAACTCAAGAAGCCAAAGATATTGAGACACTTTCTTTAGAACAACTTGTGGGTTCGCTCATGACTTATCAGTTAAACTTGAAGCAGAAGGCAATGGATGTCGATAAAAAGAAGAAGACTATAGCATTCAAATCTACTACACAAGATGAGTCTTCAAGTGAAGAAACTGAAGGAGAAGAAAATGAGGATGAAGAGGCACTCATTGCAAGAAAATTTAGAAGATTTATAGAAGGAAGAAATTCCCCTACAAAAAGAAGCCTCAACTAAGCAAAGAAAAAGGAAAAGAGAAAGAAAAAGAGAAGGAGAAGGATCAACCTATTCGCTTCGAGTGTAAGAAGCCAGGACACTACAAGGTAGATTGTCTTCTCCTAAAGAAGTCCAAGAGAAGGTTCAGAAAGAAGGCAATGATGGCTACCTGGAGTGATAGTGAAGATTCAAGCTCGGAGGAAGAGCAACAAAAAATAGCCAATCTTTGCTTCATGGTTCAAGAAGATGAGGTACTATCTGACTTTGAACCTAAATTTATATTTGATAAACTTAGAGATGCATTTGATGAACTTATGCATGAATATAAACTATTGAAAATTAAAAATAAAAGTTGAAAAAGTATGTTGATTCATCTTTTCATGAAAACACCAATCTTACAAATGAAAACAGTGATTTAAAAACTAAGATTGATATTTTAGAAAAATAAAAGAATGCTTTATCAATGGAAATAGAGGTTTTGAAAAGACCCAAGGTTATTGTTTCGAATAATCAACTTTTAAAGAAAAATAAAGACCTTGAGACAGAAAATAAGAAATTCAAAAATGAGCTTGACAAAGTTAAACCATTTGTTGAAAAGTTTACATATAGTTCTGAAAAGCTAAATCTTTTATTAAACAATCAAAGAGCTATATTTGACAAAGCAGGACTTGGCTATAAGTAGCAAAAGAAACAAAAATTTTTCAAAAATTTCTTTGTTCCTGCATCATCAAATATTATTTGTTTTAGTTGTAAGAGATTTGGGCATAAAGCATACCAATGTGATCTTAGGAAGATAAATAATTCTAGAAAGATTTGGGTTCCAAAAGAAACCACCATTAATACTAACCCTAAAGGATCCAAGATGGCTTGGGTACCTAAAATGAAAACTTAATTTATTTTGCAGGTATGTCTTGCAACCAAAAAAAAGAAGAGATTATGGTTTCTCGACAGTGGTTGCTCAACACACATGACTAAAGATGTGAGGCAATTCACTTCTCTTGAGGCACTGAATGGAGGGAGTATAACTTTTGGAGATAATGGCAAAGGAAAAATCATTGGTATCGATAAAGTTTACATCTCCCCTTTTACATTTATTGATAATGTTTTATTAGTTTAAGGATTGAAACATAATCTTCTTAATATTAGTCTATTTTGTGATAAGGGTTTTAAAGTTATTTTTGAATCATCTCTTTGCATGGTTGCTAGTCCTGATAGTAATAGAGTAAAATTCATTGGAAATAGGCATGGCAACATCTATCTTGTTGACTTTGACAATTTATCATTACATGATGGTGAATGCCTAGTTGCAATGAATTCCATAATTAATGAGACTAGCTGGCTTTGGCATCATAGATTAGGTGATGCAAACATGCATCTACTTTATAAGTTATGCAAAAAAGATTTAGTAAGAGATTTACCAAAACTTAGTTTTGAAAAAGATAAAATTTATGAAGCATGTGAGTTTGGAAAACAAGCAAAAACATCCTTTAAACCAAAAGATTTTGTTTCAACTTCCAGGGCATTAGAGCTACTCTATATGGATCTCTTTGGACCAACAAGGATAACAAGCCTAGGAGGTAAGATATATAGATTAGTCATAGTGGATGATTTCTCTCGATTTACATGGATTTTATTTTTAGCTCATAAAGATGAATCGTTTTCAGCTTTCTTGAAGTTTTATCAAAAAATTTTAAATAAAAAAGGTACTTCAGTGGTTTATATTCGAAGTAACCATGGTACTAAATTTGAAAATCAAGATTTTAAAAATTTTTGTAATGAAAAAGGAATTGATCATAATTTTTTTGTACCTAGGATACCTCAACAAAATGAGATGGTAGAAAAAAATCGTACTTTAGAAGAAATGACACGTACAATGCTTTGTAAAAATGATTTACCTAGATATTTTTTGGACAGAAGCTATTAATACTACATGTTATATTTTAAATCGTATTTTAATTCGACCTATTTTGAAGAAAATACCTTATCAACTTTGGAAAGAAAGATAATCTACTTTGAAATATTTTTGGATTTTTGGCTATCGATGCTTCATTTTGAATAATGAAAAAGACAACTTAGGCAAATTTGATCCCAAGTTAGATGAAGGTATCTTCTTAGGATACTCTACATCTAGCAAGGTATATAGAGTTTTTAATAAAAGAACACTAGTAGTAGAAGAATCGGTGCATGTAGTACTTGAAGAATCTACTAATAAATCCTATAAAAAGGAGGATACTTTTGATGCATGTGCAGGTGTTGAAGAACTAAAGAATCTTACTTAGGATGATCCCCCTTCCAAAGAAGATGAAGAAGATCGAAATAAGAAGGATGGAGAAGAAGCTACAAGATCCTCACCAAATCACAAAGATCTACCAAAAGAATAGAGGTATGCTCATGGACATCCTAAGGAATTAATCTTAGGTGATCCATCGAGAGGGGTAAGAACTAGATCATCAATTAAAAATGAATGTGATTACATTGCTTTTATTGCTCAAATTGAACCTAAATGTATTGAAAAAGCTGAAAAAGGCCATAATTGGATAATTGCAATGCAAGAAGAATTAAATCAATTTAAAAGAAATAAAGTTTGGACACTAATAGAAAGACCATCTAATATTTCAATAATTGGTACAAAATGGGTGTATAAAAATAAACTAGATGAAAATGATATAGTAACTAGAAACAAGGCTAGACTGGTAGCTAAGGGTTATAATCAAGAAAAAGGTATTGATTTTGATGAAACCTTTGCTCCAGTAGCTAGACTTGAAGCCATTAGATTACTTTTAGCATTTACATATTTTATTAATTTCAAACTATTTTAAATGGATGTTTAAAGAACATTTTTAAATGGTTATATTGCTGAAGAAGTTTTTGTTGAATAACCACCTGGTTTTGAAAATCATGCACATCCTGATCATGTTTTCAAATTATATAAAGTACTTTATAGTTTAAAATAAGCATCCCGTGCATGGTATGAAAGACTTAGCAAATTTTTGATTAAAAATGATTTTTGTAGAGACCATGTTGATACTACCCTATTTTTGAAAAAGAAGAAAGATGATCTCTTAGTAGTACAAATTTATATCGATGATATCATTTTTGGTGCTACTAATGAAACACTTTGTCAAGACTTTGCCAAACTTGAACTAAACTTCTTCCTCGGACTTCAAATCAAGCAAACTAGAGAAGGGATCTTCATCAACCAAGCTAAATATACAAGAAAAATCTTAAAGAAGTTTGGGATGGAGACAACTAAGCCAATAGGTACACCTATGAGCCCTTCTTGTAAACTTCATAAAGATGAATGGGATAAAAATGTATTATTGGTTCATTACTGTACTTGACTGCTAGTAGACCAGATATCATGTTTAGTGTTTGCATATGTGCTAGATATTAGTCTGCTCCTAAAGAATCTTATTTAATGGCTATTAAGCACATTCTTAGATATTTATCTAGTACATTGATATTTGATGTGGTACTCTAGAGATTCATCAATCGAATTAATTAGCTATTCTGATGCTGACTTTGTTGGATGTAAATTAGATATAAAAAGCACTAGTAAAACTTACCAATTTCTTGGAGTTAACTTAATCTCATGGTTTAGCAAAAAACAAACTTCGATTGCACTATCTATAGCTAAGGTTGAATATATTGTAGCTGAAAATTATTGTGCTCAAATCTTGTGGATTAAGCAACAACTTGAAGATTTTGGAATCAAATTAACTAAGACACCCATAAGATGTGATAACACAAGTGCTATAAATTTGACAAAAAATTCTGTTCAGCACTCTAGAAGTAAGCACATTAAAATTAGATAATATTTTATTAGAGATCATGTTGAAAACAATGATGTTATGCTTGAATTTGTGTGTACTAAAATGCAATTGGCTGACATTCTGACCAAACCTCTTCAAGAAGATTGATTCTGTTTGATTAGAAGAGAATTAGGGGTCATCAACCCTTTTGAGTAAATCTCAATGATCTTTCAAGTTCTCCCTAAAATTTCTCTAATCAAATGTGCTTGAATATCATGTTTAATTATTCATAATCACTTGAAATTAATTTCTATAACTTTCTGTAATATTTTTTCATTTTTTTCAGATTTCTTGTCGAAGTGTCGATACTTTAAAGTGTCGATACTTGACCTAATGTCGTGAGTCGACACTTGAACGGCCGGAACCCGAGAACAAATTAGGAAATCGATCATTTTACATTCCATTTTTCTTCAATCCCTTGAGCCAACTCACCCTTGAACAGTTTCCCAACACTCCTTTCCTCTCCAATCACTATTCTATTTGCCCGATTTCTTGTTTGAAGCTGTTTCTTTCCACCTTCTTATCGTTCCTTCACCATTTTCTCATGGTTTCACCATGAAATCCTTATTCCTTTTTACACTAGACTATTTCTATTCTTCCTTTCTAGAAATGGGTCCCTGAAAGCAAGTTGTTAGGAGACCTCGTCCATCAATTTAGGAGGCCATGCGATGCATGAACGGCATGAGGATCTAGCGGCAGTGGAGCCCCAGGCACAGCAGAACACTCTAGTCAGACCACCCATCTCAGGAGCTAATAGGATGGCCTCCAAGGCCATAATTGGAGGACAATGGGTTGATTTTGACTTCTTGGATCAGTAGCATTTCTGTATTGGGGACTGGCCGAGGATTGCTGGGTTGACATATTTCTGCTTTTTGATCGAAAGATTTTATCCTGGCTTGATTAGAGAGTTCTATGGTATTCTAGCTAGAGGAGCAGAAGGTTGGATCGCTGAGGTCGGAGATACTGAGATTCCACTCATAGTTGAGGTGTTGAGCAGAGCTTGGGAGATCCCCATGAGAGGGTCAGTGGCAGACTCCTTGGTGGACAGATTCAGCAGACTCAGGTGTATCTTTAAGACTGATGAGTTGAGAGAGAAAGATATAGTAGTTGCATCCAGACTCTCACCGGAGATGAGGCTGTTACATCATATCATTGCCTGGATTTTTCTGCCGAAGACCAGACATTTTGACTTCATCACGGAGCGAAAGCTGTTGGTTATGGTTTCACTGATTCAGCATACTCTAGTATGGCTCCCAGTTTTGATGGTGCATCAGATGACCGAGGCTGCTTTGAATCAGAGACTTTGTTTGCCCTATGGTATGGGCTTGACTATCCTATTCCGAGCATATGGCATCATCATGGATGGAGAGCCTTTCAGGCAGCTACTACATACAAACATCTACGATGAGCGATCCTTACACAGGATGGGATTTTATCTGCATGGAGGATATTGGAGATGGAGGATCTCCGGTTATGCTATTAAGGCAGATAAGGATGCCACTGAGGAGGAGTGGATCTACATTGATGAGGCCGGCTGTCCGAGCTACAAAGAGAGATTCCAGATTCTCAGCCCGAGCCTTCCATTCTAGCATAAACTGAGATGCCAGTTCCTGGAGACTCCATTGAGGACAGGATTTCTCGACTGGAGATAGGCACTATGATTATCAGACAGCGGGTCGACCAGATTCATTTGGAGATAAGGGCGGATCACCAGGGTTTCAGAGATGGTATTACTGCTATCTTGGCTGCATTTGAGAGGTTGTCTACTACTAGAGCACCTTCACCTCCTTCATCATCAGACTCACCTCCAACACCACCAGCACCCCCAGCACCAGACATAGGAGATGGTCATACCGACTCTTCCACAGAGTTTGACGTTGCAGATTTCATGGTAGAGCCAGACCAATTATTGTTGAGTACATTTCGAGGACTCCAGTTCAAGATCCTTCTAGGTCATCTATCCAGTCTCCAGTCCTATCCAGCTCATCCACCATTCCTGACCCACCTGACACTCTTGTTATCACACCTATACTTCACACAGACCCCCTTGACATTGATTTTCCCACACCTATTCTTAGCATTCCCCTTAGGACACCACCTATTCCTTCCACACCATCCTTGATTCGGCAACTAGGTCTTTATGCACCTGATTTCCATGTTCTTGGTTCAGGTCCTGTTTTTGATGACACACCCCCGATCACTGATACAGCTATTATTTCCATCATAGTTGATGCTCCTGCTCTTGATGTTGCCTCCTCTTCTTCAGCACCAACTAAAGGAAGAGCATATACCAGATGCAGAAGATAAGGCCATGGCGATGCACTCAGACCTATCTGAACTTGACTTTTTGATCTCCGGCCGATGTGGCCATGACCCAGACCTTCTAGGGTTACCAGGTCGATTATTCTTGAGATCGAGTCTTCCTCTGATGAGGAAAGCACCCCTTAGAGTTGGTCTGCATGTTAGTCAGTCTATATTTCAGTACTTCTTATATTTTTTTTATGTATTTGTGTCTGTTGTATCATATTTTGCTATATGTATCTTTTTCTGAATCTAATGTATCAAATCTTTGAAGCATATATATATATATATATATATATATATATATATATATATATATTAACTTTTTCAAATTTCAAGTGTGCATTATTACTGGAATGCAATTTCAAATTTCATATCTACTTCATTCTCTTTCTTATCTTTTTTTAATGATGACAAAAAGGGGGAGAGTAAGAAAGAAAAAGTACTAAAGGGGAAGAAATAATAATTGGAATAGTATTGGGCAGAATTAATGAAGAAAAGAAGGGAGCAATAAGTAAGGGGGAGAGTAAAAAAAGGTACTAAAGTAGTAATCTTTGAACCTTTTTTCTTAAATTTTTTTTTTCAGATCACATTTTGAGGGGGAGTTTTAATTCTTGTTTCTTTCCCTTCAATTCAATGCTTTGATACTTATTCACTCTTACCTTTTATGCTCTGATACTCATCACTTTCTGTATGCTCCGATACTCTTTGATTTCATACTTTGATACTCTTTATGATTTATTAATTTCTTGCTCTGATACTATCTAACCTCTTAGTACATGTTTCAAGTATTGATACTCTTAAAGCTTTTCTTTGTTATTTTTGCTCTGATACTCTTCATGCTGAAATGTATGTATTTCAAATATGTTCTAGCTCTGGTACATTTATTGAGCATCATCATTATATATATTCATCTCAGCTCTGATACTTTTTAATCATAGCTCTAATACTTCATAATCTTTAGCTCCGATTCATTACAATTACAGTTCTGATATTAAAGCTATATAGATTTAATTTTTTCCATACACATATCTATAGCTCTGATACAATGTTAATGAGTCTCAGTTCTTTATAATCTTTAAAAATTTAGACTCTAATATTCTTCATCATTAGCTCTGATACTTGAAGCCAAATGCTCTATATTGAAAATCCTTATTAATGCTCTGATACTTATTATGAACCATTTGAGCTCACTATATGTATATACTTAAAGATTTTGTCATCATCAAAAAGAAAGAGATTATTGACTCCAATATTGATTTTGATGAATAACAAAATACTTAAATATATTTGAGTACTAACTATGTGTTGAAAGTATATTTTATCAGAACAGGATACTTACCAAAGTTGTTTTGTGTTGAAAGATTGATTGCTTGTCCTTTTGTTGAAGAAATCTTTTTTATTGATGAAAATTTCAAGTTAAATGGATTTAAGTATATAAGAATGACTTGGAAGGACTCAAGGTTGAAGTCCGAAGAAGATTCAGTAGAGTTTTAGTTAAGTTTCAGAAAGTTTTAACCAAGTATCGACTCATGAAAGTGAAGTATCGACTCATAATGTAGACTCATCGAAGCTTGAGCTGATATGCAAAAGAAGTTTCAGATGGAATGCTTCAAGTATCGACTCATGGAGCTTAAGTGTTGACTCACAGTATCGACTCAAGGGTCGACTCAAGGTCTAAGACAAAAATGATATAGAATATACTAAAATCAAGCTTTCCTTAAGTGTCGACTCATGGAAGCCAAGTGTCGACTCACTAGAAGAAGTGTCAACTTACCTGAGATTTTCAAAGAGTTTCAAAAAACTCTTTTTGAACTAATGTCGACTTATGAGCATGAAGTATCGACTCAAAGTATTGACTCATGACCTAAAGTATCGACACTTGTAATTCTAATAAACAATAATAGCTAGTTTTTTGAAGACAGAATTGGTCCTTTTCATCCCCAACGGCTATTTTCTCCTCTCTAATGATCAAAAATTATCATTTGAAGCTTGGAAAGGTATTTAAAGTGGACCAAACTCAAGAGAAAAGAGAGAGATAAAAAGTTAAGTGCATTCACTCAAATATTCATTGAAGAACAACTACTTTCAAGTCAAGTTGAGCCTTCAAGCTTTCAAAGCATTCAAGAGCATTCAAGTCCAACCATTCAAGCATCATTTAAGGCTCTAATAACTTCAAGATAAGCATCTTCAACAGCAATCAAAGAGCTTCAAAGAGATACTTGCTTTTAGTTGAAAGCTTTTTGTATTTCATACATTATATTTGAATTCTTTCATTATTTCTAGTTTCAAGGGATTTGAAATTGGAGTTGAGGTTTATTGGTGAGCCTTTGTATTAAAACCAATTGAGGTTTTTGGTTAACCTAAGTGATAAAATCAAGGAGGTTGGTGAGGCTAAGTTACAAAACCAACTAGATTTTTGGTTATCCCGTAAAACCAAAGGGGTTTTGACTTATGTTTCCAGTGAAAACAAGTTGGGTTTTGATTAGTGAGCCTGGAAAACTAATCAGCTGTAATTAAGAAAGATTATAGTGGAATACCCAAGTAGACCTTAGGAAGTGGATGTAGGTGCTTCAGTATGCACCAAACCACTATATATCTTGGTATTTGTGATTGCTTGCTTTCTTGTCATTTGCTCTTATTACTTTGCCTTATTTATTTCTACTGCATACTCTTGAGTAGCACACAAACACTTGTAATTCACTAGCACTTAAATTATTTTTGAATTGGCACATACTTGCAAAAATTTTTAAAACCCAATTCAACCCCCCTTTTGGGTTACTTACTGGGCAACATCTCCCCTTCCATCCTTTCATCTCCTCCTTTCTTAACAATTTTCATCTGGTCCTGACCCAGCTCGCTCCCAATGCCATAAGGACCATCATCTGCTTCATCATCCTTTGCCATTTTTATAGGATTGTTGCCCATTTTTCACTATTCAGGGCCCTTTTCACCCCGAAACATCACCCGGTTAATAATGGGTGGTGGTTTGGGCCCCCATTCGGGGGCTATCAAACTGGACATGCCCTTCTCCATCAAGGAATGAAAGAGCAGGTTTCTTTTTGCTTTGGTTGAGGGATTGGACTGGGTCTGGAGTGACCCAGACCACTCTTCCAACCAATAGTCTTTTGTGAAGCCAGTCGACCAGGAGGTGTACGACTGGCTCATCACCTCCGAGGTCTCGGCTCTTCAGGATCTACTGACCGAGCAAAACCTTGCCAACATTTGGGTTAGCCCAGCCCATTCCCAAGATCAGGCCTGAAGTTTAGGCTTCTTCTTAGGATAAAGTTTTCTTCAACTGGTAGCTAATCAATCTTTTTTCCTCTTGCAGAGATGAGGTTCTTAATGGAGTAGCTTTGGTAGATGTTAAAGAAGAGGGCTGCTTCTTCGGGGTCCAGGGGGACCCACAGAAGAAGGTCCGAGAAGAGTTGGAGTGGAGGCCCAGCGAGGGACCCTCTACTGGGTTGGTCGAGAGGAAGCCCATCATGATATTTGGCCGCGCCTGGGTTGGTGGCCCACCCCTTGGCCCATGAGCTCAGTGGAGGAGCCAAAACTGAGGAGGGGGACGCGCCATCAGCTCTGGCGACCCCTACTAGTACTGAAGCTCCACCATCATCGGAGGTGGTGGTCGATGCCGGGGAGAGGCTAGCATCACCGGCAGCAACAAAGGCGGCTATCACCCAACTAGTAGCCACCGTGCCTCCACCGATTGCCATGCCAGGGCTAGCAATACCCTCTACGTCACCGAGCTTGGAGGTGGAATCGAGGTCTGCATTCCTCCTGCTGGACATGATGGTGACCCTCGATGCAGGGTTGGCTGAGTGGATGATGGATCTTATCATCCAGCCACGAGACTGGCAGGAGAGAAGCGACTGGAAACTAGCGGTGGTCATCTCTGGGATCTTGCCCCAGTTGGTATTGGTAAGTTGGTTCTTCACTTCCTTAGTTTCTTTTTTGCTGACATAAATTCTAACTGACCTTTTTCCCGTTGTGGCTGCAGTTGGCCACCGACACCCAGCTCATCGAAGACTCTTGCTTGGGGATGATGAAGCAGGATAGTAGCTTTTGTAGGTGTATAGAGGTTGTTGAGGCTGACTCCTAGACTTAAATGGTTTGGGCACAGGAGTTGGAGGGTCAAATGAAGGCCCTCCAGACCGAGCTTGCCGGCTCCAGGATGATGATGACAGAGCTGGAGAGGCGGTCCGTCGACCTCTACACGATGCTGAAGGCGACGAAGGAAAAGATCGCTCGCCTGGTCAGGGAGGAGGCCAACTCGACTGTGAAGGTGGTATGCCTGGAGGGCTGGGCGTAGACCCTCCAGGCTCAACTTGAGGTGGCAATGGCTCGAGCCACGATGGTGGAGGAGAGGGCCACTATGATAGTTGCTTGAGCCATGGTGATGGAATAGAAGGCTACCACGGTGGTTGCTCTGATGGAGGCGGCCAAGAAGGAGGCCACCGAAGCCATCCCAAACTTCAAGGCATCGGAGGCCTTCACCGACAAAGTCATGGAGGTGGTCCTCGACTCTTATCGAGAAGGGGTTCGAGGAATGTAAGATGAAGGTTGGTTTGCTCTTCGGCTTCAAAGGTCTAGACAACATTACTCTAGACCTGGCCGCCGCTGTTGAAGAGCGAAGATCGCCATTTGTCAAGGCTAACTCGGGGCCCAACATCGAGCCAGAGGTCAAATTTAAGGCTGCTGTTGACCTGGCCACCCCTCCAACCAAAGTTCTACTGGTGTCCAAGGAGGTGACACGCCAACCCGAGAAGGAGCCGGCCACTTTGGCTTAGCTAGGGCTTTTCTTTTGTACTTACACTTTTGAAGGACTCCTTGGCCTATCGGGGGTCCTTACAAATGTAAGAACTTCAATGAACAAAGATCATCTTTTTTTTTTTAACTGATGTGTTCATTCTCCTTTTTTTTTTGATATACTTTGAAGAATTCCCTGGCAAGTGGAGATCCTTCGCATTGTAAGGAGCTCATTCCGATAATGAAGAATAAGCTTCACTTAGCCGATGAACTTTGCCTTGCATTTTCTTCCTTCTATTTCTCTTCCCTTTTCATGGTAGGGAGGTCGACCACATGGTAGCCAAGTGTAAGACTTTCGAGGTCCTAGCCATTTTTGGCTAAGTATAGAATCTTACGGTCGGCCGCAGGGACTTTGGAAATTCTCCAGCTCTCCTCACCGGACTTAAGGCCATGCAGATGTGAGTGCGAGGCTTCTAGAGTTTCCCGGCCTTGAGTGCGGGGCTTCATAAGTTTTTTGGCTTTGGGTGCGGGGCTTTGTAGGTTTTTTGGCTTTGAGTGTAGGGCTTCATAAGTTTCTCAACTTTGAGTGCAGGGCTTCGTGAGTTTTCCAGCATTGAATGTGGGGCTTCTTAAGTTTTCTAGCTTATATCTCTAGACCGTAAGAGAGGAATTGAGCTTTTACATGTAAAGAAGAGATGAGATTATACCAGAAGGAGTTTCTCTTTATTCTTGAAGGAGAGTTGTTCATTATTGATAGTACATTTTCAAGTTGCTGGCATTCCAGGTTTAGGGGAGTTGGGCACTGTCGAGTCCTGGGAGGTGGTAGGTACCTTATGGTAGGGCTTCAACAACCTTGTAAGGACCTTCCTAGTTTATAGAGAGTTTGCCGCATTCTCCTGGTTAGGATACTTCTACTCGCTTGAGAACCAGGTCGCATGGATGGAACATCTTGGGCCTGATGCGGGAGTTGTAGTAGCGAGCTATCCATTGTCGGTATGCCGCCATTCGAAGTCAAACTTTGTTCCTTATCTCATCCAACAAATCCAAGTTGAGGAGAAGGCGGGCTGGATTCTCAGCTTTGTTGTATTGCTCCACCCGTAGTGTGGGCAGTTCCACCTCCACTGGGATCATGGCCTCGGAGCCGAAGATGAGGTTGAATGGTGTTTCACCCATTGCCATCCGAGGCATGGTGTGGTAGGCCCACAGTACACTGGGGAGCTCCTCGGCCCATCGACCCCTTGGCCTTGTCCAGTCTGGTGTGAAGCCCTTGCAAGTGGTTTGGTTGGTCACCTCGACCTCCCCATTGGTTTGAGGGTGAGCCACTGAAGTGAAGCGATGGTGGATGTTGAGGTCGACACATAATTCTTTAAAAGCCTGGCTGCCAAACTACCGCCCGTTGTCGGTGATGACCGAGTGTGGGAGCCCAAAATGGTAGATGACTGACTTCCAAAAGAAGGATCTGGCCTTGGCCTCAATGATCCATGCCAGGTGGTAGGGACACCTGAGGCATCAGAATAAGACAGAGACTTTTCAACCCTCTATAAATTGATCAATAATTTATGAGTCCATCAGTAATAAGGGCTTAGCTCATCTGAGTCCATTTTAGTTGTTATTTGAGTTTTTTTGAGTTGTTATTTCAGTTCTGTACTAGTCAGCTCATGTTGAGCTAGTTCAGTCCAATGCTGGTCAGCTCATGTTGAGCTAATTTTATTTTTTTTGAGTCCTATCCAAGCATACTGAAGACTCAAGACCACATCATACAAGTAAATACCAAGTCCAACCAGATTGAAGACATGGAAGTATAGCACAAGTCTAACCCAGCTTGAAGATTTGAAGACCCCAGGAGAAAAATTCAGAAAATCCTGATTTCTTGCAGATGCCCTCCAGATGCCCAGATTCCCTTCCAGATGACAAAGTATATTCATAGATAAGGGCATCCATGATTCCAGAGGTTCATCTGTATCCTAGCCCAAAGAAATCAAGCCCAGGTGCCAAGCTCAAGCCCCTAAGAAGCAAGATACTAGGGAATATTCCTGCTACCTGGCTACCAGGCCACCCCAGCTTCCAGAGGCCCAAACCCATGCACCCGAGCCCCTTTGGGCCGGCCTTTTGCTGCTCCTAGAAGCCCAACACGCCCCCCTAGGCATCCTTGGAGTCTTTACCAAGTCAAGAGAAATTTTAGGGATTTTTTCTACCTAATGTTTTCTTATTTTCTAGCTAGGGTTTGAGAGGGAAAATGATTCTCAAGTAAAGACTAATGTGCCCTTACTTGGAGCCCAAGGTTAAGGGTCTATTTAAGGGACCTTAGCCTCTTGTATGAAGGGAGAATTTTTGATGAATAAAAACCTTGAGTTCTTCTATTGAGTTGTGTGATACCCTGCTGTGTGCATAAAGGGGTTTGCAAGAGTTTTTTCTTTCCAGTGCTGCAATCATCTTCCTGCTACCAACAAACATCTCAAATCCCTGGACGCCCACTCCAAAAGAAGCCTTCTCTTACTATTTCTTCTTTGTTTTCTTGTTCCTTTGTGAGTTCTCTAACCCCTGACAGGTCGTTTACAGGTCCCCGAGTTCCTACGAATCCAACGACTCCAGCTAAGCCTCAATCGGATCACCGAGCAGAAAGCCGGGTATCCGCGGGTCTTTGGCTCGATTTTCCAGGCCGCATCCATTGAGGAATGAGAGATCCTTTGCTGCGATCTTCATAGACATTGTCAGGTACACCCCCTCTACCTTCAGTAGTTTTATTGTAGGAGAACATGCCCTAATCAAGGCTTCTCAGCCCCGGCGATCCTTCTTTTCTACTTTTCTAGGTCCTAATCTGCATGCTGATCTTCTAAAATTCATATAAAATTCCCTACAACTTATTTTAATCTAAAATTAGGGAATTAGTCACTCAACCCCACATATAAAACATATAAAAAAAATTGCATGCATATTAGTCCCCCATCATTTGGTATCAGAGCTTAGATTAGGGCTTGTTTTCTGCAATTTTTTAGTATATATATACTCTGTTATTTTAATTATTTATCCCTGATAAAAACTCCAAAAATTATGAAATTTGTTTTTCTGGATTCATCATAATTCATTGTAATTTTAAGAATTTCTTCAAATTTTATTATGGACTGTGGATTTTCTGCAAGCCGATATACAACCTGCAAATTTTTGGCTTTGTTTTTTCAGCAAGACAAGTTTGGAAGTTTTAGGGTTTTGTTTAGCATTTTTGCATATCTTTTAATTTTAGTATATTTTCTGCATATTAGGCCATAATTTGTAAGTTTTCTTCTATTTAATAAAATACCAAAAAAAAAATTACATATTCTCCAAAAATATCAAAAAAAAATATCTAAACCCTAATTTGCATCCTCATCTGCTTGCCATCATTGCATAATTTACTTTTAAGGGCACTCTTGCTATATCAAATAAGGGGAGGAGTTGATAACCTCTCCTTAGCCCAAAACCACATCCCTTGCATTCGGTCCCAAGCCTTAACCTAAAATTAACTAGACTTAATTTGCCCTAGTGGGCTAGGGACACCAACTGGTCGGGTCCGGGCTAGTGTTAGATCACTGTGTCAAGTTAACCTGTGTGTGCCTTGTGCTCAGTGTCTAGAATGGTGGTTTAGGGATTCAATCCCGAAGGACTTGTGTGCTGGTCCACCTACCTGGCCAATCTCTGATTGGTGTCTAGGATTGGCAATCAGGGACCTAACACTCCCCTTACACCTGCCTGGCTGAGTACAGGGTTACTATAGGCTAGTTTGCCACCCTGATTAAGCATCTAGTTTGGACTCTAGGTCTAGTCAGCTATAGTCGGTCTGATCGAGTCTTGCATGAGCACTAGATTAGCGGTTTCACATCACTCACCTCCTTCACAAATGTCTGAACCCATGAAAAATTTGCAAGCCCAAATAAAAGCACTCACTGAGCAACTAACCCAATCCATGGCCCAGTTAACTCAGTCTAGTACCCAAACCAACAATAGAATTGACCATCTTGCCAACAGGTTTGACCAGTTAGAAGGTCGTATAGGGACCATACAAAGAACCCATGGGCACAGTCTGATCCAGATCCTGAGTCCCCTCAACCTAGGAGGACCCCAAATCCTGATCTATACCATGAGGTCGAACCTAGGAGAGCCCCTTATCCTGACCCGTACTACAATCCTCAACCTAGGAGGACCCCAAACCCTGATCCCTACCGAGAGGTTGAACGTAGGAGAGCCCATCGTCATGACCCATACTATAATACTGAGCCCAGGAGGACCCCAAACCTTGATCTATACCATGAGGTCGAACCTAGGAGAGCCCCTTATCCAGACCTGTACTACAATCGTCAACCTAGGAGGACCCCAAACCCTGATCCATACCGAGAGGTTGAACCTAGGAGAGCCCCTCAGCCTGACCCATACTATAATCCTGAACCTAGGAGGACCCCAAACCCTGAACCATATCGTGAGGTTGAACCTAGGAGAGCCACTCAGCCTGACCCATACTATGATACTGAACCTAGATCCTATGACTCTAGATCCTATTTACCCACATCCTATAAGCCTAGTATACCCACAACCTATAGATCTTATGACTTCAAATCCTCTGACTCTAGAATCTACGAACCCATATCCCATGAGTCCAGTAGACCCAAGACCCATAGAGCTTAACCCAAATCCTATGATCCCAGATCTTATAATCCCGTGACCCATAGATCTGCACCCTTATCCTATGAGTCTAGGGAGCCCATAACCCCTAGATATCAATCTAGTACTAGTCAGGTTTCCCTTAGTCAACTTGAACCCCATAGGATTAGCTCCCCTAAATATGAGCCCAGTAGTGAGCCACTACCCCTTAGGCAACCTAAACCTACTAGGATTAGTGTCCATAATCAGAAACCAGGACCTAGCCAATTTTCCCCTAGCCGACCTTCTCCAACCATTCCTGAGATTGACAAGGCTTACATTAACGCGGAAGTGTATGAAGCTGATGCAAACTTAGTGGATGAGTATGAGGGAGAAGAGGAGACACCTTTAGATGACCTAGAATTAGTTGACCCAATAGATACCCAGGTAGAAGCCAACCTAGAGGTAGTTGACCTTGACCACATCCAACCTAAAGCTATAGTGGAAGAACAAATAGAGGAAGAGAACCTAGGTATTGCTGCTAGAGCCTTACCTGAGGAAACTATAGAGGAGAGCCAAATTATAGAGTCTAGTCCTAAAATACAAGAACCAGAAGAATTTATTAAAGACTTGATCTCTTTGAATCAGTACCTTCAGGATGAGCCTCCTCCTATAGTTCCCATTAAGGATCTCTTCCCTGAGATTAGTAACCCATCCTTCCATTATGCAAACCCTATAGCTATACCGCAACCTCGTAAGGTTAGCCTCATTAGTTTAGGATTAGTCCCTGACATGCCTTCTTATATCGAACTTTATCCAACTAACTTTGAACCTTTTTTCCCTACCCTACCAAACTACTTCTGAATCCACTTCCTATTTTCTGCCCTTTCCTGACACCTCCAGCATTTCTAGGATCATTAGATTGCATTTAGCTGAGATTAGCATACTGCATGCATTCATCATGCATGTTAGGTTTGCATCTTACTTCTGGCATACTCTTTGGAATTTGCTAGGAGTTCACTGTAAATTTTCATGTGCATGTCAAGCTAGGATCAAACCTAGAGAACCTATAATCTATTAGGTTTAGATCCAAAGAGTTCAATAAAATTTTCTTCGATAGGAATGCATAGTCGAGTCTGTTAGGTATCAGTATGAGTCCTTTGCATCATTTGTTAGGAGTCTGCATGTGCCTAACATGTTCACCACCCGAACTAATGTTAAACAAACTGGCTAATTCCCGAAGATGGATCAAAGAATTTGATGTAGTGGATTCTATCTTTGTTAGGCTTAGGCCTAAAAGAAGCTTCATGCTCGTAGAGCCGGACCTTTTAAAGTGATAGAGAAGGTTGGATCAAATGCCTAGGTGTTAGACTTGCCTTCGGATTTGGGCATTAGTTCTACCTTCAATATTACAGACCTGGTTGAGTATAGGGAACCGGCAGCGCTACCTAGTGAGGCCTTTGGACCTATTCCTTTTCATTGTGAGTAACCCTAACCTAGAGTGTCCACAAACAAATTTGGCCTAAGAGAGGAGAACGGATCGAGCGTATCCTGGATAATCAAGCCATCACGACCCAGGGCCATGACTATCAACGCTTCCTGGTCCGATGGCAAGGCCGGCCAGAGTCGGACGATTCGTGGATTTCTCGAGAGGACTTGCAACGCCTCAACCCAGACCTTCTCAAGATATATGTGAGCCAATCTGACCTTCACTCAACAGGGTCGAGTTCCTCCCACCCCGGGAGAATTGGTGGGGACACCTGAGGCACCAGAATAAGACAGAGGCTTTTCAACCATCTATAAATTGATTAATAATTTATGAGTCCATCTGTAATAAGGGCTTAGCTCATCTGAGTCCATTTTAGTTATTATTTGAGTTTTTTTGAGTTGTTATTTCAGTTCTGTACTAGTCAGCTCATGTTGAGCTAGTTCAGTCTAATGCTGGTCAGCTCATGTTGAGCTAATTTTATTTTTTTTGAGTCCTATCCAAGCATACTGAAGACTCAAGACCACATCATACAAGTAAAGACCAAGTCCAACCAGATTGAAGACATGGAAGTATAGCACAAGTCCAACCCAGCTTGAAGATTTGAAGACCCCAGGAGGAAAATTTAGAAAATCCTGATTTCTTGCAGATGCCCTCCAGATGCCCAGATTCCCTTCCAGATGACAAAGTATATTCATAGATAAGGGCATCCATGATTCCAGAGGTCCATCTGCATCCTAGCCCAAAGAAATCAAGCCCAGGTGCCAAGCCCAAGCCCCTAAGAAGCAAGATACCAGGGAATATTCCTGCTCCCTGGCTACCAGGCCACCCCAGCTTCCAGAGGCCCAAACCCATGCACTCGAGCCCCTTTGGGCCGGCCTTTTGCTGCTCCTAGAAGCCCAACACGCCCCCCTAGGCATCCTTGGAGTCTTTACCAAGTCAAGAGAAATTTTAGGGATTTTTTCTACCTAATGTTTTCTTATTTTCTAGCTAGGGTTTGAGAGGGAAAATGATTCTCATGTAAAGACTAATGTGCCCTTACTTGGAGCCCAAGGTTAAGGGTCTATTTAAGGGACCCTAGCCTCTTGTATGAAGGGAGAATTTTTGATGAATAAAAACCTTGAGTTCTTCTATTGAGTTGTGTGATACCCTGCTGTGTGCATAAAGGGGTTTGCGAGAGTTTTTTCTTCCCAATGCTGCAATCATCTTCCTGCTACCAACAAACATCTCAAATCCCTGGATGCCCACTCCAAAAGAAGCCTTCTCTTGCTGTTTTTCCTTTGTTTTCTTGTTTCTTTGTGAGTTTTCTAACCCCTGACAGGTCGTTTATAGGTTCCCGAGTTCCTACGAATCCAACGACTCCAGCCAAGCCTCAATCGGATCACCGAGCAGAAAGCCGAGTATCCACGGGTCTTTGGCTCGATTTTCCAGGCCACATCCATCGAGGAACGAGAGACCCTTTGCTGCGATCTTCACAGACATTGTCAGGTACACCCCCTCTGCCTCCAGTAGTTTTATTGTAGGAGAACATGCCCTAACCGAGGCTTCTCAGCCCCGACGATCCTTCTTTTCTACTTTTCTAGGTCATAATCTGCATGCTGATCTTCTAAAATTCATATAAAATTCCCTACAACTTATTTTAATCTAAAATTCGGGAATTAATCACTCAACCCCACATATAAAACATAAAAAAAAATTGCATGCATATTAGTCCCCCATCACCAGGGGCTCAGCCTCGTTAATCCGTGCTAGGGGCTCGGCCTCGACCAACTTGATGAAGTAGTCAATGGCCATGATCAGGTACTTTCATTGACCGGATGTATGGGAAAGGGACCAAAGATGTCCATTCTCCACTGGATGAATGGACACGAAGCAAAAAGTTAGGAGAGCGGTGTGGCTGGCTTACGTTGGATGTAGGCATGACGTTGGTAGCAGTCACACTTTTTCATGAAGTCAGCGACATCTTCTTGCATGGTCTCCCAGAAGTATCCTTATTGGAGTGCCTTATAGGCTAGAGTCCTGCCCCCCACATGATTCATGTAGATGCCTTCGTGTATCTCCTAGAGTACATAGGCGACTTCTGAGGGCCTCAAGCATTTTAGTAAGGGGTAGGAATAAGACCTCCGATAGAGCTACTCGTCCATCAGTATGAAGCATGCAACCTTCTTCTTGAGGAGGCTGGCTTCCTTGCGATCCTCGGGCAGGGTGCTAGTGGTGATGTATTTGATGTAGGGGTCTATCCAGCTCACCTCGGGGGTGACCTGCTAGACCTCAACTGCATACTCATAGCTGGGGATCTCTAGATATTCAATGAAGGTATGCCCCAATAATGAATCTGGCAGGGTTGCTAGCTGGGAGTGGATGTCAGCTCGAGCATTCTCTGCACGGGGGATGTAGGAAATGCTGAAGTACTGGAGGTTGGCTGTGTATAAGCATGCCTTGTCTAGATACTTCGATATCATGGGATCCCAAGCTTCGTACTCACTGGAGACTTGACCCACCATGAGCTACGAATCCATGAAGACCTTCAGGCACTTTATGCCTAGCTTGTGGGATACCTTCAGTCCCGTGAGGAGCGCCACATACTCGACCTAATTGTTGGTCGCCTTGAAGAGGAAATGCAGTGCGTACTCAGTGATGACTTCATCTGGTTGGCGAGGATGAGCCTAGCTCCACTACCTCCAGAATTGGATGCACCATCAATGTGGAGAATCCATATCATCACTTATGAGGCTGAGCCCTGCTCGGGCTTGGCTCACTTATCCATCTCCTCCAGGTCCTTGGCAGCCCAGGTGCATTCCACTAGGAAATTAGCAAGGACCTAGGCCTTTTGAGCTGGCCTTGGATGGTAGGTGACATCGAACTCGTTGAACTTCACTACCCATTTGGCCAGGCACCCCAACATATTAGGGTGGCTTAGAATGGCTTTTAGAGGCTAGTCGGTGAGGATCGCAATCGGATGTGCTTGGAAGTAGGGCTTGAGATGCTGCCCAGATATGATGAGTACAAAGATAATCTTTTTAAATCGAGTGTACCTGATTTCTACATCATGGAGCAGCTTGTTGGTGCAGTAGACTGGTCACTAGAAGCTATCCTTATCGGTGTGGACCAGCACTAAGCGACCGCCTCTAGTGAGACTGCCAGGTACAAGAGGAGCTTTTTTTTGGGCTCTGGCCTGGATAGCAATTGTTGGCTTTAGCTCCTTAATTTTGATGAATAACAAAATACTGAGTATATATTTGGACTAATGTTTTAATTGGAGTATGAATTTTAGGCCTTAGGTACAACAAATTTTTCAACAAAAAAGGTATCAAGTTTACTAATTTGAGAGCAAGAAGTTTTTCATGTTTGTTTGATCTTTTCACCATGGGACATTGTCAAAACAACCTCTTTGGCCTTTATGAAGAACAATCAATAGGATTAATGGACAAATTATTAAGAATTTCAAGTTTGGCACGCTTCTTTGGTTGGCACAAAATCAAGTGTCGACTCACAAGGTTGACTCATGAAGAAAATTCAAAAATTTTAGAAGATCAGCATGCAAAGTTTCAAGTTTGGCATGCTTTTTGGATGGCACAGAATCAAGTGTCAACTCATGAGATCGACTCACACTTCAAGTATCGACTTATGAGGTCGACTCATCATCTGAAAAAAATTATGGGACAGAATTTCATGTTTTTTGGATTCTGCATCAAGTGTCGACTCATGAGGTCGACTCAAGGTCTAACGGCTAGTTTTTCAAAATTTTAGATTTATTTCCAAATGGTTCCAAACAGCTACTTTTTGAATTCTAACGATCTTCAACGGTCTTTTTAGTAGATTTGAGGTATTTAACACTCACCAAACCTCATGAAGTCAACAAGGAAGAGTGAATTTATATGAGACAAACTCCAATCATTTGAAAAGATAAGAAAAGTGTGTTTAAAGAGATTCCCTGGCAAAAAGCCTTCCATATTTGAGTTGTTAAAGTTTCAAGTGCTTGGCCATAATTATGCATTCAAGAGATTCCAAGGAGAAGTCAACTCAAGCAATCAAAAGAGTCTCAATGATCTTCATTTCAGCTCATTCTAGGAGCTTTTGTTGTGCTCTTTTATTACATTCTTGTTCTTACTTTGTTGACCCAGTTTTCAAGATTTTTGAAACTAGGTTGTAAAGGTTGTTGGTGATCCAAAGGGATAAAACCAACTAGAGTTTGACTTGCGAGCCCGAAGACAAAACAAGTTATAAAGATTGTTGGTGAGCCTAGGTGATAAAACCAACTTAGGTTTTGACTTGTGAGCCTTGGAAAACAAGTCGGCTGTAATCTTGAAGAGATTATAGTGAAATATCCAAGGAAAAGCTTGGAGAGTGGATGTAGGTACTTGGAGTGCACCGAACCACTATAAATCCTTGTGTTTGTGTATGATTACTTTCTTTATTACTTGCTCTTCCATACTTGCATTTAATTTGCTGTTATCCGCTGCATATCTCTTAGAGCTAAATCACTTTGTTTCATAAACACTTCAAGACCAGTACATAATTATTTTTAATTTTAAAAGATCGAATTCACCTCCCTTCTTAGGCTCCATTTCTGGGCAACAAGTGGTATCAGAGCACTAGTACTCTACTTGTAGGTCCAACGATCTTGAGTGAAAGATCATGGCAGCTCCAATTGGTATGGGTGCTGTAGAAGGACAAGCCTCTAACCGTCCTCCATTATTTAATAGCATAAATTACACATATTAGAAGACATGCATGCGCATTTATTTACAAGCTATTGATTACAATATCTAGAGAATTATTGTTAAAGGGCCTCATCGATCCACTCACTTGGTTAATGGCATTCTCACCCCCAAACTAGAAGATGATTGGGATGAAAATGATATTAAGCAAGCTAAAATTAATGCCAAGGCTATGAATTTATTATTTTGTGCACTTGACCCTTGTGAATTCAATAGAATTTTAAATTGTCTCTCCGCCAAAGAAATATCGGACATGCTTGAAGTTACCAATGAGGGTACACATCAAGTGAAGACCACCAAAGTGAATATGCTCATTCATACCTATGAAATGTTTAGAATGGAACCAACCGAATCTATAAGTGAATTGTATACTAGATTTACAAATATTGTGAATGGCATGAGAAGCTTAGGTAAAGTTATTTGTAATGGTAAACTTGTTAAGAAACTTCTCAGGTCTCTTTCGGCTTCTTGGGATGCTAAAGTCACTACTATAGAAGAAGCCAAAGATGTCAACACACTTTCATTTGAGCAGCTTTTGGGCTCATTGATGACTTATGAGCTCTCCTTGAAACAAAAGACAGTGGATAATGATAAGAAGAAGAAAGCCATTGCCTTCAAGTCCACTACCAAAGAAGAATCAAGTGATGAATCTGAAGAAGAAGATGATAAAGATGAGACAGCCCTGATTACTAGAAAGTTCAAAAGATTTATGTGGAAGAAAAAGGGTTTTTACAAGAAAATGTCTCAAAAAGGAGACTATAGCAAAGAAAAAGAAAAGAAGGAAAGGGAGCAACCCACTTTCTTTGAGTGTAAGAAACCTGGTCACTTTAAGTTGGATTGCCCCATACTCAAGAAAAGCAGAAAGAAACTCAGGAAAAAGACCATGATGGCAACATGGAGCAAGAGTGAAGATTCAAGTTCTGATGAAGAGTAGCAAGAGGTCACCAACCCTTGCTTAATGGCCAATGAAGAAGAAGAGGTAAACCTTGAACTTGAAGAAGAATTTACTTTCGAAGAATTGCATAAAGTTTTTGATGAATTAGTAGTTGAATATCGAAAACTTAAGATAAAGAACAAAGAACTAAGAAATCAAAATTTGGAATTGATTAAAACAAATGATAAGTCTTTGATAGAAAATGATTGTTTGTCTCAAGAAAATAAACAGTTAACTATTAAGATTACTTCTTTGAAAAAGGATAAATTATTTGTCACTAATGAAAAGCTTGTCAAAGAAAACAAAGAGTATTTGCAAGAGAATAAGAAGTACAAGGAAGAACTTGAAAAGCTAAAACCTTTTGTTGAAAAGCTTACTTATAGTTATGAAAAACTTAACATGCTTTTAAATAACCAAAGAGTTGTTTTTAACAAAGCTGGATTAGGCTTCAAACCATAAAAATAACAAAAGTATTTTAAAAATTTCTTTATACCCGTTTCATCTAATTTTACTTGTTATGCATGTGGTAAAGTAGGGCATAAATCATATATGTGCAATAAAAGGAAATTAAATCATGTTAGAAAGGTATGGGTTCTAAAAGAAACTATTTCAACTAACCCCAAAGGATCCAAGATGACTTGGGTACCTAAAGTTTCTACTTGACTTATTTTTGTAGGTGTGTCTTGCAACCAAGGATCAAAGAAGAATGTGGTATCTTGATAGCAGTTGCTCAAGGCACTTGACTGGGGATGTGAGACAATTCTTATCTCTAGAAGCTATGAATGGTGGAAACTTGACTTTTGGTGATAATGAAAAGGGCAAAATCATTAGTATCGATAAAGTTCATATCACCCCTACTTCCTTTGTTGATAATGTTTCGTTAGTTGATGGTTTAAAGCATAATCTATTTAGTATAAGTCAATTTTGTGACAAAGGATTTAAAGTACTTTTTGAATCTTCTTTATGCATGGTATCTAGTCTAGAGGACAAAGGCATCAAGTTCATTGGTCATAGGCATGGAAACATTTACTCAGTTGATCTTGATGATCTATTTGTGGAAAATGGTCAATTCCTAGTGGCAAAAGAAGCCAAGACAAATGAAACTAGTTGGCTTTGGCATCGTAGGCTAAGACATGCAAGCATGCATTTGATTTCAAAATTAAATAGGAAGAATCTTATAAAAGATTTGCCAAAACTCACTTTTGAAAAAGATAAGATTTGTAGTGCATATCAACTTGGAAAACAGACAAAATCTTCTTCCAAACTTAAAGGAGTAGTATCTACCACTAGACCCTTAGAATTACTTCATATGGATCTCTTTGGATCAACTAGAATAATTAGTTTGGGAGGTAAGAAGTATGGATTAGTGATTGTAGATGACTATTCATGTTTTACATGGGTAATATTTTTGGCATATAAAGATGAAACTTTTTCAGCATTCATTAAATTCTATAAAAAGGTTTCAAATGAAAAAGGTAATTCAGTTATCTCTTTAAGAAGTGATCATGGTACTGGATTTGAAAATCATGATTTTGAAAACTTTTGCAATGAAAATGGTATAGATCATAATTTTCCTGTACCTAGGACACCTTAACAAAATAAGATGGTAGAAAGAAAAAAAAAAACTCTTGAAGAAATGGCACGCACAATGCTTTATGAAAATGATTTACCTAGATATTTTTGGATAGAAGCCATAAATACTGCATGTTATGTTTTGAATCGTATTTTAATTCGACCTGTTTTGAAGAAAACACCATATGAACTTTGGAAAAATAGAAAATCCACTATTAAATATTTCATGTTTTTGGATGTCATTGTTTCATTCTAAACAATGGTAAAGATAACCTTAGCAAATTGATGCCAAGTTAGATGAGGGTATCTTCTTAGGATACTTCTAGCAAGGCATATAGGGTCTTCAACATAAGAACTCTTCTAGTTAAAGAATCTATGCATGTAGTGTTTGATAAGACTAATGATAAATCTTCTAGAAAAGAAGATACTATTGATGATGTCATAGGTACTCAAAAGTTCAAAAGAATGATAATTAATGAAAAACCTTCTAAGGAGCAAGATGATGATCAGGAAAATGAAGGAGAACAAGTAGGAGCTTCATCTTCACCCAATCCACTACCAAAAAAATGGAGGTATGTTCATGGACACCCCAAAGAATTTATAATTAGTGATCCATCAAAAGGAGTAAGTACACGTTCCTCTTTGAGAAATGTATGTGACTACTTAGCTTTTGTTTCTCAAATAGAACCAAAATCATTTGAAGAAGTTGAAAATGATTACAATTGGATAAATGCTATGCAAGATGAACTAAACCAATTTAAAAGAAATAAAGTTTGGACCTTAGTTGATAGACCATCAAATGTTTCAATAATAGGAACAAAATGGATTTTCAGAAATAAACTTGATGAAAATGGTTTGGTTACTAGAAATAAAGCTAGGCTAGTTGCCAAAGGCTATAATCAGGAGGAAGGGATTGAATTTGATGAAACCTTTGCTCCTGTTGCTACACTTGAAGCAATTAGACTATTGTTAGCATTTGCATATTTCATGAATTTCAAACTATTTCAAATGGATGTCAAAAGTGCTTGTTTGAATGGTTTTAGTGAAGAAGAAGTTTATGTTGAACAATCCCCCAGTTTTGAAAATCATGAATTTTTCAATCATGTTTTTAGACTTCATAAAGCTTTGTATAGTTTAAAACAAGCTCCTAGAGCTTGGTATGATAGATTAAGTAGATTTTTGCTTGAAAATAATTTTTCTAGAGGAAATGTAGACAATACATTATTTTTGAAAAAGAAGAATGATGATCTCTTAGTAGTACAAGTGTATATCGATGATATTATTTTCGGTGCTATTGATGAAATTTTGTGTCAAGAGTTTGCCAAGCTTATGCAGGGTGAGTTCGAGATGAGCATGATGGGAGAACTAAATTTTTTTCTCGGACTCCAGATTAAGCAAACCAAAGAAGGGATCTTCATCAACCAAACCAAATTCACAAAAAAAATATTAAAGAAGTTTGGGATGGAGAGCACCAAATCATTAGGTACACTTGTGAGCCATTCTTGTAAATTAGATAAAGATGAATTTGGTAAAAATGTAGATCAAAAGTTATATAGAGGCATCATTGGTTCACTGCTTTATGTGACTGCTAGTAGACCATATATAATGTTTAGTGTATGTATGTGTGTAAGATATCAGTCTACTCCTAAAGAGTCTTATTTATTGGCTGTTAAATGCATACTTAAATATCTGTCTGGCTCTATTGACATTGGACTTTGGTACTCTAGAAATTCATCTATTGAACAGATTGCATATTCTGATGTTGATTTTGCTGGTTGTAAACTTGATAAAAAGTACTAGTGGAACTTGTCAATTTTTAGGAGTTAATTTGATTTCATAGTTTAGCAAGAAATAGAATTCAGTTGCTCTATCTACGGTAGAATCCAAATATATAGTAGCCAAAAGCTATTGTGCTCAAATCTTATAGATCAAACAATAACTTGAGGATTTTGGCATCAAACTAACTAAGACAATAATAAGATGTGATAATACTAGTGCAATTAATTTGACTAAAAATCCTGTTCAATACTCAAGAAGCAAACATATTGAAATAAGACATCATTTCAAAAGAGATCATGTGCAAAATGGTAATGTAATGCTTGATTTTGTGTGTATTGATAATCAATTAGCAGATATTTTCATAAAACCTCTAAGTGAAGATAGATTTTGCATGATTAGAAGGAAACTTGATGTCATTGATCCTTTTGTTTAAACCCTTCAAATTCTTGTTGAAATCCTCTAAATTATTTCAAAATCCTTTAAATTTCTCTTAGGATATCCCTTAGAATTTTCCTGAATTTTTTTGGATTTTATTAAAACTTATTTTGCTTGCTAGAGGTCAAGTGTCGACACTTGAAAAATTGTCAAGTGTCGACTCACCTGAAGTGTCGACACTTGAGCGATTTTGAAGTGTCGACTCATGATGTCTGGACTGAGACTTTTAGGACTTTCTATAAACACTTTTAATCTATTTCTTTCTCCCTTAGTGCGGTGTGGTCCCCAAAAGACGTTCGAACCTCCAAGAACAGTGGAATCCCTCTTCTAGCCTTCGGATTTTAGGTATTTTTCTATCTTTTTCATGGATTTTCCGGTCGAGCCATGTGTTCTTCTCTCCGTTTTTGTTCTTGCTTCTGGTCAATCTTAGCCTTCCTTATTTTGATCGATTTCTTTGTTTCTTGTTGGATTAAATTCGTTCCTTCCCTCATTTTCCCTCTTTTCACAGTTTGTTCCTCCTTTTTCTTCTTCCCCTCTCGTTGGTTTCTCTCTCGATCCATTGTTTCCTTTTCTCCTCTTTCCTTTTGGCCGACTCTTCCTTCTTCCCTCTTAGCCACTCCAGTTTACTCCTTCCACTTCTTCCTTGTTACCTCTATGTGGTATGTGATGCGGGACAGGGATTGGACTAGATCGCTGGTGAGCATGAAAGTCACCAGGGATTAGGATTTGCAAAGGAGGAAAGAAGAGGGTGCAGGGTTAAGATAAAATACTGGGATTCACATAGATTCCCCAAGAAGAACAAGCACATAGCAAAGGGGCTCACACAGATGCCCTAGAAGAACAAGCACATAGCAAAGGGGCTCACACAGATGCCCAAAATCAGGGATCACACAGAAACCCTGGGAAGATGGAGAAGGGATTATACAGATACCCTAGGAGCACATAGATCCTTCACACAGAACAACAAAAATTTTATTCATCCATCCTCCTGTTACAAAAGGCTGAGGGTGGTATTTATAGATTTTCCAACCCTCATTTGAATTTGAATACAAGATAAAAAGATAAGAACGAATCAAATTCAAATATAAGATAGGATAAGATAAGCCTATCCATATATCAATCCTAACCAACCAAATCCTAATTCAAATTTTAAACAAAAGATAAATCCTAAATAAATTTATTCCAAAAATGCTTCAAGATCTGTGCCACTCCAAGAATTATGCTTGCTCCAAGATCCGTGCTTGAGATGTCCCTGCACCCTCTTCTTTCCTCCTTTGCAAATCCTAATGCCTGGTGACTTTCATGCTCACCAGCGATCTAGTCCAATCCCTAACTAAAATTGATTAGACATTAATTGCCCTAGTGGGTTAGGGACATCAATTTGGTCGAGCCCGGGTTATTGTCAACTCATTGTGTCAACTAGTCTTGTGTGTGCCCTATTACTTGGTGTCTAGAATTGGGACTAAGGGCTTGGGTGCTGATCCGTCTATCGGGCCAATTCCACCGGGCCTAGGTAGGCCAGAGACAGGATCTCACACTCCCCTTGTTCTAAAACCTGGCCAAGTATAGAGTTACTACAATCAAGCTTGCCACCTTGATTAGGCAACTAGCTTGGAACTCTAGGTCCAGTTCAATTCAATTGGGAAAGCTTGTGCAACCCATTTCTTCATCTATTATTGGAAGCTGGTGTCAAGGATAGAGGTTAAGTGGCTCAAGCCTAAGCGGTTCTTGTGGTTTTTAATTAGGACCCAGTGAAAGCTGGGGGAACCTCCCACAGACCCACCTCCTGACTGGCCAGTGGAAGAGAGTAGCTGTTGATTTGATTGTATCTAGTCAACTCAGTTTATTTGGACTAACCGATTTAGAAAACTCATAGTTCGGGTCTGAGTCTAATTGTTTGCATGACAACTAGGTCAGGCACACCTTACCACCCTTCACAAGCCCAACCTAGTTCATCCATGGATACTAGTATGGAAAGCCTTATGAGATCTATGATCGAGAAGATGGACCGTTTGGATGCTAGGTTTGACCAGTTCGAGGAAAGGATAGGAACCCTAGAGGAATCTAGGTTGACCCCAACTGAACCACCTTCACCCAGATTACCTTCAGTTCGCCCTAGAGCCCAACGACAGGAACATACACCTGATCCAATTCATAGAAGGCCACATCAGGATTATATTGATCACACTCCGGAGCCAAATCCTAGAAGACCTCGCCATGATACTTTTGATCAGGATGATCGGGCCTTAAGGAATATACGTCTAGATGCACCAACCTTTGAGGGAAGCCTAGATCCTAAGGTGTACATAGACTGGGAAGCTGACATGGACCAATATTTTGACTGGTATGATATGTCTGAAGAGAGAAGATTCAAGTTTGCCAAAATCAGACTAGTCCGTCAGGCTAGGTTGTATTGGGGAAATGTCGAACGCATAGCTAGGCAGAGGGGAGACTTACCTATAGTGACCTGGAGAGACATGAAGAGAAAGCTTAGAGAGAAATATTTGCCTATGTCTTATCAGCAAAGGTTGTTAGATCAGTGGCAACGATTGACACAAGGAAATAAGACCGTTTCTGAGTACGTTGCTAAATTTGATGAGTTTGTAATGCGATGCAACGTAGTCGAGTCTGAGGCAGCCACATTGTCGAGGTTTAGATCAGGATTGAATGAAGATATAAAAGGGGAACTATTTTTGAGAGAAGTCCATGATTTAGATCAGGCATACCAAGTTGCCATGGACTATGAGAGGTTTCAAAGAAGAGGGTGCAGGGTTAAGATAAAATACTGGGGTTCACATAGATTCCCCAAGAAGAACAAGCACATAGCAAAGGGGCTCACACAGATGCCCTAGAAGAACAAGCACATAGCAAAGGGGCTCACATAGATGCCCTGGGCTCACACAGATGCCCAAAATCAGGGATCACACAGAAACCCTGGGAAGATGGAGAAGGGATCATACAGATACCCTAGGAGCACATAGATCCTTCACACAGAACAACAAAAATTTTATTCATCCATCCTCCTGTTACAAAAGGCTGAGGGTGGTATTTATAGATTTTCCAACCCTCATTTGAATTTGAATACAAGATAAAAAGATAAGAACGAATCAAATTCAAATATAAGATAGGATAAGATAAGCCTATCCATATATCAATCCTAACCAACCAAATCCTAATTCAAATTTTAAACAAAAGATAAATCCTAAATAAATTTATTCCAAAAATGCTTCAAGATCTGTGCCACTCCAAGAATTATGCTTGCTCCAAGATCCGTGCTTGAGATGTCCCCATCATTCTCCTATGGTGGGGAAAAAACTCGACTCTGTCGAGTTTGGGTCAGGCTCCAGCTTCAGCTTGACTTCAGCTCCGGGAACTCCAAACTTTTAGCTTGACATAACCATGATTTTTTTTTTTAATCAACTTTGCTTTGAAAATGGTGTGGCTTTGAGATCGGTGTGCTTTGAAATCTGTGCTTTGAAAATGGGCTGCAGGCAGTTATTGGAGAGCTTGGCATAGACGAAGCAGAAAACAGGGGTGAGGGCTGGAAGGGAGGAATGGTGGTGGGTGACTGGCTGGGGGGAGGGTGGTCCGACGTCGATGTTGGGGAAGGATCCGTGGACGAGATTTGAAACAGGGAAGAAAGAGAACAGTGGGTCGGTGATGAAACAGAAAAATCCTAATCCTTTTGCTCTGATACCATTTGATGCGGGACAGGGATTGGACTAGATAGCTGGTGAGCATGAAAGTCACCAGGGATTAGGATTTGCAAAGGAGGAAAGAAGAGGGTGCAGGGTTAAGATAAAATACTGGGGTTCACATAGATTCCCCAAGAAGAACAAGCACATAGCAAAGGGGCTCACACAGATGCCCTAGAAGAACAAGCACATAGCAAAGGGGCTCACATAGATGCCCTGGGCTCACACAGATGCCCAAAATCAGGGATCACACAGAAACCCTGGGAAGATGGAGAAGGGATCATACAGATACCCTAGGAGCACATAGATCCTTCACACAGAACAACAAAAATTTTATTCATCCATCCTCCTGTTACAAAAGGCTGAGGGTGGTATTTATAGATTTTCCAACCCTCATTTGAATTTGAATACAAGATAAAAAGATAAGAACGAATCAAATTCAAATATAAGATAGGATAAGATAAGCCTATCCATATATCAATCCTAACCAACCAAATCCTAATTCAAATTTTAAACAAAAGATAAATCCTAAATAAATTTATTCCAAAAATGCTTCAAGATCTGTGCCACTCCAAGAATTATGCTTGCTCCAAGATCCGTGCTTGAGATGTCCCCATCAGTATGGCTCCTCGAAAGCAACTAGCATACCGAAAAAGAAGAACTAAGCATGGTCAGTGTAGCAGAGAGCGAAGAACCAAGGCCCGTCAGGATCTAGTTGAGCAAGCAGAGCATGACACTCAGGAGCAGCCTGTACCCTCTTTCCCTGGAGTAGCTAGAGTATGGGGAAGACCATTGCCACTGGCAGACGTGTGGATATTCAATTTTGGGATTCACATAGCTTCATTATAGGAGACTTACTGAGAGTAGATGGGCTCATTCATTTCTGCACTATGCGAGAGCGATATTACCCCCAGCTTATTAGAGAGTTTTATGGCAGTATGGCCACTGATGTCCTTCGATGGATTGCAGTAGTCAGGGGAGTTGAGATATAGGTGATCCCTGAGGTGATTAGCAGAGTATGGCAGATCCCACTCCATGGTAGAGCCATGAACTACCACGGAGTATAGCAGTAGTTAGGGGAGTTGAGATATAGGTGATCCCTGAGGTGATTAGCAGAGTATGGCAGAGTATGGCCTTCGATGGATTGCAGTAGTCAGGGGAGTTGAGATATAGGTGATCCCTGAGGTGATTAGCAGAGTATGGCAGAGTATGGCCTTCGATGGATTGCAGTAGTCAGGGGAGTTGAGATATAGGTGATCCCTGAGGTGATTAGCAGAGTATGGCAGATCCCACTCCGTGGTAGAGCCGTGAACTATGTTGGGAATCGAGAGTCAGCCTTTTGGTGCATCCTGGAGCAGGACAATATGCAGGGAATCTCAGTTGTTTCAGCAAACCAGCTCTCAGTCGAGATGCGAGTACTTCATCACATCATTGCTCGGATTCTGATTTCGAAGATCGGGTGATTTGATTTTATTACTGAGAGGGAGTTGGTTCTAATGGTGGCTCTGAGACAGCAGTCCCCCATCAACTTACCTATGATCATGATCCACCAAATGGGAGAGGCAGCCACCCAGTGTAGACTGTGTTTACCATATGGCATGGAGCTGACCCAGTTGTTCAGAGACTTCGGTGTTCCATTGGAGGGGGAGCCCTCCAAAGAGATCGTCCATACGAACACGTATGGAGATAGATCTCTTCACATGATGGGTTTCTGACATATTGGTGGACGATGGGTTCATAGAGAGTCTGGCCAGGAGCCAGATAAGGAGGATGAGTTGAGAGCAGCCGAGGTAGGACCTTCTGGACCTGCTAAGAAATTACACCTCTTAGGCCTGCACTGTCCAGCCTGAGTAGCAGAGCCAATCACTCCACCAGCTGCACCTGTTCCTGCTTCTACACCTCAGCCCTCTATCAGGATTGACTCAGACTTTGAGTAGAAGATTTCAGATCATATCATAGAGGTTCATAGGGAGATATCATAGATATGGATTGAGCTGCAGGGTTTGTGTGCGCATACTGACTTTCAGATTAGCTCTCTACATGCTATGACTGAGGTTAGATTTGCACAGATATAGAGTTTGTTGAGATCCTTGATGCCTTCTAGCACTACTGATAGGTCTGCACCTCCACCACCTCCTCCTGATGGTGATTCTGATGAGTCAGATAGTGATGGGTACAGTGACAGTGGTAGTGATGGAGATGATGATCATGGTGATCAGTTTAGTGGTGGCAGTGCAGTTCTAGCTGATACGACTCCTGCTCCTACAGTTGATCCATCTGCAGATCCTTCTCCAGCAGTAGATGATGTTGAGCACACTGATGTACATGGTGAGACTGTTGTTGGTGATGATACAGTTATTGAGTCTGACAGTGGTGGTGATGATGGAGACGTCCAGGTTGTCATCAGGGAGGATCAGACTCCTGTTATACTTGATCACAGTTCAGATACCCCCACCGAGGTTCAGCCAGATGCTTCTTCAGCCTATCAGACTCCTTTCAAGACTTTCACTCGTGCCAGATCCAGGACTACTAGGGTCATACCTAGATCAGGACCCTCTCTTAGGACTAGAAGCCTCACCCATAAGACTCCTAGATCCTCTGCTACTAGGATCAGGGCACCGATCTTTTTTGAGCTTCCGTCTGATGGAGAGTAGCTTCACAGACTCTTAGTTTGCTTGTATTTTTCTTTAGTATGTTTATGTTTCAGATTATATCTATGTATGTTTTAGTTTCTACATGTTTCAGCTTATGTATCTTTTCAGTTTATGTATGTTTTGGCTTATATTGTACCGAAAGCATTGATATATGAAAGTTCAGTTTGATATATGAAAGCTTCTGTTATTTCTTTGCTCACCCTTTCTTTGTTCCTTTAAACACCTTAAGTTGTGATGCATGCAATGATTCAGGGGGAGAAATCTCTTTTATTACTTAATGATGACAAAAAGGGGGAGTAAGAAAGATATATAAGCAACATCATATTCTCACAGATTACTTAACATAGGGGGAGATCTTGAATTCTCTTACCTTGAAACTTCTTGAAACATTGCTCTATGAACTGGAAATCTGATTCATTTTTACTAAAATAAGTGTATGAATCTTGTTTGTTGTCAAATATAAAGATACTTCGATAAATTCATACATTTTCAAAACTCTTGATACCATACTAGTCAATTTTTGAAATCTATTTGCTTATATACTCAAGGTTTTGTCATCATCAAAAAGAGGAAGATTATTGGCTTTGGCTCCTAAATTTTGATGAATAATAAAATACTGAGTATATGTTTGGACTAATGATTCAATTGGAGTATGAATTTTAGGCCTTAGGTACATCAATTTCTCCAACAAAAAGGTATCAAGTTTACTAATTTGAGAGCAAGAAGTTTCTCATGTTTGTTTTAGCTTTTCACCTTGGGACATTGTCAAAACAACCTCCTTGGCCTTTATGAAGAACAATCAATTGGATTAATGAACAAATCATTAAAAATCTCAAGTTTGGCATGCTTCTTTGGTTGGCACAAAATTAAGTGTCGACTCATAAGGTCGACTCATGAAGAAAATTCAGAAGTTTCAGAAGATTGGCATGCAAAGTTTCAAGTTTAGCACGCTTGGAGAGATTATAGTAAAATATCCAAGAGGAAGCTTAGGGAGTGGATGTAGGTGCTTGGAGTGCACCGAACCACTATAAATCCTTATGTTTGTGTGTGATTGCTTTCTTTATTACTTGCTCTTCCATACTTGCATTAAATTTGCTATTATTCACTGCATATCTCTTAGAGATAAATCACTTTATTTTACAAACACTTCAAGATAAGCACATAATTGTTTTAAATTTTTAAAAGACCTAGTTCACCCCACTTCTTGGGCTCCATTTCTGGGCAACAACAGTGATGGAGAGGTGATGAGCTTCTTTAGCCCCTCGAAGGCCTCCTGACACTTCTCCATCTAGGTGAAGTCGTGCATCTTGTGTAGTACCTTGAAGAATGGCTAGTAATGCTCGACGGAATGCAAGATGAAATAGCTCAACGCCGAGATGCATCCAGTCAAGTGTTGAACCTTTTTCTTGGATATGGGGTGCCTCATGTCGGTGATTGCCTGGATCTTTTCAGGGTTGGCCTCTATCCCTCGTTGAGTGACCATGAACCCCAGAAATTTTTTTGTCACAATGCCAAACATGTATTTGGCAGGGTTCAGCTTCATCTGGTAGAGGCGGAGGTTGTTGAAGGCCTCCGCCAGGTCGACGATATGATCCTATCCCTGGTCGCTCATGACGAGCATGTCATCCATATGACCTGTATGTTGTAGCCTATCTAGTCTTTAAAGACCTCGCTGCCTAGGCATTGGTATATGGCCCCTGCATTCTTGAGACCGAACGGCATCATCTTATAGCAATACATATTTTTATCGATCATAACATAGTGTGCTCCTCATCTTTCGGGTGCATGCAGATTTAGTTGTGCCCAGAGAATGCATCCATGAAGCTGAGGAGCTTGTGGCCCCAGGTCACATCCACCAGTTGGTCAATCTTGGGAAGTGAGATGCTATCCTTTGGGCATCCCTGGTTAAGATTGGTGTAGTCCATGCAGATCCTCCACTTTTTAGAGGCTTCCTTGACCATCACTACATTAGCCATCCAGTCAGGATATCGCATCTCACGGATGAAGCCTGCAACGAGGAGCTTCTTAACCTCCTCATCGATCACCTTCTGCCTCTCTGGGATGAAGCTCCTCTTATTCTACCAGACTGGATAGCAGTTGGAGTCGACATTCAGCTTGTGAGTGATTACTTCTGGAGGGATCCCGGGCATGTCTGCCATGATCCAGGTGAAGACATCTACGTTGGCCCATAAGAAGCTAAGTAGGTGGGATCTCTCCTCCTCGGGCTGTAGGGATCCCACTTGCATAGTCTTTAAATGGTCCTCTCCCAAAGGAAAAGGTAGCAGAGGCTTGACTGGCCTGCCCTTCGGCTCTAGTTTTGTTAGGCTTGATTGATCAATGGCTGGACTCCACCTAGCCTCTCGGGCTCCTGGGATGGCCTGCAAGCAGTGCTGGACAGGCTACGGGACCGTCTCATCTCCCTGGTCCCCCAAGGAGTTGGGAATCAGACGAGGAGAAATCTGGTGAAGATGGTGGCATTGAGCAAATTAAGTTTAGGATGCCCCTGGATCATGTTGCAGGATGAGGGAAGCCTCACAATGGTGAATGTTGTCAATACGACACTCTACTGAGATAGCATTCCGGCGGTTATCGGGAGGGTAATTTCTCCTTCAACCATGATCGAATCCCTGGTGAAGCCGATCAAGGGCATGAATACCGACTTTATTTGGTCAGTGGATAAGTCTATCCTTGCAAAAGCATCATAAAAAAGGATGTTAGCAGAGTTTCCACTGTCAACCATAATTCATTTTATATGATGCTTAGCTATCATCATTTCTATAATGATAGCATCATTATTTGGGTTATCTATCCTAGCCGACCCTTCTCCCTTGCAGGGAGTACATTATCACTCCCTTCTCTCCCCCTAGCCCTCTTCGAGCTTCTCCATGTCCCCCAGGAGATCATCCCCACCGATTTCTCAGTGGACCAGTTATTGATGATGAGTGGCTAGGCTTCCTCACTCTGGATCGTTGGGGCAGCTCCTCCCTCTACATACTTTTTGAGGTAGCCATACTTGATCAAGTCTTTTATCTCCCTCTTTAGCGATATTAATCAGTATCATGGCCATGGTCTCGATGAAAATGGTAGTAGCGAGACTTGTCATGCCTGGTGGATGGCCTCAATGGGGAGGATGATACAGGAAATTCTTGGCCTCGATCTCCATGAGGATCTTTACTCTTGGGGTAAGGAGGAGAGTGAACTTCTCTTCCTTGGCAGGGTCGACCCTGGGCCTAGGGCTTGGTTGAGGGGTCGATGCAGTCTTTGAGATTAGGGTGCTGGATGCTTCCCCCATGGCCTACCTCTTTAGTGGCCTCCCATCCAACTCCCTCCTAGTATGGTCGGTCTCCTGCATATGGATGTACTTATGGGCTCGAAGAAGGAGCTCCGAATAGGTCTTTGGAGGCTTCTTGTTAAGGGAGTAGGTGAAGCGGGAGGTCCTGAGTCCTCTCTTCAATGCCAGCATGGCGATTGGCTCATCGAGGTGGTAGATCTCCAGGATGGTGGCTTTAAATTAAGATACATAATCCTGAAGGGCCTCTCGGTCTTACTGACAAATAGAGAAGAGGCTATCGACCTCACGTGGCACTTTCATTCATGCATCGAAGTATGTGTCAAACTTTCTTTCTAGCCGTTCAAGGAGTCAATGCTCCTTGGCTCGAGTCGGGAGAACCAGGCTCGAGCAACCTTGTGGAGTATGGCTGGGAAGGTGATGTAGAGGAAAGTGTTGGTAGCCCCCTGCACCCTCATGAGAGCCTTGTAACTCTCGAGGTGGTCCAAGGGGTCGGTTGTCCTATCGTAGGGATCAACCTGAGGTATCTAGAATTGATTAGGAATTGATTCCTCTTGGATTCTATGGGAGAAAGGTGGATGGGTGTCGTAACCCATGGACTTGTTAGGGGCCCTGAATTTCAACAAACCAACGAGATAGGTTAGCCAGCTTGCCTCTTGCTCTTTGAGGTGCCTTTTTGCTTGGTGGTGGATGTCCTCATCTATGGACCCCTCGATGGAGCCCATCAAGGGTAAAGGGGGCGCGGAGTGGAGGAACTCGTGCCTGAGTTCCCGACCATATTAGTGCCTTCGACATAAAAGTGTGCCAAGGTCTAAGACTGGGGAGCAGCTCTCTTGGCTAGTCGGGCCATCTTGCTGTTCCTTCCCAACCGCCTACAGGTCTCCCCGTGAGTAGGAGGCTGAATGCGATGGCCCCTCCCGGAAGGATCATAGGCCATTGCGGGATCGACGACGTGGGCTACTGGCATCCCTGGCTACTGTTGTATTGCTAGGGACCGGTGGTGTTGATGGAGCTGACATACTACTGCAGCTAAGGCCTGGACCTGCTGGGCGAGTGTGATGATCTGGGGGTCTATCGGAGGTGGTGATGGTGGAGCGGGGAGCTCCCTCTTCGAGCTCTATTGGTCACCACGGTGAGGAGGGCCCCCTGCATGGCTAATAGAAGTTTCCTATGCATGCATCATCACCATGGGGCCGCGGGTGTCCATGGGTGCTCTTCTAGTAGTTGGAGACTTATTGTTATGCATTCTATAGTCGACGACCACCCTCTACCTAGCGTGCCAATCTGGTACCGCCTAGATCACCATGTCCTGTAGCTTTGATGTGTCATGGATGCGTCGGGCTCCCTCTGGATGTTGGGTCCTCTCTCCGGCCGACTTTTCAGTTAACTTGTCCTACAAAAAAGGGGAGACTCAGGCTGGAAATCTTAGCGGGGATACTTCGATATCAAGTCAGTTAGGATGATCAAGGAAAACAGATCCTCTGTGATGGAGGCTTGAGGTACCTTCGTGTAGAGGGGAATGTAAGGTGGGATGGAAAGAAATGGAATGAGTGGGAAGTTAGAGTGTAGAAAGGTTCTCTCTCTTGGTTCCTTGCCCTTTTTCTTTTTTTTGTCTTACCAGTTGCCCGCCTCCTTCCTTTATCGGAGGTCCCTTCTTCCATTTTATATGGGATAAATGGCCCAGACTGGGTCAGGGGCTTTATCGGGATGTTGCTTTCTTGGTATCCGCTTTTGGTGGGGTTTTTCTCTGTCAGTGGCCTCCCTCCCATTTGATCGGTCCTCGAAAGGAGATCTTTCTATTGGGGTGTTCATCGGCATGATATAGGTCTTGTCCTTCTGGTGGAGTAGTTTTCTATAGGAGGCGTAGGTGCTGTGCCACTGAGCCTCAAGCCACGGTGGAGCATTTCTATTCCAAGAGGGACTGTCGATGTATTGCAGGGCCTGGGGCCTTAATAGGATACTCCTCTTGGAGAAGATACAGGTGGAATGTCATGAGAACTGGAGCCCAGGTTGCATGATAGGGGGCACAGGCAGTGTGCTGCAAGGCCTGGAACCTGGTGGAGCACGCGTCATATAGAGAGTGTAGGTGGAGTGGTGTAGAGCTTGGAGCCTCCGATAGGACATGCACCACCCTTTGGGGGCCGTAAGTAGCCTGGAGCTTCCATGCCATGGTTTGAATTCCTTCTGGTCTTCTCTTCCTTGCTCCTGGCTAACCCTCTGGTGGTTGATGATGCCTCTTGGTCTTGGGTGGGAACTCTATCTTGGAAAATGGGAGCTCGACCTCAGGAGATGGGAGCACAACCTCGGCAAGAGGGAGCTCGACCTCAGATGGGAGCTGACCTCGACCAGGGGCTTGACGTCGGGAGAGGGAGCACGACCTTGATCAGGAGCTCGACCTCGGAAGATGAGAGCATGACCTTGATCGAGAGCTCGACCTTGGAAGATGGGAGCACGACCTCGACCGGGAGCTTGACCTCGGATGGGAGCTGACCTCGATCGGGGGCTCGATCTTGGGAGATGGGAGCATGACCTCGAGAGATGGGAGCATGACCTCAACAAGAGGGATTTCGACCTTGGAAGATGGGAGCATGACCTTGATCGGGAGCTCGACCTCAAATGGGAGCACGACCTCGGGCGAGAGCACGACCTCGAGCGGGATCTCGACCTCGGGTGAGAGCTTCATCTGGCCACCACATCCAGGTGGCACCTTCTACCAGCATTGCTAATAACTAGGTCCAACATGGGTTCCACGTCAATGATCATGCCACATCAGGGACAATGATATTTAAGTTGAGGGGTAAGGCAAAACCTTTGAAAAAAATAATTTTGATAATTATTTTGAAAATATTTCAAAAAATTTTGGAAAAATTATTAAAAACTTTGAAAAAAATATGAAGAAGTTTTTTGATAAATCCTGTGCCATGAAAGAAATTCTTGAGCAAAATAGGCTAGAAAAAGGACAATGAAGTTAGAAATCATTTACTAATGACTATAGCGAGTCAAGAAGTAGACTGGCTGGTCAGACTTTTAGCGGCTTACTTAGATCACCCAAAGGCTATTAGTCTGACTTTTAGCAGCCTACTTAGGTTATCCAAAGGCTATTAGCACTTCTGTTGATCCCTTGAGTAATTTTGATGATAACAAAATATTGGAGCATACACTTATGTTACTAACTACTTTTCAAGTGCTTTACAAGTTTTTGTAGGATAATTTCATTGCTAAATTACAACTCCTATAATCTTATTATGTGTCATGAGTTGTGTTGTAAATGTGTCATATAAAGAAGAGCCTAAGGAAAAATTAAAGAAATATTCTTGAAAATGGGTTACTTCTAAGTATTTTCAAGTTTAAATTCCTTAGAATCAATTGTTAGTTGAGTTGGGAAGAATCTTGAATGATAAAATTTTATTGGATGAAATCTGGAGAAGAAACGAAAGTTTTACTGAAAAACTCATCTGAGTTGACTCAAGTAAAGGGAGCCAACTCTAGTTCATGGAACGCATGAAGGATTCTGGCATATAGAGATCTGAGCTGACTCGTAGCAACCCTAGCCAACTCGTCTAGTGCATCATTTCTTGAATCAAACAAGCGAGCTGACCGAAAAGAAGTTCGAGCCAACTCATCCATTCAGTCAGACATCCGAGTCGACCCTTCAGAGATCTGAGCCGACTCCTCCAAAGCTCATGAAGAATCAATTCTGAGAGAAAGCCAGGCGAGCCAACTCCAATGAGAAGAGCCGACTCCTCTTGAGTACAGTTTTGAAGACCTGTGAATCTAAGTCGACTTGAACTAATGTGAGCCGACTCATCCAGAGTAAGGAATCAATAATACCGTGAAACCGAGTCGACCCAAATGAGGCGAGGCAACTCGATTAGAACTTCTCTGAGAATCCAAGCCGACTCGAGGGATCCGAGCCGACTCAAAGGTCGATTCCAGGTAGGTAACGATTAGTTCCATAACTTCATTTTTGAATTTGAAAAGTGCTCCAACGATCAAATATCACATCCCAACGGTCTACAACGATTATATCCACCTGAGAAGAGTACAAGACTATAAATGAGGGATTGGGACAACTTTTGAAGATGCTAATGCTTAGTTGAACATTAAATGAGCTTGTGAGCAAGAGAGCACTAGAGAGCATTCAAGTCAGTCTTCAAGACTTCATCAACTCAAATATGAAGCTTGAAGCATACATTGAAGAAGTTGAAGAAGCCACTGAAGAGCATTAAAGTGCAATTAAGAAGGCTTCTCTCGAGCTGCATTGACAACCATCAGACAATTTTAGTTTGTCATTTTGTTGCTTATTTTCTTTAACTCTTTTATGAGTTGTTGGGTTATCGGTGAGCCTGGTTTAAAAACTAAGTAGGTTCTTGGTTAGTCTATTCAAAACCAAGTGTGAGTTCTTGGTGATCCTGTTCAAAACCAAGTTGGGTTCTTGGTGATCCTATGTAAAACTAAGTGTTGGGTTTTTGGTGAGCCCGGTTAGAAAACCAAGTTAGGTTTGGATTATGAGCCTGGTAAAATAATCCGACTATATTCATGTGGTGAATATAGTGAAAATTCCAAGTGGTATCTTGGGTAGTGGACGTAGGAGCGAGGGTACTCCGAACCACTATAAATTTGCTGTGTTTGCATTGTGCTTTTTCTATTTATATTTGCTTCCGCTCTTAATTATTTGAAACACAGCACCTCCACACAAAAGTAGATTCAAAAGAGCACATATCTATTTAATTTTTCAAATTCCTAATTCACCCCCCTCTTAGGGAAAGCCACCAGGGCAACAACCGGTATTAGAGCAGTGTCTCTAAATTTAATTAGAGTAAAGATTGATGGCTGTTGACTCCACTAATTGATTTTGATGATAAGTAAAATAGTTAAGTATAATTTGAAAACTAATAGTTTGCTTTAAGTGTGTCTTTATTGAAAGGATGCTCACAAAATTTTAAGAAGCCCAATTGTGTTGAAGAACCAAGTTTGAATGGAATGATTGCACAAAACAAGACTTGGACACTAAAAGAAATGGTTGAATGAATGACTAAGGAAAATGAAAACATGTTCTAGCACAAGTTCAACAATTTCTGCACTTTTTCAATGATGTGTCGATACATGAAAAAGATGTGTCGACTTAAGCCGGTACGCAGCAATGTTTCAAATGGCACAGTTGATGTGTCGACACATGGATCTTATATGTCGACTCAAGGTGTCAACACATGGATCAACACATCATCTGAGACTTTCAAGCCATAGAACTTGCAAAAGTTAAAGGAATAGTTGATGTGTCGACACATGGATGCAACGTGTCAACTCAATGTGTCGACTCAACTGAGAATGTGTCGACTCAGCTGATTTTTTCAGAGAATCTGAATGGAACACTTTGAACTTGTGTCGACTCAAGAAGAACATGTGTCGACCTAATGTGTCGACACATGAAGAGAAAGTGTCGACACATGGAGTTCTGACAACAGTAATGGCTAGTTTTTTCAAGCGCATAACTCGTCCAAATGCCCTCCAACGGCTAGTTTTTCAAGTATAACGGCTAGATTTCGGTTTTGGGGACTTAGAAAGGTATATAAAGGCTCCAAATCAAATCAAGACAAATACTATTCAACTATTCAAGAAGCATTGAATATCCTTAAAGAGTTTAGAGAGAAAAGAAGAGAGAAGAGCTTTAACTCCTATTCATTCAAAGCTCAACCACTCTCAAGCAAAAGAAAGCCTTCCAAGCATTCAAAGCTATCAAGTGCATTGAAGATCATTCAATCTTGGGCATTCAAAAGGCTTCAACAAGAGTAAAGCAATACTACATCGAGCTACATCAACTTATTTGCTTTATTATTGAAAGCTTATATTGGTTCTTTATCTTTCCATCTTATATCTTGTAAAGGTTATTGGCTAGCCTATTGAAAAACTAAGTGAGGTTATTGGTAAGTCTTAAAAACCAATTAGGTTGGTGGTTAGCCCGCAAAACCACTAAGGTTCTTGGTTAGCTCGGAAAACCAAGGAAGATTTTTGGTTAGCCTTGTGAAAACCAATTAGGTTCTTGGTTAGCCCGTAAAATCAAGGGAGGTTATGACTTATAAGCCTTATAAAATAAGTCGGATTTTGATTAGTGAGCCCAAAAAACTAATCGGCTGTAATCGTTGGATTATAGTGAATTTCCAAGGAGATCTTGGGGAGTAGATGTAGGTGCATTGTTGGCACCGAACCACTATAGATTGTTATATTTGTGATTACTTGTTCTCTCCCTCCTTGCTCTTTACTTTATTTCTTATTGCTTTTAATTTCCACTGCACTACTACTTTAGAGCATTGCACTTAAATTTTAGTACCGTGTTGAATTGAATTGCATATCTTGTCTTGTGAAGTTTGCTACTTGTATTATCAATCTTAGCTTTAAATTTTTTAGAGACCCAATTCACCCCCCCTCTTGGGTTACTCTCTGGGCAATAAGTGATATCAGAGCCTTATTCTTAGTATATAGGCTTTAACATCTTGAGTAAAGATCTATGGCAACCCCAATTGGTACTAGTGTAGTTGAGGGACAAGCCTCAAATAGACCTTCATTTTTTAATGGAACAAATTATACTTATTGAAAAACTAGGATGAGAATTTATATGCATTCTATAATTATAATTTATGGAAAGTAGTTGACAAGGGTCCTTATATTCCTTCGATGGTGGTTAATGGTGTTTCCATCCCAAAACTCGAAGAGGATTGGGATGAAAATGATATTAAACAATTCGAGATCAATGCTAAGGCAATGAATCTCTTGTATTGTGCATTAGATCCTAGTGAGTTCAATAGAATATCTACATGCATGTTCGCCAAAGAAATATAAGACACACTTGAAGTTATCCATGAGGGTACCGATCAAGTGAAGAACACTAAGGTCAATATGTTAGTGCACACATATGAGATGTTCCGGATGGAACTAAATGAATCTATTACTGATATATATACACATTTTACAAATATTGTAAATGCTATGAAAAGTCTTGGTAAAGTCATATCTAATGCTGATCTTATGAATAAAATTCTTAGGTCACTACCGACATCGTGGGATCCAAAGATGACCACAATTCAAGAGGCAAAAGATGTAGACAAGCTTCCACTTGAGCAGTTAGTAGGATCGCTCATGACCTATGAGCTCAACTTGAAACAGAAATCAATGGACTTGGATAAAAAGAAGAAGGGGATCGCTTTTAAATCAAATGTTCAAGAAGAATCCTCGATTGATGAGTCCGATGATGATGAAGAAGTAGAAGGCGAAGAAGCCCTCCTTGCCCAAAAATTTAGAAGATTTATGAAGAGAAGTAAGTTTCTCTACAAGAAGAAATTTCAATCCAAGAAAAAGGAAAAGGAAAAAGAAAAAGAGAAAGAAAAGGAAAAGGAGAAGGAAGTACTTATATGCTTCGAGTGCAAGAAGCCCGGACACTATAAATTTGATTGTCCTCTCCTCAAGAAATCAAGGAAAAAACTAAGGAAGAAAGCAATGATGGCCACGTGGAGTGATAGCGAAGACTCCAGTTCAGAAGAAGAGTAGACTGAAATTGCAAATCTCTGCTTCATGGCACATCAGGACAATGAAGAGGTATGTTCGGACTCTGAAGTTGATTTTACTTTTGATGAACTTAGAAGTGCTTTTGAAGAGCTTATGCATGATTATAAAATAGTTTTATCTGAAAATAAGAAATTAAAAAAGCATGCTAATAATTTCTCATTAGAAAATAATTCTTTACTTAATGATGTTAGTTCTTTGAAAACTAAACTAGATGTTTTGGAAAAGAAAAATAACGCTTTAGCTATGAAAAATGAAGTTTTGAAAAGGCCTAAACATGTTGTTTCTAACAATGAGCTTTTAAAGAAAAATAAGGATCTAGAACTTGAAAATGCTAAACACAAAAATGAACTCAAAAAATTAAAACCTTTTGTTGACAAATTTACTTATAGTTCAGAAAAGTTGAATTTACTTTTAAACAATCAACTATTTTTAACAAGGCAGGTTTATGATATAAATCACATAAGCAACAAAAGTATTTCAAAAACTTTTTTGTACCTGCATCATCCAGTATTACCTGTTTTACTTGTAAAAAATTAGGTCATAAATTATATCAATGTAATTTTAGAAAAATCATGTCTTTTGGTAAAGTGTGGGTTCCAAAAGGAACCATTTCGAATGCTAACCTGAAAGGATCCAAGTTAGCTTGGGTACCTGTAAACAAAGCTTGATCTTATTGCAAGTGTGTCTTGCAACCAAGAAAAACAAATGAATTTGGTATCTTGATAGTGGTTGCTCAAGGCACATGACTGGAGATGTGAAGTAATTTACTTCTCTTGAAGCTTTGAATGGAGGGAGTGTGACCTTCAGTGATAATGGTAAAGGTAAAATCATTGGAATTGGTAAGGTTCACATAACTCCTTCTAATAGTATTAGTAATATACTGTTAGTAGATGGTTTAAAGCATAATCTTTTGAGCATTAGTCAGTTTTGTAACAAAGGATTTCAAGTAGTTTTCAAATCATCATATTGCATGATTTCTAATCCAGATTTAAATAGAGTACAATTCATTGGAAAAAGGCATGGAAATATTTATCTTATAGATCTTGATGATCTATCTTTACCTAATGGAGAATGCCTTGTTGCAATGAATTCTACCAAGGAAGAGACTAGTTGGTTATGGCATAGAAGGTTAGGGCATGCTAGTATGTACCTTATTTCAAAACTTTCCAAAAAGAATTTAGTTAGAGATTTACCTGAAATTAGTTTTGAAAAAGATAGAATTTGTCAAGCATGTCAATTTGGAAAACAAGTCAAAACTTCTTTTAAACTAAAAGGATTTGTAACTACCAGTAGACCACTTGAACTACTCCATATGGATCTCTTTGGACCAACTAGAACATCAAGTCTAGGAGGCAAGAGATATGGATTAGTTATTGTGGATAATTTTTTGAGATTTACTTGGATTTTCTTTTTAGCACAAAAAGATGAGTCATTTTTTGTATTCGTAATGTTTTATAGAAAAGTTTCAAACGAAAAAGGTGTTTCAGTCATTTGTATTCATAGTGATCATGGAACCGAATTTGAAAAATCAAGATTTCAAAAACTTTTGTAATGAAAAAGGCATAGAACACAATTTCTTTGCACCTAGGACACCTCAGCAAAATGGGGTAGTAGAAAGGAAAAATTGCACTTTAGAAGAAATGGCATGCACTATGCTTTGTGAAAACGATTTGCCAAGGTATTTTTGGGCTGAAGCTATAAATACAGCTGATTATGTTTGGAATCGAGTTTTGATACGCCTTATTTTAAAGAAAACTCCATATGAGTTTTGGAACCAAAGAAAACCAACTTTGAAATATTTTCGAGTTTTTGGTTGTAAATGTTTTATTTTGAACAATGAAAAAGATCATCTAGGAAAGTTCGATGCCAAGTCTGATGAAGGTATCTTCTTAGGATACTCTACATCAAGCAGGGCATACAGAGTATTTAACAAACGGACTTTAGTTGTAGAAGAGTCAGTGCATGTTGTATTTAAAGAATCTACTAACAAATCCTCAAGAAAAGAGGATACATCTGATGAATGTGCAGATGCTGACAAACTTCAGAAGCTGACAGTGGATGATCAAGCTCAACCAAATGAAGAAAATCAGGACAAAGATGAGAAAGAAGATGACACTCCAATGCATCAAGATCTACCTAAGGAGTGGAGGTATGCTCATGGACACCCTAAGGAATTAATCTTAGGTGATCCATCTAAAGGGATAAGAACTCGAGCTTCTATTGGAAATGAATGCGACTATATTGCTTTTGTATCTCAAGTAGAACCTAAATGTTTTGAAGAAGCTGAAAAAGATTCTAATTGGATCAATGTTATGCAAGAAGAACTAATACAATTTGATAGAAATAATGTTTGGACACTTGTAGAAAGACCATCTAATGTTTCAATTATTGGCACTAAATGGGTATTTAGGAATAAATTAGATGAAAATGGTATTGTTATTAGAAATAAAGCTAGGCTAGTTGCTAAAGGCTACAATCAGGAGGAAGGGATTGACTTTGATGAAACCTTTGCTCCTGTTGCTAGACTTGAAGCAATTAGACTACTGTTAGCATTTGCCTGCTTTATGAACTTCAAATTATTTCAAATGGATGTTAAGAGTGCTTTCTTAAATGGTTTTATAAATGAAAAGGTTTTTGTTGAACAACCACCTGGTTTTGAAAATCATGCACATCCTGATCATGTTTTCAAATTACACAAAGAACTTTATGGTTTGAAGCAAGTACCTAGAGCATGATATGAAAGGTTAAGCAAATTTCTTATTGAAAATGAATTTTCTAGAGGAAATGTTGACAAAACACTATTTTTGAAAAGGAAAGATAATGATTTATTAGTAGTACAAATATATGCTGATGACATCATTTTTTATGCTATTAATGAAATTCTTTGTCAATAGTTTGCTAAGCTTATGCAGGGTGAGTTCGAGATGAGTATGATGGATGAACTAAACTTCTTTCTCGGACTCTAGATCAAGCAAACTTTAGATGGTATCTTCATCAACCAAGCTAAGTACATAAGAGAAATTATCAAAAAGTTTGGGATAGAGACTACTAAGCCAATAGGTACGCCTATGAGCCCCACATGTAAACTAGATAAAGATGAAAATGGTAAATTTGTAGATCAGAAATCATATAGAGGCATGGTAGGCTCTTTACTGTATCTGACTGCTAGTAGACCAGATATTATGTTCAGTGTTTGCATGTGTGCTAGATATCAGTCTGAACCTAAGGAATCGCATCTTATGGCTATTAAGCGCATTGTTAGATATCTGTCTGGTACTATTAGTATTGGTTTGTGGTATGCTAGAAATTTTTCTGCTGAATTGATTAGATATTCTGATGCAGACTTTGCTGGTTGTAGATTAGATAGAAAGAGTACTAGTGGAACTTGCCAATTTCTTGGAGTTAACTTATCTCATGGTTTAGTAAGAAACAAACTTTAGTTATACTATCCACAGCTAAGGCTGAGTATATTGTAGCAGGAAGTTGTTGTGCTCAAATCTTGTGGATTAAGCAACAACTTGAAGACTTTGAAATCAAGTTGGCTAGAACTCCTATTAAATGTGATAATACCAGTGCTATTTGCTTGACTAAAAATTATGTTCAACACTCTAGTAGCAAGCACATTGAAATTAGGCATCACTTTATTAGAGATCATGTTGAAAACAATGATATTTTGCTTGAATTTATATGTACTAAATTTTAATTAGCTGATATTTTAACTAAATCTCTCTTGGAAGATCGATTCTGTATGATTAGAAGAGAGCTCGGGATCATCAATCCGTTTGATTAAATTTTTTCCTTAATTTGACTCAAACTAGATCAATTCAACCTTATTTATGATATATCATGATTGATCATTACTAATTTGACTCCAAATACATGTTACTTCAATTGATTTTGATCATTCAGTGAAATTCCAAATTTTTTAGTTTTTAAGTTGATGTGTCGACACATCATGAGTCGACACCAAAATGTGTCGACACATGCCCGATGGCAAACTGAGATTTTAAGGGTTTCCGAACCGTTTTTCTCCCAAATTTCATTCTTCTCCGGGCCGACACTTCGATTCCAGGTATCCATCCTGTTCATCCTCTCGTTTCCTTGCTTTTACCCATCGTTTTCTCGAATTTTAAGGTTCGGTGATCATTTTTGTTGGATTTCCTCGGTTTTAGCTCCTAAACCCTAGAAACTCCTTATTTTCACCAAAAACCTTGCCAAATCTTTGATTGTTGACAATGGGTCCTCGCAAACAAGTTGTTCGCTGACCACGTCAGTCACAGCATGAAGAAGAGCAGAGAACGAAGGCCCGACACGAGTCTAGAGCTCCAAATCTGCCTGCACGACCGTTGTTTGCACCTTCTAGCCGGATGAGCTCCAAGACAGTGGTTGGAGGATGCCGAGTGGACTTCTCTTTCTTAGACCAGCAGCATTTCAGGATTGGAGATTGGATTAGACATGCTGGTTTGTCCTCTTTTTGTTTGCTCAGCGAGAGATACTATCCCGGGTTGATGAGAGAGTTCTACGGATCACTTGCTCGCGGATCAAATGGCTGGATTGCTCAGGTCAGAGGATGGGATATCCTCATTTCATCAGAGATTTTGAGCCGAGTGTGGGATATACCCATGACTGGATCAGTCATTGACAGTCTGATGGACAGAGTTAGTGGCCTCCGATGTATCTTTGAGTCAGATATCTTACCAGAGGAAGCCACTGTTCCTGCATCGAGATTGTGTGCGGAGATGAGACTGCTACATCATATGATAGCCCAGATTCTTCTGCCGAAGACTTGTCATTTCGATTACATTGTCGAGCAAGAGTTGCTGGTGATGGTCTCACTGATTCTGCGGACGTCGATTTGTCTTCCTGTTCTGATGATTCATTAGATTATTGAGGTGGCGTCTAGTCAGCGGCTTTGCTTGCCGTATGGCATGGGATTGACAATACTTTTCAGGGAGTATGGAGTCAGCTTCTAGGATGAGCCTTATCATACCTTGATCCATACTGATGTATATGACATCAGGTCACTACATCACATGGGTTATCATTTAGTCCGAGGCCAGTGGACATGGAGGACATGAAGACAGGCCAAGGATAGAGCTGACATTGATGAGAACATAGCAGAGGAGGAGCAGATTCTTTCAGGTGAGGCTGGATCGAGCGAGACACAGCCTGAGACGGCAGCACAGCCAGCTCAGCCTGATCCTTCTACATCTGCCCAGCCACAGCCAGCGTAGATGGAGACTCATGGTATTTCAGATACTCTAGAGGACAGAGTCAGACGCATAGAGATTGATGTTTTCATCATGAGGCAGCGTCTAGATGTTTGTATTGCTGAGACGAGAGAGAGCCACATTGGTCTTAGTGATGGTATTTTGGCTATTCTCTCAGCAATGTCCAGATCTTCGACGAGTGCTCCTACTGTAGACACAGTTCCTGCTTCTGTTGATGCTCCTGCCCCAGCACCAGCTGATGACCTTGCTGATATCGACACTGGTGTTGAGACTACTGTTGGAGATGGAGATACAGTGATTGGAGATATTGATGGAGATGAGGAGACTGACTCAGATTGGTTTGATTTTGCTGATCTTACGTTAGAGCCAGTTACGGAGGTGACGGATGATGTGCCTGCGAGCCCTGTTGTTGATCCATCCTTCTCACCTGTTCCATTTCCTGATTCATCCTCTCCTTCCAGATCTGTTGATCACACTCCAGTTCATATTCCTATTCTTAGTCCTGTTATTGATATACCTATTACTGATTTACCTACTGTTGATTCTCCTGACATTCATACACCTATCATTCAGACACCCACACTTGATACATCTATTGTAGATACACCAATACTTTCTATAGCTGATACTGTTGTTCTTGATATGCCTGTATCATCAGCTGTTACACCTACTTTTGATAGTCCTACCCTTCATACTTCATCAGTCACTCGAGAGCTTGGGTTTTATAAACCCGGCTTTCAGCATCTTGATTCAGGCCCTACTTTTGATCGTACTCCTACTCAAGCTATTGCTGAGATGATTCACTCGATCAGTTCAGTTCCTGCAGAGGACGTAGCTCCTACCTCTATTGCTTCAGCCAGAGGTCAGACTTATATTCGTCGTAGAGGACGTGGAAGCCGTACCCCTCCTCAGCCGACCAGGACCAGACTTCGAGATCTTCGATCATGATGGTCGCGAGCTCGATCTTCTTCTGATACCGGATCGATCGAGATTGGTTCATCTTCTGATGACTCGATGGATGAGGATTAGGACATTGATGTATTTCTAGATAGTTTTATATTTCTAGGTAGTTTACTTTCATGCTTACATGTACTTTTACCTTTATTATGTACTTGATAATACATATATGAAAAACTTTTTGATTACTCATTCCTATATCTTTGATGGACATGAATGCTATATCTTGAATTGCTTTCATGATTGTGCTTCCTAAAGAAAATATTCCAAAAATAAATGTATTCCCTTTATCTACCTTTTTAATGATAACAAAAAGGGGGAGTAATTCATGATATTATTTAAGTATAAATGTGTTTACTTCTCCAAACTAAAGGGGGAGTAACTTTTAATTTTTGAAAACCTAAATTTATAAAAGGGGGAGCTTTACCTTTTGTCAAAGTAAATTTGATTCTCAAAACCCCTCTTTCAATATTTTTTGAAAAGATTCTCACAAATTTTGTTATGAATCATTAATTCAGGGGGAGTTTTGTTAATTGCTGAAATTTTCATTGTAAGAGTATCATGATATATGTTCTTAATGCATTTAAATAAATATCAAAGTTCTGACAAAGCTCTGATACTCTCTATCTTTGAAACAAGCTCAAATTCTATTAATGATTATATCTTTAAGTAATGATTGATATACTTAATGCTTTCAATATTGTGCATCTTGATCAATTCTCTTCAACCTTTACTTTTAAAGCAATTTATACTTAAGGATTTTGTCATCATCAAAAAGGGAGAGATTGTTGACTCCACTAATTGATTTTGATGATAAGCAAAATAGTTAAGTATAATTTGAGGACTAATGGTTTGCTTTAAGTGTGTCTTTATTGAAAGGATGCTCACAAAATTTTAAGAAGTCCAATTGTGTTGAAGAACCAAGTTTGAATGGAATGATTGCACAAAACAAGACTTGGACACTCAAAGAAATGGTTGAATGAATGACTAAGGCAAATGGAAATATGTTCCAGCACAAGTTCAGCAATTTCTGCACTTTTTCAATGATGTGTCGACACATGAAGAAGATGTGTCGACTCAGGCCGGTACACAGCAATGTTTCAAATGGCACAGTTGATGTGTCGACATATGGACCTTATGTATTGACTCAAGGTATCAACACATAGATCAACACATTGTCTGAGACTTTCAAGCCACAGAACTTGCAGAAGTTGAAGGAACAGTTGATGTGTCGACTCATGGATGCAACGTGTCGACTCAATGTGTCGACTCAACTGAGAATGTGTCGACTCAGTTGATTTTTCCAGAGAATCTAAATGGAACACTTTGAACTTGTGTCGACTCAAGAAGAACATGTGTCGACCTAATGTGTCGACACATGAAGAAGAAGTGTCGACACATGGAGTTCTGACAACAGTAACGGGTAGTTTTTTCAAGCACAGAACTCGCCCAAATGCCCTCCAACGGCTAGTTTTTCAAGTATAATAGCTAGATTTCAGTTTTGGAGGCTTGGGAAGGTATATAAAGGCTCCAAATCAAATCAAGATAACAACTATTCAACTATTCAAGAAGCATTGAATATCCTTAAAGAGTTTAGAGAGAAAAGAAGAGAGAAGAGCCTTAACTCCTATTCATTCAAAGCTTAACCACTCTCAAGCAAAAGGAAGCCTTCCAAGAATTCAAAGCTATCAAGTGCATTGAAGATCATTCAATCTTGGACTTTCAAAAGGCTTCAACAAGAGCAAAGCAACCCTACATCGAGCTACATCGACTTATTTGCTTTATAATTGAAAGCTTACATTGGTTCTTTATCTCTCCATCTTATATCTTGTAAAGGTTATTGGTTAGTCTATTGGAAAACCAAGTGAGGTTATTGGTAAGCCTTGAAAACTAATTAGGTTGGTGGTTAGCCCTCAAAACCACTAAGGTTCTTAGTTAGCCAGGAAAACCAAGGGAGGTTTTTGTTTAGCATTGTAAAAACCAATTAGGTTCTTGGTTAGCCCATAAAACCAAGTGAGGTTGTGACTTGTAAGCCTCGTAAAATAAGTTAGGTTTTGATTAGTGAGCCCGAAAAACTAATCGGCTGTAATCATTGGATTATAGTGAATTCCCAAGAGGATCTTGGGGAGTGGATGTAGGTGTATTGTTGGCACCGAACCACTATAGATTGTTATGTTTGTGATTGCTTGTTCTCTCCCTCCTTGCTCTTTACTTTATTGCTTATTGCTTTTAATTTCCGCTGCACTACTACTTTAAAGTATTGCACTTAAATTTTAGTACCGTTTGAATTGAATTGCATATCTTGTCTTGTGAAGTTTGCTACTTGTATTATCAAGCTTAGCTTTAAATTTTTTAGAGACCCAATTCACCCCTCCTCTTGGGTTGCTTTCTGGGCAACAATGGCTCATCCCATGAGTACTTCTTTGGCCGAAGGCCAATCTACTAATCGACCTCCATTATTCACTGGTATGAATTATTCATACTGGAAAGTTAGAATGAAGATATACATTCAAGCTATTGATTTTTAGTTATGGAAGGTCATTCTTAAGAGTCCACAAATATCCATGATTAAAATTGATGGCATGGATGTTCCAAAACCTGAAGAGGATTGGGATGAACACGACATGAAAATGGGAGAATTGAATGCCAAAGCTATGAATTTACTATATTGTGCTTTGGATGCAACCGAGTTCAATCGAATTTCTATTTGCTCATCTGCAAAAGAAATATGGAATAAACTCGAAGTGATCCATGAAGAAACTTTCCAAGTGAAGATCTCCAAAATCAATTTTCTAGTACATAGCTATGAATTATTTAAGATGAAACAAACTAAAACTATTTCTACCATGTTTTCATGATTTACAGATATTATTAACGGTTTGAAAAGTCTTGGTAGGGTTTACTCAAATGCAGACTTGGTATAGAAGATTCTAAGATCACTTCAGGATAAATGGGACCCCAAAGTAACTGCCATCCAAGAAGTAAAAGATCTAAACATATTGACTCTAGATGAACTGTTGGGTTCTCTCATCACTCATGAATTGGCCATGTAGAAAAAAATGAAGATGACCAGAAAAAGAAGAAAATAATTGCCTTCAAAGCTGCATCGAATTCAAAGAAACAAGATGAGAAATCGGAAGAAGACTACTCCTCCTCTGAAGATGAGTTGGAAGATGAAGATATAGCCATGGTCGTGAGAAGATTTAGAAAGTTTATGGGAAAGAAGAAAGGAAGATATTTTAGAAAGTTTCATAAGAAAGGGGAACATAGTAAGGACAAGGAAAAAGAAAAAGAGAAGGAACAAATGCCCACATGTTATGAATGTAAGAAACCAGGACAAATCCGTCCCGATTTTCCTTTACTAAAGAAAACATTCAAGAAGAAAAAGAAGAAAGCTATGGTTGTCACTTGGAGCGACATCGAGGAGTCAACTTCAACGGAAGAAGAAGAGGCTACAAAAACTGCAAACTTCTATCTTATGGGTCTCGAAGACGAGGTAACGTCCCCCGAACCTCAAATAGAATTTACCTTTAATGAATTAAATTATGCATTTCATGACTTATTATCTGAATTTAAAAAGGCTCGAGTAAAGATTAGAGCTTTAAAGAATATCAATGATTCTTTATTAAAAGAAAAGGAAGAGATTTCAGAAAAGACTAAGATATTGAAAAAAGAATTAACTATCTTTTCTAAAAATAATAAAGCTTTGGAAATTAAGAAAAATATACATCTTGAGAAAAACAAAGCTTTAAATGTTGGAAATTCTGAATTGAAAAAGGTGGTTGAAAAACTCAAGCCATTGGTTGAAAAACTTACATTAAGTTCAAATAAGCTTGAGTTGATTTAAAAAAAAACAAAGAATTTCTGATAATAAGGTTGGAATTGGCTACAACTCTTCAAATGCAAATGAAATTTTAGCCACCAAATATATACCTTCGAAAGCTTATGTTCCAAAAGGTTTATCTCAAAAAGGTTTTGTATCAAATCCTTCAATATCCATTTCTAGAGCTTCAAAGTATATTCCTAAGTTTTCAAATAAAAAATCTTTGAAGTCAAATATTTCCACATCTACATCACATGCTTTTACATCTAAAACTTCAAAGTTTACTTTTTTTCAAAATTTCAGAATTGTTTGTTATGCATGCAAAGGGATAGGACATAAAGCATTTCAATACAATATTTTTAGAAATGCTAAAAGTAAAGTAAGAAAGATTTGGATTCCTAAAGGAACCACTTCTGCTAACCTGCAAGGACCCAAGGTAGCTTGGGTACCTAAAAGAACTTGTTGATTATTTTGCAGGAAAGTCTTGCACCCCAAAAAATAAAGAAAAGATGGTATCTCGATAATGGCTGTTCAAGACATATGATGGGTGACAAGGATCAATTCATGATCCTAGAGATGAAAGAAGGAGGTTTGGTAACCTTTGAAGATAATGGCAAGGAGAAAATAATTGGTATTGGTAAGATTAAATTAACCCCCTCTACTTTTATTGAAAATATATTGCTAGTAGACAAATTGAAGTATAATTTATTAAGTATTAGTCAATTATGTGATAAAAGCTTCAAGGTTGTCTTTGAATCATCTATGTGTATTGTAACAAACTCTCTTGATTCTAGCAATAAATTCATTGGGACATATACTTGGAAATATTTATGTGGTAGATCTAAATGATCTAGCCATGTCTAGTATTTCTAGTCTAGTAGTGATGAATGATAAGACCAAAGGGTCTTGTTTACTTTGGCATAGGCGATTAGGTCATACTAGCATGCATACCATTGCCAAGTTAATTTCTAAGAATCTAGTTAGAGGTTTGCACAAGTATAAAGTTGATTTTGAACATATTTGCGATGCTTGTCAAATGGGTAAACAAGCTAGGGGGAGTTTTAGATCAAAAAATAATTTCAACTTTTAGACCCCTTGAGCTACTTCACATGGACTTATTTGGACCAACTAGGACCACAAGCCTAGGTGTATAAAATATACTCTTATGATAGTAGATGATTTTTCAAGATTTACTTGGGTCTTGTTTATTGTACACAAAGATGAAACTTTCAAAGTATTTCAAAAATTTTATAAGAAAGTTTCAAATAAGAAAAATCTTTCAATCATATCTATTACAAGTTATCACGTCATTGAATTTGAAAATTAATTTTTTGATAATTATTGCTCAGAAAATGGCATTGATCACAACTTCTCCGCTCCTAGAACACCACAACAAAATGGTATTATAGAGAGAAAAAATAGGACTTTGGAATAAATGGCCCGAATAATGTTATGTAAAGGCAATCTTCTAAGGTACTTTTGGGCAGAAGTGGTGAACACTACTTGTTATATCTTAAATTGTATTTTGATTCGTCCAATTCTAAAAAAAAACCCCTATAAGCTTTGGAATGAAAAGAAACCTAATATTAATTACTTTCATGTTTTTGGTTGTAAATGCTTTGTGCTGAATAATGGTAAGGATAATCTAGGTAAATTTGATGCTAAACCTGATGAAGCAATTTTTCTTGGTTATTCATTACATAGTAACACATATAGAGTATTTAATAAAAGAACTCTAACTATAGAAGAATCAATGTATGTTATTTTTGATGAAACTAATCGCCCACCTTCAAAGAAAAAAGAGTGTATAGATAATAATGCAGGTACACTTCAAAAGGAAATGGAAGATATGAGCATACAAGAGAAACCAACTCAAGAAGGAGAAGAAGTAGTAAGTAAGGATCATGCTGATTTATCAAGGGAATGGAGATATGTAACTTCTCATCCAAAAGATTTAATTATAGGTGATCCTTCACAAGGTGTTAGGATTAGGTCATCACATAGAGATGTACATGATTACCTAGCCTTTGTATCACAAATAGAACCACATAGCTTAAAAGAAGCTTAAAATGACCTAAACTGGATGATGGCCATGCATGAAGAACTGAACCAGTTTGAAAGAAATAATGTGTGGACTTTAGTTGATAGACCACCAGACCATCCCATCACAGGAACTAAATGGATCTATAAAAATAAACTAGATGAACAAGGTAAAGTAATTAGAAACAAAGCAAGGTTGGTAGCTAAAGGATATAACCAAGAAGAAGGAATAGATTTTAATGAAACCTATGCACTCGTAGCAAGACTAGAGGCCATAAGATTATTACTTGCATTTGCTTGCTATATGAATTTTAAACTATTCCAAATAGATGTGAAAAGTGCTTTTTTAAATGGTTTTATATTTAAACAAGTTTTTATAGAACAATCACCAGGTTTTAAAAGTCATGCTTTTTCAAATCATGTATTTGAACTTAATAAAGCATTGTATGGTTTGAAACAAGCACCTAGAGCCTGGTATGATAAACTAAGAAAATTCCTGCTTGAAAATGATTTTGCAAGAGGAAATGTAGATAAAACTCTTTTTATCACAAAGAAAGATAATGATATATTAGTTGTATAAATTTATATAGATGCTATTATATTTGGTGCAATTAATGAAGAATTTTATGGAGAATTTGCTAAGTTGATGCAGGGTAAATTTGAGATGAGTCTAATGGATGAACTAAACTACTTCCTTGGACTTCAAGTAAAACAATCAAAGGATGGGATCTTCATAAACCAAGCCAAATACATCAAAGAAATCATCAAGAAGTTTGGTATGGAGACAAGCAAAGAAATGAGCATACCCATGAGCTCTACCTGCAGATTAGACAAAAATGAAGATGGTAACAACATTGATCAAAAGCTATATCGAGATATGATTGGATCTTTGTTGTACTTAACTGCTAGTAGACTTGATATCTTGTTTAGCATGTGTGTATGTGCTAGATTTCGATCTAATCCTAAAGAATCACATATGCTTGCAGTAAAAAGAATTATAAGATATCTAAGAGAAACAAGTAATTTAGGACTATGGTATTCAAAGCAATCTTCATTAAATTTGATTGGATTTTTTGATGCTGATTATGCTGGTTGTAAAATTGATAGAAAGAGCACTAGTGGTACATGCCAATTTCTAGGGTTGAATTTAATCTCATGGTACTGTAAGAAATAAAACTCGGTAGCACTATCTACTGTTGAGGCAGAGTATGTTACTGCTGGGAGTTGTTATGCACAAGTGTTATGGATTAAACAATAACTAGAAGACTTTGGTATTACATAATCTAAAATTCCTATCAAATGTGATATTACAAGTGCTATAAATTTATCAAAAAATCTAATTCAGCACTCAAGAACAAAGCACATTGAAATAAGACACCATTTCATAAGAGATAATGTTTTAAATGGTAAAATTGAACTAGAATTTATTCCAACTGAAAACCAACTTGCTGACATTTTTACTAAACCTCTCAATCAAGATAGATTTAAAATGATTAGAGGAGAATTAGGACTTTGTGACCCTTTTTAGAAAACATAACCTTATGTCTTCAAAATTAAGGAAACATTATCTAGAAAGCCTCCTACATCATACCAAGAACTTTGATCATCTCTCCTTAAAAATTTTTGCCATTAAATCTCAATTCTGAACCTTTTTGACTCTTCTGGAGAGTTCTGGTTCGAGTCGACTCGAGCTTCTATGCTCAAGTCGAGTCGACTCGTATTTCTGATTGTAGGGTTCGGTGGCAAGGCGGAAACATAGATTTCAAAATTTTTTATCTTTATGAAATCTTCACCAAACCTTTAATCCAAGATCTCCTTAAAAGAATTAAAACATATAACATGTATATATAAGATTTAATCTCAAATTAAAGTACTAACCTGTATTGCTAAAATCCAAACTTTAAATCTCCACCAGGTGCCCAAATGTTCACCCTCCAATGGTGATCCACAAAGAAAAAGATGAAGACAATAATTTCTTGTTCTTGGCTCCTCTTCTTGAATTCTTTTTGAAGAATTCAATTCTTGGACTTTTGGACTGAAATATTCCTTCTTGAAAATTTCTTTTCTTCCTTCTTTCCTCTTCTTGAATTCTTTTCTTGAATTCCCTTTCTTGAATTCCTTTTCTTGAATTGAATTGGAAGAAGAAATTAAGACAAATAAAGTCTTAATTCTAGGAAGAAAAGAAGAAGAACAAACCCTTCCTTTTCCTTTCCTTTACCGTACAAGACCTTTCTCTTATTCTTGTTTAGGGTCAGAGTTTCGATAGAGATTATCTCTGTAAGGGAAACAATACCCAACAAGCATAAAGGGAAGGAGTATTCCTGAGAGGAGGAGAGGAATATGATCTCTGTATATTTCTTCTTTTATTATCTGTCAGAAAACCCCCGAGAACCCAAACCCTTTTATAGATTTCAGAGGGGCATTTTCTCAAAACATCGCAACCCTCTGAAACCCCAGGAATCACGATCCCTCATTCCTCACGCGTCCCCTCAACCAAAAATCATGATTCTCCAATTTAATTTTCGTTTTTCCGACGAGGAGGACTCTCGGAAAAACTTCAGGAAGAATCGTGACTTTTGGAGACGGATTTGCGACCGAAAAGTGACGGATCTTTCTCCTTAATTTTTCTGGCCATCAGATCCAGATCCAAGGACGTCAGACAAGGATCCAAATTGCCCCCCCTTTTTCTTGATTTTTCTCCGACGGTATTTCCTTCCCACGCGCGTGAAGAGAAGTCCACACATGCGTGGACTTTTCTTCTTGGCGCGCGCGGGTGAGGAAGGGCGTGGGTGGCTTGGAGAGAGAGTCTCAGTGCACTTGATTTTCTTGGGTTCAGCTATGGGTTAGCCCAATGTCCAAAAAATTAAATTAGACCTTAATCTGGTTTAATTAGAATCCAATTAAGCCTAATTTGGAACCAAATTTGAATCTGCTTCGAATAGAAATTGGGTTTGCAACACATGCTAGTGTGTTTATCCTGCAAACATGATTTAATTCCAAATTAAATCCTTCATCAATTCTCTTTTGTGTGTGACCCATTGGGTTCCACACCTAGCCAGCAGTAGGTCCGAGTGCTATTTGACTTAATTCGGTTAGATCTCAACTAAGCCAATTTAGGTCAACTCAAACTAGCTCGACTCGATCAATTAGAATCTAATTCTAATTAACTGATTTGAATTACCATAATTCAATCATATACCTACAAGACAAGATTGACGTCTAGCAACGTATCATGTCTACCCGGAAGATGTGAAATTTTGGTGAAATTACCAAAATACCCTTCAGTGGTGAGTTACCGGGCAATTCAGTCCTTTGATCAACTTGCATCCCGAATATGATTATGAATATGGATACTTGTCAAATCCAATTTCATATTCATCCCTAGCTCAATCTTTATGATGATTCATTAATGAACCATTAGAAATTAACTCTAATGTTCATACTTTGATCAAAGATTTCCTGAATCCATCATTTGATCGAAATTAGCTGGATGCAATTCCCTCTTACTAGGGCTGATCAATTCCTTGTTGACCTACTCACAACCTTCATATACAATCCACCATACCCAGTATCACCTCGTGCATGACTCAGTGTCATGATTGATTGCAAACCAAAGTATGGATTCATATATATAAGGTACCATGGTAGTCTCAGGTCAAAGGACCATATGCACTACTCCCACTATGAGAATTATCTATTGATAAACAGATAAGGTTCCATTAGATATTCTGAATCTGGATCAATTCAGTGAACTCAATCTCTAATGAACACTCACATCCTAGTATTAGTGTCAAACACAAGTGACAGTGAGATCAGTCACCCTCATCACAAAGCATATATAGGATGTGCTAGTCTTGCCGGAAACATTGATCCCCAACTCAATGTCCCATCAACCAGGAATATTTTAGATTAGGGTTTTAAGGCTTTTGGTCTCACTGGTATGATCTCATCATAACCCTAGAACCATAGCCCTAATCTATGGGGTTCATCATATAATCATAAAGACACAGCGTATGATGAAAATAATGCCTTTATTATAATAATGTCAATTCATTGATTTTGGAATCGAAATACAATATTTCAATTGGCTTTCAGGGCACAATCTTTCAATCTCCCACTTGCACTAAAGCCAATCGCCTTTAAATCTTAACCCCATACAATCAAGGTGGCGATCAAACTGTCGCTGTGATAGAGCCTTAGTGAACGGGTCTGCTATGTTGTTCTTCGTTTCTACCCTTTTAATATAGACTTCTTGTCTTTCGACAATTTCTCGAACGAGATGGAAACGTCTCAGAATGTGCTTTGATTTGTGATGAGCTCTTGGTTCCTTTGCTTGAGCAACAGCCCCAGTATTATCACAGTAAAGTGATACTGGACCTTCAATCTCAGGAACTACGCCCAACTCTAATATGAACTTCTTCATCTAGACAGCTTCCTTGGTAGCTTCACTAACAATAATGTACTCTGCCTCAGTTGTTGAGTCAGCTACAGTTTGCTGTTTAGAACTCTTCTAGCTTACAGCTCCTCCATTTAGGGTAAAAACATACCCAAATATAGATTTGCTGTCATCTAGATCTGATTGAAAACTAGAATCTGAATAGGCTTCTAGTTTAAGATCAGATCCTCCATATATTAGAAAAATATCCTTAGTTCTTCTTAAGTATTTAAGAATATTTTTCACAGCCTTCCAATGATCCTCTCCTGGATCAGCCTGAAACCTGGTGGCTATACCTAAGGCATATGCCACATCAGGCCTAGTACATAACATAGCATACATAATAGATCTTACTGCCGAAGCATAAGGTATAAAATTCATTCTATTTCTTTCTTCAGGTGTCTTTGGAGACATCTTTTTAGAAAGATGTATGCCATGACCAATAGGTAAGTAACCTCTTTTACTTTCCTCCATGCTAAATCTTTTTAGCACTTGGTCAATGTACTTAGACTGGGATAAACCTAGCATCCTCCTAGATCTATCTCTATAGATCTTTATGCCTAGTATATAAGATGCTTCTCCCAAGTCTTTCATGGAAAACTGTTTAGATAACCATACCTTGACTGATTGTAACATTGGGATATCATTCTCAATGAGGAGTATGTCATCTACATACAGAACCAAGAAAACTATGGCACTCCCACTAGTCTTCTTGTACACACAAGGTTCATCCTCATTTTTGATAAAGTCAAATTCTTTGACTGTCTTATGAAATCGGATGTTGCAACTCCTAGATGCTTGCTTTAATCCATAAATAGATTTATTCAGCCTACATACCTGATTATGTTTAGTCTCCAAGACAAAACCTTCTGGCTATGACATATAAACCTCTTCCTCAAGGAAACCATTGAGAAATGCGGTTTTCACATCCATCTGCCAGATTTCATAATCATGATATGCTGCTATAGCAAGCATGATCCGAATAGATTTGAGTATGGCAACAGGAGAAAATGTTTCATCATAATCTATTCCCTGTTTTTGTCTGAAACCCTTAGCCACTAATCTGGCTTTATAAGTTTCAACTTGGCCATCTGCCCCAATCTTTTTCTTATAGACCCATTCGCATCCAATAGGGTTAACACCCTCTGGTGCATCAACCAAAGTCCAGACTTGGTTGACATACATGGAGTCCATTTCGGATCTCATGGCTTCCAGCCATCTATCTGAGTCACTACTCATGACAGCATCTGTATATGTTAGAGGCTCATCATTATCAATGATTCGGGCTTCATTATTTTCAATAATGAACCCATACCTCTCAGGTGCATGTCGCACCCTATCAGACCTACGGATAGGAGTGGTGTGTTCAGGTTCTATACTAACTATGTTATGATTTGGTTGAGATGTATCTACTTGTTGAACTTCTTCAAGTTCAATATTTCTCCCACTGCCCTTTTGTAGGATGAACTCTTTCTCCATAAAAATGGCATGCCTATTGACTAAAACCTTTTGTTCAGTAGGGTGGTAGAACATATATCCTATACTATCTTTAGGATATCCAACAAATAAATACTTTTCTGCTCTAACATCAAGCTTATGTCCAAAATTTCCTTTGACATAGGCTGGACTTCCCCATATCTTAAGATACTTAAGATTGGGTTTCTTTCCCCTCCATAACTCATATGGAGTGCTAGATACATATTTGGATGGTACTCTATTTAAAATATTAGCCGCTGTTTCCAAGGCATATCCCCAGAAAGAAACAGGTAAGTCTGTGAAGCACATCATGGACCGTACCATATCTAATAAAGTATGATTTCTCCTTTCAGCAACACCATTTAATTGTGGTGTGTAAGGAGGAGTCCATTCAGAGACGATTCCCTTTTCTTTAAGGTGATCAAGAAACTCGGTGGATAAGTATTCACCTCCTCTATCTGATCGATGGATCTTAATACTTTTCCCCGTTTGTTTCTCTACCATACTTTGATACTCTAAAAATTTTTCAAAAGCTTTGGACTTATGTTTCATTAGATACACAAATCCGTACCTTGAAAAATCATCAGTGAATGTGATGAAATATGAGTATCCACCCTTGGCCTGAGTTGTCATAAGTCCACATACATCAGTATGTATGAGTCCTAATAACTCAGTTGTCCTTTCATTATGTCCACTAAATGGAGTCTTGGTCATTTTATCCATGAGACATGATTCACAAGTTCCTAATGATTCATAGTCATAAGGATTAAGGAATTTTCCTTGTATAACTTGTTAATCCTTTGCTCACTAATATGTCCAAGACGATAGTGCCAAAGTAAAGTATTGTTTACTTCATCTCTTTTTCGTTTATTACTAACATGTAGTATATTGTCATCAGAAGATAGAGTTAGGAGACCATTGCAAAATATGCCATTAAATATTATTTCATTAGAAAAACTGATTGAGCAGCCACTGCTCATTACATTCATAATATATCCTTGTTTAAGTAACAAGGGTACATATATGATATTTCTAATGATTCTAGGCATAAAATAATAATTTTTTAACTCTAAAATCTTCTCAAAAGGCAGCTTCAATATGTAAGTCCCTACAGCTTCTGCTTGGATGTAATCTCCTCCAGCATCGTAGAGCTCGAAGTCGCCTTCCTTCAAAACTCTAATGTTCTGTAGTCCCTGCAATGATTTGCAGATATGATGACCACAAGCAGTATCCAATACCCAAGAGTTTGAATTAGAAGAGTCTAATGACAAAATTGCATGTATCTCATACATACCTTTTGGTGCATCACTAGCACCAGGCTTCACACTTGCAAGGTAAACCTTGCAGTTTCTTTTCCAGTGACCCGGCTTGCCACAATGAAAGCAGGTCATTTGTCCTGAGGCCTTCTTTCCTTTCTTTTTCTTGATGCCCCCTTTTGGGTTCAACCTCCTCTTGGAATCCTTTTTGCCTATTTTCTTCTTATTTACACCATCCACAAGAAGAAGTGGAGCCTTATTTTTCTTCAAATGGCTCTTTGCTGTTTTTAACATATTCAACAGCTCAGGCAAGGAAGTGTTAAGTTTGTTCATATGGTAATTAAGAACAAACTGTGAAAATGACTCTGGGAGTGACTGCAGGATCAAATCCTGATTCAACTCCCCATCCATAACAAAATCCAATTGACCCAATCGGGTGATTAGGTCAATAACCTTTAATACATGGTCTTGTACGGATGTACCTTCTGTCATCCTTGCACGGAATAACTGCTTAGATATTTCATATCTTGCAGTTCGACTATGTTCTCCATAAAGTTCCTTTAGATTGAGCAATATGGAGTTTGTGTCCATGCTTTCATTTTGCCTCTGTAACTCATTGGTCATAGAGGCAAGCATTATACACTTGACAGTAAGTGAGTCATTTTGCCATGTGTTATATGTGGTCTTATCCTCTTGCGAGGCATCTTCCCCTAATGGTTCCAAGGTTGGGGTATCAAGAATATAAGAAATTCTTTCTTGGCTGAGTACTATCTTCAGGTTTCTCAACCAATCAACATAGTTTGGTCCAGTCAATTTATTTGCATCAAGAATGCTATGAAGTGAGAGTGAAGAGGCCATTTAATCTACATTAACAAAGAACATTATATAAGCAAACAACCAATGTTGACAAAACATAATTAAATTAGGACTTTAACTTAATTATGTCTCCCACTATTTTATCAAGCATCATAACCCTCCATGTGATGATCAAGAAAACCCTAATTGGTTCTCTTAGTGGGGTTGAGATCCTAGTTCCTTACAAAAGACCTTGTGTGTACACAACAAATCTTATATAAGTTTAAAGGTAGGAAAACTCTTTCCAATTGTAACTCATACAATTCTTAACTTATCTTGGCCTCTAAAATATTAATAGCCTTGTGTGTACACAACAAACTATAATATTTTAGTTAAGTTAGACCCTTCGTTGCTATATAGTCATGATATTAATTATAATACCCTTGTGTGTACACAATAAAGTATTATATTAAATCATGCCATAAACATCAAATGTACCAAGCCAAAATTATGTTAGTCACCATAAAAGGCCTTGTGTGTACACAACAAACCTAATATGGATCATAACATAGTAATGACTTGGCATGAAGGAAGGCCACATGTAGTAAATATTACACTAAGCATAACAATCAATAATTAAGTTAATCTTATCGGCCAGGTAAGTGGGAGAGTGGTGGGAGTCCCCCCGTTGCTTTCCTTAGACACCAATGAGAATTGGCCAAGTCAGTCAACGGAACCAATTAAAAACCACATCCTCTTTACCGATCATGAACCACTTTTCCTAGACACCGAATGATAAACTAATCATATTGATTATTTTTGCTTTTGGTATATGACACTACAACTTAATATGTTTTTAAAGAGGGCTTTATTAAAACAAAGCACATTCTTTATATAACCTAGCAAATATGTGCCATAGTGTGCCATCATACTAGGACAACCATTTACCACATAATGGATCCACCATTATGCCAGGGCAACCTTATTTCAGTATGATGACTAGAAGGCTAAACATATATCTATACAAATTAAGGTTTAAGTGAAAACCTTATTTAGTGACATACATCAAACATATATGCATAATTAACACAAATATGTGATTAGTGTGTCATCATACTAGGACAACCATTTACCACATAATGGATCCACCATTATGCCAGGGCAACCTTATTTCAGTATGATGACTAGATGTCTAAACATATCTCTACAACAATTAGGGTTTGAGTGAAAACCCTAATTGGTGACATTACATCAAACATATACAATATCATATGTTACTTATATACATATGCATCTAAAAATCAGCATATATATTTTAATCTTAATAAGGAGGCTCTGATACCACTGTAGGGTTCGGTGGAAAGGCGGAAACATAGATTTCAAAATTTTTTATCTTTATGAAATCTTCACCAAACCTTTAACCCAATATCTCCTTAAAAGAATTAAAACATATAACATGTATATATAAGATTTAATCTCAAATTAAAGTACTAACATGTATTGCTAAAATCCAAACTTTAAATCTCCACCAGGTGCCCAAATGTTCACCCTCCAATGGTGATCCACACAGAAAAAGATGAAGACAACAATTTCTTATTCTTGGCTCCTCTTCTTGAATTCTTTTTCAAGAATTCAATTCTTGGACTTTTGGGCTGAAATATTCCTTCTTGAAAATTTCTTTTCTTCCTTCTTTCCTCTTCTTGAATTCTTTTCTTGAATTCCCTTTCTTGAATTCCTTTTCTTGAATTGAATTGGAAGAAGAAATTAAGACAAATAAAGTCTTAATTCTAGGAAGAAAAGAAGAAGAACAGACCCTTCCTTTTCCTTTCCTTTACCGTTCAAGACCTTCATCTTATTCTTGTTTAGGGTCAGAGTTTTGACAGAGATTATCTCTGTAAGGGAAATAATACACAACAAGCATAAAGGGAAGGAGTATTCCAGAGAGGAGGAGAGGAATATGATCTCTGTATATTTCTTCTTTTATTATCTATCAGAAAACCCCCGAGAACCCAAACCCTTTTATAGATTTCAGAGGGGCATTTTCTCAAAACATCGCAACCCTCTGAAACCCTAGGAATCATGATCCCTTATTTCTCATGCGTCCCCTCAACCAAAAATCATGATTCTCTGATTTAATTTTCATTTTTCCGACGAGGAGGACTCTCGGAAAAACTTCAGGAAGAATCATGACTTTTGGAGATGGATTTGCGATCGAAAAGTGATGGATCTTTCTCCTTAATTTTTCTGGCCATCAGATCCAGATCCAAGGATGTCAGACAAGGATCCAAACCACCCCCCCTTTCTCTTGATTTTTCTCCGACAGTATTTCCTTCCCACGCGCGTGAAGAGAAGTCCACACGCGCGTGGACTTTGCTTCTTGGTGCGTGCGGGTGAGGAAGGGCATGGGCAGCTTGGAGAGAGAGTCTCAGTGCACTTGATTTTCTTGGGTTCAGCCATGGGTTAGCCCAATGTCCAAAAAATTAAATTAGACCTTCATCTGGTTCAATTAGAACCCAATTAAGCCTAATTCGAAACAAAATTCGAATCTGATTCGAATAGAAATTGGGTATGCAACACATGCTAGAGTGTTTATCCTGCAAACATGATTTAATTCCAAATTAAATCCTTCATCAATTCTCTTTTATGTGTGACCCATTGGGTTCCACACCTAGCCAGCAGTAGGTCCGAGTGCTATTTGACTTAATTCGGTTAGATCTCAACTAAGCCGATTTAGGTCAACTCAAACTAGCTCGACTCGGTCAATTAGAATCTAATTCTAATTAACTGATTTGAATTACCATAATTCAATCATATACCTACAAGACAAGATTGATGTCTAGCAACGTATCATGTCTACCCGGAAGATGTGGAATTTTGGTGAAATTACCAAAATACCCTTCAGTGGTGAGTTACTGGGCAATTCAGTCCTTTGATCAACTTGCATCCCGAATATGATTATGAATATGGATACTTGTCAAATCCAATTTCATATTCATCCCTAGCTCAATCTTTATGATGATTCATTAATGAACCATTAGAAATTAACTCTAATGTTCATACTTTGATCAAAGATTTCTTGAATCCATCATTTGATCGAAATTAGCTGGATGCAATTCCCTCTTACTAGGGCTGATCAATTCCTTGTTGACCTACTCACAACCTCCATATACAATCCACCATACCCAGTATCACCTCGTGCATGACTCAGTGTCATGATTGATTACGAACCAAAGTATGGATTCATATATATAAGGTACCATGGTAGTCTCAAGTCAAAGGACCATATGCACTACTCCCACTATGAGAATTATCTATTGACAAACAGATAAGGTTCCATTAGATATTCTCAATCTGGATCAATTCAGTGAACTCATTCTCTAATGAACACTCACATCCTAGTATTAGTGTCAAACACAAGTGACTGTGAGATCAGTCACCCTCATCACAAAGCATATATAGGATGCGCTGGTCTTACCAGAAACATTGATCCCCAACTCAATGTCCCATCGACCAGGAATATTTTAGATTAGGGTTTTAAGGCTTTTGGTCTCACTGGTATGATCTCATCATAACCCTAGAACCATAGCCCTAATCTATGGGGTTCATCATATAATCATAAAGACACAGCGTATGATGAAAATAATGCCTTTATTATAATAATGTCAATTCATTGATTTTGGGATCGAAATACAATATTTCAATTGGCTTTCAGGGCACAATCTTTCACTGATTAAGTCTTTTATATCTCTGCTCGAGCCAACTCGAGCAAATTAGGGCTTGCCAAGCTGACTCAGATGTCGGGCAAGCATTTTGTTATTAGAGCTGTAGGACTTAATCTAAGGTTTTATGCTTTAAGTGTTCACTTCCTACTTGCTTAGAACCCTTGTTCCAACCTGAAAATTCCTTCCATCCTTCAAAACCTACCTTTTCTAGCCTAAATTCTTGCATTCTTGTTGAGCTCGTGCAATGGTTCCGAAATAGGCTATTGACAAGAGGTCAAATCGAGCCCAACCTTCTGCAGAAAAGGAAAGGAGGACCAAAAGATGGCAGGAAGAGCTGACTCGGTCAATTGAAGTGGAAGAACAAGAAGTGGAATCGATTGCAGCATCTTCTCCTTTAACACAAACTATTTCCATGACCAACGACCAGTGACAAGTGGAAGACGGATAATCTTTACATTCTTGAAAGAGGTAGGGCTTCGGATTGGAGATTTGATTGAAGACCAGGGCTAGAGTTTCTTCTGTTCCTTAAATGTTCCATCATATCCCAATTTGGTAAGATGCTTTTATGAAAATTTAAGATTGGAAGAGCATCACATTGAGTCTGTAGTTAACGGAAAAAGAATTACAGTGATAGAGGAAAGATTAAGTAGCATGCTTGAAATGCCAAATGAAGGGTTAAATCATCTAATTCTGAAAGATAAATAAAAAACCCTTAGGATAATTTTAAATAGGGCTGATGCAAGTGGAATTGGTAATGTGATGGCTAATACCCTATCCCTTGAAATGAGATTACTGCACAACTTTATAAGTAGGATCTTTCACCCAAGAACTAGTAGGTTTGATTGGGCAAGTAAGAGAGATCTTAGCTTTATGGGACATCTAATTGAGGGGGAGGCCCTCAATTTACCTCACATTATGCTACTCCAAATGAAAGAAGCAGTCAGAAAAGTGAAGGCCTGTTTGCCTTATGGAATGGTTCTTACTTTGTTTTTCGAGGCCTCTAGAGTAAACTTAGATGGTGAGGATGGTAAGCCACTTCATCACATTGATACCTACTCTTCCAAGTCTTTGCAAAGAATGGGATACCAACTAACTGAAGGAGCTTGGAGGAAGAAAGGATCAGATTAGAGAGCTATTGGATCTTCTAGCAGTGATGAGGATGATGATGATGAGGAGCAGCTACCTGTGGAGATTATCATTGCTGCTACTACTGAGCCTACTATTCATGATGCTTTGGAGTCAGAGCATAGAGAGTATGGGAGTCCCAGGATCTCTCCAGCATCTCCACCAGCACCTGCATCTCCACTAGCTCCACCACCTACACCTTCTATGACTGCATCTGCTCAGGGACCATCTACTGACACTTCAAGAGCTTCATTGTCTCAGGCCTTCATTGTACATCAGATGAGACTACTTTTTCAGACCCTGACCAGTACTTTTGGTTTGATGTTTGGCAACCTTCGTCAAACAATCGAAACCAAACTTGAGGACATATGTGGTGAGATTAGACATCTTCATTCTAGGGTGGATAGTGTTCAGTCCACAGGACCTGCATCACAGGTGGATCTACAGCCAGTCACAGATTCCTTCAAAGCAGCTTTTGAAGATATTAAAAAATTTGTTGATCACAGTATTGAAGAATTCATAACTGAGTTAAGAGAAATGAGCTACAGGATGGGTTCTATGGAACAAGGGAAAAAAGTAGAAGATGATTACACCAAAGGAGTAGGGATTCTTAGAGTTGAATTTGGTAGATTAAGAGGGTTTGTAGAGGCATTTGCCAATGTCCAAGCAAGTGAGCTAGTTGCACTCAATATAGGAATCAAGAAGATTGAAGAAGAGCTTAATTCTGTCTGGATAACCCTTTGTCAGCTATCCACCACTGTTATAGTAGCCTACTCTTCTACTCCCAGACAGCAGGCACCGTATTCTAGTTAGAAGGCACCTCATCCTAGACAGCCTACACCACACTTTAGATAGTCTCCACCTCAGTCTACTCAGCCACCACCTTTTGTTGATCCTATCTCTTCCATACCACCATCTGGACCATCCACTAACATTAAGGAAGAACCTATTATAGAACCGCCTAGTGATAGTGACCAGGCTAATGTTTGTATTTGTATTTTCAAACTTTTGTAACCTGTATTAAAAATCCTTGAATGCAATGAAATCATATGTTTCTTATGTTTGCAATGTGATCTGTGGAATGAATAGTATTACTTTGAGAAAGTCAAATTATTTCAAATAATTGATCGCATCACCTGCTGATTCTTTACTTATTTTCGGATCATTAGCCATTGAATTAAAAATCTTAAAAATCACAAAAAAAATAGTTTTTTGATAATCATCAGTCCTAGGATTGTCCCGCATCACATTGGCATCCTCTCTCTTTAGCTTACTCCAACATTCGAGACAGATTTCTACACCATCAGTGGGAATTTGATCACCCTTTCTTGGTCCATAAATTACCTCCTTGCATTTGCATTGACCTAGACCTTAATATAAAATTAATTAGATATTAGCCCTAAGATATTTGAGCTTATTAGGATAAGGCACTTGGAAGAGTTGGACTGGATCAGGATTAGCTGGTTGACTAGTGTCTAGGAAAGGGGTTCAAGGATGATGTAGCCTTAAAAGAAGGTTGTTCTTTAATTAGTTCCATTGACTGACTTGGCAAATTTATTTGGTATCTAAGGAAAGCAATAGGGGGACCTTCATCGACCTTATCCTTACCTGGCCAATTAGCTAGTTAGTTTTTGACATGGAGGTTTCCAAGGCTGTCTTGGCAATTAGAGCTATCTAGATATAAGCTAACCCTAATATGGAGAGTCCATTATGTGATAACCTACTTGCTAATTATATTTTAACCTAATTAAAATACTATTCTCTATCATCTATAGATTTAGCATTCTCTAAGTTTTTCATCTTTAAAATTTTCTTCTCATATATCTCTTATTTCTTTTCTTTTTTTATCTATAATAAATAAAAATAAATATATAAAAAATATTCTTGCTAAGATAAAACAATGATTAGTCAGATACAATCTAAGCCTTAAATGATTATAATGTCACTGAGAGAGAAATGGAATTTAATAATCAACTTAAAATCCTAAAGGACTATTGGTACCTGAATTGCTTTGTCTAACTAGATTCTAATGTACAACCTAAAACCCTAAAGATTATTGCTACTCGGATTCCATTGAATGATCTAAAACCTCAATAGACTATTGTTACCCTACTAAAAGAGAAATGGACTCTAATGCAAGACCTAAGACCCTACAGGACAATTGCTACCCGAGTAACTCTATTCAACCGAAATCTAGTGATTGACCTAAAATCCTAAGGAATTATTGGTACCCTAAGAGAGAAACAGATTCCAATGTACAACCTAAAACCTTAAGAAACTATTGGTATCCTAGTAGCTCTGTTCAAATGGATTCTAGTGAATGACCTAAAACCCTACAGGACTATAGGTACCCGATTGACTCTACTCAATCATCTATAATTAAATCCTAAGCAAATAATTTTGTAATTAGATTTGAAATGATTATGTTGCCGAGGTGGCTTTCCCAAGAGGGGGGTGAATTGGGAATTTAAAAAAATTGAACATATATGTGCTCTTTTAAATCTACTTTAGTGTGGTGGTGCTGTGTTTCAAAAATTGAAAGCAGAAGCAAACACAGAGAAAAAGCACAATGCAAACACAGCAAATTTATAGTAGTTTGGAGCACCCTCGCTCCTACGTCCATTACCCAAGATACCACTTGGGTTTCCACTATATTCACCACCAAAATATAGTAGGATTGTTTTACTAGGAAAATAATCCAAAACCCAACTTGGTTTTTCAACCGGGCTCACCAAAAACCCAGCTCTTGGTTTTCAACAGGATCACCAAGAACCTAACATTGGTTTTGACCGGGCTCATCAAAAACCCTTACACTATTAGTTTTAAAATGTGATCACTAACAACCCACACTTGGTTTTTAATTAAGCTCACCAAGAACCTAACAACTTACAAAGAGTTAAGAAAAAGTAAACAACTAATGACAAACCCAGGTTGTCTGATGGTTGCAGTTGCAGCTCAAGAGAAGCCTTCTTAATTACACTTTAATGCACTTTGATGGGGCCAGATCGTTGATGTGGCATGGGGTAGCTGACGTGGCGAGAGATAACTGACGTGGAGCCCCCATCAGATGCCACGACAAGCTTTCAACACGAGCGCCTTTGCCTGGCTGAGCTCCCCTAAAGCAACACCTCCGCTTGCTGAAGCCGAGATCCGTCCTCCGCCAGGTCCATTCCCGCAAGTCCAGAACACCTAGGCCGGATCCGAGTCCGAGTCCCCACCCAAGGCGGACCCCTCGGGATCGGACCTCGTGGTCAGGAGTCGAGCTCAGCCTCCTCCGCCATGAGGCGCCCCTCCGATCTCAAGTCCCCTGGGCTGGGCGGCACCCCGATGCCGAGCTCGCCTGGAGCCGGGCCCCGTGGTCAGGAGTCGAGCTCAGCCTCCTCCGCCACGAGGCACCTCTCCGCAGCCAAGCTCGGCTCGTCTCCACCCTGCCAAGCAGCACCAAGGCGAGTCCACCGAAGGCAGGCCCTACCCTTCCAGATCGACCTTCAGTTCAAACCACCGCGCTAGCCACCATGGGAGCCATGCCTCCCCTCTAAGGACAGTGATGATACTCCCGAGGGTCGTACGACAACACCAACCATGCTGTAATCAATGCCCACGGCCATCACTCACTCCAGAAAGGAAGGAAAGCTCACATCAAGGCGCCATGCCCTCCGCCGATCCACCGTACAACCGAAGAAAAGATCCGACCGGAGGACACGGGTCCCAAGACCGACAGCCCGCCGATCGAGGCCTTGTCAGGCTCCCAAGAGGGTGACAGGCAGAAGGAATGTCAGAGATTTATGGAAGCTTCCTTAACTGTCAAAACAGGAGAGACGTTCCGTTTACATCACGGTTCTTCACCATACACGACAGCGGGGGGGAGATCCCAAAGCAAACCAAGATAGAAAATCCTGCCAGAGTAATCTAAAGAGGTATCTGCATATGATCCAGTATCACTACATCCATAGCATACTTCTCAATTCAAGAACACCAGAGGAACCAGAGCAACACAAGGGAGGAAGGCCAGAGAGGGGGGGCAATGGCCAACACCACTCCCAGCTCGTCCTCATCTTCCACTCACACTATATTCACTCCTAGCATGGAGCCCATCCAGAGGGCCTCGACCAGGAGGATCTGTTCCCCTGGATCATCACTGACTTGATCGTCGGAGTGCCCCTGCCAGAATCCCCGGCCCGGGTCGCTGACATTGCTTCTTTGCAGGTCCCGAGGTGCCAGAGGTGTTCCCAGGCAGGCGGACGCGCGACACCCGACTCCACCAGCAGCTATGGGCCATGATGATCTTGGTGGCAACAGATTGGCATGCAAGGAAGGGGGGCATGGACAGATTAAACCACTTGTGATCTAGTCCAGTCCCTGTTCAAGCAGTCCATCAGAAGGATGGTGACCACTCGGGTAAGGGGAGTCTCTCTGATGCAGAACGAAAACTCTGATACTAAAAAATGACACAGAATGAATATGTGGAATGCGGAAGCAAATTAAAATTAATATATATATTTTTTTAATATATTTTTAGAAGTCGGCTTTGACTCAAAGGAAAGATAAACTAATGTTGAAAGAAACTAAGAAATGATAGAGAGCACAATTAAAAGGAGTGGATTATCAGAGTAACTCAGAAGTAGGATCGCTGGGGATTGAGAAACCCCCAGATCTAGGGTTTGCTCTGAGTTTCAACGAAACAGACAAAGTGAGAAGGGAAGGTTCTTGTTACCTAGCAGTGATATCTCTCGTTGCTTCAATTGAAGGACACTCTCGAGCAGATTGTAGGATCCTTGGAGATGGGGTATCTTCGCAATGGATCCTCGGATTGTAGTCCTATGGCAAGGTTGGACTCCTTCTCGAACTCAGGATCTGGAAGAAGAAGAATAAAAGAAGAACCATAAACTCAAAGAAAGACACTGACCTGAGGACTTAATGAAGATTGTTGGATGTAGAAGTTCCGGAGATCTTGATACTGATCTGACTCTCCTTTGAACTGGCTCTATAGTTGAAACAGTTGATCTGAACCTAGATGCTGGTGACCGGCTTCGATGTGGAAGAGAGGGGCCGTGGGATGAAGATGGAAAATTAGGGTTTGGTGGTGGTGGAGTAGAGATGGGTGGACTAAGCTAGGGTTTTGGGGTTGGAGATCTCACACCTCCTCAAGATTCCTAGGGAACCCGGATTTACTCCCTCACGGAGCTCAACACCTGAATACAAGTGCGGAAGAGAGAAACACAAAGTTGCTCACAAAGAAATTGATTTCATTCATCAGTTAAATTCAAGAGTTACATATAGTTGAATATATAGACATAACAAAGAAATAAAATTTTATACATTTTCCATGTGGGACTAATAGGACTAACCCACACTTTAGGCATCAAATTCTCTTCCCAAGACTCCTTCCATGAGTGGGTAGCCCAAAAACTCCAAGAAAACTTGAAAATCAGCTCCAAATGGCAGGTTATGGGGGTGTCTCCTAGTATCTCTCCATGAATCAAGGATTTTCCCTTCATGGTTTGGCTCATTTGGACACCTCCTAGTCTTGCTCCACAAGTTTAGGCTTCTTCCTTTCATGGCTTTGGAACTTTTGGAAACTTTTGGGAACCTCCTTGAATTCCTCCCCAAGACATGCTCTCTTCCCTTTTATAACTTGGATTTTTATGGAACATTGTGGGGCACCTCGATCCTCTCTTCAAGAAAAATTCTTGCCATCCTGGCTTGGGTTTATCTGGAAAGAAATTGGCTCCTCCTTGGATTGAGGTATCTTGATAGATTTCTCTCCCAAGTGGTGCAAGAAAAAAAAGGAACTTACTTCTTGTGGTGTAGGGACCAAAGACACTGGATAGAGATGTGGCGCCTCCTGGACTCTGGCGTGTGGCTGGGAGTGTGGCGCCCACTTGCTTGGGCCTGGAAGAAAAAATGTAGCACCCTGGACCTTGACTTGACTGAAAAAAAAGTGGCACCAACCTGGAGAAGACCTAGACTACTACTAGGACTTGTACTGAGTCAACATGACTCAATAAAATTTAAATTGCAGGAAAATATAGACTCAAGACTAATATTGAGTTGACCAAGTTAACCCTTATTACAAAACCAGAAAACCCTATTTCTTCGGGCAAGGTCAATCAGAGATCCAGATGGAGCCCTGAAGTCTTCTTCTGAGTCTGGTGCCCGCACTAATTCTCCCAGGGTGGGAGGAACTCGACCCTGTCGAATATGGATCAAGCTGGCTCTGGTATCTCTCTAAGAGGTATGTGTCCAATTCTTGTAATTCTTCTCGGGAGATCCAAGAGTCATCAGAATCTGGCCTTCCTTGCCAGCGGACCAGGTATCTTTGGTATCCTCGATTACGAGTAGAGATAACCTGATCATCCAGGATCTTTTCAATCTGCTCTTTCCTCACAGGCCAGTTTGTTGGTGGACACATAGGGTCGGGATCACTCTCAATAACAGGATTAGGCTTCAAAGGCTTACTAGGAATCACAGCTGGCTCCCTATACTCTACTAAGTCTGTAATGTTGAAAGTAGAGCTATTGCCTAGTTCTGGAGGCAACTCGAGCACATGGGCATTGGATCCTACTCTCTTCACTACTCTAAATGGTCCAGCTCCTTTAGCATGTAACTTTCTAACGATTCCAAGAAAAATTGCTCAGGCCTTAACCTAATCATTACATAGCCTCTCTCAACAAAAGTTTTGACTCGTCTTTGAGAATCAGCCAACTTCTTATAAGTTTCATTACTTAAAGTTATTTTGGCATGAATTTCTTTATGCAAGTCCTTTACATGTTATGCAAGTGCATCAAGAGACTTGTGTGTGTGGGCTAATAGTGAAATCAGATCAAGTGGTGTGTGAGGCTTGTATCCATGAACAATTTCAAAGGGACTCTAGCCTATAGACCTATTGATCAAAATATTGAATGCAATTTTAGCCCTGGACAAAATACAAATCCCAATTCCTGGTGCTCTCAATCAAACCAAAATCTGAGCCAAAGCCTAGTAAAGGGTCAAGAAAACTAAACTAGACTGACGACGCATTCCTAAAGAATGGACTTTATTACAAAGGAACCCTAAGTCTAAACCTAACAAACTAAGGCTCTCTAGGTTTGACCTTGGGTCGGAGGAGGGCATGCAGAGCATGAAAACTTATTATGGATGCCTAGTAGGTGCCATAAGGTCTTCCAGAAGTAGGTGGCAAACCTAATAGGTTCTGACACGTGGTTCACTCTAAAGGCTTCGACAAAGTATACTTGGATGGTGTAAGAAGCATTGGAAGTCCTAGAGAAAGGGAGGAGATATGAGGTGGAGTCTCGAATTACGTGTTGACTAAAGGTGGTGACCTGAAGGTTTGAATGGTGATCTATGAGTGTCAACTGGTCATCCTTACGAAAGGAAAAGTTTGCTACTCCCAGGAATGGATCAAGAGATGGTTCGGGAAGTAGCCTAGGACATGTGATTGCAATAGTTAAGGTTTGTTCTTTAAGCAAATAATGATCCACTTTCTCAAGAACTGGATTAGAGAATGATTCATGGGAGGGCCTACGGATGATGACCTCAAGACTTGAAATTTGACCTATGGGTGCGGAAAGGTATACTCTATAGAAGGGTAGGTCAGTCATGCGAAGGAAGGGGTCTGGGGCCATAAGGAGGACTTCTACAGGACTGGGTGAATCAATCCGCTCAAGACAAGGATGTTCAACTGAGATTACGGGAGAGACCTTAGTGGCTGGGCATGGGACAAGGTCCAATTGTAAGAGGCTTGATTCAGTCATCCTAAGGAGAGGATCTACCATAGGGTGGGCAAACTTAAACAGTTCAGTGCAAAGATCTTCAATTGGTACTTGGGGAATGACTGTCATTAGAGCGTACGAACTGATAGCTCGGGCTAACACTATGAGTTCTTCCTGGGGGTATTTGACTAAAGGAACCTGATTCTCACAAATCTCTTGAATTTCTGAACTAGGTCCTACCACTTGGTTGCTCTCCAAGGTCTCCTCAGGTAAGGAACCAATAGTATCGATGTCACATTCTTCAAGTTCTTCCCCCTCATATTCATCAACTAGACTCAAGCCAGCATCATATACTTCCTCGATGCCATCTTCAATGGGTTTCGGGTCAGTGGTAATCGGGTCAACTGATTCTAGGCTTGTCATACCTAACCTTTCTTCCTCATTGGTAGGCTTGGGTTCTCTCTCATTAATGTCATCCTTAGGATTCTTACCACTTAGCTGTGCACAAGCCAGTCCTATGCATGGGCACTGACTAGATTTATGGCCTCTTTCTCCACAAAACAAACATTCTTGCGATATAGGAACCTGGGTCACACCGGGTTTCAAGCTAGTAGAGACCTTACTTGGGCATGGATGTGGATCTAAATGGTTTGATCTAGAAGACATGGGTTGTTGAGTGACTGGTCTAGAATATTGTAAGGACCTCTCATAGACACGATCCACACTATAGATATCATGGTTAGGCTTCCTAAGGTTATGCTCGGGATCACGGTATAAGGTCCTCCTAGGCTCCTGGCATGGATGAGGTTGGGGCCTATTAAATTTTGGATCAGGGGTCCAATTTTGATGTCTACGTTTCTCAAGTACTTGGACTCGATCCCTAAGCTGGGTAAAATTCTCATGGACTTGTTCTTTACACTGGGTAACAGTAGTAGTCATATCCTGACTCAATTTGTTCATACTTTCAGTAAGAGCTCTAACCATGGCTCTAAATCAGGTTGGGTTTGACCAGGTTGGTAGGGTACTCCATTCCGGGTATACATGATGATGCAAGCAAACACACAGCATGTGACTAGACTAAAGCGACTACTGGCTCACTAGACCTAGAGTCCAAACTAGATGCCCAATCAGAGTGGCAAGCTAGCCTGTAGTAACTCGGGACTCAGCCAGGCAGGTGTAAGGGGAGTGTTAGGTCCCTAATTGCCAATCCTAGACACCAATCAGTGATTGGCCAGGTAGGCGGACCAGCACACAAGCCCTTCGGGACGTAGTCCCTGAACCACCGTTCTAGACACTGAGTACAAAGCACACACAGAGTAACTAGACAAACTGACTCAACACTAGCCTTGACCCGACATGTTGATGTCCCTAGCCTACTAGGGAAAATTAAGTCTAATAAATTTTAAAGTTAGGCATAGGATCGAATGAGGGGGTGGTGGTTGTGGGCTAAGGAGAGGTTATCAACTCCTCCCCTTATCTTAGATGCTCAAATGCCCTTAGGATGAGTTAGGAGATGTTTACTCAAGATAATTGAATTGCAGAACACAAAAACAGAGTTGCAGTAATTTAACTCTCAGAAATTTCACGAAAACCAATAAATCATAGGAAAATTATGTAAAATAGATTCAATTATATTGGTTCCAGAAAAATAAAATTCATACAATTCGGAGTTACCTACACTGAGAAACAATTCCTGCAACAGGGCAGTTACGGACTAAAAATAGGGTGCTTCCCCCGTTTACAATTCCTGCTACGAAGTTGTAACCCAACGGATCCCCTACACGCCCTAGGAACACCCTATGGAATGGGAAGAGGAGGTTTGCACCTCGCTTCGTTCCTAGGACCGGACATCCTGGGGAGTCTACTTCGAGCAGACAAAGTAAAAAGGAGAGAGACTTAAAACAAGCAAGCAAAACAGAAACCCTAGACTGGGCTCTGATACCAAAAATGATGCAGGACGAAAGCTCTGATACCAAAAATGATGCAGAACGGATATGTAGAATGCGGAAGCAAATTAAAATTAATGTTTTTTTTTTTTAATATATTTTCAGAAGTCGGCTTTGACTCAAAGGAAAGATAAACTAATGTTGAAAGAAACTAAGAAATGATAGAGAGCACAATTAAAAGGAGTGGATTATCAGAGTAACTCAGAAGTAGGATCACTGGGAATTGAGAAACCCCCAGATCTAGGGTTTGCTCTGAGTTTCAACGAAACAGACAAAGTGAGAAGGGAAGGTTCTTGTTACCTAGCAGTGATATCTCTCGTTGCTTCAATTGAAGGACACTCTCGAGCAGATTGTAGGATCCTTGGAGACGGGGTATCTTCGCAATGGATCCTCGGATTGTAGTCCTATGGCAAGGTTGGCCTCCTTCTCGAACTCAGGATCTGGAAGAAGAAGAATAAAAGAAGAACCATAAACTCAAAGAAAGACACTGACCTGAGGACTTAATGAAGATTGTTGGATGTAGAAGTTCCGGAGATCTTGATACTGATCTGACTCTCCTTTGAACTGGCTCTGTAGTTGAAACAGTTGTCTGAACCTAGATGCTGGTGACCGGCTTCGATGTGGAAGAGAGGGGCCGTGGGATGAAGATGGAAAATTAGGGTTTGGTGGTGGTGGAGTAGAGATGGGTGGACTAAGCTAGGGTTTTGGGGTTGGAGATCTCACACCTCCTCAAGGTTCCTAGGGAACCCGGATTTACTCCCTCACGGAGCTCAACACCTGAATACAAGTGCGGAAGAGAGAAACACAAAGTTGCTCACAAAGAAATTGATTTCATTCATCAGTTAAATTCAAGAGTTACATAGAGTTGAATATATAGACATAACAAAGAAATAAAATTTTATACATTTTTCATGTGGGACTAATAGGACTAACCCACACTTTAGGCATCAAATTCTCTTCCCAAGACTCCTTCCATGAGTGGGCAGCCCAAAAATTCCAAGAAAACTTGAAAATCAGCTCCAAATGGCAGGTTATGGGGGTGTCTCCTAGTATCTCTCCATGAATCAAGGATTTTCCCTTCATGGTTTGGCTCATTTGGACACCTCCTAGTCTTGCTCCACAAGTTTAGGCTTCTTCCTTTCATGGCTTTGGAACTTTTGGAAACTTTTGGGAACCTCCTTGAATTCCTCCCCAAGACATGCTCTCTTCCCTTTTATAACTTGGATTTTTATGGAACATTGTGGGGCACCTCGATCCTCTCTTCAAGAAAAATTCTTGCCATCCTGGCTTGGGTTTATCTGGAAAGAAATTGGCTCCTCCTTGGATTGAGGTATCTTGATAGATTTCTCTCCCAAGTGGTGCAAGAAAAAAAGGAACTTACTTCTTGTGGTGTAGGGACTAAAGACACTGGATGGAGATGTGGCGCCTCCTGGACTCTGGCGTGTGGCTGGGAGTGTGGCACCCACTTGCTTGGGCCTGGGAGAAAAAATGTGGCACCCTGGACCTTGACTTGACTGAAAAAAAAGTGGCACCAACCTGGAGAAGACCTAGACTACTACTAGGACTTGTACTGAGTCAACATGACTCAATAAAATTTAAATTGCAGGGAAATATAGACTCAAGACTAATATTGAGTTGATCAAGTCAACCCTTATTACAAAACTAGAAAACCCTATTTCTTCGGGCAAGGTCAATCAGAGATCCAGATGGAGCCCTGAAGTCTTCTTCTGAGTCTGGTGCCCGCACTACTCTCCCAGCCATGCGGAGGCATCCCTTTCTCACAGGAATCCGCACGATCCGGAGACGGAGCCGCCTGCCCCGGTTCAACCACCTCCACTGGAAGTTCAGCTGACTACACTCACTCAGCAGATGCATACTCTCACTGCAGCAGTGCGCCAGCTTCAGCACCAATATCGATCTTTGGCTACACATCTGCAGCCGGAGACCCCTGAGGCCCACGCCGCAGCACCCTGCGACAGCCTGTGTTCCTTTCACAGAAGGCCTTCACAGCCGCGGGCCATAACAGATCCCTGGGATACCCACCAGACTTCGTTGAAGCGACGCCGGACCGGGTCCACCGACGAAGAAAGCTGCTCACCGCACCTTGACCGGGGGCATCCAGACCCCGTCAGGGTAGGAGGGGCAAGGCCACTTGTCATGGGCACCGTGCACCCGTGTCACCTTCCCCACCCCTCTCAGCAGAGGGGTTTACGGATGAGGCCATCAGGCGCAGGACGGAGAAGCGCCTGGAGGAGCATGACCGCAAGCTGGCGGAGCTATCTCACCCGCTTGCCAACTTGCCTGGCTCTACTATTGAGCAAGTGGGCTATGAAGCCGGTCATCCGTTCTCTCAGGAGATCAGGCAGAACCAATTCTCCGTCGGTTCTGCATGCCGCAGGTGGACCCCTATGATGGGACCACCAACCCCCTGGACCACTTGGAAAGCTACCGGGCCCTCATGAGGGTCCAGGGGGCCACCGACGCTCTATTATGCGTCGCCTTCCCTGCTACTCTCCGGAAGGCGGCTTGAGTATGGTTCTCTCGCCTCGAGCCGGAAAGCATCAACTCCTTCGCCCAGCTAGGGCAGAAGTTCGTGGCTCATTTCAATGCCGACCGGAAGATTCCATGTGAGGCGGACAGCCTCTTCTCCATCAGGCAACAGGATCAGGAGCCGCTGCGGGATTACGTGGCTCGTTTCAAGGCTGCCACCCTGGAGATCTACTGTTTGGAGGAGCGGTCACCATGATGGCCTTGAAGCGAGGCCTCAAGACTTCCCGCTTGACGTACTCGCTTGACAAAAAGCCTCCAAAGTCCTATTCCGAGCTCCTCATTCGTGCTCAGAAGTACATCCATGTCGAGGAGGCGGATTGTACCCGACGAGAGCTCGACGGGAAGCCACCAAGGAGGCCCGCGCTCGTCGAGGTGCCAGGGGCACAAAAGCCGGTGCCACCAGCTCGGAGCTCCCATCCTGGATTGGGGCCAAGGAGCACCCCCATCCCTAAAAGGAATCTCACTCCCCTTCTCACCCCGAAGACGAAGATCCTCATGGAGATCGAGGGCGAGACCTACCTGAGGCACCCACCGCCATTGCCGTCTGCCACCCGTGACAAGTCAAAATACTGTCACTTCCATTGCGACCAAGGCCATGACACCGAGGAATGCTGCAACCTCAAATGGGAGATTGAGGAGCTCACCAAGAGAGGCTACCTCGGAAGGTATGTGGGGGGCAGATCTTAGTTGGAATCTCAGGCACTCGTTGCCCTTCCACCAGTCCCGATAGTTGACAATCACCCTACCGAGAAGCCGGTGGGGATGATACACAGGGGACTGGGCGTGCCTCTAAGAAGGCCCGGGGGGCAGGAAACCTTGAGATTGTACTCCCCTTTATAGGGAAAGGGGGAGATGGAGTGAAAAATGTAAATAATGATGCTGTGGTCATCAAGATGACGATCATAAAACATCCTGTAAAACACATCATGGTAGATAGTGGAAGCTCCACAGATGTGCTTTTCTACGATTTTTTCTCCAGGATGAATGGTGGGGACACCGGAGGCACCAGAATAAGACAGAGGCTTTTCAACCCTCTATGAATTGATCAATAATTTATGAGTCCATCTGTAATAAGGGCTTAGCCCATCTGAGTCTATTTTAGTTGTTATTTGAGTCTTTTGAGTTGTTATTTCCGTTCTGTACTAGTCAGCTCATGTTGAGCTAGTTCAGTCCAGTGTTAGTCAGCTCATGTCGAGCTAATTTTATTTTTTTTGAGTCCTGTTCAACCATATTGAAGACTCAAGACCACATCATGCAAGTGAAGACCAAGTCCAACTTGATTGAAGACATGGAAGTTGAGCCCAAGTCCAACCCAGCTTGAAGATTTGAAGACCCCTGGAGGAAAATTCAGAAAACCCTGATTCCTTGCAGATGCCCTCCAGATGCCCAAATTCCCTTCTAGATGCCAAAGTATATTCATAGACCAGGGCATCCATGATTCCAGAGGTCCATCTGCATCCTAGCCCAAAGAAATCAAGCCCAGGTGCCAAGCCCAAGCCCCTAAGAAGCAAGATACCAAGGAATATTCCTGCTACCTGGCTACCAGGTGATGCGGGACTAATATGCATGCAATTCTTTTTGTATGTTTTACATGTGGAGTTAGGTGACTAATTTCCAAATTTTAGATCAAAATTATTTGTAGGAAATTTTGTATGAATTTTTGAAGCCAAGCATGCAGATTAGAACCTAGAAAAGTACTAAAGAAGGATCGTCGGGGCTGAGAAGCCTCGGTTAGGGCAAGTTCTCCTACAATAATAAGACTGGAGGTAGAGGGGGTGTACCTGACAACGTCTGAAGCACCCGGTGATGATCGCAATGAAGGGATCTCTCATTCCTTGATGGATGCAGCCTGGAAAATCGAGCCAAAGACCAGCGGATACCCAGCTTTCTGCTTGGTGATCCGATTGAGGCTTGGCTGGAGTCGTTGGTTTCGTAGGAACTCGGGGACCTGCAAATGACCTGTCAGGGGTTAGGAAACTCAAAGGAGATCAAAAAAATAAAGGAAAATAGCAGACGAAAGAAAGTTTTGGAGGGGCTGGAAGGATGGTTGGCGGCAGGAAAATGGTTGCAAACACCGGGAAGAAGAACTCTCAAACCCCTTTATGCACACAACAGGGTAATCGCTCAAAGCAATAGAAGAACTCAATGTTTATTTCATATATCAAAATCTCCCTTCATACAAGAGACTAGGGTCCTTTAAATAGACCCTTAACCTTGGGCTCCAAGTAAGGGCACATAAGTTTTTACATAAGAATCCTTTTCCCTCTCAAACCCTAGCTAGAAAATAAGGAAACATTAGGTAGAAAAAATCCCTAAAAATTCTCTTGACTTAGCCAACACTCCAAGGACCCCTAGGGGGGGCGTGTTGGGCTTTTAAGAGCAGCAAGGGGCCAGCCCAAAGGGGCTCGGGCACATGGGTTTGGGCCTCTGGAAGCTGGGGTGGCCTGGTAGCCAGGTAGCAGGAATAGTCCATGGTATTTTGCTTCTTAGGGGCTTGGGCTTGGCACCTGGGCTTGATTTCTTTGGGCTAGGATGCAGATGGACCTCTGGAATCATGGATGCCCTTATCTATGAATATACTTTGGCATCTGGAAGGGAATCTGGGCATTTGTAAGGAATCAGGGTTTTCTGAATTTTTCCTCCTGGGGTCTTCAAATCTTCAAGCTGGGTTGGACTTGGGCTATACATCCATGTCTTCAATCTAGTTGGACTTAGTCTTCACTTGTATGATATAGTCTTGAGTCTTCAGTATGCTTGGACAGGACTCAAAAAAATAAAATTAGCTCAACATGAGCTGACTAGCATTGGACTAAACTAGCTCAACATGAGCTGACTAGTACAGAACTGAAATAACAACTCAAAAGACTCAAATAACAACAAAAATGGACTCAGATGGGCTAAGCCCTTATTACAGATGGACTCATAAATTATTGATCAATTCATAGAGGGTTGAAAAGCCTCTGTCTTATTTTGGTGCCTCCGGTGTCCCCACCACCAGGCCACCCCAACTTCCAGAGGCCCAAGCCCATGCACCCAAGCCCCTTTAGGCCGGCCTCTTACTGCTGTTAGAAGCCCAACACGCCCCCTAGGCATCCTTGGAGTGTTGGCCAAGTCAAGAGAATTTTTAGGGAATTTTCTATCTAATGTTTCCTTATTTTCTAGCTAGGGTTTGAGAGGGAAAATTATTCTTATGTAAAGACTAATGTGCCCTGTTACGGCCGTTATGATGATGTGGCATATCTCAGATTTTGCTGGGCATGATTCGAGCCACGCGAAGGTTTTCGGCAAAGTCAGATATGGATCCGCCTCGGTCGAGGTCGAGGTCGGTCCAGGCCTTCTCGCCGCTCCGCCATATGTCCACCCAGGAGGGATCCACCTCGGTCGAAGCCGGCAGCCCCCCTGCTCCCTCGCCAGGTGGCACCCTGAGACGGTCCCACCTCGGTCGAGGTCGAGCCGGGCTCCTTCGCTCCTTCGCCATGTGGCACCCGGAGATGGGACCATCTCGACCGAAGTCGAGCGACCTTCTGCGGCTCCGCCAGGTGTCCACCCAGGAGGGTTCCACCTCTGCCGAAGCCGGTGGCCCCCCTGCTCCCTCGCCAAGTGGCACCCTGAGATGGTCCCACCTCGGCCGAGGTCGAGCCGGGCTCCTCCGCTCCTTCGCCAGGTGGCACCCGGAGACGGGACCACCTCGGTCGAAGTCGAGCGACCTTCTGCCGCTCCGCCATGTTTCCACCCAGGAGGGGTCCGCCTCGGCTGAAGCCGGCGGCCCCCCCTGCTTTCTCGCCAGGTGGCATCCTGAGACGGTCCCACCTTGGCCGAGGTCGAGCTGGGCTCCTTCGCTCCTTCGCCAGGTGGCACCCGGAGACGGGACCACCTCGGCCAAAGTCGAGCGACCTTCTGCCGCTCCGCCAGGTGTCCACCCAGGAGGGGTCCACCTCGGCCGAAGCCGGCGGCCCCCCTGCTCCCTCGCCAGGTGGCACCCTGAGACGGTCCCACCTCGGCCGAGGTCGAGCCGGGCTCCTTCGCTCCTTCGCCAGGTGGCGCCCGGAGACGGGACCACCTCGGCCGAAGTCAAGCGACCTTCTGCCGCTCCGCCAGGTGTCCACCCAAGAGGGGTCCACCTCGACCGAAGCCGGCGGCCCCCCCTGCTCCCTCGCCAGGTGGCACCCTGAGATGGTCCCACCTCGGATGAGGTCGAGCCGTGCTCCTTCGCTCCTTCGCCAGATGGCACCCGGAGATGAGACCACCTCGATCGAGGTCGAGCACCCCTCTGCCGCATTTGCCAGGTGTCCACCGAGGAGGAGTCCACCTCGGCCGAGGTAGGCTAGCCTGTGCAGAGAAGTTTTCGAAGAGCGGAAGCGCGAGCTTCGAGATTGCCCCTCAAGCCGTGCGTGCCGCACCCCGACGAAAGCACCCCGTACAGTCGGCGGCGACACGCGAGACATCACTTACATCGGCCCGACAGGTTCTGCAGTCGAGGGGCGAGGCCCTGACAAAACAGGACCCGATAACGGACATTTTCGATGCCTGGGAAGGAGAGCGCTCACACTCGGCCCAAGGTTTGGTCGGCGGTCTGACCGGCGCCCTCCCTTTACCCTTTCCTCGCTAGGCTCAGCAAGCAAGGCCAGGAAGCCGCCTGGTTCTTTGATCCAGAAGTGAAAAGGGAAAGAGATGGAGGGGAGGAGGTGAAAGCAACGAAGGAGCCTCCCAGGGGCGGCAAAGGAAAAGGCGACATGAGAAGTTAAAAGGAAGGAGAGAATAGACGACAAGGTAAGCAATAAACAAAGGCTGGGAGAGGAGATTCCGTTCAAAGAGCAGGATCCAAGATTCTGAGAGGGAACCTTTGGCGTGAGCTCGGCGAAGGAACCTGGCGGGGTTTCTATTCTTTCTAGGACCTTTCTTGCTAGCACGATCTCTAAGTCTGGGAATCCTTCGGGGGCCCATCTCAGAGACTTTGTTCCCTCTCGCCGTCTACTAACTTGACCGTCGGAGCTCCCTCGCCGGGATCCCCGGTCAGGGTTTCTGACCTTGCCTTGTAGGTTCGAACAAGCCAGGAGACCCCAGGGGCAAGACGGTCTAGTCAGATCGACGGCTCCGAAGCCACAGGCGCGGCGGTGAGATCGACAACAGTTTTGCGCACCAGGTAGGGGGGCAGGACAACACACCCAGTGGGAGCTAGCTTTTTGTGAACGAAGCGCGCTCCGACCATGGTGGTCACTCGTGGACGCGAAGCATCCACCAGCCGAGTAGGGGAGGTCCCCTCCACTCAGGGGCCCCATAGCCCGGAGAGGGAGCTCCCTGCTCCCCCTCCTCTTCCACCACAGCTGACCTCGATGGACGGACCTTTTGCGGCTGTCATCTAGTAGCTGCAGACCTTGACTATGGTAGTTCGGCAGCTACAACATCAGCAACGCTCCCTGGCCACGCAGCCTCAGCCAGGGATCCCCGCGGCTCGGGCTGCGGGGCCGCGTGGGAGCCTGCGCTCCATCCATGGCAGGCCATCCCAACCGCGGGCAGCCTCCAATCCTCGCGGGAGCCACCAAACTCCCACGAAAAGAAATTACTCCGGTTCGGCGGATCACGAGAGTCGATCCCCGGCCGATGAAGCTGAGACCGCGCGTCGAAGCAAGCGACGCTGAGGCAAGACCCTGCACCGAGATTGATCGGCGCCCCTTCACCAGCGGCCTCGGTGGAGGATTCCACTGACGAGGCCATCAGGCGCCAGGCCGAGAGGCGCCTGGAGGAGCACGAGCACAAATTGGCAGAGTTCGCCCGTCGATTTGCCGACCTGCAGAACTCCTCGGCGGACCCGGCGGGCTACGACTCCCGTCCCCCCTTTTCTGAAGAAATCCAGGTGGAGCCGATTCCGAGTCGATTCCGCATGCCGTAGGTGGATCCCTACGACGGGACCACCGACCCTTTGGACCATCTAGAGAGCTACAAGGCTCTCATGAGGGTCCAGGGGGCCACGGATGCTCTTTTGTGCATTGCCTTCCCCGCTACCCTCCGGAAGGCTGCTCGAGTCTGGTTCACCCGCCTCGAGCCCGGATCCATCTACTCCTTCCATCAGTTGGAAGGAAAGTTTGTGGCGCACTTCGACGCTTGTCGGAAGGTGCCAAGAGAAATGGACAGCCTCTTCTCTATCCGCTAGCAGGACCAGGAGCTGCTTCGGGACTACATCACCCATTTCAAGATCGCTGCCCTGGAGATCTACAGCCTGGACGAGCCCTTTGCCATGCTGGCTTTAAAGCGCGGGCTCAAGACATCCCGCCTGACCTATTTCCTGGACAAAAAACCCTCCAGGACATACTCCGAGCTCCTCCTTCGAGTCCACAAGTACATCCGAGCGGAGGAGGCCGATCGCACCCGCCGAGAGCTGGACGGGAGGACCTTGAAGAAGCCGGCCCCGAGAGATATTCCAGGGGCCCGGCGGCCTGGGCCATCTGCCGACCCTCGTCCGAATCTGAAGCTGAAGGGTGAGGCCACCCCGGAGTGAAGGTTCACCCCTCTCCTCGCTCCCCGAACGAAGATCCTCATGGAAATTGAGGGCGAGCACTACCTCTACCGACCTCCTCCTAAGAACCCAAGAGGCACCCACGACAAGTCGAAGTACTGCCAGTTCCACCGTGAGCATGGCCATGACACAGAGGAGTGTCATAATCTGAAGTGGGAAATCGAGGAGCTGATTAAAAGAGGCTATCTCAGGAAGTTCGTGAGGAACGAAGTCCCGGCGGAGGGATAGCCGCTCGCGGCCTTACCCCCGGTTCCCGCAATCGACAACCGCTTGACGGAGAAGCTAGTGGGCATGATCTCTTGTGGGATCGGGCGAGCGGCAAAGAGAGCCCGGGAGGTCGGGAAGCCAGAAGATGTACCCCCTTCTGATAAGGGGAGTGAAAACAAAAATGTAAATAACGATGCTGTGGTGGTCGAGATGACCATCGCGAAGCATCCTGTACATCGAATTATGGTAGATAGTGGAAGCTCCACTGACGTGCTTTTTTATGATGCTTTCCCGAATGAATCTGTCCCATGATCAGCTAAGGCCGGTGCACACCCCTTGGTAGGCTTTACCGGGGACTCGGTGGGGGTCGAAGGGGAGATCACTCTCCCGGTCACCGCCGGATCCCCACCTCGGCAGACCACAGTCATGATGACGTTTACCGTCGTCAAGCTTCCTTCGCCTTACAATGCGATCCTCGGGCGCCCGGGGCTCAACCAGCTGGATGCCATGATTTCTACGAAGCGGTTGCTCATGCAATTCCCCACAGCCTCTGGGCTTGGGGTGATGAGGGGTTCGACCCAGCCAATTCAACATTGCCTTCAGACGATCCCAGGTGCCCGGGGCACCGAGCTCGGCCCCGACGTCGATGACCTCGACCTAAGGGAGAAGGAACCCAGGGGAGGACCCGTAGAGCGTCTGTTGACTTACCCCCTCAGTTCAGACCCTCTGAAGATGGTGCAGGTGGGGGCCCAACTCCCGGAGGAGGAACGAACCCGCCTGTTGGAATTCTTCCGCATTAACACGGATGTGTTCTCCTGGTCCACGGCCGACATGCCGGGCATCCCCCCCGAGGTCATTATGCACAGGTTGAACGTGGATCCGAGGTGCCGCTCGGTCTGCCAGAAGAAGAGGAGTTTCACCGCGGAGAGGCAGAAGGCCATCAACGAAGAGGTGGAGAAACTCCTCGCCATCGGCTTCATGCGGGAAGTTCAGTATCCCAGCTGGCTGGCGAATGTGGTCATGGTGAAGAAGAGCAGTGGCAAGTGGAGGATTTGTGTGGACTACACCGACCTTAACCGAGCCTGCTCGAAAGACAGCTTCCCTCTTCCAAAGATTGACCAGCTGGTCGACACCACCTCGGGGCATCGCCTCCTATCTTTCATGGATGCTTTCTCTGGGTACAACCAGATCCGAATGAACCCGGAGGACGAAGAGCACACCTCCTTCATCACCGACCGCAAAACTTTCTGTTACAGGATGATGCTGTTTAGCCTCAAGAATGCTGGGGCCACGTACCAGCGACTAGTCAACAAGGTCTTTAGGGACCAGATCGACCGCAACATGCAGGTGTACGTAGATGATATGCTGGTGATGAGCAAGCCCCTCTCGGATCATGTCGCCGACCTTGTGGAGACCTTCAGCAATCTCTAACTTCATCAGATGAAGCTGAACCCGGCGAAGTGTGCCTTCGGCGTCTCCTCGAGAAATTCCTGGGGTTCATGGTAACCCAAAGAGGGATTGAAGCCAACCCAGAAAAGGTCCAGGCCATCCTGGACATGGAGCAGCCCGCCTCCAAGAAGCAAGTACAGTGACTCACCGGCCGGATAGCCGCCCTGAGCCGGTTCATCTCCAGGTCGACCGACCGCTGCCGACCCTTTTTCAAAGTGCTAAGGAAGATGAATGACTTCACCTGGACTGAGGAGTGCCAGGAGGTGTTTGGAGAGCTGAAGAAGATGCTTGCATCACCCCCACTACTTTCCAGGCTCGAAGAAGGAGAGGAACTCATCCTCTACCTAGCGGTCACCCCGGAAGCCGTAAGCTTAGTCCTAGTTCGGACCGACGACCAGGGAGTCCAACGACCGATATACTACACAAGTAAACTTCTCCGCGATGTGGAGCTCAGGTATTCCCGGCCCGAAAATCTTGTTTTTGTGTTAATAGTGTCTGCTCAGCATCTCAGGCCCTATTTCCAAGCACATCCCATTGCTGTCCTGACGGATCAGCCGCTGAAAGCGATACTCAGTCGACCCGACACATCGGGGCGATTGGAGAAGTGGGCGCTCAAGCTCAGCGAATTCGATATCGCTTATAGGTCGAGGTCGGCCATGAAAGCGCAAGTGCTGGCCGACTTCTTGGTCGAGTGCACGGGCCTTGGCAAGGAGCTAGAGGGGGACTCTCTGCACCAGCAGTTGAAACCGGAACCCGAGGAACCCGAGGAGGATGCCTGGATCCTTCACGTGGATGGAGCCTCAAACTCCGGCGGGAGCGGAGCCGGACTCATCCTCGCCAACGGAGATGGGGTCGTCACCGAATGCGTACTCCGTTTCCAGTTCGCCGCAACCAACAACCAGGCGAAATACGAGGCGCTCCTCGCCGGGCTGAGAGTCTCCCGCGAGTTGGGCATGGCCAACCTCAAGGCCTTCACCGATTCCCAGCTGGTGGCCGGACAGATCTCTGGAGAATATGCTGCGCACGACCCTCAAATGGAGAAGTATTTGGAGCTCGTCAAAATGAGCACGGCCGGATTCCGGTGCTTCAGCATCTCCCATGTCCCCTGCAGGAAAAATGCCTGTGCGGACGCTCTCTCCCGGCTGGCGACCCTGCCAGACTCATTGCTGGGTCACGCTCATGTAGAGCGCCTCAAGGCCCTGAGCTACGAGACCCCTGTAGAGGTCCAACAGGTCAGCCACGAGCCCAGCTGGATGGACAAGTATGCCAAGTACATAATCGGCGGCACCCTGCTGGAGGAACTTGCAACGGCCTGCCTAATCAAAAAGAAGGCCGCGCGGTTCATCCTGATGGATGGGCAACTGTATAGGAGGTTTTACTCCTATCCCCTCCTTAAGTGCCTGAGACCCGCGGAGGCCACACTCGTGCTCCAGGAAATCCATGAGGGCATCTGCGGGAACCACGTGGGGGGCAGGATGCTAGCCTACAAGGCCCTCCGCCAAGGTTATTTCTGGGAGACGATGAAGGAGGACGCCGCCGATTTCGTAAAGAAGTGTGACCGATGCCAACGGCACGCCGTGGTGCAGCAGCAGCCCTCCACTCCACTCTCCCAGCTCTCGGCTCTGTGGCCGTTCACCCAATGGGGAATGGACCTCCTAGGACCATTTCCCCCGGCATCCGGATAGCGGAAGTTCCTGATCGTGCCCATCGACTACTTCACGAAGTGGGTTGAGGCCGAACCCCTAGCACGGATCATAGAGGCAAACGTACCAAGTTTTTCTGGAAGTCAATCGTTTGCCGTTTCGGCCTCCCCCACACCGTGATCACCGATAACGGGAGTCAGTTCAACTGCCGGGAGTTTGAAGAATTCTGCAGCGACTTCGGCATCCACCATCGCTTCACCTCGGTGGCGCACCCACAGACAAATGGAGAAGCCGAGGTCACGAATAAGACCATTCTGCAAGGCCTCCGAACGAGGCTGGATCCAGCCAAGGGCAGGTGGGCAGAAGAGATCCCGAGCATCCTGTGGGCATACCACACCACCCCGAGAACGGCCACCGACGAGGCCCCTTTCAATCTCATCTTCGGAGTCGAAGCGGTTATCCCGATTGAGCTCAGTCTACCCACCCTGCGTGTGGAGCAGTACGACGAAGCAGAGAACCCCGCCAGGATGATGCTCAACCTGGACCTTCTTGAGGAGACGAGGGACAAGGCCCGAGTCCGGATGGTGGCATACTGGCAGCGAGTGGCCAGGTACTACAACTCCCGGGTACGGCCAAAGTCCTTTCGCCCCGAAGATCTAGTGCTCTAGCGCGCTGAAGATTCTTAGCCCCGAGAGTGCGGGAAGCTCTCCCCGAACTGGGAATGCCCATACAGGGTAGCGGAAGTCCTCCCTCACAGGGCCTATTACCTAGAGGAATTGGGAGGATCCAGATTCCCTCGGACTTGGAACGTCTCGAACCTAAGGATGTATTATCAATAATGTAAGGTTCCTCCAACTCCTGCAATAAGATTCTTTTACTTCAAATGCTTTTTCTCGCCTCGTAGGAAAACGGGCGCATGGCTCTGAGTTTGGCAAACACGGCTGTGGCCGGAGACCCGAGAAAGTGAGAAGTCCTGGACTTTGGTCTGGAAGGCGGGGCAGAGCCCAGCTCGCCCACACGATCATGGAGAACAGCTCGGCAAGCCGTGCAAGGCTTGGATAAAGCTTGCGGCCCCAGGGTTCAGTTCAGAAGTCCCGGACTTCAGTCTAGAAGGCGGGGCAGAGCTCAGCTCGCCCACGCGATCATGGAGAACAGCTCGGCAAGCCGCGCAAGGCTTGGATAAAGCTTGCGGCCCCGGGGTTCAGTTCGAAAGTCCCGGACTTCGGTCTGGAAGGCGGGGCAGAGCCCACCTCACCCACGCGATCACGGAGAATAGCTCGGCAAGCCGCGCAAGGCTTGGATAAAGCCTGCGGCCCCGGGGTTTAGTCCGGAAGTCCCAGACTTCGGTCCGGAAGGTGGGGCAGAGCCCACCTCGCCTATGTGATCACGGAGAATAGCTCGGCAAGCTGCGCAAGGCTTGGATAAAGCCTGCGGCCCCGGGGTTCAGTCCGGAACTCCCGGACTTCGATTCGGAAGGCGGGGCAGAGCCCACCTCACCCACGCGATCATGGAGGATGGCTCGGCAAGCCCGAAGGACTCGTGCAAGGCCTGCTCTACTGTCGCCCAACCCGGAAGCTCTGAACTTTGATCTGAATGCTGGATGGGACCCAGTCTACCCGCGGACTCAGCCCGGAGCAAGCCGCAGGACCTCATCTCGACACTCGACACAAACATCTCGACAAGACACAAAAAGAAGGAGAGAGAAAAGAAAGACGAGGTCGAGACTTAACAAAATATGAGTTTTCATTAATTTAAAAGGAAAGGGGTACAACGAAGGAGTCCCGACAGGCCGGAAGTCCTTAGAAAAAAAAAAAGAGAATACAACTGGGAGCCTAGTTCATCGCGGTGGCAGGACCTTCAGGCTGGGGCGCGCGCTCTCCGTCCTCGCCGTCGGTGGCTGGTGGCTCGGAGGGCCGCTCTGGAGCTGCAGTCGTGTCGCCCGCTACAACTGGAGCCTCGCCGATGGGCCCTTGCCTTCTACCACCAAGCACCACCCCACTGAGGTCGAGCTCAGGGTAGAAGGAGCCCACCTTCTCCCGGCATACCTGGAACCCCTTCAGAAAGGAGTCCACGGCGGCCTCCCGGACCTCCGAGATGTATTCATTGGAGGCCCGGAATCTCAGGACTGCCTCCTGTGCCTCCCGCTTCAAAGCCTCCAGGAGCCCGTTGATGTAGGCGCTCCGTTCCTTGGCTGCGCTCACCTCCCGCCGGTCCTCCTCCAGCTGGCACTCCAGCGACTGGGAATGGGCTCGGAGGCGAGCCCTCTCTGCCGCGTCCTCCTCCGTGCACCGCTGGTTGGAGATCCTCTCCTCGGACAGAGAGGACTCCAGTTCCTTGACGCACCCCTAGGCGCGTGCCAGGTCCGATTGAAGGGCCTGGTTGCTCCCCCGCAGCTCGACCCCCTTCTCCTTGAGGTCCGTCATGTCAGCTACGAGCTTGTCGAGCTTCTCCTCCTTCTCGGCATCTTTCTTGGCATACCTTGCGAGGAAGTTCCTCAACAGGAGCACGTCAGTCCCGATCTGCACGAAAAGGAGAATTGGTTAGTGAAGAGTTAGCTGGAATTGTAAAGGAGAGGGATCCGAGCTCGGACTTACCGTGAAAAGCTGCGGGAGGATCCTGAGCAGAGCATCGACGTAGTCCTGGCCGCCCCGAAGTCGGCAGTCCCGGGAAGTGCAGGTGAACTCCATCACTCTCTCCGCGAGCCCCTGGTCGCAGATCATAGAACACCGGCTGGTGATGGTCGGCGGCGGAGCGGACAGGTCGGCGGCAGGGGCGACCGACCCCCCGGGTGGGACTGCCACCGGCAGGGCAGTTGGAGTCACGGGCGGCGCCGTCGAAGCTGCAGTGATGACGAGCCTTGCCCGGGAGGGAACTGCTGCCGATGGGCCTCCCTCTTCGGCGGCCCCATCAGGGCGGACGACTGGGGCATCGGTGGCCCGGGCCCAAGGTGGCCTGGGTGCAGCAGCTGTTGGACCGGGGGCGGGCGTCGGCAAACCCTCCTGGCTCGCCTTGGTGTGAGCCCTCTTCGTCGCGGGCTCGTCTCCCTCGGCGATGTCCCTCTGAGCCGCGCCCTCCAGGAGATTCTCCACCGAGAACTTCATGCCTGCAAAGGAAAGGAGGTTGGGCAGCCCAGTCAAAGAAAGAAGGGGAGAAAGTGGGGAAGTGCAGAGTAAGAGAAAAGCTGAGCCTCACCCGGCTTTCGGATGTGACTGATCCCCGCCTCGAACAAGTTCTGCTCCGAGAGCAGAACATCGAGCGGGGGGATCACGTCGCTCAGTAACTGGGAGTAAGCCTCCTGGTCCGCTGGCTCGACTTGGAAATTCCGGTTCGGGGACCGATTCGGCTTGCTCCAGGGCCAGTCGACGTCCTCGATCGAGGCGAAAACGAACCGGTTCTTCCAACCCTTGATGGAGGAAGGGAGGTCGAACCGGAGACACCTAGGCCGGGGTGAGATGTACCACCAGCCATCATCGGTGGAGTATCGCTTCAGGGTGAAAAGAGCCCTGAAGAGAGAGAAACGGGCAACAAACCCGTGGAAGTAGCAGAAAACAATGAAGGAGAAGATGACCCGGATGGCGTTGGGAGCCAACTGGGCCGGGTCCAGACGGAAATGACTGAGGAAAGAAAGGAAAAAGGGGTGCAGAGGGAACCGAGGACCCCCAAGGAGGAAGTCCTCATAGAAAGCTATGCGGCCGGGGCCACTCAAGGTGACGCGATCCCCAGGCTACGGAAGAGAAAGGTGGATTGACCCCGGGATGCCGTAGACCTCCGGAGCAAGGAAAGGTCACCTTCGGTCATCGTTGAAATGTGACCGGAGGGATCGACAGAAGGAAGGGCCGAAGGAGGGAGAGAAGAGATAGGACGAGCAGAAAGTGCAGGGGGAGACCTAAGACCCCTAGGGATGCCTATGGTGATACCCCCAGGCTGGAGTCGCCTGCGGGTCTCCCCCGGGATCACTTCCTCTTCCGAGGAGGAAGACGATGGAGTCCTCGGTCGGGACGGACCGGCCTCGTCCGGGTTAGACGAAACATGGCGGCGGCACGCCATGGAGAAGAAGGTGGTGAGGAAAAGATGCTAAAGGAAGGGGACGGAGCGAGAGAGAAAGCGGAAACACTCACCAAAATGCACTGTGCAAAAGAGGTGGCAACCCGGGGGAGTGGGAGATAGCTTGCTGCGAACCACCGACGGAGCGTGAGAAAGGGAAAATGCCTCGTTTCGGAAAGTCCCTTCCTTTTCAAATTCGATTGGCAGCGACCGTACCCATCATTCCGTTCCGGACCATCGGATGGATACCGCGTGGATGCACGCTCGACACCGACACCTTGTTTGCAGGGAAATGGCCTCTGTTTCAAAGCGACGCATTAATTGCGGTCGAATAGGTGACACGTGGCAGCCTCTTATAGGGCTTTGGGCGCATCGAGGAATGGCGACGAGGATCGTGGCAATCATGGCACGAGATCTTCGCCTTCCCCATGCCATCTCCGCATTAAATCCCCACGTTCCATGCCATGATGCCTCAACGGAATGCGGGGATGGGGGGCAATTGTTACGGCCATTACGATGATGTGGCATATCTTAGATTTCGCTGGGCGTGATTCGAGCCACGTGGAGTTTTTCGGCAAAGTCAGATGTGGATCCACCTCGGTCGAGGTCGAGGTCGGTCCAGGCCTTCCTGCCGCTCCGCCAGATGTCCACCCAGGAGGGATCCACCTCGACCGAAGCCGGTGGCCCCCCTGCTCCCTCACCAGGTGGCACCCTGAGACGGTCCCACCTCGACCGAGGTCGAGCCGGGCTCCTTCGCTCATTCGCCAGGTGGCACACGGAGACGGGACCACCTCAGCCGAAGTCGAGCGACCTTCTGCCGCTCTGCCAGGTGTCCACCCAGGAGGGGTCCACCTCGGCCGAAGCCGATGGCCCCCTTGCTCCCTCGCTAAGGGCACCCTGAGACGGTCCCACCTCGGCCGAGGTCGAGCCGAGCTCCTTCGCTCCTTTGCCAGGTGGCACCCAGAGACGGGACCACCTCGGCCAAAGTCGAGCGACCTTCTGCCACTCCGCCAGGTGTCCACCCAGGAGGGGTGGTGTGGGCACCAGGTTAACAAAAAGACTTCAACCCATCCAAAAGTCCTTATGGTTGGAGTAACAAATCATGTCAATATTTTATTTCAAAATAAATGTAATCAAGGACAGGTTAGTCCGCTGTTGGGTCAGTCAATCCAGTCAACTCACTTTTGAAGACTTATCAAGAAGCAACTCGGGCTTCAAAGTACCACTTCATCACTTCACCACCAATGGAGCCCACACTTGAAGACACATCACCACCCTAGAGCCGACTCTTGAAGGCACATCACCACCACCTTGGAGCCGACTCTTGCCACCTCATCAGACACCTCACCACTAAAGGAGCTGACTCTTAATCAAGTCCCAAGGAGCCAATTCTTGAAGAAAGTCAATTAGTCAAAGTCCAAAGTCATGGAGATGGTCAAATTGTCAAAATCAAGAAGGAGGTCAAATCACCAAGTCCAAGTTTTTGAAGATGGTCAACCAAGTCAAGCCTTAGCATGTCATTTGAATTTAAATTCATGCTTGGCCGACCAAAGCTCTCCAAAGCAAGGGTGGTCGGCCAAAGTGAGGGGGGACCACTCCTCCAAATCATATCAAACCTATTCCCACAATTCTCTCCTTATTCCATGTAACTTCCCCATGATATCCTCCACCAAATTAGGTTAGTTTGAATTCAAATGTAAGTCTTTAAAAAGCCTTGGGCATGAGAAATGTGGGAGATTGATAAATGAATGAAAAAAAAAGCTCTTTCTTCTATGTGAAGGTCTTGGCTATGTGCCCCTCTTTGGCTTTGTGCCTAGGTTTCTTTTAGGTCTATGTGACCTTGTTTCTCTCTTCCTCTTCCTCCTCTTTTCTCCACTTCAAACACTTTCTTTCCATTGCATCTCTCAAAGAAGATCAAGTTCGCATCAAAGTTCAAGAAGAAATCAAGCCAAGAATCAAGTGATCAAGCAAGGAGCCGGTTCTCCAACCCTAGGAATCAGAAAGGAGTCGATTCCCTCAAGAAGAAGAAGCCTTCATCCATCCTTCAACCCATCATTCTTCCCTTCTTTAATTTGAGTTCTTTAGCTTGTTTCTAATCCCAGGTTTCTTTGTGACAGGGCCTCCGGAATCCAGACTTTAGAAGAAGGAACTTCTTGCCAGAACCCAGAATGCTGAGTGAGCCACCAAGTGGTGTATTTTGGTCATCCTAGAACTTACCTTGAGAGAAATCCTTTGGATTGATCAAGGTCAGGTAATCCCTAACTTCTTAGGGTTTGGATTATTAAAAAAGTAGGACTAGCTTAATTTAGATGGTTAATTTACTATGGTAGATCATTATTATTCTGTTTAGTCCACTCTAGATTTGCGTTTAATCATATTGAGTTGTGTTCATTAAATTCCTAGTCATTATAGTTCGATTAGCCATATGCTTAAGAAATTAATTAGATTGATCTTTAACTAATCTCCTTTAGAATATTTAGTCTCATTCCTTCATCTCATAAAGCATTTTTTTTCATTTCTTCTTCCCATCATTTTTGGTATCAGAGCAGGTTGATTAGGGCATATCTGTGTTTAGGGTTTGCATCGATTTATCTTTGGTGCTATAAGATTATAGCCAACCCTTGCATTGCAAAACCAAGATGAAATCAGGTTGTCCTACTATAAGGTGGATCCTTATAGTGTAAGGTTGTCCTATCTTGGTCATTGCTTTGGACTACATAGAAGAATTCTATGTAAGTCTGATTTTTCCCTGCTTGCTGTAATTAGGTGTAGGCTGACTGTAATCCGCCTGCAGCTCCAAAGGCAAGTAGTGCATTTTTCTTTGACATATTTTTTTTTCTTGTTCCATTTTAAGTTGTTTATCACCGTTTAAAATTTCAGCTTCAGAAAAAAATTACAAAAAAAATGAAAATTCCTGCAGTCCGATAGTGTCATTAGGTTTTCTGTTCTGTTCTTGAGCTTTTAGTGCCTTTATTCAGGATCTGCCTAGAACAGTCTAGATTTTATTTTGAAATTCTGCTTCACCTGGTATGACATCTATAAGTTAGGAGTTCTCATTAATTTTTTTCAAATTTTTTTGACGTTTTTTACTGCACCTTCCAACATCACTTTCGAACTGCAACACACCACTCTGCATCAGTAATTTAGTCATGCATTCATTTCATGATTAAGCTATCTAAGGGCATGAAATTAACATAAGGTCAGGAAGTAATTACCTGTCCTTAGCCCAAAAAAACCACCTCCCTTCATCATTCGAACCCAATCCTTAATTAAAATCAATTAGACCTAATACCCTAGTGGGTTAGGGACACCAACAGGTCGGGTTCGAATTAGAAATCAAGTTGATTGTATTAGCTAGTTAGTGTGTGCTTATTAACTTGGTGTCTAGGATTGGTGTGTAAGGGCTTGTGGTTTGATCCACCTACCTGGCCAATCTCTGATTGGTGTCTAAGGTTGGTATTCAGGGATCTCCAGCTCCCCTTCCACCTACCTGGCCAAGTGATATAAGTTACTACTGGTTAGTTAGTCTTTCAATTGGGTTCTTAACTTGTGCTCTAGGTCTAGGAGCCATAGTCGTTCGAGTGCATCATTTTCATGACCACTAGATCAGGAACACCATTCCACCGTTCACAAGATCAACCAAGTTCGTCCATGGACCCTAATATGGAGAGTCTCATGAAGTCTATGATAGAGCAAATGGCTACAATGAATGCTAAGCTTGATCGGGTCGAGGATAGAATAGGGGTCCTAGAGGAAGCTAGGTTAACTCCAACTGAACCACCATCTCCCAGATTACCTCCAGACCATCCCAGAGCCCAACGGCAAGAACGCACTCCTGACCCAACCCATAGAAGGCCACAACACGATTTTGATGATCACACCCCTGACTTTAATCAAAGAAGGCATCACCATGAAAATTTCGATCAGGATGACCGGGCCTTAAGGAACATCCGTCTAGATGCACCAACTTTTGAAGGAAGCTTAGATCCTAAGGTGTATATAGATTGGGAGGCTGACATGGACCAGTATTTTGATTGGTATGACATGTCAGATGAGAGGAGATTCAAATTTGCTAAGATCAGGCTGGTTCGACAGGCTAGACTACATTGGGGAAATGTAGAGCGCACGATTAGACAGAGGGGAGATGTACCGGTAAGCACATGGAGAGATATGAAGAGAAAACTTAGAGAAAAATACCTACCCATGTCTTATCAAGAGAGATTACTAGATCAGTGGCAACGGTTAACACAAGGAAACAAAACCGTCTCTGAGTATGTCACCAAATTTGACGAGTTTGTCATGCGGTGCAACGTGGTCGAGTCGGAGGCAGCCACTTTGTCTAGGTTTAGATCAGGGCTGAATGAAGACATCAAGGGGGAATTATTTTTGAGGGAAGTCCATGATTTAGAGCAGGCATATCAGGTTGCCATGGACTATGAGAGATTTCAGAGGAGATCTACTTTTAGGAAACCAGAGCCCTCTAGGTTCAGTCCACTTGCTAGTAGACCCAGTTCGGTTCCTACTCCCACAGCTAAGCCTAGGTCCAGCTCAAATCCAATTCCTAGGCCCAATTCAGCCACCCCATCTAGAGAAGATAAAGGAAAAGGGCCTGAAAGTCAAGGTAGGACAAGTCAAGTATGTTATAAGTGCCGTCAACCGGGTCATTATATGAGTCAGTGTCCCTCTAGAGCTTTACACATTGGTGAAGTAGAGGAAGAAGGCTTAGAGCATTTAGAGAATGGTGACGAAGAAGTGTATGAAGCAGAAGATTGCTTAGCTGATGAGTATGAGGGAGATGAGGAAAATTTGGACTCATCAGATTTACTAGGAGTCGTTAGGTGTATCATGACACAGACCAAAGAACAAGAAGACTGGCGTAGGACTAACATCCTACAAACATTTGTCAAAATTAAGGAAAAGGTCTGTAAGATTGTGATAGATAGTGGAAGCTGTGTCAACGCCATTTCCACTAGTGCAGCAAAGAGTTTAGGGTTATCCGTTGTACCACATCCCAATCCATATAAGGTATCCTGGATAGACTCTACATCTATTCCAATCAAGCTACGGTGCCAAGTCCAAATCCAAATTCAATCCTATCAAGATAAGGTCTGGTGTGATGTGCTTCCTATGGGAGTAAGTAGCATCATCTTAGGCAGGCCATGGCTGTTTGATCATGATGTGACCATCTTTGGTCGGTCAAACTCCTGTGCTTTCAATTTTAATGGCAAGAGAATTGTCATTCATCCAAAAGAGCCTAAGGACAATGTCAGGAGAGGAACCAGTAGCTTGAAGGAAAAGAAAACTGGATTAAATCTGATAGGTGCAAAAGAAATAGAACAAGATATCCAAGAGGGAGCACCTATTTGGGTGGTAGCAGCAAAAGAGGTTAAGGACCACACACCTATAGAACACCCTCCAGAGGTGGTCCAATTATTAGAAGAGTATAAGGACGTATTTCCCGAAGATCTTCCCGATAGCCTTCCACCTTTAAGGGACATACAGCATGTCATAGATTTAGTCCCCGGGGCAACTTTACCTAATTTGCCTCACTATAGGATGAACCCAGCTGAACATCAGGAAATGCAGAAACAGATTGGGGAATTACTTAGGAAGGGGTTTATTAAGGAAAGTCTAAGTCCTTGCGCAGTCCCCGCATTGTTAACCCCTAAGAAGGATGGTACTTGGCGGATGTGTGTAGATAGCCGAGCCATCAATAAGATTACGGTGAAGTATAGGTTCCCGATCCCACGACTTGACGACATGTTAGATATGATAGCCGGAGCAACAATTTTCTCCAAAATTGATTTAAAGAGTGGCTATCATCAGGTTAGAGTTAGACCTGGGGATGAATGGAAGACCGCTTTCAAGACTAAAGATGGATTATATGAGTGGTTAGTCATGCCATTCGGTCTTTCCAACGCACCCAGCACATTTATGAGGATCATGAATCAGGTGTTGAAAGCCTTCATAGGAAAATTTGTTGTGGTCTATTTTGATGATATCCTTATATATAGCCAAACCAAGGCAGACCACTTAGATCACCTGAGCCAAGTTTGTCAAGTTCTTAGAAAAGATAGCCTCTATGCCAATATCAAAAAGTGTGACTTCCTCACACATAGAGTCATCTTTCTAGGATTTGTAGTTACTTCTGAAGGAGTGTCAGCTGACCCAGAGAAAGTCAAATCCATAGTAGAATGGCCTGTACCCAAGAACATCCATGAAGTACGTAGTTTCCATGGTCTAACCACTTTCTATAGGAGGTTTATTAGGGGATTCAGTACGATAGTGGCACCCATCACTGATTGCATTAGGAAAGGAAATTTTGAATGGACTAGAGCGGCTGATAAAGCTTTCCTAATGATTAAAGAGATAATGACACAAGCACCTGTTTTAAGGCTTCCGGATTTTTCCAAATTATTTGAGGTCGCTTGTGATGCTTCTGGGGTTGGAATTGGAGGAGTTTTAAGTCAAGAGAATCACCCAGTAGCATTCTTTAGTGAGAAGTTGAATGATGCGAGACTAAGGTATTCAACCTATGATAAGGAGCTATATGCGGTAGTACAAGCTTTACGCTATTGGCGTCACTACCTTTTACCGCAGGAATTTGTTTTATTTTCTGATCATGAAGCTCTTAGGTTCCTTAGTTCTCAGAAGAAGTTGAACCCTAGGCACGGGAAATGGGTAGAGTTCATACAAGGGTACACGTTCGTTCTGAAACATCGTGCCGGTACTGAGAATCGAGTTGCTGATGCATTAAGCCGTCGATCTATGTTGATGAATACTGTGAGGACTGAGATAGTAGGATTTGATAGGTTGAAGAGTGAGTATTCTACATGCCCTGACTTTGGTCATATCTATCACTCCCTCCAACAAGGTCCGTCTAGTGAACATAGCGATTACATTCTATTAGATGGATACCTTTTCAAGGAAAATAGGCTGTGCATTCCCAAAACTTCTGTTAGGGAATTTCTGATCTGGGAAGCCCATGCTGGAGGATTAACTGGACATTTTGGTAGAAACAAAACCATCTTGGCTATGGAGGATCAATTTTTCTGGCCTAGTCTTAAGAAGAATGTTGCCCAGATAGTAGCCCAGTGTCGAACCTGTGCGGTAGCAAAGCACCAAAAACAAAACACTGGTTTGTACACACCTTTACCTGTCCCTGAAGGTCCGTGGCAAGACATTAGTATGGATTTCGTGACAGGTCTCCCTAGAACTCCCAAGAAACATGATTCTATCTTTGTGGTTGTCGATCGATTTTCTAAGATGGCGCACTTTATTCCGTGTTCTCAGACTTTAGATGCGTCAAAAGTGGCCAAACTTTTCTTGGATCATATCGTTAAGCTTCATGGTTTACCTAGAACCATTGTGTCAGATAGAGATGTCAAGTTCACCAGTTACTTCTGGAAAACCCTCTGGCACATGTTAGGTACCAAACTGAAATTCTCTACAGCCTATCACCCTCAAACTGATGGCCAAACCGAGGTTGTAAACCGAAGCTTAGGTAATCTATTGAGGTGTTTAGTTGGAGAAAACTTAGGGAACTGGGATCTTTTACTTCCTCGTGCTGAGTTTGCTTATAATAGCTCAGTCAATAGATCTATTGGGAAGAGTCCATTTGAAGTGGTCCATGGATATAAACCTAAGAGACCTTTAGATCTAGTCCCATTACCAGCACATGCACGGGTGTCGGAATCCGCCGAATCATATGCACAGCATCTTAAGGACTTGTATAAGGAGATTAGCCAAAAGATTCAAACAAGCAATGAATTTTATAAGCATACGGCTGATCTACATAAACGGCTTAAAGAATTTAATGAAGGGGATTTAGTAATGATTAAACTCAAACCAGAGAGGTTTCCACCCGGAACAATGAAGAAACTCCATGCCCGGGGAGCCGGACCCTTCAGAATAATAAAGAGAATTGGATCTAATGCTTATGTAGTAGATTTACCATCTAGTTATGGCATTAGTTCTACTTTTAATATTTCTGACCTCAAAGAATACAAGGAACCTGTACCAATACCTGATGAGCTTTTTGGTCCTAGTGTATCCTTTGAGAGTGATGTCCCAAATGAGTGTCCACCACCAAATATTCCTGAGCAAAGAGAGAGTGTTGAAAGAATCTTGGATGACCAGATTATCACCACTAGAAATAAGGGCTACCAACGCTATCTGATTCGATGGCAAGGACGTCCTGAATCTGAAGACTCCTGGATCACCCGAGAGGACCTGCAACAAATCGACCCGGATATAATAGAAACATATCACTCGACAGGGTCGAGTTCCTCCCACCCTGGGAGAATTGGTGTGGGCACCAGGTTAACAAAAAGACTTCAACCCATCCAAAAGTCCTTATGGTTGGAGTAACAAATCATGTCAATATTTTATTTCAAAATAAATGTAATCAAGGACAGGTTAGTCCGCTGTTGGGTCAGTCAATCCAGTCAACTCACTTTTGAAGACTTATCAAGAAGCAACTCGGGCTTCAAAGTACCACTTCATCACTTCACCACCAATGGAGCCCACACTTGAAGACACATCACCACCCTAGAGCCGACTCTTGAAGGCACATCACCACCACCTTGGAGCCGACTCTTGCCACCTCATCAGACACCTCACCACTAAAGGAGCTGACTCTTAATCAAGTCCCAAGGAGCCAATTCTTGAAGAAAGTCAATTAGTCAAAGTCCAAAGTCATGGAGATGGTCAAATTGTCAAAATCAAGAAGGAGGTCAAATCACCAAGTCCAAGTTTTTGAAGATGGTCAACCAAGTCAAGCCTTAGCATGTCATTTGAATTTAAATTCATGCTTGGCCGACCAAAGCTCTCCAAAGCAAGGGTGGTCGGCCAAAGTGAGGGGGGACCACTCCTCCAAATCATATCAAACCTATTCCCACAATTCTCTCCTTATTCCATGTAACTTCCCCATGATATCCTCCACCAAATTAGGTTAGTTTGAATTCAAATGTAAGTCTTTAAAAAGCCTTGGGCATGAGAAATGTGGGAGATTGATAAATGAATGAAAAAAAAAGCTCTTTCTTCTATGTGAAGGTCTTGGCTATGTGCCCCTCTTTGGCTTTGTGCCTAGGTTTCTTTTAGGTCTATGTGACCTTGTTTCTCTCTTCCTCTTCCTCCTCTTTTCTCCACTTCAAACACTTTCTTTCCATTGCATCTCTCAAAGAAGATCAAGTTCGCATCAAAGTTCAAGAAGAAATCAAGCCAAGAATCAAGTGATCAAGCAAGGAGCCGGTTCTCCAACCCTAGGAATCAGAAAGGAGTCGATTCCCTCAAGAAGAAGAAGCCTTCATCCATCCTTCAACCCATCATTCTTCCCTTCTTTAATTTGAGTTCTTTAGCTTGTTTCTAATCCCAGGTTTCTTTGTGACAGGGCCTCCGGAATCCAGACTTTAGAAGAAGGAACTTCTTGCCAGAACCCAGAATGCTGAGTGAGCCACCAAGTGGTGTATTTTGGTCATCCTAGAACTTACCTTGAGAGAAATCCTTTGGATTGATCAAGGTCAGGTAATCCCTAACTTCTTAGGGTTTGGATTATTAAAAAAGTAGGACTAGCTTAATTTAGATGGTTAATTTACTATGGTAGATCATTATTATTCTGTTTAGTCCACTCTAGATTTGCGTTTAATCATATTGAGTTGTGTTCATTAAATTCCTAGTCATTATAGTTCGATTAGCCATATGCTTAAGAAATTAATTAGATTGATCTTTAACTAATCTCCTTTAGAATATTTAGTCTCATTCCTTCATCTCATAAAGCATTTTTTTTCATTTCTTCTTCCCATCAAGGGGTCCACCTCGGCCGAAGCCGGTGGCCCCCCCTGCTCCCTCGCCAGGTGGCACCCTGAGACGGTCCCACCTCGGCCGAGGTCGAGCCGGGCTCCTTCGCTCCTTCGCCAGGTGGCACCCGGAGACGGGACCACCTCGGTCGAAGTCGAGCGACCTTCTGCCGCTCCGCCAGGTGTCCACCCAGGAGGGGTCCACCTCGGTCGAAGTCGGTGGCCCCCCTGCTCCCTCGCCAGGAGGCACCCTGAGACGGTCCCACCTCGGCCGAGGTCGAGCCGGGCTCCTTCGCTCTTTCGCCAGTTGGCACCCGGAGACGGGACCACCTCGATCAAAGTCGAGCGACCTTCTGCCGCTCCGCCAGGTGTCCACCCAGGAGGGGTCCACCTCGGCCAAAGCCGGCGGCCCCCCCTGCTCCCTCGCCAGGTGGCACCCTGAGACGGTCCCACCTCGACCGAGGTTGAGCCGGGCTCCTTCGCTTCTTCGCTAGGTGGCACCCGGAGATGGGACCACCTCGGCTGAAGTCGAGCACCCCTCTGCCGCATTTGCCAGGTGTCCACCCAGGAGGGGTCCACCTCGACCGAGGCAGGCCAGCCTGTGCAGAGAAGTTTTCGAAGAGCGGAAGCACGAGCTCCGAGATTGCCCCTCGAGCCATGCGCGCCGCACCCCGACGAAAGCGCCCCGTACGGTCGGCGGCGACACGCGAGACATCACTTACATCGGCCCGACAGGTTCCGCAGTCGAGGGGCGAGGCCCTGACAAAACAGGACCCGATAACGGACATTGTCAGTGCCTGGGAAGGAGAGCGCTCACACTCAGCCCAAGGTCTGGTCGGCGGTCTAACCGGCGCCCTCCCTTTACCCTTTCCTCGCTAGGCTCGGCAAGCAAGGCCGGGAAGCCGCCTGGTTCTTTGATCCAGAAGTGAAAAGGGAAAGAGATGGAGGGGAGGAGGTGAAAGCGACGAAGGAGCCTCCTAGGGGCGGCAAAGGAAAAGGCGACATGAGGATTTAAAAGGAAGGAGAGAATAGACGACAAGGTAAGTAAGAAACAAAGGCTGGGAGAGGAGATTCCATTCCAAGAGCAGGATCCAAGATCCCGAGAGGGGACCTTTGGCATGAGCTCGGTGAAGGAACCCGGCCAGGTTTCTATTCTTTCTGGGACCTTTCTTGCTAGCACGATCTCTAAGTCTGGGAATCCTTCGGGGGCCCGTCTCAGAGACTCTGTTCCTTCTCACCGTCTACTAACTTGACCGTCGGAGCTCCCTTGTTGGGATCCTCGGCTAGGGTTTCTGACCTTGCCTTGCAGGTTCGAACAAGCCAGGAGACCCCACGGGCGAGATGGTCTAGTCGGATCGGCGGCTCCGAAGCCACAGGCACGGCGGTGAGATCGGCAACATGCCCTTACTTGGAGCCCAAGGTTAAGGGTCTATTTAAGGGACCCTAGCCTCTTGTATGAAGGGAGATTTTGATATATGAAATAAACCTTGATTTCTTCTATTGCTTTGAGTGATTACCCTACTGTGTGCATAAAGGGGTTTGAGAGTTCTTCTTCCCGGTGCTGCAACCATCATCCTGCCGCCAGCCTATCCTCCAGAGCCTTGGCCGCCCACTCCAAAATTCCTTTCCCCTTTGCTATTTTCTTTTATTTTCTTGATATCCTCTGAGTTTTCTAACCCCTGATAGGTCATTTGCAGGTCCCCGAGTTCCTACAAATCCAACGACTCCAGCCAAGCCTCAATCGGACCACCGAGCAGAAAGTCGGGTATCCGCATGTCTTTGGCTCGGTTTTCCAGGCCGCATCCATCGAGGAACGAGAGATCCCTTCATTGCGATCTTCACCGGGTGCTTCAGACATTGTCAGGTACACCCCCTCTACCTCCAATCTTTATATTGTAGGAGAACTTGCCGTAACCGAGGCTTCTCAGCCCCAGCGATCCTTCTTTAGTACTTTTCTAGGTTCTAATCTGCATGCTTGGCTTCACAAAATTCATACATAATTCCCTACAACTAATTTTGATCTGAGATTTGGGAATTAATCACCTAACCCCACATATAAAATATACAAAAAGAATTGCATGCATATTAGTCCCGCATCATTTGGTATCAGAGCTTAGATTAGGGCTTGTTTTCTACAATTTTTCAGTCCATATATGCTCTGTTATTTAAATTATTTCTTCCTGATAAAAACTCCAAAAAATCTAAAATTTATTTTTATGGATTCATCATAATTCACAGTAATCTTAAGAGTTTTTTCAGATTTTATTTCAGCCTGTGAATTTTTTGCAAGCCGAAATATAGCCTGTAAATTTTTGGCTCTATTTTTTTCAGCAAGACAAGTTTGGAAGTTTTAGGGTTTTGTTTAGCATCTTTTGCATATCTTTTAATTTTAGTATATTTCCTGCATATTAGGCCATAATTTTCAAGTTTTCTTCTTTTTAAGAAAATACCAAAATAAAAAAAAAATTACATATTCTCCAAAAATACCAAAAACATCTAAATCCTAATTTGCATCCTCATCTGCCTACCATCATTGCATAATTTACTTTTAAGGGCACTCTTGTATATCAGATGGGGGGAGGATTTGATCACCTCTCCTTAGCCCAAAACCGCATCCCTTGCATTCGGTCCCAAGCCTTAACCTAAAATTAACTAGACTTAATTTGCCCTAGTGGGCTAGGGACACCAACTGGTCGGGTCCGGGCTAAGTGTCAGATCATTGTGTCAAGCTAACCTGTGTGTGCCTTGTGCTCAGTGTCTGGAATGGTGGTTTAGGGATTTAACCCCGAAGGGCTTGTGTGCTTGTCCACCTACCTGGCCAATCTTTGATTGGTGTCTAGGATTGGCAATCAGGGACCTAACACTCCCCTTACACCTGCCTGGCTGAGTACAGGGTTACTATAGGCTAGTTTGCCACCCTGATTGAGCATCTAGTTTGGACTCTAGGTCTAGTCAGCTGTAGTCAGTCTGATCGAGTCTTGCATGAGCACTAGATCAGGGGTTTCATATCACCCACCTCCTTCATAAATGTCTGAACCCATGGAAAATTTGCAAGCCCAAATAAAAGCACTCACTGAGCAACTAACCCAATCCATGGCCCAGTTAACTCAGTCTAGTACCTAAACCAATAATAGAATTGACCATCTTGCCAATAGGTTTGACCAGTTAGAAGGCCGTGTAGGGACCATACAAAGAACCCATGGGTCACAGTCTGAGCCAGATCCTGAGTCCCCTCAACCTAGGAGGACCCCAAACCCTGATCTATACCATGAGGTCGAACCTAGGAGAGCCCCTTATCCTGACCCGTACTACAATCCTCAACCTAGGTGGATCTCAAACCCTGATCCATACCGAGAGGTTGAACCTAGGAGAGCCCCTTAGCCTGTCCCATACTATAATACTGAACCTAGAAGAACCCCTTACCATGACCCTTATTATGATACTGAACCTAGAAGAACCCCTTACCATGACCCTTATTATGATACTAAACCCAGGAGAACCCAATACTCTGACCCATATAGGGAGTCCAATCCTAGGAGAACCCAATACTCTGACTCATATAGGGAGCCCAACCCTAGGAGAATCCAATATTCTGACCCATATAGGGAGTCCAACCCTAGGAGAACCCAATATCCTGACCCATATAGGGAGCCCAACCTTAGGAGGACCCCATACCATGATCCATCCTTAGAACCTGACCATAGAGCTGACCCAAAATCCTATGACCCCAGATCCTATAATCCCATGACCCATAGATCTGCACCCTTGTCCTATGAGCCCAGAAAATACATAACCCCAAGGTATCAATCTAGTACTAGTCAGGTTTTCCTTAGTCAACTTGAACTCCATAAGATTAGTACCCCTAAATATGAACCCAGTAGTGAGCCACTATCCCTTTGGTAACCTGAACCTACTAGGATTAGTGTCCATAATCAGAAACCAGGACCTAGCCAATTTTCTCCTAGCCGACCTTCTCCAACCATTCCTGAGATTGACAAGGCTTACATTAACGCGGAAGTGTATGAAGCTGATGCAAACTTAGTGGATGAGTATGAGGGAGAAGAGGAGACACCTTTAGATGACCTAAAATTAGCTGACCCAATAGATATCCATGTAGAAGCCAACCTAGAGGTAGTTGACCTTGACCACATCCAACCTAAAGCTATAGTGGAAGAACAAATAGAGGAAGAGAACCTAGGTACTGCTACTAGAGCCTTACCTGAGGAAACCATAGAGGAGAGCCAAATTATAGAGTCTAGTCCTAAAATACAAGAACCAGAAGAATTTGTTAAGGACTTGATCTCTTTGAATCAGTACCCTCAGGATGAGCCTCCTCCTATAGTTCCCATTAAGGACCTCTTTCCTGAGATTAGTAACGCATCCTTCCATTATGCAAACCCCATAGATATACCGCAATCTCGTAAGGTTAGCCTCATTAGTCTAGGATTAGTCCCTGACATGCCTTCTTATATCTAACTTTATCCAACTAATGTTGAACCTTTTTCCCTACCCTACCAAACTACTTCTAAACCCACATCCTATTTTCTGCCCTCTACTGACACCTCCAGCATTTCTAGGATTATTAGATTGCATTTAACTGAGATTAGCATACTGCATGCATTCATCATGCATGTTAGGTTTGCATCTTACTTCTGGCATACTCTTTGGAATTTGCTAGGAGTTCACTGTAAATTTTCATATGCATGTCAAGCTAGGATCAAACCTAGGGAACCTATAATATGTTAGGTTTAGATCCAAAGAGTTCAATAAGATTTCCTTCTATAGGAATGCATAGTCAAGTCTGTTAGGTGTTAGTATGAGTCCTTTGAATCATTTGTTAGGAGTCTGCATGTGCCCAGCATGTTCACCACCTACACTAATTTTAAACAAACTAGCTAATTCCCGAAGATGGATCAAAGAATTTGATGTAGTGGATTCTATCTTGGTTAGGCTTAGGCCTAAAAGAAGCTTCATGCTCGTAGAGCCGGACCTTTTAAAGTGATAGAGAAGGTTGGATCAAATGCCTAGGTGTTAGACCTACCTTCGGATTTGGGCATTAGTTCTACCTTCAATATTACAGACCTGGTTGAGTATAGGGAACTGACAGCGATACCTAGTGAGGCCTTTGGACCTATTCCTTTTCATTGTGAGTGACCCAAACCTAGAGTGTCCACTAACAAATTGGCTTGAGAGAGGAGAACGGATCGAGCATATCCTGGACGATCAAGCCATCATGACCCGGGGCTGTGACTATCAACGCTTCCTGGTCCGATGGCAAGGCCAGCTAGAGTCAAATGATTCATGGATTTCTCGAGAGGACTTGCAATGTGATGGTGAACTAATATGCATGCAATTTTTTTTGTATATTTTACATGTTGAGTTAGGTGATTAATTCCCAAATTTCAGATCAAAATTATTTGTAGGAAACTTTCTATGAATTTTTGAAGATCAGCATGCAGATTAGGACCTAGAAAAGTAGCAAAGAAGGACCGCCGGGGCTGAGAAGCCTCGGTTAGGGCAAGTTCTCCTACAATAAAACTACTGGAGGTAAAGGGGTGTACTTGACAATGTCTGTGAAGATCGCAGCGAAGGGGTCTCTCGTTCCTCGATGGATGCGGCCTGGAAAACCGAGCCAAAGACCCGCGGATACCCGGCTTTCTGCTCGGTGATCCGATTGAGGCTTGGCTGGAGTCGTTGGATTCGTAGGAACTCAGGGACCTGCAAACGACCTATCAGGGGTTAGAAAGCTCACAAAGGAACAAGAAAATAAAGTAAAAATAGCAAGGGAAGGCTTCTTTTGGAGTGGGCATCCAGGGATCTGGAGGGTTTGTTGGCAGCAGGAAGATGATTGCAAACACCGGGAAGAAGAACTCTCACAAACCTCTTTATGAACACAGCAGGGTATCACACCACTCAATAGAAGAACTCAAGGTTTTCATTCATCAAAAATTCTCCTCATACAAGAGGCTAGGGTCCCTTAAATAGATCCTTAACCTTGGGCTCCAAGTAAGGGTACATAAGTCTTTACATAAGAATCCTTTTTCCTCTCAAACCCTAGCTAGAAAATAAGGAAATATTAGGTAGAAAAATCCCTAAAAATTTTCTTGACTTGGTCAACACTCCAAGGATGCCTAGGGGGGCGTGTTGGGCTTCTAGGAGCAGCAAGGGGCCGGCCCAAAGGGGCCCGGGTGCATGGGTTTGGGCCTCTGGAAGCTGGGGTGGCCTGGTAGCCAGGTAGCAGGAATATTTCCTGGTATCTTGCTTCTTAGGGGCTTGGGCTTGGCACCTGGGCTTGATTTCTTTGGGCTAGGATGTAGATGGACCTCTAAAATCATGGATGCCTTGGTATATGAATATATTTTGGCATCTAGAAGGGAATCTGGGCATCTGGAGGGCATATGCAAGAAATCAGGGTTTTCTGAATTTTCCTCCTGGGGTCTTCAAATCTTCAAGCTGGGTTGGACTTGGGCTATACTTCCATGTCTTCAATCTAGTTGGACTTGGTCTTTACTTGTATGATATAGTCTTGAGTCTTCAGTATGCTTGGACAGGACTCAAAAAAATAAAATTAGCTCAACATGAGCTGACTAGCATTGGACTGAACTAGCTCAACATGAGCTGACTAGTACAGAACTGAAATAACAACTAAAAATACTCAAATAAAAACTAAAATAGACTCAGATGAGCTAAGCTCTTATTATAGATGGACTCATAAATTATTGATCAATTTACAGAGGGTTGAAAAAGCCTCTGTCTTATTCTGGTGCCTTAGGTGTCCCCACCAATTCTCCCGGGGTGGGAGGAACTCGACCCTGTCGAGTGAAGGTCAGACTGGCTCACATATCTCTCGAGAAGGTCTGGGTTGAGGCATTGCAAGTCCTCTCGAGAAATCCACGAATCATCCGACTCTGGCCGGCCTTGCCATCGGATCAGGAAGCGTTGATAGTCATGGCCCTGGGTCGTGATGGCTTGATTGTCCAGGATACGCTCGATCCGTTCTCCTCTCTCAGGCCAAATTTGTTTGTGGACACTCTAGGTTAGGGTCACTCACAATGAAAAGGAATAGGTCCAAAGGCCTCACTAGGTAGCGCTGCCGGTTCCCTATACTCAACCAGGTCTGTAATATTGAAGGTAAAACTAATGCCCAAATCCGAAGGCAAGTCTAACACCTAGGCATTTGATCCAACCTTCTCTATCACTTTAAAAGGTCCGGCTCTGCGAGCATGAAGCTTCTTTTAGGCCTAAGCCTAACCAAGATAAAATCCACTACATCAAATTTTTTTTGATCCATCTTCGGGAATTAGCCAGTTGTTTTAACATTAGTGCGGGTGGTGAACATGCTAGGCACATGCAGACTCCTAACAAGATGATGCAAAGGACTCAAACCTACACCTAGCAGACTCGACTAAAGAGGTTTATTAGGTCTTAACTACCACTTGGGCATGGGGGCATGAGTCGTGGTTGATGGATGACATGCAGAAGAAAATTTGCTAGTAACTCCTAATAAGTGCCAGAGGGTCTGCCAAAAGTAGGTAGCAAATGGGATGGGCTCTATGGATCCTTGCAACCTAGTAACCTCAACAAAATGTAACCTAATAGTTCTAGACATATGAGAAAACTCAGGAAAGGGTAGAAAATAGGAAGTGGGTTCAGAATTACTCTGGTAGGGTGGAGAAAAAGGTTCTGGGTTAGTTGGATAAAGTAGAATCAAAGAAGGCATATCAGGGACTAATCCTAGACTAATGAGGTTAACCTTATGGGGTTGCGATATATCTACGGGGTTTGTATAATGGAAGGATGGGTTATTAATCTCAGGAAAGAGGTCCTTAATGGGAACTATAGGAGGAGACTCATCCTGAGGGTACTGATTCAAAGAGATCAGGTCCTTAATAAATTCTTCTGGTTCTTGTATTTTAGGACTAGACTCTATAATTTGGCTCTCCTCTATGGTTTCCTCAGGTAAGGCTCTAGTAGCAGTACCTAGGTTCTCTTCCTCTATTTGTTCTTCCATTATAGCTTTAGGTTGGATATGATCAAGGTCAACTAGCTCTGGGTTGGTTTCTACCTGGGTATCTACTGGGTCAGCTAATTCTAGGTCTACTAAAGGTGTCTCCTCTTCTCCCTCATACTCATCCACTAGGCTCACATCAGCTTCATACACTTCCACGTTAATGTAAGCCTTGTCAATCTCAGGAATGGTTGGAGAAGGTCGGCTAGGGAAAAATTGGCTAGGTCCAGGTTTCTGATTATGGACACTAATCCTAGTAGGTTCAGGTTGCCTAAGGGGTAGTGGCTCACTACTGGGCTTATATTTAGGGGTGCTAATCCTATGGGGTTCAAATTGACTAAGGAAAACCTGACTAGTACTAGGCTGATACTTAGGGGTTATGGGTTCTCTGGGCTCATAGGACAAGGGTGCAGATCTATGGGTCATGGGATTATAGGATCTGGGGTCATAGGAATTTAGGTCAGTTCTATGGTCAGGTTCTAAGGATGGATCATGGTATGGAGTCCTCTTAAGGTTGGGCTCTCTATATGGGTCAGGATATTGGGTCCTCCTAGGGTTGGACTCCCTATATGGGTCAGAATACTGGGTTCTCCTAGGGTTGGACTCCCTATATGGGTCAGAATATTGGGTTCTCCTAGGGTTGGACTCCCTATATGGGTCAGAATATTGGGTGTTGGTTCTACTAGGCTCATAGGGTGTGGGTGCATAGGATCTTTGATCATGGGATCTAGAGTCATAGGATCTAGGTTCATAGGTTATGGATTCATAGGTTCTAGGTTCATAGGATTTGGAGTCATAAGATCTATAGGTTGTAGGTATACTAGGCTTATAGGGAGAGGGTAAATAGGATCTATCTTCCTGGTCTATAAAATCCTGATTGGGTCTTCTAGGACTAACCTTAGGGATTGGGTCATGACGATGGGCTCTCCTAGGTTCAGCCTCAAGGTATGGATCAGGGTTTGGGGTCCTCCTAAGTTGAGGGGAATTAGGATTTGGCTCAGACCGTGACCCATGGTTTTTTTCTGGGGTTCCTACCCGGACTTTTAACTGATCAAACCTATTGGAAAGATGGTCAATTCTATCATTAGTTTGAATACGAGACTGAGCTAACTGGGTCATCTGGGTAGTTATCTGGGTAGCCATCTGGGCCATTTGATCAGCTAGGGCTTTTATTTGAGCTTGTAAATTTTTCATGGGTTCAGACATTTGTGAAGGAGGTGGGTGATATGAAACTCCTGATCTAGTGCTCATGCAAGACTCGATCAGACCGACTATAGCTGACTAGACCTAAAGTCCAAACTAGATGCTCAATCAGGGTGGCAAACTAGCCTATAGTAACCCTGTACTCAGCCAGGCAGGTGTAAGGGGAGTGTTAGGTCCCTGATTGCCAATCCTAGACACCAATCAGAGATTGGCCAGGTAGGCAGACCAGCACACAAGCCCTTCAGGATTGAATCCCTAAACCACCGTTCTAGACACTGAGCACAAGGCACACACAGGTTAACTTGACACAGTGATCTAACACTAGCCCGGACCCGACCAGTTGGTGTCCCTAGCCCACTAGGGCAAATTAAGTCTAATTAATTTTAGGTTAAGGCTTGGGACCGAATGCAAGGGATGTGGTTTTGGGATAAGGAGAGGTGATCAAATCCTCCCCCCATCTGATATAGCAAGAGTGCCCTTAAAAGTAAATTATGCAATGATGTCAGGCAGATGAGGATGCAAATTAGGGTTTAGATATTTTTTTGGTATTTTTGGAGAATATGTATTTTTTTTGGTATTTTTTAAATAGAAGAAAACTTGCAAATCATGGCCTAATATACTGGAAATATACTAAAATTAAGAAATATGCAAAAACTCCTAAACAAAACCCTAAAACTTCCAAACTTGTCTTGCTAAAAAAAATAGAGCCGAAAATTTGCAGGCCCTATTTCGGCTTGCAGAAAATTCACAGGCCATAATAAAATCTGGAAAAATTTTTAAAATTACTTTGAATTATGATAAATCCAGGAAAATAAATTTCAGAATTTTTAGATTTTGTAACAGGGAGAAATAATTAAAATAACAGAGTATATACGGACTGAAAAATTACAGAAAACAAGCCCTAATCTAAGCTCTGATACCAAATGATGGGGAACTAATTGCATGCAATTTTTTTTGTATGTTTTACATGTTGAGTTAGGTGATTAATTCCCAAATTTCAGATCAAAATTATTTATAGGGAATTTTCTATGAATTTTTGAAGATCAGCATGCAGATTAGGACCTAGAAAAGTAGCAAAGAAGGACCGCCGGGGCTGAGAAGCCTCGGTTAGGGCAAGTTCTCCTACAATAAAACTACTGGAGGTAGAGGGGTGTACCTGACAACGTCTGTGAAGATCGCAGCGAAGGGGTCTCTCGTTCCTCGACGGATGCGACCTGGAAAACCGAGCCAAAGACCCGCGGATACCCGGCTTTCTGCTCGGTGATCCGATTGAGGCTTGGCTGGAGTCGTTGGATTCGTAGGAACTCAGGGACCTGCAAACGACCTGTCAGGGGTTAGAAAACTCACAAAGGAACAAGAAAACAAAGTAAAAATAGCAAGGGAAGGCTTCTTTTGGAGTGGGCGTCCAGGGATCTGGAGGGTTTGTTGGCAGCAGGAAGATGATTGCAAACACCGGGAAGAAGAACTCTCACAAACCCCTTTATGCACACAGCAGGGTATCACACCACTCAATAGAAGAACTCAAGGTTTTCATTCATCAAAAATTCTCCTCATACAAGAGGCTAGGGTCCCTTAAATAGACCCTTAACCTTGGGCTCCAAGTAAGGGTACATAAGTCTTTACATAAGAATCCTTTTCCCTCTCAAACCCTAGCTAGAAAATAAGGAAATATTAGGTAGAAAAATCCCTAAAAATTCTCTTGACTTGGTCAACACTCCAAGGATGCCTAGGGGGGCGTGTTGGGCTTCTAGGAGCAGCAAGGGGCCGGCCCAAAGGGGCCCGGGTGCATGGGTTTGGGCCTCTGGAAGCTGGGGTGGCCTGGTAGCCAGGTAGCAGGAATATTCCCTGGTATCTTGCTTCTTAGGGGCTTGGGCTTGGCACCTGGGCTTGATTTCTTTGGGCTAGGATGTAGATGGACCTCTAAAATCATGGATGCCTTGGTATATGAATATATTTTGGCATCTGGAAGGGAATCTGGGCATCTGGAGGGCATATGCAAGAAATCAGGGTTTTCTGAATTTTCCTCCTAGGGTCTTCAAATCTTCAAGCTGGGTTGGACTTGGGCTATACTTCCATGTCTTCAATCTAGTTGGACTTGGTCTTTACTTGTATGATATAGTCTTGAGTCTTCAGTATGCTTGGACAGGACTCAAAAAAATAAAATTAGCTCAACATGAGCTGACTAGCATTGGACTGAACTAGCTCAACATGAGCTGACTAGTACAGAACTGAAATAACAACTAAAAATACTCAAATAAAAACTAAAATAGACTCAGATGAGCTAAGCTCTTATTATAGATGGACTCATAAATTATTGATCAATTTACAGAGGGTTGAAAAAGCCTCTGTCTTATTCTGGTGCCTTAGGTGTCCCCACCAATTCTCCCGGGGTGGGAGGAACTCGACCCTGTCGAGTGAAGGTCAGACTGGCTCACATATCTCTCGAGAAGGTCTGGGTTGAGGCATTGCAAGTCCTCTCGAGAAATCCACGAATCATCCGACTCTGGCCGGCCTTGCCATCGGATCAGGAAGCGTTGATAGTCATGGCCCTGGGTCGTGATGGCTTGATTGTCCAGGATACGCTCGATCCGTTCTCCTCTCTCAGGCCAAATTTGTTTGTGGACACTCTAGGTTAGGGTCACTCACAATGAAAAGGAATAGGTCCAAAGGTCTCACTAGGTAGCGCTGCCGGTTCCCTATACTCAACCAGGTCTGTAATATTGAAGGTAAAACTAATGCCCAAATCCGAAGGCAAGTCTAACACCTAGGCATTTGATCCAACCTTCTCTATCACTTTAAAAGGTCCGGCTCTGCGAGCATGAAGCTTCTTTTAGGCCTAAGCCTAACCAAGATAAAATCCACTACATCAAATTTTTTTGATCCATCTTCGGGAATTAGCCAGTTGTTTTAACATTAGTGCGGGTGGTGAACATGCTAGGCACATGCAGACTCCTAACAAGATGATGCAAAGGACTCAAACCTACACCTAGCAGACTCGACTAAAGAGGTTTATTAGGTCTTAACTACCACTTGGGCATGGGGGCATGAGTCATGGTTGATGGATGACATGCAGAAGAAAATTTGCTAGTAACTCCTAATAAGTGCCAGAGGGTCTGCCAAAAGTAGGTAGCAAATGGGATGGGCTCTATGGATCCTTGCAACCTAGTAACCTCAACAAAATGTAACATAATAGTTCTAGACATATGAGAAAACTCAGGAAAGGGTAGAAAATAGGAAGTGGGTTCAGAATTACTCTGGTAGGGTGGAGAAAAAGGTTCTGGGTTAGTTGGATAAAGTAGAATCAAAGAAGGCATATCAGGGACTAATCCTAGACTAATGAGGTTAACCTTATGGGGTTGCGATATATCTATGGGGTTTGTATAATGGAAGGATGGGTTATTAATCTCAGGAAAGAGGTCCTTAATGGGAACTATAGGAGGAGACTCATCCTGAGGGTACTGATTCAAAGAGATCAGGTCCTTAATAAATTCTTCTGGTTCTTGTATTTTAGGACTAGACTCTATAATTTGGCTCTCCTCTATGGTTTCCTCAGGTAAGGCTCTAGTAGCAGTACCTAGGTTCTCTTCCTCTATTTGTTCTTCCATTATAGCTTTAGGTTGGATATGATCAAGGTCAACTAGCTCTGGGTTGGTTTCTACCTGGGTATCTACTGGGTCAGCTAATTCTAGGTCTACTAAAGGTGTCTCCTCTTCTCCCTCATACTCATCCACTAGGCTCACATCAGCTTCATACACTTCCACGTTAATGTAAGCCTTGTCAATCTCAGGAATGGTTGGAGAAGGTCGGCTAGGGAAAAATTGGCTAGGTCCAGGTTTCTGATTATGGACACTAATCCTAGTAGGTTCAGGTTGCCTAAGGGGTAGTGGCTCACTACTGGGCTTATATTTAGGGGTGCTAATCCTATGGGGTTCAAATTGACTAAGGAAAACCTGACTAGTACTAGGCTGATACTTAGGGGTTATGGGTTCTCTGGGCTCATAGGACAAGGGTGCAGATCTATGGGTCATGGGATTATAGGATCTGGGGTCATAGGAATTTAGGTCAGTTCTATGGTCAGGTTCTAAGGATGGATCATGGTATGGAGTCCTCTTAAGGTTGGGCTCTCTATATGGGTCAGGATATTGGGTCCTCCTAGGGTTGGACTCCCTATATGGGTCAGAATACTGGGTTCTCCTAGGGTTGGACTCCCTATATGGGTCAGAATATTGGGTTCTCCTAGGGTTGGACTCCCTATATGGGTCAGAATATTGGGTGTTGGTTCTACTAGGCTCATAGGGTGTGGGTGCATAGGATCTTTGATCATGGGATCTAGAGTCATAGGATCTAGGTTCATAGGTTATGGATTCATAGGTTCTAGGTTCATAGGATTTGGAGTCATAAGATCTATAGGTTGTAGGTATACTAGGCTTATAGGGAGAGGGTAAATAGGATCTATCTTCCTGGTCTATAAAATCCTGATTGGGTCTTCTAGGACTAACCTTAGGGATTGGGTCATGACGATGGGCTCTCCTAGGTTCAGCCTCAAGGTATGGATCAGGGTTTGGGGTCCTCCTAAGTTGAGGGGAATTAGGATTTGGCTCAGACCGTGACCCATGGTTTTTTTCTGGGGTTCCTACCCGGACTTTTAACTGATCAAACCTATTGGAAAGATGGTCAATTCTATCATTAGTTTGAATACGAGACTGAGCTAACTGGGTCATCTGGGTAGTTATCTGGGTAGCCATCTGGGCCATTTGATCAGCTAGGGCTTTTATTTGAGCTTGTAAATTTTTCATGGGTTCAGACATTTGTGAAGGAGGTGGGTGATATGAAACTCCTGATCTAGTGCTCATGCAAGACTCGATCAGACCGACTATAGCTGACTAGACCTAAAGTCCAAACTAGATGCTCAATCAGGGTGGCAAACTAGCCTATAGTAACCCTGTACTCAGCCAGGCAGGTGTAAGGGGAGTGTTAGGTCCCTGATTGCCAATCCTAGACACCAATCAGAGATTGGCCAGGTAGGCAGACCAGCACACAAGCCCTTCAGGATTGAATCCCTAAACCACCGTTCTAGACACTGAGCACAAGGCACACACAGGTTAACTTGACACAGTGATCTAACACTAGCCCGGACCCGACCAGTTGGTGTCCCTAGCCCACTAGGGCAAATTAAGTCTAATTAATTTTAGGTTAAGGCTTGGGACCGAATGCAAGGGATGTGGTTTTGGGATAAGGAGAGGTGATCAAATCCTCCCCCCATCTGATATAGCAAGAGTGCCCTTAAAAGTAAATTATGCAATGATGTCAGGCAGATGAGGATGCAAATTAGGGTTTAGATATTTTTTTTGGTATTTTTGGAGAATATGTATTTTTTTTGGTATTTTTTAAATAGAAGAAAACTTGCAAATCATGGCCTAATATACTGGAAATATACTAAAATTAAGAAATATGCAAAAACTCCTAAACAAAACCCTAAAACTTCCAAACTTGTCTTGCTAAAAAAAACAGAGCCGAAAATTTGAAGGCCCTATTTCGGATTGCAGAAAATTCACAGGCCATAATAAAATCTGGAAAAATTTTTAAAATTACTTTGAATTATGATAAATCCAGGAAAATAAATTTCAGAATTTTTAGATTTTGTAACAGGGAGAAATAATTAAAATAACAGAGTATATACGGACTGAAAAATTACAGAAAACAAGCCCTAATCTAAGCTCTGATACCAAATGATGGGGAACTAATTGCATGCAATTTTTTTTGTATGTTTTACATGTTGAGTTAGGTGATTAATTCCCAAATTTCAGATCAAAATTATTTGTAGGGAATTTTCTATGAATTTTTGAAGATCAGCATGCAGATTAGGACCTAGAAAAGTAGCAAAGAAGGACCGCCGGGGCTGAGAAGCCTCGGTTAGGGCAAGTTCTCCTACAATAAAACTACTGGAGGTAGAGGGGTGTACCTGACAATGTCTGTGAAGATCGCAGCGAAGGGGTCTCTCGTTCCTCGACGGATGCGACCTGGAAAACCGAGCCAAAGACCCGCGGATACCCGGCTTTCTGCTCGGTGATCCGATTGAGGCTTGGCTGGAGTCGTTGGATTCGTAGGAACTCAGGGACCTGCAAACGACCTGTCAGGGGTTAGAAAACTCACAAAGGAACAAGAAAACAAAGTAAAAATAGCAAGGGAAGGCTTCTTTTGGAGTGGGCGTCCAGGGATCTGGAGGGTTTGTTGGCAGCAGGAAGATGATTGCAAACACCGGGAAGAAGAACTCTCACAAACCCCTTTATGCACACAGCAGGGTATCACACCACTCAATAGAAGAACTCAAGGTTTTCATTCATCAAAAATTCTCCTCATACAAGAGGCTAGGGTCCCTTAAATAGATCCTTAACCTTGGGCTCCAAGTAAGGGTACATAAGTCTTTACATAAGAATCCTTTTCCCTCTCAAACCCTAGCTAGAAAATAAGGAAATATTAGGTAGAAAAATCCCTAAAAATTCTCTTGACTTGGTCAACACTCCAAGGATGCCTAGGGGGGCGTGTTGGGCTTCTAGGAGCAGCAAGGGGCCGGCCCAAAGGGGCCCGGGTGCATGGGTTTGGGCCTCTGGAAGCTGGGGTGGCCTGGTAGCCAGGTAGCAGGAATATTCCCTGGTATCTTGCTTCTTAGGGGCTTGGGCTTGGCACCTGGGCTTGATTTCTTTGGGCTAGGATGTAGATGGACCTCTAAAATCATGGATGCCTTGGTATATGAATATATTTTGGCATCTGGAAGGGAATCTGGGCATCTGGAGGGCATATGCAAGAAATCAGGGTTTTCTGAATTTTCCTCCTAGGGTCTTCAAATCTTCAAGCTGGGTTGGACTTGGGCTATACTTCCATGTCTTCAATCTAGTTGGACTTGGTCTTTACTTGTATGATATAGTCTTGAGTCTTCAGTATGCTTGGACAGGACTCAAAAAAATAAAATTAGCTCAACATGAGCTGACTAGCATTGGACTGAACTAGCTCAACATGAGCTGACTAGTACAGAACTGAAATAACAACTAAAAATACTCAAATAAAAACTAAAATAGACTCAGATGAGCTAAGCTCTTATTATAGATGGACTCATAAATTATTGATCAATTTACAGAGGGTTGAAAAAGCCTCTGTCTTATTCTGGTGCCTTAGGTGTCCCCACCAATTCTCCCGGGGTGGGAGGAACTCGACCCTGTCGAGTGAAGGTCAAACTGGCTCACATATGTCTCGAGAAGGTCTGGGTTGAGGCATTGCAAGTCCTCACGAGAAATCCACGAATCGTCCGACTCTGGCCGGCCTTGCCATCGGATCAGGAAGCGTTGATAGTCATGGCCCTGGGTCGTGATGGCTTGATTGTCCAGGATACGCTCGATCCGTTCTACTCTCTCAGGCCAAATTTGTTTGTGGACACTCTAGGTTAGGGTCACTCACAATGAAAAGGAATAGGTCCAAAGGCCTCACTAGGTAGCGCTGCCGGTTCCCTATACTCAACCAGGTCTGTAATATTGAAGGTAGAACTAATGCCCAAATCCGAAGGCAAGTCTAACACCTAGGCATTTGATCCAACCTTCTCTATCACTTTAAAAGGTCCGGCTCTGCGAGCATGAAGCTTCTTTTAGGCCTAAGCCTAACCAAGATAAAATCCACTACATCAAATTTTTTTTGATACATCTTCGGGAATTAGCCAGTTGTTTTAACATTAGTGCGGGTGGTGAACATGCTAGGCACATGCAGACTCCTAACAAGATGATGCAAAGGACTCAAACCTACACCTAGCAGACTCGACTAAAGAGGTTTATTAGGTCTTAACTACCACTTGGGCATGGGGTCATGAGTCGTGGTTGATGGATGACATGCAGAAGAAAATTTGCTAGTAACTCCTAATAAGTGCCAGAGGGTCTGCCAAAAGTAGGTAGCAAATGGGATGGGCTCTATGGATCCTTGCAACCTAGTAACCTCAACAAAATGTAACCTAATAGTTCTAGACACATGAGAAAACTCAGGAAAGGGTAGAAAATAGGAAGTGGGTTCAGAATTACTCTGGTAGGGTGGAGAAAAAGGTTCTGGGTTAGTTGGATAAAGTAGAATCAAACAAGGCATGTCAGGGACTAATCCTAGACTAATGAGGTTAACCTTATGGGGTTGCGATATATCTACGGGGTTTGTATAATGGAAGGATGGGTTATTAATCTCAGGAAAGAGGTCCTTAATGGGAACTATAGGAGGAGACTCATCTTGAGGGTACTGATTCAAAGAGATCAGGTCCTTAATAAATTCTTCTGGTTCTTGTATTTTAGGACTAGACTCTATAATTTGGCTCTCCTCTATGGTTTCCTCAGGTAAGGCTCTAGTAGCAGTACCTAGGTTCTCTTCCTCTATTTGTTCTTCCATTATAGCTTTAGGTTGGATATGATCAAGGTCAACTAGCTCTGGGTTGGTTTCTACCTGGGTATCTACTGGGTCAGCTAATTCTAGGTCTACTAAAGGTGTCTCCTCTTCTCCCTCATACTCATCCACTAGGCTCACATCAGCTTCATACACTTCCACGTTAATGTAAGCCTTGTCAATCTCAGGAATGGTTGGAGAAGGTCGGCTAGGGAAAAATTGGCTAGGTCCAGGTTTCTGATTATGGACACTAATCCTAGTAGGTTCAGGTTGCCTAAGGGATAGTGGCTCACTACTGGGCTCATATTTAGGGGTGCTAATCCTATGGGGTTCAAATTGACTAAGGAAAACCTGACTAGTACTAGGCTGATACTTAGGGGTTATGGGTTCTCTGGGCTCATAGGACAAGGGTGCAGATCTATGGGTCATGGGATTATAGGATCTGGGGTCATAGGAATTTAGGTCAGTTCTATGGTCAGGTTCTAAGGATGGATCATGGTATGGAGTCCTCTTAAGGTTGGGCTCTCTATATGGGTCAGGATATTGGGTCCTCCTAGGGTTGGACTCCCTATATGGGTCAGAATACTGGGTTCTCCTAGGGTTGGACTCCCTGTATGGGTCAGAATATTGGGTTCTCCTAGGGTTGGACTCCCTATATGGGTCAGAATATTGGGTGTTGGTTCTACTAGGCTCATAGGGTGTGGGTGCATAGGATCTTTGATCATGGGATCTAGAGTCATAGGATCTAGGTTCATAGGTTATGGATTCATAGGTTCTAGGTTCATAGGATTTGGAGTCATAAGATCTATAGGTTGTAGGTATACTAGGCTTATAGGGAGAGGGTAAATAGGATCTATCTTCCTGGTCTATAAAATCCTGATTGGGTCTTCTAGGACTAACCTTAGGGATTGGGTCATGACGATGGGCTCTCCTAGGTTCAGCCTCAAGGTATGGATCAGGGTTTGGGGTCCTCCTAAGTTGAGGGGAATTAGGATTTGGCTCAGACCGTGACCCATGGTTTTTTTCTGGGGTTCCTACCCGGACTTTTAACTGATCAAACCTATTGGAAAGATGGTCAATTCTATCATTAGTTTGAATACGAGACTGAGCTAACTGGGTCATCTGGGTAGTTATCTGGGTAGCCATCTGGGCCATTTGATCAGCTAGGGCTTTTATTTGAGCTTGTAAATTTTTCATGGGTTCAGACATTTGTGAAGGAGGTGGGTGATATGAAACTCCTGATCTAGTGCTCATGCAAGACTCGATCAGACCGACTATAGCTGACTAGACCTAAAGTCCAAACTAGATGCTCAATCAGGGTGGCAAACTAGTCTATAGTAACCCTGTACTCAGCCAGGCAGGTGTAAGGGGAGTGTTAGGTCCCTGATTGCCAATCCTAGACACCAATCAGAGATTGGCCAGGTAGGCAGACCAGCACACAAGCCCTTCAGGATTGAATCCCTAAACCACCGTTCTAGACACTGAGCACAAGGCACACACAGGTTAACTTGACACAGTGATCTAACACTAGCCCGGACCCGACCAGTTGGTGTCCCTAGCCCACTAGGGCAAATTAAGTCTAATTAATTTTAGGTTAAGGCTTGGGACCGAATGCAAGGGATGTGGTTTTGGGCTAAGGAGAGGTGATCAAATCCTCCCCCCATCTGATATAGCAAGAGTGCCCTTAAAAGTAAATTATGCAATGATGTCAGGCAGATGAGGATGCAAATTAGGGTTTAGATATTTTTTTTGGTATTTTTGGAGAATATGTATTTTTTTTTGGTATTTTTTAAATAGAAGAAAACTTGCAAATCATGGCCTAATATACTGGAAATATACTAAAATTAAGAAATATGCAAAAACTCCTAAACAAAACCCTAAAACTTCCAAACTTGTCTTGCTAAAAAAAACAGAGCCGAAAATTTGCAGGCCCTATTTCGGCTTGTAGAAAATTCACAGGACATAATAAAATCTGGAAAAATTTTTAAAATTACTTTGAATTATGATAAATCCAGGAAAATAAATTTCAGAATTTTTAGATTTTTTAACAGGGAGAAATAATTAAAATAACAGAGTATATACGGACTGAAAAATTGCAGAAAACAAGCCCTAATCTAAGCTCTGATACCAAATGATGGGGAACTAATATGCATGCAATTTTTTTTGTATGTTTTACATGTTGAGTTAGGTGATTAATTCCCAAATTTCAGATCAAAATTATTTGTAGGAAATTTTCTATGAATTTTTTAAGATCAGCATGCAGATTAGGACCTAGAAAAGTAGCAAAGAAGGACCGCCGGGGCTGAGAAGCCTCGGTTAGGGCAAGTTCTCCTACAATAAAACTACTGGAGGTAGAGGGGTGTACCTGACAACGTCTGTGAAGATCGCAGCGAAGGGATCTCTCGTTCCTCGATGGATGCGGCCTGGAAAACCGAGCCAAAGACCCGCGGATACCCGACTTTCTGCTCGGTGATCCGATTGAGGCTTGGCTGGAGTCGTTGGATTCGTAGGAACTCAGGGACCTGCAAACGACCTGTCAGGGGTTAGAAAGCTCACAAAGGAACAAGAAAATAAAGTAAAAATAGCAAGGGAAGGCTTCTTTTGGAGTGGGCGTCCAGGGATCTGGAGGGTTTGTTGGCAGCAGGAAGATGATTGCAAACAACGGGAAGAAGAACTCTCACAAACCCCTTTATGCACACAGCAGGGTATCACACCACTCAATAGAAGAACTCAAGGTTTTCATTCATCAAAAATTCTCCTCATACAAGAGGCTAGGGTCCCTTAAATAGACCCTTAACCTTGGGCTCCAAGTAAGGGTACATAAGTCTTTACATAAGAATCCTTTTCCCTCTCAAACCCTAGCTAGAAAATAAGGAAATATTAGGTAGAAAAATCCCTAAAAATTCTCTTGACTTGGTCAACACTCCAAGGACGCCTAGGGGGGCGTGTTGGGCTTCTAGGAGCAGCAAGGGGCCGGCCCAAAGGGGCCCGGGTGCATGGGTTTGGGCCTCTGGAAGCTGGGGTGGCCTGGTAGCCAGGTAGCAGGAATATTCCCTGGTATCTTGCTTCTTAGGGGCTTGGGCTTGGCACCTGGGCTTGATTTCTTTGGGCTAGGATGTAGATGGACCTCTAAAATCATGGATGCCTTGGTATATGAATATATTTTGGCATCTGGAAGGGAATCTGGGCATCTGGAGGGCATATGCAAGAAATCAGGATTTTCTGAATTTTCCTCCTGGGGTCTTCAAATCTTCAAGCTGGGTTGGACTTGGGCTATACTTCCATGTCTTCAATCTAGTTGGACTTGGTCTTTACTTGTATGATATAGTCTTGAGTCTTCAGTATGCTTGGACAGGACTCAAAAAAATAAAATTAGCTCAACATGAGTTGACTAGCATTGGACTGAACTAGCTCAACATGAGCTGACTAGTATAGAACTGAAATAACAACTAAAAATACTCAAATAAAAACTAAAATAGACTCAGATGAGCTAAGCACTTATTATAGATGGACTCATAAATTATTGATCAATTTACAGAGGGTTGAAAAAGCCTCTATCTTATTCTGGTGCCTCAGGTGTCCCCACCACAATGCCTCAACCCAGACCTTCTCAAGAGATATGTGAGCCAATCTGATCTTCACTCGACAGGGTCGAGTTCCTCCCACCCCAGGAGAATTTGTGGGGACACCGGAGGCACCAGAATAAGACAGAGGCTTTTCAACCCTCTGTGAATTGATCAATAATTTATGAGTCCATCTGTAATAAGGGCTTCGCCCATCTGAGCCCATTTTAGTTGTTATTTGAGTCTTTTAAGTTGTTATTTCAGTTCCGTACTAGTCAACTCATATTGAGCTAGTTCAGTCCAGTGTTAGCCAGCTCATGTCGAGCTAATTTTATTTTTTTGAGTCCTATTCAACCATATTGAAGACTCAAGACCACATCATACAAGTGAAGACCAAGTCCAACCTGATTGAAGACATGGAAGTTGAGCCCAAGTCCAACCTAGCTTGAAAATTTGAAGACCCCAGGAGAAAAATTCAGAAAACCCTGATTCATTGCAGATGCCCTCTAGATGCCCAAATTCCCTTTCAGATGCCAAAGTATATTCATAGACCAGGGCATCCATGATTCCAGAGGTCTATCTACATCCTAGCCCAAAGAAATCAAGCCCAGGCGCCAAGCCCAAGCCCTTAAGAAGCAAGATACCAAGGAATATTCTTGCTACTTGGCTACCAGGCCACCCCAGCTTCCAGAGGCCCAAGCCCATGCGCCCAAGCCCCTTTGGGCCGGCCTCTTGCTGCTATTAGAAGCCCAACACACCCCCTAGGCATCCTTGGAGTGTTGGCCAAGTCAAGAGAATTTTTAGAAATTTTTCTACCTAATGTTTCCTTATTTTCTAGCTAGGGTTTGAGAGGGAAAATGATTCTTATGTAAAGACTAATGTGCCCTTACTTGGAGCCCAAGGTTAAGAGTCTATTTAAGAGACCCTAGCCTCTTGTATGAAGGGAGATTTTGATATATGAAATAAACCTTGAGTTCTTCTATTGCTTTGAGTGATTACCCTGCTGTGTGCATAAAGGGGTTTGAGAGTTCTTCTTCCCGGTGCTGCAACCATCATCCTGCCGCCAGCCAATCCTCCAGAGCCTTGGCCGCCCACTCCAAAATTCCTTTCTCATTTGCTGTTTTCCTTTATTTTCTTGATATCCTCTGAGTTTTCTAACCCCTGATAGGTCGTTTGCAAGTCCCTGAGTTCCTACGAATCCAACGACTCCAGCCAAGCCTCAATCGGACCATCGAGCAGAAAGCCGGGTATCCGCGGGTCTTTGGCTCAATTTTCCATGTCGCATCCATCGAGGAACGAGAGATCCCTTCGCTGTGATCTTCACCGGGCGCTTCAGACATTGTCAGGTACGCCCCCTCTACCTCCAGTCTTTATATTGTAGGAGAACTTGCCCTAACCAAGGCTTCTCAGCCCCGACGATCCTTCTTTAGTACTTTTCTAGGTTCTAATCTGCATGCATGGCTTCAAAAAATTCATACATAATTCCCTACAACTAGTTTTGATCTAAAATTCGGGAATTAATCACCTAACCCCACATATAAAACATACAAAAAGAATTGCATGCATATTAGTCCCGCATCATTCATGCATATTAGTCCCGCATCAATGAATCTTCCCTCTGCTCAACTCAAGCCTGTACATACACCCCTCATTGGTTTCATTGGGGATTCCGTAAGGGTGGAGGGGGAGATCACTCTCCCAGTCACTGCCGGGACACCACCTCGGCAGAGTACCATCATGATGACATTCACGGTTGTTAGGCTCCCTTCGTCTTACAACGTGATCTTGGACCGACCTGGGCTCAACCTTCTCGATGCTGTGGTCTCTACCAAGAATTGCTCATGCAATTCTCAACTCCGTGCAGCATCGGAGAGATGAGGGGTACGCCCTAGCCGGTGCAGCACTGCTTCCAAACCCTCCCCGGGGCCTAGGTGCCCGAGGAGGTTCTTGAGCCGGACGAGCTCGACCAGTGGGTCCAGGACCCCAGAGGAGGCCTGGCCGAGCGCCTACTTCCTTGCCAGCTCAGGGCCGACCTGACAAAGACTGTGCAGATTGGAGCTCAGCTGCCCGAGGAGGAGAAGGGTCCATTGCTGGAATTCCTGCGGGCCAACGCAAATGTGTTTGCTTGGACAACGGCAGACATGCCAAGCATACCCCCTGAAGTCATCACCCACAAGCTTAATGTCGATCCGAGGTGCAAACCAGTTCGGCAGAAGAAGAGGAGCTACGCCTCAGAGAGGCAAGCGGCCGTCAATGAAGAAGTTGAAAAACTTTTGACCGCCGGCTTCATTCATGAAGTGCACTATCCAAGCTGGTTGGCGAATGTGGTGATGGTAAAGAAGAATAATGGCAAGTGGAGGATCTGTGTGGACTACACTGACCTCAATAAAGCATGCCTGAAGGACAGCTTTCCACTCCCGAGGATAGACTAGTTGGTGGACTCCACATCGGGGCATAGGTTGCTTTCCTTCATGGATGCATTCTCCATATACAATCAAATCCGGATGCACCCGGAGGACGAGGAGCATACTATCTTCATCACTGATCGAGGGACATACTGCTACAGGATGATGCCCTTCGGCCTAAAGAATGCTGGAGCCACGTACCAACGTCTGGTCAACAAGGTTTTCACAGACCAGATCGGTCGGAATGTGCAAGTGTACGTGGATGACATGCTCGTGATGAGCAAGCCAAGCTCGGACTACATCGCCGACCTCGCCGAAGCCTTCCACAGCCTCCGGAAGCACCAAATGAAGCTCAATCCAGCGAAGTGCGCCTTCGGGGTGGCTGCAGGAAAATTTCTCGATTTTATGGTCACCCAAAGGGGCATCGAGGCAAACTCGAAGAAGGTCCAGGCGATCCTCGACATGGAGCACCCAACATCCAAGAAGCAGGTCCAATTCCAGACAGGGAGGATCGCAGCCTTAAGCCGATTCATCTCAAGGTCGGCCGATCGCTGCCTCCCTTTTTTCAAGGCGCTGCGCAAAATGCATGACTTCATATAGATCGAAGAGTGCAAGACAGCCTTTGAGGAGCTGAAAGAGTTCCTGGCCTCTCCGCCTCTACTATCCAGACTGGAAGAAGGGGAGGAGCTCCTACTTTACCTGGCGGTGACTCCAGGAGCTGTCAGCTCGGTCCTCGTCCTTACGGACCAGGACGGGTCCCAGAAGTCGGTGTACTATACCAGCAAAACTAATTTTTACACTAATCATGTCTGCTAAATGCCTCAAGCCATACTTCCAAGCACACCCCATTGCGGTTGTCACCGATCAGTCGCTGAGGACCATGCTAGCCCATCCCGAGACCTTCGGGACACTGGCCAAATAGTCCCTGATGCTGAGTGAGTTCGACATTATGTACCGGCCGAGGTCGTCATAGAAGGCCCAAGTCCTAGCCGACTTCGTGGTCGAATGCACGGGACTCCCCGAGGAACCGGAGTGGACGGTCCCTGAGACCCAAGCTGAGCCCGTACCACTAGAGGACCCCTTGATCCTCCACGTGGACGGAGCCTCCAACTCCTGTGGAAGCGGGGCGGGCCTCATCCTCACTAATTCCGATGGGGTGGTGATGGAATGCGCCCTCCGCTTCAAGTTTCCTGCCATGAACAACCAGGCAGAGTATGAAGCACTCCTCGCGGGCCTAAGGGTGTCCCGCGAACTAGGCATGCAGAACTTGAGGGTCTTCACCGACTCTCAACTGGTCGCCAGACAAGTCTCCAGGGGATATGAGGCCCGGGACCCCCAGATGGTGAAGTACCTAGAAAAAGCTCGTGCAAGCATGGCCGGCTTCCGTCACTTCCGCATTTCCCACATTTCCCATGGAGAAAATGCTCGGACGGATGCGCTGTCGAGGCTTGCAACCTTACCGGACTCATCCATGGGGCATGCCTGCATCGAGTACCTCGAGAGTCCAAGCTATGAGGGCCCTGAAGAGGTACAACAAGTGGCTCATGAGCCGAGCTGGATGGACAAATATGTCAAATACATCCAGGACGGCCTCTTACCAGAGGACCATCGAGAAGCTGGCCTCATCAAAAGAATGGCCACCCGTTTTATCTTGATGGACGGTCATCTCTATCGCCGATCTTATTCCTACCCCCTCTTGAAGTGCCTTAGACCCACGGAGGCAGCCTCCATGCTCCAAGAGATACACGAGGGCCTCTATGGGAACCATGTGGGAGGAAGAACTCTAGCTCACAAGGCACTACGACTGGGATACTTCTGGGAGACGATGAGGGAAGACACTTCTGACTTCGTCAAGAAATGTGACAAGTGCCAACGTCATTCCAACGTCCAGCACCTACCAGCCCTACCCATCTCTCAGCTGTCATCACCCAGGCCCTTCGTGCAGTGGGGGATGGCCATTCTGGGGCCATTCTCGATGGCGCCGGGGCAGCAAAAGTTTTTGCTGGTAGCAGTGGACTACTTCACCAAATGGGTTGAAGCCGAGCCGTTGGCTTGGATTACGGAAGCCAACGTCCGGCAATTCTTTTAGAAGTCAATCATCTACCATTTTGGACTCCCCAACTACATCATTACCGACAACAAAAAATAGTTCGACAACAAGGAGTTCGAAGGATTTTGTGCCGAGCATGGGATCCAACATCGGTTCACCTCGGTTGCACATCCCCAGATGAACGGAGAAGCCGAGGTCACCAACAGAACCATCCTCCAAGGGCTCCGCACCAGGCTGGACCAGGTGAAGGGCCGATGGGCGGAAGAGCTCCCAAGCATCCTGTGGGCCTACCACACAATGCCCAGAATGGCAATGGGCGAAATGCCATTCAACCTCGTCTTCGGCACGGAGGCAGTGATTACAGTTGAGCTCGGCGTGCCCACGCTCCGCATACAGTAGTATGACGAAGCACGGAACTCGGCGCACCTCCTCCTCAACCTGGACCTCCTCGAAGAAACGAGGGACAAAGCCTGGCTCCGGATGGCAGCATACCGGCAACGGGTCACCCGATATTACAACGCCCGGGTGAAGTTGAAGACCTTCCGACCTGGTGACCTGGTATTGTGTCGAGTTGAGGTGTCTCAACCCAGAGAATGCGGCAAACTCTCGCCAAACTGGGAAGGTCGCTACAAAATGGCCGAGGCCCTCTCACAGGGGGCCTACTACCTCGAGGACCTAGATGGTACCAGATTCCCCCGGACATGGAATGCTTGTAATCTAAGGAGAAACTATCAATAATGTAAGTTTTCCCTCCATTTGAAATAAAGGTCCTTTTCTTGTGCAATGATTTATTTACCTTGCAGGAACATCAAAGACCGGGGAAGCCCCCAGGCACCAGCGAGCACAGCTCCTCGGCATCAAAGACCTGGGAAGCCCCAAGGCACCGGCGAGCCCAGTTCCTCAGTATCAAAGACCTGGGAAGCCCCAAGGCACCGGCGAGCCCAGTTCCTCAGTATCAAAGACCTGGGAAGCCCCCAGGCACCGGCGAGCCCAGCTCCTCGGCATCAAAGACCTGGGAAGCCCCTAGGCACCGGCGAGCCCAGCTCCTCGGCATCAAAGACCTGGGAAGCCCCCAGGCACCGACGAGCCCAGCTCCTCGGCATCAAAGACCTGGGAAGCCCCCAGGCACCGGTGAGCCCAACTCTCTGGCATCAAAATTCAGGAAGGCATCTTCCGGTACCAACTCTTCGTGCCTAGCTCCAAGATGCCAAGGTCCGGAACCTCGACTCCCGGCACCAGAAATCCTAATCATCAACGTCCCCGAGCCCAGCTCCAGGATGCCTGCTCAAGACCGGAGCTCAGATCTCTGGCCAAGGACACCTCTGAGCCACGCAGCTCATCATCGACAACACCCCCGAGCCCGGCTCCACGACGATGGCCAAAGCCGAGTCCCGTCCTCCGCCAGGTCAGCTCTCGCAAGCCCGGGATGCCTAGGCTGGAGTCGAGCACGAGCTCCCACCCAAGGAGGACCCCTCGAGATCGGGACCCATGGTCACGAGTCGAGCTCATCCTCCTCCACCGCGAGGCACCCCTCCGAGCTCAGGTCCCCTGGGCTAGGCAGCATCGTCGCCAATCAAAGCCCGGAGAAAAGTCCTCCGTCACAAAGACCTGGGAAGCCCCCAGGCACTGGCGAGCCCAGCTCCCCAGCATCAAAGTCCGGAGAAAAGTCCTCCGACACAAAGACCTGGGAAGACCCCAGGCACCGGCGAGCCCAGCTCCCCGGCATCAAAGCCCGGAGAAAAGTCCTCCGGCACAAAGACCAGGGAAGCCCCCAGGCACCAGCAAGCCCAGCTCCCCGGCTTCAAAGATCGGATGACCCTCCAGCACCGATGGGCCCAGCTCCCCGGCAAAGGACCTGGGAAGCCCCTAGGTACTTAGTGCCTCCGAGCCCAACTCCAGGATGCCACGATCCATAACTCAGATTTCTGGCGCAGCAATCCTCAATCATCAATGTCCTTGGGACTGGCTCCGAGACACTAAGGTTCAAGACTCAGACTTCCAATTCCCGGGATCTCAGACTTCGACATCTCCGAGCCCAGCTCCAAGACGGCGACTACTAAATCATGGCCCTAAGCAACTAAGTCCAAGGCCAACATTCATCACCAGCATGACCTCAAGCTCAATGCCGGGTCCATGCCAGTCGAAGTCCTCGGCTCCCCTCTCGGACCTCCCTGCACCGAAAAAGAAGAAAAAGCAAAGAAAGGAAGCAGAAGAGAGAGAAGAGACATTCCACATTGCAGATAATAGAGACACAATGATTGCAAAAGTGAATTTCATTATCGAGGGAGTTGGTTACACTATCTTTCAGGCCCCAACAGGCTAGGTGACCCGGTCAAGAAGAAAAGAAAACAAAAAGAAAAGTACAAGTATAAAACGAAAAAATATCCTATCCTAAGGAGCTAGCTCCTTACCAGGGCGGCACATAGCTGGGATCCCTCCCTCCTCCACCTCCGTCGCTTGGGCATGCCCCTGGGCGAACTCCACTGGAGGAGCAAATTCAGCTGTTGGAGCCGCTGGGGCAGGAGCAGCTGCCTTCGGCTGCGGCGCAGGTGCTGCCCTCACCACCGTCAGTGTTGGCTCCCTGGGGCCGGGCATCGCTGAGGTCACTGAGGTACGAGCCTCGGTAGGAGCAGCTCCCTGCCTTGCCGCCACCATCGTCATTGCAGAGGAAGCCTTCTTCCTCGGGACTCGGAGAGCGGCAGCTGCTCCTCGGACATGACTCCCTGCAGCTGGGACCGGCAGTACGCGAACCCCTTGGTGAAGGAGTCCGTCGCTGCTTCCCGGAAGTCCTTGAGGTACTCCGGGGTCGCCTTGAAAGTAGCCACTACATTAGCAGCTACTTTCTTTATAGCCTCGGCCCAGCACCGGGCCTCCTCCAGCTGCACTCCCAGGTGCTCGGACTGACGGACAGCCACCGCTAGTCCCTTCTCAGCAGTTTCGGTGGCACAGTGGGAAATAGCGGCCTTCTCCTCTGCATCGGCAGCTCTCTTCTCGGTCGCAACCACCTTCTTCTCAGCGGAGGTGGCCCTCTCTCTGGCCGCCTTCGACTCGGCCCGGAGCTCCTTCAGTCAGGCCTGCTTGGACTCGAGCTCGCTATTGAGCTCCTTCCTTATTCTGGCTGCATCGGCTACTTCGGTCTGGAGGCTCTTCACCTTCTGGCCAGCCTCCCAGACCTCCGCATCCTTCCAGCCTACCTCTACCTTGAGGGACACGAGCTCAACTCCCTGCTCTCTGTCCCTCCTCGCCCAGTTGCGGCAGTAATCCCTTATAAGGATTAGCTCCCGCCCTTACTGCAGTGGGAAGAGCCAAATTAGCAACAAAATGAAGTAAAAGAATGCAAAAAGACATCAAGGTAAAGAGAGGCTACTTACAGCATATAGTTGGGCAAACGATGCCGTGATGACATCACCAAGGAGTCGCCCACTCCCCTCGCGCCTGTCGCATGACTGGACTGAGAAGTCCATCATGCGCTCTTCCAGGCTTGCATCCTTCATCAGGGACACGTTTGGGCCTAACCGGAAAGGGACTCGACGGTAGTCCCTCTCCTGTGTTCCTGTCGATTCGGTTCCTTCTGTGGCAGAAGGCTCCTTTGGCGCCAACTGGGAGATCGGCACCACATCGGACCGGACTTGGGGTGCCGGCCTAACTTCTCGCACCCCCCCGTCCTCCTCCGCGCTGGTGACCTCCGGGGTGGGGGGCGCCGACCTGGCGGCAGTGGCGGTTGACCTCACGTGGACAACCACCTCGGGCTCGGACATCGCTACCAGCTCGCGCTACCCGGAAGGCTCAGGGATGGGCTCGGCCGCCCTCTTCTGCCTGCGCTCCTGTATTGGTGCATCCGTCCCAGCCTACACCGGCCTCACCCCGTCCTCAGCTCGGGCTCTCTTTGGTGCTGGCTTGGTAGCCCCGGTGGCATGCTCTCGCTCCTCAGAGAATGAGAGAAGCTTGTCCATCGAGAACTTCATTGCTGCACCAAGATAGAAACAAGGTCAGACCTCAAAAAAAAAAAAAGAGAGAGAAAAGAAGAAAGAGAGAAGAGAAAATAAAAAGAGGGTGGCCAAGTGAAACTCACCCGACTCCTGCGTCGAGCCGGCCCCAGCCTCACGGAGATTTTGCTCAGACAGCAAAACCTTGAACGAGGGGATCTCCGTCGATCTGAGCTACTCATACAGTTCAACGTTGGCTGCCTGGACAGAAGAGTTCCTATTTGGGGACCGATCTGGGTCACTCGAAACCCAGTCGACCCCCTCTACGGAAGCAAAGAAAAATCTACTCTTCCATCCCTTGATGGAAGAGGGGAGGACAAATTTTATTCCTCGAGGACGGGAAGAAAGAGACCACCACCCCTCCTCGGTGAGGTGGCGTTTCAAGGAGAAAAAAGTCCTAAATAGGGAAAAATGGGCAACAATCCCGTGGAAGTGACACAAGACTATGAAGCTAAAGATTGTCCTGATGGCATTGGGGACCAACTGAGCCGGGACAAGATGGTAGTTGGCCAGAAATGAGAGGAAGAAGGGGTAAAGAGAAAAACGGAGGCCCCCAACGAAGGCCTCCTCATAAAAAGTGATCCGCCCAGGACCGCTAGAAGTCACCCGCTCCCCCGGACGAGGAACGGAGAGATGGACGAACTCGGGAATCCCAAAGGCTTCTCGGATGGCCAACAGATCTTCAGAGGTGATCGTCGAAGCGACCCCGCCAGGACCTGTTGACCGGAGTGACTCGGATTCAAGAACGGAAGCAGGAGGAAGGGCACGAACTAAGGCCATACGAGCAGGAGGAGAAGACCCGGCTTCCCTAATGGTCACTGGGCCCTGGACAGGCCTCCTGCTGAACTCAAACCTTGTCGCCTCCATCTCCTCGTCGAAGGAGGAGGGAGTCCTCAGCCAGGAGGGTCCGGCTTCGACCTGGCAAGAGGGATGGAACTCCGGACCGAAGCGATCCATGGAGAAAAGAAAGAAGGAAAAAGAAAGAAAGGGACAGGAGAAACCCTAAGACGACTCCTAAAGGACGAGAAAGTAGGGGCTAACTTGCAAAAACCCTAAGAAGTCACCGGCAACCGGAGAGGAAGAAGGAGGGGGAGAATACTCCTGCGGGATGCTGGGCGCGCAAAGTTTGAACGAGGAAGGTGCCCACCGCGTGTCAACCATCCATTGGGCCAGCGCGCCCATCCGACCGCAATCGCTCCGACTTCCATGCCCGCCTCAACGACTCCCCCTACGTGGCCACGTGGCATCCTCCCACAGGCTCATAGGACCGCAAAGCGAGGTGCCACCGATTTTGGCCATCATTGCACCAGATTTCCCCGCCTTTCCATGTCAGTGCCATAATTATGCCCTTCGTCCCAGGCACCGCATGCCAATGGGCCTCAGGCGTGGGGGGCAAATGATGGAGCCAGATTGCTGGTGTGGCACGGGGCAGTTGACGTGGCGCGAGGTAGCTGACATGGAGCCCCCATCAGACGCCACGACAAGCTTTCAACACGAGCGCCTTCGCCAGGCCGAGCTCCCTTGAAGCAACACCTCCGCCCGCCGAAGCCGAGCTCTGTCCTCTACCAGGTCCATTCCCGGAAGCCCAGAACACCTAGGCCGGAGCCAAGTCCGAGTCCCCACCCAAGGTGGACCCCTCGGGATCGGGCCCCGTGGTCAGGAGTCGAGCTCAGCCTCCTCTGCCATGAGGCACCCCTCCGAGGTCAGGTCTCCTGGGCTGGGCGGCACCCCAGTGCCGAGCTCGCCTAGAGCCAGGCCCCGTGGTCAGGAGTCGAGCTCAACCTCCTCCGCCACGAGGTGCCCCTCCACAGCTAAGCTTGGCCCGTCTCCATCCTGCCAAGCAGCACCAAGGCGAGTCCACCGAAGGCAAGCCCTACCCTTCCAGCTCGGCCTTCAGTTCAAACCACCATTCCAGCCGCCAAGGGAGCCATGCCTCCCCTCCGAGGACAGTGACGATACTCCCAAGGGCTGTACGACAACACCAACCATGCCGCAATCAATGCCCACGGTTGTCACTCACTCCAAAAAGGAAGGAAAGCTCACATCAAGGCACCATGCCCTCCACCGATCCACCGTACAATCGAAGAAAAGACCCGACCAGAGAGCGCGGGTCCCAAGACCGGCAACTCACCGATTGAGGCCTTGTCAGGCTCCCAGGAGGGTGACAGGCAGAAGGAATGTCAGAGATTTATGGAAGCTTCCTCAACTATCAAAACAGGAGAGACGTCCCTTCTACATCATGGTACCTCACCATACACGATAGCAAGGGGAGATTCCAAAGCAAACCAAGGTAGAAAATCCTGCCAGAGTAAGCAAAAGAGGTATCTGCATCTGATCCAGTATCACTACATCCATATTATACTTTTCAATTCAAGAACACCGGAGGAACTAGAGCAACACAAGGGAGGAAGGCTAGAGAGGGGGGGGCAAGACCACCTCGGCCAGCACCACTCCCAGCTCATCCTCATCTTCCACTCACACTATATTCACTCCTCCTAGCATGGAGCCCATCCAGAGGGGCTCGACCAGGAGGATCTGTTCCCATGGATCATCACTGACTTGACCGTTGGAGTGCCCCCACCGGAATCCCTGGCCCAGGTCGCTAACATTGCTTCCTTGCAGGTCCTGAGATGCCAGAGGCATTCCCAGGCGGGCGGACGCGCGACACCCGACTCCACCAACAGCTACGGGCCACGGCGATCTTGGCGGCAACACACTTCAATGTTTTCTTCTTCTTCCTCAATAAGTGCTTCAAGCTTCTAGTAGGAGATGGTGGAGACTTGAAGTCTGGCTTGAATGTTCTCATAGATGATGGTTGTACTGAACCATCATCTATGAGAGAGTAATTCCAGTAACCTGATGCACACCCGTTCTATGGAACTGTCGATGAACACCAAGTTAAAGGACACATTACTAACCCACTTAATGGGAGGCTAAGACACCATCAACTCTTTGACCTAGTCTTTTTTAGGACCTAATAATTTTAGAGGATTTTAGGTTGTGACAAATGAATAAGAGAAGAACATGGATCATCCTCCCACTGAACGAATCAATTTTCAGGAGGGTTGAATCAATTCAACAATTGATCCATGGGTACCTACCGATCAGTCAGACTGATCAACCTGGGTGACATGGGTTAACTCGAGTCAATGAGCTTTTATAATCAGTTCTGGTCGACACGACTGGCCAAGTTGGTGAGATCATGGATGAGTATCCATCATTAACCATCTTTCCTAGACACCAACCAAGTTGGCCAGGAAAGAGGTAGCCTCATACAACCATGATCACAATGCCAAACCTACCTCGACATCAACTGGTTTACCAGACTCGATCAAACTAGCCTAAAGACTCGGGCTTCCACGGAACCACTAATTAGATCCATTTTAGATGAATGGACTAACTTATCTAACTATTAGATAATTCTAAAAGAAGGACCTTAATCAACTTTTGATTAGTCTTCTTATTATCCAGTTCAACTAAATATAGGTCTAACCCAAATTATGGACCCAATTAGACAGCTAACCCAATTAACCCAATTGGCTTATTTAAATGATATTAGGTTTCATAAATCCTAAGTTAACTTGTCATTTAATTTAATCATACAATTCAAAATTGTTTGAATATAAGCCAATATTTTAATTAAAATAATTTTAATCAAAACATGTAAAACTCCTTTTACAAATAATTTCATACATCATATCTAGTTTAATTCTTTTATAAATATTACATTACCAAAAATAAATTTATAAGACATGCCAAAAATGTATCTGAATTAAAACAATTTTAATTCCTTTGATTTCCTTAAAGGATCCTTCTGAAGAGGCCATCACAGATGAACCGCATCGTGCCAAAGACACACAGTCATGGTGAAGGTCTAAACTAAGTTCCTAAAAGTACTCCCTAATCATACCCTATGATTAAGATACAGATACATTTCTATAAATTAAACATTTTAATCTACTATACATGCAACCAAGATATGTTACACCTGAACCTGGCTCTGATACCACTGGAAGCAAAACAAGGTTGCAAGTGCCTACACTAAGCATGCAACAACACAAGGAGAAGGTTGGTATTTTAAAATAATTTTAAAATAACAGTGGAAAAAACCTAATTCGTACAGGATCTAACATTTTCAAGATGCATATATAGGCAAAAGAAGGCATGAAATAGGCATGTAATATTTATAAACAATTTAATAAACCAAGATCTAGGTATGCATGAGAAATAAAAACAGAAATTTTACCTTATTCCTGCTTGGAATAAAGCAGGGATAACTGTTGGGATAACTGTTGAAATTTTACCTTATTCCTCAGTCTTCTTCTTCCAGCAATCGATTGGAAAGATTTTTACCTCTTCTCCAAGAGCAGTAAGCCCAAACCAAAAATGGGCAATACTTTGGTCTCTCCTCCAACAACTATAGCAAGGCAAAGTCTTGACAGAATTTGCTTCAATGGAGAGCTTATGGATCGTTCTACCAACAGCGTTGAAGTCCCCTTCACCCAGGAATTTCAGAACAGTAAATCTGCAACCAAAAACAGGGAAAACAAAAGCAGCAGCAATGGAGGTTGATGTAGCTCATAGGTGCTCAAGAGAACACCCTCTAAAGGGGGGACTTGCCTGGGCTTCCTATGATCCGGCTTCTCGCGTGATGCTAGTCACCGGAAAGCTCTTGAAATGGTTAGAAGGGAAGAAAAATAGAACACTATGTTTTGTTATTGTTTTATTCAAAACAAATGTTTCTTTGACCGATTGAGCACCAGTAAAATAGGGAATCATATAAGTTTTTCACTCCCAATCTCACAACAAAACCCAGGCCCAAAATCATCGGTGTAAAGGATGATGGAAGCTCTCAAAAGATAAGACACACACAATGTTTCACAGCCAAAAAAATATATTCAGCGTGAACAATGAAAATGGTAATTTTGGGAGCTGAGGAGACCTTCTAGAAATTCGATAGGCCACCATGTTTTAGAATGAATCAAATTTGTTTTCAATGTAGCAATGAAAAGCCAAAAAACTATGGTTTAATTCCAGCCAAAACAAGTGGAATCGGGAGAGAAAAAGTCATCTTAAATCCCCTATTCACCCAAGCCATTTATTACTGTGTGAATTGGTTCAAAGCCGGTTCACAACTGGTTCAAACATCACAAATCGATTCTAAACTGGTTCACAATACAATTAGATCAAAATCTAATTTATAAAAGGCTTGGTCAAGTTCTGGTCACCCAGGAACAATTTTCGGTGGACCCGAACACATTCTGATTGACCCAAAAGCAGGTCAATCCAAAGTATGCTCAATCAAACCGTTACCGAAATAATTTCTAATCATAAATTGGTACCTAGATCAGGGAGAAATTCTTTATGGTGTGTGACCTCATAGGTTCGAACCTAGGTGGTAGCACTGGAACAATTCCAGTACCAACACAAGATACCATCTAGCAATGGGTCCCGGCATCCGAATAGGTCGAAGATGCGAGAGCAATCAATCGAACCTCTGGCATATGGTTACCATATAATTCATCCCTTTGACCTCCAATGCTCAGGATAACCTAGGGTTAGACTGCTAACCCTAGCTGAGACAATCCACAACATGTCTCAACCTCGCAAGTCCAGTGACTCCTCACTAGGACTACCCCGGTCGAGGATTTGCTAAATTGAGACACTCCGAGACATTCAATCCAAACTATTTGGATAGGTCAATTCCATCTTGGTCCACCACTACTTCACAAGTACTTGCCTGTACCTAGAGACCTTCCATCATCGGATTAGAAATCTAGGTAGTCCAGCACCAAAGCATAGGGAGTTGCTTGCAAGCTACCATGATGACCTCAGGTCGGAGGGATACATATACCCATATCCAATCGTGAGTATCCTTTTGGCAGATAGGGGCTACACGGAGTCACGTTCAATGAGATATCATATATCCCACTTGTAAATCATATCAATGTCACCACACTCCTTTGGTTAAGAGGACAACCAAACGATGTGAACCACAATAACCTATACTTGATACATTGCCATCCAGTACAATGTATCCTTTGGTCGTGAACCTGGTTTAAGGACCACTCGATATATCCTCTCTATATCGAAGTCAATGTAGTCCTAAGGACTTCATCACATTAAAAAAAAGTTCATTACATGGAAAAGTCGGAATGTGATGAGCTGCCAAAATAATATTTATTAATTCATACAAAGAGTGCAATACTCAGCTCAACCACCTACAGCCTAGGCGATTGGCTTTGGGATACAATTCCCAATAGTGGGGGTCTCCTAGGGTTGGGCTCCAAGAATGGGTCAGGATATAGGGATCTCCTAGGATTGGGAGGTGTGGGCAAAGGTGACTCAAGTTTGGATTTAGTATGGGTCCTTCAGGTTCTCTCTAGGGTTCCTACCCGGTCATCTAATAGATCAAATCTATGGATCATTTGGTCAAACTTATGGTTCAATTGGGCATACTGATCATTAATGGTCCTTAGTAAGGTTCCTACGTCAGATTCCATGGTCAAGTTGGGTTGGGTTAAGACTATTGGTATTGGGTTCCTAGTCTAGAGGTCATGCAAACAAGCACACACATCGACTCCATGGTCAGACTGGGTTGGGGTTGAGACTGATGGGGTTAGACACAAATCGACTACGGTTTGCTAGACCTAGAGTCAAAGTAGAGTGGGTTAACTCAACTTACACCCAACTCAACACTTAATCCTTCCACTGGCCAGGTAAGAAAAGGGGTGGTGGGAGGCTCTCCCTGCTTGTCACAGGGTCCTAATTAAGTAACCACTAATTCTCTTAGGGCATTTGCCATTGGACCTCTAGCTTAGACACCAGCTTCCAGTAATAAGTGGAGGGTTGAATGCACTAGTTTTTCCACAAGACTCGAACCCGACCTGTTGGTATCCCTAGATCAATTAGGTTTCTAATTAATTTTAGTTAGGCTTGGGTTCTAATGCAGGATCGTTGTTTTGGGCTAGGGAAAGGTGATCAAATCCTTCCCCCATCTAACATAGCAAAATTGTCCTTAAGGTGATTTAGTTATGATGCAAGCACACATAAACCCTAATGCAATCTAAAATAAGAAAAATCAATTTTTTTTTTTTTTTTGTATTTTATGAGGTGGCAGACTTAAATTCTAGTTGATTAGGTGTGCAAACAAAAGTGGCTTGGGTTTGGAGGGGTTTGGATGTGAATTAAGTTCAGCCTTAAACTAAGCATGCAGAATTTCAGCAATCAGGGTTTCGGTTTCATGCAGATTTTGGTTCTATTTTTCAGATAAAAAAAAATTACAGAAAAATAAAGGACTAATCAAAGAATAATTGATGAAAAAATTAGAAAAAAACAGTAAGGTTATGATGAAAAATCAGACCTAAGTTTTAACTACTACGCAGATTTTAGCAAGCAGTTTTTTTTTTTTGTTAGGGTTTTGTTTTTACTATTTGTTTGTTTATTTTCGGATCTAAAAAATTCCACAAAAATAGCAGAAAAAATAGAGGACTAAACAGAGGTTAATTGGTGCAAAATTCAGAGGAAAACAATGACATTTTGATGGGTGAACAGCCCTAGGTTTTGACTAGTTATACAGGTTTCAGCATGCAGAAATTCTACCTACAACGCATAAACATGTCCTAAACTAGCTCTGATACTAAAAATGATGAGGGACGAACTCTAACAACCGATGCATGACATGAAGGGATGAGCATGAGAAAAAAAATAGATTAATGAGAGCAATTTTTTTTTTTATAATTTATTTTGGTTTAGTTCCTGAAAATAGCAAAGACTAGGTTAGGATTTCATGCAATAGTTAGAATCCTACCCACATGCTAGAACTATCAAACAGATAAAAAAATTAAGAATCCAAGGGTTAAGAAACACCTATTAGGACATGCTTTAGACTTCAATAAAATAGACTAAGAGAGAAGGGAAGGGATCTACATACCGACCAATGATTGCCTTGATGTCGCAGAAGCGTTTGCTCCTCTCAGATCGGCACCTGGTTGACTAAGTTGCTTTCTCGCGGATCCGTCGACTTTTTATCATATTGATTCGAGGCAAAGAAAACTTCATCCAGAGGTCTGTTTCTCCTGGGGGATCCTGCAAACGTCAAAGGTTAGTGTCAATGATGATGGAAAAAATATAAAACGAAAGATTTGGAAAAAAAGGAGAAGCAAGAGGATCGCCGAGGCTGATTGATGGCTTGAAGGATGATGGACGCCTGGATCCTTGGAGGGCTGCCTAGGGCTTGATGAAGAGGGCACCTGGAGGCTGAAGAGAGGTGGCCTGGTGGAGAGAGAAACTCTGGTAGCCAAGGCTTGGAGGATGGGGTGGTGGCTTGGGGTGGATGGGGTTTGGTGTGGGCGGCCAAGAGGAAAAGAGGTGGAGGGCATCCTAGGGTTTTATCTGGGATGGAGGGTAGCTAGGTTTTAGTGGAAGAGAGGGATGCTGGCGGCTAGGGTTTGCACACACAAGAAACAAAACAGGTCCCACACCCACTCCTTTCGGAGGCAATAATATATCAAAGAGAATCAATCAAATTTTATTCATGAAAAGAGATGAATACAAGAGGGGGAGGGGTGAGTATTTATAGATTCATCCAGGTTACATGACTTGAGGGCCAAGAAATTACAAACTTGTGGGCCAAGAAAACTCTTTTCCCTGTTGGACTTGGAATAGCTTGAGTCTTCTTGGACTTGGTCAAAGGGGCTCCTTATGGACTGGGATACCTCACCTGCTTGGGCTTGGACCTAGGGATGCCACTCCTTGTGGTCTTAGGCAGTAACTTCATGTGGATGGTCAGCCTCTAGGTCGACTTGGGCGCAAGAACTTCAGGTGGGCTTGAGAAGGCCTGGGGCACCAATGTATGCTGGGCTGAGGAAGGCTTGGGGTGCCAAGTGACTTGCTAGGTGCTTGTGGATTTGGGGCGCCTTCTCTTGGAGGCCTGGGGTGACACTGCTTCATTGGTCGGGCGGCATAAGTAGAGTCTAGATGTCTAGCTAGGTGATTTGAGTGGGGTCTGGGTCCTCCTCTTGAATATGACTTGAATGAAAGCAAATACAGGACTCAAATTGGCTTAATTGACTAGACTGAGTCAAAAGGACTTCACCTGACTTAGTGAACCCAACTGGCTCACTTTATTATAGGACTCCATGTCTATAGGACTCCATGTCTACAGGACTCAATGTACTTATCAAAAGAATTTTGACTGACTTTTCCAACACATGACTTAGAGATCTTCATTGAACCTTGAACTTCACTTCTACTCCTGATGTCCTCATTAGATGGGATTTAGGCGAGTCGGTGGCAAGTGGGTTCGACGAGAGTCTAGGAAAGAGCCAGACAAAGAGGATGAGCTTAGAGCCACTGAGGCAGGGCCATCAGGACCTGCTCCATAGTTTACTCCCTCTAGACCTGCACCAGCTACTGCTTCTGGATCTGAGCCTTCTACACCAAGTACTACTCATGCTCCAGCCACAGCTCCTAGAGATACTACAGAGACTGAGTCTACATTTAAGGAGCGGATCACAACATAGATTGTTGGAGTTCGAGAGGAGGTTTTAGGGCTATCTGTTAGGACCACCAGATTGTAATTGGAGCTACATGGATTAAGGACCCACACTGATGAGCAGCTCACAAGTATTTGACAGACGATGGAGGCTGGTTTTACAGAGATCAGAGACATGTTGAGATCATTATTGCCTCAAGCAGGACCTTCAACTCCTCCACCTCCTCCTCCGCCTGCAAACAATGATGACCATGATGATACACATGATGACACTACCGGTGGTGATGCTACTCCTGATGGTGATGGTGGTGCCGATGCTGATGGTGATGGTGACTCTGACAGTAACGGTGGTGATGAGGCAGGAGATTATCATATTATCAATATGGAGGATCAGACACCACTATTCCTGATCAGACTCTGGATGCTCCTATTGATGCTCAACTTGACTCTTCTTCAGCTTATGAGACTCCTGCAGAGACACTTGCTACCCGTACCATTAGGACTACAAGAGTCATAGGCAGATCTAGCCCTTCCCTTAAGACTAGGAGCATGCTGCATAAGACCCCTAAATCTACATCCTCTAGGGTTATGGCACCTATAGTGTTAGAGTTCCCTTCTGATGAGGATTATCCCCTTGGATACTTATCTATACTTCATGTAGTTTCATTTTAGGTATCATGTATGTTCAGTATTTCCATCTTATGCTTGTAGTTTTCTTCAATTCATGTTCTGTTATGTTATGTCATGTTATGTTATGTTATGTTATGTTATGTCATGTATTTCCTGTTGTACCGAAACTGTTTATCAATGAAAGTTATCTTTCTTAATTATGAAATTTGCTTCATTACTCTCTTTTTTTTTGTCTATTTAACAATCTGTTTTGACAAATGCACAAATTTAGGGGAAGCAGCCCCTTTTAATGCTTAATGATGATAAAAAGGAGGAGTAGAAAAGGTTATATAAGCAACTTTGTCAAAAAATTTTCAACAATTCATAAGTTACTTAAGATAAGGGGAGAAAATGGAGATATTCTGATACCAATTTTGAGAAAACAAATCTTGGAACATTGAAAAAAACCAATGATCTGATACTTTTCATCCAAATGCTTGCATGAACTTTGATTGTGAAGCATATCTGATGAATTGATAAATGTGCAATGTGCTTAAATTTTTTGATACAATAGTCAAATTTTGAACATAATTGCTTATATACTCAAAATTTTATCATCATCAAAAAGGGAGAGATTGTTGGCTTTGGCTCCTTGATTTTGATGAACAACAAAACATTGAGTATATGTTTGGACTAATGTTTCAATTGGAGTATGAATTTCAAGACATAGGTACATCAATTTCTTCACTCAAGAGTATCAAAATTGCTAACATCAAAGCAAGATAAATTTCAATGTTTAAGTTATCTTCTCACCTTGGAATATTGATAAAATGATCACTTTGGTCTTTATGAAGATGAGTCTAAGAGGATATTGGATAAATTTTTGAAATTTCAGAGTTTGGTATGCAGTTTTGAAATGGCACAGAGCAAGTGTCGACTCAAGGTATCGACTTATGGACTAAGTGTTGACTCAAGGAGTCGACTTATGAAAAAAGTGTCGACACTTGAAAAGTCTGGCATGCAGAGTTTTAGATGGCATGCCAAGTGTCGACTCATAGGTTAACTCACAGTTTCAAGTGTGACTCACAGGTCGACTCACAGATTGACTCACAGCCCGAGACAAAAAATGGACATAACTATGTATTTTCTAGAATTTTTGTCAAGTGTTGACTCAAGAGAACAACTCACAGACTCAAGTGTTGACTCACAAATTCAAGTGTCGACTCACAGGTCGACTCATAGCCTGAGACCAAAAGTGAAGCAGAATATTGGAAATTCAAATTTTTACTCAAGTATCGATACAAGTATTGACTCATAATTCCAAGTGTCCTAGATCGACTCATGAAGAAATTCAAGTGTCGACACTTAGTGTGATGGCTAGTTTTTCAGAAGTTTAGAATTGATTCCAAATGGATCTAAATGGCTAGTTTCTTCACTCTAATAGTCTTTAATGATTTTTTCAGTGATTTTGAGCTAGTTATCACTCACCAAATTCATTGAAGATATGAACAATAAGAAGAGACAAAGTTTATCTTTTTAGAAAAGACAAGTGTGAGCTTTAAAGCAGATTCCACCTGAAAAAGCCTACTACTCATCTTTGAGCCTTCAAATCATTTGCCAAAAGTGTGCATTCAAAGATTCCAAGAAGGAGACAACTCAAGCATTCAAGAAGAGCTTCAACGATATTTATTTCTGCTCATTTAGGAGCCATTTCTTGTGCTTATTTTTGTATACTTGATTTTATTTGTTGTTACTAGTTTCAAAGGTATTGAAACTAGTGTTAAAGGTTGTTGGTGAGCCTAAGAGACAAAACCAACTAGGATTTAACTTGTGAGCCTAGATTAAAAATAAGTTGTAAAGGTTGTTGGTGAGCCTAGGTGACAAAACCAACAAAGGTTTAACTTGTGAGCCTTAGAAAACAAGTTGGCTATAATCTTGGATAGATTATAGTGAAAATTTTCAAGAAAAAGCTTAGAGAGTGGATGTAGGTGCCTAGAGTGCACCAAACCATTATAATCTATGTGTTTGTGATTACTTGCTCATTCCTCTACTTGCTCTTTATTACTCTGCATTTAATTTGCTACTTCTGCTACATATCATATTGAGCACAATTACTTTGTTACTCAAGCACTCTAAGTTTAGCACATAACTATTTAAATTTTTTAAAATACCCAATTCACCTTCCTTCTTGGATTACTTCGCTGGGCAACACATATACTGAAATTATTTTTATATTTTATATTCTAAACATAAAAATAAACCCTAATATATTAATTATAGATAAAAAAATAATAAATTAATAAAGACTAAATCACTAGAAAACAAATCTAATTATCAAAATAATTTTAAGGATTTTCCTTTCACCTCGTTCATATGATATAACCATAAGCAATAACCCTACACACCATAGGGTATCCCATGAAATGGGAAGAGAGGGCCTTTAAACCCTACTTTTTTCTTATGACCAGACAGCCATAGTGATCAACTTAATTTAAAGTAGTTATTTGGATTAAGATTACATCTAACAAGCAAGGTCTACATCTACATATCATGTTATAAAAACTGATCGCTTTGATACTACTATTGGAAATTGTCTAGGATTTTATACATGATTTTTTTATAATTTATAGTAGAAATAAATTTGATTTAAAATTATTTTAAATAAAAAATTATGCATATAGATCAAATCTACAAAATTCTACAAGGATTATAATATGATATGCAATATAAAAAATAAAACTAGTATGCATCGATCTAACCGATACATGCTGTAGATTATATCTATAAATAATATAAAATCTAATTTTATATCTAATCGTGGGTTGATAATCACTACTATTGATGACATGTGGTAAAGACTCTTCATGTCACTTCATAGCCATACAAGATGTCTGGCCTCTATGAATTATCCACATGAAATCCCAATGTGATCAACCTTCTCGAACTACTAGATCCATGTGAAGGCCATTGGATGGCTAAATAAAAAATATTTTTAAGATGTTCTTGAACCCTCAAAGAAGATCAAAAATTGGAGGATAAAGAGGATCAAGGATGGAAGAAAAATAAAATCTAAAAGACTCTCTTTAATTTTCTTTTTCTCTCCCCTTAGAAGACCTAGCATTAAAATCTAAGAAAAACCCCTTCATGCCTATCTTGGTTTTCACACCCCCTCCCTCTTATTTTTTTGGCAATTTTACTTTAGATTTCACCCTATAATAGACCTCTTAATGTTTCACATATGATTAAAATCTAAATTAAAATTGCATTGATTAAAAAAGGATTTAGATCAGGATAAGGTAATATAGTTTGAATAGAACTAAGAGTTAATTCAAACTAATTCTAATCTAAATATAAATAAGGGTGGATGAAAAAAACTAATTTTTTAATATATAAATCATGAAAACAAATTTAGGAAGGTATGGAAAATTTTTAGGGAAGAAAATAAGTTGGACTAGGTTAGGGATGGACCAAGATTTGACCAAAATTGGTTAGGAACCAAAACTAATTTGGTTATAACTAATTTAACTAATTTGAATCCAATCCAATTAAGTTTCAATTAAATTTAATTAGATTCTAATCAAATCCAAAATTAACTAAGCTCAAGTTTGAATCAAATCAAAATTAGAAATTCCTAGTGATTAAATCATCGAATAACCTAATCAGATGAAACCCAATTAAACTAGATTCAATTAGGCTTGACCTAAACTTCTTTGCTCAATCAAATTGAGCCAATTAGCAATCTAATTACTAATTAATCCTTCTATAATTATTTAATAATTAATTAATTATTAATTTATAATATTTATATAGGATTAATCATTAATCATATTTATAATTTTATTATTGAATGATTCTTAATCATTAATCAGCCATCACGATCGATCAAAAACTTCTTATGTATTTGACTTCATAGGTTCAAATACTAAGTCATAGCTCAGAAATCAATTTCTAAACTAATCAATGCAACCATATAGTAATGGTGTCTAATATATGGATAAGTCGAATGTTCGCAAAGCAACATTCCAGAATCCAAGCATATGGTATCGAAAAAATTTATCCCTTTAACCTAATGCTTATGATGATTTCAGAGTCAACTGCCAACTGCTAAATAGTGCATCCAGATATGTCTTAACTTAACAAATCCTATGACCCTCATAAGGATTGTCTTGGTCAAGGTCTTGCTAAATTGAAATATAGTAGAGCATTTTCTTCAATACCTTGGAGTGGTCAATCCCATCTTGACTCATCACTACTTAATAAGTATTTGACTACACCCAGTAACCTTCTATCACTAAATTAGAAATCCAGGTTAGTCTAGAATCTAAATATAATGAGTTGCTTGCAAGTCATCATGGTGATCTCAGGTCAGAGGGATACTTATATCCATTTCCCTCCAAGAAATACTCTTGACAGCAAAATAATCTATAAAGTTGGTCATGTTCAGTGTAGTATATTTCTACACTCACCTGCATGCCATACCAGTATCTTCACACTCTTTGATTATGAGTACAACAAATCCATATGGCATACAACAATTTATGCTCGAGAAACATTGTCGCTCTAGGTAACAACATATCATTTGGTCATACACATATTTAAGAACTACTTGATAAATCTTTTTTATCAAATTGAAGTAGTTCTAAAAATTTTACCTCAAAAGAGTTCAAAAGAAGATGCAATAAAAGATGAACTACCAAAAATAACTTTTATTTTATTAATGATTCATGTATAAATTATAAAGTGCCCAATTATCTACAATCTAGATGATTGGTTTTAAGATACATTTCTTAACAAAGATGGTCCTTATGATGAGAAGGTTTAGGAGATTTGTGGGCAAAGGCAGATCAAAGTATAGAAGGAGATACTTGGCTAAGGGGGATCCAAGTAAGAAAAATAAAAAAAAGGACAAGGATCGATAGTCCATATACTATGAGAATAAAAAATTGGAGGATTATCGATCAGACTATCTTATATTAAAAAAGAGCTACAAGAAGAGTAAGAAAAAAAAAGTTATGGTTGCTACATGGAGTGACAGTGATAAATTAAACTCTAATAAAAAGGAAAAGCAAACAAAGTCAGCCAACTTATGCTTAAGGTATGCACCAAACCTAACACTTAATTCACATTTGATGAATTGCATATAGCATTTTATGATTTACTTGCTGAATTTAAAAAGGTTGGATTGAAAATCAAGTCTCTTAAACAATCAAATGTTGTGTTACAAAAAGAGAAAACTGATGTCTTAGAGAAAAATAATACTTTGCAAAAAGAATTATATAATGTTCTTGAAAGAAACAAGGCTTTACAGAAAGAGAAACAGGAGCATCCTGAAAAACTTAAAACTTTAAGGAAAAAGAATAAAAATCTAGAATTAGAAGTTCAAAAACTCAAACCTTTGGTTGATAAGCTAACATTAAGTTCAAATAAACTTAAGTTAATTCTTAAAAATTAAAGAGAATCAAATGATAAAGCTAGAATTAGGTATAACTCAAATTTTAATAATAGATTTTCAACATCTAGATATTTTGCATCTAAATTTTTAGCACCTAAAGCTTTACAGAAAACAAAAGTTGTTTGTTTCTGTTGTATTGGAATTGGGCATAAAGTTTATGAATACTGTTTAAGAAAGAGAAATGGAAGTAGAATTAAAAAAATTGGATTCCTACAAGAATCATGATGACTAATCCCAAAAGATCCAAGAAAGCTTAGATATTTAAAAACCTTACTTGATTTATTTTATAGGAATGTCTTGTAGTCCAAGAATCTAAAAGAAGATGGTATTTGGATAGTGGCTGCTCAAGGCATATGATAGATGATAAGGAACAATTTCACATCCTAGAAAAGAAAGAATATGGCATTATAACCTTTAATGATAATTGTAAGGAAAAAGTCATTGGCATTGGTAAGATTAAAATTATCCATTCTACATTCATTGAAAATATACTGCTAGTAGATAAATCGAAGCATAATTTATTGAATATTAGTCAATTGTATGACAAAAGCTTCAAGATTTTGTTTGAATCTTCAATGTGCATAGTTACTAGCTCCTTTGATTCAAGCATTAAGTTTGTAAGATATAGACTTGGAAATATATTCATGGTAGATTTGAATGATCTAGTCATAAAGAGTAGTACAAGTCTAGTAGCCATGAATGCTAAAATCATGAAAACTAGCTGACTTTGACATAGAAGACTTGGATATGCTAGCATGCATATATTATCTAAATTAATCTTTAAAGACTTAGTTAAAGGTTTGTCAAAACTGAATTTTGAAAATGATCATTTATGTGATGCATGTCAGTTTGGTTAATAAACTAAGAGGTGTTTTAAATCTAAAAATATTGTTTCAACATCTAGACCCTTAGAACCACTATATATGGACTTATTTAGATAAACTAGGACCACAAGCCTAGGAGGTAAGAAATGTAGACTTATGATGATAGATGACTTTTCTAGATTTACTTGGATACTATTTTTAGCACATAAAGATAAGATATTTTACTTTTTTTCAAAAACTTCATAGAAAATATTTCAAATCAGAATTTTTTTTAATTATTTTAATAAGTGATTATGGTACAGAACTTGAAAACCAATATTTCAAAAAATCTTGTAATGAGCATGACATTGATTACAAACTTCTCAGCTCTAAGAATACCATAACAAAATAGTTTTATGGAGAGGAAGAATAGAATATTGGAAGAGATGGCCAGAATAATATTATGAGAAGAAAGTTTTTCAAAGTACTTTTAGGCTAATGTTATGAACAATGCATATTACATTCTTAACTGTATTCTTAATAGACCTATAAGAAAATCCCCTATGAGCTTTGGAATGATAGAAAGCCTAATATAAGTCATTTTCATGTATTTGGTTATAAATATTTTATCTTAAATAATGATAAAAATATTCTTAAAAATTTTGATACAAAATTTGATGAAGTTATATTTCTTAGTTATTCTACTTCAAGTAAAAGAACCTTGATTATAGAAGATCTATTCATATTATCTTTGATGAATCTAACCCTTCATATTATCTTTGATGAATCTATTCATATTATCTTTAATGAATATAATCTTTCATCGTCTAAAAAAGAAAAGTGCATAGACAATGATGCAGGTATATTGAATGAAGGAACAAAAGAATTGAGCTTAAAAGATTAATAAAATGAAGAAGAGAAAGTAGAGGTAAGCAAAGAGCATGGTGACTTGCCTAAGGAATGGAGGCATGTACATCATTACTTTAAGAACTTAGTTATGCAAGGGAAGAAGAATTAATTTGAAAGAAACAATGTATGGAAGAATCTGATATTCTTTCTTGGACTTCAAATTAAACAAACAAAGAAAGTGATCTTCATCAGCCAAACCAAGTACATCAAGGAACTATCAAGTAAGTTTGGGATGGAATCCACAAAGAAAATTGGCATACCAATGAGCCCAACCTATAGGCTTGACAAAGATGAAGAATGAAATAGCGTTGATCAAAAGATATATCAAGGAATTATTGGATCTTTGGTATACTTAACTATTAGTAGACTTGACATACTATTTAATTTATGTATATGTGCTACATTTCAATCTAATCCTAAAGAATCACGTATTCTTGCTATGAAAAGAATCATAAGATATCTTAAAGGGACATCTAATTTAAATTTATGGTATTCTAAACATTCATTATTAAATTAAACTATATATTCTGATGCTGATTATGATAGATATAAAATTGATAGAAAGAGCATAAGTGGTATATATCAATTTCTAGTGTTGAACTTAATCTCATGGCATAGTAAGAAACAAAACTCGTAGCACTATCAACAAGGTAGAATATGTTGTTGTAGGAAGTTGTTGTACTCAAGTACTTTTGATTAAGCAATAACTGGAAGACTTTGATATTAAGCAAACTAAAACTTTAATTAGATATGATAACATTAGTACTGTTAATTTGACTAAAAATCTTATTCAGCACTCAAAGAAAAAGCATATAGAAATTAGACATTATTTTATTAGAAATTATTAACCAAACTAACAACCCAAGAGGGGGGTGAATTGGATTTTCAAAAATTTAAAATAAGTATATGCCTTTGAAAGCTTTAATCAAATGTGAGCCAAGTTTAGTATGGTTTGTAGAAGCTAAGAGAGAAAATAAGAGAAACAAACAATCACACAAACATAACAAATTTATAGTGGTTTTGAGTAATCCCAGCTCCTACGTCCACTCCCCAGGATCCAGTTGGGATTTTACTATATTTTCACAAGAATATAGTCAGATTATTTTATCTCAAGTTCACAATCCAAAATCCAAGTACAATATTTGTTTTAAGAGATTACAAACAACCCGATTGGTTTTCCATAGCTCACCAATCAAAACCCAAATACAAGTTTGTTTTTTACGCTTACAAACAAACCAATTAGTCTTCCAAGGTCAACCAAGCAAAACCCAATTCAAAGTTTCAGCTTTCTATTTAAACAAACAATAATTCATAAATATAAAATTGAGCAACAAAAAATAAACTCTAAAAAGAGCTGATTATTGTAGTTGAAGCTTGATATATAGCTGCTCAAGGGCTTCAAAAGTTTCTCTTTAATGCCCTCTTCAATCCTCACTTTATGCTTCAAGAGGTTAGGTGGGAAGAAGTTGATGAGTTTCTCTTAAGTTTTCAATGATTGCATAGAATATTCTTTTTGTCTTCAATGATTGAAAATAATGCTCAAGTTCTGGTTCAAGTATCTTCAATGAATATTCCTTTTGACGTTAATCCAAGAATTTATATCTTTTTAGATATTCTTCCATATATTTAAAGTCATTTCTAGCCATTTATAACCATTGGAAATTAAAAAATAGTTATTAGAAATCTTAAGAATTAAATTCTACAAGTTCTGGAACTAGCCATTACTATTGCAATCCATAGGATAAGAGTCAGCTCATAATAAGGGAGTCGGCTCAAATCAGCAGCATCTAGAAAACTAGGTTTATATCTCCCTGAGAGAAAATGCTTGCAGAACAGGAGTTGGCTCTTCTGAATCATCTTTAAAAATTTATTTTCTATCCTTCTTGAGAGACGAGGCTCATAGAATAGGAGTCAGCTTATTATCATAATATCCAAAAGATCAAGTTTCTGCCTATCTAATAGAGAAGACATGTAGAGTAGGAGTCGGCTTTTCTGAACTATGCCAGTCCCATGCCATGCCAAAGTCAGCTCTTCTAGTGTGAGTCAGCTTTTGCAGCCTATTCTTCAAAACTTCAAGAAATTGAAATGATTTGACTCTTTAAAGCTTTCAAGTATCTTTTAGGTGATTCTAAAGATTTCTAGGAATACACATTGTCTTGCAAACTATTTAATTTTGGGAAATAACTTCTCTACTCTTTCCATGAAATAAAAAATCTTTCAAAGCATCTAAGGAAACCTAATGAGTACAAGTGAACTTTTTATACTAAAAATATTTCTAAGGATTTATAAGAGCTCACCACACACATCCCAATTGCTACTTAGAGTTCTTAAAAGGATTATCATTGATATAAATGAGCTTACTAACTGTTTCAATGTTTAATAAAATTTTTAATTGAATGTTGTACATTGGAAAGTTCTCTATAAAAATATTCTTAAATATTTGAAAAGTATTAGTATAAAATTTGTGCTCCAATACTTTGTAATCATCAAAATCATTTCTAGGATCAACAATCTCTCCTTTTTTGATGATGACAAAATACTGGACATGGAGATTAAAAGCTTCATAATTCAAGAAAATATATCAGAGTAATGTATATATTCATGTATCAGAATATATATGTTATGTATCTAAACATAGAAATATTCATATATCAGAGTATATATAAGTTATAGTATTGGAGTTTAAGTATTTAAACAATTTAGAGTTTATATGATTGTAGCAAACCATATTTATATCAGAGCTTAGAAAAATGTATCTAAGCAAGAAAAATGTGTTAAGATTGTTGAATTAAATGATCATAATGGGAATAAGGATTTTATTAGAGTTTAAGACAGTTAATGCTCCCCCTTCCAATTTCAATTATATGCTCATTTACTCTTCTAGTTTCCCATCTCTTTTAATCTTAATTCATCAATCTCATTTATAAGCATGTATGTGTATCAGGTTTTTAGTTTGTAATCTCAAACATGCACATTCTCATTCTCATTCTTGTTCTCAAATTTATTTTTCCATTTTTGTTTGAAACTTTTAATCTTATATACATTCTTTCTTCTCCCTCTTTTTGTCATCAGTAATGAAAATCAAGAATAGTATGAAGAATATCATATGGAATGGCATGATACAAAATGATACCACAAATATCATTAGCACATATGCATATATCATTTTGAGAAATATATAATGTATCATTCAAAATGTTTTAGTTATAAAATTTGATACAATAAAGGTATCAACATACACCATGAAATACAAAATGTTCACTACAAAAATAAGAAAATACATGGTTGAAATCCTAATATTTAGTCACTATCACTATTCTCTGGAATATTGACAATGAAAGAGGCATAAGTCCTAGTAAAGTGGACAGGTAAAGGACTTATAGAACTATAGGTCCAGAAAGCTAGTCCTACTCTAAGTGGATGAAATCTTGTGTCAGGTCAGATTGTGGCACTAAATGGTGGCCTAGGTGTAGCTGCAAGTTTAGGTGGAGGCTAAGGTCTAGGTCCCTGACTGGATGAAGGACCAAAAGTAAATCTAGAACTAGTGAATCCCAACAAGACACTATCTAGCTCGGACTTGATGTGTCTGATTGGTGGGGACACCGGAGGCACCAGAATAAGACAGAGGCTTTTTCAACCCTCTGTAAATTGATCAATAATTTATGAGTCCATCTGTAATAAGGGCTTAGCTCATCTGAGTCTATTTTAGTTGTTATTTGAGTATTTTTAGTTGTTATTTCAGTTCTGTACTAGTCAGCTCATGTTGAGCTAGTTCAGTCCAATGCTAGTCAGCTCATGTTGAGCTAATTTTATTTTTTTTGAGTCCTGTCCAAGCATACTGAAGACTCAATACTATATCATACAAGTGAAGATCAAGTCCAACTAGATTGAAGACATGGAAGTATAGCACAAGTCCAACCCAGCTTCAAGATTTGAAGACCCCAGGAGGAAAATGCATAAAACCCTGATTTCTTGCAGATGCCCTCCAGATGCCCAGATTCCCTTCCAGATGCCAAAGAATATTCATAGATAATGGCATCCATGATTCCAGAGGTCCATCTGCATCCTAGCCCAAAGAAATCAAGCCCAGGTGCCAAGCCCAAGCCCCTAAGAAGCAAGATACCAGGGAATATTCCTGCTACCTGGCTACCAGGCCACCCCAGCTTCCAGAGGCCCAAACCCATGCACCCGAGCCCCTTTGGGCCGACCTTTTGCTGCTTCTAGAAGCCTAACACGCCCCCCTAGGCATCCTTGGAGTCTTGACCAAGTCAAAAAAATTTTTAGGGATTTTCCTACCTAATATTTCCTTATTTTCTAGCTAGGGTTTGAGAGGGAAAAGGATTCTTATGTAAAGACTTATGTACCCTTACTTGGAGCCCAAGGTTAAGGGTCTATTTAAGGGACCCTAGCCTCTTGTATGAGGAGAATTTTTGATGAATGAAAACCTTGAGTTCTTCTATTGAGTGGTGTGATACCCTGCTGTGTGCATAAAGGGGTTTGTGAGAGTTCTTCTTCCCGGTGTTCGCAATCATCTTCCTGCTGCCAACAAACCCTCCAGATCCCTGGATGCCCACTCCAAAAGAAGCCTTCCCTTGCTGTTTTTACTTTATTTTCTTGTTCCTTTGTGAGCTTTCTAACCCCTGACAGGTCGTTTGCAGGTCCCTGAGTTCCTACGAATCCAACGACTCCAGCCAAGCCTCAATCGGATCACCGAGCAGAAAGCCGGGTATCCGCGGGTCTTTGGCTCGGTTTTTCAGGCCGCATCCATCGAGGAACGAGAGATCCCTTCGCTGCGATCTTCAGAGACGTTGTCAGGTACACCCTTCTACCTCCAGTAGTTTTATTGTAGGAGAACTTGCTCTAACCGAGGCTTCTCAGCCCCGGCGGTCCTTCTTTGCTACTTTTCTAGGTCCTAATATGCATGCTGATCTTCAAAAATTCATACAAAATCCCCTACAAATAATTTTGATCTGAAATTTGGGAATTAATCACCTAACTCAACATGTAAAACATACAAAAAGAATTGCATGCATATTAGTTCCCCATCATTTGGTATCAGAGCTTAGATTAGGGCTTATTTTCTGCAATTTTTCAGTCCATATATACTCTGTTATTTTAATTATTTCTCCCTGTTAAAAACTCCAAAAATTCTGAAATTTATTTTCCTGGATTTATCATAATTCACAGTAATTTTATAAAATTTTCCAGAGTTTATTATGGCCTGTGAATTTTCTGCAAGCCGAAATAGGGCCTGCAAATTTTCGGCTCTATTTTTTTTAGCAAGACAAGTTTGGAAGTTTTAGGGTTTTGTTTAGGAGTTTTTGCATATTTCTTAATTTTAGTATATTTCCAGTATATTAGGCCATGATTTGCAAGTTTTATTCTATTTAAAAAATACCAAAAAAATTAAAATACATATTTTCCAAAAATACCAAAAAAAAAAAATATCTAAACCCTAATTTGCATCCTCATCTGCCTGCCATCATTGCATAATTTACTTTTAAGGGCACTCTTGCTATATCAGATGGGGGGAGGATTTGATCACCTCTCCTTAGCCCAAAACCACATCCCTTGCATTCAGTCCCAAGCCTTAACCTAAAATTAATTAGACTTAATTTGCCCTAGTGGGCTAGGGACACCAACTGGTCGGGTCCGGGCTAGTGTTAGATCACTGTGTCAAGTTAACCTGTGTGTGCCTTGTGCTCAGTGTCTAGAACGGTGGTTTAGGGATTCAATCCCGAAGGGCTTGTGTGCTGGTCCGCCTACCTGGCCAATCTCTGATTGGTGTCTAGGATTGGCAATCAGGGACCTAACACTCCCCTTACACCTGCCTGGCTGAGTACAGGGTTACTATAGGCTAGTTTGCCACCCTGATTGAGCATCTAGTTTGGACTCTAGGTCTAGTCAGCTATAGTCGGTCTGATCGAGTCTTGCATGAGCACTAGATTAGGAGTTTCATATCACCCACCTCTTTCACAAATGTCTGAACCCATGGAAAATTTACAAGCCCAAATAAAAGCCCTAGCTGATTAAATGGCCCATATGACTACCCAGTTAACTCAGTCTGCTACCCAAACCAACAATAGAATTGACCATCTTGCCAATAGGTTTGACCAGTTAGGAGGCCGTATAGGGACCATAGCAAGAACCCATGGGTCACGATCTGAGCCAGATCCTAAGTCCCCTGAACCTAGGAGAACCCCAAACCCTGATCTATACCATGAGGTCGAACCTAGGAGAGCCCCTTATCCTGACCCGTACTACAATCCTCAACCTAGGAGGACCCCAAACCCAGATCCATACCGAGAGGTTGAACCTAGGAGAGCCCCTCAGCCTGACCCATACTATAATCCTGAACCTAGGAGGACCCTAAACCCTGAACCATATCATGAGGTTGAACCTAGGAGAGCCACTCAGCCTGACCCATACTATGATACTGAACCTAGATCCTATGACTCTAGATCCTATTTACCCACATCCTATAAGCCTAGTATACCCACAACCTATAGATCTTATGACCTCAAATCCTCTGACTCTAGAATCTACGAACCCATATCCCATGAGTCCAGTAGACCCAAGACCTATAGAGCTGAACCCAAATCCTATGACCCTAGATCATATAATCCCGTGACCCATAGATCTGCACCCTTATCCTATGAGTCTAGGGAGCCCATAATCCCTAGATATCAATCTAGTACTAGTCAGGTTTCCCTTAGTTAACTTGAACCCCATAGGATTAGCACCCCTAAATATGAGCCCAGTAGTAAGCCACTACCCTTTAGACAACTTGAACCTACTAGGATTAGTGTCCATAATCAGAAACCAGGACCTAGCCAATTTTTCCCTAGCCGACCTTCTCCAACCATTCCTGAGATTGACAAGGCTTACATTAACGCGGAAGTGTATGAAGCTGATGCAAACTTAGTGGATGAGTATGAGGGAGAAGAGGAGACACCTTTAGATGACCTAGAATTAGCGACCCAATAGATACCCAGGTAGAAGCCAACCTAGAGGTAGTTGACCTTGACCACATCCAACCTAAAGCTATAGTGGAAGAACAAATAGAGGAAGAGAACCTAGGTACTGCTGCTAGAGCCTTACCTGAGGAAACCTAGAGGAGAGCCAAATTATAGAGTCTAGTCCTAAAATACAAGAACCTGAAGAATTTATTAAGGACTTGATCTCTTTGAATCAGTACCCTCAGGATGAGCCTCCTCCTATAATTCCCATTAAGGACCTCTTCCCTGAGATTAGTAACCTATCCTTCCATTATGCAAACCCCATAGCTATACCGCAACCTCGTAAGGTTAGCCTCATTAGTCTAGGATTAGTCCCTGACATGCCTTCTTATATCGAACTTTATCCAACTAACTTTGAACCTTTTTCCCTACCCTACCAAACTAATTCTGAACCCACTTCCTATTTTCTGCCCTTGCCTAACACCTCCAGCATTTCTAGGATTATTAGATTGCATTTAACTGAGATTAGCATACTGCATGCATTCATCACACATGTTAGGTTTGCATCTTACTTCTGGCATACTCTTTGAAATTTGCTAGGAGTTCACTGTAAATTTTCATGTGCATGTCAAGCTAGGATCAAACCTAGAGAACCTATAATCTATTAGGTTTAGATCCAAAGAGTTCAATAAAATTTTCTTCGATAGGAATGCATAGTCGAGTCTTTAGGTGTCAGTATGAGTCCTTTGCATCATCTTGTTAGGAGTCTGCATGTGCCCAGCATGTTCACCACCTGCACTAATTTTGAAACAACTGGCTAATTCCCTAAGATGGATTAAAGAATTTGATGTAGTGGATTCTATCTTGGTTAGGCTTAGGCCTAAAAGAAGCTTCATGCTCGCAGAGCCGGACCTTTTAAAGTGATAGAGAAGGTTGGATCAAATGCCTAGGTGTTAGAATTGCCTTCGGATTTGGGTATTAGTTCTACCTTCAATATTACAGACCTGGTTGAGTATAGGGAACCGGCAGCGATACCTAGTGAGGCCTTTGGACCTATTCCTTTTCATTGTGAGTGACCCTAACCTAGAGTGTCCATAAATAAATTTGTCCTGAGAGAGGAGAACGGATCGAGCGTATCCTGGACGATCAAGCCATCACGACCCAGGGCCATGTCTATCAACGCTTCCTGGTCCGATGGCAAGGCTGGCCAGAGTCGGACGATTCATGGATTTCTCGAGAGGACTTGCAACGCCTCAACCCAGACCTTCTCGAGAGATATGTGAGCCAGTCTGACCTTCACTCGACAGGGTCGAGTTCCTCCAACCCCGGGAGAATTGGTGGGGACACCGAAGGCACCAGAATAAGACAGAGGCTTTTTCAACCCTCTGTAAATTGATCAATAATTTATGAGTCCATCTGTAATAAGGGCTTAGCTCATCTGAGTCCATTTTAGTTGTTATTTGAGTATTTTTAGTTGTTATTTCAGTTCTGTACTAGTCAGCTCATGTTGAGCTAGTTCAGTCCAATGCTAGTCAGCTCATGTTGAGCTAATTTTATTTTTTTTGAGTCCTGTCCAAGCATACTGAAGACTCAAGACTATATCATACAAGTGAAGATCAAGTCCAACTAGATTGAAGATATGGAAGTATAGCACAAGTCCAACCCAGCTTGAAGATTTGAAGACCCCAGGAGGAAAATGCAGAAAACCCTGATTTCTTGCAGATGCCCTCCAGATGCCCAGATTCCCTTCCAGATGCCAAAGTATATTCATAGATAATGGCATCCATGATTCCAGAGGTCCATCTGCATCCTAGCCCAAAGAAATCAAGCCCAGGTGCCAAGCCCAAGCCCCTAAGAAGCAAGATACCAGGGAATATTCCTGCTACCTGGCTACCAGGCCACCCCAGCTTCCAGAGGCCCAAACCCATGCACCCGAGCCCCTTTGGGCCGGCCTTTTGCTGCTCCTAGAAGCCCAACACCCCCCCTAGGCATCTTTGGAGTCTTGACCAAGTCAAGAAAATTTTTAGAGATTTTTCTACCTAATATTTCCTTATTTTCTAGCTAGGGTTTGAGAGGGAAAAGGATTCTTATGTAAAGACTTATGTACCCTTACTTGGAGCCCAAGGTTAAGGGTCTATTTAAGGGACCCTAGCCTCTTGTATGAGGAGAATTTTTGATGAATGAAAACCTTGAGTTCTTCTATTGAGTGGTGTGATACCCTGCTGTGTGCATAAAGGGGTTTGTGAGAGTTCTTCTTCCCGGTGTTCGCAATCATCTTCCTGCTGCCAACAAACCCTCCAGATCCCTGGACGCCCACTCCAAAAGAAGCCTTCCCTTGCTGTTTGTACTTTGTTTTCTTGTTCCTTTGTGAGCTTTCTAACCCCTGACAGGTCGTTTGCAGGTCCCTGAGTTCCTACGAATCCAACGACTCCAGCCAAGCCTCAATCGGATCACCGAGTAGAAAGCCGGGTATCCGCGGGTCTTTGGCTCGATTTTCCAGGCCGCATCCGTCGAGGAACGAGAGACCCCTTCACTGCGATCTTCACAGACGTTGTCAGGTACACCCCTCTACCTCCAGTAGTTTTATTGTAGGAGAACTTGCCCTAACCGAGGCTTCTCAGCCCCGGCGGTCCTTCTTTGCTACTTTTCTAGGTACTAATCTGCATGCTGATCTTCAAAAATTCATACAAAATTCCCTACAAATAATTTTGATCTAAAATTTGGGAATTAATCACCTAACTCAACATGTAAAACATACAAAAAAAATTGCATGCATATTAGTTCCCCATCACTGATGCCTTACTATATAGAAAGAGTAGTCTCTGCTTGCTCTCATGCAAAAATATCAGTGGCACCTCGTATACATCCGAAGTCTGCTATTAAATTTGATACATCGATTGATATGTATCATGTGTCCTCTGTTTGTGCTAGATCACATCCATCTAAAGTGAGAGCTCTCTCTATGCGACTCTGAACTCCTCGTAGCTCTTAAAAATATCTCGAATATACTGTCTTATGTTATCTACCATGCAGCTAACTCTAGCGATCAGTATAGCAAAGAGCTGAGTAAACTACTCTAGGATGATATTAGTAGTAGTCGAAGTGGTAGGTTACACAAATGGCTCTATAGAAGACTGTGTAGCAAATGTAGGCTTAATAAGTGGAGTTCTTGGACTAGCAAGCTATCTAGAGGTCTTTCTCAAAGATAGTCCAATAGTAGGAGCCTCATCATCATCACTATCATCATCATCCTCCTCATCACCATCAACATCATCATCATCATCATCACTACTAGCTACAACAAAATCATCATTTGAAGAGTTTGATCTAGCTCGTCTCTAACCTGAGATCTTCTTCACCCATCTTCTATCAATCTTCTGATAGCCCATATGGTGAAGTGACCTCTTGTTGTACCGGTCAGTGTGCAATAACCTCCTAGCATTCTTACTGGTACAGTCCACTCTAAACTTCTCACAAACAAGAGTAAAAACCATCTCATAGGGTAGACAAGCTCGCTGTCTCCTAGCTGCTTCCTTAATTTGGGATAGCATTAGAAAGGGCAAATTGAGTGGGTGTCCTTTAATCATGTAATGCATAAATGCAACATCCCTCTCTATGGCCTAATCAAATCTTCTAGTTTTTGGAAATAAAATTTGGCTAACCATATTGTGGAGTAATCTCATTTCTAATGAAAGCTGATTAGCCTATAGATTTTTTAAGCTTCTTATCTCCCTTCTTTCTAAAATAGTTCTCAATCCATCAATCTTTTTCTCTAGGGTTAGGTAGCATCTCCCTTCTTTCAACATTTCAAGCAACCGACTCAAATGAGTTTCATCCAAAATAATAAGTTGGCCCTTTACCATGGAGCTAATTGAATCATGTTCAATCCTTAAATTCTCAAAAAAGGATCTCACTATAGTGGGATAAATAAAAATTTCAAGTGAACAAAATCTCTCCCACCTTTGCCTTTTTATCCAATCCCCAATTTGAAAGTGCTCTTGCTCCAAAAAATCAAAGTAAATTCTCCTACTTGTGGTAACTGATCAACTGGCCATAGAAAACCATGGTAAAGGTCGAGCTGGTGGAGGTATAGGGTTTAGCTCATCATTTTGTCTCTTTTCTCTTTGTTCAACCAATGCAAAATCATGGGTTCTCTTTCTCTTGTAAGCCAAAGCTTTTCTTGGATCCATTCTTGCTAGCAATCACTCGGATCTAGGTTTCATTGTGATCCCTTAGATTTTCTATAGTGTTGGAGGGTGAAAGGTAATAATTTGGATCGATTATACGGTAAGGTGAAAAGGGTAACTTGGTTTTTTAAGGGATTTTAAAATATAGAACCTTCGATATTCGAGTCAGCTTGCTTAGGCTTACGTCTGCTCAAGTCGACTCGAGCGAAACTTAAGTTTTTTGAGTTCAAAATGATTGAAAAAGAATTCTAGAGGACTTAAACATACTAATTAAGGTTCTACTATGTCTAAAATGATTAGGATTATCCCTAAAAAAAATATTAAAATTTTTAAAAATCTCTAGGTGAAATTTCTAAAATGGATCACATATACCTAATTTACTTCTAATCATTGTAAATCTATCCTCACTAAATGACTTAGTAAATATGTCAACTAATTATTTTTTAGTACAAACAAATTCTAGTTCAATATCTCTATTTTATCCATTATCTCTTATAAAATGATATCTAATCTCTATATGCCTTGTTCTTGAATACTAAATAGGAATTTTAGTCAAATTAATAGTATTGGTATTATCATATCTGATAGAAGTTTTAGTTTGTTTGATATCAAAGTCTTCTAGTTATTGCTTAAGCACTTGAGCACAACAACTTCTTGCAATAACATATTCTACTTTAGTGTTATGGAGTTTTATTTCTTTCTATGCCATGAGATTAAGTTCAACCCTAGAAATTGGCATGTTTTACTAGTGCTCTTTCTATTAATTTTATAACCACAATAATTAGCATCAAAATAACCAATTAAGTTTAATGATGAGTACTTAGAATACCATAATCCTAAGTTACATGTTCTTTTAAGTTATCTTATGATTCTTGTAATGACAAGTATATGTGATTCTTTTGGATTAGCTTGAAATCTAGTATATATATATGTACTAAATCGGATATAAGGTCTACTAATAATTAAATATAGAAAGGATTCAATCATACCTTGATATAGCTTTTGATCAGTGTTATTTCCTTCTTTATCTTTGTCAAGTCTATAGATTGGACTCATTGGTATGTCGATTTTTTTTTAGGATTCCATTCCAAACTTCTTTAATAGTTCCTTGATATAATTAGTTTGGTTGATGAATATCCTTTCCTTTGTTTATTTGATTTGAAGTCCAAGGAAGATTGTTAGCTCACCCATCATATTCATTTCAAATTCATCCTGTATAAGCTTAGTAAATTCTTGGCAAAGATCTTCATTAGTTGTACCAAATAATATATTGTTTATATAAACTTGTACAACTAACATTTTATCATCTTTTCCTTTAATAAACATGGTTGTATCTATACTATCCCTTGTAAAACTATTTTTAAGCAGAAATTTGCTAAGTTTTTTGTACCAAGCTCTAGGGACTTGTTTAAGACCATACAAAGCTTTGTTTAATTTAAAAATATGATTAGGTAGATTATGACTTTCAAATCCAAGAGATTTATTTACAAAAACTTATTCATAAATATATCCATTTAGAAAAGTATTTTTTACATCCATTTGAAATAATTTAAAATTCATATAACAAGCAAATGCAAGCAAAAGTCTTATGACATCTAATCTAGCTACAGGTGCATATGTTTCATCAAAATCTATTCCCTCTTTTTTATTATATCCTTTGGCCACTAATCTTACTTTGCTTCCAACTACATTATCTTTTTCATCTAATTTATTTCTAAATATCATTTGGTACCTATAATAGGATGTTCTTTAGGTCTACTAACTAGGATCCAAACATTATTGGTGAGGACACCGGAATAGACAAAGATTGCAAGGTTCCATGTGGATCTCTGATTAATGTGTTGGGAAGTCTGTCACTTTTTCAGTCGAGTCTAGAGTCACTTGAGTCCTGTAATAAAGTGAGTCAATCGAGCTCATCAAGTCAATTAAGTCCTGTAATAAAGTCAATTGAGTCCATTTGTTTCAAGTCCAATCAAGTGAGTTCCAGTGAATCCTGTAATTCTCATTCAAGTCAAGTCCAAGAGGAGAGTCATTGCCACCCAAGCCCATTAAGAAGTGGAGACTTCATGCACCACACCCCTGGTTCCCCCACTCAAGCCACCCAAGTCCACCAGAGAAGGCGCCCCTCTCAGGCTCAAATGCAACTAGCGCCCCTCCCAGGCCCAATTGCAACTGGCGCCCCCTCCCAAGCCCACAGCAATTGGCACCCCCTCCCAGGCCCACAAGCAGTTGGCGCCCCTCCCAAGCCCACATGCAGTTGGTGCCCCCTCCCAGGCCCAGAGTAGTTGGCGCCCCCTCCCAGGCCCATAAGGAATTCATACTTCCCAAACCAACTAGGTTCCATGCCGCCCAGTCCAACATAGAGTCAAGCAGTCCAAGCCTAAGAGGAGTCAAGTTTCCAAGTCCAATAAGGAGTTCAACCTCCAAGTCCTACAAGGACTCCAATCTCCTTGTCCTTCTCAAACTTTGTACTCCAACTTTGACAGGGAGAGGGTTGGGTGAATCTATAAATACCCCCTCCTCGCTTGTAAGAGGAATGATGATGATTAATGAATAAGAGTTTTCTTCTTTATTTTTCGTGCATTTATTCATTGACGCTCCATGAGGGAGAGGGTGAGAGGCCTACTATTCACTCTACAGGGAGGGCACGTGAGGTGCAACCCAACCAAACCAACCCACAGCTACCTTTCATCTTCAAGCACTAGACGCCATCCATCTTCAAACCCTAGCCATACCCTTTTCCAAACCCTAGGCTGACCACTTTTCCTCCTCCAAACCCTAGGCCGACCACTTCTCCTCCTCCACAACCCTAGGCCACCCCATCTTCATCCAAACCCTAGGCCACCCCATCTTCATCCTCACCAGGCCACCACCACCAAACCCTAACTACTAACATCAGAGGCCCCCAGGCATCTTCATCCTTCTCCAGGTCACCAGCTCTTGATCATCAACCCAGGCTACCATCTTCACAGTATCCAGGTGTCCTTCCCCAGGCCACCAAGTCCATCTTTAGGATGCCCTCAAGATCCCAGGCATCCTCCTTTAGACAGGCCACCAAACATCCACCTGCACCCCTCCTGCCTTCTCTTCTCTTCCAATTTCTAATTCCATAAATTTTCTATCTTTCGATTCTCTAATCATAAATGTTTGCAAGATCCCTCCAGTTCCATGAACCTTGGAGGAAGTCTTCCTTGCCCCCGAAATTATCTGATAAAAAGCTGGTGCATCCACGAGAATGAAGCTTAGTCATCTAGGCATCGATCCTAGAAGTATGATCCCTTCTACAATGAAAAGGACATCATTGCCAGGTACTCAAAACCAATCCCAACTCTTTAGATCTGCTATATTGAAGTTGAACATGCCCTAATTTAGTGGTTTCTCAATCCTAGGATCTTGTTTCTTTATTACTTTGTTTAGTCTTGATCTGCGGGTAGAACTTTAGTCTTTACATGAAAATCCTAGTTTGTTCTTAGTCTCTTTTCGGGAACAAAACCACATAAAAATCAGAAAATCATTGCTCTGTAATCTAAAATTATCTTATATTCATCTCTAGCATGCTTGCATCCTACATCAGTTTGGTATCGGAGCAGGTTTATGACATGTTCATGCATCATAGTTAGAAAATTCTGCATGCTGAATTTTGCATAGTAGTCAAAACCTAGGGCTTGTTTTCCATTAAAACCCTGTTGTTTTTCACCAATCTTTGCACCCATCAATCACATATTTAGTCCTCTTTATTTCTGAAATTTTATTTTAATTTTCAGATTTAAAAAATATAAAAAAAAATCTGCCTGAAATCCTAGAGTATACATTGCTGAAATTTCTGCACATCTAGAATAGGGCTGAAATTTGTTTGAAATAAAACCCTTCAAAATATAGTTTTCTTTGCATCTAATTTACTGTTATTAATCCTTAATTACATCTTCCATTTGCACAAAAAAAAAATTATTTTTCTGTAATGTTTTAATTTTGTTCATGTTACATATCATGTTTCATGTGTGTGCATGCATAATTAAATCAACTTAAGGGCAATTTTATTCTGTCGGATAAGGAAATGATTGTTGGGAATTGTATTCCAAAGCCAATCATCTAGGTTGTAGATAGTTGTGCTATTTTATATTTGTATATAAATTCCTTTAATAAATAAAAGTTATTTATTTTGGCTGTTCATCATATTTATATTTTTCTGAGATGAACTTTTGTATGATGGAGTCCTTAGAACTACATTGTTTGATATAGAGAGGATATATCATGTAGTTCTTAAAGTGGTTCACAACCAAATGATACATTGTTATAGGACAACAATGTATCAAGTGTAGGTTGTTGTATGTTATATTTGTTGGTTGTCCTCTTAACCAAGGAGTGTAGAGACACTGGTATGACATGCAAGTGAGATGTGTGACATCTCACTGAACGTGACCATCTGCAGAGCTCCCTTCTATCAAAGGATTGCTCACGAAGGGATATGGGTATATGTGTCCCTCAGACTTGAGGTCACCATGGCAGCTTGCAAGCAACTCACTGTACCTTGGTGCTGGACTACCTGTATTTCTAATCCAGTGATGAAAGGTTTCTAGGTGCAGTCAAGTACTTGTGGAGCAATGATGGATCAAGATGGAATTGACCCCTCCAAATAGTTTGGAGTGAATGACTCATATGTCTAAATTTAGCAAAACCTTGTCCAGGGTAGTTCTTGTGAGGGGTCACAGAACTTGTGAGGTTGAGACATAATCTGGATAAACCGAATTAGGATTGGTAATCGAATCCTAGGTCATCTTGAGCATTATGAAGTCAAAGGGATGAATTATACGGCAACCATATACCAGAGGTTCTTGTGAAGTGTACTCTATATCTTCTATACTTGGAATTTTGCAGGTGTTGACACTTGGTGAAATGTCGACACTTGGTAATTTTCATGAGTCGACACTTTCTGTGGCGAGCAGAATTCTGGAAAGATTTTATGGGAGGATTTTAAGGCAAGTTTTAAAATGTTTTGAATTTCAAATTCAAACCAGTTTTGGCTCCAAGATTATTTGGTATGATAGTCATACTTACCTTCTTAGGTTGGACCCATTTGGTATGGCCTTGATCCTCTCCCCCATTCTCTCCCCTCATCTCTCCTCCTTTCACTTTCTCCCTCTCCCTGCTGCCCCTACAAATGAACGTCATTTCTGTGGCTGCAACAAAGTTTTTGAGAAAAGCTTTGAGAGAGGAAGATAGAGAAGGGCTGTGAGAGGTCTAGGGATTAGGTGTGAGAATCCTAACATTCTAGCTAGGTCTTGGGAAGAGAGTTCTCTTGGAAAAGGGTTCCAGCTCTCCTCCTAGTCTTCCTGGAAGAAGAAGATCGGCCCAAGGATCCTGAAGAGCTAGCACTCCGAGGGAGTTGATCAGAGTAGAGCCCAGGTGTGGACTACCTATAGAGGCTAGACACGTGTGTGACTCGAGCGCCCTCCTCCTTCCACAGTTTCTCTCTGTATAAAGGTATGGTACTTTTATATTTGTGTTCCTCTCTTGCTTTGATGTTATGTAGCATGCTAGGTCATTATGCTAGATCCTGTTGCGGGCAGATCGGTAGATTATTTAGATCTATCTACCGAGCCTTCCGCTGTGCATGCTTTAAAATTATTTTAAACTGCATTCCTTCTGTCCTATTTTTTCTACATATGGTATGCTTGGTGTAGGTGCCTTTTCACCTTCAAGGATTTCATCATCTTTTCTTAGCCCAAAATAACCACCCTGCATTTGAACCCAAGCCTTAATTAAAAATCAAGTAGCAACCTAATTAAGTTAGGGACACCAACAAGTCTAGTTCGTGGTATTGTGAGAAAGCTAATGCACTCAATCTTTCAGTTATTTCTTGAAGTTGGTGTCTAGGCTAGAGGTCCAGAGGCAAACACCATAAGCGAAGCTGTGGTTACTTAATTAGGACCCTATGAGAGCAGGGGGAGCCTCCCACACTCCTTCCTCTTACCTGGCCACTGGAAAGGGTAATTGTTGAATTAGTTATAAGTTGAGCTGACTCATTCTACCTGAGCTGCTAGGTCTAGAAAACCCTAGAATGATGTGTGTGCTTGTTGCATGACCACTAAATTAGGAGTTAACCCCACCAGTCTCAACCCTAACCCAGTCTGACCATGGAACCTAACTATGAAGTCTTTCTGAGGACCATGACTGAACAGATTACCCAATTGAGTGCTCAACTGGGCAATAGGTTTGACAAAATGGAGAAACATCTTGGAAACCTATAAAGGACCAGAAAGACCCATGCTAAGCCTGAAGTTGAAACACCATGTCCCCCACCTCCCAATCCTAGGAAAGCCCCATGCCATGACCCAATCTGGGAGCCTAATCAGAGGAGACCCAATCATGATTTCATGGACCAGGATGAGAAAGCCATTAGGAACATCAGGTTAGAAGCACCTACTTTTGGTGGCGATCTTGATCTTAAGGGTTACATTGATTGAGAAAAAGATATGGACCGGTACCCGGTACTTTGAGAGGGATGAAATGACTAAAGAGAAAAAGTTTAAGTTTGCTAAACTCAAGTTAGTTCACCTGGCTAGACTATACTGGGAGAATGTTGAACGCACATGTAGACAAAGAGGAGACATGCCCATAGCTACCTGGAGAGCCTTAAAGAGCTAGCTTAGGAAAAGGTACTTACCCATGTCTTATGATCAAAGGAGACCCGTAACCCATCGACCCGAACCTAATAGGATTAGTACCCCTGGATATAAGCTAAGTACTAGCCAAGCTCCCCTTAGCCAACCCATCCCTACAATCTCATTCCTTCACAAGGCTGACATTGAAGAGGAAATATGTAAGGTAGACCCAGAATTAGTTGACCAGGAAAATACCCAAATTGAATCTATCCCTAAGGAAATACTAGATAAGAACCAAATTATAGAGCCTAGTCCTGAAATTCAAGAACCAGAGAAAATTAGTGAGGACTCGGTTTCTTCGATTCAGTACCCTCAGGAGGAGTTCACTCTTTTAGTCTTGGTTATAGATCCCTTGCCTGAAATTATCGACTGAGCCTTCCATAAGGTAGACCTTTTGTTGCTTATAGATCAATCTCCATACTTTAAGGTCATCCCCATGAATCTAGAACCAGTAGATGAATCCTCCTCGTATTTCTTGCCCTATCCTAAGGCTTCCCGTGCTTCTAGAACCACTAGATTACTCTTTGTTGAGGTTAGCAGGTTGCACCAGTCCTTTGAACTTGTTAGATTTGCTACCTATTTCTAGAAGACCTTATGGCATTTATTAGGAGTTCATGTCAAATTTTCATCTGCATGTCACCCACCAACCAAAAGTCAAGCACAAAGTTGTAGTAGAAGACCTAATAAATTTCATTCGATAGGAATGCATAATTGAACCTTAGGTATTAGTGTGAGTCATTTGCCCAGCATGTTAGAGATCTGCATAAGGAGATTAGCCATAAGATTAATATAAGCAATGATATTTATAAAAACTTGGCTAATTCTCAAAAAAGAGTCCAAGAGTTTACTGAGGAAGTTATGTAATGATTAGGCTTAGGCCTGAGCAGTTTCCTCTGAGGACCGTAAAGAAGTTACAGGCCCATGGAGCTGGATCCTTCAAAGCGATAAAGAAAGTTGGACCTAATGCCTATGTGCTCGAGTTAACACCCGAATTTGGCATTAGCTCAACCTTCAATATCTCAGACTTAGTTGAGTATAGGGAGCTAGCAATGATACCCAGTGAGCCTTTTGGACACGACCCTATTCTTGAGAGTGAACCATCCCTGAGTGTCCACAATAAATTTGTCTAAAAAAGAAAAAAGGATTGAGTGTATCTTGGACGACCAAGCTATTAGTACCCGGAACAAAAGCTATCAATGTTACTTGGTTCGTTGGCAAGGTCGACCAGAATCTGAGATTTCATAGATCACTCGAGAGGATCTGCAATGCCTCGACTCAGATCTACCAAAGCCAGATTGACCTTTACTCCACAAGGTCGAGTTCTTCCCACCCTGGGAGAATTGGTGAGGACACCAAATCAGATAAAGATTGCAGGGTTCCATGTGGATCTCTGATTAATGTGTTGGGAAGTTTATCAATTTTTTAGTTGAGTCCAGAGTCACTTGAGTCCTGTAATAAAGTAAGTCAATCGAGCTCATCAAGTCAATTGAGTCCTATAATAAAGTCAATTGAGTCCATTTGTTTCAAGTCCAATCAAGTGAGTTCCAGTGAGTCCTATAATTTTTATTCAAGTCAAGTCTAAGAGGAGAGTCATTGCTGCCCAAGCCCATCAAGGAGTGGAGACTTCATGCACCACACCCCTAGTTGCCCCACTAAGGTCTCCCAAGTCCACCAGAAGAAGGCGCCCCTCCTAAGCCCACATGCAACAGGCACCCCCTCCCAAGCCCATAGTAGTTGATGCCCCCTCCCAGGCCCACAAGCAGTTGGCACCCCTCCCAGGCCCACATGCAATTGGCGCTCCCTTACAGGCCCACAGCAGTTGGCACCCCCTCCCAGGCCCATAAGGAATTCATACTTCCCAGCCTAACTGGGATCCTTTCCACCCAGTCCAACATGGAGTCAAGCAGTTCAAGCCCAAGAGGAGTCAAGTTTCCAAGTCCAACAAGGAGTTCAACCTTCAAGTCCTACAAGGACTCTAGTCTCCTTGTCTGATGCGGGACTAATATGCATGCAATTCTTTTTGTATGTTTTATATGTGGGGTTAGGTGATTAATTCCCAAATTTCAGATCAAAATTAGTTGTAGGAAATTTTGTATGAATTTTTGAAGCCAAGCATGCAGATTAGAACCTAGAAAAGTACTAAAGAAGGATCGCCGGGGCTGAGAAGCCTCGGTTAGGGCAAGTTCTCCTACAATAATAAGACTGGAGGTAGAGGGGGTGTACCTGACAACGTCTGAAGCACCCGGTGAAGATCACAGCAAAGGGATCTCTCGTTCCTCGATGGATGCAGCCTGGAAAACCGAGCCAAAGACTCGCGGATACCCGACTTTCTACTCGGTGGTCCAATTGAGGCTTGGCTGGAGTTGTTGGATTCGTAGGAACTCGGGGACCTGCAAACAACCTGTCAGGGGTTAGAAAACTCAGAGGAAATCAAGAAAACAAAAGAAAACAGCAAAGGGAAGAAAGTTTTGGAGGGGGCTGGAAGGATGGTTGGCGGCAGGAAGATGGTTGCAAACACCGGGAAGAAGAACTCTCAAACCCCTTTATGCACACACCTGGGTAACACTCAAAGTAATAGAAGAACTCAAGGTTTATTTCATATCAAAAATCTCCCTTCATACAAGAGGCTAGGGTCCTTTAAATAGACCCTTAACCTTGGGCTCCAAGTAAGGGCACATAAGTCTTTACATAAGAATCCTTTTCCCTCTCAAACCCTAGCTAGAAAATAAGGAAACATTAGGTAGAAAAAATTCCTAAAAATTCTCTTGACTTGGCCAACACTCCAAGGATGCCTAGGGGGGCGTGTTGGGCTTCTAGGAGCAGCAAGAGGCCGGCCCAAAGGGGCTCGGACGCATGGGTTTGGGCCTCTTGAAGCTGGGGTGGCCTGGTACCAGGTAGCAGGAATATTCCCTGGTATCTTGCTTCTTAGGGGCTTGGGCTTGGCGCCTGGGCTTGATTTCTTTGGGCTAGGATGCAGATGGACCTCTAAAATCATGGATGCCTTGGTATATGAATATATTTTGGCATCTAGAAGGGAATCTGGGCATCTGGAGGGCATCTGCAAGGAATCGGGGTTTTCTGAATTTTCCTCCTAGGGTCTTCAAATCTTCAAGCTGGGTTGGACTTGGGCTATACTTTCATGTCTTCAATATGGTTGGACTTGGTCTTGACTTGTATGATGTGGTCTTGAGTATTCAATATGGTTGAATAGGACTCAAAAAAATAAAATTAGCTCGACATGAGCTGACTAACACTAGACTGAATTAGCTCAACATGAGCTGACTAGTACAGAACTGAAACTCAAAATACTCAAATAACAACTAAAATGGACTCAGATAGGCTAAGCCCTTATTACAGATGGACTCATAAATTATTGATTAATTCATAGAGGGTTGAAAAGCCTCTATCTTATTCTGGTGCCTTTGGTGTCCCCACCATTGTCCTTCTCAAACTTTGTACTCCAACTTTGATGGGGAGAGGGCTAGGTGAATCTATAAATACCCCCTCCCCCCTTGTAAAAGGAATGATGATGATTAATGAATGAGAGTTTTCTTCTTTATTTTTCGTACATTAATGCATTGATGCTCCATGAGGGAGAGGGTGAGAGGCCCACTATTCACTCCATAAGGAGGGCACATGAGATGCAACCCAACCAAACCAACCCACAGCTATCTTTCATCTTCAACCCCTATACGCCATCCATCTTCAAACCCTAGCCATACCCTTTTCCAAACCCTAGGCTGACCACTTTTCCTCCTCCAAACCCTAGGCCGACCACTTCTCCTCCTCCACAACCCTAGACCACCCCATCTTTATCCAAACCCTATGCTACCCCATCTTCATCCTCACCAGGCCACCACCACCAAACCCTAACCACCAACATCAGAGGTCCCCAGGCATCTTCATCCTTCTCCAGGCCACTAACTCCCGATCATCAACCTAGGCCACCATCTTCACAGCATTCAGGCATCCTTCCCCAGGTCGCCAAGTCCATCTTTAGGATGCCCTCCAAGAGCCCAGGCATCCTCCTTCAGACAGGCTGCTAGACATCTACCTTCTCTCCTCCTGCCTTCTCTTCTCTTCCAATTTCCAGTTCTATAATTTTTTAATCTTTCAGATCTCAATCATAGGTGTTTGCAGAATCCCTCCAATGCCATAAACCTTGGAGGAAGTCTTCCTTGCCCTCGAAATCATCTGATAAAAAACTGTCGCATCTGCAGGAATGAAGCTTCGTCATCCAGGCACCGATCCGAGAAGTGCGATCCCTTCTACAATGAAAGGAGAATCATTCCTAGGTAAACTAACCCATCCCTTCTCTCTTTTTCTGACCTATAGAAAACTGAGCATGCCCTGATAGTGGTTTCTAAACCTTAGGATCCTGTCTTTCTTTTATTACTTTGTTAGATCATTATCCATGGGTAGAACTGTATTCTTTACATGAAAACCCTAATTTACTCTTAGCCTTTCTCAAGAATCAAACCATCTAAAATATGAAAATCTTGCTCACATAATCTAAAATCCTCTTATGTTCATCCCTAGCATGTTCGTCCCGCATCAATTATTCCTCTTAAATTAGTTAAACTCCTATTGTATAGCCATCATCTAATTTGGATCTTTTTTAGCTTCCTCTATGTAATTGGGTTCAATTTGAGAAATAAATGCAAGGTAATAAAAAATTTCTCTAAATGAAGACGTAGTTCTAACATTTTGTGAGGATCACTTATAATTAAGTCTTTAGGATGGTGATGTGCATACCTCTATTTTTTAGGCAAATCACTAGTCTCTTTGCTTACCTTTTCCTTCTCTTCTTTAACTTATTTATCTTTTATGCTCAAGTCCATCATTCCTTCATTTAATGTACCTGTATTATTTTCCATGCACTCTTCTTTTCTTAAAGGTGAAGGGTTAGATTCATCAAAAATAGCATGAATAGATTCTTCAATAGTTAAAATTCTTTTATTGAAAACTCTATAGGCTTTACTTGAAATCGAATAACTAAGAAAGATAGCTTCATCAGATTTTGCATCAAATTTTTTAAAGATATCATTTTCATTAATTAAGATAAAACACTTATAACTAAATACATGAAAGTAACTTATGTTTGGTTTTCTATCATTCCAAAGCTCATACATGGTTTTTTTTAAATAGGTCTAAAAAGAATACAGTTCATAATGTAACATGTAATGTTCATAGCTTCAATCTAAAAATATTTTGAAAGATTGCCTTTACATAATATTGTTCAGGCCATTTCTTTCAATATTCTATTCTTTCTCTCCATAACACCATTTTGTTGTGATATTCTTGGAGCTAAAAATTATGATCAATGCCATGTTCATTACAAAATTCTTCAAAATATTGATTTTTAAATTCTATGATGTGATCACTTCTTATTGAAATAATTGATAAATTTTTGATTTGGAATCTTTCTATGAAATTTTTGAAAAATAGTGAATGTCTCATCTTTGTGTGCTAAAAATAATATCTAAGTAAATCTAAAAAAGTCACTTACCATTACAAGTCCATAGTTCTTATCTCCTAGGCTTGTGGTCCTGGTTAGTCCAAACAAGTCCATGTGTGGTAGCTCTAAAGGTCTAGATGTTGAAACAATATTTTTAGATTTGAAACTCTCTCTAGTTTATTTATTATATTAACAAGCATCACATACATGATCATTTTTAAAATATAATTTAGGTAAACCTTTAACTAAATCTTTTGAAATTAACTTAGATCATGTGTACATGCTTAAATATCCAAGCCTTCTATGTCGAAGCTAACTAGTTTTTGTGGTTTTAGTATTCATAGCTACTAGACTTTACTAGATCATTTAGTCTTCCATGTATATGTTTCCAAGTCAATATCCTATAAATTTGATGCTTGAATCAAAAGAACTAGTAACTATATATATTGAAGATTCAAACAACACTTTGAAGCCTTTGTGACATAATTGACTAATACTTAATGAATTATGCTTCAATTATCTACTAGCAATACATTTTCAATGAATGTTGAAGGGATGATTTTAATCTTACCAATACCAATGATTCTCCCCTTACCATTATCTCCAAAGGTTACAATGCCACATTCTTTCATTTCTAAGATGAAGAGTCATTCCTTATCATCCATCATATGCCTTAAGTAGCCACTATGCAAGTACCATCTTCTTTTAGATACTTGGGCTGAATAAATCAAGGTTTTTAAGTACCTAAGTTTTCTTGGATCCTTTGGGGTTAATCATCATGGTTTCTTTTGGAATCCAAATTTTTTTAACTTTACTTTCATTCTTGCTTCTCAAGTTATATTCATAAGCTTTATACCCAATTTTTTTTATAGCAAAACAAACTACATTTGATTTTTGCAAAGACTTAGATGCTAAAAATTTGATTGCAAAAAATCTGGTTGTTAAAAATTTGTTATTATACTTTGAGTGGTACCCAATTCTAGCTTTATCATTTAATTCTCTTTGGATCTTAAGGAATAGCTAAAGTTTATTTGAGTTCAAAGTTAGCTTATCAATCAAAGGTTTAAATTTTTGAACTTCCTTTTCTAAACTTTTATTCTCTTCCTCTAAAGCTTTAAGTTTTTTAGAATATTTCTCTTTTTCTTTTTGTAAAGCCTTATTTTTTTCAAGAAATTTATTTAATTCCTTTTGCAAGGTCTTATTTATTTCTAATGCATCATTTTTCTCTTTTTGTAAAATATCATTTGAATGTTTGAGAGACTTGATTTTCAAACTAGCTTTTTTTAAATTCTACAAGTAAATCATAAAAAGCTATATGTAATTCATCAAAAGTAAATTCAATATTAGATTCAGAATAAACCTCATCTTCCAAAGCCATCAAACATAGATTAGCAGACTTTATTTGTTATTTCTCTTCATTGGAGCTTGATTTATCACTGTTGCTCTATGTTGCAATCATAGCTTTTTTTTTCTTGCCCTTCTTGTAATCTTCTTCAACATAGGATAGACTGATCGATAGTGTCTCGATTTTTTGCATTCATAGTAAATGGACTATTGATCCTTGTCCTTCTCTTTATCTTTTTCTTTACTTAGTTCTCCCTTAGCCAACTCTCCTTTTGTACCTTGATCTACCCTTGTCCATGAATCTTTTAAATCTTCTCATCACAAGGGCCATGTCATCATCTCCTAACTCTTCTTTGGATGTGGAGCTTTCCTCTTCTTCTTTCTTTTCTCCTTCAGTTGCAGCTTTGAGAGCTATTATTTTTTTTCTTTCCTTCCTCATCATTGTGGCACTTCATATTAAGTTCATACGTCATCAAGGATCCAAGAAGCTCTTTCAATGGTAAGTATTAAGATCCTTAACTTCCTGAATTACAGTGACCCTTATATCTCATTTATCCGATAGTGATCAAAGAATTTTATCCACCAAGTCACTGTTAGAGTATATCTTTGTTGTCCAAGTGGCTACCCAAGAGGGGGGTGAATTGGGTATTTAAAAAACTTAAAGCAGATAATATGAAATTAAAATCCCTTATGAGTGTTAGGTGCTGTGACAGAGTAATAAATTGTAGAAGCTAAATAGAGTCAAGTAAACACAACATAAACACACAAAATTTATAGTGATTCAGAGCAACCCAGCTCCTACGTCCACTACCCAAGATACTACTTGGGGTTTCCACTATATTCACACCCGAATACAGTAGGATTGTTTTGCAGGATCACAATCCAAAATCTCTATACTTTGGTTTTAACGGGATCACCAAAGAAAACCCAACACCCTTTGGTTTTAAACAGGATCACCAAAGAAACCCAACTTGGTTTTCACAGGATCACCAAGAACCTAACTTAGTTTTACCAGGATCACCAAGAACCCAATACTTGGGTTTTTATCAAAGGCTCACCAAGAACCTATTTGATTTTTTAACTGGTCTCACCAATAACCCAACAATTTAGAAAAAGAATTGAAATAAATGCAACAACAAATGATAAACTTAATTTATCAGATAGTTGCTGGTGCAGCTTGATAGAAGTCCACTTGAATGCACTTGGATGAGCTTTAATTGCTTTAGTGGCTTCTTCCTAAATTGCTTCAAGCTTCTGATCAGATTTGTGAAGACTTGAAGGCTAACTTGAATGCTCTTGTGCTCTCTTGCTTGTTGGTAGGTAGGATATTCAATGTAGCTTCAAAGCTTTTAAGAACTTTTCAAAAACTTCCTTGAAAGAAGATCAAGTCCCTCAAATATAAGGTCTTCCATCACTCCAAGGCAGTTTGAGATGTTGTAGATCATTGGGATGTGACATATGATCATTGGAGCACTTTTTGGCATTCAAAAAAAAATTCTGGAACTAGCTATTGGATACCTGAAAGCGATATTCGAGTTAGCTCAGATTCCTTCGAGTCGGCTTGGATCCTTCGAGTCGATAGATCGAGTCGTCAAATCTTCAATGCAGTTGGCTCTTTGTCTCAAGGTGCAAAACTTCACTCTGGATGAGTCGGCTCTTGATAGCTAGGGTCGGCTCAAACTTATATCTTTGAAAAACTTGAACTCGAGGAGTCGGCTCTTTTGATCTTTGGTCGACTCTTCTTCTTAGGTTCTGAAATCATCACTCTGGAAGAGTCGGCTCGATGTAGTTTGGGTCGGCTCGCTTTCTAAGGTCTTCAAAATTAGGTCTGACAGAGTCAGCTCTTTCTGGTTTGGGTCGGCTCGCCTGGCTATTCTCAGAAATCTTCAAAAACTGGACTCTGGAGGAGTCGGCTCGGTTACCTTAGAGTCGGCTCGGATTGCTATGTACCAGAATACTTGCTGCGTGCTAGTAGGTGGAGTCGGCTCTTCAACATGCTGGGTCAGCTCGAGTATCTTCTTTAGGATTTTTACAATTGAACTCAAGGAATACTCTCACCAACACTCTTATATTTTTCAAGCATACCAACTCAAAATCATTCTAAGGCACACACACACAGAAGTAACCCTTTTTATAGATTTTTTCTTCACTTTATCATTGGGTTCTTCTTTACAAAGATAAATTACAACACAACTCAAATCAAGAAACAAAGATGTAGGAGTTGAAGTTTGAATAATTAAATCATCCTACAAAAACTTGTAAAACACTTAAAGAGTTGTTAGAAATAAATGTAGATGCTCCAATGTTTGGTTATCATCAAAATAACTTATGGGATCAACAATCTCCTCCTTTTTGATGATGACAAAACACTGGGCATGAAAAAGCAAGATAAAACTTTACATTTACTTGTATAACTATATTTGCAAGAGTGTATGAACAAGTAAAAAAACATTGACTTTAATTAGTGACAAACTATGGAAGGAGAATTAGGGTAATGAGAGCTAATCTCCCCCTCAATAAGATACTCCATGTTTTGACACACTTCTTGTGCAAGTTCATAGCTTAAGAAGTTTCTAAGGAACTTTAAGTATTCAAAGCTTATTAGGTATCAGAGCTTAAAGCATTTAAAACAATGAATATCAAGATTTAAGATATTATGTATCAGAGTATGTATTATGTATCAGAGCTTTCATAAGTATTATAAATCAGAGCTTTCAAGCTTTATGTATCAGAGCAAACACACAAACATGAACACATTTTATCCTTTTCATGCAATATCTTCATAAATATCTCCCCCTTTTTGTCAATCAATCAAAAAGGTGAAGTTAGAGTGAAGCTCAGATTTTAAAAAATAGAATGAGAAAGTATTTAAAATTTGTTTAAGATAATTTTACTTTCTCATATTCATCTTGATATTCTAATTAAAATGTATTATAGTTGTATCAAAGACATGAGCACAAGAATAATTGGTAGACAAAATTTGAACTTTCATTTCAAACATGTTCAATACAAAGTACAAACTTTTCATTTCATTGGAAGAAAAATATATTTAGTCGCTGTCTAAGTCTACTGTAGGGTTTATAGGTTGACCCAGAATTTGGATGCCTGGAGGTAGAGAAGCAATTGGGTCAGTATCTAAGATATGAGATGGTGGAATAGTGTGGGATCCTTGTGGCCTAAAATGAGGAGCTGGTTGTCTGGGATGAACAGACTGACCAGCAAAGGAAGATGATCGAGGCCTAGGTCTAGTAGGATCTAGTGGTGTCGAAGGAGGTGCACTTGGAGCAGCTTGAAGGTCTTCAACCTTAGTCATTAGCTTCTACAAAAAAACTATTAATATTTTCAACTTAGTTTCAATTTTCTTGGTATTCTTAGAAGCAGCCAATCTTTCCATTAAGACTCTTATGTCAGCAACTTCTTTTTGCATTGAAAGAATTTCAGAGGCTTGGACATTTGCAAAGGCTTCTGCTGATCCTTTTAGTCTCCCAAACTCAGCTCTTATAACTTTAGTTCCTCTTGTATAGTCTTCCTCCATTCTCCTGCCTTCTTCTACTGAGCCTACTCTGATTCTTAAGTTATCAATTTCAACTCTATAGGCTTCAAGTATTTGATTAACAGAACTCTTAATAGTGTCAGAACTTGAAGAGATCAATTGAAGAATGGGCTGCAGGTTTGTCTTAGTTGCATATGCTATGCTGTAGTCTTGGAGGCTTCAAGGGTATCAATTCTGCTTCTTAAATTATCAATTCGCCCTCCAAACTGATTAAGTCTCTCATCAACAGACTGGCGAAGTTCACCATACATTGTAGACATTGATGAATTGAGAGATTCAGTCAAGTTACTAATCTGATGTGCAATAAAATCTTGCAATATTAAAGTATCCACAACAAGAGCACTAGCAACAGGACTATGAATAGGAATGTCAATGGTAGCCTGAGTGCAGATAGGTGTACCAGGAGGCATATCAAGCAATGAAATATCTGGAAAGGGAGCATCAAAGTCTGTCTGGACTGGAGACCCTAGATGTGGCTGTGATTCTGGAATTTGAATTGAAGCTCCTTCACCAGTCTCCATTTCAACTTGCCCTTATACCTCTTCAATTTATTCAATCATTTGAGCATCAGACTTTTTTTTCCAAGTTCCTTCAGATAATAAGCAATCCATCCTTTGTAGGGTTTTAGCTATATAAGTATCGGTGTGAAGGAGGGTTCTGCTGCCTTCTCCTGATAAGTCAATGTTTGCATTTTGGAAGAAAAAGATAAGGACCATCCCGTAAGGCAAACATGCCTTCACTTTTCTCACTACCTCTTTCATCTGACTTAACATAATGGTTGGAAGATTAATCTTGTCCCCATTTATCAGAAGCTCCATCAAACAAAGATCTCACTTACTTACCCAGTCAAAGTGGCCTGTCTTGGGTAGAAAAATCGTACTAATAAAGCTGTGAAGTACTCTCATTTCAATGGACAATGTGCTGGCCTTGAGAATTCCAATTTCATCAACTTCAGTCCTTTCCAGAACAGTTTGCAAAGCTTTTGTTCTATCCTTTAGGACCAAGTATTCGGTACCCTCGAAAGGCATTTCTAAAACATTTTCAAGGATTTCTTCTTGATGTGGCAGGATTGCTAACGTGGAACACCTGTCAGTTGCCAGGTCAGAGTATGCTACCACGGTGGACACTGCCTCCCAAGCCTGCTTCCCGTGCCAGGCTCATTCACTGGGCCGAGCTCCCTCAGGTAGCCGAGACCGCCTGTCAAGATTGGGCACCGCCCCCCGCAAGTCAGATCCCGGGAGATCGGACCGTCTAGGCCTGGGCTGAGCAATCTCCCAAGTCGAACCCCTCGAAGTCGAGCTCCCTGGTCTAAGGTCGAACTCAGCCCTCCGACACGTGGGGCACCTCCGAGGTTGAGTCCTCCAGCCTGGGGCCGCGTGCCATCCACTTTGGCCAAGCCATGCCTCCCGACATCGAGTTCCGTGGACCGAAGTCAAGCCTGGCAAAGCCAAGTTTTGCAGTCCAGCTCGGCAACCACCTCGGCCAGGGCGCCAAGGAAGTAGCGTCTCCCCTCCAAGGGTGACGGCGGGCCTCCTAAGGGCTGCGAGGTGGTGCCCCCCATACCATAATAACTCCCCACCACTGCCACTCGTACTAGAAGAAAAGAAAGCTCCCTGACTAAGGTGCCATGCCCTCCACCAATCGTCCGTATGGCCAGAAGAGAGGGGCCAATCAGAAGGCACAAATCTCGAGGGCGGCGGACCCTCGATCGAGGAACTGCCAAGTTTTCAAAAATGGGATGACCAGAGAGAATGTCAGAATGCATAGAGGCTTCCCCCACCGAATGTCAGAAGAGACGTCCCGTCCATGACACGGTACCCCGCCGCATGCTCCGACGGGGGGGGGGGAATGTCCCGAAGTAGGTTCAGTTAAAAAGAAACTACTGAGGGTAAGCCAACAACAACACAAAAAAAAAAGATCACTCACACATAACGAGAGGAGAGAGGAGGCCGCACAGGAGGACTGCTTCACCTCGGCCACAAACTCTCCCAGCTCGCCCTCACCTCCACTCACACCGCACTCATTCCTCCTAGTGTGGAGTCCATCAAGAGGGTCTCGACCGGGAGGACCTGTTTTCCTGGATCGTCACTGACTTGACCGTCGGAGCACTCCCACCGGAATCCCCGGCCCGGGTCTCTAATGTTGTTTCTTGCTGGTCTCGAAGAACGAGGAGCTCCCGGGAAGAGGGTAGGCGGTCCGACACCCCTGGAAACTACGGGCCACGATGATCTTGGTGGCAATAGATTGGTGCACCAGGAAGGGCGAGGAGACCCGAAGGACTAACCGTCAGAAGGATCCCCTTGCTTCGAAGGGTCGACCCCATCGTGAACAAGCCTATCCGGAGAATGGTAACTACACGAGCGAGAAAAGCCTCCACTAGTCGCACGGGGGATTCCCCCTTCTGAGGGGACCCGCACGATCTGGAAGTGGCACCGCCCGCTCTAATCCAACCACCTCCGATGGAAGCCCAGCTGGCCGTGCTTGCCCAGCAAATGCAAGTTCTCACTACGGTAATGCGCCAGCTCCAGCACCAGTAACAATCTTTGGCTACTCACCAACAGCCAGGAATTCTCGCGGCACATGCCGCAGTGCCCCGCGATAGTTTGCGCTCCTTCCAAGGAAGGCCATCACAGCCGCGGGCCACCACTGACCACCGGGGTAGCTATCAAACCCCGGCGAAGAGACCATAAGTCGGGTCCACCGACAGGGAGAGCCGCTCGTCAAACCTTGAGTGGGGGGCATCTAAAACTCGCCAAGGCAGAAAAAGCAAGACTCCTAGTTGCGAACACCGTACACCCATGCCATGCCCTCCATCTCCTTCGATGGAGGGGTCTACTGATGAATCCATCAGACACATGGCAGAGAGGCACCTGGAGGATCATGAGTGCAAGTTGGCAGAATTCTCCTGCCGGTTTGCCAACATGCAGAGCCTCACTGGCGAGCCGGCGGGCTATGACTCCCCCCTCCCATTTTCTCGAGAAGTCCAAGAGGAGCCGATTCTGGACCGGTTCCGCATGTCATAGGTGGACCCCTACAACGGGACCTCCAATCCCCTGGAGCACCTCAAGAGCTATAAAGCCCTAATGAGGGTCCAGGGGGCAACCGACGCCCTTCTCTGCATCGCGTTCCCCACTACTCTCCGGAAGGCAGCCCGAGTGTGGTTCACCCACCTCGAGCCAGAGAGCATTGGGAGCTTTGCTCAGCTGGAGCAAAAGTTCGTGGCCAACTTCGATGCCTACCGGAAGGTACCCAAAGAGGCAGATAGCCTTTTCTCCATCAGGCAGCAAGACCACGAGCCCTTGCGGGACTACGTGGCCTGCTTCAAAGTCACCACATTGGAGATTTACAGCCTTGATGAGCCAGTCACCATGCTGGCACTGAAGAGAGGGCTCAGGACCTCCCACCTGACCTACTCCCTTGATAAAAAGCTCCCCAAGACTTACGCCGAGCTCCTTTTCTGAGCTCAGAAGTACATCCGCGCTGAGGAGACGGATCGTATGAGATGGGAGCTCGACGGGCGGCCACCGAAGAAGCCAGCCCCATCGAGACATTCGGGGCACGGAAACAAGCACCTCCAACTCAGAACTTCCAGTAGGGGCCGAGACCAAGGAGCGCCCCCGTCCCTGAAGAGAGCTACACACCTCTTCTCGTCCCATGAGGGGCGAAGACCCTCATGGAGATCGAGGGCGAGCCCTACCTGAAGCGCCCGCCTCCGATGAGGTATTCCACTGGTCGTGACAGATCCAAATATTGCCGCTATCATCGCGACCACAGCCACGACACTGAGGAATGCCATAACCTCAAGAAGGAAATTGAGGAACTCATCAAGAGGGGCTACCTCGGGAGGTTCGTGGGGGACAGATCCCAGGCGGAACCTCAGGCGCTCGTCGCTCTCCCACCAGTGCCGGTAGTCGACAACCGACCCACTGAGAAGCCGGTGGGGATGATATGCTGCGAAATCGAGGGTGCATCCAAGAAGGCCCGGGGGGCAGACTGTTCTGAAAATATACTCCCCTTTATGAGGGAGGGGGAAGATGGGGGAAAAAATGTAAATAACGATGCCATGGTCGTCGAGATGATGATCGTGAAGCATCTTATAAAATGCATCATGGTTGATAGTAGGAGTTCCACTGATGTGCTTTTCTACGATGCCTTCTCTAGGATGAATCTTTTCCCTACTCAAATCCAACCTGTCTACACACCTCTTGTCGGATTCTCAGGTGATTCTATAAGGGTTGAAGGGGAGATCACTCTCCCCGTCATCACTGGAACTCCACCTTGGCAAAGCACCGTGATGATAACCTTTACCATTGTCAAGCTCTCCTCGGCCTATAACGTTATCCTTGGGTAGCCCGGGCTCAATCTGCTCGACACCGTCATCTCCACCAGGAGGCTACATGTGCAGTTTCCAACTCCTTATGGTGTCGGGGAGATGAGAGGGGCAATCCAGCCAGTGCAGCACTACTTCCAAGCCATTCCAGGGGCCAAGGTCCCCGAGGACGACCCCAGGGTGGACGACCTCGACCAAAGGGCTCAGGATCCCAGGGGTGGTCCAGTCGAATGCCTGTTGTCTTGCCCCCTCGGGGCCGACCAGGCGAGGACGGTACAGATCGAGGCCTAGCTGCCCGATGAGGAGAGGGCCCACCTACTGGAGTTCCTACAGGCGAACGCGGATGTGTTTGCTTGGACGACGATGGATATGCCGGGCATCCCCCCTGACATCATCATCCATAAACTGAGCATCGATTCGAAGTACCAGCTAGTTTAGCAGAAAAGGAGGAGTTTCACCTCGGAGAGGCAGGCGACCATCAACGAGGAGGTAGATAAGCTCCTCATCGTCGATTTCATTCGTGAGGTACGGTATCCGAGCTGGCTAGCGAACATGGTGATGGTCAAGAAAAGCAATGGCAAGTGGAGGATCTGTATTGACTACACCAACCTCAATAAGGCATGCCCGAAGGATAGCTTCCCCTGCCGAAAATTGACCAGCTGGTGGATGCCACCTCGGGGTACTGCTTGCTCTCATTCATGGATGCATTTTCTGGATACAACCAAATATGAATGCACTCGGAGGATGAGGAACACACCGCCTTCATCACTGACCAAGTGACGTACTGCTACAGAATGATGCCCTTCGGTCTAAAGAATGCTGGGGCCATATACCAGCGTTTGGTCAATAGGGTCTTTAAAGACCAAATTGGTAGAAACATGCAGGTGTACGTGGATGACATGCTGGTCATAAGCAAGCCAGGCTCGGACCATGTTGCCAACCTCGCCGAAGCATTTCGTAACCTCCGAAAGCACCAGATGAAGCTCAACCCAGTGAAGTGCACCTTCGGGGTGGCAGCCGGAGGTTCCTCGGCTTTATGGTCACTCAAAGAGGCATCAAAGCTAACCTGGAGAAGGTCCAGGTGATCATCGACATGAAACACCCTACATCCAAGAAGCAGGTCCAGTGCCTAACGAGGCAGATCGTAGCCTTAAGCTGGTTCATCTCGAGGTCGACCGATCGCTGTCTCCCCTTCTTCAAGGTGCTGTGCAAGATGCACAACTTCACCTGGACGGAAGAGTGCGAGATAGCCTTCGAAGAGCTGAAGGAATTCTTGGCTTCTCCCCCTTTACTCTCCTGATCGGAAGGAGGGGAAGAACTCCTGCTCTATCTGGCGGTCGCCCCTGGAGCCGTCAGCTTGGTCCTTGTCCGCACAGATGTGGACGGATCCCAAAAGTCGGTGTACTACGCCAGCAAAATCCTCCATAATGCGGAGATCAGGTATACTCACTTTGAGAAACTCATTTTTGCTCTAATAATGTATGCTAAGCACATCAGGCCCTACTTCCAAGCGCACCCCATTGCAGTTGTGACCGATCAGTCGCTGAGGACCATATCGAGTCACCCCGAGACTTTCGGGAGGCTGGCCAAGTGGGTGCTGATGCTGAGCGAGTTCGATATCACTTATCGATCGAGGTTATCACAAAAGGCCCAAGTCCTGGCCGACTTCATGGTCGAAGGCACAGGGCCTGCCGAGGAGCCATAGTAGATGACTCCGGAAGGTCAAATCGAGCCCGGACCATATGAGGACCCCTGGATCCTCCACATGGATGGTGCCTCCAATTCTGGTGGGAGCGGAGTGGGCCTTATCCTCGCCAATTCTGAGGGAGTTGTGGTAGAGTGTGCCCTCCGGTTCAAGTTCGCCGCAACGAACAATCAGGCTGAGTATGAGGCGCTCCTCATGGACCTAAGGGTATCCCACGAGTTGGGCGTGCAGAGCCTGAAAGTCTTTACCTACTCCCAGTTGGTTGCCGGGCAAGTCTCAGGAGAATATAAGGCCAGAGATCCCCAGATGATGAGGTACCTGGAGAAGGTCCGCTCAAGTACCGCAGGCTTCTGCTGCTTCCATATCTTCCACATCCCTCGTGGAGAGAATGCTTGCATGGATGCGCTGTCGAGGCTCGCAACCCTGCCAGACTTGTCGCTAGGATGCGCCTACATCGAGTACCTCAAAAATCCTAGCTATGAAAGCCCAGAGGAGGTGCAGCAAGTAACCTCCAAGGCGAGTTGGATGGACAAATATGTCAAGTTCATCATGGATGGCAGATCTCTCAGTTCTGATGGAAGGCTAGCTCTATCGCCGATCTCACTCGTACCAACTTATGAAGTGTCTCAAGCTCGCAGAGGCGGCCTTTGTGCTCCAAGAGATACACGAAGGCCTTTATGGGAACCATGTGGGGGGAAGGACTCTAGCATACAAAGCCCTCCATCAGGGCTACTTTTGGGAGACTATGAGGGAGGGCGCAGTCACCTTCGTCAGGAAGTGTGACAAATGCCAACGCCATTCCCACATACAATGCCAGCTGACGGCGCCGATCTCTCAGCTTTCATCCCCCTGGCCTTTTGCCCAGTGGGGGATGGACATCCTGGGGCCATTCCCCACCGTGTCAAGGCAGCAAAAGTTCCTACTGGTGGTGATCAACTACTTCACCAAGTGGGTCGAAGCCGAGCCACTGGCCCGAATCACAGAGGCCAACGTTCGCCAGTTCTTCTGGAAGTCAGTCATCTACCGCTTCGGGCTCCCCAACTGCATCATCACTGACAATGGGCGGCAATTTGACAACCAGGAATTTGAAGGGTTCTGTGCCAAGCACAGCATCCAGCATCGGTTTGCCTCGATGGCTCACCCCCAAATGAATGAGGAGGCCGAAGTGACCAACCAGACCAAGCTGGACCAAGCCAAAGGCAGATGGGCAGAGGAGCTTCCAAGTGTCCTATGGGCCTACCATACAACATCCAGAACGGTGACGGGCGAAACACCTTTCAATCTCGTCTTCGGCACCGAAGCGGTCATCCCGATCGAGCTCGACGTACCCACATTACGGGTGCAGCAATACGATGAGACACAGAACACGGCACATCTTCTACTCAATTTAGTCCTTTTGGAAGAGACGAGGGACAAAGCCTGACTTCGGATGGTGGCATATTGGTAGCGAGTGGCCCGGTACTACAATGCACGGGTCAGGCCAAAGAACTTCTGACCTGGTGACTTGGTGCTACGCCGAGCCGAGGCATCTCAACCCCGAGAGTGCGGTAAACTCTTGCCAAATTAGGAGGGTCCCTACAAGGTGGCTGAGGCCCTCCTGCACGGCCCCTACTACCTCCAGGACTTGGACGGTGCCATATTTCCTCGGACGTGGAATGCCTGTAACCTGAGGAGATACTACCAATGATGTAAGACCCCTTTGCAAGAGTAATGAAAACTTTCTTCCATACAAATGACTCTTCGAGCCCAGCTCCAAGACGTCAAAGCCCTGAGCCAAGTTCTCAGGCCATCAAGCCCAGAGTCAAGTCCTCCAGCCACCGGTCTTCGAGCCCAGCTCCAAGACATCCAAGCCCTGAGCCAGCTCTCAGGCCATCAAGCCCGAAGCCAAGTCCTCCAGCCACCAGGTCTTTGAGCCCAGCTCCAAGACATCCAAGCCCAGAGCCAAGCTCTCAGGCCATCAAGCCCGGAGCCAAGTCCTCCAGCCACCAGGTCTTCGAGCCCAGCTCCAAGACATCCAAGCTATGAGCCAAGTTCTCAGGCCATCAAGCCCGGAGCCAAGTCTTCCGGCCACCAGGTCTTCGAGCCCAGCTCTAAGACATCCAAGCCCTGAGCCAAGTTCTCAGGCCATCAAGCCCTGAGCCAAGTCCTCAGGCCATCAAGCCCGGAGCCAAGTCCTTCGGCCACCAAGTCTTCGAGCCCAGCTCCAAGACATCCAAGCCCTAAGCCAAGTTCTCAGGCCATCAAGCCCGGAGCCAAGTCCTCCAGCCACCAGGTCTCCGAGCCTAACTCCAAGACATCCAAGCCTAAAGCCAAGTCCTCCGGCCACCAGGTCTTCAAGCCCAGCTCCAAGATGTCAAAGCCCTGAGTCAAGCTCTCAGGCCATCAAGCCCTGAGCCAAGTTCTCAGGCCATCAAACCCGGAGCCAAGTCCTTCGGCCACCAGGTCTCCGAGCCCAGCTCCAAGACATCCAAGCCTGGAGCCAAGTCCTCCAGCCACCAGGTCTTCGAGCCCAGCTCCAAGACATCAAATCCCTGAGCCGAGCTCTCAGGCCATCAAGCCTGGAGCCAAGTCCTCCGGCCACCAGGTCTTCGAGCCCAGCTCTAAGACGTCAAAGCCCTGAGCCAAGCTCTCAGGCCATCAAGTCCTGAGCCAAGTTCTCAGGCCATCAAGCCCGGAGACAAGTCCTCCAGCCACCAGGTCTCCGAGCCCAGCTCCAAGACATCCAAGCCCTGAGCCAAGCTCTCAGGCCATCAAGCCCGGAGCCAAGTCCTCCAGCCACCAGGTATTCGAGCCCAGCTCCAAGGCATCCAAGCCCTGAGCCAAGTACTAAGGCCATCAAGCCCGGAGCCAAGTCCTCTAGCCACCAGGTCTTTGAGCTCAGCTCCAAGACATCCAAGCCCTGAGCCAAGTTCTCAGGCCATCAAGCCCGGAGCCAAGTCCTCCGGACACCAGGTCTTCAAGCCCAGCTCCAAGACGTCAAAGCCCTAAGCCAAGCTCTCAGGCCATCAAGTCCTGAGCCAAGTTCTTAGGCCATAAAGCTCGAAGCCAAGTCCTCCGGCCACCAGGTCTCCAAGCCTAGCTCCAAGACATCCAAGCCCAGAGCCAAGTCCTTTGGCCACCAGGTCTTCGAGCCCAGCTCCAAGATGTCAAAGCCCTGAGCCGAGCTCTCAGGCCATCAAGCCCGGAGCCAAGTCCTCTAGCCACCAGGTCTTCGAGCCCAGCTCCAGGACATCCAAGCCCTGAGCCAAGCTCTCAGGCCATCAAGCTCGGAGCCAAGTCCTCCGACTATCGAGGTCTTCGAACCCACAAAGACTTCCATACTCGAGCTCGAAGCTCGATTCTCAAGCGGGAAGTAGTCCTCCCTCTCTAACTCTTCTACATGCAAAAAGCAGAAAAGAAGGAAAAAACAAAAAGAGAAGAAAGGGGAGAAGAGAAGAAAGGGGAGAGGAGAAGAACACACAAGTATTGGCAAATAAAGAACTCCATTCCATTTCATTTACAAAGGTACGTTCATGTACAAGTGTCCTCGAGTCCCCGACATGCCAGGTGGCCCAAGTCAACAATAACAAAAGAAAAAATACAAAACTCCTACCCTACTCCACCGGCACCTTCCCCTGACGATGACTAGCTGGCGCCCTGCTCTCCTCCACCTCCACGCCCGGGGCCTGCTCCACTGTCGCCGCCGTGGATGGAGTTGATTCGGATCCCACTGCCACTGGAGCCAGCTCGACCGCTACCACCTGCTAAGCTGGCCCGACCACCATGGTTGGTGGGGTCGGCTCAACTGACGACGCTTGCGTGACCGGCTCCATGATAGTAGCCTTCTCCCTCGTCGCCGCTAGTGCCAGAGTCAAAACCTTGAAACTCTTGGAGCTCGGAAGTTGGAGGGCGGCCAACCGCTCCTCCGAAAGAATGCCACGCAGCTGGGTGCAGCAATATGCGAGCCCCTTGTAGAAGGAGTCCGTCGCAGCCTCCTTGAAGTCGCGTAGGTACTCCGGGGAGGCCTTAAACATGGCCACCACATCAGCCGCACCCTTTTCAAGGACCTCGGCTCTACGAGTTGCCTCCAGGGCCCTCTGCTCTGCATCCGCGGCCCACCGGGTGAACTCGGCTGCCTCCTTCCTTGCAGCTTTCGCCCGATAAGAGGCCTCAGCCATCCCCCTCTCAGCTACCTCGATCGAGCTCGCGACGGTGGAAGCCTTCACCTTTGCATCTGTGACTTTTTGCTCAGTGGCCATGATCTTCTTCTCGATGGATGTAGCCTGCTCCCTGGCTACCTCCGACTCAGCCCGGAGCTCTTTCAACCGAGTCCTCTTCAAGTTGAGCTCATCTTGGAGCTCCCTCCTGGCCCGCTCGGCGTTGGCAACCTCACCCGTAAGGCTCTTGACCTTCATATTGGCCTCCCAGGCCTCGTCATTCTTCTGCCTTAGCTCGGTTGTCTGAGACTCGAACTCCGTCTTTCATTCTTTGTCCCTCCTGGCCTAGTTGCAGAAGAAGTCCTGGATAAGGATGAGCTCCCTACCTTGCTGTGATGGAAGACACGTTAGCCATACCAGTTAGAGATGTAAAAAGAGAGAGTGGAACAGAGTGAAGGAAGACTTACGGCATACAGGTTGGAGAAGGATGCACCGATAACATCGTCGATGAGCCTAGCGCTCCCCTCCCGCCGGTCACAGGACTGAACGGAGAAGTCCATCATTCGCTCAGCGAGTGGCGGGTCCTTCGTCAGTGAAACATTGGCCCCAATTTGAAAGGAACTCGACGGTAGTCCCTGTCTCTCTTTCCCGTAGCCGACGCGGACTCATCCTCGGCAGGGGAAGCACCCGGGTCAGGCTGCGGGCTCGGTGCCACCTTGAACAGTGCCGCTGCTGCCGGCCACGTGCCTCCCAGCTCCTCATCCTCCTCGACCTGGACGATCTCCGGAGGGGTTGTTGCCACAGCTGCGGCAGCAGCAGACCTAGCTTGGGCCACCACCTCGGGCTTAGGAGCCGGAGCTGAATCACGCCACCTCGAGGGCTCCACGATGACCTCCGTTGCCCTCTTCTATCTCTGCTTGGCAACTGGCATCGCTGGCTCGCTCGGCTCCGACCTTGCACCGTCATCCATGCGGGCCCTCTTTGGGGCGGGCTCGCCAGTCTCCACTGCTTGGCCACACTCATCAATAAACGAAAGCAGCTCATCCATCGAGAACTTCATGTCTGCACCAAATAGGACATCGTCAGCCACAGACTCAAAAAGAGGAAAAAAGAGAAAAGTGAAAGGAGGAAAAGGGAGGTCAAGCCAAACTCACCCGACTCCCGTGTCGAGCCGACACCGACCTCATGGAGATTCTGCTTCAACAGCAATACCTCAAGTGGAGGGATCTCGATGGAGCGAAGCTGCTCGTATAGCTCGAGGTCGGCTGCTTCAACCGAGGAATTCTCGTTAGGGGATTGGTCTGGGTCACTCCAAACCCAGTCGACCCCCTTAATCGAGACAAAATAGTACCTGTTCTTCCACCCCTTGATGGAAGAGGGTAGCTCGAGTTTCATCCCCCTTGGGCAGGAGGAAAGAGACCACCACCCCTCCTCGGTAGGGTGGCACTTCAGGGTGAAGAAAGCCCTGAACAGAGAAAAACGGGCGACGATCCCGTTGAAGTGACACAGGATGATGAAGCAAAAAATTATCCTGATGGCGTTTGGGACAAGCTAGGCAGGAACAAGGTGGTAATTGACCAAGACAGAAAGGAAAAATGGATAGAAAGGAAATCGGAGACCCCCAGCAAAGGTCTCCTCATAGAAAGCTATCCTAATAGGGCTGCTATAGGTAACTCGCTCCCCCAGACAAGGCTGAGTCCGGGATGTTGTAATCATCCCGGATGGTCATGAGCTCCACGAAAGTGATCACGAGGCAATCCCCCCAGGACTCGACGATCGAGAAGGTTCAGAAATGAGAACGGGAGGGGGAGATGGGCAGGATGGAGGAACGGACTCAGGTTCCTTAATCGCTACAGGACCTAGAACAGGATGCCTCCAGCTGAACTCGTACCACGCCGCCTCCCTTTCCTCATCAGAGGAAGAAGGAGTTTTTGGCCTGGAAGGCCTGGCCTCGGCTTGGCAAGAAGGATGAAAATCCGGACCAAAATGAGACATGGTGAAGGAAAAGGAAGAAGGTGAGGGGAGACCTAGGAGGATCCCTACTCGACCGACAGGAAGAGAAAGGAGACTGACCTGCTAAGGAACTAGAGAAATAGAAACCGTCGAGGGAGAAGATGGAGGGAAAGCTCTGGCATGGCTGCAAGCGTGAGAGATTTGAAAAAAGGTAAGTCTTGGAAAGGCTACTGATGCAGAACAAATAAAGGGATGCGATGCGGAAGTAAATTAAGATTAACTAATTTTTTTGTTGTTTTTATAGGTTTGTAGAAGTTGGCTTCAAATCAAAGAAAAGTTAACCTAACATTGAAAGATACTAATATGATAATTGAAAGCACAATTTTAAGGAAACTAAATTATCAGAGTAGTTTAGAAGCAACGGATCGCTGGGGGTTGAGAAACTCCCAGACCTAGGGTTTCACTCCGAGCTTTCAACAAAACAGAAATAAAGAGAAGGGAAGGTTTATCTAACCAGACAATGATCTTCACAGATTTTGGTGGAAGAACTCTCCCAAGCAGATTGTTGGATCCTCGGAGTCGGATATCTTCGTAATGGATCCTCCAATACTGGTCCTTTGGCGGGTTGGCTTCTCTTGAACTCAAGATCTGGAAGAGAAGAAAAACAATTGATGGAATCAGAGAGTCAAGGAAAAGATTTACCAGGTTGATGAACTTGAAGATCGAAATTGCTGAAAACTGGATTCTCCTGGATGCTGATGTGATTTTCCTTGGAACTTGCTCTGGATCTGAAGTAGCCGGACTGGATCTGGATGAAGGTGGACGGCCTGGACTTGTAGAGAGAGAGAGGCCGTGGGAGATGGATGGATCTAGGGTTTGGTGGATGGAAAATAATGAAAGGTGGCTAGGGTTTTGGAATTTCAAGTGGCTAACCTAGGGTTTTGGATAAAGATGGAGATCTCTCACCTCCTCAAGGCTCCAATGGAACCCGGATTACCCCCTCACGGAGCTCAACACTTAGAATAGTGCGGAAGAAGAGAAACCTAGGTCACTCAACACAAGAGAGTAGCAAAAAATAATTTTCTTCATTGATTTTTTTAAAGTTACAAAGAGGGGTCTATTATATAGACCTAAAATTTTCTCCTAGCTTGTACAAATTCCCATGTGGGACTAAACTCTTCCAACCCCTAGATTAGGTAGAAAATCCTCTCCCTTGGCCGACCAAGAGTCCAAAAAAAATTGGGACGGCCATAAAGGAATTGTTTTGGAACTTTTATGGCACCTCCTTTGGAGTTGGATTTGGATTTGGAGTCCTCTTCTTCTTATGGTATTTCTTCTTTTCTTCCACTCCAAGTTAAGCTCTTTGATTTTGATTTGAACTTCAATTAGGAGTAGGTTGGATGTCCTTCTTTGATTTCTTCTCCAAGAGAAGTTTTCTTCCTTCTTTGCTTAGGTAAATTAGGCAGGTGTGGGCGCCTCCTTTAATTTAGCCTCCAATTTGATTTTTTTCTTCTTTGGATGTGGGGACCATGACACTGGGATGCCTCTATGGCGCCTCCTGGACTCTGGCATGTGCTCGGAGTGTGGCTGGGCATGTGGCTTGGAGTGTGGCCTCCACTTGCTTGAACCTTGAGTTGATTGGAAGAGAAATGTGGCACCATTTTGGACCAAATTGAAACCACATTGGGACTTGCACCGAGTCAACATGACTCAACAAAATTTAAATGGTGACTCAAGAAATAAATAAAATAAATAAACTGGTTGACCAGGTCAACCTTTATTACAAACCCTAATTTCTCGGGCAATGTCAATCAGAGATCCAAATGGAGCTCTGAAGTCTTCTTCTGAGTCTGGTGCCCGCACCAATTCTCCCAGGGTGGGAGGAACTCGACCCTGTCGAGTAAGGCTTAAGTTGGCTCTGGTATCTCTCCAAGAGGTCTGGGTCCAATTCTTGTAATTCTTCTCGGGAGATCCAAGAGTCATCAGAATCTGGCCTTCCTTGCCAGCGGACCAGGTACCTTTGGTATCCTCGATTACGAGTAGAGATAACCTGATCATCCAGGATCTTTTCAATCTGCTCTTTCCTCACAGGCCAGTTTGTTGGTGGACACACAGGGTCGGGATCACTCTCAATGATAGGGTTAGGCTCAAAAGGCTCACTAGGAATCACAGCTGGCTCCCTGTACTCTACTAAGTCTGTAATGTTGAAAGTAGAGCTAATGCCTAGTTCTGGAGGCAACTCGAGCACATAGGCATTGGATCCTACTCTCTTTACCACTCTAAATGGTCCAGCTCCCCTAGCATGTAACTTTCTAACGGTTCCAGGAGGAAACCGTTCAGGCCTTAACCTAATCATCACATAGTCTCCCTCAATAAAAGATTTGACTCGCCTTTGAGTATCAGCCAACTTCTTATAAGTTTCATTACTTAAATTTATTTTGGCATGAATTTCTTTATGCAAGTCTTTTATATGCTGTGCAAAATTCTCAGCAGATTCGGAGACTCGAGTGTGGACAGGTAAAGGGACTAGGTCAAGAGGTGTGTGAGGTTTGTACCCATGTACAATTTCAAATGGACTCTTACCCGTAGACCTATTGACCGAGTCGTTGTACGCAAATTCTGCCCTTGGTAGGTATAAATCCCAATTTCTGGTATTTTCACCAACAAGACATCTCAGCAGATTTCCTAGGCTACGGTTCACTACTTCAGTTTGGCCATCAGTTTGGGGATGATAGGCAGTTGAAAACTTAAGTTTTGTCCCTAACTTATGCCAAAGGGTCTTCCAAAAGTAACTGGTGAACCTGACATCCCTATCTGAAACGATTGTCTTAGGTAGGCCATGGAGTCTAACTATCTCATTGAAGAAAAGTGTGGCTACCTTAGACGCATCAAAAGTTTGGGAACAAGGCAAGAAGTGGGCCATTTTAGAGAATCGGTCGACTACGACACAGATAGAATCATGTCTCCTCTGGGTCTTAGGTAAACCTAACACAAAATCCATACTCACATCTTGCCAAGGACGATCTGGGACAGGGAGTGGGGTATAAAGGCCAGTGTTTTGTTTTCGCTGTTTGGCAACAGCGCAGGTTCGACATCTAGCTACAATATTAGCTACATCCCTTTTTAAGCTAGGCCAGAAAAAGTGGTCTTCAATAGCTAGAATGGTCTTGTCTTTTCCAAAATGGCCAGCTAAACCTCCAGCATGGATTTCCCAAATCAAAAATTCCCTAAGAGAAGTTCTAGGGATGCAAAGCCTATTTTTGAAGAACAAAAAACCATCTACAAGGGTATAATCCTGGTGATTACTAGATGGTCCTTGAACTAGATCCTGATACACAGTTGTGAAATCCGGACAAGACTCATATTCCTCTTTGATTTGCTCAAACCCTATGACCTCAGTTCTAACAGAAGTTAATAACAGAGATCGGCGACTAAGGGCATCAGCTACCTTATTCTCAACTCCAGCCTTATGTTTCAGGACAAAAGTATAGGACTGGATATATTCTACCCACTTAGCATGCCTAGGGTTAAGCTTCTTTTGGGAGTTCAGAAATCTAAGAGCCTCATGGTCCGAAAATAGTACAAATTCCTGCGGTAGCAAATAATGTCTCCAGTAACGCAAAGCTTGCACCACCGCATAAAATTCCTTATCATAGGTAGAATACCTAAGCTTAGCATCATTAAGTTTTTCACTAAAGAATGCTATGGGATGATTCTCTTGGCTTAGGACTCCACCTATTCCTACACCTGAAGCATCACAGGCAACCTCAAATACTTTAGAAAAATCGGGTAATCTCAGAATGGGTGCCTGGGTCATTTTATCCTTAAGATCTAGGAAGGCTTTATGGGCTGACTTAGTCCAATGAAATTCTCCCTTCCTAATACAATCAGTGATTGGAGCAGCTAACGTACTAAACCCCTTGATGAATCGCCTATAGAAGGTAGCCAAGCCATGGAAACTTCTAACTTCATGCACATTGGTTGGCTCTGGCCAGTCTACTATGGACTTAATCTTCTCAGGATCGGCCGCCACGCCGTCAGGGGTTACTACAAAACCAAGAAAGATAACTCTACTAGTCATGAATTCACACTTCTTAAGATTACCGTAGAGTCTCTCATTCCTCAAAACTTGGCAGACTGCTCTAAGGTGGTCTAGGTGATCTGTTGGGGTCTTACTATAGATCAGGATGTCATCAAAATAGACCACCACAAATTTTCCTATGAAAGCTCTAAGTACCTGGGTCATAATTCTCATGAAAGTACTAGGGGCATTGGACAACCCAAAAGGCATAACAACCCATTCATAAAGACCATCCTTAGTTTTGAAAGCAGTTTTCCATTCATCCCCGGGTCTAATCCTAACCTGATGATAGCCGCTTTTGAGATCAATCTTAGAAAAAACCATTGCACCAGCCATCATATCAAGCATGTCATCTAGTCTAGGGATGGGAAACCTATATTTGATTGTAATTTTATTGATGGCACGACTGTCAACACACATCCTCCACGTGCCATCTTTCTTTGGGGTCAGTAAGGCTGGGACTGCACAAGGGCTAAGACTTTCTCTAATGAACCCCTTCCTTAATAATTCTCCAACCTGCTTTTGCAGTTCTTCATGCTCAGATGGATTCATCCTGTAATGGGGCAAGTTGGGCAAAGTTGCTCCTGGGATTAGATCTATGGCATGCTGGATATCCCTAAGAGGTGGAAGGTGGTCTGGCAAATCCTCGGGAAAGACATCCTCAAAATCTTTTAACACAGGTTTAACTTCTTGAGGAGGCTCTGAGGGTTCCGAAGTTCTAAGCTCCTTAGCAGTCAACATCCAGATGGGTGAACCACTATGAATTTCTTGTTCTAGATCCTTAGCACTGATTAGGTTCACTCTAGTTTTCATCTCCTTAACCTTACCAGCTCCTTTAGTTACCTTGTCCTTAGGGGGAACGGAATGGATCGTAATCTTCTTTCCATTGAAACTAAAGACACAGGTATTGGATTTTCCTAAGAGGGTGGCATCATGATCATACAACCAAGGTCTTCCGAGAATTATACTGCTCACCCCCATGGGTAAGACATCGCACCAAATCTTTTCGTGATAAGATTGCATTTGGATTTGGACTTGACATCTAGACTGGATGGGTATGGAGGTAGAATCTACCCAAGAAACCTTATAGGGGTTGGGATGGGGAACTGGGATTAAACCTAACATCTTGACTGTGCTAGTAGAGATGGCATTTACACAGCTCCCACTATCTATGATGATCTTACATACCTTATCCCCTAATTTAAGAAAAGTCTGTAGGATGTTAGTCCTACGCCAATCCTCTTGAACTAGATTCTGGGATAGGATGCATCTTACAACTCCTAATTGGTCAGATTCATTGGGTTCCTCCTCTCCTTCATACTCCTCAACCAAATTCATTCCGGCCTCATAAACTTCTTCTTCAAATTCCTCACTGGGCTCGGAATTATCATTCTCTCCCTCTTCTATGTAAAGGGATCTCCGTGGGCACTGGCTAGCAACATGACCTACCTTATGACACTTGAAACAGGCTATGGCAGTACACTGACTAGAAATGTGACCTGGTTTCTGACACTTAAAACAGGTGATATTTGAACTAGGGGTTCTCTGGGTGTCAGGTGCCTTACCTTTGTCCATGGGCCTAGGGGTAGAAGTACCCTGAAAAGGTTTACTAGGGATAACTTGACTAGGTCCATTCCTTGGGATTGGGGCACTAACCCTAGAAGGTATAGGTCCTCTCTGAAATTTCTCAGTGTTCAGTGCAATCTGGTAGGCTTGGTCTAGATCAGTAACCTCTCTCAGAAATAGTTCTCTCTTGATATCTTCCCTCAGTCCAGCCCTAAATCTAGACAAAGTGACTTCGTGGGCTTCACTCACATCACATCTCATTAGGTATTCATCAAAAGTAGTTATGTAGTCTGAGACAGATCGGTTTCCTTGTTTCAGGTTTTGCCATTGGTCTAACAGGTTTTGCTGGTATGAAATGGGTAGGTATTTATCTCTCAGTTTTTCTTTCATACCCTGCCAAGTGGTTATGGGCTCAACATTCCGTCTCCTAGTGGTTAGCTCAATGTTCCCCCAGTATAACCTAGCTTGACGCACTAATTTCATCTTGGCAAACTTGTATTTCCTCTCCTCAGACATAGCATACCACTCAAAGTATTGATCCATCTCACCCTCCCAATCAGAATACACCTTAGGGTTCAGACTACCATCAAAAGTGGGTGCATCTAATTTGATGTTCCTGATGAACCTATCATCTCTATCTTCAGGCTCTGGGTCAGGCCTCCTATGATTAGGTTCAGGATCTCTATATAAAGGCCTTCTAGGCTCCTGATGTGGGTGAGGCTGGGGCACATTAAAATCGGGGTCAGGAGTCCAATTCCGATGTCTAGGTTCTTCAAGTACTTGGACTCGGTCCCTAAGTTGGGTAAGATCCTCATGAATTTGTGCGCTAAACTGGGCCACAGTGTTTGTCATATCCTGATTCATTTTAGCCATACTTTCAGTAAGAGTTCTAATCATGGCCTCTAAATCAGGTTGGGTTTGACCAGGTTGATATGGCACTCCGTTTCTGGTAGACATGATGATTCAAGCAAGCACACAAAATGAGACTAGACTAAATCGACTACTGGATCACTAGACCTAGAGTCCAAACTAGATGCCCAATCAGAGTGGCAAGCTAGCCTGTAGTAACTCAGGACTCAGCCAGGCAGGTGTAAGGGGAGTGTTAGGTCCCTGATCGCCAATCCTAGACACCAATCAGTGATTGGCCAGGTAGACGGACCAGCACACAAGCCCTTCGGGACGTAGTCCCTGAACCACCATTCTAGACACTGAGTGCTAAGCACACACAGAATAACTCAGCAAACTGACTCAACACTAGCCTAGACCCGCCCAATTGGTGTCCCTAGCCCACTAGGGCAAATTAGGTCTAACTGATTTTAAATTAGGTCTAGGTTCGAATGATTGGATGGTGGTTTTGGGCTAAGGAGAGGTAATCAACTCCTCCCCTTATCTTAGATGCTCAATTGCCCTTAAGTAAATTATGAGATGATCACTCCAAAAAAGAATTGAATTGCAGAACACAAAAAACAGAGTTGCTATATTTTAATTCTCAGAGTTTTTACCGAAACCAATAAATCGCAGAAAAATTATGGAAAATAGGATCAATTATACTGGTTTCAACGAAGCAAAAATCATGCAATTCGGAGTTTTATGCAGGGATAAATAATTCAGATAACAGGGTAATTACGGGCTGCAACTAGATTGTCTTCCCCGTTTATAATCCCTGCTACGAAGTTATAACCCAATGGATCCCCTACACGCCCTAGGAACACCCCGTGGAATGGGAGGAGGAGGCTTGCGCCTCGCTTAGTTCCTAGGACCGGACGTCCTGGGGAGTCTACTTCGAGCAGACAAAATAAAAAGAGACAACAATCAAAACAAGCAAGCAAGCAAATCAGAAACCCTAGACTGGGCTCTGATACCAAAAATGATGCAGAACAAATAAAGGGATGCGATGCGGAAGTAAATTAAGATTAACTAATTTTTTTGTTGTTTTTATAGGTTTGTAGAAGTTGGCTTCAAATCAAAGAAAAGTTAACCTAACATTGAAAGATACTAATATGATAATTGAAAGCACAATTTTAAGGAAACTAAATTATCAGAGTAGTTTAGAAGCAACGGATCGCTGGGGGTTGAGAAACTCCCAGACCTAGGGTTTCACTCCGAGCTTTCAACAAAACAGAAATAAAGAGAAGGGAAGGTTTATCTAACCAGACAATGATCTTCACAGATTTTGGTGGAAGAACTCTCCCAAGCAGATTGTTGGATCCTCGGAGTCGGATATCTTCGTAATGGATCCTCCAATACTGGTCCTTTGGCGGGTTGGCTTCTCTTGAACTCAAGATCTGGAAGAGAAGAAAAACAATTGATGGAATCAGAGAGTCAAGGAAAAGATTTACCAGGTTGATGAACTTGAAGATCGAAATTGCTGAAAACTGGATTCTCCTGGATGCTGATGTGATTTTCCTTGGAACTTGCTCTGGATCTGAAGTAGCCGGACTGGATCTGGATGAAGGTGGACGGCCTGGACTTGTAGAGAGAGAGAGGCCGTGGGAGATGGATGGATCTAGGGTTTGGTGGATGGAAAATAATGAAAGGTGGCTAGGGTTTTGGAATTTCAAGTGGCTAACCTAGGGTTTTGGATAAAGATGGAGATCTCTCACCTCCTCAAGGCTCCAATGGAACCCGGATTACCCCCTCACGGAGCTCAACACTTAGAATAGTGCGGAAGAAGAGAAACCTAGGTCACTCAACACAAGAGAGTAGCAAAAAATAATTTTCTTCATTGATTTTTTTAAAGTTACAAAGAGGGGTCTATTATATAGACCTAAAATTTTCTCCTAGCTTGTACAAATTCCCATGTGGGACTAAACTCTTCCAACCCCTAGATTAGGTAGAAAATCCTCTCCCTTGGCCGACCAAGAGTCCAAAAAAAATTGGGACGGCCATAAAGGAATTGTTTTGGAACTTTTATGGCACCTCCTTTGGAGTTGGATTTGGATTTGGAGTCCTCTTCTTCTTATGGTATTTCTTCTTTTCTTCCACTCCAAGTTAAGCTCTTTGATTTTGATTTGAACTTCAATTAGGAGTAGGTTGGATGTCCTTCTTTGATTTCTTCTCCAAGAGAAGTTTTCTTCCTTCTTTGCTTAGGTAAATTAGGCAGGTGTGGGCGCCTCCTTTAATTTAGCCTCCAATTTGATTTTTTTCTTCTTTGGATGTGGGGACCATGACACTGGGATGCCTCTATGGCGCCTCCTGGACTCTGGCATGTGCTCGGAGTGTGGCTGGGCGTGTGGCTTGGAGTGTGGCCTCCACTTGCTTGAACCTTGAGTTGATTGGAAGAGAAATGTGGCACCATTTTGGACCAAATTGAAACCACATTGGGACTTGCACCGAGTCAACATGACTCAACAAAATTTAAATGGTGACTCAAGAAATAAATAAAATAAATAAACTGGTTGACCAGGTCAACCTTTATTACAAACCCTAATTTCTCGGGCAATGTCAATCAGAGATCCAAATGGAGCTCTGAAGTCTTCTTCTGAGTCTGGTGCCCGCACCAGCTACCTTGCTCTTGGAAGTGACAGGTGCCCGACCATACCATTATGGGTCCCCCACCGTAAGGCACCCGCCATGTGTCTCAATCAATAAGGAAGGCACCTAATTTTGGCTGCGGTCGCTTGGGATTCCGTGCCCATAATAACTGCTCCTCGGGCGTGGCCGCGTGGCACCTCTGCACTGGCTCTGGGAACCGCCTCTCGAAGAGCCACCGATCATGGGCATTATTGCACTGGATCCTCACCTTTCCACGTCAGCACCACAATTACTCCTTTCTCTCCGAACGCCACATGCTAACTGGCCTCAGGAGTGGGGGGCAAATGATGTGAAAGGATCGCTGACATGGAACACTTGTCAGTTGCTAGGTCAGAGTATGCCACCACGGTGGACACTGCCTCCCGGGCCCGCTTCCCAGGTCGGGCTCATTCACCGGGTCGAGGTCCCTCAGGTAGCCGAGACCGCCCATCGAGATTGGGCACCGCCCCCCGCAGGTCGGATCCTGAGAGATCGGACCACCCAGGCCTGGGCTGAGCGATCTCCCAGGTCGACCCCCTCGAAGTCGAGCTCCTCGGTTCAAGGTCGAACTCAGCCCTCCGACGCGTGGGGCACCTCCGAGGTTGAGTCCTCCAGCCCGGGGCCACGTGCCGTCCACTTCGGCCAAGCCAGGCCTCCCGATATCGAGTTCCATGGATCAAAGTCGAGCTCGGCAAAGCCAAGTTCTGCGGTCTAGCTCGGCAACCATCTCGGCCAGGGTGCCAACCGCCAAGGAAGCAGCGTCTCCCCTCTAAGGGCGAAGGCGGGCCTCCTGAGGGTCGCGAGGCGGTGCCCCTCATACCGCAATAACTCCCCGTCGCTGCCACTCGCGCAGGAAGAGAAGAAAGCTCCCTGATCAAGGTGCCATGCCCTCCACTAACCGTTCTTATGGCCAGAAGAGAGGGGCCAGTCAGAAGGCACAAATCTCGAGGGTGGTGGCCCCCCGATCGAGGCACTGCCAAGTTTCCAGGAATGGGATGACCGGAGAGAATGTCAAAATGCACGGAGGCTTCCCCCTTTGAATGTCAGAAGAGACATCCTGTCCATGACACGGTACCCCGCCACACACTCCGGCGGGGGGGGAGTGTCCCGAAGCAGGTTCGGTAAAAAAGAAACTACTGAGGGTAAGCCAACAACAACACAAAAAAGAAAAGAAAGATCACTCACACATAACGAGAGGAGAGGGGAGGCCGCACAGGAGGACTGCTTCACCTTGGCCACAAACTCTCCTAGCTCGCCCTCACCTCCACTCACACCGCACTCATTCCTCCTAGCATGGAGTCCATCAAGAGGGGCTCGACCCGGAGGACCTGTTCTCCTGGATCGTCACTGACTTGACCGTCGGAGCGCCCCCACCAGAATCCCCGGCCCGGGTCTCTAACGTTGTTTCTTGCAGGTCTCGAAGAACGAGGAGCTCCCGAGAAGAGGGTAGGCGGTCCGACACCCCTGGAAGCTATGGCCCATGACGATCTTGGCGGCAACACTTCTAACATAATAATTCTTCTCCCTTTGACTGTAGATTCAATAAAATTTTTTCCCAATCTCATGTATTCATAGAAGCTTCTAACCAGATTTGGGTAGGTTTTAATATCTAAAGAACACATATTTCTCCAACCCTGATTTTTAATGAAATCCCCAATAACAAATCCTATTTCCTTTAGGTATTCAAACAAAATTCATCTACCAGTAGTTATAGGTCTCATACCCAAGGAAATCTGATGGCTTGGTGAAACGGGGCTTGGTTCTTCATTCGACTGAGGTGGAATTCGAGAAGCACTGTCTTCACAAAATTTTATTCTTCTTTCCTGTGGAGCACCTTCGATTTCCTGTCGAGATTTCTTCCCTACTGCCTTCTTTGGAGCCATTCCATAAATAAACTGAAATCCAAAGCAGTTTTTGGAAGGATGGAGATTTTGGAAAAGTTTCTTGGAGGGAAGGAGTGTAGGGTTAAAGATAGAAACAAGAAAGAAAAATCCTACGGCTCGAACTAAAAAGACATGGCTCGACATCCGAGCCGGCTTGCCCAATAGGTCATCTGCTCGAGTCGGCTCGAGCAGAGGGAGCACAAAAGTGATTTTTGGGCTTTTAATCAAAGTCATTTTTAACAAAAATTTGGATAAGGAGGTCACCTAGATAATTTGTCCTTAAGATTATGGGAGTGTTTCTAGAGTTGGTCACATAGTCCTAGTTCACTTCTAATCATTGCAAATCTATCAAAATTCAAGTATAATATCATTATTCAGTACATGATCTCTTATAAAATGGTGCCTAATTTCAATGTGCTTAGTTCTTGAATGCTGAACAAGATTTTTTGTCAAATTAATAGCACTTGTGTTATCACATTTAATTGAAATTTTAGATTGTGTAGCACCAAAGTCTTCTAGCTGTTGTTTAATCCATAGCACTTGACATAACAACTACCAGCAGCAACGTACTCTGCCTCAGCAGTGAACAATGCTATGGAGTTTTGCTTCTTATAGTGCCATGAAATTAAATTAAATCCTAGAAATTGGCATGTACCACTAGTGCTCTTTCTATCAATTTTGCAATGAACATAGTCAGCATTAGAAAAACCAATTAAATTTAAAGATGATTCTTTAGAATACTAAAGACCTAAATTGGTTGTACCTTTCAAATATTTGATAATTATTTTAACAGCAAGCATATGTGTTTCTTTATGATTACATTAAAATCTAGCACATATACATACACTGTACAAGATATCCGGTCTATTGGCAGTCAAATATAATAGAGATCCGATCATACCTCTATATAGCTTTTGGTCAACATTGGATCCATTTTCATCTTTGTCTAGCCTGCAGGTAGGGCTCATGGGTGTGCTAGCCTCTTTGCTTGTTTCCATGCCAAACTTCTTAATTATTTCTTTGATATATTTGGCTTGGCTTATAAAGATTCCTTCCTTCATTTGTTTGACTTGCAATCCAAGGAAGTAGTTGAGTTCACCTATAAGACTTATTTCAAACTCATCCTGCATCAACTCAACAAACTCTCCACAAAGATTTTTATTAGTTGCACCAAATATTTTGTCATCAACGTAAATTTGTACAACTAACATATCATTCTCTTTGTTCTTAATAAAAAGAGTTTTATCAACATTTTCTCTTTTGAAATTATTTTCAAGTAAAAATTTTCTTAGTCTATCATACCAGGCCCTAGGTGCTTGTTTCAACCCATATAAAGCCTTATTCAATTTGAATACATGATTTGGAAAAGCATAATTTTCAAAACCTGGTGGCTGTTCTACAAAAACTTGTTTAGAAATAAATCCATTTAGAAAAGTACTTTTGACATCCATTTGAAAGAGTTTAAAGTTCATGTAGCAAGCAAATGCAAGAAGTAATCTAATGGCCTCAAGTCTTGCTACAGGAGCATATGTTTCATCAAAATCAATGCCCTCTTCTTGATTGTACCCTTTTGTTACCAACCTAGCTTTATTTCTAATGATGTTTCCTTGTTCATCTAATTTGTTTTTATAGACCCATTTGGTTCCTATGATTGGGTGGTCTTTAGGTCTATCAACTAATGTCCAAACCTTATTTCTTTCAAACTAGTTTAATTCATCATGCATGGCCATCATCTAGTTATGATCTGTTTCAGCTTCTTCTAAACTATGTGGTTCAATTTGTGAGACAAAGGCTAGATAGTCATGTGCATCTCTATGTGCTGACCTAGTCCTAACACCATGAGAAGGATCACCAATAATCAAATATTTAGGATGTGAAGTTACATACCTCCATTCCTTTTGTAAATCAGTATGATCATTGCTTACCACTTCATTTCCATCTTGTGTTGGCTTTTCTTGAATGCTTAGATCTTCCATTTCCTTTTGTAGTGTACCTGCATCATTATCTATGCACTCATCTTTTCTGGATGGTGAGGGGTTAGCTTCATCAAAGACAACTTGAATTGACTCTTCAATAGTAAGAGTCCTCTTATTAAACACTCTATATGCTTTGCTATGTAGGGAATAACCAAGGAATATAGATTCATCAAATTTTGCATCAAATTTTTTTAGGTTATCTTTATCATTATTCAATACAAAGCATTTGCACCCAAAAACATGAAAGTAATTAATATTTAGTTTTCTTCCATTCCAAAGCTTATAGGGGGTGTTGCCACCAAGATCGTCGTGGCTCGTAGCTGCTGTCGACGTCGGATCACCCCTCATCTTCTCGGGGATGGCCTGTGCTTCAGGACCTGTAAAATAAGGTCAGATACCCAGGCCTGGGATTCCGACGGGGGCACTCTGACAGTCAAGTCAGTACGATCCAGGGGAACATATCCTCCTGGTTGAGCCCCTCTTGATGGACTCCATGCTAGGAGTAAATGGTGTAAGAGTGGGGGTGCGAATGTGCTGGGAGAGGTGGTAGCCAAGGTGAGTTGGCCCTCCTGTGTGGCTTCCTTTTCCTCACTCGCTCGGATGAGTGTTTTGTGGTTAAGCTTGCCTACCTCCCCGCTGGGGGTGTCGAAGGTTCTTTTAAGTCCAGGTGGTTATTGGATGCCTACCTCGGGATCTCCCCCATGCTGTCAGGCACGTGCGGCGACGTTCCGTGTCATGGATTGGACATCTTTCCTGATTCATGATAAGGGGAACTATCGTGCATTCTGACATTCCTTCTAGTCGCCCCATTCTGGGAAGCCTGGCAATGTCTCAATTGGGGGGCCACCGCTCCCGAGATTCGAATCTCCTAATTGACTTCCTCTTTCGGATGGTGTAGGTGGTTGATGGAGAACGTGGCACCTTGGTCAGGGAGCTTCTTCCTTTCCTGGTGTAAATGGTGGACGCAGACAGTTATTATGATTTGATGGGTGCTTTTTCATCATCCGTAGGTGGTTCGCCGGGGTCTCGGGGGGTGGCTCCATCCCCCTTGGTGCCTGGATGCACCATCCAAGGTGATTGCCGAACTGGAGAGCTGGGACTCAGCTCCGGCTCGGGGGCTCGATCTCAGAGGGGCTCGACCTGGCAGAGGAGGTTGGGCTCAGCTCCAGTCTAGGGGGCTTGACCTCAGAGGGGCTCGATCCGGTGGAGGAAGGCTCGACTCCTGCTCAGAGGGCTCGGCCTCGAAGGGGCTTGACTTGGTAGAGGGGAGCTGAGCTCGACTCCGATCCAGGGAGCTCAACCTCAGAGAGGCTCGATCTTGCAGAGGAGGTCGGCACATGACTCTAGCCCAGAGGGCTCAGCCTCGGAAGGACTTGACCTGGCGGAGGAGGGCCGAGCTCGACTGTGCCAGGGGGCTCAGCCTTGAAGGGGCTCGATTTAGTGAAGGAGGTCACTCAGCTCTGGCCTAGGCATCCTGAGCTTGTGGGTGCCGACCTGGCGGAGGATGGAACTTAGCTTTGGCAGGCCGCCCGGGTATTCTGGGGGAGCTCGGCTCGGTCAAAGGAGTCCGAGATGAGGTGTCCATCATGGCAGTTTTTCGACATGGAATTTGACAGGGATTACACGTTAGCTTCTTGCCACATTATTTGCCCCCCACTCCCGAGCTCCGTGGGTGCAGGGCGCTCGGGGCGAAGGGAGTAAATACAATGCTGATGTGGAAAGGTGAGAATACGACGTAATGATGGCCATGATTGCCGGTACCTCGTAAAGCAATTCTTTTATCCTATCTAGGGGAGCCACGTGGACACGTCCGAGGAGCAGTTATTACGGGCATAGAATTCTGAGTGGCCACAGTCGAAATCAAGTGCCAGCCTTGTCGATTGACGACACATGGTACTGATCCACCGGTGGGGGGTTGTAACGGTATGGTCGGGCATTAGTCATTTCGATAGGGAAGGCCACTTTTCCCGAAACGAGCCTTCTTTCAAATAATGCATGCCCTCCATTGTCCCGAAGTTTCCCTTTCGCTCCCCCGGCCATTTCTGCCTTCCCAAGTCTTGAGCAGGTTAGTCTCCTTCCCCATACTGGTTGAGTAGGGACCTTCTGTTAGGGCTAGGTTCTTCTTCGGATCCTTGTTTATCTTCCCCTTCTTTCTGTTCTCCTCTTCCTGTTCCTTGTTCATCTTCCCCTTCTAGGTCGAGGCCACCTTCTTCTTCTTCCAACGAGGAAGAAAATGTGGTGCACTTCGAGGTCAGCTGAAGGCCCGTGCCCTGGGGGATAGTGATTAGGGAACCTGCGTCCTCTCCCCCACCTCGTCCTCTTCTTCTTCCTGCTCCCTCACCTGTTCCTGAACTTGCTCGGTCAACAGGTCTCGGTGGGATCATCTCGGTGATCACTACCATGGACCTTACGACCATCCGGGATACCTATGATATCTCAGACGGCATCTAGCTCTCGATCCCCTAATCGGGGGAGCGGGTCACCTCCAGTGGCCTGCATCGGATTGCCTTCTATGAGGAGACCTTTTCAGAGGGTCTTCAATTCCCATTCCACCCATTCTTCCTTTTTGTCTTGAACCATTATCGCCTTGTTCTGGCCCAACTCATCCCGAATGCCATCAGGATGATCTTTTCCTTCATTATCTTGTGTCACTTCCATGTGATTATTGCCCGTTTCTCCTTGCTCAGGGCCTTCTTCATCCTGAAATGCCACCCCACCGAGGAGAGGTGGTGGTCTCTTTCCTCCGACCCTAGGGAAATTAGGTTCGAGCTTCCCTCTTCCATCAAAGGATGGAAGAGTAGGTACTTCTTTGCCTTGGTCGAGGGGATCGACTGGGTTTGGAGCGACTCGGATCGGTCCCCTAATCGGGATTCCACGGTCAACGTAGCCGACTTGGAGGTGTACGACCAGCTTCGCTCTGCTACGATCCCTTCGCTCGAGGTTCTGCTATCAGAGCAAAACCTTCATGAGGCCGGGGTTGGCCCAACACAAGAGTTGGGTGAGTTCGGCTCAAAAATCTTTTTTCTTCTCTTTTTTTTTTAAACTGACATCTTCTTTCTTGGTACGCCATGAAGTTCTCTATGGAGGAATTCCTCTCATTCTCTGAAGAGTGGAATCAGATGGAGGGCACTGGCGAGCCCACTCCGAAGAGGGCTCAGGTAGACACTGGTGCGAGTGCGGTGCCAGCCATGCTAGTCGAGCCCGTTCTCGAGTCGATGAGGAAGAGGGCCGCTGGGTTCGTCCCCGAGCCTCCAAGGTGGCATGATCTAGTCCCGGTGTCAGAGCCCAAGGTGGTGGTTAGAGCTAGATCTGTCACCGCTGCTGCCATGGTGGCTTCCCCTCTAAAGATCATCGAGGTCGAGGAGGACAGGGAGCTAGAAGGTGCGGGGTTGACTTCAGTGGTTCGGTGGCACCCAAGCTCCCAGCCTGCACCAATAGCCTCTATCGCTGATGGAGCAGACGATCTCGCACCAGCGACGGGCAAGAGGGACAGGGACTACCGTCGGGTCCCCTTCAGATCGAGGCCCAATGTCTCCCTTGCCAGGGAGCCGGCACTTGCCGATCTGATGATGGACTTCTCCATCCAGTCCTGTGATCGACGAGAGAGAGCAGGAAGTACCAGGTCGACGCCATCAGCACATCCTTCTCCAACCTCTACACCGTAAGTCGATTTTTGATCTACCTCGCTTCCTCTCTTACTTTCTTGCTGACTAACATCATTTTTGATATAGCAAGGCATCAAACTCCTACTGGTCTGGGACTACTACCGCAATTGGGTCAAGAGGGACAAGGAACGTGAGGCAGAGTTCGAGTCTTTAAAGATCGAGCTATGGCGGAAGAGTGACAGGCTCTAGGAGACCAACATGATAGCTAAGAACCTCCAGGGCAAAGTCGCTAGCACCGGCTGACGTTCTCGTGAGCTCGAGGAAGAGCACAAGTCAAAGGGTGCCTGGTTAAGGGAGCTCCAAGCAAAGCTGGAGGCGAAGAAGGAGCAAGCCATCTCTGCTGAGAAGAAGGCCACGGCCGCCGAGCAGAAGGCCACCGAGGCAGAGAAGAAGAACTCCGCAGCCATCAATTCAGTTGAGGCCACGAGGAAAGAGGCCACCGAGGTCCTCCTCAAAGTTGAGGATGCGGACAAGAGGGCGGCGAAGGCAGACAGTTACAAGACTTCTGAGGAGTTCAAGCTGGACTTCAAGGAGGCCGCAATGGACTCCTTTTTCAAGGGGTTTGCTTATTACCGAACCCAGCTGTGTGGCATCCTCTCAGATGAACAGATGGCTGCCCTCCAACTCCCAGGCTCCAAGGGTGCAAAGGCCTCGGCCCGTGTATCGGCCATAGTGGAGGAGCGCTCTGTTGCGGTCGTGCCGGCTCCTCAGGCAGCAGCGACTGAACTGACCTCGTAGGTGGCGACGACCGAACCAGCTCTACTGGTGATGATGATCAAACCAACCCCACCAATGACAGTGACTGAAGGAGGGGCCCTAGCCTCAGAGGTCTGGGGAAGCGAGGTTTCAATCGTGTGCCATCCGAAGAAGGCACTGGCAGAGTAGAGTAGGGCCTCTTCTTTAGTTGTAACCCTTTTGCTATTTTCTACCCTGGGCTGCCTGGCATGTCGGGCCTCAGGAGCATTGTAACCCTTTCCATTGAGTAATGAAAATATCTTTTGTCAAATTGTCTTGCTCTTTTTTCTCTTCTTTTTGTAAATGTGGTGTGATCAGAGAGGAGATTTCTCCTTGGTTTTCGAGGTTCCCAAACTTCAGTGTTGGAGAGTCGGGGTCAGAGACTTGGTGATCGGAGAGTTTGGCTTCGAGCTTCGGTGTCTCGAAGCTGGGCTCGAAGACTTGGTAGCCAGAGATCTTGGCTCTGGGCTTGGATGTCTTAGAGCTAGGCTTGAAGACTTGGTGGCTAGAGATCTGAGCACCGGGCTTTGGTGTCTCGAAGCTAGGCTCGAAGACTTGGTGGCTAAAGATCTAAGCTCCGGGCTTCGGTGTCTCGGAGCTAGGCTCGAAGACTTGGTGGCCGAAGAGCTTAGCTCCGGGCTTTGATGTCTCGGAACTGGGCTTGAAGACTTCATGGCCAGCGAGCTTGGCTCCGGGCTTTGATGTCTCGGAGCTAGGCTCGATGACTTGGTGGCCAGAGAGCTTGGTTTTGGGCTTTGATGTCTCGAAGCTGGGCTCGAAGACTTGGTGGCCAAAGAGCTTGGCTCCAGGCTTTGATGTCTCGAAGCTGGGCTCGAAGACTTGGTGGCCGGAGAGCTAGGCTCCGAGTTTTGATATCTCGGAGCTGGGCTCGAAGACTTGGTGGCCGAAGATCTTAGCTCTAGGCTTCGGTATCTTGGAGCTGGGCTCGAAGACTTAGTGGCCGGAGAGCTTGGCTCCGGGTCTTGATGTCTTGGAGCTGGGCTTGAACGCTTAGTGGCCAGAGAGCTTGGCTCCGGGATATGGGTGCTAGACCTCGGGTGGTGCGGGCACCAGACTCAGAAGAAGACTTCAGAGCTCTATCTGGATCTCTGATTAACCTTGCCCGAAAAATTAGGGTTTTTGGTTTGTAATAAGAGTTGACTAGATCAACTCAATTTAGCTTGAGTCTACATTACTTGCATTTTATTTTGTTGAGTCATGTTGACTCAGTAGTGGACTAGGGTTTCAACCTGGGGTGTTACATTTTCTCCCAAGGCCTAGAAAGTGGGCACCACACCCCCAACCACACTCCCAGCCATACGCTTGAGTCCAGGGGGCGCCATATCTACATCCAGCAGCCTTTGGTCCCCACTCCACAGATAGCAGCTTCCTTCTCTCATGCACCAGATGAGGAGAAATCCACCATGAGTCCACAAATCAAGGGGGCGGCCAAGACTTTCCCAAAAGAACCAAAGTAAGAATGGGAAGAAATTCTCTTGGAGAGAACTTCAAGGAGGCGCCCACTACCTACCAAAAAAATCCAAAACAAAGATGGGAAGGACCTTGACTTAGGGAGGAAGAAAAGGAGGAGTCCAAAAGAGTTGATCCATGGAAGGAAAAAAAATTCTCTTGAAGATCCAAGCAAGGAGGCGCCATCTACCTGCCTTTTATAACCCTAATCAAATTTTTTTGGTACCTTGGCCGACCATATGTGTATGAATTATCCTGATTTGTAGATCCCCTCCTTTAGTCTCACATGGGAAGATGTAAAACCCTACTCCCTTGTAAAGCCTTATAAATTAAACCCCTCTTGTAAGTTTAAATCAATCAGATGAATGAAACCAAATTTTTTTGTGAGCAAACTTTGTGTTTTCTCTCTTCCGCACTTGCATCCAGGTGTTGAGCTCCGTGAGGGAGTAAATCCGGGTTCCCCAGGAACCTTGAGGAGGTGTGAGATCTCCAAAACCCAAACCCTAGGTTAGCCACTCCACTCCCCAAACCCTAGCCGCCATCACCCTTCTCTTTCCACCAAGCCCTAGCCTATCCCACTTCTCACGGCCACCCTCTCCAAGTCCAGGCCGACCACCAGCATCCAGCTCCAGTCCAGATACTTTAGGTCTACAGCAATTCTAAGAGGAAGTCAGATCAGCCTCCAGGAGAATCCTGATTTCAGCAACTTTAGCTTTCAAGTTCTTCAACCTGGTAAATCTTTTCTTGAGTATCTGAATTCCATCACTTGTTCCTCTTCTTCCCAGATCTTGAGTCCAGGAGAAGCCGACCAAACCACAGACCAGTATTGGAGGATCCATTGCGAAGATAGCCGAATCCGAGGATCTAACAATCTGCTCGAGAGAGTTCTTCCACCAAAATCCTGAGAAGATCACTGTCTGGTTAGTAAACCATCTCTCCTCTCTATTTCTGTTCTGTTGAAAGTTCAGAGCGAAACCCTAGGTCTGGGAGTTTCTCAACCCCCAGCGATCCGTTACTTCTGAACTACTCTGATAATTTAGTTTCATCTAAATTGTGCTTTCAATCCTTACCTAATTTCCTTCAACTTAGTTTAGCTTTACTTTGAGTCAAAGCCAATTTCTGAAATATATAAAAATAATAATAATAATAATAAAAAGAATTAATCTTAATTTTACTTCCGCATATGCTTTTTGTTCTTTGTTCTGCATCATTTTGGTATCAGAGCCCTGTCTAGGGTTTTTGTTTTGATTGCTTGTTTGAGTCTCTCTCTTTTTACTTTGTCTGCTCGAAGTAGACTCCCCAGGACGTCTGGTCCTAGGAACGAAGCGAGGTGCAAACCTCCTCTTCCCATTTCACGAGGTGTTCCTAGGGCGTGTAGGGGATCCGTTGGGTTATAACTTCGTAGCAGGAATTGTAAACGGGGAAGTGCTCTATTTTCAGCCCGTAATTGCCCTGTTGCAGGAATTATGTCTCACTACAGGTAACTCCAAATTCAATGATTTTTATTTTGATGAAACCAATATAATTGAAACTCATTTGCATAATTTTCCCATGATTTATTGGTTTCCGTGTGATTTCTAAGAATTAAATTACTGCAACTCTATTTTTTGTGTTCTGCAATCCATTTATTTTTGAGTGTTCATCTCTTAATTCATCTTAAGGGCATTTGAGCATCTAAGATAAGGGGAGGAGTTGATAACCTCTCCTTAGCACAAAACCACCACCCCTTCATTCGAACCTAAGCCTTTAATCTAAAAATTTATTAGACCTAATTTGCCCTAGTGGGCTAGGGACATCAACAAGTCGGGTCAAGGCTAGTGTTGAGTCAGCTTGTCTGGTTACTCTGTGTGTGCTTTGTACTCAGTGTCTAGAACGGTGGTTCAGGGATTCTATCCCGAAGGGCTTGTGTGCTGGTCCGCCTACCTGGCCAATCTCTGATTGGTGTCTAGGATTGGCATTCAGGGACCTAACACTCCCCTTACGCCTGCCTGGCTGAGTCCTGAGTTACTACAGGCTAGCTTGCCACTCTGATTGAGCACCTAGTTTGGGCTCTAGGTCTAGTTAGCCCGTAGTCGTTCAGTTGAGTCTCATTTTGTGTGCTTGATTGCATCATGTCTACCCGGAATGGAGTACCCTACCAACCTGGTCAAACCCAACCTGATTTAGAGGCCATGGTTAGAGCTCTTACTTAGAGTATGAACAAATTAAGTCAGGATATGAATGAGAATTTTGCCCAGCTTAGGGATCGAGTCCAAGTACTTGAGGAATGGTGCGGGCACCAGACTCAGAAGAAGACTTCAGAGCTCCATTTGGATCTCTGATTGACATTGCCCGAGAAATTAGGGTTTGTAATAAAGGTTGACCTGGTCAACCAGTATATTTATTTTATTTATTGAGTCACCATTTAAATTTTGTTGAGTCATGTTGACTCAGTGCAAGTCCCAATGTGGTTTCAATTTGGTCCAAAATGGTGCCACATTTGTCTTCCAATCAAATCAAGGTTCAAGCAAGTGGAGGCCACACTCCAAGCCACATGCCCAGCCACACTCCGAGCACATGCCAGAGTCCAGGAGGTGCCACAGAGGCATCCCAGTGTCATGGTCCCCACATCCAAAGAAGAAAAAATCAAATTGGAGGCTACTTTAAAGGAGGCGCCCATACCTGCCTATTTTACCTAAGCAAAGAAGGAAGAAGACTTCTCTTGGAGAAGAAATCAAAGAAGGACATCCAACCTACTCCTAATTGAAGTTCAAATCAAAATCAAAGAGCTTAACTTGGAGTGGAAGAAAAGAAGAAATACCATAAGAAGAAGAGGACTCCAAATCCAAATCCAACTCCAAAGGAGGCACCAAAAAAATTCAAAAAAAATTCCTTTATGGCCGTCCCAATTTTTTTGAACTCTTGGTCGGCCAAGAGAGAAGATTTTCTACCTAATCTAGTGGTTGGAGGAGTTTAGTCCCACATGGGAATTTGTACAAGCTTGGAGAAAATTTTAGGTCTATATAATAGACCTCTCTTTGTAACTTTAGAAAATCAATGAAGAAAAATTATTTTTGCTATTCTCTTGTGTTGAGTGACCTAGGTTTCTCTTCTTCCGCACTATTCTAAGTGTTGAGCTCCGTGAGGGGGTAATCCGGGTTCCATTGGAGCCTTGAGGAGGTGAGAGATCTCCATCTTTATCCAAAACCCTAGGTTAGCCACTTGAAATTCCAAAACCCTAGCCACCCTTCATTATTTTCAATCCATCAAACCCTAGATCCATCCATCTCCCACGGCCTCTCTCTCTCTACAAGTCCAGGCCGTCCACCTTCATCCAGATCCAGTCCAGCTACTTCAGATCCAGAGCAAGTTCCAAGGAAAATCACATCAACATCCAGGAGAATCCAGTTTTTAGCAATTTCAATCTTCAAGTTCATCAACCTGGTAAATCTTTCCCTTGACTCTCTGATTCCATCAATTGTTTTTCTTCTCTTCCAGATCTTGAGTTCAGGAGAAGCCAACCGGCCAAAGGACCAGTATTGGAGGATCCATTACGAAGATATCTGAATCCGGGATCCAACAATCTGCTCGGGAGAGTTCCTCCACCAAAATCTGTGAAGATCATTGTCTGGTTAGATAAACCATCTCTCCTCTTTATTTCTGTTCTTTTGAAAGTTCGGAGCGAAACCCTAGGTCTGGGAGTTTCTCAACCCCCAGCGATCCGTTACTTCTGAACTACTCTGATAATTTAGTTTCCTTAAAATTGTGCTTTCAATTATCATATTAGTATCTTTCAATGTTAGGTTAACTTTTCTTTGATTTGAAGCCAACTTCTACAAACATATAAAAACAACAAAAAAATTAGTTAATCTTAATTTACTTCCGCATCACATTCCTTTATTTGTTCTGCATCAAGGAACCTAGGCATCGGAATTGGACTCCTGACCCAGATTTTAATGTGCCTCAACCTCACCCACACCAAGAGCCTAGAAGACCTTTATACCGAGATCCTGAACCTAATCATAGGAGACCTGACCCAGAACCTGAGGATAGAGATGATAGGTTCATTCGGAACATCAAGTTAGATGCACCCACTTTTGATGGTAGCTTAAATCCTAAGGTGTATTCTGATTGGGAGGGTGAGATGGACCAGTACTTTGAGTGGTATGCCATGTCTGAGGAGAGAAAATTCAAGTTTGCCAAGATGAAATTAATACGTCAAGCTAGGTTATATTGGGGGAACATTGAGCTGACCACTAGAAGACGAAATGTAGAGCCCATAACCACTTGGCAGGGTATGAAAGAAAAGCTTAGAGACAAGTACCTATCCATTTCATACCAGCAGAATCTGTTAGACCAATGGCAGACTTTGAAACAAGGGAATCGATCTGTTTCAGACTACATAACCACCTTTGATGAATACCTAATGAGATGTGATGTGAGTGAAGCCCATGAAGTCACTTTGTCTAGATTTAGGGCTGGGCTTAGGGAAGATATTAAGAGAGAGTTGTTTCTGAGAGAGGTTACTGACCTAGACCAAGCCTATCAGATTGCACTGAACACTGAGAAGTTTCAGAGAGGACCCATGCCATCTAGGGTTAGTGCCCCAATCCCAAGAAATGGACCTAGCCAGGTTACCCCTAGCAAGCCTAATCAGGGTATCCCCACCCCTAGGCCCATGGACAAAGGTAAGGCACCTGACACCCAGAGAACCCCTAGTATCGTCTGTTTTAAGTGCTAGAAGCCCGGTCATATCTCCAATCAGTGCACAGCCATAGCTTGTTTTAAGTGTCATAAGGTTGGTCATGTTTCTAGCCAGTGCCCTCGTAGATCCCTATATATAGAAGAGGGAGGAGAAGAGAATTCCGAGCCTAATGAGGAGTTTGAAGAAGAAGTTTATGAGGCCGGAATGAATTTGGTTGATGAGTATGAAGGAGAGGAAGAATCCACTGAATCTGACCACTTAGGGGTTGTGAGATGCATCCTGTTCCAGACTAAAGTTCAGGAAGATTGGCGTAGGACTAACATCCTACAGACTTTCCTTAAACTAGGGGATAAGGTTTGTAAAATCATCATAGATAGTGGGAGCTGTGTGAATGCCATTTCTACTAGCACTGTCAAAATGTTAGGCTTAACCCCAGTCCCCCACCCCAACCCCTATAAGGTTTCTTGGGTAAACTCTACCTCTATACCCATCCAGTCTAGATGTCAGGTCCAAATCCAAATGCAATCCTATCAAGAGAAGATTTGGTGTGATGTCTTGCCCATGGGGGTGAGCAGTATAATTCTTGGAAGACCTTGGTTGTATGATCATGATGCCACCCTCTTAGGAAAATCCAACACCTGTGTCTTTAGTTTCAATGGGAAGAAAATCACAATCCATTCAATCCCTCCTAAGGACAAGGTAGCTAAAGGAACTAGTAAGGTTAGGGAAATGAAGACTGGAGTGAACCTAATTAGTGCCAAGGATCTAGAACAAGAAATTCATAGTGGTTCACCCATTTGGATGTTGACTGCTAAGGAACTTAGGACTCCTACACCCTCAGAGCCTCCTCAGGAAGTTAAGCCTTTATTAGAAGAATTTGAGGATGTTTTTCCCGAGGATCTGCCAGACCACCTTCCACCTCTTAGGGATATTCAGCATTCCATAGATTTAGTCCCAGGAGCTACTTTACCCAACTTGCCCCATTATAGGATGAATCCATCTGAGCATAAAGAACTGTAAAAGTAGGTTGGTGAATTGTTGAGGAAGGGGTTCATTAGAGAGAGTCTTAGCCCTTGTGCAGTCCCTGCACTTCTAACCCCGAAGAAGGATGGCACGTGGAGGATGTGTGTTGACAGTCGTGCCATCAATAAAATCACAATCAAGTATAGGTTCCCCATCCCTAGACTATATGGCATGCTTGATATGATGGCCGGTGCCATGGTTTTTTCTAAAATTGATCTCAAGAGCGGCTATCATCAGGTTAGGATTAGACCAGGGGATGAGTGGAAAACAGCCTTCAAAACTAAGGATGGTCTCTTTGAATGGGTTGTTATGCCTTTTGGGTTGTCCAATGCCCCTAGTACTTTCATGAGGATTATGACCCAGGTACTTAAAGCTTTCATAGGGAAGTTTGTAGTGGTCTATTTTGATGACATCCTGATCTATAGTAAGACCCCTGCAGATCACCTAGGCCACCTTAGACAAGTCTGTCAAGTTTTGAGGAATGATAGTCTCTACGGTAATCTCAAAAAGTGTGAATTTATGACCAGTAGGATTATCTTCCTTGGATTTGTTGTAACCCCTGACGGCGTGGCTGCCGATCCTGAAAAGATTAGGTCCATAGTAGAATGGCCAGAGCCGACCAGTGTGCATGAAGTCAGAAGTTTCCATGGCTTGGCTACCTTCTATAGGCGATTCATCAAGGGGTTTAGTACCGTAGTTGCTCCTATCACAGACTGCATCAGGAAGGGAGAATTTCAGTGGACCAGAGCAGCCCATAAAGCCTTCCTAGATCTTAAGGATAAGATGACCCAGGCACCCATTTTGAGACTACCGGACTTTTCAAAGGTATTTGAGGTTGCCTGTGATGCTTCAGGAGTAGGTATAGGTGGAGTCCTAAGCCAAGAGAACCATCCCATAGCATTCTTTAGTGAAAAACTTAATGATGCTAAGCTTAGGTATTCTACCTATGACAAGGAATTTTACGCGGCAGTGCAAGCTTTGCGTTACTGGAGACATTATTTGCTACCGCAAGAATTTATGCTGTTTTCGGACCATGAGGCTCTTAGATTCTTGAATTCTCAGAAGAAGCTTAACCCTAGGCATGCCAAGTGGGTAGAGTATATCCAGTCCTATACTTTTGTTTTGAAGCATAAGGCTGGGTCTGAAAATAAGGTAGCTGATGCCCTTAGTCGTCGATCTTTATTGTTGAATTCTGTTAGGGCTGAAGTCATAGGGTTTGAGCAAATCAAAGAAGAATATGAGTCGTGTCCAGATTTCAAGACTGTATACCAGGATCTAACTCAAGGACCATCTAGTGAACATAAGGATTATTTCCTTTTAGATGGCTTTCTGTTCTTTAAGAATAGGCTTTGCATCCCTAGAACCTCTCTTAGGGAATTCTTGATTTGGGAAACTCATGCTGGAGGTTTAGCTGGCCATTTCGGAAAAGATAAGACCACCCTGGCTATTGAAGACCATTTTTTCTGGCCTAGCTTAAAAAGAGATGTAGCACACATTGTGGCTAGGTGTCGGACCTGCGCTGTTGCCAAATAGCGAAAACAGAACACCGGCCTTTATACCCCACTCCTTGTCCCAAATCGTCCTTGGCAAGATGTGAGCATGGACTTTGTGTTAGGTTTGCCTAAGACCCAGAGGAGGCATGATTCTATCTGTGTTGTAGTAGACCGATTTTCCAAGATGGCCCATTTCTTGCCTTGTTCCCAAACATTTGATGCGTCTAAGGTAGCCACCCTGTTCTTTAATGAGATAGTTCGACTCCATGGCCTACCTAAGACCATTGTTTCAGATAAGGATGTTCGGTTCACCAGCTATTTCTGGAAAACGCTTTGGCATAAGTTAGGGACGAAACTTAAGTTTTCAACTGCCTATCATCCCCAGACTGACGGCCAAACCGAAGTAGTGAATCGTAGTTTAGGCAATCTGCTAAGGTGTCTTGTTGGTGAAAACATTAGGAACTGGGATTTGTACTTACCTAGAGCTGAATTTGCATATAATGACTCGGTCAATAGGTCTACGGGTAAGAGTCCATTTGAAATTGTGCATGGCTACAAACCCCACACACCTCTTGACCTAGTTCCTTTACCAGTCCACACACGGGTCTCCGAGTCTGCCGAAGTTTTTGCACAGCATATAAAAGACTTGCATAAAGAAATTCAAGCCAAAATAAATTTAAGTAATGAAACTTATAAGAAATTGGCTGATTCTCAAAGGCGAGTCAAAACTTTTGACGAAGGAGACTATGTAATGATTAGGTTAAGGCCTAAAAGATTTCCTCCTGGAACCGTTAGAAAGTTACATGCTAGGGGAGCTGGACCATTTAGAGTGGTAAAGAGAGTAGGATCCAATGCCTATGTGCTCGAGTTGCCTCCAGAACTAGGCATTAGCTCCACTTTCAACATTACAGACCTAGTAGAGTATAGGGAGCCAGCTGTGATTCCCAGTGAGGCTTTTGAACCTAATCTTGCTCTTGAGAGTGAACTTGACCCTGTGTGTCCACCAACAAATTGGCCTGTGAGGAAAGAGCAGATTGAAAAGATCCTGGATGATCAGGTTATCTCTACTCGTAATCGAGGATACCAAAGATACCTGGTCCGCTGGCTAGGAAGGCTAGATTCTGATGACTCTTGGATCTCCCGAGAAGAGTTACAAGAGCTGGACCCAGACCTCTTGGAGAGATACCAGAGCCAACTTAATCCATACTCGATAGGGTCGAGTTCCTCCCACCCTGGGAGAATTGGTGCGGGCACCAGACTCAGAAGAAGACTTCAGAGCTCCATCTGGATCTCTGATTAACCTTGCCCGAAGAATTAGGGTTTTTGGTTTGTAATAAGAGTTGACTAGATCAACTCAATTTAGCTTGAGTCTACATTACCTGCATTTTATTTTGTTGAGTCATGTTGACTCAGTAGTGGACTAGGGTTTCAACCTGGGGTGTTACATTTTCTCCCAAGGCCTAGCAAGTGGGCACCACACTCCCAACCACACTCCCAGCCATACGCCTGAGTCCAGGGGGCACCATATCTACATCCAGCAGCCTTTGGTCCCCACTCCACAGATAGCAGCTTCCTTCTCTCATGCGCCAGATGAGGAGAAATCCACCAGGAGTCCACAAATCAAGGGGGCGGCCAAGACTTTCCCAAAAGAACCAAAGTAAGAATGGGAAGAAATTCTCTTGGAGAGAACTTCAAGGAGATGCCCACTACCTGCCAAAAAAATCTAAAACAAAGATGGGAAGGACCTTAACTTAGGGAGGAAGAAAAGGAGGAGTCCAAAAGAGTTGATCCATGGAAGGAAAAAAAATTCTCTTGAAGATCCAAGCAAGGAGGCGCCATCTACCTGCCTTTTATAACCCTAATCAAATTTTTTTGGTACCTTGGCCGACCATATGTGTATGAATTATCTTGATTTGTAGATCCCCTCCTTTAGTCCCACATGGGAAGATGTAAAACCCTACTCCCTTGTAAAGCCTTATAAATTAAACCCCTCTTGTAAGTTTAAATCAATCAGATGAATGAAACCAAATTTTTTTGTGAGCAAACTTTGTGTTTTCTCTCTTCCGCACTTGCATCCAGGTGTTGAGCTCCGTGAGGGAGTAAATCCAGGTTCCCTAGGAACCTTGAGGAGGTGTGAGATCTCCAAAACCCAAACCCTAGGTTAGCCACTCCACTCCCTAAACCCTAGCCGCCATCACCCTTCTCTTTCCACCAAGCCCTAGCCTATCCCACTTCTCACGGCCACCCTCTCCAAGTCCAGGCCGACCACCAGCATCCAGCTCCAGTCCAGATACTTCAGGTCTACAGCAATTCTAAGAGGAAGTCAGATCAGCCTCCAGGAGAATCCTGATTTCAGCAACTTCAGCTTTCAAGTTCTTCAACCTGGTAAATCTTTTCTTGAGTATCTGAATTCCATCACTTGTTCCTCTTCTTCCCAGATCTTGAGTCCAGGAGAAGCCGACCAAACCACAGACCAGTATTGGAGGATCCATTGCGAAGATGGCCGAATCCGAGGATCCAACAATCTGCTCGAGAGAGTTCTTCCACCAAAATCCTGAGAAGATCACTGTCTGGTTAGTAAACCATCTCTCCTCTCTATTTCTGTTCTGTTGAAAGTTCAGAGCGAAACCCTAGGTCTGGGAGTTTCTCAACCCCCAGCGATCCGTTACTTCTGAACTACTCTGATAATTTAGTTTCATCGAAATTGTGCTTTCAATCCTTACCTAGTTTCCTTCAACTTAGTTTAGCTTTACTTTGAGTCAAAGCCAATTTCTGAAATATATAAAAATAATAATAATAATAAAAAAAGAATTAATCTTAATTTTACTTCCGCATACGCTTTTTGTTCTTTGTTCTGCATCATCGGGTCGGGCGGAGATTCTCCTGCAAGTCAAAAAGTACTTGTACAGGGGGAACTTTGATTATTGGTGAGAAAGAACCTTACATCATTGTGCAGGGAGCTGGGTCCTGGGCTTCGAAGTCGAAAAGTGGGGCTCTGAGTTTTATTATTAGAGGGCTCGGTTTCGAGCTTTGGTGCCGGAGAGCTGGGCCTGGCTTTGACGTCGGAGAGCTGGGCTCCGAGTTTCATTATTGGAGGGCTCGGCTTTGAGCTTTGGCACCGGAGAGCTGGGCCCTAGGTTCTGACATTAGAGAGCTGGGCTCTGAGTTTTGGCATACCAAACCTTGGGCCGGGCAGCGACATTCCTACAAGGTAGAAGGTGATTTGTGCAAAAGAGGGCCTTTATTATTTTAAAGGGTGAGCCTTACATTACTGATAATATTTTCTTAGGTTGCAGGCGTTCCTTGTTCATGGGAACATGGCATCGTCTAACTTCTTGAGGTAGTAGGCTCCAAGTGGAAGAGCTTCAACCACCTTATAAGGACCTTCCCAGTCTAGCGAGAGCTTGCCGCACTCTTGAGGTTGAGACATTTTGGCTCGGCGGAGCACCAGGTCGCCGGGTCGAAAGACCTTGGGCCTTACTCGGGCGTTGTAGTATCGGGCAACTTGTTGCTGGTATGCTACCATCTAGAGCCGAGCTTTGTCTCTGGTCTCCTCGAGGAGGTCCAGGTTGAGTAAAAGGTACGTCAAGTTCTGCGCTTCATCATATTGCTGCACACGCAGCGTGGGCACACCGAGCTCGACTGGGACCACGGCCTCGGTGCCTAAGACAAGGTTGAAGGATGTTTCGTCCATCGCCATCCTAGGCATTATGTGGTAGGCCCAGAGAACACTTGGGAGTTCTTCTACCCACCTACCCTTGGCCTGGTCCAGCTTGGTCCCGAGTGCTTGGAGAATGGTCCGGTTGGTCACTTCGGCTTCTCCGTTTGTCTAGGATGAGCAATGGAGGTGAAACGATGCTGGATGCCATGCTTTGTACAAAAACCTTCGAACTCTCGATTATCGAATTACCATCTATTGTCGGTGATGATGCAGCAGGGTAGTCCGAAGTGGCATATTATTGACTTCCAGAAGAACTGACAGACCTTGGCTTCTGTGATCCATGCTAGTGGCTTCGCTTCCACCCATTTGGTGAAGTAGTTAATGGCCACCAGCAAGAATCTCCGTTGCCCCAATGCAGGGGGAAATGGCCCTAAGATGTCCATTCCCCACTAGACGAATGGCCAAGGGGCGGAGAGCTATGAGATCGGCGCCACCGGTTGATGTTGTATGTGTGCATGGCACTGGCATTTGTCGCACTTCCTCACGAAGTTGGTGGCGTCATCCCTCATAGTCTCCCAGAAGTATCCCTGGTGGAGAGCTTTGTATGCCAACGTCCTTCCTCCCACGTGGTTCCCGCACAAGCCTTCATGTATCTCCTAGAGAACGAGGGCTGCTTCCACGGGTCTCAAGCACTTCAGGAGTGGGTATGAGTAGGATCGGCGGTAGAGCTATCCTTCCATCAGGATAAATCAAAAGGTTTCCTTTTGACGAGGCCAGCTTCCACGCTGTCCTCGAGCAAAGTGCCATCAGTGATGTATCTGATGTACCTCTCCATCCAACTCAGCTTCGGGGTGACTTGCTGTACCTCCTACTAGGCTTCGCAGCTTGGATTTTTGAGTTACTCTATATACGCACGTCCCAGCGACGAGTCTGGTAGGGTTGCGAGTCTCGACAGTGCATCCGCGTGAGCATTCTCTCCACGAGGGATATAGAAGATGTTGAAGCGTTGGAAGCCTATCATGCATAAGTGGACTCGTTCTGGGTATTTCATCATCTAGGGATCTTTAGCTTCGTATTCTCTAGAAACTTGTTCGGCTACCAGTTGGGAGTCGGTAAAGACCTTCAAGCTTTGCATGCCCAGCTCGTGGGAGACCCTTAGGCCCACGAGGAGTGCCTCAACTCCTCCTGATTATTCGTCGTAGCAAACTTGAAATGGAGAGCATATTTAGCTACAATCCCGTCGCTGTTGGCAAGAATGAGGCCTGCTCTGCTCCCTTCAGAGTTGGATGTGCCATCCATGTGGAGGATCCAGGGTTCCTCCTCTATTCCGAGCTCAGCTTGATTCTCTGGGGAAATCTGCTTTGGCTCCTCAGCGAGTCCGGTGCATTCGACCATGAAGTCAGCTAGGACCTGTGCCTTTTGCGATGACCTCAGTCGATACACGATATCGAATTCACTCAGCATCAGGGACCACTTCGCCAACCACCCGGATGTTTCGGGGTGGTTGAGTATGGTCTTCAGTGGCTGATCTACCATAACCACAATGGGATGCACTTGGAAGTAGGGCCTAAGGCGCTTAGCAAACATTATTTGAGCAAAAATAAGATTCTTAGAGCGGGTATACCTAATCTCCGCATCACAGAGGATTTTGCTGGTGTAGTATACCGGCTTCTGAGATCCATCCTCATTGATGCAGATGAGGAATGAGCTGACAGCTCCAGGTGTGACCGCCAAGTAGAGCAGGAGCTCCTCCCCCACCTCCGGTCTGGAGAGCAATGGAGGAGAAGCCAGGAACTCCTTCAGTCCTTCGAAGGCTGTCCTGCACTCCTCCGTCCAAGTGAAGTCGTGCATCTTATACAGCACCTTAAAGAAGGGAAGGAAGCAATCTACCTACCTCGAGATGAACCGACTCAGAGCTGCAATACGTCCTGTCAAGCACTGGACCTGCTTCTTGGATGTCGGGTGCTCCATGTTGATGATCGCCTGGACCTTCTCTAGGTTTGCTTCAATGCCCCTCTGAGTGACCATGAAGCCAAGGAACCTTCCTGCCACCACTCCGAAGGCACACTTTGCTGGATTTAGTTTCATCTAGTGCTTTCGAAGGTTGTTGAAGGCTTCGATGAGGTCAACGACATGGTCCGAGCTCGGCTTGCTCATGACAAGCATGTCATCCATATATATTTGCATGTTTTGACCAATCTGATCTTTGAAGATCCTGTTGACTAGATGCTGGTACGTGGCCCCGGTGTTCTTCAGACCAAAGGGCATCATCTTGTAGCAGTACGTCCCTTGGTCGGTGATGAAGGCAGTGTGCTCCTCGTCCTCTGGGTGCATCCGGATCTAATTGTATCTGGAGAATGCATTCATGAAGGAAAGCAACCGGTGACCCGAGGTGGTGTCCACCAGTTGGTCAATCTTTGATAGAGAGAAACTATCCTTCGGACATGCCTTGTTGAGGTCGGTGTAGTCCACGCAGATCCTCCATTTGTCATTACTTTTCTTTACCATCACCACATTCGCTAGCCAGCTTAGATATTGCACCTCCCGAACAAAGTCGGTAGCGAGGAGTTTGTCGACTTCCTCGTTGATTGCCGCCTGCCTCTCGGGGGTGAAACTCCTCTTCTACCACCGAACTGGCCTGCACTTCAAGTCAATGCTCAGCTTATGGATGATGATGTTAGAGGGGATACCTGGCATATTAGTCGCCATCCAGATGAACACATCTACATTCGCCCGTAAGAACTCCAGCAGGTGGGCCCTTTCCTCTTCTTGTAGCTGGGCCCCGATCTGCACCATCTTGTCTTGGTCGGCTCCGAGTGGATAAGATAGTAGGCACTTGATAGGGCCACCCCTGGGGTCTTGTGCCCTTTGGTCGAGGTCCTCCACCCTGGGTTCATCCTTGGAAACTTTGGTCCTGGGGAGAGTTTGGAAATAGTGCTGTACTGGATGAGGTGCACCTCTCATCTCGTCGACAACATAGGAAGTTAGGAACTGTACCAGTAGCCATTTTGTGGAAATGATGGTGTCGAGCAAATTGAGCCCAGGTCAGCCAAGGATCACATTATAGGACGAAGGAAGCCTAACCACTATGAAGGTCATCATAATTGTGGCCTGCCGAGGTGGGGTCCCTGTGGTGACTGGGAGAGTGATCTCTCCTTCTACCCTCACAGAATCTCTTGTGAAACCGACAAGGGGTGTGTTCACAGGTCTGAGTTGGGTGGAGGATATGTTCATTCTGGAGAAGGAATCATAAAAAAGCACATCTGTGGAGCTTCCACTATCAACCATGATGCATTTTATAGGATACTTTATGATCATCATCTCGACGACCATGGTATCATTATTTATATTTTTCCCCCCATCTCCCCCTCCCCTCATAAAGGGGGGCACATTTTCAGAATACTCTGCCCCCTGGGTCCTCTTAGATGCATGCTTGGCTCCCAACATATCATCTCCACTGGCTTCTCGGTAGGGTAATTGTCAACTACAGGAAATGGCGGGAGAGCGACGAGCGATTGAGGTTCTGCTAGAGGTCTGCCCCCCACGAATCTCCCTAGGTAGCCCCTCTTGATGAGTTCTTCAATTTCCTTCTTGAGGTTGCAGCATTCTTCAGTGTCATGGCCATGGTCGCGGTGGTAGTGATAATACTTCATCTTGTCATGGCTAGTGGACGGCCTCATCAGAGGTGGGCACTTCAGGTAAGGCTCATCTTCGATCTCCATCAGGATTTTCATCCTCGAGGTGAGCAGGGGGGTGAGTCTCTCCTATGGAGCTGGAGCGCACCTCAGTCTCGACCCCTGGTAGAAGTTCGGAGCTGGAGGCCCTGGTTTCTGCATCCCGGATGTCTCGCTGGGAGCCGGCTTCTTTAATGGTTTCCTGTCTAGCTCTTTTCTTGTATGGTCCGCCTCCTCAACATGGACATACTTTTGATCTCGGAGGAGGAGCTCAGAGTAGCTCTTGGGGGGCTTCTTGTTGAGTGAGTAGGTCAGGCGGGAGGTCCTGAGCTCTCGCTTTAGTGCCAGCATGGTGACTGGCTCTTCAAGGTTATAAATCTCCAATGCGGCAACCTTGAAGTAGGCCACGTAATCTCGTAGTGGCTTGCGGTCCTATTGCCAGATGGAGAAGAGGCTATCTGCTTCACGTGGTACCTTCCGACAGGCATCGAAGTGGGCCACAAACTTTCACTCCAGCTGAGCGAAAGAACCAATGCTTTCAGGCTCAAGGAGGGTGAACTAGACCCGAGCCGCCTTCCAGAGGGTTGCTGGGAAGGTGATGCAAAGAAGGGCATCAGTGGTCCCCTGGACCCTTATGAGGGCCTTGTAGCTTTCCAGGTGATCCAGGGAGTTGGTGGTCCCATTGTAGGGATCCACTTGTGGCATCCGGAATCGACTGGGAATCGGATCCTCTTGGATCTCTCGGGAGAAGGGGGGACAGGCGTCATAGCCCGCTGGCTCGCCAACGGAGCCCTGCATGTTTGCAAATTGGCGGGATAATTCTACCAGCTTGCGCTCATGCTCCTCCAAGCACTTCTCAGCTGTACGCCTGATAGCCTTGTCGGTCGAACCTTCCACCGAGGCTGAAGGAGACGCAGAAGGTGACATAGGATGATGTCCCTGAAGGGGTATCTTGCCCTTTCAACCTTGGTGGGGCTTGGCTGCTACCCGCTCGAGGGTTGGGGATCGGCTCTCCCTGTTGATAGATTCGGCCCATTGTCTCTTTGTCGGAGTCAAATGACTACCTCGATGATCGGTGGTGGCCCACGACTGCGAAGGCCTTCCTTGGAAGGAATGCAGGCTATCATGGGATGCTGCGACGTAGGCCGCGAGGGTCCCTGGCTGTTGATGGGTAGCCAAGGACCGTTACTGGTGCTGGAGCTGGCGCACTGCTGTGGTGAGGATTTACATCTGCTAGATGAGTGCGGCCAGCTGGATGTCCGCTGGAGGTGGTTGAGCAGGAGTGGGGAGCTCCCTTTCTGGACCGTGCAGGTCCCCTTGGAAAGGGGGATATCCCGCACGACTGGTGGAGGCTTCTCTTTCTCACATCGTCACCATCCTCTCGGTGAGCCGCTTGCAGGGGGTTTAGGTTGGGTCAAAATATGTCCAGACCCCCCTACCTGGTTCACCAATCTGTTGTCACCAAGATCATCATGGCCCATAGCTACTGTCGATGTCAGATCGCCCCTCATCTTCTCGGGGATAGCCTGTGCTTCAGGACCTGCAAAACAAGGTTAGATACCCAGGCCGGGGATTCCAATAGGGGCACTCCGATGGTCAAGTCAGTGACGATCCAGGGAAACAGATCCTCCTGGTCAAGCCCCTCTTGATGGACTCCATGCTAAGAGGAGTGAATGGTGTAAGAGTGGGGGTACGAGTGTGCTGGGAGAGGTGGTAGCCGAGGTGGGTTGGCCCTCCTGTGTGGCTTCCTTTTCCTCACTCGCTCGGATGAGTGTTTTGCTGTTAAGCTTGCCTACCTCCATGCTGGGGGTGTCAAAGGTTCTTTTAAGTCCAGGTGGTTATTGGATGCCTACCTCGGGATATCTCCCATGCTGTCAAGCACGTGCGGCAGTGTTCCATGTCGTAGACGGGATGTCTTTTTCGATTCATGATGAGGAAAACTATCATGCATTTTGACATTCCTTCTAATCACCCCATTCTGGAAAGCGAGGCAGTGTCTCGATCGGGGGGCTGCCGCCCCCGGGATTCGAATCTCCTGGTTGACTTCCTCTTTCGGGTGGTGCAGGTGGTTGGTGGAGAACGTGGCACCTTAGTCAGGGAGCTTCTTCCTTTCCTGGTGTAAGTGGTGGTCGCAGACAGTTATTATGATTTGATGGGTGCTTCCTCATCATCCTCGGGCAGTTTGCCGGGGCCTCAGGGGGTGGCTCTGTCCCCCTTGGTGCCCGGCGGCACCGTCCAAGGTGATTGCCAAACTGGAGAGTTGGGACTCGACTGCAGCTCGGGGGCTCGACCTCAGAGGGGCTCAACCTGGCAGAGGAGGTTGGGCTCGGCTCCAATCCAGGGGGCTCGACCTGGTGGAGGAAGGCTTGACTCCTGCTCAGAGGGCTCGACCTCAGAGGGGCTCGACCTGGCAGAGGGGAGCTGAGATCGACTCCGGTCCAGGGAGCTCAACCTTGGAGGGGCTCGATCTGGCATAGGAGGTCAGCACGTGACTCTAGCCCAGAGGGCTCGGTCTCGGAGGGGCTCGACCTGATGGAGGAGGGCCGAGCTCGACTCTGCCAGGGGGCTCAGCCTTGAAGGGGCTCGATCAGGTGAAGGAGGTCACTCGGCTCTGACCTAGGCATCTCGGGCTTGTGGGTGCCGACCTGGCGAAGGACGGAACTCAGCTTGGGAGGGCCGCCCTGGTATTTTGGGAGAGCTCAGCCCGGTCAAAGGAGTCCGAGATGAGATGTCCATTGTGGTGGTTTTTTCGACATGGCATTTGACAGGGATTACACGTCAGCTTCTTGCCATATCAGGGGGTTTTCTTTGAAATTGGTCTTATTAAAACTTGGTTTAATATATAACAGGCAATGTTCACCACTTCTGCCCAGAAGTACCTTGGAAGATTACCTTCACACAACATGGTTGAGGCCATTTCTTCCAAAGTCCTATTCTTTCTCTCTACAATACCATTTTGTTATGGTGTTCTAGGAGTGGAGAAGTTGTGATCAATGCTGTGCTCAGTGCAATATTCATCAAAAAATTAATTTTGAAATTTAGTTCCATGACACTTCTTATAGAAATAATAGAAAGATTTTTCTCTTTCGAAACTTTCTTATGAAATTTTCGAATACATCAAAAGTTTCATCCTTATGTGCAATAAATAATACCCATGTGAATCTAGAAAATTCATCTAATCACAAGACCATATTTCATATCTCCTAGGCTTGTGGTCCTAGTTGGTCCAAATAAGTCCATGTGAAGTAGCTCAAGGGGTCTAGTTGTTGAAATAACATTTTTTGATTTAAAACTCCTCCTAGTTTGTTTGCTTAATTGACAAGCATCACATCATAATCAAGATCAACTTTAAGATGTGGCAAACCTCTAACTAGATTCTTTGAGATTAATTTGGCAATTGTATGCATGCTATCATGACCTAATCGTCTATGCCATAATAACATTACTCATTGGTCTTAGCATTCATTGCTACTAGACTGGAACCACTAGTCATTGCTAGATCATTTAGATCTACCACATAGATATTTCCAAGTCTATGATCAATGAATTTGTTACTAGAGTCAAGAGAGTTAGTTACTACACACATAGATGATTCAAAGATAACCTTGAAGCCTTTATCACAAAGTTAACTAATACTCAATAAATTATACTTAAATTTATCTACTAGTAGCACATCTTCAATAAAAGTACAGGGGGTTATTTTGATCTTACCGATTTCGATTATTCTCTTCTTGCCATTATCTCTAAAAGTAACCAATCCTCCTTTTTTCATTTGTAAGGTGATGAACTAATCTTTGTCACCTGTCATATGCCTTGAACAACCGCTATCAAGATACCATCTTTTCTTTAATTTGTGGGTAACAAGATAGTCCTGCAAAACAGTCAATGAGTGATTTTAGGTACCCAAGCTAACTTAGGTCCTTTTGGGTTAGCAAAATTGGTTCCCTTTAGAACCCAAATGATTCTATATTTCAATGTATCAATTTTGGTATTTTTCAATGAATTGCATTGATAAAATTTATGCCCATATCTATGACATACATAACAAATAATTTTATCATTTTTAAATGATGCATGCTTTGAAGCTTTAAAAGATGTAGAAAAAGATATATTTTGTTTGATAGATTTTTGAACAAAATACTTAGAGACATATTTCAAGCCATTTGAAATAGATTTTGATGAAAAAGTTTTTTGAAATTTAGCATTTGAAGATGAAGCTTTTGAAGATACGAATTTTGTTGCTGAAATTCTTTTAGCATTTATGTCATTAAATCTAATTCCAGCTTTACTTTTTGAATCTTTTTGTTCTTTCAAAATTAGCTCAAGCTTGTTAGAACTCAAGGTAAGTTTTTCTACTAAATGCTTAAGCTTTTCAACCTCCTTTTTCAAATCAACATTTTTGGCAACTAAAACTTTCTTGTCTCATTCAAAGCATTTTTCTCAATTTTTAAAATAATAACATTATCAGAAAAGATATTCAATTATTTTTGCAAAATGTTATTCTTTTCAGAAATTTTATCCTTGTCTTTTAATAAAAGATCATTTTGTTTCTTCAAGGATTTAATTTTAACATCAGCTTTCTTGAATTCAATAAGTAAATCATGAAATGCAGAATTCAATTCATCATATGTAAATTCAGTTTGAAGCTCAGAAGATGATATCTCATTTTCAAGACCCATCAGACATAAATTTACAGATTTCGTGGTCTCTTCTTCTTCAGCAGATGAGGATGCTTCACTATCGCTCCACGTCACTACCATAGCTTTCTTTTTCTTTTTCTTAAATCCCTTTTCTAGTAATGGACAATCTGGTCGGATGTGCCCTGGTTTTTTACATTCATAGCAGGTGGGCACTTCTTTTTCTTTCTCCTCCTTTTCCTTCTCCTTACTGAATTCTTTGTTCTTATGGAATTTTCTAAAATTTCTTTCTTTTCATCTTCCCAAGAACCTTCTGAATTTTCTAACGACCATGGCAACATCTTTGTCTTCCATGTCGCTTTCAGTAGAGAAGCATTCTTCTTCCGATTCTTCATCCTTTCTAGAATCCATAGCAGCTTTGAAGGTAATAGATTTCTTTTTCTTTTGATCATCTTCAGTTCGGTGTTGCATGGTCAGTTCATATATGATGAGAGATCCTAATAGTTCATCCAGCAGTAAGGTATTCAAATCTTTTGCTTCCTAGATGGCTGTCACTTTCGAATCCCATTTGTCCGGAAGAGATCTTAGAATCTTCTGTACAAGATCTGCATTAGAATATACCCTACCAAGACTTTTTAAGCCATTAATAATATCAGTGAAACATGAAAACATGGTAGAGATTATTTCATTAGGTTCCATTTTGAGTAATTTGTAACTATGCACAAGAAGATTAATTTTAGATGATTTCACTTGAGAAGTTCTTTCATGGGTCATCCCGAGTTTATCCCAAATTTTCTTTGTAGAAAAGCAAATAAAAATTCGATTAAACTCATTACCATCCAAAGTACAATACAACAAATTCATTGCTTTGGCATTTAACTTATCCATTTTCATGTCATTTTCGTCTCAATCCTCTTCAGGTTTTGGAACGTCCACTCCATCAATTTTAACCATAGAGATATAAGGACCCTTTAGAATGACCTTCCACAACTAAAAATCAACTGCTTGAACATAAATTTTTATTCTAGCTTTCTAGTATGCATAATTTGTGTCAGTGAAGAGTGGAGGTCTATTAGTTGATTAGCCTTCCACCAAGGACGTACTCATTGGATGAGCCATCGATCTTTACTCTTATGTATTCAGAGACACTGCTCTGAAACCAGTTATTGCCCAGGTGGCTACCCAAGAGACGGGTGAATTGGGTATTTAAAAAATTTAAAGCAGATAATGTGCAATTAAAATTTCTTATGAGTGTTAGGTGCTGTGGCAGAGTAATATATCGTAGAAGCTAAATAGAGTCAAGTAAACACAACACAAACACACAAAATTTATAATGGTTTGGAGCAACCCAGCTCCTACATCCACAATCCAAGATACCACTTAGAATTTCTACTATATTCACACCCGAATATAGTAGGATTTTTTTGCAGGATCATAATCCAAAACCTCTACACTTTGATTTTAACGAGATCACCAAAGAAAACCCAACACCCTTTGGTTTTAAACAGGATCACCAAAGAAATCCAACTTGGTTTTCACAGGATCACCAAGAACCTAACTTGGTTTTACCAGGATCACCAAGAACCCAGCACTTGGTTTTTTATCAAAGGCTCACCAAGAACCTATTTGGTTTTTCAACTGGGCTCACCAATAATCCAACAATTCAGAAAAAGAATTGAAATAAATGCAACAATAAATGACAAACTCAAATTGTCGGATAGTTATTGGTGCAGCTTGATAGAAGTCCACTTGGATGCACTTGAATGAGCTTTAATGGCTTCAGTGGCTTCTTCCTAAATTGCTTCATGCTTCAGATCAGATTTGGTGAAGACTTGAAGGCTGACTTGAATGCTCTTGTGCTCTCTTGCTTATTGGTAGGTAGGATATTCAATGTAGCTTCAAAACTTTTAAGAACTTTTCAAAAACTTCCTTGAGAGAAGTTCAAATCCCTCAAATATAAGGTCTTCCATCACTCCAAGGTAGTTTGAGATGTTGTAGACCATTGGGATGTGACATATGACCATTGGAGCACTTTTTGGCATTCAAAAAAAAATTCTGGAATTAGCCGTTAGATACCTGAAAGCGATATTCGAGTCGGCTCGGATCCTTCGAGTCGATAGGTCGAGTCGTCAAATCTTCAGTGCAGTCGGTTCTTTATCTCAGGGCACAAAAATTCACTCTGGACGAGTCGGCTCTTGAAGCTCGAGTCGGCTCGAACTTATATCTTTGAAAAACTTGAACTCGAGGAGTCGGCTCTTTTGATCTTTGGTCGGCTCTTCTTCTTTTAGGATGTCCATACTATCAACCTTTTTAGTGGGTATGTGAGGACCTTTCATGATTACTCTCCATAATTGAAAGCCTATAGCTTGAATATAAATTCTCAATCTAGCCTTCCAATAAGTGTAGTGAGTGCCATTGAAAAGTGGAGGTCTATTACTAGATTGTTATTTAGCTAATAAAGTGCTCATGTGGATTGCCATGATCTTTTCTTCTAATTATTGGATTAGCAACATTGAGATGTAGCTTTGATACCACCTATTATCCAGACTGACAACCCAAGATGGGAGTAAAGTGGATTTTTAAAATTTTAAAAAAATATTTACCTTTGAGAAATTTAATCAAATGAGAGCCAAGTGTAATGTGATTTGTGGAAGCTAAGAGAGAAAATAAATGAAATAAATAATCATACAAATATAATAAATTTATAGTGGTTTGGAGCAATTCTAGCTCCTATATCTACTTCCAAGATCCACTTAGAATTTCACTATATTTTTACAAGACTATGCCTGATTATTTTATTTCAGGCTCACAATCCAAAATCCAAGTAAATATTTGTTTTACGGGATTATAAATAATTTGATTATTTTTTCATGGCTCGCCAATCAAAATCCAAATATATATTTATTTTTGGACTCATAAATAATCCAATTGGTTTTCTAAGGTCAACCAATCAAAATCCAATTCAAAGTTTTAGCTCCTTGTAGAAACAAACAACAACTCAAAAATATAAAACAGAGCAACATAAAATTAACTCTAAAAAGAGTTGATTGTTGTAGTTGAAGCTTGATATATAGCTGCTCAAGGATTTCAAATGTTGCTCTTCAATTCCCTCTTCAATCCTTACTTAATACTTCAAGAGATTAGGTGAGAAAAAGTAGAGTTCCTCTTAAGTCAATGATTATGCAAAATATTCTCCTTGTCTTCAATGATTGAAAATAATGCTCAAGTTATGGCTTAAGTATCTTCAATGAATATTCCTTTTGACTTCAATTGAATAATTTATATTTTCTTAGATATTTTTTCATGTGTTTAAAGTCATTTCTAGCCATTTATAGCCATTGAAAATCAAGAAATAGCCATTAAAAATCTTGGAAATCAAATTCTGTAAGTTCCAAAACTAGCCGTTACTATTGCAATCTATCGGATAAAAGTCATCTCATAGCCGAGGAGTTGGCTTAAATCAACTGTGTCTAAAAAGCTAGGTTTCTGTCTTTCTGAGAGAGAAGGCTCGTAGAATTGGAGTCAGCTCTTTTGAATAGTCTTCAAAAACTTATTTTCTATCCTTCCTGAGAGAGAAGGCTCAGAGTCGGCTCATTCTCACAATGTCTAGAAAATCTGGTTCTATCTATTTAAGAGGGAAGACTTGCCAGAGCAGAAGTTGGCTCTTTTAAACTATGCCAGTCGTGTGTCATGCCAAAGTCGGCTCTTTTGGTGCAAGCCAGCTCTTGTAGCTTGTTCAAAATTTAAAGAAATTAAAATGATTTGACTTTTTAAGGCTTTCAAGTATCTTCCAGGTGATTCTAAGGATTTCTAAGAATATACATGGTCTTCCAAACCATTTAATTACAATAAATAACTTCTCTACTCTTCCCATGAAACAAAAAATCTTTCAAAGCATCTAAGGGAACCTAATGAGTACAAATGAACTTTCTATAATTGAAGGTTATGCATTGGAAAGCTTTCTACTAAAACATTCTTAAACATTTGAAAATTATTAGTATAGAATTCATGCTCCAATATTTTGTAATCATTAAAATTATTCCAAGGATCAATAGAGATCATGTACAAAATGGAGATATTAAACTAGAATTTGTTTGTACTGATAGGCAACTAGTCGACATATTTACCAAGCCACTCAATAAGGATAGGTTTTCTATGATTAGAGGAGAACTAGGGCTATGTGACCCATTTTGGGATTTTAACCTAGAAGTTCCCAAAAATTAAGAAAAATTTCTTAGGGCTAGTCCTCATCATTTTAGGCATAGTGCAGCCTTATCTCATACATTTAAGTTCCATAGAATTTATTTTCCAACTTTTTAGATCTAATAACCGAGATTTTGCTCGAGCCAACTCAAGTAGATCTAAGCTTGAGCAAGCCAACTTGAAAGTTGGAAGCTTTATTTTTTAAATACCTTTGAAAACCTAGACCATACTTACCTTTATTGTTTAACTGAACCTTACCTTTACCATTCATAGTCCACCACTGTTGAAACCCTAGGAGACCACAATAAGCCTTAGATTCATGTGATTCCAAGCAAAATAGGACCAAGAAAAGTATTGGCTTACAAAAGGAGAACTGGAGATTCTGCCATGGCCGAGCAAAGAGCCAAGCACTGAAATGATGAGCTGGCCCCTGTTGCTCCACTGGCTTGATCTAATTCAAGCATTTCAATGGGCTATCGACCAGTTACCACTAGGAGAAAAGTGTACTTTGACTTCCTAGAATAAGAACACATTTGCATTGGGGATTGGATTAAGAATCAAGGATAGGAATGGTTCTATTCTCTTGAGATACCGGTCTATCCCACCTTGGTTAGAACTTTCTTTAAAAACTTGAGGATAAGACATGACTCTATCAGCTGTACTGTTAAAAATCAACTAATTGTGTCGGATGAGACAAGGCCAAGCCACCTATTAGAAATGCCAAAAGAGGGGAGATGTTACCTAACTTTAGAAAAGAGGATGATAGATTGAGAACTAAATTAGAGAGAAGAGATGTTAGAAGCATTAAGAATTTATAGGCAAATAAACTTTCATTGAAAATGAGGCTCTTGCATAATATGGTTAGCCACATATTCTTTCCTAAGATTGAAAGATTTGACTGGATAACAAAGAGGAACATTGCTTTCATGCATTATTTGATTGAAGGGCGTCTAATCAATCTGCCATTCCTAATATTATCCTAGATAAAGGAAGCTACTAGGAGACAACAAGCTTGTCTACCTTATTGTCAGGGCCATTTGCAAAGCACTTTGCTTGGCCATGGCCTCTGATACGGTCTTGTACATATCTTACAATAAGATGTCTTGAACAACTGGTGCTAGGGCATTTTTCCCTTGTTTAGCCTAGTTTTGGGGGATTTTCCTTGTGTCGAGGCTTTTTGTGACGAACCAGAAAAATGCAAGTCTCCTCGATACCTTGGAACCCCCAGGGTGGGATTTGGCGGGATGCCCTGCATGTATAGTATCGGGAGGGTGAGCGAGAACAATTGTGGGCCGGTTTCCTAGGGGATTCTTGCGGTTCATCGTTGCCTTCTCTACCTTCTGAGCCCTTAGGATAGGTTTAGTGGTAGTTGCATTTTGCTTGTAGTCTATCCATTTACATTAATGAAAACACTGGTTTTGCCTTTGTGCATTTGAGTGTGTTTCTTTGTCATTTTCCTTTGTCTCTTGTGTTTGCCTTGGTTGTGGCATTGTATTTCTGTCGCTAGCACGTATTGGCTGGTTTCATTTTGCAGGGCATTTTGGAGCGCCGCACGGGTTTGGCCTAAGCAAAGACTAACCCCATGACAAGTGGTATCAGAGCCAATTAGGCTGTGGACATTAGCGCAACGCACATGGGTCGCAGGAACGAGGGAGAGACGAGCGAGACAGTTCGTGATGAGGCGATGGTTGCCTCACCAGTCCCGACAGATGTACAAGCTGATAATGCAAAGCCACGAAGCCACAAGGAGCGGATGTCCATGTTGGAGGTGCAGTTGGCCCAAATGGATGAGAGCATGGCTCATCTATTCTCAATGGTGGACCATGTTGCAAACTTGGAGTTGAGTCAGGAGCAGCTTGTGGAGACTGTGGATAATCTCAGTGACAATACTAAAGAGTCTATCACGCTCTTACGGGAGCAACTGGACGATCTGACCACCAGGGTTGCAGTGCTGACTCGGGCAGTGGGTAACATGCCAACTCCAGGTGTTGTGGAAGGTAGGACAAGCCGGATGAGAGCACCAGAACCTAGAAGTTACAATGGAGCTCGTGATGCAAAGGAGTTGGAGAACTTCTTGTTTGATGTCGAGCAGTACTTTCGGGTGGTGTGACCTGACTCCAAGGAGACAAAGGTCATCTTGGCTACCATGTACCTAACCGGGGATGCCAAACTATGGTGGCGAACTCGGTATGATGATATGCAGGTGGGTCGATGCATCATTGCCAACTGGGAGGACCTAAAGAGGGAGATCAAGGCTCAGTTTTTGCCAGAAAATGTGGACTTTATTGCTCGGTGAAACTTGAGGCATCTCCATCATACAGGAACTATGTGAGAATATGTGAAGCAGTTCTCTGCATTGATGCTGGACATTAGGGATATGTCCGAGAAAGACAAGCTATTCCACTTCTTGGAAGGTTTGAAGCCATGGGCCCAGCAGGAGTTGCAACGGAGGGGTGTCACCGACTTGGCATCTGCTCAAGCTGCAGCTGAGTGCTTGATAGATTTCCTCCCCTCTGACCACCAGAAGAAGAAGGCCATGACAAATACCTCCAAGAATCCAAAGCTGTCAAAAGGAAAGGGTGTGGAGAATGAGAAGAAGAAAGACCTTAAAACTAAGGGGCCAGAACCATCAAGGACCCCAAAGTCTGGGTGCTTTCTATGTGGAGGGCCACACATGGTGAAGAACTGTCCCCAGAAATAGGCTCTCAATGCCTTGCAAGCCAGTGTGCAGCGGAGCCAAGTTAAACCGGAAGACCTTAGCAGCGATAGTGAGGAGGAACCGGTTAAGGGTCCTAGGATGGGTGCCCTCAGGCTACTCAATGCTATTAAGGGTCAAGTGGGGGAGCAGCTCAAGCCATCCAAGATACAATAGCTAAAGCAGTAGCAGCGGTCGAAACCACACCAAACTCACCAACATGCTAGTCGGCGAACCAATGAACTCATGTATGTGTAGGTGGAGCTCAATGGTCGTGTAACCCAAGCAATGGTGGATACTGGGGCAACCCATAATTTTGTTGCTGATCGGGAGGCCACTCGCCTTGGATTGAAGCTGGAAGGAGATTCTAGTAGAATGAAGGCGGTGAACTCGAAAGCTCAGCCCATTGTTGGACTTGCAAGGGTGGTGCCAATGCAAGTCGGAACTTGGTATGGAAAAGCCAATTTCATGGCTGTACCGCTGGATGATTTCCAGGTGATTTTGGGCATGGAGTTCCTTCAAGTAGCTAGGGTGGTCCCAATGCCATTTCTTGATGCACTATGCATGATGGGGGATGAGTCCCCTTGTGTTGTCCCTGTTGCTCGGCGGACTCAAGAAGGGATGCAGCATATATCTTCGCTTCAGCTGAAGAGGGGAATGAAGAAAGGAGAGTTAACCTATGTGGCTGCTGTAAAGCTAGAGTCAGAAGCCAAAGACATGGGTCCTCTACCTCCTGGGGTCGCTAAAGTCCTCCAGGATTTTGAAGATGTAATGCCTCCCGAGTTGCCGAAGACTTTGCCGCCGCGGCAAGCGATGGACAACAAAATCGAGCTAGAGGTGGGCACTAAGCCTCCTGCTCATCCACCTTATTGTATGGCCCCACCGGAGCTTGCAGAACTTAGGAAACAGCTTGATGAGCTGCTAAAGGGAGGACTCATTCGTCGCTCAAAGGCCCCTTTTGGAGCCCCAGTTTTCTTTCAGAAGAAACATGATGGGAGTCTCCGACTGTGTGTGGATTATCGGGCCCTGAACAAGGTGACTGTGAAAAACAAGTATCCAATTCCTTTAATTGCAAACTTGTTTGATCAGCTGGGTGGAGCTCGGTATTTTTTAAAGCTGGATTCGAGATCTGGGTATTGGCAAGTCCGGATCGCAGAGGGAGACAAAGGCAAGACTACATGTGTGACAAGGTACGGGGCATTTGAATTCTTGGTGATGCCCTTCGGATTGACTAATGCCCCAGCTACCTTTTGCACACTAATGAACCATCTATTCCATGACTATCTTGACAAATTTGTGGTGGTGTATCTTGATGATATTGTGTGTATAGTCAGACACTGGAGGACCATGAGAAGCACTTGCAGATCATCCTTCAGGTTCTGCGAGAGAACTCCCTCTATGTGAAGAAGGAGAAGTGCTACTTTGCCCATGAAGAGATTTTGTTCTTGGGACATCATGTTGGTGGTGGCATGATCCGTTTGGATCAGGAGAAGGTCCAGGCTATACAAGAGTGGCAGGCCCCTACTAAAGTGACAGAGTTGCGATCTTTCCTGGAGCTTGTTAACTACTATAGGCGGTTCATTGCAGGCTACTCTCATCGAGCTGCGCCACTAACATAACTATTGAAGAAGTATCAATCATGGGATTGGTCTTCGAAGTGCCAAGAAGCTTTCAAGGAGTTGAAAGCTGCTATAATGGAGGAGCCCGTGCGACGACTTCCAAATCATAACTTACCCTTCGAAGTCCATACTGATGCCTCAGACTTTGCTATTGGAGGAGTCCTTGTTCAGGAGGGTCATCTAGTGCATTTGAAAGTCGAAAGATGAATGACACAGAGAGGCAATACACTGTTCATGAGAAGGAGATGACAGCTGTGGTTCACTGTCTAAGGGTGTGGAGGCACTATCTCCTTGGGTCACGATTTGTGGTGCGGACCGATAATGTGGCCCTCAGCTACTTCCAAACACAAAAGAAGCTGTCTCCAAAACATGCCCGCTGTGATGTGGGAACCAGAATCAGGAAAAGACTCCAACCTATTCAATTCAAGTCTGAGTCCTTATGGTTGGATTAGTCCTGTAATTAGTCCTGTAATTTCTCTTTCAATTTTGAGTCTTTTCCTGATTCTGGTTCCCACACCACGCTGGCAGGACTTCTTGGCGGAGTTCGACATGACCTTGGAATATAAACCAGGGCATATGAACCAGGTGGCCGATGCCTTGAGCCGGAAGGCAGAGCTTGCCACTCTAAAGGTGATGGAGCAAGGGCAAGTCAGCCAAGTGCAAGCAACTTTGCTGCCAAAAATTTGAGATGGACTGCTAAAGAATCCCACAGCTATCACTTTAAAGCAGCTCATTGATGAAGGGAAGGCACGGCGATTCTGGTCCGAAGATGGGCTCATTCTGACAGAAGGGCGTCGGGTATATGTGCCTCGGGTGGACAACCTTAGAAGAGAACTATTACGAGAATACCATGACACTCTTTGGGCTGGTCACCCAGGAATGCACCGAACTCTTTCCCTCTTGGAGAGGGCATACTACTGGCCAAGGATGGGAGAGGATGTGGAAGATTATGTCCGGACATGTCTCATTTGCCAACAGGACAAGGTGGAGCGAAGCAAGCCTGGTGGGCTCCTTGAACCTTTGCCTGTACTGGAGCGGCCATGGGAGAGCATCTCGATGGACTTCATCTCGAGCTTGCCAAAGGTGGGGGAGTATGGGTCAATCCTAGTGGTGGTGGATCGATTCTCGAAGTATAGCATCTTCATCCCAGCACCCTTGCATTGTTCCGTGAAGGATGCAGCTCGATTCTTCTTGAAGCATGTGGTGAAGTATTAGGGTATCCCTCAGAACATTATCAGTGACAGAGATTCCAGGTTCTTAGGGAGACTTTGGACTGGGCTTTTTAAGTTGTTGGGGTCCAAATTGTACTTCTCTACTAGTCTCCATCCTCAAACTGACGGCCAGACAGAAAGAATAAATGCTCTTCTGGAGCAATATCTGAGGCACTTTGTAAGTGCCAACCAAAGGGATTGGGTGAAGTTGATGGACATAGCCCAATTCTTCTATAACTTGCAACGGAGCTCTGCATCAAGCAAGAGCCCCTTTGAAATCATCACTGGACAGCAACCCTCCACTCCGCACACTATGGTTGTGGGGTATACTGGAAATAGCCCGTCAGCTTATCATCTGGCCAAGGAGTGGCACCGCAATACTGAGATTGCATGGGCATATATGGAGAAGGCTTCCAAGAAGATGAAGAAGTGGGCTGATAAAGGAAGGAGACCTCTAGACTTCAAGAGAGGCGACATGGTACTGGTTAAGCTCCAACTAGCCCAACTCCGGTTCTTTCACAAGGTGCATAAAGGACTGGTTCACAAGTATGAGGGTCCCTTCCCTATCATTGAAAGGGTAGGAAATGTCTCCTATCAGGTGCAACTTCCTGTATGGCTCAAGATACATCCAGTACTTCATGGAAGTTGCATCAAACCATATCATGCCGATCTGGAGGATCCCAGGAGGAACATGTCAAACTGTCCAACCCCTACAACGGCCTCCTTAGAGCGACGGGTTGATAACATTTTGACAGATAGAGTCCATGTGTTACCCAATGGCGCACAAGTGATTGAGTACTTGGTGCAGTGGAAAGGACTTCCCAAGTCAGAAGCAAGCTGGGAGCCAGAGGACTCGTTGTGGCATGAAGAAGATTGGGTCGAAGCATACAAACAAAGCATGTCGACGAGGACGTCGACCTAATCAAGTGGGGGAGTCTGTTAGGGCCATTTGCAAAGCACTTTGCTTGGCCATGGCCTCTGATACGGTCTTGTACATATCTTACAATAAGATGTCTTGAACAACTGCTGCTAGGGCATTTTTCTCTTGTTTAGCCTAGTTTTGGGGGATTTTCCTTGTGTCGAGGCTTCTTGTGACGAACCAGAAAAATGCAAGTCTCCTCGATATCTTGGAACCCCCGGGGTGGGATTTGGCGGGATGCCCCGCATGTATAGTATCGGGAGGGTGAGCGAGAACAATTGTGGGCCAGTTTCCTAGGGGATTCTTGCGGTTCATCATTGCCTCCTCTGCCTTCTGAGCCCTTAGGATAGGTTTAGTGGTAGTTGCATTTTGCTTGTAGTCTATCCATTTACATTAATGAAAACACTGGTTTTGCCTTTGTGCATTTGAGTGTGTTTCTTTGCCATTTTCCTTTGTCTCTTGTGTTTGCCTTGGTTGCGGCATCGTATTTTTGTCGCTAGCATGTATTGGCTGGTTTCATTTTGCAGGGCATTTTGGAGCGCCGCACGGGTTTGGCCTAAGCAAAGACTAACCCCGTGATATTATGGCATGGTATTCACTCTTGTATTTGAAAAGTTTGGAGTTGATTGCTCTGGCGAGGATACCAAGAAGCTACTACATACTAATAGGTATAGTGAGAGATCAGTTTACTGCATAGGCTACTACAAGATAAATGGAAGGTGGGTGAAGAGACTTTCATATCAGAGGCCAGCAAGATCTGATTCTTCTGACAATGACTTTGTTGTTGCTGGCGATAAAGATGATGATGGCGATAGTAATGATGATGAGGAGGATGGAGATGATGATGGTGAGGCTGAGGCTCCTATTGCTATTGGATCCTCTATTGGAGAGACCTCTAGATAGCCTGCCAATTTGAGGACGCCATCTATTGAGCCGATTTCAACTGGACCAACATTTGTAGGACCTTCTGCACCACCTGCTACACCAACTGCCACTAGGATTTCTTTAGAGCAGTTTACTTAGCTTTCTGAGATCCTAACCAAGAGAGTCACTTCCATGATCAGAGACCTTCGACTGGAGTTTTCATAAAGCCATCAAAGTATCTCCAGATTCTATCAGGAGCTCAAAAGAGACTTAAGAGAGCTCACACTATGTGTGGAGATAGTTGAGTAGGAGCAAAGGACATTAAGTGATCATTAGTCTAATCTAAAAGATTTGAGGATAGATTTTGGACATATACGAGGAGTTATTGATCAGTTTGCATGGGAGCAGGCAAAGACTACTCTATCTATTCAACAAGGCATTCATCGCATAGAGTTCGAGCTAGGCGGTGTTTTGCTAGGATTCATTGGTTCTAGGTCCGCATTCGGTCCTTTATCTAGTCAAAGACCCAGACCATCCCCACAACCTTCACCAGGCTAGTCCCCATACCTAGGCCATCCTTTAGTGCCACAGTCTAACTTAGCACAAGATTTTCTTCACCACCAAGAGTTAGAGCAACTTCTCGGACCAGCAGTTCAACTGGTCTATCACCTATTCACTCTACTAAGACATATGCACTGTTCACTATCAACATCCCAGAGGATGGTTACAGTGATTAGATATTAGGATTTCTATTTTTGTATTTTCATATCTATGTAGTGAGCTTTTGTATCTTTGAATTGTATGTTGCTCTTGATACTTATGATATATCAAATTTTGTACCAATGAAATATTCAGAATGCTATATTATATAAAACTTTATGTCTTATCTTGTGTTATTACCATATCTACTTCCTTTACATTCTTTGCTGATGACAAAAAGGGGGAGAAGAATGAATATGCAAGGCAAGTTAAGAAAAAAAGCATGTGTATGAGTTCATGATATGTATAAGATTAAAGGAGAAAATGAGAATGAGAATGAGAATGTGCATATTTAATATTAAAATCAATTTTAGAAAATCATTATATGAGTAAAATTTAAAGGGGGTGCACCACTTTGATATTTCTCAATCCTTATAAGCTCTAATAAAACTCTTATTTCTTTTTTAGTATATGTTTCAACAATTTTGATACGTTTCATCTAAGTTCCGATATGTTTTCTAAGATTTGATGCAAACTTGGTATGCTACGATATTTTGTGGTATATCAAACATAAACTTTGATTTGTTTAAATTTCAAAGCTCTGGTACTATATGAGATTCATTTCCTGATTGATACACCACATATATGTTTTGATACATGAAAACTTTAAAAATTTGATACATTCTATTAAAAATTTTACTGATACTTTTACACTCTGATACACTTACAATTCAAACACATTACACTATAAAGTTGCTACAAATATATACATACTCTAATACACATCTTTGTTTTATAAAGCTTTTAACCTTCATACCTAGTATTTTGTCATCATCAAAAATGGGAAGATTGTTTACTCTAAGAATGATTTTGATGATTACAAAATATTGGAGCATGCATACTATACTAATACTTTTTAAATTGTTAAGAATATTTTTGTAAAGAGCTTTTAATGGATAATCTTTAATTGAAAATCTTTTAGATCATTGAAATTGTTTGCGAGCCATTAGAATAATAAGTTAGCTCTCAAGAATCATTATGAACTTTATATGTCATGATAAATCCTTTAAGAGAGTTTTTATATCATGAAAAGAGTAGAAGGTTTATTTCTTATAATTAAAATGTTTGAAAGTCCATGTATATCCTTAGAGATCTTTAGAAACCCTTGGAAGACTCTTGAAAGCATTAAGGTGTCAAATCACACCAAAATTCTTGAGAAATTAAAGTTCTAGCTGAAAGAGCCGACTCCTTTTAGAAGAGCTAACTCTAGCATGGTACAATGGCATGGTATACTCTTGCACAATTTAAAAGAGTTGACTCCTGTCTAATGAGCTTTCTCTCATAGGTTGAATACAAACATATGTTTTTAGAGGAGTCTTCTCTCCAGATTAGAGCCTTCTCTCTCAAACAGCCAGAAACTTAATTTTCTAGACACTTTGCAAATAAGCCAACTCCTTTCTAGCAAGCCTTCTCTTTCAGGATAATAGAAACTTTGATTTTTGGTCATTGTTGATTAGAGCTGACTCCTATGAAATGAGCCGAATCTCATCCCACAAAAATTCATGATAATTACTAGTTCTAGAACTTGCAGAATTTAACTCTTAAGGATTCTAATGGCTATATTTTGCTTTCCAACATCGCCAAATGACTAGAAATGATTGAGAACCAATAGAAAAATACTTGGAGAAGTACAAAAGAGAGGATTAAAGTCAAAGGAACACAACAAATAAGATATTCTTTTAATCATTTGCAAACAAGAGAACTCAAAAGCAATCACCTAAAAACTCAAGAAAAGCTTTACTCCTTTCCACCTACTCTCTTGAAGTATTAAGTAAAGATATCAGAGAGCATTGAAGAGCAATCCTTGGAGACTTAAGAGTCTATAGAGGAGCTTCATCAGTAACTATCCACTCTTTTGAGAGTTTGTTTGGTTACTTTGTTTTTATGAGTTTTGAGTTGTTGTCTGTTTCAGCAAGAAGTTGAAACTTAGAATTGGATTTGAGTTTTGATTGGCTAACCTTGGAAAAACCAATCACGTTGTTTGTGAATCTAGAAAATAATCATTGTATTTGGATTTTGGTTTGTGAGCTCAGGATAAAACAAACTAGCTATATTCTTGCAAGAATATCATAGAAATCCCAAAAGATCCTTAGATAGTAGACATAGGAGCTAAGATTGCTTTGAACCACTATAAATCTTGTTGTATTTGTATGTTTGATTGTCTCTCCATCTCATTCTCTTATATTTTAGTACTTGCACACTTACTTTGACACAATACTTTGCCCATACATCTATTGAGTTTTGAAAGGTACATATTTTATTTTTCAAAAATCTAATTCATCCCCTCTAAGATTATTAGTCTGCGCAAAAAGGATCGAGAAACTTTTTGCCCGACCAATTGATAAGTCTATTAAATATCTAATTTAAGCATTAAAATAAATATTAATTAATCTATATTTATTAAGAATTATTACTTTTTATCAATAATTTATTATAAAAAAGTTTATGAATAAAAAGAGCATGATTTTTAAAATTTAGCAGCATAAATGGTACTCAAATTGGAGTTCAAACGAGTCTAGAATCGAAGTTTGAAGTTCATTAACAAATTGCATAAATTTTAAAGTAGCCGGTCCACCATGGACCAGCTGGCTAGTTCATAGAATGACCAAATGGTCTATGGCAGCCATGGTTATTGATCCACAGCTTAGTGCCATGGACTGTGGACTGATTCTCACTTGTTTTTGTCCGTCGGTCGCCGCCCACTGCCAGAGACATGCTAGAGACCTGCTTATCACTATCCTAGCTCTGCTTGGCTATTGTTTTGCATCCCTTTTCTTCGTTACGTCGCCCAAAGCCATTACCATTAAAAATCCTGATTTAAGCATTAAAATAAATATTAATTAATATATATTTATTAAGAATTGATATCTTTTTATTAGTGTTTTGTAGAAAAAAAGTCTATGGATAGAAAGAGCTTAATTTTTAAAATCCAACGGTACAAATGATACTCAAATTAGAGTTCAAAGGAGCCCGGAATCGAAGTTTGAAGTTCATTAACAAATTACACAAATTCTAAAATAGTAGATCCACCATGGACCAGTTGGCTGGTTCATAAAATGACCAAATGGTCTATGGTAGCCTTGGTTATCGATCCACGGCTTAGAGCTATGAATCGTGGACCAATTCTTGCTTGTTTTCATCCATCGATCGCTGCCCACTATCGGAGACATGCTGGAAAGGTGCTAGAGAGCCGCCTACCATCATCCTAGCTCAGCTTGGCCATCATTTTCCATCTCTTTTCTTCGTTCGGTCACCCAAAGCCATTACCATCATTAGCATCACCACCTGTAGCCAAAGGAGATGCTGAGAACCTGTCAACCACCAGAGAAGCCACTGCCACTCCTCCCTGGTCTGTCCATGGCTATAAAAGCCATCAACAAATCATCCCATCACTGGCCATCTTCCTTAGTGGTAGCTCCCCACGAGTCTATCGTCACTACCCTCCATGGTTGGCCACCATGACCACTGCCTCATCTTCCTTTCTTGAGATGCTGCTCCGGTCTCCTTCCTACCATATTGTCACCATCAATGCCACACCAATCCACCACCATCTATATTCATTAGAGTCCCCTCTCAGTCCAGTAATCCTCTCTGATTCGTAGTCACCATCACCACGATCCACCTTCTTGCACGATCTAGTAATGGAGAAGTTGCTGGCATGATCCAAGAGTCCAACTCTAATTCAAGCAATGATCCAACATTAAGGAAGTTTTTTGATCGAAAGGAAGATTTCATGGCTTGATTTAAGTGAGAAAAGGACTTCCAAGCATGATTTTGATGTGCAATCTAAGGCAATGTCAAGTGGCTAGCAACCGAGCCAATCGGGTTTGAGATGTTTGTGGTAAATCAGGCACTATTTAAGGCAATCTGATGGCTAAGTAACTATCAAAGGTCTAAAAGTTAATTGCATAAAGATTTAACCTCCGAATTAGATTGGGATTGGGACCTAGGTTCTCCTCTATAAAAAGGCAACCATGGAAAGTACAAGAGGCAGGCAAAAAGCCAAGATCAGTTCCAGTAATAAGATTTTATTTTATTTTATTCTTGAATTTGTCTAGGCCTTGAGAGAGAGAGGGAGAGGAATAAAGAAAAATAGTTCTTCAGGGAAAGAGGTGCTATGACAAAGCTCCGGATCTCTAAGAAGATGTATCCACGAGCCATGCTCGACTGAGATACAGTTTCTAAGGAAGTACATGTTTCTTTACTTAAGTTTTTGTATTTGTTTTTCTACTCTATGTAATTGAATAAAGCTCTTAATTTCTTTAAAACTCCTTTCCATTTGATTTTCTAAAATTAATTATCTGTAGGTGTGATGGATCATAATCCTAACATGATATGATAGATATTCAATGTAGATAATTAATTCTAGGATGTTTATTTACGTGTTTTATTAGAATCTTTTCAACTAAGTGTTGGATAGCCTATACTTGTAGGATGAGCTATGATCCTGATAAGATATGGTTCATACTCGGTAAGATAACCTATTCTAGGGATTAGGTTGAAAGATTCCAAAATAAATATAGATTTTGATTATTTAGATTTGAACAAATACATGATTAATGTTTGTGATTACTTAGAAACCCGATGACATCTTTTTATCATTTAAATCTCTTGATCTTATATTTAATTTAAAGTGATTAATTTTAATTAATTTATAATATACCTTTCAAGACTTTAAATATTTATTTCTTTTTTACTTTCTTCATGAAATAATTGTCCTTGATCCTCGAGGATATGATCCCTACTCACCTTAGCTATAGTAGTAAGTTAGGTTTTATTTTTGATCGCCTATGACATCATTCACCAATCGAATAGTTGTATATGAAGAATTTCTTCATGTTGGACTTCAGTTTCCTCTTCATCTATTCCTTGTAAATATTCTTGACTTTTGCCAAGTTGGACCTAATTGGCATTGAATTCCTTCTAAATTCTTTCTTGCTTTCTTATCCTTTGTCATTTCTTTGCTATCCAGCTTTGAGTATCTTTATTCTAGGCTCTCTTTATGTTGAAGAGGCACTCTAAGGCATGGGGTTGGCAGTTCATCAGCCCCTACCATGGGCATGCCTTCATTATTACCTCCCCTCTTTCATTCAAAGCTAGAAGGGGAGGTTCTTCTTCATACCCTCTGACCAACCTTGGGGAAGGGATTGGATCAAGGGGGAGCTAAACACTTTCTCGAATAAGAATGCCTAGGTCCTCAAAGCCAATGAAGAAGACTATGAAAAATTGCTTGGCAAGAAGAAAGTTGACTTTCAAAAGCTTCTGATTAAGGAGAACCTTTGACTCGCTAAGTTGAGCTCGACCAATTCCTTCAGTGAATCTTTTCAAACTACCCCATTCTTTCTCGTATTTTCAAAAATCATGGTTGACTAACTAATTATCTTGCAAGCATAAAGAAGCTTTTGACTGAACAATTCTAGGAGGCAGTGAAAAGGGGGTGGCTCCCTCGGGAGATCGGTTAGAAGATAGCCATTGCAAAATTCCCATGCTCGAGGCCCTCTATTAGGGCCCCCTCTATCACCACGAGGGCTTCGCTACCATGATCAAGGAGCTCAACCCCAAGAGAAGACCCTATTGCCATGGGTGGCAATAAGTCGATGGCTACTACTACCCCCCGCATAGTCCTTCAGGAGCTGACTTCGGGTGGTCTACCTTTGGCTCTAACTCCAACTCCCTCAGCACTAGTGGCAACCATGCCCCTGAGGGTAGTGATTTCTCTGGCATCTCCAACTTCAACGATGACTAGAACCTACAAGGAGAAGGCCCCTCTACAACACCCTTTGGGGTCCAATGTCGACATCACCCACAGCAGGGAGGGTGATAAGCATATGCACCAAACCAACATGGGTGCAGTTGACTCCATCATACACAACTCCTACATGGCATGGGAGGTGTCCAAAAGAGTGCTCCTCCTATAAGATGTAAAGGAGCAAAAGGATCATCTTATGGACAACATCACTGCTGGCCTCTTCCCAGCATTGATCAGGGTAAGTTTGTCTTGCCTCTTTTTTTTTCTTCTTTCAATCGATCAATGTGTACTCGATTGACTAACTCAATATTTTTTTGGTATGCAGCTTATCCATGATACAAATGTAATTTGGGAAGAGTTCTAGTCCTTCACCAAATTTCATCACTCCCTAACTGCATAGTTGAGGGAGCCATAAGCCAAGGTGGAGGGTTGTGACAAGGTAATTCAGACAACCTTGGAGTGAGAGTGGAAGCTAAAGGAGGATGATGCGGGATAGAGATCGGGGATGGATCGTTGGCAAGCATAGAAAGTCACCATAGATTAGGGTTTACAGGGGAGAAGAAAGAAAGGGTGAAAGATAACTAGGGTTCACACAGATTCCCCGTGGAAGACAAGCACACAGCAAAGGGCTCACACATATGCCCTAGGGATCACACAGAAATCCTGAAAAGTACATACAGAACTAAAGAATATTCATTCATCATTCATTGTTAAAAAATACAAGAGGGGGTGGGGTATTTATAGATTCACCTCAGGGTACATAACTTGAGGGCTAAGAAATCCTAACTTGTAGGCCAAGAAACCCTGGTGGACCTGGTCAACAGTGGGCCTGTCTCGGACTGGAGCTCTCTCTCGCAGGCTTGGCGGCATGAAGGGCCCAGGTGCATGAAGTCTAGCTCTACTTGAGGGGCCTGGTGAATCTCCGGGTCTGCTTACTCTCTTCTTGGATCTTGACATGAATGAAACTTACATGACTCGATTAGACTCGACTGGACTGAAAATAACTGGACCTGACTAAGTGGACTCAACTGAACTCAGTTGTCTCACTTTATTACAGGACTAATAGACTCAAATAAAATTAAATAAAATAGACTTTTGGTCCCCATTAGAGGAACTAGCTAGCCTCTAGACTTCTTCGGAGATTGCCACCTGAAAGCTAAAGATCCAGGTAACAAAAAAGGAGAAGTCACTTGTAGAGCAGCAAGCACAACTTGCCTAGGTGGGAGCCTAGCTAACACAAATCGAAGACCTCTTGCTCTCATAGAAGAGAAGGCCAAAGGGGTCGAAGAATTGGCTACCACCACTGCAATCTAGGCGGGTTGGAAGACTACTTTGAGGATGATGCACTATGGCTAGGGCGGATGCCTACATCTTCGACTTCACCAACTACCGAGACATGGTTGCTCAAGCCCACCTCAAGTTAGACCCAAGCCACATTTTGGCACCCGGGAGTGATGAAAGGTAGGGAGAAGAAGGGCAGAAAGAAGAAATGGTTGAGAAAGCAGCTCTCGAAGAATCAATTGCCACTCCCAAAGGTTAGACTTTAAGAAATTTTCTTCTTCCTTTTGCATTTTTGCTTTCTTTCTTGGACTTCTCTTAGTCTTGTAAAAATTCTATCATTAATGAAAGCTCACTACTACTCTTTTGATGATGTGTCCATGAATTTGTGTCTTTGATAATGAATCCTTGATAAGTGTCTTTGTCAAAAGAGTAGCTTCAACCAAATAAGTATCCCAGTCATGATAGAATTGAGTCTCTTAGTTGGAGAGTAGCATTAACTGAGTGGCTAAATAGTGATCTAGCTAAATAGAATTTATGAAAGTCCCTTACTTGGTCGAGAAGTCTATCACGGTCGGTTGTTTGCTAACTTTACAAATTTAAGAATGAAACCCCCGACTATAGGACTTGATAACTTTTCCTTCAAATATTAAAAGTTAGCTGCCGCCTAAATTCATCAATGCTTTTCCTGGGATGAATGAGTATTAATCGATCATTGCTTGAAACCTAAATATAGATAGTCAGCAATCTTTTGGAACACCCGACTATAGGGTGTCGTGATGCGGGACAGGGATTGGGCTGGATCGCTGGCGAGCATGAAAGTCACCAGAGATTAGGATTTGCAAAGGAGGAAAGAAGAGGGTGCAGGGTTAAGAAAAATACTGGGGTTCACATAGATTCTCCAAGAAGAACAAGCATATAGCAAAGGGGCTCACACAGATGCCCTAGAAGAACAAGCACATAGCAAAGGGGCTCACATAGATGCCCTGGGCTCACACAGATGCCCAAAATCAGGGATCACACAGAAACCCTGGGAAGATAGAGAAGGGATCATACAGATATCCTAGGATCACACAGATCCTTCACACAAAACAATAGAAATTTTATTCATCCATCCTCCCCTCTTACAAAAGGCTGAGGGTGGTATTTATAGATTTTCCAACCCTCATTTGAATTTGAATACAAGATAAAAAGATAAGAATGAATCAAATTCAAATATAAGATAGGATAAGATAAGCCTATCTATATATCAATCCTAACCAACTAAATCATAATTCAAATTTTAAACAAAAGATAAATCCTAAATAAATTTATTCCAAAAATGCTTCAAGATATGTGCCACTCCAAGAATTATGCTTGCTCCAAGATCCGTGCTTGAGATGTCCCCATCATTCTCCTGGAGTGGGAAGAACTCGACTCCGTCGAGTCAGGCTCAGCGGGGGTGGATGGAACCGAAACCAATCAAAAAGGGACTCCAAGGCTGGGTTCACCCATTTTTATTTTTCTATTTTTATTTTTTTTTTCAATTTCTTTTTTTTTTTCATCTCTGCACTAAAATCCATGCAGCTTTGAAAGCTGTGTAGTGCTAAAATCTGTGCTACTCCAAAAACCGTGCTGCTCCAAAAAAAATGTGCTGGTTGAAGCTGGCAACCATGAAGAGCATTTGCCTTTACGTTCGTGCACGGGACTTCATCTTCTCCATGGTCCGATGAAGGGTGGAATAGAGCCTCTGACGAGAGGCAGCGATCGGATCGACTATCTCCGGTTGCAGGCAGAGTAGACGGACGGCCGACGGGGAGCATGGCGGAAATCCGGTGGGGCATCGCACGGACCTGCGACATAGGGTTTTCCGGCGGTTGGGGCCGCGGGTGGTGGTGGGGGAACGCATCCTGGGCCTCGACAGTGGCGGCGGGCCGCGCCTGATCTGTGGGGGTGGCGGCACGGGGACGGGTGCGAGCGGCGCCCCTGGCCTGGCGGTGACTTGCATGGGGGCCTCATGATGGCGGGCGCCCATGGGAGCTGGGGGGAATCCGAGCGTAGGGCGGGGCTGAGGAGATAGCGGCGCGGTTGAAGCGGGCCAGATCGGACCGGTGGGGGGAGGAGGCTGGGGCAGGAACTTCGGTCGCGGCTTGTTCCGGCGACTGGCGATGGCACCGTGATGCTGGGCTCAGTCCCGAGGCTTTGTTGCAGAGCTCGGTTCACCATGGGAGAGAGCAAGCAAGACGACGGGGATCTTCTGGTGGGCTCTCCGATTGGGAAGGGCGGCGACGGGGCTCGGATGCCAAATGGCCATCATCATTTGGAAAGGGAGGCCGCGAGGCTGGTGGGACGGGTGACACAGTGGGGAGCTCTGCTTCGTCGTCTTCCTCCTTGTGTTCGATCCCTGATTCCTTACCGTTGGATGAGGTGTTGATGGCATAGATCTCGAACCTGCAGATGAGCTGTTGGGGCAGGAGGATGAGGCAGTGGAGGATGCAGATATGGCTGACGGCGGCATCCCTGGTAATCAAAATAGGAGGTTGCACAGGATGTTTGACGGTGGTTTGATAACAGGCTCGGGGAGGAAGAACAAGAAATCCTAATCCTCAGCTCTGATACTAATTTGATGCGGCAAGCATATGATTAATGATTTGATTAGTGTATGTAGAGCAATGAAACCTAATTACATTAGCATTATACTCATCATAATAAGTCTTAAGGATTACATGAAAAGGGACTTTTACTTGATTAGACACAATCCTAAATTAAGAAGGAAGAAGATCTAGATAATAGGGGCTAATGATTGTGGACTTACCGTGATGAGCTTTCCAACCTTCTTTTAATTCATACCTTGAAACTACCAACGCTCAGAACTGAAGAACCATGGATAACAGAGATCAGAACCCTGGACTTGGGCTTCAGCTTGTTGGTTCCTTATCAAGGAAGACCCTACTTGCAACTCGAAAACCTCAAGGGACCCTGCATATAAAGAATAAGAGTTAAGGAAGAAGAAAGGCATGCATATGGAAGGGATGGAAAATTTGTGAGCAAAGAAAGAGATTTGAGATGGCCTGGCCGACTCCAAGGCCTTCTTCTTGACTTGGGCATTGGATGTTTGGAAGAGAGAATAGTTTGGTGTGGAAGAGGGGCTTAGAGACAATCACTCAAAACATAAAACTTCAATTCAACTTCAACTTTCATTAATCTCCAAAAATCAAATCCCTTTTATAATGGGGCATCTAAGGCTTTTTAATAGCCTTACAAAACTTTTGAAATTTGAAAACTTCCCCAATTATGGAGGATTACAAGGGAGGTTGGAGGATATGAGGCCTTGTTACATGGGATAAGGAGAAATTCATGGAGATTCTCCCCAAATTATGGAGGATTACAAGGGAGGTTGGAGGATATGGGGCCTTGTTACATGGGATAAGGAGAAATTCATGGAGATTGGCCGGTTTCTTTGAATTTAAAATGCTTGGTCGATCTCCCCTTTAGGTGCCCATTTGAAGGTGATGTGGCTGATGATGTGGCGTCCCTGGTGGCTGCTTTGTTGGCATGGTGATGTGGAATTCCAGCTTGGTGGACCAAGGTCTTGATTTGGAAGCTCCAAGTGGTTTGGTGAACCTCAACTTGAAGTAGCTTGGACTTGATTTAAATAAACCTAATGGAACTCTAATTGAGTTCTTATTTGAACCCAGATTGAGACAGGACATAATTACAGGACTCGATTGGACATAATTACAGGATTCATGAAATTGAAACTAAGTAATTACAAGACTCTTGAAAGTAAATTGCCCTTTACAAGAAAAATTAAACTAGTGATTTTCGATCCAAAGTGGAATCAGGTTAACCTTATTTGAGTGAGATTTTATTCTGCTTCTGCTTCTGGTGTCCACACCAATTCTCTTGGGGTGGGCAGAACTCGACCCAGACGAGTATGGTTCAGTTTTGCCCTGGTAATGCTCGAACAAGTCTGGATTAAGTCTTTGCAGGTCCTCTCGAGTAATCCAAGAGTTGTTGGACTCAGGTCAACCTTGCCATTGAACTAGGTATCGCTGATAGTCCTTATTCCTGGTAGTAATGGTCTTGTCATCCAGGATTCTCTCAATCCTCTCTCTTCGCTCAGGTAGGGTTGGTGGTGGACACTTAGAAATAAGTTCACTCTCAATGAAAGTTTCTGGCCCAAAAGGCTCACTAGGTATTAGTACTGGTTCTTTGTATTCTACTAGGTCTAAAACATTAAAGGTTGTACTGATACCCATATCAGGTGGAAGTTCCAAAACATATGCATTAGGACCTATTTTCTTTAAGATCTTGAAAGGTCCCGCTCCGCGGGCATGCAGCTTCTTTATGGTTCCAGGTGGGAACCGTTTAGGGTTGAGCCTAATCATTGCATAATCCCCTTCATAGAATTCTTTAGCCCTCTTATGTGAATCAGCTAAATGTTTGTAAGTCTCATTGCTCAGTTTGATCTTATTACTGATTTCTTTATGCAAATTTGTGACATGCTGTGCGAAAGATTCAGCAAACTTAGAAATTTATACAAGCACTTACAAAATGCAGACTGAACTAGGCATCCTTATTGAGAGGAATTTTATTGGACTTTCTAGGACCTAAACCTAACAGATTATTGACTCTCTAGGTTTTACCCTGGTCTGGTATGCACATGAGAATTTACCATGGGTTCCTAGCAAATGCCATAAGGTTTTCCAAAAGTGGGTAGCAAAAGGAATAGGCTTTAAAAGCTCATGCATCCTAGTAAACTCATCCAAATGAAACTTAATGGCTCTAAAATTATGATAAGACTCAGGGAAAGGAAGGAAATAGGAATTCGAGACTTGGGGTAATTTAGGGGAATCTTGAAACAGACCTTGGTTACTTATGATGACCTTAAGATTAGAATTTTGATCTACAGGCGGGATGCTTCTAGGTAGTTGAAGGTCATCAGGAAAGTCTTCTAAAATAATGATTGGGTTCTTCTCAGGTATCTGAAGGAGTTCTTGTGTCGAAGCTAAAGTATTGGGTTCTTCCTGAGGGCATTGTCTTACGGGAACCAAGTCCTCACTAAATTTTGGTTGTTCTGATGTTTCAGGACTAGGCTCAATAATCTTTTCTTTACCAAAGGTTTCCTCGGTAAGGTACTAAAGTTGTTCTCTTCACAGTCTTCCCCTTCATATTCATCTATTAAACTTATGTCAGTCTCATACACATATTTTCTAGGTTGTTCAAATTTGCCTTCTTCTTTCCCTAGCCCTTCAGTTTGAGGATACCCTAAGTCTTGAGTATTCATGAACTCAACTTGTACTTCAGGGTTCTTACTCCTATTATTCATATGAGCTAATGGGATAGTAGGAGTTGGTTGGTCTAAGGAAAATTGTTTAGCCAGCATTTGGTTCAATTGGGCCATTAGATCATTTAGGCCTCTCAGCATGGTTTCAAGATTCGGGTCCATGGCTACACTGGACTGGGTCTGGACTGGTGAATATGAGGCTCCTGATCTAGTTTTCATGCATGCAAGTAGACTCAAATTCAAGCTAAAGTTTCCTAGACCTAGAGCACAAATTAGAGGTCTAATTAAGTGAACCAACTAGCTAGTAGTACTTATGGGACTTAGCCAGGTAGGTGGAGGGGAGTGAAGGTCCCTGATTGCCAACCTTAGACACCAATCTGAGATTGGCCAGGTAGGCGGACCAAATCACAAGCCCCGATGCACCAATCCTAGACACCAAGCCAGTAAGCACACACTAATTAGTTGACACAGTTAACTTGACCCTAACTTGAACCCAACTTGTTGGTGTCCCTAACCCACTAGGGCAATTAACGTTCTACTCAATTTTAATTAATGGGCTGGGATCAATATGCTGGTTGGTGATTTTTGGGCTAGGGACAGGTGATGAAACCCTGACCCTATGTCAAATTGATGCCCTTAATTTGATTTCTCATGAGATGAATAAAATGCAAAGGTGATGCAGAAGTGTGTTGCAGTTTGAAAGTGGTGTGGAAAATATGATGAAAAAAATGTCCCAAAACTCTGAAAAATTCACAGAGGATTCCTAACTTATATGTTTCAATGCAGGTGAAAGAAATTTTAAAACTAAAATCTGTACTACTCTAAGCAGATCCTACAATTGAAGATAAATAAAAATGACATAACAGAACCCTAATGACAGTGTTGAACTGCAGAAATTTTCATTTTTTTTATAATTTTTTTCTGATGATGAAATTTAATATGATGATAACTAACTTAAAAAGGAACAAGAAAAAAATATTTCAATAAAAAATTAGTGACTTTCCTTTGGAGCTGCAGACGGATTACAGTAAACAGATGCAAATTTTCAGAAAACAGAACCTAATCAAACAAGTGCAATGACTTACCCAAACTTCAATCTAAAAAACTCACATCCGGCCAGGGGCTCATTATTCCCATGGGTCGTGATAGTGTACTAGAGTACACCCGCTCAGGAGGCGTGAATTTTAGATCTTGCTTGGATTTAAAGAAAACTATTCTACCCTAATGCAACCATGCTCTGATACCACTTGATGCGGGACAGGGATTGGACTGGATCGCTGGCGAGCATGAAAGTCACCAGAGATTAGGATTTGCAAAGAAGGAGGAAAGAAGAGGGTGCAGGGTTAAGAAAAATACTGGGATTCACATAGATTCCCCAAGAAGAACAAGCACATAGCAAAGGGGCTCACACAGATGCCCTAGAAGAACAAGCACATAGCAAAGGGGCTCACATAGATGCCTTGGGCTCACACAGATGCCCAAAATCAGGGATCACACAGAAATCCTGGGAAGATGGAGAAGGGATCATACAGATACCCTAGGATCACACAGATCCTTCACACAGAACAATAGAAATTTTATTCATCCATCCTCCCCTCTTACAAAAGGCTGAGGGTGGTATTTATAGATTTTCCAACCCTCATTTGAATTTGAATACAAGATAAAAAGATAAGAATGAATCAAATTCAAATATAAGATAGGATAAGATAAGCCTATCTATATATCAATCATAACCAACCAAATCCTAATTCAAATTTTAAACAAAAGATAAATCCTAAATAAATTTATTCCAAAAATGCTTCAAGATATGTGCCACTCCAAGAATTATGCTTGCTCCAAGATCCGTGCTTGAGATGTCCCCATCATGTCGGTTGCCCTCTACGTCGACCGGGCATGCTAACCATCAATCTCGAGCTTGCTGTCTCATTGAAAGCCAATTGTGCTTGAGAGCATAACTCATTCATTATTTGATGACCATTTTCTTCAACCAATCAGGCCATGCTACATAGTGGATGAGGTTTGACTCCCAACTTCTCGTGCTATTTTCAAATATTGGAATCATGGTGTTGATGTTCCCAATAGTTACTTGGGGTCCTTCTCAAGTTGTGCCATGTGTTAGGGCTTGGTAGCTTGGGGTAGGGTATAAATTGGGACCCTCCCCTCTACCATAATACAGGAGCTTCAGTCCAGGTAGGGTGGTTTGATTTGACTTTCCAGATTCTACCTTGGCTATTTCCAAACGTGTGAGATCTCAATGCCACTCATTGGGGCACCTAGAGGCATGGAGTCTGACGAGGAAGAGGTAGGTGGTGTGGAGAAGGCTACACATGAGAACTAAAGGTATTCTTGGAGATAGGAGGAAAGAGCACCAATGGTATCCTTAAAGATAGTTCCATCTGGAATAGTCACTAAGCAAATAGTTTTGTTTGGTGTAGATGTGCCAGGTGGAACATTCTCTTCAAATTTTCTTAGTGAATGATTGGTCTTCCTCTCCTGATCAAGTCTTTACCTTGGAGAATTAGCCCCAAGCTTGCTTCCTCGAAGAGCTGACCTCGAGCTTGCTGGTCATTAAAAGCTTTCGGCTACAAGGAACACACCTTGGACTTGAGAAGCTGTTAGCAACAAAGAAGCTTATGCTTTCATTTCATGTAATTTTTGCTTTGTTAGACTTGGTCCGGTTCTTATACAAACTTTCTCAAACTTGGTCCATTTTTCGTAAGAATTTTTTTAAATTAATGAAAGTATTCTTTTTCTATGTCTGTCTCCAACAATCTATAATTATACTTGCTAATTCTTAGTCAGGAACGTAGCTTTAGTCGAATGTCCTTTCTAGGTTTGATCAAGTGGTCTAGCTACTCAAGCTCCTTAGTTGGTTAGGAAGTCAGTTGCCGACTATCATAGTGGCTGGTTGGCAAGTCTTCATGGTCTAAGTAATCTCATAATTAGTCTTCATTTGGTGGTTGAGTCCCAAATAAGAATGGGACATCTCTTCTTCGAGTGTGTGTTAGTCAGTCAAATGGGAGTGAGGCCTAAGATGAAGGTGTAAGAATATAGCCACCTTCTTTGGCCAGATGTGAATCGACCAGATGAAAGTAAGACCCAAGGTGGAGGTATAAGAATATAGCCACCTTTTTCAACCAAGTATCAATCAACTGAATGGGAGTGAGATCCAAGGTGGAGGTGTGAGAATGCAACCACCTTCTTCGGTTAGGTATCAATTAACTGGATATGAGTGAGATCCAAGGTGAAGGTATGAGAATGTAAGCACCTTCTTCGATTGGATATCAATTGAGCAGATGGGAATGAGATCCAAGGTGGAAGTGTGAGAATGTAGCCACCATCTTTAACCAGGTGTCAATCAATCAGATGGGAATGAGATCCAAGGTGGAGGTGTAAGAATGTAGCCACCTACTTCATTCGGGTGTCAATCAACTGGATGGGTCAGTAAGCTTCACTAGACCTGATGCTGGATAGATGAGAGTTTGGACATCAAAATGAAACCTCTAGACAAGCTTCACTGGACTTGATGCTGGACAAATAAGAGTTTGGACATCAAAATGAGACCTATAGAACATTGCTGGAGAAATTTTTTTTGTATTACTGAATGAAAGTTATTACATCATTGATAGTATATTTAAAGATGCTTAGCATTCCAAGTTCATGAAATTGGTATTCTGTTAAGGTCTTCTATCCGGTAAGCTCCTTGCAGTAAGGCTTCAATTACTTGATAAGGTCCTTCTCAGTTTGGAAATAACTTGCCTTATTCGGTGGGCCTTGAAACTTCCGTATGTCATAGCATAAGATCTCCTAGATGAAAAGTACCGAGAAACTCATTATCGATATACCACCATCCACAGGTGGGACTAGTTCTGAGTTTCTTCCAATAGGCTCTTAGTTGGCTTGGGTTGCTTAACTCATTAAAGTACTCGATTTGCATAGTCGAGAGTCTAATCTTGATAAGGATCACTACTTTAGTACTGAAGGTCAAGTTGAAGGGAATCTCATTAGTTGATGTCCAAGAAATTATGTGGTATGCCTATAGTACTCTAGGTAACTCCTCTACCCATCTACCTTTGACTTCATCTAGCTTGGTTCTTAGTCCTTGAAAAATTATCTAATTCATGATCTCTACCTCTCCAATTAACTATAGATGCTCGATAGATATAAACCAGAGTTGGATGTGGAGTTCTGTATATAAGTCCCTAAACACTCGATTGTTGAACTATGGATCATTGTCAATGATGATAACATGGAAAAGTTTGAACGATGGATGATCAATTTCTAAAAAAAGTTTTTGACTTTGCTCTCGGTGATGTGTACCAAGAATTGTCTCCATCCATTTGGTAAAGTAGTCGATGACAATAATGAAAAATTTTTGCTGGTCGATTGCCAGGAAAAATGGACATAGTATATCCACTCCCCACTGAGTGAAGGGCTAGAGGGAAAGACCTGAGCCAATTGATTAGCTAGTTGCTGCTGGATATTGGCATAGTGTTGGCACTGGTCATACTTTCGAATAAGCTCCATGGCATCTTCTTGTATAATAGGCTAGTAGTATTCCTGCCTTAAAATTTTGTAGGCTAAGGACCTGTCCCTATATGATTCCCATAGATTCATTCATAGATATTCTGAAGCACATAGTCAGCTTTGATGGACCGTAGGTACTTGAGTAGCGAGAACGAGAAAGATATTTTATGGAGTTTCCATCCAACACATGAATTGAGAAGCCTTCTATTTGAATCTCTTGACCTCCGAGGGATTATCGAGAAGGATGCCTTTGGTCAGGAACTTAATGAAAGGATCCATCTAGCATAATTCATGGGTGACATGTTGGACTTTCTTGATATCATTGATGTTGGGAGCTTCAAGGTATTTAATATAAATTGATTGAGGGAGTTGTCTGCCAAGGTGGCCAGTTGAGAGAGTGTGTTTGCCTTGGCATTTTCGTATTGGGGAATATGGGAAATGACAAAGTACATGAGTGCTGATTTTAGGGCCCATACTTTGTCAAGGTACTTGACTATTGTTTAGCCCAAGCTTTATATTTTTGTTTGATCGACAATTTGCTATGAGTTGGTGAAGACCTGTAGACTTTCCACTCTGAGTTACTTAGCAAGCTTTAGCCCAACCAGTAGAGCTTCATACTCGGCTTGGTTATTGATCACCATGAATAAGAAGCACAAAGTATACTCGGTGACCACTCCTTTTGAGTTTGTTAGGATAAGTCCAACTCTGCTCCCTTGAGAGTTTGAAGCTCCATCCACATGAGGAATCTAGGTCATCTTTGGATTAGGTTGCTCAGAAGGTTGCTCGATTGGTACTTCTTCAAGCTTGTGTCTGACCATGTACGCTCGATGAGAAAGTCGGCCATGACTTGAGCCTTCATAAATGACCTTAGGTGATAGAAGATTTCAAATTCGTTGATCTTGATTGCACATTTGGCCATCCTCCCTAAGGTATCAGGCCATTACAGGATAGCCTTGAATGGTTGGTTGGTTAGAAATATGATTGAATATGCTTGGAAATAAGACTTGAGATACTGCATAGAGATGATTAGTACATCAACTATTTTTTTAGATTTAGAATACCTAGTCTCTATGTCATTGGGTACTCGATTGATATAGTAAATAAGTTTTTGGTCTTCTTTGTCATCTACCTGAATAAGCATAGAGCTGACTACTTCTAGAGATGCAGTAAGGTACAAATAGAGATCCTCTTGACTTCAAGCTTGGAAAGTAGAGGTGGAGATCTGAAAAACTTCTTCAACTTCTCAAAAGCTTGTCGATAGTCCTCCATCCAATTGAAGTCGTGCATTTGTTGCAAAACCTTAAAGAAAGGCAAGCATAGCTAAGGCAATCTTTAGATGAATAGGTTGAGTGCGGCGATGTATCTAGTGAGTTGCTGCACTTATTTCTTGGAGGTTGGATGCCGCACATCAAGAATCACTTGGATCTTCTCTGAATTTGTCTCAATGTCTTGCTTGGTAACCAAGAATTCAAGAAACATACCAGTTATGACACCAAAAGTGTACTTACTTGGATTCAACATTATTTGATGTTGACAAAGGGCCTTAAAAGCTTCCTTTAGATCTTTAACATGGTCAACTTTCTCGAGGCTTTTGATGAGCATGTCGTTGACGTAGACCTCTATGTTTTGACCAATCTAATTTTTGAAGATCTTATTGACTAATCGTTGATAGGTGGCCCCTGTATTTTTTAAATGAAAAAGGTATTACTTTACAATAATAAATATCTTTGTCAGTTATGAAGATAGTATTCTCCTCACACTTGGGAGCCATGTTTATTTGATTATAGCCTAAGAAGGCATCCATGAAGCTGAGTAACTTATGTCCAGAAGTGGAGTCGACTGGCCAATCAATCTTTGACAATGGAAAGCTATCCTTTAGGCACATCTTGTTGATTCAGTATATTCAATGTAGATTCTCTACTGTTCATTTACCTATTTGATCATGATGACATTTGCTAACTAGTTGGAGCAACAAGCTTTCCAAATAAATCTAGTTGCCAAAAGCTCGTTAACTTAATTATCAATGGCCTTCTATCTCTTAAGGATGAATTTTCTCTTCTTCTGTCGGATCGACTTGTACTTTGAGTCGATGTTCAGTTTATGGGTGATAATCTCTAAAGTGATGCTTAGCATATCTGATACTGACCAAGCAAAAATATCTACATTTTGATGTGGGACAAGGAAGCGGGGGATCGCTGGTGAGCATAGAAGTCACTAGGGGATTAGGGCTTACACTCAAGAATGGAGAACACGGGCGTCACCCACTCCAATCTGAAGAAAAAACTTAGATAAAATAATTTTTAATTTGTATTCATGAGAAAAAAAGATACTTCATACAAGAGTGGAGGGGTGGTATTTATAGATTCATCCCAAGGTACATGACTTGAGGGCTAAGAAATCCTGACTTGTGGACCAAGAAATCCTGGTGGACCTGGTCAACAATGGGCCTTTGTCTTGGACTGGAGCTCTCTCTTGCAGGCTTAGCGACATGAAAGGGCCCAGGTGCATGAAGGCCAGCTCTGGTTGGGGGGGCCTGGTGAATCTCCTGGCTACGAACTCTCCTCTTGTACATGAAAACTACATGGACTCGATTGGACTTGACCGGACTAAAAATAACTGGACCTGACTAAGTGGACTCAACTAGACTCAGTTGTCTCACTTTATTATATGACTCAATTGGCTCACTTTGACTCAAGTGACACAGGACTAATGGACTCAAATAAAATAAAATAAAATAGACTCTCGGTCCCCATCATTCCCTTACAGTGGGGAGAACTCAACTCTATCGAGTTTGGGTGAGCGGGGGTTAGATAGAACTGGAACCAATCACAAAAAAGGCTAGGTTCTTCACTTGTCTTTTTTTTTCTTTTTTTTAATCATCTCTATGCTAAAACTCTTGCAACTTTGGAAGCCATGTGGTGCTGAAATCCGTGTTGCTCCAAAAATAATGCAGGTTGAAGTCGGCAATAATGAAGGGCATTTACCTTCATGTTCGTGCGCTGGAGCATCTCTTCTCCAACAACCAACACCAAAAAATAGGGGAGGCTCGCAGAGGGGGAGGGAAGTCTGGCGAGCTTCGCCGGTGGCGGTGCTGGGGTGGAGACAGTGGCTCGACCGGCAGTGGTCATGGCGAAGGTAGCTGGCGATGGCAGTGGAGAGGAGTTCCGGTGGGAAGGGCGTCGCACCGATCTACGGCACTGTGAGACTCCACGGATAGTGGTTGTTGGCCGGTTGTGGATGACTCCAAGCAGAGGATGGTGGCACAGACAGTGAGAAGGCCGGCACGGTGAGTGTCTCGGCCGGTCTCTTCGATCAGGAAAAGGCTGTAAGTTTAGCCTGGGCGTGCATCCGGAGGAGTCTAGCATTGTCGTCGGATGTTTCCGGTTGCAAGCGGAGGGGGGGCGGGTGGCCGACAGGGAGCAAGGCAGCGATGGGGTGTGTCAGCATCATCGACAGTGGGAGGATGCCGGCATGATCGAAGGGGCTGGATGAGATCGATGGGAGGAGGAGGCTGGGGCAGGAGCTGACGGAGATGGATCTTCCCGGGGGTGCTTTGCGGCAGGGGTCCATTAGCGTTTGGATGGAGGAGACGGAGGGGATCTTTCGGTCGGTGACATGGGCGGCCAGATCGATGGACCGCACACGAAAGTTTGCGGCACGGGGTTCCGTCTACTGGGCATTGATTGGGGCGATGGAGATCGGACGTGCCAGAGGAGACGGGCTTCATGGGTGGAGGTTCGGTGGAGTTGGCTTGGGCAGCGGCGGACGATGACGATGGGGCGTTGGGATCACGGGAGCGAGGCAGATGCAGGGCGTTGATGGACCTCGGTGGCTGACCGAGGTTTGAGAAGGAGTCTTGCACAGGAAAATCTGAATGGGAGGAATGATGTGGAGTCTGGGAGGAAGAGAAAACCCTCATCCGCTGGGCTCTGATACCAAGTTGATGTGGACGAAGAAGCAGGGGATCACTAGTGAGCATAGAAGTCACCAGGGGATTAGAGTTTGCACTCAAGAACGGAGAACACGGGCATCACACCCACTCCAATCTGAAGAAACAACTTAGACAAAATAATTTTTAATTTGTATTCATGAGAAAAAAAGATACTTCATACAAGAGGGGAGGGGTGGTTTTTATAGATTCATCCCAGGGTACATGACTTGAGGGCTAAGAAACCCTGACTTATGGGCCAAGAAACCCTGGTGGACCTGGTCAACAGTGGGCCTTTGTCTTGGACTGGAGCTCTCTCTTGTGGGCTTGGCGGCATAAAAGGGCCCATGTGCATGAAGGCCAGCTCTGGTTGGGGGGCTTGGTGAATCTCCTGGCTGCGAACTCTCCTCTTATACATGAAAATTACATTGACTCGATTGAACTTGACTGGACTAAAAATGATTGGACCTGACTAAGTGAACTCAACTGGACTCAGTTGTCTCACTTTATTATAGGACTCAATTGGCTCACTTCAACTCAAGTGACACAGGACTAATGGACTCAAATAAAATAAAATAAAATAGACTCTCGATCCCCATCACATTTCAGTATAGGAACTGCAAAAGTCAATTCTAGTCTTCCTTGGGCAAAAGAGCTTCTATTTGAATAGACTTTACAGACTCATCATTCAATGAAAAAGAGAGTAGTTACTCGGTTAGTTCTTCCCTTTTCTCTAGCTCTCTTTGATCCAATTGCTTGGTGGGTGGAACTTCACTTGCTTCTCGTACTTTGGATGCCATCATGAAGCATTGTCGGGTCATCTACTGGTCTCCATGCATTTCTCCAACTCCATTTCTTGTTGGAAAATGGATGAGGAGGGGTTTAGTCGAGATGATTATATCCAACTTATTTAACCTTGGTCATCCAAGGATAACGTTGTACACCGAGGGCACCCGAACAATGGTGAAGATGATGAAGATGGTGCTTTGTTAAGGTAGAGTTCAATTGTGGCGGGAAGAGTAATTTCTCTTTCAATCCTAACTGAATTTTCAGAGAAGTTATTAAGGGTGTGGAATACGTCTCAGTTGTTTGTCAAATAGATTCATCTAAACAAAAGTATCATAAAATAAGATATCAATCGAGCTTCTATTATTTATTAGGATTCTTTTTATATCATGTTTTGCTATTGTCATAGAGATGACAATAGCATCATCATAGGGGTTATGGACCCTGACTAAGTCCTTGTCAGAAAAAAAAATTATATATTTTTTTCCTCCCTTCTTGGCCTCTTTGAAGAATGCTCTACCTCCCAAGAAATCATGTCGACTTGCACTTTCATCAGTCGATGATTGATCTCGACTTGAGTCAATCGCAAAGCGGGTTTCTAGGCATCAAACTGAGCTCCTCCATGGATATACTTTTCTAGATAGCCATGTCAAACAAGACTTTCAATCTCTCTCTTTAGCTAAAAGTAGTCCAGTGTCTAGGCCAATGTCTCTATGGAAGCAACAATACTTACTTTTATTGTGGCTTCATTGGATTAGGCCCTCATAGCTATTGTTCCCCTTCTATCTCCATAAAAATTTTAGATTTGGAGGCAAGGAGAGGAGTATAGTTATCAAATTTGCTGGCAGAGTTCTTTAGCTTGGAACTCTGTTGGTGGGACAAGTTGGGCTTCTCAGACTAGGTTCTACTGGGCTCTCCTTGGACCTACTTCTTCTTTGGCTTTTCATTTATCTCTCACTGAATGAGAGCTCCCTCATCCATTTGGATGTACTTTTGCATGCGGATCAACATTTTTAAATAAGACTTGGGATAAGTGTTACCCAAGGGTAGATGAAGCGAAGGTGCAAAATGCTCTCTTCAGGGCCAGCATGGCCTTGGACTCGTTTAAGTTATAGATTTCTAATGTGGCTACCTTGAACTAGGCCACATAGTCCTTTAAGGACTCTCCATCTTATTGATGGTTGGAGAAGAGACAATCAGTTTCTCGTGGCATCTTTCGGTTGGCATCGAAGTGAGCTATGAACTTCCTTTCCAGTTGCCTGAAGCAGTCAATGCTCCTTGTCTCAAGTCGGGAATACCACACTTGGGCTGCTTTGTAGAAAGTGGTTGGGAAGGCAATGCAGAGCAAGGCATCAAAGTCACTTTGAATCCTCATGAGAGCCTTGTATCTTTCTAGATGATCTAGCAGGTCGGTGATATTATTGTAAGGCTCTAACTGGGGCATCTTGAACCAACCAGGAATTGGTTTCTCTAGAATTCGATAGGATTGAGGGGGACAAGTATTGAATTATGTCGGGTCTCGGCTTTCTTCCTGAAGATCGGCAAGTCAGTGATTGATGTCATGCAACTTGCAATCATAGTCATCAAAGTATTGTTCGGCCAGCTACCGAATAACCTTGTCAGTAGACCCCTCTTGAGAGGATTCGAATTCAAATAAGAAATGAGAATGCTTCTTCACTTTGGCTCTTTCCCTTGCTATCACTCCTCATGCTAGAGGCTCAGCCCGCACAGTGTAGGGGATCGTGACTGAGGAATGGTCTATCGGTAGAGGACCATTACTGGGGGACCAATGACTCACTTAGCGAGATGAATGAGACCACGATCGATGAGAGGTCTGTTGGTAAGAAGATTTTCCTCAAGAAGACCGACAGCTAAAGCGAGTAGCAGTGATCGGAATAGCTAGGATTCCTTGTTGTTACCGCATTGCCATTGACCACTAACTGCTACCTACAAACCTTGTACTATCGTGACCAATGTCTGGACTTGCTACGTCAAGGTGACAAGCAAGTCCTACTGGGTCACTGGTGGTGGGGGTGGAGCGAGATGCTCCTCCATTGGGTTGGGCCATTCGTCATGATGGGGAGAGTGTCTGATGTGGCTGGTGGAGGCATCCTGGGCTTGCATCATCACTCTTATGGCTACAAGCTTTGGGGACTCTTGCTTGAACTTGCCCCTCTTCTTGGTATTCTAATCTATTGCCAACAAATCACCCTTTATTGGGCTCCGACAGTGCCTAAAGTCTTCCGATCATCTCCAATAAACTGAGAAGCTGCTTTCAGGTGCTTCGCAGACAAGGACCTGTAAGAACAGTCCCTTGATTAGTGGTGACTGATGAGGGACCTTCAGATGCTCAAGTTAGTGGAAGGGAGAGATAGGCTACAGTAACCAAAGCTGAGAGTGATATAGAGACTGAAATGAGTATGAGAGTAAGGTAGGAATGCATTACCTTTGCTGGGATCCTCTTACCAATTTATAGGGTTACGTGGAGTAACCTGGGATGCTGTTTGAGGAGGTGGCCTCCTCTGACATGTGCGACGAAATCTATTAGGATGTTGGGATCTTGTCCCTGCAATCTTTTCTGTTGGTATCTTTTAATTAGAATAGCTGATTTTATTGGGATCGTGCTCCTCACTACTTTGTTTGCCATGATCTTGTCCACCACGATCCCTATTGAAATAGTTGTGGTTTGTGTTGGAACTATCAGAGTTGGTCGGCCTTTGCCGTTTACTTGGACATCATGGACTCCGGGTAGTTGGGTGGCATGCCTATTATCGAGTCTTGCCAAGAAAGAGAGCCTCGACATTGTATCCAAGTGCACCTAACTAAGTTTACTCTGGAAATTAATCAGGTAAATACTCTGGAAGTTAATCAAGTAGACACTCGATAGATAAGTGTGAAAAGATGTCAGTCCAGCATGGCCACCTTTAATCTATCAGTGTAAGATGATGTAATTAGTCGATGAAGTTATCAACGTGTCTTCCACTCAATCAGTTGCCGATTGAAATGTTAGTCGGTAGCTATCTCCTTCTTGCTCGGGATGTAGTATGCGGTCCAATTATTGCTGCAATTGCATTTTACTTGGTTGTCCAATGGCCATCTCTTCCTCCATCGGTGGTGTGGTGGTGTAGTGGGCATCTCAAGGCTGAGAAAGTAGTTACCACAATACTGCTATTAGCCATAGTTTAGATTTGCAGCACTATGCCGTTGGCCACCATTCCTTGGTTTTCGCTGATGGTCTCTCTTTCAAAGAAATATTAAAATTTCGTGGTGCTTCAAAATTGTAGTTACTAAATAATAAATTATTTTTTATTAAAAGCTACGCTAATGAAAGCTCCAGGGGACAAGATTTATCGCAAACAACGCCAAACGGGGCTCTAGTCTTGCAAGATATGTCTGGTTCTAAATCTGGAATTAAGTTGGGTGAGTCAAGTCATTAAACTGGGTATACGTAATGAGGGCATGGTGGAAAATACAACTCGGTTGGAAGAACGTTGCTTCTGAATTTCTCCAAGCATTATAACTTCACAGGATATTTCTTTTGGGTCGCCAACTTCGCACTAATAGTCTGGTTGGCACCGGATCTTTTAACATATTCGTCTTTCCTTCTTTTTAGATATGGAAATATAACCATATGATATAATTTGATTCTTGCAACAATCTTTTAAGATTTCATAATCTTTTAAATTTAGAATGCTGATTCAAACATTTGGATCTAAATACAAAAGCTTCTTTTCATATTTAGGACTCTTGGATCAATTACACCCATCTGTTGTGCCCAAGCTCATTGAAAACAGAAAAATCCGCTCCCCAAAAGTGGTGATATTAGTTCTTGTCAAGTTAAATCTCCCATTTAGTATTACAAAAAAAAAAATCAAGTGGAGATATTAGTTCTTGTCAATAATTAAGCTTGCTCCATGCATAAAAGATCAAGTGGAATGGGGATGGTGAAAATGGTATACGAAAATGTCAGAAGGTGCAGCCAAACAGAAATGATCAAGCATACCTTGTTTCCCATTGTCCAAGGAATTATTAATCTTAATTTCTAACAAGAAGAAGTTTTCCATTGGTACAAGATTGGCATGCAGATATTACAACAAAAACTCAGCCTGTTCCTTGTGAAAAGGATTTTCTCACCTTATTCTCATAAATTTCCACCCATCTCCAAGCTAACTTACTGAGTATACATACAATTAAAACTTTTGGACTACAAGTTTTCAAGAAATCATATTTTATAGTGCTCAGAACTGAGATCACCCCACCGGACTTTATACTTGGCAGCAAGATAGTGGGCACCCACTGGTCCTCGGCTCCCGTATGGATAAAGCTCAGGAGCTATCCTTTTTTCTTCCAACTCTTTCAGCAATGGAGTGAAGAGTGCCCAAGCAGCCTCCAACTCATCAGAGCGAATGAAAAGCCTCCGTTCCCCTTCGATGGCATCAAGAAGAAGCCTCTCATAAGCATCCGGTATCTCGTTTGAGTATCTAAAGCAAAATCCAACATGGATGCTAAGAATAAAGGAACAAACTTGCCTTAATAAACCAATATTCTGCAGAAGGTAATTCTCTTGATAAATAAATAGCACATTGGCTGAACAATTTGGAAGGCTAGGCAGTGTTCAGATTAGGTGCTATCATTTATTCACTATGGTTGATGGTTCAAATTTTAAATGCATCCTAACTTGAGAAAGCAGCGGGGTTTTATATAAGAACTTTTTCTGTATACTCTCTCATCATACACTAGTTCTTTATAAAGATCTCTTTGATATATTTATAAATCAAAATCTCACTTATCTCAGACATACCCAAATAAAACCCTAGACCTAACTTTCTATTAGCCAATATAAAATGTTTATCATGTTTCATCTCATTGCTTCTCTCACCTCATCCATTTGGACCTTCTACTTGCATAACTAAGTTTCTCCTTAACATTGTTGCCTCCAAGCATTTAACTCGAGTAATGTTGTCTAGGAGCATCTTGAATTCAATGACAACAACATTCAGATGTACAAGATACTGGTTAGATGATCCAAAGGGGCTGAGTGAAGGGAGAAATAGCAAAAAGATGCATTAAATATTTTATAATAGCTGAAGAAAAGTTAATTTTGGTTCTTGTTGGAAAACTTTTGAGATAAGAGAGATCTTAATCTGCAAATATATATATGAAGAGCCCTTATATATGAAGAGCCCTTATAGACAATTAAATTTTGGAGGGGTTCTATGCAAAAAAAATCCCCTCAAACAATTGGAAGACTAAACCATAATGGGTAATTAAATACTGATCACGACAATTGGCATATTTCTTGGAATCTCACCTCATTCCTCCATGCTGCCCCACCAAGACTCTCCCAACCCCTACCCCTCCCCACCAAGAAAAGAATGGAAAGGATTCAATTTAAATACTAAGAAAAGATATGGAACAAGATGGAAGGAGCAGATATAAGATTTAAAGTCAGGAGAAGCACTTTAGTGAGCTTCTTTCCGTTCTCATTATAAACTTGAAACTTGTACCTTGCTGCATAAAGCAGATTCAGATTACTTCGATCCAGTCTCATTCCCAAACCAGGGATTTTGTTATTGATTTTTAGGTAGATAGCCTCATCAGGTTGCACCCGTATCACAAGCTCATTTGTAGCTCGATCAAGATCTGTCCCAAAGCTCCTGTATAAGTTACCGGGAACATGTCTGAACTGTACTCTGATCTCTGTTCTGCATCCATAAAGAATTTTCAATTATTTATCAATATCAAATCTGGTTCCAAATAGGTAGATCCGTTCCATAACAAAAACACATAAGAGATCCTGGACAATTCATAACAACATACCGCCTTGTATGCAAAGCTTTACCAGCCTTCATGAGAAATGGCACTCCATCCCATCTCGCATTATCTATGAAAAGGGTAGCAGCAGCAAATGTTGGAGTTAGGCTATCTCTTGGAACGGTCTTATCATCTGTGTATGCGGGGTATGTAATGCCACCCTTGGTGTGGCTTTTATATTGCCCTATCACAACATCTTCTAGTTGCAGTGGCTTCATAGAGCAGAGAACTTTCACCTGACATACATGGAACAACTCATAAGCACAGCCAGTTAAAACATAGCTTGAGATCATCAACGACCACCAGCTGCCAGTGAGGCTATATAGGCATATGCTTAGCCATTATAGTTACAGATTTGTGTTTTGGGCTTATTCACAAGGGCAAAATATTGTAATTCAGTATCGGAAAAAAAAAGAAAACAGGATATGAGGGAGATTGAAAGAGAAAAGACAGAAAAAGATATAAGCAGTTGAAAAACAACTCCAAGAAAAGAAATCAGATTGACCTGTCTGACTCCAAGAAAAATTGAATGATTCATAGAAATTGCTAGAAATTTAATTTTCCAATCAATATGAGCTTGGCAGCAAAACTTTGCATAAACAAATATGAGAGCAATTGCAGAACTTTCTCCAAGTAGAAATTTTGTGACTAGGAGCATGACAGGCTTATGACCTAGCAAATAATCTAAACATTCAGCACTGCATGCACATCTTGAAAGTTCAAAGATACCTTCTCATTTCTGATATCCTCAGCATCCAAGCTGACAGGAGTTTCCATTGCAAACAAGGCTAATATCTGAAGCAGATGATTCTGCATGATGTCTCTGATGATACCGTAGTTATCAAAGTACCTAATAAAATAAACCAAAAGAACATATACAAGGTTGTTAGAAAGCACAAAATTATCAAGAAAATTAATGAAGCTTGAAGCTAATATTTGATAAACACTACCCTCCTCTTCCTTCAGTGCCAAAATCTTCAGAAAAGATTAGTTGAACATTTCTTATATACTGTCTCGACCACAAAGGCTCAAAAACAAGATTTGAGAAGCGAAGGACAGATAGGTTTTCAACCAGTTCCTTCCCCAAGTAGTGGTCAATCCTGTAAATGAAAAAGGAAAACACTAATTATGGGTCCTTATGGAAACACCTAAGTTTATGTATTGCATTACCTGAAAATTTGGTCCTCCACTAGATACTGTTTCAGGCCTCGTGTCAATGCAGCTGAAGATTCAGAGTCCTGGCCAAAGGGTTTTTCAACTATGACCCTTGTCCAGCCATTTGCAGATGAAGCTGACTTGCTTGCACATTTTACCACATCCATAAATATATTTGGAGGAATTGATAGATAGAAGAGGCGGTTTGAAAGCCTCCCAGCCTGCATAGATTCTTGCTAAATAAGTAATATCTTTCAATATTTTTTTGCATCCTTTCCTACACAAATTTCTTTTGGAAGTTGTCAAATAAGAAAATTATACATAAAATGGTAGAGCTGAGTTAAGTTAAAGCTAATTGATAATAAGAAAAGGTATACATGTCAAGCATTGTTTAAGTTGATGGTTAGAATTTTGTTTACCTGTGATAGCCAGAACTGCCCACTCAAAAAGCATCAAGGCAACGCATTGTACAAATAAATGGCCCACAAGTCGGTTAATAAAAAATTTTATTGGTGAAAAATTTTGATATCACATGCATGGGGGAAACAAGACAATGACATCTCAGAATGCAGGATTTCCTAGAAGTAACCGTTCCCCCAACAACTAGTTCTAGCTGATGACCACATAACTCATTAGAACTATTTTCTTATGAAGGATAATAAAAGTAATAAATGCAGTGTTTCAATATCTCAATAACCATGTTCTCAACAATATCCTAAAAAAGAATTCGCAACAATATGTTTCCCAATAAGCAGCAGAATGATATTTATAAATTTCCAATAATTCAACGCTTGTAGTTAGGACACCAGCTGCAAGCACTGGCTAAGAAACAAACCAGTGCATCATTTAAGGCCAATATATACCACAATAATGCTTAAAATGATACTTTACCACAACCATGATTCACCATATCAATGCATACTACTTGCACTGAGCATACTGCATTATACCGGTACCGAACCGAGACTTGGTATGAGAGACATACCAAGTCTTGGTACACCAAACAACCCCCATAAGGGGCATATTGACACTGTACTAGCATGGTACTAGTATGGGGTTTGGTACTGAGATAGCAAATCTTGACCACAACTTTATTAAAAGTAGGCATTGTAGATTAGGAAATTTACCTATATTGGCGTTTTATTAAAAAACTAAAAATACTTATGTGCATCAATAATTTCTCCTCTAGCAAAAGAACTTGAGAGTGATAGATACTCAAACGAGCGCTAACAAACCCACTTTAAATGAAGTTTTACCACATAAAGTTGCAATATCTGTTGACAGATATAAAGCACCATCTTTAGAATTTGTCATCTCTAAAGGATCCAACTTCCTTATTTTCAGCATGTGAAACATACTCATCAGGCTAGTCATGTATTTAAACATGAAGAAATTATGTGTTGCTTCCAAATGTTTATTGTTGAGAACATTCAAACAGTAGAAGTCAATTACCAAAGTTGACAATAAAATGGCTAGACATACTGTGACTCGATATTTTAACATTCTAGAATGATTTTATAACTATTCCAGAAGAAAGAACAAAGAATTACTCAGACCCAAGTTTTGCATGGTGATAGTTACACAAAACAGTGAAGTTAAGTTATATAAAATCTGACAGTGATGAAGTAAATCAAAAATCTCTTTAAGAAAAAATATGGAAGAAACTAACTGGTTGGACGGTCATTTAGCCATCAGAACCCATTGGCAAAAATTATTCTCCTGGTCCCTTGTTTTGATGGCAATTTTATCCTTAGTCCCTGTCCCATTATAAGCATGTGTAGAAGAGTATAGGTGGGTATGAAACAGGACAAAACTGTTTAACAAATATCACCAGGGTCTAAAAGTCGAATGAAAATGGCTGGGTATGGTTGTTTTATGGAAGCCAACCAGGGTCCATGAATTGATTTCCCCAAAATAACTCCATATCTTTTTGATTTAGGTCTTCACAAGCATCTATATCATTGATATAGAATATCATCAAATTATCACAGAGATATTCTGTACGTATCATAATAAAAAGAAGCTAGGATATTTTGATATAGAGTATCATCAAATTATCACAAAGAGATATTTTGTATGCCTCATAGTTGTAAAGAAGCTAGGAGATTACCTGAAAAGCATCATCCATGTCTTGACGAGTCTTATGACTCGAGGCAAGGCTACTTATCACAAAAAGGTTCAAAAGAAGCATGTCTTGTCCTCAGGTAACACCATTGGAAAAAAAAATAATGACTTTCGTTATTAGAAAAGAAAGAATGGTTTCTATTTCTTTTTGCATCATGTTGTTAACAGGCTCAAAAACCAAGCCAAACAAGATTTTAGGTTAAGGTTAATTTGAGAAGAAAACTAACTGAAGCACAGACAGCTATTTCTACTGGATTGTCATTCTGTATGTTACTCTGATTTTTTACTAGCCAAAATTTCATATTCTTGGTAATAATTGCTGGAGTAGTTGAATATGTTGTCTGGTTAGAATTGCTAGAACAAGGCTTAGGCCTGTAACAAGACAATGATAATAGCATATTAAACCACACCACCTCTTACTCTTGTAGGTATTCTTCATATAATTATGCATTTAACAAGATTAAGGAAACACTATGAAAAATAAAAAAACAATGCAGTGTACATGGAGCTGCATGTGATTATAATTTCAGTATTTGCAATTGTCTGTGGGTACACTTATTGTACATAGGAAAACTTCTTTGGCTATGTAAACATGAGACATGTGACTACAACTCTATTAGTACTATACTAGCTTACTGCATATTATTATGATATAAAACAATAAATTATGACCTATAACATTATTATAGTAATTCGCTGTTACACATAATAATATTCAATTGCTATATCCTATCATTAATTAGTAACAAAATTTTCAATAATAAATTACATATAAAATTATTAAAATAACATAATATCACAATACCACACATTAGTTGTTTATGTTAAATTATCTATATCATTGGTAATAATCATTTTTCATAATACAACTATTTCTAAAACTTTATGAAAATATACTTTTCATATTATACAATCTTACTGTAATGTACTTTATATAATATCTATCACATACATATAATCTAATATTGTGTTAATATGATACTATAACATAAGTTATAGCATATTTAGTACTATATGACAATATTAAATATATTAAAAATATTAATCTATTCTTACATTTTACGGTATGGAGTTTTAATGTGGATATCTTAATAATACTATTATCCTTGTAATATTATTAAACTGAGAAGAATGGAGAAGAGTAAAACTGGGAATAACAGAGAGGTGGTAAAGTGGGCATCTGGAATAAAAAAGTTGCAATAGTGAATGGACATGGAACAGGTACCGTAGAAACTTGCTTATTCCTAATAACAACTATTCCAAGGGGCTTAGGGCAAAGTTATTCCTGAAAATGGCCCTATGCTATATCTGCCTCTTTTTTACATTGGCAAAAATGCCTCTCGGCCTGGGGTTATTCCAGCCAGGAGTAAGAAACTTAAAAAAGAACAGGAAGACATTCCACAAAGGAATATGCATCTCTAATTCACCTTTTTCTAATTCTTGAACCACATGTGATCCTGTAGTGCCGCAACCCAAACCCCACCCAACAAAGTCGTATCCAAGGTTCCCGAGACCCGTACCGGTGCTGGGCCGGTATGGCGGAACCAGTACGTCCAATTTTTTTTCTGTTAATAGATTTTGGATTTTTTTTTATTTTTTTTAGGGTTTAGGCCTTAGGATTTAGTATTTAGGCCTTTAGGGTTTAAGATTTAGAATTTAGGATTCAAGGTTTATGATTTAGGATTTAAAAAATACTAATACATTAATTCTAATTAAAATATAATATAAAATAATAATCAAAGTAAGATTATCTGTAATTAATAAAAGTGAAAGATAAAATATAAATATAATTACATACCGATATTTAGAATCGGGTAGAGTATCGATGTCCATAAATATCAGGATCATTTATATACTATGTAAGAAGATCAGTAAATTCCTCTAGCCAGGCAGCATAATACTCCTGTAAGGTTATCCCAGGAAATATGCATGATGGATCATAACTCATCGCAGATCCCTCGCTGAGATCCCGACTCTGAGAGATATTCAGAGACTGATGATATGGCAGTGCAGGAGCCCATCCAAATATACTAGCAGTAAAATAAAATTCATAAGATACTCCGGGCTATATGGAATAATAACCACTAGAAGATGATGTCTCAAATGCACCATATGGACCATATGGATCACAAGCTGCTAGTAGATGGAGTAAGAGGATCCTGAATATGATGATGACCCTGATACATCCATGGATCCTACTCCACATGTAAGCTATAGCTGCATCATGTCCCGAATGACCTCGTGAAACTCGTTGTCTATATAAAATCGATCACCACGGGATCTACCAGCTGATGCTCCATGGTCTGTATCTTGTGTGGCATGGCTAAATTGCGACTCACCAGTGAATCGAAGATGAATAGACGACTGCGATACCTGTCCTACGGCCCCTCCGTGATCACTATGTCCTCCATTATCTAAAGAAGTACTAGCACTACTCTCTCTGATATCTGAAACTGAATGAACTGAGTGCTTTGATGGAGGTGCAACTGCCTTTCCTTTTTCTGTCTCTGGGCCGAATAAATGGCAGAAAGGGATGATGTGTTGTATCTGCTAGAGCCTTGTGAAGAATTTTGCTTGTTGCCCATTGTTCAGCATCCATCCCAGCCTCGCTAGCTACAAAACTGGCTGGTCGAGGAGGCGATCCTGGCTCATCAAGCTCTGTCTCCTGCTGCTGACTCGCGATCCATCCAATCATTGAATCTTCATCCTCATCAACATATGTACTTGCAATGAGATCGGAGTATTTCAATTCAACTTTCTCCTGAATGTACTTTAGCCTCAATCTTAAATTATTGTGTACATAAAGAAGATCGTTGAGACATTTCTATTTTAAACGGTTCCTCTGCTTAGAGTGGATAAGGTCAAATGTAGACCAATTACACTCACATCCACCATATGGCACCATTTGGGAGAGGATTTTGACTGCAAAAACTTTCAGATATTTTGTAGAACCACCAAAATGCACCCACCATTCAGCTATAAAAGTATTAAATTATTTAAAATTTTAGATTCAGCAAAATTAAAAAAATCAATCTCAATCTAATATTAGACTTAGTACTTAGTAGTACCTACCAGGATTCATCTTTGATTTACTTCTGATGGCTACAATGGATCTAAAAGAATCTGTGCCCTTCCTAAAAAATTGTCTGAAAAAAAGTGTTGTTATCATGTGCTACTTGTTGAACTTAGTGTTAATAAAAATCACTCAACAATTTTAACATAACTTACTTCTTCTAGGCACATAGCTGCGACATCAGGATCGGGCTCTATCTTGTATATAACATTACGTAGGGCAAACATAAGCTGTTTATCCATGACAATATTCGATATGGAGTATTGAAATCTCGAATTCAGATAATAAGCTGCACATATATTTTAAGAATTAATCAAGTGTACTTGTATAAATATAATTTAATTTAAAATTTTAGAAAGTTCATAAATTACTGCATACTTGCTAGATGCAAATATGAACTCATTTGATAACTCCACCGTCCATCAATGATCCGGATATATGCAGTAATATGTACTGAATCTGCTTCTTGAATCTTTTCCTTTATCCTTTGCATCATGTAATACAGGAAGCCCATCTAAACATATTTCTTAGAGTCCACGGCCCGAAGTACCTCATATAGAGGCTTGATAGCCTCCACTATTCTCTTAGCCCTTTGCCAGAATGTCTATCTCGTCACTAAATTCTTGGCATTGCTCTCCTAGTATTTGTCTTGACATATCTGCTCTACTACCACTCCTGATTGACAAATATCTGATGCAGCTCTATTTTCTTGCTAAGGAGATTATCAAGTGCTATATAATTTGTAGCAAACCGTGTAACCCCTGGTCTCAATATTTCTTTCTCAGTAAAGCTCTTCATCAATGATAAGATCCATCTATGATTATAGATGAATCTGGTGATGATCTGTACTAACTCAACTATCTTCTGCACCTTACGGATTTTTTCAATATCCATCAACATGACGTCAATACAATGTACAGCACAAGAGATCCAGAAAATATGTGACCACTACTGCATCAAGATCTGCTCTGCGACCCTGTATTATGATCCATTATCTGTGATTACCTGCACGACATTCTATTCTCCCACCTGATCAACCATCTCCATCAATCTGAGAATATAACTGCTATCGTACACCTGATTTGACGCATCAATAAATTTATGAAAAAAGTCTTTCTATCATAATAAGTCAAAAAGTTGATGATGCTCCGTCTAATAGGACCAGTCCAACCATCACACATCACTGTCAACCCATACACAGGCCATTTGCTCTGATAGAAAGCAATCAAATTTTCTAACTCCTTATTACTATCCAGAAGCTGACCATAAATATTCCTCGATCCTAGAGGATCTACACCTATACCAGCAGCCTATATAGATAAAATAGTAGAGTGATAATATGGATTATCTGCACATGTGCTGGGATATGACTGAAATGAAATCAAAATTCAATGGCCCACCACATATCCTTCTTTTTATCCTTTTTTCAGCATAATGTCAATTCTCTGTTGCTTGAAATATCTACTAGAAAGGGCATGTGGATCGACATCATGGATAGTGGCTCCTGCTAGAATGTCCCTGGAAGACTTCCTTCTATTGTTAAATGCTCCCAACATGAATGCAATATAGCTGGTGCCTCTCCCAACGGGCTTTCTAACTAAGAAGGTCCTCCTAAACTATGTCTTAGACTCTCCTGCAATTCTTGTAGACTCGATCCCGACTCAAAAGTTGGTAGTTCAAATCGCTGTCTCTGCCTGGCCATCTCCTCTAGTTGTCTCTGCTCATAAAAGCTTGCCTGAATGGTAGCTTCCATTTGTGCATTCTCATTATAAGAAATAGATGCTCTCTTTAACTTTTTGAAATAATAAAAAGGTGGTTCTGCAGCTCTGCGATCCACCTCTACCTTCTTTTTTGATATTTTTCTTTCCAGCTTTAAAATCAGCAAATGCTTCTTCATCAACTGACGAACCTCCTATGGACACTGTCGACATATAGATACATCAGAAAAGCCACCAGCCAAGTACTGCTTCAACCTTGTTACCTCATCTTTGAATTCTATATTGTACCATTTACATCTCCAATGATACCGACCCGAGAGTATTTCTCCATGCAACCAACCAATGTCATGCTCCGGATCCTTATTTCTTCTCGATAGATCCATACCTGAATATTTAAATTACATATAAGGTCAATAATTACATATATTAATTAATACTTTGTTAACCTAATTTTTTAAAATTTGTTAATTTAAATAAATATTTCTTTATAATTTTTTAGATTTAAAAAATATAAAAAAAATAAAAAAATTATAAAAAAATTGATCTTAGATTTATATAGGATCCTATCATAGATGCTACATATATTTTTTTAAGATCCTGGAAATGCATTAATGGTCATTTTTTTAAATTTTAGACCTAAAATACTATTCATAAAATGCATCAAAACTTGGATAAATCGACATAAAATTTATAATAAGAATAGCTTATAAGCCCCATGATAATAATATATAATTATAATTTTTTATTAATTATTTTATTTTTTATGAATCTTTTAATCCAAATTAATTTTTAATTAAAAAAATTATAAACTTAACAAAAAATCAAGATCTTAGTATCATTATGTAGATCTTTCCTAGATCTATTACACATTCTAAAATCATGCCCAAAAAAAAATTTGATAGCATTTCTCCTTAATTTTCTAATTTTTATGAATTTCTAAAAAAAGAGAGGGGAGAGGGAAAGAAAGGAAATAGAAGCTCTATATATCTTGAATCTACCTTTCTCTTCAATTTTTTGATATTTGATTGGCTTCAAATAGAGAGAAAAGGCCTTCTTTTTCCTTCGTTTAATAAAACAAAGCAAAGACAGAGCTCTCTGAAAGAGCTCTCTGTCTCTCTTTCTTTATTAAAACCCACCCCCCCACCTACAGTACTAACCAGGAAAAATAAAAAAACAAAAACGGTTTGAACCGGACCGAACCAACAGGTTCGACGCGGTTCGGGCCGGTTCGGCACGATTCAGGCCGGTTCAGGACCGGTTCGGCACGGTTCGGGACCGGTTTGGGACGATTTCTTATTTATTTATTTTTTTACCCGGGACAACCCTCGACTTGTTTTAAATGGCCAAACTGTGCTGTCCGGCCACCAGTCCGGTTCGGTACGCCTCGAACCGGCCAATATGGCACGGTTCGGCGAACCTTGATCATACCCATTAAAAATTAACTCATCTTATGGAAATCATCCCTCTTCTGCTTGCAAGTTGCAACATGAAGTAGAAGATGGAGAAAATAACAAAAAAAAAAAAAAAAAGGAAAGAAATGAAAGACACTTTCATTTGGCAGTCAACATTCAATCCAAGCAAATGCTACAACCTCAACAAGGCATGCAAGCAATTCCTATAGTGCTATCCTGTAGCTGTTATAAACCTAGATAGTGTACAGAAAAGCTTGCCTGAAGGAAAATCTGCATTAAGGCAACTAATTCAAGCCTAATATAAAAATCCAGGCGATATTCAATAGCATCATTCTCTTGGGAGCACTAGTCTCAGAAGCAAGTCATATAACATGATACAACAAGCTCTGAACATCATCAAAATTGTATCTCACCCATGGATGAGAACATTATTAATGGCATAAGAAAAGCTTCATCTAGTATTTTAAGATGTTCATAATCTGGAAAGCACCAATATTACCTCATGTTCTTTTAGCTTTTTATGCAGCTCTGCAAAATTTTCCTCAGAATCATATTGACCTGAATGGTAAAAACATCTTCCCAAAAACTGCTCCATCTTTTCACTACAATTCTCCCTGAAAAGTCAGAAGAAACCTTGAGCAAATGGAAAGAGTCAAATGCAGTTCCCGCAACACATGACATCACCCTTAAAACAGAATTTACAATTAAAATCATTTAAAGATGATTCCACAATTAAATTTCCCAAAACACTTCACTTGTGGAAAACATAAAACTGGCTGAAGTTTGAAAAATTTCGCAGCAGCAGTCACCTTTTATCTATTCTGCAAGTGAGTGTTCTGCTGACCATGTTTCTTAATTCAGCATCTGTCATCTTACTCCGAGCATAGCCAAATATTGTGAAATGCTGCAGACATACAAATCTACACAATGTGACATTCCAACACATTCTACATGGAAGAAAAAACCACAATTCCAAGCTAATCAGTAAATTGAACACATAGAAAAGAGAAGAATAAGTAATCAGACCTCAGGGAGGCAGTCTTCATAATATAGTGCGAATAATGCAGGAAATATCTTCTTCTTAGCAAGATCTCCAGAGGCTCCAATTACAGTGATACTAACCACAGAGTTCTCTCTAGTACTAAGGCCTGCTAAATCTCTATATTCCTCAGCGGATATAGCTGATGACACACCATTTTCTACTTTCTTTAGATCAATTTCTTTTGCAGGAGAAACAGGTGCCGTTCTAGCTGCTATGCAATACCAATATGATCTATTAGAATAGATGATATCTAAAGAATGTTTTTGCATTTGAAAATGACTGAAATGTGAAGGAAGAAATATACAAATACAGAGAACTATAGTGATTTAAATGAATTTAAATTTCCAATCAAACATATAGAGAAGGGAGATGATGGATGAAAACCCAAAGGAATGGAACAGCAAAACAAGGGATAAAAAAGATTGCTCACCATAAAACTAGATAGTTCTTTTTTTTTCTGAAAATAGCTAGGTGATTTGAAATAGAAACCAGATAAATATAAGTAGTTTATTTGCAGTGACAAATTAAAAAGAAATACTACACATTTAAGAATACACAAATCAATTGAGAAAAATAAACAAAATCTAAAAATAAAACGTACCATACATATAACCAAAAAATTTATAAGACTCAATAGTTCCATCAGATTATAAGAGGAAATGGACTAATTAACTAATCAAGGTATATTAGAAAGGTGCCTTCTCCCATAGACAGGTTTCAAATTCTTGCTACCCTAATTAAGCACAAGCTTTGCATACCTTTATAACCAGGCGCTTTTGGTCTACCAATTTGGGTTAAACCATTTTTATCAAAGTGAAATCATCATCTAATATTTTTGAGAGAAGAATATGTCCATACCCCACAAGCCTCAAATTCAGAATCTGACATGGCTGCCAATTTTAGAACCTAATAAACACATCAAAAAAACCTACTCTCCATGAAAAGCTAAATTCTTTACTGGGATCATAAGTTCATTACATCGTCATTCCATTGAGTTGAGAGGCAACTTCACCTATTTGAAGTGGATATATAATTGTCTTTCTTTTTTATATCCTATAAAATGTTTTTTTTGTTTGTTGGGGGGTGGTTGGGTTGGGGTGGGGGGGGGTGGTATCGTGGCAAAAGAAGGTTGTCTCCTTATAGTCCAAGTTTTAACTTTAGTAATGAAGAAATAAGTTATGTGCTATGCAGCTTTCCTTCTCCTTCACCATTTTTCACTTCCTTTTATTGCACATCAATTTCATTTCTAAACAGGACATATGATGACATTCAACCTATCACACGCAATCTTATACTAAGATACATGATAAGCACCACATACCCACCAATGCCCTACCATTCCAAAAGCCATTCTAACCCTTCTGCAATTTGCAGCAATTACCCCTCTAACACCACCATCATCATTCCATCACTATTCATCCCTTCATAGCTCAATGCCAACCTATATCTCCAACTTTCCTCCCATAGGTTCCATTAGCAACAGACCAGTACCATGGTGACACTGCTAATCATCCTCCAGTATGTTGCCTTGCACCACCCTCCACTGGAATGCTCTACTCTCTGAAGTCTGAATCGTCATGGAAACTATGCACTATGCCCTTTATGATCATGTCAATGCAAACCTTGATGTGGATGGGTAGAATAATGATGTTTGATGAGGATTGTTCAAGGTTGGGGCAAATGGTGATCAAATGGGGAGAGGCAGTAAAATTTGGTAGAATTGCATTAGATAGCAGCAGGGTGTTAGGCAGTGTGTGCGAATAACTTATCACAATTCTTAACTAAGATGAGGATAAGCTGATAATGGAGATTTGGCCCATCAAATACTATTTGTCAGTGACCCTAAAAACTTGAGAAGCTCCCCCCATATAAGCACCAGTTACTTATCATCTAATATTGGCAAAAAGCAATACATGGTGAAATCAAGACTTAAAGATGGCAGAAAGGAAGAAAGAAATACTTGAAGAAATATTGAAGAAACCAATACTTGGTGAGATCAGGACTTACAGAAAGCACATCTTGGTGAATTTAGTCCTATACATGCCAATATAATCTTAAATAGGAAGACAGATTCTTTAACAACCATATTCTAGAAGCCGAAAGCAATAAGTTTATGTTTACTATCTATGCAATCAAAATGAACCTCCAAAAAGCCATCAAGAAGCAGATTCAGTAGTGCTGATGGCTAAAATGGAGGCATCTCATCTCTCATCTGACATGTTCAAGTGGAATGCCGAAGTTTTGAATTGGAGAATCTTAGGGGATGAAACTTCCTATAGAGCAATACCAGATATAGGAGTATACCAAATGTCATAAATAGAAGCTAGCCTTTAAATCCAAACATTTAGTTCATGGTGAAGGTAAAGTAGCATACGATAAAGCATATGACAAACACTTGAGGATACATAACACTAATCGTAATTTCCAAAAGATTTGCTATACAGTCTTAACTCTACCCAAAATGATCTCCGCTATCCATAATACAATAGACAACAACACCTAGCAGAAACCAAGAAAATTTTAAACGAACTCGAATTGCACGCAGTCCCTGTCAAAATTATTCCTTTGAACTGTAACAAATCCAGTAACAAAAATTAAAGTGCAAAGTTATACAATCCAAATCATTAGTTCACCAAAAAAGATAATTTTATCAGTGCCCTTTGAATCGAGAGGCCCCACCATCTCCAAATCGGAAACTTTACCTCATCATCTTCTAAACCTCCAAAAGAATTTCTTTCATAAAAAAAAACACTACACGAATCGTATCATAATCAAAGAATACACGAATCCCAGACACGAAAACGAGTCAAAAAATGAGGAAAAACAGAAGGAATGGATCGAGAACAGACCATCATGCATGGAAGCAACGTTCCGGCGCCGATTTCTAGGCGATTGGAAGGAAATCCTCTTCGAAAAGAATCGCCTTGGAAGGGGAGCACAGGACATCGGGGGTGAAGCGGCCGCCACACGCCGGCTTCTGGGCGCAGGGGAGGGGCGAAGGGAAAACTGGGAAGAGGGGCATTTCGTGGAGGAAAGAACCATCTCTGTCTCCCTTCTCTCAGGCGTCGGAAACACGGAGAGTGAAGGTTTCTTGGGTAGAAAAAAAGACGGCAATTTTGGGAAACAGAGAGGGGTGGCAGGAGGCAAAGTTTTTCGCAGCCAATGCCATATTTGAAACGTGGGATTTCATTCGCAAACTTTGGTTTGTATCCTGGTAATCTGGTTTAAGACCTTAAAAAAAAAAACATGGTGATAATTTTCAGCAGAAAGAAAGAGATTCCACAAGGCATCAGGGCCGTGCGTGTGATGTACCGCACACTTGAAGATTTGTGTTAGATGCATGATCATCTTTACATGAACTCATATCTCATGATGAGCAGGCTCATTTACTTTGCTTTTACCCTTCAAACATGGTTGTCAATGTTCTTTGTGCACTTGACTTAGCCCTGATATGGAACTAGTTGTTTCCACATCAATTGAGAACCAAGAATTGATGGCATATGATAAGTGGTCTCCCAAGACTAACTTGCCAGATCAGCTGAATTGAAAGTAACTGAGCAGGTGATATTAGTAGTAGTATTTTGTATCACAATATCATCATACGCAAAGGTGTATGGTAGCAAATTACTCAAAGGTAAAAGGAAGAATAGAAATTTCTAGAATTTAACAACCTATGGCCCAAATGTCCAAGAAGAGGATATTAATGAGTTCTTCGAGGGCTTAGCCAGTTTCTGAAACTACGTTCCAAATTCATGCATCGACCCTACACTTAGCTACAAGTTAGTCGGGTACGGTTGGTGTATAATTACTGATGTTATTTTCTTTCGTATGTTAATTGCTAGCTACCTTTACAAGGACTTGGGTCGTGTTCTTGGACTAAAATAGTAGTTTGACTAGAAGGATCTTGCAAGTCAAACTACTAACCGGTTTGAACGAGGGATCGGGGATTCTTTTTTTTGTATCTCTGTTCTAACTAGCCGGCGTCGTGGTAATGTTAAGTTCGTGCTCATCTTTAGATGGAAAAAGATTGAAAAAATTTAAGTACCTTATATCAAATATTATCTGACGGGATGGGGACTTGTAGATATGGGGTTTAACCTCCTATCCCTTTTTTTTATCCAAAAAAAAAAGTCTTGCAAGTGAACTACGACATATAAATTTTTTCATGAAAAATAACTTACAACATAGTGGTATCGGATTGACATACTCAAAATCTTGGATGGAAAAAAGATATAAAAATTTAATATCTTGAATCAAATATTTTTCGATGAAATAGATCCTGCAAAGTAGCTGTAATGGATTTTTTTCCTTGAAGAAGAAAAATAATAAAACTTACGACTTGCGAGTCAACTTACGAGTCGAATCAAGGCACTTAACAAAATTATAAAAGTACTCTATTTTTTATATAAGAGAAGCCACATGCTGCTTTAAGCGCCATAAAGTCAGCATTTTTTTTCTAAAAAGAAATCCAGCGCTATTTAGGCATCAATGAATCGAATGCGGAAGTGCTACGTTGATCTCATCCCCCAAACTGTCTCAAAATTGGGTAGAAAATTCCATCTCAAATTCCGTAGAAAGATCATGCGGCGGTAGAAAAATCCCGCTGACGACAAATATCGATAAGAATTTCATCACCGATATTAAATCAAAAATCATAATAATCCAAATAATGGTGAGGTCAACCAAATTTTATTGCCCTATATTTACTGATAAAAGAGGTCCACATGAGTTTGTTAGCCTAGGCTGATTCTCCTCTTACTGCTTAAGCTTTTGTGCTATTAGTCCATAATAAACAATATCCAAGGCTACAAATGGACCGAGCTAATCCATGATTTGACTCGAGCTCGCAGATCTATTTTAAAGGACATGTTGGGTTGGATTTGACTCGAGCTCGCAGATCTATTTTATATCCTATTTTGTTTGAGAGTGTTATTATTTATTATATATTTTGTATGGTTAATAGTAGTTGGATATGACCTCTATAAGGAGTTGTCGAGGAGCTTGGATGGTAGGTGTATTTGGAGGCTTCAAGTTCACCCAAGGGTTTGTTTATTTGGAAGGTTGATTGGAGCTAACTTTCCACTAGAGTATTACTAAGAGCCTGGGGGATGGATATTTTGCCAACTTGCCTAGGGATGGTAATTTTTACCAATCCAATGGATACCCAACCCGACCCAACCTTAATGGGGTAGGTAAAATCCTATCCGCCTAATTTATAAATGGATATGGTTATATAAAAAAAACCTGACTCGGGTTCGGTTCGGATCGGGTGCGGGTAGTAGTACACCCTGATCCAAACCTGATCCATTTGTATATAAAAAAGTTATATTTATAAAATATTTAAGTAAACTAAAAATTGGACGGACATATCCGACCTGACCCGATCCGACCGATTTAGGTTTTAAGTAAATTGATTTTATGAGATCGGTTATACCCAACCCAATCCGATCCAAACGTGATTTTTTTATACCCGACCGACTCGACCTGAGACTGGTATGGGACAGGTATGGGACGGAAATTTTTTTAGCAGGATGGGTATGGATTTTGGGTGACTCGACTCGAACTCGACCCATTGCCATCCCTAAACTTGCCCATACTGCAGGTTAGAAGATAAGACATTGGAGTATGCCCTGTTCCTTTATTTGAGAGCTAGGCTGGTATGATGGCTAGCTATCTATGGTCATCCAGGAGGATCAACCAACTTAGGCATTCTTGCAAGCCTTACAATAGACTATGGAGACCGAGGCCACCAGGGTTGTTAATATTAGGGTTGCTTATATTGTATATCATATTTAGCTAACCTAAAACATTGTTATCTTTGAGAATAGGTAGCAATCAATGATATTGGTGTATGATAAGGCCTTGATTCACATGGTTGAGGTTGTTAACTTGACCAAGAGGACCTAGAAAACCTGGGTCTCTCTTTCTACTCTGGTAGCATGGTGTAGGGTTTATATATCTTGGGATCCCCCATGCTCAACCTTCCTTAAAATCAATTTTGATAGGAGTGTAGTTGATAGTAATGGAGGAGCTGGTTTTGTGATTCGGGGTCCTAACTCAAGGTTGGTTGCAGCTAGTGGGATCCATCTTCTTGAGTCTTCCATTCTAGGGGTAGAGCTTCAAGAGGACTAGGATGGTATCCTGCATGCAAGGTTGAATCTTGGGATGGATTGGTTAGTTGTGCAAGGGGACTTATGACAAAGGTGAGTTGGATTCAGAGACAATGTGGTGCTGTTGTTCACTCGCTTGTTCATGATATCTAAGAGGTGTTGGTAGGATGCCTCTTCATAGACATCAAGAATGTTTATAGTAAAGCCAATACTACAATAGATTGGGTTTCTAGTTTTATAGCCTAGCACTTGGGAGGTGGTGTGTGGTCTGATATTGATATTTTGCCAGTCTCTTTCACGACTTCTATTTTTCAATCTTTTGGGTTGTATTCATACTAAACTTATATTATTCATTCATCTTACCAAAAAAACAAGCATCATTGAGAATTATGGCATATGGTAGGTATGATTAAGGTGTCATTTTTAGATACCTACATTATTTTTGATCTTGGTGTTATACATTCTTTCATGTCTACCAATTTTATTTAGAGGAATAATAACTTTGCATCTATGCCAATAGAGCTTGAACTTGAAGTCTCAACTCTAAGTAGGGATATCATCATGGTGGACTCTATTACCGCCTAGATCGCTGTGGCATGTAGCTTTGATGTGGCTTGGTCGAGTGGATGTCCCATCGGGAGACCTTTGAGTGTGACCAACCTGCAAAAAGAGGAGACCCAAACCGAGGATCCTAGTGAGGGCACTCCAACAATCAAAAGTGGACGATCAAGGAGAACAGATCCTTCTTAGCGGAGCCCAGAATGGCCTTCACATTTAGAGGGTTTTTGAGAAGACTGAGTGGGAGTTAGAGTAGTGTGAACTAGGATAATGGGAGCTAGAACAATGGGAGTTCTCGAGGAAGTCTTCAGGTGTTCCTCCTACCCTCGCCTTAACTTTCCTTTGCTTGCTCGAGTTTACACTTGCTTGTTCTTGCTTGCTCTTGTTTCTACTTACTTTTGTCGGAGGCCCCTTCGAGCTTTTTATAGAAGCATGTCTCATCTGGTGGAGCTTAGAGCCCGTCCTCTTGATGTGCCTCCTGTGGATGGAGCATATGCTTGTCCCTTTTTCTTTTGAGAGGAGGGAGACAGGGTCCTAAGCCCTCATAAGAAGGTTCTGCCATGGGTGCAGGTGAAGTACTATAAAGTGTGCTTCCCTTCCACGATGAGTATGAGTGACATGCCATGGGGCCTGACACCCTAATAGGACACTGCCTCTTACGGGCATCATGCCACCATGTCTAGGGACCTAGCAGGGCACTAGTCTGGCAGGAGATGCTACAGGGTTTGAGACCCTAGTAAAAATTTCTCTTTCGGATGGTACAAGTGGTGGGTTGAAGGGCATGATGCCCCGGGCGGAGTGCCTTTCCAAAGAAGGTGCCGATAGAGAGCTGAGAGACCTGTGCTCCGACGAGATGTTTCTTTGCAAGGGATATAGGCGGCATGTCCTGGCGAGGTTGTAGGTGGTGTGCCCTGGCAGAGCGCCACTCTACAGAGGTTGCAGGTGGTGTGCCCTAGCAGAGTGCCACTCCATAGAGGTTGCAGGCAACATGCCCTAGCAGAGCGCCACTCCATAGAGGTAGCAATTTCTCTAAGCAACATGGAGGTTTCGGTGGAGATGGTGACACCACCTGTTGGGGTCACTATCCTGGCCGCTCCAAAGGTCATTCAGGAGGGAGATCAGGTCCACTTGTCTTTATTCATGTTTGACTCAAGTAGGAAGTTTGACCTTGACCATGAGCTCGTCCTCAGATAGGAGCTCGACATCGGATGGGAGCTCGACCTTGGGTGGAAGCTCGACCTCAGATGAGAGCTCGACCTCGGATGGAAGCTCGACCTCGGATGGGAGGTCGATCTCAGCCCTTATCTGGTGACATCATCTAGGTGGTGCCTTCCTCCAGCTCGATCACCAGCTGGGTCCAACATAGGCTCCACATCAGCATTCATGCCACATCAAATGCCCCCCACTTTTGAGTCCAGAGCATGATATAGTGTTCGAGGTGAAGGGAGTTATGCTGATGCTGATGTGGAATGATGTTTAGCCTGCACCATTTAATATCTTGGTCATTGACGATTCATAGATCATGCCTTAGCACCAATGAGGGGGTGTTACATCAGCTGGCATCGAAGAGGCATGATGATTGCGCTCAGTCCGAAACAGTTTTCTACATACCGAAACATCATTCTCAATAGATTCTGATGCATGGTGAGCATCCAACGGTCGAAGAAACAAAAGGATGCATGTTTCGACTGGTATAATGCGACGGGGCACTATTAGTCTTTTGAAAAGTGGCCATTTTGCCTTAGCCATCTCTTAAGAACCTTCAAGCGAGGGAGCAAGGGGAAGCCAGAGCTTTTTCATCCTAGTTTCGACTCCCTAACCCGAGGCACTCCACAGGTCAGTCCCCCTGTTCTTCATTCTTCCTTCTTCTCCTTTGACTTGTGCTGAAGGGGATCAGTTAGGGTTTTAGGGATTTCTTCTCCTCTATCTTCTTCTTTCCCACCAACATGAGTCCTTCTGGTAGGAGGCACCATTGCTTGGACCATTTTGGTGAGGCAGGGCCATCCCGGTTGAGGCCTCCTTCTTCGAATAGCGAGGAGGAGGTCGTCCCCCTTAGAATCCGTAGGGGTCCCCACCGGATGGGGATAGTTATAGGTGTCCCTACTGTTCCTCCACCTCCCCCTTCTTCTTCTAGTCATGATTCGGCAGGTCCTTCCGGCATTGCTTTAGCAATGACTTCAAGGACCTCCTTCATCTTCGAGGCACCTACGAGATCCCATACTCCATCCAGCTCTCGGCTCCGGGATCGGAGGAGTAGGTCACTTCAGTGGCCCGGGTCGGATCGCCTTGTATGAGGACTTCTTCTTCGAGGGCCTTCACCTTCCTCTTCACCTTTTCTTTCTCTTTTTTCTTAATAACTACCATTTGGTCTCGGCCCAACTTGCCCCAAATGTTATCAGGACTATCTCTTATTTCATCATCCTTTGTCACTTCCATGGGATTGTTGCATGTTTCTCCTTATTTAGAGCTTTTTTCACTCTAAAATGCCACCCGATCGATAACGGGTGGTGGTTCATGGCCCTCTACCTAGGGGCCATCAAGTTAGACAAGCCTACTTCCATCTAGGGATGGAAGAATAGATTTTTCTTTGACTCGGTTAAAGGGGTCGATTGGGTCTGGAGCGACCCCGACCATATACCCAACTACAATGCTTTAGTGGAGCCTACTGACAGGGAGGTATATGACTGGCTCATCACCTCCAAGGTTCCTCCACTCTGGGATCTGCTGACCGATCAGAACCTGTTTGACGCCAGGGTTAGCCCAGTCCGATCCCCAGGTAAGACCCAAAATCTGGGCTTCCTTTTAGAGAAAACTTTACTTCACTTGATGACTAAGAAAGCTTTCTCCTTTTTGCGGACATGAGGTTCTCCATGGATCAAATTCGGCAAATGTCCTGGAAGAGGCTTGCAACTCCGGGGTCCAAGGAGGATTCATAAAAGATGATGGGGAACTAAGTAGCATGTAAGAGAATTTTCGTGGATTCGACATTAAGTTAGAATTTTAATTCCTGAATTTCAGGTCAAATAGATGAAAAGGTAATCCTATAAAAATTCTAGACCACAAGCATGTAAAAAAGACCCTCAAAAGAGATGAAAACAGGACCGCCAGGGCTAAGAAACCCCGATAGGGCTAGCTCTTTTGCAATAACTCGATCTAGAGGGCTAAGGTGTGTATACCTGGCAATGATTGCTACTGCTTTTATGAAGAGATCACTCTACACTATCGGATGTGGCCTGTAAAGTCAAGCTGAATACATGTGGATCCGCCGGCTTTTCATCCGCTAACCCAATGGCTAGGCAAACAGAATCCTAACATCATGAAATTCGAGGGACTAGTAAAACACCAAAGGAGGGTTAGAAAAATAAGGAGAAAAGGGGTGAATCACTGAAGAAGAAAGGAAGAGAGAGGGTAGCAGGGGCGGCCAAGATGAGGCTTGATTGTGGGCATCCAAGGTGGAAGAATGCTAGGGTTTTGATAGATAGGGTCTCACACCCCTCGATGCTCAAAGAGCAAAGGCAACACTCCCTCACGGAGCTCAATGTTCACAAGAACAAAGGCAAAATAGACGAAAGAACACTCAAATTTCTTCTTAAGACTCATTTATTGAATCAATCATTCAATCATAATTGTTACAAGAGGGTGGTGGGGTGGGCAATTTATAGGCTCACCTAGGTCCTCTCCTTGTTAGGATAGGATTACAAAGCTGCTTAGGACTAGGAGTACATAGTTTGATTAGGAAGAGAATTACAAAATGACTTAGGACTAGGAGTACATAATTTGAATAGAATTAAAACTTGATTCCTAGTTAGATGTGGACTTCTCTCTCCTTCTTGGACTTGGTCAAAGGGTTCCTTAGACTTGATCAAAAGGCTTATCTTGGGCTTGGACCTTGGGCGCCAACATTATTGGACTGGGCTTGGGCTTGTTGAGGCATCACTCATGAATGGGCTTGGGCTGGGGCACCATGTCTTGAAGGAGCTTGGATTGGGGTGCCAAGTTATGAAGAGGGCCTAGGAGGGACGCCAGCTTGTTGACTTGAATGGTGGAGGCCTGGGGTGCCATCTTTTGATGGGCTTCTGGGGTTGCACACCTGGAAGGAAGAATATTCCCCGGGTGCCTGGTATCTTCAAGTGTGGAGGCTCCATGGGCTTGGACTCTGCTCTGATCTTGGAGGGCCTGGTGAATGCCTTGGCTGGTGATCCTTCTCTTGTATAAGCTGGGCTAACTCAAACTTGTGGGACTCAATTGGACTTATGAGGTTGAGACAAGGGATTCACTAGATTTAATAGACTTCTTGCCTCAACTTATTACAGGACTCAATTGTTGGACTAACTTTATTAAATTGTATTACATGAGTCAAAATTGACAAAAGGCTCATAATGAGCTGACTTGATCCACTAAGCTCGAATGAGCTAAACATAATCCAAAGCTAGAATCATGAACCCAAATGGCATGAGTGGACTCTAGATATAGGACTCAGTGTAACAAAGCTCAAGGCCCAAATATAGGACTCAAGGGGCACAATCGGGCTTAACTGAATAAAACCCTAATTATCAAACACAAAGGGCTACCTTGGGCTCACATGATAAAACCCTTATTACAGAATTTCAAATGACTCAACTGATTTAAGACCTACTTACAAGACTCAAAGGGCTAACAGGACTTGATTATTGGACTCAAAGACAAAATTTGAAAAATGACTAAGGGACTCAAAATTCAAGGACCCATAGTGAACTAGGATTGATCATGATGTCCCCATCAAAAGAGGCCGTGCAAGGAGCTGGAGCGGAGGCCCACTAGGGAATCATCTGCTGGGATGGGTGAGAGGAGGCCCAGAATAGCCCTGGCCACAACTAGGGTGGTGGCCTAGACCCTGGCCTGTGGGCCCAGCAAAGGCACCTCAATCGAAGAGGGGGCCATGCAGGCAGCTCGGGCGGCCCCTCCCAGCATTGAGATCCTGCCATTGCCGGAGACGGTGGAGGTGGTGGCCGATGCTGCAACAAGAGGGAGGCCGGCATCGATGGGAGCCACAGAAGCGGCTATTGCCAAACCAGTGGCCCCCATGCCTTCGTCATCTGCCATGCCGGGCCCAATGATACCTTTCATGACACCAGGCCTGGGAGTGACTAGGGTGTCGACCTTGGTGCCACCGAATGTGGTGGTTACACTCAACCCTGTGCTGGCCGAGAAGATGGTGGACCTCATCATCCAGCCATGTGACCGTCAGGAGAGGAGTGGCAGACAGCTGGCGATAGTCATCACCTGCTTGTTCGCCCAGTTGCTATCGATAAGTTCTTCCCCTCCTTAGCCTTTCTTTCATTGCTTGCATTGATTTTACTTATGCTTTCTCTTCCATTGATGCAGGTGGCCACTGATGCCTTGCTCATCAAGGACTCTTGCCTGGCGTTGGCCCGGTGTGACACCACCTTCTGCAAGCACATGGAGGCTACGGAGGCGGAGGCTCGGGCCTAGTCCGATAAGGTGCACGACCTGGAGGGGCAGGACAAGGCCCTTTAGACTGAACTGGCTAGCTCCAGGACCATGATGGTTGAGCTGGAGAGATGGGCCACGGACCTCTAGATGACTTTGGCAGCGGAGAGGGAGAAGACCACCCACCTGGTGGAGGAGAGGGCCCATTCCATCTTGGAGGCAGCATGCCTGGAGGGGCAAGCACAGACCCTCTAGGTCCAGCTCGAGGTGGCGGTGACTTGAGCTATGGTGGTGGATAAGAAGGCCACAGCAACGGTGGCCCTAATAGAGGCTACGAAGAAGGAAGTAGCCGAAGCTGTCCCCAGGTTCAAGGCCTCGGAAGCCTTTGTGGATGAGGTGTGGGAGGCAGTCCTCGACTCAGTCCACAATGGATTCGAGGACTACAAGAGGAAGGTGGGCTGGGCCTTCACCTTCAAAGGCCTACATTCCATCATCCCAGACCTACCAATTGGCAGTGAAGGAGAGCAGGCTCCATCTGAAGAGGCCGATATGGGGGCAAATGTAGTGCCAAAGGTGGAGGTGAGGGTGGCCACCAATCTAGCCACCCCTCCAATTGAAGTCCCGCTGGAGACCGACGAGGCACCATGTAGGCTCGGCAAGGCCCCGACGACTTCTCAGTTTTCTTTTTGCTGTCCTTCTTTTGTACTTGGTATATTTTGGAGGACTCCCTAGCTTGTTGGGGGTCCTTCTTATTGTAAACATCTTTTTCTTTTCATCAAAGAAAAATAGATTTTGACCTCCATTTTGTCTCTTTCTTCTTTTATGTTCATCTTTTCTTTCTTCTCTTCTTTTTCTCTCTTTTTTTTATCTTTTTTTTTACATAGTAGAAATGTGACCATATTATCACCAAGTGTAAGGTTTCCAAGGTCCTGGCCACCTTTGCCAAGTTTGAAAACTAGCAGATGGCTACGATGACTTTCAAAATTCTCCAGCTCTCCTTGCTGGACTTAGAATCATATAGATAGGAGTGCGAGACTTCTAGAGTTTCCTAGCTTGAATCTGGGGTCTGGTGGATAGAGTGCGGGACTTCTGGAGTTTTTTGGCTTGCTTTGCCAAACTTGGAGTCCAATAGATAGAGTGCAGGGCTTCTAAAATTTCTTAGCTTACTTTGCTAAACTTGGAGTCTGACGAATTGGGTGTGAGGCTTTTAGAGTTTCCCGACTTGCTTCACCGAACTTGGAGTCCAACAGATAGAGGTGGAGCTTCTGAGTTTCCAGCTTGCTCACCGAACTTGGAGTCCGACAGATAGAATGTGGGACTTCTGGAGTTTCTCGGCTTGCTTCATCGAACTTGGAGTCTGACGGATAGAGTGCAGGGCTTCTGAAGTTTCCTGGCTTACTTCGCTAAACTCGGAGTCCGATGGATAGAGTGCAGGACTTTTGGAGTTTTCCGGCTTGCTTTGCCAAACTTGGAGTCCGATGGATAGAGTGCAGGACTTCTGAACTTTCCCAGCTTGCTTTATCGAACTCAAAGTCTGATAGGTAGAGTGCGAGGCTTCTAGAGTTTCCTAGCTTGGTTCACTGAACTCAAAGTTTGATGGATAGAGTGCAGGACTTCTAGAGTTTTCCGGCTTGCTTCATCAAACTAGGAGTCGGATGGATAGAGTGTAGGGCTTCTAGAGTTTTTTGGCTTGCTTCGTGAAACTTGTAGTCTAACGGATAGAGTTCCTCCTTGGATGGGAGAAAGTGCTACACCAAAAAAAGAACTTTATTATTGAAAGAGAGTTTTACATTATTGATATACATCCTCAAGTTGCTGGCATTTCAAGTTCAGGGGAGCTGTGCACCATCGAGTACAACGAGGTGGTAAGCTCCATGTGGTGGGGCCTCTTTCATCTTGTAGGGACCTTCCTAGTTTAGGAAGAGTTTGCCATATTCCCCAGGCTGGGAGACTTTGGCTCGCCATAAGACTAAGTCACCCGGGTGGAAGACCTTCGGCCTTACGTGGGAGTTGTAGTACCGGGCCACCCATTGCTTGTAGGCCACCATGCAGATTCGAGCTTTGTCCGTTGTCTCTTCCAATAGGTTTAGGTTGAGGAGAAGGTGGGCTGGATTCTCAGCTTCATTGTACTGCCCACCTATAGTGTTGGTAGACCCACTTCCACCAGAATCACGACCTCGGAATCGAAGATGAGATTGAATGGTATCTCACCCATCGCATGGTGCATCGATCCTTGGCCTCATTCAGTCTGGTGCAAAGTCCTTGGAGGATGGTCCGATTAGTTACCTTAGCCTCCTCATTGGTCTGAGGGTGAGCCACTGAAGTGAAGCGGTGGCAGATGTTGAGATCAGCACATAACTCCTCAAATGCTTGATTGTCGAACTGTCATCAATTATCTATAATGATCGAATGCGAAAGACCAAAATGGCAGATGACTAACTTCTAGAGGAAAGATCTAGCCTTGGCTTTAGTAATCCATGCCAGTGGCTTGGCCTCAATCCACTTGGTGAAGTAGTCAATGGCCACAATCAGGTACTTCCATTGACCAGACGTATGGGAAAAGGGAACCAAGATGTCCATCCCCCATTGGGCAAACGACCACGGAGTAGAAAGTTGGGAGAGTGGCATAGCCAGTTGATGTTGTATGTGAGCATGCCGTTGATAGTGGTCGCACATCGTCATGAAGTCAGCCACGTCTTCCCGCATGGTCTCCCACTAGTACCCCTGTTGGAGGGCCTTGTATTCCAGCATCCTGTCCCCCACATGGTTTTCACAGATGCCCTCGTGTATCTCTTGGAGAATGTAGATGGCCTCTAAGGGTCTCAGACACTTTAGCAGGGGATAGGAGTGGGACCTTCGATAGAGCTGCCCGTCCATCAATATAAAGCACACGGCCTTCTTCTTAAGGAGACTGACCTCCATGCAGTTCTCAGGTAGGGTGCCATCGGTGATGTACCTGATATAGCGATCCATCCAACTAGCCTCAAGGGTGACTTGTTAGAGCTCGCTTGGGGCCTCATAGCTAGGGGTCTCCAAATATTCGATGTAGGTACGTCCCAATGATGAGTTCAGCAAAGTTGCAAGTCTGGAGAGGGTGTCAGCATGGGCATTCTCTCCATGAGGGATGTGGGAGATGATAAACCACTAGAAGATTGATGTGCTTGAATGAACCTACTCTAGGTACCTTGCCATCTAAGGATCCCGGGCTTCAAATTCTCCTGAGACTTGACTTGTGATCAGCTACGAGTCGATGAAGACTCTCAAGCTCGACATGTCCAGCTAACGGGATACTTTCAACCCCATGAGGAGTGCCTCATACTTGGCCTGGTTATTTGTAGCTTTGAACAGAAAGCACAATGCACACTTGACCATAACCCCGTCGGAGTTAGTAAGGATGAGGCTGGCTCCACTTCCTCCCATATTGGATGTACCATCCACATGGAGGATCTAGGCCATTTCATTGATTGGCTATTCTGTCGGGTGCTTGGGGGAAGCCTCTTCTGGCTCCTCACTCATCTAGGTGCACTCAACCAGAAAATTGACCAGCACCTGAGCCTTCTGAGATGGCCTTGGATGGTAGGTGATATCGAACTCGCTAAGCTTCACTGCCCACTTAGCTAGATGTCCGGATTCGGATGGATAAGGATGGCCCTCAGAGGCTAGTTGATAAGGACCGTGATCAGGTGGGCTTGGAAATACGGTATGAGGTGTTGAGAATACATGATCAGTGCAAAATTTTTTTTTTAGAGTGGGTGTATCTAGTTTCTGCATCTCGAAGTAGCTTGCTAGCATAGTACACTGGTCTCTGAACTTCATCCCCATCTGTAAGGACCAGCACCGAGCTGATAGCCCTTGGAGAAATTACCAGATATAGGAGTTCCTCCCCTACCTCTGGCTTGGAGAGCAGTGGTGGAGAGACAAGGAACTTCTTCAGCTCCTCGAATGCCCCTCAATACTCCTCAATCCAAGCGAAGTCATGCATTTTGTGCAGCACCTTAATGAAGGGCAAACAGTGGTCAACGGAGCCTAAGATAAACCAGCTTAGAGCTACAACTTGGTCAGTTAGGCATTGGACCTACTTCTTCAAGATAGGGTGCTCAATGCTGATGATCTCTGGACCTTCTTGTGGTTGGCTTCGATCCCTCTTTGGGTGACCATGAAGCCCAAGAATTTTCCTATAGCAACTCCGAATGTGCACTTGGCTAGATTCAGTTTCATTTGATGGAGTCGAAGATTATGGAATGCTTCGACATGGTCTGCAACGTGGTCCGACCCCTCACCACTCATGACGAGCATGTCATCCATATAAACCTGCATGTTGTGGCCGATCTGGTCTTTGAAGACCTTATTGACCAGACTCTGGTATGTAGCCCCAGCATACTTCAGACTGAATGGCATCATCTTATAGTAGTAGGTCCCTCAATCTATGATGAAGACCATGTGCTCTTCATCTTCTGGATGCATCCATATCTGATTGTACCTAGAGAAAGCATCCATGAAACTGAGCAAGCGATGCCCCGGGATGATGTCCACCAGCTTATCAATCTTGGGAAGAGGAAAACTATCTTTTAGGCATGCCAGGTTGAGATAGTGTAGTCCACACAGGTCCTCCACTTCCCATTGGCCTTCTTGACCATGACCATATTTGCCAGCCAGCTAGGATACTGGAGGAGGAGCTTTTCCACCTGTTCATTGATAGCCTTCTGTCTCTCCAAGGTGAAGCTCCTCTTCTTCTGCCAGACCGGGTGGCATTTCAGGTCGACGATCAACCTATGGATGATGACATCGGATGGAATCCCGAGCATGTCCACCGTAGACTAGGCAAAAACATCAGCATTCGCCTAGAGGAAACTCAGGAGGTGAGCCCTTTTGTCCTCATGCAACTGGGCTCCCACTTGTACTTTCTTCAAGGGGTCCACCCTGAGGGGAAATGATAACAGGTGCTCGACCAGCCCACCTTTGGCCTCCCATATTCTTTGATTTAGCTAGTCGGTGGCTGGGTCTTCCTCGGCACTCCTGGCCCCACGGATGGCCTGTAGGCAGTGCTGAACTAGCTATGGGGTCCCCATTATCTCACCGACTTTGTAAAGGATTGGAAACTGAATTAGGAGTCACTTTGTAGATATGACCACATCAAGTAGGTTGAGCCCTGGGCAGCCAAGGATCACATTGTAAGCTGAAGGAAGCCTGACAACCGTAAAAGTCATCATGATAGTGCTCTATCAGGGAGGCATCCCGACGGTGACAGAGAGGGTAATTTCTCCCTCCACTCTCATGGAATCCTTGGTAAAGCCGACCAGAGGGGTGTGTACCAGCCTCAACAGTGTAAGAGACAGGTTTATCTTGGAGAAAGCATTATAAAAAAGGATGTCAGTCGAACTTTCACTATCAATCATAATCCATCTTATAAGGTGCTTTACTATCGTCATCTCGATGGCAATGGCATCGTTATTTACATTCTCCATCCCGGTTCTCCTTTCTCCCATGAAGAGGAGTACATTATCGTTCCCTTCCCTTACCTTGGTCCTTTTCGAGCCATGCTCTATCCCCTAGGAGATCATCCCCACTGGCCTCTCGATAGGCTGGTTGTCGATAGGAGGAAGATCCATGATCGCATGGGATTCAGATGGGTCTTGCCCCCCACAAACTTCCCGAGGTACCTCCTCATGATTAGGTCTTCAATCTCCCTCTTGAGGTGGTGGCATTCCTCGGTATCATGGCCATGGTAGCGATGGAACTGGTAGTACTTTGACTTATCATGGCCACCTGATGGCCTCAGCGGGGGAGGGTAGTGCAAATAGCACTTGCCCTCGATCTCCATGAGGATTTTGGATCTTGGGGTGAGGAGAGGGGTGTACCTCTCTTCCTGGGCAAGAGCATCCTTCATCTTTGGGCCTACTCAAAGGTTCGGCATCATCCTAGACCCATGCACCCTGGAGGGCTCCCCCTGGGGCTGCTTCTTCAGGGGCCTCCCATCCAGCTCCCTCTTAATGCGGTTTGCCTCCTCTGCATAGATGTACTTATGGGTACAGAAAAGAAGCTCAGAGTAGGTCTTCAGAATCTTTTTATCAAGAGAGTGGTGAAACGGGAGGTCCTGAGCCCCCTCTTCAATGCCAACATGGTGACGAGCTTGTCTAAATTATAGATTTCCAGGGTAGAGACTTTGAAACAGGACACGTAGTCCCGCAAGGACTCATGGTCTTATTGGTGGATGGAAAAGAGGCTGTCAGCTTCACGTGGCACCTTCTGGTAGGCATTAAAGTGCACCATGAACTTCTTCTCTAGTTTCTCAAAGGAGTGGATGCTCCTTGGCTCGAGGTAGGTGTACCAGATTCGAGCGGCCTTTCGGAGCATAGCTTGAAAGGTGATACGGAGAAGGGCATTAGTGGCCCCCTGGACCCTCATCAGGGCCTTGTAGCTTTAGAGGTGGTCCAGGAGGTTGGTGGTCCTATCGTAGAGATCCATCTGAGGCATGTAGAACTGGTTGGGAATTGGTTCCTCTTGGATTCTATGGAAGAAAGGGGGCAGGCATTGTAGCCCGCAGACTCGTGTGAGGAGCCCTACAAATTGGCAAACTGGTGGGATAGCTCGGCCAGCTTATACTCTTGTTCCTCCAGGCACCTCTCATCTCGTCGCTTGATAGCCTCATCGGTGGAACCTTCTATCAAGGCTATCGAAGGAAAGGGAGATGAGGGCTGGATGAGATCATGCCGGGAGGCCTTGCCATGGCGGTGCTTATGGTGCCATGAGGTGCTGTGTTCCAAGACTGGGGACCGACTCTTCCGACCAGCCAAACCACTCCACTACCTCTTTCTTGGGATCCAAAGGCTCCCCTGGGGGTCGGACATGGCCCGTGGATGCGATGGCCTTCCTTGGAAGGATTACAAGCTACTGCAGGGCCCGGTGGCTTGAGTCACTAGGGTCCTGGGTTGCTGCTGGGTTAAAGAGACCGTTGCTGATGGTGCAACTATCACACCACCATAGCTCAGGTCTAGACCTGCTGAGTGAGTGCGGTGAGCTGTGGATCCGCCGAAGGTGGCGATGGCAGAGCAGGGATCTCCCTCTTCGAGCTATGGAGGTCACCTTGGTGGGAAGGGTCCTAATGCAGCTGATAGAGGCTTCACGCACGCGCGTCACCACCATGTTGCCGTGGGCTTCCACCGAAGTTCTTCAATAATGGGGGGCTGATCTAAACCAACAATCACCCTTACCTAGCATGCCAATCTATTGCCGCCTAGATCGCCGTGGCCTGTAGCTCCGACGTGGCTCGATCAAGTGGATGTCCTGCCGGGAGACCTCTGAGTGCAATCGGTCCTACGAAAAAGAGGGGACCCAAGCCGGGGATTCCAGTGGGGGCACTCCGACAATCAAGTATATGGGTGATCAAGGGGAATAGATCCTCCTTAGCGGAGCTCGGAGTGGCCTCCACGTTCAAAGGATTTTTGAGAAGATAGAGTGGGAGTTAGAGCAGTGTGAACTAGGACAATGGGAGCTAGAATAATGGGAGTTCTTGGGAGAGTCTTCACGTGTTCCTCCTGCCCTCACCTTGACTTCCCTTTGCTTACTCGAGTTTACACTTGCCTGTTCTTGCTTGCTTTTATTTCTACTTACCTTTGTTAGAGGCCCCTTTGGGCTTCTTATAGAAGTGTGTTTTGTTTGGTGTTTGGTGGGGCTTAGAGCCTGTCCTCTTGATGTGCCTCATGTGGGCAAAGCATAAACTTGTCCCTCTTTCTTCTGAGAGAAGGGAGACAGGGTCTGAAGCCCTCAAATAGAGGTTCTATCATGGGTGCAGGCGAAGTACTATAAAGTATGCGTCCTTGCCATAATGAGTACAAGTAGCGTGCCATGAGGCATGACACCCCGACAGGACATTGCCTCTTATGGGCATCGTGCCACCATGTCTAGGGACCTGGCAGGGCACTATCCTGGCAGGAGATGCTACAGGATCTGAGACTCATGGTAAAGCATTCATCTTTTAGATGGTACAGATGGTGGGTTGAGAGACGTGATGCCCCGGGCGAAGCACCTTTCCAAAGAAGGTGCCGATAGTGAGCTGAGAGGCCTAGTGCTCCGATGGGATGCTTCTCCATAGGGGATATAGGTGGCATGTCTAGGCAGGGCACCCCTCCATAGAGATTGCAGGTGGCGTGCCCTGGCAGAGTGCCACTCCATAGAGGTTGCAAGCGGCATGCCCTGGCGGAGTGCCACTCCATAGAGGTTGCAGGCGGCGTGCCCTAGCGGAGTGCCACTCCATAGAGGTGGCAGTTTCTCTAACCAACATGGGGATTTCGGTGGGGATGGTAACACCACCTGCTGGGGTCGCTATCTTGACCAGGAGCTCGACCTCGGACGGGGGCTCAACCTCGGTCGGGAGCTCGACCTCGACCCTTATCCGGTGATAGCATCCAGGTGGTGCCTTCCTCTAGCTCGACCGCCAGCTAGGTTCGACGTGGGCTCCACGTCAGCGTTCATGCCACATCAGACTCTCTTTGTAAAGCTTGCATCCTCAGTATTGGAGATAAGGAAATGATAGCAAACTTGTTGGTGTTGGACATGAATGACTTTGATGTGATCCTTGTTATGGATTGGTTGGCAGTTTATCATGCCATCATTGATTGCTTTCAGAAGAAGGTGAACTTTCTTATTCTTAGTTAAGCAGAGTTCAACTTCTCATGTAGCAGGTCTTGTTCACCAACAATACTTGTCTTGACCCTACAAGCTGGAAAGCTCCTAAGGAAAGGGTGTGAAGGACTCTTAGCTACTATTAGTGATACCTCGCCAAAGGAGAAAAATCATGAGGACATTCTGATGGTGAGAGGATTGAGTTCTCCATCAATTTAGTTCTAAGTTCCGAGGAATACGAAGAGGCCATGGTAGCCAATGGAAGAAGAAAAAAAGATAGCATTCCTTCTTTTCCCATTCAACAACCTTCCTTCTTTTTGGCAGCCATGGCCTCTTTAGGCCGCATCTCATAGTAGGCCTCTCACCGAGGGATGCTGGTAGGGTCAAGGAGGACTTGATAAGCTCAAGTAGGACCTACTAAAGGTGGACCCCCCTCTCTTAAGTAACAATTTGGCAAGGGCATCACGAGATTAAGTGGACAGGATTGTCCTAGTCCTACATGACTTATAAAAAGGGTGCCATATAGGTTGATTAGCTTAAGCGAGTCCTCCTTCCATCCACTTATGTTTTTGGATCGTGAGTTCGTGACATAGGACCTCTTCCTAGGACATTCAAAACAATTACAAATACTATTTTTTTAAAAAGTAAAGGTGGTAAAGAATTTTCTCATCCTTATTTAGATATAAGAAAAAAATTATGGAAAAACTCATGAAAATTTGGATATGTCTGAAGAGTCATCTCCTAACTTGTTCTATAGAAAAAGAATCCAATCTACAAAAAAATTCTTTTTTTGTCAAGTGTATTCACAAAATATCTTTAAAAAACTATCTTCGATAACCATCAACAAATCAAATAAATAAACAAATAAAAAGAAAATGGACTCTACAAAATTATAATATCTGCATAAATAGAAAAGTATTATTTGTTAATACATGATGTATGCATGCAAATATGAATATGTAAATCTATCTGCTTTATAATTATTAATAGAAAAAATTGTTTGATGTAAAATAAAAAATCAACTTAAAGTATACTCTATCCAAAGATTTGAATAAAAAAATAAGTTAGAAAAACATTACAAATTATTATTGCTATGGTGCGATAAGAATGTGGGCAATTTTCTATGCGGTGAATTTGTAGAAGACTTTAGTTTTTATGATAAGGGAGGTTTGACCACCTAATTAATTAATGAAAAGATATATACATATAAGAAATTTATAAGAAAGAGTGATAGTGGATCAGCTCTTAGCCATCCAAGGTTGGTCACCTTTCCACCAAGGGATGAGGATTGGGAACAGTAGATTTATCGTAGAAGTTGGTATGGTGCTCCCAAGACTTAGGAGACCAGGAGAGGAGCTATGGGCTTGGCTTTAGAATTCTAAGATCAGTTTGGATCCTAGAACTAGAATGGGTTTGGTCCTAGAGAAGAAGTTTAGCCTCTATGATCTTGAGGCTTGAAATTTGGAGCCTTATGCACTCGAGGCTCAGGGAATTTGGATCTTGAGGGGGGCTAATCTTGTTTTGGATTAGGTTTGGGTCTAAGAAAATGAGAGTATATCATATACTTCGATTTGGATTAAGTGTATTCATATATGGGTTAGCCTAGAAAGTTTTTTTAGGCTTGGATTATTTAATCCATTATAATTGGAATATAAAGCCTTGTAATACCAAGCAAATATTAGAATGAATGGAGCCATTTTTCTCCCAAAACCCCAGCCATTTTTTTCCCTCTCTCTTCTTTTCTCCTCATGCCATAAGAGAAGTTCACACCAAGAAGAAGAGAAGATGCCCCAACTCTTAGTGCTAATCAAGTTTAGTGCTAAGAGTCCCTATTTCTTGGGATTTTATCTCTCACCGCAAATCTATTTTCTTGGTGCTATTAAAATAGCAAGGAGAACTTGTCTTGATGTTGTTAACATTTTGATTGATTGCCCAAAAGACCAAGAAAGGAGCGCCGAGGTGTACATGTTGCCAAAACAAAGTTCTGCGCTGAGATGTTTAGTGTTCAGGTTTGGTGTCTGTCCCAATTGCTTTTCCATGCCCCAAATTAGGTTGCTGGTCATTGAAGCAACAAGTAGGGCTCCCATCTAGTGGAGTTTCATAATATTTTGGATTTTGAGTGAGGTGCATAGTGTCTTGGATTACAAGATAGGTACTGTGCAAAAATCTATTGAAATAGATTGGAGGCATTTCCAATCAAGTCTTCATGCATCCTTGTTTTTTCTCTGATTTTCTTATTTAACACCCTGGTTCCCACACAAGAGATCGGTCCATGGCTGGTATCAGTGCATTACCAGATCCTAGTAATTGGTATCAGAGCCAGGTTGAGCATGGAGGAGGAAGAGGTTCTGCAGCAAAAACCTCAAATCAGTAGATTTGAAAATAGGGGATTTGGATCCAGTTTTTTAGATAAATAAGAGATTAGATTTCTAAAAAGTTTCATATCAGAGTTTGCTATGATTAGCAAAGGATTAACAATAATTTTTGTCCAAATCAGGTTTCTCTAGATTATGTGAGGAAGGGATCCGGGGTTGCTATGATCAAAATTTTCAGTAGCAGAGATCTATAGAAATAGATTTTAGATCTAATCAGAATTCATATCAAGTTTTTTCTCTGAGTTTTGTAAGAAAGAGATCTTGGGGCTGTTGTCCACCCTCCCTAGTCAAGTATTTTTTAGATCCATCTTTATGTTGTTTGTGATTGGGATTGATCATGAAAAGTAGCGGGGTGAAGGTTGGATTTGAAAAGTTTGATGGAAAGAGGAGTTTCACCTTGTAGGAAGTAGGGTGAAGGATCTATTAGTTCAGATAGGACTGGATTCGACCTCAGAGAATAGGCCAAAGGGGATGATTGACAAGAAGTGGATGTCCTTGGAGAAGAGGGCATGTGCCATGGTTATGGCACGTCTAGTAGATGAGGTATTGTATGGCATGTTAGAGGAGAGATCATCCAGGGGTTTATAGTCGAAGTTGCATATGTTGTATATGGAGAAGAACATGTGCAACAAGTTAATGTTGAAAAAATAACTTTATAACCGTCAGATGTAGGAGGACAAGGATGTTCTGGGCCATATTTAATAGTTTAACCGAATGAGCATGGATTTGCTCAATATTGGGATAGAGCTTGAAGAGGAGGATAAAAGTTTATTGCTATTATGTTTACTACCTAGGAGCTTCAATCCATTGGTTATAATGCTATTATATGGTAAAAAAAATTGGTGTATGAAAAGATTGTGTCAGTGCTCAGGTCCAACGAGCAGCGGGAATGGAGGACGAAAAGGGAGGCTTTCTAGGAGAGTCTTGCTATTTTGAAGAGACCCAGGAGATGGAAGAAAAAGAGCAAGCAGGTGGGGTAGAGATAGTTCCAAAAAGGCAGAAAGGAGGCTAAGTGCTTTAAGTATGGTAAAGCAGAGTACTTTAAGCGAGAGTGTTCATTTTGGAAGAAATATAAGGAAGGAGAAAAAAAAGACCCAGATTCTCTAAGTTCAGTTGCTATGTTTAAAGAGTCAGATGAGCATTTGATGGCTTCGAAGGGGTTCGTAGAGATTGAAGGGCCTCTTGATGGCTTCGAAGGGGTTCGTAGAGAGTGGAGGGTCCAAAGGGGTAGCCACGATGATCAAGGTACAATGGCAGACACAACAAGGTACAGGATTGACTTCTACAATATCAGATAGACTTTAGATTCAAGTGGATTACTGGGCAGAGGTGGATTCACGAGTAAAGGGGGTTTAGGCACAAGTTTAGAGTGAAGGGGTGCAAGGAAAAGAGCGATATCCCAGCACCAAAGCTAGAGTTGCACTGAGCTAGGTAGAGCAGAGTGTGTAGATGGAGAGGAGTGGCTCTACCACATTAGGTGGAGCATTGTTGCAGTAAGTGCTAGTATAGGAACGTTGCAATCTCTCCAAAAAAGTTCAAGGTAACAAGTGGTGCAATTACCAAGTAGAAGGGAGCCTACAATAAGTTCCAAGGTGGTGCCAAGAAGCAAGCAAAGGACTTCAACTATGGATGTGGTCATCCCAAAGGTCTCCAGGGGAGCTTAGAAGCTAAAGAAGGTTAGTGGTGACAAGGATGTTTAATAAGGGGCTGTCAAGATATGCAACGATAGCAAGATCATGAAGGAGGACATTGCTAGGCTTGCCAAGGCTTTGGGGCACCAATATGGAGATTATAGAAGTTGGTGTAGTGCTCCCAGCCTTGGGAGGCCAAAGAGAAGCCATGGGTTTGGCTCCAGGATTTGAGGACTGGTTTGGGTCTTAAAGCTAGGACAGGTTTGGTCCTAGGATGGAGGTTTAGCCTCCATAGTCTTGAGGCTCAGGATTTGGATCCTCAAGGACTCAAGGTCCAAGAGATTTAGGTCTAGAGGGGGGATAATCTAGTTTTGAACTAGGTTTGAATCCAAGAAGGTGAGAGCACATCATGTATTTGGATTTGGGTTGAGTGCACTCATGTATGGGTTAGCCTAGGGAGTATTTTTGGACTTGGATTATTTAATCCATTGTAATTGGTATATAAGATTTTGTAACACCAAGCAAAGGGTAGAATGAATAGAGTCTTTTCTCTTGAAATTCTAGCCATCTTTCTCCTTCTCTCTTCCTTTCTTCTCCTGCCATAAGAGAAGTTCATGCCAGGAAGAAGAGAAGACGCCCCAACTCTTAGTGCTAATCAGGTTTAGCACTAAGAGTCCCCATTTCTTGAGATTTTATCTCTCATCACCAATATGTTTTCTTTGTATTGTTAAAATATCAAAGAGGACTTGTCCTGATGTTGCTAATGTTTTGATTGATTGCCCAAAAGACCAGGAGAGGAATACCTAGGAGATTGGCAATCAACTTGTCAACAAAATAGAGTTCTGTGCTGAGGTGTTCAGCATTCAGTTTGGTATCCATCCCAATCCCTTTTCCATGCCCCAAATCAGGTTGGGGATCGTTGAAGCAATAGGAAAGGCTCCCATTTGGTGGAATTTCTTAGTGTTTTGGATCCCAACTCAACTAACAATTGATTCTAAGGAATTTAAGCTTGAAAACACTTAGAAGTAACTCATTTTCGAGAATATTTCTTTAATTTTTCTTTGGGTTCTTCTTTACATGACACATTTACAACCCAACTCATGACACATAATAAGATTGTAGGTGTTGTAATTTAGCAATGAAATCATCCTACAAAAACTCGTAAAGCACTTGAAAAGTAGTTAGTAACATAAGTATATGCTCCAATATTTTGTTATCATCAAAATCGTTTAAGGGTTCAACACATTTTAATTATACAATACTCTAAAGAGAGAGAGAATCTATAACATTTTCTTATTAATTTCTTATATTGCATTAAACACATTGTATAATGTTTATTTTGTGAAAGCTTATGGTTAATATTCCAATAAAATTTGAATTTATACTTATGAATGATTTTTTTTGAGATATGATGGGTTTGTCATCTTCAATCCTCCATATTGAAGCCAATGGTGTGTAAGACAACCATAATAATTAATATACCATGAATTTCCTTCATTCAAAATTCAAAAATTAAATTTTGAATTCAAATCTTTGTTGTAATCTTTTCTTATATATTTTTCATCTTTTCTCTCTATTAAAATTCAAAATTCAAATTTTGAATTTGAATTAATGCTAGAATATTTTTTTCTTGTTTTTTTCTTGTACATGCATATATATTATATACATACTCAAGAAAATCTCAAGAAAATCAAGTGGGATTTTAGTTATCTTATTATATTTTTTTCAAGGATTTTGGCTATCTTATTCTATTTCTTTCATGGTATTAGAGCCCTTCTGCTCTTAAGCTTCTAATCCTATCGAGATGGCCTTCCTTCCCACCCTTTGTAACATGACCACTACTATTGCTTCACTAGCCTTCAACATCCTGTCCTTCCCATCTCAAAAACTCATCAGTGACAACTACCTACTATGGAAGGTACAATACCTTCCTTTACTTCCTTTACTTCGAAGATGTGATCTAGTTAGGTTGATCGATGAAAGTGACCCTTGCTCACCATGGTACCTTCTGGCTCCAAAAGTAATACAAACAATATCGACAGTGACATCTGAAGTCCCTCTTTTGATTCCTAACCTGGCATACTTGCTCTAGGTTAAGTGAGACCAACAGGTTATGGTGTGGCTCATCGGATCCTTCTCTGAGTTCTTGCTACCCTTCATCATCAACCTTGACTCTTCTTATACTATGTGGGACATCCTTTTCGAAGTGTTCGAGTCTCAATCTTGAGCATGTCTCTTACAGCTTCAAACTGAGCTATAGTCCCTTAGACATAGTACGAGCACCCTCTATGACTACATTGAAAGAGCTAAGGTGATAGCTAACAACATGATAGCCATTGGGCATCTCGTCTCTTTTACAGAATTGGTACTTCAGGTGCTTGCAAGGTTGAAATCCGAGTTCGACACCATCATGGCCACACTTCCAAGCACCGAAGGCCATTCTATTGGTGAGCTTCTAGCTTGTCTCATGGCTCATGAGAGCCTCTTTCAGCATTGAGGACAACTATACTTGGATGCCCCTTTTCCTATTGCACACCAACTCTCACAACGGAGTGGTCCATCCCATCAACCTACCAACCCATGATAGATGCTGCAAAACTACTTAGCTTCTAACTAAGGGTGCTTAGGTGGAGATCACAGATGCGATAGTGGGCACTCTCTCCAGTGTCAAGGACCCTAGTGTCAACTATGTTATGAACACGGACACTTTGTTGCGAAATGCCCATAATACTTTAACCCCAACTTCCATGGCATTACTTGCAATAATGGCCAGCAACAAGTCTCTACTCATGCTGCCTTTAATGCTACCATGGAAGGAAATGGTACCACATCAATCTTCTAGTATCCAAATTTGGATGCCACTAATCATGTGATGCCAAACTACAACCAGCTCGATAGTGCAAGTCCATATTAGGTTGCTGATCTTCTCTACGTTGCTAATGGTGTAGGTTTGCCGATAACTCATATAGGCTTTGCTACAATTCCATTTCTTCATATCCTTTATCTCTCACTAATCTTCTACGCATAGCTACTATCGCTCATAATCTCTTGTCTGAGCATTAATTTTCTAAACATAATCATGTATTTTTTGAATTCCATCTCTTTTATGTTATCGTGAAGGATTAGGTAACTTGACAACCTCTGCTCCATGGTTGGCTTAAACATGGTCTCTATCAGCCATTTATTTATAATAAAGATAGTGCCACTCGAGTTGTCTTGGTAAGACGATGTCTACCTCTATTTGGCATGATCGGGTAGGTCATCTTGCCATGTGAGAAGTGTCATGGATTTTTACCATGATTGGGCTCCTGGTTCATCCCATTACATCATTTAGTTTATATGCTGCTTGTCAAAAAGCCAAGAGTCATCGGCATCCTCTTCCTTCATGTAGTTCTGCTTCATCTCATCCTTTGAACTTAGTATTTTATGATATATGGGGTCCTTCATCAATAACCTCTGCTTCTGAAGCTCGTTATTATATTTGTTTTATCGATGATATTAGTATCTTTGGGTCTTCACTATGTAAAAAAATTTTGATGCACTAGACATTTTTCTTCACTTTTAGCATTATGTTGAACGTCTCTTTGATAGATAGATAAAATAATTTCATAGTAATTGGGATGGTGAGTTTCACTCTTTGTCTCGTCATCTTGATGCTTGTGGCATCTCTCATCATCTCTTATGCCCACACACCCCATAGCAAAATGGCATTGCAGAATGTAAATATCGTCATATAATCATAACTACATTAGCTCTCTTAGCTACTACCTCTATTCCACAGCAATTTTGGGATGATACCATTCGCACAGCTACTTAATCAATCATGATGTGGCAAGATCGCTGACGTGGAGTCCCTGTCAGATCCAGTCTGATGCCGCATGCTACCACATCAAACCCTTCGCCAAGCAACTCCCCGGAGGTCGAGGCGCCCTAGCCGGAGTCAAGCTTTTTCACTGGGTGGCTCCCACGAGGTCGAGCCCACCTCGGCCGAAGTTAAGCTCTCACTCTCTTCGAGCTCCTTCGCTGGGTGGCTCCCTCGGGGTCGAGCCCATCTCAGTCGAAGTTGAGCTCCTGCTTTCCTCGAGCTCCTTCGTCGGGTGGCTCCCTTGTGGTCGAGCCCACCTCGACCGAAGTTGAGCTCCTGCTCTCCTCGAGCTCCTTCGCTGGGTGGCTCCCTCGGGGTGAGCCCACCTTAGCCGAAGTCGAGCTCCTGCTCTCCTCGAGCTCCTTCACTGGGTGGCTCTCTCAAGGTCAAGCTCACCTTCGCAAAAGTCGAGCTCTCGCTCTCTTCGAGCTCCTTCGCTGGGTGGCTCCCTCAAGGTTGAGCCTACCTCGATTGACGTCGAGCCCCTACTCTCTTCGAGCTCCTTCACCAGGTGGCACCCTTGGGGTCGATCCCACCTCGACTGAAGTCAAGCTCTCGCTCGAATCCCACGATGCCACTTTTCTCGGGCAATGGGTCACCGCCCAAGGACCACGAAAAAGCACCTCCCGAGATACCATGATCACCCCTACTACTATTTATACCAGATAGAAAATGGCACCCTGCCCAAAGCACTGCACTCTCGACTGACCGTCTGCACCATCGGGAAGAGGAAATTATCCTGAAAGATTCAAATCTAGGGGATGGCTATCCCCCGATCAAGGCACTGCCAGGTTTCACAAAGAAGAATGACCAGATGGAGAGTCAGAGCATGCGGCATAACCCCTTATCATGAATGAGGAAAGGCACCTATGCGCACGGCACAAATCACTGCCAAATGTTGACCCTCTGGCGTCGGCAGAGGGGGAAGATCCCAAGGTAAGCCGCTGGGAGGGATCAGGGCAAAAAGGACTCTCCGAGGGTTCCCAAGGAAAGGTAAGCAAGTCTAACTCAAGCAAATAGGGGAGAAGGTAGCACACAGGAGAGCAACGACGAGACTGAGTGCTTTGGGATACCGGAGACTCATCAAAAGGATCTTGATAGACACAACCACAAGGCTCGAGTTCTCCTCAGCTGCTCTTACCCCAGCTCCATTCCCTCTATTTCAAACTAAATCTCCTCCTCCAAGTGTAGAGTCTGAGCAAGGGGCCCATAGGGGAGGATTTGTTTTCCTAGATCACCACTGACTTGATCGTTGGAGTACCCTCGTCGAGATTCCTAGCCCGAGTCTTCTCTATTTTGCAGGTCCGAGCATGCATGCAGGCTCCCACATGATGAGGTCAACATTTGAGGTTGGCTCTAGCTATAGTCCATGACGGTGTAGGCGGCAACAGATTGACATGCCAGGAAGGGGGTAGGACAGTCTCAGATCAAAGCCGATCCCCTTACGTGCAACTCCACTTGAAGTATGGTAATGATGCGAGCATGGGAGGTCTCCACCAGTCGTGCGGGAGATCCCCCCTCCCCTAGGTGCCCGCACAGTCCGGAGGTGGACCCCCCCTCTCCACCACCACTTCCTTTGGCATATGCCTAGTTAGCGATGCTCGCCTAGCAGATGCAGCTCACAGATTTTCGGGGAAGCCACCGGACCCTGACGAAGAGATGGTGGACCGGGTCAATCGACCTGGAGAGCCGATCTTCGACCCTTAAGTAGGCTGCTATTAAGTGCCACCGAGGACATAAAGGTAAGGCCCCCCATCGCGACCACCCTCAACTATCACCTTCACCTCCTCCGTCAGCCTCAGCGAAGGGCTCCACCGATGAGGCCATCAGATGCATGGCCAAAAGGTGCCTGAAGGAGCAGGAGCGCAAGTTGGTTGAGCTATCCCGCCAGTTTGTGAATTTATAGGGCTCCTCCCGTGAGCCTGCGGGCTACAACGCCCGTCCCCCTTTCTCTCGAGAAATCCAAGAGGAGCTAATTTTGAGTTAGTTCCGTATGCCGCAGGTGGATCCCTACAACGAAACCACCGACCCCCTGGACCACCTTGAGAGCTACAAAGCTCTCATGAGAGTTTAAGGGATGATCGATGCCCTCCTATGCATCGCCTTTCTAGCCACTTTCCAGAAGGTGGCTCGGGTCTGGTTCACCCACCTTGAGCCTGAAAGCATCGACTCCTTTACGTAGCTGGAAAGAATGTTCGTAGCCCACTTCAATGCCTGCTAGAAGGTGCCTCGGGAAGTGAACAATCTCTTTTCCATTAGGCAACATAATCATGAGCCTTTGCGGGACTATGTGACCTGTTTCAAAGTCGCCGCACTGGAGATCTATAATCTGGATAAGCTGGTTGCCATGCTAGCACTAAAGAGGGGGCTCAGGACTTCCCGCCTGACCTACTTCTTGGACAAGAAGTCACCGAAGATCTACTCCGACCTCCTCCTCTATGTTCATAAGTACATTTATGCTGAGGAGGCAGACTGTATAAGGAGGGAGCTGGATGGGAAGTCACTGAAGAAGCAACCTCCTAGGAAGATGCCCGGAGTGCGGAAGCCCAGGTCGACCACCCTGAACTTCCATTAAGGGTCGAAGTTGAAGAGTGACCACATCCCAGAAGAGAGATACACACCTCTCCTGGCCCTGAGGATGAAGATCCTTATGGAGATTGAGGATGAGCGCTACCTGCACTGACTTCCCCCGCTGAGGCCATCCAACGGTCGCAATAAGATGAAGTACTGCCAATTCCACCATGACCATGGCCACGACACTGAGGAATGCTACCACCTCAAGAGACATATCGAGGAAGTTTGTAGGGGGCAAGATCTCAGTGGAACCTCAGGTGCTTGCTGCTCTTCTCCCTATCCTTGCGGTTGATAATCAACCCATCGAGAAGCCTGTGGGAATGATATGTTGGGGAATAGAGCGCACTACCAAGAGGGCCTGGGAGGGTGAGAGTTTAGAAAAATGTACTTCCCTTCATGTGGGAGAGGGAATCTGGGGATGAAAATGTAAACAACGATGCCATGGTCGTCGAGATGACAATCACCAGGCATCTTGTAAAATAGATTATGGTCGATAGTGGAAGTTTGACTGATATCCTTTTTTATGATACTTTCTCTAGGATGAATCTATCTTCTACTCAATTAAGATCTATGCACACTCCCCTTGTCGATTTTATTAGGGACTCCATGAGAGTCGAAGGGAAAATAACTTTTTCGGTTACTGTCAGGATGCCACTTCGGTAGAGCACTATCATGATGACCTTCACGGTTGTTAGGCTTCCTTCAGCCTACAACGTAATCCTTCACCATCCCGGGCTCAATCTGCTCAACGCAATCATTTCTACCAAGCAACTATTGGTGCAATTTTCCATTCCTTATGGTGTAGGAGAAATGAGGGGGGCACCTTAGCTGATCCATCATTGCCTTCTAGCTGTCCCTGGGGCCAGGAGCTCCAAGGAAGATCCCAGCACTGACGACCTTGACCAAAAGGCGCAGGACCCCAGGGGCGGCCCTGTTGAGCATCTGCTGACATTCCCTCTTAGGGTAGACCCAGCGAAGATGGTGCAAATTGAGGCCTATCTACAAGAAGAGGAGCGGACCCGCTTGCTGAGCTTTCTTCGGGCGAATGAGGATGTGTTTGCTTGGACAGTGACAGACATGCCCGAGATTTCCCTCGACATCATCACCCATAAGTTAAGCATCGATCCAAAGTGCCGCCCTATCCAGCAGAAGAAGAGGTGCTTCGCCCCGGAGAGGCAACGAGCGATTAATGAGGAGGTGGAGAAACTCCTCACAACTAGTTTATCCATGATGTACAGTATCCCAGCTGGTTGGCAAACATGGTCATGGTCAAGAAGAACAACGAAAAGTGGAGGATCTGCATGAACTACACCAATCTCAATCGGGCCTACCCGAAGGATAGCTTCTCATTACCAAAAATCGATCAACTAGTAGACGCCACCTCGGGGCACCGCTTGCTCTCCTTCATGGATGCATTCTCTAAGTACAATCAGATTCGGATGCATCCAGAGGATGAGGAACATATTACCTTCATCACAACGTACTGCTATCAGATGATGCCCTTCAACCTGAAGAATGTCGGAGCCACATACCAACGACTGGTGAATCAAGCTTTTAAGGATCAGATCGGTCATAACATGCAAGTCTATGTAGATGACATGCTCGTTATGAGCAAGCCGAAGTCAGACCATGTCACCGACCTAGCAAAAGCCTTCCAAAACTTTGCTTGCACCAGATGAAACTGAATGAAGCAAAGTGCACTTTCAGCATGGCGGTAGGGAAGTTTCTTGGCTTCATAGTCACCTAGAGGAGAATAGAAGCAAATCCTGAGAAGGTCCAAGTAATCGTCGATATGGAACACCCTACCTCGAAGAAGCAAGTCCAGCACCTAACGGGCCGGATTGCCGCCTTGAGCCAGTTCATCTCGAGGTTGGCTGATCGCTGTTTACCTTTCTTCAAGGTGCTACACAAGGTGCACGACTTCGTCTGGACGGAGGAGTGCAAGGTGGCCTTTGAGGAGGCATCACCACCATTGCTCTCCATACTAGAGGATGGAGAGGAACTCTTGTTGTACCTGGTGGTCACCCGAGGGGCATCAGTTCGATCCTTGTCCGTACAGATGGGGACAGAGTTCAGAAGCCGGTATATTATGCTAGCAAGCTCCTCTGAGATGCAGAGATTAGGTACACCTGCTCTGAGAAGTTGATCTTCGCTCTCATAATGTCTACTCAGCGGCTCAGGCCATACTTCCAAGTGCATCCTATGTGATCATGATGGACCAACCACTAAAGGCCATACTTGGCCACCCCAACACCTCTGGGCACCTGGCCAAGTGGGCTCTGACGCTCGGTGAGTTCGATATCGCGTACCGATCGAGGTCGTCCTAGAAGGCCCAAGTGCTGGCTGACTTCTTGGTCGAGTGCGCGGGCATGAGCGAGGAGCCCAAGGAGACCACCTCAGAATACCAGTTGGAACCCAGAACCGAGGAGAAGATCTGGGTCCTCCATGTGGATGGTGCATCCAACTCGAGAGGGAGCGGAGCGGGCCTCATCCTCGCCAACGATGATGGGGTCATGGCTGAATGTGCATTCCGCTTCTAGTTTGCAGCAACCAACAACCAGGCGGAGTATGAGGCACTCTTCGTGGGACTGAGAGTCTCTCACGAGCTAGGTGTGACCAGCCTAAAGGTCTTCACCGACTCCCAACTGGAAGCCAGGCAGGTCTCTGGAGTGTTTGAGGCATAGGACCCCCAGATGACAAAGTACTTGGAACATGTATGCTTAAGCACGGTGGGCTTTCAACGTTTTAGCATCTCCCACATCCCCGTAGAGAGAACGCTCACGCCGACGCCCTCTCGAGCCTCGTGACCCTACTGGACTCGTCACTGGGGCACGCCCACATTGAATACCTGGAAGTTCTGAGTAGCGAAACTCCCTGGGAGGTCTAGCAGGTCACCCTAGAGCCCAACTGGATGGATGATACATCAGGTACATCAACGACGATACCCAGTCGGAAGATCGCATGGAAGCTGCCCTAGTCAAGAAGAAGGTTGCACGCTTTGTCTTAATGGATGGGCAGCTCTACCGCAGGTCCTATTCCTATCTACTCTTGAAATGCCTAAGACCCACGGAGGTAGCCTTTGCGCTTTAGGAGATACACGAAGGCCTCTGTGGGAACCACGTGGGGGGCAGGATGCTAGCATATAAGGCTTTTCATCATGGATATTACTGGGAGACTATGAGGGTGGACGCTGCCGACTTCGTGAAGAGGTGTGATCGCTGCCAGTGCCATGGCCACATACAACGTCAACCGACGGCACCACTCTCCCAACTCAGCCCCTTGGCCTTTTGCTTAGTGGGGGATGGATATCCTCGGTCCATTTCCTTCCGTGTCCGGACAACGCAAGTTTCTGATAGTGGCTATTGACTACTTCACCAAATGGGTGGAGGTAGAGCCACTGACACGGATCACCGAGGCCAAGGTCCGCCACTTTTTTTGGAATTCGATCATTTACCATTTTTGGCTCCCCCACAGCATCATCAGCGATAACAGATGATAGTTTGATAATCGAGAATTCGAGGAGTTCTGTGCCGACCTTAGAATCCGCCACCGCTTCACCTCGGTGGCCTACCCCCAAACGAACGGTGAAGTTGAGGTGACCAACTGGACCATCCTCCAAGGACTCCGAACCAGATTGGACCAGGCCAAGGGTAGGTGGGTAGAAGAACTCCCCATCATCCTTTGGGCCTACCACACAATGCCTAGAATGGCCATGGACGAGATGCTTTTCAACATCATCTTTGGCTCTGAAGTCGTTGTCCCAGTCGAGCTTAGCGTGCCCACGCTATGGGTAGAGTAGTATGATATAGATGAAAACCTAGCTCACCTTCTTCTAAACTTGGACCTTCTCGAGAAAATGAGAGACAAGGCTCGGCCCTGGATGGCAGCCTACCGGCAACGGGTAGCTCGATACTACAACGCACAGGTAAGGCCAAAGATCTTCCGAGCGGGCGACTTAGTGTTGCGGTGTGCTGAAGCCTCTTAACCTTAGGAGTGCGGCAAGCTATCCCTGAACTGGGAGGGCCCTTACAAGGTGGTAGAAGCTCTCCCCCATGGAGCATACTACTTCACCGAGCTCGGCGGCACTCGATTCTCGTGGACTTGGAATGCTAGTAACTTGAGGATGTATTACCAATGATGTAAGATCTCCTCCCATTAATGATAGAATTCTTTTCAGTGCAAACCATCTTTGCCTTATAGGAATATCGTAGCCCGAAAACTCCTGAAGCCCGGCACCTTAAGCCCGGAAACTCTTAAAGCCGGTACCTTAAGCCCAAAAACTCCTGAAGCCCGGCACTTTAAGCCTGGAAACTCCTGAAGCCTGGCACTCCAAGCCCAGAAACTCCTGTACCCGGCACCTTAAGCCCAGAAACTCCTGAAGCCCGGCACTCCAAGCCTAGAAACTCCTGAAGCTCGGCACTTCAAGCTCGAAAACTCTTGAAGCTCGGCACTCCAATCCCGGAAACTCTTGAAGCCTAGTACTTCAAGCTTGAAAACTCCTGAAGCCTGGCACTCCAAGTCTGGAAACTCTGGAAGCCCGACACTTCAAGCTAGGAAACTTTCGAAGCCCTGGTTTGAAGCCAATAATCGAGGTCGAGCTCCCCATTGGGGTAGAGTTCCCCATTGAGGATGAATTCTGCAATGAGGCTAGACCCCCATTCCTTGAGTTCTTTCACCTTGATGGCTCCCCCGAGGTTGAATGTTCATCTGTTCCCTGCTCGGGATGCGGAGGACCTAAGGGTGCAACCGACCTGGGGGAGATGCGCGAAGTCTCTCCACCTCGTCTCCAACATGGTAGAGAAGCTAAAAGCCAAAGACCCCTCTCTTCTTCCGCCCGCATATTTGGAGCTCTATTGGAAAGAGTTGCTGCTCAACGCCTCGTTGTATGGCATTGCAGCTAAAGCATGTGCCTCGACGGCCCAAAAAAAAAGAAAAGAAGCAAGAAAAGGGGAGAGGAAGAGAGGGAAAGGAAGAGGAGAATTGAGACTCCACTGGAAAAGAGATTCTTCATTAAGGTGCAAAAGTATTACATTATGCAAAGACCCCCAATACGCCGGGCAGTCTGAAGATAGAAGTAAGAAGAAAAAAAAGAAGGAATGCGAGTGAAGTGAAGGAGCTCCTATTCTACCAGCTCCTTCCCAGGGTGGCACTGTGGCACACCAGCATCTGCTCTAGCTTCCACTAGGGGAGCTGCTTCTGTGGCGGTCGGGGGCTCCTCCTCCACTGCTATGGCCGTGACCTCACTTGGATCCTCAGCCGGCACCACAGCGAAGACAAGGCCATCCAGGTTCAGCCTAGGGAATAGTTGGCCAGCCCGGGACTTGCAATGTTCAAAGCCCTTCGAGAACGAGTCGAGGATCGCCTCCTCAACTTCATCAACATAAGCTTCTGAGGCCTTGTAGTTGGGGACCGCATCAGTGGCCTCTTTCTTGGTGGCCTCCATCAAAGCCACCATGCTTGCGACCTTTTCTTCGATGGCTGCAGCCTGAGCCTGCACGACCTCGAGCTGGGTTCGAAGATCCTCAGTCCACTCCGATGCATGGGCCACCTCGGCCTTGAGTTCCTCGACATGAGCTGCCTCGGCCTTGAGCTCCTCAGACCTATGCCTATCTCGGTCCTTTTGCCGGGCTAGGGATGCCTCAAGATCTTTAATGCACCTCTCGATGCTTGCCACCTCGACCTTTAATTCTTTATTTTTCTCTTCAACTTCCTGAGCCCTGGTCATCTTCTCCTTGGCCTCGGCCAAAACCAATGCTAGCTCCTGCTCCTTCAACTTCTCTCTCTTGATCTAGTGGGACCAGTAATCATGAATCAGTAAAAGATTCGTGCCAAGTTGCAACAATGAAGACATTAGCAAAAAGAAGAAGAAAAAGAGAAAAAGAAAGAAGGCAGGGAGCCTTACTGTGAAGAGATGGGGAAAGGTGCCAAGAATAGCATCTAGCAAGGGCCTTCCTCCCCTTTCTCGTCGGTCGCATGATTGGATGGCAAAGTCCTTCATGCGCTTGGCCAAGCACTGATCCTGAGTCATCGAGGAGTTTAGCACCACCTTGAAGGGCACCCTCCGGGAGCCATATTTCTTCTTTTCTTGGGCTACCGTTGCATCCTCAGGGGTAGCTGAAGACGTCTCCAAGCCCCTAATCAAACTTGCTGCCACACCGGATGGCATCGTTGGTGGCAGTACCCTCCTTTCATCTCCTCCTGCCTCTACCTCGATGACTTTGGGAGGTGGAGGCATGGCAGCGATGGTGGCAGGTCGAACCTGCACACCCGCGATGGAGTCCCGAGCCGGAGGCAAAGCCTGTCACCTTGGCATATCACGCACCTGTTCAGTTGCCCCTCTACCTGAGATAAAGGCTATGACTGGCCCAGGCCTCTAGCCGGGCTCGTTTTGGGCCCTCTTCGGGGGAGACTCCCTGGACCCCCATGGCGGGCCTTTCCTATAGACGTGCTAGAGTATCTGCTCTATTGAAAGTTTCATGACTGCAAGAAGAAAAGAATTGAGGTCAGCCTCGCGCTCAAACAGACCTGGGGAATGGAGAATCAAGTTCAAGCTGAACTCACATAACTCCAAGATTGGGCTAACCCCGACTTTGAAGAGGTTTTGCTATGATAGCAGAACCTCTAGGGAAGGGATTTGGTCGGTGCGGAGCTGGTCGTAAATTTCTCGATCAGCCGCTTTGATAGTAGAGTTATGGTTCGGGGTCTGATTTAGATCGCTCCAAATCCAATCGACCCCCTCGATGGAAGCAAAAAAATATTTACTCTTCCATCCTTTGATGGAAGAGGGGAGCTCAAACTTAATGCCCTTTGGGCGAGGAGAAATAAACCACCACTCATCCTCGATCGGGTGGTGCTTAAGGATGAAGAAAGCCCTAAACAAGGAGAAATGGGCCATGATCCCGTGGAAGTCGCAAAGGATGATAAAACAAAAAATAGTCCTAACCACGTTTGGAACCAACTGAGCTGGAACAAGGCAGTAGTTGCTAAGAACGGAGAGGAAGAAAGGATGGAAAGGGAGTCGAAGGCCCCCTGCGAGGGATTCCTCATAGAGGGCGATTTGGCCAGGGCCACTGGAGGTGACCCCCTCCCCCAATCAAGGGACCAAGAGCCGGACAGAGCTTGGGATATCGAAAGCCTTCCAGATTATGGCAAGGTCCTTTCCGGTTTTCACCGAGGTGAACCCGCTGGGACTAGATGAGCGGCACGGCTCGGGGAGAACTTCGGGGATGAAAGGAAGAAGAGGGTGGGCCCTAGGCCCCCGTATCACAATCCCGACGGGATGAAGGTTCTTGCGAACCTCGAGCGGGACTTCCTCCTCCTCATCAAAAGAGGGAGTCCTCAGTCGAGAGGCCCCCGCCTCATCAGGATTGCTTGAAGGATGAAAACGATGGCTTGAAGGAGCCATCCTATCAAAGACCAAGGAAGAACAAAGAAGGATAAAGAATGAAGGAAGTTGGAGTCCGAAGGGACTCTACCAAACCAAAGGACAGGGGAAGACTGTGGAATACTAACCTGGTGGCTTTGAAAGTCAAAAATACCTAGAGGGGAAGAAGAGAATGGCTCTGGTTCGTCGACGGGCACAGAGGATTCGAAAGAAGTGATGTTCTCAAGAAGTTTTCCCTATTTTCGAAATGACCAGGCAATGGCCGTATCCCCCTCGCAACCACCTCCGTCGAATCACCACCACGTGTCAAAATCAGCGAGGAAAGATGCTTTGGTTCACCAAAAATTGCTTCGGGTCCTATGTCGGTCATTATGTTTCCTCAGGCTGGTTGACGTGTCATCCCCTTATTGGCTTAAGGTCCGTCCCCTAAGGGACCAGCAATCATGACATTAATGGCACCGGATTTTTACCTTTTCATGTCAGCACCGTATTTACTCTCTTCATCCCAAGCGCCGCACGCCAACAGGACTCGAGAGTGGGGGGCAAATGATATGATAAGATCACTAACATGGAGTCACTATCAGATCCAGCCTGATGCCACGTGCTGCCATGTCAAACCCTTCGCCAGGCAACTCCTCGGAGGTCTCGAGAGGCGGTTAGCTCAAGGAGACCGAGTACATCAACAGAGGTTGATGGAGGCTGGTAGCTTAGGGAGCACCAAGGAGGTCTTAGGAGACCTGGGTACATCAATAGAGGCGATGCCAGGGATATCTCAGAGAGATAGGAGACAGTCTTAGGGAGCGCTAGAGATGTCATGCAGCCTAGAGACAGGTTGGGACATGGTCATGCAGTCTATGGATAGGCTGGGACGTGATGGTGCAGCCACTGGAGTTGATGAAGGTTGGCAGCTTAGGGAGACCAGGGACAGGCTCAGGGAGTGCCAGGGATGTCATTCAGCCTAAAGACAGGCTAGGACATGGTCATACATCCTATGGACAAGCTGGGACGTGATGGTGCAGCCACTGGAGCTGATGGAGGCTGGCAGCTCAAGGAGACAGGGATAGGTCTCAGGGAGTGCCAGAGATGTCACGCAGCCTAGATGATGCAGAACGGAAGCTCTGATACCAAAAATGATGCAGAACAAAGAACAAAAAAACGTATGCGGAAGTAAATTTAGGATTAATTCCTTTTTTTTTAATATATATTTCAGAAATTGGCTTTGACTCAAAGTAAAGCTAAACTAAGTTGAAGGAAACTAGGTAAGGATTGAAAGCACAATTTAGAAGAAACTAAATTATCAGAGTAGTTCAGAAGTAACGGATCGCTGGGGGTTGAGAAACTCCCAGACCTAGGGTTTCGCTCTGAACTTTCAACAGGACAGAAATAGAGAGGAGAGATGGTTTACTAACCAGACAGTGATCTTCTCAGGTGTAGGAATAGGTGGAGTCCTAAGCCAAGAGAATCATGCCATAGCATTCTTTAGTGAAAAACTTAATGATGCTAAGCTTAGGTATTCTACCTATGATAAGGAATTTTATGCGGTGGTGCAAGCTTTGCGTTACTGGAGACATTATTTGCTACCGCAGGAATTTGTACTATTTTCGGACCATGAGGCTCTTAGATTTCTGAACTCCCAAAAGAAGCTTAACCCTAGGCATGCTAAGTGGGTAGAATATATCCAGTCCTATACTTTTGTCCTGAAACATAAGGCTGGAGTTGAGAATAAGGTAGCTGATGCCCTTAGTCGCCGATCTCTATTATTAACTTCTGTTAGAACTGAGGTCATAGGGTTTGAGCAAATCAAAGAGGAATATGAGTCTTGTCCGGATTTCACAACTGTGTATCAGGATCTAGTTCAAGGACCATCTAGTAATCACCAGGATTATACCCTTGTAGATGGTTTTTTGTTCTTCAAAAATAGGCTTTGCATCCTTAGAACTTCTCTTAGGGAATTTTTGATTTGGGAAATCCATGCTGGAGGTTTAGCCGGCCATTTTGGAAAAGACAAGACCATTCTAGCTATTGAAGACCACTTTTTCTGGCCTAGCTTAAAAAGGGATGTAGCTAATATTGTAGCTAGATATCGAACCTGCGCTGTTGCCAAACAGCGAAAACAAAACACTGGCCTTTATACCCCACTCCCTGTCCCAGATCGTCCTTGGCAAGATGTGAGTATGGATTTTGTGTTAGGTTTACCTAAGACCCAGAGGAGACATGATTCTATCTGTGTCGTAGTCGACCGATTCTCTAAAATGGCCCACTTCTTGCCTTGTTCCCAAACCTTTGATGCGTCTAAGGTAGCCACACTTTTCTTCAATGAGATAGTTAGACTCCATGGCCTACCTAAGACAATCGTTTCAGATAGGGATGTCCGGTTCACCAGTTACTTTTGGAAGACCCTTTGGCATAAGTTAGGGACAAAACTTAAGTTTTCAACTGCCTATCATCCCCAAACTGATGGCCAAACTGAAGTAGTGAACCGTAGCCTAGGAAATCTGCTGAGATGTCTTGTTGGTGAAAACACCAGAAATTGGGATTTATACCTACCAAGGGAAGAATTTGCGTAGAATGACTCGGTCAATAGGTCTACGGGTAAGAGTCCATTTGAAATTGTACATGGGTACAAACCTCACACACCTCTTGACCTAGTCCCTTTACCTGTCCACACTCGAGTCTCCGAGTCTGCTGAGAATTTTGCACAGCATGTAAAAGACTTGCATAAAGAAATTCATGCCAAAATAAATTTAAGTAATGAAACTTATAAGAAGTTGGCTGATACTCAAAGGCGAGTCAAATCTTTTGTTGAGGGAGACTATGTGATGATTAGGTTAAGGCCTGAACGGTTTCCTCCTGGAACCGTTAGAAAGTTACATGCTAGGGGAGCTGGACCATTTAGAGTGGTAAAGAGAGTAGGATCCAATGCCTATGTGCTCGAGTTGCCTCCAGAACTAGGCATTAGCTCTACTTTCAACATTACAGACTTAGTAGAGTACAGGGAGCCAGCTGTGATTCCTAGTGAGCCTTTTGAGCCTAACCCTATCATTGAGAGTGATCCCGACCCTGTGTGTCCACCAACAAACTGGCCTGTGAGGAAAGAGCAGGTTGAAAAGATCCTGGATGATCAGGTTATCTCTACTCGTAATCGAGGATACCAAAGGTACCTGGTCCGCTGGCAAGGAAGGCCAGATTCTGATGACTCTTGGATCTCCCGAGAAGAATTACAAGAATTGGACCCAGACCTCTTGGAGAGATACCAGAGCCAACTTGAGCCTTACTCGACAGGGTCGAGTTCCTCCCACCCTGGGAGAATTGGTGCGGGCACCAGACTCAGAAGAAGACTTCAGAGCTCCATTTGGATCTCTGATTGACATTGCCCGAGAAATTAGGGTTTGTAATAAAGGTTGACCTGGTCAACCAGTTTATTTATTTTATTTATTTCTTGAGTCACCATTTAAATTTTGTTGAGTCATGTTGACTCAGTGCAAGTCCCAATGTGGTTTCAATTTGGTCCAAAATGGTGCCACATTTGTCTTCCAATCAAATCAAGGTTCAAGCAAGTGGAGGCCACACTCCAAGCCACATGCCCAGCCACACTCCGAGCACACGCCAGAGTCCAGGAGGCGCCACAGAGGCATCCCAGTGTCATGGTCCCCACATCCAAAGAAGAAAAAATCAAATTGGAGGCTACTTTAAAGGAGGCGCCCATACCTGCCTATTTTACCTAAGCAAAGAAGGAAGAAGACTTCTCTTGGAGAAGAAATCAAAGAAGGACATCCAACCTACTCCTAATTGAAGTTCAAATCAAAATCAAAGAGTTTAACTTGGAGTGGAAGAAAAGAAGAAATGCCATAAGAAGAAGAGGACTCCAAATCCAAATCCAACTCCAAAGGAGGCGCCATAAAAATTCCAAAAAAATTCCTTTATGGCCGTCCCAATTTTTTTTGAACTCTTGGTCGGCCAAGAGAGAAGATTTTCTACCTAATCTAGGGGTTGGAGGAGTTTAGTCCCACATGGAAATTTGTACAAGCTTGGAGAAAATTTTAGGTCTATATAATAGACCTCTCTTTGTAACTTTGAAAAATCAATGAAGAAAAATTATTTTTGCTATTCTCTTGTGTTGAGTAACCTAGGTTTCTCTTCTTCCGCACTATTCTAAGTGTTGAGCTCCGTGAGGGGGTAATCCGGGTTCCATTGGAGCCTTGAGGAGGTGAGAGATCTCCATCTTTATCCAAAACCCTAGGTTAGCCACTTGAAATTCCAAAACCCTAGCCGCCCTTCATTATTTTCAATCCATCAAACCCTAGCTCCATCCATCTCCCACGGCCTCTCTCTCTCTACAAGTCCAGGCCGTCCACCTTCATCCAGATCCAGTCCGGCTACTTCAGATCCAGAGCAAGTTCCAAGGAAAATCACATCAACATCCAGGAGAATCCAGTTTTCAGCAATTTCAATCTTCAAGTTCATCAACCTGGTAAATCTTTCCCTTGACTCTCTGATTCCATCAATTGTTTTTCTTCTCTTCCAGATCTTGAGTTCAGGAGAAGCCAACCCGCCAAAGGACCAGTATTGGAGGATCCATTACGAAGATATCTGAATCTGAGGATCCAACAATCTGCTCGGGAGAGTTCTTCCACCAAAATCTGTGAAGATCATTGTCTGGTTAGATAAACCATCTCTTCTCTTTATTTCTGTTCTGTTGAAAGTTCGGAGCGAAACCCTAGGTCTGGGAGTTTCTCAACCCCCAGCGATCCGTTGCTTCTGAACTACTCTGATAATTTAGTTTCCTTAAAATTGTGCTTTCAATTATCATATTAGTATCTTTCAATGTTAGGTTAACTTTTCTTTGATTTGAAGCCAACTTCTACAAACATGTAAAAACAACAAAAAAAAAATTAGTTAATCTTAATTTACTTCCGCATCGCATCCCTTTATTTGTTCTGCATCATTTTTGGTATCAGAGCCCAGTCTAGGATTTCTGATTTGCTTGCTTGCTTTGATTGTTCTCTTTTTATTTTGTCTGCTCGAAGTAGACTCCCCAGGACATCCGGTCCTAGGAACTAAGCGAGGCGCAAGCCTCCTCCTCCCATTCCACGGGGTGTTCCTAGGGCGTGTAGGGGATCCATTGGGTTATAACTTCGTAGCAGGGATTATAAACGGGGAAGACAATCTAGTTGCAGCCCGTAATTACCCTGTTGTCTGAATTATTTCTCCTTGCATAAAACTCCAAATTGCATGATATTTGCTTCGTTGAAACCACTATAATAGAACCTATTTTCCATAATTTTTCTGTAATTTATTGGTTTCGATAAAAATTCTGAGCATTAAAATACAGCAACTCTATTTTTTGTGTTCTGCAATTCAATTCTTTTTGGAGTGATCATCTCATAATTTACTTAAGGGCAATTGAGCATCTAAGATAAGGGGAGGAGTTGATTACCTCTCCTTAGCCCAAAACCACCATCCAATCATTCGAACCTAGACCTAATTTAAAATCAGTTAGACCTAAGTTGCCCTAGTGGGCTAGGGACACCAATTGGTCGGGTCTAGGCTAGTGTTGAGTCAGTTTGCCTAGTTATTCTGTGTGTGCTTAGCACTCAGTGTCTAGAACGGTGGTTCAGGGATCCATTCCCGAAGGGCTTGTGTGCTGGTCCGCCTACCTGGCCAATCACTGATTGGTGTCTAGGATTGGCAATCAGGGACCTAACACTCCCCTTACACCTGCCTGGCTGAGTCCTGAGTTACTACAGACTAGCTTGCCACCCTGATTGGGCATCTAGTTTGGACTCTAGGTCTAGTGATCCAGTAGTCGATTTAGTCTAGTCTCATTTTGTGTGCTTGCTTGAATCATCATGTCTACCAGAAACGGAGTGCCATATCAACCTGGTCAAACCCAACCTGATTTAGAGGCCATGATCAGAACTCTTACTGAAAGTATGGCTAAAATGAATCAGGATATGACAAACACTGTGGCCCAGTTTAGCGCACAAATTCATGAGGATCTTACCCAACTTAGGGACCGAGTCCAAGTACTTGAAGAACCTAGACATCGGAATTGGACTCCTGACCCCGATTTTAATGTGCCTCAACCTCACCCACATCAGGAGCCTAGAAGGCCTTTATATAGAGATCCTGAACCTAATCATAGGAGGCCTGACCCAGAGCCTGAAGATAGAGATGATAGGTTCATCAGGAACATCAAATTAGATGCACCCACTTTTGATGGTAGTCTGAACCCTAAGGTGTATTCTGATTGGGAGGGTGAGATGGATCAATACTTTGAGTGGTATGCTATGTCTGAGGAGAGGAAATACAAGTTTGCCAAGATGAAATTAGTGCGTCAAGCTAGGTTATACTGGGGGAACATTGAACTAACCACTAGGAGACGGAATGTTGAGCCCATAACCACTTGGCAGGGTATGAAAGAAAAACTGAAAGATAAATACCTACCCATTTCATACCAGCAAAACCTGTTAGACCAATGGCAAAACCTGAAACAAGGAAACCGATCTGTCTCAGACTACATAGCTACTTTTGATGAATACCTAATGAGATGTGATGTGAGTGAAGCCCACGAAGTCACTTTGTCTAGATTTAGGGCTGGACTGAGGGAAGATATCAAGAGAGAACTATTTCTAAGAGAGGTTACTGATCTAGACCAAGCCTACCAGATTGCATTGAACACTGAGAAATTTCAGAGAGGACCTATACCTTCTAGGGTTAGTGCCCCAATCCCAAGGAATGGACCTAGCCAAGTTATCCCTAGTAAACCTTTTCAGGGTACTTCTACCCCTAGGCCCATGGACAAAGGTAAGGCCCCTGACACCCAGAGAACCCCTAGTTCAAATATCACCTGTTTTAAGTGTCAGAAACCAGGTCACATTTCCAGTCAGTGTACTGCCATAGCCTGTTTCAAGTGTCATAAGGTAGGTCATGTTGCTAGCCAGTGCCCACGGAGATCCCTTTACATAGAAGAGGGAGAGAATGATAATTCCGAGCCCAGTGAGGAATTTGAAGAAGAAGTTTATGAGGCCGGAATGAATTTGGTTGAGGAGTATGAAGGAGAGGAGGAACCCAATGAATCTGACCAACTAGGAGTTGTAAGATGCATCCTATCCCAGAATCTAGTTCAAGAGGATTGGCGTAGGACTAACATCCTACAGACTTTTCTTAAATTAGGGGATAAGGTATGTAAGATCATCATAGATAGTGGGAGCTGTGTAAATGCCATCTCTACTAGCACTGTCAAGATGTTAGGCTTAATCCCAGTTCCCCATCCCAACCCCTATAAGGTTTCTTGGGTAGATTCTACCTCCATACCCATCCAGTCTAGATGTCAAGTCCAAATCCAAATGCAATCTTATCACGAAAAGATTTGGTGCGATGTTCTACCCATGGGGGTGAGCAGTATAATTCTCGGAAGACCTTGGTTGTATGATCATGATGCCACCCTCTTAGGAAAATCCAATACCTGTGTCTTTAGTTTCAATGGGAAGAAGATTACGATCCATTCCGTTCCCCCTAAGGACAAGATAACTAAAGGAGCCGGTAAGGTTAAGGAGATGAAAACTGGAGTGAACCTAATCAGTGCTAAGGATCTAGAACAAGAAACTCATAGTGGTTCACCCATCTGGATGTTGACTGCTAAGGAACTTAAAACTTCGGAACCCTCAGCGCCTCCTCAAGAAGTTAAACCTGTGTTAAAAGAATTTGAGGATGTCTTTCCCGAGGATTTGCCAGACCACCTTCCCCCTCTTAGGGATATCCAGCATGCCATAGATCTAATCCCAGGAGCGACTTTGCCCAACTTGCCCCATTACAGGATGAATCCATCTGAGCATGAAGAACTGCAAAAGCAGGTTGGAGAATTATTGAGGAAGGGGTTTATTAGAGAAAGTCTTAGCCCTTGTGCAGTCCCAGCCTTACTAACCCCAAAGAAAGATGGCACATGGAGGATGTGTGTTGACAGTCGTGCCATCAATAAAATTACAATCAAATATAGGTTTCCCATCCCTAGACTAGATGACATGCTTGATATGATGGCTGGTGCAATGGTCTTTTCTAAGATTGATCTCAAAAGCGGCTATCATCAGGTTAGGATTAGACCCGGGGATGAATGGAAAACTGCTTTCAAAACTAAGGATGGTCTTTATGAATGGGTTGTTATGCCTTTTGGGTTGTCCAATGCCCCTAGTACCTTCATGAGAATTATGACCCAGGTACTTGAGCTTTCATAGGAAAATTTGTGGTGGTCTATTTTGATGACATCCTGATCTATAGTAAGACCCCAGCAGATCACCTAGGCCACCTTAGAGCAGTCTGCCAAGTTTTGAGGAATGAGAGACTCTACGGTAATCTTAAGAAGTGTGAATTCATGACTAGTAGAGTTATCTTTCTTGGTTTTGTAGTAACCCCTGACGGCGTGGCGGCCGATCCTGAGAAAATTAGGTCCATAGTAGACTGGCCAGAGCCAACCAATGTGCATGAAGTTAGAAGTTTCCACGGCTTGGCTACCTTCTATAGGCGATTCATCAAGGGGTTTAGTACTTTAGCTGCTCCTATCACTGATTGTATTAGGAAGGGAGAATTTCATTGGACTAAGTCAGCCCATAAAGCCTTCCTAGATCTTAAGGATAAAATGACCCAGGCACCCATTCTGAGATTACCCGATTTTTCTAAAGTATTTGAGGTTGCCTGTGATGCTTCAGGTGTAGGAATAGGTGGAGTCCTAAGCCAAGAGAATCATCCCATAGCATTCTTTAGTGAAAAACTTAATGATGCTAAGCTTAGGTATTCTACCTATGATAAGGAATTTTATGCGGTGGTGCAAGCTTTGCGTTACTGGAGACATTATTTGCTACCGCAGGAATTTGTACTATTTTCGGACCATGAGGCTCTTAGATTTCTGAACTCCCAAAAGAAGCTTAACCCTAGGCATGCTAAGTGGGTAGAATATATCCAGTCCTATACTTTTGTCCTGAAACATAAGGCTGGAGTTGAGAATAAGGTAGCTGATGCCCTTAGTCGCCGATCTCTATTATTAACTTCTGTTAGAACTGAGGTCATAGGGTTTGAGCAAATCAAAGAGGAATATGAGTCTTGTCCGGATTTCACAACTGTGTATCAGGATCTAGTTCAAGGACCATCTAGTAATCACCAGGATTATACCCTTGTAGATGGTTTTTTGTTCTTCAAAAATAGGCTTTGCATCCCTAGAACTTCTCTTAGGGAATTTTTGATTTGGGAAATCCATGCTGGAGGTTTAGCCGGCCATTTTGGAAAAGACAAGACCATTCTAGCTATTGAAGACCACTTTTTCTGGCCTAGCTTGAAAAGGGATGTAGCTAATATTGTAGCTAGATGTCGAACCTGCGCTGTTGCCAAACAGCGAAAACAAAACACTGGCCTTTATACCCCACTCCCTGTCCCAGATCGTCCTTGGCAAGATGTGAGTATGGATTTTGTGTTAGGTTTACCTAAGACCCAGAGGAGACATGATTCTATCTGTGTCGTAGTCGACCGATTCTCTAAAATGGCCCACTTCTTGCCTTGTTCCCAAACCTTTGATGCGTCTAAGGTAGCCACACTTTTCTTCAATGAGATAGTTAGACTCCATGGCCTACCTAAGACAATCGTTTCAGATAGGGATGTCCGGTTCACCAGTTACTTTTGGAAGACCCTTTGGCATAAGTTAGGGACAAAACTTAAGTTTTCAACTGCCTATCATCCCCAAACTGATGGCCAAACTGAAGTAGTGAACCGTAGCCTAGGAAATCTGCTGAGATGTCTTGTTGGTGAAAACACCAGAAATTGGGATTTATACCTACCAAGGGAAGAATTTGCGTACAATGACTCGGTCAATAGGTCTACGGGTAAGAGTCCATTTGAAATTGTACATGGGTACAAACCTCACACACCTCTTGACCTAGTCCCTTTACCTGTCCACACTCGAGTCTCCGAGTCTGCTGAGAATTTTGCACAGCATGTAAAAGACTTGCATAAAGAAATTCATGCCAAAATAAATTTAAGTAATGAAACTTATAAGAAGTTGGCTGATACTCAAAGGCGAGTCAAATCTTTTGTTGAGGGAGACTATGTGATGATTAGGTTAAGGCCTGAACGGTTTCCTCCTGGAACCGTTAGAAAGTTACATGCTAGGGGAGCTGGACCATTTAGAGTGGTAAAGAGAGTAGGATCCAATGCCTATGTGCTCGAGTTGCCTCCAGAACTAGGCATTAGCTCTACTTTCAACATTACAGACTTAGTAGAGTACAGGGAGCCAGCTGTGATTCCTAGTGAGCCTTTTGAGCCTAACCCTATCATTGAGAGTGATCCCGACCCTGTGTGTCCACCAACAAACTGGCCTGTGAGGAAAGAGCAGGTTGAAAAGATCCTGGATGATCAGGTTATCTCTACTCGTAATCGAGGATACCAAAGGTACCTGGTCCGCTGGCAAGGAAGGCCAGATTCTGATGACTCTTGGATCTCCCGAGAAGAATTACAAGAATTGGACCCAGACCTCTTGGAGAGATACCAGAGCCAACTTGAGCCTTACTCGACAGGGTCGAGTTCCTCCCACCCTGGGAGAATTGGTGCGGGCACCAGACTCAGAAGAAGACTTCAGAGCTCCATTTGGATCTCTGATTGACATTGCCCGAGAAATTAGGGTTTGTAATAAAGGTTGACCTGGTCAACCAGTTTATTTATTTTATTTATTTCTTGAGTCACCATTTAAATTTTGTTGAGTCATGTTGACTCAGTGCAAGTCCCAATGTGGTTTCAATTTGGTCCAAAATGGTGCCACATTTGTCTTCCAATCAAATCAAGGTTCAAGCAAGTGGAGGCCACACTCCAAGCCACACGCCCAGCCACACTCTGAGCACACGCCAGAGTCCAGGAGGCGCCACAGAGGCATCCCAGTGTCATGGTCCCCACATCCAAAGAAGAAAAAATCAAATTGGAGGCTACTTTAAAGGAGGCGCCCATACCTGCCTATTTTACCTAAGCAAAGAAGGAAGAAGACTTCTCTTGGAGAAGAAATCAAAGAAGGACATCCAACCTACTCCTAATTGAAGTTCAAATCAAAATCAAAGAGTTTAACTTGGAGTGGAAGAAAAGAAGAAATGCCATAAGAAGAAGAGGACTCCAAATCCAAATCCAACTCCAAAGGAGGCGCCATAAAAATTCCAAAAAAATTCCTTTATGGCCGTCCCAATTTTTTTTGAACTCTTGGTCGGCCAAGAGAGAAGATTTTCTACCTAATCTAGGGGTTGGAGGAGTTTAGTCCCACATGGGAATTTGTACAAGCTTGGAGAAAATTTTAGGTCTATATAATAGACCTCTCTTTGTAACTTTGAAAAATCAATGAAGAAAAATTATTTTTGCTATTCTCTTGTGTTGAGTAACCTAGGTTTCTCTTCTTCCGCACTATTCTAAGTGTTGAGCTCCGTGAGGGGGTAATCCGGGTTCCATTGGAGCCTTGAGGAGGTGAGAGATCTCCATCTTTATCCAAAACCCTAGGTTAGTCACTTGAAATTCCAAAACCCTAGCCGCCCTTCATTATTTTCAATCCATCAAACCCTAGCTCCATCCATCTCCCACGGCCTCTCTCTCTCTACAAGTCCAGGCCGTCCACCTTCATCCAGATCCAGTCCGGCTACTTCAGATCCAGAGCAAGTTCCAAGGAAAATCACATCAACATCCAGGAGAATCCAGTTTTCAGCAATTTCAATCTTCAAGTTCATCAACCTGGTAAATCTTTCCCTTGACTCTCTGATTCCATCAATTATTTTTCTTCTCTTCCAGATCTTGAGTTCAGGAGAAGCCAACCCGCCAAAGGACCAGTATTGGAGGATCCATTACAAAGATATCTGAATCTGAGGATCCAACAATCTGCTCGGGAGAGTTCTTCCACCAAAATCTGTGAAGATCATTGTCTGGTTAGATAAACCATCTCTTCTCTTTATTTCTGTTCTGTTAAAAGTTCGGAGCGAAACCCTAGGTCTGGGAGTTTCTCAACCCCCAGCGATCCGTTGCTTCTGAACTACTCTGATAATTTAGTTTCCTTAAAATTGTGCTTTCAATTATCATATTAGTATCTTTCAATGTTAGGTTAACTTTTCTTTGATTTGAAGCCAACTTCTACAAACATATAAAAACAACAAAAAAAAATTAGTTAATCTTAATTTACTTCCACATCGCATCCCTTTATTTGTTCTGCATCAACACAGGGTTGGGTTCACTCTCAAGAGCGGGATTAGGTTCAAAAGCCTCACTGGGAATCACAGCTGGCTCCCTATACTCTACTAGGTCTGTAATGTTGAAAGTGGAGCTAATGGCTAGTTCTGGAGGTAACTCGAGCACATAGGCATTGGATCCTACTCTCTTTACCACTCTAAATGGCCCAGCTCCCCTAGCATGTAACTTTCTAACGGTTCCAGGAGGAAACCGTTCAGGCCTTAACCTAATCATTACATAGTCTCCTTCGTCAAAAGTTTTGACTCGCCTTTGAGAATCAGCCAATTTCTTATAAGTTTCATTACTTAAATTTATTTTGGCATGAATTTCTTTATGCAAGTCCTTTACATGCTATGCAAGTGCATCAAGAGACTTGTGTGTTTGGACTAATAGTGAAATCAGATCAAGTGGTGTGTGAAGCTTGTATCCTTGAACAATTTCAAAGGGGCTCTAGCCTATAGACCTATTGATCGAAACATTATATGCAAATTTAGCCCTGGGTAAATACAAATCCCAATTCCTGGTATTCTCACTCAATCAAAATCTGAGATAATGTCCTAAACTCGACTGACGATGCATTCCTAAAGAATGGACTTTATTCAAAGGAACCCTAGGTCTAAACCTAACAAACTACGGCTCTCTAGGTTTGACCTTGGGTCGGAGGATGGCATGCAGAGCATGAAAACTTATCATGGGTGCCTAGTAGGTGCCATAAGGTCTTCCAGAAGTAGGTGGCAAACCTAATAGATTCTGACACATGATTCACTCTAAAGACTTTGACAAAGTATACTTGGATGGTGTAAGAAGCATTGGAAGTCCTAGAGAAAGGGAGGAAATATGAGGTGGAGTCTCGAATTTCCTGCTGGCTAAAGGTGGTGACCTGAAGGTTTGAATGGTGATCTATGAATGTCAACTGGTCATCCTTACGAAAGGAAAAGTTTGCTACTCCCAAGAATGGATCAAGAGATGGTTCGGGGAGTACCCTAGGACATGTGATTGCAACAGTTAAGGTTTGTTCTCTAAGTAAATAATGATCCACTTTCTCAAGAAATGGATTAGAGAATGATTCATGGAAGGGCCTATGGATGATGACCTCAAGACTTGAAATTTGACCTATGGGTGAGGAAAGGTATACTCTATAGAAGGGTAGGTCAGTCATGCGAAGGAAGGGGTCTGGGGTCATAAGGAGGACTTCTACAGGACTGGGTGAATCAATCCGCTCAAGAAAAGGATGTCCAACTGAGACTACGGGAGAGACCTTAGTGGCTGAGCATGGGACAAGGTCCAATTGTAAGAGGCTTGATTCAGTCATCCTAAGGAGAGGATCTACCATAGGGTGGGCAAACTTAAACAGTTCAGTGCAAAGATCTTCAATTGGTACTTGGGGAATGACTGTCATTAGAGGGTACGAACTAATAGCTCGGGCTAACACTATGAGTTCTTCCTGGGGGTATTTGACTAAAGGAACCTGGTTCTCACAAATCTCTTGAATTTCTGAACTAGGTCCTATCACTTGGTTGCTCTCCAATGTCTCCTCAGGTAAGGAACCAATAGTATCGATGTCACATTCTTCAAGTTCTTCCCCCTCATATTCATCAACTAGACTCAAGCCAGCATCATATACTTCCTCGATGCCATCTTCAATGGGTTTCGGGTCAGTGGTAATCGGGTCAACTGATTCTAGGCTTGTCATACCTAACCTTTCTTCCTCATTGGTAGGCTTGGGTTCTCCCTCATTAATGTCATCCTTAGGATTCTTACCACTTAGCTGTGCATAAGCCAGTCCTATGCATGGGCACTGACTAGATTTATGACCTCTTTCTCCACAAAACAAATATTCTTGCGATATAGGAACCTGGGTCACACTGGGTTTCAAGCTAGTAGAGACCTTACTTGGGCATGGGTGTGGATCTAAATGGTTTGATCTAGAAGACATGGGTTGTTGAGTGACTGGTCTAGAATATTGTAAGGACCTCTCATAGACACGATCCACACTATAGATATCATGGTTAGGCTTCCTAAGGTTATGCTCGAGATCACGGTATAAGGTCCTCCTAGGCTCCTGGCATGGATGAGGTTGGGGCCTATTAAATTTTGGATCAGGGGTCCAATTTTGATGTCTACGTTTCTCAAGTACTTGGACTCGATCCCTAAGCTGGGTAAAATTCTCATGGACTTGTTCTTTACACTAGGTAACAGTAGCAGTCATATCCTGACTCAATTTGTTCATACTTTCAGTAAGAGCTCTAACCATGGCCTCTAAATCAGGCTGGGTTTGACCAGGTTGGTAGGGCACTCCATTCCGGGTAGACATGATGCAATCAAACACACAAAATGAGACTCAACTGAACGACTACGGGCTAACTAGACCTAGAGCCCAAACTAGATGTCCAATCAGAGTGGCAAGCTAGCCTGTAGTAACTCAGGACTCAGCCAGGCAGGTGTAAGGGGAGTGTTAGGTCCCTGAATGCCAATCCTAGACACCAATCAGAGATTGGCCAGGTAGGCGGACCAGCACACAAGTCCTTCGGGATGGAATCCCTGAACCACCGTTATAGACACTGAGTACAAAGCACACATAGAGTAACCAGACAAACTGACTCAACACTAGCCTTGACCCGACTTGTTGATGTCCCTAGCCCACTAGGGCAAATTAGGTCTAATCAATTTTTAGATTAAAGGATTAGTTTCGAATGAGTGGGTGGTGGTTTTGGGCTAAGGAGAGGTTATCAACTCCTCCCCTTATCTTAGATGCTCAAATGCCCTTAAGATGAATTAAGAGATGAACACTCAAAAATAATTGGATTGCAGAACACAAAAATAGAGTTGCAGTAATTTAATTCTCAGAAATCCCACGGAAACCAATAAATCACAGAAAAATTATGCAAAATAGTTTCAATTATATTGGTTTTAGAAAAATAAAAATCACCGAATTTGGAGTTACTTGCAGTGAGAAATAATTCTTGCAACAGGGTAATTACGGGCTGAAAACAGAGCACTTCCCCGTTTACAATTCTTGCTACGAAGTTATAACCCAACGGATCCCCTACACGCCCTAGGAACACCCCGTGGAATGGGAAGAGGAGGTTTGCACCTCACTTCGTTCCTAGGACCGGACATCCTGGGGAGTCTACTTCGAGCAGACAAAGTAAAAAGAGAGAGACTCAAACAAGCAATCGAAACAGAAACCCTAGACAGGGCTCTGATACCATAAGTGATGCAGCACGAAAGCTCTGATACCAAAAATGATGCAGAACGGAAGCTCTGATACAAAAAATGATGCAGAACAAAGAACAAAAAAATGTATGCGGAAGTAAATTTAGGATTAATTCCTTTTTTTTTTATATATTTCAGAAATTGGCTTTGACTCAAAGTAAAGCTAAACTAAGTTGAAGGAAACTAGGTAAGGATTGAAAGCACAATTTAGAAGAAACTAAATTATCAGAGTAGTTCAGAAGTAATGGATCGCTGGGGGTTGAGAAACTCCCAGACCTAGGGTTTCGCTCTGAACTTTCAACAGGACAGAAATAGAGAGGAGAGATGGTTTACTAACCAGACAGTGATCTTCTCAGAATTTGGATGGAAGAACTCTCTCGAGCAGATTGTTGGATCCTCGGATTCGGCTATCTTCGCAATGGATCCTCCAATACTGGTCTTGTGGTTTGGTCGGCTTCTCCTGGACTCAAGATCTGGGAAGAAGAAAAACAAGTGAGGGATTCAGAGACTCAGGGAAGGATTTACCAGTTCGAAGAACTTGAAGGCTGATGTCGCTGAGATCCGGATTCTCTTGAAGGCTGATTCGACTCCCTCTGGAAAGAACTTGGGATCTGAAGTATCCGGACTGTAGCTGGATGCTGGTGATCGGCCTGGACTTGGAGAAAATGGCCGTGAGAGGTGGAATAGGCTAGGGTTTGGTGGATTGAAGTGGATGGTGGGCGGCTAGGGTTTTGGAGTAGAAGTGGCTAACCTAGGGTTTGGGGTTTTGGAGATCTCACACCTTCTCAAAGTTCCTGGGGAGCCCGGATTTACTCCCTCACGGAGCTCAACACCTGGATGCAAGTGCGGAAAAGAGAAAACATAAAGTTTGCTCACAAAAAAATTTGGTTTCATTCATCTCATTCTTTTCAAACTTACATGGGGGTTTAATTTATAGGCCATTACAAGAGAGTAGGGTTTTACATCTTCCCATGTGGGACTAAAGGAGGGGATCTTCAAATTAGGATATCAATCCCTACTCATATGGTCGGCCAATTAATTCCAAAGTTGATTGAAGCTTCAAAAAGGAAAGTGGGTGGCGCCTCCTTGTCTTGCCCTCCAAGAAAATATTTTTTTCCTTCTATGCTTGGCCTTATCTGGAAGTGTTTGGGTGCCTCTTAACCTTGCCCTCCAAGAAAAAATTTGTTGCCTTTTATATCTGGCTTTAGTTGGAATGATTAGGGCACCTCCTAACCTTGCTTTTCAAGAGAAATCTCCTTCCTTCCATGGCTCAACCCTTTTTGGATACCTCCTTTTCTTTCTCCCCAAGTTATGGCTCCTTCTAACTTTGTTTTGAGTTTTTCTGGCAGGTAATGGGCGCCTCCTTGAATTCCTCTCCAAGAGAATTTCTTCCCTTTTATAGTTTGGTTCTTTTGGGAAGTCTTGGGCCGCCCCCTTGATTTGTGGACCCCTGGTGGATTTCTCCTCAATTGGCGCATGAAAGAGGGGAGCTACTATCTGTGGTGTGGGGACCAAAGCCTGCTGGATGGAGATGTGGCACCCCCTGGACTCAGGCGTATGGCTGGGAGTGTGGCACCCACTTGCTTGGCCTTGGGAGAAAATGTAACACCCAGGTTGAAACCCTAGTCCACTACTGAGTCAACATGACTCAATAAAATAAAATGCAGGTAATATAGACTCAAGCTAAAGTTGAGTTGATCCAGTCAACCCTTATTACAAGCCAAAAAAATCCTAATTCTTCGGGCAAGGTTAATCAGAGATCCAGATGGAGCTCTGAAGTCTTCTTCTAAGTCTGGTGCCCGCACCACTAGAGACAGGCTGGGACATGAGGGACATCATGTAGCCTATGGACAGGCTGGGACGTGATGGAGCAGCCACCAGAGATGGTTGCTATGTTAAGTTGCTGTATTTGAGGAGTTAGGATGAGCTTATAAGTTTTGGAGGTTCCTGCGTGGTTGCAGAGTATCCGAGATGGTCTCGGAGAGGTCCGCTGTGATGCAGAGGGTTCGAAGAGACAGGACTGGGTACGAGGTTTAAGTCATGCTCAGTAAGGCAGCGTTGAGAGGCTAGCCTCGGGGTTTCTTTCTATGGCATCAGGGGGACTTCAATCTTAGGTGGATCACTGGTGATGGGTGGCTTCACGGGTGGAGCAGGTTTTGACACATGTTCGGAGCGGGAGGTGCATGGAGGACCATATCCTTGCACAGATGCTAGGGGTGCAATTAGCTAGGTGGAGCAGAGAGTGCAGAGTATGTCGTGGCTCTGTGGAGATTGCGTCAGGTAGAGCTCCAGTTATAGCGAGTGCTGGGTCAAGTTCGCTAGGTTCTCTTTAAGGAAGTCCAAGAACATACTGATGCAGCTGCCAGACAGAAGGAAAGTAACAATCTGTGGTGCCAGGATACGAGCTAGGATCTTTAGCTATGGAGGTGGTCATCTCAGAGGTCTCCACGTGATATTAGTAGCTAGAGGATATTGGCAGAGGCATGGATATCTGCATAGTGCTGTCAGGACATGCAGTTATAGCAGGGTGTGCGTTGAGGACATTGCCAGGTTTGCCAAAGCTTGGGGCCACCAAGGTGGAGATTGTTGGGATTTGTGTGGTGCTCCCAAGCTTTGGAGAGACTTGGGAGACCATGGCAGGGATGCTGGAGGCGATCCCTGGGTGCTTGGAGGCGTGCCAAGCATTTCTTGGAGGTGTTCTAGGGGAGCTCGAGATCTGGGTTTGGAGATCTTGAGGTTGGAGTCAGCTCGGGCTATGGAGGAGTCAACTCCTGCAGGTTGACAACAGGATTGAGTTCTGATCGAGTCAGCTCGAGGTCTATTCGAGTTGACTCTTCTGACGAGTTTAGATCTCATGTGTTGGCCTGGGGGGAGAGAGAGTTTTGTTGGGCTGAGTCATGTTGACTCAGGGCTATATATATATCTTGTAGTAGCCGAAGTGGTACTAGAGGTCCAAGAGTTAGGCCAGAATAGAAATCCTCTTCTCCCCAAGAAACAAGAAAGCCCTCCTCTCTTTGGTTCTCTTTTCGTAGCAGCCCCATGGGGGCACACCTCTGCCACTGGGAGCGGATGGTGTGCCCCAATCCTTTTCGATGATGGATCCTTTCATGTCCATGGTAGCATCAAGTCGATCCCGGGCATTCCATGGAGTAGAGCGAGGTGTCTCGTTTCTCGACAGAGCCCACCTCAATCAAAGTTGAGCTCCCGCTCTTCTCGAGCTCCTTTGCCGGGTGGCTCCCTCGAGGTCGAGCCTACCTCGGCCAAAGTCGAGCTCCTGCTTTCTTCGAGGTCCTCCCTCGAGGTCGAGCTCACCTCGATAGAAGTAGAGCTCCCACTCTTTTTGAGCTCCTTCGCCGAGTGGCTCCCTCGAGGTCGAGCCCACCTCGGTCGAAGTCGAGTCCCTGCTCTCTTCGAGCTCCTTCATCGGGTGGCTCCCTCGGTGTCGAGCCCACATCGGCTGAAGTCGAGCTCTCGTTTGAATCCCACAGTGCCACTTTCCTCGAGCAGAGAGCCACCACCCAAGGACCAGGAAGAAGCACCTCCCAGGATGCCATGATCATCCCTGCTGCTGTTTACACTAGATAAGAAAAGGTACCCTATCCAAAGCACTGCACTTTCGATTGACCGTCTGCACCACCTGAAAGAGGAAACTGTCATGGAAGATTCAAATCCAGGGGGTGGCTGCCTCACGATCGAGGCACTGCCAGGTTTCTCGAAGAAGAGCGACCAGATGGAGAGTCAGAGAATGCGGCATAATCCTTTATCACGAATGAGGAAAGGCACCTATGCGCACGGCACGAAGCATTGCTAAACGTTGACCCTCCAGCACCGACAGAGGGGGAAGATCCCAAGGTAAGCTGCTAGGAGGGATCAGGGCAAAAAGGACTCTCCGAGGGTTCCCAAGGAAAGGTAAGCAAGTCTAACTCGAGCAAACAGGGAAGAAGGCAGTGCACAAGAGAGCAACGGTGAGACTGAGTGCTTTGGGCTACCGAAGACTCATCGGAAGGGTCTTGATGGACACAGCCACAAGGCTCGAGTTCTCCTCAGCTGCTTTTACCCCAGCTCCATTTCCTCTATTTCAAACTAAATCTCCTCCTCCGAGTGTGGAGTCCGAGCAAGGGGCCCATAGTGAAGGATCTGTTCTTCAAGATCGTCACTGACTTGATCATCGGAATGCCCCCGCCGGGATCCTCGACCCAGGTCTCGTCTATTTTGTAGGTCCGGACGTGCGTGCATGCTCCCGCGCAACGAGATCGGCATCCAAGGTCGGCTCCAGCTATAGGCCACGATTGTGTAGGTGGCAACAAATCATATGCTCACACCTCTCTTGTCCAATATTACTTCTTATAAAAAAACTTTTTGGTTCTATATTGATTTATATTTTTCTTCATGTATTCAGATGTGCTTGTTTCCCATATCTACAACCCTATCCCAAATATAAGCTTGAATTCCATTCCGACTTCTATATTTTCATGAGATATAGTGAGTTTGATTATGGATATCGATGATTGCACATGGCAATGGATAAGATCTACATCGTTCGCCTTGCTATCTTTGATGAAAAGAGATTTCTTTTTATTGAAATTTTTAGCCATAATACTGGGGCTATTAATTGCTATTGCCATCCTTTACCTCTTATGTAGGTTACACACTTGGATATGTTAACTGGTGCTGTATCTCAGCCTTCAGATTAGCCCATCAAGCATCAAGGTCACCCTTTGGCCCATGCATAGCAGGCCGACCAACATGTTAACTGCACCTCACGGCACATGACCACTTCTGAGCCACTTGCCTAGCCCAGCTTGTCCTCATCCACTTTAGGAGAGGTGGATTCTTAGGTGAGAGACACTAGTGCACCTGCAGATGCACATACTTTAGTTTATGGTGATGTATGCCAACCATTGACCTCGACGACAGTGCCATCATCTCCATCAAATCACATTATTGATGTTGTTTATACCCTATCTGATCTAGGTGATGAATAACAATAGAGGACCAGCTCAGCTACACCTACACACACCCACCCTATGATCACTCGATCACAAGATGGCACACGACGGGCCAGAATCTACAGTACACAAAAATTTGGTATGCATCCTCTTCTATGTTTGCTGGCCTGCACTTCAATGCCTTCTGAACCAACATGCTATAGTCAAGCTTCCAAGGATTCCAACTAGCATGCAGCCATGTTAGCCAAATTTGATATCCTTATATACAATAGAACATGGATGCTTAAACCTCATACTTTGCATATAAATATGGCCAGGTGTAAATCGGTTTTCAAACTTAAACAACATCCTGACAGTTCTATTGAGAGATATAACACACGGCTTGTAATGAAGGGATATAATCAACAACACAAGAATGATTTTACAGAGACATTCAATCCTATTATCAAAATTACAATAATAATACTTCTTCTAGCACTTGCCATCTCTTCTGGTTGGCCCATGAGATAGTTTGATATATCTAATACATTTTGCATGGACACTTAGAAACTATTTTTATGGAGTACTCTCTGGGTTTTGTCCATCCATAATTTTCTCAACATGTGTGTCAACTTAAAAAGTCCCTCTATGGCCTCCAGCAAGCCCCAAAGGCCTCATTTCAATGGCTTAGCAATTATATACTTCAACTTAGTTTTATAGGATCCAAAACAAATACTTCTTTATTTTATCATGTATATGGGTGCTCTTTTATTTATATTTTAATCTACATGGATGATTTAATAGTGATTGGTAGTGATGCATCTGAGATTTTCTCACTCATTGATTCTCTTAAGAATGAGTTTTTTGTTTGGGACCTTGGTTCTACTCATTTCGTTTTGGGTATAGAGATATCTCCACATCTAGATGGTTGCTTCTTATCCCAGTAGAAATACATAAAAGAAGTATTACAAAGAGCTAGTATGTTGGATGCAAGACCTATTTCAACTCCTCTGGCACTAGATTTTGATTTTAATGGACCGTCCTTACCATTTTCTGATATAATACTATATCAGATGATTGTCAGGGTACTACAATACACTATCATCATATGCCCATATCTTATTTATGTTATTAATAGATTATGCCAACACATGCATGCACCGTCGAACCTATACTGGACAGCTATGAAGCATACTTTGTGCTACCTGAAAGGTACCATAATATATAGTTTATCACTCCATCATCATTTTAGTTAAGAGCTCCATGCATTTAGTGATGGCAATTGGGCGGGATGTACACAAGATCGGCGATTCATGGGTAGTTTTGCCATCTTGGTAGAAATTTAATCTTTTGGTGCTTTAAGAAGTAGTTAAATATTGCTCGTTCAAGTGCTGAGGCCAAATATAAAGTGTTGCTAATATCATGGTGAAGCTAATTTGGATTCAATAACTTCTCAATGAGTTTGGCATTCCTCTTCGTGCCTCTCTCGTTCTTTGGTGCGATAATATTAGAGCTACTTCTTAGCTACTAATATGGTATTTTACACTCAAACAAAGTATATTGAAATTGATTATCACTTTGTGCAAGGATGGGTAGTTGCTAAGCAACTTCGGTCTCTTACATCTCCATCCATAATCAGATTGTAGGTATCTTCACAGAAGTTCTATCACGTCAATGCTTTACTCTCTTGTAATTTTTCCTTATCTATTTTCTATCTTTTCTCCCTATTCAAATTCAAAATTCAAATTTTGAATTTGAATTAATGCTAGAATATTTTTTCTTTATTTTTTTTGGTATTTTCTAGACATATATTGTATACATACCCAAAAAAAAATTCAAAAAAATCAAGTTTGTTTTGGTTATCTTATTCTATTTCTTTCAAGAATTTTGGCTATCTTATCTTATTTCTTTCACTCCAACCTATAATCTCTCCCTAGCACATAATGTTGGGTAAGACTATAAGCATGTTGGGTTAGGTTAGGGATGGGCACAACTACTCAAACCCATTCCACATTTGAATCAACTAAAAAATAAACCAAATATAATGTAATTCCCTTCAATTTACATCAGATCATATCAAATTTAATAATTTTATCAATTGATCAAAATTTTGGGATCAAATCAAGTCAAAATAATCCAAACACAAATAGTTTCTAATAGAAAATCATAATAAACATATATAAATTGATTCCTAATTATATTATAACCATATTATGTAATAAAATAATAATAAGCAACATGCCATAATCATCAAAAGTATATTCTACACAAAATTTAATTTAATTTTAATTAATAACCACAAATGATTATAACCAACATGACATATCGGCAAATTATATCATGACAAGAAGGCTAAATTTTATATTTAGGGGAGGTTCTGGCACTAATCATGAATATATAGGTTTAGGTTTTCATGTTCTGCTTCCGATTGTGATCTAAATTTAATCTAATTCTAAAACGGGTCATATTTTGAATCCAAGTCAATTCCAAATAACTTTGGTTTTGGTTAGACCAGATTAATTATAGAATAGTTTAGAGTGGAAGTAGGCCAATCCGATCTACTTGCAGACATACTCTTGAGGAGAGTTGAACTAGAAGATCAATATCTTATAAAAAATAAAGTGGTGTGCAAATTTTTTTTTTAAGATGGTAGCCCGATTGGTAGAGGCTTAGCTTCACCTTCTATCGGTCATGGGTTCGAGGCTTATTGCAGGTGACTCGATTAAATTCAGAAAATCGGCCCAGTGAAGATAACTACACCGGAATTTATCCCCCTCTCTTTTTTTTTTTTATAAAAAAATATAATAAATATAAAAAATATATTAAAATAGATGGAGCCAAGACTAAGAAAAACTGAGGTACCCATTTTGGCCTTGGAGGGACGAAAAATGGGGAAAAGCATGATCCGTGGTAATCCTACGCTCGGTCACGAGAAAAAAAAAAAAAAAAAAAAAAAAGGCGCAGCCAAGCACATGAGAAAGTTCAATTGCTTTGTTTCACTCAGACCCGCAACCTTCTTTGAGAGGAACATTCCCACAGTATTAGATATTTTGCGAAAAAAACGCACCAGGATGGTCATCAACAATTCAAGGTGTTGTCTCACCGTACCTTAACATGATCTTGATTTAATACTTTCCAAACCACAAAATATCTTATTAATAGACCTTAATTTCCTTGGTGAACATACTTTCCACGAAGCACGCACTTAAACTCTCTATTTCTCACTCTCTCACACGCACACACTCAACACTTTCACTCACTTTTTATGCATGCAGCTCCTGCCAAACTTTGGCTGTTACAACAGATGACAGCCATACATCTTTAGAATTCTTAGCCAATCCCTTACAATTAATAGACACCTTCTCGGGCCTCCTACCCAATCTACAATGACCTTATTTATAAAGTTTTATGGCTTTATGAGATCACCAAAAGCAAAAACAGAACAATTAATTTATCCCTTGGCATATTTTTCCCCATTGGCTGTGGAAGCAGATAGAACTTGATTTTTACAAAGATTTCACACTCTTTTGACATATATTTTTTTTGGATGATATCCGTCTAAGAACACAGCAACAGCTCTCGTACCATCCCTGAAGTAGTCTTTGTTCTATCCCGTGTCTAACAGCAATTCGTTAGTGTTCTTTCTTCACTCATAGTATAGCAGCATTCTTGCTTCAAGCCTCCTCTGCTTGTTGACCCTTGCGATGAAGTCCTCAACTCTCCTGTTCAATTCATCCAAGCCCTTCTCCCCCTCCTCGTCCACCTCCTCCCATCCTCCACCACCTTTTTTCTCTTCTCCCTCTTCTCCTTCTTCGGTAAAAGCCTTCTCGCATGCACCTCCTTTCTTGCTTTTCCTCGTAGATGGTCTTCTAAGGTTTGTGTTTCTGTTCATGTATTCTTCATAGATATCAGGAGGAGTCGAGGAAGACTTCGAGAACTTCGACTCACCGATGAGGAAGATTACGATGAGATTGCACACGATGAAGAGGCACCTGGGTCCAAACATGACGGCATGCAAGTTGGGAAGGAAAACAAAGAAGAAGAGCTTAAGAGAGGAGAAGATGATGGGGAGCCATAGGGGGCTAGAGAGGAATAAACCAAGAAGTACAATTGCTTCCAAGTATTGGATGAGGCTTGGCAGGAATTGCCTCCTCCTCATATACCTCTTCATGGCTCGAAGCTTCTCAATCTTGGTAGTGTCCATGTTGCCAATGGAGGCTTTGGGACTGGTATCAGAGGGGGGGTAGTTTGTGGGGGACTTCCTAGGCCATGGTGATTGTGGGTCGGGGAAGGTGTGGAGGGATGGGAGTGTTCATGGGAGTGGGAGGGAATTAGTGGAAGGATTCTCATCCGACAGAACAGAAGGCAATGCAGTAGGAAGTATAAATAGGAGGGTAAAGGAGATCACTTATGGTGGGATGCTGCCTTTTACTCTTGAAATGAGATTTTTATTGGCTAGTTGTGGGCTGTACTTTTGAAAAAGTTAAGGATGGAGGTGATCGAAGGCTTCTTTTGCTTTCTAGTTCCGCGTCGTTTTAAGCTATTGGTGCAGGACTCCCAACCAGTTTGGTTTGGAATGGAGTCATCGAGCAAGTACCCAAAAATGGCCATGAATTGGATCTGCTGAGCCATTCATCTCACCAAACGCCGAGATGCATGAGTCCAATTCTAACATCTGTCTCGATAATTTTGGTTTTACTGATGTATTGCAAAATATTATTAATGAGATTTCATGGGGAACATTTTCGCATGTTCTATTTTTCCACATGCAATGGCGTATCACCCAAAAAGAAGAAAAGAAAAAAAAGAAAAAAACGGAATATAGAATGAAGAAAATTTTCAATTATTTATATTACTTGTTTTGGAATATTGAAGCAACGATATGGTGAAAACAATTTCTCGATAATTCATTCATTGATAAGTTTTATGCTGTTTCGTTCATGGAATAGAGGAGGATATATGTCTTGGTTCCATCTTGGTTCTGAAATTTTGCTACGAAATCTTAAGGTACCGACAACAGACTATTCTAGAATATGAATAAGTTTTCTTCGGGAAAATATTGCACAATTTCACACATGAAATTATTTGTTTCTGAAGTGGTGTAACCTAAGATAAAATGAAATTGATTATTTCCAGAACCAAATCATACAATTCTTGAAAGGAGTAGTAGTTCTTCAGATCACGAAGAACATCAATCTTTTATTTGATTACTAGAAGACTCTACATTGAAACATTCTCACCTCTGAGGAAAGCACCTCATCCTTCCTTTAATTGGTACAGTAGTAGGGAAGAAAGAAGGTTCTTTGATAGAGATTGTGAGTCCATGCTTTTGACATGAGTAGCATAGCTTTTGCATTATTGTGGGAGCAGTTGGCAAGCATGTTGATTAGAGAGGGAGGGTGTAACTTTCAAAAACATTTTAGCTATTAAGTTCCAGTAACATTTTAATTCAAAGCATACCAAATGTTATTGACTAAATGCATGATTTAATACAATATCTGTATTTTAATTTCTGAAAGAGCTTCAGAGGATGGCAAAAATCAAACTAGTTTTTTGCCTTTCCCAAAGTTTTGGTTTTCCTACAGGCATCTGGCTGGATATATTTTCCCTTGATCATGTAGTTAGAAATTCTACATTGATGTCCAAGCCAAGAGACAAAAAAAAAAAAAAAAAAAGGAGAAAGTGAAACATATATTATGCATTGGAAAATTCCCTCGAACGAATCTTCGGCACCACATAATTAGGATTCTATGAATTTTCGAAACACATCCATATACTAACTATCATAGAATAACAAGTCAGATTCTCAAATATCGTTAAGTATTCCCAAATTTTTTTTCCCATTAACCTTGCAACTTTTCCACTACAAACTTGTCTCGTCTAGAAGGAAGCATCAATTACTAATTTCCAAATTGATTAACTGAAAACATGCTCTAAGCTCTACCTTGGAAGCTGGACCCTGTTACTATAGTACTGCCAATTTCTTCCCATATGATATGAATTATGAAACACCAGAAGGAAAAGGGCACATCCACATTCTGAAACTTAAGGACTAAGCAAACATGTGGTTGAATGAGTCCAACTTTACCATCTTACTTGCTCCCACACCTTTAAAAGGGTCCAAGGTAATGGACCACAATCACTTCATTACTTCTTAGAATATGACAAACCAATGATATGAGTAGAAGCAGTCACAAAGACAACCTCAAGATGAGCTCAACAAACCTTGGCCATCCAACTTGACTTGCATGGCTATGATTTAGATCACACACTATGATCGCCTCTAGTAGACTCATGCCTGACCCCCTGGACCTCCTCAGAATACACTCAAAAGCAACAAATGGATCCGAGACCTGCAAGCAAAAGGGAGCCACCATTCTTGTTTTTTGAGTGGAGAAACTTTATTAGGTGGTGGAAGGTTGAGACCTTTAATGTGTAGTGGTAGAGTAAGTGTTGTTGTAAAGGTAGATGGAAGTGAGATAAGCATATGGTTAGTGGTATGTGAGCCCTCTTGACTCCTCTCTCTGTCACATCCCATATTCCTTCTTAATCCCAATATTCCTTCCTATCAACTTGATCCACCCTTTAGCTGGCCATTAGCTTATAAGTACCTTTGCCTTTTTTTTTTTTTGTTAAGATGACACGTTTGCCTAATTTGGGTCAAGCTTTTGGTAGGAAAAAGTCTTCCAAGATCCTCCCAAGAAGATACTAAAGATCCTGCAGACTTTCCCCTACCTTTTTTTATGTAAAAAATAATTAAGTTTATATTTGCATATAGCTAGGTTCATCCATATCCTAAGAGCTACACCTAGGGTTTTGCATGGTTATCCAGAGTTACACTGATTCACATATTTTTCCATTCACCAAACTGCACTTAAAGAGAATTTCTTTGAACATGTTCTGCATGCATTCAGAAATGTAACTCGAACCAATGATGCAAATAGAAAAGTTGAGCCAGGCAATTTTATCAATCGAGGAATTAATTTATTGACTAGATCCAAATAAATTTTCAACCATTTTGATGAGTGACTTTCTTGTTCAAACAATATGAAAATCAAAACCGGCATTGATTATTTATTTCTGGTGTGTAGTAGTTACAACTCTAAGCCTGGACCGTAACTAATGAGAGTTTTTTTTTTCTCTTCCTTTCCTTTCCCCTTAGTATTCCTGAAAACAAACAAAATGATCATTACAAATAACTTTTGAAACGGGATTTAGAAACTCAATTCTATAACTTGTGCCAGCTGGGACATGGAAATAAAACATCAAAGTGGAAGGATGAAAAAAATTGTTGGGCAAGGATGTGTTTGATGTATCTTGCACCTTCCTTTTATTAAAGAAAGGAGAGAGGAAGAACCGAGGAAACTTTGTACAAGACATTGTAGGAAAGGGATGATGTGGAATACTGGCAGTCACCCCATCATCTTTGGCATCATCATCTTGTACAGCACCAACGGTACTTGGCGTGACGCTGCCACTATTGTGGCCGGTGCGCGCATCCTCTACGAGTCCATGACGCTTATTACTCTTCCGGTTTCAACTACTACTATAGAGAAAATATTTTCAAAAATGAAGATTGTCAAGACTAGATTATGCAACAAATGTAAGATAATTTTTTTATTGATTATTTAGTCAATTATATCGATAAGGAGATATCTGAAAATTTTATGGTACATTCAATTATTAATGAATTTAATCTTATGAAACGAGATAAATATAATTTAAATAATATTTATAAAAAATATTTAAATTAATTTTAATTATTTATTAATATTTTTTATTTTTATATTTTTTTGATTTCTCTAAGGAAAGTTAGTGTGGTCCACCCTTGCTGGCAGAGATACCAGTCTAACGAGCCAACGTGTTGGAAGATTAGCAGTACAGCTAATAGGTACTTTGAGCACATGCTCATCAAAGTAAGGATGTGTCGAGGGATTTGGGTCCCCCAACTTGATGCAATGACCCCATACCAGTGATGAGTAATGACTCAGATTAGAGAAAGTGATTTGGTCTTTTGAGTGTCAACTTGTGTTTTAGATGGTACCAAATTATATGTCGTATTTTGTTGTCTGCTCTCATGCAGGTGGAAGTAGGAACACCACTACCCTTTATTTCAACTTTTTCTTTTGGTGCCAAACTTAGCATGAACTCAATATGGCACCTCAAGATTGTGTGGCAGCTCTTCAATTCATTGGGTATGGAGACTGGTCATGGTGCAAGGTTGTGTTCTTTTTCACTGGTCAGTTTAATTATTAAACGAAATCCTCTTGGAAATTATCCACAATGTTTAATAAATTTGTGTTGTTCCATATAATTTTTTTTTAATAGAGAAAGAAAGAATAGTGTTATACCTATCATCATCAAGAGAATTAAGTAAACCAGTTTTGTTCTTTGGTGTGGTTAGGAGCAAATAAGGATAACAATAGGCTATGTTCTCTTAGCATATTTCTTGGCAAGGTTAAAAGTGGATCGAAAAATGTATATTTAGATATATTTTTATATCTAAGTTTATCCCGATATAGATAAAAATTTGAATATTTAATTAATATCCATATCTATATCTATATCTATTAGAACTAAAAGTAGGGTAGGCTAGACCGGGCTATACCTCCACTCGAGCCCAGCTAGGAACTTTTTTGGGCTTCGGGCCATGCTTAGGCTTGAGAGTTTTTAAAAAACTTAAGCTCGAGCTTCACCATTGTTTGGCCAAAACTTGATTAAGCCAACCTAATTTACCAGGTTTTCATCCACACCGATTCTCTTCCCTATCTTAAAAAAAATAAAAAAATCTTTTGAGCCCCTAACCCTTACCCATCTGGCCATCTCCCTCTCTAGGGCTGCCATTGCCACATCCCCAGCCCCTGCTCCAATGCTCCATCTTCGATGGATGACTTCGTCTAAGCCAAACAGATCTTCGATGGTAACGGCGACCACAATCGATGGTAAAAAAGCCTAGGAATAGTGTCATGAAATGGATCCGATAGAAAGGATATTGAGAAATGGATCTTGAGCGCTAATGAGGTCAAGTTTGTTGACAGAAGTCGCACTTCTCTGCTAGCCTGAGTAGTGTCCTTTCTCACATAGTGTGAGTGACCGGAGGATGGCAAGGTTGAAGCAATCACACCACAGGATGGCGTAGTTAGAGGACTTGTTCATTATACATTGCAACGGACCACCAGCAAGGCATGGGCCTTCTTCTGGTGGACAGGATTAGGGGGCGATCTTGATCTTCTAGTCGATGATGCCCTACAACTTCTTGAAGATGAGTGGAGGATGGTATTTAGTAGATGCCACTGAATGATATTTAGCATCTGAAGGAGATCAAAAACTATCTGTTGCTTCCTTGTTTTCTATGAGATCAGGCTGCCAACCCAAAAAAGAAATACAATTACCTAAGGTTGACCATCAAGCTGTAGAGCAACTTGTCCAATCAGTCATAATATGCTGAAGGATGAAAATGACCTTGAGAAGAAAGTATAATGCCTTATTCAAGGGAACATTTAAGTAGCACAAAATATACAAGGTAGCATTTATATGTAGTTTTCTTAGCTGGTTCATGAGGCAGCTGAGGGTATCAACTGAGTAGACAATCTCGGGAGATGTAATAGTTAGATAAATGCCATTCAATAAGCTTACGGCCAGATAGGGTGAAGGATTAGAAAGTTGTTGGAGCAAACCCGCTCCACGGAATGTCCAGGATCCAACTTGATACCGCTATAGCGGAAAGGGAACAATTACCAGGGAAGAGATGTAGGAGAAAAAGAGAGATTGCTTTATTCATTTGGAGAAGAACCTTGTTACAACAAACAAGATAACACCCGACAGCCCTTCTAAAAATCTAGAAGCTTCTTGCCGTCCTGCACGTCTTCTCTCTTGCAGGCCTCATACCCCAAGAATCCACGTACGCCATGCACAGAGAATACCTCAACGTGCGTCCCTTCTCCAAAGCCTCGTGAAACACCATCATGGCATAAGCCCTTCACGTGATATCTCCCTCACGTGCACCTCTTTGCAGCCCAACACCATGGTCTCCCATGCAAACTCCCTCATGTGTGGTCTCCAAGAAGCCTCCATCATGGCCCTCCTTGTAATCCAGGAGTTTTCCACGGTCTGCTCGTCCATGAGGGGCGCTCCAAGCATCCATGCTCCATCTTGGAATCATGAGCCAAGCCCCATGGACCAAGGCCTTCACACTGATTTCTCCACGATCTTCACATGACCGTGAGACCCTAAAGGGGTCGGCCTCTTGAACCCTCCAACCGCATACCCGATCCTCTCATATTTATAGCACATGGGGGGCATTGAAGCCTTCTTGGATTGGGCGTCTGATCTTAAACTTCTTGTTGGACTGTAACTACCTCTTGAATCTTGTTAGGACTCAATCACATTGGTGGTTAGGACTTGTCTTGGACCAATAACAAACTGATTAGGATACCTTACATGGTTGGGCTTCCTAATTGGTTACAACCAACCAACTGGGCTAACCTCCTAACCAATTTAACAAACCTGGACACAACCCCATAATCCAATTGGGTTATGTTACAATCTCTCAAAAAACTCCCTCCAATAAATCAATGTGAGAAAACTCTCAACCCTGGGTCAAGCCCCCTGATCCAACATGACTCTGGGGCCCTCCTGAAACACCTCCAAGATAGCTTGGGACACGCCCCCAAGCTTTAGGGATCGCCTTTAGCATTCCTACCATGGTTTTCCAAGTCTTTCCAAGGTTTGAGAGCACCATACAAAACCCTACAATCTTCACCTTGGTGCCCCAAGCCTTGGCAAACCTAGCAACGTCCTCCTGCACAACCCTGCTATAACTGCATGTTCTGACAGCTCCTTGTGCGGACCTCCTTGCCTCTACCAACACCCTTCAGTTGCTAAGCTCACTTGTAGGCCTTTAGGATGACCGCCTCCATAGTTGAAGATCCTTGCTTGTATCTTGGCACCATGATTGTAGCCTTCTTTTTACCTGGTAGCTGCATCAGACTTTTTCTTGGACTTCACTAGAGAGAGCACAACGAACCCGAACCGGCACTCGCTATAACTAGAGCTCTACCTGACACCATCTTCTCAGAGCCATGCCAGTCTCTGCACACTCTTCTCCACCTGGCTAAGTGCACCCCTGGTACTCGTGCTAGGATATGGCCAGTATCCTTGCACCTCCCGCTCTGAACTCGGGTCGAATCCTGCTCCACCTGTGAAGCCACCTCTTGGGTGCTCCACCTAAAATTGAAGTTCCACTGATGCCATAGAAAGAAATCTCGAGGCCAGTCACTCAATGCTGCCTTGCTGAGCCTGCCGCTACACCTCGAACATCGTCGCTGCCTCCTCGGACCCTCTGCATCACGCGAACCTCTTTGAGACTGTTTCGGATACACTGCATCTCGCAGGCTCCTCCAAAACCAAGAGCTCATCCTAACTCTTCTGCTAACCCGGTGACTGAATCCCTGGCACTCCCTGAGACCGATCCTTGGTCTTCCTGAGCTGCCATCTCCATCAGCTCCAGTCTTCGTCCCTAGGCCAATCCCGCCATATCAAGACACTCTCGACTGTCCGATACCTCCGACGTTCCCTGAGACCGTCTCCTGTCTCCCTGAGCTGCCCCTGGCACCATCTCTGTTGATGTACCCAATCTCCCTGAGATATCCATCTCCCGAGACTCCTCTCCAACCATGCAGGATACCACCCACGTCCAGCTCCATCACGATCAAGGTAGCTGGAGTACTACCGATCACTCTCCTCCACAGTGACCAAGAACCTGGTCCACTACCAATGGAGCTACCACTCATGCTTTGAAAGATCCCCCGTATGTATCGCTCCACCTGTGCTAAACCACATATCACCCGACCTGTCAAAGCTTCTCAGCACAGGACCTGCATCTCTGCACCACCATCACGAACTCTTGCACCATTGGACCCATCATCTTCGATGTGATCCACTCTATCAGTAGACCTCTGCACTGTTCCCGATACCACGAACCTCTGTCCACCAAGGAGTGCCGAAGATGGAACCATCCTGCACGTGCTGCCCGCACACGGTCACTCACTACGATCTCCATATATCCTATCATCTGACTCCATCACCAAATCTAACCTATCTCAATATGGAGAGCTCAAAAAATGGAGTCCAACGGCGTAGACGAGGCTCAAATCGAAGTTCAATTGAGCCTGAAATCACCAAAAAACCATGAATTTCAAAGCATAGTGACTTGAATCTACCGGTCCACTGTGAACCGGCCCAAGGGCTCATGAGTGCCAAGGTGGTCCACAGCCACCATGGCTATTGGTCCATGGTAGAAACCATGGACCACAACTCCTCTGACTGCTGCCGTCGCCCCCCAATCGCCGTACCTGGACTCCGGCGACCGCCTGCGACCATGCCGCGGCTCCAGCGACTGCCCACGCGACCGTGCCATGCCCAATTGGCCTCGATCGGATCCACCAAGCCTCGTCATGCCCGGCACCGATGACCTGCGCCCTGCACCGTGCCTGCACCGCCACGGTCTCCTCGCTGCATTGCACTCGGTGAGCCTGTTGCAATGCCCCATGCCGCCCTGCACCGCCCTGCATCATGCTCGCACCGGCGAGCTCGCTGTGATGCCTCCGCACTGCTCTGCACCGTGTCCGCACCCGCACTGCCGTCTCCTCATTGCACCGCGTTCGTGCGCTACAACCGACGCCCTCGCGTCTTCTCACTCGAGCCACCCTATGTCGCCCTCGCTACCGCCATCCTGCGACCGATGCCCTGCACCGCATCTGCGCGCTGCTCCACACACTACTCCGTGCACTGCACCTTACGACCCTACATCGCCCATATCCATGCAGGATCTGAACCTTCAGATCCATGGGTTCTTCTCTCTGTTTCCAAGGAGGGCAGCGAGCCCTCACCTCTAGATCTCGGCACCTCAAGATTTGCACCACCACTGGGAGTCCTCTTTCCTTCATCCTTCATGCCACCGTATCAAGATCGGCTCTGATATCAGTTGTTGGAGCAAACACGCTCCACGGAATGCATCCAACCTGATACCGTCGTGGCAGAAAGGGAACAATTACTAGGGAAGAGATGTAGGAGAAAAAGAGAGATTGCTTTATTTTTTTGGAGAAGAACCTTGTTACAACAAACAAGATAACACTCGACAGCCCTTCTAAAAACCCAGAAGCTTCTCGCCATCCCGTATGTCTTCTCTCTTGCAGGCCTCATGCCCCAAGAATCCATATATGCCATGCACGAAAAATACCTCAACGTGCATCCCTTATCCAAAGCCTCATGAAACACCATCATGGCACAAGACCTCCACATGATATCTCCCTCACGTGCGCCTCTCTGCAGCCCAATGCCATGGTCTCCCATGCAGACTCCCTCATGTGTGGTCTCCAAGAAGCCTCCACCGTGGCCCTCCTTGTAATCCAGGAGTCTCCCACGGTCTCCACGCTCATGAGGGGCACTCCAAGCATCCACGCTCAACCTTGGAACCATGAGCCAAGCCCCACGGACCAAGGCCTTCATGCTGATTTCTCCATGGTCTTCACATGACCGTGAGACCCCAAAGGAGTCGGCCTCTTGGACCCTCCAACTGCACACCCCATCCTCTCACATTTATAGCACATGGAGGGCATTGAAGCCTTCTTGGATTGGGTGTCTGATCTTGAACTTCTTGTTGGACTGTAACTACCTCTTGAATCTTGTTAGGACTCAATCACATGGGCGGTTAGGACTTGTCTTGGACCAATAACAAACTGATTAGGACATCTCACATGGTTGGGCTTCCTAATTAGTTATAACCAACCAACTAACCAACCAATTGGGCTAACCTCCTAACCAATTTAACAAACCTGGATCCAATCCCATAACCCAATTGGGTTATGTTACAATCTCTCAAAAAACTCCTCCCAACAAATCAATGTGAGAAAACTCTCAACCCTGGGTCAAGCCCCCTGACCCAACATGACTTTGGGGCCCTCTTGGAACACCTCCAGGATAGCTTGAAACACGCCCCCAAGCTTCAGGGATCGCCTCCATGTCATGGTCTTCCAAGTCTCTCCAAGGCTTGGGAGCACCACACAAAATCCTACAAAAGTAAAGCTCCTTTCTATCAAAAATCTATCCAAATTCATTGGCACGCAAAATACAAAGAAAAGTTCCCTTGCACCAAAAATCTATGTAGATTTATTCTATTATGCATATTGTAATAATTCCATTCTAGTATTGTTGACTATTAGATTCTACAGCTTATTTGTAAATGACCGATCAATCATGGGATCTCCTTTATATATTCGATTATTTGTCATAATAGAATTTGAGCCATTGAGTCTTTAGATATGTTACATGGTATTAGAGCCTTGATCCAATCCTCCATTCATTAAAGTTTTCCTTGTTCATTTGTTTGCTTCCTTTGATATCTGTGGCTTCTAATACTAGCAATTCTTCTTCCACCATGACTCATGAATCTTTCTTACCTCCATTTATTTGATAGCCCTGACAACATCCTGGCTTCAAACCTATTGAATGGTGACAACTGTCCAACCTAGTGCAGGATAATGTTAATGGCTCACATCGCTAAGAACAAAATAAGGTTTCTCGGTGGCTTGTTTTCACTACCAGATGAATGTTCTCCTTTGCACAAAGGATAGTGCTCGGGTGTTTCAAATGCAAAAGTAGTAGGTTGTTGCAAAAAATAGAACCCTCCTCATTGCTTACCCACTCTAATCATATAATAGTCGGGGTAAAAAATCACATAATAGTTTAAAGCAGTAGTAGAGCTTATAGAAAGTAAATTCTATTTGAAGAAAGGCACAAATAACATATTTCAAAGAGGTAATGATGATGATAATGATATATCGGTATTATGGGTAATGGGTAAAAGTTCACCACTTGATAATTTAATAGATGTTGCTGCATCTTCTCCTAGATCGGGCTGGGTCGGCTGTGCTGGAGCGCTCCTCTCCCGGTCGACCTGCAACAAAGTCTCCCAAGCACCGGTGGTGCTCCGGCGGGGGACACTCCGATGCTAAAGTTAGCAGGAGCTTGAGAGCAACAGAATGGAGAAATCAAAGAGAGTAGCACACGGAGAGGGAATAGTGTACTTAGCTCAAAATGGAGTCCCCTGGGTATCTTATATAGGCGCGGAACAGTCCAAAATCTGTTAGGGGAGGGAGGCTGATAAAGATCGATCTGCCTCTAAGAGAATCTAGAGAGTGGCCACGTGGCGCCTAGATGGGACGGCATTGTGGGAGTAGCGGAGCAGTACCACTGATGTGGTAAGATTTCGTTGTAACAGAAAGAGGTTTCTGGAATTTTTTGGGTCCTGAAGTGAGTCGGTCAGACGCCGACTGGGAGGGCCAGTCGGTCATCCGAAGTGGAATGCCCGTCCAGACCTCAGTAGGAGTGGGCTGTAGGAGCGAGCCATTCGGACCTCTACCCCAGTGGGTCAGACTTTTGAAGGAGAGCTGTGGGCTGGATCCCAGCAGGAGTGGGTCATTCAGACCTTTACTCTAGTGGATCGGACTTTCGAAGAAGGGCAGTGAGCCAGTCCCAGCAGGAGTGGGTCGTTCGGACCTCTACTCCAGTGGGTCGGGCTTCCGAAGGAGAGCAGTGAGCCAGATCCTAGCAGGAGTGGGTCATTCGGACCTCTACTGCAATGGGTCGGACTTCCATTGGGGTGTGTTTGTCGGAGCTTTAGAAGAGTGGCCCGGTCGGACTGCTAAGAGGGGCCAATCCAGTCTGATGATGAGCCGGTAGGGTACAACAGTTGCCCCCCTTGCCCTTGGCCTTCAAGCAGGTCTGTAGGCTCGAAGGATGAGGGCACTACTTGGCAATAAATGTGCCAGTCCTCAAGATGATGGCGAATCTGTTTCAACGTGCTGTGGCCGGCCATCTTCTGCTCTGAATCTCCACCCTTGGACAGGTGTCAACACTGGGTTGGCGGTGGTAGGAGAGGCAGTTATTGCTAGTACAGTGCCATGATGGCTGCCAATCCTGAAACGTGCGCCCATCGAGCTCCTGACGTGATGTGAGCCACGTGGCAAGATCTGAGCAGTCAGCGCAATGTCCGGAGCGATCCATCCACCGTTGCTCTGATGATCACACGGATCATGACCAGATACGATCCGGCATGTCCCATCGGGTTCTCGTCAAGCCCAGGAGTCGCATCGTCTACCATTGGATCACGATGCTCGAGAGGTGTTGGGAAGCAGCCTCCTGGCACCTATAAAAGGGAGGGATGAATGCCTAGAGGGGCTTTTCACTATGCCCGGGTTTGGAGAGAGAGCTTCCTTCTTTCGCTGCTCTAGCCTTCATTAGGGAGTTCTCCCACTAGGTTAGTTCCATCTCCACTTCCTTCTTCTTAGCCGCCATCGGAATGGTCTTTGCTAGTCGGAGTTCCACTCGCGGGTCTAGGGAGCCAAGTCTCTACGACATTTCCACGACCATGACCAAAGATAGGGTAGAGAACCTTAGGGTCATTTATGGCATATCGACCACTTTGCACCTTACTGTTCCCAATAAGGAGGGGAGGGTGAACAGTCTGTTGAACTTGGGTGCCCTCCCACTGTATGAAAACCGCCTAAAGGCTGGCCTCCAACTCCCACTTCATAGCTTTTTTACTCAGATCTTCAATAGTTATAGGATTACTCCGACGCAGCTGACCTCGAACAGCATTTGGGTGATCCGTGGTTTCTTAGTTCTCTGTCAGAGGGCCGGAGTCGAGGCTAGGGTGTCTCTCTTTTCCAACTTCTGTCTCTTAAAGTAGGACTTCCGTAGCCAGGAGTGGTGGATGTTCAGTCCCCGCGCTGGTCAGAAGATACTAGGGGGACTTCCACCGGTCATTCATGGATGGAAGTCCTGATACTTCTTTGTAGATAGTTTAGAACCCTGGGGTTTTGAGCCGGCGTGGAGAGAGCCAAGGCCGAAAGTAGTAGATGGAAGGAAAATTCTGAGGGCCGACGAGGCTGACTTTAATAAGCTGGACGAGGATGACCCAGTATCTGTGAGAGATCTACTCTGGGAGGATCTTCATTCGGCTGGGATCAGCCAACACCGACACTTGGGTAGGATAGAAACCCACACTGAGTTAATTTTATCTTCCTCTGTCGGCTTTGTCTTTACTAACTTTGCTTTTACCTTCTTGTAGGCGGCAAAATGAAGCTCGACCGATCGATTATCTTGGCATTGGCGACCCAAAGGAGGGCCGTGCGGACTACGGAGCCGGTGCCTCAGAAGCCCAAAAGATAGTGGGCGGAGGAGTCGGCGTCTGAAAGGTCGACGAAGAAGCGGGCGGAGGAACTGACCATCACCGTCTTCTCCATTGATTCTGGAGATGACAACGTGCCACTGGTGGAGAAACTAGCCGGGAAACACACGGAGCGCTCTTCTTCGATCGGTCAGTCGATCGCTCGAATCGCAGAAGGGCAAGCATAACAGTCCTCTAGGGAGATAGCTCCAATCTCCCCGCTCCTCAAGCTGATGGAGGAAAATCCCCTGGAAGTCGAAGGGAAGGTAGGAACAGAAGAAGAGGAGGCTGATAGGGGACAAGCTGTCGATGTCAGCGATGACGCGCGCGAGATGGAGCACGCCATTCGCCAAGCCGAGCAGGTCAGGAACTTGCTCATGAGGGCCATTGAGGGAATCGACTGGAGTGATTCGGGCTAGTGATCGGTGAATGAGGCTGCCAGGAGCCATTCCACCATATGATGGGGGTAAGTTGTCTGCATCCGATCTCTCAACTTTAGTTCATGGGATACTGACTGTGTTATCACTTACAGTTGCTTCAGGATATGCTGTTGATGGACGACGACCTGGGTGCATTGATGGGTCTGAAGGAGCACTCAGCCAAGAAGGTCGAGATAGCCGAAGCAGCGAGGGATGCCGCGGAAGTGGCATTGACAGCCATCAGGGTGGAGTTGTCCGTCTTACGTGCAGCCGAAGAAGAGCACTCTGCCCTTCAGGCCGAGGCAGATGCTCAAAAGAATCAGGTCGTAGATTTGCTGTCTTAGCGGGACATCCTAGCTGCCAAGCTGAAGAACAAAAGGTAGAGGATAAAATCCCTGGCCCGTCGGGTGGCCGAAGAGACCGCACGCCTTTATGAGTCCGAGCAGAGCTCAGGGGTCACCAGGCCGTAGCCGAGAGATACAAGGGGCTGCTAAAGAAGTCCCAAGAGGTTATGAAGACGGCGGCCGAAGTGGCTGTAAGAGAGTACAAGAAATCTGAGAGCTTTGAAGCCAAGATGAACGAGGCCGGTTCGTACAGCTATGACTATGGATATGAAGACTGCCTGGAGAAGGTCGGCGCCACCTTCTCGGAGTTTGATCTCTCATCTCTGCGACTACCAGAGCGAGCGAAAGAGGGAGGGTCGAAGGAGAGGCGGTTCCATCTAACAGAGAGGCCGAGCCTCGTAATGAAGTCGGCACAGAGGAGCTTGGATCGGATGCCCAAGCCGAAGCCAAAGCAGATGTGGCAGATATCCCTGCGGGCACCCTAGCCGAACCAAAGGGGACCGAAGTTGAAGCTAAAGTCCCAACTGCATTGGACGGAGCCGAGGCAGAGGAGATAATTGATGTAACTTCGACAGGTCAGACCTAGATCGGTTGTAAAGGTCTAACCTCTTCTTTTTGTACTGACCTTTTTATATATATAATAGAACTCCTTTGTCATATCTTCTTTGTCTGAATGTGCATGTGGTTGGTTGGACTGACCATAGCTTCTTTCCTTTGAAAATATTTCTAAGTATCGCTAGTCGGTTTGATAGAAATGCAAGGAGTAGTTACCAAACAGTAGCCTGATGTAGATTTCTAACTTAGAAATCTTTTTAAGTGTGGGTCCTTCGGCTTGAGGTAGGATGTTGGTCCGTCGGCTCGTCCGAAGTTGAGGGTGTCTTTTGGACAGCAGCTTAATCCGAACTAAGATACTTGAGGAATTTCTCCCAAGTGTTAATTCGTCGGGTTGTCCGGATGGGAATTTCTCCCAAGAGTTGGGCTGCCCTATAGCCTCTACTGACCGGAGTTGGACTTTCGGAGTGGGCTGCCCTAGAGCCTTTACTGACCAAAGTCAGACTTTTCGGAGTTGGGCTACCCTAGAGCCTCTGTCGACTGTAGTCAAACTTTCGGAGTTAGGCTGCCATAGAGCCTCTACCGACCAGAGTCAGACTTTTGGAGTTGGGCTGCCCTAGAGCCTCTACCAACCAGAGTCGGGCTTTCGGAGTTGGGCTACCCTAGAGCCTTTGCCGACCGAAGTCGGACTTTCAGAGTTGGGCTGCCCTAGAGCCTTTACCGACCAGAGTTGGACTTTTGGAGTTGGGTTGCCCTAGAGCCTTTGCCGACCAGAGTCGGACTTTCAGAGTTGGGCTGCCCTAGAGCCTTTGCCGACCAGAGTCAGACTTTTTAAAGTTGGACTGTCCTAGAGCCTCTGTCGACCGGAGTCGGACTTTCAGAGTTGGTTCATAGAAAAAGTTGTAGACTTTATTGATAGTACTTATGGAGATTGTCTACATTCCATGGATGTGCTATCTGCTGTTCATCCAAATGTTCGAGTTGGTAGGTTCCAGCTTGAATTACTTGAACGACTTGATAAGGGCCTTCCCAATTTGGGGAGAGTTTCCCCTGCTCAGTCGGTCTTGAAATTTTGGACCTCCACAAGACCAGATCTCCAACTTGGAAAGTTCGCGACTTGACCCATGAGTTGTAATACTTTCCCATCTTCTGTTGGTAGGTCACCATCTTTAAGCTTGTTCGTAGTCTGGTTTCTTCAAGTAGGTCCAGGTCAGCCCTCCGTTGCTCAGAGTTAGTTGGCTTGGCATAGTGGTCAATCCGTAGGGATTGCAAAGAGATCTCAACAGGGATGACGGCTTCACTTCCGTAAGTTAGGTTGAATGGAGTCTCCCCGGTCGCCATTCGGGTAGTCATCCAATAGGCCCAAAGTACTGAATGGAGTTCTTCTACCCAAAGACTTCGAGCTTTATTCAGTCGGGCCTTCAGTCCATGTAGGATTATCCGATTTGTGACTTCAGCCTCTCCATTGGACTATGGATGGCCGACCGAGGTGAGCCGATAAGAGATGTGATATTGCTAGCAAAAGTCTCAAAATTTTGGGTTGTCGAACTGCCTTCCATTATCGATGATGCTTGTCTGCAGGATGCCGAATCAGAAGATGATGCAGTTTCGAGCAAAGCTTTTTGCCTTGGCCTCAGTGATTTGTGCCAGTGGTTCGGCCTCCACCTACTTGGTGAAGTAATCAATGGCCACAATAAGAAATTTGTACTGGCCGGATGCGGGAGGGAAGGGTCCTAGTATGTCCATTCCCCACTATGCAAATGGCCAAGGCACGGTAAGCGAAGTCAGCTGGCTGGTCGGCCTCCTTTGGATATTAGAGTACCTCTAACACGCATCGCACCTTCGGACGAAGTCCGACGCATCCTTCTGGATTGTAGGCCAACAGTATCCCTGTTGGATTATCTTGTATGCTAGGGATCTTCCTTCGAGGTGGTCACCACAGACGCCCTCATGCACTTCTTTGAGTGTATAGTCCGCATCAGTCGGCCCCGAACACTTTAGCAACAGCTGTGAGAATGACTGCTTGTAAAGGATGCCATCAAGGATGACCTACTTAGAGGCTGTCCAGCGCACATGCTTGGCCTCGATCGGGTCTTCAGGGAGAGTCCCCTTGGTCAAGAATGAGAGAATTGGGTCCATCCATGAGGCTTCCTGTTCAACTTGGTGGACCTCAACCAGCTCTTCATTAATACTTGGGTGCTACAGGTGCTCTACGAAAGTTTGGTTGGAGGTGTTGGTAACCGTCGTAGCCAATCATGACAAAGCATCCACCCGGGAGTTCTACAGTCATGGTATATGGAGAATTTTGAAGAATTTAAACCGGGAGATGAGACTTTGTACCTTGTTCAAGTACTTGGCCAGGGTTGAATCCTTTGCTTCGAATTCACCCTTCACCTGATTGCCCACTAGCTGTGAGTCAGAGAAGACCTTGATTCGAGTGATTCCCAGTTCATTGGCAATCCTCAGTCCCGCGAGAAGGGCTTTGTATTCCACCTGGTTATTTGACACCTGAAGTGAAAAATGCAATGCATACTCCAAGCTTTCTCTGTCTGGGTCGGCTAAGATCAGGCCAGCTTCGCAGCCAGCAAGGTTGGATGCTCCATCCACATAAAGGGTCCAGGCAGGTTCATCTTCATCGATGGGGTCGGCTCCAGGTGCTTCAGCCATTTGAAAGGACGCTCCCTGCTTCTAGGTGCACTCTGCAATGAAGTCAGCAATCACCTTGGCCTTCAAAGCAGATCGAGACTGGAAAGAGATGTTGAACTCATCAAGTTTAACGGCCCATTTGGTGAGTCAACTGAATGTGTCCGGACTCTGAAGGATCGCCTTAAGAGGTTGGTCGGTCATATCATGATTGGATGTGCTTGGAAGTATGGTCGAAGTCACTTGGCCGCTATGACCAAGGAATAGACCAGCTTCTATATTTTAGGGTACCTTGTTTCGGCATCATGGAGGACTTTACTGATGTAATAGATGGGCTTCTACTGGCCATCCTCTCTAATCCACACGAGGACGGAGCTGACCGCCTCGTCCGACACCGATAGGTAGAGATACGAAAGCTCCCCCTCCATCGGCTTGACCAGCAATGGGGGATTTTTCAAATAATTTTTCAAGGCTTCAAAAGCTGACCGACATTCGTCGGTCCAGATAAAATGATCTGACCGGTGCAGGGTCTTAAAAAATGGTAATGATTTCTCAGCCGACCGAGAAATGAAATGGCTGAGAGAAGCTATCCGGCCAGTTAGCTCTTGCACCTGCTTCTTATTGGTCGGATGTCCCATTTCAATAACAGCCCGGATCTTGTCGAGGTTGACTTTAATCCCTCTCTGTGTGACCAAGAAGTCGAGGAACTTGCCGGAAGTCACCGTGAAAGTACACTTGGTAGGATTCATCTTCATCCGACGGCGCCTTAATGCGTCAAAGGATTCCTGCAAGTCCTTGATGTGGTCGGCCTTGTGAAGGCTATTGACTATCATATCATCTACATACGCCTCAATGTTTCTCCCAAGCTGCCCCTCGAAGACTCGGTTGATTAGCCTTTGGAAAGTGGCGCCGCATTCTTAAGGCCGAAGGGCATCATCCTGTAATAGTACAGGCCTTTATCAGTGACAAAGGCAGTCTTCTCCTCATCCTCCGGGTGCATCTTGATCTAGTTATAGCCAGAGAAAGCATCCATAAAGCTAAGAAGCTGATGGCCGGCCATAGCATCCACCAGCTGATCGATCTTTGGTAGGGGGAAGTTATTCTTCGGACAGGCCTTGTTAAGGTCGGTGTAGTCCATGCAGATCCTCCACTTTTTGTTAGCCTTTTTCATAATAACAACATTTGCTAGCCACTCAGGGTAATGGACTTCCCTGATGAAGCCAGCATCAGAAAGCTTCTTTACCTCTTCGTCAATGGCTCTTTGTCTTTCAGCCGCAAAGCTTCTCTTTTTCTGTCGGACAGGCTTGTAGGTCAGATCCATCTTAAGCTGGTGAGTGATGACCTCCGATGGAATACCTGGCATGTCTAACACCGACCAAGCAAAGACGTCGGCGTTACTCCTCAGGAAGCCGATCAGCTCTGACTTGATGTCCTCGCTGAGAGAGCTTTTGATTTGGAGGACTTTGGTAGGGTCATTCTCCCGAAAGGGGACAAACAGGATTCTTTCATCTGGCTGACCACGACTGTTGGCTTCAGTCCTTAGGTCGAGCTGTTCTAGAATAAGACGGCCTTGCGACTATTGGTTCAGAATAGTTAAACATTATCTGGCCATCCGACGGTCTCCCCTCATAACTTTGACCCCGTTCTTGGTTGGAAACTTCGCCAATAGATGGTAACTAGATACAATGGCCCAAAATTTGTTGAGGGCCGGTCAGCCCAGAATGGCATTATAAGTCGAGGTCGTATGGATGACCACAAAGTTGATGGGGAGAGTTTTCTGGTAAGGCTCCGTCCCAATGGTCACGGGCATGGTTATTTCCCCTTCAACTCTGACGGAGTTTCCCCCGAAGCCTGTCAACGGTATGGGGGATCCTTGTAGCATTGTTCTAGACAGATTCTCCTCATAAAAGCATCATACAATAATACCTCTGTAGAGCTTCCATTATCTATAAGAATCCTTTTTACATCGTAGTTGGCAATCACTACCGACACGACTACAGGATCATTTTTAAAAACATGGGCCTCCAGGAGGTCTTCGTCAAAGAAGGTGATTGTATTGGAACCCCTCGACCTATTGACAATGTCTTGGTCATTTTCATACCTCCAGTCGGACCGTCGATGCAGCATGCCGACATCTCCACCAGCCACTGGTTAGGAAGTTCCACCTCCTCTGGAGGGTTTCTGACAGTTGAGGCTTCGGCCCAATCCAGACGGGGTCGGACGTACTTATGTAGGTACCTCCTCCGGATGAGGTCTTCAATGGTGTCCTTCAATTGTAGGCACTCTTCGATGCTGTGCCCATGGTCCTTATGGAACTGGCAGAATTTATCTCTGTTCCTGGATGCAGGGGGGCCCCTCATTGGACAAGGCCTTTGTAGAAAGGTCTCGTTCTCGATCTCCAGGAGGATCTTCTCCCTTGGAAGGGAGATGAGCGCATAGGTCTCGAACCTCCTGGGAAAGTCCTTCGGCTTTGGACTCCAGTGTTGGGCCGACCGGTTGCTATCATTGGGGGGTTGAACTTTGGGAGCCTTATCGCTCCACTTCTTGGGGGCCGGCCTCCCCTCCACCTGGTGCCGGCTCGTCGCTTATTCCTTTGCCAGGGCATATTTCTGCGCTCTGGCTAGTAGCTCAGCGTAGCTCATCGGAAACCTCTTGTCTAGGAAGAAAGTGAGCCTGGATGAGCGGAGCCCTCTTTTGAAGGCCGACATAGCTACCGCCTCGTTCAAATCTAGGACCTCCATGGCCGCTAAGTTGAAACGGGCCATGTAGTCCTGGAGGGTCTCTTCCTCCTTTTGCGTCACGAGAAAGAGGCAGTCGATGTTCCTCGGGGTCCGACTGGAGGTCCTGAAATGGAAGAGAAAAAGATTTTTGAGCTGAGAGAAAGAGTGGATCGTACCTGGCCGAATGGTGGAGAATCACATCATGGTGGCCTTCTTAAGGGTGGCAGGGAAGACGATGCAGTGGAGGGCATCGACATGCCCTGTACCATCATGTGGGTCTTGTAGGTGCCCGGATGGTCTAGCAGATCGGTGGTGGCATCGTAGGGATCCACCTAGGGAATTTTGAAGTGACGGGGAATCATCTCTGCTAGAATCTCGTCGGAGAAAGGCGGGCGGGAGTCATATACCTGCCCCCCTTTGGCTTTCTGCCGATGAACAATCTCGGTGATGTGCTCCTCCATGCACAAAATCTTGCTGGTGTAGTCTCTCGGGAGTTTGGCAGGAGGCTGAGCGCCAGCAGGGATGGACTCGGTGTAGGAGGGTGAGGCGGACCTCACCCTCTTGCTGTCGACATGAGCTCCCAAGGTCCTCCGGGGCTCCGGAACAACGTGGGAGAGAGGCGGAGGGATTTCCCGAGGTTGGTTCCCCTCGACGTCCGGTAGATGGTTAGTGCAGGATGTAGAAGATGGCTGCTGCCGGTTGTCGGCCACCTCTTGGAAAAGCTGAACCGCAGTGGTGAAAGTGTCAATTTGGTTCAGCAATATTCGGAATTGCTGCAGTCCCAGAGTGATAGTGGGCTTGGCGACAGTAGTGGTGGCGGCGGCGTCGTTTTCCATGGGAGGTCCCTTGAACCAAGATGGGGAATGACCTCTTCTAATAGAGGTGTTTTGAGTTCTCCTCTTCTCCATCGCCCGACCTCTCTAGTTGATTCCTCCTTTTTAGAGTAGAAGAGCGAGAGCAGTCACGCCCTTCTTCTAGCTCCAATTTGTTGCCGTGTCTTCTCCTGGACCGGGCTGGGTCGGTTGTGCTGGAGCGCTCCTCTCCCGGTCGACCTGCAACAAAGTCCCCCAAGCGCCGGTGGTGCTTCAACGGGGTGCACTCCGATGCTAAAGTTAGCAGGAGCTTGAGAGCAGCAGAATGGAGAAATCAAAAAGAGTAGCACACAGAGAGGAAAGAGTGTACTTAGCTCAAAATGGAGTCCCCCGGGTACCTTATATAGGCGTGGAACAGTCCAAAATCTGTTAGGGGAGGGAGGCCGATAAAAACTGATATGCCCCTAAGAGAATCTGGAGAGTGGCCATGTGGCGCCAGGATGGGGCAGCATCATGGGAGTAGTGGAGCAGTACTACTGATGTGGCAGGATTCCGTTGTAATAGAAAGAGGTTTATGAAATTTTTTGGATCCTGAAGTGAGTCGGTCGGACGTTGACCAGGAGTGCCAGTCGGTCGTTCAAAGTGGAATGCCCATCTAGACCTCAGCAGGAGTGGGCTGCAGGAGCAAGCCGTTCGGACCTCTGTCCCAGTAGGTCGGACTTCTGAAGGAGAGTAGTGGGCCGGATCCCAGCAGGAGTGGGTCATTCAGACCTCTACTTTAGTGGGTCGGACTTTCGAAGAAGGGCAGTGAGCCAGTCCTAGCAGGAGTTGGTCGTTCGGACCTCTACTCCAGTGGGTCGGGCTTCCGAAGGAGAGCAGTGAGCCAGATCCTAGCAGGAGTGGGTCATTCGGACCTCTACTGCAGTGGGTCGGACTTCCATTGGGGTGTGTCCGTCGGAGCTTTAGAAGAGCGGCCCGGTCGGACCGCTAAGAGGGGCCGGTCCAGTCTGATGATGAGCCGGTAGGGTACAACAACATAATTTGAAGGGATATATTTTAAAGGACTCAACAGAGTTCATATGATCAATTATTGCCAAGTGTATGACTCAAGGATTTGAATGTGAGTCAGAAGAAGGCTTACAAGCCAAATTAGTAGAAGGTGAGGTTTTATCATCGGAGAGTAAAACAAGCAAATGCTGGTATTGATCCTAAGTATGAGGTAGTGCCACATAAGTTGATGCTGTTGGACTTTCAAGAGGATGTGTTGTAGTTGCATTAGTATTTTTCTTGGGATAGCCATTTAAAACATAAACTGAGCATGAGTGTGGCCTATTTTTTGCAATTTTCACAATGAGGTCGTTGATGATATGACCTCGAACAAGCATGGAGGAAAAGCATTCTAGTGTAGTTGCTATAGGACTGGTAACATCAGCAAGAAGGGTTTGCTCCATAGCAGCCACGATAGAGGCATCAAGGGTAGGTGAGATTTATATAGTCTTTTGATGCTCCTCTTAGAAGATTAAAGAGTGCCATAATAATTGAAAACAAATAGTCCATAAGGAGGATTTGGCTATGCATGGGGGGATAGAACTCATTCCAATTTTTAAAAAAATTCATCATCCATTCCTACTGCTATTCGGTATACAATTTCATGCCACCACACGAGCATGTTGGAGGCATAGTGTGTGCGTGTGTGTGTGTGTATATATATATATATATATATATATATATATAAGTTGTCCCAAAATGCCTTAAGATGGTTATAATAGACAGCCACAAATTGCTGGACTTGCTGGAAATTGATAATTGACTAGTGATGTTGATAAATCTGTGGAATGGCATGCTACCTAGAGCAGAATGACATGCTGATCCAAGATCCAAACAAACACATACAAAAAAAAAAGACAAAAAATTTTGCAAGAAAAAGAATGGAGATTGATAAAATTTTTATTAGAAAAATTGAACCATACAAAAGATTTTTTCATGCCCCATGAAGGAGATATCTCTAATCTCTTTCTCTTGCATAAACTTTCATATATAAAAGAGATACCAAATGTTCCTTTGAATAGAGTTCATATGGATAGGAGTTAGATTCCTACTTGAACTAAAAAAATAGAATTCGCTAAGATACAAACTCTAGACCAAATAAAGTAACTCTAGAAATAGAGGTCTATTTGGAATATGACATACAAGAAATCACTAAGGTCCTAAAGATATTAAAACTAATGATGTCATTAAAATAAAATCCTAATTAAGTGCAGTAGGACTTAGTAATGATCAATCTTAACACTCTATCATTGTAAAGTCTATACTGATAATATTAAATTTGTCGATGTCATAAAATGCTATGGTAGCCATCGCAATAGTAATAATAACATATAAGGACTTGTCAAACAAACAATTAAATAGCTAAACTCTTTTAATGGCTCGAATAATAATTCTTTTCCTGGATTGTCCTTTTGATGTATATGTTGACATTGATGATATCCTGCAATACATTTTTTCGGTACTATCTCCATGACCACGATACCAGGATTCTATTTAGCATCTAGCTTATCTCAATTAATATCATGTTGCCAATTATAATAACTATAAGCATTGACCATTACCGGCTTGAAGTTTAGAATAGCTTCAAAACTAATTAATATATTAAAAATATTATTGACTATCAAGGTACAACAAGAATTATCTCCACCAAGTATATCTTCATATTGTTTGATTTCTAAGGCTATATAAAAATTAGTCAACTCTTCATCCTCATAACTGACAAATCTCCATGATAAATATCCATATCTTGCATAGCTTTAGCATAAGACTCCTCTATATGATTTGATTTCTCAATACGATTCTCCATAGCTAAATCAACTATAGTATCCTTTGACTCTTTCTGAGCTATTTTAGAATTAATATATTCTTTAGTTATAATCTTTTCTAAACTTGATACAATATCCACTTGATCAAACTCCTTTTGCTCTAGATTTTTTATGGACTTGATTGATTTTCAAGCTGATCATCATGCTCTAAGTCTTTAAAAGTTGATTCAATCTCGAATTGATCAAGCTCCCCCAATGTCAAATCTTCATCTTTGAACCAATTATATTCTTCTTTTAGATCTTTAGAAAAGCCTGAAGCTAGAATCCACTATTTAGGTATTTTTTGTTTAGTATATTTCACGTTGTTAGAATTTGAGTAGATGGTTGCAAGAATATCCCATGCTTTATTTAGCTCCTTTATATCCTAAATATGAAGATAATCTTTTCATTAATAGAAATTTGAATAATCCACATCACCTTTTTGGATTTCAAATTCTACCTTCTTCTCACAATCTCACCATTGAGAATATCTGATAGCATGGTTGTTAATTTATCCTGGATATTTTGTAAATCATGTACTTCCAAATAGGCCCTAACAAGATCCTTTCAACAAGGATAACATTTATTATTCAACTTATGATGAGAAGTGATAGTAGTAAAAATAGCATTATTGGTGTTGATAAGATTAGGCATTTTATAACTAAACCTATTAATAGAGATGGCAATAGCATTGGCTATGATAATTCACCTCTTAAATTACTAAACAAGAGTCCACATGCTTGCATAACTATAAAATGAATTACTGGGAGCTCTTCAACCACACTAAGCTATGAATATAGGAACACCAACAATTGAATTGCCTCTCTAAAAAAATTATGCTTTGAATAAATTTGATCAAAGCTGCAAATTGCTTGACCACTCTCCAAGCTTATGACTTTAATATCATATAGAGCTACAAATACATAAGCTATCAATCTCAAGATCTTACCTTTAATTTCACATGGAATGGCATGCTTCCTATAGCAAAATGACATGCTAGCCCAAGATCCAAACAAATACCAAAAAAGAAGGAATTGGAAAAGAAATGTTGGAAGAAGAAAACAATTGGAAAGAGATAAAACTTTTATTAAAAACACTGAACTATGCAAAAGATTTCCTTATGCCTTACCAAGGAGAAACCTCTAATCTCTGTCTCTTCGATAATCTTATATAGATAAAAAAAAGATACCGAAGGTCTCTTTAAATAGAGTTTATATAGGTGGGAGTTAGACTCCTATCTAAACCAAAAAAATAAAATCCACTAAGACACAAACTCTAAACAAAATAAAGTAACTCTAGAACTAGAGATCTATTTGAAATAAGATACATAACAAAATAATTAAGGTCCTCAAGATATTAAAATTAATGATCTCCTAAAAATAAAATCCTAATTAAAGTAGGACTTGGCAATGAATCTCAACAATCTTAACATTATTATATTGAGGAAACTTGTCAGGAAGATTATTGGTGCTGAAATTCATCGAGCACCGGAAGAAGGGCTAGAGTAGATGGTGCAGGTCGAGCTTTGGAAAGTAGTACCTACAAAAAAATTCCACCGGGGGAAGCCCCAGTGATGGCACTTTGATGCTCAAGTCAATGTCGATACCAGCAGCATGCGGATGCGAGTGAGAGAGCTTGCATACCTCTAGGAAACTCGTATGCAATCCCTCTTATAGATGGAGAGCCAAGGGCATTCTGGGCAAGACTAAGATCCTATCGGATATGGTGAAAGACAGTAGGGCCTTCCACATGTTGCTGGGGATATTTTGCTAGTAGAGGGCATCTTGTCTCCTTAAATGTATTTTTGTCACTAGTCCAAGGTAGGCCATGCTTCATTCAATGATGGCCCGAGTTACGGGGCATTTAGGCATGCCCATCATTTTTGCTGAGATCTTGCAATGATTTGGTGATTTTAGGATATGACTGAGAGCCTTGCCAGGTGGCATAAGAAGCTGTAATGAGTATCACAGTGCTAGGTTTTAGGGGCTTAGAGTAGATATATTGCTAATGCTATACCGGCCAGAGCATTCTTGATATGGCCTAGCCATGCTGAGGGGCTTGCTGCTGAGAGCCTTTCGATTAGCACATGCCCGAGGGCTTCTGGCCGAGCACCTTAGGAACGATCGGTGGGGCTCAGTAATATCTTTCATTCATAGGAGTCGATTGCTATCGATACTTGCCTGACTTCTGGCCAAGTACCTTAGGAGCAGTCGGTGGGGATTGTCGATACCTTCTAGGCATAGGAGTCAATCGCTATCGATACTTATCTAAGAATTTTTGGTCAAGCACTTTAGGGGCAGTCATCGGGCTTGCTGATACCTTCCAGGCATAGGAGTCAACCTCTATTGTTACCTGTCTAAGGGCTTTCGGTCAAGTGCCTTAGGGAAGGTCGGTGGGGCTTGCTGATATCTTCCAAGCATAGGAGTTGATCATTGTTGATATTCGCCCAAGGACTTTTGGCCAAGCACCTTAGGGGCAGTCGGCAGGGCTTGCTAATACCTTTCAGGCATAGGAGTCGATCGCTATCGATACTTGTCCAAGGACTTCTGGCCGAGCATCTTAGGAGCTATCGGTAGGGCTCACTAATACCTTTCAAACATAGGAGTCGACTGTTATTGATACTCGCCCAAGGGCTTCTGGTCGAGCACCTTAGGGGCAGTCAACGGGGCTCACTGATCTCTTCAGGCATAGGAGTCGATTGCTATTGATACTTGTCCAAGGGCTTGTGGTCGAGTACCTTAGGAATGGTTAGCGGGACTCGTTGATATCAACCTTCTAGGCATAGGAGTCAACTGTTGTCAATACTCGCCTAAGGGCTTCTAGCTAATGGAGTGCTTATGCTGCAATGGATCCCATGTTCTTGGTCTGACTATACATTCCACCAATAGATATCTCATTCTTCTTTATCCTGGCTTCAGCCTGATCATGGAAGTACCCTAGAAAAAGGAGAATCGGGGGTATGGAAACCATTAATTTGGAGGTGCACTATCTTTGAGGTGGATCCGATGGGATAGTGTAATGATTCACCTCATCTTATTCTTTTTGATGGTACTTTGTGGAGCGAGCTGCATTTACTCCAAGTGACTCGTGATAGCCAGGTGTAATGAGACCCTGCCATGTCATAATGGACGAGCCTTCAAAGCCATTTGGGATCACTTGCCTTATTTGAAAGGACAACTTTGCCTTTTCGTGGCTTCTTCCATGTTCTAGAGATTGAACTTCTCTTTCTAGGATCTCTGGTTATCATCTCCAGTCCCAATCACCGGTCTGCTTCATGTTCTTCATAATTTTCTTTGGAGGGTTTGCTACCTTTGGTCTTATGCTCCATCCAAGTTTTAGGTTGGCTTTCTTTCCCTTGTAGCCATTTTCTTTTCTTTGTTGGACTCGAAGTAGATGTTGAGCCCTGAAGACCTTAGGAAGGGGAAGTCATATGGGGCACTAGGAAGGAGGGGTCAAAGGACTCCAATGTCTTGTGGAAAGGATGTGCTATGCCAGCCACTGCTAGTCAGGAGGCATATTCATCTTTGATGGACGAGGAGGACCTATCTGTCATTTGATTAGTATACTACATCCTAGATGACTTTGAACTAGAGTTGCCAAGTCTGGGTGCTCAAGCCAACGACTCATCTCCTGGTTGTCTAGGAGTATAGAAGGTGATGAGGACATCATCCATCATGGATTCTGGTGCATACCCTTGATTTTATTTTTTTATCTTGGTGTATGGGGATTGGACATATTAATTTAATTTTATTGTTTTGTATCTAGCTCATTCATAAATCTTAGAGCATGAAACTGGATTAGTCTGGAGTCTATTTTAGATCAGTCTCATTATTGTAGATTATTTGAGTCCTAGTATTTTGGTTAATTTGGTCTCCAATTTATTGGAAGGTCCTAGTATTTTGGTCTCTAATTTGTTGAGGATTATAGTCTATTTAAAGTAGCCTTGTTAATGGAGTAAAGCAATTGACGAAGTGAATAAAATTATTGGGTTTTCCCGACTCCCTCCTCTCTTGTATTCTCTCTTCTTCTTCCTTCCTCCTCTTCTCCTCTTCTCTTCTCGTTCTCCTCTCTTCCTCTTTCCCTTGTATTTCTCTTTTCCCCATCTCTTTCCCCTACTTTCCTAGGTGATCCAAAGAATTAAAATCACCGAACCCCTTTGTTAGTAGTTTCAAGCTCCCATGGCCACCCACCACAGTCACCATCAATCGCTCGTCTCCTATGCTACTGACACCATCTGCCTCAACTCCCTTGATTTTCTGCACCACCCATGCCTGATCGCTGCCTCCCTCCCATCTGGAGAGATCCATGATCGAACCCCACCAACCATTTGTGAGCAACCACCAGGCCTCTCATTCCATTTTTCACAATCGCCAGCCACCATCAAGCCTTTCTGCCACCCCTACCATCTCTAGTGATTGAATCCTACACCGAAACTGCCTGTCTCCTTCCCACAGCCACTGCCAATCCCTGGAACAAGGATGACCGAGCTGTATCCTACCATCATGTGACCTCCTTGTGCCATTGCGATCAATCATGCCCTGCTGAGCCATCCGAACTTGCTATCCTTCACTCTGGCGAAGACCTCCCTCATGATCGCTAACAAGCCATAGTCGGCTTCCTCCTCCAAAGCCCCCTCCCTTGTTCGGCATGATTGTGAAAGCACCCAAAGGACATGAAAGCAAAGTCTGTTATGCTTGCTGACTTCAAGCTGATTGAAAAAAAGGAGCAAAAAGAAAAGAACTTGGGTTTATTTAACTAGTTCCACTACGTTGATCTTCGTGTATCTTGACCATATGGTTGTAAATGCACGTGCATGATCAAAGAGTTCGCATGCAATCAGAGCAAATCCAGAATCTCGCATGTACTTCTAGTTTTGGATTTATTAGGTTGAATTGAACTTTGTTCTTATTTAGGAAATTCTTGATTGCCATTATTTTATGATGGTATTCTAAGTCTAAGGACTCTACCGGACTCGCCATTTAGTCAAGATCACAACCCTACTTGGTCAATGCTTCCTCTTCTAGATTTGACCATGATCAAGTTAGTGAGCCCCCTTTCCACTTAAATATATTTAATTGATATTGGTAGCGAGCATAATTCTTTAATTTTATTAGATTTATATATTAATTACTTGTGATGAGCCTAACCTTATGGATAGTTTCTCAATTATCCACAATCCTATTCTTAAGATCTAGGATTTTCTTATTAGTGCCTATGGTTATTTTTTTTAATTGATTATAGCTTAATCCCTTCTATAATTATAAAAAAATAAGCTACTTTCGATTTATAGTTTCAGCCTGCTAACAAATAAAATGAAAAAAATCTACATTAGTTTGATCTTTTCATCCCTAGATCAGGTCATCTCACATTAACTTTAAATTGGTATCAAAGCCTGGCTTAGTTTAGGTTTGGTATATTTACATTTGAAAAAAAAACTCATTTTCAGTATATTCAGCATCCTGCATATCCTGTGCACCCTTTAGTATTTTGAAAGTCTCATCCATAAAAAAATTCAAAAATTATAAAAATTACTTCATTGGAAAATAGATTCATAACCTAATATTTTTACGGTTGCAAATTCCTGAAAATGCTTTAAAATCCATGCCAGTTTAGTCTTGAAATTTTCAACTTCTATTCTAGAATTTTACAACCAGTGGTTTTGGACAACCTCTATTCAAACCCTAAGTCCCATTCCTAGGAGTGTCAAAAAATTATAAAATTGGTGTATCTAGGAACTAGACTTGAATTAAAAAAATTTCATATATAAAATTTATGAAACTACTTTAGGATTCATGCTAGTTTGATCTAGAACCTCTGACTATACATGCAAAAATCTGCAACCTGCAGAACTACATAGCACTTGTTCTTTTGACAATTCCTATTAATAGCGTTGTCAAAAAATTATAAAATTTATAGATCTGAAAACTAGATTAAAAAAAAAAGATAACTATGTTTTTCAATTTTAAAATAAAATTTTAGATTGGTACTAGATTTCTCTGAAAAATTGGTCACTGCACCTTGAATATTCAATTTAGAGCTTGTTGTGACCTTTGTATGACCACCAGGTTAGGAGTAAAATACTATTTCGAATCCTTAGAGCTAGATAGTAAGATAGATCCTAACCAAATAGATGCATCCCTTCAAGTCCGTATTAAAAAAATTGATAATCTAACTATCCTTTATCAAGACTATAGATTAAGAATAAAAAATTTGGAAGAAAACCGAACCAATAATGTCCAAATTAGGAATACTCCTAGGCCCATAGCATAACAAGAGATCCAAAATTTTAATAGGGATAGAAATTGAGTGATTCGACATCAACAAGATTTTGTTAAGGATGAACGAATTTTGCATAGTGTTAAGGTTGAAGCCCCAAGTTTTGTGGATCGATTATATTCCAAAGAGTATATTGATTGGGAATCTAACATGGACCACTATTTTGAGTGGTATGATATATCCAAAGAAAGGAAAATCAGGTTTGCTAAAATGAGATTATTAAGTTAGGCTAAAATGTATTGGAGTAATATTGAGTGATTAGCCATGCATGGAAGTCATGAACCTATTAGGACCTGTGTTGAAATGAAAGATAGACTTTGTGAAAAGTACTGACCCGCATCCTACCACCAATGTCTCCTTGATCAGTGGCTACGACTGACCCAAGGTAATAGGCCTTTTAGTGAATACATCTCTAAATTTGATGAATACCTTATGAGGTGTAATGTAACTGAAGATCCCTCTATCACTTTATCTCAGTTTCGAGCTGGATTAATAGATGATATTCAGAGTGAACTATTTATGCGAGAGGTTTATAGTCTAGAGCAGGCTTACTAATCAGCTCAGGATTATAAAAGATTTCATGGGACATTAGCTACCCTTCAAACTGAATTTCAAAACCCTGGAATCTTGGGCCTAGATCCAGTAATAATCATACGTCTACTAGTTGTTCTTCACAAATAGCACCATCATATAGGAAGGATGACAAAGGAAAAGCTATTTCAAGAGAGGTTCCCCAAACTAGTGTTCCAAGATTCAATGTTTTAAGTATAATGAGCTAGGTCACTATGCATGTCAATGTCCCTCAAAGCTTTATATATAGAAGAGCTCGAAGAAGAAAATATTAAAGATGAACCAGAGGGAGAAATTTATATTACTGATATGAAGTTAACAAACACCAATGAAGAGTATGATACTACCTAAGAGGAACCTGAACCATTGCTTACATCAGAAAATAGACTTGGAGTGGTTAGGTATGTACTCACCTAGCCTAAAGTAGGTGAAGATTGGCATCGAGCCTCTATTTTTCAAACCTTTATTAGTCAAGGTGATAAGGTATGTAAAGTAATTATTGATAGCAATAGTTGCATCAGTACAATTTTTACTAATACATTAAAATGTTTAGGTTTAACACCTATAGACCATTCGAGTCCATATAAAATTACCTGGATAGACACATCATCAATACCAATTAGGCACAGATATCTGGTACCTATCAAGTTCCAATTATATCAGGATAAAGTTTGGTGTGATGTCATGCCCATGAAAATTGGAAGTATTATACTGGGAAAATCTTGGTTGTTTGACTAGGATACAACACTCTATGGTCGATTAAACTCATGTACTTTTGAGAACAAAAAAAAGAATATTACTATATATTCTTCAGCTCCTAGAGTTATTAAAAGGAATGGAGTTAATGATAAAAAGGATGACAAGCTTAGTAAGAGCCTACACTTAATTAGTACTAAAGAAATTAAAAGGGAATTGAATGAAGGTTCTTTGATATGGATCTTAGCAGTTAAGGAAGTTAATAGTGAGAACCAAAAGTAATATCCCTAGGAGGTACTATCCCTCTTTGAAGAATTTAAAGATGTGTTCCCTAAGGACCTCCCAGATTATTTACCACCGATGCATGACATTCAGCATGCAATTGATCTTGTTCTGGGAGCTACCCTACCAAATCTTCTTCATTATCAATTAAACCCTACTGAACATGCAGAGTTGCAATATGATGGGGACCGAGAGTTTATTTTATTTTATTCGAGTCCATTAGTACTGTGTCACTTGAGTCAAAGTGAGCCAATTGAGTCCTGTAATAAAGTGGAACATGTGAGTCCAGTTGAGTCTTTGAGTTAGTCTAGTCTTGTACAAGAGGAGAGTCCACAGACCAGGAGATTTACCAGGCCCCCCCAACAAGAGCTGGCCTTTATGCACCTGGGCCCTTTCATGCTGCCAAGCCCACAAGAGAGAGCTTCAGTCCAAGACAAAGGCCCACTGTTGACCAGGCCCACCAGGATTTCTTGGCCCACAAGTCAGGGTTTCTTAGCTCTCAAGTCATGTACCCTGGGGTGAATCTATAAATACCGCCCCTCCCCTCTTGTATGAAGTATCTTTTTTCCTATGAATATAAATTAAAGTTATTTTGATCTGAGTTTTGAGTTTTTCTCCGAATTGAAGTGGGTGTGATGCCCTGGTTCCTTGTTCTTGAGTGCAAACCCTAATCCTTGGTGACTTCTATGCTCGCCAGCGATCCACCGCTTCCCCATCCCGCATCAACTTGGTATCAGAGCCCAGTGGATTAGGGTTTTTCTTATTCCTCCCCGACTTCATCTCCGTCTTCCTTGTTCCATCACCACGATCACAGATCCACCATTGTCTTCCACCTGTGAAGCCCCTCCGCCCCTTCCTCCACTCTCCACTGTCTGACCTGCGAGCAAAATTCCTATTTCCACCCAGCTCCACTGGGAACTCCCAATCAACAGCCTGACCGCCAACGCCCCAGGTCTGCCCGATGTCATTCCGGCTCCCTGCTGCCGTGATGCCCGACGCCGCCAGATCGGAGTGCGATGCTTGTCCCACTGGATCTTCGACCACCGGCTAGTCCTCACCCTCACTGACGCCATCAAGCCCTCCACCCGATCTTCATCGTTGCCTCCCTCTCCGATCTCTCCACCCTACTCTCATCCCTTGGCCTCTCCTATGGCTCCATTGTCTTCCTCTCCTACTCTGGTACCTCTCATTCCTCCACCCCTCCCCCTTCCCCCCCTGTCAGCTCCTTTGGCCGCAAGATGACCATGGACGACCTCATCGCCTGCCAGATCTGCATCTCCCGTTAGGAAACCCCCTATTGTTCCGCTGCCTCCTTCGACTGCGATGTTGCCCACGCCTTCTAGCTCTACATCTCTGAGACCCACGTCTTCGCTGTCAAGCACGGCGGCTTCCTCTATGGCCGTGTCATCGACAACGACACCGTCGCCGTCGACTTCATCTACGAGACCCCCCAACAGGGTACCGAGGAGGCTCTTGCCCTCCTTTGTGACCCCGATGGGGAGGCCCTCGTCGAGGCTATCACCGCCAGCCTTGGCTTGCACCGCGCCGGCTTCATCTTCATGCAGGCCATTGGTCGGAAGGGCGGTATGGGGGAATACACGATGTTCGGCTGAGAGGTGCTGCAGGCAACCGAGATCTTCCTGTGCTGGAGCCTCACCCTCACATCGCCCCTGTGCCATCCACCACAATCATCTCCCAGAGACATCATCTTCGCCCCAACGCTGCCGCCGACGAACACCCACCAGACTGCCCTCCGAAACCTCCCCTGTTCCAGCCTTTGGATCGTGGAGAAGAAGGAAATCCACAGCAAAATCATGAACGCAACATCGTTCCCTGTTGCCGACTTTAGTGCATGGTTTCTGGAGCAGCATGGTTTCTAAAGCAGCATGGATTTCAGCACCGCATAGCTTCCAGAGTTGCACAATTTTTAGAGCAGAGATGAAAAAAATAAAAAAAAGGAAAAAAAGAAAAGAAGTTGAAAAAAAATTAAAAAAAAAGGGTGAACCCAGCATCGGAGTTTTTTTTTTTGGTTTCGGTTCCATCAAACCCCCGCTAAGCCTATGATGTGGGATGACTCTAAGATTGCTAAACATGCATGAAAATAGTAAACTAATTTTTTTAGTAATTTTTATAATTTTATTTGCATGTTAGATTTCCAAAATAAAGTAAGAACTAGCGGAAAGACTAGCAATGCAAAGAATCATCATATCACAGGCAAACTCATGCAAAATAATAAATTCTAGGATCCGAGAATTGAGAAACTCCAGAATTAGGATAGCTTATCTTCATCAAATCAAAATTAAAAGAAGGGAAGGATGTTACCAATCAGTGATTTGAAGAACTTCCGATGAAGAGATCACAAAACACTCTGATTGGAGTCTGGATGATGAAGTTCAGTTCCCTTGATAGATGGCTGATTTGGATGGTTCAGGAGGCAAGGAAAGCCTCCTCTGGGGAGGTGAAATACCTCGAGGATCCTACAAAATGTCAAGGGTCAATCAAAACAGCAAGTAAGAAAAAGAAAGGAAACTAGGTTTAGAAGGAATCAGGTTAGGGTTTAGAAGCTGGGCTGTTCGAAGCTTGTTGAAGATCTCCTTGCTTGGCGGCCTAGGGCACTCCTTCTTGGACGTGTGAAGGCTTGGATGGCAGTGAGTTAGGGCATGGAAAGATGCTAGGGCAGCAAGGAATTCGGCCAAGCACAAGAACACAAACCAAAGAACCAAAAAAAATAAAGTAACACAAGCTCGCAAGCTCAAATAAATTTCATGAGGGTTTTGATATCATGAATAAAAATTGATTACAAGAGGGGGAGGGGTGGGGTGTTTATAGAGTTCCCATGCCCTCTAACTAGGGTTACACACTTGGGTTACAAGTCCTCTCCAAACTAGGTTAGAAAAATAAATCTTAAAACAATTAGGAACATAAGTCCTAGCTAGGTTAGGATTTGACCTAGTCTTCTCCTCTAGGGTTACACACTTGGGTTACAAGTCCTCTCCTAACTAGGTTAGAAAAATAAATCTTAAAACAATTAGGAACATAAGTCCTAGCTAGGTTAGGATTTGACCTAGTCTTCTCCTTCTCCCTTCATGCTTTGACTATTCCACTCAAGGACACCCCTTGGACTTGGTCAACACCTCAAGGATGCCTAGGGTGGCATGTTGGGCCTCTAGGAGCAGCAAGGGTTCGGCCCAAAGGGGCTTGGGTGCATGGGTTTGGGCCTTTGGAAGCTGGGGTGGCCTGGTAGCCCGGTAGCAGGAATATTCCATGGAATCTTGCTTTTTTAGGGCTTGGGCTTGGCACCTGGGCTTGATTTTCTTGGGCTGGGATGCAGGTGGACCTCTGGAATCATGGATGCCTTGTTTTAGGAATATTCTTTGGCATCTGGGAAGGAATCTGGGCATCTGGAGGACATCTGGAAAGAATCAGGATTTCTGGAAGCATCTTAGATCCTGGGTTGTCACACAAAATCCAATGGGCTGATGTAGTGGCCTCTGACTCCTGGATGTTGCCTAGTGAAACTCCAAAGTAGGGTGACCTCCTCTCTTGTATAAAAACTATGCTCATACTGGACTCATAATTGATGTACAGGACTCAAAATACTGACTTGGTTAAGCGTTGAGATAAATCAACTAACCTCAACTTATTACAGGACTCAATCTTAATTGATTACAAAATTTTCAAAACTTTGACACATGACTAATCAAACCATATGGGATCCAGGGATCTGTGTCTGATCCTAGTGTCCCCACCAATTCTCCCGGGATGGGAGGAACTCGACCCCGTCGAGTATGGGTCAATTTGGTTCAAGGAGGGTCTAGGTTGAGGCGCTGTAGATCCGCACCAGCATTCTACAAGTCCTCATATTCTGGCTGACCTTGCCACTAGACCAAATACCACTGACAGTCTCTATCCTGGGCACCGATAACTCGATCATCCGGGGCTCTTTCAATCGTTTCCTCACCATAAGGCCAAATTATATATGGTCACTCTAGGATGGGTTCTCTCTCAAAGAACGGGAGTGGCTCAAGGGGCTCGCTGGGTATCACTGCTGGCTCCCTAGACTTTACAAAGTCTGAGATGATGAAAGTGGAGCTAATACCTAAATCAGGTGATATCTCAGGCACATAGGCATTGGGCCCATTACTATTCATTATTTTAGATGGGCCAGCTTCGCGAGAAAAAAATTCTTTAACAGTCACATATTCCTCTGCATAAAATTCTTTATCTTTCTTTTGGAAATTAGCCAAGTTATTATTTAGTTCATTAATTATGTTCAGCTCTTGACTAATTTCATGATGCATATGCTGTGTAGAGGTTAATGCAGGTATAGACATGTGATTCAAGGCTGTGAATTTATTAGACTCAACTAATACCTAATAGACTTGACTAGACATCCCTATCAAAGGACATTTTATTGGACTCTAAGGGACAAAACCTAACAGACTATAGACTCATTAGGTTTGACCCTCGCATGACATGCACATGAAAACTTACTATGTACTTTTAGTAAATGCCAAAGGATATGCAAGAAGTATGATGCAAACCTAACATGTGCGAGGAATGAATGCAACATGCAAACCTCTACATGATGCAGGTGAGTGGTTAAAGAAATATAAGAAAACTCAAGAAAAAGCAAAAAATATGAGGTGGATTCGGGGTTAGTCTGGCAGGAAAAGGGTTCGAGATTGATTGGATAGAATGGAATGCAAGAAGGTGTGTCAGGAATTAGTCCTAGTCTAATGAGGTTTACCTTATGGGGTTGATGGGTAACTACAGGATTTATAGTATGGAAGAATGGATCACTAATCTCAGGGAAGAGATCGTCAATGGGAACCATAGGATGGGATTCTTGCTGAGGGTACTGGTAAGCCAAATCCTTAATAAAGTTATATGTTTTAAGAAATTTAGGACTAGGCTCTATAATTGGGTCCTCTTTTAAAGTTTCCTCAGGTGGTGCTCTACTAATAGGATATGGGTTCTCTTCTTCTACTTGCTCTTCCATTATTGCCTGGGTGTGATCTGGGCCATCTAACTCTGGGTCGACTACTATGTGGGTATGGTCAGGGTCAACTGATTCTAGGGTGGCTTCTACCTGGGTATCTTTTGATTCAACTAGCTCTAAGTCTTCTATGGGGAACTCCTCTTCTTCCTCCTCATACTTGCCCACTAAGCTTGGGTCAGCCTCATATATTTCCTCTTCAAGATCATCTTGGTGAACCAATGAGGTGGTAAGAGGGGTTTGGCTACTGGAAAATTGACTAGAGTTTGGGGTAACAGGGGTGGGTAAACTAAGGGTTATGGGTTTAAAAGTTACAGGTTTAAAGGTTATGGGTTCAAATCTAGGGTTATCAATCCTATAGGGTTCAGGTTGACTGAGGGATAGTGGGTTACTACTAGGTTCATATCTAGGGACTATGGGATCCTGGGGTCTATGGGTCTTGCCTAGGGTTCCTACTTGATAATCTAATGGATCAAAACTAGGGATTGCTTGATTACTTGATTGGATCAGTTGGTCAAATATTTTATTCCTTCGGTCAAACCTATGGTTTATTCGGGCAAGCTGGGCTTGGGTTTTGGTATTGGCTTGGTTCATTTGGGTAGTTAATTGGGCAACCATCTGGTCATTCATGGCTTTTATGAAAGACTCAAAATTAGGATCCATGGTTAGGTTTAGTTAGGGTTTAGACTTTTGATATTGGGTCCCTAGTCTAGTGGTCATGCACAAATCAAATAATCAAATGAAATGATGCAACCAAGCATGCAAAAGAGAAAGAAAAAGGATAGTACAATCTAGGGTTTCCTAGACCTTGAGTCAAAACTAAATGAGTCAGCTCAACTTTCACTTAACCCAGCAGCTAATCCTTCCTCTAGCCAGGTAGAGGGTGGGAGTGTGGGAGGCCCCCCTGCTTTCGTAGGGACCCAATTAAAAATCACAACACCACTTAGGTTGTTTGACTCTGGACCCTCAGCCTTAGATACCAGATTTTAGTAATAGCCACAAGATTAAATGCACTAGTTGGCCCACACAATTCGGACCTGACCTGTTGATGTCTCCTAGTCCACTAGGGAAAATTAGGTCTAATTGATTTTAATTAGGCTTCGGTTAGTATGATGATGGGGGTTTTGGGCCCAGGACAGGTGATGAAATCCTGTCCTGATTTGAGATAGAGAATTGCCCTTAAGATTAGGTTAAGAATGATGGTAATCGATGGCCCTGATGCAATCTAAAACAATCAGTAAAATAAAAATACTTTATGAATATTTTATGCCATTACAAATTAGGTTTAAGTTGATTAGGTTAGCTATCAAGTAGGCTTGGGATTGGGGTGTGTGGAAGTTGATTAAGTTAGGTTTAGTTAAGATGCAGAATATTGCAGAAATCAGAGAATTAGGGTTTCAATCGAAGCAGAGTTTGACATAGATCCCAATGTATAAAAAAATCAAAATAAATTTAGAACAGAGGATGGACAGTATGATAATTCCTACCAAGTTTCATGTAGAACAAAAATCATATGATGATGCAAACCTAGGGTTTTCTGGACTGCTGAAGAAATTATCAGAATTCTATTAGGGTTTCTAATATGCCAAATTTTAAAGATTTAGGGTTTCAGTAAAAATAATTAAAAATTTTTATAATTACTAAGACATAACAGAGGACATGCAGTGTAAATTTAATAAAAAAATAAAATGTTTAAGATGCCTAAATAAAATAAAACCTAGACACCTAATGTAGTGGACAGGATGCTGAAATTAGGGTTTGTGAATGCAAAGCAGACAAAAACTATCATAAATCTGCTCTGATACCAAACTGATGCAGGATGACTCTAAGATTGCTAAACAAGCATGAAATAGTAAACTAATTTTTTTAGTAATTTTTATAAATTTATTTGCAGGCTAGATTTCTAAAATAAAGTAAGAACTAGCGGAAAGACTAGCAATGCAAAAATTCATCATATTGCAGGCAAACTCATGCAAAATAATAAATTCCAGTACCCGAGAATTGAGAAACTCCCGGATTAGGATAGCTTATCTTTGTCAAATCAGAAATTAAAAGAAGGGAAGAATGTTACCAATTAGCGATTTGAAGAACTTTCGATGAAGAGATCACACAGCACTCTGATTGGAGTCTGGATGATGAAGTTCGGTTTCCTTGATTAGATGGCTGATTTGGATGGTTCCGGAGGTAAGGAAAGCCTCCTCTAGGGAGGTGAAACACCTCGAGGATCCTGTAAAATGTCAAGGGTCAATCAAAACAGCAAGTAAGAAAAAGAAAGGAAACTAGGTTTAGAAGGAATCGGTTAGGATTTAGAAGCTGGGCTGTTTGAAGCTTGTTGAAGATCTCCTTGCTTGGTGGCCTAGGGTACTCCTTCTTGGATGTGTGAACGCTTGGATGGCAGTGAGTTAGGGCATGGAAGGATGCTAGGGTATCAAGGAATTCGGTCAAGCACAAGAATACAAACCCAAGAACCAAAAAAAACAAAGTAACACAAGCTCACAAGCTCAAATAAATTTCACCAGGATTTTGATATCATGAATAAAAATTGATTACAAGAGGGGGAGGGGTGGGGTATTTATAGAGTTCCCATGCCCTCTAACTAGGGTTACACACTTAGGTTACAAGTCCTCTTTTAACTAGATTAGAAAAATAAATCTTAAAACAATTAGGAATATAAGTCCCAACTAGGTTAGGATTTGACCTAGTCTTCTCCTTCTCCCTTCATGCTTTGACTATTCCACTCAAGGACACCCCTTGGACTTGGTCAACACCTTAAGGATGCCTTGGGTGGTGTGTTGGGCCTTTAGGAGCAGAAAGGGTCCGGCCCAAAGGGGCTTGGGTGCATGGGTTTGGGCCTCTGGAAGCTGGGGTGGCCTGGTAGCCTGGTAGCAGGAATATTCCATGGAATCTTGCTTTTTTAGGGCTTGGGCTTGGCACTTGGGCTTGGTTTCCTTGGGATGGGATGCAAGTGGACCTTTAGAATCATGGATGCCTTGGTTTAGGAATATGCTTTGGCATCTGGAGAGGAATCTGGGCATCTAGAGGACATCTAGAAAGAATTAGGGTTTCTGGAAGCATCTTGGATCCTGGGTTGTCACACAAAATCCAATTGGCTGATGTAGTGGCCTCTGACTCCTGGATGTTGCCTGGTGGAACTCCAAAGTAGGGTGACCTCTTCTCTTGTATAAAAATTGGGCTCATACTGGACTCATAATTGATGTACAGGACTCAAAATACTGACTTGGTTGAGCGTTGAGACAAATCAACAAACCTCAACTTATTATAGGACTCAATCTTAATTGATTACAAAATTTTCAAAACTTTGACATATGACTAATTAAACCATATGGGATCTAGGGATCTATGTCTGATCGGGAGGAACTCCCTATCTTCGCCATCGAGAATCCCATGGCCAGAATTGGTGAGAACCATCGCCCAAGCCATTGGACTCCTCTCCCTGCTGTTCAGTCTTTCCCTGCTACCCGTCACCATTCATGGCAGCTCCTCCTTATTCCCTATCTAGCATCTACATCACCAGGTTGGTCCGAACTGCAAGGATTGTAGAGCATCGCCGAGATTCGTTCAAGCCTAAGAGATGGCTTTGTGAACTATTTGGTTGGAGCTCTAGCGAGGCTGTTGGATATCATTGGAGATCAGGTCAACCCTAATTTACTATGGATCCCTAAGTTTGAGTCCCTTTTTCATGATTCAAATTTTATCTTTAAGTCTAATAATCTGGCTGTGTTAGCCATTTGAGTCCTGTATTTGGATCTTGAATTTTGTTTTCAGGCCTTGTTACACTTGAGTCCTGTATTTAGAGTCGACTCACATAATTAGGGTTTATGAGTCAAGTTTTTGGATATGTTTGGTTTAGTTGAGCTTAGTTATCCAATCAGCTCATGTTGAGCAAATTTTGAGTCCTATGAGTTCTGTAAGTTTTATGTTGAGTCTAGTCCAGTTAAGTTGAAGTGAGTCCTGTAATAAGTTGAGCATTTTAACCAATCCAATTAAGTTGTATAGGTCTAGTACAAGTTTGTGTTACAAGTCCGTGTCAAGTACCAGTTTCATACAAGAAGAGGATCACCAAAGTAGAAGCCTATGAAGTCTCTCCACATAATGATTCTAGGCATATTCTTCTTCAAGGCATCCCAGCCCAGAAGATCTTCAAGTCCAAAAGCCATGGCACCCCAGGTTTTCACAAATCCACTTCTAAGTTGGTGCCCAGGAGTTCCAGCCCACTAGGGGACATGCACCAAAGCCCAGCGCCAAACCTTGGAGGCCGCCCAAGACTAAGCCCATGCACCCATTGCTGCCCAAAATCCAAGACCAAGAGAGGATGGCATCCAAGCCCAAGTGAAGCACATTTGACCAAGTCCAAAAGAGGGAGAAGTACAATTCTAACAAGGAGATCAAGTTTAATTTCTATTCAAATTGTATACTTCTAGTTCTAAGCAAATTTGTAATCCCTCTCCCACTCAACTTTGTAATTCTATCATAACAAGGAGAGGACATGGGAATATCTATAAATACGCCACCCCTCAACCCTCTTGTAACTAATGATCAATTATTATGAATTGTCATGAATGAATTTCTCTTGAGTTTTTCTCAAAATTTTGAGTGAATCTCTGTGTGATTAAGGGTATCTGTGTGATCCCTCCAGGTATCTGTATGATCCCTATGCCCTACCTCCAAGCTGCCATCCTTCTTCATCCCTTGGCCACCTTCTTCAAATCTCTTCTCCTTCTTCTTCTTTCAGCAATCTAACCCTTTTCTTCCTTGTTTTCTAACCCATGTTAGGTGATTTGTAGGTCCCTCAGAGTTCATGAATCCAAGGATTTCATCTGACCAGCTTTTGAATCACCGGATTGAAAGTCGCAAATCCGCAGGGTCGATAGCTTTGTTTTCCAGGCCGCATCCGGGAGCGACGAGCAAACTCTTCATGGATCGATCTACAAATCTATGCTAGGTACACCCTCTAGACTTCTCTAGTAGCAGTATTGCAGAAGAGCTAGTCCTAACCAGGGCTTCTCAGCCTTGGCGGTCCTATTTCTTCACTTTTAGGATTTATTTCTGCATGCTTGTGATTCAGATCTTCTATAAAATTCTTTGCTTAATATCTTGGCTTGAAATTTGGGATACAAACTCCTAACTTAATGCCCAATAATAAAAAAATAATTGGCATGCATAATTAGTTCCGCATCAAAAATCCTAAGTATACACCTTGGGTAGTGGACGTAGGAGTTCGGTTACTCCGAACCACTCTAAATTATGGTATTTGTGATTGTTCTTGTCTTTTGCATACTCATTTATTTCTACACATAATACTTTTTACACTTCACTCACCATTCAAGTTTTGAAAAGGTACATACTTGTTGAAATTATTTTCAAACCTAATTCACCTCCTCTTAGGTTGGCCAACTGGGCAACAAGTGGTATCATTGCCACGTATCAGTGCCATTAATTTAATGATTAAGAGAAAAGTTCAATGGCAACCCAAATGAGCACCTCTTTGGTCGAAGGTCAATCAAGCAATAGACCTCCACTGTTCACTAGCACCAATTACAGTTATTGAAAAGCTAGAATGAAGATTTATATTCAAGCTATTGATTTCTAATTATGAAAAATAATTTTAAAAGGACCTCACATACCCATTAAGAAAGTTGATGGTATAGACATCCCAAAACTAGAAGAGGAATGGGATGAATATGACATGAAAATGAATGAACTAAATGCCAAAGTCATGAATCTTCTTTATTATACTTTGGATGCTAATGAGTTTAACTAGATTTTCACTTTCACTTTGATAAAGAAAATTTGGGAAAAACTACAAGTTACCCATGAAGGCACAACACAAGTAAAGACTTCCAAAATTAATATTCTTGTGCATAATTATGAGCTCTTTAAAATGGAACCAAATGAAATAATATCTAAAATGTTTGCTAGATTTATAGATATTATTAATGGTTTAAAAAGTCTTGGCAGGGTATACTCTAATGCTGATATTGTCCAAAAGATACTTAAATGTTTACCGGATAAATGGGATCCCAAGGTCATTGCAGTTCAAGAGGTCAAGGACTTGAACACACTCCCACTTGATGAGCTTCTTGGTTCTTTAATTATACATAAGCTAACAATGCAGCACCGCAGCGAAGATGACAACAAGAAAAAGAAGTCTATAGCATTCAAGGCTCAAGCTGAAATCAAGCAAGAAGAAGAAAAAGAAGAAGAAAGCCCCTTCTCTGATGAAGAACTAAGAGATGATGACATAGCGTTAGTCATGAGGAGATTTAGGAGATTTATGGGCAGAAGAAGATCAAGGTACTAGAGGAAGCATCTTGGCAAAGGTGAGCAAAGTAAAGATAAGGATAAAGATAAAGACAGAAAAGAAGCAACAACCCATATGCTATGAATGCAAAAAATCAGGGCACTACCATTCAGAGTGTCCTACATTGAAGAAGGGATACAAGAAAAAGAAGAAAGCTATGATGGCTACATGGAGTGATAGCGATGAATCTACTTTCAATAAAGAGGAAGAAACATCAAAAATAACCAACATATGTTTGATGGGTCTAGAAGATGAGGTAACATCTACTGAACCCACTAATGAATTCACTTATGATGAATTATATACTGCCTTTTATGAAATTCTGACTGAATACAACAAAGCTAGTTTGAAAATTAAAATCATGAAAAATAATTATGATACTTTATTGAAAGAAAAAAATAAAATTTCAGAAAAGAACAATCTATTACAAAAAGAATTGAGTGATGTTTCTAAAAAATGCAAGGTATTGCAAACTGAAAAAGATGAGTGCTTTGAAAAAAATAAAAGTTTGCAAAATGAAATGAATAGATTCAAACCTCTTATTAACAAATTAACTTTGAGTTATAACAAACTTGAGTTGATTTTGAAAAATCAAAGGATATCTAATAATAAAGTTGGAATTGGGTATAATTCAATGCATACAAACAAGTTTTTAGCTCCACAACATTATGCATCAAACTTTCAACATCCATTTTTTTTCAAAAGCCAAAAGTAATCTATTTTTGTTGTAATGAATTGGACATAAAGCTTATGAATGTAATTTGAGATGGAAGAATAAAAATAGAGTGAAAAAGATTTGGATTCCTAAAGGAACCATAGTTACTAACCTTCAAGGACCAAAGAAAGCTTGGATATCTAAAAATTCAACTTGATTATTTTGCAGGAATGTCTTGCAGCCCAAAATTAAAAGAAAAAATGGTATCTAGATAGCGGCTGTTCAAGATATATGATGGGTGACAAAGATCAATTCATCACCCTTGAAATGAAAGATGGTAGGATGGTAACATTTGGTGATAATGGCAAGAGAAAAATTATTAGAATTTGTAAGATCAAAATAACCCCTTCTACTTATATTGAAAATGTATTGCTAATAGACAAATTGAAGCATAATTTATTGAGTATTAGTCAATTATGTGATAGAGGCTTCAAAGTTGTATTTGAATCTTCAATGTGTATAGTAAATAGCTCTCTTAATTCTAGCATTAGGTTCATTGGTCATAGACTTGAAAATATTTATATTATAGATTTGAATGATCTAGTAATGTCGAGTAGTACAAGTCTAACAGCTTTGAATGCTAAAACCAAGGAATCTAGTTTACTTTGGCATAGAAGATTGGATCATGCTAGCACGCATACTTTAGCTAAATTGATTTCTAAAGATTTAGTTAGAGGTTTATCAAAATTTAAAGTTGATTTTGATCATGTTTGTATGCATGTCAATATGGTAAACAAACTAGGAGGAGTTTTAAATCAAAAAACACTATTTCAACATCAAGACTCTTATAGCTGCTACACATGGACTTATTTAGACCAACTAGGACCATAAGCCTAGGAGGTATGAAATATAGACTTGTGATAATAGATGATTTTTTATGATTCACTTGGATTTTGTTTCTTGCACACAAAGATGAAGCTTTTAAAGTTTTTCAAAAATTTTATAAAAAGGTTTCAAATCAGAAAAATCTTTCAATTGTTTCAATTAGAAGTGATCATGGTACTGAATTTGAAAACCAATACTTTGAAGAATTTTGCACAGAACATGGCATTGATCATAACTTTTTAGCCCCTAGAACACCATAACAAAATGGTGTTGTGGAAAGAAAAAAAAAGAACATTGGAAGAGATAGCCCGAACCTTGTTGTGTGAAGGCAATCTTCCAAGATACTTTTGGGTAGAAGCTATGAACACTGCTTGTTACATACTAAACCATGTTTTAATAAGACCAATTTTAAAGAAAACCCCCTATGAGCTTTGGAATGATAGTAAACCAAATATTCATTACTTTCATATTTTTGGATGTAAATGCTATATCTTAAACAATGGAAAATATAACTTAGATAAATTTGATGCAAAATTCGATCAAGAAATATTTCTTGGATATTCAACTACTAGTAAAGCATATAGAGTTTTCAACAAAAGAACTTTAACTGTTGAAGAATCTATTCATATTTTTTTTGATGAGTCTAATCTCACACCTTCAAGAAAAGAAGAGTGTATTGCTAATGATGCAGGTTCTTTGAATGATGTTGTGAAGGACTTGAGCTTGAGAGAAAAATAAGTTGATCAAGAAAAAGAAAAGGTAAGTATAGAACATGATGAGCTACCAAAGAATTGGAGGTACGCACATTTTCATCCTAAAGAGTTAATTATTGGTGATCCCTCATAAGGAGTAAGAACTAGGTCATCCTTTAGAGACACCTTTGATTACTTAGCATTTGTTTCTCAAGTTAAACCTAACCATATAGAGGAAGCTGAAAATGATCCATATTGGATGATGGCTATGCAGAAGGAACTTAATCAATTTGAAATAAACAATGTATGACTTTAGTAGCAAGACCTAAAGAACATCCTGTTATAGGTTCTAAATGGGTCTTTAGAAATAAATTAGATGATAAAGGAATGTAGTTAGAAATAAATCTAGATTAGTTGTTAAAGGATATAACCAAGAGGAAGGAATAGATTTTGATGAAACTTATGTACTTGTAGCAAGATTAGAAGCCATAAGACTCTTACTTACATTTGCATGTCACATGGAACTTAAACTTTTTCAAATGGATGTAAAAAGTGCTTTTTTAAATAGCTATATTGAAGAAGAAAGTTTTGTAGAACAACCTCCGGGTTTTGAAAATCACTCTTTTCCAAATTATGTTTTCAAACTAAACAAAGCTTTACATGGTTTGAAACAAGCACCTAGAGCATGGTATGAGAGGTTGAGCAAATTTCTTTTAGAAAATGATTTCAAAAGAAGTAAAGTAGATACAACTTTGTTTATCAAAAGAAAAGATGATGAGTTATTAGTTGTACAGATATATGTTGATGATATAATTTTTGGTGCAACTAATAAACCGTTATGTCAAGAATTTTCCAAGCTAATGCAGGGAGAATTTGCAATGAGCATGATGGGTGAACTCACTTTCTTCCTTGGATTACAAATCAAGCAAACAAAGGAAGGGATACTCATCAACCAAATAAGGTATATCAAAGAACTATTGAAGAAGTTTGGGATGGAATCTGTAAAAGAAATTGGCACACCTTTGAGCCCAACCTACAAACTTGACAAAGATGAGGAAGGTAACAAAGTTGATCAAAAACTATATCGAGGTATGATCGGATCTCTACTTTATTTGACCGCAAGTAGATCTAATATACTATTTAGCATTTGTATATGTGCAAGATTTCAATCTAATCCTAAAGAGTCACATATCTTGTTGTTAAAAGAATCATAAGATATCTTAAAGATACATTAAACTTAGATTTATGATATTCTAAACCTTCATCTTTAAATTTAATTAATTATTCTGATGCTGATTATGCTGGATGTAGAATTGATAGAAAGAGCACTAGTGGCACATGTCAATTTCTAGGGTTGAACTTAATTTCATGGCATAGTGAGAAACAAAACTCCGTGGCACTATCTATTGCTGAGGCAGAAATGTGGCTTAGGAAGTTGTTGTGCTCAAGTGTTATGGATTAAGAAACAACTAGAAGATTATGGTGTTATTCAATCTAAAATTCTAATCAAATGTGATAACACAAGTTCTATTAACTTGATAAAGAATCCTATTTAGCATTCAAGAACTAAACATATTGAAATTAGACATCATTTTATTAGGAATCATGTACAAAATGGTAATATTGAACTTGAATTTGTATGTACTGAAAAATAATTGGCTAACATCTTTACCAAACCACTTAGTGAGAATAGATTTTAAATGATTAGAGGAGAATTAGGCCTTTAGGACCCCTTTTAGAATTTTGACCTAATTTCTTCAAAAATTAAGGAAAAATTATCTAGAAAATCTCCATCACCTATCTAAGCTAGATACAAACCTATTTTAGTGTTTTATAGGAGTAGAAATCATTTCCCTGACTTTTGGATCCTTTTTCTGTGTTTTTGCTCGAGCCAACTCGAGCAAAAAAACCCTCTGGCCGAGCTGACTCGATCAACGGGCTACATAAGAGCTGATTGCCCTCAAAATTTCATTTCACTTTCCTATTCACTATTGAAACTGAATCCTAGGGACCACTTTCTACTCTAAGCTTAGGGACCACACAACCCTTCCTTTTTCTCTTAGATCTTGATCCTATGGCACCCAAAAGAGCTATGGCCAAGAGAACCAAGAGGGTGGCACCCAACACTGCTCAAGCCGAGAGAAGATCGAAGAGGAGGATGAGCCGACTCATGAGGATCCCCAAGAACATCAAACTCTACCAAGGCAAATCATTCAAATGGGTAATCATCCAGTCACTTCAAGAAGAAAAATAGATTTTACTTTTCTTGAAAATCAAGGGTTTTGGATTAGAGATTGGATTAAAACTCAGGGTTGGAAATACTTTTGTTCACTAGACATTCCTACTTACCCCACTGTAGTAAGAACCTTCTTTGAGCATCTCACACTTGGAGCAAATCAAATACTCTCCACATTAAAAGGGATTACAATTTCAGTTGATGAAGTCAGACTTAGTAGAGTTTTACAGTTACCTAAAGTTGGCAAGTGTTATTTAAATATCAAGGATAAGCAGAAGACTTTAAGGACTATGCTTGAAAGGAGTAATGTTGATGGAATTACAAATGTACAAGAATATTTACTTTCATTGAAAATGAGGCTGCTACATAACATTATCAGTAAAGTCTTTTTACCAAGGACTGGAAGATTTGATTGGGTTAGTGAGAGACACTTGATGTTTATAAGGTATCTGATTGAGGGGGAGGCCCTCAATCTACCTTTTATTATGATGACCCAGATCAGGGACATAGCTAGGAGAGTCAGGGCATGTCTACCCTATGGCATGGCATTTACTATTCTTTTTTAGGATTGTGGCATAGATCTCACTGGTGAGGATAGCAGACCTTTACTTCATACAGACAGGTACTCGAAGAAATCCTTACATAGGATGGGATACCACCTAGTAGAGGGAGTTTGGATGAAGAAGATTTTAGGATAGAGGGTAGCACATTCTGATGATTCTAATAAGGACATTCTAGCTGATGCAGATGTTACTAAGTAGACTATTGAGGAGGATGAGACAGAGGATGAGATTGGACCTTCAAAGCCAGCTCCTACTACACCCCCTCTGACAGTTCCATTTGAGCCCAGTACTGGTGGGCATCATGATGCTGAGTAGATACAATCACTTTGTGCTGATATTTCGACTCTGAGATTTGATTTACATACTATCCAGATAGAGTTACATTCCAGGATTGATCTACTACATACGGAGATGCGAGAGGGATTCAGTCAGATTCTGGAACTATTCATCGGATCTCTTCGGCTGGACCTTCCAGATCATCTCCAACACCTCTAAATGATGATGGTCAGGACTTTGATTATCAGGCAGATAAGCATGGTATGGAGACTCCTGTAGTACCTGAGCCTAAGCTGCCTGAGCAGAGCTTTCATGATACCCCAGCTACTCAGATACTTATAGGGACCAGTACACTTGCTTTGTCAGATGCCTTCACAGATTAGAGGACTCCTGTGCTTTCAGAGCCACTTCCTTTAGCACCTGAGCCAGAGCCTGCTCCTCCAACAGACCCACTCAAGACACTCCGAGACATTACCATAGGACTAGAGTTCCTAGAGCTGGACCCTCTCTTAGGACTAGGAACTTGACATACCAGACTCCTAGATCCACTGCATATAGGGTTATGGCTAACATTATACTAGACCTTCCATCTGATGAGGACTAGCCTCACAGATTTCTTTTGTTGTGTCTCATGTATGTTATGTTTTAGTGTATTACATGTATTGAACTAAAATTCTAATGAAATTTCACTTTTATGGCAAATACAGTTATTTTCTCTCTTTTACTTTCTAAATGTGTGATGAAATTTAACTTATATTAAGGGGGAGAATACAACAAAGCATTTCAATACTTTTTATCAATGACAAAAAGGGGGAGAAGTATAACTAAGATGCATGGAAAATGATATGTGAAACATGAAAAATTATATGAGCAATTATGCAATGTTTGTGCAAAATGTTTAAGTTAAGTGGAGTATATTTCATAAAATTTTAAGTAGAGTATATTTCATAAAATTACAATCACAGCTCTGATACTGTTGTTAAAGCTTTGATAGCTCTGATACTTTTGTTAAAGCTATGATACTTCTATCAAATAGTAAAAGCTCTGATACTTACGTTAATTTGTAAAACGAACTCTCATTTAAAGCCCTGATATTTAAGCTCTGATACTTCAGTCTATTTGTAAATTGAATGCTTAATAACTCTGATACATAATTTAGCTCTGATACTTAACTTATACAGCTCTGATATTACAATCAAACTCTGATATAGTTGTTATACACTAGATCATAATTTGAACAGACAATTTAAATTGCTTGATATACTGCATAGCATTTTAAAATTATTTACTCTATTATAGTTGTCATTTACTTTGACACAAGTAAAATGTAAAGGTACTTGTTATATTTCCATGTCCAGTGTTTTATCATCATAAAAAAGGGAAAGATTGTTGATCCCTGGAATGATTTTGATGATAACAAAATATTGGAGCATGCATTTGATACTGACTCTTTTCTAATATTTAACAAGTTTTTGTAAGATGTTTCAAATGGACAATCATTCACCTTATAATTCTGAGATCATTATAGTGTATCAATATACTCATAGCAAAAGTTTCCATGTATTTAAGAGCCCTAGGTAAATTTGTTTGAATATTCATATAAAAAGGCCAAATTAATATAATTTTAAAGTTTAAATTTCGTAGAAGTTGTTTAAAAGTTATTTGGAAGATGTTGAAAAAAGTTTGAAACTGTTTGGAAGCATTTGGAGAGGTTTTACTCGAGCCGACTCAACTAAATAGAGTTGATACATTTTCTTGGCATGACACAAAAATTTTATGATACAGTCATCCGAGCTGACTCAAGGAAGAATAAAGCTGACTCCTCTAGAGTGAAGATAAACTAGTTCTGAGAACACAGTCATCCGAGCCAACTCAAGAAAGAATAGAGCCGACTCCTCCAGAGTGAAGAAAAACCAGTTCTGAGAACACAATCATCCAAGCCAACTTGAAGTCTGCGAGCCGACTCGAATCCCAATTTTTAAATAGTAACAGCTAGTTCCAGAATTCAAATTTCTTGAAGAAAATGCCTCTTCAATGGCTAGTTTTCAATTTTCAAGGGATTCTAATGACCATATTCACCTGGAAACACTTCAAGAAGATATAAATGAAAGATTTAAGTGAAGAAAAAAAGGGTTTTAAAGCTTTTACAAGAGAGAAGTCAGCATTGAATATTCTAAGTGCTTTCAAAAGAAAAATGCTCAAGTTCTTCAACTACTTTCCACCAACTTCTTGAGTTATTCCTCGAGGAATTAAGTGAGCCTTGAAGAGCATTGAAGAAGTAATCAAGAAGGCTTTATTAAGAGCTTCAACTTCAACCATTCAACAATCTTTGGTTTGTTTTTAGTGTTGCTTTCTTTTGATACTCTATTTTGAATTGTTTCAAGTACAACAGGTAGCTGTAACTTGTGAATTATTCTTAGGTTATTGGTGAGCCTTGAAAACCAAGTTGGGTTGTTAGTGAGCCCAGGAAAACTAACATTGTATTGGGTTTTGAATTATGAGCCCGTAGAAAAATAATCCGGCTATATTCAGGAAGAATATAGTAAAAATCCTAAGTGTGCACCTTGGATAGTGGACGTAGGAGCTGGGTTACTCTGAACTACTCTAAATTTATGGTTTTTGTGATTATTATTATCTTTTTCATACTCATTTGCTTCCGTACATAATACTTTTTACACTTCACTCACCATACAAGTTTTCAAAAGGCATATACTTGTTGAAATTATTTTCAAACTCAATTCACCCCCTCTTGGGTTGGCCAACTAGGCAACACTGTTGTCAGTAATTAGTGCCCGAGGGACCCCAAAGTGGTAGATGATCACCTTCCATACAAAGTCTATTATGCTAGACTCAGTAATGGGAGCCAATGGCTCGACTTCAACCTATTTCATAAAATAGTTAGCAGCAACTAGCAAAAACTTCTGTTGTAATGGGGCACAAATGGAAGTGATCAGCACTAGGGGAAGGCATTGAATGTTTGGGTTTTTTTAGTAGGCCTTACATAACAAAGACCTCCGAGTGTTTTTGCATAGTAGGCCAATAATAACCTATTGGAGTAGCTCATGAGCTAGCACCTTCTTTACAATATGATTGCCACATATCCCTTCATGGACTTCTCTTAAAGCATACTTAGCTTCCAAAGGTCACATACACCTGAGTAGGGGTAACAAAAATGATCTCTTATAGAGTGTCCCCTCATGCACAAGGTATTTGGAGGCATTGATATTTTACTTTACGAGCCTCCTTTCGATCTATTGGAAGTTTACCATTTTTTAAGAAGTCGATCAGTGGATTAATCCAACAAGGTTCATTATCCATCAGCATTATCATTGATGGTTCCTTGGTGGTGGGCCTTCTATAGAGTGTCACTGCTTTCATTAGCGAGTCGGCTCAAAAGTTTTCTTCTTTAGAGATCTATTGGACTCCAAAGTGATGGAAAACAAAGTCAACTCCTTGACCTTCTGAAGATATCTCACTAGACTTTCTTCTCAAGCCTTGCAGTCACCATTGACTTACCCACCGATCGGCCAGGAGTTGCTGGCCTCATTGTTTGTTGCTGGGAACTCAAAGTGAAGCACATCCTCTACGATGATCCCTTCTGATCTTATGATGACTATTCTCATTCTTGATCCTTTAGAGTTGGATGATCCATCTACATATACCTCCCAAATGTGGATAGGACCTCGAGCATGATCTTCCATTAGTGTCGATGACTTTAACTCTTCTGGTTTCGGTGGCTCATTGGGTATGGTGCATCTGACCAAGAAATTTGCCAATATTTGAGCTTTGATTGATGGTTGAGGTAGAAATTTAATATCAAACTTAGAGAGTTTGATTATCCAATTGGCAATGTGTTCAGAGGTGTCAGGTTAATGGAGGATGCTTTTAATGGGCTGATTCATCAAGAGGGTAATTGTATGTGCTTGGAAGTATGTTTGGAGTTTCTAGCTACGATAAGGAGCATGTAGACCAACTTCTCCAACTTTGAATATCGAGTTTCCACATTCCTTAGGATTCGACTAATAAAATATATTAGTTTCTAGATTTTGTCCCTTTCTTGTATCAGCTCTGTGTCCATTGCCAAAGGAGAGGCTGCTAGATATAAGAACAACCCTTCACCTAGATTCAGTTTGCCTATTAATGGTGGAGAACTAAAATAGCTTTTGAGATCCTCAAAGGCCCTTTAGCATCCTCTATCTACCAAAAATTTTTTAGCTACTTCGGAGTCTAAAAGAATGGGAGGCATTGCTTAGCTGATTTGGAGATAAATCAATTTAATGTCACAATCCTTCTAGTGAGATGTTAGATATCTTTGATTGTCCTTGGAGGACTTAAATTGTAGATGGCCTTGATTTTCTTTGGATTAGCCTCCACCCCCTGTTGAAGACTATGAAGCCAAAAAACTTATCTAAAGCCACTCTAAAGGTATACTTGCTGGATTTAGCTTCTTCATTCAATACAATGAAGGGTGGTGAAGGTTTTTTGGAGGTTGCCAATGTAAGTTCTGGCAACTTTGCTTTTGACAAGTATGTCATCCATGTACACCTTGCTTAGTAATAAAAGTAGTTTTTTTCTCATCTTCAGGAACTATCTAGATTTAGTTATAGCTACAAAAGGTATCCATGAAATTGAGGTGGTATCTACCATTTAATCAATCTTTGGTAATAGATAACCATTCTTTAGGAAAGCTTGGTTAAGGTCGGTGAAGTTTATATAGATCCACCATTTGCTGTTCGTCTTTTTTACCATGACTATGTTGGAGATCCACTCTAGATACATGGCTTCTCTAATGAAACCAGCCTCAAGTAGCTTGTTAACCTCTTTAATTATTTCCTTTTGATTCTTGGGTGTAAAGTTCCATTTCTTTTGTTTAATAGGGGGATGCATAGGGTCTACCTTCAACTGTTGCATCATTGTAGAGGGATCGATGCCTGACATATTTGTCGGTATCTAGATGAAGAGGTCGGTGTTCTCCTACAAAAATAAATTAGTCTATCTCTGATTACCTGATCCAAGTTTGATGAGGACACCAGGTCCAGACAAAAATTGCTATTCTCATTTGGATCTCTGATTAATGTGTTGGGAAGTCAGTCACTTTTCAATTGAGTCCAGAGTCATTCGAGTCCTGTAATAAAGTGGATCAATTGAGTCAATTGAGTCCCTTTGTTCATTTGAGTCCTGTAAGTTGAGTGCTTTCATTCAAGACTAATCAAAGAGGAGAGTTACCAAACTAGGAGAATTTCTAGACCCCCACTGAAGCAAGCTTCATGCGCTACCCTTGGTCCCCATTCAGGTGCGTCTAAGCCCATCAACCTTGGCACCTCCCATGTCCATCAACATTCGTGCCTCCCAAGTCCACACCCCTGGTCCACACTTATGTCGCCCAAGCCCATAAGGAGATGGCATCGCAGGCCCATGAAGAAATTATGCCCTCCCCAACCCAGCAAGACTTGGCGCCCCTACCTAGCAAGTCCACATGAAGTTGGCGCCCAGTCCACAGTCAAAGCCCACTTGGAGTTGGCGTCCCCTCCCAGCCCAACAAGATTTGGTGCCCCCTCCCAGCCCAACTAGGATCCACCCCTCCCAGCCCAGCAAGGGTCAAGTAGTCCAAGCCCAAGAGGAGTCAAGTTTCCAAGTCCTTTAAGGAGTTCAACATCCAAGTCCTACAAGGACTCCGGTCTCCTTATCCCACTCCAACTTTATACTCCAACTTTAACTGGGAGACTGGGTGATATGTAAATACCCCCTCTCCCCGCTCTTGTAAGAAGAATGATGAGTTATTGAATGAATTATGAGTGTTCTTTTTTCATGCATAGGCATTGACACTCCGTGAGGGAGAGGGTGAGAGGCCCGTTTTCACTTTGTAAGGAGGGAACGAGGTGTAACCCAACCAAAACCAACCAGCTATCTTCCTTCTTCCAAACCCTAGATCGCCCATCCAGCATCCAACCCTAGCCGTCCCATCCTTCATAAGCCCTAGGCCACCCCCTCCCTTCATTCAATCAGGATCGCCAGGTCATCTTCCAACCATAGGCCACCTTCCATCCTCCATCAAACCATAGGCTGCCAGGTCCTCTTCAAGTGCAAGGCCACAAGCTCTTCCTTCTAGCCAGGAGTCTGGCCATCCCCATACATCTCCAGGCTGCCAGTTACAAGTCCAGACACCCTCCATCATCCAGGCTGCCAATCAGCCTCCAGCACCCTTTCTTGACTTTCTCTACTTCCATCTCTCATTTTCATATTTCTCCCATCTTTAGAAATCCTAACCTTCGATGTTTGCAGGATCCCTCTAGTGCCATGATCCTTGGAGAAAGTGTTCCTTGCCCCCTAGACCATCTGATAGAAAGCCAACGCATCCACGGGAACGAGGCTTCATCATCTTGGCACCGATCCGAGAAGTGTGATCCCTTCTACAATAAAAGAACGCCATTGCTAGGTAAACTAACCATCCTTTCTTTCTTTTTCTGACCTATTGAAAACTGAGCATGCCCTAATAGTGGTTTCTTAACCCTAGGATCATGTCTTTCTTTTATTACTTTGTTAGTTCTTGCTATGTAGGTAGAACTCTTGTCTTACATGAAAACCTTAGTTTACTCTTAGTCTTTTTCGGGAACCAAACCAAATAAAATATGAAAATCATTGTTCATATAATCTGAAATTTTTTTGTGCCAAACCCTACCATGTTTAGTCCTGCATCAATTTTGGTATCAGTGCTCAGTTTAGGACATGTTCATGCTTAGTTTCTAAACATAAAAACCCTAAAAAAATCTGTATGCTAAATTCAGCGTACCTAGTCAAAACCTAAGGCTTGTTTTCCATCAAAACCTATCTATTTTTCATTCATCTTTGCATCTATGCTCTTTAATTCTGCAATTTTTTTTTAATGTTCTGATCTAAAAACAAAACAAAATCCTGCATGAAATCCTAAAGTCTACCATTGCTGAAATTTCTACACACCAAGTTTAGGGCTAAAATTTGCTTGCACTGAAACCATCAAAACCTAGCTTCTTTACACTTAATTAACTGACATTAATCTTCATTAGATCTGTCATCTGCATACAAAAAAATAGAAAAAAAACTTTAATTTATTTTCTGCCTATTTTTCTGATTTTAGTTTCATGTTGCATTAGGGCTTCATGTATGTACATGCATGACTAAACCAATTTAAGGGCAATTCTACTCTGTCAGATAAGGGAAGGATTTCATCACCTTTCCTTGGCCCAAAACAACCACCCTGCATTCAAATCCAAGCCTTAATTAAAATCAAATAGCAACCTAATTGAGTTAGGGACACCAACAGGTCCAGTTCGTGGTATTATAAGAAAGCTAGTGCACCCAATCTTCTAGTTATTTGTTGAATATGGTGTCTAGGCTAGAGGTCCAAAGGCAAACACCCTCAGTGAAGCTGTGGTTACTTAATTAGGACCCTGCGAGAGCAGGGAGAGCCTCCCACAGTCCCACCTCTTACCTAGCTAGTAGAAAGGATAATTGTTGAATTGGTTGTAAGTTAAGCTGACTCATTCTACTTGAGCTGCTAGGTCTAGAAAATCCTAGAATGATGTGTGTGCTTATTGCATAACCACTAGATTAGGAGTCCAATTCCTTTAGTCTCAACCCTAACCCAGCTTGACCATGGAACCTAACTATGAAACCTATCTGAGGACCATGATTGAACAAATTACACAAATGAGTGCCCAATTGTGCAATAGGTTCAACCAAATGGAGACACATATTGGAAACCTAGAAAGGACCAGAAAGACCCATGCCAAGCCTGCACTTGAGACACCATGTCTCACACCTCCCAACCCTAGGAGAGCCCCATGCCATGACCCAATCTTGGAGCTTAATCCAAGGAGACCCAATTTTGATTTCATAGACCAAGATGAGAGAGCCTTTAGGAACATTAGGTTATGTGCACCTACTTTTGGAGGCAATCTTGATCCTAAGGGTTACCTTGATTGGAAAAGAGGTATGGACCAATACTTTGAATGGGATGAGATGACTGAAGAAAGAAAATTTAAGTTTGCTAAGCTCAAGTTAGTTTGCCAGGCTAGACTATACTGGGGGGATGTTAAAAGAATGACTAGACGAAGAGGAGATATTCCCATAGCCACCTGGAAAGCCATGAAGAGCAAACTTAGGGAAAGCTACCTACTTATGTCCTATGATCCCAAGAGACTCATAACCCATCGATTCGAATCCATGTCCTATGAGCCCAAGAGACCCATAACCCATCGATCTGAACCCATGTCTTATGAGCCCAAGAGACCCATAACCCATAGATTTGAACCTATGTCCTATGAGCCCAAGAGACCCAGAACCCATAGATCTGAACCCATGTCCTATGAGCCCAAGAGATCCATAACCCATCGATCTGAACCCATGTCTTATGAGACCAAGAGACCCATAACCCATCAATCTTAACCCATGTCCTATAAGCCCCAGAGACCCATAACCCATCAATCTGAACCCATGTCCTATGAGCAGAGGGGACCCATAACCCATCGATCCAAACCTAAAAGGATTAATACCCTTGGACATAACCCAAGTACTTGTCAAGTTTCCCATAGCCAACCCATCCCTACTACTTTATTGGTTCATAAGACTGACATTGAAGAAGAAGTCTGTAGGGCCGACCCAGAATTAGTTGACCAGGAAAGGTTCAGACTGAGCATGTATTAGAAACCCAATCAGAAGAAGAGAACCATGACACTACTGCTACTATGAGAACTTTACCTGAGGAGACCCTAGAAAAGAATCAAGTTATAGAGCCTAGTCCTAAAACTCAAGAACACAAGAAAATTAGGGAGGACTTGGTTTTTTCCGTGCTTAGGCATTGGCGCTCCGTGAGGGAGAGGGTGAGAGGCCCGTTTTCATTATGCAAGGAGGGCACGTGAGATGCAATCCAACAAAAACCAATCAGCTATCTTCCTTCTTCCAAACCCTAGATCTCCCATCCAGCATCCAACCCTAGCCATCGCATCATTCATAAGCCCTAGGCCACCCCTTCCCTTCATTCAATCAGGACTGCCAGGTCATCTTCCAACCCTAGGCCGCCTTCCATCCTCCATCAAACCATAGGCTACCAGGTCCTTTTCAAGTGCAAGGCCACAAGCTCTTCCTTCCAGCCAGGAGTCCAGGCATCCCCATACATCTCCAGGCCACCAGTTACAAGTCCAGATGCCCTCCATCATCCAGGCTGCCAATCAGCCTCTAGCAGCCTTTCTTGACTTTCTCTACTTCCATCTCTCATTTTCATATTTTTTCCATATTTAGAAATCCTAACCTTTGATGTTTGCAGGATCCCTCCAATGCCATGATCCTTGGAGGGAAGTCTTCCTTGCCCCCTAAACCATCTGATAGAAAGCCGGCGCATCCACGGGAACGAGGCTTCATCATCCAGGCACCGATCCATGAAGTGTGATCCCTTCTACAATGAAAGAATATCATTGCTAGGTAAACTAACTATCCCTTCTCTCTTTTTCTGACCTATTGAAAATTGAGCATGCCCTAATAGTGGTTTCTTAACCCTAGAATCCTGTCTTTCTTTTATTACTTTGTTAGTTCTTGTTATATGGGTAGAACTCTAGTCTTACATAAAAACCCTAGCTTACTCTTAGTCTTTTTTGGGAACCAAACCAAAAAAAATCTGAAAACCATTTCTCATATAATCTAAAATTTCTTTATGCCAAACCCTAGCATGTTTAGTCCGGCATCAAAGTTGGAGCTAATTTTGACCATATGCTCAGAGTTTCCATTGACCAATGATATGGAGATGAGATCCTTGGTTGGCTCTCCTTATTGCTCGATCAGATCATCTCAAGCATCTAAGCCCTCAATGAGGCAGTCATCAGCAACATTTTCCCCTTAGAGCTCTGTGTAATAACAATGGCACACCAGACCATCACATCCGCAAATCTCCCCAATCCCATGTGCTTCAAAAACATGACTTTTAAACAAGAAGTGGATACAACTACTCAGAAGGTGTTAGGTCCTGATCATCCTAAGATGGCATTGTAGGTTGAGAGAGCTTGAATGATAAGAAAATTTTCTAGGCTGACTGATCAGAGAGGGTAATGTCCATTCTCATGGTTAGGAAAGTCATGCCCTCTACTATGATCGCATCCCCTATGAACCCTACTAAGGGAGAGTCTACTCGAGTCAATTGACTATGGATATCTTCATTTTTATAAGAGCATCAAAATACATAACGTTAGTTGAGCTTCCGTTATTGATGAGTACACAGTGTACATCATAGTTCTTTACATTTAGGGTGACAATGATCGGACATTATATGGGTACAACTTCCTTATTATCTTCTTCAAAGTTGCTTCTCTTCAAGGTGGTGCCACCCTGATCGGAGCTTGAATGAAGAAGCCTCGTTTCCCTTGAACCTGAAGGCTGATCTGGGCAGTCCTAGAAGCAAAGAAGGCCTCCTCGGGGGAGGTGAAGCACCTCGGGGATCCTGCAAGCATCAAGGTCAATCAAAATAGCAAATAAAAAAGAGGAAAGGAACTAGGGTTTAGAAGGATTCAGGATTAGGGTTAGAAGATGGTAGCTAGGGAAGAAGAAGCTCCTGGGCTTGGATAGCAGCAAGGGCTTCTGTTCCTTCAGCATGGCTGATCTCTAGGGATGTAGGAGGGTGCTAGGGCAACAGGTTTTCAATCCAGGAACACAAGGAGAGCACACTAAGTAAGAACCCAAACTCAAACACAAGGCAATTAATCCAAATTTCAGCAAGGTTTATTCATAAGAAAAAGATGATTACAAGAAGGGAAGGGGTAGAGTATTTATAGAGTTCCCATGCCCTCTCCTAAAGGGATTACAAGTCTTCTCCTAGTTAGAATAGGTTTACATAATTTAAGTGGGAAAAAGACTATAAAATAAACCTAGAATTAGGAGTATACAAATTGAATGAAATAAAAACTCAAACTCCTTCTTGCATTTGAACTCTTCCACCATGTTGGACTTGGTCAACTCATGGAGGACGCTTATCCTAGGTGTGTTGGGCTCCAAGGGGCAGCAAGGGGTCATCCTCCTTTGGATTGGTGCATGGGCTTTGGGCCCTGGAAGCTGGTGTGCCCTGGTATCAGCATATTCCTTGGATCTTGGTTCTTCTTGCTTGGGCTTGCTTCCTGGGCTTGAATTTGAAGGCCTGGAGTGCTGGGGTAACCTGAAAAATATGGGCTCCTAGCATATGGAATATTCTGAAAGCATCTAAGGGAATTTGGTATCTGAAATGGCATTTGGAGGGAATCAGGGTACCTGGAGGGCATGGAGGGCATTTAGGATTCTTGGGTGTCAATTGAGCTCTCATAAGCTGATGTAATTGCCTTTGGCTCCTGAATGAGGCCTGGTGGAACTCCAAAATAGGATAACCTCCTCTCTTGTACAAAATTTTGACTCATACTGGACTCATATTGATGTACAGACTCAATATACTGGACTAGGTCGAGACAAATCAACTAGTCTCACCTTATTACAACTCAATTTTACTTTTTTACAAAATTATGATACATGACTAAGTAATCCAAATAGGGCCCAATAATCTATATGATCCTGGTGCCCCCACCAATTCTCCAAGGGCAGGAAGAACTCGATCCCGTTGAGTATGGGATAACTTGGCTCTCATAGTGCTCGAGTAGGTCTGGGTTGAGGTGCTATAGATCGTCACAGGTGATCCACGAGTCCTCAGATTCTGGCCGACCTTGCCACCGGACCAAATATCTCTGATAGCCTCTATTCCGGGTACATATAGCTTGATCGTCCAGGATTCTCTCAATCTTTTCCTCACTATTTAGCCAATTGGTTAGTGGACACTCTGGGGTGGGTTCTCTCTCAAAGGGAGGGATAGGCTCAAGGTGCTCACTAGGTATCACTGCTGGCTCCCTAGACTCTATAAGATCTGAGATGATGAAGGTGGAGCTAATACCTAAATCAGGTAGTATCTCACGCACATAGGCATTGGGTCCATCGATATTCATTATCTTAGATGGGCCATCTTCGCGAGCAGAAAATTCTTTACAATTACAAAATCCCCTGCAAAGTTCTTTATCTCTTTTGGAAATTAGCCAAGTTATTATTTAGTTCATTAGTTATGTTCAGCTTTTGACTAATTTTTATATGCATATGCTGTGCAGAGGGTAGTGCAGGTGCAGACATGTAATTCAGGCTGTGCATTTATTAGACTCAACTAATACCTCATAGACTCGACTAGACATCCCTATCAAAGGATGTTTTATTGGACTCTAAGGGATAAAACTTAACAGATTATAGACTCTTTAGGTTTGACCATAGCATGGCATGCACATGAGAACTTACTATGTACTCCTACTAGGTTCCATAGGGTTCTCCTAAAGTAAGATGCAAACATGACATGAATAATGAATGAATGCAACATGCAAACTCCTATAAAATGCAACCTAATAGTAAAGAAAATAGAAGAAGTTTCCATAAATGGTAGAAAATAAGAGGTGGGTTCAGGGTTAGTCTGATTAGGTGGAATGTAAGAAAAGGGTTTAGGGTTAATTGGATAAACTAGGATATAAGAAGGGGTGTCAGGGATTAATCCTAAACTAATAATGTTGACCTTAAGGGATTAGTGTCTATCTTCTAGGTATGCCTTATGGAAGAATGGGTTACTAATTTTAGGAAAAAGATCTTCAATTGGGATCAAGAAAGTGACTTCATCTTGAGGGTACTCGGTGAGATAAGCCAAGTCTTCAATAAACTCTTTTGGCTTAGGAAATTTAGGATTAGACTTTACAATTGGATCCTCTTCTAAAGTCTCTTCTAATTGCTCTTCTATTGCAGCTTGGGTGTGATCTGGGTTATCTAATTCTGGGTCGGCCACTAACTGATTATGGTCAAGGTTAGCTAAATCTAGATTGGCTACTACTTGGGTATGGTCAGGATCAACTGATTCTAGGATGGCTTCTACCTGGGTATCTATCGATTCAACTAACCCTAAGTCTTCTATGGGGAACTCCTCTTCTTCCTTCTCATACTCGTCCACTAAGCTTGGGTCAGCCTCATATATCTCTTCTTCAAAGTCATTTGGGTGAACCAATGAAGTGGTAAGAGGGGTTTGGCTATTGAAAAATTGACTAGAGTCTGGGGTAACAAGGGTGGGTAAACTAAGGGTTATGGGTTCATAGGTTATGGGTTTAAAGGTTATGGGCTCAAATCTAAGGCTGTCAATCCTATAGGTTGCCTGGTTATTGGTTTGGATTATTTGGTCAAATATTTGGTCTATTTGGTCGAATATATGGTTCATTTGGTTTTGGGATTTGGTCAATTGGTTTTGCGATTGGGTCAATTGGGTCATCTGGATATTGGTTTGGTCAAGTTTATGGTTCAATTATTCATTCATGGTTCTTATGAGTGCTTCAAGACTGGACTCCATGGTTGAACTAGGTTGGGGTTTAGACTTCTGGTATTGGGTTTCTAATCTAGTGGTCATGCAACAAATCAACAATTAAAATGAAATGATGCAACCAAGCATGCAAAAGAGAGAGAAATTGCTAGTATAATCTAGGGTTTCCTAGACCTAGAGCTAGAAACTGGGTGGGTCAGCTCAACTTACACCTAATCCAATAGCTAATCCTTCCACTGGCCAGGTAGGGGTGGAAGTGTGGGAGGCCCCCACTGCTTTTGCAGGGACCCAATTAAAACCCACAGCACCACTTATGATGGGGAACTAATATGCATGCCATATTTTTTGTATGTTTTACATGTTGAGTTAGGTTATTAATTCCCAAATTTCAGATCAAAATTATTTGTAGGAAGTTTTGTATGAATTTTTGAAGATCAGCATGCAGATTAGGACCTAGAAAAGTAGCAAAGAAGGACCGCCGGGGCTGAGAAGCCTCGGTTAGGGCAAGTTCTCCTACAATAAAACTACTGGAGGTAGAGGGGTGTACCTGACAACGTCTATGAAGATCGTAGCAAAGGCGTCTCTCGTTCCTCGACGGATGCGGCCTGGAAAATCGAGCCAAAGACCCGCGGATACCCGACTTTCTGCTCGGTGATCCGATTGAGGCTTGACTGGAGTCGTTGGATTCGTAGGAACTCGGGGACCTACAAACGACCTGTCAGGGGTTAGAAAACTCACAAAAGAACAAGAAAACAAAGGAAAAACAGCAAGGGAAGGCTTCTTTTGGAGTGGGCGTCCAGGGATCTGAGATGCTTGTTGGCAGCAGGAAGATGATTGCAGCACTGGGAAGAAGAACTCTCGCAAACCCCTTAATGCATACAGCAGGGTATCACACAACTCAATAGAAGAACTCAAGGTTTTCATTCATCAAAATTCTCTATCATACAAGAGGCTAGGGCCCCTTAAATAGACCCTTAACCTTGGGCTCCAAGTAAGGGTACATAAGTCTTTACATAAGAATCCTTTTCCCTCTCAAACCCTAGCTAGAAAATAAGGAAATATTAGGTAGAAAAATCCCTAAAAATTTTTTTGACTTGGTCAAGACTCCAAGGATGCCTAGGGGGGCGTGTTGGGCTTCTAGGAGCAGCAAAAGGCCAGCCCAAAGGGGCTCGGGTGCATGGGTTTGGGCCTCTGGAAGCTGGGGTGGCCTGGTAGCCAGGTAGCAGGAATATTCCCTGGTATCTTTCTTCTTAGGAGCTTGGGCTTGGCACCTGGGCTTGATTTCTTTGGGCTAGGATGCAGATGGACCTCTGAAATCATGGATGCCATTATCTATGAATATACTTTGGCATCTGGAAGGGAATCTGGGCGTCTGGAGGGCATCTGCAAGAAATCAGGGTTTTCTGAATTTTCCTCCTGGGGTCTTCAAATCTTCAAGCTGGGTTGGACTTGTGCTATACTTCCATGTCTTCAATCTAGTTGGACTTGGTCTTCACTTGTATGATATAGTCTTGAGTCTTCAGTATGCTTGGACAGGACTCAAAAAAATAAAATTAGCTCAACATGAGCTGACTAGCATTGGACTGAACTAGCTCAACATGAGCTGACTAGTACAGAACTGAAATAACAACTAAAAATACTCAAATAATAACTAAAATGGACTCAGATGAGCTAAGCCCTTATTATAGATGGACTCATAAATTATTGATCAATTTACAGAGGGTTGAAAAAGCCTCTGTCTTATTCTGGTGCCTCAGGTGTCTCCACCAATTCTCTCGGGGTGGGAGGAACTCGACCCTGTCGAGTGAAGGTCAGACTGGCTCACATATCTCTCGAGAAGGTCTGGGTTGAGGCATTGCAAGTCCTCTCGAGAAATCCATGAATCGTCCAACTCTGGCCGGCCTTGCCATCGGACCAGGAAGCGTTGATAGTCATGGCCCTGGGTTGTGATGGCTTGATCGTCCAGGATACGCTCGATCCGTTCTCCTCTCTCAGGCCAAATTTGTTTGTGGACACTCTAGGTTAGGGTCACTCACAATGAAAAGGAATAGGTCCAAAGGCCTCATTAGGTATCGCTGCCGGTTCCCTATACTCAACCAGGTCAGTAATATTGAAGGTAGAACTAATGCCCAAATCCAAAGGCAAGTCTAACACCTAGGCATTTGATCCAACCTTCTCTATCACTTTAAAAGGTCCGGCTCTACGAGCATGAAGCTTCTTTTAGGCCTAAGCCTAACCAAGATAGAATCCACTACATCAAATTCTTTGACCCTTCTTCGGGAATTAGCCAGTTGTTTTAAGATTAGTCCGGGTGGTGAACATGCTAGGCACATGCAGACTTCTAACAAATGATGCAAAGGACTCATACTGACACCTAACAGACTCGACTATGCATTCCTATCGAAGGAAATTTTATTGAACTCTTTGGATCTAAACCTAATAGATTATAGGTTCTCTAGGTTTGATCCTAGCTTGACATGCATATGAAAATTTACAGTGAACTTCTAGCAAATTCCAAAGAGTATGCCAGAAGTAAGATGCAAACCTAACATGCGTGATGAATGTATGCAGTATGCTAATCTCAGCTAAATGCAATCTAATGATCCTAGAAATGCTGGAGGTGTCAGGAAAGGGTAGAAAATAGGAAGTGGGTTCAGAATTAGTTTGGTATGGTAGAGAAAAAGGTTCATGGTTAGTTAGATAAAGTAGGATAAAAGATGGGGTGTCAGGAACTAATCCTATACTAATGAGGTTAACCTTACGAGGTTGAGCTATATCTACAGGGTTTGCATAATGGAATGATGGGTCACCAATTTCGGGGAAGAGGTCCTTAATGGGAACTATAGGAGGGGACTCATCTTGAAGGTATTGATTCAAAGAGATCAGGTCCTTAATAAATTCTTCTGGTTCTTGTATTTTTGGACTAGACTCTGTAATTTGGCTCTCCTCTATGGTTTCCTCAGGTAAGGCTCTACCAGCAGTACCTAGGTTCTCTTCCTCTATTTGTTCTTCCATTATAGCTTTAGGTTGGATGTGGTCAAGGTCAACTAGCTCTGGGTTGGTTTCTACCTGGGTATCTACTGGGTCAGCTAATTCTAGGTCTACTAAAGGTGTCTCCTCTTCTCCCTCATACTCATCCACTAGGCTCACATCAGCTTCATACACTTCCGCATTAATGTAAGCCTTGCGAATCTCAGGAATGGTTGGAGAAGGTCGGCTAGCAGGAAATTGGTTAGGTTCTGGTATCTGATTATGGGTACTACTCCTAGTAGGTTCAGGTTGTATAAGAGGTAATGGCTCACTATTGGGTTCATATTTAGGGATACTAATCCTATGGGGTTCAAGTTGACTAGGGGAAGCATGACTAGTACTAGGCTGATACTTAGGGGTTATGGGTTCTCTAGGCTCATAGGACAAGGGTGCAGATCTATGGGTCATGGGATTATAGGATCTGGGGTCATAGGATTTTGGGTCAGCTCTATGATCAGGTTCTAAGGATGGATCAAGGTATGGGGTCCTCCTAAGGTTGGGATCTCTATATGGGTCAGGATATTGGGTCCTCCTAGGATTGGACTCCCTATATGGGTTAGAATACTGGGTTCTCCTAGGGTTGGACTCCCTATATGGGTCAGAATATTGGGTCCTCCTAGGGTTGGACTCCCTATATGGGTCAGAATATTGGGTGTTGGGTCTACTAGGCTCATAGGGTGTGGGTGCATAGGATCTATGATCATGAGATCTAGAGTCATAGGATCTAGGTTCATAGGTTATGGATTCATAGGTTCTAGGTTCATAGGATTTGGAGTCATAAGATCTATAGGTTGTAGGTATACTAGGCTTATAGGGAGAGGATAAATAGGATCTATCTTCCTGGTCTATAAAATCTTGATTGGGTCTTCTAGGACTAACCTTAGGGATTGGGTCATGACGATGGGCTCTCCTAGGTTCAGCCTCAAGGTATGGATCAGGGTTTGGGGTCCTCATAAGTTGAGGGGAATTAGGATCTGGCTCAGACTGTGACCCATGGTTTTTTTCTGGGGTCCCTACCCAGACTTTTAACTGATCAAACCTATTGGCAAGATGGTCAATTCTATCATTGGTTTGAATATGAGACTGAGTTAACTGGGTCATCTGGGTAGTTATCTGGGTAGCCATCTGGGCCATTTGATCAGCTAGGGCTTTTATTTGAGCTTGTAAATTTTTCATGGGTTCAGACAATTGTGAAGGAGGTGGGTGATATGAAACTCCTAATCTAGTACTCATGCAAGACTCGATCAGACCGACTATAGCTGACTAGACCTAGAGTCCAAACTAGATGCTCAATCAGGGTGGCAAACTAGCCTATAGTAACCCTATACTCAGCCAGGCAGGTGTAAGGGGAGTGTTAGGTCCCTGATTGCCAATCCTAGATACCAATCAGAGATTGGCCAGGTAGGTGGACCAGCACACAAGCCCTTCGGGATTGAATCCCTAAACCACTGTTCTAGACACTGAGCACAAGGCACACACAGGTTAACTTGACACAATGATCTAATACTAGCCCGGACCCGACCAGTTGGTGTCCCTAGCCCACTAGGACAAATTAAGTCTAGTTAATTTTAGGTTAAGGCTTGGGACCGAATGCAAGGGATGTGGTTTTGGGCTAAGGAGAGGTGATCAAATCCTCCCCCCATCTGACATAGCAAGAGTGCCCTTAAAAGTAGATTATGCAATGATGGCAGGCAAATGATGCAAATTAGGGTTAGATATTTTTTGGTATTTTTTTTGGAGAATATGTAATTTTATTTTATTATTATTTTTTTTTGGTATTTTCTTAAATAGAAGAAAACTTGCAAATTATGGTCTAATATACAGGAAATATACTAAAATTAAAAGATATGCAAAAAATGCTAAATAAAACCCAAAAACTTCCAAACTTGTCTTGCTGAAAAAAAATAGAGCCAAAAATTTATAGACTGTATTTTGGCTTGCAAAACATTCACAGGCAATAATAAAATATAAAAAAATCATGAAAATTACTTTGAATTATTGTGAATCCAGAAAAATAAATTTCAAAATTTTTTGAGTTTTTAACAGGGAGAAATAATTTAAACAACAGAGTATATATGGACTGAAAAATTGTAGAAAACAAGCCCTAATCTAAGCTCTGATACCAAATGATGGGGAACTAATATGCATGCCATTTTTTTTTTATATTTTACATGTTGAGTTAGGTTATTAATTCCCAAATTTCAGATCAAAATTATTTGTAGGGAATTTTGTATGAATTTTTGAAGATCAGCATGCAGATTAGGACCTAGAAAAGTAGCAAAGAAGGACCGCCGGGGCTGAGAAGCCTCGGTTAGGGCAAGTTCTCCTGCAATAAAACTATTGGAGGTAGAGGGGTGTACCTGACAACGTCTATGAAGATCGCAGTGAAGGGGTCTCTCGTTCCTCGATGGATGCGGCCTGGAAAACCGAGCCAAAGACCCGCGGATACCCGGCTTTCTGCTCGGTGATCCGATTGAGGCTTGGCTGGAGTCGTTGGATTCGTAGGAACTCGGGGACCTACAAACGACCTGTCAGGGGTTAGAAAACTCACAAAGGAATAAGAAAACAAAGGAAAAATAGTAAGGGAAGGTTTCTTTTGGAGTGGGCATCCAGGGATCTGAGATGCTTGTTGGCAGCAGGAAGATGATTGCAGCACTGGGAAGAAGAACTCTCGCAAACCCCTTTATGCACACAGCAGGGTATCACACAACTCAATAGAAGAACTCAAGGTTTTCATTCATCAAAATTCTCCATCATACAAGAGACTAGGGTCCCTTAAATAGACCCTTAACCTTGGGCTCCAAGTAAGGGTACATAAGTCTTTATATAAGAATCCTTTTCCCTCTTAAACCCTAGCTAGAAAATAAGGAAATATTAGATAGAAAAATCCCTAAAAATTTTCTTGACTTGGTCAAGACTCCAAGGATGCCTAGGGGGGCGTGTTGGGCTTCTAGGAGCAGCAAAAGGCCAGCCCAAAGGGGCTCGGGTGCATGGGTTTGGGCCTCTGGAAGCTAGGGTGGCCTGGTAGCCAGGTAGCAGGAATATTCCCTGGTATCTTGCTTCTTAGGGGCTTGGGCTTGGCACCTGGGCTTGATTTCTTTGGGCTAGGATGCAGATGGACCTCTGGAATCATGGATGCCCTTATATATGAATATACTTTGGCATCTGGAAGGGAATCTGGATGTCTGAAGGGCATCTGCAAGAAATCAGGATTTTCTGAATTTTCCTCCTGGGGTCTTCAAATCTTCAAGCTGGGTTGGACTTGTGCTATACTTCCATGTCTTCAATCTAGTTGGACTTGGTCTTCACTTGTATGATATAGTCTTGAGTCTTCAGTATGCTTGGACAGGACTCAAAAAAATAAAATTAGCTCAACATGAGCTGACTAGCATTGGACTGAACTAGCTCAACATGAGCTGACTAGTACAGAACTGAAATAATAACTAAAAATACTCAAATAACAACTAAAATGGACTCAGATGAGCTAAGCCCTTATTACAGATGGACTCATAAATTATTGATCAATTTACAGAGGGTTGAAAAAGCCTCTGTCTTATTCTGGTGCCTCAGGTGTCCCCACCAACTTAGGTCGTTTGACTCTGAACCCCCAGCCTTAGACACCAGCTTTCAGTAATAGCTAAAGGATTCAATGCACTAGTTGGCTCATATAGCTCGGACTCGACCTGTTGATGTAACCTAGCCCACTAGGGCAAATTAAGTCTAATTAATTTTAAATTACACTTGGATCAGTATGATGATGGTTGTTTTGGGCCTAGGACAGGTGATGAAATCCTGCCCTGATATGAGATATAGAGTTGCCCTTAAGATTAGGTTAAAGATGATGGCAATCGATGATCTCGATGCAATCTAAAAACAATCAGAAAAAAATAAAATATTTTTTTAATTATTTTATGATGTGTTAGGTTCGGTTCATGTTAACTGGGGTTAGCTAACAAAGTTTGGCTTGGGATTGGGGTGGGTGGAAGTTGATTAGGTTAGGTTGAGTTAAGTATGCAGAAATAGCAGAAATCAAAAAATTAGAGTTTCAAATGATGTAGAATTTGGCTCATATCCTGATGCATAAAAAAATCAAAAAAATTCTAGAATAGAGGATGGACAATGATGATGACCTCTACCAAGTTTTATGCAAAACAAAAATCAATTGATTATGCAAATTATAGGGTTTTTAGACTACTATAGAAATTATCAGGATTCTATTATGGTTTCTAATATGTTAGATTTTAAGGAATTAGGATTTTAGTAAAATTAATTAAAAATTTTTATAATTATTAGGATAGAACAGAGGACATTCAGTGCAAATTTCATAGAAAAATAAAATGTTTAAGATGTCAAAATTAGATGAAACCTAGACACCTAATGCAGTAGATAGGATGCAGATATAGGGTTTGTGAATGCAAAGCAAATAAAAAACTATCCTAAACCTGCTCTGATACCAAACTGATGCAGGATGACTCTAAGAATGCTAAATATGCAGGAAAAAATAGTAAACTAGTTTTTTGTAGTTTTAGATTTAGGTTTGTTGGCTAATTTCTCAAAGAAAAGTAAAGAACTAGCAGGTATTCAGCAATTCTAAGAATCAACTTGTTGCAGGCTGAATCATGCAAAATAACTAAAAGACAGGATCCAAAAATTGAAAAATTCTTGGCTTAGGATAGTTAACTTCAATCATATCAGATAATAAGAGAAGGGAAGGTTTCTTACCAGTCAGAGATTAAAATTCAATAGCAGAAGGGATCACTCACACTCTGATCAGAGCCTGGATGAAGAAGCCTCATTTCCCTTGAATCAGAAGGCTGATCTGGGTGGTCCTAGAAGCAAAGAAGGCCTCCTCAGGAGAGGTGAAGCACATCAGGGATTTTGCAAGCATCGGGGCCGATCAAAATAGCAAATAAAAAAGAGAAAAGGAACTAGGGTTTGGAAGGATTCAGGATTAGGTTTAGAAGATGGCAGCCGGGAAAGAAGAAGCTCCTGGGCTTGGACGGCAGCAAGGGCTTCTGTTCCTTGGATGTGGGTGATCTCCAGGGATGCAGGAGGGTGCTAAGGCAGCAGGTTTTCAATCCTGGAACACAAGGAGAGCACACTAAGTAAGAACCAAAACTCAAACACAAGACAATTAATCCAAGTTTCAGCAAGGTTTATTCATAAGAAAAAGATGATTACAAGAGGGGGAGGGGTGGGGTATTTATAGAGTTCCTATGCCCTCTCCTAAAGGGATTACAAGTCTTCTCCTAGTTAGAATAGGTATACATAGTTTAAGAGGGAGAAAGATTATAAAATAAACCTAGAACTAGGAGTATACAAGTTGAATAAAATAAAAACTCAAACTCCTTGCATTTGAACTCTTCCACCATGTTGGACTTGGTCAACTCATGGAGGATGCATATCTTAGGTGTGTTGAGCTCCAAGGGGCAGCAAGGGGTCATCCTCCTTTGGATTGGTGCATGGGCTTTGGGCCTTGGAAGCTGGGGTGCCCTCGTATCAGCATTTTCTTTGGAATCTTGGTTCTTCTTGCTTGGGCTTGAATTTGAAGGCCTGGATTGCTGGAGTTACCTAGAAAACATGGACTCCTAGTATATAGAATATTCTTAAAGCATCTAGAGGGAATCTGGCATCTGAAATGGTATTTGGAGGGAATCAGGGTACCTGGAGGGCATCTGGAGGGCATTTAGGGCTCCTAGCTATCAATTGAGCTCCCATAAGCTGATCTAATTACCTTTGGCTACTGAATGAGGCCTGGTGGAACTTCAAAATATGGTAACCTCCTCTCTTGTACAAAATTTGGACTCATACTGGACTCATACTGATATACAGGACTCAATATACTGGACTAGGTCGAGACAAATCAACTAGTCTCACCTTATTACAACTCAATCTTACTTTTTTACAAAATTGTGACACATGACTAAGTAAACCAAATAGGGCCTAGTAATCTATGTCTGATCCTGGTGCCCCCACCACACCCCCCAATTATCATCCCCATTAGTCCTAATGAAGGCAGATTGCCCCTTTCTAGAGGAGGAGATAGTTGTGGACACTCAGCTAGTGGTGGCAATTTTGGCCATTCTCTCTGCTCCCTCCATCATTTAATGAAGTGATTGAGGTTTCCTCACCTGATTAGCTCCTTGATTTAATCTTAGATTTGGATACACTTTTCTATATCATGGTGTGATTTTGATGATATAAGCAGAACTTGCTCGGATTTCTCCTTATCAATGGTGTTCATAGGTTTCGAGGCTTTGGGATCTATTTTTTGATCTTCATCATCACTTTTTTCTTGGTTCATTCAATGGAGTGTAAGTGTTCAACTTTCTTGGTGGTGATGCTTGGTAGGCTTCTTTAGGTCAGTGGTCTTTAAAGAATCTGCTCTTTTTCTATGGGGACCTAGAGTGTGGTCAAACTCTTTTCTCATGCTTCAGGGAGAACTTTTGGTCATTTTGCATTCTCCAACCACCTGCCAATATAAAAGTGGAGGGGGCTTCTTTTGGCATGAAGGCTTCTTCTATTTGAGCATGTTTTTTAGCCTGGGTCTACATTCGTACAAAATTTTGGGGTTAGGTTTTGCTTAATGGCTTTTTAAGGTTATTTTTCTGCAAGCCACTCATTAAAGCCAACATGGCGGTTGATTGATCCAAGTCATGAACCTCCAGAGTAGATGCACTGAAGCGGTTTAAGAAGGCTTACATTGTTTTTCCTTCTTTTTACTTAGTGATGTTGAGGTAATTCAACTGTTTATGTTATTTTTGACTACTGACAAAATGGTAGGTGAATGCTTAGCTTAGCTATTTGAAAGAGTGCATTATTACCAATATTGAGCCACCCCTTTAATGTAGAGGGGAAGGCTTGATAAAGAATGGGATCGTGAGCTTTGTGAAGGAGCATCATCGCTTGGAAGCTTGCTAGGTGGTCATCAAGATTGGTGGTCCCATCACAGCTCTCGAGTTGCAGGAATTTAAAGTGTTGAGGAAGTGTTGTTCACATAATCCTATCATCAAATGGTGGCTCACTACTGAGCCCATCATTCAGTGTTGAGGAGAGATTGTGAATAACCTCGATTCATTGGTTCAGCTCCTTGAGTTTTTACTCTATCTCATGATCCCAATCAGTTGGCACTTTCGATTGATATAGAGATTGGTGGTCTAGGATAGAGTCATGTTTTGATTGAGGGCTTTGAGGGCATTGTCTCCTCGACCTTGGGCTTTAGGGTAGTGGCAATGATGGCGAGTGGTCCCTTCGAGGACCTTCAAAGGGACTGTAATTGTTTTGGCAGTGGAGATGCCACTCCAACTATGGGACATTATGCTACAGGAGGCAACATAGGCATAGGATGCACCGTAGGTTGAAAAGCCACATGTGGTGCTACTAGCTAAAGTCGGGTCACCAGAGGTGATGCAGGGGTGGCTTGGATAACTTGAACTATTGCTACCAAGCTTTGAACTTGTATAAAGATTATTGAATTAATCACCACTAACCACTACTGTTTGTGGTGATGATGATGTTTGTACCAGTGCAGGCTGGGGTGGATCATTTGTTGGCTTTCCACCACCCTTTCCACCAATTGAGAGGTGGTGCTATTAGTGCAGAGGGAGGTAGTCTTTTTGGTGGCATGTCTTTCCTGCTTTATGGATTGCACTCCTCTTAGATATATCAGGCCCTTTCTCTAATCTGTTGGTGTCCAAATTTATCAAGTGCGGGAGGAAGAGCTAGAGGTGGTGCTAGAGTGAGTGATACAAGCTGCAGTCTGGAAGGTGGTACCTGCAAGAAATCCCCACCGAGGGTGTCCCTAGCAAAGGCACTCCAATGCTTTAGTATACTAATAATGTGGAAGGTGTAAGTGGAAGAGTTTACGTACCATCGTGGACTTGTGTCAAGTCCCTTTTATAGATAGAGATCCAGGGAGATTTTCAAGATGATATAGATCCTAGTAGATTTGCTGAAGAATGGTAGAACCTTCCACGTATCACTTGGGACTTTCTTATCGACAAGGAACATCTTGTCCCCTTAAATGCATCCTTGTCACCTTATTTAAGACATGCCATGCCTCTATTAGGAATTGTGTCCCAAAGCCAATCGACTAGACTGTAGATGATTGTGCTATTTTGTAATTGTATATGAGTTTCTTAATGAATAAAAGTTATTCTTTTGGCTGTTTATCACATGTGCATTTTTATGAAAAGAACTCTTGTGTGATGGAGTCCTTAGAACTATATTATATTTGATATAGAGAGGATATATCGAGTAGTTTTTAAACTGGTTCACAACCAAAGGATACATTATTATAGACAGCGATGTATCAGTGTAGGTTGTTGTATGTCATATTTGTTGGTTGTCCTCTTAACCAAGGAGTGTGAAAATATTGATGTGACATACAGGTGAAATGTATGACATCTCACTGAATGTGACCAACTGCAGAGCTCCCTTCTACCAAAGGGTTGCTCGCGAAGGGATATGGGTATATGTGTCCTTCAGACCTAAGGTCACTATGGTAGCTTGCAAGCAACTCACTACACTTTGGTGCCGGACTATCTGAATTTCTAATCCAGTGATGAAAGGCTTCTAGGTATAGTCAAGTACTTATAGAGAGGTGATGGATCAACATGGGATTGACCCCTCCAAATGGTTTGGAGTGAATGACTCACTATGTCTCAATTTAGCAAAACCTTGGCCAGGGTAGTTCTTATGAAGAGTCACAAAACTTGTAAGGTTGAGACATGATTTGGATGTACCAGGCTGGGGTTGGCAGTCAAACCCCAGGACATCCTGAGCATTATAAGGTCAAAGGGATAAATTATACGGTAACCATATGCCAGATGTTCTAGAAAGTTGTTCTATAATATTTGACTTATCCGGACGTCGGGTATCATTGCTAGATGATGACTTTGATTGGTACTGAAAGTGTTCCAGTGCTACCGGCTTAGTGTTTGAACCTATAGGGTCACACACCATAGGGGTTTCTATCTGATCTAAAGGTTGATCGACGATTGAGAATCATTTTCCATCATTGGAGGTCAATATGATTGACCATGTTCTAAGTATCGACAATTCCAAGTGTCAATACTTGGAAGTGTCAATACTTATAAGTGTCGACACATGGAAAGTCGACATTGGGTAGTGTCGACACTTGGTTGTGATGAGCAAAAATTTTGGAAAGAATTTTGACTTCAATTTGAATTTTGAATTCTGGTTGGTTTTGGCTCCAAGCCTTCATGGAATGATGGTCATTCTTTAGAAGGTTTTGACCTCAATTCAAATTTCGTATTTTGACTAGTTTTAGCTCCAAGCTTTCATGGAATGATGGTCATTCTTGCCTTATGAGCTTAGAGCCAATTTAGTATGGCCCTTGACCTTCACCCCAATCACTCCTCCTTCCTCTTTCTCCCTTTCATGGCTACCAATATAATAAGGTTTGTTTTAGGGGCTATTGGTTGGTCGAAGAGTTTTCTTGTTGAATAAGGTTGCTGAAATTTTGAGAGGGAAAAGAAAAGGGGCTTGGGAGGACTAGGGTTTTGGGTGTGTGACTACCTAGCACTCAAGCTAGGTCTTGGGAAGAGAGCTAGTTAGGAAGGGTTCCACCTCTCCTCCTTGTCTTCCAAGAAGAAGTAGATCGACCTCAAGGATCCTAAAGAGCTAGCACTTTGAGAGAGTTGATCAGAATCGAGTCTTGGTGTGAACTACCCGTAAAGGCCAGACACGTGTGTGGCTCGAGAGCTTTTCACAACCTTTTCCTAAAGGTATAATGGTAAGGTATCCTTATGCCTTTTGGTTCTTTTCCTACTTATGATGTCTTTTGCATGCTACATTATCATACTTGTTCCTGTTGCAGGCTATTTGGTAGATCATTTTGATTAATCTACCAAGCCTTCTACTGTGCTTATTTTAAAATTATTTTAAAATACTTTTTTCTACCATGCATGCTCATTTTGCTTTCACTTCAAATGGTATCAGAGCCAGGTTCTTCGTAGTATAATAATGCTAGCATGCTTTAACATCATAGTTTTCTTTTAAGTACTTGGATTGAGTGCTTCACCATGGCTGTTTGGTCATAGGAGAGAAGTAGGGCTGCAAGACCCTCTCTTCCCATTCAATGGGATCTCTTATGGCATGTAGGGGTGCTACTTGTGATTCACTCATGAAGAAAAAAAATAAAAGAAAATGTAGATTAAAATATTTTAATAAATGTTATGATCATAAAATAAATTTAGATGAGATCTAAGAGTTTTATTTTGATAGATTTTGATTAAATATTTTTTAAAAAAACTTTGGATTTGAAATCACTATTTTTACCTTGTGATAGGCCTTGAGTCGATCCAAGTGTCGACACTTAAGTCGACTCATGTGTGTATATAGAAAATATGAATTTCTGTTAACTCTTTGTCTTAGGCCTTGAGTTGATACTTGAGTCAACTTATGAGTGCGAAGTGTCGACACTTGAGTCGACTCATGAATGCATAGTATCGACACTTGATCTAAGAATGCAGAAAAATAGTGAATTCAAATTCTGATATAATATAAAATTATTGTATATTATAAATTAAAATTGTTTTGATTTATAAAGGCTATTGAACTCAATTGAGAATTAAGTTACCTTGAATGATAAAGAACTCTTGAAATATGATTCAAAGATTTTAAGTCATTTTAATAAGCCTTAAAGGTCATGGGTTAGCTTTTATTATGTCCTTAATTGGGTTAGACCTAAGTTTAGATGCATTGGACTATGTAAAGAACTAATTTAATCAAATGTTGAGTTAGGATTTCTTCTCTATAGACCTCTCTAATAGTTAGATTGATTAGTCCATAAATCTAAATGAACCTAATTTGTGGCTTAGTGGACAGCCCGAGTCTTTAGGCTAGTCTAACCGAGTTTGATGAACCAATTGATGTCCAAGATAAGTTTGGCAATTTGATCTTGGTTCTTCGGGGCTACCTTTTACCTGGCCAACTCGGTTGGTGTCTAAGGCAAGATGGTTAATGGTGGAACCCAACCCATGATCTCACTTACCTGGTTAATATCGTCGATCAGAATTGACTGGATAGCTCACTGACTCGTGTTAATCCATGTCACCCAAGGTTAATCAGTCTTGACTGATTTTAGGTTCCCATGGATCATTAGTTATGTATAACCCTCCTTGATAATTGATGTGGTTAGTGGGAGGTTAATCCATGTCTTCTCATCTCTTCTTCTATCACATTAAAATTAAACCCTCTAAATTATTAGGTCCATAAAAAGATGAAGTTATGGGGATAATTGAGTCTCAGCATCCTATTAAGTGGGATGGTAATGGGTCCAATAGTTGGGTGTTCATCGATAGATCCAAAGATCGGGTGTTCATCGGGCTATTGAAATTATTGTTCCTATTATGATGGCTTAGTGCGACTCTCTTAACGGTAGTTAGGTGGGCCGGCCAAAGTCAGGCTTGACTATTTGTTAGTTATAAGTATTGAATTTTGTCATGTTAATGGTTGGACATAATTGAGACCTTCAATAGGAGGCCCAAAGGTTGATTAAAGTGCACCTTGGGACAAAACCTAAATACTAAAAGTTATTTGGAGAAGTAATCGATTGAAAAACCTACCTTTAGAAGTGCATGGGTGAGCTGGCCAAAGTCAGGCTCATGTGTTGTCTATTGGGTTCTAGTACCCACTAAGGAATTAAAGTGATTCCTCGGATCAGAGGTAGAGGCTACCAGTCTGAACAAAATAGTGAGTGGGCCTTTAGACTAAAGTCCATATCTTTAGGTTAATAATTCATATACACTAATAAGTTTTGATTTTTCTTTTAGATGTCTTCCAACCTGTCACTCCGGTCTCTTCTCGATAATAAGAAGCTCAAGGGTCCTAACTTTGATAGCTGGTATCGAAGGCATAGGATTGTCCTGGAGCATGAATAAATCTTGTATGTGATATCAGATCCGGCACCTGAAACCCTTGCTTCCAATGCTTAGGGTTCGATCAGAGACACTTATCAGAAGTGGCTCTTTGACAGAACCACTATCCAATGCGTTATGTTGGTAGCGATGAACGACGAGTTCAGTCGCAAATTCGAAGAAGCCCAGTCGGAGAAAATCCTTCAAAGGTTGAAGGCATCCTTTGGCACACTCGATGACATTGAAAGGTACAGGATCTCTTGTGCTATCTACAATGCACGGATGCATGATGGGGTCTCAGTCATTGATCATGTATTGTATATGATTGAGATGATTGAGCACCTGGGTAAGCTCAGGTGCCCCTTACATGGACAGCTCGAGAAAGATACGATTCTGAGTTCCGTGCCCTCTTCCTATCTAGACTTTCTTGATCATTTTAGAATGAATAAGCTCGCAGTTAACTACCATGGTCTATTGAGATTACTGCAGACTTATGAAAAAGACCACCAACTAAACAAAGGAGTGGTAAATCTAGTGGAAGGATCTTTGGCAGGGTGTCGTCCCTTCAAGAAAGGGAAAAAAAGAATAAAGGAAAAAGGTGCAGAATGCTTCTAGGCCCAGTCAGGCCAAGAGGGTGAAGGCTGATAAGGGCCAAGCGGGGTGCTTCTTCTGTAAGAAGCAGGGTCATTAGAAGAGGAACTGTCCTCTTTATATTGCATCCCTTGACTCGAACAGGTCCAAGAAGAGAACGTAGCAGGACGGTGCTGGATAAGGTATTTATATGATAACACTTTGTGGTTTCTCTATCTGCGATACTACTAACTGGGTATTGGATACAAGAAGTCCAATTCATTTTTACAATTCTTTGTAGGGACTTCAAGTTAGTAGAAGATTCAAGGATGGTGAGAGATTCTTGAACGTGGGAAATGGAAGCCAAGTTCCAGTCCTGGCATTGGGAGTCCTCAAATTAGATTTCAAGTCTTGTACAATCATTTTGAATGAGTGTCATTATTGTCCGTCTTTCATCTTGAATGTCATTTTTATAGGCCAATTGACCATGTATGGTTATGAACTATCAATAAAGAATGACATTTGCAAAATCATTTGGAATGGTTCTATTGTGATGAATGGATATATAAACATAACAATGGCATTTATGTACTATCACAACTTGATAGTGTAGTGTGCACGTCTACCAAATGCCCTAGGATAGATAATGTCAGTGATGCATACTTATGGCATTGTAGGCTAGGTCATATTAACAAGAACAGGATAAATAGGATGAAAAGCGAGGGTATCCTCGAGATTAGTAAAAGTGGTTTACTACCAACCTGTGAGTCCTATCTTCTTAGAAAGATGACAAAATCACCTTTTACTAGAAAAGGTGAATAAGCCAAAGAGATTCTAAGCCTGGTACATACTGATGTATGCGGATCCATGAATATTAGGGCTAAAGGTGGTACAGTTATTTCATTACATGTACAAATGACCTTTTGAGGTATGGTTATGTCTTCTTGATAAGACATAAATCTGAATCGTTTGAAATGTTCAAACGATATCGTAATGAAGTAGAAAAATAAATTGGAATGTATATCAAAACCCTTCGATCAGATCAAGGTGGTGAATATCTTTCTGGTGAGTTTCTGACATATCTTGAGAAGAATGGGATTCTTTCTCAGTGGACACCTCCAGGGACACCTCAGTTAAATGGAGTGTCTGAAAGGAGAAATCGAATCCTGTTAGACATGGTTCAATCCATTATGGGCTTTGCTTCTCTATCACTATCCTTTTGGGGATATGCTCTGGAATCAGCCTGTTACCTTTTGAATAAGGCTCCGAGTAAGTCCATTAGCAAAATCTCATATGAGATATGGACTGGACGTAAGCCAACACTCTCATACCTTCGAGTCTGGGATTACCCGGCTTATGTAAAACATCTGGGAATGGATAAACTTGGACCTAGGTCTGACCGGTGCCTATTTGTTGGGTATCCAAAAGAATCTAATGGGTATTACTTCTACTTGGCTGAGGAATAAAAGCTATTCATCAGTCTTAGGGCTATTTTTTTGAAAAAGAAGTTCCTTGGTGAAGGAACTATAGCCGCTAAGATTGAACTTAGTGAAGTTCAACAAGTAGAGAAACCGACACACTTAAGGGATAACATAGATCCGGTTGTGATTAGTTCACACCCAGAGCCCACACAAGAACCATTAGGAGATCTGATAGGGTACCGAGTCGACTAGACAAATACTATGGTTTCCTAGTTCGGGATGATGATCCCATTGAACTAGGTGAAAATGATGAGGATCCAATCTCCTATATGGATGCGATGCAAAAGTCCGACTCTGAGAAATGGCTAGGAGCCATGAAATCCAAAATGGAGTCCATGAAAATCAACAATGTATGGATATTAGTTAATCCACCTGAGGGGATAAAATTCATTGGGTGCATATGGATTTTCAAAAGAAAAAGGAGTGCAGACAGGCAGATAGAGACCTATAAAGCCCGTCTAGTTACCAAAAGGGTATCATCAACATTATGGTATTGACTATGACGAGACGTTCTCTCCTATGGCAATGCTCAAATCCATTGGATCATACTTGCTTTAGCAGCATACTTTGACTATGAAATCTAGCAAATGGATATCTGAATAGCTTTCCTAAATGGTGAGCCAGAAGAGGAAGTGTATATGATACAACCTGAAGGGTTCACATCCATAGATGAGTCAAAGGTGTGCAAGCTTCAAAGGTCCATCTATGGATTGAAACAAGCATCACAGAGTTGGAAATGCAATTTGATAAGTGTATCAAGTCATATGGCTTCGTTAGGAATGGAGAAGAACCTTGCATTTACAAATAGGCTAATGGTTCTATGATTATGTTCCTTGTGTTGTATGTGGATGACATTCTCTTAATCGAGAATGACATCCCAGCACTATAAGGAATAAAGGTCTGGTTATCATCTCAATTCTCTATGAAGGACTTGGGTGAAGCCTCTTACATACTGGGTATGAAGATCTATAAAGATAGATCTAAGAGGCTTCTGGGATTGTCCCAGTCTACGTACATCAGCACAGTGCTAAAGCGGTTCAGCATGAAAAATTTCAAGAAAGACTATCTCCTGATAGGCATTGGAATTACTCTCTCCAAAAGGGATTGTGCGACAACTCCTGAGAAGAGAGAGTGTATGAGTAGAATCTCGTATGCTTCGGTAGTGGGTTCTATCATGTATGCCATGACATGTACTAGACCAGACTAGCATACTCACAGGTGTAGTGAGTAGATTCCAATATGATCCAGGTTAAGTTCATTGGAAAGTGGTAAAGACCATCCTTAAGTATTTGCAAAATACTAGGGACCAATGGTTGATTTATGGAGAACCCGACTTAAAACATATGGGGTATACTGACTCTAGTTTTCAGTCAGATAGGGATGACAACAAGAATGTGTCCGAGTTTGTCTTTACCCTAAATGGAGGAGCGATCTGCTGGAAAAGTTTCAAGCAACCTACTGTGGTGGACTCACTATGCAAAGCAGAATACATTACAGCATCGGATGCAACAAAGGAAGCAGTGTGGTTGCGAAAGTTCCTTGGTGAGCTTGGAGTGGTACCTTTCCTGGATGGTACTATTCTGGTATTTTGTGATAGCACTGGAGCCATTGCTCAAGCCAAAGACCTGAAGTCTTATCACCATACAAAATACATTCTGCGGTGCTATCACCTTGTACGAGAGATCATGGAATGAAGTGATATTGACCTTCAGAAGATCGATAAAAAGGAGAACCTGGCCGACCCCTTTACTAATGCCATCAGAGTTCAAGAGTTTGACAGTTATAAATGAAAAATGGAAATAAGATTCTGCACCGATTGGCTTTAGTCCAAGTGGGAGTTGTTGGAAATTATGTCCCAAAGCCAATCGTCTAGACTGTAGACGATTATGCTATTTGGTAATTGTATATGAATTTCTTAATGAATAAAAGTTATTCTTTTGGTTGTTCATCACATGTGCATTTTCCTGAAAAGAACTCTTGTATGATGGAGTCCTTAGAACTACATTATATTTGATATAGAGAGGATATATCTAGTAGTTCTTAAACTGGTTCACAACCAAAGGATACATTATTATAGGATGGCGATGTATCAAGTGTAGGTTGTTGTATGTCACATTTGTTGGTTGTCCTCTTAACCAAGGAGTGTAGAGACACTGATGTGACATACAAGTGAAATGTATGATATCTCACTGAATGTGACCAACTGCAGAGCTCCCTTCTACCAAAGGATTGCTTGCGGAGGGATATGGGTATATGTGTCCCTCAGACCTGAGGTCACCATGGTAGCTTGCAAGCAACTCACTATACTTTGGTGCTAGACTACCTGGATTTCTAATCCAGTGATGAAAGGCTTCTGGGTACAGTTAAGTACTTGTGGAGCGGTGGTGGATCAAGATGGGATTTACCCCTCCAAATGGTTTGGAGTGAATGACTCACTATGTCTCAATTTAGCAAAACCTTAGCCTGGGTAGTTCTTATAAGGAGTCACAAAACTTGTAAGGTTGAGATATGATATGGATGTACCAGGCTGGGGTGGCAGTCAAACCCTAGGACATCCTGAGCATTATGAGGTCAAAGGGATGAATTATGTGGTAACCATATGCCAGAGATTCTAGAAAGTTGCTTTGCAATCTTTGACCTATCCGGACCTCGGGTATCATTGCTAGATGATGACTTTGATTGGTACTGGAAGTATTCTAGTGCTACCGACTTAGTGTTCAAACCTATTGGGTCACACACCATAGAGGTTTCTACCTGATCTAAAGGTTGATCGACGATTGAGAATTGTTTGCCATCACTAGAGGTCAATATGATTTATCATGTTCCAAGTGTCGACACTTGGAAGTGTCAACTCTTGCAAGTGTCGACACTTGGAAAGTCGACACTGGATAGTGTCGACACTTGGCTATGATGAGAAAAAAGTTCTAGGAAGAATTTTGAAAAGTTTTGACCTCAATTCGAATTTTGAATTCTGGTTGGTTTCGGCTCCAAGCCTTCATGGAATGATGGTCATTCTTTGGAAGGTTTTGACCTCAATTCGAATTTCAAATTTTGGCTAGTTTTAGCTCCAAGCTTTCATAGAATGATGGTCATTCTTACCTCATGAGCTTAGAGCCAATTTAGTATGTCCCTTGACCTTCTCCCCCAATCACTCCTCCTTCCTCTTTCTCCCTCTCATGGCTGCCTCTATAAATAAGGTTTGTTTTAGGGGCTGCTGGTCGGTCGAAGAGTTTTCTTGTTGAATGAAATTGCTAAAATTCTGAGAGGGAAAAGAAAAGGGGCTTGGGAGGACTAGGGTTTTGGATGTGTGACTGCCTAGCACCCAAGCTAGGTCTTGGAAAGAGAGCTAGTTAAGAAGGGTTCCACCTCTTCTCCTTGTCTTCCAAGAAGAAGTAGATCGACCTCAAGGGTCCCAAGGAGCTAGCACATTGAGGGAGTTGATTAGAATTGAGCCCTGGTGTGAATTACCCATAGAGGCCAGACACGTTTGTGGCTCGAGGGCTTTTCATAACCTTCTCCTAAAGGTATGACGATAAGGTATCCTTATGCCTTGTGGTTCTTTTCCTGCTTATGATGTCTTTTGCATGCTACATTATCATAATTATTTCTATTTTAGGCAGTTTGGTAGATTGTTTTGATCGATCTACCAAGCCTTCCGCTGTGCTTATTTTAAAATTATTTTAAAATACTTTTTCTATCATGCATGCTTATTTTTCTTTCCCTTTAGCCTCATTAATGGAGATGGGGCTGTTGTGTATACTTATGCATACCTCCACTAATCATCCAAATATGATGATGATTAGGGATCTCTGAGTATGATGATGGGGCTCACCAAGTGGTGGAGGAGATGGCAACCGGTATCGGAGTGTTGTACCTTAGAGATTTCTAAATGGGTGCTGTTGTCACCAAGATCGTCGTGGCCTATAGCTCCGATGTATCATGGATGCATCAGGTTCCTGTGGAATGCTCATCCCTTTCTTTCCTGGCTGGCTCCTTTGTCCGGCTGCCCTGCAAACAAAGAAGAGACCTAGGCCAGAGATTCTAGTGGGGACACTCCGATGATCAAGTTAGATGGGATGATTAAGGAGAATATAACCTCTATGGCAGAGAGCTTGGGGGGCTCTCCACGTAGAGGGTGAAAGGTAGAATTGAGGTCGAAAGAGCAAGCGAAGATGGGAGAGGAGAGCTTGGAAGGGTCTGCTGGAGGTCCCTTGCTCGCTCGCTCACCCTCTCTTTCTCACATGTTTGTTTCTCCTCCTCCCTTTGTTTTTCCCCTCTCTGACCTTATGTATATGGGATGGCCCAGAGAAGATCTGAGTTTTTTTCTGGGTGTCCCTTTTTGTATGCCCTCTCTAGGAGGGGCTTGCCGTTGCCTACAGTCTCCCTCTTGTTGGGTCGGTCCTTAGAAGGAAATCCTTCCATTGGGGGTGTACATTAACATGGCATAGATTCTGTCCCTCTGGTGGTGCAGTTCCCTGTGGGAGGGGTAGGCGCCATGCCGCTAAGCCCCATGCCATGGTGGGAAGCTTCAATTTCTAGAAGGACCGTTGGAGCATTGCAGATCCCTGGGGCCTTAGTTGAATACCCTCTTGGGGGAGGTTCAGGCTCCGTGTCATAGGGGTTGAATCTCCCAGTTGTACGGTTGTCAACGTGGCAGTGCGTAACAGGGTCTGGGAGCTACTGGAGTGTAGGCCGCCTAGAGCACGTGGGTGGCACGTTGCTGAGCCTAGGTTCATGGCCGAGGGTTGCCACCTCTTTGATGTTGCAGGCGATCGAGAACCTTCTTATTGTGGTTTGAATTCCTGCCGATCCTTCTTGCTACTGGTGGGAACTTGACCTCGACAGGGTTGGATGGAGCCCTACCTCAGGAAGCATGAGCACGACCCAGGCCATGAGCTAATCTCAGATGGAGGGCTCGCCTCATGAGCATGACCCCGATTGGGAGCTAACCTCGATAGGAGGGCTCACCTTGCCAACATGAGCATGACCCCGATCGAGAACTGACCTTAGATGGAGGGCTCGCCTTATAAGCACGACCCCGACTGGGAGCTGACCTCAACAAGATGGCTCACTTTTGCAGCATGAGCATGACCCCAACCGAGAGCTGACTTCAGATGGAGGGCTCGCCTTATGAGCATGACCCCAACTAGGAGCTAGCCTCGGTAGGAGGGCTCACCTAGGCAGCATGAGCAAGACCCCAGCCTGGAGCTAGCCTCAGACAGAGGGCTCATCTCATGAGCACGACCTTGGCTGGGAGCTGACCTCGGTAGGAGGGTTCGCCTTGACTCTTTGTTTGGCCATCATACCCGGGTGGCAGACTCTTTGCCAGCAGGGCTGCCAGTAAAGGTTCCACGTCAGCGGATGTGCTTGGGACGAAGGGAGTAAAGACCATGCTAACATGGAAGAGTGCACCCCCCATGCCATCAATGCCTCGGGTGCCGGTGCCCTAGAATCTGTGCTTCCATGCCAATGGAATGATGCCACGGCACAGCCTTTTAAAAGGGGCAATCAATTATCATGCTTGGACCAAAGCATCAAGACCGTAGGATGCTGACACACGGCAGAGCCTTGGAAGATGATGCGACGGGGGTAGCAGGCTCCTCTCAGAAAGGACCCGCCTGCTCACCTTTATAAGAGCTTTCCTGGGCATAAGAAATCAAATTCCCACTACGTTACTTGCATCTTGCAGTTCCTTGGGAGACATCAGGATCTTTCCTTCTTCTTTCTTCTTCGTGCTTCCTTCTCGCCAAGTGTCAATGAAGCGGAGCCACCGCCTGGACGCGGGGTGTTGATGCAGGACTAAAATGCATGCAAATCTTTTTTTGTATTTTTATATATTAAGTTATGTTTTTAAATCTTGAAAAAAAGGCCAAGAATTAAAGTTGACACTTCTATGCAAAAACAAGAAGCAGCAGCATGCAGAAAGAACCTAAAAGCAATAGAAAAGAGGATCGCCGAGGCTAAGAAGCCCCGGTTGGGCTAGTTCCCTTTCAATAACACTACTAGCAAGTAGAGCGGGTGTACCTGACATGATCTAGCAGATGGATCCTTGCAGAGGTCTCTCTTCGCTCTCGGATGTAGCCTGGATGATCAAGCCAAAGACCCCGTGGATTCATGGCTTTCAACCTGGTGATCCGATCGCTGCCTGGCTAGAATCAATGGATTTGTAAACTTCGAGAGACCTGCAAATCGCCTGTCAAGGGTTAGAAATCGATGAAGGGATGAAGAAATAATTAAAAAAATAGCAAGGAAAGGGATGTTTTGATGTTGGGCGGCCAAGCTTGGAGAGATGGCTTCTAGGGTTTGATGGTGGCTGGAGACTGGCCACAGGAAACAAGGAAGAAGAAGGGGCTCACACAGAATTCTCTTAGCACACAGCAAAGCACATAGCAGTAGATTGAAAGCTCAATAATATTCATGAAAAAAAATTTAATTTTTATACAAGGGATCCCTTATATACAGTCACGAGACTTAGGGCCCAAGCAAAAGAAAACAAGAAAAATAAGGGGTGCCCAATTTCTTCCTAAAGTATGGGGCTGAATACATGGAAGAAAATACTCTCATGCCATACAAAATCCCTCCAAACAAGATAGGTAGTGGGCAGCTAAAGGGGAGGACCAAGGGGCGCCAACTTCTTACTTCTTTTGGCTTGGGGTAGACCACTTCTTTCCTAAGCAAGCTGGCATGAATTATGGGATTCATGTTTATCTATTTTGACTTTCCTTCTTGTCATGCTGGCATGGAGAGTTGGTGTGCTTAGGGTGTGGAAGGGGTGTGCTGGAGTATGGCCATCAACTCCTCATGCATGGGCCGACTTCATGATCCTTTGAGTAATCCTAGGTGGGAAAATCCAGGGTGTGATTGGGACTCCATGCGGCTACGAGGTGGCATGCTGGGTGGTGTCCTTCACATGCTTGAGTCTTCTTTGACTGGGCTTGACTCAATACAGACTCAATACAACTGGACATGATTACAAGACTCAGAATATGATTAGCTCAACATGAGCTGACTTGACTGACTGATCCAAAATCCTAATGGTATGGATCAAATGCTACATACAGGACTTAATTATGAAAAGGCCAAAAACATGACTCAGGGGCTAAAGTGGAGACTAAAATAGGCTAAGCCCTTAATACAAATCAGACTTAAATAGACTAACACTACTAGGAAATCCATAGAGGGTTGAGAAGCCTATGTCTTATTCTGGTGCCTCTAGTGTCTGCACCAATTCTCCCGAGATGGGAGAAACTCGACCCTATCGAGTAAGTATCACACTGGCTCACATATCTCTCGAGAAGATCTAGGTCAAGGTGCTATAAGTCCTCTCGAGAAATTCATGAATCGTCTGATTCTGGCCGGCCTTACCATCTGACCAGGTAAAGTTGATACCCACGGCCCTGGGTTGTGATGGCTTGATCGTCCAGGATATGCTCGATCCGTTCTCCTCTCTCAAGCTAATTAATTGGTGGACAATCTAGGCTAGGGTCACTCACAAGGGATGGAGTAGGTCCAAAGGCCTCACTGGGTATCGCTGCCATTTTCCTATACTCAACCTGGTTTGCGATATTGAAGGTAGAACTAATGCCAAAATCCAGGGGCAAATCCAACATATAGGCATTTGGTCTGACCTTCTCTATCACTCTAAAGGGTCCAGCTCCACGAGCATGGATCTTCTTAATGGTCCCGGGTGGGAATCGCTCAGGCCTAAGCCTAACCATGATAGAATCCACTACATTAAATTTTTTGCCTTTTTTCTGGGAATTAGCTAGTTTATTTCAAAATTAATGCAGGTGGTGAACATGCTGGTCACATGCAGACTCCTAACAGGTGAAACAAAGGATTATACTAACACCTAACAAAGTGTAGACTATGCATTCCTATTGAGAGGAGTTTAATTGGACTCTTATGGGCCTAAACCTAACAGACTATAGACTCTCTAGGTCCGACCCTGGTGTGGTATGCACATGAGAATTTATAATGGACTCCTAGCAAATGCCATAAGGTTTTCCAAAAGTAGCTTGCAAACCTAACATACTCAAAGAATTGGTGTAATCGAACGACCTCAACAAAATGTAATTGGAAAGTTTGGGAAACATTGGAAGCCTTAGGGTAGGGCAGGAAATAAGAATCGGAGTCTTGGGATAATTTATTGGAAGCATGCAATAGACATTGGTTACTAGGGATGACCTTAAGATTTGAACATTGATCTATGGGTGACCTAAGGTCCACTTGAAGGATGGAAAATTTGTTCATTGCAAGTGTAGGTTCTTTAGGAAAGGATGACTTAGTCAATTCAAGAAAAAGGTTATCGACTAGGGTTAGAGGAATGAACTCTTTATGAGGGTACTGAATGAGGTCTCGGGCTGGGGCTGAAGGAGTGGGCTCTTCCTGAGGGTATAGACTTATAGGAACCAAGTCCTCACTAATTTTCTATTGTTCTGCTACTTTAGTACCAGGTTCTACAATTCTACTTCTCCGATGGTTTCCTCAGGTAAGGTACTAGAGTTGTCCTCCTCAAAGTCTTCTCCTCCATATTCATCTGCTAAGCTCATGTCAACCTCATACACTACAGCAATGGAATCTGATTTGTCCTCTCCTTCAGGTTCCTCACTCCGATCATTCATATGAACTAATGGGGCAGTAGGAGTTAGTTGGTCTAAAGGAAGTTGGCTAGGGTTGGGTTTGGGTTTAGGGGTACTAATCTTACTGGACTTAGATTGACTGATCTTGAGTTCCCTCTGATATAACTCGAATTCCCTAGCTAGGTGATAGGCTTCCTCTGAAGGTGAAAAGCACCTACACCAAGCATACAATATGCAAGAAAACAGGGCAGAAAGATATGCATTTTAAAATATTTTTAAAGCATGCATAGCAGAAGGCTCGGTAGAAAGATCTAAATGATCTACCGATCTGCCCGCAAAAGGATCTAGCATGCATATAACATCAAAGTAAGAAAAACAACAAATATAAAAGTACCATACCTTTATACCAAGAGAGAAGAAGAGGAAGTGCTGTAAAAAGGAGGAGGGTGCTCAAGCCACACACGTGTCTGGCCTCTATAGGATATCCACACCTGGGCTTGACTCTAATCAACTCCCTCGGAGTGCTAGCTCTTCAGGATCCTTGGCCGATCTTCTTCTTCCAGAAAGACTAGGAGGAGAGTAGGAACCCTTTCCCAAAACTTCTCTTCCCAAGACCTAGCTAGAGTGCTAGGTTACTCACACCCAATCTGAAAACCTCTCACAGCCCTTCTCTATTTCCTCTCTCAAAGCTTTTCTCAAAATCTGTGTATCAACCATTGGCAGCCCCTAAAAATGACGTTCATTTGAAGTGGCAGCAGGGAGAGGGAGAAAGAGGAAGGATGAGAGATGAGGGGAGAGAATGGGGGAGAGGATCAAGGCTATACCAAATGAGTCCAACCCATTAAGGTAAGTATGACTTTCATACCATAAAGCCTTGGAGCCAACACTGGTTTGAATTCGAAATTCAAACGAGGTCAAAACCTATCCAAAAAATCTCCCACGAAATCCTCCAAGAATTCTATTCGTTACAGGAAGTGTCGATACACTAAAATTACCAAGTGTCAACACTCACCAGGTGTCGACACTTGCAAAATTCCAAGTGTCGACACTTGGAACCTGGTCAATCAAATTGACCTTCGGCGATGTCAAACGATTCTCAATCATCGATTAGCCAAAAGATCATATAGAAATCCTCTATGGTGTGTGACTCCATAGGTTCGAATACTAAGCTGGTAGCACTGGAATATTTCTAGTACCAGTCAAAGTCCTCATCTAGCAATGATACCTGACGTCCGGATAGGTCGAAGATGAGAGCACCTCACAATAACCTCTGGCATATGGTTTCCACATAATTCATCCCTTTGACCTCCAATGCTCAGGATGATCTAGGATTAGATTGCCAACCCTAATTTGGTTTATCCAGATCATGTCTCAACCTCACAAGTTCTGTGACTCCTCACAAGAACTGCCCTGGCCAAGGTTTTGTTGAATTGAGATATAGTGAGTCATTCACTCCAAACTATTTAGAGAGATCAATTCCATCTTGATCCACCACCACTCCACAAGTACTTGACTATACCCAGAAACCTTCCATCACTGGATTAGAAATCCAGGTAGTCCAGCACCAAAGTATAGTGAGTTGTTTGCAAGCTGCCATGGTGACCTTAGGTCCGAGGGACACGTATACCCATATCCCTTCGCGAGCAACCCTTTGGCAGAAGGGAGCTTCGCAGATGGTCATGTTCAGTGAAATGTCATATATTTCACTTGCATGTCACACCAGTGTCTCCACACTCCTTGGTTAAGAGGACAACCAACAAATGTGACATACAACAATCTACACTTGATACATCGTCGTCCTATAATAATGTATCCTTTGGTTGTGAACCAGTTTAAGAACTACTTGATATATCCTCTCTATATCAAGCAATGTTGTTTTAAGGACTCCATCACACAAGAGTTTTTTATAGGAAAAGTAAATATGATGACAGCCAAAATAAATAACTTTTATTTATTAAAAGAGAATTCATATACAAATACAAAGATAGCATAACCATCTACAGCCTAGACGATTGGCTTTGAGACACAATTCCCAATAACTCCCACTTGAACTAAAGCCAATCAGTACAGAATCTCATTCCCATTTTCCTTTTATAATAGTCGAACTCTTGAACTCCGATGGCTTTAGTGAAGGGGTTAGCCGGTTCCCCTTTCCATCGATCTTTTGAAGGTCAATGTCACCTCGTTCCACAATCTCTCGTACAAGGTGATAGCACCGTAGAATATGCTTTGTGCGGTGATGGGACTTCGGCTCTTTGGCTTAAGCAATGGCTCCAGTGTTGTCACAGTACATCGAAACAGGACCATCCAGGGAAGGTGCCACTCCCAGCTCACCAAGGAACTTTTGCAACCACACAGCTTCCTTCGCTGCATCTGATGCTTTAATGTACTCTACTTCACATATTGAGTCTGCCACAATAGGCTGCTTGGAACTTTTGCAGCAGAAAGCTCCTCCGTTCAGGGTAAAGATAAATCCTGACACACTCTTGCTATCATCTTTATATTACTGGAAACTGGAGTCAGTATACCCCACAAGTTTCAAGTCAGATTCTCTATAAATGAGCCATTGGTCCTTAGTATTTTGTAAATACTTAAGGATGTGATGGGGACATCTCAAGCACGGATCTTGGAGCAAGCATAATTATTGGAGTGGCACAGATCTTGAAGCATTTTTGGAATAAATTTATTTAGGATTTATCTTTTGTTTAAAATTTGAATTAGGATTTGGTTGGTTAGGATTGATATATGGATAGGCTTATCTTATCCTATCTTATATTTGAATTTGATTTAGGATTTGGTTGGTTAGGATTGATATATGGATAGGCTTATCTTATCCTATCTTATATTTGAATTTGATTCATTCTTATCTTTTTATCTTGTATTCAAATTCAAATGAGGGTTGGAAAATCTATAAATACCACCCTCAGCCTTTTGTAATGGGAGGATGGATGAATAAAATTTCTATTGTTCTGTGTGAAGGATCTGTGTGCTCCTAGGGTATCTGTATGATCCCTTCTCCATCTTCCCAGGGTTTCTGTGTGATCCCTGATTTTGGGCATCTGTGTGAGCCCAGGGCATCTATGTGAGCCCCTTTGCTATGTGCTTGTTCTTCTAGGGCATCTGTGTGAGCCCCTTTGCCATGTGCTTGTTCTTGGGGAATCTATGTGAACCCCAGTATTTTTTCTTAACCCTGCACCCTCTTCTTTCCTCCTTTGCAAATCCTAATCCCTGGTGACTTTCATGCTCACCAGCGATCCAGTCCAATCCCTGTCCCGCATCAAATGGTATCAGAGCTAAAGGATTAGGATTTTTCTGTTTCATCACCGGCCCACTATTCTCTTTCTTCCCTGTTTCAAATCTCGTCCACGGATCCTTCCCTAACATCCACGTTGGACCACCCTCCCCCAAGCCGGTCACCCACCACCATTCCTCCCTTCCAGCCCTCACCCCTGTTTTCTGCTTCGTCTATGCCAAGCTCTCCAAGAACTGCCTGCAGCCCATTTTCAAAGCACAGATTTCAAAGCACACCGATCTCAAAGCCACACCATTTTCAAAGCAAAGTTGATTAAAAAAAAAAAAATCATGGTTATGTCAAGCTAAAAGTTTGGAGTTCCCGGAGCTAAAGTCAAGCTGAAGCTGGAGCCTGACCCAAACTCGACAGAGTCGAGTTTTTTCCCCACCGTAGGAGAATGATGGGGACATCTCAAGCACGGATCTTGGAGCAAGCATAATTATTGGAGTGGCACAGATCTTGAAGCATTTTTGGAATAAATTTATTTAGGATTTATCTTTTGTTTAAAATTTGAATTAGGATTTGGTTGGTTAGGATTGATATATGGATAGGCTTATCTTATCCTATCTTATATTTGAATTTGATTTAGGATTTGGTTGGTTAGGATTGATATATGGATAGGCTTATCTTATCCTATCTTATATTTGAATTTGATTCGTTCTTATCTTTTTATCTTGTATTCAAATTCAAATGAGGGTTGGAAAATCTATAAATACCACCCTCAGCCTTTTGTAATGGGAGGATGGATGAATAAAATTTCTATTGTTCTGTGTGAAGGATCTGTGTGCTCCTAGGGTATCTGTATGATCCCTTCTCCATCTTCCCAGGGTTTCTGTGTGATCCCTGATTTTGTGTATCTATGTGAGCCCAGGGCATCTATGTGAGCCCCTTTGCTATGTGCTTGTTCTTCTAGGGCATCTGTGTGAGCCCCTTTGCCATGTGCTTGTTCTTGGGGAATCTATGTGAACCCCAGTATTTTTTCTTAACCCTGCACCCTCTTCTTTCCTCCTTTGCAAATCCTAATCCCTGGTGACTTTCATGCTCACCAGCGATCCAGTCCAATCCCTGTCCCGCATCAGGATGGTTTTTACCACTTTCCAATGAGCTTCACCTGGGTCAGACTGGTATATGCTCACTACACCTAGTGATTATACCATGTCTGGTCTAGTACATGTCATGGCATACATGATAGAACCCACAGCCGAAGCATATGGGATTCTACACATATGCTCTCTCTTCAGGAGTTGTCGCATAATTCCTTTTGGAGATATCAATTCCAGTGCCTATTGGGAGATAGCCCTTTTTGGAATTTTTAATGCTAAACCGTTTCAGCACGGTGTCGATGTATGTAGACTGGGACAATCCCAGAAGCCTCTTAGATCTATCTTTATAGATCTTTATACCTAGTATGTAAGAGGCTTCACCCAAGTCCTTCATAGAGAACTGAGATGATAACTAGACCTTTATTCCTTGCAGTGCTGTGATGTCATTTCTGATTAAGAGAATGTCATCCACATACAACACAAGGAATACAATCACAGAACCATTAGCCCATTTATAAATGCAAGGTTCTTCTCTATTCCTAATGAAGCCATACGACTTGATACACTTATCAAATCGCATGTTCCAACTCCGTGATGCTTGCTTCAGTCCATAGATGGACTTTTGAAGCATGCACACCTTTGACTCGTTTGTGGATGTGAACCCTTCAGGTTGTATCATATACACCTCCTCTTCCAGCTCACTATTTAAGAAAGCTGTTCGGACATCCATTTGCCAGATTTCATAGTCAAAGTATGCTGCTAAAGCAAGCATAATCCGAATGGATTTGAGCATTGCCACAGGAGAAAATGTCTCATCATAGTCAATACCATAATGTTGACGATATCGCTTGGCAACTAGATGGGCTTTATAGGTCTCCACCTTTCCGTCTGTGCCCCTTTTCCTTTTGAAAATCCATTTGCATCCAATGGGTTTTATCCCTTTAGGTGGATCAACCAATATCCATACATTGTTGATCTCCATGGACTCCATTTCAGATTTCATGGCTCCTAGCCATGATTTAGAGTCGGACCTCTACAACGCATCCATATAGGTGATCAGATCCTCATTGTTCTCATCGAGTTCAATGGAATCACCATCTTGGACCAAGAAATTGTAGTATCTATCCGATCAGCTCGGTACTCTACCCGATCTCCTTAATGGTTCTGGAGTGGGCTCTGGGTGTGATCTAATCATAGCCGGTTCAATGTTGTCTCTTAAATGTGTCGGTTCTTCTACTTGTTGAACTTCACTAAGTTCAATCTTAGTGGCTACAGTCCCTTCATCAAGGAACTCCTTTTCCAAAAAGATAGCCCTAAGACTGACAAACAACTTTGGTTCCTCAGCTAAGTAGAAGTAATACCTCTTAGACTCTTTTGGATACCCAACAAATAGGCACCGATCAGACCTAGGTCCAAGTTTGTCCATTTTCAAACATTTTACATAAGCCGGGTACCCCCAGACCTGAATGTGTGAAAGTGTCGACTTACATCTAGTCCATATCTTATATGGTGTTTTACTAACGGACTTACTCGGAGCCCTATTCAGAAGGTAACAGGCTAATTCTAGAGCATATCCCTAAAAGGATATCGATAGAGAAGCAAAGCCCATCATGGACCGAACCATTTCTATCAGGATTCGATTTCTCCTCTCAGACACTCCATTTAACTGGGGTGTCCTTGGAGGCATCCTCTAAGAGAGAATCCCATTCTCCTCAAGATATGTCAAAAACTCACCCGAAAGGTATTCACCACCTCGATCAGATCGAAGAGTTTTGATACACTTTTTGGTTTGTTTTTCTACTTCATTACGATATTGTTTGAACATTTCAAACAATTCATACTTATGTCTCATCAAGAAGACATAACCATACCTCGAAAGGTCATCTATAAAAGTAATGAAATAACCGTACCCACCTCTGGCACTAACATTCATAGGTCCACATACATCAGTATGTATTAGACTTAGAATTTCATTGGCTCGTTCACCTTTTCCAGCAAAAGGTGACTGTCATTTTTCCAAGAAGACAGGACTTACAGGTTGGAAGTGAACTATCTTCACTAAAATCGAGGAGGCCCTCGATTTTCAACCTATTTATCTTGTTCCTGTTAATATGACCTAGCCTACAATGCCATAGGTATGCTTCACTGACATTATCAATCCTAGGACGTTTGCTAGAGTGTACATTACACTAACAGGTCGCGATAGTACATAGATGCCATCACGCATTTATCCATTCAAAATTACAGAACCATTCAAAATGATTTTGCAAATGTCATTTTTTATTAATAGTTCATAACCATACATGGCCAATTGGCCTACAGAAATGACATTCAAAATGAAAGATGGACAACAATGACATTCGTTCAAAATGATAGTACAGGACTCAAAAATAAGTTTAAGGACTCCCAACGCCAAAACTGGAACTCGGCTTTCATTTTCCACGTTCAAGAACCTCTCACCGTCCTTGAATCTTCTACTAACTTGAAGTCCCTGCAAAGAATTGCAAATATGAATTGGACTTCCTGTATCAAATACCCAGTTAGTAGTATCGCAAACAGAGAAACTATAAGGAATTATCATGTAAATATTTTGTCCAGGACCATCCTGTAGCTTTCTCTTCTTGGACCTGTTTGAGTCAAGGGATGCAATATAATGAGGACAGTTCCTCTTCCAATGACCCCGCTTCTTGCAGAAGAAGCACTCTGCCTGGCTTTGATCAGCCTTCACTTTCTTGGCCTGACTGGGCCTAGAAGCACTAAGCACCTTTTTCCTTTTATTATTTTTCTTCTTCCCTTTCTTAAAGGGACGATGCCCTCCTGAAGAACCTCCCACTAGATTCACCATCCCTTTATTCAACTGGTGGTCTTTCTCATAAGTCTGCAGCAACCCCAACAGACCATGGTAGTTGACTGTGGGCTTATTCATTCTATAATGATCGAGAAAGTCTAGATAGGAGGAGGGGAGAGAATTCAAAATTGCATCTTTTCCAAGCTATTCATGCAAGGGACAGCCGAGCTTGCCCAGGCATTCAATCATCTCGATCATGTACAGTACATAATCAGTGACTGAGGTCCCATCACGCATCCACATGTTATAGATAGCATAGGAGATCCTGTACCTCTCAACGTCGTCTGGTATCCCGAAAGACTCCTTTAACCTTTAAAGGATTTCTTCTGGCTGGGCTTCCTCAAACTTGTGACTGAACTCATCGTTCATCACCGCTAACATAATGCATCAGACAGTGGTCCTATCAGAGAGCCACTTCTTATAAGTGTCTCTGACCGAATCCTGAGCATTGGCAGCAGGGATCTCAGGTGCCAGATATGATATCACAAACAGGATCCGTTCGTGCTCCAGGACAATCATGAGCCTTCGATACTAGCTATCGAAGTTGGGTCCATTGAGTTTCTCGTTATTGAGAAGAGACTGGAGTGACAGGTTGGAAGACATCTGAAAGGAAAACCAAAACTAATTAGTATATATGAATTATTAACCTAAAGACATGAACTTTAATCTAAAGGTCCCTCCCACTATTTTGCTTAGATTGGTAGCCTCTACCTCCAATTCGAGGAATTACTTTAATTCCTTAGCGGGTACCAGAGTCCAATAGATAACACATGAGCTCGACTTTGACCGGCCCACCCATGCATGTTTAAAGATAGGTTCTTTATCCGATTACTTCTCCAAGTACTAGTAATTGGGTTTTACCCCAAGGAGCACTTCAATCGACCTTTGGACCTCCTATTGAAAGTCCCGGTTAGGTCCAACCATTAACATGACAAAATTCAATGCTTCTAACTAACGAATAGTCAAGCCTGACTTTGGCCAGCCCACCTGACCACAATTAAGAGAGTCGCACTAAGCCATCATATTAGGAACAACAATTCTAATAGCTTGATGAACACCCAATCTTTGGATCTGTCGATGAACACCCAACTATTGGACATATTACTATCCCACTTAATGGGAGACTAGGACTTGGTTATTCCTATAACTTTGTCCTTTTAAGGACCTAATAATTTAGAGGGTTTTTAAATAATGTGACAGATGAAGAGATGAGAAGACAAAGATCAACCTCCCACTGACCAAATCAGCAATCTAGGAGGGTTACTCATAACAAATATCCATGGGCACCTAAAATCAGTCAAGTGGTGCGGACACCAGGCTCAGGAAAAGACTCCAATCGATCCAAATTAGGAAAGATTCTTTATGGTTGGAAAATTGAGAGCTCGAGTCCTGTAATAAATTCTTATTTGAGTCTATTAGTCTTGTACTCATTTCAATTTGGTAATTGAGTCCAGTATTTGCTTTAATTAAGTCTTTATTGTAATTGAGTCAAGGAGAGTCAGCCAAGACCAACCTATTTTCTGCTTAACCAAGTCAAGAAGACTAGTAGGTGCATAGACCATGGGTTCACCAACTTGGAAGCCACTTCATCATTCCTCCTTGCCACATCACCTAGACACATCACCATGGAATCTCATCCAAGGAAGAAGGAATTTGAAATGGCCCAAATCCCTCCACAAATGGTGCCCCATCTTCATGAAGTCGGCCACCATTCTCTCCCCTCATTTTGTATTTTTTTGAATTTCAAAATTCGAATTTCAAATGGCTTGGTGTTTATAAATTAGGCTCCAAACCTTATTGTAAACACTTATGAAATTTGAATCAATGAAGAAAATATTTTCTTAGATTTTTTCCTTGCTTAAATGCTTGGTCCCTTGTGAGAAGGTGGGCGTGAGGCCTAGAGTTCTTCCTTTTTCCAACTTCCCCTCTTCAACCTAGTTTCCTCCATCCTTCGTAGTCCATTCGGTCAACATAAGAAGCATCTCACGAGTCCACATCTCCATTATCTATAATGAAGCCAACCATCCAAGAAGTTCTTTACAAGATCAAGTCGGGAGTTGTCAACCAAATGAAGCCATAGAAGATCTTCAACAAGACTACTCCGAGCATCCTTTCATCTTTCAAAGATCTCTCCCTTCACTTCTCCATCTCAACCCTTTCTCTAATCTCCCTCCACATTTTTTTTTGTTGCAGGATCCCCGAGCTTCCAGACACCTAAGAAGAAGGTCTCCCGAGCCAAAGAACTGGATACAAGATGCCTTGCAACCTAGGAAATCTCCATGTCATCCTAGAATGCTCTTCTTTGAGTGTTCCTAGTGCTAAAGTTATACATATTAATTGCCGGATAACCCTCTTTAGATAGTCTTTTAGATCTACAATTATTAGAATAACTAAACCCTAATCTGAGTGGTTTCTTAACCATGAAGGTCCTCCTCTCTTTATTTCTTTGAATGGTTTATTCGTCTAGTCAAGTTTAAATTTTAGAATCCTATCTTTGAATTCCTAGTTCATTACATGAGTAGTTGCATCTATTTACTTCATCTTTCATTTGATTATTAATGATTTCAAATGAAATGCATCATCTCATAATTGTCCCCCATCATCTTGGTATCAGAGCATGGTAGGTTAGGGTTTTGCATCTTCTTCAGTACCTGGATTGGGTGCTTCACCAGGCCATCCGGTCTTAGGAGAAAAGTAGAGCTTTAAGACCCTCTCCCCCCATTCCACGGGGATCTCCTAAGGCGTGTAGGGGTGCCATTGTGATTGACCTTTGAAGGGGAACACAAGACTTGCATTTTAATTTCAGCATCTTTTAATTTCTGTTATTCTATTTTTTTTAGCATTGTCTATGTTCAAGGGATTATCATGCCTAAAACAGATTTTAGTTTAAAATTTCCTTTCATCTGGTATATCATCTATGAGTTAGAAATGTTCTGTGATTTTTTTTGAATTTTTTGACACTGTTACATGTCACTTTCCTGCCCCAGATCAGAACTGCAACACACTGAATTCTGCACCTAAAATTAGGGTTCTTTTGCATGCTTGCATTCATTTCATGATAAATCATCTTAAGGGCATCAATTTGCAATAGGGTCAGGATTTCATTACCTATCCCTAGCCCAAAAATCACCAACCTGCATAGCGAACCCAACCCTAGTTAAAACGGAGTAGACATTTAACTTGCTCTAGTGAGCTAGGGACACCCACGAGGTCGGGTAGAACCAAGTGTCATGCCAATTTTGATAACTTGTTTGTGTGTGCTTGTGTATTTGGTATCTAGGCAAGTGGTTCAGGGATAAGAGCCTGAAGGAAGGTAGGTTGGTTCGCTTACCTGGCCAATTTTCATATTGGTGTCTAAGGCAAGCAAAGAGGGACCTTCATCAACCTTACACTTACTTGGCCAGGTGCCAAGTTACTATAACCAAGGTCGTCTTCTTGACCTAATATTTGGTTTGGACTCTAGGTCTAGTAAACCCCTAGCCCGAGTTCGAGTCTATGTGTGCATGGCAACTAGATCAGGAGCACCTTACCAGCAAACCTAAGCTCAAACTAGTACAACCATGGACCAAATCTTTGAGACCTTTATGAAAACTATGAATGATCAAATGGCCCAACTGAACCAAGACCTGACTAACCAGTTGGCCCAGACCAATTGAAGTATGACTGATCAAATGGCCCTCATCATTACTAGGCTTGACCGTTTAGAGGCTCGTTCCCCTAGAAGAACCCATGAAGTTCAAAATGAATTAGAGCATGAACCAGAGATTGGTACACCCATCAACCCTAAAAGGGCCCCGCACCAAGACCTTTTTCATGACCCAAACCCTAGAATGCCTCATCAAGATCCTTTCCTTGAGCCAAATCCTAGGAGACCCAACCCTGATCGAGTCCATGACCTGAACCCTAGGAGAGCACACCATGAACCAGCTTATGAGCCAAATCCTAGGAGACCCAATCAGGATCAAATGGACCGTGAAGATTGAACCCTTGGGAACATCAGATTGGAACCACCCACTTTTGATGGACAACTAGATCCTAAGGTTTATATTGATTGGAAAGGAGAGATGGACCAGTATTTTGACTGGTATGATATGACTGAGGAAAGGAGTGCAAGTTTGCAAAGCTTAGGTTAGTTCATTAGGCCAGGCTATATTGGAAAAATGTTGAAAGACTCATTAGACAGAGAGGTGATATTCCCATAGCAACCTGGAGGGCAATGAAGCTTAGGCTTAAAGAGAAGTACCTTTCCATGTCCTACCACCAAAGACTGTTAGACCAATGGCAGAGATTGACCTAGGGAACCAAGAGTGTAGCTGAGTACATAACAAAATTTGATGAATTTGTAATGAGATGCCATGTCGATGAGTCTGAATTAGTTATCCTGTCTAGGTTCAGAGCTAGATTAAGAGAAGAAATCTAGAAGGAGTTATTCTTGAGAGAAGTCCATGACCTAGAGCTAGCTTACCAGGTAGCACGAGATGCTAAGAGATTCAATAGGGGACCGACATATCGTAGACCAGAATTCCCTAGAACTAGTGCACCTAATTAGTAGCCAAGACCAAGTTAGATGCGTCCCTATCGACCCAACCCTAATACACCTCTGACCCGTAGAGATGATAGGGGTAAAACACTAGAAGTTCAAAGAACCCCAATCCCTAATGCTTGCTTCCGATGTCATAAGGTAGGCCATTACGCTAGCAATTGCCCAACTAGAGCCTTGCACTTAGGAGAATTAGCGGAGAATGAGTCTGAACCTGTAGAGCTCCTAGATGATTGTGTTGAAGAAGTATATCAGGCTGAGGATAATTTGGTTGAGGAGTATGAAGGTGACGAAGATTGTATAGAGCCTAACCTTTTGGGAATGGTTAGTTGCATCCTTACCCAGACTAAGACTCAAGAAGATTGGCATTAGACTAACATCCTATAAATTTTTGTCAAGTTAGGGGATAAGGTATGTAAGATAATCATCGATAGTGGGAGTTGTGTAAATGCCATATCCACTAGTACTATCAAGACCTTAGGCTTAGCCACAGTTCCCCACCTAAATCCCTATAAGGTTTTTTGGATAGACTCCACTTCAATTCCTATCAAGTCAGGTGTCTAGTCCAAATCCAATTGCAGTCCTATCAGGAGAAAGTGTGGTGTGACGTTCTACCTATGGGAGTGAGCAGTATAATCTTAGGTTGACCCTGGTTATTTGGCCATGATGCAACCCTGTATGGCTGATCTAATTCTTGTTCATTCATGCACTCTGAAAAGAAATTTATGATCAACCTTATACCACCTAAGGACCCTGCCAAGAGAGGATCGAGTCACTTAAAAGAAAAGAAGCTTGGAGTAAATTTGATGACTGCAAAGAAAATTGAGAAAGAGCTCACTGAGGGTACACCTGTTTGGATTTTAACCACTATGAAAATTCAAGAGCCTCCCTAGAAAGAACACCCTCAGAAAGTGATTGAAGTGTTAGAAGACTTTAAGGATGTATTTCTAGATGACCTTCCTGACCATATTCCATCACTTAGGGACATCCAACATGCCATTGATTTAGTCCCAGGAGCAACCTTACCCAACCTTCCACACTATAGGATGAACCCTATCGAACACCTAGAATTACAAAGACAAGTAGGGGATCTCCTCAGGAAAGGGTTTATTAAGGAGAGTTTGAGTCCTTGTGCAGTCCCAGCCTTATTAACACCTAAGAAAGATGGCACTTGGAGGATGTGTGTTGATAGTCATGCCATCAACAAAATCATAGTGAAGTATAGATTTCCTATTCCCTGATTAGATGACATGTTGGATATGATGGCCGGAGCTACTATTTTTTCTAAGATCGATCTTAAGAGTGGCTATCATCAAGTAAGAATTAGACCCGGGGATGAATGGAAGACTGCTTTTAAGACTAAGGGTGGTTTATTTGAATGGGTAGTGATGCCGTTTGGATTATCCAATGCTCCTAGTATATTTTTGAGGATCATGACCCAAGACCTACGAGCTTTTATAGGAAAATTTGTTGTGGTGTACTTTGATGACATATTGATTTACAGTAGGACTAACGAAAACCACTTAAACCACCTTAGACAAGTGTCTGCAACCCTTAGGAGAGAGAATCTCTATGCTAATTTGAAGAAGTGTGAGTTCATGAGCCATAGAGTCACTTTCCTAGGTTTCATTGTTACCTCTGATGGAGTTTCAGCTGATCCAGAAAAGATCAAATCCATAGTTGAGTGGCTTGTTCCCAAAACTGTTCATGATGTTCATAGCTTTCATGACTTAGCCACCTTCTATAGGAGATTCATTCGAGGCTTTAGCTCCATTGTCGTTCCAATAACTGGTTGTATTAGGAAGGGTAGTTTTGATTGGACCAAAGCAGCCAATAGAGCCTTCCTAAAAATAAAAGATAAGATGACACAAGCACCAATTTTGAGGTTGCCTGACTTTTCCAAAGTATTCGAGGTTGCTTGTGATGCATTCGTAATTAGAATAGGAGGAGTTTTAAGCCAAGAAAACCATCACATAGCTTTCTTTAGCAAAAAGTTAAATGAAGCTAAGCTTAAATATTCCACCTATGATAAAGAGCTTTCTGCAGTAGTGCAAGCTTTAAGGTATTGGAGGCACTATCTTCTACCGCATAAATTTGTCCTATTTTCTGATCATGAGGCCCTTAGATTTCTTAGTTCCAAGAAAAAGCTGAACCCTAGGCACGCCAAATGGGTAGAATTCATCCAAGCCTATACTTTTATCCTGAAACACCGTGTCGAAACTGAGAATAAGGTAGCCGACTCTTTGAGCCATAGAGCCTTGCTTCTGAATTCGGTTAGCACTGAAGTCATTGGATTTGAGAAACTTAAGGATGAGTACGATACCTGTCCAGACTTTAGTGATGTTTACCAAGCTTTAAAACTAGGACCATCTAGTGACCATAGTGAGTATACCTTTCTAGATGGTTATCTGTTTAAGGAGAACAAGCTTTGTATTCCCAGAACATCTTTGAGAGATTTTCTAGTTTGGGAGACCCATACTGGAGGTTTAGCTGGTCATTTTGATAGGAACAAGACTATTTTAGCAGTTGAGGACCAGTTTTATTGGCCAGGACTTAAGAGACAAGTTACCCAGATAGTGGCCAGGTGTCGAACTTGTGCTGTTGGCAAATAGTAAAAGCAAAACACTGGATTTTACACACCCTTACCTGTACCTGATTGCCCCTGGCAGAATCTTAGCATGGATTTTGTATTAGGCCAATCCAAAACCTAGAGAAAACATGATTCGATATTTATGGTACTCGACAGATTCTCAAAGATGGCCCATTTCATTCCTTGCTCCCAAACCTTTGACGCCTCTAAAGTAGCCAAAATTTTTCTAAACGGAGTGGTTAGAATTCATGGCCTTCCTAAAACCATAGTGTCCAACAGGGATGTCCGATTTACCAGTTATTTTTGGAAAACCCTATGACATTTTGTTAGGAACCAAGTTGAAATTCTCTACTACCTACCACCCTCAGACTGATAGTTAAACCGAAGTTGTAAATAGAAGTCTAGGAAACTTATTAAGGTGTCTTGTAGGAGAAAGTTTGGAAAACTAGGATTTTTTATTACTTCGTGCTGAATTTGCTTACAATAGTTCTGTTAATAGGTCTACCGGTAAAAGTCCCTTTGAAATTGTCCATGGTTATAAACCTAGGAGACCTATCGATCTCATCCCTTTACCTTCACATGCACGAGTATCTGAGTCCATCGAGTCATACGCACAGCATATCCATGAATTGCATAAGGAAATTAGTAAAAAGATTCAAATAAGCAATGAAGTCTATAAGCATATAGCTAATTCACGTAAATGAATGAAAGAATTTAATGAAGGGGACTCTGTAATGATTAAACTTAGACCTGAAAGGTTTCCCCCGATAACTATGAAAAAACTGCATGCCCGGGGAGCTGGACCTTTCAAAGTAACTAAGAGAATTGGACCTAATGCATATGTGTTAGAGTTACCTTCTGATTATGGCATTAGTTCTACTTTTAATATTGCTGCTCTGATAGAATATAAAGAGCCAGCATTAATTCCTAGCGAGCCTTTTGGGCCTTATCCCACCTTGGAGAGCGAAACCATACCCGAGTGCCCACCAGCAATTCCACCAGACCAGAGAGATAAAGTTGAACATATCTTGGATGACCAGGTGATTACCACTAGAAATAAGAGCTATCAACGTTACCTTGTTCATTGGCAAGGATGACCCGATTCCGAGGACTCCTGATCACCCGAGAGGATCTGCAGCAAATTGACCTGGACCTACTAGAAAGATATCACAGTCAGACCGATCCTTACTCGACAGGGTCGAGTTCCTCCCACCCGGGAAGAATTGGTGCGGGCACCAGGCTTTGGAAAAGACTCCAATCGATCCAAATTAGGAAAGATTCTTTATGGTTGGAAAATTGAGAGCTCGAGTCCTGTAATAATTTTTTATTTGAGTCTATTAGTCTTGTACTCATTTCAATTTGGTAATTGAGTCTAGTATTTGCTTTAATTAAGTCTTTATTATAATTGAGTCAAGGAGAGTCAGCCAAGACCAACCTGGTTTTAGCTCAATCAAGTCAAGAAGACTAGTGGGTGCATAGACCATGGGTTCACCAACTTGGAAGCCACTTCATCATTCCTCCTTGCCACATCACCTAGACACATCACCATGAAATCTCGCCCAAATCCCTCCATAAATGGCCCAAATCCCTCCATAAATGGCACCCCATCTTCATGAAGTCGGCCACCATTCTCTCCCCTCATTTTGTATTTTTTTGAATTTCAAAATTCGAATTTCAAATGGCTTGGTGTCTATAAATTAGGCTCCAAACCTTATTGTAAACACTTGTGAAATTTGAATCAATGAAGAAAATATTTTCTTAGAATTTTTCCTTACTTAAATGCTTGGTCCCTTGTGAGAAGGTGGGCGCGAGGCCTAGAGTTCTTCCTCTTTCCAACTTCCCCTCTTCAACCTAGTTTCCTCCATCCTTCGTATTCCATTCCGCCAACCCAAGAAGCATCTCAAGAGTCCACATCTCCATCATCTATAATGAAGCCAACCATCCAAGGAGTTCTTTACAAGATCAAGTTGGGAGTTGTCAACCAAATGAAGCCATAGAAGATCTTCAACAAGACTACTCCAAGCATCCTTTCATGTTTCAAAGATCTCTCCCTTCACTTCTCCATCTCAACCCTTTCTCTAATCTCCCTCCACATTTTTTTTTGTTGCAGGATCCCCGGGCTTCCAGACTCCTAAGAAGAAGGTCTCCCATGCCAAAGAATCGGATACAAGAAGCCTTGCAACCTAGAAAATCTTCCTGTCATTCTGGAATATAACCATCTTTAGATAGGCTTTCAGATATGCAATTATTAGAATAACTAAACCCTAATCTGAGTGGTTTCTTAACCACGAAGGTCCTTCTCTTTAAATTTCTTTGAATGATTTATTCTTCGAGTCAAGTTTAAATTTTAGAATCCTATCTTTGAATTCCTAGTTCATTACGTGAGTAGCTGCATCTATTTACTTCATCTTTCATTTGATTATTACTGATTTCAAATGAAATGCATCATCTCATAATTGTTCCCCATCATCAAGACTGATTAACTTAGGGTGACAAGGGTTAACACGAGTCATTGAGCTATCCAATCAATCCTGATCGACCACATTGGCTAGGTAAGTGAGATCATGGGTTGGGTTCTGCCATTAACCGTCTTGCCTTAAACACCAACAGAGTTGGCCATGTAAGAGGTAGCCCCAAAGAACTATGATCATAATGCCAAACTTTTCTCGATACCAATCGATTTATCAGACTCGATTAGACTAGCCTAAAGACTCGGGCTTTTCATTGAGCTACAAATTAGATCCATTTAGATCATGGACAAATCAATCTAACTATTAGATAGATCTAGAGAAGAAATCCTAACTCAACTTTTGATTAGATCAGATATCTAATTAGTCCAATGCATCTAAACTTAGATCTAACCCAATTAAGGACCTAGTAGAAGCTAACGCATGACCCTTAAGGCTTATTGAAATGATTTAAAATCTTTTGAATCATATTCCTAGAGTTCTTAGTCATTCTTAATTCTCAATTAAGTTCAATAGCCTCAAATAAATTAAAACAATTTTAATTTATCATGTAATACAATTTTACAACAAATCAAAATTTGAATTCACTGTATTTCAGAATTTTCATCCCAAGTGTCGACACTTCAGGAGCAAGTGTCGACTTAAGGCCTGAGACAGAAAAAGAAAATAGAATGATCTATTATTTGGACACGCTCATGTATCGACACTTCGAAGGTCAAGTGCTGACACTTCAGGATCAAGTGTCAACACTTCAGGGGCAAGTGTCAACACTTCAACCTGTCTCAGAAGAAAAATAGAAACCATATCTCAGGAAATTTTTTCATGAGTCGACACTTCAAAGGCCAAGTGTCGACTCACTGCCTCAAACAATGAAAAATAGTGATTTCAAATCTAATGTTTCTCCAAACATTCAATCAAAACAGATCAAAACAATCATTTTAGATCTTATCTAAAGTTGTTTTATGATCATTACATTAGATTAAAATATTTTTAACCTACAATTTTCTTTCTTCTTATTTTTCTTTTCCAGAGTTAATCATGGCGGCACTCTTACATGCCATAGGAGACCCTATAGAATGGGAAGAGAGGGTCTTGCAGCCCTACTTCTTTCCTATGACCGGACGGCCATGGTGAAGCACTCAATCTAAGTACTTAAGAAAGAAAGGAGATGTTATTAGCATGCTAGCTTCATTATACTACAAAAAGGAACCTATTGCTCTGATACCATTGAAGGTGAAAAGCACCTACACCAAGCATACAATATACAAGAAAACAGGATATAAAGATATGCATTTAAAAATATTTTTAAAGCATGCATAACAGAAGGCTTGGTAAATAGATCTAAACGATCTACCGATCTGCCCACAAAAGGATCTAGCATGCATATAACATCAAAGTAAGAGAAACAGCAAATATAAAAGTACCATACCTTTATACCAAGTGAGAAACAGTAGAAGTGCTGTAAGGAGGAGGGTGCTCAAGCCACACACATGTCTGGCCTCTACAGGATATCCACACCTGGGCTTGACTCTGATCAACTCCCTTGGAGGGCTAGCTCTTCAGGATCCTTGGCCGATCTTCTTCTTCCAAGAAGATTAGGAGGAGAGCAAGAACCCTTTCCCAAAACTTCTCTTCCCAAGATCTAGCTAAAGTGCTAGGTTACTCACACCCAATCCCAAAACCTCTCACAGCCCTTCTCTATTTCCTCTCTTAAAGCTTTTCTCAAAATCTGTGTATCAACCATTGGCAGCCCCTGAAAATGATGTTCATTTGTAGTGGCAGCAGGGAGAGGAAGAAAGAGGAAGGAGGAGAGATGAGGGGAGAGAATGGGGGAGAGGATCAAGGCTATACCAAATGGGTCCAACCCATTAAGGTAAGTATGACTTTCATACCATAATGCCTTGGAGCCAAAACTGGTTTGAATTCGAAATTCAAACTAGGTCAAAACTTGCCCAAAAAATCTCCCATGAAATCCTCCTAGAATTCTGTTCGTCACAGGAAGTGTTGACACATGAAAAATACTAAGTGTCGACACTTCACCAAGTGTCGACACCTGCAAAATTCCAAGTGTCAACACTTGGAACCTGGTCAATGAAATTGACCTTCGATGATGTCAAATAATTCTCAATCATCGATTAGCCAAAAGATCAGATAAAAATCCTCTATGGTGTGTGACCCCATAGGTTCGAACACTAAGCCGGTAGCACTGGAACATTTCCAGTACCAATCAAAGTCCTGATCTAGCAATGATACCGGACGTTCGGATAGGTCGAAAATGCAGAACACCTCACAAGAACCTCTGGCATATGATTGTCGCATAATTCATCCCTTTGACCTCATAATGCTCAAGATGACCTAAGGTTAGACTGCCAACCCTAATTTGGTTTATCCAGATCATGTCTCAACCTCACAAGTTCTGTGAATCCTCACAAGAACTGCCCTGGCCAAGGTTTTGCTGAATTGAGACATAGTGAGTCATTTACTCCAAACTATTTGGAGAGGTCAATTTCATCTTGATCCACCACCGCTCCATAAGTACTTGACTATACCCAGAAACCTTTCATCACTGGATTAGAAATCCAGGTAGTCCGGTACCAAAGTATAGTGAGTTACTTACAGGCTGCCATGGTGACCTCAGGTCTGAGGGACACATATACCCATATCCCTTCGTGAGTAATCCTTTGGCAGAAGGGAGCTCCATAGATGGTCACGTTCAGTGAAATGTTATACATTGCACTTGAATGTCATACCAGTATCTCCACACTCCTTGGTTAAGAGGACAACCAACAAATGTGACATACAACAACTTACACTTGATACATCATCGTCCTATAACAATGTATTCTTTGGTTGTGAACCAGTTTAAGAACTACTTGATATATCCTCTCTATATCAAACAATGTAGTTTTAAGGACTCCATCACACAAGAGTTCTTTACAGGAAAAGTAAATATAATGGATAGCCAAAATAAATAACTTTTATTTATTAAAAAAAAATTTATATATAAATACAAAGATAGCACAACCATCTACAGCCTAGACGATTGGCTTTAGGACATAATTCCCAACATCCTCTAGGTCCTAAATTTGCCAATGAAATAGCTCCCACTGGATATCCCTACGCAGGCCATCTCAAAATCTAGCCATGATCTTATACTCAGGTTCAACTGTGTTACATCTTCTAATAAACTCATTAAATTGATCAATATACTCAAACACAGTTTTATTACCATGTCTCAATTTGTACCATTGGTCTAAAAGTTAGTATTCAAAAAATTTACCTAAGTACTTCTCTCTCAATTTACTTCTCATGGCTTTCCGGTATATATTTTATCTCCTCCTCGATAACATTCATCCTCAATAACTGCCCAATGCAACTTAGCATATCGGGTTAACCAATATATGGCCAATCTAAATTTTTCCAACTCCGACATCTTAGTGTACTTAAAATACTGATCCATTCTCTCCTCCCAATCAATATACAACTCTTGGCTTCCATCAAAAGTGGGTGCATAAGGTTGGGTGTTCCTAATAGGTCTTTCCTCTGAATCAACCAAGTATGGGTATGGATATCTAGGATTAGACTCAGGGGCAAGATCATGATAATAGGCTCTTGGATCAAAGAAATTGTGCCTAAATGATTTACATTTAGTATGGGCCATCTGTTTAGTAAGGGCTCAAATCTGGGCTTCAAGATTATCTATGGGTTCAGCCAAAGGTGGAGATGGTGGATGAAATGGGACTCTTGATCTAGTGCACATGCAACACTCAATAATAACTCAACTACGACTACCTAGACCTAGAGCCCAAACAAAATGGGTTGACTCAACTTACACACAACGCAACTCCTAGTCTTTCAACTGGCCAGGTAAGAGGTGGGATGGTGGGAGGCCCCCCTGCTCTCACAGGGACCTAATTAAGGAACCACCGATCTGCTTAGATCATATGACACTGTACCTCTAGCCTAGACACCAGCTTCCAGTAATAGGAGATGTATTGGGTGCACTAGTCTTCCCACAAAGGTTGAACTTGACCTGTTGATGTCTCTAGCTCACTAGAGCAAGTTAGGTCTACTCAATTTTAATTAGGGCTGGCTTCAAATGCAAGGATTGTGGTTTTGGGCTAAGGAGAGGTGATCAAATCCTCCACCCATCTGGCATAGTAGAATTGTCCTTAAAGTATTTTATGCACATGATGGCAAGCATATGAAAATGCAAATTAGGGTTTCAAGTATTTTGGTGTTTTATGTATATATGCTTTTTTTTTAGTATATTTTTAAGCAGAAATATAATTTGCAAAAATTGACCTAATATGTAGGAAATATGCAAAAAATATAAGATATGCAAAATTATACCAAAAGAATCCTAAACTTGATGAAATTAGCTTTGTTGAAAAATCAGGGAAGAACTATTCTTAGACAGTATTTTGGCAAGCAAAAAATCTATAGACCTAAATAATTCATAAGAAAACTCAAGAAAATACTTTCAATTATAATAAATCCAGCAAAATATAAATAAGAGTTTTTGAAATTACCTACATGCAGAAACAATTAAAATATCAGACTATATACTGTAATGATCGAGATGCAAAATTAACTAGAGATGCTCTTTGTTTTCTTCTTCAGGGTTCAATCACAGCGGCACCCCTACATGCCATAGGAGATCCCTTCGGTTAGGAAGAGAGGGTCTTGTAGCCCTACTTATCTCCTATGACCGGATAGCCATGGTGAAGCACCCGATCCGAATATACAAAGAGAAACTAAGCCCAAATAGGCTCTGATACCAAAATGATGCGGGACAAAAATGCATGCAAAATTATTTTTGTATTTTTATATATTAAGTTATGTATCTAAATCCCAAAAATAAGGCCAAGAATTAAAGTAGATAATTATATACAAAAATAAGAAGCAGTAGCATATAGAAAGAACCTAAAAGTAATAGAAAAGAGGACAGCCGAGGCTGAGAAGCCCCGGTTGGGCTAGTTCCCCTGCAATAACGCTACTGGAAAGTAGGGAGGGTGTACCTGACAGGATCAAGCAGATGGATCCTTGCAGAGGTCTCTCTTCGCTCCCGGATGTGGCCTGGATGATCAAGCCGAAGACCCCGCGAATTCATGGCTTTCAACCTGGTGATTCGATCACTGCCCAGCTAGAATCAATGGATTCGTAGACTTCAAGGGACCTACAAATCACCTGTTAAGGGTTAGAAATTGATGAAGGGATGAAGGAATAATTAAAAAAATAGCAAGGAAAGGGATGTTTTGATGTTGGGTGGCCAAGCTTGGAGAGATGGCTTCTAGGGTTTGATGATGGCTAGAGACTGGGTGCAGGAAATAAGGAAGAAGAAGGGGCTCACACAGAATCCCCTTAGCACATAGTAAAGCACACAACAGTAGATTGAAAACTTAATAATATTCATGAAAAAAAATAAATTTGCACATAAGGGGTCCCTTGTATAGAGTCATGAGACTTAGGGCCCAAGCAAAAGAAAACAAGAAAAATAAGGGGTGCCCACTTTCTTCCTAAAGTGTGGAGCTAAATACATGGAAGAAAACACTCTCATGCCATATAAAATCCCTCCAAACATGGTAGGTGGTGGGCAGCCAAAGTGGTGCGGGCACCAGACTCAGAAGAAGACTTCAGAGCTCCATCTGGATCTCTAATTAACCTTGCCCGAAGAATTAGGGTTTTTGGCTTGTAATAAGGGTTGACTTGATCAACTCAATTTTAGTTTGAGTCTGTATTACCTGCATTTTTTATTTTATTGAGTCATGTTGACTCAGTAGTGGACTAGGGTTTCAACCTGGGGTGTTACATTTTCTCCCAAGGCCAAGCAAGTGGGTGCCACACTCCCAACCACACTCCCAGCCATACGCCTGAGTCCAGGGGGCGCCACATCTCCATCCAGTAGGCTTTGGTCCCCACACCACAGATAGCAGCTCCCCTATTTCATGCGCCAATTGAGGAGAAATCCACCAGGGGTCCACAAATCAAGGGGGCGGCCCAAGACTTCCCAAAAGAACCAAACTATAAAAGGGAAGAAATTCTCTTGGAGAGGAATTCAAGGAGGTGCCCATTACCTGCCAGAAATACTCAAAAAAAAGTTAGAAGGAGCCATAACTTGGGGAGAAAGAAAAGGAGGTATCCAAAAAGGGTTGAGCCATGGAAGGAAGGAGATTTCTCTTGAAAATCAAGGTTAGGAGGCACCCTAATCATTCCAACTAAAGCCAGATATAAAAGGCAACAAATTTTCTCTTGGAGGGCAAGGTTAAGAGGCACCCAAACACTTCCAGATAAGGCCAAGCATAGAAGGGAAAAAATATTTTCTTGGAGGTCAAGACAAGGAGGCGCCACCCACTTTTCTTTTGGAAGCTTCAATCAACTTTGGAATTAATTGGCCGGCCATATGAGTAGGGATTGATATCCTAATTTGAAGATCCCCTCCTTTAGTCCCACATGGGAAGATGTAAAACCCTACTCTCTTGTAATGGCCTATAAATTAAACCCCATGTAAGTTTGAAAAGAATCAGATGAATGAAACCAAATTTTTTTGTGAGCAAACTTTGTGTTTTCTCTCTTCCGCACTTGCATCCAGGTGTTGAGCTCCATGAGGGAGTAAATCCGGGTTCCCCAGGAACCTTGAGGAGGTGTGAGATCTCCAAAACCCAAACCCTAGGTTAGCCACTCCACTCCCAAACTCTAGCCACCATCACCCTTCTCTTTCCACCAAGCCCTAGCCTATCCCACTTCTCACGGCCACCCTCTCCAAGTCCAGGCCGACCACCAGCATCCAGCTCCAGTCCAGATACTTCAGGTCTACAGCAATTCTAAGAGGAAGTCAGATCAGCCTCCAGGAGAATCCTGATTTCAGCAACTTCAGCTTTCAAGTTCTTCAACCTGGTAAATCTTTTATTGAATATCTGAATTCCATCACTTGTTCCTCTTCTTCCCAGATCTTGAGTCCAGGAGAAGCCGACCAAACCACAGACCAGTATTGGAGGATCCATTGCGAAGATAGCCGAATCCGAGGATCCAACAATCTGCTCGAGAGAGTTCTTCCACCAAAATCCTGAGAAGATCACTGTCTGGTTAGTAAACCATCTCTCCTCTCTATTTCTGTTCTGTTGAAAGTTCAGAGCGAAATCCTAGGTCTGGGAGTTTCTCAACCCCCAGCGATCCGTTACTTCTGAACTACTCTGATAATTTAGTTTCATCTAAATTGTGCTTTCAATCCTTACCTAGTTTCCTTCAACTTAGTTTAGCTTTACTTTGAGTCAAAGCCAATTTCTGAAATAAAAAAAAAAAATAATTAATCTTAAATTTACTTCCACATACGCTTCTTTGTTCTTTGTTCTGCATCATTTTTGGTATCAGAGCCATGTCTAGGGTTTTCGTTTCGATTGCTTGTTTGAGTCTCTCTCTTTTTACTTTGTCTGCTCGAAGTAGACTCCCCAGGACGTCCGGTCCTAGGAACGAAGCGAGGTGCAAACCTCCTCTTCCCATTCCACGGGGTGTTCCTAGGGCGTGTAGGGGATCCGTTGGGTTATAACTTCGTAGCAGGAATTGTAAACGGGGAAGTGCTCTATTTTCAGCCCGTAATTGCCCTGTTACAGGAATTATTTCTCACTGTAGCTAACTCCAAATTTGGTGATTTTTGTTTTGCTGAAACCAGATAATGGAAACTAATTTTCATAATTTTTCCATGATTTATTGGTTTCCGTGCGATTTCTGAGAATTAAATTACTATAACTCTGTTTTTGTGTTCTGCAATCCATTTATTTTTTAGTGTTCATCTCTTAATTCATCTTAAGGGCATTTGAGCATCTAAGATAAGGGGAGGAGTTGATAACCTCTCCTTAGCCCAAAACCACCACCCCTTCATTCGAACCTAAGCCTTTAATCTAAAATTTGATTAGACCTAATTTGCCCTAGTGGGCTAGGGACATCAACAAGTCGGGTCAAGGCTAGTGTTGAGTCAGTTTGTCTGGTTACTCTGTGTGTGCTTTGTACTCAGTGTCTAGAACAGTGGTTCAGGGATTCCATCCCGAAGGGCTTGTGTGCTGGTCTGCCTACCTGGCCAATCTCTGATTGGTGTCTAGGATTGGCATTCAGGGACCTAACACTCCCCTTACACCTGCCTGGCTGAGTCCTGAGTTACTACAGGCTAGCTTGTCACTCTGATTGGGCACCTAGTTTGGGCTCTAGGTCTAGTTAGCCCGTAGTCGTTCAGTTGAGTCTCATTTTGTGTGCTTGATTGCATCATGTCTACCCGGAATGGAGTACCCTACCAACCTGGTCAAACCCAACCTGATTTAGAGGCCATGGTTAGAGCCCTTACTGAGAGTATGAACAAATTAAGTCAGGATATGAATGAGAATTTTGCCCAGCTTAGGGATCGAGTCCAAGTACTTGAGGAACCTAGGCATCGGAATTGGACTCCTGACCCAGATTTTAATGTGCCTCAACCTCACCCACACCAAGAGCCTAGAAGACCTTTATACCGAGATCCTGAACCTAATCATAGGAGGCCTGACCCAGAACCTGAGGATAGAGATGATAGGTTCATTCGGAACATCAAGTTAGATGCACCCACTTTTGATGGTAGTTTAAATCCTAAGGTGTATTCTGATTGGGAGGGTGAGATGGACCAGTACTTTGAGTGGTATGTATGTCTGAGGAGAGGAAATTCAAGTTTGCCAAAATGAAATTAATACGTCAAGCTAGGTTATACTGGGGGAACATTGAGCTGACCACTAGAAGACGAAATGTAGAGCCCATAACCACTTGGCAGGGTATGAAAGAGAAACTTAGAGACAAGTACCTACCCATTTCATACTAGCAAAATCTATTAGACCAATGGCAGACTTTGAAACAAGGGAATCGATCTGTTTCAGACTACATAACCACCTTTGATGAATACCTAATGAGATGTGATGTGAGTGAAGCCCATGAAGTCACCTTGTCTAGATTTAGGGCTGGGCTTAGGGAAGATATTAAGAGAGAGTTATTTCTGAGAGAGGTTACTGACCTAGACCTAGCCTATCAGATTGCACTGAACACTGAGAAGTTTCAGAGAGGACCCATGCCATCTAGGGTTAGTACCCCAATCCCAAGAAATGGACCTAGCCAGGTTACCCCTAGCAAGCCTAGTCAGGGTATCCCCACCCCTAGGCCCATGGACAAAGGTAAGGCACCTGACACCCAGAGAACCCCTAGTATCGTCTGTTTTAAGTGCCAGAAGCCCGGTCATATCTCCACTCAGTGCACAGCCATAGCTTGTTTTAAGTGTCATAAGGTAGGTCATGTTTCTAGCCAGTGCCCTCGTAGATCCCTATATATAGAAGAGGGAGGAGAAGAGAGTTCCGAGCCTAATGAGGAGTTTGAAGAAGAAGTTTATGAGGCCGGAATGAATTTGGTTGATGAGTATGAAGGAGAGGAAGAATCCACTGAATCTGACCACTTAGGGGTTGTGAGATGCATCCTGTCCCAGACTAAAGTTCAGGAAGATTGGCGTAGGACTAACATCCTACAGACTTTCCTTAAACTAGGGGATAAGGTTTGTAAAATCATCATAGATAGTGGGAGCTGTGTGAATGCCATTTCTACTAGCACTGTCAAAATGTTAGGCTTAACCCCAGTCCCCCACCCCAACCCCTATAAGGTTTCTTGGGTAGACTCTACCTCTATACCCATCTAGTCTAGATGTCAGGTCCAAATCCAAATGCAATCCTATCAAGAGAAGATTTGGTGTGATGTCTTGCCCATGGGGGTGAGTAGTATAATTCTTGGAAGACCCTGGTTGTATGATCATGATGCCACCCTCTTAGAAAAATCCAACACCTGTGTCTTTAGTTTCAATGGGAAGAAAATCACAATCCATTCAGTCCCTCCTAAGGACAAGGTAGCTAAAGGAACCAGTAAGGTTAGGGAAATGAAGACTGGAGTGAACCTAATTAGTGCCAAGGATCTAGAACAAGAAATTCATAGTGGTTCACCCATTTGGATGTTGACTGCTAAGGAACTTAGGACTCCTACACCCTCAGAGCCTCCTCAGGAAGTTAAGCCTTTATTAGAAGAATTTGAGGATGTTTTTCCCGAGGATCTGCCAGACCACCTTCCACCTCTTAGGGATATTCAACATTCCATAGATTTAGTCCCAGGAGCTACTTTACCCAACTTGCCCCATTATAGGATGAATCCATCTGAGCATAAAGAACTGCAAAAGCAAGTTGGCGAATTGTTGAGGAAGGGGTTCATTAGAGAGAGTCTTAGCCCTTGTGCAGTCCCTGCACTTCTAACCCTGAAGAAGGATGGCACGTGGAGGATGTGTGTTGATAGTCGTGCCATCAATAAAATCACAATCAAGTATAGGTTCCCCATCCCTAGACTAGATGACATGCTTGATATGATGGCCGGTGCCATGGTTTTTTCTAAAATTGATCTCAAGAGCGGCTATCATCAGGTTAGGATTAGACCAGGGGATGAGTGGAAAACAGCCTTCAAGACTAAGGATGGTCTCTTCGAATGGGTTGTTATGCCTTTTGGGTTGTCCAATGCCCCTAGTACTTTCATGAGGATTATGACCCAAGTACTTAGAGCTTTCATAGGGAAGTTTGTAGTGGTCTATTTTGATGATATCCAGATCTATAGTAAGACCCCTGCAGATCACCTAGGCCACCTTAGACAAGTCTATCAAGTTTTGAGGAATGATAGTCTCTACGGTAATCTCAAAAAGTATGAATTTATGACCAGTAGGATTATCTTCCTTGGATTTGTTATAACCCCTGACGGCGTGGCTGCCGATCCTGAAAAGATTAGGTCCATAGTAGAATGGCCAGAGCCGACCAGTGTGCATGAAGTCAGAAGTTTCCATGGCTTGGCTACCTTCTATAGGCGATTCATCAAGGGGTTTAGTACCGTAGTTGCTCCTATCACAGACTGCATCAGGAAGGGAGAATTTCAGTGGACCAAAGCAGCCCATAAAGCCTTCCTAGATCTTAAGGATAGGATGACCCAGGCACCCATTTTGAGACTACCGGACTTTTCAAAGGTATTTGAGGTTGCCTGTGATGCTTCAGGAGTAGGTATAGGTGGAGTCCTAAGCCAAGAGAACCATCCCGTAGCATTCTTTAGTGAAAAACTTAACGATGCTAAGCTTAGGTATTCTACCTATGATAAGGAATTTTACGCGGTAGTGCAAGCTTTGCGTTACTGGAGACATTATTTACTACCGCAAGAATTTGTGCTGTTTTCGGACCATGAGGCTCTTAGATTCTTGAATTCTCAGAAGAAGCTTAACCCTAGGCATGCTAAGTGGGTAGAGTATATCCAGTCCTATACTTTTGTTTTGAAGCATAAGGCTGGGTCTGAAAATAAGGTAGCTGATGCCCTTAGTCGTCGATCTTTGTTGTTGAATTCTGTTAGGGCTGAAGTCATAGGGTTTGAGCAAATCAAAGAAGAATATGAGTCGTGTCCGGATTTCAAGACTGTATACCAGGATCTAACTCAAGGACCATCTAGTGAACATAAGGATTATTCCCTTTTAGATGGCTTTCTGTTCTTTAAGAATAGGCTTTGCATCCCTAGAACCTCTCTTAGAGAATTCTTGATTTGGGAAACTCATGCTGGAGGTTTAGCTGGCCATTTCGGAAAAGATAAGACCACCCTGGCTATTGAAGACCATTTTTTCTGGACTAGCTTAAAAAGAGATGTAGCACACATTGTGGCTAGGTGTCGGACCTGCGCTGTTGCCAAACAGCGAAAACAGAACACCGGCCTTTATACCCCACACCCTATCCCAGATCGTCCTTGGCAAGATGTGAGCATGGACTTTGTGTTAGGTTTGCCTAAGACCCAGAGGAGGCATGACTCTATCTGTGTTGTAGTAGACCGATTTTCCAAGATGGCCCATTTCTTGCCTTGTTCCCAAACATTTGATGCGTCTAAGGTAGCCACCCTGTTCTTTAATGAAATAGTTCAACTCCATGGCCTACCCAAGACCATTGTTTCAGATAGGGATGTTCGGTTCACCAGCTATTTCTGGAAAACCCTTTGGCATAAGTTAGGGACGAAACTTAAGTTTTCAACTGCCTATCATCCCCAGACTGACGGCCAAACCGAAGTAGTGAACCGTAGTTTAGGCAATCTGCTAAGGTGTCTTGTTGGTGAAAACATTAGGAACTAGGATTTGTACTTACCTAGAGCTGAATTTGCATATAATGACTCGGTCAATAGGTCTACGGGTAAGAGTCCATTTGAAATTGTGCATGGTTACAAACCCCACACACCTCTTGACCTAGCTCCTTTACCAGTCCACACACGGGTCTCCGAGTCTGCCGAAGTTTTTGCACAGCATATAAAAGACTTGCATAAAGAAATTCAAGCCAAAATAAATTTAAGTAATGAAACTTATAAGAAATTGGCTGATTCTCAAAGGCGAGTCAAATCTTTTGACGAAGGAGACTATGTAATGATTAGGTTAAGGCCTGAACGGTTTCCTCCTGGAACCGTTAGAAAGTTACATGCTAGGGGAGCTGGACCATTTAAAGTGGTAAAGAGAGTAGGATCCAATGCCTATGTGCTCAAGTTACCTCCAGAACTAGGCATTAGCTCCACTTTCAACATTACAGACCTAGTAGAGTATAGGGAGCCTGCTGTGATTCCCAGTGAGGCTTTTGAACCTAATCCTGCTCTTAAGAGTGAACCTGACCCTGTGTGTCCACCAACAAATTGGCCTGTGAGGAAAGAGCAGATTGAAAAGATCCTGGATGATCAGGTTATCTCTACTCGTAATCGAGGATACCAAAGATACCTGGTCCGCTGGCAAGGAAGGCCAGATTCTGATGACTCTTGGATCTCCCGAGAAGAATTACAAGAATTGGACCCAGACCTCTTGGAGAGATACCAGAGCCAACTTGATCCATACTCGACAGGGTCGAGTTCCTCCCACCCTGGGAGAATTGGTGCGGGCACCAGACTCAGAAGAAGACTTCAGAGCTCCATCTGGATCTCTGATTAACCTTGCCCGAAGAATTAGGGTTTTTGGCTTGTAATAAGGGTTGACTTGATCAACTCAATTTTAGTTTGAGTCTGTATTACCTGCATTTTTTATTTTATTGAGTCATGTTGACTCAGTAGTGGACTAGGGTTTCAACCTGGGGTGTTACATTTTCTTCCAAGGCCAAGCAAGTGGGTGCCACACTCCCAGCCACACTCCCAGCCATACGCCTGAGTCCAGGGGGCGCCACATCTCCATCCAGCAGGCTTTGGTCCCCACACCATAGATAGCAGCTCCCCTCTTTCATGCACCAATTGAGGAGAAATCCACCAGGGGTCCACAAATCAAGGGGGCGGCCCAAGACTTCCCAAAAGAACCAAACTATAAAAGGGAAGAAATTCTCTTGGAGAGGAATTCAAGGAGGCGCCCATTACCTGCCAGAAATACTCAAAACAAAGTTAGAAGGAGCCATAACTTGGGGAGAAAGAAAAGGAGGTATCCAAAAAGGGTTGAGCCATGGAAGGAAGGAGATTTCTCTTGAAAATCAAGGTTAGGAGGCGCCCTAATCATTCCAACTAAAGCCAGATATAAAAGGCAACAAATTCTCTCTTGGAGGGCAAGGTTAAGAGGCACCCAAACACTTCCAGATAAGGCCAAGCATAGAAGGAAAAAAATATTTTCTTGGAGGTCAAGACAAGGAGGTGCCACCCACTTTCCTTTTTGAAGCTTCAATCAACTTTGGAATTAATTGGCCGGCCATATGAGTAGGGATTGATATCCTAATTTGAAGATCCCCTCCTTTAGTCCCACATGGGAAGATGTAAAACCCTACTCTCTTGTAATGGCCTATAAATTAAACCCCATGTAAGTTTGAAAAGAATCAGATGAATGAAACCAAATTTTTTTGTGAGCAAACTTTGTGTTTTCTCTCTTCCGCACTTGCATCCAGGTGTTGAGGTCCGTGAGGGAGTAAATCCAGGTTCCCCAGGAACCTTGAGGAGGTGTGAGATCTCCAAAACCCAAACCCTAGGTTAGCCACTCCACTCCCAAACCCTAGCCACCATCACCCTTCTCTTTCCACCAAGCCCTAGCCTATCCCACTTCTCATGGCCACCCTCTTCAAGTCCAGGCCGACCACCAGCATCCAGCTCCAGTCCAGATACTTCAGGTCTACAGCAATTCTAAGAGGAAGTCAGATCAGCCTCCAGGAGAATCCTGATTTCAGCAACTTCAGCTTTCAAGTTCTTCAACCTAGTAAATCTTTTCTTGAATATCTGAATTCCATCACTTGTTCCTCTTCTTCCCAGATCTTGAGTCCAGGAGAAGCCGACCAAACCACAGACCAGTATTGGAGGATCCATTGCGAAGATAGCCAAATCCGAGGATCCAACAATCTGCTCGAGAGAGTTCTTCCACCAAAATCCTGAGAAGATCACTGTCTGGTTAGTAAACCATCTCTCCTCTCTATTTCTGTTCTGTTGAAAGTTCAGAGCGAAACCCTAGGTCTGGGAGTTTCTCAACCCCCAGCGATCCGTTACTTCTGAACTACTCTGATAATTTAGTTTCATCTAAATTGTTCTTTCAATCCTTACCTAGTTTCCTTCAACTTAGTTTAGCTTTACTTTGAGTCAAAGCCAATTTCTGAAATAAATAAAAAAAAAAAAGAATTAATCTTAAATTTACTTCCGCATACGCTTCTTTGTTCTTTGTTCTGCATCACAAAGGGGGGGACCAAGGGGTGCCAACTTCTTACTTCTCTTGGCTTAGGGTGGACCACTTCTTTCCTAAGCAAGCTGGCATGAATCATGGGATTCATGTTTATCTATTTTGACTTTCCTTCTTGTCCTGCTGGCATGGGGAGTTGGTGTGTTAGGGTGTGGAAGGGGTGTGCTGGCATGTGGTCATCAACTCCTCATGCATGGGTCGACTTCATGATCCTCCAAGTAATCCTAGGTGGCGAAATCCAGGGTGTGACTAGGACTCCATGCGGCTGTTGAGGTAGCATGCTGGGTGGTGTCCTTCACATGCTTAAGTCTTCTTTGACTGGGCTTGACTTAATACAGACTCAATACAACTAGACATGATTACAAGACTCAGAATATGATTAGCTTAACATGAGCTGACTTGACCGATTAATCCAAAAACCTAATGGTATGAATCAAATGCTACATAGAGGACTCAATTGTGAAAAGGCCAAAAACATGACTCAGGGGCCAAAGTGGGGACTAAAATAGGTTAAGCCCTTAACACAAACTGGGCTTAAATAGACTAACACTACTAGAAAATTCATAGAGGGTTGAGAAGTCTCTGTCTTATTCTAGTGCCTCTGGTATCCAAACCAGGTGGGACAAGTTTCGGGCTCAGGCCACCCGGTCCTGAGAGCTTACAAGCTAGATAATGACCCTTTAGGAAGCATCAGTCGGTGTCTCGACGGGGATGTCCGGTCTTGGAGAAGAAATCCATCGAGCTCGACACCACTCTCAGATGGAAGGAGGAGAAGGGGGAGAGCCCCTAGAGGGGGGCAGTGAAATGGCTGCCTCGACGGGGGAGGCATGGTCGCCATGGAGGCGGCCATGGTGGTCATGGCACTGATGGGTGCCTGCCTCCGCAGGAAGAAGGGATTGGAACATCCCCCTCTGGTGCTGCCCATACCTTCGACACCTAGGGGAGGTGTGCTCTGGAGCAGGATAACCCCGGTGGTAGAGTCCAAAGCTAGAGCCGCTCGGAATGCCCCTTCGATCAGCATCATGGCTGCATTGAGAGGACCTGCCCACTAGTAGGGTAAGGAGCGACAAGGGAGGCCCAAGCTTGTTTCCTTTTCATTTTGTAACTGAGTTGTTAAAAGACTCCCTGGCTTGTCGGGGGTCACCACGATATACAAAATTTTTGATCAATCAAAGCTCTTCTTTTCCTTAATCAACATGTGTCATTCTTCTCTTTCCTTAATCAACATGTGTCATCCTTAATCAACCACCAAATTTTTGGCTTTTACTTCTTTCCCTCCTCTACTTCTTAAGTTCCTATAGCAGGGAGGTAGACTTTTATGGTTGCCATGAGCCCAGCCCAGGCCTTCGACCGTTGTGGGGTGATGCTGGAATCCTGAGGCCAGCATGGCAGACTTCGCAGGCATCCCACTCTTGCCCCGCCGACCCTTAGGTCACATGGTCTTGAGTGAAAAAATGCTTTTGGGGATTCTTGGTTTGCAAGGCTATGAGCCAAGTAGCAGATGGTGCCTTCAGGAGTTTTCCATTGGCATCTCCTGGCTGCAAGCGAGGTGGAGGGTGCAGGCCTTCTGAAGGACCTGGCGAACGAAGCAGGCCTACTGGAGGGGCTCGGCTTGAGGATGCTGAACTATGAGTCAAGCCATGGATGGTGGGTTGCCTTGCTGCCACCTCCAGACTGTGAGCACGGCGAAGAGTGCAGGCCAGCTTGAGGGGCCTGGCATGAGGATGCTGAACTATGAGTCAAGCGATAGATGGCAGGTTGCCTTACCACCACCTCCAGACTGTGAGCACGGCAAAGAGTGTAGGCCTGCTTGAGGGGCCTGGCTTGAGGATGCTGAACTGTGAGTCAAGCAATAGATGGTGGGTTGCCCTGCTACCACCTTCAGACTATGAGCAAGGCAAAAAAGTGCGGGCTTGGTTGAGGGGCCCGGCTTGAGGATGCCGAACTGTGAGTCAAGCAGTAGATGATGGTTTGCTCTGCCATCACCTCTGGACTATGAGCACGATGAAGGAGTGTAGGCCTGCTTGAGGGGCCCGCTTGAGGATGCCAAACTGTGAGTCAAGCGGTAGATAGTGAGTTGCCCTACCACCACCTCCAGACTGTGAGCATGGTGAAGAGTGCGGGCTTGCTTGAGGGGCCCAGCTTGAGGGTGCCGAAATGTGAGTCAAGCGGTAGATGGTGGGTTGCCTTGTCATGATGTAGGAATATCAGGAGTAGACCAGGATTTCAAGGTTCCAATCTTTGAATCATGTGTTAGTCAATTTTGTTGAGTCCTGTAATGAAGTCTAATTTTTGAGTCATGTAATAAAGTGAGTCAGTTGGATTCACTAAGTCCATTGAGTCTTGTTTTGTCTATCAATTTAGTCCATTTATTTTATTTGGCCTACTTTGAGTCTTGTCAGTTAGGCCCTTTGAATCCTGTATCTACTTTCAAGTCATGTTTAAGAGGAGAGCCAGTGAACCACCACTCAAGTCACCCAGCCAAGCATTTGGACTCCATTCATGCTGTCCACACCCAGAATCCCTTCATGCCCCAGCTCATGAGGAAGTAGCACCCCAGGCCCAAGCCCATTCATATTGGCGCCCATGCTTTGACCCAGTCCAAGGCGCCCCATGTTTTGGCCCAGTCCAAGATGCCCAAGGCTTGACCCAGTCTAAGTGGTTGTCATCCCAGCCCAGCAAGAATTTCATACCAGTCCAAGTCCATGGAGAAAAGTCAAACCTTCCAAGTCCAACAAGGAGTCAGCTAGCACAATTCTACAAGGAGATCAGTTTTTTAATTTTATTCACTTTTATACTCCCACTTTGATACAAACTTGTACTGCAACTTTGACAAGGAAAAGGCCCTGGATAACTCTATAAATAACCACCCCCTCCTCTCTTGTATGAATAATTTGTCATGAATGAAATTTTGAGTTTTTTTACATTGCTTTGTTTCCTCCAAGTGGAGTGGTTATGAGACCCGTTTGCCTTTATTCTTCGGAACATCAAGGGATGTAAGGCCCTAGTTATCATTAGCTAGTTTTCATTCTCTAAACCCTAGCCACCCTCCATATCTCTTCACTCCAGGCCGCCCCTCTCCAGATCCAGACACCCAAGCTGCATCCAAGGCTACTAGCCCCTGCAGCCCCTCTTCCGCCTGATCTTCTTCTTTCCCTCATGTTTAGTATTTTTCTCATATTCTACATCACTAACCCTTGACGTTTGCATGATCCCTCTGGTGAAACCATCCTTGGATGAAGTCTTCTTTGCCTTCGAACAAAGCTGATAGAAAGCTGGTACATTCGCGAGAAAGTGGCCAGATCATCCAGGCACCGATCTGAGAGGAGCGATCTCATCTACGACATCAAGACATCATTGCCTGGTAAGTTCAGTCTAATTCTCAACTCTCTTTGTCTGATTTCTTGAAGTTGAATATGCTCCTAATAGGCCTTCTTAGTCCTAGGATCCTTGTTATCTTTTCTCTTTGATTGATCTAGCATATTGATGTGGGACTAAGATGATGCGATGGATATGCATATAATTTTTCTTTGAGTTTTAGGTTTCAAAGAGATGTACTGAATCCCGAAGTCGAGTTAAGAATGGAATTAGAGATTCTATAAGGATAAGAACTATCTAGCAAGCAAAGATAGTCCCTAAACAAAGATAACGAGAGGACCCCAGGATTGAGAAACCCCGTAGGACTTAGCTTTAGATCAATATCTACTTAGGAGATTAGGGGTGCAAACCGTGAAGACTGATGCACCGGATGCCAAGTTCACTCACTCTCACATATGCAACCTAGAGGATCAAACCTTCAACTCTACGGATTCACTGGCTTTCCATCCGATGGACGTGGGGGCAAGGGAGACTGACTCTGTTGTCCGTGGCACCTGGAGGACCCATGAGCACCCAAGGGAAGGGTTAGAAAACATCAAGAAAAAGGGATAAGCAAGTAAGAAGAGATGGAGGGAGTTGAGAATGGTGGTCGAGGAGGCTCTTCTTACTAGGCATCCAGGTGGAGTTCCAGGGGCTTCCATGCTTGAAGATTGGTAGATGGCTTGCGAAGGAGGAAGGAAACTTGGGGCTTCTCACCCCTTGATTTCCCGAAGGACAAAGACACTCTCTCACATAGTTCCTAGACTAAGAAGATAAGGGCCATAATGAAGTGGAACTTCTCAAATTTTTTATTCATCAAAACTAGTTTTGTACAAGAAGAGTAAGGTCCTTTATATAGGCTCCTAGGTCCCTTTCAAAATTCAAATGAAAATTTGCTACAAGTCTTCATCAAGGGCACCTAAAATCTAAATTTGATCCTCGTAGTTTGAGTATTCAAATGAAAATCGTAGGTTGAGTACTTAACTTTGGCCTCATTGAGTTTCTCGCTAAAGAAGGCCACGGGATGATTTTCCTAACCAAGTACTCCTCCAATGCCAACTCCCGAAGCATCACAAGCAACCTCAAAAACCTTAGAAAAATCTGGCAATCTTAGGACAGGTACTTGTATCATTTTGTCCTTGATCTCTAGGAAGGCTTTATTTGCAGCTTTGGTCCATTGAAAGTCTCCCTTCCTAATATAGTCGGTGATGGGTGCTACGATAGAACTGAATTCCCGTATAAATCTCCTATAAAAGGTGGCTAAGCCATGGAAACTATGAATATTGTGGACACTAGTGGTGACTGGCCACTCAACTATGGCTTTAACCTTCTCAATGTCAGTTGAGACTCCTTCAGGGATGACTACAAAACTTAGAAAGATAACCCTATTTATCATGAACTCACACTTCTTAGGATTGACTTAAGGCTATTCTCCCTAAAGGTCTGATAGACTAACTTGAGGTGGTTAAGGTGGTCTTCCTTAGTCCTACTATATATCAAGATGTCATCGAAATATACCACCAAAAATTTTCTAGTGAACTCTTTCAGGACTTGGGTCATGACCCTCATAAAGGTGCTAGGTGCATTTGATAGTCCAAAAGGCATCACTACCCATTCAAAAAGGCCATTCTTAGTCTTGAATGCGGTCTTCCACTCATCCCCGAGCCTAATTCTAATATGATGGTAGCCACTCTTAAGGTCTATCTTAGAAAAGATTGTGGCACTGGCCATCATGTCAAGCATGTCATCCAAATGGAGGATGGGAAACCTATACTTCATCGTGATTTTGTTGATGGCTCTGCTATCGACACACATTCTCTAGGTTCTATCTTTCTTAGGGGTTAGAAGTGCAGGAACTACACAGGGACTCAAGCTCTTCCTAAGGAAACCCTTCCTAAGCAACTCTCCCACTTGTTTCTAAAGTTTTTGGTGTTCAGTGGGATTCATCCTATAGTGAGGAAGGTTTGGTAAAGTGGCTCCTGGGACCAAGTCTATAGCATGCTGGATGTCCCTAAGGGATGGTAGTTGATCAAGTAATTCATCAAGGAAAACATCCTCAAACTCTTTCAGAGCCTCGACTACTTCCTGGGGGTGCTCTCTTTGGGTCGGCTCATGGATCTCTTGGTGCGGGCACCAGACTCAGAAGAAGACTTCAGAGCTCCATCTGGATCTCTGATTAACCTTGCCCGAAAAAAATTAGGGTTTTTGGTTTGTAATAAGAGTTGACTAGATCAACTCAATTTAGCTTGAGTCTACATTACCTGCATTTTATTTTGTTGAGTCATGTTGACTCAGTAGTGGACTAGGGTTTCAACCTGGGGTGTTACAGTTTCTCCCAAGACCAAGCAAGTGGACACCACACTCCCAGCCACACTCCCAGCCATACGCCTGAGTCCAGGGGGCGCCATATCTACATCCAGCAGCCTTTGGTCCCCACTCCACAGATAGCAGCTTCCTTCTCTCATGCGCCAGATGAGGAGAAATCCACCAAGAGTCCACAAATCAAGGGGGCGGCCAAGACTTTCCCAAGAGAACCAAAGTAAAGATGGGAAGAAATTCTCTTGGAGAGAACTTCAAGGAGGCGCCCACTACCTGCCAAAAAAATCCAAAACAAAGATGGGAAGGACCTTGACTTAGGGAGGAAGAAAAGGAGGAGTCCAAAAGAGTTGATCCATGGAAGGAAAAAAATTCTCTTGAAGATCCATACAAGGAGGCGCCATCTACCTGCCTTTTATAACCCAAATCAAATTTTTTTGGTACTTTGGCCGACCATATGTGTATGATTTTTCCTGATTTATAGATCCCCTCCTTTAGTCCCACATGGGAAGATGTAAAACCCTACTCCCTTGTAAAGCCTTATAAATTAAACCCCTCTTGTAAGTTTAAATCAATCAGATGAATGAAACCAAATTTTTTTGTGAGCAAACTTTGTGTTTTCTCTCTTCCGCACTTGCATCCAGGTGTTGAGCTCCATGAGGGAGTAAATCCGGGTTCCCCAGGAACCTTGAGGAGGTGTGAGATCTCCAAAACCCAAACCCTAGGTTAGCCACTCCACTCCCAAACCCTAGCCGCCATCATCCTTCTCTTTCCACCAAGCCCTAGTCTATTCCACTTCTCACGGCCATCCTCTCCAAGTCCAGGCCGACCACCAGCATCCAGCTCCAGTCTAGATACTTCAGATCTACAGCAATTCTAAGAGGAAGTCAGATCAGCCTCCAGGAGAATCCTGATTTCAGCAACTTCAGCTTTCAAGTTCTTCAACCTGGTAAATCTTTTCTTGAGTCTCTGAATCCATCACTTGTTTTTCTTCTTCCCAGATCTTGAGTTCAGGAGAAGCCGACCCAGCCACGAGGCCAGTATTGGAGGATCCATTGCGAAGATAGCCGAATCCGAGGATCCAACAATCTGCTCGAGAGAGTCCTTCCACCCAAATTCTGTGAAGATCACTGTCTGGTTGGTAAACCATCTCTTCTCTTTATTTCTGTCCTGTTGAAAGTTCAGAGCGAAACCCTAGGTCTGGGAGTTTCTCAACCCCCAGTGATCGTTACTTCTGAACTACTCTGATAACTTAGCTTCTTCTAAATTGTGCTTTCAATCCTTACCTAGTTTCCATCGACTTAGTTTAACTTTACTTTGAGTCGGAGCCAATTTCTGAAATATAAAAAAAAAAAGAAAAAAAGAATTAATCTTAAATTTACTTCCGCATACGCTTCTTTGTTCTTTGTTCTGCATCATCTCTTTGGTGGCCAAGATCCAAATGGGGGCTCCCTTAGCAATCTCTTTATCTAACTCCTTGGCCTTGATCAGGTTAACTCCAGGTTTCTTTTCCTTTAGGCTACTTGATCCTCTTTTAACCTGGTCCTTAGGTGGAGTTGGTTTGATTACAAATTTCTTCCCATGGTGATTGAAGGCACAGGTACTGGTCCAACCAAAAAGGATGGCATCATGATCATAAAGCCAAGGTCATCCTAGGATAATGCTACTGACTCCCATGGAAAGGATATCACACCAAATCGTCTCTTCATATGATTGCAACTTGATCAAGACTTGGCATCTAGATTTGATAGGTATTGAGGTCGAATCTATCCATAAGACCTTATAAGGGTTAGGGTGAGGAACTGGGGTCAATCCTAGGGATTTGACAGTACTTAAGGAGATGGTGTTGACACAGCTCCCACTATCCACTATGATCTTGCACACCTTATCACCTAACTTGACAAAGGTTTGTAGGATGTTAGTCCTATGCCAATCTTCTTGCACTATGTTCTGGTTTAGGATGCACCTAACTACTCCTAATAGGTCTCCAGACTCAAACAGTTTTTCCTCTCCCTCATATTCTTCCAACAATTGATCTTCTGCTTCATACGCTTCTCTTTCTGGTTCAGCAATGGGTTCTAACTCGTTCTCAGCTGGCTTCTTTATAAGTAAGGCTTTGGAGGTGCACTGGCTAGCATAATGCCCTGGTTCATGACATCTAAAACATGTGTTAGGAGGGTTGGGGCTCCTCTAGGCTTCTATTGACTTACCTTTTTCTTCTCTACTGAAACTAGGTCAGCTCGGGTCAGGTCAGCTCAGACTGGGTTGGCTCGGGTTGGGTTGACTCAGGTCGGGTTGGCTCAGACTGGGTTGACTCGGGTAGACTTGACTATACCCTTGGTTAGATCCTGGGGTTCGGCTAGGGTTCCTAAAGGGTTCGGGTCTATGATAGGTGGGTGTTCTTTAGAAATGCTTATAGTTCCTCGCAATTTGGTAGGCCTGCTCCAAGTCATTGATCTCTCTAAAATAAAGCTCCCTTTGAATATCTAGATGTAGGCCAGCCCTAAACCTAGACAAGGTTACAGATTCAGATTCATCTACGTTACATCGCATGACATACTCATCAAACTTTGTGATGTACTCGGCCATGCTCTTGTTTCCTTGATTCAAATTATGCCATTGGTCCAATAACTTCTGGGTGTAGGACAGTGGCAGGTACTTCTCTCTAAGTCTAGCTTTCATGTCCTCCCAGGTTGCTATGGGTTCTACTCCTCTTCGCCTTATCAGCCTCTCAACACTGTTCCAACATAACCTAGCCTGGCGAACCAACCTAAGTTTGGCGAATTTGAACTTCGTTCTCTCCGACATAGTGTACCACTTGAAGTATTGTTTCATGTCTTCCTCCCAATCTATGTACACTTTGGGATCTAGACTGCCATCGAAGGTAGGTGCTTTTAACTTAATATTTCTGATGGCTCTCTCTTCCTGGTCCATGATCTCTTGATTGGGTCTCCTAGGGTGAACCTCTTGGCCTGGATTAGGACATGGGACTCTTCTGGGCTGAACCTCTAAGAAGGGATCTCGTTGAGGGGATTCCCTAGGGTGGGGAGGTGAATCAGACTCAGGCTCAGTGGATGGACCCTTTCCCTTTTCTAGAGTTCCTAACCTGGTGTCAAACTCATCAATTCTTTGGGTCAACATGGTAAGCTATTCAGTGATGAACCTCAATTGACTTTCGAGGTTGTTCTCCATGGGTTCACCTGATTGAGAGTGGTGTGGGTGATACGGGACTCCTGATCTAGTTGACATGCAACACACAAAGAACGACGCTACGGTTTTGCTAGACCTAGGAGTTCAAACAGAATGGGTCAACTTAGTTGACATATAGCACAACAACTAGCCCTTTCACCGACCAGGTAAGAGGTGGGAGTGTGGGAGGGCCCCCTTGCTTTTGCAAGGACCCAATTAAAGAACCACAACACCACTTAGGTCATTTGGCACTAGACCTCTTGCCTTAGACACCAGCTTTCCGGTACTAATTGAAGGGTTGCATGCACTAGCTTCCCCATAATGGTTAAACCGAGCTCGTTGATGTCCCTAAGCTATTAGGTTACTAATTGATTTTAGATTAGTCTTAGGTTCAAAATGCAAGGGTGGTGGTTTTCGGGCTAAGGAAAGGTAATGACCTCCTTCCTTATCTTGTGATATTGACGCCCTTAAGTCAATTATGCAAATGATGGCATACACATAAAACCTGATGAAATGTATCTATTTTTTTTTTTTTTTTTGTGTTTTGATGTAGATTAGCGGAAGTATAAGTTACAAGAAATAAAAAAAAATATGAACCTAAAGTGCAAAATTAAACTATATGGAAATGAAAGTATGATGAAATGCATTTGCTGGAATTTTAGAGCAGATTTGTTCTTAGATAGTAATCCAGTGTGTAGAGAATCTACAGATAGAAATAAAATCTAAAATAATTCTAAAAATTACTTCTAATTATGTGGAATCCAAAAAAATAAAAATCATCAAAATCAGAGACTCCTACATGCAAAAATAATTAAAATATCAGATCATATACCGAGTTGCAAAATTTTTGAAGATCCTGAAATCAATGATGCAAAAATTTTTCTTTAGGATCTAAAACCTATCTCCTTGTTTTCCCCTTCAAGTGTCAATCACATCAGCACCCCTACATTCCATAGAAAATCTCTTTTGAATGGGATATGAGGATCTTGCAGTCTTACTTTTTTCTATGACCGGATGGCCATGGTGAAGCACCCGATCCGTGTACTTAAAGAGAACTAAGTCATAATCATGGTCTGATACAAAAAATTATTGTGGAACTAAGATGATGCGGGACTATACTAATGATGAGATGGATATGCAAATGATTTTTCTTTGAGTTTTAGGTTTTAAAGAGATGTACTGATTCCCGAAGTCGAGTTAAGAATGGAACTAGAGATTCTCTAAGGACAAGAACTTTCTAGCAAGCAAATATAGTCCCTAAATAAAGATAACGAGAGGACCCCGAGATTGAGAAACCATGTAGGACTTAGCTCTAGATCAATACCTACTTAAGAGATTAGGGGTGCAAACCATGAAGACTCTGATGCGCCCGATGTCGAGTTCACTCGCTCTCGTGGATGCGGCCTGGAGGATCAAGCCTTCAACCATGCAGATTCGCCGACTTTTCGTCTGATGGTCGTGGGGGCAAGGAAGACCGACTCCATTGTTTGTGGCACCTGGAGGACCTACGAGCACCCAAGGGAAGGGTTAGAAAATATCAAGAAAAAGGGATAAGCAAGTAAGAAGGGATGGAGGGAGTCGAGAATGGTGGTCGAGGAGGCTCTTCTTGCTAGGCGTCCAAGTGGAGTTCTTGGGGCATCTAGGCTTGAAGATTGGTAGATGGCTTGCGAAGGAGGAAGGGAACTTGGGGCCTCTCATACCTCGATGTCCCGAAGGACAAAGGCACTCTCTCACATAGTTCTTAGCTGAAGAAGACAAGGGCTATAATGAAGTGGAACTTCTCAAATTTTTCATTCATCAAAACTAGTTTTGTACAAGAGGAGTAGGGCCCTTTATATAGGCTCCTAGGTCCCTTTCAAAATTCAAATGAAAATTTGCTACAAGTCTTCATCAAGGGTGCCTAAAATCTGAATTTGATCCTTGGAATCTTCCCTTGGCCGGCCTTGATATGGTGGAGAGCTTGATTATAGGAATGAGAAAGGGGACATGTCTTCATGGATCATGGGGTGCCCACTTGACCTTTGATTCTTTCTTTGGTTGTCCACACTTTTATTGAGAAAGGCTTGATGTGGGGGCATGAAGAAAGGCTCTTGTCTTCAAGAATTATGGGATGCTTGGTGACTTCAAAAATCCTTCCTTAGCCGGCCATGCTTCTATGGAGAAAAGTTGATATGGGGAGGGAAGGGAGGAAGTGGTTGGCTTGGATCAAGGGATGCTCCATTGACTTGAGAAACCTTCCTTGGCCGACCATACTTTCTTGGAAAGGGCTTGATGTGGTGGGTGTTGTTGGCTTGGACCAAGGAGAGAATAAGTGGGGTGTCCAACATGCATTGACTTTGAAGACTTCCAACCTTCCTTGGCTGCCCAAGTGTCCAGGTGATGTGGCACTTCCTCCCGCCATGTGGCACTGGTGAGGTGGCGCTCCAAGAGCTGAAGTGGCATCCTTTAAGGCATGGGGGAGATGGCTTGGTCTATTAATAATTGGGCTTGACTCAAATGACCACTCCTTCTTCAAACAAGCTTGGGCCAATCTTCAAGTAGACTTGGGCTTGAACCAATTTAGCTGAATACAGGATTTATTGACCTTGCTTGACAACATTAGCCAAAGTACATGACTAAAACAAAAGTTGAAACTAAATACATGACTCAAAATAAAAATGCTTAGGATTGAAGCCTTATTACAGTACCCAATAGACTAAAAACCCTATTCAGAGATCCATAGAGGGTTGAGGAGCCTCTATCTGATTATGGTGCCCACACCACATGTGGGTAGGATGCTAACTGATACAGGATAACCATAACCTAATCTAGACTAGTTTCAGGAATCAAACCATAAAAAAATAATCTAAAAATATTTGTTTACTTTAATCTGATTTTTTCATGTTCATCCCTTGCACATCATCTTGCATCATATTAGAATCCTGTCTCCTCATCAGTTTTGGTATCAGAGCAAGATTAGGGCATGTTCTTGCATCATAGTTTAGGTTTTCTGCATCCTGAAACCTGCATACCTAGTCAAAACATAGGACTGTTTCCCCCATCAAATATTTCTATTTTTTTCTAATTTTCGTAGTAATTATCCTCTGTTTAGTCCTATATTTTCCTGTTATTTTTTTGTATTTTTTCAGATCCTAAAATAAACAAAAAAATGGAAAAAAATAATACCCTAACAAAAATCTGCATGCTGTTTTTACACTAGGGGTCCAAAAATAGGTCTAGTTTTCCATCTTAGGCATACTGTTTTTTCGTGATTTTTGCACTGATTCCTCTCTGAGTCATTATCTATTTTACTGTTGTTTTTCTCTGATTTTATAGAATATAAAAAAATAAAAAAATTAGCAAAACAAAAACCTTAACTAGAAATCTATTTTTCTTGCACCCTGTTGGGAACCCTAGGCTTTGCATCATCATACTATTTTTATTTTGCACAAAATTTGGTAGGAATTATTCTGACATGTATCCCTCTGTTATGAAAATTTTTTAGAATTTTTCTTCTTTGAAATCCATGCTAACCTCTGCATCAAAACAAAATAAGAAAACTTCAATTTCTGCTAATTCTGCATACTTGACTAAATCTAATCAACTACCAAACCCCACCCAACCCAAGCCAATTTTGATTGATCACTTAACCAACTTGACATTAAGTTGCCACCTCAAAAAAAGACAAAAAAAATATTTTATTCTCTATTTTTTGTTATTAGATTGCATTAGGGTTTCATTGATTGTGCATCATCTGCATCTAACCTAATCTTAACAGCAATTTCCTCTATCAGATCAGGGCAGGATTTCATCACCCATCTTGGGCCCAAAGCAATTACCTTTGCATACGTACCTAAGCCTTAATAAAATCAACTAGCAACTTAATTGATTTAGGGACATCCACAGGTCGAGTCCGAGTCTAGTGAAAAAATTAGTGCATTCAACCCTCCACTTATTACTGGAAACTAGTGTCTAAGGCTAGAGGTCCAGAGGTAAATGCCCTAAGTGGACTGGTGGTTTTTAGTTAGGATCCTGTGACAAGCAGGGGGAGCCTCCCACCACCCCACCTTTTACCTGGCCAATGGAAGGATTAAGTGTTGAGTTGGGTGTAAGTTGATTTGACCCACTTTACTTTGACTCTGGTCTAGCAAACCGTAGTCAATTTGTGTCTAACCCCATCAGTCTCAACCCCAACCCAGTCTGACCGTAGAGTCAATGTGTGTGCTTGTTTGCATGACCTCTAGACTAGGAACACAATACCAGTAGTCTCAACCTAACCTAGCCTGGCCATGGAATCCGACATAGGAACCTTCCTAAGGACCATTAATGATCAGTTTGCCCAATTGAATGCCCTAATGGACCAAAGGTGCAATAAGCTTGACTATATAGAAAACCATTTAGAAAACCTAGAGAGGACCCGAAAGACCTGTACTGAGCCTAACCATAGGAGAGCCCAACACCTTGACCCATACTCGGAGCCCAACCCTAGGAGAGCCCCATACCTTGACCCATACTCGGAGCCCAACCCTAGGAGAACCCCATACCTTGACCCATACTCGAAGCCCAACCATAGGAGAACCCCACACCCTGAACCAATCTAGGATCGTAGTGCAAGGAAACCAAATTATGAGTTCATAGACCAGGATGAGAGAGCCACTAGGAACTTTAGGCCAGAAGCACCCACGTTCGATGGCACCCTAGATCCCAAGACCTACACAGAATGGGAAGGAGACATGGAATAAAATTTTGAATGGTATGAGATGACTGAGGACATGAAGTGTAAATTTGCCAAACTAAGGTTAACCAGCTATGCTAGGTTATACTGGGAAAAAGTAGAACGCCTAATCAGACAACGATACAAAGCTCCCATAGATACTTGGATGGCCATGAAGCTGAAACTTAGGGAGAAATATGATCCCCTATCCTACCAACAAAGACTCCTAGACCAATGGCAAAGATTAAGTCAAGGAAGTAGGTCTATGTCAGAATACATAGCGAAGTTTCATGAGTGTGACATAAGGTGTTGCCTAGACGAACCCAAATTAGTGACCCTATCTAGGTTTAGGGCTGGACTTCATGATGACATCCATAGAGAGATGTTTTTAAGGAAGGTAAATAATCTTAAGCAAGGCTACCAGATAGCCAGATCCTATGAATCCAGATCCTATGCACCCAGATCCTCTGAACCCAGATCCTATGTACCCATGTCCTATGAGTCTAAGGAACCCATAACCCATAGATCTGAGCCCATGTCCTATGAGCCCAAGGAACCCATAACCTATAGATCTGAACCCATATCCTATGAGCCCAAGGGATCCATAACCCTTAGTCAAATCGAACCCCATAGGATTAGCACCCCTAGATATGAGCCCAGTATTAGTCTACTTCCACTTAGTCGACCCACCCCTACCACCCCTGAGTGCAAGCCCAGTATCAATTAGGTACCCCTTAGTCGACCTGAGCCCATTAGGACTAGTTCCCCTAACCTAAGACCAGGTCCTAGCCAAGCCTACCCAAGCTAGCCCAACCCTAATCCAACCCGACCCAATCTTAGTACCCCACTAGCCCGTAGGGAAGATAAGGGTAAGGCAACTAAAACTCAGAGGAACCCGAGTCCCAACCCGAATACCTATTTTGGATGTCATAAGATGGGACACTAAGCTAGCCAATGCCCAATCTGGTCCATGCACATAGGGGAACCCGAAGAGGAGATACCTATAGCTCATCCAGGATTAGCTGACCAAGACCATATCTAGACTAAAGTTAACCTAGAATTAGCTAACCCTGACCATGCCCAAATTGAAGCCAACGCAAAGTTAGTTGATCCTGACCACATCCAAACTGTAGCGGAAGAATAGTTAGAGGAAGAGAAACCAGATACTGCTATTAGAGTCTTGCCTGAGGAGACTTTAAAAGAGAACCAAATTATAGAGCCCAGTCTTGAGATACATGAACCAGAAGAATTTATTAAGGACCTGATCTCTTTAAATTAGTACCCTCAAGATGAAGTCACTCTTTTGACTCCAATTAACCTCTTCCCTGAAATTAATGACCCATTCTTCCACAATGAAGACCCTGTAGGTATACCTCAACCATGTAAGGTTAACCTCATTAGTCTAGGACTAATCCTTGAAACCCCTTATTGTATCCTATTTTATCCAATCAATCCCGAATCCCTTTTTCTATTCTACCATACTAACCTTGAACCCACCTCTTATTTTCTGTCTTTTCCAGAAACTTTTAGCTTTTATAGGACCATTAGAGTGCATTTTATAGAAGTAACCACACTGCATACATTCATTGTGCATGTTAGGTTTGCATCTTATTTCTGTTATACTCTATGGCATTTAGTAGGAGTACATGCACCATTCTCATCTGCATGTCACCCACCTGACAAAGGATTAAACCCATAGTCGTAGTTTAGGATTTAATAAGTGTTGGCATGAGTCATTTGCCTGCATTAGGTGTTGTGAGTTTTACACTGCATGATTAGAGATATGCATGAGGAATTAATCATAAGATTAATGTAACCAATGTTTTTATAAAAACATGGTTAAGTCCCGAAAAGAGTCCAAGAGTTTGCTAGGAAAATCTTATGATGATTAGGCTACATACCCATAAGTTGGATCCATCAAAGTGATAACGAAAGTTGGACCTAGTGCATAAGTTACCACCTAATTAGACATTAAAGCTTAAGCTTCAGTATCTTAGACTTAGTTGAGTATAGGGAGCCAGCAATGATACCCAGTGAGTCTATTGAGCCTAACCCCTCCTTTAAGAGCGAACCCAACCCTAAGTGTCCACCATCAAATTAGCCTGTTAAAGAAATTGATTGAGCATATCCTGGATGATAAAGCCATCAGTACCCGGATCAAAGGCTACCATGTCACTTAGTTTGTTGGCAAGGTCGATCGAGATTTGAGATTTTGTGGATCACTTGAGAGGATCTGCAATGCCTCAACCCAGATCCATCAAAGCAGTACCATAACCAGATCGACCTTTACTCGACAAGGTCGAGTTCCTCCCACCCCAGGAGAATTGATGTAGGAACATCAGGAGGAGACCAGGATTTCAAGATTCCAATCTCTAAATCATGTGTTGGTCAATTTTGTTGAGTCCTGTAATGAAGTCTAATTTTTGAGTCATGTAATAAAGTGAGTCAATTGGATTCACTAAGTCCGTTGAGTCCTATTTAGTCTGTCAATTTAGTCCATTTATTTTATTCGACCTACTTTAAGTCTTGTCAGTTAGGCCCTTTGAGTCCTGTATTTGCTTTCAAGTCATGTTCAAGAAGAGAGCCAGTGGACCACCACTCAAGTCACCCAGCCAAGCATCTGGACTCCATTCATGCTGCCCAGACCTAGAAGCCCTTAGCACCCCAACTCATGAGGAAGTGGCACCCCAGGCCCAAGCCCATTCATATTAGTGCCATGCTTTGACCCAGTCTAAGGCACCCCATGTTTTTACCCAGTCCAAGATGCCCAAGGCTGACCCAGTCCAAGTGGTTGTCATCCCAGCCTAGCAAGAAGTCAACCAGTCCAAGCCCAGTCCAAGCCTAGTAAGAATTTCATACCAGTCCTAGCCCATGGAGAAAAGTCAAAGCTTCCAAGTCCAACAAGGAGTCAACTAGCACAATTCTACAAGGAGATCAGTTTTTTAATTTTATTCACTTTTGTACTCCCACTTTGATACAAACCTGTACTCCAACTTTGACAAGAAAAGGGCCCTGGGTAACTCTACAAATAACCACCCCCTCCCATCTTTTATGAATAATTTGTCATGAATGAATTAAGAGTTTTTCTACATTGCTTTGTTTCCTCTAAGTGGAGTGGGTGCGAGACCCGTTTGCCTTTGTTCTTCGAAACATCGAGGGATGTGAGGCCCTAGTTTTCATTAGCTAGTTTTCATTCTCTAAACCCTAGCCACCCTCCACATCTCACCACTCCAGGCTGCCCCTCTCCAGATCCAAATGCCCAAGCTGCATCCAAGGTCACCAGCCCCTGCAGCCCCTCTTCTACCCGATCTTCTTCTTTCCATCCTGTTTAGTATTTTTCTTATATTCTACATCACTAACCCTTGACATTTACAGGATCCCTCCGGTGAAACCATCCTCGGATGAAGTCTTCTTTGCCCTTGAACGAAGCTGATAAAAAGTCGACGGATCCACGAGAAAGTGGCCGGATCATCCAGGCACCGATCTAAGTAGAGCGATCTTATCTACGGCATCAAGACATCATTGCCTGGTAAGTTTAGTCCAATTCTTAACTCTCTTTGTCTAATTTCTTGAAGTTGAACATGATCCTAATAGGCCTTCTTAGTCCTAGGATCCTTATTTTTTTTCTCTTTAATTGATCTTGTATGTGGGTAGGATGCTAATTGATACAGGATAATCCTAACCTAATCTAGACTAATTTCAGGAATCAAACCATAAAAAAATAATCTAAAAATATTTGTTTGCTTTAATCTAATTTTCTTCATGTTCATCCCTTGTATATCATCTTGCATCATGTTAGAATCCTGTCCCCTCATCATGCCGCCACCTCTGGACTGTGAGCATGGTGAAGAGTGTAGGCCTAGTTGGGGGGACCCGACTTGAGGATGCTAAACTATAAGTCAAGTGATAGATGGAGGGTTAACCTACCGCCACCTCTGGATTGTGAGCACGGTGAAGAGTGCGGGACTACTTGGGGGCATAGCTTGAGGATGCCGAACTGTGAGTCAAGTGATAGATCGCAGGTTTCCCTGTTGCCACCTCCAGACTGTGAGCATGGCGAAGGGTGTGGGCTTGCTTGAGGGGCCTGGCTTGAGGGTGTCGAACTGTGAGTCAAATGGTAGATGGTGGGTTGCCCTGCTGCCATCTCCAGACTGTGAGCATGGTGAAGAGTGCAGGCCTACTTGAGGGGCCCAGTTTGAGGGTGCCAAACTGAGTCAAGCGGTAGATGGCGGGTTGCCCTACCGCCACCTCTGGACTATGAGCACAACGAAGGAGTGTGAGTCTGCTTGAGGGTACCGGCTTAAGGATGCTGAACTAAGAGTCAAGCGATAGATGGCAGGTTTCCCTGTCGCCACTTCTGAACTATGTGCATGGTGACTGAGTGCAGGCCTGCTTGAGGGGCCTAGCTTGAAAATGCCAAACTATGAGTCAAGCGGTAGATGGCAGGTTTCCTTGTTGCTACCTCCAGACTATGAACATGATGAAGAGTGCAGGCCTGCTTGGGGGGACCCAGCTTGAGGATGCCAAACTCTGAGTTAAGCGATAGATGGTGGGTTGCCCTGCCACTACGTCCAGACTATGAGCACCGTGAAGAATGCAGGCCTGCTATAGTGGCCCAGCTTGAGGATGCCGAATTGTGAGTCAAGTGATAGATGGTGGGTTTACCTGCCGCCACCTCCGGACTATGATCATGATGAAGGGTGCGGGCCTACTTGAGAAGCCTAGCTTGAGGAAGCCAAACTGTGAGTCAAGTGGTAGATAGCAGGTTGCCCTGTCACCACCTCCGGATTATGAGCATGGCAAAGAGTGTGGGCCTGGCTTAAGGATGCTGAATTGTGAGTAAAATGGTAGATGGCGGGTTGCCCTGCTGCCACCTCTAGACTATGAGCAAGGTGAAGGGTGCGGGCCTACTTGAGAAGCCCGGCTTGAGGATGCCGAATTATGAGTCAAGTGGTAGATGGCGGGTTGCCTTGCCGCCACCTCCGGATTATGAGCACGGTGAAGGAGCACGGGCCTGCTTGAGGGGCCCGACTTGAGGATGCCGAACTGTGAGTCAAGCGATAGATGGTGGGTTGCCCTGCCACCACCTCCATACTTTGAGCACGGTAAAGGGTGCGGGCCTGCTTGAGGGGCCCAGCTTGAGGGTGCCGAACTGTGAGTTAAGTAGTAGATGGCAGGTTGCCCTGCTGCCACCTCTAGACTGTGAGCACGGTGAGGAGCGCGGGCCTGCTTGAGGGGCTCGGCTTAAGGATGCTGAATTATGAGTCAAGTGGTAGATGGCGGGTTGCCCTGTTGCTACCTCCAGATTGTGAGCATGGTGAAGGAGTGGGGGCCTGCTTGAGGGGCCCATGCTTGAGGATGCCAAATTATGAGTCAAGCGGTAGATTGTGGGTTGCCCTGCCACCACCTCCAGGTCATGAGCACGGTGAAAAGTGTAAGCCTACTTAAGGGGCCTAGCTTGAGGATGTTGAACTATGAGTTATGGATAGATGGCGGGTTGCCCTGCCGCCACCTCTGGACTATGAGCATTGTAAAGGGTGCGGGCCTGCTTGAGGGGCCTGGCTTGAGGATGTTGAACTGTGAGTGAAGTGGTAAATGGCAGGTTGCCCTGTCACCACCTTCGAACTATGAACATGGTGAAGAGTGCAGGCTTGCTTAAGGAACCTAGCTTGAGGGTGCCGAACTATGAATCAAGCGATAGATGATGGGTTACCCTGTCGATACCTCCGGACTGTGAGCACGGTGAAGGAGCGCGGGCTTGCTTGAGGGGCCCGGCTTGGGGATGTCGAACTATAAGTCAAGCGATAGATGGCGGGTTGCCCTATCGCCACCTCCGGACTGTGAGAATGGTGAAGAGTTTGGGCTTGCTTGAGGGTCTCGACTTGATCCATCGAACTTGGAGTCGAATGAATACATTCCTGCACAGGTGAAAGACAAGGTTGCACCAAAAAGAAACTTTAATAATTGAGAAGAAGTCTTACATTACTGGTAATGCATTTTTAAATCTCTAGCATTCTAGGTTCGCGTGCATCAGGCATCGTCAAAGCCGGTGAGGTAATAGGCTCTGCCCAGTTGGGCCTCGACCTCCTCGTCAGGGCCTTTCATGGGAGTTGCAGTGGCATGCTATTCATTACCGATAAGCTGCTCCCCAAGGTCAGGCTTCATCTCTTGTCTCATCCAGCCTCATGCGAATCCCTGGTAGGATGGCTCGGTTAGTCACCTCAGCCTCCCTATTGGTCTGAGGGTGGGCTACCGGAGGGGAACAGTGATAGATGCTGAGATCAGTGTAGAAATCCTCGAAGGTCCTGTCGTCGAGCAGGTCGAGTCTGGGGTGCCCCAAAGGTTGCGCTGTACGGTGCGAACGGTGAATATCATCACCACAATACCTTCCCGAGGTGGGATCCCAGCCATTATTGGGGGTGTAGTCTCTCTTCTAGCCCTCTTTAGGGTTCCCTGCCTTCCAGGACATTATCCCTATCGATTTCTTGGTGGGCCATCAGCATCCCTAGTTGCTACTGAGTTTCCAAGGACTGGTGCTTCTGATGGGGTTGGTGCATCGTCGTAGCCAGGGCTTGGACCTGCTGGGCAGTGCGGTGATCTAAGAATCTACCAGAGGTGGCGGTGGTGGAGCTAGGAGTTCCCTCTCCAGGCTATGGTTGTCATGGTGAGAGGGATCTCTCGCTCAGCTAGCGGAGGCTTCGCAGACCCGTATGGTCACCATTGGACTATGGGCTTCCATGGATCTCTCCCTTATAGTGGGGGGCTTGGCATCAAACTAGCATTTTCGCTTCTTCCCCTACTTGGTGCACCAATCTGTTGCCACCAAGATCATCGTGGCCTATAGCTTCGACGTGTCATGGATGCGTTGAGTTCCAATGAGGTGCTCATCCCTCCCTTACTTGGATGGCTCCTTGGTCTGGCCGCCCTATAAAAAAGAGGAGACCCGGGCTGGGAATTTCGGCGGGGACACTCTGACGATCAAGTCAGACGGGATGATCAAGGAGAACATAACCTCTATGGCAGAGAGCTTGGGGGGCTCTCTGCGTGGAGGGTGAAAGGTAGAATTGAGGTAGAAAGAGCAAGCCGAGATGAAAGCGAAGAGCTTGGAAGGGTCTGATGGAGGTCCCTTGCTAGCTCGCTCCCCCTCTCTTTCTCACCTATTTGTTTCTCTTCCTCCCTTTGTTTTTCCTCTCTTTGACATTATGTATGTGGGATGGCCCAGAGCATATCTGGGGATTTGTCCATGTGTCCCTTTTTGTGTGCCCTCTTTGGGAGGGGATTGCCGTTGCCTGTGGTCTCCCTGTTATCAGGCCGGTCCTTAGGAGGAGATCCTTTCATTGGGGATGTACATTGGTGTGGTGCAGATTCTGTCCCTTTGGTGGTGCAGTTCCCTATGGGAGGGGCGAGCATTATGCTGCCGAGCCCCGTGCCATGATAGGAAGCTTCTATTTCTTGAGGGACCATAGGAACATTGCAGGGCCCTGGGGCCTTAGTGGAATACCCTCTTGGGGGAGGTTCAGGCTCCGTGTCGTCGGGGTTGAAGCACCCGGTTATACGGTTGTCAACATGGTAGCACATAACAGGGTTCGGGACCTAGTGGAGTGCAGGTCGCCCAAAGCATGTGGGTGGCATGTTGCAGATCCTAGGTTCATGGCCGGGCGTGCACCACCTTCGAGAGGTTGCACACGATTGGGAACCTCCTTGTTGTGGTTTGAATTCCTGTCGATCCTTCTTGCTGCTGGCGGGAACTTGACCTCGACAGGATTGGATGGAGCCCTACCTTAGAGAGCATGAGCATGACCCCGATCGGGAGCTGATCTCAGATGGAGGGCTCGCCTCATGAGCATGACCCTGACTGGGAGCTGATCTCAGTAGGAGGGCTCGCCTTGACAATATATGCATGACCCCAACCAGAAGCTAACCTCAAATGGAGGGCTCGCCTTTGAGCACGACCCCAGCTGGGAACTGACCTCAATAGGAGGGCTCAACTTGGTAGCATGAGCATGACCCCGATCGGGAGCTGACCTCAGACGGAGGGCTCGCCTTATGAGCACAACCCTGACTAGGAGTTGACCTCGATAGAAGGGCTCACCTTGGTAGCATGAGAACGACCCCGGTCAGGAGTTGGCCTCAAACAGAGGGCTCACCCTATGAGCATGACCCCGGCTGGGAGTTGACCTTGGCAAGAGGGCTTGCCTTAGCTCTTCGTTTGGCTACCACGCCTGGATGGTGGACTCTTTACCAGTGGGGCCACTAGTAGAGGCTCCATGTTAGTGGATGTGCCACATCAGGTGCATTCCTTGAGATTCTACTAGTTTGGGCATTCTTAAGATGTCTCAGGGCATGAAGAAATTGCTTGGACAATGCTTGTAGAAAAAGCATGTCTATCTATACCGAGGCTGGGTCAGATGGAGATAACTGATCGAATGGCACTGAACATAGCTATGCTAGTGAGAGGATTCTTCCTACATTGATACATATGAAGGCTCATGCTATGACTATCGTGCTCATGCATGGACCTGAGGATAATAGTAAGGAAGCTCTCTACCATGTTTCACGACAATCCGATGTCGTTTGGATAGCCAAACTCCAAGCCCTAGATTGCTATGCATCAAGAACCCTGGTATGTAGCAACCCTATTCGTGTTTCTATGATTCACCAAACCTCGGATGTGCTACGAAATCTCAAACTCCACCCCCAAATACCCTAAAAACTAGGGTTAGGGGTGTGGTACCTTGGGGTACGAAGATTTGGACCGAAAAAATATAGATGAGGAGTCCTAGTTCGATAGCATCTCCTTGGCAGCATCTCCTTATAGTAGCCTTGATGCCTAGGAACCTTCAAACTTGTCCAATGCCCCACAAACCTTCCAAATCACTTATAGATATGAAAAATATTGTTTGGAACTTCAAACCAGCATGGAATAAGCCTTCCAAATCTCCTAGTCAAACTCCAAATAGGTGGGACAAAGGTTGGCTTCAAATCCTTGGGTGCTAGGGATTCCTAGTTCGATTAGGAATCCTAACACTAGCCTTTTCTTCTTCTCTAATGCCTCCCACACCTTTAGGATGTGTTCCATGAAGGTGAAAACACCTACACCTAGCATACAATATGCAAGAAAATAGGGCAGAGAATATGAATTTTAAAACTATTTTAAATCATGCATAGCGGAAGGCTCGGTAGATAGATCAAAACTATCTACCGATCTGCCTGCAATAGGATCTAGTATAAAAACCTAGCATGCATATAATCATCAAAAACAAGAAAGCAACATAAATATAAAGGTCATACCTCTATACCTCGGTGAGTGCTGAAGAGAAGCTGTGAAGAGCTCTGATGAGGAAGAGGGCGCTCGAGCCACACAAGCATCTGGCCTCTACAGGATGTCCACACCTGGGCTCGACTCTGATCAACTCCCTCGAAGTGCTAGCTCTTCGGGATCCATGGGCCGAACTTCTTCTTCCAGGAAGACAAGAAAGATAGCAGGAACCCCTTCCCAAATCTCTTTCCCAAGACCTAGCTTGATTGCTAGGTAGCTCACACCCAAACCCTAAAGCTCTCACTCTTCTCAACCTTTTCCTCCCAAGAAATAGTTGCTGCTCTTGTATGTTTAACCCCAGTAGCCACCACAATGTCTCAAATTTATAGAGGCAGCAGGGAGAGGGAGAAGAAGGAAGGAGGAGAGATGAGAGGAGAGAATGGAGGAGAGGATCAAGGGCATGCCAAATGGGTCTAACCTATTTGGGCATGTATGACTTTCAAACCATAAAGATTTGGAGCCAAAACTGGTTTGAATTCAAAATTCAAACTAGGTCAAACCTGTCCAAAAACCTCCCATGAAATTTTTTCAGAAATCTGCTCGTCACATGAAGTGTCGACACTTGAAAATTGCTAAGTGTTGATACTTCACCAAATGTCGACACTTGCAAAAATCCAAGTGTCGACACTTGGAGCAAAGTCAACCAAATTGACTTCAGGTAATGGCAAACGATTCTCAATCGTTGATTAGCCCAAAAGATCAGATAGAAATCCTCAATGGTGTATGACCCCATAGGTTCGAACACTAAGCCGGTAGCACTGGAACATTTCCAGTACCAGTCAAAGTCCTTATCTAGCAATGATACCTGATGTCCGGATAGATCGAAGATGCAGAGCACCTCACAAGAACCTCTGGCATATAGTTGCCGCATAATTTATCCCTTTGACCTCATAATACTCAGGATGACCTAGAGTTTGACTACCAACCCTAATTTAGTCTATCCAGATCATGTCTCAACCTCACAAGTTCTGTGACTCCTCACAAGAACTACCCTGGCCAAGGTTTTGCTGAATTGAGATATAGTGAGTCATTCACTCCAAATTATTTGGAGAGGTCAATTCCATCTTGATCCACCACCGTTTCACAAGTACTTGACTGCACCCAGAAACCTTCCATCACTAGATTAGAAATCGAGGTAGTCCGGTATCAAAGTACAGTGAGTTGCTTGCAAGCTGCCATAGTGACCTCAGGTCTGAGGGACACATATACCCATATCCCTTCGCGAGCAACCCTTTGGCAGAAGGGAGCTCCGCAGATGGTCACGTTCAATGAAATGTCATACACTTCACTTGTATGTCACACCAGTGTCACCACACTCCTTGGTTAAGAGGACAATCAACAAATGTGACATACAACAACCTACACTTGATACATTATCGTCCTATAATAATGTATCATTTGGTTGTGAACCAGTTTAAGAACTACTTGATATATCCTCTCTATATCAAAACAAAGTAGTTCTAAGGACTCCATCATACAAGAGTTCATTACAGGAAAATGTAAAATGAAGGATTTCCAAAAATAAATAACTTTTATTTACTATTAAAAAATTCATATACAAATACAATATAGCACAACCATCTATAGCCTAGACGATTGGCTTTGGGACACAATTCCCAACAACTCCCACTTGGACTAAAGCCAATCAGTATAGAATCTCATTTCCATTTTCCTTTTACAATAATCGAACTCTTGAACTTCGACGGCTTTAGTGAAGGGGTCAGTCAGGTTCTCCTTTCCATTGATCTTCTGAAGGTCAATGTCATCTCATTCCATGATCTCTCGTACAAGGTGATAGCACCTTAGAATATGCTTTGTACGGTGATGAGACTTTGGCTCCTTGGCTTGAGCAATGGCTCTAGTGTTGTCATAGTATACCAGAACACGACCATCCAGGGAAGGTGCCACTCCTAGCTCGCCAAGGAACTTCTGCAACCACACAACTTCCTTCGCCGCATCAGATGCTGTAATGTACTCTGCTTCGCATACAAAGTCCGCCACAGTAGGCTGCTTGGAACTTTTCCAGCAGACAGCACCTCCGTTCAGGGTAAAGACAAAACCTGACACACTCTTGCTATCATCTTTATCTGACTGGAAACTGGAGTCAGTATACCCCACAAGTTTCAAGTCAGATTCTCCATAAATTAGCCATTGGTCCTTAGTATTTTGTAAATACTTAAGGATGGTTTTTACCACTTTCCAATGAACTTCACCTGGGTCAGATTGGTATCTGCTCACTACACCTAGTGAGTATGCCACGTCTGGTCTAGTACATGTCATGACGTACATGATAGAACCCACTGCTAAGCATATGGAATTCTACTCATACGCTTTCTCTTTCCAGGAGTTATCGCACAATTCCTTTTGGAAAGATCAATTCTAGTGCCTATCGGGAGATAGCCCTTCTTGAAATTCTCCATGCTGAACCGTTTCAGCACAGTGTCGATGTACATAGATTGGAATAGTTCCAGAAGCCTCTTAGATCTATCTCTATAGATCTTCATACCTAGTATGTAAGAGGCTTCTCCCAAGTCCTTCATAGAGAACTGAGATGATAACCAGAGCTTTATTCCTTGCAGTGCTACAATGTCATTCCCGATTGAAAGATTGTCATCCACATACAGCACAAGGAATACAATCACATAACTGTTAGCCCACTTATAAATGCACGGTTCTTCTCCATCCCTAACGAAGCCATACGACTTGATACACTTATCAAATCGCATGTTCCAACTCTTGGATACTTGCTTCAGTCCATAGATGGACTTTTGAAGCTTGCACACCTTTGACTCGTCTGTGGATGTGAACCCTTCAGGTTGTATCATATACACCTCCTCTTCCAGCTCACCATTTAGGAAAGCTATTCGAACATCCATTTGCCAGATTTTATAGTCAAAGTGCACTGCTAAAGCAAGCATAATCCGAATGGATTTGAGCATTTCCACAAGAGAGAACATCTCGTCATAGTCAATACCATAACGTTGACGATACCCCTTGGTAACCAGACGGGCTTTGTAGGTCTCCACCTATCCGTCTGCATCCCTTTTTCTCTTGAAAATCTATTTGCACCCAATGGGTTTTATCCTTTTAGGTGGATCAACTAATGTCCATACATTGTTGATCTCCATAGACTCCATTTTGGATTTCATGGCTCCTAGCCATGATTTAGAGTCGGACCTCTACAATGCATCCATATAGGTGATCGGATCCTCATTATTCTCATCGAGTTCAATAGGATCACCGTCCTGGACCAAGAAACCATAGTATCTGTCCGGTCGGCTCAGTACTCTATCGGATCTCCTTAATGATTCTGGAGTGGTCTCTGGGTGTGATCTTATCACAGCTGGTTCTTTTTGGTCGCTTAAATGTGTTGGTTCTTCTACTTGTTAAATTTTACTAAGTTCAATCTTAGCGGCTACAGTTCCTTCACCAAGGAACTCCTTTTCCAAAAAGATAGTCCTAAGACTGACGAACAACTTTTGTTCCTCAACTAAGTAGAAGTAATACCCTTAGACTCTTTTGGATACCCAACAAATAGGCACCGGTCAGACTTATGTCCAAGTTTGTCCGTTTCCAAACGTTTTACATAAGCCGGGCACCCCTAGACCCAAAGGTGTGAAAGTGTTGGCTTACGTCCAGTCCACATCTCATATGGTATTTTACTAACGGACTTACTTGGAGCCTTATTCAGAAGGTAACAGGCTGATTCTAAAGCATATCCCCAAAAGGATACTGACAGAGAAGCAAAGCCCATCATGGACTGAACCATGTCTAATAGGGTTCGATTCCTTCTCTCAGACACTCCATTTAATTGGGGCATCCCTGGAGACGTCCACTGAGAGAGAATCCCATTCTCCTCAAGATATGTTAGAAACTTGCTGGAAAGGTATTCACCATCTCGATCGGATCGAAGGGTTTTGATACACTTTCTAGTTTATTTTTCTACTTCACTACGATATCGTTTGAATATTTCAAATGACTCAGACTTATGTCTCATCAAGAAGACATTACCGAACCTCGAAATGTTGTCTATGAAAGTAATGAAATAAACGTACCCATCCCTGGCACTAACATTCATGGGTCCGCATACATCAGTATGTACCAGACTCAGAATTTCTTTGGCTTGTTCACCTTTTCCAGTAAAAGGTGACTTAGTCATTTTTCCAAGAAGACAGGACTCACAAGTTAGAAGTGAACTATCTTTACTAAAATCGAGAAGACCCTCGGTTTTCAACCTATTTATCCTGTTCTTGTTTATATGACCTAGCCTACAATGCCATAGGTATACTTCACTAACATTATCTATTCTAGGACGTTTGCTAGACGTGTACATTATACTAACAGGTCGTGATAGTACATAGATGCCATCACGCATTTGTCCATTCAAAATTAGAGAACCATTCAAAATGATTTTACAAATGTCATTCTTTATTAATAGTTCATAACCATACATGGCCAATTAGCCTATAGAAATGACATTCAAAATAAAAGGACAAAAACAATATTCATTCAAAATGACAATACAGGACTCGAAAACAAGTTTAAGGACTCCCAATGCCAGAATTGGAACTCGGCTTCCATTTCCCATGTTCAAGAACTTCTCGCCGTCCTTGAATCTTCTACTAAATTGAAGTCCTTGCAAAGAATTGCAAATGTGAATTGGACTTCCTGTATCCAATACCCAGTTAGTAGTATCGAAAACAGAGAAACTACAAGGTGTTATCGTATAAATACCTTGTCCAGGACCATCCTGCAACTTTCTCTTCTTGGACTTGTTCGGATCAAGGGATGCAATATAAAGAGGACAGTTCTTCTTCCAATGTCCCTGCTTCTTGCAGAAGAAGCACTCTGCACGACTCTGATTAGCCTTCACTTTCTTGGCTTGACTGGGCCTAGAAGTACTAAGCACCTTCTTCCTTTTATTCTTTTTCTTCTTCCCTTTCTTAAAGGGACGACGCCCTCCCGAAGAACCTCCCACTAGATTCACCATCCCTTTATTCAACTTGTGGTCTTTCTCAAAAGTCTGCAGCAATCCCAACAGACTGTGGTAGTTAACTACAGACTTGTTCATTCTATAATGATTGAGAAAATCTAGATAGGAGGAGGGGAGAGAATTCAAAATCACATCTTTCCCAAGCTATTCATGCAAGGGACAGCCGAGCTTGCCCAAGTGCTCAATCATCTCGATCATGTACAATACATGATCAGTGATCGAGGCCCCATCATGCATCCACGCATTGTAGATAGCACAGGAGACCTTGTACCTCTCAACATCATCTGGTGTCCCGAAAGACTCCTTTAACTTTTGAAGGGTTTCTTCCAGCTGGGCTTCCTCGAACTTGCGACTGAACTCGTCGTTCATCGCAGCCAACATGATGAATCGGACAGTGGTCCTGTCAGAGAGCCACTTCTGATAAGTGTCTCTGACTGAACCCTGAGCATTGGCAGCAGGGATCTCAGGTGCTGGATCCGATATCACATATAGGATCTATTCGTGCTCCAGGACAATCATGAGCCTTCGATACCAGCTATCGAAGTTTGGTCCATTGAGCTTCTCATTATCAAGAAGAGACCGGAGTGACAGGTTGGAAGACATCTGAAAGGAAAACCAAAACTAATTAGTGTATATGAATAATTAACCTAAAGATATGGACTTAAGTCTAAAGGTCCCTCCCACTATTTTGCACAAATTGGTAGCCTCTACCTCCAATCCGAGGAATTACTTTAATTCCTTAGCAGGTACTAGAGTCCAATAGACAACACATGAGCCCGACTTTGGCCGGCCCACCTATGCATGTCTAAAGGTAGGTTCTTTAACCGATTACTTCTCCAAGTAACCTCTAGTAATTGGGTTTTGCTCCAAGAAGCACTTCAATCGGCCTTTGGGCCTCCTGTTGAAGGTCCCGGTTAGGTCCAACCATTAACATGAAATTTAATGCTTCTAACTAATGAATGGTCAAGCCCGACTTTGGCTGGCCCACCTGACCATCGTTAAGAGAGTCACACTGAGCCATCATATTAGGAACAACAATTCCAATAGCCCGATGAACACCCGATATTTGGATCTGCCGATGAACACCAAACTAATGGACACATTACTATCCCACTTAATGGAAGGCTAGGTCTTGGTTATCTCTATAACTTTGTCCTTTTAAGGACCTAATAATTTAAAGAATTTTATTTAATGTGATAGATGAAGAGATGAGAAGACATGGATCAACCTCCCACTGACCAAATCAGCAAACAAGGAGGGTTACACATAACTAATGATCCATGGGTATCTAAAATCAGTCAAGACTAATTAACCTTGGGTGACAAGGGTTAACACGAGTCAATGAGTTATCTAATCAATCCTGATTGACAACATAGGCTAGGTAAGTGAGATTATGGATTGGGTTCCTCCATTAACTATCTTGCCTAGATACCAACAGATTTGGCCAGGAAAGAGGTAGCCCCAAAGAATGGGATCACAATGCCAAACTTACCTCGACACCAATCAGTTCATCAGACTCGATTAGACTAGCCTAAAGACTCAGGCTTTTTACTGAGCCACAAATTAGATCCATTTAGATTATGGACTAATCAATCTAACTATTAGATAGATCTAGAGAAGAAATCCTAACTCAACTTTTGATTAGTTTAGTTCTCTAACTTGTCCAATGAATCTAAACTTAGGTCTAACCCAATCAAGGACCTAATAGAAGCTAACCCATGACCCTTAAGGCTTATTGAAATGACTTAAGATCTTTGAATCACATTCCTAGAGTTCTTAGTCAATCTTAATTCAAAATTAAGTTCAATGGCCTTAAATAAATTAAAACAATTTTAATTTATCGGTGTAAAATAATTTTACAACAAAAGAAAATTTAAATTCACTGTTTACAGCATTTTCTGTAGCCAAGTGTCAACACTTCAAGAGCAAGTGTCGACTCAAGGCCTAAGACAGGGAACAGAAAATAGAACAACATGTTTTCTTGCATGCCTCAAGTGTCGACACTTCAAGGGTCAAGTGTCGACACTTTAGGCTCAAGTGTCGACATTTCAGGGTCAAGTGTCGACACCTCAACCTATCTCAGAAGAAAAACAGAAACTAGATCTCAGGAAATTTTCCCATGAGCCGACACGTCAAAGGCCAAGTGTCGACTCACAACCTGAGACAAAGAAAAACAGTGGTTTTAAATCCGATGTTTCACCAAACATACAAACAAAAACCGGTCAATAAAAACTTTTAGATCTTATCTAAAGTGTCTTATGATTATGCCAATTAGATTAAAATATTTTTAACCTATAAAATACTTTCTTCTTATTTTCTTTTTCATTAGCCTATCACAGTGGCACCCCTACATGCCATAGGAGACCCCATTGAATGGGAAGAGAGGGTCTTGCAGCCCTACTTCTCTCCTATGACCGAATGGCCTGGTGAAGCACTCAATCCAAGTACTTAAAAAAGAAAGGAGATGATATAAGCATGCTAGCATTATTATACTACAAAGTGAACCTATTGCTCTGATACCATTGAAGGTGAAAACACCTACACCTAGCATACAATATGCAAGAAAACAGGGCAGAGAATATGTATTTTAAAACTATTTTAAATCATGCACAGCGGAAGGCTCGGTAGATAGATCAAAACTATCTACCGATCTGCCCGCAACAGGATCTAGTATAAAAATCTAACATGCATATAATCATCAAAAACAAAAAAGCAATATAAATATAAAGGTCATACCTCTATACCTCGACGAGTGCTGGAGAGAAGCTGTCTCTGATGAGGAAGAGGGCGCTCGAGCCACACAAGCGTCTAGCCTCTAAAGAATGTCCACACCTGGGCTCGACTCTGATCAACTCCCTTGGAGTGCTAGCTCTTCAGGATCCGTGGGCTGAACTTCATCTTCTAGGAAGACAAGAAAGATAGAAGGAACCCCTTCCCAAATCTCTTTTCTAAGACCTAGCTTGATTGCTAGGTAGCTCACACCCAAACCCTAAAGCTCTCACTCTTCTCAACCTTTTCCTCCCAAGAAATAGTTGCTGCTCTTGTATGTCTAACCCAAGTAGCCACCACAATGTCTCACATTTATAAAGGCAGCAGGGAGAGGGAGAAGAAGGAAGGAGGAGAGATGAGAGGAGAGAATGGAGGAGAGGATCAAGGGCATGCCAAATGGATCTAACCCATTTGGGCATGTATGACTTTCATACCATAGAGGTTTGGAGCCAAAACTGGTTTGAATTCAAAATTCAAACCAAGTCAAACCTGCCCAAAAACCTCCCATGAAATCTTTCCAGAAATCTGCTCGTCACAGGAAGTATCAACACTCAAAAATTGCCAAGTGTCGACACCTGCAAAAATCCAAGTATCGACACTTGGAACAAAGTCAACTAAATTGACTTCAGGTGACGGCAAACGATTCTCAATCGTTGATTAGCCCAAAAGATCAGATAGAAATCCTTTATGGTGTGTGACCCCATAGGTTCGAACACTAAGCCGGTAGCACTGGAACATTTCTAGTATCAGTCAAAGTCCTCATCTAGCAATGATACCCGACGTCCGGATAGGTCAAAGATGCAGAGCACCTCACAAGAACCTCTGGCATATGGTTGCCGCATAATTCATCCCTTTGACCTCATAATGCTCAGGATGACCTAGGGTTTGACTGCCAACCCTAATTTGGTCTATCCGGATTATGTCTCAACCTCACAAGTTCTGTGACTCCTCACAAGAACTACCCTGGCCAAGGTTTTGCTGAATTGAGACATAGTGAGTCATTCACTCCAAACTATTTGGAGAGGTCAATTCCATCTTGATCCACCACCACTCCACAAGTACTTGACTACACCCAGAAACCTTCCATAACTGGATTAGAAATCCAGGTAGTCCGGTACCAAAGTACAGTGAGTTGCTTGCAAGCTGCCATGGTGACCTCTGGTCTAAGGGACACATATACCCATATCCCTTCGCGAGCAACCCTTTGGCAGAAGGAAGCTCCGCAGATGGTCACGTTCAGTGAATGTCATACACTTCACTTGTATGTCACACCAGTGTCACTACACTTCTTGGTTAAGAGGACAACCAACAAATGTGACATACAACAACCTATACTTGATACATTGTCGTCCTATAATAATGTATCATTTGGTTGTGAACCAGTTTAAGAACTACTTGATATATCCTCTCTATATCAAAACAAAGTAGTTCTAAGGATTCCATCATACAAGAGTTCATTACAGGAAAATGTAAAATCATGGACTGCCAAAAATAAATAACTTTTATTTATTATTAAAAAATTTATATACAAATACAATATAGCACAACCATCTATAGCCTAGACTATTGGTTTTGGGACACAATTCCCAACATTCTAGACCTGATCCACCTCCTATTAGGATTTTGAATTAATGAGAAAACAATCAAGAACATCTTAGATCGATTTGGAATAGGAAGAAGAAGGGATGAAATCAAGATCTCCTTAGGTGCTATTCTTCATGCTGCACGCCCCCTCTTCGGAAAAAGAGGGTGCATGTGAAGCCTCCTTCCGCTACCTTGCTGCTACTCCTTGGATGGTGTGCAATACCATAGAGAGGAGGAGGATTAGGGAGAAGATGGATTCTATTATTCCTTTAAGTTAGGTTTACATATGGTACCCTTTTATAGACCAAAGGATTCTCATAATCTAAATAGGACTAGAAACATAATCTTAAACCTTACTCTAATTTCTTCAATGCTAATCCAATTAGGAAAGCACTTAGCTAAGCCCATGTACACCCATTTCTTGAAACACTCTCACATCCACTTAGATCCAAACCTGATCGAACAATAATTAGCCCCCTCAAGATCCAAAATCCTGGACTTTGAGCCCGTGAAGGGCCAAATCTCCATCCTAGGACCAATCCAATCCTAGTTCTAGGATCCAAACCGATCCTAGATTCTTGAAGCCATCACCATAGCTCTTCTCTTGGCTTTTTAGGGCTTGGGAGCACCACACTTGTGCCAACAATCTCCACCTTAGTGTCCATAAGCCTTGGCACATTCCATGCGATATGTCTGCATGATCTTGCTATCGCCGTGCTAATGCTGCACACCATAGCAGCTCCCTATGCAAACTCTAATTCCAATGCCAATTCCTTCAACCCTAGAGGCCTATGAGATGACCACCTTTACTTAGACTAAAGCTCCCTGCTTGTATCGAGCATCCTCCTATGTCCTATTAGCATATTCCTTTTCTGCATCGGCACCAGCCTTCGCTTCGACTTCTCTTAGAGGATTGCAACTCACCAGTCCTAGCTCGGATCCACTATCATCTCAACCTCCTCATAGATATCTGAGTCCTCTCTCAATGCAACCAAACAATCTGACATGGTCTTCCTAGAGCCATGCCTTTTTGGTGCCCACACATCTTGCATCGACCGGTGCAGTGTGTCACCATCACTGGTATTGTAATCAGTGCCTTCCCTTGCACCTCTCAGCTCTGAACCTATGCCAAATCTCCCTCCACCTTTGGAGGCACCTCTAGCTGGTGCTCGACTTGATGATTACTTCTCTTGGTGCTCTTGTAGAAGAAAAAACTAAAAATTGAGATTAGCTATCCAAAGCTATCCTACTCAGCCTCGTACTACACCTCCACTGCCACTGCTATCATTTTAGATCCTCTACACTCCACGGACCTCTTTGAAACACCCAAGAGGAACTCCTCTTCTAAAATAGTAGTGATACTCTGGGAATCAACCATCTCCATCACTCCAAGGCTCCACAAATCCTGCTTTAGTCAAATTGCTAAAGGTACCCCAACTACTTCCCGGCCTTCCTACATCTGAAGACCATATAGTTGTTTCTTTAGCTCCACCTCGACCATGATCCCTTGGGTGACCCATCCTCCAGCATGCTAAACACTCCTCATCCATCTAAGTGCCCCTTTCTGCCAAACTTCACTAGAAAACCCTTCTATGAATCTATCATACACCATAGCCTTTCTTCCAACACCGAATTCAACCAAAGTAGGACCAGAAAGTCTGCCACCAAAATCATCCATCCCGGGAAGCTTCCCTTCCCGGGAAGCCTCTCAATCTTCACCTTCAACCAGCTACTCCTGGTTGGCCATACCACAACAGAAAAAGGTAGATCCAAAGCATACTGCTAAATAGGTGCAGATTTCATCAAACCTAAATGAAATCGTAGTAGCCTTCTTTCTCCCTTCTTGGATGCCTCTCCCTACTTTCTTCCCTTAAAACTTGACCTCTAGGAGCTCCTCTTCTTGCCTCCTACCTAGGAAAGGAGTCTCACCAAGTTCTGGAAACCTAGGACCAGTAGAGAGACCCAAGAATGGCCTACAATATAAATTATATTTTGAACAAAATTTTTGCAGCACCCTATTCCTCTATTCTATGCTCACTAGGCTCTAGTATCAATTGTTGTGACCACCATGCTCATGCGTGGACCTGAGAACACCAGTTAAGAAGCTCTCTACCAAGTTTCATGATAATCCGATGTTATTTGAGCAGCCAAACATGAAATCCTAGGTTACTGCACATCAAGAACCTGAAAAAGTTCTTTACCAAGTTTCACAACAATCCAATGTCATTAAGCAGACAAACACGAAGTCCTAGGTTGCTATACATCAAGAACCCTACTGCATTGATGATGGGGAACTAATATGCATGCAATTTTTTTTGTATGTTTTACATATTGAGTTAGGTGATTAATTCCCAAATTTCAGATCAAAATTATTTGTAGGGAATTTTGTATGAATTTTTGAAGATCAGCATGCAGATTAGGACCTAGAAAAGTAGCAAAGAAGGACCGCCGGGGCTGAGAAGCCTCGGTTAGGGCAAGTTCTCCTACAATAAAACTACTGGAGGTAGAGGGGTGTACCTGACAACGTTTGTGAGGATCGCAGCGAAGGGGTCTCTCGTTCCTCGACGGATGCGGCCTGGAAAACCGAGCCAAAGACCCGCGGATACCCGGCTTTCTGCTCGGTGATCCGATTGAGGCTTGGCTGGAGTCGTTGGATTCGTAGGAACTCAGGGACCTACAAATGACCTGTCAGGGGTTAGAAAGCTCACAAAGGAACAAGAAAACAAAGTAAAAACAGCAAGGGAAGGCTTCTTTTGGAGTGGGCGTCCAGGGATCTGGAGGGTTTGTTGGCAGCAGGAAGATGATTGCAAACACCGGGAAGAAGAACTCTCACAAACCCCTTTATGCACACAGCAGGGTATCACACCACTCAATAGAAGAACTCAAGGTTTTCATTCATCAAAAATTCCCCTCATACAAGAGGCTAGGGTCCCTTAAATAGACCCTTAACCTTGGGCTCCAAGTAAGGGTACATAAGTCTTTACATAAGAATCCTTTTCCCTCTCAAACCCTAGCTAGAAAATAAGGAAATAATAGGTAGAAAAATCCCTAAAAATTCTCTTGACTTGGTCAACACTCCAAGGACGCCTAGGGGGGCGTGTTGGGCTTCTAGGAGCAGCAAGGGGCCGGCCCAAAGGGGCCCGGGTGCATGGGTTTGGGCCTTTGGAAGCTGGGATGGCCTGGTAGCCAGGTAGCAGGAATATTCCCTGGTATCTTGCTTCTTAGGGGCTTGGGCTTGGCACCTGGGCTTGATTTCTTTGGGCTAGGATGTAGATGGACCTCTAAAATCTTGGATGCCTTGGTATATGAATATATTTTGGCATCTGGAAGGGAATCTGGGCATCTGGAGGGCATCTGCAAGAAATCAGGGTTTTCTGAATTTTCCTCCTGGGGTCTTCAAATCTTCAAGCTGGGTTGGACTTGGGCTATACTTCCATGTCTTCAATCTAGTTGGACTTGGTCTTCACTTGTATGATATAGTCTTGAGACTTCAGTATGCTTGGACAGGACTCAAAAAAAATAAAATTAGCTCAACATGAGCTGACTAGCAATGGACTGAACTAGCTCAACATGAGCTGACTAGTACAGAAGTGAAATAACAACTAAAAATACTCAAATAACAACTAAAATGGACTCAGATGAGCTAAGCCCTTATTACAGATGGACTCATAAATTATTGATCAATTTACAGAGGGTTGAGAAGCCTCTGCCTTATTCTGGTGCCTTTGGTGTCCGCACCAATTCTCCCGGGGTGGGAGGAACTCGACCCTGTCGAGTGAAGATCAGACTGGCTCACATATCTCTCGAGAAGGTCTGGGTTGAGGCATTGCAAGTCCTCTCGAGAAATCTACGAATCGTCCGACTCTGGCTGGCCTTGCCATCGGATCAGGAAGCATTGATAGTCATGGCCCCGGGTCATGATGGCTTGATCGTCCAGGATACGCTCGATCCATTCTCCTCTCTCAAGCCAATTTGTTAGTGGACACTCTGGGTTAGGGTCACTCACAATGAAAAGGAATAGGTCCAAAGGCCTTACTAGGTATCGCTGCCGGTTCCCTGTACTCAACCAGGTCTGTAATATTGAAGGTAGAACTAATGCCCAAATCCGAAGGCAAGTCTAACACCTAGGCATTTGACCCAATCCTTCTCTATCACTTTAAAAGGTCCGGCTCTGCGAGCATGAAGCTTCTTTTAGGCCTAAGCCTAACCAAGATAGAATCCACTACATCAAATTCTTTGATCCATCTTCGGGAATTAGCCAGTTTGTTTAACATTAGTGCGGGTGGTGAACATGTTAGGCACATGCAGACTCCTAACAAGATGATGCAAAGGACTCAAACTAACACCTAATACACTCGACTTTGCATTCCTATCGAAGGAAATTTATTAGACTTTTATGGGCCTAAACCTAAGAGACTATAGACTCTCTAGGTCTGACCCTAGTGTGGTGTGCACAAGAGTATTTACAATGGACTCCAAGCAAATGCCAGAGGGTATGCCAGAAGTATAATGCAAACCTAACATGCGTAATGAATGCATGCAGTATGCTAATCTCTGTTAAATGCAATCTAATAATCCCAGAAATGCTGGAGGTGTCAGGAAAGGGCAGAAAATAGGAAGTGGGTTCAGAATTAGTTTGGTAGGGTAGGAAAAAAGGTTCAAGGTTAGTTGGATAAAGTTCGATATAAGAAGGCATGTCAGGGACTAATCCTAGACTAATGAGGCTAACCTTACGAGGTTGCAGTATATCTATGGGGTTTGCATAATGGAATGATGGGTTACTAATCTCAGGGAAGAGGTCCCTAATGGGAACTATAGGAGGAGGCTCATCTTGAGGGTACTGATTCAAAGAGATCAGGTCCTTAATAAATTCTTCTGGTTCTTGTATTTTAGGACTAGACTCTATAATTTGGCTCTCCTCTTCGGTTTCCTTAGGTAAGGCTCTAGTAGCAGTACCTAGGTTCTCTTCCTCTATTTGTTCTTCCACTATAGCTTTAGGTTGGATGTGGTCAAGGTCAACTACCTCTAGGTTGGCTTCTACCTGGGTATCTATTAGGTCAGCTAATTCTAGGTCATCTAAAGGTGTCTCCTCTTCTCCCTCATACTCATCCACTAGGCTCGCATTAGCTTCGTACACTTCCGCGTTAATGTAATCCTTGTCAATCTCAGGAATGGTTGGAGAAGGTCGGCTAGGAAAAAATTGGCTAGGTCCTAGTTTCTGATTATGGACACTAGTCCTAGTATGTTCAGGTTGCCTAGGGGGTAGTGGCTCACTACTGGGTTCATATTTAGGGGTACTAATCCTATGGGGTTCAAGTTGACTAAGGGAAACCTGACTAGTACTAGATTGATACTTAGGGGTTATGGATTCTCTGGGCTCATAGGACAAGGGTGCAGATCTATGGGTCATGGGATTATAGGATCTGGGGTCATAGCATTTTGGGTCAGCTCTATGATCAGGTTCTAAGGATGGATCATGGTATGGGGTCCTCCTAAGGTTGGGCTCTCTATATGGGTCAGGATATTGGGTCCTCCTAGGATTGGACTCCCTATATGGGTCAGAATACTGGGTTCTCCTAGGGTTGGACTCCCTATATAGGTCAGAATATTGGGTCCTCCTAGGGTTGGACTCCCTATATGGGTCAGAATATTGGGTGTTGGGTCTACTAGGCTCATAGGGTGTGGGTGCATAGGATCTATGATCATGGGATCTAGAGTCATAGGATCTAGGTTCATAGGTTATGGATTCATAGGTTCTAGGTTCATAGGATTTGGAGTCATAAGATCTATAGGTTGTAGGTATACTAGGCTTATAGGATGTGGGTAAATAGGATCTAGAGTCATAGGATCTAGGTTCAGTATCATAGTATGGGTCAGGCTGAGTGGCTCTCCTAGGTTCAACCTCATGATATGGTTCAGGGTTTAGGGTCCTCCTAGGTTCAGGATTATAGTATGGGTCAGGCTGAGGGGCTCTCCTAGGTTCAACCTCTCGGTATGGATCAGGGTTTGGGGTCCTCCTAGGTTGAGGATTGTAGTACGGGTCAGGATAAGGGGCTCTCCTAGGTTCGACCTCATGGTATAGATCAGGGTTTGGGGTTCTCCTAGGTTGAGGGGACTTAGGATCTGGCTCAGATCGTGACCCATGGGTTCTTGCTATGGTCCCTACACGGCCTCCTAACTGGTCAAACCTATTGGCAAGATGGTCAATTCTATTGTTGGTTTGGGTAGCAGACTGAGTTAACTGGGTAGTCATTTGGGCCATTTGATCAGCTAGGGCTTTTATTTGGGCTTGTAAATTTTCCATGGGTTCAGACATTTGTGAAGGAGGTGGGTGATATGAAACTCCTGATCTAGTGCTCATGCAAGACTCGATCAGACCGACTATAGCTGACTAGACCTAAAGTCCAACTAGATGCTCAATCAGGGTGGCAAACCAGCCTATAGTAACCCTGTACTCAGCCAGGCAGGTGTAAGGGGAGTGTTAGGTCCCTGATTGCCAATCCTAGACACCAATCAGAGATTGGCCAGGTAGGCGGACCAGCATACAAGCCCTTCGGGATTGAATCCCTAAACCACCGTTCTAGACACTGAGCACAAGGCACACACAGGTTAACTTGACACAGTGATCTAACACTAGCCCGGACCCGACCAGTTGGTGTCCCTAGCCCACTAGGACAAATTAAGTCTAATTAATTTTAGGTTAAGGCTTGGGACTGAATGCAAGGGATGTGGTTTTGGGCTAAGGAGAGGTGATCAAATCCTCCCCCCATCTGATATAGCAAGAGTGCCCTTAAAAGTAAATTATGAATGATGGCAGGCAGATGAGGATGCAAATTAGGGTTTAGATAGTTTTTTTTTGGTATTTTTGGAAAATATGTAATTTTTTTTTGGTATTTTTTTAAATAGAATAAAACTTGCAAATCATGGCCTAATATACTGGAAATATACTAAAATTAAGAAATATGCAAAAACTCCTAAACAAAACCCTAAAACTTCCAAACTTGTCTTGCTAAAAAAAACAGAGCCAAAAATTTGCAGGCCCTATTTCGGCATGCAGAAAATTCACAGGCCATAATAAAATCTGGAAAATTTTTTAAAATTACTGTGAATTATGATAAATCCATGAAAATAAATTTTATAATTTTTAGAGTTTTTAATAGATAGAAATAATTAAAATAACAGAGTATATACGGATTGAAAAATTGCAGAAAACAAGCCCTAATCTAAGCTCTGATACCAAATGATGGGGAACTAATATGCATGCAATTTTTTTTGTATGTTTTACATATTGAGTTAGGTGATTAATTCCCAAATTTCAGATCAAAATTATTTGTAGGGAATTTTGTATGAATTTTTGAAGATCAGCATGCAGATTAGGACCTAGAAAAGTAGCAAAGAAGGACCGCCGGGGCTGAGAAGCCTCGGTTAGGGCAAGTTCTCCTACAATAAAACTACTGGAGGTAGAGGGGTGTACCTGACAACGTTTGTGAGGATCGCAGCGAAGGGGTCTCTCGTTCCTCGACGGATGCGGCCTGGAAAACCGAGCCAAAGACCCGCGGATACCCGGCTTTCTGCTCGGTGATCCGATTGAGGCTTGGCTGGAGTCGTTGGATTCGTAGGAACTCAGGGACCTACAAATGACCTGTCAGGGGTTAGAAAGCTCACAAAGGAACAAGAAAACAAAGTAAAAACAGCAAGGGAAGGCTTCTTTTGGAGTGGGCGTCCAGGGATCTGGAGGGTTTGTTGGCAGCAGGAAGATGATTGCAAACACCGGGAAGAAGAACTCTCACAAACCCCTTTATGCACACAGCAGGGTATCACACCACTCAATAGAAGAACTCAAGGTTTTCATTCATCAAAAATTCCCCTCATACAAGAGGCTAGGGTCCCTTAAATAGACCCTTAACCTTGGGCTCCAAGTAAGGGTACATAAGTCTTTACATAAGAATCCTTTTCCCTCTCAAACCCTAGCTAGAAAATAAGGAAATAATAGGTAGAAAAATCCCTAAAAATTCTCTTGACTTGGTCAACACTCCAAGGACGCCTAGGGGGGCGTGTTGGGCTTCTAGGAGCAGCAAGGGGCCGGCCCAAAGGGGCCCGGGTGCATGGGTTTGGGCCTTTGGAAGCTGGGATGGCCTGGTAGCCAGGTAGCAGGAATATTCCCTGGTATCTTGCTTCTTAGGGGCTTGGGCTTGGCACCTGGGCTTGATTTCTTTGGGCTAGGATGTAGATGGACCTCTAAAATCTTGGATGCCTTGGTATATGAATATATTTTGGCATCTGGAAGGGAATCTGGGCATCTGGAGGGCATCTGCAAGAAATCAGGGTTTTCTGAATTTTCCTCCTGGGGTCTTCAAATCTTCAAGCTGGGTTGGACTTGGGCTATACTTCCATGTCTTCAATCTAGTTGGACTTGGTCTTCACTTGTATGATATAGTCTTGAGACTTCAGTATGCTTGGACAGGACTCAAAAAAAATAAAATTAGCTCAACATGAGCTGACTAGCAATGGACTGAACTAGCTCAACATGAGCTGACTAGTACAGAAGTGAAATAACAACTAAAAATACTCAAATAACAACTAAAATGGACTCAGATGAGCTAAGCCCTTATTACAGATGGACTCATAAATTATTGATCAATTTACAGAGGGTTGAGAAGCCTCTGCCTTATTCTGGTGCCTTTGGTGTCCGCACCAATTGACCTAGTTTGTGTCTCCAAGATTCATCGGACCTCGAACATGCTTCCAGATCTTAAACTTCACCCCCAAATATCCTAAAAACTAGGTATAGAGGCATGATACCTTGGAGAATGAAGATCTAGATTGAAAACATGTAAAGGAGGAGTCCTAGTTCGATAGGATCTTCTTGGTAGCATCACCTTGTAGCAACCTTGAAACCTAGGAGCCTTCAAACTTATCCAATGCCCCACAAACCTTCCAGATCACTTCTAGATCTAAAAAATCTTGTTTGGGACCTCAAACTAGTATGTAATAAGCCCTCCAAGTCTTCTAGTCAAACTTCAAATAGGTGGGACAAAGGATGGCTCCAAATCCTTAGATGCTAGGGATTCCTATTTTGACTAGGAATCATAGCACTAGCCTTTTCTTCTTTTCCAACACCTCCCACACCTTTAGAACATGTTTCAGATCTGATCCACTTCCTGTTAGGACCTTGAATCAATGAGAAAATAACCAGGAACACCTTAAATCAATTGGGGATATGAAGAAAAAGGGATGGCATTAAGATCTCCTTAGGTGCTAGTCTTTATGCCATGCACCCCCTCTTGGAAAATATGGGGCACACATGAAGCCTCCTTCCACTACCTTGCTACTACTCCTTGGATGGCATGCAATACCAGAGAGGGCAGAGATTAAGGAGAAGATATATTCTATTATTCCTTCAAGTTAGATTTATATATGGCACTCTTATTATAGACCAAAGAATTCTCCTAATCCAAATAGGACTAGAAACACAATCCTAAATCTAACTCTACTTCTTTAAAGGCTGATCCAATTAAGAGCATGCTCACTTAAGTCCATGTACATCAATGTCTTGACACACTCTCACATCCACTTGGATCCACACCTAATCCAATATGGATTAGGTCTCTCAAGATCCAAAATCCTGGACCTTGATTCCCTAGAGGGCTGAACTCTATCCTAGGGTAAACACGATCCTAGCCTTAGGATTCAAACCAATCTTAGACTCCCAGAGCCATCACTATAGCTTCTCTCCTGGCCTTCCAAGGCTTAGGAGCAACACATATGTGCTAATAGGCTCATAGTGCACCGAGCACATGATGGTGTTCAAAGGACAGTCGATCGTGATGTCCTTGATGGAAAGGTTGCTGTGTGTCAGTCATGTGGTTTAGCTTAGCAAATAGTTGGCAGAGATCGTTGATACCCCTCAGGTATAGGAGTTGGCCCTCATCGAGCCCTACTCAGATACTAATGAGCAGTTGGTGAGAGCTCATTGATACCCCTTGGGTACAAGAGTTGGCCCTCACCGAGCCTTACTTAGATGTTGATGAGCGATCGGCGAGAGTTCATTGAAACCCCTTGGATACAGGAGTTGGCCCCCACCAAGACCTATTTAAATGCTAAGAGCGGTCGATGTTTCGGGCTTATCTACTAATATTGAAACCTTATTTATTTTAGGAGGCTTTACCCTGATGCTTGGTCAGCTAATCTGCGGTAGGCTCGATTGGTGTCACTTTTGTTAATTCGATGAGCAGTCAAGCAACGCATGCCATCGGGCCATTGGGCTTAGTCAGCTCTTAGATTTTATGCCTTAAATTGGCAGCTATGCTATGTGGTTGATGGATCTCCACGGTCATTGTGGGCCCTATGTTCGTGGCCCGAATGTAATTTTCTCCAATAATTGGTAATGCACTAGCACAGTTTAATGTCATAGATAATAGTTGCCAATCAATACTTGAATCATGATCTTCATAAACCAATTCAAATTGATGTCCTAAACTAACCCAACCGAACCATATATGTATATATATATTGAAACTGACCAAATTTGACCCATATATGTATATATAAATTTTAATTTTTTAATTATATATATATATATATATATATATATATATATATATATATATAATAGACTTCTTATATTTAGACTTAACCTAACCCATTTAGTCCAGTCGATTGAATATCAATCCTATACGAAATAAAATTTTTTGTGTTTACACTTAGCCGAGCCCATTAAATATCAACCTAATGAATCAAACCAAACCGGATTAAAATTTTGGATTAGTTTCAAATGGTTTTGTAAATCGGTTTGGTTTCAATTTTGAGTTTACAAAACTAGTTTAAATCGGTTCGGTTTCCGCTTTAGCTCTAAACTGACATAATCTGACCTGAGCATACCCCTATCCATCACACACCCCAAACCCAAAAAGTATATATATAGGAGAGAAATTTTGGACCACACCTATTTTGTTGAGATAATGAGTTTTAAAACACCAAAGACCGGACTCAACCCTATGTCATTAATTAGTAATTAAGAACTCCCAACAAGCTTACCATCTGATATTTTTTAGGCTTAATTCACTCTTATACAATGCACGTGATAATTAATAGTCGCAATACAGCAAAAGACTGCTGCAACATGAATATTCCCATCATATATGATCATGGCTTTCCATATGACTATCTTACATGGATGGCTCCATAACGAGTGGACCGGTGTGGCTCCAAATCAAATTCGAAACCTAATTCTTGAGCCAATTCGAATGATATTATTTTCATGACTTGGCAATATCAAGCCCAATTTAGAATGGACCTGAAGCCAAACCAAATCAATCGGTTCGTGCCTTTGTGGTCAAGCCAGCCCCCGCATCATGCTGGTCTTGGCCCAGCTAGGTCCAATCCGGTGACTCCGGCCGGTTCATGCAAAAAGATCGAGTCACAAGAACTAAAAGGTTTCCAAATCTATGGCGAATTCTATGGAGTAAATGACACGCATCAGCCTAAAATCAATGGCCAGTTGCCAACACGCTGGTGGTTAAGCAAATTTTGGACACGTTCAAAGAAAGGGAGACAACGCTTTATATATACTTTGAGCATTAGCAAACACTAGTTAAATCAAACAACTATTTAGTTAAAGGTCATAAAGTTCCACATTACATATAAAAGAAATTGGAACACAAACATGATAAAGAAGGAAAGGAGAAGCCGATCTAACACTTGTGACCCATTAGTATGTCTTCCTCAGTGCGACTCCTCTCCCTGCCATTTTCCCAAAAACATCCATTAATAACTTTTATTATTACTACCATCATTAATCATTATGATTTATGGATGTCATTTTCATTATCATCATCATCACTATCATCCTTCTTATTGTCATTGCTACCATGTCTTCAAGGAAGGGTAACTTAATTACCTTCATAGGGGAACGGTGGACCTCATTTGCACCCATTTTGGCCCCATACTTCCTAAGTTGCTCTCTAACAAACTTCTCATAGATGAATGAGGCACCCCTGAACTGTGGAAGGACCAGCCATGCAACAAGAACCACCTTTATTTGGTACCATATAGGTATCCTTCAGACCAAAATGAAAGGAAAAATAAAGATACTAAATATAAGGCCTCGGGCGAAAACCGAATGAAATGAGCAACTTCAAAAATGAGTAGGGGATGATGAAAAGAGTATTGGAAATTCTTACCAATATAAGATGGGCTCTGCCACCATCTCCATGAGAGTTAGGAAGGAGTACAAGATCCAATAGGCCAACCACTGCTCATCATCCAGTTTTGATGGGCTCTCGATTGCCCGAACCGATGCATACCTAATCCAATCAGACAATTTGAAACAATAGTAGAAGAAGATCGAGAAAGGCATTCATAAAAGAAAGGAAATATAGTTACTAATTACAAGGGATACAAGAGCATGATGGTTGGCCTGCAAGGGAACAAAAATAGATGTCGTTGTCAAATAGATTTAAGTAGGAAACATCTTTTGTATATAAAACTAAAAAAAATAAATAAAAGCATATATAGGATTTAAAGGGAGAGAGAGAGAGAGAGCAATACCCCGCAAGGGAGTGGAGATGGGTGAGAAATGTCCAAAAGCTGCCCATTGTTTGATATTGCTTTGTTCAATTCTGCTGCAAATTAGCTGAGAGAACCGTATATCGATCCTGCAAGGAGAACAGAAGTGGCTTAAGGAGGTAATGCAATGGACCTAAGTGAGTTAGTGGAGAGGAATAGGGAAGGCAAGTGAGGCGCATATATATATATATATATATATAGAGAGAGAGAGAGAGAGAGAGGAGGCAATGATGAGAACTTGAGAAGGAAAAGGTGCCGTTGTCTGAGATGGCATCGGATTCTTCCCTTGGACGTGGAGACCTAGGTTAAGCACCGACCAGATCACCAAAGTTTAAGAGCACCGCCCCACGTTAAGCTAATTAAGATCGAAGTCATCCCTTTATAGATTTATCTTTAGTAGCTTTGGCTTATGCCTTGGTGTATCACATCGAGTGGTATAACGGCTTAGGTCCTAACCGTTTCAACATTGAATGATATTTTCCAAGTTGGAGTTCGCTATGTTATCCGGTATGATCCAAGATGATTTTTTCGCTACTACGAGTAAAAGCTGGATAGAGTACAATAGCCACATCCACCATATCAAGAAGTTGAATCATAAGCCAGAATTTAAGAGACCATATCTTAGTCAAGCAATATCTAATTAAGATGTTTTTTTAAAATAATTAGATATTTTTTCAAATCTATAAATTTAGGATAACCACTAAAAAAATCAAATCAGATCAAAATTTCATCATTTTGAACTCAAAATAGATTAGTCAAACTAAAATTTTCCTTTTCCGAAAAGATTTTGACTAGATATTATCTTTTAATTCATGAAGAATTAGCTTGAGTGATAGAAGGCAAAGTTGATATAAAAGTTAAGATCTATCTTGTATAAAATTTTTATATTTTTTCATAATATATTTATCATATTTTTAGAAACTTAGTCCTATTTAAGTTAGGTAAAGAAGTCTAATCCAACTTATTCAAGGATTGATATTTTTTTAGGAGATAAGAAAAGAAATTTAACTTGAATTATATAAGGACGGATCTTACTATTATAAATAAGGGTTATGTACCTTATTTTTTGATTAAAAAAGAGAGAATAAAAAAAAGAGAAAGAAAATAAATTCTACCTTCAAAATTTTCTATTTGTCTATTTTTTTTTTTATAAGATTTGAATGGAACAGATTAAAGAAAATCTTCCTTCTCTTTAATCAGATTAAATTGGTATCAAAGCATTGATCTTCTATATTTGTGGAGAGGCCTTAGTGTATGGTTAGAACACACTAGCAACATAAGCAATCAAGAAAAGGGCTATCCATGCAAAGGCAAGTATAGCTAATAGTTCTTTTTCAATGGATGATGAGATGAAGGGATATATTATACAATTGACGGAAAAAATTAACCAACTCACTGATATCGTCTCCAAATTGATGGTACCTTCAATGCAAGAATATTCACCAACTCTTGTTGCGAAGTTGACTCTAATATTTGGAGAAGAGGATCTTCTATCCAACGAGGAGGATGAATAATTTAAAGGTATGAAAAATTTCTCTTTTCAACCATTTAAAGTTGAAGCTTGGATTGAGATCCCTGTATGCAACAAGATTGTTGATGCTGAAAAGCTGAATAACTAGTTATACAAATTAGAAACCTATTTTACTATGTTTAGATATTTAGTATCTAGAAGGTTGCTTTTGCCCATCTTAAGCTTTCTAGCCATGCTCTCATATGGTAGAATTCATACTTGAGAAACAACAATATTTTTAATATGATATAGAGAAAATTCAAGGATCTAATAAAAAATCAATTTTATTCAATCGGCCACGAAGAGGATCAGTGAATCAAGAGGTAGTATATATAGCTGAAACATGATCAATTTATCTTGGACTATATCATTGAGTTCCACAAGCAAGCAATCTCTCTCAAAATCTCCATCGACGATTATGTAGTATTCATAAAGTATATTGGAGGTCTTCATGAGAGTATCCAAAAGGAGTTGAAGTTCTTCAAAGTTAAAGAATTAGCAAAACTGGCATAAAGGCTATGGGGATTGAGGAGAAGAATTGATCTAGGGAAGACAAGAAGGGCAAGAAGCATGCTAATATTACTCAAAAAATTTATTATGATCACCGTAACTTTAAGAGACACATCAGAGACAAGTATTAGAAATTTCATCCCAAGTTGCATCCTAAGAGGAAGAAGTCAAAGAATAATGGCTTTAAGAAGAAAGAGAAGATGATCCTCAATTGTTATAGAGGTTGAGGAGTTGCCTGAACTTGAGCAGGCATACTTCAAATTGAGCCTGATGGTTAGAAAACCCGAGCCACAGTTGAGTTAAATTTAAAGGTGCATGAGAAACTCTTCTGCTTGAAGATCTAAGTGAAATAGATCATCATCGAGGCTACTCTAGATCCTAGAAACCAAAAGAATCACATCTCCAAAAATCAGGTTCAGAAGTAAGGATTACAAACTAAGCCTCATTCACATCCTTATCCTCTCAGCTGTATTCAAAAGGATGTCAAGTTGAAGATCACCAAGCAGTGCATCTTTAAGTTTGCCATTTCTAAAAGATATATTATAATGAGATAACTTGTAAAGCAGTTCTTTTGGATGTTTGCCAGGTTACCCTAGATAGCTCATATCTTTGGGATCGAGATATAGTCTTTCATAGATGATAGAGAAAGTAGTCTTGAAAAGGACAACAAGGAGTTCATGATCAATGTGTCCAAAGTACAAGAAAATATAGACCTTGCAATACCTATTTAAGCAAAGTGACGTGTTAATGCTTGTAGCAAGTTTATAATGATGATATGAGAATCCAAAACTACTCATGAGAGGCCAAGCTCTCATTCTTTGATTCCATTGACCGATCAGCCGAGATCAAGCTCAAGATCGAGATTGAAGAGGAGTCATTATCATCATCATCGACAACGAGAAAAAAATGGCAAGGAACGTCTATACCACAAAATCTAGATATAGGAGCAACCAAATGGTTTATCAAAATCCAAGAGCAAGAAAAGTAAGGCCATAAACCATCTTCAAATAAAGTCAAGTGGTTCAACTATGAGATGAGGAAGCAGGCATTTCCCTACCTTCAGTTTTGAACTAGTAGAAGCTAGATCCCCTAAATAATAGGAGCCTTGATCTAGGAGGATCCTTTCTAACTTGATGTAGACCACTTTTACTACTACAAGTAAGAGCTGGATAGGATCTAAGAGCAAGATCCACTACATTAAGAAGCCAAATCACAAGCCAGAATTCAAGAGGCCATTACTTGGTCATGAAATATCCAATTGAGATAATCTTTTTTTTAAAACAAAATAGATATCTTTTTGAGTTCTACAATTTGGGGATATCCCCTAAAGATGCCAAATTGGATCAAAATTTTATTATTTTGATTTCAAAATGGACTAGTAAAATTAATTTTTTTCTTTTCAAAAAAGACTTTGATCAGAGATTATGTTTTAATCTATGAAGATTAGACTAAGTGATAGAAGACAAAGTTGATATAGAAGTTGAGATCTAGTTTTTATATATTTTTTTAATAAGTCATATTTATTATATTTTTAGAGACCTAATCCAATTTAAGTTAGGAAAAGGAGTCCAATCAAATTTGTTCAATGATGGATGTTCTTTTAGGAGATAAGAAGAGGAATTCGATCCTAATTATATAAAGATGGAACTCATTATTATAAATAAGGGCTATGTATCTTAGTTTTTGACAAAAAAAGAGATAATAAAAAATAAAAAAGAAAGAAAATGGACTTGAATCCTACATTCAAAAATTCTCCTCTTCTTCTACATCATTTTCTTTGTAACATTCAAGTAAAGTAGGTTGAAAGAAATCTTCCTTCTTCCTGATCAGATCATAGTAGGCCTATAGTACATTGCAGAGCTCCTCTACCCATAGGCCCTTGGCTAATCTAGTCTCATCTTCTGCCCCTACAATAAAGTTCGGTTAGTTACCTCAACCTCAAGATTCCTTTAGGGGTATCCCACCAAAGTCAGGTGAAGAGCAATCCCGAGCTCCTTGCAAAATTTCACAAACTTCACGTTATCGAACTAGTGACTATTGTCCATAATGATGGCCTGAGGTAGTCCAAACTAGTAGATGATAACCTTCTAGACAAAGTCATGGACCTTGGCTTCAGTAATATAGGCTAGTGTCTCCACCTTGACCCATGTTGTTGACTCCTGTATTGATTTTGATGAATAACAAAACAATTAAGTATATTTGAGTACTAACTGTGTGTTGAAAGTGTGTTTTATCAGAACAAGGCACTCACCCAAGCTATTTTGTGTTGAAAGATTGATTACTTGTTAACTTATTGAAGAAGTCTATTTCATGGATAAAATTTTATGATAAATGGACTTAATATATAAGAATGACTTGGAAGAATTCAAGTTTAAAGTTTGATGAAGATTCAGTAGAGTTTCAATTGAGTTTCAGAAGTTTCAACCAAGTGTCGACTCATGGAAATCAAGTGTCGACTCAAAGCATCGACTCACAGAGGCTTGAGCTGATATGCAGAAAAAGTTTCAGATGGCATGCTTAAAGTGTTGACCAATGGAGCTCAAGTGTCGACTCATAATATTGACTCAAGGGTTGATTCAAGGCCTGAGACAAAAATTATACAAAACATGCTGAAATCAAGCTTTCCTCAAGAGTCGTCGACTCAAGGCCTAAAACAAAAATTATATAGAGCATGCTGAAATCAAGCTTTCCTCAAGTGTCGACTCATGGAAGTTAAGTGTCGACTCAAGTATCGACTCACCAGAAGAAGTGTCGACTCATTTGAGATTTTCAGAGAGCTTTAAAAAATTATTTTTGAGCTAGTGTCGACTCATGAGCATAAAATATCGACTCAAAGTGTCGACTCATGGCTTGAAGTATCGACACTTGCAATTCTGATAAAAGTAACAACTAGTTTTTTGAAGTACAGAATCAGTCCTTTACATCCCCAACAGCTATTTTCTCCTCTCCAACGGTCAAAAGCTATCATTTGAAGCTTGGAAAGGTATTTAAAGTGGACCAAACTCAAGAGAAAAAAAAGAGATAAGATGTTAAGTGCATTTACTCAAATATTCATTAAAGAATAACTATTTTCAAGACAAGTTAAGCCTTCAACCATTCAAAGCATCTAAGAGCATTCAAGTCCAACCATTCAAGCATCATTTAAGACTTCAACAACTTAAAGACAAGCATATTCAATAGCAATCAAAGAGCTTCAAAGAGATATTTGCTTTTAGTTGAAAGCTTTTTGTATTTCATACATTATACTTGAATCTTTTTATTGTTTCTAGTTTCAAGAAAATTGAAAATAGAGTTGAGATTTATTGGTGAGCCTTTGTGTTAAAACCAATGAAGATTTTTGGTTAGCCTAAGTGACAAAACCAAGGAAGTTGTTGGTGAGCCTAAGTTACAAAACTAACTAGATTTTTGGTTATCCCATAAAATCAAAGGGATTTTGACTTGTGTTCCTAGTGAAAACAAGTTGGGTTTTGATCAATGAGCCTAGAAAATTAATCAGCTATAATCAAGGAAGATTATAATAGAATACCCAAGTGGACCTTGAGGAGTGGATGTAGGTGCTTTGATGTGCACCAAACCACTATATATCCTTGTATATGTGATTGCTTGCTCTTTCATTACTTGCTCTTACTTACTTTGTATTTACTTATTTATTTTCATTGCATACTCTTGAATAGCATACAAACACTTGTATTTCACTAGCACCTAGTTATTTTTGAGTTAGCACATACTTGAAAAAGTTTTTGAAACCCAATTCACCCTTCCCTCTTGGGTTGCTTGCTGGGCAACAAATGATATCAAAGCCATGTACTCAGCTTATAGGTCTAACCATCTTGAGTTAAAGTTCTATGGCAGCCCCACTTGGTTCTAGTATGTTGAGGGACAAGCCTCAAACATACCTCCTTATTTTAATGGCACAAACTACATGTATTAGAAAACATGTATAAGAATTTATATGCATTCTATTGATTACAATTTATGGAAAGTAGTTGATAAAGGTCTACATATTTCTTCTGTCATTGTTAATGGCATTTCCATACTAAAACTTGAAAAGGATTGGGATGAAAACAACATTAAACAATCCGAGATAAATGCTAAAGTAATGAATCTACTCAATTATGCATTGGATGCTAGTAAATTTAATAGGATTTGCACATGCACCTCTACAAAAAAAATATGGGACACACTTGAGGTTACTCATGAGGGTTCCAATCAAGTGAAAAATACTAAAGTTAATATGCTTATACATATATATGAGATATTTAGAATGAAGCCCAATAAATCTATTACTGAAATATATACTAGATTTATAAATATTGTTAATGGCATGAGAAGTCTTAGTAAGATTATGTCTAATGCTGATCTTGTGAATAAAACTCTCAAGTCATTGCCAACATCTTGGGATCCGAAAGTGATAGCAATTCAAGAAGCCAAAGATGTTGAGACACTTCCTTTGGAACAACTTGTGGGTTCGCTCATGACTTATGAGTTGAACTTGAAGCAAAAGGCAATGGATGTTGATAAAAAGAAGAAGACTATAGCATTCAAATCCACCACACAAGATGAGTCTTCAAGTGAAGAAACTGAAGAAGGAGAACATAAGGATGAAGAGGCATTCATTGCAAAAAAATTTAGAAAATTTATGAGAAGGAAGAAATTTCTTTACAAGAAGAAGCCTTAACCAAGCAAGGAAAAGGGAAAAGAAAAAGAAAAAGAGAAGGAGAATGAGCAACCAATTTGCTTCGAATGTAAGAAGCCGGGACACTATAAGATATATTGCCCTCTCCTAAAGAAGTCCAAGAGAAGGTTTAGAAAGAAGGCAATGATGGCTACTTGGAGCGATAGTAAAGATATAAGCTCGGAGGAAGAGCAACAAGAAGTAACCAATCTTTGCTTCATGGTTTAAGAAAATGAGGTACAATCTGACTTTGAACCTGAATTTATATTTGATGAACTTAGAGATGTATTTGATAAGCTCATGCATGAATATAGATTGCTAAACATTGAAAACAAGAAGTTGAAAAAGCATGCAAATACCTTTTCTTATGAAAACACCAATCTTACAAATGAAAACAGTGATTTAAAAGCTAAGATTGATGTTTTAGAAAAATAAAAGAATGCTTTATCAATGAAAATAGAGATTTTGAAAAGACCCAAGGTTGTTATTTCAAATATTGAACTTTTGAAGAAAAATAAAGACCTTGAGGCAGAAAATCAAAAAATCAAAGATGAGCTTGACAAAGTTAAACCATTTGTTGAAAAATTTACTTATAGTTATGAAAAGTTAAATTTGCTTTTAAATAATCAAAGAGCTATATTTGACAAAGCAAGACTTGGTTATAAGCAGCAAAAGAAACAAAATTTTTTCAAAAATTTCATTGTTCCTGTATCATCAAATATTACTTATTTTAGTCATAGAAGATTTGGACATAAAGCATACTAGTGTAATCTTAGAAAGATAAATAATTCTAGAAAGATTTGGGTTCCAAAAGGAACCACTCTTAGCACTATCCCTAAAGGATCCAAGATGGCTTGGGTACCTAAAATGAAAACTTAATTTATTTTATAGGTGTGTCTTGAAACCAAAGAAAAGAAGAGATTATGATATTTTGACAGTGGTTGCTCAATATACATGACAGGAGATGTGAAGCAATTCACTTCTCTTGAGGCACTGAATGGAGGGAGTGTAACTTTTAGAGATAAAGGCAAAGAAAAAATCATTGGTATCGGTAAAGTTTATATCTTCCCTTCTATATTTATTGATAATATTCTATTAGTTGAAGGATTGAAATATAATCTTCTTAGTATTACTTAGTTTTGTGATAAAGGATTTAAAATTATTTTTTAATCATCTCTTTGCATGGTTGCTAGTCCTGATAGTAATAGAGTGAAATTCATTGGAAATAGGCATGGCAACATCTATCTTGTTGACCTTGACAATTTATCATTACATGATGGTGAATGCTTTATTACTATGAATTCCACTATTAATGAGACTAGTTAGCTTTGGCATCATAGATTAGGTCATGCAAGCATGCTTCTACTTTATAAGTTATACAAAAAGGATTTAGTAAGAGATTTACCAAAATTTAGTTTTGAAAAAGATAAAATTTGTAAAGCATGTCAATTTGGAAAACAAGCAAAACATCCTTTAAACCAAAAAGTTTTGTTTCAATTCTAGGCTATTAGAGCTACTCCATATGGATCTCTTTGGACCAATTAGGACAATAAGCCTAGGAGACAAGAGATATGGATTAGTCATAGTGGATGATTTCTTTCAATTTACATCGATTTTATTTTTGGCTCATAAAGATGAATTGTTTTCAACTTTCTTGAAGTTTTATCGAAAAGTTTTAAATGAAAAAGGTACTTCAGTTGTTTATATTTGAAGTGACCATGGCACTAAATATTAAAATCAAGATTTTAAAAATTTTTGTAATGAAAAAGGAATTGAACACAACTTTTAGCACCTAGGATACCTCAACAAAATAGGATGGTAGAAAGGAAAAATCATACTTTAGAAAAAATGGCATGTATAATGCTTTGTGAAAATGATTTACCTAGATATTTTTGGGTAGAAGCTATTAATACTGCTTGTTATATTTTAAACCATGTTTCAATTCGACCTATCTTGAATAAAATACCTTATGAACTTTGGAAATAATGAAAATCTACTTTGAAATATTTTTGTGTTTTTGGTTGTCGATGTTTTATTTTGAATAATGGAAAAGATAACTTAGGCAAATTTGATGCCAAGTTAGATGAAGGTATCTTCTTAGGATACCCTACATCTAGCAAGGCATATGAAATTTTTAATAAAAGAATACTAGTACTAAAAGAATCAGTGCACGTAGTTTTTGAAGAATCTACTAACAAATCCTCTAGAAAGGAGGATATTTCTGATACATGTGCAGGTACTGAAGGACTAAAGAAGCTTACTTTGAATGATCCCCCTTCCAAAGAAGATGAAGAAGATCAGAACAAGAAGGATGGAGATGAAGCTACAAGATCCTCATCAAAGCACAAAGATTTACCAAAAGAATGGAGGTATGCTCATGGACATCCTAAGAAATTAATCTTAGGTGATCTATCGAAAAGGGTAAGAACTGGATCTTCAATTAGAAATGAATGTGATTACATTGCTTTTGTTTCTAAAATTGAACCTAAATGTATTGAAGAAGCTGAAAAAGACCCTAATTGGATAATTACAATGCAAGAAGAATTAAATCAATTTGAAAGAAACAAAGTTTGGACACTAATAGAAAGACTATCTAATATTTCAATAATTGGTACAAAATGGGTGTATAGGAATAAACTATATGAAAATGGAATAGTTACTAGAAACAAGGCTAGACTGATAGCTAAGGATTATAATCAAGAAAAAGAAATTGATTTTGATGAAACCTTTACTCTAATAGCTAGACTTGAAGCTATTAGATTACTTTTAGCATTTGCATGTTTCATGAATTTTAAACTATTTCAAATAGATGTTAAAAGTGTATTTTTAAATGGTTATATTATTGAAGAAGTTTTTATTGAACAACCACCTGGTTTTGAAAATCATGCACTTCCTGATCATGTTTTTAATTGCATAAAGCACTTTATGGTTTAAAGCAAGCACCCCGTGCATGGTATGAAAGACTTAGCAAATTTTTTATTGAAAATAATTTTTATAGAGGCCATATTGATACTACCCTATTTCTGAAAAAGAAAAAAGATGATCTCTTAGTAGTACAAATTTATGTTGATGATATCATTTTTAGTGCTAGTAATGAAATACTTTGTCAAGATTTTGCCAAGCTTATGCAAGGACAGTTCGAGATGAGTATGATGGGTGAACTAAACTTCTTCCTCGAACTTCAAATCAAGCAAACTAGAGAAGGGATCTTCATCAACCAAGTTAAGTATACAAGAGAAATCTTAAAGAAGTTTGGGATGGAGACAATTAAGCTAATAGGTACACTTATGAGCCCTTCTTGTAAACTTGATAAAGATAAATGTAGTAAAAATATAGATCAAAAATTATATAGGGGTATCATTGGTTCATTACTGTACTTGACTGCTAGTAGACCAGATATCATGTTTAGTGTTTACATGTATGCTAGATATCAGTGTACTCCTAAAGAATCTTATTTAATGGCTATTAAGCATATTCTTAGATATTTATCTAGTACTATTGATATTGGACTGTGGTACTCTAGAGATTCATCAATTAAATTAATTGGCTATTCTGATACTGACTTTACTGGATGTAAATTAGATAGAAAAAGTACTAATGGAACTTGCTAATTTCTTGGAGTTAACTTAATCTCATGGTTTAGCAAGAAACAAACTTTGGTTGCACTATCTATAATTGAGGCTGAATATATTATAGCTAAAATTTGTTGTACTCAAATCTTATGAATTAAGCAACAACTTATAGATTTTGAAATCAAATTAACTAAGACACCCATAAGATGTGATAACACAAGTGCTATAAAATTAACTAAAAATCACGTTCAGCACTCTAGAAGTAAGCATATTGAAATTAGACACCATTTTATTAGAAATCATATTGAAAACAATGATACTATGCCTGAATTTGTGTGCACTAAAATGCAATTGGCTGACATTCTGACCAAACCTCTTCAAGAAGATCGTTTCTGTATGCTTAGAAGAGAATTAGGGGTCATCAATCCTTTTGACTAAATCTCAATGATCTTTTAAATTCTCCTTGAAATTTCTCTAATCAAACATTCTTGAAAACCTTGTTTAATCATTCAATATCCTTTGAAATGAAATTCCATAATTTTTCTGAGACTTTTTCCCTTTTTTTTGGGGTTTTTGCCGAAGTGTCGACACTTGACCTGGTGTCGTGAGTCGACAATTGAACGGCGGGAACCCGAGAATAAATAGGGAAACCGATCATTCCTCTTCCCATTTTTTCTTCAATCCCTTGAGCCGACTCACACTAGAACAATTTTCCAACACTATATTTCCCTCCGATCACTGTTCTTTTTGTCTGATTTCTTGTTTGAATCTCTTTCTTCCCACTTTTCCACCATCCCTTCACCGTTTTCTCATGGTTTTACCATGAAATCCCTGTTCCTTTTACCCTAGACCATTTATATTCTTCTTTTCTGAAAATGGGTCCCTGAAAGCAAGTTGTTAGGAGACCTCATCCATCAGTTCAGGAGGTCAAGTGATGCACAAAGGCAAGGCATGAGGATCTAGCAGCAATGGAGCCCTAGGTTCATCAGAGCACTCCAGTCAGACCACCCGTCTCATGAGCTGATAGGATGGCCTCCAAGGTCATAGTTAGAGTATGACAGGTTAATTTTGACTTCTTGGATCAGTAGCATTTCTGTATTGGGGACTGGCTAAGTGTTGCTGGGTTAACACATTTCTGCTTTTTGATTGAGAGATTTTATTTTTGCTTGATTAGAGAGTTCTACGATACTCTAGCAAGAAGAGCAGATGGTTGGATTGCTAAGGTCCGAGGTACTAAGATTCCACTTACAGCTGAGGTGTTGAGCAGATTTTGGGAGATCCCTATGAGAGGGTCAGTGGTGGACTCCTTAGTGGACAAATTCAGCGAACTCAGGTGTATCTTTGAGATTGATGAGTTGAGAGAGCGAGATACAATAGTTGCATCTAGACTCTCACCGGAGATGAGGCTGTTACATCATATCGTCACCTAGATTGTTCTGTCGATGACCAGATGCTTTGACTTCATCACGGAGCGAGAGCTGTTGGTTATGGTTTCATTGATTCAACACACTCCAGTATGCCTCCCGGTTTTGATGGTGCATCAGATGATCGAAGTTGCTTCGAGTTGGAGACTTTGTTTGCCCTATGGTATGGGCTTGACTATCCTGTTCCGAGCTTATGGTGTCATTGTTGATGGAGAGCCTTACTAGTAGTTGCTACATTCAGACGTCTACGATGAGCATTTTTTACACAGGATGGGATTTCATCTGCATGGAGGATATCGGAGATGGAGGATCTCCGGTCAGGCTATAGAGACAGATGAGGATGCTGCTGAGGAGGAGAGGATCTACATTGATGAGGCCAGGCTATCTAAGCCACAAAGAGAGATACCTGATACTTAGCCCGAGACATCTATTTTGGCATAGACTGAGGTGCCACCTCCCAGAGACTCCATTGAGGATAGGATCGCCCGATTGGAGACAGACACTATGATTATCAGATAGCAGGTCGACCAAATTCATTTAAAGATGAGGGAAGATCACTAGGGTTTCAGAGATAGTATTATTGCTATACTGGATTCACTTGAGAGATTGTCTACTGCTAGAGCACCAGTACCTTCACCTCCTTCATCACCAGATTCACCTTCAGCACCTCCAATGCCAGCACCAGACACAGGAGATGGCCAGGGTATCTCTTCCATAGAGTTTGATGTTGCATATTTCATGGCAGAGCCAGAGCCAGATGTTGCTGAGGATGCTTCGAGGACTCCAGTTTCAGATTCTTCTAGGTCATCTGTCTAGACACCAGTTCTATCCAGCTCATCCACCATTCCTAACCCACCTAGCACTCTTGTTATCACACCTATACTTCACACAGACCCCCTTGACATAGATTTATCCACACCCATGCTTAGTATTCCCAATAGGACTCCACCTATTCCTTTCACATAATCCTTGATCCGAGAAGTAGGTTTTTATGTACCTAGTTTCCATGTTCATGGTTTAGGTCCTATTTTTGATGACACACCCCTGATCACTGACATAGCTATTATTTCCATCATAGTTGATGCTCCTGCACATGATGTAGCCTCATCCTCTTCAGCACCAACTAGAGGATGAGCATATACCAGACACAGAAGATGAGGCCGTGGTGATGTTCCTAGACCTATCTAGACTAGACTTTCTGATCTTCGACCGATATGGCTACGACCCAGACCTTCTAGGGTTACCGGGCCGATTATTCTTGAGATCGAGTCTTCCTTTGATGAGGAAAGTACCCCTTAGGATTGGTCTGTCTATTAGTCTGATTGTATTTTCGTACTACTTTTTTTTATGTATCTATGTTTGTTGTATCAAGTTTTATTATATGTGTCAATTTCTAAATCTAATGTATCAAATCTTTGAAGTTTATTTATATACCGACTTTTTCCAATTTCATGTGTGCACTCTTGCTGGAATGAAATGTTTCATATCTGCTTCATTCTCTTTCTTTTTTTTAATGATGACAAAAAGGGAGAGAGTAAGAAAGAAAAAGTACTAAGAGAGAGAGAGAAATAATAATTAATGAAGAAAAGAAGGGAACAATGAGTAAGGGGGAGAGTAAGAAAGAAAAGGTATTAAAGTAGTATTTTTTGAAAATCTTCTCAAAGTTTTTTCTTTTCAGATCATATTTTGAGGGGGAGTTTTTATTCTTTTTATTCTTGATTCTTTTCCTTTAATTCAATGCTCTGATACTTATTCACTCTTACCTTTTATGCTCTGATACTTATCACTTTCTATATGCTCCGATACTCTTTGATACTCTTTATGATCTATTAATTTCTTGCTTTAATACTATCTATCCTCTTTGTACATGTTTCAAGTATTAATACTTTTAAAGCTTTTCTTTATTATTTTTGCTCTGATGTATATATTTCGAATATGTTCTAGCTCTGGTACACTTATTGAGCATCATCATTATATATATATGCATCTCTATTTAGATATTTTTTAATCATAGCTCTAATACATCATAATCTCTAGCTCTGATACATTACAATTACAGTCCTAACATTGAAGCTATATAAATTTAAATTTCTCCATACATTTATCTATAGCTCTGATACAATGCAAATGAGTCTTAGCTCTTGATAATCTTTATAATTTTAGACTCGATACTCTTCATCATAAGATTTGATACTTGAAGCCAAAAGCTCTATATTAAAAATCTTTATTAATACTATGATAGTTATTGCAAATCCTTTGAGCTTACTATATGTATATACTTAAAGACTTTGTCATCATCAAAAAGGGAGAGATTGTTGACTCCTGTATTGATTTTGATGAATAACAAAATACTTAAGTATATTTGAGTACTAACTGTGTGTCGAAAGTGTATTTTATCAAAACAAGGTACTCACCAAAGCTGTTTTGTGTTGAAAGATTGATTGCTTGTTAACTTGTTGAAGAAGTATATTTTATGGATAAAATTTCAAGATAAATAGACTTAAGTACATAAGAATGACTTGGAATAACTCAAGTTTGAAGTTTGAAGAAGATTCAGTAGAGTTTCAATTGAGTTTCAGAAAGTTTCAGCCAAGTGTCGACTCATTGAATTCAAGTGTCGACTCATAGAGGCTTGAGCTGATATGCAGAAGAAGTTTTAGATGGTATGCTTAAAGTGTCGACTTATGGAGCTCAAGTATTGATTCATAATATCAACTCAAGGATCGACTCAAGGCCTGAGACAAAAATTATATAGAACATGCTGAAATCAAGATTTTAAGTGTTGACTCATGGAAGCCAAGTGAAGTGTCAACTCATCAGAAGAAGTGTCGACTCATCTAAGATTTCCAGAGAGCTTCAAAAAATTATTTTTGAACTAGTGTCAACTCATGAGCATGAAGTGTCGACTCAAAGTATCAAATCATGACCTGATGTATCGATACTTACAGTTCTAATGAACAGTAATGGCTAGTTTTTTGAAGCACAAAATCAGTCCTTTTCACCCCCAACAGCTATTTTCTTCTCTTCAATGGTCAAAAACTATCATTTGAAGCTTTGAAAGGTATTTAAAGTAGACCAAACTCTATAACAAAAAAAGATAAGAAGTTAAGTTTATTTACTCAAATATTCATTGAAGAACAACTACTTTCAAGACAAGTTGAGCCTTCAAGCATTCAAAGCATCCAAGAGCATTCCAGTCCAACCATTCAAGCATCATTTAAGGCTTCAACAACTTGAAGACAAGCATCTTCAATAGCAATCAAAGAGCTTCAAAGAGATATTTGCTTTTAGTTGAAAGCTTTTTGTATTTCATACATTATACTTGAGTCTTTTTATTATTTCTGGTTTCAAGGGAATTGAAACTAGAGTTGGGGTTTGTTGGTGAGCCTTTGTGTTAAAACTAATGGAGATTTTTGGTTAGCCTAAGTGACAAAACCAAAGAGGTTGTTGGTGAGCCTAACTTACAAAACTAACCAGGTTTTTGGTTATCCCATTAAATCAAAGGGGTTTTGACTTGTGTTCCCAGTGAAAACAAGTTGAATTTTGATTAGTAAGCCCGGAAATCTAATCGGCTATAATCAAGGAAGATTATAGTGGAATACCCAAGTGGACCTTGGGGGAGTGGATGTAGGTGCTTTGATATGCACCGAACCACTATATATCCATCTGTTTGTGATTGCTTGCTCTTTCATTACTTGCTCTTAGTTACTTTGTATTTACTTATTTATTTCCGCTGCATATTCTTGAATAACACAAACACTTGTATTTCACTAGCACCTAGTTATTTTTGAGTTAGCACATACTTGAAAAAGTTTTTGAAATCCAATTCACCCCCTTTCTTGGGTTGCTTGCTAGGCAACACACTTTAAAAAGTAATCAATTGCGATGACTACAAACTTCCTTTGCATAGTTGTGATAAAGAAAGGCTCGTGGATGTCCATCTTCTATTGGATAAGAAGTCAGGGGGTGGCTTTCATCATTAAAGAGAATGATGGTCGGCACTGGATGCTAGAATTTCATTGGCACTGATTGCATTTCCACACCAGGCTGGCTGAGTCCTATTGCTAAGTTAACCAATAGTACCCTTGTCTAAGGACTTTGCAGGCCAATGCTCTACCTCCAAATGGTTACCATATATGCTTTGATGGACTTCTCGAAGTGTATAGTTTGCTTCAGATGGATGCATTGGAGTAGTAGTAGAGAATATGACTGATAGGTTTGTTATGTTATTGTTGAGACATCATGATCATCAGTTTAAAACTTGACTTCTAATTAATTAAACTTGTATAGAAAGCAGTGAGTCGGGCTGAACCCACAGAGAAGACAGTACGTAAGATAAATTGAAATCTTTGATTTTAAAGGGAAATGAAAAATATTTTGAAGTCAGAAAATACAAATTAAAAATGCAAAGAAAAATGCAAAGAACAGAAATTAAAACTATGATACATTCAATATGTTAATCAGATCTTAGCATCTATTTACAAAAAAGTAAAGAACATAAATTTAAATTATATACAAATAAACTTTGCATAAATTAAAACTAGAATCTAATTACAAAGATTAAAAATAATAACAAAATAATCTAAGAAAGTAGTAACAAAATATCCAAAATTGATTGGTGCAGCTTTATCGAGAAGTTGGTTGATGTCACTTCACCTTCTTCTATCGTACTTCATGAAGTAAACTAAGCTTCCTCTTTTTCTTTCTCTTTAGATCTTGATCTTGGAGATAGAATAGGATTAAAGATGGTGTAAGGGGAGAACTCTCCTATGATAAACCTCACTCTTAGAAGCCAACCCACAACCTAAGCTATGCCCTCTACCCTGTACCATACCCTCTCTCTAGGATGCTCTCTTCTATAGCATAGTGGTCCTTTAAATAGAGGAGAGAATAGGCTTATTAGCTATCAAATTAGGTATTAGACATCTAGTAGAATTCCTAAAGTTTTTGGTAGTTGAAATCATGACAAAATTATGCTGAGTTAAACAGGACCGTCGAATGTTTCCTGGACTACTCAATCGGGCCAAAATTGATGGGCATCCTTTTCAAGTTGGGAATGCACTCTAGCCATTAGATTGGCATACAAGATGGTAGCATCTCGAGAAGACTGAGTGGCAGTGGTGATCTCGGTAATGTCTTGGTGATGGGAGTTGGTAGCAAGAGGCATAGAGTGGCATCTCAGCATAAATGAAGGCAGCATGACTGAGGAAGGATGGTGCCGGTCCATAGTAGAAGTCTATGGACCAAGCAGTTGGCAATAGAGAAGGGAAGAGCAGCATCGATGGATGCGAAGGAAAGGAGGGAGAAAGGTGGTGGCGGCAACGAGGTGGAACGTGCTCTGCAGTGGTAGTCGGGAGGATGCCCGGTGGCATCTCAAGGGCGACGACCATGATGGATCATGGTAGTGGCAGGTTTGGAATAGAGAGGAGGAAGGTGGCGGACATGATAGTGGCTTGGACATGCGAGGAATGATGATGGTGGCGGTGGTGGCATGGACGACGAAGGCAGCATGGTTGTAGTGGAGATGAGAAGGAGATGGTGGTGGAGAGGGGGGCAGCGGCAACGGAAAAATTGACATGACCGATGATGGCAGCCAATGGTGGCATCTCAGGTCGGGGAGGAACGGTGCTGGTGATGGGGAGGTAGCGGTGGGGTTCAGGGTGGCGATCGGTGACTATGATGGGAAGAAAGGGTGACAAGCAGCAAAAGAAAGAAGATGGTCCATGGAAGAGTCCTTGTAGATCGAGCAGCCGATCCATGGTGGACCGGTTGCCCTAAAACCTATGCTGGCTTGAATTTAAGTTGATTTTGGATCCATTTTAACTCTATTTTAGCTCTAGTTTGCATCCTTTAAATCCATAAAGCAAGCTCTTTATATTGGTGAGTTTCTAGATCATAATTATGCAAATTCTCTAGAATCTCAAGATTTCGAATGTCTCAATTAATCTTAATATACCTACCAAAAAAAAAAAAAAAATTAAATTTTTTATTAAATATTTAATGGGTGTGTGGTGCTTCGACTAGATATCTACTTTTCATAATTATGCTCTAATTTTATCTTTTTCAAATATATTTTAAAAATATTTAATTTTGTAAGAAGGTCTAGTTTAATTATGGAATTAGGATTTTTAGAAGATGTTAACACCATTAATTAACTAAAATACTTAAAATAAGTGTATAAATATAGGATTTATCAAATACTTTTTGTACAACTTACCATCATGAACAACATGGTGAGATGATTGGTGCTTTAGCTTCCTGACCTTATCATGATCGATGGGGAGTACTATACCTAAAATAAAAAAGAAGAAATATAAATTAAGTTTTTTATTAAATATTTTAATGGGTGTGTGGTGCTTCAGCTTGATTTCTACTTTTCATAATTATTCTCTAATTTCATCTTTTTCAAAGATATTTTAAACAGTTAATTTTGCAAGAAGGTCTAGTTTAATTATGAAATTAGGATTTTTAGAAGATGTTAACACCATTAATTAACTAAATTACTTAAAATAAGTGTATAAATATAGGATTTATCAAAGTCCTTTTGTACAACTTACCATCATGAGCAACATGATGAGGTGATTGGTGCTTTAGTCTCCTGACCTTATCATGATTGGTAGGGAGTACTCTATCTCTCAAGAATCAGATGATTGGATCCATCCAGCTCAGCTCAAGATCCATCTACATCACTGGGACTTCTTTCTTGGTGCTTGGTCTCTCCAAGACTTCAAAGTATGAGCTCTTCTTGAGGTCAGAGACCCTCATTGTGGCAAGCTTCAATAGTAGGTTGGCTCTAATATACTCAAACCTTGGAATCTATTTAATAATGAGGGTCATGAAAGCCGAGGATGGATTTTTTGTCTTTTGTAAATACTTGACCATGTCGGGTTCCTGTGCCCCATACTTGTCTTGTACTTTCCCAACAACGTGCAGTGAATTACTGTAGACTTTCAGATGCTACACTCCTAACTCTTTGGTGATCTTGAGCTCAATAACTAGGGCCTTATATTCAGCCTCTTTATTTGAAGCTTATAACCCAAAGCACAGTGCATACTTCATGACCACTCTTTCCGGGCTGGTGAGGATTAGCCCACCTCTAGAACTATAGAGTTGAAGGACCCATCCACATAAAGGACCTAGCATTCCACATATTCTTTTATCTTTGATTTGATATTAGGCTCTTCTTCTCCTAGAATGGTGTACTTTAGGGTAAAGTTGGCAAGCACCTACACCTTGATGGATGGGCTAAGGTGATATTTTATGCCAAACTCTCCAATCTCGATGGCCTATTTGGCAAGCCAACTTGAAGTTCTAGGTCGGTGAAGAACTACCCTAATCAGTTGATCAGTTAACATGACCACCATGTGAACCTTAAAATATAGGCACAACCTTATTGCCGACAGCATGAGTACATATACCACTTTCTCTAGCTTGTAGTATCTGGTCTCTGTATCATTAAGAACCCTATTAATGTAATAGACTAGCTTCTAAATGTTAGAACTTTTTCTAAGGGCATGAAGATCTGGAAATAGCAAGTAAGCCTCTATTGAGAGGGGCATGGAAACTTGGAACAACCAAGGAGGGATTAGTGCCTCCTCATTAACACTGAGAAAGGTGGGGTGACAAGGAACCTTGGGAGGCTTGGAGACCTAGAAGGTGCTAGGTTTCCTTCACATTGGAGGTCTTGGATGGCACACATGAGAGAGAGAGAGAGGAGAAGTTTTAGATTGGGAGAAAAAGCATCAATTCATTTCATTCCTTTGATGACATCATATGTATACCTATATAATGTAACAAACCCAAGCTAAAACAACCAATGCTAACCCAATGTAATTGCACTCACCCAAGCTCATGTGCACCCATGACTTGTATACTCTTACCCTTCTTAGACCCAAACCTAATCCAAATATAGATTAGCCCCTAAAGGTCCACAATCCCTAGGCCTCAAGACCATGGAGTGTTGAATGCCTCCACCCTAGGACCCGAACAATCTTAGCCTCATGGAGCCAATGCCATGGCTCATCTCCTAGTCTCTTATGGATTGGAAGCACCACATCTGAGCTTACAATCTCCAGCTTAGTGATCCAAAGACATTGCAAACTTAGCTTAGTCCATCAATCCCACTAGTGCCATACACTCGAGGAAGCTATCTTATGGAAGAGCCTTTGTAGATGCATCAGCCTGATTCTCCTTCATATGAATTTTGACTAGCTCCACCACACCTTCTTCCACTAGCTCTTTGATTATGTGGTACCTTATGTTTATATGCTTTGTTCGTGTATAATATAAACTAGATTTTGAACCATGCGAAGAGTACTCTAAATGTCACTATGCATCACCAATGTACTCTGCTTCACCTCCATCTCTATAATGAGTCTTTTCAACTAAAGTACCTCCTTAGCAAGCTCTATAATCTCTATGTATTCGGCCTCTATAGTAGATAAGGTTGTGATAGGTTGAAGGGTTGATCTCCAAGAGACAGGCCCACCATTTATATAGAAAACAAACCCCTCTGAAGGACCTGAATCTCCACTTGACTACTATATATCCTCTTAAGTCCAACATGCTGCCCAAATACCAAACCAAGCCTTCGAGTTCCTTGTAAATATTGCAAAATCTCTTTCATGGCCTTCTAGTTCTCCTTGAGTTAGCCATGTACATGCTAACCAAGCTCATTGCATGTGCTATATCTATCCTGTAACATACCATAGTATACATCATACTACCCAAACCATAGTATACATCATACTACCCAAGGTGTTAGCATAAGGAACTCTCTCCATGGACTAACTCTCCTCATCTGTTTGGGGGCACTACTACTTAGAGAGGAAGATGTGGCTAGGCAATGGTGTGCAACAGGTTTGGCTTTGTCCATGCCAAACTTCTCCAACATCTTTTGAATATATCTTCCTTGTCACAAGTGGAGAATACCCTTACTTCTATCCCTATAAATGCCAAACTTCTCCAACATCTTTTGAATATATCCTCCTTGTGACAAGTAGAAAATACCCTTACTTCTAACCCTATAAATTCTCATACCAAGTATCTTCCTGGCTGGATCCAAGTCTTTCATCTCAAATTCAAAAGACAATGCATTTTTCAACCCATTCATAGCATCAACACTCCTACTAGTAATAAACATGTTATCCACATAAATCAGCAAATATAATGCATCATCATCATCCACATCCTTCACATACACACAGTAATCATGTTCACATCTTAGAAAATTAATGCTCAAGACAAAAGCATCAAATCTTCTATGCCACTAGCGAGGTGACTGCTTTAAGATATAAAGTGACTTTTTGAGTAGACATACTTTTGCCTCTATCTAGCCTCAATGAAACCTTCAGCTTGCCTCAGGTAGATCCTTTTCTCTAGGTTTCCATATAGGAAAGCCATCTTCACATCCATCTACTCCAATTCCATATTGTGCTTAACCACAAGTGACAGTAACACCCAAATTGAAGTGTGATGCACAACAAGAGAGAAAATCATTGTGTACTCTACTTCTTTCCTATATGAGTATCCTTTGGCTACAAGTCTAGCCTTGTACCTCACTCCACTTTGCTCTAAAGGTGCCTACTTTCTCGTGAACATCTATTTGGAGCCAATAGGCTGAGCATCTCTAGGTAGATCCATCAGCTACCATGTTAATTTGATTCTTCCTTGAGGACTCCATCTCCTCAATCATGCCTTGCATCCATGATTCATGATTTAAACATTACATGGCCTCTTCATAACTTGTGGATCTCCATTGATAGTAATGAGAGCATAGAAAATGATCTTATCAATACCAAAGTGAACCGGTTTGTAGATGGTATGCTTATGCTTGCGTAAAGCCACTCCTAATGTGCTATGTCCCAAGTTTGGTGTGTGTTGCTCGGCTTGCACTTCCTCCTAGATAGATAGCTCTCCTCTCTAGTCCTCCACATGTATGGAAATGTGCCTACCCAACTCCATCCCAAAAGAAGCATATTTGGAAGTAGAAGTTGAAGGCACATAATCACCTGATTGCAAAAGCTATCCACTACTATCCCGTCCTATCTTTTTAGCTCCATCTGCATTACTTTGCCTCTCCAAGATATTCTTCTCATCAAAGATAATGTCCCTAACGATTGTGGACTTCTAAAATTGAGGGTTCCATAGTAGATAGCCTTTTACTCCTTGTGGAAACCTAATAAAAATCAGTTTCTTCAACTTTGGGTCTAATTTTCTTCTTTCAGTTGCCTCCATATGTGCATAGGCTGGGCAACCAAAAACTTTTAGATGGCCAAGCTCCACCTTCTTTCCACTCTATATCTTCTCTGAAATTCCTCCATTGAGATTGCTATGAGGGGACCTATTGATAAGAATACAATAAAACATTATGGCATCATCCCAAAAGAACTTTGAAAGTAATGCTTGCAACCTTGAGCTTTTAGCCTTCTCTATAAGTGTTTGATTCATTCTTTTCTTTATTAGGGAGTCATCCTTACTGTGAAATGGTATTTGATGCAATTCTCTTCACAATATCTTCTAAATTCATTGCTTGTAAACTCTCTTCCATTAACAAATCTCAAGAACTTCACTAGTTTCCTTGCCTTTTTTTCAACTTTAGCTCTCCATGCTTTAAATTAGGTAAATACCACTGAGTTCTTCCTAATTAAATACACCCCAATCTTCCATGAAAAGTCATCAATGAAGGTCAAAAAATATATTACCCCACTTCTAGCTAAAATGGGGGTCGATTACCATACATTTAAGTGCACCAGCTCAAGCACCCCTTCACTTCACTTGGAATTACTAGCAAACCTAACTCTATGTTGTTTGCCATAGATACATGGCTTACATAGGTCATCCCCCTCCTTCAAGGCTGCAATTATACCTTTCTTGCTTAATTCAGTAATCCTTCCATCACTCATATGACCTATTTGATAGTACCACAATCGATAAGCTAACTACTCTTCTGCTATCGCAATCACCTCTATACCATATGTCATAGCTGAGCCCTCCATCCTATAGATATTATTACTTAGTCTTCTACCTATCATTACCACCAAAGTCTCCTTATTTATCATCAAACACCCGCTACTCGGACTGATCTAAAATCAAGTTCTTCTGATTACCTTGCTTCTTTAAGTGTTCACAATAGAATGCATAACCTTGCTTCTTTAAGTAGCCCAGTAAAATCAAGTTCTTCTTCAACTCTAGGATATGTTTGATATTTGTAAGTGTTCACATGACTCCATCATACATTCTCTCCCTTATAGTACCTATTCTAGCAACCTTACAAGGATGATCATCTCCAAGGCTAACACTCCCTCCATCGATTTTGATATAGGTTGCAAACCAATCCTGATGAGAGGTGTAGTAGTGTGAGCATGTTGAATCAAGTATCTAATCACTATTATACTCCATGGACTGATCTAAAACCACCAATAGATTATCTCTACTATCCTTAGATGAATTAGCTCCCATGTTGCCCGAACCACTCTTCAAAGGGACAACTCATAAAATGCCTAACCTGATGCACTTATAGCACTTTGAAGTGTTCTTCTGATTACTTTGAGACTTAGACCTATCATTGAACTTGTATCTAACCCTCTCCCTAGGTCTCCCATGCCTCTCATTCATGGCAAGAATCTTAGAATTAGAGCTATACTTGCATATCTTCTCCCTCTACTCGTTTGACCTTAGAATACCAACAACCTCCTCAAAATTCAGGATTTCTTTCCCATACACCAACATTATTACGAGACCATCAAAAGACATTGGAAGTGAGCACAACAGCAACAACAGCCTATCCTTCTCATCAATTTTCATATCAAGGCTCATCACATTTGAGCAAACTTGATTAAACTTCTAGATATGTGCAATGAGATCTCCTCCTTCAAGCTTTCTTAAGCTGTACAACTATTTCTTCAATCATAGTTTATTTGTCATGTACTTTTCCATATATGTCTTCTCTAACTTCTTCCAAAGCCCCTTTACTATGGTTTCTTTGCATATTTTGGGTAGAACCTAGTCGGCCAAGTACAACCTTATTGTGCTAAATTCAATCTCCTCTAACTTTTCCCAATCTTCAACACTAATCTTAGCAGGCCTCTCCTTCACTAAGACCTTATAGGTTCTATGTTGCACTAGAAAATCCTTCATCCTTTGTTCCTAAATAGTGAAGTTTCACTTTCCACCATGGACCGGTTATTTTAAAATTCATGTAGGTCTAAATTAAAGAAAATCTTTGAACCTCAATTCTGGGTTAATTTTAAGTCCAATTTGCTTTAAATTTCTTTCATTTGAATCCATAAATTAAGCTCTTTGCATTGGCAATCCTCTATCCTGCAAAAGATATATAGAAGTATCAATTTTAAATAAATAAAAGTAAATTAGTTCATAAATTAGTGATTATATATATAATGTAATTATCATGCTCCCTGTGGTGACCATGGGTAGCAGCAATCAAATTCACAATTCTCCTCCTCGTGCTAACTAGATGCTCGCCCCTCTACCTAGGAAGCCAATTGACTACCTCACCCATTGCTTGTAGGTAGGGTCATGCCTATCATCATCATGAGTTTTGATATACCACTTCCTCTTCTTGATAGGTGGTGGAGAATAGTGCCATGTAGCTCTAGGAAGAGGTTGAGAGTGCAAAAAGGGAGCTCGCCGATGCCAGGCACAAGTTGAAGGTTGTTGAAGCTAGAAATGCAACTACAGAGCACGACCAAGCCATGTTGGAGGAGGCTCAGTAGATGCTCTAATGTCGGTTGGACCTGTACATGGATATGAATGAGGAGCTAACCCAGGAGCTAAAGGCTGCTTATTAAAGGATTGCCAAGCTTGTGGCTAATAATGGTGCCAAGATGAAGCCTACCATGGATAGGGCTTTAGAGGTGGTGGCTAAGGCCTCATTGGGTGTGCAAACGAAAGGATCTTGGGATTGCAGATTCTCAGTCCATTGGACCCCCAGGGGTGCAGCCTCAAGTTGAGGTTCCAATAGGAGGTGACATGGAGACCCAAGCGAAGGGCAACAATGGAGAGGGCACAATTCATAGCAAGGGGACCTACTCTACTAGCAAAAGATATGCCTTACAGGCAAGATGCATTGTTCGACATCACAAGTAAGGCTATAGCAGAAGAGGGACCTTGTGAGCAAGGTGCACTATCGGCACCACTGGTGAGGTGCCTGTAGAGGAGGGTGAGGCAGTCCCTCCCTCAGCAGACAATATGGAAGGTTTGTAGAAGACATGGTGGTCTATCGAGCCTTCCAAAGGCCCACAATGAGAGGTCACTCTCTTGCAAGGGAGGTCGATCAACATGGAAGAAGCAGCCACATCTGAGCAGGCCACTATGGTGGATGAGGCCAGACACTTGGTGACAACATGGGCTTGGGTGGTTGAGGTAAAGATGAGGGCTGACCTTTTAGAGGTGGAGCTCACCTACACTCTGGAAGGATGGTGAGGAGAAAGCACCATAGAGAGGAGGCCCCCTAGGTGCAAGTCCAAACCTCCAGTAACCAAGGGGTTTGTAGTTCTTTCGGGGCAACTAATGAAGCATGCCTACAAGGCTACAACTTCAAATTTGATGTGTGTGAGTTCATCATGTAGGGGCGCTACCCTGAAGCAAGTGAAGTGACTGGGCTGCTCATCCCTCGCAACACCACACCCAAAGAAATTATGAACTCTATAAGGTGGAGGCAAGAGAAACTAAGAAAGGCCTTTGGGCTTGCTAACATTGTACTCCCTTCATCACTACCTAAGAAATGAATAAAATTGTTTTGGCTTAATCTCTTGGTGTCTGGGTCTTGTTTTTTTTGATTTGCTCCTATGTGATATCCTATGTGCCTTTGCAGTACCTAGGTCAATATTTCCTATGGATTGATGTGTTGTCATCTGGAAAATACTTTTGCATGAATCTCAAGACACTACCAGAATCTTAGAGCCTGGCCATGTTCTGGGGAGCGATGGGAAGATCCAACTTGCCCCTTATCATGAGATGCAATGTGTCCTAGCATGTTACTTGACATAGACTTGATCCTGGTGAGGTTTCTGACTGGGCATTGTTGCATCCTTGGGAGGTAATGTTGACTCAGGCTCGACTCGGACAGGGCTGAAGTTGGAGAGGTTGTTGACATGCAGCCAAGCTTCACAGGGTCCTATCACTGGAAGTCGACCTTGCAAGATAGAGAAGATCAAAAAGTCAAACACACTGGAGATGGGTTCCTAGTGGTGGACTCTTTGATGTCTAGGTTAGTCTCCCAAAGAAGCAAATAGAGGAGGCTTGGAGTTCCCTCTAGTTTTGGAGTATGGTGCGCGTCGCTACACATCGATTATAATACCTTATTTTTTCTATTCTTACATACAATAGCAGGAGTAAAGGTCGAATCCATAGGAACTTTCAGTAGTTATTTCAACAGTAATCTTAAAGAGCAATAATAGGAAAAATATTAAATCTATTTAACTAAAATAAACAAATAATATACTAAAGATTCAAATGAAAGAGTAATGGTCTCGAGATTTTAATGGATTAATTGGTAGATAGCTAGTACTCTCTTCCCATGTAAATACTCCTATCAAGATATAATCTATCAATGGAGATCATGACCCATACCTATTAGATCATGGCCCATTCTCTTGAAGTATTGATTAGTCCAGATAAGATGTATAAAGTAAAAGAACTCCTATATTAAAATAATCTATTATAAGAGTATAAACTAGATCTATAGAGCATGATTCATCTAAAAATATAAATAATTCATATAGAGATTAAGATAGGATACTAAAAGAAATAATTTTATTTCATAAAAAAGAAAGTACAAATGACAATCATAATTACAAACAGCTTGCAAGTACTCAAAACTTCCTAAGAAATTGAGATATAGCCTTTTGATCTCTATCATAGGCGGTCAAAAATAATTCACCAACTCAACTCTATATCTAGGATGAGTTGGGATCGTATCCTCAGGAACTTTAGGACTAAGTTATGATTTAAAAAAAAATTAATTGTTGTTGTAGGAAAATAAAAGTAAGAATGAAATAAATTACTCCTAAAGTGAAGCAAGTGAGATTGAGTTTTTCAGGAAAGGAAGAGTGATTGTGCACCAAATTGTATTTCTCTTATGACTATAATGTAATTGATTTTAGGGATTTATCTGTCTTTCTTTGGCATGCCCCATACCTATGGCAAATCACGGCGCATCTTTGGTAGGCACTAGGTATCCAACTCTTCTTTCCTCGGCACACCCACAAGTCACGACGCATCTCCAGAAAGTAAGAACTGTCCCTAACCTTAATCTAACATTAAAGCATAATAAATGATGAATAAAAGAGAAAAAATAAATGCAGAAAGAAAAATATACTCTTTTATTATAGAACAAGAAATACAAAAGACTAAGAACCAGCTCTTCCCTCCCACCCTTCAACACTAACTCTTTTTAAGTCGATCCTCTCTTGTCCCTCATGCACAGGCTCTAAGGGACTCCGGGGAGTTGGAAAAGAGTGGAATAGAGAGAAGAAGAAAGAAGAGGGTGGAATGGAGGGAAGAAGAGAGATGGAAGAGAGAAGGGAGAGAAGTGGAATAGAAGTTGGTGCGGGCACCAGAATCAGAAAGAGACTCCAACCAATTCAAGCCCATTCCGAATCTTTATAGTTGGACTAGAGAGTCCGGTAACCTTTCTTTATTTTGAGTCCAAAAGAATCATGTAAGTCGAGTCCATGTTGGGTCCTGTAATCTTTCTTTTGAGTCCAAAATAATCATGTAAGTCGAGTCCATGTCGGGTCTAGTCTTAGTCCAATCCAAATGGGTCAACTAGCATCAAGCCTAAAGAAGACTCACAATGTATACCCCAAATCAAGACCAAAGCCAACTCAATTGGGGACCACATGCCACATCACTTGCGCCACCTCAACTTGGGACCACATGCCACGTCAAGAGGGGACCACATGCCACCTCACATGCCACCTCACCACAAGAGGGCGCCATCCCAAGTTCAAATTCAAGGAAGTTGGCCAAGGAGGATTTCAAGCAAGAAAACCAACCCTCTCCCCTTATATTACTCCACTTGTTTGGGGATTTGAAATTTCAAAATTTGTGAGGCTTTATTTAAAGCCTTGGACACCCATTGTAAAGAGGAATTGATGAATGCATACAATTTTTTTAGAAATTCTCTATGTGTTTCTTTGTGCCTATGTGGATCTTTGTGCCTAAGTGAACCTCTTCCTCTCCTCCATCATTTCTTCTCCCTAATCCTTCTCTTTTACTCTTCATCTTCCAAGCAATCCTCTTCCTTCAAGACGAATTAAGGACATCCTCACAAGAAGAAGATCAACACCAACACAAGCTTCCACCATGGCGCCAAGGATCATTTCCAACAAACTTTCCTTTTGAGTTCCATCAATCTTCTCATTTCTAATTAAGCTTCTAATCATCTTGGTTTCTTTGTTGCAGGGTTCTCTAGGTTCCAGATCTAGGAGGAAGGATTACTTGCTACAAACCAGAAAGTTAGATGGCCCATCTTATGTGGTATGATCTTTCATTTGAGAACCTTAAGAGCGAATCCCTTGTGCTTGAGATTTCAATGCTTGAACTCCTAGTCTTTTAAGATCGGGATCATTAAATAGGGCTAGCTTGACTTGTGTGCGAATTCTAATCTTGTCCTATTTCTTTAATATTTTGATAGTCCTCCTAGCTGGGTTTAAGTATAAGCATTTAGGGTTTCTTATTTAGATCTCCTTGATCTTATATGTTGAATCACTCATATGCAAGTAAAAATTGCTAGTTAAATTTTGGTTAATCTCCTTTAGAGTCACATGATTGCATCCTCATCATGCATGCCACACCAGAAGTGGAATAGAAGAGGGATAAGAGAAAAATAAGAGGAATAGCAAAGGGATAGAGGGAATAGAGAAGAAATAGAGGAGGAATAGATGAAGAATAGAGAGTGGAAGAAGAAGGGGAATAGAGAGAAATAGAGTAGAAGAAGAGGCTCTGGGCCTCGATGAATTGATCTCTCCTCCCCGGACTCCCTTTTATAGGCAGTAATGAGCTCCAACGACCAAACTAATTTCAGTTCCCAATCCAACAACCAAACTAATTTTAGTTCTCGATCCAACTGAGCTCATTGAATTCCATTGAGTTCCGACGGTCTCCACCAATGATGCAGCATGGAGTGGCTGGGCAGCACAGCATGGCATGGCTGGTGATGGGCGGCGTGGCATGGCCAATGACAAACAGTGTGGCATGGCTGAACAGGGAAGAGGAAGTGACTGCTATGACTGATGGCTGAGATTTGATCATGGATGGATGGCGATCGAAAATCGATGGTAGATGGCTTTTTCGGCCATGGGCACCTCCTTGGCAATGAGGGGAATGGTGCTAGCAACTTTTCTTGCCAAGAAACCTATGGAATAGTAGTGAGAAAAGGAGGAGGTCGGTAGCTTTTCTGGCCATTTTTTTGACTGTTGGAGGCTTCTCCGGCCAGCAAGGGTGGCGCTGGAGGCTTGGCTGGCAACGGGGAGGAAGCTTTGGAAGTTTTGGCTCAAAATAAGCCTCGCAATCCATGGCTCTATTTCGTGGACCGCGGCCATGGTTGCACATGGACCACAAGCCAATCCGTAGATAGAGCGGCCGGTCCATGGTGGACCGACTGCTCCAAAATTCATGCTTTTCTTACTTAATTCTTTGAAATTTATTTTTGAGCTCATTTTAAGTCCGATTTGAGTCTGTTTACACCATTGAACTTCTAAAATCAAGCTCTTTGAATTGTTGCTTCCTTTTTTGCAAATGATATATAAAAATACTAATTTTAAAGGAATAAAGATAATTTGATTATTAAATTAATACTTTTATATATGTGTATAACGTAGTTATCACATTCCCCAACTTAAACTTTGCTCATCCTCGAGTAAAGTAGATAGATTATCCATGTGTGTCAACCTGTCCTTAAATTAGATGTTAACCTAAGCAGCCCTAAAGGCAGATGACACCTGGTCAAACCACTACTGAGATACTTCATCAAATTATTAATTCAACTCAATTAGTGGTCGGGTAGAGCCCATAAAGATTTCTAGAGTTTTTTTTTTACCAACTTTCTACCTCACTCTTTGAATCCTTTAACTTTCTAGGGATTTAGTGAAGTTTCTTTTTGCCAGCTGGTTTTTTCCTTTTTTTTGAGTATAGTGTCATGTCCAAGCCTTTTAAGTGTTAGTATTCTTCCCTTTTGACGTGAACCCTAATGGTTACTTAGGCGAAGGGGCCCTGTTACTCAGTAAGAGTTTAAGAAAAGCTATGAGATGAGACTAACTTTTTTTTCAAGAAAAAATTTTAGCATACTTGACCTTTTGATTTATATCCCCATAAAGTAGATTCTTTATTGAGATCAATGGTTAGAAGGTTTTGGAATTGCTCCATGAAATTATTTATGATCTAAACCCTACCATTTATTGAGTTTCTTTAAAAATTTATTCCTCAGCACTTATAGTATTATCTAGACCATTAATCAATCATTGATTAAGGTGCCTATGTAACTCCAATTCGAGACAATAATTAGGTACATATAACATGATCATTTCTAACCATACTCGAAGATCTAAGCAAGTCTGGAGAGGACATAAGAACCAGGAAGAAAAAGCAAATCTTTTCCAATTTAATTTGGATCATCAATGAGTAAGTCCATGTGTTCTTCACAAAGAACACTCAAGTCTCAAAAATTTTGAGTTTGTCAAATTGAGTTGTAATTTGATCAAATTGAGTGTAATTTGGTCAATTAGGGTTGTTAAGTTATCAATTGAGTCCATTGAGTCCATCAATTGGTTTAAGAGTCTTGTAAATAGCATTAATTTGCTTTGTTGGTGAATTGTCCAATTTGAGTCATGTAATTAGTGCTTGAATAAGTCAAGAGGTGTCATAAGTACCCAAGACCCAAGTCATCATCACCTTGGTGGATCAATTCTAGGTCAAAAAAAAGTTATCCAAAATTTTTATCCAGACATCCGGACATCCAGACATTGGGACATTCAGACATTGGGATATCAAGACATTAGAATATACAGACATCAAGACAAGAAGACAATTTGAATGTCATCCTTATCCAAGAGAGTTACCCCATCCAATTTATTTTTTTCCATTGCCCATTTCAATTTCAAGGAGGCACCCATTTAAGAGGAGTAAAGTAGAAGGACTCTGCTTCTTATCTGGCACCCCCCTCATTCTCTCTTGTTGCCCACTCCAGATGATGCCCACCCATCATTCATTCAAAATTTAAATGGGAGGAAGAGTCCAAGATAAGTGGAGTTATCTTCTATCTACATCCAAAATTCAAAGGGAGGAGATATCTTCATCCAAATTCAAATTCAAATGAAGGATTCAAACCTTTGAAGCTATTTCTTATCTCTTATTGCCGATCAAGAAGGATTCAAAAAATTAGATTGAGAAGGATTTGCACCAAATGAGAAGAAGATTAGCGCCCCATCTCCATTTGTTGCACATTTTTTCATGAAGTCATCCAAGCCATGAAAAAAAAGGGATTTAAATTTCAAATTCAAGGAAGAAGCCAAGAAGCCAAGGAGTATTTAAGTTTAAATGTAATTTGAATTCAAAGGAGTCCTATGATATCTTCATGTGTGAAGAACCCTATGAAGAGGACCCCATACCCCTTGTAATTGAATTATTGATTCATGAAATGAAATGCTGCAATTTTTCTTCCACAAAGCTGGGTAGGATTTAGTGATTTTCTCTAAGGATGAGGAGGTCCTTAAGAACTTAAGGCGGGGAGGTCCTTGAGAGCTCAAGGCGGTGAGGTCCTTAAGTGGAGGTTCTGTCGAATTCGACAATCTACTACCGATCTTCTTCAAACTCTACACATCCAACCCTTTCTTTTTTTCCATTTTGAATCTGGTTTACTTCATTTTTAAAGTCTTGTTCACTGCCTTCTCTACAGATCCCATGTTTTCAAGGACTTTAGAAGATGGATCCTTTGCTTTCGAGCCGAATCTGATGGTAGATCAGAAATATAGAGTTCCGATCTTCATCCTGCTACGAGATCTGAGCAACCAAGCAGCCGATCTATCTAGAGTCAAAGAGAATCTCCATTGGGGTAAGCAACCAAATCTTTCTCATTAGATTTGGTAGTTGAAGCATGGAATAGCCTAATCTTAGATGGTTTCCTAGCCATCGGGTCCTTATTCTTTATAGCTTGCGGATCAGATTGCGGGTAAGTAGTTAATTACTTTCTTTAATTTCTTTAGTATGTTATATTTAGTTGCTTACTGCTATGATCCTTGCTCTTTAAAACATCTTAGACTAAAATTAAATCATCTTACACCGTATCGTATCATTCTGCATCATCTTATTGGTATCAGATCTGGAATTCCGCATCATTATTGGTATCAAAGCATTAGGTTAGATTAGGGTTTCATGCTTATTGAATTCTCTTTAAGTACTCGGATCGGGTGCTTAACCATGGTCGTCCGGTCATTGAAAAAAGTAGGGCTGCAAAACCCTCACATCCCATTCAAAGAGGATTTCCTATGGCATGTAAGGGGACCGCTGTGAATTGACCCCTGAAGAAGAAAACAAAGAGAAATGCATCTTTAGGGTTAATTTTCTGCATCCCATCCATTCTAGTACATGGTCTGTTATTTTAATTATTTCTATATGTAGGAAGATTAGAAAATTTTGATTTTTATTTCATTGGATTTGTTACATTTATTTTTATTTTTTGGTATTTTCTTAGGATTTAATTCGATCTGTAGAATTTTTGAAAACCTGATTACTACCTAAGAACATTTCTGTTTTAGAATTTCAGCATATAGTTTAAATGTAGGGGAACCACTGTGAATCGACCCCTGAAGAAGAAAACAAAGAGAAATGCATCTTTAGGATTAATTTTCTGCATCCCGTCCATTCTAGTACTTGGTCTATTATTTTAATTATTTCTATATGTAGAATATTAGAAAATTCTGATTTTTATTTCGTTGAATTTGTTACATTTATTTTTATTTTTTGTATTTTCTTAGGATTTAATTCGATCTGTAGAATTTCTGAAAACCTGATTACTGCCTGAGAACATTTCTGTTTTAGAATTTCAGCATATTGTTTAAATTTCATAAAAGTTTAATTTCTGCAATTTAAAATTTAAAATTTAAAAATTTAAAATTTAAAATTCAAATCTGGAATCTAAACTTAAAATTTGAAATTTAAAGTTTAAATTTTGAATTGCTAGTGTTATCTTATCTTGTCTTGATTGTGCATTCATTTTACTTGAAAACACTTAAGGGCAAGCAATATAACATAAGGGAAGGATTGAGACCCTTTCCTTAGCCCAAAATAACCAACCCTATTTGCATAGTCCTAAGCCTTAATTAAAATCAAGTAGCACTTAAAGCTAGGGACAACAACAGGTCAGGTTTTATATATGTGTTAACCCATTATAGTAGTCACTTCTGTGTGTGCTTCTGAGAATTGGTGTCTAAGGCTAGAGGTATGGAGGCAAACACTCTAAGTGGACTGGTGGCTCTTTAATTAGGACCTCATGAAAGTGAGGGGAACCTCCCACCACCCCACCTCTTACCTAGCAAATCGAGGAGTTTCTACAGTCTTGGTTATTACCTTGACTAAGCACTATATTGGCCCTTAGGTCTAGGAGCCCATACTTAGGTTGTTTTGTAATGTTTGCATTGCATGACCACTAGAGTAGGCCAAACCCAACCCAGTCTGATCATGGAGTCAACTATAGAAATTTTACTGAGGACCTTCAATGAACAATATGACTTATTAGATAAGCGACTCGATAACCTAGAAAGAACCCATAGGGCCCGGACTAACCCTGGTTCAGCTAAACCGACTTTCCTTGGACCCATAATTCATTGGCCAGAACCCATTTAGATTAGTGCCCCTTATCAAAAATCAAGATCTAGCCTAGTCCATCTGAGTCGACCCATTCACAACAGAGTCAACCCAATTTTCATCAGAGCCGACTAAACCCTAATCTAAGCCGACCTACTCCTGTGACCCCGTTTGTTCCTAAGAATGATCCTGAAGAGAAAATATCTATTGTAGACTCAGAGTTAATTGACTAGAAGGTTACTCAAGCTAAAATCGTAGTGGAAATATATGAAGCTGGAGAAAACCTGATGGATGAATACGAAGGAGAAGACTTCGAGGAGGACAACTCTAGTACCTTACCTAAGAAAACCCTTAGAAAATAAAAGATTATTGAGCTTAGTCCTGAAACATCATAATAATAGGAAATGAGCGAGGACTTGGTTCCCGTAACTCAATGCCCTCAGGAAGAACCCAATCCTTTAGCCTCGACACAAGACCTCCTTCAAGTCCCTGAGGAACAACCCCAGGAGGTCGACATTATTTTAGAAGACTTTCAAGATGAACTTCCTGAAGACCTTCCAGATGACCTTCCACCACCTAGAAGAATCCCGCCTATTATAGATCTTACACCAATAGATCAATATTCAAATCTTAAGGTCATCCTGAGTAACCAAGGTCTATTTTATGCTTCCCCTAAGTTATCCCAAGACTCCGATTCCTATTTCTTACCCTTTCTTTATCATGCTTCTAGAGCCATTAGGTTTCATTTTGAAGAGATTACCAGGTTGCATGAGCCCTTAAAGCCCATCCCTTTTGCTACCTACTTTTCGAAGACCTTATGGCATTTTCTAGGGATCCATGGTAACTTTTCAGTGCATACCAGACCAGGATCAAAGCTAGAGAATCAATCGTCTGTTAGGTTTAGACCCTAAGAGTCCAATAAAACTCCTCTCAATAGGATTACATAGTTGAGTCTATTTTTTGTCAAGGGTTAGTCTGAGTCCTAGAGTCCACAAAGTCATTTGCACAGCATGTCAAAGCATTGCATAAAGAAATCAGTAGCAAAATTAAAAGAAGCAATGAATCATATGAGCACGAGGCTAACTTACATAAGAGATTTAAAGAGTTTAACGAAGGGGACATCATCATGATCAGGTTACGACCTGAACGGTTTCCAGTCAGAACCATGAAAAAACTACACGCCCGTAGTGCTGGACCATATAGGATTATAAACAAGATTGGACCTAATGCTTATATGTTAGAACTACCATCTGAGTTAGGTATTAGTTCGACCTTTAATATATCTGATCTAATCAAGTTTAAGGAACCAATGGTGATACCTAGTGAGCCATATGAGCCTGACCCCACCTTTGAGAGTGACCCTATCCCAGAATGTCCACAAGCCAAATTACTAGGGAGGAGAGAAAAGATTGAGCATATCATGGATGATAAGATCATAACTACTAGAAATAAGAACTACCAAAGATATCTAGATCGTTGGCAAAGGAGACCTGAGTCTGAGAATTCTTGGATCACTAGAGAGGATCTTTAAAAGTTGAACCCTGACTTGCTAGAACAATACTAGAGCCGAATTGACCCATAGTCGACGGGGTCGAGTTCCTCCCACCTTGGGAGAATTGGTGAGGACACAAGAGCCAGGAAGAGGAAGCAAACCTTTTTCAATTCAATTTGGATCACCAATGAGTAAGTCCATGTGTTCTTCACAAAGAACACTCGAGTCCCAGTTGTTTGGAGTTTGTCAAATTGAGTTGTAATTTGATCAAATTGAGTGTAATTTGGTCAATAAGGGTTGTTGAGTTACCAATTAAGTCCATTGAGTTCATCAATTGGTTTAAGAGTCTTGTAAATAGCATTAATTTGCTTTGTTGATGAATTGTCCAATTTGGGTCCTGTAATTAGTGCTTGAATAAATCAAAGAATGTCATAAGTACCCAAGATCCAAGTTATCATCACCTTGGTGGATCAATTCTAGGTCAAAAAAAGGTTGTCCAAAATTTTTATCCAGACATCCGAACATCCAGACATTAGGACATCCAGACATTGGGACATTCAAAAATTGGGACATCAAGACATTGGGACCTCCAGACATCAAGACAAGAAGACAATTTGAATGTCATCCTTATCCAAGAGAGTTACCCCATCTAATTTATTTTTTTTCATTGCCCATTTTAATTTCAAGAAGGCGCCCATTTAAGAGGAGTAAAGCAGAAGGACTCTGCTTCTTATCTGGCACCCCCCTCATTCTCTCTTGTTGCCCACTCCAGATGACGCCCACCAATCATTCATTCAAAATTTAAATGGGAGGAAGAGTCCAAGATAAGTGGAGTTATCTTCTATCTTCATCCAAAATTCAAAGGGAGGAGATATCTTCATCCAAAATCAAATTCAAATGAAGGATTCAAACCTTTGAAGCTATTTCTTATCCCTTGTTGCCGATCAAGAAGGATTCAAAAAATCAGATTGAGAAGGATTTCTGCCAAATGAGAAGAAGATTAGCGCCCCATCTCCATTTGTCGCACATTTTTTCATGAAGTCACCCAAGCCATGAAAAAAAAGGGATTTAAAATTCAAATTCAAGGAAGAAGCTAAGAAGACAAAGAGTATTTAAATTTAAATATAATTTTAATTCAAAGGAGTCCTATGATATCTTCATGTGTGAAGAACCCTATAAATAGGACCCCATATCCCTTGTAATTGAATTATTGATTCATGAAATGAAATGCTGCGATTTTTCTTCCACAAAGCTGGGTTAGGCTTTAGTTATTTTATTTAAGGGTGGGGAGGTCCTTAAGAGCTCAAGGTAGGGAGGTCCTTGAGAGCTCAAGGCGGTGAAGTCCTTGAGTGGAGGTTCTGCCGGATTCGACAATCTGCTACCGATCTTCTTCAAACTCTATACATCCAACCCTTTCTTTTTTTCCATTTTGAATCCAGTTTACTTCATTCTTAAAGTCTTGTTCGCTACCTTCTCTACAGATCCCAGGTATTCAAGGACTTTAGAGGATGGATCCTTTGCTTCCAAACTGAGATCTGATGGTAGATCTGAAATCTAGAGTCCCGATCTTCATCCTGCTACGAGATTTGAGCGACCAAGCAGCCGATCTATCCTGAGTCAAAGAGATTCTCCATTAGGATAAGCAACCAATCCTTTCTCATTAGATTTGATAGTTGAAGCATGGAATAGCCTAATCTTTGATGGTTTCCTAGCCGTTGGGTCCTTATTCTTTATTACTTGCGGATCAAATTATGGGTAAGTAGTTAGTTACTTTCTTTAATTTCTTTAGTCTATTATGTTTAGTTACTTACTGCTATGATCATTGCTCTTTAAAACATCTTAGACTAAAATTAAATCATCTTACACCGTATCATATCATTCCGCATCATCTTATTGGTATCAGATCTGGAATTCCGCATCAAAGTCAAGTTTTTCTCTCCCCCCTAACTTAATTGATATTATCCTCAATGAAATAGGAAAGAAAATAAGAGGTAATTTAGGAAAGAATACACCTGGAGTGAATATGCTTTGGGAGTTGAAGAGGGCATTAAGAAGTAGCGAGTTCCTGTTCTGCCACCCAAGTTCCTGTAAATGCACTAAAAGAAAGAAAGATGAAATTGTTGGGTTGCCTCCCAACCAGCGCTAAGTCTAACATCTTTAGCTAAATGCTATGAGAGAGTGTTATTGATATTGAACTTGGATACATCCCTCCAAATTTTCAGAAGACAGGACCAATCAGGAGGCCTTGTCATCATGGTAGAAAAATGTTCGTAGAGTTTTTGGTGATGATTAACCCTGATCTATAGAGTGTACTAGGAAAGCATGCTAGACCAAGATTTAAAAACTTTATAGCAATTTGGTTTAAGATTAGGAAGGGATTGTGTATGTTAGGCCAAGAGTGGGGGTGGTAGCTTAAAAATTCTTGTAACTTTAGAAAGATCTACCCTAATCCATTCCTGGTGGCACTCTGTCCAAGTTAATTGTAGGTCTATCTCCATACATCATTTTAGAATGAAAGATAGATCTTGGCCTCGAAAGTAGTGCCAAATATAGTGATATCAGCTATAAAATCTTTAAGATCATTATCCCTCATTTAATAAACATCCCATCAAATAGCTTGTCATGCATCTTTAGAACACCAACTATTTGGTCTTCCTGGTTAGAAATCACTGGTAAGGTGTCAGTATGTGTGACAGGAAGTGGCTTTAATTCTAGATTTGGTGGTGATTCTAATGGAGGAGCTATTGGAGGGCTAGGTGTTGGCTCAACTTATTCCATCAAAAGTGGGTTGGTTTAAAATATGATGTATCGAATAGGTTATCCCTCTCTATGATATATTCATCTTCTTTAAAATTATCTTTCTCACACTGAGCCATATAGAGATCTAATAACTTATGGGGACAACTTGAAGGTATGGCTTCCCCTGTTATGTTATTCTCTCATAAAAAGGAGTTGATGATTTAGAGCACTTGGGAAGGGAACTATTGGTGAGTAGGATGATGATGAAAGTGGTTTGTCCCACCAGTTTGGTTTCTCTGTCTCAGTCGAATCATCTATATCGGTCTCTATGATGGTGCAGGGTTGTTCCATAACCAATTCATTCTCGAGAGTTATGGTTGATTATTCAGAAAGAATTAAAGGGTCATTAAAATCTTTAACTTGGTAGTGTCCCTCTAAATTACTCTCGGACTAACTAGGCAGTGTTCCTATCTTTTCTCTATTAATTTTAGCTAATAATTGGTTAGTCTAATTCATAAGCTCATCGATAGACTACTGCTGAAGCATAAGCTCATTAATAGATTGTTGGAATTGAGCAATTCTATCGACATCTGAGTTGATCGGTTGAAGAGGTGGGGTCTGACCAATTTTCTCGATTTGATCTATGGCTTGCAAAACCTTCTCTTGAAATGATAGACTATAATTAGGAGAAGGTTTATAATATGGATAGGGTTAATCGTAATGCGATCCATCTATGAATAAAAGTCTTTGTGGTACTGGGGTAACCACTGGATGTGGTTGCCATGACAAATCTGGTTAAGTCCCACAACCTTGGTTGTAAGCATTAAAGTTCAGGTTTTCTCATGGTCTATAGGCCATATGAGTTTGATCTTAATACACTTGGTCATACCTAGACTCAGGGAATTGGTATATGGTTGGGTATTCACTTACAAAGTGAGTTAGACTCGGATATGTGGAGCATGCCTATTATGTAGGAAAAAATGATGGAATGGAAGAGTGTCTAATAATTAGTAGATGGTTGAATTCGTAGGGTGTGGCACCAAAGATATGGGACAACTTATCCACTCTACAACTGAGATACATGTTCCTAGTATTACTCCAATTCATCGGATTGTTCTAATGATTTTAGAATATTTAATCAAAGGTTCTAGATCAGAGCAATCTTCTTCTAAGTTTTTTTTTTTTGATTTTTTTCTAAAAACACAACCGTGTCTATGGTCCCCGGCAATGGTGCCAAAATTTGATCGTTGTCATAGGTGGTCAAAAATAATTGACCAACTCAACTCTATAGCTAGGATGAATCGGGATCGTATCCTCATGGACCTCAGGGCTAAGTTATGATTTAAAAAAAAAATAATTATTGTTGTAGGAAAATAAAAGTAAGCAAGAAATAAACTACTCCTAAAGTGAAGCGAGTGAGATTGAGTTTTTCAGGAAAGGAAGAGTGATTGTGTGCCAAATTGTATTACTCTTATGACTGAAATGTAATTGACTTTAGGAATTTACCTATCTTTCCTTGGCATGCCCTGTACCTATGGCAGATCACGATGCATCTTTGGTAGGCACTAGGTATCTAACTCTTCTTTCCTCGGCACACCCCATATCTACAATAGGTCACGGCACGTCTCCGGAAAGCAAGAACTATCCCTAACCTCAATCTAATATTAAAGCATAATAAACGGTGAATAAAAGAGAATAAATAAATGCCAAAAGAAAAATATACTCTTTTATTACAGAACAAGATATACAAAAGACTGAGAACCAGCTTTTCCCTCCCGCACTTCAATACTAACTCATTTTAAGTCGATCCTCTCTTTTCCCCTGTGCATAGGCTCTAAGGGACTCGGGGAGTTGGAAGAGAGTGGAATAGAGAGAAGAAGAAAGATAGAAGAGGGTGGAGGAAGAAGAGAGATGGAAGAGAGAAGGGAGAGAAGTGGAATAGAAGTGGAATAGAAGAGGGATAAGAGAAAAATAAGAGGATAGCAGAGGGATAGAGGGAATAGAGGAGAAATAGAGGAAGAATAGAGGAGGAATAGAGAGGAATAGAGGAAGAATAGGGAGTGGAAGAAAAAGGGGAATAGAGAGAAATAGAGTAGAAGAAGAGGCTCTGGGCCTCGATTGAATTAATCTCTCCTCCCCGGACTCCCTTTTATAAGCAGTAATAATCTCCAACAACCCAACAAATTTTTGTTGACCCCATAAGTGATTTTGATGATAAACAAACATTAGAGCATGCACATATTTTACCGACAACTCTTCAAGTGGTTTACAAGTTTTTGTATGATGAATTCTTTGTTCAAACTTCAACTCCTACATTTATACTTCTAATTTTTGAGTTGTGTTGTAATCGAATTTTGTAAAGAAGAACCCAAAGAAAAAATTAAGAAAGATTATGTAAAGGGGTTATTTCTATGTGTGTTGTACTTTAAATTTATTTTGAGTTGGTTAACATTGAATATTTGAGAGTGTTGGTGAGAGTGTTCTCAAGTCTATTTGTAAAAATTCTGAAGAAGTCACTCGAGTCGACCCAACCTGAAGAAGAGCCGACTCTACCTTATGGCACGCAGCAATCCGAGCCGACTCAAATAGAACCGAGCCGACTCATCTAGAGTCCATTCCTAATGTTTTTTGAGAATATCCAAGTGAGTCGACCCCAACTAGATTGAGCCGACTCTGCTATAACAAATTTTGAAGTCCTGAGAAAGTGAGCCAACCCGATCTGCAACGAGCCACTCCTCCAGAGTGAAGTTTTCTGATTTTGAGAAGAAAAGTCGACCCAAGTAGAAACAAGCCGACTCTTCAAGTTCAATGATTTCAATGATGGAAGCTCGAGCCGACCCAAACTGCCAAGAGCCAACTTATCCAGAGTGAAGATTTTACACCCTAAGACAAAGAGCCAACCCTATTGAAGAAATGGCAACTCGACTTACTGACTCGAAGGATCCGAGCCGACTCGAAGTATCCAAGCCGACTCGAATATCATTTTCAAGTACACAACGGCTAGTTCTAGAATTCTTTTTTGAATGCAAAAAGGTGCTCCAACGGTCAAATATCACATCCTAATAGTCTACAATGACTAAAACTACCTTGGAATGATGAAAGACCATATATTTGAGGGATTTGAGCTTCCATGAATTAAGAGTAAGAAAGTTCCTCAAAGTTTAAGGCTTTATTGAAGATCTAACATACCAACAAGGAAGAGAGCACAAGAGCATTCTAGTCTATCTTCAAGTCTTCACCAACTCTTAACTGAAGCTTGAAGAACTTTAAAAAGAAGCTACTGAAGCCATTAAAGCGCATTGAAGTACATTCTAGTGGGGCTTGTCTCAAGCTGCATCGGCAACTATCCGACAACTAGAGTTTGTCATTTATTGTTGCATTTACTTTCAATTCATTCTTGAATTGTTGGGTTATTGGTGAGCCCATTTGAAAAACCAAATAGGTTCTTATTAAGCCTTAGCTAAAAATCAAGTTGGGTTCTTGGTGATCCTGTTAAAACCAAGTTGGGTTTCTTTGGTGATCCTATTTAAAACCAAAGGGTGTTGGGTTTTCTTTGGTGATCCCGGTAAAACCAAAGTGTAGAGGTTTTAGATTGTAAGCCTGTAAAATAATCCTACTGTATTCGGGTATGAATATAGTAAAAACCCAAAGTGGTATCTTGGGTACTGGACGTTGGAGCTGGGTTGCTCCGAACCACTATAATTTTTAGGTGTTTATGTTATGCTTCTTTGATCACATTTAGCTTCTGCAATTAATTACTCTGTCACAGCACCTAACACTCTAAAAGGGATTTTCAAGAGCACATTATCTGCTTAAGTTTTTTAAATTTCCAATTCACCTCCCTCTTGGGAAAGCCACCTGGGTAATAACTAGTATTAGAGCAGTGTCTCTAATTACGTTAGAGTAAAGATTGATGGCTCATCCCATGAGTACATCCTTGGCAGAAGGCCAATCAACTAATAGACCTCCATTCTTCACAAGCAAAAATTATTTTTATTGAAAAGCAAAAATGAAAATCTATATACAAGCTATTGATTTTCAATTATGGAAGGTCATTCTTAAAGGGCCACATGTTCCCGTGATCAAAATTGATGGCGTGGATGTCCCTAAACCTGAAGAGGAATGGGATGAACATAACATGAAGTTAGGGGAATTAAATGCCAAAGCTATGAATCTGCTATACTGTGCTTTGGATTCCAACGAGTTTAATCCAATTTCTACTTGCTATTCGGCAAAGGAAATTTGGGATAAACTTGAGGTGACCCATGAAGGAACTTCCTAAGTGAAGACTTCAAAAACTAATCTTTTAGTACACAATTATGAATTGTTCAAAATGGAACCTAATGAAAATATCTCTACCATATACACTAGATTTACAGATATTATTAATGGTTTGAAAAGTTTTGACAGGGTTTACTCAAATGCTGATCTAGTACAGAAGATATTAAGATCACTTCTGGATAAATGGGACCCTAAAGTTACTGCCATCCAGGAAGCTAAAGATCTAAATACTCTATCTATGGATGAATTAATGGGTTCTCTCATCACACACGAATTGGCCATGTAGCACAGAACTGATGATGATCAGAAGAAGAAGAAAACTATTGCATTCAAGGCTACATTAGAATCTAGGAATGATGAAGAAATAAAAGATGATTCTACCTCCTCCAAAAATGATCTAGAAGATGAAGATATAGCAATGGTAGTGAGGAGATTCAGAAAGTTTATGAGAAAAAAGAAAGGAAGATTTAATAGAAAATTTCATAAACAAGGAGAGCATTCCAAAGAAAAGGATAAGGACAAAGACAAAGAAAAGGAACAAGTCCCCACCTGCTATGAATGTAAGAAACGAAGGCACATTCATCCAGATTGTCCACTATTGAAGAAATTCTTCAAGAAGAAGAAAAAGAAAGTGATGGTTGCCACATGGAGCGACAGTGAAGAATCCACCTCAACTGAAGAGGAAAAGACCACAAAAATAGTTAATTTTATCTAATGGGTCTTGAGGATGATGTAACATCCCCAAATGCTCAAATTGAATTTATATTTGATGAGTTAAATTCTGCATTCCATGATCTTTAAAAAATATTAATGATTCTTTACTCAAAGAAAAAGAGGAGATTTCAGAAAAGAATATTTTGTTACAAAAAGAACTTAATGTCCTTTCTGAAAATTGTAAAGCATTGAAAACTGAGAATAGTGCTTATATTGACAAAAACAAAGCTTTGTTGAATGAAAATAATGAGTTAAATAAGGAGGTTGAAAAACTCAAGCCACTTGTTAAGAAACTTACATTATCTTCTAACAAGCTTGAGCTAATTCTTAAAGAATAAAAGAGTTCTGGTAACAAAGCTGGAATTGGTTTTAATTTTTCAAATTCTAATAATGTTTCAGCGACTATGTTTGTGAAACAAAAAGCTTTTGTTCCGAAGTTTACATCTCAAAAGGCTTTTGTGACAAATGGTTCTAATCCCATTTCGAAAGCTACATTGTATATTCCTAAAAATTTAAATACAAAATATGTTATTTCTGCATCTCATGCATCTAGAATTTCAAAACATAAATCTTTTTAGAATTCCAAAATCAAATGTTTTGCTTGTAAAGAGCTAGGACATAAGCTTTTGAATGCAATATTATTAAAAATGTCCAAAATAAATCAAGAAAGATTTGGGTTCCCAAAGGAACCACCTCAGCTAACCTGCAAGAACCCAAGTTAGCTTGGGTACCTAAAAGAACTCCTTGATTATCTTACAGGAATATCTTGTAGCCTAGAATTTAAAGAAAAGATGGTATCTCGATAGTGGCTGTTCAAGGCATATGATGGGTGACAAGGATCAGTTCATCACCCTAGAAATGAAAGAAGGAGATATGGTTACTTTTGGAGATAATGGCAAAGAAAAAATAATCGGAATCAATAAGATCAAGATAACCCCCTATACTTTCATTGAAAATGTATTACTAGTAAATAAATTGAAGCATAATTTATTAAGTATTAGTCAATTAGGTGATAAAGGCTTCAAGGTTATCTTTGAATCATCTATGTGTATTGTAACAAACTCTCTTGATTCTAGTAGCAAATTTGTTGGACATAGACTTGAAAATATTTATGTGGTTGATCTTAATGATCTCACCATGTCATGTAGTTCAAGTCTAGTTGCAATGAATACTAAGACCAAGGAGTCTTGTTTACTTTGGCATAGATGATTAGGTCATGCTAGCATGCATACTATTGCCAGGTTAATTTTCAAAAATTTAGTTAGAGGCATGCCTAAGTTTAAAGTAGATTTTGATTATATCTGTGATGCATGCCAAATGGATAAACAAACTAAGGAGAGCTTTAAACATAAAAATATGATTTCAACTACTAGACCTCTAGAGCTACTTCACATAGACTTATTTGGACCAACTAGGACCACAAGCCTAGGAGGTATGAAATATGTCCTTGTAATTGTAGATGATTTCTCTAGATTTATATGGATTTTATTTATTACTCACAAAGATGAAACCTTTAAAGTATTTCAAAAATTTCACAGAAAGGTTTCAAATCTGAAAAATTGTTCAATAATTTCAATTATGAGTGATCACGGCACCGAATTTGAAAATCAGTTTTTTTATGATTATTGCACTGAAAATGGCATTGATCACAACTTCTCCACTCCTAAGACACCATGACAAAATGGTGTCGTAGAGAGGAAAAATATAACTTTGGAAGAGATGGCCCGAACAATATTATGCGAAGGTAATCTTCCAAGATACTTTTGGATAGAAGCGATGAACACTGCTTGTTATATTTTAAACCGCATTTTAATCCGTCCTATTTTAAAGAAAACCCTTTATGAGCTTTAGAATGAAAAGAAATCCAATATCAATTATTTTCATGTATTTGGATGCAAATTCTTTGTGCTTAATAATGGTAAAGATAATCTAGGAAAATTTGATGCTAAATCTGATGAAGCAATTTTCCTTGGTTATTCATTACATAGCAAAGCATATAGAGTATTTAACAAAAGGACTCTTACCGTAGAAGAGTCAATGCATGTTATTTTTGATGAAATTAACTATTCACCTTCTAAGAAAGAAGAGTGCATAGACAACGATGCAGGTACAATTCAAAAAGGGATGGAAGACATGAACATACAAGAAAAACTAATAGAAGAAGGAAAAGAAATGGTAAGTAAGGATCATGCAGATCTACCAACAGAATGGAGGTACGCAACTTCTCATCCTAAAGAATAAATTATTGGTGATCCTTCACAAGGTATTAGGACTAGGTCATCACATAGAACTGTACATGATTACCTAGCTTTTGTATCACAAATAGAACCTCATACCTTAGAAGAAGCTGAAAATGATACAAACTGGATGATGGCCATGCATAAAGAATTAAACCAGTTTGAAAGGAATAATGTTTGGACACTTGTTAGTAGACCTCTAGACCATCCCATCATAGGAACCAAATGGGTCTATAGGAACAAATTAGATGAGAATGGTAAGGTTATGAGAAATAAAGCAAGGTTTGTAGCTAAAGGGTACAATCAAGAAGAGGGCATTGATTTTGATAAAACTTACGCTCTCGTAGCAAGACTTGAGGCCATTAGATTACTTCTTGCATTTGCTTGCTACATAAATTTTAAACTTTTTCAAATGGATGTAAAAAGTGATTTTCTAAATGAATTTATTTCTAAACAAGTTTTTGTAGAACAGCCACTGGGTTTTGAAGATCATGTTTTTCCGAACCATGTGTTTAAACTAAATAAAGCCTTATATGATTTGAAATAAGCACCTAGAGCATGGTATGATAGACTTAGCACTTTATTGATTGAAAATGATTTCTCAAGAGAAAATATCGATAAAACCCTTTTCATCAAAAAAAAATAATGATATATTAGTTGTACAGATTTATGTCGATGATATTATATTTGGTGAAACTAATGAAGATTTTTGTGAAGAATTTGCTAAGCTAATGCAAGGAGAATTTGAAATGAGCCTAATGGATGAACTTAACTACTTCCTTGGACTTCAAGTGAAATAGACAAAGGAAGGAATCTTCATTAACCAAGCTAAGTACACCAAAGAAATAATCAAAAAGTTTGGAATAGAGACAAGCAAACAAATGAGCACACCCATGAGCCCATCTTGCAGATTGGACAAAGATGAAAATAGATTTAATGTTGACCAAAAGCTCTATAGAAGTATGATCGGATCCTTATTATACTTGATTGCAAGTAGACCAGATATCTTGTATAGTGTATGTGTATGTGCTAGATTTCAATGTAATCCTAAAGAAATACATATACTTGCTGTTAAAAGAATATTCAGATATTTGAAAGGTACAAGCAATCTAGGACTTTGGTTTTCAAAACAGTCTTCATTGAATTTAATTGGATTTTGGATGCTGATTATGCTGGTTGTAAAATTGATAGAAAGTGCACTAGTGGTACATGCCAATTTCTAGGGTTGAATTTAATCTCATGGCACTGTAAGAAACAAAACTCGGTAGCACTTTTTACTACTGAGGCAGAGTATGTTGCTGTAGGGAGTTGTTGCGCACAAGTGTTATGGATTAAACAACAACTAGAAGATTTTGGTATTACACAGTCTAAAATTCCAATCAAGTATAATAACACAAGTGCTATAAATTTGACCAAAAATCCTATTCAGCATTCTAGAACTAAGCATATAGAGATTAGACACCATTTTATTAAAGATCATATTTTAAATGATGACATTGAATTAGAATTTATCCCAACTGAAAACCAATTAGCTGACATTTTCACTAAGCCACTGAATCATGATAGATCTGAATTACTTAGAGGAGAATTAGGTCTTTGTGATCCCTTCCAGATTTATTTAACCTAATTTCCTTCAAAATAAAGGAAAAACTATCTAGAAAACCTCCTACAACTTCTCAAGTATTTTGAACAACTTTTCTTGAAATCTCATTGGATCAAACTCAATTTTTGAATCATTTCATCTTTTATGGAAAGTTTCTGTTCGAGTCGACTTGAGCAATTTTGCTCTGGTCGAGTTGGCTCAAATATCTGATTTTTTTGATTGTTCTGAGTTCGCTCCGGTCGAGCTGACTCAGCTGATTTTAGGGCTGGGCGAGCCTACTCGAATGTCGAGAAATAGCTTTTTTAATAGAATCGAGTATTCCTCTTTCATTTCACTCATTCTACTCCACTTGGAACGTCCACCAAAACTTCAAAAACCATTCCTTAAAACTTTAACTTCCAAATTCCCACAAATTTTGCTGCAATGGCTCCACGAAGATCTGCACGAAAGATTTCTCAAGCAGCTAAATCAAACACACCCAGTAAAGATCTGAAGAAAAAGGGAGAAAAGAGAAAAAGGTACTCTCCTGAACAAAAGGAAGAAGAAACTCCCTCTCCAACTAAGAAATCCACTTCAATGGCTAATAGGCTTGTTACATGCGGTAGAAGGATCGATTTCTCCTTCCTGGAAGAACTGGAAATGAAGATTGAAAGTTGGATAGACAACCAAGGTTGGAAGTTTTTCTGCTTACTGAATATTCTGACCTACCCTACCTTGGTAAGAATCTTCTTTGAAAACCTAGTTCTTGAAGAATACCATTTGGAATCGATTGTCAAGGGAGTTAAAGTCATTGTGGATGAAGAAAAACTAAGCAATCTGCTTCAAATACCGACGACAGTGCCACCAAGCTTTCCCTAAATGACAAAGAACACACACTGAAGCTCATTTTGGAAAGAGAAGATGTAAGTTCTATCCAACATGTTCAAGCCAACATGCTATCAAAAGAAATGTGACTACTCCACAATATGATTAGTAGAATGTTTCTTCCCAGAACTGGTCGTTTTGACTAGGTAAGTGAAAAGGATATGATTTTTATGGGACTTCTCATTGAAGAAGAACCTCTCAATCTTCCTTACATCATGATGATTCAAATGAGAGAGGCAGCAAGAAAACTTAAAGCATGCTTGCCCTACGTTATGGTATTCACCTTACTGTTTGAAGATGCTAGAATTGACCTAACGATGAGATAGGCAAGCCTCTTCATCATTCAGACACTTATTCATTCAACTCTCTTAGAAGAATGGGATATCAACCGCAAGAGGGAGTCTAGATAAAGAAAATATCTGGTCAAATAGCTACCACATCCTCCGATGATGATATGGATGAACCTACTGCTAATAAAGCTAATGAATTTGGAAACAAGGATGAAGACAAATCTGAACATGCAATGATAATTCCATCTAAACTCAAGGGATTAATATTTCAGAAGATGGAAACAATTTCTGATTCACTGACAAGTCATATAAATCCTACACTTAATAAAGTATGAAATTTAGTTAATGCCAACTTGCAGAAAATGAGATCAGAATAGATGCTTCACAAGGAAAAGATGGAAAAAGAGATGGACAATTTTAAAGAGGAAATAAGAAGTATCCTACTGCGATCTCAAAAAGAAACATTCACTGCTGAGGATACTTCTTCACAGATCAACAAAGAGTCACTTAAAACTTCTGCTCAACCATCTCCTGCACCTTCAAAGATTCCTTCACCTGATCCACCTTCATTCAAACCTGAATCTGCTGTGACCAAAAAGAAATCAAAAACCAAGAAGACTAAGACATCTATAGCTCCAGTTAGAACCAGGTTTAGGGACTTAAGGTTCAAACCTCTGAAAACTAAAACCTCTGATAAGGTTATAGATGTTGCCTCTTCTTCTAGTGAAGAAGAAGAATATGTTGATTAGTTAATCTTTTGGTTGTATTAATCACATCTTTGTACTTCTGACTTTTTACAGTATGTAAGCTTTACTTCTTATCTTTTACAATTAAGGAACTTTATGAATAGAAAGAAATCTTTCTGAATGAATGTACTTTCTTTCATATTTTATACTTTGTATGGAAAATTCCTCAATGAAATGAAAGTTCTTTTGGTAATTTTCATTATTATCATGAATTATCCTTTTAATTATGCACTATTTTCAATATAACTGTGATGAATTTTAATTAGAATTTCTAAATGAAATTGAGAAAGTGAAATTATGTCAAACAAATATTGGTATCAATATATCTCTAATAAATACTTTCTCAATCTATTTCAAAACCTGAGCTCGATTATGAATTCCTTTTTGATTATTTGACAAAAAGGGGGATAATGGTATCAATATCAATAATATTAAGTTGTCATGGTATTTTGAGAAAATTTTGAGCTTCCTTGCAATTATTCTTAAAGTGCATGAAAAGAATGAAAAAGGGGGAGCACAAAAGTGATTGCATTTAAATGAACCTAACTGTTTCATTATTTTTAAACCTATAGAAAGGGGGAGATTTTTATTAAAAGATGGCTTTAGCTCTGAACCTTTCTTTTGCTCTGATTGTTCTAAATTTTTTCTCCTAAAATTGGCCTAAATTCCTTCAACTTTTTAAAAAACTCTGATACTCTATGTTTGTGCTAATTCTGATACTGAAGCATGCAAAGTTTAATACTTTGATATACATAAAAGCACTAACATCAATACTACACAATTTCATCACTAGAGCTTTGATACTTATTTACAAATATAATTGGCTCTAAAACATATGAATACTTACTTTCAAAAACCTTTATATATGTAAGTGTAAAGAATTTTTCATGTCTAGTATTTTATCATCATCAAAAAGGGGGAGATTATTGACCCCATAAGTGATTTTGATGATAACCAAACAATGGAGCATGCACATATTTTACTGACAACTCTTCAAGTGGTTTACAAGTTTTTGTAGGATGAATTCTTTGTTCAAACTTCAAATCCTACATTTATACTTTTTGTTTTGAGTTGTGTTGTAATCAGATTTTGTAAAGAAGAACCCCAAGAAAAAATTAAGAAAGATCATGTAAAGGGGTTACTTCTATGTGTGTTGTGCTTTAAATTTATTTTGAGTTGGTTAACATTGAATATTTGAGAGTGTTGGTGAGAGTGTTCTTGAATCTATTTCTAAAAATTCTGAAGAAGTCACTCGAGTCGACCCAACCTAGAGAAGAGCCAACTCTACCTTATGGCACGTACTAAGGATTCTGGCATGAAGCAATCCGAGCTGACTCAAATAGAACCGAGTTGACTCGTCCAGAGTCCATTCCTAATGTTTTATGAGAACAGCCAAGCGAGTCAACCCTAACTAGATTGAGCCGACTCTGCTAGAACAAATTTTGAAGACCTAAGAAAGTAAGCCGACCCGATCTACAATGAGCCGACTCCTCTAGAGTGAAGTTTTCTGATTCTGAGAAGAAGAGTCGACCCAAGTAGAAGTGAGCTGACTCCTCGAGTTCAATGAATTCAACGATGAAAGTTCAAGCCAACCCGAACTGTTAAGAGCCGGGTCATCCAGAGTGAAGATTTTACACCATGAGACCAAGAGCCAACCCTACTGAAGAAATGGCGACTCGACCTACTGACTCGAAGGGTCCGAGCCAACTTGAAGTATCCGAACCAACTCGAATATTATTTCTAGGTACATAATGGCTAGTTTCAGAATTTTTTTTTGAATGCAAAAAGGTGCTCCAATGATCAAATGTCACATCCCAATGGTCTACAACGACTAAAACTGCCTTGGAATGATAAAAGATCATATATTTGAGGGATTTGAACTTCCTTGAAGTAAGAGTAAGAAAGTTCTTCAAAGTTTAAGGCTTTATTGAAGATCTAACCTACCAACAAGAAAGAGAGCACTAAGAGCATTCAAGTCGGTCTTCAAGTCTTCACCAACTCTCATCTGAAGCTTAAAGCACTTTGAAAAGAAGCTACTAAAGCCATTAAAGTGCATTAAAGTACATTCTAGTGGTGCTTCTCTCAAGCTGCATCGGCAATTATCTGATAACTAGAGTTTGTCATTTATTGTTGCATTTACTTTCAATATATTCTTGAATTGTTGGGTTATTGGTGAGCCCGTTTGGAAAACCAAATAGGTTCTTGGTGAGCCTTAGCTAAAAACCAAGTTGGGTTCTTGGTGATCCTGTTAAAACCAAGTTGGGTTTCTTTGGTGATCCTGTTTAAAACCAAAGGGTGTTGGGTTTTCTTTGGTGATCCTGGTAAAACCAAAGTGTAGAGGTTTTGGATTGTGAGCCTGTAAAACAATCCTACTGTATTCAGATGTGAATATAGTAGAAATCCCAAGTGGTATCTTGGATAGTAGACGTAAGAGCTGGGTTGCTTCAAACCACTATAACTTTTGGGTGTTTGTGTTATGCTTCTTTGATCGCATTTAGTTTCTGCAATTAATTACTCTGTCATAGCACCTAACACTTTAAAAGGGATTTTCAAGAGCACATTATTTGCTTAAATTTTTTAAATTCCCAATTCACCCCCCTCTTGGGAAAGCCACCTGGGCAACAATTTTAGATCTTGATATGACTACATCTTGTTCTACCAATTCTTGATCCAACTGCATCTTGTTCTACCAACAACCAAACTAATTTCAGTTCCCAATCCAACAACCAAACTAATTTTAGTTCCTGATCCAACTGAGCTCATCGAATTCCATTGAGTTCCAACGGTCTCCACCAACGGTGCAGCATGGTGTGGCCTAGCAGCATGGTGTGGCCGGTGATGGGCAGCACGGCATGGCTAGCGATGGATGGTGTGGCATGGCCGAATAGGGAAGAGGAAGGGATTGCTATGACCGACGACTGAGGTTTGATCTTGGATGAATGGTAGTTGAAAATTGATTGTAGATGGCTTTTCCGGCCATGGGCTCTTCCTCGGCTGTGAGGGGAACGGTGCCGGCAACTTTTTCAGCCAAGAAACTTGTGGAATAGTAGTGAGAAAGGAAGGAGGCCATCAGCTTTTTTAGCCATTTTTTCGACCGTTAGAGGCTTCTCCGGCCAGCAAGGGTGGCGTCGGAGGCTTGGCCGGCGACAGGGATGAAGCTCCAGAAGTTTTGGCCCAAAATAAGCCTCGCGATCCACGACTCTATTTCGTGGACCGCCGCCATGGCTGCCCATGGACCACATGCTAATTCATAGATCGAGCAGCTGATCCATGTTGGACAGCTAGTCCAAAATTCATGCTATTCCTGCTTAATCATGGATCGGCCACTCCAAAATTCATGCTATTCTGGCTTAATTCTTTGGAATTTATTTTTGAGCTCGTTTTAAGTCTGATTTGAGTACCGTTTGCACCGTTGGACTTCTAAAATTGAGCTCTTCATGTTGGTACTCTCCTTTTGCAAATGATATATAAAAGTACTAATTTTAAAGAAATAAAGATAATTTAATTATTAAATTAATACTTTTATATATGTGTATAATGTAGTTATCACCTTCCATGGATGAACTCCTCATTATCATCTTGATGGAGCAGTAGAGTAGAAGCCAAGGCAGAGAGGTCTCTGGATTGAAAGGAGGCAGAAGTGGATGGGAAGTGGAAAGGGAAGGGGAAATGGAAGGAGGATATTAGAAAGAAGGATCGAATACTCCCCCTTGCAGGTTGCAATGCTTCTTTTAAAGGTAAAGGAAAGTGCATATAGACTTCATTGGTTTCCATCGCAATCTACCCCAACAATCTTTGATTTATCTACTCAACCATCATTGCATCCCACATTTGTTATGATACCTTATCCAGCACTATTCCATCGAACCATTTTTTCAAAATCAAACTCTATCTTATCCTTCTTCTATTTTAATGAACAACCTAGAAGTTCATGAAAATTCTGTTGACTAGTTTCTTGCTCTGACCATTCCTTTCCCGACATCACTGGTTTGCTCTAACACTGGTCCAGCTCTTGATAACCTAGTGGTGACATCTTTGACCAGCAACAAGAAGGAAGGGTGGTGCATTGCAGCGACGGAGATGATGGGAGACCAGACTAGTAGAGGATGATGGGTTGAGAAGGTGGGGGATCAGAGGAAGGCCGGTGATGAGTGGTTGATAGTGACTCAGGTGTGCATAGTAGCGATAATGGTATAGGTGGTGGCTGCATAGCGGAGGAAGATCGGTGGTCGATGGCTGATGGCGGTGTTCAAAAGCTGGTGGCTTGGGTGGAGATCTCAATAGACGATAGGGGAAGGACAGTGACAATCATGGAGTCTTGGGTGGTGCAATGGATCAACATGAGAGTCGGTAGACATGGCAGAGAATATGATGCAATGGTGAGCATCAATGGTTTGGGACAGAGGAGGAAGCAGTGCGGCATCTTGAATGGTGGTCAGTGAAAGAATGGCTGGTGAAGAAGAAGATGGAAGACGAGTGGCTTTCGGTAGTGGTGGGAAGGTTCTCTAGATAGAGAGGGAGGAGAAGGTGGCAACGATTTGAGACAAAGGAAGAAAACCAACAATGATAGTTAGATCTTGGCATTGGAGGACATGCATGGTGGTTCTAGTGACTTCTCTAAGCTTAGGAGGTGGCATAGATGTCTTGGGCGATGGCAGGATGGCATTTTCGGCATTCCCATGGCCGAAATCCATCGATGGTCCATGGTTTTGAGCCATGGACCGACATCCATGGCCACTTATGGACCAGACTTTGTTTTGTAGACCAAGCTACTAGTCCATGGTGGACCAGTTGCTTTAAAATTTATGCAATCTTGTATTAATTCTTTGAAATTCAATTTTAAGCTCGTTTTAACTCTGATTTGAGTATCATTTATGCCATTGAACTCCAAAAATCAAACTCTTTCTATTCATGAACTCCTTTTCTACAAAGCACTACATAAAAGTATCAATTTTAAATAAATAAAGTTGAATTAGTTATTAAATTAATATGCATTTAATATAATTATCAAAGGAGTGAGAAAGGAGCCGAAGAAGAAGCAAAGGAGGGAGACATTACAAAATCTATGGGAGAAGGGGATCTTAGTGTGTATGAGTTTGACTTCATAGGAAATGGTACATGGTTGAGTAGAGTCATGGAGGTCAAAGAACTTCAGAGAAATGGGAAGTGTATGGGATGGCATGCAAGAACCTCACTAAGATGGTGAGCTATGAAAGACTCAATTCAGGGAGCTCTGGGTGCACTTGGAGGTGAGAGCAAGAAGAGGGTTCTTTTTTTGGATAGGAGGAATTCTTAGGAAGAGTGGGCTCTCTGCTCCATCAACATTATATCCCCTTATTCTTCTCCTTGTGTCCTGTCCATGGCCTTCAAGCTTCGAACTTTTTTGACTTCGAACTTACTTGGAGAGTCCTGGGAACCAATTTATAGGCATGTATCTGACACCTAAGGAAAGAAAATGATAGCTAGTATATTCTAGCTATTGCAAGCATGCCCAGAGTCGAAGATCATGCTGTGGTATGTGAGGCAAAGAGTGGTGACCAGCAGGGCATGTCCTTGCGGTGGAGCATCTCTCGGGTGGCAAACATTAATGGCCACTGCACCTATAGAATGCATGGCTAGAAAAATAAGGTAGGCCTAGTGGAAGTCAAGGGGCACATGAGGAGTTGGTGGGCATGCATCTCTATGCCCAGGTGGTGAGGTTTTGGGAGGCAGTCCCATGGCTTGAGCTGGCTGGCACATGTCTAGAATGGGCGGAGCTTGGGTGTCATGTTGGACATTCGGACCAAGATGTTTCAGATGCCCCCCACTTCCAAACCCAAGTGGTTTGGCTTCCAAGGTCTTGGGCGAAGGAAGTAGAGACTCCATTGGTTCAGTAGGGCTAGGGGCCCACCATGCTAAGGTGAAGCTGGCATGGCCGGTGCTATACGAGGCTCATGGCGGGTGCTACACTAGGCGAGGCAACTCACGGTGAGGCAAGCGAGGCAGCGCCAACTCATGGTGAGGCAAATGAAGCTGCACTCATCAAAATCCATGCCAAGGATGGGCCCATCTTCTTAGGAGGTGATGTTATCCGAAGTGATGGTAGTTTTTGAAAATCACCATGGCAATTTAGGCTTTTAGGAGGTTACAATGTGCCTCCCAGGATGGTTCCTTAAATACCAAATCGATGCACAGCACATCGATCGGCTAGGCTGAAACCAACGCCCTGTCGAGAATTCAAGTTTCAAATCTAGCCAGATCTGAAAAATTAAACCCTCAAGAGTAGCCTTGTTCCCGATCAAGAACAAATGTCCTTATCAACAAAGCAATCATGGAAGCATATCACCAGGTTGTGGATGACCATCTACCAGCAATCTCTATTGAAGATCATGGTAGGATACAGGTCTATGAAGATCAAGAACACCAAGAATGAGAGAAGAGAGAGGAAGAAAAGAAACAGAGGAATTTTCTCAGGAGAAAGGGATTTTCTTTTCTTTCCGCTTCAAGAAGTTCGTTATACCTTCTTTGTTTCTTCACCACTATCCTCTTATAAGAATACTATATATATATACCTCGGTCACACGTGGCCAAGATCCCAAAACTCCCCCAGCTGTTACCATTCAAAATAGTTCACCCGATATCCGAGCCGACTCTATACATTAGAGTCGACTTGGCCCTGGAACCGAGTCGACTCTAATCCTCAGAGTCAGCTCTTCTAGACCACAGGATTGATAGACTGGGCAACGAAGCTGACTCGAACTCATCTGAGCCGACTCATCTAGTCTACAGGTTTCCTGACTGTGCAATCGAGTTGACTCGTCCAGTTCACAATCATCTGTTCTGAGATATGCCAACCTACAGAGCCGACTCTTACCCCAGAAGAGCCGACTCTAAGACCTAGACTAACCAAAACTGAACCTAAACACCTAGGACTCATACCAGACTCGACCCTAGCCCTAGATATATCATGGAAAACCATGATATACCAGATCAATACATGTACCTTGACCCAACTAGCCATGAATGCACCACCCGAGACTCAACAATCTCCACCTTGGTGCTTCAAGGCTATATATGCCAGACTCCTCAAACCCATTAACCACATACAAGAGTAGAAGCTATCCCTTAGTAGAGCCTTCGTAAGTGCATCAGCCTGATTTTTCGTTGTATGAACCTTCACCAACATCACTTCTCCTTCCTCCACCAGCTCTCTGATTCTGTGGTATCTCACATCTATATGCTTGGTCCTAGCATGATAGACTAGGTTCTGTGTCAAGTGTATGGAACTCTAACTATCACTGTGCAGGACCACCATACACTGTTTCACCCCCATTCTAGACACTAGCCTTCTCAGCCATAGTGCTTCCTTTACAGCCTCTGTAATCCGTATATACTCTACTTCTGTTGTAAACAAAGTAGTAATACGTTGAAGGGTTGACCTCCAAGAAACTGGTCCACCATATATGCAAAAGAGATATCCTGTTATAGACCTCCTTGTATCAAGATCATCTGCATAGCTTGCATCAAAAAACCCTTCCAAAGGACCTAAATCCTTATATGATTCTATGGAGTTCCATCCATATCCTTTTGGCTGCCCACGAAACACCAGTCCATGTTTTTGAGTTCCTTGTACATATCTCAAAATCCACTTTAAAGCCTTCCAGTGTTCCTTCCCAAGATTAGCCATGTATCTGCTCACCTAGCTTACAGCATATGCTATATCCGGCCTGCAACAAACCATAGCATACATCAAACTGCCCACTGCATTGACATATGGAACTCTTTCCATGTATTCTCTCTCCTCCTCTGACTGGGGGCACTATTTTTTTGAGAGAAAAATATGTCCTGATAATGGTGTTTCCACAGATTTGGCCCTTTCCATCCCAAACCTCTCGAGTATCCTTTTAATGTACCCACCTTGTGATAAATGGAGTATTCCTTTGCATCTATCCCTACAAATCTCCATTCCAAGGATTTTTTGAGCTGATCCTAAGTCTTTCATCTCAAATTCCTGAGATAATGCTTTCTTCAGCCCTTTCATAGCGTCATACTTCTGCTGGCTATTAACATATCATCCACATATAGAAGTAAATATAGAGCATCCATAGTATCCACATCCTTCACATAAACACAATGGTCATGTTCACATCTAAGAAACCCAAGGCTCATGATAAATGTATCAAATCTGTGATACCACTGACGAGGTGATTATTTCAACCCATACAATGACCTCTAAAGTAGACATACCTTGTTTTCCTATCCAATCTCAATGAAGCCATCAGGCTGCTTCATATTGATTTTCTCTTCTAGTATTCTATGTAGAAAGGCTGTCTTTACATCCATCTGCTCCAATTCCAAATTATGTTTTGCTACCAAAGACAATAACACCCGAATTGAAGTATGGTGTACCACAAGAGAAAACACTTCTATGTAGTCAACTCCTTCCCTCTGTGATTATCTCTTTGCTATAAATCTTGATTTGTATCTCACTCTACCTTGCTCTGAAGGTAATGATTTTCTAGTGAACATCCATTTGGAGCCAATAGCATGAGCATCTCTAGGTAGATCCACCAGCTGCCATGTCTGATTCCTTCTGAGAGATTCCATCTCTTCCATCATGCCTTGCATCCATGACTCTTTATCAGGACTTTTCATGGCTTCTACAAAACTTTCTGGATCTCCATTCACAGATATAAGAGCATATGAAATTGCTTCATCCATGCCATATCTTACCATTTTCTGGATTATACGTTGAGGCTTATGCAATGCCACTCCCCTTGCACTGTCCTAAAGTCTACTGTTTGTGGCTCCTCCTGCACCTCCATTTGAATAGCTGATTATTCTTGCCTCTCCTTCACTCTTGGAGAATCTTTCCTGTCCAACTCCACCTCAACTGAAACTCCATTTCCAGTTGATGTTGAAGGCCTATCCTCCACCTGTGATGAGCTCTCACTGCTGTTCATCTTATTGATTGCATTTTCAGTTGCAGTTCCCGGTTTCACCAAGATGCTCCTCTCATCAAAGATGACATCCCTATTGATCACTGCCTTTTGAGACTGTGGATCCTATAGTAGGTAACCTTTGACTCCTTGTGGATACCCAATAAAGATCATCTTTTTCGACTTAGGATCTAGCTTGCTTCTTTCAGTTGCCTCCACATGTATATAAGCCGGGCAACCAAAAACTTTCAGGTGGCCAAGCTCCACCTTCTTCCCACTCCAAGCTTCTTCTAGAAGTCCTCCATCCAACTTGAAGTGAGGGGACCTATTTATAAGAAAACATGCCAGAGTAATAGCATCACCCCAAAAAGTTTTCGGCAGTGATGAATGCAGCCTCATACTCCTTGCCCTCTCCAATAGTATCCGATTCATCCTTTTTGCAACACCATTCTGCTGTGGGGTCATCCTTACTGTGTAATGGCGTTTGATAGGTAACTCCTAAACTATGTACTAGAGTACTTCCCACCATTATCAGTCCGAAGGCACTTTACATGTCTTCCTGTCTCCTTCTCTACCTCAGCCATCCAAGCTTTAAACTGAGAAAATACATCTGATTTTTTCCTTATCAGATACACCCATAATTTCCTAGAGAAGTCATCAATAAAGGTAACAAAATACCTTGCTCCACTTTTGGATAACAGAGGTGCTGGTCCCCACACATCCGAGTGCACCAAATCCAGCACTCCTTCACTTGGCTTGGTACAAATAACAAATTTCACTCTATGTTGTTTACCAAAGATACATGGCTCACACAGGTCATTACCATCCTTTTTCAAAGCTAGGATGATCCCTCTTCTGCTTAACTCCATGAGCCCTCGGTCACTCATATGACCCATCCGATAGTGCTATAGTTTATATTTCAACTATTCCTCTTGTGCAGCTGCAAGCACTTCAGCACTATCGCTCACCACTGAGCCTTTCATCTTGTATAGATTATTGCTCAGTCTTCTTCCTCTCATTACCACCAAAGCTTCCTTGGTAATCCTCAAACATCCACTACCAGATTGGTAACTAAAAGCATATCCCTGCTTTTCCAAGTAGCCCAAAGAAATCAAATTTTTTTTCAATTCTGGTACAATTTGATATTTGATAGAGTCCTTATCACTCCATCATACATCCTCACCCTAATAGTGCCTACTCCAGCTACCACACAAGGGTGATTATCACCAAGGCTTACACTACCTTCATTTAACCTGTCATAGGTGTAAAACTAATCCCGATATGAGGTATAATGGTATGAGCATGCAGAATCCAAAATCCAGGTATTCTTCCAATCCACTGATCCATCCGATACAATCAGTACTTCTCCTCCATTACTTTTCAAAGCATTAGCACCATTAATGTTGGCTCTCCCCTTTTCTATCTTCCAAAGAGGATAATTCTTCTTGATATACCCAAGCTAATGATACTTGTAGCATTTCACACTCTTGTGGTTCCGAGATTGAGATCAACTCTTGGACTTTCCCCTAGCTCTTTCCTTGAGTCTTCCCTGCCTCTCATAGCAAGAATCTCTGAGTTAGGATTACCTTTGTAGATCTTTTTTCTTTGCTTATTAGATCTGAGCACACCAACAACCTCTTCATAGTTCAGGTTTTCCTTCCCATAAACCAAGGTTGTTATGAGACCATCATATGATCTAGGGAGTGAACACAGCAGCAACAATGCCTGATCTTCCTCGTCTATCTTCACATCCAGACTCATCACCTCAGAACATACCTAATTGAACCTCTGAATGTGAGCTACTAGGTCTCCACCTTTAGGCATCCTCAAGCTATTCAGTTGCATCTTCAGCCATAGCTTGTTCATCATGTTCTTTTCCATGTATGTGTTCTCTAGTCTTCTCCAAAGACTGTTTGCGGTAGTCTTTGAACACACCTCAGGTAAAACCTGATCAACCAAACACATCCTGATGGTGCTGAAAGCAATCTCTTCTAACTCTTCCCATTCTTCAACACTAATCTTTTCCATCTTTCTTTAACCAATACCTTGTAGATTCTTTATTGAACTAGAAAATCTTTAACTCTTTGTTGCCACAAGGTGAAGTTTCCCTTGCCACCATACTTTTCAAAATCTACTTTGAACCCACTTGATGCCATTACCACAATCAAGAATTTAAGAGATCTGAGAAACTGTATCTGCAAGAAGCTTTACTTCCAACCCTTTGATCTTGAGATCTTCATTCCACGAACCTTGCTCTGATACCAAATGTCAAGAATTCACATTTCAAATCCAAACAGATCTGAAGAATTAAGCCCTCAAGAGCAGCCTTGTTCCCGATCAAGAACGAATGTCCTTATCAACAAAGCATATCACCAGGTTGTGAATGATCATCTGCTAGCAATCTCTATTGAACATCATAGTAGGATACAGGTCTGTGAAGAATAAGAGCACCAAGAATGAGAGAAGAGAGAGGAAGAAGAGAAATAGAGGATTTTTCTCGGGAGAAAGGGATTTTTTTTTCTTTCCGCTTCAAGAAGTTCGTTACATCTTCTTTGTTTCTTCACCACTATCCTCTTATGAGAATACAATATATATATACCTCGGTCATACATGACCGAGATCCCAAAACTTCTCCAGCTGGCACCGTTCAAAACAGTTCACCTGACATCTGAGCTGACTCTAGACATGAGAGTCGACTTGGCCCTAGAATCAAGTCGACTCTAATCCTCAGAGCCAGATTTTCCAGACCACAGGATTGACAGATTGTACAACAAAGCCGACTCGAACTCATCCGAGTTGACTTATCCAGTCTACAGGTTTCCTGACTGTGCAACCGAGCCGACTTGAATCCATTCGAGCCGACTCGTCCAGTTCATAATCACCTGTTCTGAGACGTGCCAACCAACAGAGACAACTCTTATCCCAGAAGATCTGACTCTAAGACCCAGATTGACCAAAACTGAGCCTAAACACCGAGGACTCATATCGGACTCGACCCTAGCTTTAGATACATCAGGAAAAATCATGATAGACCAGATCAATACAAGTACATTGAACTAACTAGCTATGAATGAACCACCCAAGACTCAACATGCCCCTCATCAAGGAATAGATGGATCCTTTCGATAAGTATATATATATTTGGTGATAGGTTGGGCCTCTTACATCATTATGGCATCCAGGCAGTCGAGAGCAACAAAGTAGCAGAAAAGAGGGAGAAGTCTTCGGGCAATCGACGAAGCATACAAGTGGCTATAAATAGTGGGTTCTCCTATCTTTCCTCATCTCTTCTTTCTTTATTCCTTCTTCGTACTCGGCATGCGATGGCCATGGGAACTGAAGAGCCGAGCCTAACACCTGAGATCACGATCTCCACCTTGATGGAAGAGTAGGTCTACCAGCTGGGAGAGAAGTTCATCCTTGCAACGAGCATCTATCTAGAAGTTCCTAGAAAGAATGAGCACATCACCAAGGGTGTGGCGATGAGGGTCACCATTCAGGAGTGTGAAGAGAAAGAAAAAGATTGTTGTTCATTGATATTAGGGCCCTAAAGCCCTTTAAATAAAGTACAAGATTATCATGTATGGTAACATATGACTCCTAATAAGACTGCAATAGACTTCTAACAAGACTAAAATAATGTAGTTGTTCTAGGGAATAACATAACATATCTTATTCTTTAACACTCCCCCTCTAGTTAGAGCATACATTTCAACTAAGTTCAACTTGGAATATATAGTAGAAAACCGAATATGGAGTTGAGAACTTTGATGAAAATGACTGCAAGTTGATTTGCTGAACTGGTACAAGGTGTCTGAGTCTTGCAAAATAAGATGAACTATTGACAAGTCTTAAAGACACTCAGTATTTGAGGAAGCAACACCTTGTTGGGATAGAGAAGAGAAGGTCCAAACAAGGGTTCTATTTACTTATCAAAAGAAAGGAAGAATGAGACAGACTTAAAGAAAATAATATCAACCAAGATAAAGTATCATCGAGTAATAGGATCATAATACTTATACCTCTTTTGTGTCTGGGAGAGCAAGAGAAGAAAGCTAGCTTAGAGCTATATAATCATCTTCCTGGGCTGAGCAAGTGAATAAGATCAAGTGAGAGCTATATATCATCTTTTTGCTTGTCCATAGAGTTGGTCACTGCCTTGCTATTAGAGAAGAAAAGGTGGCAAGAGAAGTATCAGTCTTGTCCACATAATTGGTCAAGTGAGATCTAGACATTATCTTCGGGCCACTTGCGAAGATGATGTCATAAAAAGCTAAAGATAATGATGACAACAACATGAGAAAGAGAAGTCGATATCACTACACGAGGAAGTGAAGATCAAAGAGACCCTTTCAGTAATCAACTTGAAGGCATAGATAATGAAAGTAGAGAATCACTATAAATATTGAGATTGAAGAGTTGGAAGATGCAGCAATAGGATTTGTACTAGTCGTAGGAGGACTTGAGCCAATACTTGAGGGTGCACTCGAACACCTGGACGACGATCGACTCCATGGTAGCAAACATTTTTTTTTGTTGAAATAACAATCCAAACTAATGGAAACATAAAAGATAGATTACTATATGTAACAATCCAAATCGATGGAAACATAAGAGATTGTTTTCTTTTTTTCTTTCTTTCTTTTCCCTTCCTTCTTTTTTTCTTTCTTTCTTTTTTTCTTTCTTTCTTTTTTTCTTTCTTTTCCCTTCCTTCTTTTTTCTTTCTTTCTTTCTTTTTGTCTTTCTTTCTTTATTTCTTCTTTTTTCTGTCTTTCTTTCTTATTTCTTCTTTATTTCTTTCTTTTTTCTTTTTTTCTTTCTTTTCCCTTCCTTCCTTTATTTCTTTATTTATTATTTCTACTCCTTTTCTTCTCTCTTCTTCCTCGGGCTAACCCAGGGGCTTTCCTTGGTTCATAAGGAGATAGTGGGAGGGGAGGAGGGGGTCCAGCAACAACATGGCTAGGGTTGCTGGGCAAAGGCAACATGGCCAGAGTGGCCATGCATGGAGAAGCTGAGGGAGAGAGGAGTGGGGCATTGCCCCATGCCATTCCCACAATAATCCAAGGGCCAAGAAGAAAGAAGGCGGTGGAGCTTGGCTAGCGAGGGTGATTTTGGCAGCCATGGAGTGTCTAAATTGCTAGTTTCAAAAGAGAAGATGGGAGAGAGAGAGAAAGAGAGAGAGAGAGGGAGAAAGATATGGTACGAGGTGGAGGAAGGATATTGTAGCAGTGGTGGGTGTGGGCTGAAGGTCCAGCTTCGATGAGGCTATGACAGTGGCAAAGATAGAGGAGACTAGTAATGAAGTGGGAAAGAACAAAAATAAGAAAATCAGGTAAGTCTAGAATAAACAGTGACTTGGCTCACTTGCCGGTGATCAAGACCCCTTTTGCACAGTCATGAAAACTTGCCAATAGCTCAGCGAGAGCTTTGATAAGGATACCAACTTCAGATCACGATGGAGGAGGCAGAGTAGAGGTGAAGGAAGACATAATAAGGGATATTTCATTCTAGATAGATCTTGGTAATTCTTGTCAGAGGGAGGGAGGGTTTTGTAGCAAACCGGAAGGAGAGAGAGTGATTGCAGGTGGTGGCTTCTATGGTGTGCTATCTTGGGCTAGGAGTACTTTTAGTAGCTGAATAAGGGGAGGCGATGATGGGGAAGGCTTTGATGACTATGATGGAGGAGGCGGAGGGGGATCTAATTGATTTGTTTATAGAGTTGAGGTCTGAGTTTCAAAGAAGTTGGGAGAAGGAAAATAAGAAAAAGAAGTAGGGGAAGAAAAGAAGAAGAGAGGAAGAAGTAGGGAAAGAAGAAAAAGAGTGGAAATAAATAAATAAAGAAAAAAAAGGGAAAGGAAGAAAAAAAAATAAAGAAAGAAAAAGGGGGAGTGTGTTGGATGGATGAGTAATCCATGGCACTCCTTTGGGTTCCAGCCTTGGAGACGGAGGTGAGCAACACTGAGAGATAGAACATGGGAAGATAGAGATTTTTCTTCATGAGAGAAAATTGAGGGTGTTCAACCGGAAGAAACAAGGGTGGTGGATCGGCTACTAACATTCTGGAGAGAAGGGACTCTCTAATACTATATTAAGAGAAAGGAAAAGATTATTGTTCATTGATATTAGGACCCTATAGGCCTTTAAATAGAATACAAGATTATTATATATGGTAATTGTGACTCCTAATAGGACTATAGTAAGACTCCTATTAAGACTAAGATAATATAGTTGTTCTAAAAAATAACACAAGATATCTTATTCTCTAATAATGAGGAATTGTTGAATGCAGGTCTCAAGATTCCTATGCTTTCAACGATGGCAGACCTATTGTGGTGGTATAACTTGTATCCAATGCAGTTAGTGGTGGGGACACCAGGATCAGACATAGATCACAGGATCCCATATGGTTTACTTAGTCATGTATCAAAGTTTTTAAAGTTTTGTAATTGAGTCCTGTAATAAGTTGAGGTTAGTTGATTTGTATCAACCCTCAACCTAGTCAGTAATTTGAGTCCTATACATCAATTATGAGTCCAGTATGAGCCCATTTTTTGTACAAGAGAGGAGGTCACACTACTTTAGAGTTTCACTATGCCACATCCAGGAGTCAGAGGCTATTACATCAGTCCATTGGATTTTGTGTGAAAATCCAGAATCTAAGATGCTTCCAAAAACCTTAATTCTTTCCAAATGTCCTCCAAATGCCCAAATTCCTCTCCAGATGCTAGAGCATATTCCTAAACCAAGGCATCCATAATTCTAGAGGTCCACGTGCATCCCAACCCAAGGAAACCAAGCCCAGGTGCCAAGCCCAAGCCCTAAAGAAGCAAGATTCCATGAAATATTCTTGCTACCGGCTACCAGGCCACCCCAGGTTCCAGAGGCCCAAGCCCATGCACCCAAGCCCCTTTGGGCCGACCCCTTGCTTTTCCTAGAAGCCCAACATGCCACCCTAAGCATCCTTGAAGGGTTGACCAAGTCAAAGCTCAACGGGAGGTGTCCTTAAGTGAAAAAGAGAAGACTAGTCTAACCTAGTTAGGATTCCTAGTTCTTTTAAGCATTGTAATTCTAACCTATCTAGGAAAGGACCCATAATCTGACTAGGAAGAGGACTTGTAACCCAAGTGTGTAACTCTAGTTATAGGACATGAGAACTCTATAAATATCCCACCCCTCCCTCTCGTGTAAGAAATTTTTTTTCATGATATCAAAACCCTGGTGAATTTATTTGAGCTTGCGAGCTTGTGTGTTACTTTGTTTTTTATGTTTTCTTTGGTTACTATTGTGCTTGGCCGAATTCCTTACTGCCCTAGCATCCTTCCATGCCCTAACTCACTGCCATCCAAGCCTTCACATGTCCAAGAAGGAGTTCCCTAGGCCACCGAGCAGGGAGATCTTCAACAAGCTTCAAATAGTCCAGCTTCTAAACCCTAATCTGATTCCTTCTAAACCTAGTTTCCTTTCTTTTTCTTACTTGCTATTTTGATTGACCCTTAATGTTTTGCAGAATCCCAGAGGTGTTTCACCTCCCCAGAGGAGGCTTTCCTTGCCTCCAGGACCGCCCAAATCAGCCACTAATCAAGGAAACCGAGCTTCATCATCCAGGCTCAAATCAGAGTGCTGTGTGATCTCTTCATTGGAAGTTCTTCAAATCACTGATTGGTAACATCCTTCCATTCATTTAATTTCTGATTTGATAAAGATAAGCTATCCTAATTCAAGAGTTTCTCAACTTTCAGGTCCTGGAAATTTATTATTTTGCATGAGTTTGCCTGCGATATGATGATTCTTTGCATAGCTATTCCTTATGCTAGTTCTTACTTAATTTTGGGAATCTAGCCTGCAAATTAAATTACAAAAAAATATAAAAAAATTAGTTTACTATTTTCCTGCATCTTTAGAGTCATCCCACATCAATTTGGTATTAGAACAGGTTTAGGATAGTTTTTATCTACTTTGCATTCACAAGCCCTAATTTCTGCATCCTGTCCACTGCATTAGGTGTCTAGGTTTTATCCTATTTCGGCATCTTAAAGAATTTATTTTTCTATGAAAATTACACATAATGTACTCTATTGTGTCTTTATAATTTTTATAATTTTTAATTAGTTTTTACAAAAACCATAATTTCCTAAAATCCAGCATATTAGGAACCCTAACTAAAAGTTTGATAATTCTACATCAGTCCGAATACCCTAGGATTTTCATCATCATTTGATTTTTGTTTTGCATAAAATTCAGTAGGTATCATCACAACCATCCATCCTCTGTCATAGATTTTTTTTGAATTTTTTATGCATCTATATCTATGTCAAAACCTGCATCATCTAAAATCCTAATTTTTTGATTTCTGCTATTCCTGCATACTTAACTCAACTTAACCTAATCAACTTCCATACACCCCAATCCCAAGCCCAATTTGATTGCTAACCTAATCAACCTAAACCTAATTTGTCATTCCAGAAAATATGCATAAAATATTTTTATTTTTTTGATTATTTTAGATTACATCAGGATCATTGAATGCCATCATCTCTCTAATCTAATCTTAAGGGCAATCAATATAACATCAGGGCAGTAGGTCATAACCTGTCCTAGGCCCAAAACAACCACTCAGCATTTCCATCCAAGCCTTAATTAAAATTGATTAGACTTAATTTACCCTAGTGGGCTAGGTGACACCCAACAGGTCGGGTCCGAACCGTGTGGGCCAACTAGTGTATTTAATCCTTTAGCTATTACTGAAAGCTGGTGCTAAGGCTGGGGATCCAGAGTCAAACGACCTAAGTGGACTGGTGGTTTATAATTAGGACCCTGTGACAAGCAGGGGGAGCCTCCCACCATCCCACTCCCTACCTGGCCAGTGGAAGAATTAGCTGCTGGGTTAAGTGTAAGCTGAGCTGACTCACCCAGTTTTGGCTCTAGGTCTAAGAAATCCTAGATTAAGCTAACCCAATTTGCATGCTTGACTGCACCACATCACTTTGCTTGCTTGTTTGATTGTTTGCATTAGATTAGGAACCCAATATCAAAAGTCTAAACCCCAACCACACCCAACCATGGATCCCAATTTTGAGGCTTTCCTAAAAGCCATGAATGACCAGATGTTGCCCAATTAACCACCCAGATTAACCAATCCAATACCTAATTGAACCATAAGCTTGACCAACTAATCCAATCAAGTAATCAAGCAATCCATAGTTTTGACCAAGTAGGAGATCAGTTAAGAACCCTAGGCAAGACCCATAGAGTTGAACCCTTGCCTTATGAGCCCTAGGAACCCATAGTCCCTAAATATGAACCCAATAATAACCCACTATCCCTCAATCAACCTGAATCCTATAGGATTAGTACCCCTAGCTATGAGCCTAGTATTGATCCATATTTCTTTAGTCAACCCCCTCTTACCACCCCATTGGTTTACCAGGATGACCTTGAAGAGGAAATATATGAAGCCGATGAGAGCCTAGTGAACGAGTATGAGGAAGAAGAGGAGTTCCCCATAGAAGACTTAGAGCTAGTTGAATCAATAGATATCCAGGTAGAAGCTACCGTAGAATTAGTTGACCCTGACCTACCCACATAGTAGTCGACCTAGAGTTAGATGGCCCAGATCACACCCAGGCAATAATGGAAGAGCAGTTAGAGGAAGGGAGCCCAGATCCTATTACTAGAGCACCACCTGAGGAAACCTTAAAAGAGGACCCAAATTTAGAGCCTAGTCCTAAATTTCTTGAACTAGATGACTTTATTAAGGATTTGGCTTATCAGTACCCTCAGGAAGGATCCCATCCTGTAGTTCCCATTGGCGATTTTTTCATTGAAATTAGTGACCCATTCTTCCATAAAGCAGATCCAGTAGATAGACATCAACCCCATAGGTTCAATCTTATTAGTCTAGATTTAATCCCTGACACCCCTTCTTACATCTTATTCTATCCAATCAACCTTGAACCCTTTCTACCCCACCAGACTAACCCAGAATCCACCTCATATTTCTTGCCTTTTCTTGAATTTTCTTATTTTTTCTTAATCATTCACTTGCATCATGTAGAGGTTTGCATGTTGCATTCATTTATTGTACATGTTAGGTTTGCATCTTACTTCTTGCATACCCTTTGGCATTTAGTAGGCATACATAGTAAGTTTTCATGTGCATGCCATGCTAGGGTCAAACCTAAAGAGTCAATAGTCTATTAAGTTTTGTCTCTAGAGTCCAATAAATTTCCTTTGATAGGGAAGTCTAGTCGAGTCTATTAGGTGTTAGTCTAGAGTTCAATAAATTTACATACCCAATATACCTGTCCATAATGCACTAGCCTCTACACAGCATATGCATCATGAAATTAGTCAAGAGCTAAACATAATTAATGAACTAAATAATAACTTGGCTAATTTCCAAAAGAAATATAAAGATTTTATGCAGAGGAATATATGACTGTCAAAGAACTTTCTGCTCGCGAAGCTGGCCCATCCAAAATAATGAATAATAGTGGATCCAATGCCTATGTGCCTGAGATACCACCTGATTTAGATATTATTTCCACCTTCATCATCTCAGACTTTGTAAAGTCTAGGAAGCCAGCAGTGAAACCCAGTGAGCCCCTTGAGCCACTCTCGTTCTTTGAGAGAGAACCCACCCCAGAGCGACCACATATAATTTGGCCTTATGGTGAGGAAATGATTGAGAGAGCTCTGGGTGATCAAGCTACCAGTATCCAGGATAGAGACTGTCAGCGATATTTGATCCAGTAGTAAGGTCAGCCAGAATCTAAGGACTTATGAAATGCTGGTGTGGATCTGTAGCGCCTCAACCCAAACCCTCCTTGAGCCAAATTGACCCATACTCGATGGGGTCGAGTTCCTCCCACCCTGGGAGAATTGGTGGGGACACCAGGATTTGACACAGATCACAAGATCCCATATGGTTTACTTAGTCATGTGTCAAAGTTTTGAAAGTTTTGTAATTGAGTCCTATAATAAGTTGAGGTTAGTTGATTTGTATCAACCCTCAACCTAGTCAGTAATTTGAGTCCTGTACATCAATTATGAGTCCAGTATGAGCCCAATTTTTATACAAGAAAGGAGGTCATCCTAATTTGGAGTTCCACCAGGCCACATCCAGGAGTCAGAGGCCACTACATCAGTCCATTGGATTTTGTGTGACAACCCAGGACCCAAGACGCTTCCAGAAATCCTGATTCTTTCTAGATATCCTCCAGATGACCAGATTCCTCCCCAGATGCCAGAGCATATTCCTAAACTAGGGAATCCATGATTCCAGAGGTCCATGTGCATCCTAGTCCAAGAAAATCAAGCCCAGGCGCCAAGTCCAAGTTCTAAAGAAGCATGATTCCATGGAATATTCCTGCTACCAGGCTACCAGGCCACCCCAGCTTTTAGAGGCCCAAGCCCATGCACCCAAGCCCCTTTGGGTCGGCCCCTTGCTTCTCCTAAAAGCCCAACACGCCCCCCTAAGCATCCTTGAAGGGTTGACCAAGTCAAAGCTCAAAGGGAGGTGTCCTTAAGTGAGAAGGAGAAGACTAGTCTAACCTAGTTAGGATTCCTGGTTCTTTTAAGCGTTGTAATTCTAACCTAGCTAGGAAAGGACATGTAATCTAACTAGGAAGAGGACTTGTAACCCAAGTGTGTAACCCTAGTTAGAGGATATGGGAACTCTATAAATACCCCACCCCTCCCCCTCTTGTAAGCAATTTTTATTCATGATATCAAAACCCAAGTGAATTTATTTGAGCTTGTGAGCTTGTGTGTTACTTTGTTTTTATCTTTTCTTTGGTCACTATTGTGCTTGGCTGAATTCCTTGCTGCCCTAGCATCCTTCCATGCCCTAAATCACTACCATTCAAGCCTTCACATGTCCAAGAAGGAGTGCCCTAGGCCATCGAGCAGGGAGATCTTCAACAAGCTTCAAACAGCCCAGCTTCTAAACCCTAACCTGATTCCTTCTAAACCTAGTTTCCTTTCTTTTTCTTACTTGCTATTTTGATTGACCCTTGATGTTTTGCAGGAACCCTGAGGTGTTTCACCTCCCGAGAGGAGGCTTTCCTTGACTCCAGGACTGCCCAAATCAGCCATCTAATCAAGGGAATCGAGCTTCATCATCCAGGCTCCAATCAGAGTGCTGTGTGATCTTTTCAACGGAAGTTCTTCAAATCATTGATTGATAACATCCTTCCCTTCTTTTAATTTCTGATTTGATGAAGATAAGCTATCCTAATCCAGGAGTTTCTTAACTTTTGGATCTTGGTAATTTATTATTTTGCATGAGTTTGCCTATGATACGATGATTCTTTGCATTGCTATTCTCTATGCTAGTTCTTAATTTTGGAAATCTAGCCTGCAAATTAAATTATAAAAAAAATATTAAAAAATTAGTTTAATATTTTCCTGCATCTTTAGCAATCTTAGAGTCATCCCGCATCAATTAGTCCCCAATACCTAGAGGGTAGTCATTGGCTTTTTTAGCTTGATGGTTCACCATCGCATGGAGCCCAGGACAAGGATATTTTGCTATTTCTTCCAAGTGAAGACTTCTCAAGGATGGTGGTACATCTTGATACATCAAGATTTAGTGGTCCAACATAGCATCCAGGCTCCAACCCTCTCCAGATACATGTCAGCTAGCTCAAGTGATAAGGCTACTTTCTCATGCCTCATCATGTAGACGAGGTGTGTGCCCACTAGTCTCCTGTGTGCACATTAACCATTGCTGGCCTACCCTGTCTACCCATTTGTGCATGCTCTTAGAGCAGTGGTCATTAATGATTCTCCACCTGAAAAATGCCCTGCTGTAGGGACATGTTATGCTAGCCACCACTCCCTATCTCACCAAGTATAGCACGATTCCCCACTTTGGGTATGCCAGCAGTAGCTAGAATATGCCAGCCATCATCCCCTATCCTTAGGTGTTAGGTATACACCTATAACTTGGTTCCTAGAAATTCTCTAGGTAAGACCATAAGGGCCAAAGTCAAACAAGGGCATGGTAAGGATTCAAGGAGAAGAACAAGGAAAGATGATGGAGATGGGACCAAGAGCCCACTCTTCTCAAGAGCCACCTAATTTCGTCATAAAGGAACCCTCTTCTTGTTCTCCTATTCATGCATACCTTAAGCTCCCTGGATTGAGTCTTCCATAAGCTCACTACCTGAGTAAGATATCATAGGCCATTCATGCACACTCCCTATTTTCTTGGAAGCACCTCAACCTCCATGACTCATTTGTGTGCCATCCTCTGGAAAGCGTGACTCAAATACAGTAAGATCCCCTTCTTTCAAAGATTTTGTTCCATCCCTCTCTCTATCTCTCCTTCACTTCTTCTCCGACTCCTCTCCCACCCTTACTCCAAGCCCAGAGTGGTGTGGACACCAGAAGCCGAAAGAAACTTCACTCCAACAAGGTTAGCCTTATTCCAATTTGGATCGAAGATAATTAGGTTACCTTGTATCCTTTAGTTCAAAAATATTTTATTTTGAAGAGTCATTTTCTTTTCAAGAGTCCTGTAATTAATTTTGAGTTTCAAATCAAGAGTGTTTATTGAGTCCTGTAATTACTTTTAAAATTTCATTTCTTGTAAGTCCATTTCAAGTTTTAAAGTCTAGGTCAGTCTAGTCAGTTTAGTTGAGTTAAGTCTAATTCAGTTGAGTTAAGTCTAATCAAGTCTTAAAGCCATGAAAGCCAGCAACAAGACTCAAATTCTAGACCCCAGAATTTGACCACATGAAGAAGAGAAGACATATCAACCAAGCAAGAGAAAAGGACCATCAACTAGGACCATTGGGCACCACATGTCATTCTTATCTAAGTAGAAGACCACCTCACCATGCCACGTCATCAGGTGCAACTTCACTAGCCACATCATCACCCTTTGGGCGCCAACAAGGGAGATTCAAATTCAAGGAGGTTGGCCACATCCCTCCAAGTCCTCCACCAAATCCTCCAACCCCCCCCACATCCCTCCAAACTCTCCACCAAATCCTCCAACCACCCTTGTAATCCTCCTCGATTTGGGGAGTTTTTAAATTTCAAAAGCTAGCTTTGTGAGGCTATTAAAAGCCTTGGACTCCCATTGTAAAAGAGATGGATTTTGAAAATGAATGAAGTTTGAAGTGAAGTTGTCTTGAGTTTTATGTGTGAAATTTTTCTTATCTTCTTCTTCCACGCCCAAAGCCACTCTCTTCCCTAGCAATTCATCATCCAAGCTCAAGGAAAAGGCATTGGAGTCGGCCATATCTTCTCAATTATCTTTTCTTTGTTCACAAGTTCTCCCATCCCTTCTTTATGTTTGCATCCTTCAACCTTAACTTTGATCTTCATTGCAGGGTCCTTCGAAGTCCTTGAGTTGTGAACAGGGTTCCCCTTGACAATGAACCAACAAGCTGAAGCCCAAGTCCAGGGTTCTGATCACTGTTATCCAAGTTCTCCAGTCCAGAGCATCAGTAGTTTCAAGTTTTGAATCATAGGAAGGTTGGAAAACTCATCAAGGTAAGTCCTCAATCATTAGCCCCTATTGTCTAGATCTTCTTCCTTCTTAGTTTTAGAGTTGTGTCTAATCATGTAATAGTTCCTTTTCATATAATCCTTAAATCTTATTAAGATGAGTACAATGCTAAGTATAATTAGGTTTCATTGCTCTACAAACCCCATATTCAAAACATTAATCATATGCTTGCCTCATCATCTTGGTATCAGAGCATGGTTGCATTAGGGTAGAATAGTTTTCTTTAAATCCTAGCAAGATCTAAAATTCACGCCTCCTGAGCGGGTGTACTCCAGTACACTGTCACGACCCATGGGAATAATGAGCCCCTGGCCGGACGTGAGTTTTTAGAATGAAGTTTTGGGTAAGCCATTGCACTTGTTTGATTAGGTTCTGTTTTCTGAAAATTTGCATCTGTTTACTGTAATCCATCTGCAGCTCCAAAGAAACGTCACTAATTTTTTATTAAAATATTTTTTTTCTTGTTCCTTTTTAAGTCAGTTATCACCATATTAAATTTCATCATCAGAAAAAAATTATAAAAAAAATGAAAATTTCTGCAGTTCGACACTGTCATTAGGGTTCTGTTCTGTCCTTTTTATTTATCTTCATTTGTAGGATCTGCTTAGAGTAGTATAAATTTTAGTTTTAAATTTTCTTTTATCTTCATTGAAACATATAAGTTAGGAATCCTCTATGAATTTTTCAAAATTTTTGGACATTTTTTTCATCACATTTTCTACACCACTTTCAAACTGCAACACACTTCTACAGCACCTTTGCATTTCATTCATCTCATGAGAAATCAAATTAAGGGCATCAATTTGACATAGGGTCAGGATTTCATCACCTGTCCCTAGCCCAAAAATCACCAACCAGCATATCGATCCCAGCCCATTAATTAAAATTGAGTAGAACGTTAATTGCCCTAGTGGGTTAGGGACACCAACAAATTGGGTTCAGGTTAGGGTCAAGTTAACTGTGTCAGCTAATTGGTGTGTGCTTACTGGCTTGGTGTCTAGGATTGGTGCATCAGGGCTTGTGATTTTGTCCGCCTACCTGGCCAATCTCAGATTGGTGTCTAAGGTTGGCAATCAGGGACCTTCACTCCCCTCCACCTACCTGGCTAAGTCCCATAAGTACTACTAGCTAGTTGGTTCACTTAATTAGACTTCTAATTTGTGCTCTAGGTCTAGGAAACATTAGCTCGAGCTTGAGTCCATTTGCATGCATGACAACTAGAGCAGGGACACCATATTCACCAATCCAAGCCCAGTCCAGTGTAGCCATGGCCCGAATCTTGAAACCATGCTGAAAGGCCTAAATGATCTAATGGCCCAATTGAACCAAATGCTGGCTAAACAATTTTTCTTAGACCAACCAACTCCTACTTTCCCATTAGCTCATATGAATGATAGGAGTAAGAACCCTGAAGTACAAGTTGAGTTCATGAATACTCAAGACTTAGGGTATCCTCAAACTGAAGGGCTAGGGAAGGAAGAAGGCAAGTCTGAACCTAGTAAATATGTGTATGAGAGTAACATAAGTTTAATAGATGAATATGAAGGGGAAGACTGTGAAGAGAACAACTTTAATACCTTACCTGAGGAAACCTTTGGTAAAGAAAAGATTATTGAGCCTAGTCCTGAAACATCAGAACAACCAAAATTTAGTGAGGACTTGGTTCCCGTAAGACAATGCCCTCAGGAAGAACCCAATACTTTAGCTTCGACATAAGAACTCCTTCAGGTACCTGAGAAGAACCCAATCATTATTTTAGAAGACTTTCCTGATGACCTTCAACTACCTAGAAGCATCCCGCCTGTAGATCAATATTCAAATCTTAAGGTCATCATGAGTAACCAAGGTCTGTTTCAAGATTCCCCTAAATTATCCCAAGACTCGGATTCCTATTTCCTGCCTTTCCTTAAGTCTTATCCTAATTTTAGAGCCATTAAGTTTCATTTTGATGAGATTACTAGGTTGCATGAGCCTTTAAAGCCTATTCCTTTTGCTACCTACGTTTGGAAAACCTTATGGCATTTGCTAGGAACCCATGGTAAATTCTCATGTGCATACCAGACCAGGGTCAAACCTAGAGAGTCATTAATCTGTTAGGTTTAGGCCCTAGAGAGTCCAATAAAATTCCTCTCAATAAAGATGCCTAGTTCAGTTTGCATTTCGTATGTGCTTGTGTAAGTTTCTGAGTCTGCTGAGTCTTTTGCACAGCATGTCACAAATCTGCATAAAGAAATCAGTAATAAGATCAACCTGAGCAATGAAACTTATAAACACTTAGCTGACTCACATAAGAGGGCTAAAGAATTCTGTGAAGGGGAATATGCGATGATTAGGCTCAACCCTGAACGGTTTCCCCCTGGAACCATAAAGAAGCTGCATGCCCGCGGAGCGGGACCTTTTAAGATCTTAAAGAAAATAGGGCCTAATGCATATGTTTTGGAACTTCCACCTGATATGGGTATTAGTACAACCTTCAATGTTTCAGACCTAGTAGAATACAAAGAACCACTACTAATACCTAGTGAGCCTTTTGAGCCAGAAACTTTCATTGAGAGTGAACATATTTCCGAGTGTCCACCACCAACCTTACCTGAGCAGAGAGAGAGGATTGAGAGAATCCTGGATGACAAGATCATTACTACCAGGAATAAGGACTATCAGCGATACCTGGTTCAATGGCAAGGTCGACCTGAGTCCGACAACTCTTGGATTACTCGAGAGGACCTGCAAAGACTTAACCCAGACTTGTTCGAGCATTACCAGGGGAAAACTGAACCATACTCGACTGGGTCGAGTTCTGCCCACCCCAGGAGAATTGGTATGGACACCAGAAGCCGAAAGAAACTTCACTCCAACAAGGTTAGCCTTATCCCAATTTGGATCGAAGATAATTAGGTTACCTTGTATCCTTTAGTTCAAAAATATTTTATTTTGAAGAGTCATTTTCTTTTCAAGAGTCCTGTAATTAATTTTGAGTTTCAAATCAAGAGTGTTTATTGAGTCCTGTAATTACTTTTAAAATTTCATTTCTTGTAAGTCCATTTCAAGTTTTAAAGTCTAGGTCAGTCTAGTCAGTTTAGTTGAGTTAAGTCTAATTCAGTTGAGTTAAGTCTAATCAAGTCTTAAAGCCATGAAAGCCAGCAACAAGACTCAAATTCTAGACCCCAGAATTTGACCACATGAAGAAGAGAAGACACATCAACCAAGCAAGAGAAAAGGACCATCAACTAGGACCATTGGGCACCACATGTCATTCTTATCTAAGTAGAAGACCACCTCACCATGCCACGTCATCAGGTGCAACTTCACTAGCCACATCATCACCCTTTGGGCGCCAACAAGGGAGATTCAAATTCAAGGAGGTTGGCCACATCCCTCCAAGTCCTCCACCAAATCCTCCAACCCCCCCCACATCCCTCCAAACTCTCCACCAAATCCTCCAACCACCCTTGTAATCCTCCTCGATTTGGGGAGTTTTTAAATTTCAAAAGCTAGCTTTGTGAGGCTATTAAAAGCCTTGGACTCCCATTGTAAAAGAGATGGATTTTGAAAATGAATGAAGTTTGAAGTGAAGTTGTCTTGAGTTTTATGTGTGAAATTTTTCTTATCTTCTTCTTCCACGCCCAAAGCCACTCTCTTCCCTAGCAATTCATCATCCAAGCTCAAGGAAAAGGCATTGGAGTCGGCCATATCTTCTCAATTATCTTTTCTTTGTTCACAAGTTCTCCCATCCCTTCTTTATGTTTGCATCCTTCAACCTTAACTTTGATCTTCATTGCAGGGTCCTTCGAAGTCCTTGAGTTGTGAACAGGGTTCCCCTTGACAATGAACCAACAAGCTGAAGCCCAAGTCCAGGGTTCTGATCACTGTTATCCAAGTTCTCCAGTCCAGAGCATCAGTAGTTTCAAGTTTTGAATCATAGGAAGGTTGGAAAACTCATCAAGGTAAGTCCTCAATCATTAGCCCCTATTGTCTAGATCTTCTTCCTTCTTAGTTTTAGAGTTGTGTCTAATCATGTAATAGTTCCTTTTCATATAATCCTTAAATCTTATTAAGATGAGTACAATGCTAAGTATAATTAGGTTTCATTGCTCTACAAACCCCATATTCAAAACATTAATCATATGCTTGCCGCATCACAGAGAGGATCCCAATCCTCCTCTGTTTGCCTCTCTAAGAGACTAACTTAGGTATCGAAGGGTCCACCACCAGGAACCTACCTCCAGTGTATCAAGCTTTCTGGTCTTCTATGTCATACAGGATCAATTCCTAGTGATAGTATCCTACGAGACACCCTAGCTTCAACCCTGCCTGAGCCAAAGCTGAGTTAGCACTAGCTCCTAGTGATTCGTAATAGATTGTTGCTAAAGGAAGGGTCTGCATGCCCAAAAATTTTATTGAGGTTTGGAGTTTGCCTCTGGCACTACTTTGCTCTTGGTTCGCACTATGGCCAAGGAAAAAAGGACTATCATGTCCATCCCTACGAAGGTGTTCAAAGTCTTAGCCACCCCCTCCCCTTTCCCACTGAAAGGAGGAGAGGCAGGGTATCTGATTGCTCTAACTATCACCATCAAGCAATTTTAGCAGCTCTCTCAACAAATTCAGGCACCAACAATATTGGTAGAGAGTCTTCAACAAGCCCTATCTAGGCTCAAGGAGGAGCCTATCCACCATGCATCCACCTCGCTTCTGCCTTCCCCTAGGTAGGGCGAACAGTCTTCACCATACAGTTAGCCTATGGCATGGGTTGGGACTGAAGTCATCCCCACTATAGAACCGGATGCTCCTCAAGTGAGGTAATCAGCCTAGAGAGTGAGGCGAGCTCCCCTCCAAGCCTTGCCCCAACTCACTGTGTCTCGAAGTCACCCCTCCCACTAGGAGCCAGGCAAGGCACACCCATCTAACTCTTTCATTTCATTTCCTCTTCTTCCTTGTAGAATGCTTTATTGAAGGAATCTTCAAGCCCTTACCCCATCCGATGATCCGAACGTTAGGGCATGCTAGCCCATGAGCTCTAAAAGGTGGATGACTACCTGATAGAGCTTTGCCAGCATAATCTAGATTCAGGTGGCGAGCCTCGATTCATGGTTCACCCCCCATTCTCCTGCAAGATTATGGAAAAACTAGTACTCCACTACTTTAAGGGCCCTGCTATGAAGGAATACGATGGAACCTCTGATCTATTCAACCACTTGGAGGCTTTAGATCCCCCATGCTTCTCCAAGGGGTATCGGATGCCCTCATGTGCAAGACCTTAGCTACCTTTAAGGAAGTGGCAAGAGCCTGGTATACTTAGTTTCAGTCAGGGCCAATCTGTAGGGTTTTGCATGGTGCTCCCAAGCTTTGAAAAGACTCGGGAGGTCCTGGCTACTTATTATCTTGCATGAATTCTTTGCGATCATGATGATTCTTAGAATTGCTGATTACCTACTAGTCTTTACTTTACTTTTAAAACTTAGCCTACAATCCTAAATTATAAAAATCATAAAAATAAATAGTTTACTATTTTTTCCTACATATATAGCATTCTTAGAGTCATCCGGCATCAATTTGGTATCAGAGCGGGTTTAGGATAGTTTTTATTTGCTTTGCATTCACAAACCCTAATTTCTATATTATGTCCACTGCATTAGGTGTTTGTTCTTCATCTAGTTTTGACCATTTACGAATTTTATTTTTCTATGAAATTTGCATGAATTTCTAATTATCGTGTCCTCTATTTTAATAATTTTTTTAATTATTTTTATAGAAACCTAAATTATTAAAATTTGGCATATTAGAAACTTTAACAGAATCCTGATAATTTCTGCAGCAGTCAAAACATCCTAAGATTTTCATCATCATATGATTTTTTTCTGTATGAAATTTGGTAGGTATCGTCAAAATCATCCATCATTTGTTCCTAAAATTTTTTGATTTTTTTCTCCTTCGAGATCTGTATCAAATTCTGTATCAAATTCTGTATCAACTGAAACCCTAATTATCTGATTTATGCTGATTTTGCACTTGACTAACTCAAACCTAATCAACTTCCACATACCCCAATCCCAAGCCTAATTTGATTGCTAACCTAATCAACTTAAACCTAATTTGTCATTTCATAAAATATACATAAAATATTTTTATTTTTCTGATTATTTTAGATTGCATCAGGACCATCGATTACCATCATCTTTAACCTAATCTTAAGGGCAACTCAATATCTCATATATGGGCAGGATTTCATCACCTGTCCTGGACCCAAAACAACCATCATCATACTAACCCAAGCCTAATTAAAATCAATTAGACATAATTTGCCCTAGAAGGCTAGGAGGCATCAACAGATCGGGTCAGAATTGTGTGGGCCAACTAGTACATTTAATCCTTTAGCTATTATTGAAAGCCGGTGTCTAAGGCTAGGGGTCCAGAGTCAAACGACCTAAGTGGTGCTGTGGTTTTTAATTGAGTCCCTGTGAAAGCAGGGGGGCCTCCCACACTCCTACACCCAACCTAGCCAGTGGAAGGATTAGCTATAGGGTTAGGTGTAAGTTGAGCTGACCTATTCAGTTTTGACTCTAGGTCTAGCAAACCCTAGATTTTACTAACCTTTCTTTTGCATGCTTGGCTACATCATTTCATCTTGATTGTTTGAGTGATTGTATGACCACTAGACTAGGAACCCAATATCAAATGTCTAAACCCCAACTTAACCCAACCATGGATCCTAATTTTGAGGCTTTCATAAAAGCAATGAATGACCAGATAATTACCTAATTAACTGCCCAAATAAACTAGTCCAACACCCAAACCCAAAATCAGTTAGCCCAGATCCAAAATCAGTTAGCCGAGATAAACATTAGGTTTGACCAATCTGATACTAAGCTTGACCAAATGAACCAAAGACTCAACCAAGTAGGAACCCTAGGCAAGACCCATAGAGCTGAACCCCAGGAACCCATAGTCCCTAGATATGAACCCAGTAGTAATCTACTATCCCTCAGTCAACCTGAACCTTATAGGAATGATACCCCTAGATTTGAATCCATAACCTTTAAACCCATAACCTATGAACCCATAATCCTTAGTTTACTATCCTTGTTACCCCAGACTTTAGTCAATTTTTCATTAGCCAAACCCCTCTTACCACCCCATTAGTTCACCAAGATGACTTAGAAGAAGAAATATATGAGGCTGACCCAGGTCTGGTAAAGGAGTATGAGGATAATGAGTCCATTGAAGATTTAGAAGAAGAGAAACCTATAGGTGACCTAGAATTAGAAGCCAACCCAGAATTTGTTGACCCAGTAGAATCCCAGATAGAAATCAACCCAGAATTAGATAAGTCGGAAGTCCAGTACAACCAACCCAGTTCAACCATGGAGTCCTTTCTTAGAGTAGAGACCCTCCTTAAAGCCATGATTGAATGACTTGACCAATCCATTACCCAATCTCAAACCTAGCTTACCCAATCGACTACCCAAACCAACCAAATGATCCATAAGATTGAATCATTAAATGACCAGGTAGAAGACAACCCAACATTAATTGAACCTGACCATACCCAAGAAGGAGCATACCTAGATTTAGCTAATCCTAGCCATACCCAAACAGTAACCAACATAGAGTTAGCTGACCATGTAATGATGCGGGACAGAAACAAAGAACCCATGGTTATTGTGAAAGTTAAAGGCCTAAAGCAAACTAAGACCGTGGGAGGGCTAAGAAGCCTCCCGAGACTAGGATGACTCAGAAACTAAATCCTAAAATGGCTGACCTCTTTTGTTTTCAAATTTTCTTGGTGGAGGTGGCGAAGGAAGGATGGGGATGGGAGACTGGGAACTGGAACTCATGGACCTTGGGAATCACCCTAATGAAGAGACCTCTCATCTCTAAGGCATTATGCCCTCCTCGATACTTGGAGGTGCTAGGATGAATCTCAAGGTCACGAGGGAAAAAAGAGAGAGAAATGAAGGTGGGAGAGAGAATGGAGATACTTGGGGCCACACACCCCTCGACGTCCCGAAGGACGAAGGCAAGATGGGGCCTCACACCCCTCGACATCCCTAAGAATGAAGGCAAGATAGGGCCTCACACCCCTCGACATCCCGAAGGACAAAGGCAAACGGGCCTTAGCCCAGAACCATAAACAAGTGGAAAAAACCCTTCAAAAATTCATTTTCATTAACTTTATTACAAGAGGGGGATGCCTTTTTATTGGCTTACAAGACTTAGGAACCAAGTAGGATATACATGGAAATTTTATTTTATTTTACTTTATTTTTTTTAATCCTAAATCCTGTAGCTTTGACATCCGTGCTAGTTCTTTCACTCTGAAATCTGTGCATGTCTATCTCATGTGACTGTGGAATTGAGGAATGGCAGATTGGGCTGAGCACGTGAAGGCTGCAGTGGGGGCGAGGCAGAGGGCAGACGGGCCGGAGGGGTTGGAGCGCCACAGCGCGAGGATTTTGCCCAAGACGTCACAGTCGCGGGCAAGGTGGAGGGTGGACGAGCCGTGGGAGGTTGGAGCTGTAGATCCGGCATAGGCGGCATAGACGCAGGGAGAGGAGGACACGGCTTAGATCTGGCTCGGGCTCACGGTGGGCATCACGGCAGCAGGCAGGCCGGTGGTTGGGCGTGATGGATCCCGAGTTGGCGGCGTGAGTATGGAAACGGTGTAGCAAGGGGTTCCCAATTGCAGGCGTGGCTTCACGGGCAGAGGTACGGTGGTCATGGCCGTGTGTTTAGAGGTGGTGAGCATCATGGATATGGTGGACATCATGGGAGGAGACGGCCATGGGAGAGGGAGTGGGGCAATGACCGAGCGGTGGCTGGGCATCGCAGGAGGCATGGGGTTGCCGGCTGGAGATGAATCTGGACGGAGGGGCGTCGGGTACGGAGAAGGGAGGCATCACGGACATGGGCATCATGGGCGGAGCCACATGGGGGGGGTGGCCATGGGATTCGCCGGCGTTCCCACGAGGAGGTTGTCGTCGGGAGGTGGACGGCCGTTTGGGGGGGTATCCGGTGGTCGGGCGTGGCAAAGAGGGACAAATGAGAAGAAAAATAAAGAAAAATGGGATTTCTGGGAGGTTTTGGAGGTTGAAGATGATAAGAATAGCATAGGAATAACTTGGGAATAAACCTGGAGTAACACTAGGATAATAGGAATAGGCGGAATAGCAGGGATAAAAAACTTAAACTGAAATAAAAAGATTTAGAAAATTAAAAGAAAACCTAAATGGGTTTCGGGTCCCCCATCATTCTCCTGCAGCACGAAGAACTCGACTCCATCAAGTTTGTCGACGAAGCAAATCCTAGTCTACTACTGGCTTTGATACCAATTTGATGCGAGGCGAGCATGCAAATAAACCCAGGGTTATTCGGAAAAAGGGGAAGGCCTAAAGCAAAATAAGACCGTGGGAGGGCTAAGAAGCCTCCCGGGACTAGGATGACTCAGAAACTAAATCCTAAAACGGTTGACCTCTTTTGTTTTCAAATTTTCTTGGTGGAGGTGGTGAAGGAAGGATGGGGATGGGAGACTGGGAACTGGAACTCATGGACCTTGGGACTCACCCTAACGAAGAGACCTCTCACCTCTAAGACATTATGCCCTCCTCGATACTTGGAGGTGCTAGGATGAATCTCAAGGTCATGAAGGGAAACAAAGAGAGACATGAAGGTAGGAGAGAGAATGGAGATACCTGGGGCCTCACACCCCTCGACGTCCCGAAGGATGAAGGAAAGACGGGGCCTCACACCCCTCGACGTCCCGAAGGACGAAGGCAAGATGGGGCCTCACACCCCTCGATGTCCCGAAGGACGAAGGCAAACAGGCCTCAGCCTAGAACCACAAACAAGTAGAAAATACCCTTCAAAAATTCATTTTCATTAACTTTATTACAAGAGGAGGATGCCTTTTTATAGGCTTACAAGTCTTAGGAACCAAGTAGGATATACATGAAAATTTTATTTTATTTTACTTTTTTTTTAATCCTAAATCCTATAGCTTTGAGATCCGTGCCAGTTCTTTCGCTCTGAAATCTATGCATGTCTATCTCATGTGACCGTGGAATTGAGGAATGGCAGATTGGGCAGAGGACGTGAAGGTCGTGGCGGGGGCGAGGCAAAGGGCAGATGGGCCGGAGGGGTTGGAGCGCCACAGTGCAAGGATTTTGCCCAAGACATCGTGACCGCGGGCAAGGTGGAGGGTGGATGGGCAGTGGGAGGTTGGAGCTGCAGATTTGGCATAGACGATGCAGATGCAAGGAGAAGAGGACATGGCTTAGATCTGGCTCGGGCTCACGGCGGGCATCATGATAGCAGGCGGGCCAGTGGTTGGGCGTGATGGATCCTGGACTGGCGGCGCGAGGATGGAGATGGTGTAGCAAGGGGTTCCCGGTTGCAGGCGTGGCTTCATGAGCGGAGGTACGGTGGTGATGGCCGTGCGTTTAGAGGAGGTGAGCACCGTGGATATGGTGGACGTCATGGGAGGAGACGGCCATGGGAGAGGGAGCGGGGCGGCGGTCGAGCGGTGATTGGGCATCGCGGGAGGCACGGGGTTGCCGGCTGGAGATGACTCCGGGCAGAGGGGCGTCGAGCGTGGAGAAGGGAGGCGTCACGGGCATGGGCATCATGGGCGGAGCCACATGGGGGGGCGGCCGTGGGATTCGCCGGCGTTCCCATGAGGAGGTTGTCGCCTGGAGGTGGACGGCCATTTGGGGGGTATCCGGTGGTCGGGCGTGGCAAAGAGGGACAAATGGAAAGAAAAATGAAGAAAAATGGGATTTTGGGGAGGTTCTGGAGGTTGAAGATGATAAGAATAGCAGAGGAATAACTTGGGAATAAACCTGGAATAACATTGGGATAATAGGAATAGGTGAAATAGTAGGGATAAAAAACTTAAACTGAAATAAAAAAATTTAGAAAATTAAAAGAAAACCTAGATGGGTTTCGGGTCCCCCATCACGTAATGGAAGAGAAGTTAGAGGAAGAGAACCCTGATACTGCTGTTAGAGTTTTACCTGAGGAGCCACTAAATGAAAGGCAAAGTATTGAGCCCAGTCCTAAATTTCCTGAACCAGAAGACTTTATTAAGGATTTGGCTTATCGGTACCCTCAAGAAGAATTCAATCCTATAGTTCCCATTGAAGAACTCTTCCCTAAGACCAGTGACCCATTCTTCCATCATGAAAACCCTGTAAGGCTACCTCAAACCCATAAGATCAACCTCATTAGTATAGGCCTCATCCCTAAAATCCCTTCTTATCTCCTATTCTACCCGATCAACCCAGAACCTTCTTCTTACTTTCTACCCTATCAAACTAACCCCGAATCCACCTCTGGTGAGGACATGCAAGATGAGAATGCAACTATGCAACCCTAAAGGAGATTAGCAAAGATTAACTTAGCAATTTCTTATTTGCATATGATTAGTTCAGCATATAATATCAAAGGAGGTCTAATGAAGAGAACTCAAACCATCAAACGTAAACCTAATTAATGAGACTATCAAAATAACAAAGAAATAGGAATAAGATTCGAACCACACAAGGTAAGCTAGGCAAATTTAATATTTCAGACCTAATCAATACTAGAACATACCTGGCATTAATCTTTCAAGTAGGTCAAGATCACTCATGAAGAGACCTCCCAAATGACAAGACCATTCTACAAATTGAGGGCCCTTCTTGTTTTCTGGGTTGTGGCAAGTAATTCCTTCCTCTTGAATTTGGAATCCCGGAGAACCCTACAACAAAGAAACCTCGAGATTAGGAACTTGATAAGATACGTTAGTCATGAAATGGAGAAACTAAAGAAGAATCGATGAAGCATTGTTGAAGAATAATCTTGGCTCCATGGTAGATCACTTGAAATGGATTAGGCTGGCCTCCTTGTGATGGTCTTCTTGATCAACCTTGAATATTGAAGGGCTAGCTTGAGATTGGAGAAGGAGAGTGTCTTAGGCGTTGGAGATGGAGGAGAAAGTAGGGTTGGCATGGGATAGGGAGAAGAATTTAGAACTACCACCTAGGCATATAGAACTCACATAGAAAAAACTTTTAATTTTTTTTTTTTCATTTCCTTTTTTTTTTTAACAAGAAGACTAAGAGTCTTTTATAGACTATTAAGCAATTTTGAATTCAAACTACACCAAATATCATGGAGAAAAATTTATGGAGAAAAATATGGGGCGTCCCATGAGGAGTGGAGAAAGTTGTGGAGGAGGTTGTAGCCAATTCAAATTCAAATCCCCCTTTTCTTCTCTTGGGCGGCAACCTTGGATGGTGAGGTGGCATGTGTGATGTGGCAGCAACCTTGGATGGTGAGGTGGCATGTGTGATGTGGCAGCAACCTTGGATGATGAGGTGGCATGTGTCATATGGCATGTGGTCCCCACTTGAGGTGGCTTTGGTCATGCTTTGGAGTATAAGTCTTGAGTCTTCTTTAGTTTTCAAATGTGGTTTGGTTTGATTCTTCATGGATTGGACTTGACTCATTTGGACCCAACTCTCAAATACAAGGTTAATCAGGCTGGACTAGTCCCAACAAAAAATTGAAATGGACTCGAATTACATAATTATTTGGACTCAAAATTAAAGAAAGAGAAAAAAATTACAGGACTTTCTTTTACTCATCTAACCATAAGGACTCGGATTTGACTTGAATTGGTTGGAGTCTCTTCTTGATTCTGGTGCCCACACCAACCTCGTATTTTTTGCCTTTTCTTGAGTTTTCTTATATTTCTTTAACCATTCACCTGCATTATGTAGAGATTTGCATATTGTATTCATTTATTGCCCATGTTAGGTTTGCATATTACTTTTGGTATACTTTGTGGCATTCGCTAGGAGTACATAGTAAATTTTCATGTGCATGCCATGATAGGATCAAACCTAGAGAGTCTAGTCTCTTAGCCTTTAGGCCCGTAGAGTTCAATAAAATTTTCTTTGATAGAAAGGACTAGTCAAGTCTTTTAGGTATTAGTTTTGAGTCCCATAAATTCACAACCTGAATTACATGTCTGCACCTGCACTTGCCTCTACACAGCATATGCATATGGATATTAGTCAAAAGCTGAACCTAAGTAATGAACTAAATAACAACTTGGCTAATTCCCAAAGGAAAGGTAAAGAATTTTCTGGAGAGGATTTTGTAATTGTATGGGAATTTTCTGCTCGTGAAGCTAGCCCATCCAAAATAATGAATAGTAGTGGACCCAATGCCTATGTGCCTGAGATATCATCTAATTTAGGTATTAGCTCCACTTTCATCATCTCAAACTTTGTAAAGTCTAGGGAGCCAGCAGTGATACCCAGCAAGCCCCTTGAGCCACTCCCATTTTTTGAGAGAGAACCCACCCCAAAGCGACCACATATAATTTGGCCAAATAGTGCAGAAAAGATTGAGAGAATCCTGGACGATCAAGCCATATGTACCCGGAATAGAGGCTATCAGAGGTATTTGGTCCGATGGCAAGGTCGATCAGAATCTGAGGACTCGTGGATCACCCGTGAGGATCTGCAGTGCCTCAACCCAAACCTACTCGAGCAATATGAGAGCCAAGTTATCTCACACTCGACGGGGTCGAGTTCCTCCCATCCCAAGATAATTGGTAGGGGCACCAAGATCAGACATAGATTACTGGGCCCTATTTGGTTTACTTAGTTATGTGTCAAAGTTTTGTAATCAACTAGAATTGAGTCCTGTAATAACTTGAGGTTAGTTGATTTGTCTCAACCCTCAACCTAGTCCAGCACATTGAGTCCTGTACATTAGTATGAGTCTAGTATGAGTCCACTTCTTGTACAAGAGAAGAGGCTATGCTATTTTGGAGTTTCACCAGATCTCATTCTAAAGCTAGAGGTAGTTACATCGGCTTAGGGAAGCTCAATTGACACCCAGGTGCCCTGATTCCCTCCAAATGCCCTGATTCCCTCTAAATGCCATTTCAGATGCCATATTCCCTCCAAATGCTTCCAAAAAATTCTATATGCTAGGAGCCCATGTTTTCCAGGTTATCCCAGCACTCCAGGCCTTCAAATTCAAGCTCGGAAAGCAAGCGCAAGAAAGAAGAACCAAGATTCCCTTTTGATACCAGGAATATGCTAGCCCAGGGAACCAGGCGCCCCAGCTTCCAGGAGGCCCAAGCCCTTGCATCCTTGGCCCATGACCGACTTCCCCTTGCTGCTCCAAAGCCCACATGCCCAAAGGAGTAGGCGTCCAAAGGTGTTTGACCAAGTCCAAGTTGAAGTGAAGAAGGAGAAGACCAAGTCTATTCTAACCTAGTTGGGATTCCTAATCCTTTTAAGCCTCATAATTTTAACCAGCTAGGAAAGGACTTGTAGTCTATCTAGGAAGGGGACTTGTAACCTAAGTGTAACCATGGTTAGAGAGGGCATGGAAACTTTATAAATACCCCACCCCTCCCCCTCTTGTAATCATCTCTTTCTTATGAATACAACTTGCTGAAATTTTGTGTTATTGCCTTATGATTGGTATCTTTGTTTAGGTTCTTTACTTTGAGTGCTCTCCTTGTGTACCCTGGCTGAATCCCTACTGCCCTAGCATCCTTTTGCATCCTTGGAGACCAGCCATGCCCAAGCAAAGGAAGCCCTAGTTGCCATCCAAGACAAGGAGATTCTTCCTCCCCGGCTTCCATCTCCTAACCCTATTCCCGATTCCTTCAAAATCCTAGTTCTTTTTCTCTTTTTTATTTGCTATTTTGATTGACCCTGATGCTTGCATAATCCTTGAGGTGTTTCACCTCTTCAGAAGAGGCTTTCCTTGCTTTCAAACCGGGTCCAGATCAGCCATCTGATTCAAGGAACTGAAGCTTCTTCATCCAGGCTCCAATCAGAGTGTGAGTGAACCCTTCAATTACTGAATTTATAATCTCTGACTGGTAAGAAACCTTCCCTTCTTTTAATTTTTGATTTGATGAAGATAAGCTATCCTAAATCGGGAGTTTCTCAACTCTCGGGTCCTGGCTACTTATTATCTTGCATGAGTTCTTTGCGATCATGATGATTCTTAGAATTGCTGATTACCTACTAGTCTTTACTTCACTTTTAGAATTTAGCCTACAATCCTAAATAATAAAAATCACAAAAAAAATTAGTTTACTATTCTTTTTGCATATTTAGCATTCTTAGAGTCATCCAGCATCACACTGCATATAGGCGCTGGTCCCAGCAAGTGGTATTAGTGCGTAGGAATCTCAACACAATATATTTTTTCAAAGAATTTGGCCAGAGATTCACAGCCCAATTCTAGAGTAGTAAGAGGCCCAAACAAGGCTCTAATTTCTTCTTCTTAGTCAAACAAAAGGAAGGTGAGTCTCTCTACCACTACATAGGTCACTTTAAAGTAGCAATGCTAGAGATTTGTGACCTTGAATTTTTTATCACGATGTCAACCTTGAAGAGAGGGCTAATGCAGGTAGCTTGAACTTCTCCCTCTCCAAGAAATTTTTCTAGAGGCTTCTTGAGCTTTTGGCTGACGTGGAAAAATATATCAACACCGAAGAAGGCATGGTGGAGAAATGAAAGGAGAAGGGAGATTGAAAATGTCCTTAAGAGAACCATTCCCATCCAGCCCTTCCCTAGCAGCAATAGTAGTAGAAAAAGAAATAGGACATGGAGTTTCATCACCGATCCAGAAGCCCTAGGCCACTCCACCAGGAAGATTTCACTCTCTTAAATGCTCCCCAGGGATAGATCCTAATGGAGATCAAGGATCAAGACTTTGTTCGATGGCTAGGAAAGATGAATAAGAAGGCCCAAAAGGATTCCAAGAAATATTATCAATTTCACCAAGATACGGGCAGGATACTAAAGACTGCATTACTTTGAAGAAGGAGATTGAGTCAATGATTCAATAAGGCTACCTATGTAGTTACATCGGTCAGCCTCACACGTCAGAGGCTACTGGTCTTGAACATTAACTAGCAATCGTACCCTCTATAAAGAATAGAATCTATGTCAGAATAATCTCTAGTTTGTTGGCTATTGGGGAGGCAAGCTCCTCTAGGCGACGAGCATATCCTAGGATAGCACAGATCGAAATCTCCGAGTCCAAGCACTAGAGGGCTAGAGAGAAGACTTTTACCTTTGCTATTGATGACACTGATGGAGTTCTATTCTTGCATGTTGATCTTATGGTTGTTTTCCTTGCTATTACGAACTGTGATGTAATGATAAGCCTAGTGGATAATGGAAGCTCTATAGAATTTTGTTTTACAATGCCTTTTCTCCGATGGGATTGCCCAAGGATTACCTGTGAAGGGTGAACACTCTCTTGATTGGTTTTTCTGGGGATGTCGTTCCCATCAAGGGCATCATGATGCTTCCTGTGATAGTTGGTCGGGTCTTGAAATAGGCCACAACCCTCTTGAATTTTTTGGTGGTCAAGATCCTAGTCACCTACAATGTTATCTTGGAAAGACCCAGCTTGAATGCTTTGTAGGCCATGGTCTCAACCTACCACCTACTGCTAAAGTTTCCTAACCCCCATGGGATGGGCGAGGTACAAGATGACCAGGCCCTCGCAAGGCAATGCTACATGGTGACCCTCAAGCAGAAATCAAAGTAGACCATGTACATTGAGAGGCTCGACCTCTGAGATCAACAGAAGTTGTAGCATGGAGAACCTATAGAAGAATTGATTCCCATTATCCTGGACCCAATCAACTCCCCCCGAGTGGTGTATATTGAGAGCAAGAAGAGCAAAGAGTCTAGAACTCAACTGGTGGAGTTCTTTTATGTGAACACTGACATCTTCGCTTGGATGGTAGCAGATATGCTAGGCATCAAACCTACAGTCATGGTGCACCACCTAAATGTCGACCCTACACACCCATTAGTTCACTAGAAGAAAAGAAGCTTCACCTCTAAGTGCCAGCATGCCATCAAACAAGAGGTGGAGAAGCTTTTGGAAGCCAAGTTCATCCATGAGGTCTAGTATCCTAACTAGCTCGCCAATGTTGTCCTAATGAAAAAGGCCAATGGTAAGTAGAGGGCATACATCGATTTCATCAATTTGAATAAGGCCTATCCAAAGGACTATTTCTCTCTACCATAAATCGCTTAACTAGTGGCTTCAACCTCTGGGCATGTGACTCTCAATTTCATGAATGCCTTTCTAGGTACATCTAGATCTAGATGGTGCTTGGGGATGAGGAAAAGATTGCATTTATCATTGACCAAGGGGTATATTCTATAAAGTCATACATTTCAGTCTAAAAAATGTGGGAGCCATCTACCAACAGCTCATCAACAAGATCTTCCACAACCATATTTGTTGTAATATGGAAGTTTACATCAATGACATGTTAGTGGAGAGTGGCAAGGAAGATCAGCACGTGGCAGACCTGGAAGAGACTTTCCAGACCCTACGAAAGTATCACATGTAGCTCAACTCTAATAAGTGTGCCTTTGGGATTTCTTCAAGGAAGTTCCTAGGTTTCATGGTATCTACCATGGAATCAAAAAAAATCCCAAGAAGCTCAGCGATCCTAGAAATGACATCCCTCAAAAGTCAAAAAGAGATCTAGCACCTTGTGAGATGGGTTACTAAACTAAGCCATATTGTAGCTAGATCTGACGACAAGTACCTACCTTTCTTTAAGGCCTTGAGATAGATCAAGGACTTTCAATAGATGAAAGAGTGTCAAACCACCTTTGAATAGCTCAAGACCTACCTAGTCACCACATTGCTCCTTATAAGGCCAATTATGAGAGAAATGCTCTATCTCTATTTAGCCATCTCTCCCATGGTTATGAGTTCAGTGCACATTTGAGAAGAGGATAGAGTGTAGAAGCTAGTTTACTACATCAACCGAGTCCTCAAAGATGGAGAAGGTTACCTTTACCCTCTTGACTTCGGCGAGGAGACTTTGTCCTTATTTTCAAGCATATCCAGTCATGGTCCTGTCTGAGTAACCCCTGCAATATATCCTATAGAAGGTTGATGCCTCCTGAAGGGTTTCCAAGTGGGCAGTAGAGTTAGGTGAGTTTGATATCCAATATTAGCCTTGCCCTTCCATTAATGCCCATGCTTTGGCAGACTTTATTATGGAATGTACCATTCCCAACGAGATGGGAACCGGACCAACCCAGATAGAGCTAAAGCCTATAGATGAGCCCTAGACTCTCCATGTTGATAGTGCTTCCAACACTGCAGGATCCAAAGCGAATGATCCTTACCACTCTGGAAGGAATTGTTGCTGAGCAAGCACCTCGCTTCAATTTAGGGCCTCTAATAATGAGGCCAAGTACGAAGCCCTCCTCGCAGGACTGAGACTCACCTACAAATTTGTGGTTTAGTATCTTAGAGTTTTCAACGATTCTCAGTTGATAGTGGAGTTGGTTCATGGAGAGTTCGACACCAAAGCCCCTAATATGGAAAAGTATCTTCGATGAGTAAGAGCTCATCATCATTGATAACGGTGGATAGTTCAATAATGCATTCTTCGGCGAGTTTTGTGTGGACCTGTAGATTAGTCCCCGGTTCACTTTAGTCGCACATCTATAGACAAATAAAGAAGCTGAAGTAATTAACCAGATGATCCTCCAAGGGTTGAAGACCTGACTGGTTAAAGTTGGAGGGCTCTAAGTGGAAGAACTACATAGTGTCCTCTAGGCCTATCTCACCACCATCGGAACTCGATGGGCGAGATGTCATTTAACCTCACCTTTAGGACCGAAGTCATCATTCCTTTAGAGGTGGGCCTACCATCACCCTGGGTTGAAGTTTATGATAAGCGATGCAATTCAAAGGACCTCAAGGTGAATCTGGACCTCCTAGAAGAGGTCCAAGATAGAGCTTGAGTCCGCATGGCTGCGTACAACAACACACAACCCACTACTTCAATGTCCATATGAAGGTGAAGTAGTTACAACCAAGAGAACTCATCCTCCACAAGGCAGTGGTCAGCTAACCCATAGAGTGCAGGAAGCTTTTCCCTAACTGGGAAGGACCCTATCGTGCCATCAAAGTGGTCCAGACTGATATGTATCGATTGGAGCAGCTAGGCAACATGCCCAATACTAGAACTTGGAACTTTGATAATCTCTAATCATACTACCAATAAGATGTACCCCTAGTATTGTACTTGATTTGTTCAATAAGAATCCTTTCCTCTTTCATTTAAAAAGAGAAAGTAGTTAAAACTAGGGACATCCCTAAAAGTCCTAGGATGGAGCTATCCCAAGTAGGGTTATTATATCCCTTAGTTGAGAAGTCCCGGAGCAAGATTGTTCCAAGCGAGGTTTTGACATCCTTTATTCTTGTAGTCCTAGTTAAGCAGTCAGATGCCTAGGTTAGGCCCTGATCTTTGTGATTCTTGGAAAAGTAATTAGTCTCCGAGCACCCTAGGCAAGGTCACCCTAGGTAAGAATTCCATATTTTGAAGTCTTGGATGAGGTTGCCCCAAGTATCTTGGTCGAGCTATCAGACTCCTACTCTAGGTCATGACATCCCTAGGTCCTAATTAAGCAGTAAGCCTCCTAGGTTCCAAAGCCTTGGAAAAGTTATCTCGGAATCTCTGGTCGAGCTATCAGACTTTTGGGCTGGGTTATGATATCCCTAAGTCTCGGTTAAGCTATAAGCATCCTAGATTTCAAAGCCTTGGATGGGGTTGCTCCAAGCACCTTGGTTGAGATATTAGACTCCCAAGCTAGGTCATGATACCTCTAAGCCCCAGTTGAGTAGTAAGGCTCCCGTATTTTAAGGTCCTTGATGAGGTAGTCTAGGCGAGGTCAAGACACCCCTTATTCTAAGGTACTTAGGACAAGGTTGTCCTAAGTAAAGTTCACCAGCCACTTCATACGACACACCACACAAGCATGAAAGTTTATTTCATTAATAAGTGCTTGGCACACATGTTTTTGGCTTTATAACTAGATCTTACTACACCAAGGGTGCCTTAAGAGGTAGATGGAGGATAGGGATAAGTTACACAGGTTGTACGAGACTCCGTGAAGCTCCGAAGCATCTCTAATGCCTCAATTGCAAGAAGAGATTTAGGACCAAGTCAAAGCTCCCTGGTGATCTCAAAAATCCCATAGTTAGACGAGGTCCACTTAGGAGGCCCTTCCTCTGCTGGATCATGAAGTGGCTCATAAGTCCTTGGGAGAGGCTTGGAAATGATGTTAGCTGGAATAGAGAAGATATGCATCACCTACTAAAGGCCTAGCTAGCATGCAAGGGAGGTGGAGAAGAGCCACAGGCATTGCTAAGCCTCGCCCACTGAAGATAGAGAGGAAAGCTCCAAGACACACCAAGGATCCCTCTGGAGTGCCTCACCGTGACTTCAATGCGATCCCACTGCTCACCGGCAAGGTGGTGTTCCTGAGACTTTTCTACTCTTGACTTGGCTGACTCGCGATGGAGAGTCAGGCCCTACTCGATGATACCCAGAATCACATCGCAGGCAATAATGGGTCATCATCGCACACCCCTCATTCGGATTCATCAAATGATGAGTGAGGCAGGTTTTCAAGGGTGCACCCACTACAAACCCACCTACTATCGAACACATAGGTGAGCTGTAATAGAGGAGAAGCTAAGTGATGACATATACAATCATTGCCTCTCCTTCAGCTCCATCATCAAACTGGTGAAGGCTACAATCCAGCAACAGGAGTGCCAGCATTTTTCAATACCTCCCTTACCAAGAAGAGTGCCCACCAGCACTCATGCAATGCAAAGGAAACAACCCTAGAGAGAACCCTTTTGGAAAGAAAGGAAACTCCTAAGAGTCAACTCCAAAGAACCTCTACTAGTGATGCAGCATTTCTCTGACCATCAGAGTTTCAGAAGGATCTACCAAAGCCCAGCCCCCTCAGCATTCTACTTATAAAGGGATAGAAGGAAGGTCACCATGCCTCTGGCCAACTAACTGTGACAAGTGATACAGTCCCATCAGTCAAGTGACAATTCCCATGGACCCAAAAGATAAGGCATCAGAGTTGATAGTTCTCCTGGGAGACTACGCATTCATGACCCTTGGCAATTCGATCGAGGTGATGCTACAGGAGTGCTGTGTCACCTCCAACTGAGAACCTCACCAAGATGAAGTTCACCATCTAGTGATGCACCAAACCATATTGTGACCTATGATTAGGGGGCAAGTCCTGTCTCCATATCTTGCTCATAGGAATTACCAGACCCATAGGCTTTAGCAACCCCTCGAGACCCAAGTAAAAGCACTTCCCAGTCGACAACACATTAGGTACAAGACTAAACTGTTCCAAATCATGTACAGATATGCAGGGCATTGTAGTTCAAAGTACCAAATATGAAGAAATAGAATTAAAGAAGGAAGATTTCTTATTCATTTCTTGAAAAAAGATGAGAAAAGTACAAAGTCAATAAGCCCTAAGGCCTTTCTCAATCTCTCCCTCCTACGCTCCACTGCGTGAATAATTTTCTTAAGCATAGTGATCGCTGTCATAGGCAGTCAAAAATAATTCACCAACTCAACTTTATCGCTTGGGTGAGTCGGGATCATATCCTCAGGGACCTTAGGACTAAGTTGTGATTGAAAAAAAGTAAGAAGAATGATTTAGTTTAATTGAAATGAAAGATAAAAAACAAATAGAAATTAAACTAATCTAATAGGGAGATCTCATGAAAGTATGTATCTCAAAGGTTGTAAGTCAATCTTGTAAATAACAATGTCATATTTCTTTTATATTTTAACTCAGGAGAGTACCTATCTTTTGTCGGCCTGTCCCATATCCCTAATAGATCATGATGCACTCCAAAAAGTATAAGTGTATCTCTTTTATAAAATAATAGTAATTAAGCTTAAAAGAATACCTGCCTTCCCTCGGCATACCCTATATCTATAACAGATCATGGTGCATCTCCGAGAAGTACTAGGTGTTTAACACTTCTTCCCTTGGCATGCCCCATACCCATAGATCACAGTGTGTCTCCAGGAAGCAAGAGTTATCCTTAATCCTAATTTAACATGAAAGCATAGAAGAAAGCTAATAAAAGAAAGTAAATAAATAATTCATAATTAAATGCACAATCTTTTATTGCATATAAAAATAAAAGAAATACAAGAAAGGTGTAGAATAGAAAAACTGCTTTGCTTAGCTACAAGATCTCCTCTCTCCTTCTGAGATTTCTATACTAGTCACTTATGGGTTGATCCCCTCCTGTCTCCCTATACAAGGCTCTAGAGGGACTCTAGGGAATTGTTTGCCCTAGGTAAAGGCATAGGAGCCTTTATATAGGGCTTAACAGGGGAGAGATTTTCATGGGTTTTTGGTGTGGGACTAAACAAAAGAATTAAAAGAGTGGCTAGGATTTAATTTTACATTAGATCAATGGTTGGATGGTGAACCCAAATCCTAATAGTAATAGGCTTCCAATTTCTCTTAATATTTGATCATCTAAAAATTTCAGCCCTTGGATTGCTTTCAGATCTATGCATTCCATCGTTCCTTGATTATTTTAGTCCTATCACTCAACACCATCGCCAACTCCCCTCGGACCATGGATGCCACCACCGGAACCAAACTTTGCTGGATCCACCCACGTGCCGTCGAGACCTATCACCAGAGCTTCCTTGCAGCATCGAGAACCACGTACTAGAAGTCTTTGCCGATGATACCCGTTGAGTGTGCCCATCACTACTCCACTCCCTGGTCCATCCAGTGGAAAAATTATTGCCATAGCTAATGACGACAACTGCAAGATGATGGCTAAAGATGAGGAAGATGCCTGGCGGCTTGGGTGGAGGCAAGCATCGATGAAAATGATAGTGGTCAGATTGTGCGATTGATCATGTTTGGAGAAGAAATCAAGTGACAAGGTGGTCGGATCGAGCCAAAGATGAGGTTGCTGATGAGAAAGGATGCCGGCGATAGCTTCCGACAGTTTTCCAACAACAAATGGTGGTAGAAACTTTTTTATGGTCTATGACTCTACACCACGGACTACTGGTCATGGCTGCTAGTGGTCCATCAAGCATACTGTAAACCAAGCAACCAGTCCATGGTAGACCGAGTGCTATAAAAACATGTAATTTCATGTTAAATCTTTAAAAATTGATTTTGGATTTATTTCAAGTCCGATTCACTTTAAACTTATTTTGTTTGAACCCATAAAATATGCTCTTTATAATGATAGTCTCCTTCCCTATAAAGGTTGTATAAAAATATCAATTAAAGATAATTTAATTATTAAATTAATACTTTTTTATATATATAATATAATTATCATACCTCCTAACTTGAACTTTGCTCATCCTTGAGTAAAGCATATAAATTTGCTATGTATACAAACTCATCATTGAATTGAAAGTTGACTTTGGCAACCCTAAAGGTAGTTGATACCCGGCTAGAGCATTAAAGAGGTACTTCATTGGATCACTGAGTCAACCCAATTAGTGGTTGAGTATTGACCATAGAAATTTTTAGAGGTCTTCCTTATCATCCCCCCAACTTACTCTTTAAATCCTCTAACTCGATTTGAATCAGGTTTGTTATCTTTTTAGTCCTTTCATTCTCTTTTTTTTTTCTTTTTTTTGAGTCTAGTGCAATGTCCTAGCCTCTTAAGTATTAGCATCCTCATTTTTTTATGCGAATCACAATACTTAGGTGAAGGGACCCGGTTACTTAGTGGGGTGTCATTGCTTAACAGATCTCTTGATCTTCTCACCTTTTGATGCAAACCACAATGCTTACTTAGGAGAAGGGGCTCGATTACTTAATAAGAGTTCAAGAAGAGCTGTGAGGTCAGACTAACTCTCTAATGATTTTTGCCATTTTTTTCTTTTTTTATATAAAGAAGTTTTTGTATATCTCAACCTTTTCATCCATACTCTCAACAAGCAGATTCTTTATTGAGATAAGAAGGAAGAGAGTTCTGGAATCACTTCCAAAAATTCAACACCTTACCATTTATTGGATTTTCTTATTGATTTATCCCTTAGTATCTTTAAAACTATCTAGGCCATTAATCAATTTTCATTAGAGTGCCTAATGAACTTCAAATCGAGATAAAATTTAGATACAAAACTAGTTACTTCGGGTCATACTTGAGGACTTAATTAAATGAGTTAGTCTCCCCCTCAACTTAATCAACATTATCCTCAATGGAGTAGGAGAAAAAATAAGCAAATAAAAGAAAAGGATAGAATACACCTGGGGTGAGTGTGCTTTGGGGTTTGAAGGGGGCGTTATGGAGCAGCGAGCTCTTGTTCTTCCACCTAAGTTCTTGTAATTACACTAAAAGAAAAATGAGATTGTTGGGTTGCCTCCCAACTAGCACTAAATTTAATGTCTTCAACAGGATGCTATGAGGGAGTGTTACTAATATTGAACATGTGTACATCCCTCAAGATTTTCAAAATACAGGACCAATCAGGAGGCCTTGTCATCATGGCAGAAAAATGTTCGTAGAGTATTCTACGATGATTATCCCTGGTCTATAAAGTGCACCGAGCAAGCATGCTAGACCATGATTTGAAAATATTATTATAATTTGGTTGAAGATTATGATGCAGAACGAAAGCTCTGCATCATTTTTGGTATCAGAGCTTTCGTTCTGCATCAATTTTTGGTATCAGAGCCCTGTCTAGGGTTTCTGTTTGATTGCTTGTTTGAGTCCCTCTCTTTTTACTTTGTCTGCTCGAAGTAGACTCCCCAGGACGTCCGGTCCTAGGAATGAAGCGAGATGCAAACCTCCTCTTCCCATTCCACGGGGTGTTCCTAGGGCGTGTAGGGGATCCGTTGGGTTACAACTTCGTAGCAGAAATTGTAAACGGGGAAGTGCTCTGTTTTTAGCCCATAATTATCCTGTTGTAGGAATTATTTCTCACTGCAGGTAACTCCAAATTCAGTGATTTTTATTTTGCTGAAACCAATATAATTGAAACTAATTTTCATAATTTTCTCATGATTTATTGGTTTCCGTGGGATTTCTGAGAATTAAATTACTGCAACTCTATTTTTGTGTTCTGCAATCTAATTATTTTTGAGTGTTCATCTCTTAATTCATCTTAAGGGCATTTGAGCATCTAAGATAAGGGGAGGAGTTGATAACCTCTCCTTAGTCCAAAACCACCACCCACTCATTCGAACCTAAGCCTTTAATCTAAAAATTGATTAGACCTAATTTGCCCTAGTGGGCTAGGGACATCAACAAGTCGGGTCAAGGCTAGTGTTGAGTCAGTTTGTCTGGTTACTCTGTGTGTGCTTTGTACTCAGTGTCTAGAACGGTGGTTCAGGGATTCCATCCCGAAGGGCTTGTGTGCTGGTCCGTCTACCTGGCCAATCTCTGATTGGTGTCTAGGATTGGCATTCAGGGACCTAACACTCCCCTTACACCTGCCTGGCTGAGTCCTGAGTTACTACAGGCTAGCTTGCCACTCTGATTGGGCATCTAGTTTGGGCTCTAGGTCTAGTTAGCCCGTAGTCGTTCAGTTGAGTCTCATTTTGTGTGTTTGCTTGCATCATGTCTACCCGGAATGGAGTGCCCTACCAACCTGGTCAAACCCAACCTGATTTAGAGGCCATGGTTAGAGCTCTTACTGAGAGTATGAACAAACTGAGTCAGGATGTGACTATCACTGTTGCCCAATTTAAAGAACAAGTCCATGAGGATTTTGCCCAGCTTAGGGATCGAGTCCAAGTGCTAGAGGAACCTAGGCGTCGAAACTGGACTCCTGACCCAGATTTTAATGTACCTCATCCACACCAAGAGCCTAGAAGACCTCTATACCGAGATCCTGAACCTAATCATAGGAGGCCTGACCCAGAACCTGAGGATAGAGATGATAGGTTCATTCGAAATATCAAGTTAGATGCACCCACTTTTGATGGTAGCCTAAATCCTAAGGTGTATTCTGATTGGGAGGGTGAGATGGACCAGTACTTTGAGTGGTATGCCATGTCTGAGGAGAGGAAATTCAAGTTTGCCAAGATGAAATTAATACGTCAAGCTAGGTTATACTGGGGGAACATTGAGCTGACCACTAGAAGACGAAATGTAGAGCCCATAACCACTTGGCAGGGTATGAAAGAGAAACTTAGAGATAAGTACCTACCCATTTTATACCAGCAAAATCTGTTAGACCAATGGCAGACTTTGAAACAAGGGAACCGATCTGTTTCAGACTACATAACCACCTTTGACGAATACCTGATGAGATGTGATGTGAGTGAAGCTCATGAGGTCACTTTGTCTAGATTTAGGGCTGGACTTAGGGAAGATATTAAGAGAGAGTTGTTTCTGAGAGAGGTTACTGACCTAGACCAAGCCTATCAGATTGCACTGAACACTGAGAAGTTTCAGAGAGGACCCATGACATCTAGGGTTAGTGCCCCAATCCCAAGAAATGGACCTAGCCAGGTTACCCCTAGCAAGCCTAATCAGGGTATCCCCACCCCTAGGCCCATGGACAAAGGTAAGGCACCTGACAACCAGAGAACCCCTAGTATCGTCTGTTTTAAGTGCCAGAAGCCCGGTCATATCTCCACTCAGTGCACAGCCATAGCTTGTTTTAAGTGTCATAAGGTAGGTCATGTTTCTAGCCAGTGCCCTCGTAGATCCCTATATATAGAAGAGGGAGGAGAAGAGAATTCCGAGCCTAATGAGGAGTTTGAAGAAGAAGTTTATGAGGCCGGAATGAATTTGGTTGATGAGTATGAAGGAGAGGAAGAATCCACTAAATCTGACCACTTAGGGGTTGTGAGATGCATCCTGTCCCAGACTAAAGTTCAGGAAGATTGGCGTAGGACTAACATCCTACAGACTTTCCTTAAACTAGGGGATAAGGTTTGTAAAATCATCATAGATAGTGGGAGCTGTGTGAATGCCATTTCTACTAGCACTGTCAAAATGTTAGGCTTAACCCCAGTCCCCCACCCCAACCCCTATAAGGTTTCTTGGGTAGACTCTACCTCTATACCCATCCAGTCTAGATGTCAGGTCCAAATCCAAATGCAATCCTATCAAGAGAAGATTTGGTGTGATGTCTTGCCCATGGGGGTGAGCAATATAATTCTTGGAAGATCTTGGTTGTATGATCATGATGCCACCCTCTTAGGAAAATCCAACACCTGTGTCTTTAGTTTCAATGAGAAGAAAATCACAATCCATTCAGTCCCTCCTAAGGACAAGGTAGCTAAAGGAACCAGTAAGGTTAGGGAAATGAAGACTGGAGTGAACCTAATTAGTGCCAAGGATCTAGAACAAGAAATTCATAGTGGTTCACCCATTTGGATGTTGACTGCTAAGGAACTTAGGACTCCTACACCCTCAGAGCCTCCTCATGAAGTTAAGCCTTTATTAGAAGAATTTGAGGATGTTTTTCCCGAGGATCTGCCAGACCACCTTCCACCTCTTAGGGATATTCAGCATTCTATAGATTTAGTCCCAGGAGCTACCTTACCCAACTTGCCCCATTATAGGATGAATCCATCTGAGCATAAAGAACTGCAAAAGCTGGTTGGCGAATTGTTGAGGAAGGGGTTCATTAGAGAGAGTCTTAGCCCTTGTGCAGTCCCTGCACTTCTAACCCCGAAGAAGGATGGCACGTGGAGGATGTGTGTTGACAGTCGTGTCATCAATAAAATCACAATCAAGTATAGGTTCCCCATTCCTAGACTAGATGACATGCTTGATATGATGGCCGGTGCCATGGTTTTTTCTAAAATTGATCTCAAGAGCGGCTATCATCAGGTTAGGATTAGACCAGGGGATGAGTGGAAAATCGCCTTCAAAACTAAGGATGGTCTCTATGAATGGGTTGTTATGCCTTTTGGGTTGTCCAATGCCCCTAGTACTTTCATGAGGATTATGACCCAAGTACTTAGAGCTTTCATAGGGAAGTTTGTAGTGGTCTATTTTGATGACATCCTGATCTATAGTAAGACCCCTGCAGATCACCTAGGCCACCTTAGACAAGTCTGTCAAGTTTTGAGGAATGATAGTCTCTACGGTAATCTCAAAAAGTGTGAATTTATGACCAGTAGAATTATCTTCATTGGATTTGTTGTAACCCCTGACGGCGTGGCTGCCGACCCTGAAAAGATTAGGTCCATAGTAGAATGGCCAGAGCCGACCAGTGTGCATGAAGTCAGAAGTTTCCATGGCTTGGCTACCTTCTATAGGCGATTCATCAAGGGGTTTAGTACCGTAGTTGCTCCTATCACAGACTGCATCAGGAAGGGAGAATTTCAGTGGACCAAAGCAGCCCATAAAGCCTTCCTAGATCTTAAGGATAGGATGACCCAGGCACCCATTTTGAGACTACCAGACTTTTCAAAGGTATTTGAGGTTGCCTGTGATGCTTCAGGAGTAGGTATAGGTGGAGTCCTAAGCCAAGAGAACCATCCCGTAGCATTCTTTAGTGAAAAACTTAATGATGCTAAGCTTAGGTATTCTACCTATGATAAGGAATTTTACGCGGTAGTGCAAGCTTTGCATTACTGGAGACATTATTTACTACCGCAAGAATTTGTGCTATTTTCGGACCATGAGACTCTTAGATTCTTGAATTCTCAGAAGAAGCTTAACCCTAGGCATGCTAAGTGGGTAGAGTATATCCAGTCCTATACTTTTGTTTTGAAGCATAAGGCTGGGTCTGAAAATAAGGTAGCTGATGCCCTTAGTCGTCGATCTTTGTTGTTGAATTCTGTTAGGGCTGAAGTCATAGGGTTTGAGCAAATCAAAGAAGAATATGAGTCATGTCCGGATTTCAAGACTGTATACCAGGATCTAACTCAAGGACCATCTAGTGAACATAAGGAGTATTCCCTTTTAGATGGCTTTCTGTTCTTTAAGAATAGGCTTCGCATCCCTAGAACCTCTCTTAGGGAATTCTTGATTTGGGAAACTCATGCTGGAGGTTTAGCTGGCCATTTCGGAAAAGATAAGACCACCCTGGCTATTGAAGACCATTTTTTCTGGCCTAGCTTAAAAAGAGATGTAGCACACATTGTGGCTAGGTGTCGGACCTGCGCTGTTGCCAAACAGCGAAAACAGAACACCGGCCTTTATACCCCACTCCCTGTCCCAGATCGTCCTTGGCAAGATGTGAGCATGGACTTTGTGTTAGGTTTGCCTAAGACCCAGAGGAGGCATGACTCTATTTGTGTTGTAGTAGACCGATTTTCCAAGATGGCCCATTTCTTGCCTTGTTCCCAAACATTTGATGCGTCTAAGGTAGCCACCCTGTTCTTTAATGAGATAGTTCGACTCCATGGCCTACCCAAGACCATTGTTTCAGATAGGGATGTTCGGTTCACCAGCTATTTCTGGAAAACCCTTTGGCATAAGTTAGGAACGAAACTTAAGTTTTTAACTGCCTATCATCCCCAGACTGACGGCCAAACCGAAGTAGTGAACCGTAGTTTAGGCAATCTGCTAAGGTGTCTTGTTGGTGAAAACATTAGGAACTGGGATTTGTACTTACCTAGAGCTGAATTTGCATATAATGACTCGGTCAATAGGTCTACGGGTAAGAGTCCATTTGAAATTGTGCATGGTTACAAACCCCACACACCTCTTGACCTAGCTCCTTTACCAGTCCACACATGGGTCTCCGAGTCTGCCGAAGTTTTTGCACAGCATATAAAAGACTTGCATAAAGAAATTCAAGCCAAAATAAATTTAAGTAACGAAACTTATAAGAAATTGGCTAATTCTCAAAGGCGAGTCAAAACTTTTGACGAAGGAGACTATGTAATGATTAGGTTAAGGCCTGAACGGTTTCCTCCTGGAACCGTTAGAAAGTTACATGCTAGGGGAGCTTGACCATTTAGAGTGGTAAAGAGAGTAGGATCCAATGCCTATGTGCTCGAGTTGCCTCCAGAACTAGGCATTAGCTCCACTTTCAACATTACAGACCTAGTAGAGTATAGGGAGCCAGCTGTGATTCCCAGTGAGGCTTTTGAACCTAATCCTGCTCTTGAGAGTGAACCTGACCCTGTGTGTCCACCAACAAATTGGCCTGTGAGGAAAGAGCAGATTGAAAAGATCCTGGATGATCAGGTTATCTCTACTCGTAATCGAGGATACCAAAGATACCTGGTCCGCTGGCTAGGAAGGCCAGATTCTGATGACTCTTAGATCTCCCGAGAAGAGTTACAAGAGCTGGACCCAGACCTCTTGGAGAGATACCAGAGCCAACTTGATCCATACTCGACAAGGTCGAGTTCCTCCCACCCTGGGAGAATTGATGCGGGCACCAGACTCAGAAGAAGACTTCAGAGCTCCATCTGGATCTCTGATTAACCTTGCCCGAAGAATTAAGGTTTTTTGGTTTGTAATAAGAGTTGACTAGATCAACTCAATTTAGCTTGAGTCTACATTACCTGCATTTTATTTTGTTGAGTCATGTTGACTCAGTAGTGGACTAGGGTTTCAACCTGGGATGTTACATTTTCTCCCAAGACCAAGCAAGTGGACACCACACTCCCAGCCACACTCCCAGCCCAAGGGGCGCCATATCTACATCCAGCAGCCTTTGGTCCCCACTCCACAGATGGCAACTTCCTTCTCTCATGCACCAGATAAAGAGAAGTCCACCAAGAGACCACAAATCAAGGGGGCGGCCAAGACTTTCCCAAGACATCCAAAGCAAAAATGGGAAGAAATTCTCTTGGAAGAGAACTTCAAGGGGGCGCCCACTACCTGCCAAAAACATCCAAAACAAAGATGGGAAGGACCTTGACTTAGGGAGGAAGAAAAGGAGGAGTCCAAAAGAGTTGATCCAGGGAAGGAAAAATTTTTTTCTTGAAGATCCAAGCAAGGAGGCACCATCTACCTGCCTTTTATAACCCAAATCCAATTTTTTTGGTACCTTGGCCGACCATATGTGAAGGATTTGCCCTAATTTGTAGATCCCCTCCTTTAGTCCCACATGGGAAGATGTAAAACCCTCCTCCCTTGTAAAGCCTTATAAATTAAACCCCTCTTGTAAGTTTAAATCAATGAGATGAATGAAAGAAATTTTTTTATGAGCAAACTTGTGTTTTCTCTTTTTCGCACTTGCTTCCAGGTGTTGAGCTCCGTGAGGCAGTAAATCCGGGTTCCCCTGGAACCTTGAGGAGGTGAGAGATCTCCAAAACCCCAAACCCTAGGTTAGCCACTCCACTCCCAAACCCTAGCCGCCATCACCCTTCTCTTTCCACCAAGCCCTAGTCTATTCCTCTTCTCACGGCCACCCTCTCCAAGTCCAGGCCGGCCACCAGCATCCAGCTCCAGTCCAGATACTTCAGATCTACAGCAATTCTAAGAGGAAGTCAGATCGGCCTCCAGGAGAATCCTGATTTCAGCAACTTCGACTTTCAAGTTCTTCAACCTGGTAAAATCTTTTCCTGAGTTTCTGAATTCCATCACTTGTTACTCTTCTTTCCCAGATCTTGAGTCCAGAAGCAGCCGACCAAACCACGAGACCAGTATTAGAGGATCCATTGCGAAGATAGCCGACTCCGAGGATCCCACAATCTGCTCGAGAGAGTTCTTCCACCAAAATCCTGAGAAGATCACTGTCTGGTTAGTAAACCATCTCTCCTCTCCATTTCTGTTCTGTTGAAAGTTCAGAGCGAAACCCTAGGTCTGGGAGTTTCTCAACCCCCAGTGATCCGTTACTTCTGAACTACTCTGATAATTTAGTTTCTTCTAAACTGTGCTTTCAATCCTTACCTAGTTTCCTTCAACGTAGTTTAGCTTTACTTTGAGTCGAAGCCAATTTCTGAAAAATATAAAAAAAAAAAGAAAAAAAAGAATTAATCTTAATTTTACTTTCGCATACGCTTCTTTGTTCTTTGTTCTGCATCATTTTTGGTATCAGAGCTTTCGTTCTGCATCAGATTAGGAAGGGATTGTGTGTTGGGCCAAGAGTAGGGTGGTAGCTTAGAAATTTTTCTAACTCTAGAAAGATCTACCCTAATACCTTTCTCGGGTATGATGTATCTTGACATCATCCCTTTCTATTTGAACTTTGTCCAAGTTAACTTTAAATCTATCTCTATATATTATTTTAGGATAAAAGATAGATTTTGGAGATGATCCTTGAAAGTAGTGCCAAATATGGAGAGGTCGGTTATAAAATTTTCAAGATCATTATCCTTTATTTTACAAATATCCCATCCAACAGTTTTTTTGTGCATCTTTAGAACACCGACTATTTGGTCTTCCTGCTTAGAGATCACTAGTAGGGTGTCAGTAGGTATGATAGGAAGTAGCTTCAATTCTAGATCCGATGGTGATTCTAACAATGGAGCTATTATGGGGCTAGGTATTAACTCATATGGTTCAATCAAAAGTAAGGTGGGTTTAAAGTACGGTATATCAAGTAGGTTACTCATCCCTGTGATACAACCATTAAAATTATCTACCCCACAATGAGTCATATAGGGATCTAACGAATTCTGGAGATGAATTGGAGGTACAGCTTTCCCTGTTATGTTATTTTGTTATGGTTCCTCAGAAGCCTCAATTAATTCCATCATGTCATCAATTTCTTCTTCCATCCCGTAAAAAGGAGTGGACGATTCTAGGGCACTTGGAAAGGGGGCCATTGATGAGTAGGATGATGATAGAAGTGGTTCGTTCCACCAGTTTGATTTCTTTGCCTCAATCAAATCATCTATATTGCTCTCTATGATGGTGCAGGGTTATTCCGTGACCATTTCATTCCTAAGAGTTATAGTTGATTATTTAGAAAAAATTAAAGGGTCATTAAAATCTTAAACTTGGTAGTGTCCCTCTAAATTACTATTAAAATTTTTAGCCATGTGATATAACTCTAAGTTACTCTCAGATTGACTAAGCAGCATACCTCCTCTCTATCAACTTCAGTTAATAATCTATCAGTATGATTTATAAGCTCATCGATAGGTTGCTACCGAGGCATGATTAATTGTTAAAATTGAGCAAACCTATCAACATCTGGGTTCGTCAGTTGGAGAAGTGGGGTCTGACCATTTTTTTTATTCTATCTATTGTTTGCAGAACCTTCTCTTAAAATGATAGGATATAAGTAGGAGAAGATTGATAATATAGATAGGATTGATCGTAATAAGGTACATCTACAAATGGAGATCTTTGTGGTACTCGGGTAACCACTAGGTGTGGTTGCCACAACAAATCTGGTTGAGTCCCCTAACCTGGGTTGTAAGCATTAAAGTTTGGGTTTTCTCTTGGTCTGTAGGCTATATGAGTTTGATCTTGATACACTTGGTCATACCTAAACTCAGGAAATTGATACATGGCTAGGTATTCACTTATAAAGTGAGTTGGACTTGAATATGTAGAGCATGCCTGGTGTGCAAGAAAAAAGGAAGGAGTGGAGAGTGTTTGATAGTTCATAGATGATCAAATTTATAGGGCATGGCATTGAAGGCATGGGACAACTTATCCACTCTACTATTGAGATTCATATTCCTAGAACTGCTCCAATTCATCGAATTGTTCTAATGGTTTTGGGATATTTAATCAAAGGTCCTAGATCAGAGCAATCCTCTTCTAAGTTTTTTTACTTATTTTTTTAGAGAGGAGATGACGGAAGAAGAGAGAAGAAAGATAGAGAAGAAGATTAAAGATGAGAACCTAAGGATTCCTATGGCTAAGAGGGATAAAGAAGAAGTATTAATTAAAGTTCTAGGTTAATTATAAATAAGTTAGCAATCATAGACTCTCTATCCTAAGGTTTCCTAATTCTAGATAGCTCCGAACTATTCCAAGGTTGCCTTTGAGCCTTCGAAGTCAGATACTAACTAGCCCTTGGCTAGGTAAGGATAAGGTCAGTGGGGATCCTCCCATTACTTTTCTTAGATACCAAATAAATTGGCCAGGTCAAACAACGGAATCAATTAAAGAACCACCTTCCTTCAAAGCTTCATCATCCTTAAACCACTTGCCTTAGACACTAGTGAACCAGCTAATTCTGAGCTAGTCCAACTCTTAGTGTCCCTTATCCTAGTGAGCTCGAAAATCCTTAGGGGCCAACATCTAATTGATTTTAATTTTAAAGCTTAGGTCAATGCAATATGTAGAGTGGTGGTTTATGGGCCAAGGAAGGATAATGATGTCCCCACCTTATGTTATTTAGGGTTTAGTACCCTTAAGATGTTTTATGAAGTATGTAATATAGAGAAAGCAGATGTCCAGTACAAGTGATTAGTTTTTAAGGCTTAATTAATTTCTTTATTTTAAATACATGTTACGAGATGTCTTGTTTTCTTATTAGGTTAGGTTTTTTCTTTATTTTTTGGTAAGTTTTTAATTTAGTTAATTAAGTATGAATAGAAAAACTAAATTAGATTATGGTTATAAGGCAGTTAAGTGGTTAATCAGATTTGAAAACAATAAATTAGTTAGGAAAGCAATAAAAAAGAAAAAATATGAACTAATTTTTTATACTTTATTTATTTATTTATTTATTTATTTTAATTTTTAAATCATAATCATGCCTATGGTCCTCTACAATGGTGTCAAAATTTGATCACTGTTGTAGGCAGTTAAAAATAATTCACTAACTCAACTCTATAGCTAGGGTGAGTCTGGATCGTATCCTCAAGGACCTTCAGGCTAAGTTGTGATTGAAAAAGAGTAAAGAGAATGATTTGCTTTAATTGGAATGAAAGATCAAAAGTAAACAGAAATTAAACTAATCTAACAGGGGGATCTCATGAAAGTATATATCTCAGAGGTTATAAGTCAATCTTGTAATTAACAAAGTTATATTTTTTTTATAATTTAACTCAGGATAATACCTATCTTTTCTCGGCATGCCCCGTATCTGTAACAGATCATGGCACGTCTGCAGAAAGTATAAGTGTATCTCTTTTATAACATAATGGTAATTAAGCTTAAGAGAATACCTACCTTTTCTCAGCATGCTCCGTATTCGTAATAGATCACGGTGCATCTCTGTGAAGTACTAGGTGTTCAACTCTTCTTTCCTTAGCATGTCCCATACCGGTAGATCACGGTGCATCTCTAGGAAGCAAGAGTTATCCTTAATCCTAATTTAACATGAAGCATAGAAGAAAGCTAATAAAAGAAAGTAGACATATAATTCATAATTAAATGCACAATCTTTTATGGCATATAAAAATAAAAGAAATATAAGAATGGTGTAGAATAGAAGAATCGCTTTGCTTTGCTATAGGATCTCTCTCCTCCCGAGATTTCTGCACTAGTCACACATGGGTTGATCCCCTCCTATCTCCCTATGCAAAGGCTCTAAATGGACTCTAGGGAATTGCTTGCCCTAGATAGAGACATAGGAGCCATTTTATAAGGTTTAATAGGGGAGAGGTTTTCATGAGTTTCCAGTGTGGGACTAAACAAAAGAATCAAAAGAGTGGAGATGATTTAATTTTACATTAGATTAATGGTTGGATGGTGAACCCAAACCCCAATAGTAATAGGCTTCTAATTTCTCTTAATATTTGATCATCTAAAAATTTTAGCCCTTGGTTGCTTTGAGATCTATGCATTCCATCCTTCCCTGATTGGTTTGGTCCTGTTGCTTAGCGCTGCCACCAACTCCCTTCGGACCATGGTTGCTATCACCATAACTGATGACGGTAATTGCAGGATCATGGCTGGAGATGAGGAAGATGCTCGGTGGCTTGGGCGAAGGCAAGCATCGATGAAAATGACAGTGGTCGGATTGTGTGATTGATAGTGTTTGGAGAAGAAATCAAGTAGCAGGGTGGTTGGATCAAGCCAAAGATGAGGTGGTCAGCGATAAAGGATGCCGGCAGCAGCTTTTAATGATTTTTGGGTAATGAACGATGGCAGAAATTCCTTTAAGGTCCACAACTTTGCACCGTGGACTACTGGCCATGGCTGCGGGTGGTCCATCAAGCATACCGTAAACCAAGTAGCTGGTCCATGGTGGACCGAGTGCTCTAAAATGCATGCAATTTCATGTTAAATCTTTAAAAATCGATTATTGGTTCATTTCAAGTCTGATTCACTTCAAACTTATTTTATTTGAACCTACAAATCATGCTCTTCGTAGTGACGGTCTCCTTTCCTACAAAGAATGTATAAAAAAATCAATTAAAGATAATTTAATTATTAAATTAATACTTTTATACATATGTATAATATAGTTATCACATAGCATTACGATGAACAGGTAGCTTGGTTGCATCTCCTACTTCAAGGAAATGACCATGCATAATAAGCTCGCATACCTTGAAACCGAAGCCATACCCCTGTAGGCATGCCTCATCTTTTACCTTAGACAAGCCTCGAACCTCCCTGACTCTTGGAGGACACTGCGTGCTCTTTGGAGTCTTATCCCCAATGGCACTTATGCTTTGTTGACACTCTAAAGTATGGGCAAGTTCTGCCTCAAGGTGATCGGCCTTCACTTCCACCTTGACCATCCGAGTCCACAACATTGCCAGATGCCAAGCCTCATCCACCCTGGTAGCCTACTTGGAGGTCATGGCCTCTTCTACATCTATCAATCTTCCTCGTGGGAGGAACAATTCATGCTACAGGTCTTTGGTTGGTGATAAGTCTATTAATTATCCTAATTTAAGCAATAAAATAAATATTAATTAATTTATATTTCTTAGAATTTGATACTTTTATTAGTGTTTTGTAGAAAATGAGTCAATGGATGGAAAGAGCTTGATTTTTGGAATCTAACGGAGCAAACAGCACTCAAATTGAAGTTCAAACGAGCCAAAATTGAAGTTTGAAGATCATTTAGCTTTGCATAAATTTTGATGCAGCCAGTCCATGGTAGTGTTGTGGCACACTGGATGAGAGCAATCTCTCTTGGGCCATATACAATGCCTCAAACATGATGCATCGTGAAGAGACTATAGTAGAAGCAACAAGCTTAGCATGAACCCTATACCACCTATCTTATAATATAGGAGCAATGAAGATCAAACAAGTAGTAAATCTAGATTAAAAAGAAGTTTTCAGGAGAAAAACAAGGGTTTAATATATTGTCACCTATCAGAATAAGTTACAGGACCTCTTGGAAGACTCGAGAGTTCTCTCTCATCCAAGACCGTACAATATATATATTCCTAGGTCAAACCAAACCTAGCCCCTTAAACAAACTCCCAACTAGCACAGCATCAAAATAATGAACTTGTCATCCGAGTCGACTCGCAAGGTTCGAGTCGGCTCATCCAGACCGCTCCATCTTCTATCCTGAGAATTCAAGCCGACTCCAACAAATAGAGCTGAATCATCCTGAGTGTCTATGTACCTGCTCTGAGAACTAGAGTCGACTCCGGGCAACCGAGCCGACTTGACACTGGTACATCATCCAGACCCCCTGTGCTGTGCCACTAACCGAGTCGACTCGAAGGACCATCGAGCCGACTCGAAAAAATAGATTGACCAAAACATTGGAAAACTCAGTCTATCACCTAGGACTCTTACTAGACTCACTCCTAGCCCTAGTTACATCATGACCACCATGACAAAGACCCAAAACTTGACTCCAGATGCCTTAGATACACCACACGAGACTCAACAATCTCCACCTTGGTGTTTCAAGGCTTCGGTCAACTCCATCTTATCCATCAACCGCATCAGTCCCATACACTTGTGAAAGCTATCCCTTGGAAGAACCTCATCAGTGCATCAACTGGATTCTCTTTGGTATAAACCTTCTACAGCCCCACCTCGCCTTCCTCCACCAGCTCTTTAATCTGATGGTATCTGATATCGATGTGCTTTGTCCTGGCATGATATACTAAAATCTATGCAAGTAACAATGCACTCAGGCTATCACAATACACCTTGACAACCTCTTGTTTGCAGCACATCTCCATAGCCAATCCCTTTAGCCATATAGCCTCTTTTGCTGCCTCTGTGATGCCAATATACTTCGCTTCAGTGGTGGATAATGCCGTTATAGGCTGCAAACAAGACCTCCAAGACACAGGTCCTCCATTCATGCTGAATATGAAACCTATTGTGGAACAACGAGTATCCACATCTCCACCAAAGTCTACATCCACAAAACCTTCCATCCACCCCTGAGCAACCTTGGCTATGTTAGAGTGTTCCATAGAACCTCCTTGCTATCCATAATAGATGCCCACTCCAACTGATCCCACCAAGTATCCGAAGATCCCCTTCAGTGCTTGCTAGTATTCCTTGCCAGGCTGTGCCATAAATCTGCTCACCTGACTCACTACATGGGCTAGATTCGGCCTACAACACACCATAGCATACATTAAGCTTCCCACGCCAGATGCATAAGGCACCCTCTCCATATCCTGAGCCTCCACCTCAGTCTATAGTGACATACTCTTCGAAAGTCTAAAATGTTCTGCAAGTGGCAGCACTGCTGGTCGGCCTCCTTCATCCCAAACCTCTCCAGTACCTTTCGAATGTATCCTCTCTGAGATAAATGTAGCAACTTATTGGCTCGATCTCTAAAAATCTCCATGCCTAAAATCTTCCATGTAGCCCCCAAGTCCTTCATCTCAAACTCCCGAGATAGGCTTGCCTTCAAATCCTGCACTGCCCTCTTACTCTTGTATGCTATCAGCATGTCATCTACATACAAGAGTAGATATACATTGGATCCATCCTCCAAAGATTTTATATACACACATGGATCAAAATTGCACTGGAAAGTCCAATTCTCCTCACGTCAAACCGCTTGTACCATTGTCTCAGTGACTGCTTCAACCCGTATAACGATTTCTTCAATAAGCATACCTTCTTCTTTGATCCAGGCTCTCTGAACCCCTGTGGCTGCTCCATGTAGATGCTCTCCTCAAGATGTCCATGGAGAAATGTTGTCTTCATATCCATCTACTCCAGCTCCAAATCTTGAGCTGCTATAATGCTTAAGAGCACCCTAATAGACGTATGCCTGACAACGGGAGACAAGACCTCAGAATAGTCAACGCCTTCTTTTTATGAGTATCCCTTGGCTACCAACCTAGCCTTGTATCTCACTCCACCTTGTTCTGAATTTCCCTCCTTCCTTGTCAAGACCCATTTGGAACCAATGGGTCAACTCCCTCTTGGTAGATCCACCAGCTGCAATGTCTTGTTCTTCTGAAGATAGTCCATCTCCTCCATCATGGCTTTCATCCATGACATCACATCTGACCTATCCATGGCCTCCTCAAATGTCTCTGGATCTCCACTAGCAAAGATGAGAGCATATGAGATGGTCTCATCTATGTCGTACCGCACCAATTTTTGAATGTTTCTCTTGGGCTTGTGCAGCACTACACCTCTTGGGTTGTCCTGCAAATCTACAGTTTATGGCTCTTCCTGCACATCCTCCTGGTCAGGAGTCCCCCCTCACAGATCTTCTACATGTGTGAGAATATGACTGTGACTCTCCACCTCAAAGTGAACCTATTTCGAGGCTGAAATTGATGGCTTATCTCTTGATTGCAAAAAATGTGATCTGCTATCCTCCACAGACCTGTTGACTCCATTTGCAACACCAGGCTTGTTTAGAAGGCTCCTCTTATCGAAGATAACATTCCTACTAACTGTGGACCACTAAGAGTGATGATCCACTAGTAGGTAACCTTTCACGCCCCTTGGGTATCCAATGAATACCAACTTGCATGACTTTGGATCTAATTTATTCCTTTCGACTCCTTCCACCAGTGCATATGCTGGATTGCCAAAAACTTTTAGGTGACCAAGCTCCACCTTCTTCCCACTCCAGACCTCCTCTGGAATGCCCCCATCGATCCTTCTATTTGGGGACCTGTTTATAAGAAAATAAGAAAAGATTATAGCATCACCCCAAAAAACCTTGGGCAGTGATGCTTGCAGCCTCAAGCTCCTAGCCTTCTCTATCAATATCCGGTTCATCCTTTCAGCTAGACCATTTTGTTGGGGAGTCATCTTCACTATGAATTGGCATTTGATACCATTCTCCTCAGAGTAACTTCTAAATTCAAAGCTTGTGTACTCTCCTCCATTGTCAGACTGCAGGCACTTGACTGATTTTCCTGTTTCCTTTTCCACTTCAGCTCTCCAGGCCTTGAACTTGGCACATAGCTCCGATTTTTCCCTGATCAGATATACCAGCACCTTCCTGGAGAAGTCATCGATGAAGGTAACAAAGTATTTTGCTCCACTTCTCGCTAATACGGGTGCCAGCCCCCATACATCCGAGTGAACTAACTCCAAAACACCTTCACTCCGCTTGCTACACTTGGCAAACATTACTCTATGCTGTTTGCCATAAATGCAAGGCTCACATAGATCGTATCCCTCTTTCCTAAGTGCCGGAATTAGGCCCTTCTTGGAGAGTTCCATGAATCCTCGATCACTTATGTGACCCATCCGATAATGCCATACCTGGTAGGTAAGCTACTCCTCCTGTGCTGTAGCAAGGATCTCTGCACTATCTGTCACCACTGAGCCTTCCATTTTATAAAGATTGTTGCTTAGTCTTCTTCCTCTCATCACCATCAAGGTGTCTTTGGTTATCTTCAAGCATCCACTACCTGGTGAATAGCTAAAGGCATACCCTTGCTTCTCCAAATAACCTAGGAAAATCAGGTTCTTCAGCTCCAGCACATGCTTGACATTGGTAAGCATCCGTATGACTCCATCATACATTCTTACCATGATTGTACCAGCACCAGAAACCTTACATGGGTGATCATCCCCGAGACTCACACTTCCACCATTTGCTTTGGAATATGAAGCAAACTGATGGGGGACAGATGGGTAGGATCGTTGGTAAGCCTGGAAGTCACCTAAATTAGGATACTATTTTTTTTGATATTTTTTTTTCTAGGGATGGTGAAGGAATAGTGGGGATGGTCTGACCGGGATCTGGATCTCATGGACTTTGGGACCCACCCTAACGAAGAGACCTCTCACCTCTAAGGCATTACACCCTCCTCGATACTTGGAGGCGCTAGGTTGAATCTCAAAGGTCATGAGGGGTTAAAGAAAATGGGTTGGGAAGGAGGATAACTAGGGCCTCACGCCCATGCCCGAAGGCAAGAAGAATCACTCTTCTAAAAACTCAATTTTTTTTCTCCAAAAACTTTTTTTTTTTTTTACAAAGGACTGAGAGTGGTATTTATAGACTTGTCCAACCCTCAATTGAATTTGAATACAAGATAAAAAGATAAGAATGATTCAAATTGAAATACAAGATAGGTAAGATAAGTCTATCCATATCTAAATCCTAACCAACCAAATCCTTATTTAAATTTCAAACAAAAGATAAAATCCCAAAATACTTTATTCTGGATATTCTTCGAGATTCGTGCAGCTTCAGGATTCGTGCTTGCTCCGGGATCCGTGGTAGCGATGTCCCCATCATTCTCCTGAGGTGGGGGAAACTCGGCTCTATCGAGTTAGGCTGGTTCTAAGATGCACATGACCCAATTTAAAGTAAACAAGATTTATTCCAAGCTGGAATAAATTCGGGATATATGTGGAATAGCCAGAATAGCTAGAATAGCTATTCGGGTCTTCTTCAACAGCAACTTCACGATTCATCTTGCATGCTTTTTGGAATAGGAGCTTTGCACCGGAAGGAGGAGTTCGGACGAGATCTCTGAGGAGAGGTGGTCTAGAGAAGAGGCTTGGCAGCGGGGATGTCCGGAAGTGTTGTTCGTGAGCCCGAGGAGCAGGGGAGGTGAGCTCAGTTCAGGTGCAACGTCCGCGGAGGGCTGGCATCATGGCGATCTCTGGGAGGAGTGAGATCCGGCGCCGGGGCGGATCGAAGAAGGGAGATCCAGCATGGGAGGACCAGAAGAGGGCGTCTGATGAGGGGTAGACCGGAGGAGGGTGAGCCTGGGGCGGTCTTCTTTGAGGGCAGAATAGCGGCTTTGTGGAACAGGGGAGATCGGAGGTTGCTTCGTGGGATGGTGGTTCGGAGAGGACGGCACCGAGGCGATCTCGGGGCCTTATTTCCGGCGGGGGGAATCGGGCTCCGATGGAGGAACACCGAGTGGGTGTCCGGAAAGGTCACTAAATGCTTGGGGACGTCCGGGCGTGAGGAGCAGGGAGGTGACCAGACGACAAAAGGACTGGTGGTGGAAAGTCCGGTGATGGAGGGCAGGAAGGAGGGAGACCGGTCGATAGAGAAGAACCGGAGGAAGGAGGTTTGGGAGTGGGACTTGATCTGAGCTCCTGGGAAAGTAGGGAGGAGGGGAGATCTGGCGTTTGGAGACAGAGGAGTGAGGTCTGTTTTGAGACAGAGGCGGGGGGGGATGACCTGGCAATGGGAGATGGGAGAAGGGAGGTCTGGTGGCTCGGGGTCGTCGGAGTGGGATCTTGGCGACGGGAGGATCATCGACCTGCAGTGGTGAGCAGGAAGATGTCACCACCGATCGACTTTGGGTCGTGGATTGTCCGGATGGACAACATCGGATGGGCGGATGGCACGGCATGATGGTGGATCTGGCGACGGTAGCCGAGGAGCGGTGGTGGCAGTCACAACATCCAAGGGCAGCGATGAGGTGTTGGTGAGGCGGCGCGGACAGTTCACCAGAGAGGGGAGGGGACTATGGTGAGGTGGCGGGGCAATAGGGTGGTGACGATGGCAGTGGGCAGTGGATCACAGGGAAGGTAAGACACTGGTTGGGAGATCTAATTTTTTTTTTTTTAATGTGGGAGGATGATAGGATAGAATAGATGGATCGGTGTAAGGACTAGTAAAAAAGGATTTGGGTTAATTTGAAGGTACCCTAATTTTTTTGGGCTCTGATACCAAAATTGATGGGGGACGAATGGGGTAGGATCGTTGGTAAGCCTGGAAGTCACCTAAATTAGGATACTATTTTTTTTGATATTTTTTTTTCTAGGGATGGCGAAGGAATAGTGGGGATGGAGGATAGGGATCTGGATCTCATGAACTTTGGGACTCACCCTAACGAAGAGACCTCTCACCTCTAAGGCATTACACCCTCCTCGATACTTGGAGGCGCTAGGTTGAATCTCAAAGGTCATGAGGGGTTAAAGAAAATGGGTTGGAAAGGAGGATAACTAGGGCCTCACGCCCATGCCCGAAGGCAAGAAGAATCACTCTTCTAAAAACTCAATTTTTTTTCTCCAAAAACTTTTTTTTTTTACAAAGGACTGAGAGTGGTATTTATAGACTTGTCCAACCCTCATTTGAATTTGAATACAAGATAAAAAGATAAGAATAATTCAAATTCAAATACAAGATAGGATAAGATAAGCCTATCCATATCTAAATCCTAACCAACCAAATCCTTATTTAAATTTCAAACAAAAGATAAAATCCCAAACTACTTTATTCTGGATATGCTCCAAGATTCGTGCAGCTTCAGAATTCGTGCTTGCTCCAGGATCCATGCTAGCGATGTCCCCATCAACGGTAACTCCTTCAATCAAGGCAGCAACTCCTTCAAAGGCTATGGCGAGGGGTCCATCAACCACATGATCGCGTTCGCGTCCTATTCCGGCGATAACACCACTTTCAAGGGCTACACCAAGACCGGGAGCTCGGTTTCAAGAGCTACCGCAACTCCTCCATGCTCCCATCCTCCACCGTCGTGGCATTGATGTCTTTCCATCCGTCTCCGATGACCGCACTGCCCATGTTTGGGATGTCCGTCCGCGACCGCCTATCCACCCTGTTCTAGTTTCGGTCAGTGAAGAAGGAGAGAAGGATTGGGGTGGTGGCTACAAGGGCGTTGGTGATGGGGCGGGATCGGCGGCGATGCCAGCAGAGGCGAGAGTAGGGAGGGCCTCTGGGCCGTCTAGCGATTCAGTGGGACTGGGACGAGCTTGGCCAGCAATGGCTTCCGAGGAATTATTCCGGTGGGGCTTTGATCTAGATGGGGTGTTGTACGATGGTGGAACGGGTGGGAGGAATTGGTGGACTGGATTATTTGGGAGTTGAAGTTTTCTGGATTGGAATAGCAATGGGAAGAGGGAAGATTTCAGTAATCTAGAGAAATAGGGAAGCAGAGACGAAGAACAAAAAGATGGAGATGAAGATCCGGGAAGAAAAATTATTGGTGACCTGGATCAACGGGTTGGGAGAATTTTTTTTTTTGGTTGAATCCGGAAAGTGGGGGATGGCTGGTAAAAGGAAATTTGGAATGATATGAAGGTACCCTAATTTTTCTGGGCTCTGATACCAAAATTGATGAGGGACAGATGGGGGTAGGATCGTTGGTGAGCCTAGAAGTCACCTAAATTAGGGTACTAATTTTTTGGGTATTTTTTTCTCTAAGGGTGGCGAAGGAATAGTGGGAATATAGGATAGGGATCTGGATCTCATGGACTTTGAGACTCACCCTAACGAAGAGACCTCTCACCTCTAGGGCATTACACCCTCCTCGATACTTGGAGGCACTAGGATAGATCTCAAAGGTCACGAGGGGATAAAGAAGATGGAATAGGAAGGGGAATAACTAGGGCATCACACCCATGCTCGAAGGCGAAGGCAAGAAGAATCACTCTTCTAAAAAACTCAAATTTTTTTTTCAAAAGCTTTTTTTTTTACAAAGGACTGAGGGTGGTATTTATAGACCTGTCCAACCCTCATTTAAATTTGAATACAAGATAAAAAGCTAAGGATGACTCAAATTCAAATACAAGATAGGATAAGATAAGCCTATCCATATCTCAATCCTAACCAATCAAATCCTAATTCAAATTTCAAATAAAAAGATAAATCTCAAACTAATTTATTAAAATCTATGCTACTCTGGGATTGGTGCTGCTCCGAGATCAATGCGGCTTCGAGATCAGTGCTGCTCCAAGATCAGTGCTGCTTTGAGATCCCCATCACAAACCAATTCCTGTGTGAAGTGTAATGAAAAGAACAGGCTGAATCCAATGTCCATTCACTGTCATACCGCAAGGCTCCATCTGATACAACCAGTAAATCACCTTCACTATCCTCAGATGAATGTACACCACTCCCATTGGTTGAATCTCCTTTGGAAAAGCCCTTTCCCTTCTCATTCTTCAGAAGTGGATAGTTCTTCTTCAGATGACCAAGCTGATGACATTTGAAACACTTCCAGCCATGCTGACTACCTCGAGACTTGGACCTATTTTTTGATTTTCCTCGAGTTCTTTTCCTTGGCCTTCCTTGCCTCTCATTCATAGCAAGAACCTTTGAACTTAAACTTCCTTTGCATAGCTTTTCTCGCTGCTCATTAGACCTAAGAACTCAACTACTTCTCCAAAGTTTAAGGTCTCCTTTCCATACACCAGAGTTGTAATGAGACCATCATATGACACTGGAAGCAAACACAGCAACAGGAGAGCTCTATCCTCCTCATCTATCTTCACATCAAGGCTTATAACATCTGAGCATAATTGATTGAATTTCTGGATATGAGCAATCAAATCTCCTTCCTTAGGCATCCGCAAGCTGTATAGCAGTTTCTTTAACCATAACTTGTTCGTCATATTCTTGCCTAAGTATGTGTTCTCCAACTTCTTCCAAAGACCCTTCGCCATGTTTCTCCACTGATCTCAGGTAACACCTGATCAACCAAGCACATCCTGATTGTGTTGAAAGCTATCTCCTCCAGTTCCTTCCATTCTTCCAGACTAACCTTCTCTGGCTTCTCCCGTACTAACACCTTATAGATCCGATTATATACTGGTGCGGACACCAGAGGCACCGGAATAAGATAGAGGCTTCTCAACCCTCTGTGGATCACTTAATGACATTTGAGTCCATTGTAATAAAGCTTAGTCCAGCTAAGTTATCTTTATTTGAGTCCTGTATTAGTCAGCTCATGTTGAGCTAGTCCAGTCCAATGTTAGTCAGCTCATGTCGAGCTAATTTTATTTTTGAGTCCTGTTCAACCATATTGAAGACTCAAGACCACATCATACAAGTGAAGATCAAGTCCAACCAGATTGAAGACATGGAAGTATAGCCCAAGTCCAACCCAGCTTGAAGATCTGAAGACCCCAGGAGAAAAATTCAGAAAACCCTGATTTCTTACAGATGCCCTCCAGATGCCCAGATTCCCTTCTAGATGCCAGAATATATTCATATACCAGGGAATCCATGATTCCAGAGGTCCACCTGCATCCTAGCCCAAAGAAATAAAGCCCAGGAGCCAATCCCAAGGCCTTAAGAAGCAAGATACCAGGGAATATTCCTACACCTGGCGACCAGGCCACCCTAGCTTCCAGAGGCCCAAGCCCATGCACCCAAGCCCCTTTAGGCCGGCCCCTTGTTGCTCCTAGAAGCCCAACACACCCCCTAGGCATCCTTGGAGTGTTGACCAAGTCAAGAGAGGACGAGAGAATTTTTAGGGATTTTTCTACCTAATGTTTCCTTACTTTCCTAGCTAGAGTTTGAGAGGGAAAATGATTCTTATGTAATGTATAATGTACCCTTACTTGGGCCCCAAGACTAAGGATCTATTTAAAGGACCCTAGTCTCTTGTATGACGATTGATTTTGATATATGAATTAAAAACTTGAGTTCTCTTCAATTGCTGTGTGTTACCCTGTTGTGTTTATAAAGGGATTTTGAGAGTTTCTTCTTCCTGGTGTTGCAACTACCTCTAGCCATCATCCAAGCCTCCTCTTCCCACACCCTTGCTTCCTTGTTTCTGATTTTTTTCTTGTGCTCCCAACCTTGTTTTCTCACCCCTAATGATTGTTTGTAGGTCCCCAAGTTCCTACGAATCCAACGACTCCAACCGGGCCACAATCGGACCACCGAGCAGAAAGCCGGGTATCCGTGGGTCTTTGGCACTGTTTTCCAAGCTGCATCCATAAAGGAATGAGAGATCCCTTCGCTATGATATTCATCAGGTGCTTCAGACATTGTCAGGTACATCCCCTCTACCACCAGTAATTTTATTGTAGGAGAACTTGCCCTAACCGAGGCTCCTCAGCCCTGGCGATCCATCTTTATTGCTTTTTTAGGTCCTAATCTACATGCTTAGCTTCTAAATTTTATATAGAATTCTCTACAACTTATTTTGATCCAATATTCAGGATTTAATCACTTCACCCCATATATATAATCCACAAAAATAATTGCATGCATATTAGTCCTGCATCATCTGGTATCAGAGCTTAGATTAGAGCTTGTTTTCTGCATCGTTATAGTCCATATATGCTCTGTTATTTTAGTTATTTCTCTCTGCTCAGAACTCCAAAAATTTTGAACTTTATTTTTCTGGATTCACCTTAATCAAAAGTATTTTATGGGATCTTTTCAGATTTTATTTCGATCTGTGCAATTTCTGCAAGTCGAAATATAGCCTGTAAATTTTTAACTCTATTTTTTCAGCAAGACAATTTTGGAAGGTTTAGGGTTTTGTTTAGCATCTCTTTGCATATCTTTTATTTTAGTATGTTTCCTGCATATTAGGCCATAATTTTCAAGTTTTCTTCTATTTAAGAAAATACCAAAATAATAATATATATATATATATATATATATATATATATATATATATATATATATAAGCTACCAAAACATCTAACCCTAATTTGAATCATCTGCCTACCATCATTGCATAATCTACCTTTAAGGGCACTCTTGCTATGTCAGATGGGGGGAGGATTTAATCACCTCTCCTTAGTCCAAAACCACATCCCTTGCATTCGGTCCCAATCCTAACTTTAAATCGATTTGACTTAATTTGTCCTAGTGGGCTAGGGACACCAACTGGTCGAGTCCGGGCTAAGTGTCAGATCATTGTGTCAAGCTAACCTGTGTGTGCCTTGTACTTGGTGTCTAGAATGGTGGTTCAGGGATTCAGTCCTGAAGGGCTTGTGTGCTGGTCCGCTTATGGGCCAATCTCTGATTGGTGTCTAGGATTGGCAATCAGGGACCTAACACTCCCCTTACACCTGCCTGGCTGAGTACAGGGTTACTATAGGCTAGTTTGCCACCCTGATTGAGCACCTAGTTTTGGACTCTAGGTCTAGGGAGCTGTAGTTGGTTTGATCGAGTCTTGCATGAGTACTAGATTAGGAGCATCATATCATCCACCATCTCCACTTTTTACCTGAACCCATGGATAACTTTGAAGCCTAAATGAAAGCCCTTGCTGAGCAGCTAACCCAATCCATGGCCTAGATGACTACCTAGTTAACTACCCAGATGACTCAGTTGACCCAAACCGATAGCCTCAATGCAACTCAACCTAGTGAAACCATGGAGCACAACCCTAGGAGAACCCAATACTCTGACCCATATAGGGAGTCCAATCCTAGGAGAACCCAATACTCCGACCCATATAGGGAGTCCAATCCTAGGAGAACCCAATACTCCGACCCATATAGGGAGTCCAATCCTAGGAGAACCCAATACTCTAACCCATATAGGGAGCCCAACCCTAGAAGAACCCCTTACCATGACCCCTATTTGGAGCCCAACCCTAGGAGAGCCGCTAGGTATGTTATGTTTGTAGCACCTAAATTTTGTGATCCTGAGTGTGAGGATTATCTTACTTTGGAAAGAGATATGGACCTGTATTTTGAACAAAATTGGGGCTTTGATTCTGAAAGATATCAGTTCAAGTTTGCTAAAGCTAAATTAGTTCACTAAGCCAGGTTAGACTAGGATAATGTTGAGAGAATACTTAGGCTAGAAGGCCACGAACCCATAACTACCTAGAGTGACATGAAATTTGAACTAAGGAGAAAGTACCTACCCAAGTCCTATCAATCCAAGAGACCCACAACCTGTAGATCTTATGACTCCAAATCCTATAAACCTAGAACCTATGTACCCAAAACCTATGAACCTAGATCCTATGACTCTAGATCCTATTTACCGACACCCTATAAGCCTAGTAGACCCATGACCTATAGATCTGAACCCATGACCAATGAGCAGAATGAACCCATAGGCCATCAACCTAAACCCCATAGGATTAGTACCCCTAAATATGAGCCCAGTAGTAAGCCACTACCCCTTAGGCAACCTGAACCTACTAGGAGTAGTGCCCATAATCAGAAACCAGGACCTAGCCAATTTTTCCTTAGCCGACCTTCCCCTACCATCCCTTTGATTGATAATGCTTACATTAACGTGGAAGTGTATGAAGCTGATGTGAATTTAGTGGATGAGTATGAGGGAGAAGATGACACACCTCTAGAAGACCTTGAATTAGTTGACCCCATAGGTACCCAGGTAGAAGCCAACCTAGAGTTAATTGACCTTGTCTATACCCAGCCTAAAGCTATAGTGGAAGAACAATTAGAGGAAGAGAACCTAGGTACTGCTGCTAGAGCCTTACCTGAGGACATCATAGATGAGAGTCAAATTATAGAGTCTAGTCCTAAAATACAAGAACCTGAAGAATCTATTAAGGACCTGATCTCTTTGAATCAATACCCTCAGGATGAGCTTCCTCCTATAGTTCCCATTAAGGACCTCTTTCCTGAGATTAGTAACACATCCTTCCATTATACAAACCCTATAGATAGACCTCAACCTTATAAGGTTAACCTCATAGGTCTAGGATTAGTTCCTGGCATCCCTTCTTTTATCCTACTGTATCCAAACAATCCTAAACCATTTTCCTTACCCTACCCGACTAATTCTATGCCCACTTCCTATTTGTTGCCCTTTCCTGACACCTCCAGCATTTCTAAGATCAATAGATTGCATTTAGTTGGAATTAGCATACTGCATGCATTCATTACGCATGTTAGGTTTGCATTATACTTCTGGCATATCCTTTGGAATTTGCTAGGAGCCCATTGTAAGTTTTCATGTGCATGCCAAGCTAGGATCAAACCTAGAGAACCTATAATCTCCTAGGTTTAGGTCCAAAAGAGTTCAATAAAATTTCCTACTATAGGAATGCATAGTCAAGTCTGTTAGGTGTCAGTATAAGTCCTTTGCATCATTTGTTAGGAGTCTGCATATGCCCAGCATGTTCACCACCTATATTAATTTTGAAACAACTGGCTAATTCCCGAAGAAGGGCCAAGGAATTTGATGTAATGGATTCTATCTTGGTTAAGCTTCGACCTAAAAGAAGCTTCATGCTCGCAGAGCCGGACCTTTTAAAGTGATAGAGAGGGTTGGACAAATGCCTACGTGTTAGATTTGCCTTCGGATTTGGGCATTAGTTTTACCTTCAATATTACAGACCTAGTTGAGTATAGAAAACCAGTAGTGATACCTAGTGAGGCCTTTGGACCAATTCCTTTCCATTGTGAGTGACCCTAACCCAGAGTGTCCACCAATAAATTTGCCTGAGAGAGGGGAACGGATCGAGCGTATCCTGGATGATCAAGCCATAACAACCTGGGGCCGCGGCTATCAGTGCTTCCTGGTTCGATGGCAAGGCCGGCCAGAGTCGACGATTCATGGATTGATTTCTCGAGAGGACTTGCAGTGCCTCAGCCTAGACCTTCTCGAGAGATATGTGAGCCAGCCTGATCTTCACTCGATAAGGTCGAGTTCCTCCCATCCCCGGAGAATTGGTACGGACACCAGAGGCACCAGAATAAGACAAAGGCTTCTCAACCCTTTGTGGATCACTTAATGATATTCGAGTCCATTGTAATAAAGCTTAGTCCAGCTAAGTTGTCTTTATTTGAGTCCTATATTAGTCAGCTCATGTTGAGCTAGTCCAGTCCAGTGTTAGTCAGCTCATGTCGAGCTAATTTTATTTTTGAGTCATGTTCAACCATATTGAAGACTCAAGACCACATCATACAAGTGAAGAACAAGTCCAACCAGATTGAAGACATGGAAGTATAGCCCAAGTCCAACCCAGCTTGAAGATTTGAAGACCCAAGGAGGAAAATTCAGAAAACCATGATTCCTTGCAGATGCCCTCCAGATGCCTAGATTCCCTTCCAGATGCCAGGATATATTCATAGACCAGGGCATCCATGATTCCAGAGGTCCACCTACATCCTAGCCCAAAGAAATAAAGCCTAGGCACCAAGCCCAAGGCCTTAAGAAGCAAGATACCAGGGAATATTCCTGCTACCTGGCTACCAGGCCACCCCAGCTTCCAGAGGCCCAAACCCATATGTCCAAGCCCCTTTGGGCCAGTCCCTTGCTACTCCTAGAAGCCCAACACGTCCCCTAGGCATCCTTGGAGTGTTGACCAAGTTAAGAGAGGACGAGAGAATTTTTAGGGATTTTTCTACCTAATGTTTCCTTACTTTCCTAGCTAGAGTTTGAGAGGGAAAAGGATTCTTATGTAATGTCTAATGTACCCTTACTTGGGGCCCAAGACTAAGGATCTATTTAAAGGACCCTAGTCTCTTGTATGAGGATTGATTTTGATATATGAATTAAAAACTTGAGTTCTCTTCAATTGCTGTGTGTTACCCTGTTGTGTGCATAAAGGGGTTTTGAAAGTTTCTTCTTCCCGGTGTTGCAACTGCATCCAGCCATCATCCAAGCCTCCTCTTTCCACGCCCTTGCTTTCTTGTTTTTGATTTTTTTCTTGTGTTCCCAACCTTGTTTTCTCATCCCTGACGGTTGTTTGCAGGTCCTCGAGTTCCTACAAATCCAACGACTCCAATCGGGCCGCAATCGGACCACCGAGCAGAAAACCGGGTATCTGCGAGTCTTTGGCTCGATTTTCCAGGCCGCATCCATCGAGGAACGAGAGATCCCTTCATTGCAATCTTCATCAGGTGCTTTAGACATTGTCAGGTACACCCCCTCTACCACCAGTAATTTTAAAGTAGGAGAACTTGCCCTAACCGAGGCTTCTCAGCCCCGGCGATCCATCTTTATTGCTTTCTTAGGTCCTTATCTGCATGCTTAGCTTCTAAATTTTATATAGAATTCTCTACAACTTATTTTGATCCAATATTCAGGATTTAATCACTTCACCCCATATATAAAATCCATAAAAATAATTGCATGCATATTAGTCCCGCATCAAGTACGAGTAAATCTTTCATCCTTTGCTGCCAAAGGGTGAAGTTTCCCTTGCCATCGAATTTTCCAAAGTCTGCCTTGATACTGCTAGATGCCATATCAACAGATCTGATAAAAAATAACAGCACCAACTACTCACCTTGATGCCTTGATCAAAAAATTGTTCCTCACCAAATCCTAGCAACGATCTTCTTTCCTTCACGTAACCTAGGGCTCTGATACCAAATGTTGTGGCACACCGGATGAGATCAATCTCTCCTGGACCATATATAATGCCTTAAACACAAAGCACCATGAAGAGACTATAGCGGAAGCAACAAGCCTAGCATGAATCCTATACCACCTATCTTAGAATATAAGAGCAATGAAGATCAAACAAGTAGTAAATCAAGATTAAGAAGAAGTTTTTGATAGAAAAACAAGGGTTTAATATATTGTCGCCTATCAAAATAAGTTACTGGACCTCTTGGAAGACTCGAGAGTTCTCTCTCACCCAAGATCATACAGTATATATATCGCTAGGTTAAACCAAACCTAGCCCCTTAAACAAACTCCCAACTGGCATAGCATCAAAATAATGAACCCATCATTTGAGTGGACTCGCAGGGCTTGAGTTGGCTCGCCCAAACCGCTCCATCTTATGTCCTGAGAATTCAAGCTGACTCCAGCAAATCGAGCCGACTCATCCAGAGTGTCTACGTACCTACTCTAAGAACTTGAGTTGACTCCGGGCAACTGAGCGACTCGACACTAGTACATCACCCAGACCTCCCGTGCTGTGCCACAACCGATTTGACTCGAAGGACCATCGAGCAGACTCGAAAAAATAGACTGACCAAAATATGAGAAAACTCAGTCTATCACCTAGGACTCTTACCGGACTCACTCCTAGCCCTAGTTACATCATGACCACCATGACAAAGATCCAATACTTGACTCCGAATGCCTTGGATACACCATACAAGACTTGACAGGTAGACCGGTTGTTCGGTTTATAAAAACTAGGCTCAATCCATGTCATCCATTGTTGCTAGTCCATGAACCTGTTTCATGGACCAGCTTCTTCCCAAGCACTATTTTTAACCACCCATCATCACCCGTGGCCAGAGGAGATACCGAGAGTCCATCCAAAGCTGGAAAGCTCATTAAAAGACCATTTTTTTGGTTGGCCACCATCATCCCCCGTTCTTCGTCCTTCATTTATCCATCATCACCACCCATGGCCGAAAAAGCCCCCAGAGATCTCCCCCTTGAAGCCCGTCGACATGATGACTATGAAAGGAAATTTTGAAGATTAGAGCGATGACTTGCAAAGTTAGACAATAGCTAGAAAAGTGTGAATAGTTTGTGTATGATTCTTGACCTCCATTCTCTTAACAAATCATGGAAGAATTGATCCCGCCTCACTTCAAAATACCATAGTTAGAGCCCTACAACGGGATTACTAACCCATTGGATCACTTGGATAGTTACAAAGCTCATATAATGATTCAAGGTGCAAGCAATACCTTTCTCTGCCTTGCTTTCCCAGCAACCCTAAGAAAGACTGTGCAAATATGTATTTGAGCCTCAAGCTTGGTACCATTCACTCCTTCAATTAATTGGAAGGATAATTTGTGGTCCACTTTAGGACAAGTAGAAGAATGCCATGCAATTCAGATAGCCTCTTCTCCATCCAACAAAATGAAGGAGAACCCTGAGAAAATATATGGCCTACTTCAATTTTACCACACTTGAGATCCTAGATCTTAATGAATTTGTAGCTATGTTAGCAATGAAGAAAGGGCTTCGATAATCTAGATTTACCTTTTTCCTGGATAAAAAAGTTTCCTACAAGTTATTTGGAACTATTAGCACATGGTCAAAAATATGTGCTAGTTAAGGAGCAGGCTACTAGCTGATGCCAAGCTAAAGGGAAACCAACATTAAAGAAGAAAATTCAGTGGAGTAATGATTCTCGACCCTTCAATGATAAGAATACTCAAGCTTAATGACAAAGTCCAAAGTCGAAGAACCTGACCAATAAACTCGACACTTACACTCCTCTATCTCTCCCTCGAGAAAAAATATTGATAGAAATAAAGAAGGAAGTTTTTTTCTAGAGACCTCGACATATGTGAGTGCCACTAGCATTATGGAACAAGAACAAATAGCGACCATGGCCACACGACTGAAGAATATATCAGTTGAAGGATGAAATAGAAGACATGATCAAATATCATTATCTGGGAAAGTACATGCACAACAAAGATCATTAGGCTAAAGTTGCTATCCCAAAAAAGGTTGTTGATGAATCAGAGCTTCCCAACCAACAGTCCATAAATGGATTGGTCAGTATGATACACTATCAAACAGACTCAAGGGAGGTGAGAATCGAAGAAGACACTCCAAAGAGGCATCAGAGTAGTACTGTTGTTAGTTTTTATGATGATTACTGTTGGCTTTAGCCCTTGATTTTGATGACTAACAAAATGTTGAGTACATATTGTATATTAATATTTCAATTATAGTTATGAGTTACAGAATACAGGCACCTTAAATTCTCAAAAAGAAAGTATCATGAAGCTGAGTAATTTTCAAGTTTTAAGAAGTCTTCTTAAAAAAAATGGCCTTAAAGATGATCAATCATGGTTTACAAAAGATACTTTGAAGTTTCATTGAAGATCTTTTAGTTTTTAGGAGTTTTTGGCACACTTTTTGGCAAACTACAGAACCAAGTGTTGACTCATGAATTACCAAGTGTCGACACTTTAGAATTGGCATACAAAAATTCTTCACTGGCACGCCATGTATCGATACCTGAAACTCAAGTATCGACATCTAAAACTCAAGTGTCGACACCTAAAATTCAAGTATCGACTCAAGGCCTGAGATTTTTGAAAATACAGAACTTGCCATTTGGAGTATTTTTGTGTCAAGTGTCGATACCTAAAATTTAAGTATCGACACCTGAAAATTAAGTATCGACACCAGTAGGACCAAGTGTCGGCACCTGAGAGCCAAGTGTTGACACCCGGAAGTCAAGTGTCGACTCACGAGTTCTGACAGCTTCAATGGCTCTGTTTTTTGAGGTGTAGTTTTCATCTTTTCAAGCTCCCAATGGCTAGTTTTGATCCTCCAATGGTCTCAAACCATTTTTTGAAAGTTTTTGAAGTATTTAAGCTTCACCAAACTAATTCATGAAGTATTGAACTCCATTGAACACACAAGACAAATATTTTTTTAAGAACTTCACTTCCAAAAGCCAAAAAAGGAGAGATTCCATTCAAAAAGCTTACAAGCCTTCATTTCAGCATTCTAAAAGTGGCTTAGAAGAGATTCCAAAGAGAAGTCAAATCAAGCAATCAACAAGAGCCTCAAAGCTTTCACATTCCACTCATTGAAGAGAGTTTGATTGTGCTTTTATTCTTGTATCTTTAACTTTATGCTTTGTTGACTTAGCTTTCAAGGATTTTTGAAAGTAGGTTATTGTGGTTGTTGGTGAGCCAAAGGTACAAAACCAACTAGAATTTTACTTGTGAACCCGAAGACAAAATAAGTTGTAAGGTTGTTGGTGAGCCTAGGTGAAAAAACCAACTTAGATTTTGACTTGTGAGCCTTGGAAAACAAGTCGGCTATAATCTTTGAAGAGATTATAGTGAAAATTCCCAAGAGTGGCTTGGAGAGTGGACGTAGGTGCTTGGAGTGCACCGAACCACTATAAAACTTGGTGTTTGTGTGTGATTGCTCTTTCTATTACTTGCACTATTATTCTTTGCATTTAATTTACTGGTATCCATTGCATATCATTGTGTTTAATCACATTGCTCACAAACACTTCAAGACCAGCACATATTTGCTTAAATTTTTGAAAGACCCAATTCACCCCCCTCTTGAGCTCCATTTCTTGGCAACAATTATCTTTGGGGCATTCAAATGCCCCATGATGATCCTATTATTGTTTTAGCTACAATAGCGAACTATGATGTAAAAAAAATTCTAATAGATAATGAAAGTTTTACTGAGATGTTGTTCTATGATGCTTTTGTTAGAATAAACTTTTCTCGAGATAAGTTACAAAAAGTATCAACACTATTAATGGGATTTGGTGGAAACTCGTTCAGAGTAGAGGGAGAAATAGCACTCCAAGTAACCATTAGGATAGAGCCCTAATAAAAAGCTCTCCTCATTAATTTTATGGTCATTCAAGTATCTTCGACATATAATGCCATACTAGGATGACCATCCTTGAACAAATTTCGAGCAATTGTATCAACTTATCATATTTTGGTATAGTTCCTGATCAAAAACAAGATTGGAGAAATAAAAGGAGATCATAGAATAGCTTGGAGTGCTTGATAATTCAAGATAAACAATTAGTAAGTGGGATATCTCTAGAACAACTAGATCAAAGGGAGATTGAAAGACATAGTGAACCAACTAAGAAAACCATCTTTGTTCCATTAGAAAAAGAAGATCCAACAAAAGTCATACAAATTAGAAGTCTACTAGATGAGGAAACAAGGGAAAAGCTAATAGATTTTCTCTACTGCAATGCTGACATCTTTGCTTGGTCAGCTACAGATGTATCTGGGATCCCTCTAGAAGTTATTACTCATAAATTGAAAGTTGATCCGGAGTATAATCTCATTCGATAGAAAAAAAAAAAAGAAGCTTTGCCCCTGAGCAACAAGGACTTATTAATGAGGAAATGAACAAGCTCATTGATGCCAGGGTCATTAGGAAAATTCATTACCTGGATTGGCTCGCTAATGTGGTAAAGGTTAAAAGGTGAATAAAAAGTGGAGAATTTGTATTGATTATACCAACCTTAATAAAGCCTGCCCCAAGGATAGCTTTCCTCTATCAAGAATAGATCAATTGGTTGATGTGACATCTAGACACAAGTTTTTAAGCTTTATGGATGCCTTCTCAGGTTATAATCAAATTCGTATGGATCCTAAAGATGAGGAAAAGATAGTAAAAAGTCTATTAAATTACCAAACTTAAACATTAAAATAAATATTAATTAAATTATATATATTAAAAATTGATACTTTTTATTAGAGTTATATAAAAGAGTTCATAAATGAAAAGAGCTTGATTTTTTGAGTCCAACGGTACAAATGGTGCTCAAATCGGAGTTCAAACGGGCCCAAAATCGAGGTTTGAAAGTTATTAAAAGAATAGCATAGATTTTAAAGTAACCGGTCCATGGTAGACTGGCAGCTTAGTCCACAGAAGCTAGGCTCGATCCATGGCTACCATGAACTATAGTCCACGAGTCCGTTCTATGGACTGTAGATAGAAATCCATCATTTTTCACCCGAGCACCGCCTTCCGCCACTGTTCACGCCACCGGAGCCATCCCCCTCACCAACGGGAGCTGCATAATTCCCGGAAAAGCCATCAACCACCTTTTGGTCATGTCCCTTTTCCCCTCTATTTGATCCTCTCTCGTCGCCATCGACGATGTCTCCATTTACCACTACCTGAGCCATCCTGTGATGCCAGCATGGTCTACCGGAGAAGCTCCCAAGGCACTGGCATCTATCCTCTTTGATCGACCTTCTTCCCATCCACCATTAATCTTCTCTACCACCGTCCACCACCTATTTTCACCACCCCAATCCATTGCCTCTCGCCACCCATCGCCACCTCCAGCAACTGCCCGCCACCCCATGTCGTCGGCTACCCAATGGGTCTGAGTTTGGATCGAAGAAGGAGGGGGATTCGCGGATCCTACGAGTCTAGATCGGACTCTATGTGCCCGAGAAGGAAGGAATGCTATGATGGATCTATCACATGATAGATCAAATGTCGAAATTTCTATTTACGTAATTTAACCGATCTGGAGCCCAATAAAGTTCGAATTTGACCGGGAGGAAGTCCTAGATGAGCTCTATTTAAAGGATGCCTGGGATAAGAAGAAATAATCCTGGAGAGACAGTATTGTACAGGGTAGAGGACTTAGCTTTGAGTTACGAGTTGGCCTCTAAGAGTGAGATTTCTTAGAGGAGAGTTATACCCCTATACCATCTTCAAGCCTATTCTATCTCCAAGATCAAGATCCAAAGAGGAAGAAGAAGAAGAAACCTAGTTCACTCCATGGAGTATGATGGAAGAAGGGGATGTGATGTCAACCAACTTCCCAACAAGGCTGTGCCAATCAACTTCAGATTCATTGTTATTGCTTTTTGTAGTTTATTTAATTATTATTTTCAATTCCTTGTAATTAGATTTTAATTAATACAAAGTTTATTTTTTTACCATTTAAATTTTTATTATTCATTTTTATTGCAAGTAGATACTAAGATCTGACTAGCAGATCAAACATACCAAGTTTTCATTCTTTATTACACTTTAATTCTCTTTTTTATCGACTTCAAGTTTTTTCTTTATTTTATAAAAATCAATGATTTCAAAATATTCTAAGCACTGCATTCTCTGTAGATTCGACTCAACTCATCCTTTCTACATATTTTTAATTTTTTTTAAAAGTCGGCTAATTAAATTGATAGCAATGGTGTCTTAATAACAATATCGTGATCCTATCAAGTTTTTGGTACCGTTAACGGGCAAGGCATGAATGCTAACATTTTTTATCTCTTTGATTTGTTGTAAATTTAGTTTACTAATTTTTTTATAGATAAAAAAATTTTTAAAAAAAAAGAAAAAATTTCTACAATTTTAGTGAGATCAATACTAATCCTAGATTAATTTCCTTTTTTGTTGCTTCTAATTTATTTCTACCTTTTCCTATTAACCAAAAAAAATTATCTTTTTTTGTTTCCTTTTCTTAGACTTGTTTCCTTTTTTTTCTTTCCTCCTTTTTAAATTGACATAAAAAAAAAAATTTCTTTTTTTTAGTTTCTTCCTTTTTAAAATTAACCACAAAAAATTACTTAACTTTTTAATCAACTACCTTAAATACTTATTCGATTTCTTGTCTTAATTATAAGACCTATAGTTTCTTTATTTGCTTAACCTAATTTTAGGCTTTTTTCTCATATCTAATTAACCAAAATTAAAACCTACCTTCTTATTTCTCTTGCTTAAAATAACATAACCTAAAAAGAAAATAAAAACACTACATAATACTTAACTTAAATAGAAACCATAAAAGATTTTTACTTGTTTAGGATATCTTCATGTTTTGCATTGCATATTTTTATAAAATATTTTAAGGGCATTAACCATAAACAATATAAGGTGGGGAGTAGATAACCCTTCCTTGCCCTACAAACCACTACCCTGCATCTTGCATTGACCCAAGCCTATTAATTAAAATCAATTAGACTCAGCCCCTAAGGAACTCGAGCTTAATAGGACAAGGCACCCAAAAGAGATGGACCGAGCCAGGATTGGCTGATTAACTGGTATTTATGAAAAGGGTTCAAGGATAATGTAGCACTGAAGAAAGATGATTTTTAATTTGTTCCATTGACTGACCTAGCTAATATAATTGGTGTCTAAGGAAAGCAACAAAGGGACCCCCACCAATCTTACCCTTACTTGGCTAGTTGATTAGTTAGTTTTTGACTTGGAGGGCTCCAAGGTTGCCTTGGCAATTAGGAGCTATCTAGATTTAGGATAATCCTAGGATAGAGAGTTCATTTTATGCTAACTTATTTGTAAATAACATCAAACCATAACTATTTTTTTTCTCTCTCTTAGCTCTATGACTCCTTAAGCTCTCATCTTTAAAACTCTTCTATCTTCTTCATCTTATCTCTCCTCTTAAAAATAATAATAATAATAATAATAATAATAATAATAATAATAATAATAATAAAATACATAAATAAATTAGGATTGATCTAATCTAAAACTTTGATTATATATCAAAATAATTAGAATAATCCGATAGACTGAATCAGTGTCAAGAGCATGAATCCTTACAGTAGAGTACCCTTTCTCCTGGCACACCAAGTTTATTCGAGCCCCACTTACTTTGAGAGTAAATGCCCAATTGTGTACCAACCTTCTAAGTTTATGTATGACCAAGTTTGTCAAGATTAAATCCAAATGGTCAACAAATCAAGGGATAATCTATACTTTAATGCTTATAATTTAGGTTGGGAGGCTCAACTAAAATTTTCATGGCAACCATACCTAGTGATTATCCTGGTAATCCAAGGATCCATGTTCATAGATACATCCTATTATGATCAGTCCTATCCACATTATCAACCTTCTCTAACTAATTATAGCCCACTATTTGAAGAGAATGTTCAGCAAGCATCATACCCTCCTTCCTTATAGACCAACCTTGATGTCGATAGCTTTGCTTAATTTCAATGAATGATTATAGCCCAACAGCAATCTATCGAATAGCTAATAGATCAAAATGACCAGTGATTAATTGAACTTAATAAAGAGGAGGGAGGTGAACTACCTAGTCCACCCGAGAGTAATCTAGAGGGATCATACCTAGTTCAAGATTTTAATGACCCTCTATCTTTTCCTGAACAATCAAATCTGACTCCTAAGAATGAACTGGTCTTAGAACAACTTTGCACAACCATAAAGATAAATATAGATAATTTGGCTAAGATAGAAATATACATGGAAAAATAAACTTATGGGACAAACCAATTTCATTATTAACCCACTTACCTATGGCCCCATTCGTTGGTAACCTAGAATCATCCATGCCTTTTAATAAGATGGGAGAACAAATGGATACAATGATGGAATTAGTGGAGACCTCCCAAGAACCACAAACACATACCTCAATAGAGGAGGCCACCCCCATAATTCTTCTCCAGGATTTGTTAGATCCCTACCTGGCTTAGCTCAGGATAGATGATTTTGACATAGATGGGTATACCTCACAAGTGAATGACCCAATACAAATACCTTACTTTGAAACTATCCTATTTTTGATTGATGAACAACAAAAGCCATCACCTAACCCACCAATAGCCCCCTTGTTAGAATCACCACATGATCTAGAACTGAAGCCACTTCTTGATGCATCCACTGAAACTTTTTCAGTGAACCTTATCCAGGAAGCCTAACTTAGTGGCATTTTAAAAGCACATAGAGAAGCTATCGAATGGGATAATACTAAAATGAGGGATCATGATCTTAGAAATTTTATAATTGATTTCTCCATATTCAGTACCAATTTTAAGAACTACTTCCAAAATCTTTCCATAATATTAAAATAATATATAGAGACAGGGTTAATATTAATTTGGAAAAGATGTTTAAATTTAAAATGGGAAGGGACATTGATCAAACATATCATGCCCAAGAAGGGGAGTAGGGTAGACCAACCCATAATCGAAGAAAATTTTAAATTATCACCTCCAATCTCAGCCCAACAAACACAATCCCTTCCTAAGTATTATATAAACTATAATAATATTTTTACATCATGAAATAATATGCTTGCCCAGTGTACTTTTTTGATTCGGGCTAATCATCATAAAGAATTTTATGAACAATTTTTTGCCATGATGACAAGGCCTCCTGATTGGCCCTATCCTTTTGTTGATATGAGGAATATATTAAAGTCAATCATCCACTAGACTCCCTCATAATATTTGGCTAAAGATATTAAACTTAGTGCTTGTTGGGAGGCAACCCAATATTTATTTTTATACCTTTAAAAATAAAATTAAAAAAATTAATAAAAAAAATTAATCCAAATTGATTGTTGTAGCCTTTATCTTATTAATAAGCTTCTCTTCTCAAGTAACCTCTATCCCTATATATTTTTTTTTATCCTTATGGTTTGAATTTATTTCTTGAACTTATTTATACCATTAGAGATAATGGTATTTAAGTTAGGGGATAGGGACAAACTTTTAAACTTTAAAATTTTTGAAAAGATTTTGAAGATTATTGAAAATTTCAGAAAAATTTTTGAAAATCTTAAAAATAAAAGAATTTTATCTTTTACAAATCATGTGCTACGAAAGAAATTCTTGAGCTAAATAGACTAGAAAAAGGATAATAGAGTTAGAAAGCATTTACTAGTGATTGTAGCGAGTCAAAAAGTAGACGAGCTGGTTAGACATTTAGTGACCTTCTTAGATCACCCAAAGGCTATTAGCACTTTCATCGTATATGCACACTAATAAGGTAAAGTAGGTATTAGTTATAAGGTCAATTAAAGATTCAATTATTACTAAAAAATTGGTGATTGATATACACCCCCCATTTAAACTTGAATTTAAGGAAAGAGCTACCTGCCTGAAAAAAGAAAAAAAGGGGCAAGATTTAAATATTGGTTTCCCACCGAGTAACCATGCACCTTCGCTTAAGTAAGCATTATTGTTCATGTTAAAAAGTGGAAAGCATGAAGACATCATCAATAAAAAAAGAGAGAAAAATTCAGGTGGTGTGAAAGCTATCTTAGTTCATGTGCTTAATTTGAAGGGTGTATAAAAAACTGACCAAAAGTATGTGATAAGCGAAGATATAAATATTCTTTACACTCTAACACTGAAATACTTAGTTAGTCATCACAATCACAAATATTGTATACCTTTGGATAAATTTTAAGAAAGTTTCTAATGGTTTTGACTACAAAATTTACTTCGAAAACTCAATACCTAGTTAATGATATTGGCTAACTCCTTTTGACCTTCAGCCTAGTTTAAAAAGGGAATCTTTATGATACATGGTTATAAAATTAATACTTATATTTTAATTACATTGCTAAGGAACTAGCAATGATTAAGTTGGGAGGTGTGATAAGTCTATTAAATTACCCAACTTAAGCCTTAAAATAAGTATTAATTAAATTATATTTATTAAGAATTGATATTTTTTATTAGAGTTTTATAGAAAAGAGTCCAAGAATAGAAAGAGCTTAATTCTTGGGTCCAATAGTACAAACGACACTAAAATCAGAGTTCAAATGGGCCCAAAATCGATGTTTGAAAGTTATTAAAGAAATAGCACATATTTTAAAGCAGCCGATCCATGGTGGACCGGCTGCTCGGTCCATAAAAGCTAGGCTCGGTCCATGGCTGCCATGAACTATGGTCCATGAGCTTGTTCCATGGACTGTAGACAGAAATCCATCATTTTTTGCCTGAGCACCGTGTTCTACCATCGTCCATGCCACCGAAGCCATCCCCCTCGTCACCGAGAGATGCATAATGGCCGAAAAAGCCACCAACCACCTTCCAGTCATGTCCCTTTTTCCCTCTATTTGGTCCCTGCCTACCACCACCGATGATGTCACCGTTCACTACCGCCTGAGCCATCCTATGATGCTGGCACAGTCTGCCGAAGAAGCTCCTAAGGCACTGGCAACTATCCTCTTTGATCGACCTTCTTCCCATCCACCATTGATCTTCTCTGCCACCATCCACCACCTATTTTCACCACCCTAATCCACTGCCTCTCACCACCCACTGCCACCGCCTACCACCTCACACCGCCCGTCGCCTAATGGGTCCAAGTTTGGATCGAAGGAGGGGGATTCAGGGATCCTACAAGTCCAGATCAGACTCTATGTGCCCAAGAAGGAAAAAACACTATGATGGATCCATCACATAATAGATCAATGGTCAAAATTTTTTTTTTATGATATTTAACTGATCTGGAGCCCGATTGAGTCCAAATTAGATCAAGAGGAAGTCCTAGATGAGCTCTATTTAAAGGATCCCTGAGCTAAGAAGAAATCATCTTAGAGAAAGGGTACGATACAAGATAGAGGGCTTAGCCTGGGTTACGGGTTGGCCTCTATGAGTGAGGTTTTTTAGAGGAGCATTTTGCCCCTACATCTTTAAGCCATTCCATCTCCAAGATCAAGATCCAAAGAGGAAGAAGAGGAAGCCCAGTTTGCTCTATGAAGTATGATGGAAGAATGGGTTGTGACATCAACCGACTTCCCAATGAGGTTATGCCAATCAACTTTAAATTCTTTGTTATTACTTTTCATAGTTTATTAAATTATTATTTTTAATTTTTTATAATTAAATTTTAATTAATATAAAGTTTATTTTTCTATCATTTAAATTTTGTTATTTATTTTTATTGCAAGTAGATGCTAAGATCTGACTAGCAAATCAAACGTATCAAGTTTCATTCTCTATTGCACTTTAATTCTCCATTTTATCGACTTCAAACTATTTTTCTTTATTTTATAAAAATCAAAGATTTCAAACTATCCTAAGCACTACCTTCTTCATGGATTCAACTCGACTCATCCTTTATATGTATTTTTAATTTTCTTTAAAAGTTGGTTAATTAAATTGATAGCCACTGTGTCTTAATGACAACATTGTGATCCTATTAGATAACTTTCATAACTAAAAATGGGTTATACTTCTATTAAGTAATGTCGTTCGGTCCAAAGAATGGTAGAGCAACATACCAATGACTGATCAATAAGATTTTTAAAAAAAACTTGGAAGAAGTATGGAGGCTTATGTCAATGATATGTTAGTAAAACATATCCGAGTATTGGACCACATCAAAGATATAGAAGAGGCTTTCAACATGTTATGACATCATCAGATTAAATTAAATTCGATGAAGTGTGTCTTCGAGGTAACATCAGGAATGTTCCTCGATTTTCTTATCACCAACCAAGGAATTGAAGCCAATCTTGAAAAAATAAGAATGATTCTCAACATGAGATATCCTTCTAATGAGAAAGAAGTGCAACAATTGACTGGGCGCATTGCTTAAGTAAGCCGCATCATTTCTTGGTTAGCTAAAAAATGTCTACCCTTATTTAAAGCCTTGTAGAAAGTAAAAAATTTTGAATGGTCAAATAATTATTGACAAGTTTTTAAAAAATTAAAAAAAAATATCTAACTAACTTGCCTTTGCTCTCAAAGCTCCAAGAAAGAGAAATCTTGTATTTATACCTCTGTGCTTTGCATGAAGCTTTGAGTTTGATACTAGTCATAAAAGAACCTAATGATATCTAGAAACCAGTTTATTATTCCAACAAAGTACTTCATGATGATGAAATCAGATACCCAAAGGCATAAAAGCTGATTTATGCACTAGTGGTAGCGACAAAATGCCTAAGACCCTACTTCCAAGATCACTCGATAATAGTATTGATGAATCAATCGCTAAAGGCCATCTTACAAAGTCTGATACATCAGGGAGAATAGTTAAGTAAGCTATTGAACTAGGTAAATATGATATAACCTATTGACCACAACCGGTGATGAAAGCATAAGTACTAACAAACTTCGTCACTGAATGCACTTGGGGTACTGAAAAAGATAGGTAGGTATTACTAAAGAAGGTGAGATGGTCGAAGAAAGCAACATCGACCCTATATGGATACTTCATGTAGATGGAGTATCTAACTCCAGTTATGGAGCAGGATATATTCTGGCTAATTCTGAAGGAGACATTATTGAATATGCCCTTCATTTTTCTTTCCATGGGTCAAACAACCAAGCAGAGTACAAAATGCTCCTGGCTGGGTTGAAAATTGTCAAAGAACTTAATGTCCAAAAACTTAGAGCCTTCATAGATTCTCAATTAGTAGTAAAACAAGTAAAGGGAGAATTTGAAGGTTGAGATGCAACCATGATAAAGTATTTGCAGAAAATACAATTATCATAGTTGAAATTAATTTCTTCGAAATATCTCATATACCTCGAATTGAAAATTCTCAAGTTGATGTACTTTCTTGATTGGCTACAACAACTGCTGATTCCCTTGGCTGCATATACATCGAATACTTTGAGACCCCCGGTATTGAAGAAAGCATAGAAATACATCAAATAGAATAAGAGTCTAGCTAGATGGATCCAATCATTAAGATCTAAGTGAAGAAATCTTGCCTGAAGATGCTGTTGAAGCCAAACGAGTGAGGTGGATGGCTTCACAATATGTGATTATAGAAGGGATCCTTTATAAAAGACCTTTCACTCAACCCCATTTAAAATATTTGGGGCCTATGGATGCTAATTATGCCCTAAAAGAAGTTCATGAAGGCATATGTGATGATCACTTGGGGGACAATTCTCTAGCCTACAAGCTAATACAGCAAGGATATTACTGGTCGACTATCCAATAGGATGCAGCTAATTTTATCAAAAAGTGTGATCAATTTCAAAGGTATTCTAATATCCAAAGCAATCCTGAAAATCAGGTGACTCAGTTAACAACCCCTTGGCCATTTGCTCAATGAACAATTGATATTCTTGGCCCATTCCCTCCAGCTTTTAGTCAAAGAAAATTTATCATTGTAGCCATTGACTACTTTACCAAGTGGGTCAAAGTTGAACCCTTCACTCATATAACTGAAGAAAAGGTCAAAAGTTTTGTCAAAAATGACATAATCTATCGATTCAAGATCCCACATGCAATCGTCACCAATAATAGAAGGTAATTTGATATCAAAAGTTCAAAGATTTTTGTATCTAATATCATATTGTTCATAAATTAATCTCCGTTGGACATCTCCAATCTAATGGTGAAGTAGAAGTGATAAACAGAACAATTCTCCATGATTTAAAGACAAAGCTATATTGAGCAAAAGGATACTTTGGAAATATCAAATAGTCCCTTGAATTACAATGAGAGAATCACCATTTAACTTAATATTTGGAACTGAAGTAGTAATACTAGTAGAAATTAGCTTGCAATCTATGAGGATTGAACATTTTGAAGAACCGAATAATTTGGAACAGTGAAGAACAAACCTAGACCTGTTGGAACTCCAAGCTCATTTGAGAATGGCAGCATATTGACAAAGAGTTGCTCGGTACTATAATTCCTGAGTTAAAACTAGTGTTTTCCGACTAGAAGATCTTGTCTTACGAAGAGTCGAAATATCTAGGCCAATTGAACAATGAAAACTTTTTCCAAATTGGAAAGGACCATACTGCATTACTGAAATAATATATCCTGGAGCATACAAGATTGAAAGCCTAGATAGATACTGAATTACTCAACCATATAATGTAAAAAATTTATACATGTATTATCAGTAACAAAGTTACCTTTTATATTGTATAGGAATAATCTCTACGATGGATAAATTAACTCACTCAATCATATCAGATGATTGGTATGTCTGGCAAATTAAGAAGTTGACTTAGTTGTTTGACTCATCGATATGTCTAACAAATTAAGGAGTTGATCTAATTATTCGACTCATAAGTATGTCTGGCAAATTAAGGAGTTGACTTTATTATTCGACTCATAGGTACATCTGACAAATTAAGGAGTTGGCTTAATTACTCGATTCATCGGTATGTCCAACAAATTAAGGAGTTGGCTTAATTGTTCGACTCATCGATATATTCGATAAATTAAGAAGTTGACTCAATTACTCGACTAATCAGTATGTTCGACAAATTAAGGAGTTAGCTTAATTATTCAATTCATCAATATGTCCGACAAATTAAAGAATTGGCATATTAATATTTTTAACCAAGGATTTGGTACTTAAGATTTTCCTACACAAAAAAAATAAAAGAAAACCACTTAGGAAAAAAAAGAAGTGAAGTTCATTGATTGCTCGATTCAAAAGTTTTACACAAATGTTCCATGTAGAAAAAAGAGAGAAAGGAAGGGAGTAATTTACAATGAAGTGATCATCAAAAACAAGTGAAAAGGAATCTTGTTTAAAGTTGATCCTCATTAGTAGTAGTATTAATCTCCGACCCCAGCTCAGTACTCCCTTTATCTTGAATAACTTCTTTGGCTCTCGTTATGGCTTTAGGAATAATTGTTGAAGAATTTACTCCCAGTGCTTTAGAAAATGTAGTAGGGTGGATAAGTGTTCCAGCTAAGGTCCTTTCAGCTGCCTACTTGCTATCTTCGTCTACAACATCCTCATCGATGATAACCTTGTGAAGATCCAAATGAGGGAAAAGCTCCATGCTCTTTTCCTTGCCGTTGACAAATCCAATTTCATAGCTAGAAATTCTTGCCTATGTCATTTTATCTTCAAAGGTAGATGATTTCTTGTACTCCCCGACCACCTGGAGGACTTTACCCTCTACAAGTTCGGCCCTCCTCTCAGCCAAACTCTTTCTGAGCAACAGTTTCATCGGCCTTTTGCTTTAACTCTTTTATCATCTTCTTATTGGAAAGGAGTTTCTTCTTCTTCTTCAACTTAGCCTCCACTTTGGCCACTCTATCTTGCACCAATTTCAGCACTTTTTGCATGAAGAAAATGTCTATGGCACTTTTCTCAAGCTTTACCTCCAAGCTTTACTTCAACTCTTCAGCAACCTCTTTTTTAGCTTTTGTTGTCTCGAGCTAATCCTGGAGAGTATGACTAAGCTCAGTGAAGCCTAAAAAACTCTCCTCCACTAAGGATACCTCATGGATAAACTGAAACAAGGTAATAAAATTTAAAGAAACACTCAATAGTACTCATAAAAAAAGAGGAAGAAGGGAAGAAAAAGAAAAAAATTACCTTAACAAGATTTAAGAAAAAGGAAGGAATGATTTTGTCTAGTCGATGCATCTTGGTCATCTCCCAATCTCTAGGGAGAATAACATCTTTCAGTAACCGATGGGCTAATTCAGGATTTTCTAACCTTAATTTGTCAGAAAAGATGTTAAGATCAGTATAGATCTTTATCTCCTCTTCAGCCTGATAGTCTCCATCAAATTCTGCAGGGATTTGAGGGCCTTTCCCTTGCCAAAGTTAATTTATGAAGATGGATCAATGGGTGGTAGGATAGTCAATTATTTAGAAGACTGACAAGTCGATGAATAAACCCTCGGATGTAACTTAGCAATAGAGACATCAACATCATCAGAAATCCTCGCTATTTCTATGTGTACAGCAACTTGAACAATCGATGCTAATGGAGCTCCAAAAGTTGATAAACCTAAAGTGATATGCACCCTTTTCGGATCATGAGGTATCTCTATGGGAGAGGGCTATCATTTTTTGACTACTTGGCAAAGTTTTTTGGCATTCGGCCTCATATTCTCGTCTACAAAAAGAAAAGAAAGGAACCAATTAACTCAAGCAAAAAAAAAGAGAAAGAAGAAGAAGAGAGAAGAAGAGAAAGAAATTATAACTTATTTATCAAAATATATACCTAAACTAGGTGACATGCTAATTCTAGTAAGGAAGAGGCTCTATTCACCCAATAACTCCTTCAATGGAGGAACTTCAACTTCTAAAAGTTTATTGAATTCCTCTTTGTCCACTACGAGAACTTTTTACAATCATTGTGTTAACCCCAGGAATGATTTTGATGATAACAAAATATTGGAGCATGCATTTGATATTAATACTTTTTAAGTAATTAAGAAGTTTTTGTAGGATGATTCAAATGGACAATCATTCACCCTACATTTATGAGACTAATGGAATGTATTCATGTTCTCAAAGAAAAAGTGTCATGTACTTAAGAGAAAGTTTCATGTATCTTCAAGTATTTGGAAAATCCTAAAGAATTTTGAATGTATATTTATGTAAAAGGGGCCAATTTTATGTGATTTTGAGTTTAAATATTTTAGATTATGTTTAGAAGAAGTTTGAAATTGTTTGGAAGAAGTTTGAAACATTTTTGAAGACTCTGAAGAAAGTTTACTCGAGCTGACTCGATGATTAGAGCTGATACTTTTCCTTGGCATGGCACAAAAGTTTCATGAAACAGTCATCCGAGATGACTCAAGGAAGAATCAAGCCGACTCCTTCAGAGTGACAAAAATTGTGTTCTGAGAACTCAGTCATCCAAGAAGACTCAATTGAAACGAGCCGACTTTGATAGATTTTAGTTTTTACTTGATTGAGAATTCGAGCCGACTCTAATCTCTAGTTTTCAATAGTAATGGCTACTTTTAGAATTCGAATTTCTTGGTTCTCTAAGCCTCCCAATGGCTAGTTTTCGACTTTCAAGGCATTCTAATGGTCATATTCATCTAGAAATACTTCAAGAGGCTATAAATGATAAATCTAAGGCACGAAAAAGAAGTTTTTGACAAGTGGTTAATGAGAGCATTGAATATTCTAAGAGCTTTCAAGAGAAAAACTCAAGTTCTTCAACTACTTCACACCAACTTTTTGAGTTATACTTTGAGAAATTAAATGAGCCTTGAAGAGCATTGAAGAAGCATTGAAGAAGGCTTCATCAAGAGCTTCAACTGCAACCATCCAACAACCTTTAGTTTGTTTTTAGTGTTGCTTCCTTTATAACTCTGTCTTTGAGTTGTTCCAAGTACAACAGGGGTTGTAACTTATGAGTTATTTTTAGATTATTGGTGAGCCTTGAAAACCAAGTTTGGGTTGTTAGTGAGCCCAGGAAAACTAACATTTATTGGGTTTTGGATTGTGAACCTATAGGAAAACAATCCAACTGTATTTGGAAAGAATATAGTGGAAATCCTAATTATGCACCTTGGGTAGTGGACGTAGGAGCTAGGTTGCTTCGAACCACTCTAAATTTGTAGGGTTGCTGATTGTTTTGTCTTTGCATACTCATCTACTGCCGCACATAATATTTCATACACTTCTTTCACAGCACAAAGATTTCAAAAGGCACATACTTGTTAAAAAGTTTTCTAACCCAATTCACCCCCCTCTTGGGTTGGCCAACTGGGCAACAAGTGGTATTAGAGCTACATCTTAGTGCCATTAATCCAACGATTAAGAGAAAAGGTCAATGGAAACCCAAATGACCACCTCTTTGGTCGAAGGTCAATCAAACAATAGACCTCCACTATTCACCGGCACCAATTATACTTATTGAAAAGTAATAATGAAAATTTATATTCAAGCTGTTGATTTTAAACTATGAAAAATTATTTTGAAAGGACCTCACATACCCATGAAGAAAGTTGATGGCATAGACATCCCAAAATCGGAAGAGGAATGGGATGAATATGACATGAAAATAGGTGAACTAAATGCCAAAGCCATGAATCTTCTTTATTGTGCTTTGGATGCTAATGAGTTTAACCGGATTTCCACTTGCACTTTGACAAAGAAAATTTGGGATAAACTACAAGTTATCCATGAAGGCACAACACAAGTAAAGACTTCCAAAATTAATATTCTTGTGCATAATTATGAGCTTTTTAAAATGAAACCAAATAAAACAATATCTGAAATGTTTGCTAGATTTACAGATATTATTAACAATTTAAAAAGTTTTAGTAGGGTATACCTAATACTGATCTTGTCCAAAAGATACTGAGATGTTTATCTGATAAATGGGATCCCAAGGTCACTGTAATTCAAGAGGCCAAGGACTTGAACACACTTCCACTTGATGAACTTCTTGATTCTTTAATTACACATGAGCTAACAATACAGTGTCGCAATAAAGATGACAACAAAAAGAAGAAATCTATAGCCTTCAAAGCTGCAACTGAGATTAAGATGCAAGAAGAAGAGAAAGAAGAAGAAAGCCCCTCCTCTAATGAAGAACTTAGAGATGATGATATAGCTTTAGTCATGAGGAGATTCAGGAAATTTATGGGAAGAAGAAAGTCAAGGTACTAGAGGAAGCACCTTGGCAAAGGTGAACAAAGTAAGGAGAAGGAGAAAAATAAAGATAAAGAAAAAGAGCAACAACCCATATGCTATAAATATAAAAAGCTGAGGCACTGCCGTTTAGAGTGTCTTACATTGAAGAAAGGATACAAGAAGAAGAAAAAGAAAGCCATGATGGCTACATGGAGTAACAGCAACGAATCTAGTTCAAATGAAGAGGAAGAGACCACAAAATCTACAAATATATATTTGATGAGTCTAGAAGATGAGGCAACATCTACTAAACCTACTGATAAATTTACTTATGATGAATTACATACTTCCTTTTATGAGATTTTAACTGAATATAAAAAGGCTGGTTTGAAAATTAAGACTGTAAAAAATAACTGTGATGTATTAATGAAAGAAAAGAGTGAAATTTCAGAAAAGAACATTCTATTACAAAAGGAATTAAATAATATTTTGGAGAAATGTAAAGAATTGCAAACTAAAAAAGATGAGTATCTTGAAAAGACTAAAAGTTTGCAAAATGAAATGAGTCGACTCAAACCTATTGTTGATAAATTAACCTTGAGTTCAAACAAACTTGAGTTAATTTTGAAAAATCAAAAGAAATCTAATAATAGAGCTAGAATTGGATACAATACAATGCACATAAATAAGTTTTCAGCTTCAAAACTTTATGCATCAAAGTTTTCAACATCTATATCTTTTCAAAAGTCAAATGTAGCGTGCTTTTATTGCAATGGGGCTGGACATAAAGTGTATGAGTGTAATCTAAGATGGAAAAATAAAAGTAAAAATAAAGTTAAAAAGATTTGGGTTCTTAGAGAAACCACAGTTACTAACCATCAAGGATCCAAGAAAGCTTGGATACCTAAAAATTTCACTTGATTATTTTGCAAGAATGTCTTGCAGCCCAAAACTTAAAAAAGAGATGGTATCTAGATAGCAACTATTCAAGGCATATGACGGGAGACAAAGATCAATTCATCATCCTTGAAATGAAAGATGGTGGAATGGTAATATTTGGTGATAATGGCAACGAAAAAATCATTGGAATTGGTAAGATCAAAATAACCCCTTCTAGTTATATTGAAAATGCATTGCTAGTAGACACATTGAAGCATAATCTATTGAGCATTAGTCAATTATGTAATAAAGGCTTCAAAGTTGTATTTGAATCTTTAATGTATATAGTAACTAGCTCTCTTGATTCTAACATTAGGTTCATTGGTCATAGACTTGAAAATATCTATATTGTAGACTTGAATGATCTAGCAATGTCAAGTAGTACAAGTATAATGGCTTTGAATGCTAAAACCAAGGAATCTAGTTTACTTTGGCATATAATATTGGGTAATGCTAGCATGCATACTTTAGCCAAATTGATTTTCAAAGACTTAATTAGAGGTTTACCTAAATTTAAAGTTGATTTTGATCATGTTTGTGATGCATGTCAGTATGGTAAACAAACTAGGAAGAGTTTTAAATTAAAAAATATTATTTCAACATCAAGACCCATAGAGCTGCTACACATGAACTTATTTGGACCAACTAGGATCACAAGCCTAGGAGGTATGAAATATGGACTTGTGATAGTAGATGATTTTTCATGATTTACATGGATTTTATTTTTGGCACACAAAGATGAAGGTTTTAAAGTTTTCAAAAATTTCATATAAAGGTTTCAAATTAGAAAAATCTTTCAATTATTTTAATTAGAAGTGATCATGGTACTGAATTTGAAAATCAATATTTTAAAAAATTTTGCACAGAACATGGCATTGATCATAACTTTTCAGCCCCTATAACACCATAATAAAATGGTGTTGTGGAAAGGAAAATTAGAACATTGGAAGAGATGGCCCGAACTATGTTATGTGAAGGCAATCTTCCAAGGAATTTTTGAGCAGAAGCTGTGCGCACTACATGTTACATATTAAACTATGTTTTAATTAGACCTATTTTGAAAAAAACTTCCTATGAGCTTTGGAATAATAGAAAACCAAGTATTCATTACTTTCAAGATTTTGGATGTAAATGTTATATCTTGAACAATGGAAAAGATAACTTAGGTAAATTTGATGCAAAATATGATCAAGGAATATTTCTTGGATATTCAACTACTAGTAAAGCATATAGAGTTTTCAACAAAAGAACTTTAACCGTTGAATAATCAATTCATATTATTTTCGATGAGTCTAACCTCATACCTTCAAGAAAAGAAAAGTGTATTGATAATGATGCAGGTTCCCTGAATGATGAAGTGAAGGACTTGAGCTTGAAGAAAAAATAAGTTGAGCAAGAGAAGGAGAAGGTAAGTACAGAACATGATGAGCTACCAAATGATTGGAGGTATGCACATTCTCATCCTAAAGAGTTAATAATTGGTGATCCCTCACAAGGAGTAAGAACTAGGTTATCCTTTAGAGACACTTTTGATTACTTAGCATTTATTTCTCAAGTTGAACCTAACTTTATAAAAGAAGCTGAAAATGATCCATTTTGGATGATAGCTATGTAGGAAAAACTTAATCAATTTGAAAGAAACAATGTATGGACCTTATTAGCTAGACCTAAGGAACATCCTGTTATAGGTTCTAAATGGGTCTTTAGAAATAAATTAGATGACAAAAGTAATGTAGTTAGAAACAAAGCTAGATTAGTTACTAAAGGATATAACCAAAAAGAAGGAATAAATTTTGATGAAATTTATGCACCTGTAGTAAGATTAGAAGCCATAAGATTTTTACTTGCATTTGTATGTCTCATGGAACTTAAACTTTTTCAAATGGACGTAAAAAGTACTTTTTTAAATGGCTATATTGAAGAAAAAAGTTTTTGTAAAACAACCTCCTGGATTTGAAATTCACTCCTTTCCAAATCATGTTTTCAAACTAAACAAAAGTTTATATGGTTTAATACAAGCACCTAGAGCATGGTATGAGAGGTTGAGCAAATTTCATTTAGAAAATGATTTCAAAAGAAGTAAAGTAGATACAACTTTGTTTATCAAAAGAAAAGATGATGAATTATTAGTTGTATAAATATATGTTGATGATATAATTTTTGGTGCAACTAAAAAAACTTTATGTCAAAAATTTGCCAAGCTAATACAGGGAGAATTTGAAATGAGCATGATGGGTGAACTTACTTCTTCCTTGGACTACAAATCAAACATACAAAGGAAGGGATATTCATCAACCAAACAAAGTACATCAAAGAACTATTGAAGAAGTTTGGGATGGAATCTATAAAAGAAATTGGCACATCCATGAGCCCAACCTGCAAACTTGACAAATATGAAGAAGGTAACAAAGTAGATCAAAAATTATATCGAAGTATGATTGGATCTCTACTTTATTTAACTACAAGTAGACCTGATATATTATTTAGTATTTGTATATGTGTAAGACTTCAATCAATCCTAAATAATCATATATACTTGCTATCAAAAGAATCATAAGATATCTTAAAGGTATATCAAACTTAGATTTATGGTATTCTAAACCTTCATCTTTAAATATAATTGGTTATTTTGATGTTGATTATGATGGATGTAGAATTGATAGAAAGAATACTACTGGCACATGTCAATTTCTATGGTTGAACTTAATCTTATGGCAGAATAAGAAACAAAACTCTGTGGCACTATCTACTCCTGAGGTAGAGTATATGGCTGCAGGGAGTTGTTGTGCTCAAGTATTATGGATTAAGCAACAACTAGAAGATTATGGTGTTATTCAATCTAAAATTCCAATCAAGTATGATAACACAAGTGCTATCAACTTAACGAAGAATCCTATTCAGCATTCAAGAACTAAACATATTGAAATTAGACATTATTTCATTAGGAATCATGTACAAAATGGTGATATTGAACTTGAATTCATTTGTATTGAAAAATAATTGGTCGACATCTTTACTAAACCACTTAATGATGATAGATTTCAAATGATTAGAGGAGAATTAGGCCTTTGTGATTCTTTTTACAATTTTGACCTAATTTCTTCAAAAATTAAGGAAAAATTATCCAGAAAACCTCCATCACTTATCCAAGCTAGATACACACCTATTTAGTGTTTTTCTAAGAATATAAACCATTTTCCTAATTTTTTGAGCAATTTTCCTTAGTTTTTGCCCCAGCCAAGTCGAGTAGAAAAACCCTATGGCCGAGCTGACTCGAACAGCGAGCATACATAAGACCCGTATGACCTAAAATTTCATTTCACTTCCCCTTTCACTGTTGAAACCAAACCCTAGGGGACCACTTTCCACTCTAAGCTTAGGGACCACTCAACCCTTCCTTTTTCCCCTTAGATCTTGATCCTATGGCACCCAAAAGAGCCATGGCCAGAAGATCCAAGTAGGTAGCACCCATCACTACACAAACCGAGAGAAGATCAAAAAGGAGGGAGGATGATACGACTCATGAGGATCCCCAAGAACATCGAGCTCCACAGAGGTAAGTCATTCTAATGGATAATCATCCAGTCACTTCAGGAAGAAAAATAGATTTCACTTTTCTTGAAAATCAAGGGTTTAGGATTGGAGATTGGATTAAGACATAGAGTTGGAAATACTTTTATTCACTTGACATTCCCACTTACCCCACTCTAGTAAGAACTTTCTTTGAGCACTTGACACTTGGAGAGCATCAGATACTGTCCATAGTAAAAGGGATTACAGTTTCAGTTGATGAAGCCAGAGATAGCAGGGTTTTACAGTTACCTAGAGTTGGGAAATGTTATTTAAATATCAAGAATAAGCAAAGTACTTTGAGGACTATGCTTGAAAGGAGTAATGTAGAGGGTATCACAAATGTACAGGCTATTATTCTTTCTTTAGAAATGAGGCTGTTACATAACATTATCAGTAGGATCTTTTTACCAACAACTGGATGATTTGATTGGGTCAGTGAGAGAGATTTAATATTTATGAGATACCTGATTGAGGGGGAGGCCCTCAATCTACCTTTTATTATGATGACCCAAATCAGAGACGCAGCTAGGAGGGCCAGGGCATGTTTGCCCTATAGCATGGCTTTTACACTTCTATTTCAGGATTATGGTATAGACCCGACTAGTGAGGACAACAGACCCGACTAGTGAGGGCAACAAACCCTTACTTCATACTGATAGGTATTCTGAGAAATCCTTACACAGGATGGGGTATCATCACCTGGTAGACGGAATTTGGTTGAGGAAGACCTCTGGATAGAGGGTGGCACATTCAGATGATGATGATGATGATGTTCCTGTTGATGCACCTATTACTGAGCAGACTATAGATGGAGATGACTCAAATGATGAGGCAGGACCCTCAGAGCCAGCACCTGCTACACCTCCTCCGACAGTACATCCCGAGCCTAGCACTGGTGGGCAGCCTATTCCTGAGCAGATACAGGCACTTCATGATGACATTTCTATCCTAAGATTAGACTTACAGACTGTCCGGGCAGAGATTCATGCAAGGATATATCTTCTTCAGATGGAGATGCGGGATGGCTTCAGTCAGACCTTATAGCTATACATTAGACCACTTCGACTAGACCTACCAGACCATCTTCTCCTGCACCAGATGGTGATCATGATTTTGATCAACAGGCATATGAGCATGGCATAGATACACCAATAGTAGAGACAGGAGAGCCAGAGCCAGAGAAGAGTATTCCAGATACTCCAGCTACTCAGATACTCTCTGGCACTAGCACACCTGCACTTTCTACTACCTTCATAGATCAGCCGACACCTATTAGCTGGACCCTCACTTAGGACTAGGACCTTGACACACCAGACTCCTAAATCCACTGCACATAGGGTCATAGCTAACATTGTACTAGATCTTCCATCTAATGAAGACTAGCCTCACAGATGTCTTTTGTTGTGTCTCATGTATGTTATGTTTCAGTGTGTTACATGTATTGAACTAACATTCTTAATGAAACTTCACTTTTTTTTGGTAATTATAATTTTTTTTCTCTTATTTATCTCTAATGTGTGATATTGTTGAACACTACAATAAGGGGGAGAAATATCTAATGCTAAATTTCTACTCTTTGTTGATGACAAAAAAAGGGAGAAATCTATAAAGAATGGAAAATGATCTTCTAAATATGATAATGTTAAATGCACAAAAATATACGAGGAAAGTATGAAAAATGATCATATAATGTGATAATAATGGAAAATTACTGTGCAATTATATATGCAATGTGTGTATATTTCATAAAATTACAATCAGTCTTGAGCCCTGATACTTTTGTTAAAACTTTTGAGGTTTGCATTTCATATTCTAAGCTCTGATTCTCTTGTTAAAACCTTTAAAGATCTGATACTTTTGATAGCCTTGATACTTTTGTCAAATTACCAAAAGCTCTAATACTTAAGTAAAATTCCAAAATGAACTCTCATATAAAGCTCTGATACTTAAGCTCTGTTACTTCAATTAAATGCTTAACAGCTCTGATACTTAACTTTGACAACTCTGATACTTTATGATATGTAACTTGCTAAGCTCTGATATTTCAATCAAGTTATGATACAGTTGTCATACACTAGATCATAACTTGAACAAATAATTTGAATTGCTCGATATACTATATAGTATTTTAAACTTTTTTATTCTATTACAGTTGTCATTTACTCTGATGTAATTAAAATGTAAAGGTACTTATTATATTTCCATGCCTAGTATTTTGTCATCATCAAAAAGGGAGAGATTGTTGACTCTTGGAATGATTTTGATGATAACAAACTATTAGAGCATGCATTTGATACTAATACTTTTTAAGTATTTAAGAAGTTTTTGTAGGATGATTCAAATGGACAATCATTCATCCTACATTTATGAGACCAATGGAATGTATTCATGTTCTCAAAGAAAAAGTCTCATGTACTTAAGAGAAAGTTTCATGTATCTTCAAGTATTTGGAAAACCTTAAAGAATTTTGAATGTATATTCATGTAAAAGGGGCCAATTTTATGTAATTTATTGTTTAAATATCTTAGATTAGGTTTAGAAGAAGTTTGAAGTTGTTTATAAGAAGTTTGAAGCATTTTTGAAGACTCTGAAGAAAGTTCACTCGAGCCAACTCGATGATTAGAGCTGATACTTTTTCTTGGCACAGCACAAAAGTTTCATGAAACAGTCATCCGAGCCGACTCAAGGAAGAATCGAGCCGACTCCTCCAGAGTGACAGAAATTATGTTATGAGAACTCAATCATCCAAGCTGACTCAATTGAAATGAGCTGACTCTGATAGACTTTATTTTTACTTGACTAAGAATCCGAGCCGACTCAATCATCCGAGCTGACTCTAATCTCTAGTTTTCAACAGTAATGGCTATTTTCAGAATTCAAATTTCTTGATTCTCTAAGCCTCCCAACATCTAGTTTTCGACTCCCAAGGCATTCTAATAGTCATATTCACCTAGAAACACTTCAAGAGGCTATAAATGATGGATCTAAAGCAAGAAAAAGAAGTTTTTGACAAGTGGTTAATGAGAGCATTGAATATTCTAAGAGCTTTCAAGAAAAAAACTCAAGTTCTTCAACTACTTCCCACCAACTTCTTGAGTTATACTTTAAGGAATTAAGTGAGCCTTGAAGAGCATTGAAGAAGGCTTCATCAAGAGCTTCAACTGCAACCATCCAACAACCTTTGGTTTATTTTTAGTGTTGCTTCCTTTATAACTCTGTCTTTGAGTTGTTCCAAGTACAGCAGAGGCTATAACTTGTGAATTATTTTTAGGTTATTGGTGAGCCTTGAAAACCAAGTTTGGATTGTTAGTGAGCCCGGGAAAACTAATATTGTGTTGAATTTTGGATTGTGAGCCCATAGGAAAACAATCCGACTGTATTCGGGATGAATATAATGGAAATCCCAGGTGTGCACCTTGGGTAGCGGACGTAGGAGCTGAGTTGCTCTGAACCACTCTAAATTTGTTAGGTTTGTGATTGTTTTGTCTTTACATACTCATCTGCTTCCACACATAATACTTCATACACTTCACTCACCACACACATTTCAAGAGGCACATGCTTGTTAAAATGTTTTCTAACCCAATTCACCCCCCTTCTTGGGTTGGCCAACTAGGCTACACATTGGGAGTCAAGCGAGGCTCCCTCCATTCAATGTTAAAACCACAAGGCTAAAGAGATGATAAGAAGAATAGTAGATGGAAGACCCTTAATAAATTCTTGGCCATGGTGTGGTCCAATAACCCACCATCCTTGGCCATGAGGATCTTTCTTAATGATGAAAAGAGAACAAAATATAGAGATCCTAAGTTTGATCTAAAGATCATGACACAAAATAATGAATGCACAAAAAACATGAATACTATTCGGGGTCAACTGCACAAGGACCACTTTTTATAAGTTAAAGATCCTAATGATAAAAGGATAAAGAGGGAAACGAAGTCCTACCCTAAGATGTTCTTCATATATCTCTATACTACCAGGAGGGGGCCTATCCATCCTGTTACCAGATTAGGGAATGGACACTTGAAAATCCCATGAAATCTTATAATAATTCTGCAGACTAGCTATCCTAGAATCCTTAAGGGAACTCCTTACCAATTTAGGATAAAGATCCTCCATATCCAGACCTCCCATCCTCAAAGGACTAGAACTATCGGAGGACTGTTGTGAAGTCTCTCCCCTATGAGCAGATGATTTGCTTGCAGCAAGGACTTCCAAGAACCTAACAATACTAAGAGAGCTTCTTTTGAAAAAAAACAAGAAAACAAGGAGTTATGTAGGAAAAAGCCTAACTTGCAAAAGGCATGAGGAGAAGGAAAGATTCGAAGAAGATGGAGACCCTAAGAAAAAACCCTTGAAATAATGAAAATTTGAAGCAGAAGAAGGAAAGAAACCCCTCTATGTGGATGAGATCATTGGCTATGATTCCATTCTTGGATGGCATGAGATGCCCCTAATCATGCCACACATGAATTGCAACTGAAGAAGATATGCAGCCACCAAAAAGGATACGGACATGTTACCTCGATCCATGAGAATGACTTCATTGACAGTAGGGGTTTGACACCTAGCAAAGGCAAAATGCCCAAAAGAAAAGCAACTCAATTCTGCCAATTATCACTAGAACCTACCATCATTAGTGGACGTCCCTTCAATGACAGCTCTGACAACAAAGCAACATATCACTTCACCATGAGAGAAAGCATTAATAGCCAGCATAAAGAAGAACTCAAAGTAGCAAAAGTCATTATCACTCCCTTCTCTCAAGACAACAAAGCATCCTGAAATTGGGAGTGGGGGGTAACTGTTATGACAAAATAATTGGATCGACTAAATCGACAAAGGGCCAAAGAATAGAAGGCCAACAATGTAAAAGTTTGACCAACCCCACTCTAAGGAATGGAGTAAATTGCTGATGAATAAGTCGATGACCCAAATTTTCTGGCCGATTAAGAAGAAACATTCGATGAAGTTGACAAATAAAGAGAACAGCTTTCATAGTAAGAATATTATTATAACAACTATCCATTACAACAAGAATAAGTTAACTTCAATGAAATGACATTGAGGTTAACTAAAAGAAGTTTTCTTAATAGAATTCTATTACTATAAATGCTTATAAATACATGTAAGAGGGGACATCCAAGGGTAAGAGGAAAAAAATAAATATACATACATTTGAAATAACTCCTAACACCAATACTTCTTTATGATTTTCCATCTATTTACCAAAACCCTACTGACTTAAACATCAGAGGGTCCCCACCAAAAAGATTTCAGTCTGGATCTTGTTTTGCAGAGATTCAAGATAGTCAACCGGTGATTCTATCAACTGAGGTCGATCATCAGTGTTGACATCAACAGGACTTTTTCCTAGTGATGAAATCCAAGAGGGTGAACTTGATTTTAAGAATTTTTTGCAATTATGTGCCAATTCAAAACAAGTGTTTATGAGCATTGATAGTATGTAGTGGAAATAATAATGTAAAAACAAAATAAATAACAAAGAGAAGCAAGAAATCACAAACACAATAAATTTATAAAGGTTTGGTGCATTCCAAGGCACCTACATCCACTCCTCAAGTTTTTCTTAGGAATTTCACTATAATCACCAAGATTACAGCCGATTAGATTTCGGGGCTCACTAATCAAAACCCAACTTATTTTTACCGGGCTCATAAGTCAAAATCCTTTTGGTTTTCCGAGCTAACCAAAAACCTTGTTGGTTTTGCGGGCTAACCAACAACATAGCTGGTTTTATGGGCTCACCAACAACCTTGTTAGTTTTTATACAAAGGCTAACCAATAACCTTATTAGCTTTTATACAAAGACTAACCAACAACCTCAAGTTGTTTTTTTCACAAAGGCTCACCAACAACCTTAATAAAATAAATTAAGCACAAGTAAGAGAATATAAATAAAGCTTTCTAAAATAAAAGCAAATCTATCAATGAAGCGCTTGAATGTTGGTGAAGATCTTGTCTTTCAGTTGTTGAAGCCTTTATTGATTGCTTGAAGATATGGACTTGGAATACTCTCTTTGAACTTGAATGCTTGAAGGATCAACTCTCTCAAAATATGAATCTTCAAAGAATTTATTAATCAATCCAAAGAATCACTTCTCCTTGAGTTTGGTGATGTTTAAATAGCTCTCCAAACCTTAAATTACTATTTATGATCGTTGGAGAGAAAAACTAGCTGTTAGAAGCAAGTTTAGGAAGTTCTACACTTCAGAAAAAACTAGCTGTTATACCAAGTGTCGATACTTTATCTAGTGAGTCGATACATTGGGTCGATACTTAGGTCGATACTTAGGTTGACACCAGAAAAAAATCCAGGAATGACACTGTTCTGTCTTCTGTTTGGTCTTAGGCCTTGAGTCGATCTGTGAGTTAACCTGTGAGTCGACACTTGGGTCGACACTTGGCATACCGATGCTAAAACTTGTCCAAATTAAATTCTTGAGCTCTTCAAGATCTTCAATATGTTCCAAATCCCATATAACTTGAAATTCTATTAATTTAACTGACTTCTTCAAGTAATTGACAAGCAATTCAAACTTTAAATACTGATGAGTACTTGTATCTGATAAACACTTTTAACACATATTAGTACTCACATATACTAAAGTATTTTATCATTCATCAAAATCAAGACCAGAGTCAACAATCTTCCCCTTTTTGATAATGACAAAATCTTTAAGTATATAAACATGATAAACTTAAAAGATTTACAATAAGGTCAAGATAGAGCTCCCCCTCAAAATATGATCTAAAAATATTTTTCAAAATTTGTTCAAAATTTTCAAACTTTCTCCCCGTTACAAATTCTTTCCTTTAAGTTTATAAAATTTTACTTTCTTCTCCCCCTTTTATGATTTCTTCTATTTCTCTCATATTTATCATATCTCTATCATATCTTTCCTCCTTTTTCATGTTTATCATATATCTCTCCACCTTTTTGTCATCATGAAAAAGGTGAAAGACAATACAAAGTGGGGATAAAGTGGAAAGAATAGTAAGATGAGTATCAAAGTCAATATAAATAAGAGATTTGAGACCAAAACATGATATACACATGCAATTTGAAAGAGATTAATCTTGCTGCCCCTGAATGTTATTTTCTTTGAATATATGGGCATTATTTATCAGAAAATTTTTTAATTTAAGCTCGAGGGGCATGTTTCAAATACCAAGCATTTTATGCATAAAAATCAAGATATGCATGATTTTCAAAACACTTTTAACATCCATTTGAAATCCATATAATTTTGGCATAAACATAAGGGAAAATCATTGAAATTGATACCAACATTCATTTAGTAATATATTAACCAAAATCAAATGAAAGCCTTATAGTCACAAGTCAAATTATGTAAACATAAGATTCATCAAAATCAATCACTTGTTCATTATCACATTCATTGGCTATAAGTCTTGATTTGATTCTAATTAAGTAGTTAAAAACAATTATCAAGACTACAAATACCAAGATAATATTTAAATGTAATTCTTAAACATTTATAGTAAAATGACTAATACAAGATAAATTTTATTTCAACTAACCCTTTTTCAATAAATATGGAAGGAGATATTTAGATTTTACCAATGTAGATAATCCTTCCTTTACCATTATGTCCAAGAATGTAGCTAGTCCACTCTTCATGTATCTTGTACGGCCACTATTCAAGTATCATCTTCCTTTCTTCTTGTTTGGGCTGCAAGACATTTCTGCAAAACATATCAAGTGGACATTTTTGGTATCCAAATTTTCTTGGATCCTTTTGTGTTAGTATTTATGGTTCCTTTTGGAAACCAAACTTTTCTTGATTTGTTACAAATATAAGCTTTATGACAAAATTTATCACAATTAAAATAAGTAATATTAGATGATGCTGGAACAAAGAAATTTTTCAATAATTTTTTTCTTCTTTTCTTATTTGTAACCAAGTCCAGCTTTATCAAAAACAGCTCTTTGATTGTTTAAAAGTAAACTTAATTTTTTAGAACTCAAAGTGAACTTTTCAATAAATGGTTTGACCTTATCAAGTTCATTTTTCAGCTCCTTATTTTCTTAAGATAAGATCTTGCATTCATTAAAAAGTTTTTCTTTTTCAAAACTTAATTTAAGCCTTTTAAAACTTTCTATTTCTTCAATCAAAGCATTTTTCTCATTTGAAAACTTATCTTTCAAATCAATATTTTCTTTTTCCAAAATTTCTTTTTCTTTAGAAAGATCATTCTTTTTATTTTCTAAAACAACAACCTTGGCTTTCAACTCTTTGTTTTCATTTTCAAGATTATTGTTTTCAAAAGAAAAAGAATTAGCATGCTTTTTTAATTTCTTGTACTCTATTTTCAATAATTTATATTCATGTACAAGATCTTCAAAGGCATCATGTAATTCATCAAAGGTAAATTCATTTTTAATTTCGGAATGTACCTCATCCCCATTTGCCATAAAGCAAAGATTGGCAAATTTTTGAATTTGTTCTTCCTCGGAGCTTGAGTCCTCACTCTCACTCCAAGTTGCTATCATTGCCTTCTTCATGTATTTCTTTTTGGCCCTTTTTCTCATAAATCTTTTAAAATTTGCGAGCCAAAAATTTAATCTCATCTTCATCTTCACTATCTTTCGACTCCTTACTTGAAGACTCATCTGGTATAGTAGATTTGAGGGCAATTATCTTCTTCTTTTCATCAGCATCCACTACCTTTTGTCATAGGTTCAACTCATAGGTCATGAGTGAACCAATAAGCTCATTCAAGGGTAAGGTTTCAACATCTTTAGCTTCTTGAATCATTGTTATCTTTGGTTACCAAAAAGTTGGCAAAGATCTGAAAATTTTATTGACAAGATCTGCATTAGATATAACTTTTCCAAGACTTCTCATTTCATTAACAATATTAATAAATCTAGTATACATGTCAGTTATAGATTCATAATGTTCCATTTTAAACATTTCATAAGTATGTACAAGCACATTTATCTTAGTACATTTTAAACATTTCATAAGTATGTACAAGCACATTTATCTTAGTATTTTTCATTTGAAGAGTACCCTCATGAGTAACCTCAAGTGTGTCCTATATTTCCTTCGCCGTTCGTATGTGGAGATCTTATTGAATTCTTTAGGATCTAATGCACAATAAAGCAAATTCATTACTTTGGCATTAAGCTCAAATTGCTTAATATCGTTTTCATCCCAATTCTCTTCGAGCTTTGAAATGGAAATGCCATTAACCAAAATAGAAGGAATATGAGGACCTCTAACTATCATTTTCCAAAGATAATAATCAATAGATATCATATATATGTGCATGTGAGTTTTCCAATACGTGTAATTAGTGTCATTAAAAAATGATGGTCTAACACTAATACCTACAAGAGTTGCCATAGATCTTTAACTCAAGATCATGATATCTAAACACAGAGTACCAAGCTCTGAAACCACTTGTTGCCCAATGATGCAACCCAAGAGGGGGGTGAATTGGATTTTAAATTTTTTTTACAATTATGTGCCAATTCAAAATAAGTGTTTATGAGCATTGATAGTATGCAGTAGAAATAATAATGTAAATGCAAAGCAAATAACAAAAAGAAGAAATCAATCACAAATACAATAAATCTATAGTGGTTGGTGCACTCCAAGGTACCTACATCCACTTCTTAAGTTTCTCTTAGAAATTCTACTATAATCACCAAGATTATTGCCGATTAGTTTTCTGGGCTCACTAATCAAAATCCAACTTACTTTCACCGGGCTCACAAGTCAAAACCCTTTTGATTTTTCAGGTTAACCAAAAATCTTGTTGATTTTCTGGGCTGACCAACAATATAGTTAGTTTTACGAGCTCACCAACAACCTTGTTGGTTTTTATACAAAGGCTAACCAACAACCTTGTTGGATTTTATACAAAGGCTAATGAACAACCTCAAGTTGGCTTTTCATAAAGGCTCACCAATAACCTTAATTAAATAAATTAAGCACAAGTAAGAGAATACGAATAAAGCTTTCTAAAATAAAAGCAAATCTGTCAATGATCTTGAATGTTGATGAAGATCTTGTCTTCAAGTTATTGAAGCCTCTATTGATTGCTTGAAGATGTAGACTTGGAATGCTCTCTTTGAACTTGAATGCTTGAAGGCTCAACTTTTTCAAAATATGAATCTTCAAAGAATATTTAATTTGATCTTCAAAGAATTTATCAATCAATCCAAAGAATCACTTTTTCTTGAGTTTGGTGATGTTTAAATAGCTCTCTAAACCTTAAATTACCATTTATAATCGTTGGAGAGAAAAACTAGCCATTAGAAGCAAGTTTGGAAAGTTCTGCACTTCAGAAAAAATTAGCCGTTATACCAAGTATCGATACTTGATCTAGTGAGTCAACACTTAGGTCGACACCAGGCAAAAATTCATAAATGATACTATTCTATCTTCTGTTTGGTCTCAGGCCTTGAGTAGATCTGTGAATCGACCTATGAGTCGACACTTGGGTCGACACTTAGCGTGCCAGTGCTGAAACTTGTCTAAATTAAATTCTTGAGCTCTTCAAGATCTTCAATATGTTCCAAAGCCCATATAACTTAAAATTTCATTAATTTAACTAACTTTTTCAACTAATTGACAAGCAATTCAAACTTTCATTACTGATGAGTACCTGTATATGATAAATACTTTTAACACAAATTAGTACTCATATATACTTAAGTACTTTGTCATTCATCAAAATCAAGATCAGAGTCAACAAGGACCTAAATGTAGAAATGAGGCTTCTTCATATAATCATTTACTGGATTATTCTCCCTAGAGCTAGTAGTTTGATCTCATTACTAAGAGGGACATAATCTTAATATCATATTATTAGAAAAATCCTGCTTAACCTCCTTGAGTTGATGATTCAAGTCATGAAAGAAGCAGTCAGTAGGACACAAGCCTCTTTACCCTATGGTATGGCATTAAACCATGTATTCATATTCTTTGGTGTTCATCTTAAAGGCGAGCAATCTAGTAAGCTTGGTCAGGCTAGCAAGATTGGTGAAACCACCCTTCATCATATGCATTTTCAAAAGGTTGATGAGAATTGGATTAGAAATAGAGAGGCTAGTGATAGGATTGTTAGACGGGAAGCTCGAGATGAGGAGAAGCCATCTTCTCTCAATAAATGGACTAGACCTAGCTAGGAGCCTACTCTCCTAGCTAAGCACATGGTAGGACCCTTATATGTGCACTACCCTGGAGGTCATGATTTTGATGATACCACCCATGTCAAACCACCACTCTATAGAGTTGAGCTTATGCTTGATCAGATTTGAGCCATTGCATAGGAAGTTGCATCCATCCTTCAGTCATCTCGGCCTACATTTCACTGGGAGAGTTTCCAGGTGACCCTCTAGTAGATTTATCTTTGGTTCCTCACATCTCTTCTATCAATCAATTATTGACAAAGATACTTTCAAGAGTGGAGCATATCGAGTCCATACTTTTTAGACTGACTGGTAGACTATTTGAGCTGGAGAGAGAAATAAGGAGGCTTGCTATTACATCACATCTGCAATTGCATCTATATCTGACACTTTAGCTAGATCGAGCAACAGTGAGTTTGATAGCTCTTTGTTGGCCAGATTTCTTCTAAAATAGGTAGTTTTCGAGCATTCTTTGAGTTTGGAGCATGATAGCTAGAGGTTCGGATAAAGAGCTGGCATGATGATATGTCTTTTTTAGCTCATTGTATGCTACAACTCTGCATGGAATTGAGCATTGCCTTAATAGGTGCACTTCTTTCTGGATCTATTCCAATCCCAATGCCATCCTCCACTCTAGTTAGACTCCTGGCTAGTCTACTCAGACTACCTTTGAGCCTGTTTATCTTTTATCATCCAAACCTTCCTCATCCACACCTTCTCATCCTCATAGCAAATCTATTCAAGATCGTTGATCCCATTCTATTGTTCTTCATGACTTCTCGATTCTATCTGATGAGTAGTAGTGTTATATCAGCCACTTTCTTTATTTTGTTACTTTTTGTACTATTGCTATGTGCTTGATGCACCTTTTGTACTATAATTTTGTTTGCTTTATGCAACATTTTGTATTACAACTTTAGTATTATGAATGAATACACTAAGCATTTGCTTTATGCCATTTTTGGTCAATACATTGCATATTGTACTAACACTTTGCCTTATATCATCTCATGCTCCTTCCTCCTTACATATTTATATGAATTCCTTTGATGATGTGAAAAAGGGAGGAGAAGAAGATAGACATAATTGTAAATGAAGAAAAGGAGGTATATGGATAAAATGGATAACTAAACAAAAAAGTGAGGAGATTAAAAATCTAAAGGGGGATAAGGTATAAAAATTTTTGAGTTTTAATTCAAGTCTCCAAGGTAAATCAACTTCAATAGCTGAATGAAATGAAAATGAGGTCCTCCATGTTTAAAATCTAAAGAGGTTTAGGATTGAGTTTGGAGATATTAAAGTCAATATCAACATGTCTTGGAGGTTAAAATAATAAGAAAACAACTTTTAGAAGATTTGGAGGACTTTGGCATGCTTGGAATGCAAAAAGATCGATTCTTGAATAAATGGATTAGTAAATTTCCTGACTTGTCGACCCTAATGAGTAGAAAGTATAAGATTTCAAAAAAATCAGACCCCTTATAGTTAGAAGTCGGCAAGTTTGCTGACCCATCTAAAAGAGGTCAGGGTTGGCAATTACCGACCCCTGATAATTTGATTGCTTTAGAATTCAAAATATAGACTTCTTATAAAAAGAGATTAGCAAACTTGCCGACCCCTGATGGTCTGATTGTTCTAGAATTCAAAATATAGACTTTATATAAAAAGAGTTCAGCAAACATGCCAACCTCTGATGGTTTGATTGCTTCAGCATTCAAAATATAGGCCTCTTATGAAAAGGGGTCAGCAATGAAGTAATTCAAAATACAGACCTCTTATGAAAAGGGATCAGCAAACTTGCTGACCCCTAATAGTCTGATTGCTCCAGCATTAAAATATAGGCCTTTTATGAAAAGGGGTCGACAAGTGTTAGCAAACTGGCTAACCCCTGATGGTCTAAATTTTTCAGCATTAAAAATACAAACCTTTTATACAAAGGCCAACCCCTGATGGCCTAATTGATCCAAAATTCTAAATACAAACTTTGGCCATCCATCATCGAAGGCTGATTCTACCACAAGAAAAGAGGAGATGGTCTTGCCTTCGGTCATCCTTTGATTAGGTCTATTATGCTAATCGTTGGGGAGAGGGGAAGCAAGAAATGAAACACTACTGAGAAGAGATCATTTTCAGTTTGGTATATTTTCATCTTATAGAGATTGAAGATGAAAATAAAACCTAGAGACTAAAAACATAAGCTAAACTATGCTACATGTTTGAACATAACACATTACATAATACAATGAAGCTAAGCCTGATGAATTGTATATATTAACACTTGAATGTATTAACAATTCCTTATTACTATCAATCACAAAATATTACAAGGTCATATTTTACACTTGACATAAATTGACAATGTTGTTTATACAACCACTATGTCCTAATCTTTTATACTAGAAATCTTGTTATCATACAATGACCAAAATTTTTTATAACACAATAACAATGCAACAAAATATTGCCCACTACCCAACTCCTATATAATGTACCATCCATGAAATCATCCTATGATGCTCACGTGTGACCTCTTGTGAGAATCTCCACGAACATGAGCATATGCACTCCATAATCTACAATATCATTGCTCAGCTACAAACATTCACAAACATCATATACTTGAGCTTCATGAATGCAATATCCAAATCATTCTAGTAGCCAAAATTGCACAAATGATGCCTACATAATATATAGGAAACAAAAAATATTAGTTGTAGTTATTATTGTATATAAAAGCAACCAACAAAACTGAATAAGTGATACTCACATATTTATTTGCATCCTGTGATATGTTAAAGATCCATAATGAGTTGTAGCAATCAAATCGAAGCTCCTTCAAATCTAAAACCAAAAGGTACTAATGCTATCCCATGTTCATGGGATGAACAGGTACCTACACTACTAGAGATCTGAAAAGTTAATATTGTCCATCCATTTTTGTATGCTCGATCGTGTCGAACATAGAATCCCATTGGGGACCTCAGAGATCACCTTAGTGATGGGCGATAGCCATTAAAGTACATTAGTCTACATCAAAAAAGAAAAGTACAGTAGGGTTCTCGATTGACTACCTGTCGTCAACATAAAAAAAGCTCAATGATACAAAAGTATATATTAATGACTTGTACATAATCAAAAATATAATTTGTTAAGATATACGATGATATGAGTAAGTGATATGGACATCACTTTTATACATCACTCTATAATTGGCCCATCATGAAGGAGCTAATCCAATGCATGACAAGTACAAGAATGTTTTGATATATCTGGATCCTCCCAAATAGTCTCACTGCATACAACATATACATATTTAGGAAAAAAAGTTAGGGGGAACATTCTTATATTCTAATGACTTACTTAAATTGATCCCCTTAATATAAAATTCAATTGCTAAATCCAGGTATGAAGAGAGTATACTTTTCCCGTTCCTAAGATAACCATGCCTCTATTGTGATCATTTTGACTTAATAGGTGTCACTGATCTTTCAACATCAATTATTTCACTAGGGTCTTGAATATGCTAAAATTTATGCAATATAAGTTAGGTTTTTAAGTAAACATCATACAAAGTTACAAATTGTCAAACGTATATAATAATTAATACAGGAAAAATTTCTAAACTTCTTTACTAGAGGATGAATTTTGTTTATCCTGCACTAATGATGGCCATACTTCCTTCACCTGTGTTGGACTCCTGGGGTTTCTTCTTTGCCCGTTTACAAGTTTTAAGAAGTTTTGATATAGCCATTGCCTTCTCGGTAACTTGCTATCATGTGCTACCATCTTGACTTGCCTACATAAGGAGGCATATTTCACAAGGGTACCTTCCTTGGTGCACTTAACATCAGCCACTGAAGTGCCCTAGCAAGAATAAAATATCTCAGTTAAATAAGAAATCATATTATATAGTAACAACCCCATCTTTGACTATAAATTGTACTACATCAACAACTTCTGAAACTTGATGGATAGTAGGGTCCACTTCAGCTAGATAGGGCTCTTCACTTATTGTATAATGTTCTGTCCCCACCTAACATTGAAGAATATTTAGATTTGATTCAAAAATATTTTATCTAAATTTGTAGAATTACAACTATAACAGGATATTCACCTTAGTAAGACCTATATCAATACCTACATTATCATCTGCCTGCATTAGACCTTTATCCTAGAGGATATTTTCAATGTGCAATAGCCTCCTATCGAGCATAACTATCCGTACATCCTCTTCGGTGACATCCTCAGCATATTGAGAGTCCCTAATGTTGAAACCATGAAAAATCAGGGTCCTCTCAACCACTATTATATATCCTTGTAAAGCATCAATAGGATGTTCATTATGGCTAGATGATGGTACCTAAGATACCACAAAACATTATTAAAAATGTATGCATAAAATAGTGCATACGAGGAACTACGCATGTTCCTATACAATAAACTTTTATGTCTGCCCAATCGAAATTAGTATGTTAGTATATAAGCAATGTGATGTATGAAAAAAATAAAAAATAAAAATATTATATATAGACCTCATATGGATTCACTATCGGAGCCTATCCCTGTAGCCTTCCTGAGAAGAAGAGGTGCAACTCTTCCTCCCTAGGCTATAACATCTCGATCACCTTATAAGGATAACAAAATCTAGTTATAGATCAGCTTGAAATATTTATGATGCTATATATAAAATTGTATACCTCAAATTTTTATAATGTCTTCATGACTTTGATGTTTGTATCCACCTTGTAAGGGAATTGAGCATTTTTTAATGGAAGAGACAGGGATACATGAATGGTTGTCTGTGCTTTCCAACAAGACTTTTGTAATGCTCAACACCCAAGCCTACTAAAAGACTAATGTAAGTATTATATTGTATATCAATTAAACTATAAGATAATTAAATTGTAAGTAAATATAAACAAGCTTACCACCAAAGCCATCATATATCCTTTCATATAACTAGCAGAGCCCTACCTATAATGTTACTCATGTGAATGCTATTTGCTAGGCTAGGAATTTACAGACGAAGAAAAGAATAAACTACAAGACCCCAACTATATCTTCCTAGTTTATGTAAATCATCAATATATGAATACAATGCCTTAGGAATACTATATTGTGTAGTTGGGAATAGGATTGTTACAAAAAGATAAATCATCCATAATTTAGAAAAATTCATCACATCTTCTAGACTAGACTTTCCAACAAGAAATATCAATTTACTTTTTACTAAATCTCTTATTAACTTTTTATGGTCACTATCAAAAAAATGGATGATGAGGTTAGATAGAACCTTCCCCTCCCTATACAATACAACCCCATAATCTAAGATATTTAATCTAAGGACAAGGGCAATGTCGGTCCCTATAAAATAAACTAAACTCTTACCGAACCTAAAATCCTCTCCCTCATCATCCCAAAAGGATAGCAGTGCATCTAATAATAGTCTGCTCTACTTAATATATAGAAGTTGAAACAAATAACCAAACGAAGTAGTATATATTCTTTCCTTTTGCTCCATAGACATGATTGAATTAGTTTGTCGGTAACCTTGATTTAGTAGCTAAAATAACATCTTTCATTGACCATATTGCTTGGACTATTGTACAATTATTTACCTTTCCTTATTGTTGCCATCATAAAATTATATGACAAATAAAATTCAAAAAATGCATATTAGAATTTAGAAACATTATTATCATATCACAAACATATAACAATCTAATCTATCATGCATCAATCATTGATAATCATGAATCTAACAGAGTATATTAACTAATATTATATTAAAACAATCAAACAATAAAGATTATGGAATATAAATATAAGTATATGAATATGAGTTTTCTTGGTTCATTGATATCATGGAAGGATTATTTTTACTTATGCATTCACCGTATTAGGTCTTTGAAGTAACTCCCACCAAAAGATATAAAATATGTTATATATAGACTGGGAGTTATAGTTTTAGTCAACAGAAAGTTTTTGTTATAACTCCATCAATCCAAAGAGTGGTAATTAAATACTCGTTAAAAGTTTACAGTGCTATTTCTTTTTATTAATATTAGAGCAGCACTCTGTTAAAGCTCCTATTCTTTCTTTTTATAACTCTCAGCTTTTGAAGCTCCTTTCTCTTACACTAACAAAGGACATGCATTGCATGTGCCGAAATAATCTTTTAATTGCAATAAAAATGTCAAAAATTACTCGCCCAAGTTTCAGACTTGAATCTCACCCATCCCAGCCTATAACTAGCAGGTCCAATTGCATGTGGATGTTCAAGCCCATGTCTGAATATTCCTAAATAATTTTGTGGCGCTCAGCCTAAACTATAGTTCCATCAACAGACTAATGGCTGAACCTTCCGAGAAATATTTTATTGGAACTATCAAATTTTGTTTGCAGGTCAAATACAAATCGCATCTAGCCTCCAGCCTTCGCATGATGGTAGGAAATATCTTCCCACAAAATACCTAACCGTTGACCCGAAAACATCTATATTCTAGAGGGTTGGTTGGCTCGTGTTAATTGCGTACAGAAATGCTCTATCTATATAATTCATTTTTTTTACATTTAATTTGATGGACATAATTTACATTGCACATGTCATGATAGAATTATATTTAAATATAACAATGCAACTGATAGAGGAGGAGAGGGCACCATTCATCCATGAAAAAAATAGCAATATTGGAGAAGATGGATCGAAGAAGACCACCGCATTAGGCCAGAGAAAAGATGGATGCATGGGAATGGATTCTCACAAAAGAATCGATTGTGGGAAGAAAATGAAGAAGGACTCTCACAAGATAATCGATAGCCGGGAAAAAAGTGAGGAAAGACTCTCACAAGAAAATTAACAAATGAGAAAGAGAGCGAGGAGATGGAATTTTACTATAAAGAGAGGTCTCGCGATGAGAATGCACCGGGATTATGGTAGGAATGGAGGTTTAACCTTGGGAATAGAAGTTCTTCGGTGAGAAGGAAGAGTTATGGCAATAGTTTAAGAAATTTTAAAAGGTAAAACTATCAAATACAGGGATCAAAAGTTAACTTTTGGATGAATTGGACCGGATATTATAACAAAAGTTGAAAGGATATAAAGGTTAACCGCGGTCAATAACTAAACCGCTGGTTAAAACCCCCAAAAATAAAATTATAGGAGAGGGATATCCGGCAGCACCCATTTTGTTGAGATAATAAAGTTTAAAACACTGCAGATTGGTCTCAACACTATCCATGTCGCTAATTGGTAATAACTCCCAGGAATTTTACCATCCGAACTCACTCATATACAATGCATGGGATAATTAGTAGAGAAATACAGCAAAAGATTGTGCTACAACTTGAATATTCCCATTATATACGATCACGGCATTCCATATGACTATCTTACATGGCTCCACAAGGAGTGGACTGGTGTGGTACCAAACCAAATTTGAAACCTAATTCTTGTGTCAATTCCAATGAGAACATTTTCATGGCCTGGAAATATCGAGCCCAATTCGGAATGGAGCTGAAGCCAACCCAAATCAACTGGTTCATGCCTTCATGGGGTCGAGCCAAGCCCCCATGTCATGCTCATCCTGGACAAGGTCCAGCCAGGCCGGTTCATGCATGCGAAAACATCGAGTCAAAAGAGCCAAAACTTTTCCAAATCTCAGGCAAATTCACTGGAATAAATGACACGCATTTGCCTAAAATCAGTGGCCAGTTGCCAACACACAGGTGGTTTAACCAAATCTCGGACACGTTCAAAGAAAGTGAGACAGGGCTCTATACTTTGTGCATGAGCAAACACTAGTTAAATCAAACAACACTTTAGTTTAAGGTCACAAAGTTTCACGTTACATATGAAAGAAATTGGAACACGAATACATATCCTCTCCTTTTCTCCAAAAGAAAAGAAGGGAAGCCGGGAACTCTTTGTCACCATCAATACATCTTCCACGGTTCGACTCCTCCTTTACCCTGCCATTTTCCCGAAAACATCCATTAATAACTTTTTATTATTACTACTATCATTAATTATTATGGTTTATGGATGGCATTTTCATTATCATCATCATTATTATTCTTGTTATTGTCATTGCTACTATTTGTCCTGGGAGAAGAGCAGAGCAACTTACCTTTTTAGGCTTTTACTATCATTAATCATTATGGTTTATGGATGGCATTTTTATTATCATCATCATCATTCTTGTTATTGTCATTGCTACTATTTGTCTCCGGGGAAGGGTAGAGCAACTTACCTTTTTAGGCTTTTGCACCTTGCGCGAACTTCTTAATTTGCTCTCTAACAAACCCCTTATAAATGAATGAGGCACCCTTGAACCGTGGAAGGACCAGCCATGCAACAAGAACCACTTTTATCGTATACCATATAGGTATCCTTCCGACCACAAAGAAAATTAAAATAAAGATATTCAAAAATAAGGCCTCGAGCTAAGACCAAATGAAATCAGCAACTTCAAATGAGAAGGGGATAAGGAAAAGAGTATTAGAAATTCTTACCAATGCAAGATGGGCTCTGCCACCATCTCCATGAGAGCCAGGAAGGAGTACACGATCCAATAGGCCAACCACCGCTCATATTCGAGCTTTGATGGGCTCTCGATGGCCTGAACCGATGCATACCTAAATCCAATTAGACAATTTCAAACAATAGTAGTAGAAGAAGAGAAAGATATTCATAAAAGAAGAGAAATATAGATTTACTAATTACGAGGGATACAAGAGCATCAAGGTTGGCCTGCATGGGAACAAAAATAGAAGTCGTTGTCAGATAGGTTTCAATAGAAGTCGTCGTCATTCAACCATCACGGTCCCAGTTTCAAATCCATGATTCGTTGATTGTAAGACAAGATCTCAACCAACTGGACTATCGTCTTGGTGACGAAAATATCTTTTATATATACAACTACAAAAGAGATATATAAAGGATTTAATGAGAGAGAGAGAGAGGAGTTGATTTGAGAGCATGTACCCGGCAAGGTAGTAGAGATCGGTGAGAAAAGACCAGTAGCCCATTGTTTTATATTGCTTTGTTCAATTCTGACGCAAATTAACTAAGAGAACTGTATATAGATCATGGAAGGAGAACAGAAGTGGCTCGAAGAGGTAATGCAACGGACATAAGTGAGTTGATGCAGAGGAATAGGGAAGGGAAGTGAGGAATATATATGGGGAGGGAATTAAAGAGGAGAAGGAAAAGGTGGCAACATCTGAGATAGCATCATATTCTTCCCTGGAGGATGTGGAGACAAATGAAGTATGACCAGATGTGCTACAACCTCTTGCTAAAAAATGATGCATTATAATCATTTAGTAATATCCTTAAATTACCATTCTTCATCCATCTTACTTAATTTGGGGGAAAATTATCATTAAAAGTTTATGGATTATAGCCATGACATGCATTATATTTTAATTCAGAAGATTATAATTACAGTTTTTCTTTTGGTATTCTAATATAGCATGACTAGATAAAGCATTTGAGAAATGGCAAATTTGGTGGATATCATCTATTACCCCTTATCAAATCCCATGAATGTCATTTTTTATTTTGATTTCATTAAAATGATGATTGAGCCATTGAGGCACTATTTATTTTGCTTTGATAGGAATCTTGATATGGTGCAATAGATTAAAAGATCCATAAGAACTCTTTTTCTTTTTCTTTTATTTTTTTGAGAATTTGAAATTTTCTTCCACTTTTATTAGATTGGATTTTTTTATTATTTTAATCTCCAAAGCCAATTTCTTAGTCATATGAAAGATCCTCCATTAATTTTCTTTTTATGAATCAGAATCATAAGAAGAAAGAGAGATCGCTCATCTAATATATCTATATTAAAATGAAGGCTTTGTGTTAGTAAGCTCTCTTTTTACCATCCATACAAACTTTTCTTTCGCCACCTACATAAATATTTCAAAAAAAGTAAGTGCTTATTTAGAATCCATTTAGAAACTAATTATTCAACAATTTAATTCTACACCTAGTCCATGTCAATTTCTTAATGTCTTAATGATGCATTACAATCACTTGCCAAAAAATGATCTATTATCATTTCATAATAACCTTGAATTTCCATCCTTTTCTCTCACTTAACATGAAAAAAGTCATCATTAAAAAATTTATAAATTGTAGTCATGACATCTAATCTAATATATATACATTAAAACAGAGTTTTCTATATTTGTAAAGCCTCTATTTGACATATATATTTCAAAACATGTTATTTCATTAATATCATCTTTTAAAAATGGATCCATAAATGTATCTCAAAACACGGTATTTTATTAATGCCTACTCCATTAATGATAAATATTTCCAAAAAGTGTAATTGCTTGTTGCCATGCCAATTTTTTATAGGATTAACATGATAGTTTTCTTCTAATATCCTAATATGGTATAATTAGAACCTATTATTTATTAGCTCTGTATAAAAAAATATAGAATAGGAAGGAAAGCAATGCCAACTTATTAACTTTATATATGAAAATATAAAATAGGAAATAGAGATTTTTTCATCAGAAAAGCCTCTGTTTGCGTGTGTATCTCAAAACATGGTATGCCATTAATGCCATCTTTTGAAAATACACCTATAAATATATCTCAAAATACAGCATCCTATTAGCCTCTATTTGACATGTATATCTCAGAATATGGTATTCTATTAATGCCATCTTTTAAATGCAAAGAAATAATTTTCTTTGGCCATTTGTAAATACTATGCTTTTGCCAAGTAAATATTTCTAGAACAAAGTAAGCAACTATTATTATCTTGACAATTTGTTATAAGATTATGGTAGCAGTTTTCTTTTGGTATTCTAGTGTAGCATGACTAGATGCAGCACATTAATCATTAACTCTATAAAAGGAAATATAGAATAAGAAAAAAAAGTAACATCAATTTTATTAGCTCTATATTTGGGAATATAAAATATACATAAAAGTAATGTTAGCAGGAATCTATTTATCTACGATATGTATGCATAATCATCTACTATGTATATACATAACATTTAATCATATGCAAAAATTTTCTGGAATGAATAAAAGTTTAAGGATGTGTATATACATGCCTTTGGTAAAGCATTAGTGTTTACTGCTACTTATTAATGTCCAATATCATGATTTTTTTTCTTTTAAAATCACCATTAATAGGTTAGAAATTAGAACTAGAAAATATTAATATTGGACTAGGTAAGATTCTGAACTTAACAAATTTGATGGGGCTATGGATAAATATATTATAATATTTATAATAACAATTAACATTAATACTCTAATATAGTGAACATCATTTTGCACTACCAGTTTTATTTTCATGTTTATTAAATTTCAACAATGAAAGTTTTTAAAGATTTGGACTAATTTCATGTGAAAAAACCATGAAGTTGTAGTGACTAACCAAAAAATCAACCATGATGGACCTACTTCTCTTTTTAAAGAAAAAGAAAAATACAAAAAAAGCAAGAATAGATAGATGCGAATATGAATGAGTCTAACACAAATCAATAGATGAGATCAAGTATCTCTCCAACTTTCCAACAATGATATTTAAAACTTTTAATTTTTTAATAAATAATAATTAGAAATAACACATATCATCAACTACAAAACAAAAATCTAGAAGAGAATGAAGGTTGGAAAAATCCTAAATTTAGGGGAAAAAAAGTAACTAACTCGTAATCCTTGCTATGCACAAAATGCAGTTTTTTTCATTATTTTAACTATTTTTGAAATATTTTTGAAATAGATATAATAGAATAGATAACTAAAATAAAATATTTTTAAGAAAAAAATGTATTCTATATATCACATGGGATTATAAGCTAGTAGAGGCTTTAGATCTCCTTTAGCTATATGAACATGCTATGTTTTCGTTACCTGTATAAATAATTATTTTTTAAAAAATAAGTACTTATTCAGAATCCATTTAGAAACTAATTATTTAGAATTCTATTATATATAACTAAAATAGTACTATCGAGATTTAATGGTTGCCAAGTGTCAATTTTTATAGCCCTTTTTCTTGTTCAAAATTACACATTCTATATAATCTATTATATCTATAAGAACAAAGAAGTCTAGCTTAGTTTTGAAGAAAATTTTTTCTCCAAAACTTATACCAAACTTCTCTGACTTAGTTTTGGAGAAAAATTTTTCAAACATCAAATTTTTGAAATAAATCTTGAATAAACTTAAAATAATAGATTTATTAGATATAATAGATAATAAATTTTATTAAATAAATTTTAAATCATACCAAATATTAAAATAATTATACTTTGTGCGTTGCATGGGCCCAGCATCTACTTTAATTCTGTAATTGCTCCTAGTCAATGTCTTAATGATGTATTACAATCTCTTGCCAAAAATTGATGCATTACCATTTCATAATATCTTTAAATTGCCAACTTTATCTCTTACTTAATATGAGAAAAGTCAATTATTAAAAAAATTATGAAATGTAGTCATGACATGCCTTATATTTAATTTACAAAATTATCAAGTTAGTTTTACTTTTCGTATCCTAATGAGCATGACCAAATGTAGATGTGAAAGTAGTATGAATAATATATGATCAGATTTGATTTCGTATCCGAATATATTAGATATGGACAAAAATTTGAGCATTTGATTAATATCCATATCCAAATCCATATCTATAAAAATAATGAATATCAATATAGATAGATAACTATTTGATCCGTATCTAAATATCCAATTCTACTTGCAATCCTATTTAATTATATATAGTACTCATTATCTTTTAAGAAAAATATGTAAGCATATTAACCTATTATTAACTTAATTTATCCTCCACTCAGTAATATCTTTAATTTTATATTTATAAATTTTAATTATTTAATTTATATCTATATTTATATCCATATTTTTAATATCCAATTTATATCCGCATCTATTTAAAACAAATATTGATATAAATTTTTGTATCCGATTAATATCCATATATATATTTATATTGGCTAAACAAAATAAATATATGGATACACTAGTATTCGATCTATATCTGATTCGGATTTAGCCCTAACCAGATGTGTTACAATCTCTTTCTAAAAAATGATGCATTACAACTTCTTCATAATATCTTTAAATCGCCATTGTTTCTCTCTCTCATCTAAAATGGATGAAAGTCAACATTAATAAATTTATGGATTATCGTCATGATATGCCTTATATTTAGTTCATTAGACTATCATGGCAATTTTTCTTTGGGTATCCTAATATAGCATAACTTGATAGAGTATTTAAGAATTTATGCTGGTGGCCATCATCTATTATCTCTTACCAAATCACGTGAATATCTCTTTTTATTTTAATTTCATTGGAATAGTGATTGAGACACTAATTATTCTGCTTTAATAAAAATCTTGATTCAAGTACATTGGATAAGAAGATCCACAAGATCTCTTTTACTTTTTGATTTGTTTCTTTTGAGAATAAGAATTTTTCCTTCTACTATTATTAGATCAGTTTTTTTGCTACTTTAATCTCCAAAACCAATTCTTTTATCATATAAAGATTATAAATTGGTTTTTTTGCCATGAATCAAGATTATGAGAAGGAAGATCACTCATCTGATATATCTATATTAAAATAGAGGGTTTATATTGGCAGGCTGTCTTTTTATCATCTGTACAGGCTATACTTTCACTACCTATATAAGATAATTATGTTCCAAAAAGTAATTACTTATTTAGAACCCATTTATAAACTAATTATTTAGAAATTTAATTTTATACCTGCTCCAGGTCAATATCTTAATGATGCATTACAACCTCTAGCTAAAAAATAATGTTCTTCCATTTCATAATACTCTTGAACTACCGTCTTTCTCTCTCACTTAACATGGGGAAAGTCATTATTAAAAAAAATTATGAATTGCAGTCATGAGATGCCTTATATCTAATTCATAGAATTATCATGACATTTTTTTTAAGTATCCTAATACAGCTTGACTAGATGAATTGCAATCTCTTATCAAAAAATGATATATTACAACCATTTCATAATATTCTTAAATTGCCATTCTTTCTCTCTCTCACGGAGAAAAGTTATCATTAAAGATTTATAAATTATAGTCATGACATGCTTTATTTTTAATTTACAATATTATCATAGCAGTTTTTCTTTTGATATCATAATATAGCATCACTAAATAGAGTATTTGAAATATGACATATTTGGTGGCCATTATCTATTATCCTACCAAATCACATGAATGTCTTCTTTTATTTTGCTTTCATTAAAATGATGATTAAGACACTATATATTTTACTTTGATAAGAATCTTGATTGTAGTACAATGAATAAGAAGATCCATAATATCTATTTTATTTTTCCTTTTATTTTCTTGAGAATTAAAATTTTTCTTTCCACTGCTATTTGATTAATTTTTCTTACATTTTTAATCTTCAAAGCTAATTCCTTCATCATATAAAAGATCCTAAATTAGTTTTCTTCCCATGAATCAGGATCATGGAAAGAAAGGGAGATCAATTATTAATATATCAATATTAAAATGGAGGCTTTATGTTGCCAGGCTCTCCTTTTGCCATTTGTATAGGTTATGCTTTCGCTACTTGTATAAATAAGCATTTTCAAAAAAAAGTGCTTGTTTAGAAACCATTTAGAAACAAATTATTTAGAAATTTAATTCTATACCTATTCCAAGTCAATGTCTTAATGATGTATTACTGTTATCTAGAAGTAGCAACCCAAGAGGGGGTAGGTGAATTGGGATTTTCAATAACTTTTACCAAATTTAAAAACTTTGCTAAGAGTATATGAAACAGATATCAAATCTATATCAAAAAACTAAATATTACAATAAAAAATAGATAACATAAATAAAGGCAAAAAGAAAATAATCAATACAAATGCATAAATACAAAGATTTATGATGGTTCGGTGCTGACTCTTGCACCTACATCTACTTTCCAATCTCATCCACTTAAAAATTTCATTATAGTCTTTACTAGATTATAAATAGATTATTATCTAGGCTCACAATCTTAACCCTAGCCAGTTTGTATAGGTGCACCATCTAAATCTTTCCCAACTGAGATCCCTTGACTTATTAGTCTAATACAAACATCCAATTCTAGCTTGGACTGGCCTTTCCATCTAAGTTCCTTCATCCAAGAAACTTGTTACAATCAATAAAGTATAAGTGATACATGCCTCAATGTATCATGACCACTTCGAGGGGGTCAACCTTTAGCTAAAAAAGAAAAGGAAAAAAAAAGGAGATTTAGAGGGAGAAGGAGACTTAGAGGAAGAAGAAAGAGACCTGGAGGAGAAAAGAGAATTCTTTATTTAGCATACTAATCCATATAGTTCTATATCTTTATATAGGACTCTAGCAATAATAAAAATAGAAAATCTAAATAAAATAGGAAATTCTAATAAAATAGGAAATTACTCCTAATCAATAATAAAATAGAAAAGTATGCAAATAAAATTAGGACTCGTATAGGACTTTAGCATCCTTATACTATAATAGTCTAAAATAAAAGGACTTCTAAAACAAAAGGTTTTGTATCATTCCACCCCTCTTCAAAATCAACCTTGTCCTCAAGGCTGAAATTTTGAAAAATACTCCTTAAATTATTGCCAATCTTCTCATGTGATGTCTTCATAGGCTTCTAGTACATTCTGCAACTCCAAAGGCAAAGATTATTCAGGCTCTACTTTTTTTATAGAATGCAGAGTCATATATATTATAGTTTCCTCCAAGCCATTTTTAATTGAGTGGTTGCTCACAATTTGTATGGCTAGAGCTTTGGATCCTTTTAGTGAATATTGTCATCCTTGAGCTGTAAACTACATAGATAGCTTCAAGAAATTCCAGATTATGGATCCAAGGGTGCGAAGCCAATGGACTCCAAGTACCACCTCACAATCCCTAAGAGAAAGCATATATAGTTCTATCTTAAAATAAAAATCTTGAATAGTAAATGGTACTTTAGAGCATGAACCACTTGTTGCTAATTTATCTCCATTCACAACCATTACTTTAAAAGATTTTGTGGATTCACATTCAATTCTTTTAGGAATTGTAAAATCGATAAAGTTATGGATATTTCCTAAGTCGATGAAAATAAAAACTAGTTGATGTTTGATTATTCCCTTAACTCATATCATCTAAGGAGATAGGGATCCCAAGATAGCATGTATAGAGATTTCAGGTATCATCTTCTCCATGGTTCCCTTGAACTCATTGTCAAAGTCACCTTTGATAAAAAAAATAACTGCTTTGATTTACGCCGGTGGCCAAGGTTGAATTTTTCATCATAATTATAATAAAGGCCCTTGTCTCTCCATGCCTTCATTTTAGCAAGCATCAAGCACTTAATAAAGGAAAGTGCCTCCTTAGGTATAGTTACTATGAAAATCGTAGACTAGGTGAAGGATGGCTTTGGCATATGATGTTAGGCAATTTGCTTCTCTTCTTATAGATGAGCAAGTCTGACTGTTGTAGACATAGAAGTAGGATGAAAACCCATACATCATGCTTCAAATCCTCTCTTAGTCCATTAATAAAGTAGCAAATGAAAAATACCTTGGTGCCTAGTTGTACAATTTGCGAGCATCCTGAATTATGCTTGGTAATCTCGAACATATTGAGTAGGGCCCTAATGCAACTTTGTCAGTTCTCTTATATAATCCTCATATATAGTTAGGTTAAAATGGATGCGATGAGCTTCAATAGACTCTACCCAAGAAATAAGTCCATGGTTCTTTTCAAACCACTAGAACCATTGAAGAGCCTCTTTCTCCAAGTGACGGGATGCAAGTAGTACCTTTTGAATTTTAGGTATTTGATTGAACTTGAAAAATAGTTCTGCTCGATAAATCCATCTAGTAAGGTCATCACTATCAAAGTGAGGAAATTTCAATGGAGTGACTTATAGTTGTACCATATAATAAAGAAAATATATGATCTTTTGAGAAAAAGTGGATGGTTTGCATCATAACTTATCACCGATACCTCCTTTATTGAAGTAGATGGCTAGGAGTCGATCTTTATATTTATGGAAATGATTAAGTTTTTCAGATCATTGATAGCTTTGGTGATTTTTGTACCTCAGTCTTAAGCTTAGTAATATGGGCATTGGTAGACTTCCTTTTTCCTAACTCTGCTTTCATCTTCTCTTTTTGAGAATGGGTTTACACCAAAGACTAAAAAAATCTTGGATAGAATCAAAGCTGCATCATGGAATTGCTAGCTCTAATACTTGATGATACGTGCCTCAACATATTGTGACCACTTCAAGGGAGTCAACCTCCAACTAGAAGAGAAAAATAAAAAAAAAAGATTTAGATGAAAAAGAAGGAAATTTAGAGGAAAAGAAGGAGATTTAGAGAAGAAAAGAGATTTTTTTATTCAACATACTAAGCCATACAGCTTCTGTATCTTTATATAGGACTTTAGCAATAATAAAAATAGGAAATCCCAATAAAATAGAAAATTAGTCCTAATCAGCATTAAAAAAATTATGCAAATAAAATTAGAACAACCAAAAATAAAAGGATACCTAAAATAAACTCATATCAATAGGAAATAAAAATTTAAAGATTAATAAAAATTAAACTCTTGAAGCTCTTGGAAGTCATTAAAGTGGCTGCTTGAATATGATGACTTTCTTCATTAATGCTTGAGTACAAGCTTAAACAATAACTTGCTAAAGATTTTCTAGCAGCAAGTTTGCTTAATCAATGTAATCAAGCTCTTAACAAGTCCATTAAGAAGGCTTTTGAATGCTCTCTTAAATGCTCTTCCTTCTTTTTCTTATTTTATATTCTTGCTTTTCAAAACTCTCAAAGATTTTTCAAAAAGATTAATTTTCCAATCAATTTCTTTGCTTAAATATGTTTTTTCAAAAAGATTAATTTTCCAATCAATTTCTTTGCTTAAATATGTCCAAGGATAGCTTAAAATCCTAAAAAGACTATTAGATAGCTTAGATTAGTTGCTTATAGCTATTAAAAATAAGTTTGAAAAACTAGCTATTATATTGTAGGAGATAGTGGATCGGCTCTTAAATTTTAAGGGTCAACTTGAGACCTTCTAGAGTCAACTCGACTTTCCAAGAGTCAGCTCATGCATTACAAGAAAAAACCTTATTAGTGATGACTAATTACCATCACTAATAAGGGTATTTAACAACAAAAAAAATGACTGAAGAAAGCTATCACTAATACTTTTGAAATTTTTAAGATTTTTTTCTTTGAAAGGGTGTTAGCAACGGCATTATAATTATTGGCGATGGTAGATTGCCATCACTAATAATAACACTAAAAATAATGTATTACCAATAATTATTAGGAATAGAAACCTTTGCCATTGCTAATAATTGTCCCAAATACACCTCAGGTACCTGATCAGCCAAAATTTTTCCCCCATTCCCCACCGCCAAATTTTCTTCTTCGCCACCAGTCCCCCCCACCCTGCACCCCCATCCCCATGCCTACATCTTGTGCCACTGTTGCAGTGCTCCCTCATGCTGGATCTGGCCTCCCCATGTCAGATTGCCCTCCCTACACCACTGTCTCCCCTTTCTCTCCACCCGCTGGGGTGCTACTCCTGCCAGCCACCAGAACCTGCATCCCTGCACAACCATCCTCATGGACCCATCCCGATGACCGTGTCCCCCCATTGCTATCCCAGAGCTAGTGTCCCATCCTCGCGTCACCATTTCTATGCCTTTATCTTGTCCCTGCATCACCATCCTTGCACCACCATCCCATCCCTGTGCCTAGTCCCTATACATTGGATCTACCATTTATGGGGCCCACCTTCTCCTGCTTTTGGTGAGTATTAACAATGATGATAGTGATAGTGATAGAGCCATCACCAAAAATTATTTTTTTATTTAAAATATATTAATTAAATTTAATTAAATAATTAATTAAATAAATAATTAATTATTAATTTAATTAATTAATTAGGTGTGCATGGATGCATGCCCCACATGAATAGGCTTAGGTCTTAGCATGCAGAGTGCAAGCGGGGACCCAAGTCATGCATCCTGCATGCTCAAGCCAAGGGAAGATGACGAGCAACATTACAAACACGGGGACCAAGATTGCCTTGCATGCTTGGGCCTCAGGTACCAGCTAGCATTTAAGGTAGCCAGCCCTCGTGCATCCCATACACTTAGGCTATGAAAAGGTGCTGGACAACATTACAAACATAAGGTCGGAGTGTGCCTCGTGCACTCGGGCCTCGAGTCCCAATTGGCATCTAGGATAGCTAGCCCTCATGCGCCCTGCATGCTCAGGCCAAGGGGAGGTGCAAGGCAGCATTGTAAACATGAGAGCCGGGGTGTGCCCTATGTACTCGGCCACGAGTCCTGGCCAGCCCATGTACAAGGGCTGAGTGCATATTCTAAGGCATCACATAATTAGGTATTAATTTAACTAATTAATTAGGTGCTTATTTTAAAAATTTTGCATTGCATAGAACTATATACTTGTTTTTTGATTAATGTACATATTCTATGGTATCCATATATTTATATATTATTATACGACTAAGAGAATTATGTACATTGATCAATTGAATATCCAATATGGATAGTTTGAAAATTGTAATTAATTCTATAGTTAATTACAGTAATCAAACAGTATATTGAGGATTCAAGAGAAATTTTAGACAACATTTTTGTTTAGTTATCCTCACACATCTTTAGCCATGTGGGGAGAACTAGGAAAAAATACTATCAAAATTTTTTTTAGCCCTTATTGTGTATCATTTGATTACTATAATTAACCTATAAAATTAATGCAATTCTTGAATAGAATAGGACCTTCTATACGTATTAGTTGATGATAGATGCATTTATTATGTAGGCCATTTTAAATGATAAAATAATTAATTATATTTGTATATACAGAATCCGTAGATAGTGTGCCATGGATCGTAGTTGGATGGACTGTCGAGTAGTCGACGGGACGATTTTTGTTGAATATAGATAGGGTGTAGAGTACTTCCGTGATAGGGAATGCTACACTCTTACATTAAGGATGGGCTTGTTGCCTTAAAAGAAATGTGGCAATAAAGAAATGTTTGATAGAGATACAATCAGTATCCATTTATATAGGAGTGGATTTATGCCAAACTACAAGCATTGGTACCTGCATGCGAAGACGTGGGAGATAGTTGCAATGGTTAGAAGTGAGCAGGACAAGAACACAGATAGAATGATAGACATGGTTATGGATGCAACTATCCTAATTTAACTAGAATGTGGAGGGCGATTTATGTTGGGTCTCATGTGGTGCTTCCAAGGCTCAGGGGACCAAGGCTAAGAACAAGGTCCAATGATCATGATACTGTCATGGAATTTCTAGGACTAGTTTGGGCCTTAGGATGAAAGGCTGTTAGCCTTTCAGGTCTTGAAGTTCAAGGGACTTAGGCCTCAAGGGGCCAACTTATATTGAACTAGTTTTGAGTCCTAGGTATGTGTAATTGGATTGAGTTAAGGGTGTACTTGGGCTTGGGAAACTCAATTATGCATTAAGTTGGCCTATGGTAGTTTTAGGATTAGGTCATGTTGACCTAGTATATGTATACTTTTATATGGGGCTGATTGGAGCCATCATAATGAAATAACCTTTTCTCCCTGATATCTATCTTTTTCCTCCCTCTCTTCTTCTCTGGTTTGTCACTCTCTATTAGGGTAATATCAGCATCCAAGCCACCATACCCTTGGAAGGAGAGAATTTCTTAGCACCTAAGGACTCCTAGTCCAAGTAGGAAACCTAGCGCCTAGCATCTTTGGAGTCGCCCCTCACTCTACCCTTTTGGAGTTCGACCAGAAGCTTTGGAGGGTTGAATTCTCATAGGTTGGAGGTCCCAAGAGAGGTGGTTTCACATCCATATCAAAACTGAAACGTTCAGGGCACTTTAAACATGTTAGGAGATTTCTACACAAGAAAGCTGAATTTCTGCCAGGCTGATTGCTTCAATCCCCTATTGCTACCACTTCCAATATAATGTTATGAGGTTGGTTGCTGGTAGAAGGCTGTCCACGCACCTGGAAACATCCTCCAATAAGTGGTATCAGAGCCCGAGTTGCACGGAGTTTATGGGAGATGCCAGAAATTGCAGATCTTCAATTACTAAAATTTCAGCAAGAGCCTGTCAACGTACTTCTCAATCCTATGGTATTTTTTATTATTGACTAGGATCCAGCCATGAGTACCAGCATGAAGGTGGATTTGGAGAAGTTTGATGGAAAAGGAAACTTTTCCATGTGGAAAGTTTGGGTTGAAGATCTCCTTGTCCAATTGAAATTGGATCAGGCTTTGGAGGAAAAGCCTGACCAGGTGTCAGAGAAGCAATGGATGTCCATGGAAAGGAAGGCCTGTGCGATAATCAAAGGGTGCTTGGCAGATGTGGATCTCTATTCCATGATAGAGGAGAGGACTCCAAAAGGTCTCTAGTCGAAATTGCATATACTCTACATGGGGAAGAACATGTGCAACAAGTTGATGCTCAAGAAGCAACTCTACAACCTTCAAATACAGGAAGGCAGAAACATAGTAGATCACATTTAGAAGTTTGACCAGATGTACAACAAGTTGTTGAATATTGGGGCCATGTTCAAGGAGGACAAGTCCTTGCTGTTGCTATGCTCACTGCCCCCTTCCTTTGCTGCATTGGTTACTATGCTACTATATGGCAAAAGGACCTTGGAGTATGAAGACATGGTCTTAGTGCTGCATTCCAACGAGCAGAGGGAGAAGCTAACAAAAGGAGTTCCCAAGAGGGCTTGGTCATTAGAAAAAGGTCCGGAAGAGGAAGGGAGAGGTCCAAGCAAAGAGGATGGTTGAAGTCCAAAAGAAAGAGCAAGAGCAGGAAAGATGCAAGGTGCTTTAAGTGCAATAAGACTGGGAACTTTCGGCGGGATTGCCTAAGTTGAAGAACAAGAAGGGAGACATAGGAGAATCAGATTTGATGAGTTCCATGGCTGATAAAGAGGTGGAGGATAACCTATTGGTAGTATCAGATGATCATAGATTGTACATAGATATATTATTCCTGGATTCAGCCTGTTCTCATCATTTTACCCCAATCCAGTCTTGGTTTTCGACCTATACCAAGACCGATGAGGGAAGTGTGACACTTGGAGATGATCACTCGTGCGAGGTCATTGGTATTGGGAGTGTACGAGTGAGGATGTTCAATGGGATCATAAGGACATTGACCAATGTCAAGCATGTTTCCGAGCTGAAGAAAAATCTGGTGTCAATGGGCTACTTAGAGCGATGCGGTTACAAATTCAGCAGTCGAGCTAGAAGTAGAGTACTTAATATCTCTAATGAAGCCATGTTTGTGATGAGAGGTAGAAGGATGGACAATAATCCTTACAGGATGGAGGGGTCAGTTGTGATGGGACAATTTGATACAGTAGTGATGTGAACTTTAAGTTGTAACCGCAAGCGCAAGGTGTACAGAGTAGCACGTCAGCGAGTATGGGTCGATCCCACAAGAAACTTGAATTTGTATTTGAACTGTGTTCAAACCCTTACTTAAATAAGTTGAAAAGAATGAACAATGAGCAAAAGTTAATTAAATCGATGAAATAAATGACTTAAAGATCTAGGCCTTTTGAATCCACTAAACCAAAAATTTTAAAAACTGTTCTAAGGATCTCTCTTATAAATCCTTCCAACTTCTTTCTCTTAATTAATCAAGTATGGATTATGAAGAGATCTAACTCAACTATAACCCATCAAGGTTTTACAAGGAAAGAAAGAAAGAAACAAAAAACAAAACAAATTATTGAGCCTTATATCTTTCGTCCTTCTTGCACCGAATCAAGCATGGACTATGAAAGGATTGAAACCCAACGATAGCTTATCAAGTTTCTTTGGCAAGAAGTTTGAAAAGAAGAGGAACTCTTAAAAATTAAAGTCCGAAAATAAATCCAAAGAAGGGCTTCTAATCATGGTCTAGCTTCATCGCCAACCATAGGGAGTTCACTTAGCCATACATGATTTAAATTTAAAAAACTTTAAAAATTATAAAAAAAACTAAAATCAGTTCTACACTACTTTGCTGAAATTTAAATTGCAAGAATTTAAGGAAATGCAGAAATAAAACTACACTAATTGCAAAAATTTTAAAATATGCAAAAATAAAAACTAGCCTAATTGCAAAATTTAAATTACAAAAAATTAAACTAATCTAATGCTGAAATTAAATAGAACAAGAAAATAATTGAAATAATAAAAATAAATTTTTATTACTAAAAGAAACTTGAACTACAAAGGATTTAATTCCTAAGCCATTCATAGGGCTTGAAGTTAAAAAGAAAATGACAAAAACTCTCTCTCACAACTTACTCTCCTTCTCGTATGTTGGAAGGGTGGAAGAAAGTTGAGAAAGGGAAAAAGAAATGGCTCTAGAGAAATAACATGGGGAATTATACTTGGAGAATAATCCTCCCGAGGTGCCTCGAGAGATGTTTATTTATAGCGGAGCCAAACACATCGACCTCATGGGAAATCAGTGTTGGTTTCCCATCTCTATCCCCTCAATTTCTTCCGGTTCCCTATCCTCATCCTCGTAACCATGTTCTTATCTAGTTTCCATTCTTATCTTTATCTCCACATCAGCCAACCATCGCAACCGTTGTTTTATCCTTTCTTAAAAACTTAAACTCTCCACTTATCAGTGCAGAGTCTGCAGAGTCCATGGTCGATCTCTTCCTTCTAACTCCTTCAGACATCTTCTATCCTGATAACTAGACCGACAAGTGGCGATGATGTAGCGAGGGAGATCTGGGAGGAAGAAATCCGGAAGAGGAGAACAGCATGGTGAAGACTAGCAACCGTGAAGAAGAAGACTGGACTGGTGGGCTTGGTTCGGCAATGTGGAAGATGGTGATGAAGAAGTGCAGCAACTGGTGATGGATCATGATGAAAGCAACAGGGGCGTCTCTGAACGGAGAAGATGGTCCGATTGGATAATGGGATACCGGCGATGGGCGATAGATGGTAGGTAGTGGTGCGGTGAAGAGAGGGGCACCAGCTTGGTCTGATGGCATGGGACAGCAGGAAGAAGGTAGTGATGGCTGGCCAACGATGAGGAAGATGGGCGGAGAGCGGTGAGCTTGGGCAGAGGAGATCTGGGAGGATAGCAAGGTTGTGGATCGGATCCTTCCATCCATGAAGATCATGGTGACACCGACGGAGGAGATGAGATGGCCGGTGAGGAAGATGAAGATGGCAGCAAACATGGTGGAGAAGATGATGCTTTCTTCGATTTTTCTGACCATCAATGGCCTCTTGGCATCCTGATGGTGAGAGACGAAGCTCCGGCAAGTTTCCCAGTGAGAGTGGTGCTTGATTTGGCCTGTGGTCTACGAACAGGAGTCGTGGACCAGCTGCAATGGAGGATATGGACCAGTTGAAGCTTCCGTGAACTAATTAGCTGGTCAAAGTGAACCAAGGCTTTAAAAATTATACAAATTCATGAATAATTCCTTTAAAATTCTCTTTCCAACTCAATTAAAGTCCGATTTGCATATCGTTTGCATCGTTGAGCTTCTAAAATCATGCTTTTCGCATTAGCAAGGTTCTTTTATTAAAATACTACACAAAAATATTAATTTTAATTAAATAAAATAAATTTAATTAATAAATTAATGTACTTATTATTAATTTTTATGCACTTATCACTCCCCCAACTTGAATCTTACTCATCCTCGAGTAAAAATTAATTCATGAATTAATTAAGGAAGCTATCAAAAACTCTTAATACTTTACACAAGTTTACTCTCAACTCAAAGGTTATTCTCATACCCTTTATAAGTAGAAGATTTTTCATTAAATAGTAGATGAAATTAGTCATTGGGATATTAATAGCTTCAAGTAAATTGATTAAGTGCAAACTTCTCATTTTTTTCAAATAATTCTATTGGCTTTGCCCTTGATTTTGATGACTAACAAAACGTTGACTACATATTGTATACTAACGTTTCAATTGTAGTTATGAGTTACAAGATACAAGCACCTCAAATTCTCAAAATGAAAGTATCATGAAGCTAAGCAATTTTCAAGTTTTAAGAAGTCTTCTCAACTGAAAAAGGCCTCAAAGATGATCAATCATGGTTTACAAAAGATGCTTTGAAGTTTCGTTGAAGATCTTTTAGTTTTTGGGAGCTTTGGCACATGTTTTGGCAAACTGCAGAACTGAGTGTCGACTCATGAATTGCCAAGTGTCGACACTTCAGAAACTGGCACACAAAAATTCTTCACTGGCACATCAAATATCGACACCTGAAACTCAAGTGTTGACATCTGAAACTCAAGTGTCGACACCTAGAATTCAAGTATCGACTCAAGGCCTAAGATTTTTGAAAATACAGAACTTACCATTTAGAGTGTTTTTGTGTCAAGTATTGACACATGAAATTTAAGTGTCGACACCTGAAATTTAAATGTCGACACTTGGAAGCCAAGTGTCGATACCTAGAAGTCAAGTGTTGACTCACAGGTTCTGACAGCTTCAACGGCTCTAATTTCTGAGTGGCAGAATTCATCTTTTCAAGCTCCTAACGACTAGTTTTGATCCTCCAACGGTCTCAAACCATTTTTTGAAAGTTTTTGAAGTATTTAAGCTTCACCAAACTCATTCATGAAGCATTGAACTCCATTGAACATATAAGATAAATATTCTTTCAAGAACTTCACTTTCGAAAGCCAAAAAGGAGAGATTCCATTCAAAAAGCTTACAAGCCTATCTTCTCAACTTTACAAAAGTGGCTTAGAAGATATTCTAAAGAGAAGTCAAATCAAGCAATCAACAAGAGCCTCAAAGCTTCCAATTCCACTCTATGAAGAGAGTTTGATTGTGCACGTTTTCTTATATCTTTAACTTTATACTTTGTTGACCTAGCTTTCAAGAATTTTTGAAAGTAGGTTATTGAGGTTGTTGGTGAGCCAAAGGTACAAAATCAACTAGGATTTTACTTGTGAGCCCGAAAATAAAATAAGTTGTAAGGTTGTTGGTGAGCCTAGGTGACAAAACCAACTTAGGTTTTGACTTGTGAGCCTTGGAAAACAAGTCGACTGTAATCTTTGAAGAGATTATAGTGAAAATTCTCAAGAAAAGCTTGGGAAGTGGACGTAGGTGCTTGGAATGCACCAAACCACTATAAAACTTGGTGTTTGTGTGTGATTGCTCTTTCTATTACTTGTACTTTATTCTTTGCATTTAATTTACTATTATCCACTGCATATCCATTAGTGCTAATTCACTTTGCTCACAAACACTTCAAGACCTGCATATAATTGCTTAAATTTTTTGAAAGACCCAATTCACCCCCCTCTTAGGCTCCATTTCTAGGCAACAAGTGGTATCAGAGCATCGGTACTCTCTTGTAGGTCCAACGATCTTGAGTAAAAGATCATGGCAACCCCAATTGGTATGGGTGTTATAGAAGGTCAAGCCTCTAACCATCCACCTTTGTTTAATGGCACCAATTATATATATTGGAAGACATGCATGTACATTTACATTCAAGCCATGGACTATAACATTTGGAAAACTATTGTTAAAGACCCCAATCAGCCTACTATCTTGATTAATGGCATTTCCACTCCCAAAATAGAAATTATTGGGATGAGAATGACATTAAGCAAATAGAGCTTAATATAAAGGCTATGAATCTATTGTTTTATACTTTAGACCTAAGTGAATTCAATAGAATCTCAAATTATCTCTACGTAAATGAAATATGAAACACACTTGAAATTATCCACGAGGGTACTCATCAAGTGAAAACTATCAAAGTTAACATGCTCATTCATACATATGAGATGTTTAAAATGAAACCTTCTTAATCTATTAGTGAAATGTATTCTAGGTTCACTAATATTATAAATGGAATGAGAAGTTTAGGAAATGTTATTTCTAATAGTGAACTTGTAAATAAACTTCTCAGGTCTCTTCCAGCTTTTTGGGATGCTAAAGTCACTGTTATAGAAGAAGCCAAAGAAGTAAACACACTTCCCCTCGAGCAGCTATTAGGCTCATTAATGACCTATGAGCTTTCCTTGAAACCAAAAATAGTAGACTATGATAAGAAGAAGAAAGTGATTGCCTTCAAGTCCACCGCCAAAGAAGAATCAAGTGAAGATTCTGAAGAGGAAGATGAAGAAGATGAGATGGCTCTCATAGCAAGAAAGTTTAGGAGATTTATGAGAAAGAAGAAATACAATTTCAAGAAGAAACCTCAAAAGGAAGAGCCTAGCAAAGAAAAAAAAAAGAAAGAAAAGGAGCAGCCCATATGCTTTGAGTGCAAGAAACCTGGCCACTTCAAGATGGACTGCCCCTACTCAAGAAAAGCAGAAGAAAATTAAGAAAGAAAGCTATGATGGCAACCTAAAGCGATACCGAGGATTCAAGCTCCGATGAAGAGTAGCAAGAGGTTGCAAATTTTAGCTTGATGGCCAATAATGATGAGGTATTATCTAAAATTGAGAATGAGTTTACTTTTGATGAATTGCATGAAGTTTTTGATGAACTTGTGATTGAATTTCAAAAACTTAAACCGAAACACAAAGAACTAAAGAAGCAAAATTTGGATTTAGTTAAAATAAATGATAAGTTTTTAATTGAAAATGATTGCTTACTGCGAGATAACAAAAAGTTAAATGATAAAATTATTCTTCTAGAAAAAGAAAAGGAAGATTTGAAAAAGAAAAATTCTTTTGCATCAACTGAAAATTTTACAAAACAAAATAAAGAGATTTTGCAAGAAAACAAGAAGTACAAAGATGAACTTGAAAAAATAAAATCATTTGTTGAAAAATTTATTTACAGTTCTGAAAAGCTCAATATGTTTTTAAATAATCAAAGAGTTATTTTTAACAAAGCTAGATTAGATTTCAAAACTCAAAAACAACAAAAGTTTTTCAAGAATTTTTTTGTGCCTGCTTCATCTTCTATTACTTGTTATTCTTGTGGTAATACAAGACATAAATCATATCTTTGCAATAAAAAAAATTGAGCAAAGTTAGAAAAGTTTGGGTTCCAAAAGGAACCATCACTACTAACCTTAAAGGATCTAAGATGACTTGGATACCTAAAGTCTCCACCTGATTTATTATTATAGGTGTATCTTGCAACCAACAAAAGAAGATTATGGTACCTAGATAGCGATTGCTCAAGGTACATGACTAGAGACGTGGAGCAATTCTCCTCACTTGAATATCAAAATGGAGGAAATGTGATTTTTGGTGATAATGGAAAGGGCAAGATTGTTGAAATTATTAAAGTTCATATCATCCCCTCTACTTATATAGATAATATTTTATATGTTGATGGTTTAAAATATAATTTACTTAGCATTAGCCAATTTTGTGACAAAGATTTTAAAGTAATTTTTGAATCTTCCACGTGCATTGTTTCTAGTCTTGACGACAATGGTATCAAGTTTATTGGTCATAAACATGGCAATATTTATATGGTTGATCTTGATGATCTTCATGTTCAAAATGACCAATGCGTAGTGGCAATGGAAGCCAAGATCAATGAAACTAGTTGGCTTTGGCATCGTAGACTAGGATATGCTAGTATGCATTTGCTTTCAAAACTTTGCAAAAAGGATTTAATAAAATACTTGTCAAAACTTAATTTTGAAAAGGATAAGATTTGTAGTGCTTGCTAACTTGGAAAACAAACAAAATCATCTTTTAAACCTAAAGGAGTAGTCTCTACATCTAGACCCTTAGAATTACTTCATATGGATCTCTTTGGGCCAACTAAAACATCTAGTTTGGGAGGTAGGAAGTATGGTCTAGTCATTGTAGACGATTTCTCAAGTTTTACTTGGGTCATGTTTTAAACTCACAAAGATGAAACTTTTTCTGCATTTATTAGATTTCATAAAAGAGTTTCAAATAAAAAAGGTATTTCAATTATTTCTTCAAGAAGTGATCATGGTACATAATTTGAAAATCATGCGTTCAAAAAATTTTGTAGTGAAAATGGCATTTATCACAATTTCTCTGTACTATGACACCTCAACAAATAGGGTGGTAGAAAGGAAAAATAAAACTCTTGAAGAAATGGCACGTACTATGCTTTGCAAAAATGATTTACCTAAATATTTTTGGGTAGAAGCCATAAATAATGATTGCTATGTTTTAAATCATGTTTTAATCCTACCTATTTTAAAGAAAACTCCTTATGAGCTTTGGAAAGGTAGAAAACTTTCAATTAAGTATTCTCATAATTTTGGATGCCGTTGTTTCATCTTAAACAATAGCAAGGATAATCTAAGCAAATTTGATGCCAACTTAGATGAGGGTGTCTTTTTAGGTTACTCTACATCTAGCAAGGCATACAGGGTCTTCAACAGAAGGATACTTGTTGTTGAAGAATCCATCCATATTGTGTTTGATGAGACTAATCAAAGATCTTCTAGAAAAAAGATATTCATGATGATGATACAGGTATCCAAAGAAATGAAGAAGTGAACAACAATGAAGAACCCACCAATGAGCAAAATGACAATCAAAATAATGAAAGAGATCAAGTACAAGGAAGTGAAAACACATCTACACCTAATTATCTACCTAAAGAATAGAGGTATGCTCATGGTCATCCCAAAAAACTTATCATTGGTGATCCATCAAAAGGAGTAAGTACTCGCTCATCTCATAGAAATGTATGTGATTATTTAGCTTTTGTTTCTCAAGTAGAACCTAAATCTATTGAAGAAACAGAAAATGATTGTAATTGGATTAACGCTATGCAAGATGAACTAAATCAATTTAAAAGAAGTAATGTTTAGACTTTAGTTGATAGACCTACAAATGTTTCAATAATTGGCACAAAATGAGTTTTTAGAAATAAGCTTGATGAAAATGGAATAGTTACTAGAAATAAAGCTAAGCTAGTTGCCAAAGGACATAATTAGGAGGAAGGGATTGATTTTGATGAAACCTTTGCTCCTGTTACTACTTGAGGCAATTAGACTATTATTAGCATTTACATGTTTTATAGATTTTAAATTATATCAAATGGATGTTAAAAGTACTTTTTTAAATAGATTTATTGAAGAAGAGGTTTATGTTGAACAACCTCCCGACTTTGAAAATCATGAGTTTCCAAATCATGTTTTTAAATTTCATAAAACTTTGTATGGTTTGAAACAAGCTCCAAGAGCTCGGTATGATAGATTGAGTTCTTTCTTGCTTAAAGATGATTTTACTAGAAATAATGTTGACACTACTTTGTTTTTGATAAAGAAGAACGATGATCTCTTAGTAGTACAAGTTTATGTGGATGATATCATATCGGTGCTACTAATAAATGTCTTTATCAAGAGTTTGCAAAGTTAATGCAAGATGAGTTGGAGATGAGCATGATGGGAGAGCTTAACTTCTTTCTCGGACTCTAGAAAAAGCAAACAAAAGAGGGGATCTTCATCAACCAAGCTAAGTACACAAAAGACATATTAAAGATGTTTGCGATGGAGAACACAAAACCATTAGGTATACCTATGAGCTCTTCTTGTAGACTTGACAAAGATGAATCAGGTAAATCTATAGACCAAAAGCTATATAGAGGCATGATTGGTTCATTGCTATATCTAACTATTAGTAGGCCAGATAATATGTTCAATGTTTGTATGTGTGCAAGATATCAGTATGCTCTAAAAAACTCATCTTTTGGATGTTAAAAGCATACTTAGATATCTATCTGGTACTATAGATATTAGTCTTTGGTACTCTAAAGATTCATCATTTGAATTAATTGCTTATTCTGATGCTGATTTTGTTGGTGTAAACTTGATAGAAAAAGTACTAGTAAAACTTGCCAGTTTCTTGGAGTCAATTTGATTACATGGAGTAGCAAGAAATAGAATTCAGTTGCTCTATCTATGGCAGAAGCTGAATATATAGCAGCTAGATGCTGTTGTGCTCAAATCCTATAGATCAAACAATAACTCGAAGATTTTGGCATCAAACTAACTAAGACACCCATAAGATGTGACAATACTAGTACAATCAATTTAACTAAGAATCCTGTGTAACATTCAAGAAGTAAACACATTGAAATAAGACATCACTTCATAAGAGATCATGTGTAAAATTCTAATGTGATGCTTGAATTTGTTTGTACTGATGTTCAATTAGCTGATATTTTTACCAAATCCTTGAGTGAAGAAAGGTTTTGCATGATTAGAAAAGAGTTAGGTATCATAGACTCATTTTCTTAGAACTCTCTCAAATCTTGTTCATACCCAAATTCTTATTGCTCAAAATCATATTCTATAAGTCCAAAACTATTCAATAAAGTCCCCTTGATTTTTTTTTAAATTTTATTGAATTTTTTCTTGGAATTCTTGGCCAAGTGTCAACACTTGACATTTGGCGAAGTGTCGACACCTGACCAAGTGTCGACACTTGACAAATTCCAAGTGTTGACACTCAGGCAGAATTTTCTATTTTTCTAAGGCATCAACTGGTCCTTTTCTTTTGTTTATTCCCTCACTCCCGTGCCTTAATGGTCCCCAAACACTCCTCTACCTACGGAATAGTAATTTTCAACTCATGTCCCCCCGAAATTCTGGTAATTTCTTCTTCTCTTCTCGGTTTGGACCATTCATTCACTTTTCCGTCCATTTTTTCTTTGATTTGGTACTATTCCTCACCGTTAATCACTATTTTTGAACCGTGTTCATCCCCATTTATTTTTCCCTATATTTGGACGATTATCTTTGGATTTTCTTTAGGTTGAATCGGCACATTGCTCTCTTTCCTCCCATTTCTCCTCTATTTCTGTTTTCTTCACCGTTAATCACTGTTTTCACTATTGATTTTGAACCGTGTTCATCCCCGTTTGCTGTTTTCTCTCTTTGGATCAATCTTCATTGGTTTTTCTTGTGGATTCATTCGACACTGTGCTCACCCCTCTCCATTTCTTCTCTTGGCCAAACCTTGTTTTTTCTTTTCTCTTCCCATCGGTTTCCTTTTGGTTGGACTGTTATCATTTCTTGTTTCAACCATTTCATCTCTTCCATTCCATCCCTCAGTTGGTTGTCATGGGACCAAGGAAGCAGCTCGCATATAAAAGGAAACCGAGTCTAGGTTCAGCAGAAACAAGAACCAAAGCCAGGAATGACACTAGTCAGCAGACTGAGAGAGCAACACCTTCTTCTTCACCTTCAACTGACAGGGTATCTGGGAAGGTAATTGCTGCCGGTCGTCGAGTGGATTTGGATTTCTTTGACCGTCAGGGCTTCAGACTTTGACAGGTTCTCGAGTCAGCTGGGTTAATCTCCTTCTGTACTATGAAGGAGAAATACTACCCACACTTGATTCGTGAGTTCTATGGGAGCTTTGACTGCAGCAGGATGTTATGGAGTGCCACTGTCAGAGGTATTCATATTCCGATCTCTGAGGAGGTTCTTAGCCAAGTCTGGGAGATTCCCCACCATGGGATCGTTGCTTCATGTATTGAGGACCGAGAGGAGGCCTTCAGGTGCATACTAGAGCATGATGACGTTCACGGTGTGGCTACAGTCATCGCGAACAAGCTTTCTATTGAGATGCGCCTCCTGCATCACTTCATTGCCAGGATTCTGCTCCCGAAGACTGGACATTTTGACTTTATCATTGAGAGGAAGCTGATGATGATGGTCTGCCTGACACAGAGGACTGCTATTGATCTTCCTGCTCTGATGCTGGTATAGATGAGAGATGCTGCGACTCAGCGACATCACTGACTTCCATATGGGATGGCGCTAACACGTCTGTTTAGGGCTTATGATGTACCTTTGGAGGGGGAGACCTCCAAAAGACATGTATGATGAGCGATCCCTTCACCGCATGGGATACAACAGATTGGCAGAGAGATGGGTGCACCAGGAGTCTGGCCAGGAGCCAGATGAGGAGGATGAGCTTAGAGAGGCAGAGGCAGGGCCATCAGGGCCTTCTGATACACCTCCTAGATCGGCACCAGCAACAGCGACTGAGCTAGAGCCTGTCACACCTGCACCAGCTACTTCACCTTCTGCTACTCCTCCTTCAGCTACGGTACATCTTTTGAAGAGCTTGTTAGGCAGGAGTTCTCGAAGGTCCGGAGTAAGATTATTGGTTTGGCTATTAGGTCTACCCAACTGAGGATTGAGGTTGAGAGTTTGAGAGCTCATACTGACTCTCAGCTCTCAAGTATTCAGGAGACCATGGAGGCTGGTTTTAGAGAGATCAGAGACTTACTGAGATCACTTTTACCTCCAGCAGCACCTTCAGATCCACCTCCTCCACCAGCAGATGATGATGATGACCACCCTGATGGACATGATGACACTCTTGGTGGTGGTGATGGTGATGGTGGCGATAGAGAGACTGATATTATTGACAGTTCTGGTGGGAGTGATGACCGAGCAGGTGATAATGAGATAATCAGTCGAGACACCCAGACTCGAGTTGTTCATCCTGATGATCCTAGTGATACTCCGATTTCGACTGCTCCCATCTTTTTGACACCCGCCAAGACTCTTCCTCCACCATCTACTCATTCTTCCAAGGTTATACCCAAATTTGGACTATCCACTAGGACTAGGAGTCAAAGTACCCATAAGACCCCTAGAGCCCTTGTTCCTAGGTCTAGGATTACTGGTCCTATTTACCTTGAGCTTCCATCTGATGAGGAGTAGCCTCATAGATGTTTATCCTGATATATGATGCTTATGTATTAGTTTTCATGTTTTCTATGTTATCATATATGTTGTACTTGTCATGGTTATGTATCATGTTTTAGTGTATGCTGAGTGTATCAGCAATTTTGTACTGAAAACTTACTTATATATATATATATATGAAAACTTGCATTTCAGCTCTTTACTTGCCTCTCAGTCTTATATCATTTATATATTTTACTTGCCTATCCGTCTTGGTTACTCCCTACCTTGCTCATTTGCTCTGATACTTGTTGCATTTTGCTAAATCTAATCTTGAATTTCTATGACCTAATCAATTTAAGGAGAGTTTACTCCCTTTATTGTTTAATGTTGACAAAAAGGGGGAGTAAGATGGCATATAAGCATTTTGATACATATCTAAGCATTTTCTTAAATTTTGAATTGTTTCATATCTCAACTCACTTAAGGGGAGAGAAAATTTAATTTCAACACTTAATTTGTACCTCTCCTCTATTAAAATTATGTTGTATGAGCTTTAAATTCATTTTGAATGCTTATATAATCAAAGTTTTGTCATCATTAAAAAGGGAGAGATTGTTGGCTTTGCCCTTGATTTTGATGACTAACAAAATGTTAAGTACATATTATGTACTAACGTTTCAATTATAGTTACGAGTTACAGGATACAGGCACCTCAAATCCTCAAAATAAAAGTATCATGAAGCTGAGCAATTTTCAAGTTTTAAGAAGTCTTTTCAATTAAAAAAGGCCTCAAAGATAATCAATCATGGTTTACAAAAGATGCTTTGAAGTTTCGTTGAAGATCTTTTAGTTTTTGGGAGCTTTGGCACATATTTTGACAAACTACAGAACCAAGTGTCGACTTATGAATTGCCAAATTTTAACACTTCAGAAACTGGCATGCAAAAATTCTTCACTAGCATGTCAAGTGTCGACATCTGAAACTCAATTGTCGACACCTGAAACTCAAGTGTTGACTTAAGGCCTAAGATTTTAGAAGATACAGAACTTGCCATTTGAAGTGTTTTTGTATCAAGTGTCAATGCATGAAATTTAAGTATCGACACCTGAAATTTAAGTGTCGACACTTGCAAGACCAAGTATCGACACCTAGGAGCCAAGTGTCGACACCAATGAGCCAAGTGTCGACACCTGGAAGTCAAGTGTCGATTCACGGATTTTGACAGCTTCAACGGCTCTATTTTTTGAGTGGCAGAATTCATCTTTTCAAGCTCCAAACAGCTAGTTTTGATTCTCCAACGGTCTCAAACTATTTTTTGAAAGTTTTTGAAGTATTTAAGCTTCACCAAACTCATTCATGAAGCATTGAACTCCATTGAACATATAAGACAAATATTCTTTTAAAAGCTTCACTTCCAAAAGCCAAAAAGGAGAGATTCCATTCAAAAAGCTTACAAGCCTATCTTCTCAACTTTCCAAAAGTGTCTTAAAAGAGATTCCAAAGAGAAATCAAATCAAGAAATCAACAAGAGCCTCAAAGCTTCCACATTTCACTCTTTGAAGAGAGTTTGATTGTGCTTTTATTCTTGTATCTTTAGCTTTATACTTTGTTGACTTAGCTTTCAAGGGCTTTTGAAAGTAGGTTGTTGAGGTTGTTAGTGAGCCAAAAGTACAAAACCAACTAGGTTTTACTTGTGAGCCCGAAGACAAAACAAGTTGTAAGGTTGTTGGTGAGCCTAGGTGACAAAACCAACTTAGGTTTTGACTTGTGAGCCTTGGAAAACAAGTCGGCTATAATCTTTGAAGAGATTATAATGAAAATTCTCAAGGAAAGCTTGGGGAGTGGACGTAGGTGCTTGGAGTGCAACGAACCACTATAAAACTTGATGTTTGTGTGTGATTACTCTTTCTATTACTTGCACTTTATTCTTTGCATTTAATTTACTATTATCTGTTGCATATCCATTAGTGCTAATTCACTTTGCTCACAAACACTTCAAGACCTGCACATAATTGCTTAAATTTTTTGAAAGACCCAATTCACCCCCCCTCTTGGACTTCATTTCTGGGCAACAAATTCTTAACTAACTCCTATTATTATTTCTAAATCCTCTACTCCTATGAAGTGGTGAGATATCATTTTAGTGCAAGGATGTTCCTCTTATTACGACAAATTTCTTTCACTTCTTTTCTTTTTCTTCTCTCTCTTTCTTTTTTTTTTTAAATACAGACTGTGCAATGTTTTAATCTCTTAAGCTTTCTATCTGACTTTTATAACAAGTTTTTGACCAATGTCTTCCAAACCAATTAGCCTGATGGCACTAGATGTAAAACACCCCTCGGGCTTACTAACTTGAGTCAGAAAGGCTACAGATCAAAACTGGCTATATAGCAAAATTTGTTCACATCTTTACTTTTTTATGCGAGACTCAACTATTTACTTAGACGAAGAGGCTCAGTTACTCGATGGAACAATGTTTAGAACTTGCTTTATTATCTTATTCATTTTCTTTTTTTTAACTAATAAAGGAACTTTGTATTTAACAACACCCACACACATCCAAGAGATAGATTCTTCTTCGATGCGAATAGGAGGGTTAAAATTATCTATATATTGATTGCATTCTTACTCACCATTTTTGCTTGAGTCTATTAATATTTTACCCCTCAATATTTCAAACAATATCTAGACTGTTCAATCAATTACTTATCAAAAGTGTATGATTTACCCTCAGTCTAAGATCGACAAGATAAGATTATTAAGGTAATGGTAGCTCCAAATATATACTTATTTTGCTTTTGATCCCCCTATGAAAAAAAATAATTCCTAAATGTATGCATGATATGTATGGTATAAAGGAAACGAAGATACTTGAGTAAGAATTTTATTGAGTTCTCCCCCCAACTTAGCCAATGGAGCTCATTTGAGTTAGAATATGAAAACTTGATAAAGAAAATAATTAGAAAGAAATAAGCTAGGTTGCCTCCTAGAAGCGTTAAGTTTAAAGTCTTCATCCAAACCAAGTGGATATTTTAGATTATGTCGGTTGATACATCCACTAAATTATCAGATATACCTAGCCACGATGGATGGTTAGACGAAGTCCAATCAGTAATGTCCCACATGATCTCTTTGTTATGTGTATCTATAAGATGATCTTACTTGGAGATGGCTTGGTTGGTGGTTTATCCATAAGTATTTCAGTAGGAGGCTCCCATCTCTTGCTGTGTTTAACATCACCAAGTATTTTATCAATGCTTTTATATTCATGGGTTGGCCAGATACTAGACTCAAGATCGATTTTCTCATCACTAATGTCTATAGGTTCATAAATTTCATCTTGGATTACACTCACATTAGCATGCTCAATAGATTCCTGTTCCAAATTGAATATATCAGCTCAATAGTCATATTTCCAAAGGATAACTTCATAAGTTCATTCCGATAATTGATTTCAACATTAGCAGTAGCTAGGAATGATCTTCCTAAAATAACTGGGATATGACCTTTAGGATTTGATACTGGTTTAATCTCCAAAATAATGAAATCTCTAGGGAAGATAAAATTGCCAACCTTAATTAAGACATCCTCTACCATTCCTTTAGGGATTCTAAAAGATTGGTCTGCTATTTGTAATATGATCCCTGTTGGCTGAAGTTTTTCTAATCCCAATTGTTTATAAACTGAATAGGGTAGAATATTTACACTAGCCCCTAAATCAAGTAATGCCTTCTCAATATGGGTTTCTCCTATGACACATGAAACTGTAGGAGATCCTTAGATCCTTATATTTTATAGGCATATGACTCAACAAATATGAATTTACACTTGCTACTAAGAAAGCTCTCTTTGGTACATTTATAGTCCTTTTCTTGGTACAAAGATCTTTTAAGAATTTAGTATAAGTTGGAACCTGTTGGATCATGTCTAGTAGAGGAATATTTACTTTAACTTGCTTAAACACCTCTAATATTTTATCTAAATATTCTGATTATTTATTAGACCTTAATCGATTTAGAAAAGGAGCTATAAAAATTATGGGTACCTGATTTGGTGGACTATTAATTTTAGAATCTCGAGTTTGTAAGGTAGGTTGTTCATTAGGTAGCTTAGTTGACTCAGTAGTTAAGTCCTCTTTAATGTCAGATGTATCTATCTTATTATCCACTTGCTTTCTTGATCTTAAAGTGTGAATAGCATTTACTTAATTAACTTGATTTCTTTGGGGTGGATGACCACTTTGATTTCTTGGGTTGGGCTCAGGTTTGCTAGGCAGCCTACCTCGTTCTCTTTCATTAATGATATATGCTAGCTGACCCACCAACATTTCCAAACGGGCTATGGCCTAAGAGTTTGAATTTAGAAGTTGGCCCATGGTTTGTATAAAATTACTCAATGTGGCACTGATGTCAGCATTGGATTTGATTAGGGCTTTATCATTGTTAATATTGAAGCCTGGTGGTGATGGGTTATTCATCATAAGGTTAGGTCTTAGGTTTTGTTGATTGAAGCTAGAACCACCTATAGTTGGGTTCTGTGACCATGAGAAATTTGAATGATTCCTCCATCCTGGGTTATATGTTGGTGCATAGGGATTGTTCATTAGTCTTTGATACGTAGCATTCACCTGTGCACATCCATTCTCTATTGGGTTCATCAGGAGTGGACATTCCTCAAGTATATGGTCTGGTGTATTGCATCCATTACATATTGGTGTAGACACTTGGTTCAAAATGGCTAGTCTCTGAAGTTCTAAGGTCTCTAACCTATATGTCAAGGTTGCAATTTTAGCTTCTCTAACCTATATGTCAATGTTGCAATTTTAGCTTCTACAGCTAAGGAAGTCTGCATTTAGTGCATTCCACCTCTTGAAGGTGTGGATCTTTCTGGTTTCCTAGTTGTTTCCCATTGTAAATTCTTTTCAGCTAGGTCCTCTAGAAATTGCCATGCTTCATTGGGTTCTTTATACATAAATTGGCCTTGGCACATAGACTCTAGCATGGTTCTTGAATTGAAATCTAAACCCTCATAAATGATTTGGCATAGTCTCTAAGTTTCTATTCCATGGTGTGCATATTAGGTCAAGAGGTTCTTAAAACAGTCAAAGTATTTCCAAAATGACTCACTAGCTAATTGATAAAATTGGTTTATTTCATTTCTAATTTTAGCTATTTTATGATGAGAAAAATATTTCTTTAAGAACACTCTTACAAAGCCCTCCCAGGTCGTGATAAATTGATTTGGAAGACTATAAAGTCACTTTTTAGCATTATCCTTAAGGACAAAATTAATCAATCTCAGCTTGATTTAGTCCTCTGATAATTGTTGCAGCCTCATAGGTGCACAAACCTCTTCAAATTTCCTAATAAATATATATGCATCCTCTATTCCCGTGAACTTTAGAAGCATATTAATCATCTGATGTTTGATTTCAAAATTATTTGCATGGGTTGAGGCAACCTTAGGCAAGAAGGTTGGACGAAACCAACTAGATAATATAAATCCTTAAGGGTTTGGGGTTGAATCATTATATCCATTATAGAGGTCGTAGGATCTGAAACAGGAATTAAATTAGTTCGAACAAGTAGACTTGATATCCTTCTCCACACAGGGTTGGAGAATTCACTAAATCTATTATGTCTTCTTTTTTTTGAGTTTTATATATTTATATTTTTTTGAATTATTTTTTTTATTTTAGAAGCTTTTCTTCAAAAAAAATCTAAATCAATTCAACCTTTTCATATCCTAGGACAACCATGCAACATAACTTCCAGTTATGCCAGGACAACCTTATATGAGGGCAGTCAAGATTAAAAATACCTAAAATAATTTAATTTTTTTAATTTTTTTAATTTTTTTTTAAAAAAAATTAAATAAGTTTTACACAAAATTAATCCTATCCTAGAGTTAACCTAGAACTAGACAGCTCTTAACTGTTCCAAGTCAACCTTCAAGCTCTCCAAGTTCGAACCAATTCACCAAATTGACCAGGTAAGTATAAGATTAACAGGTCCCCCGTTGCTTTCCTTAGACACCAATTGAATTGGCCAGATCAGCGAACATAACCAATTAAGTAACCGCCTTTCTTCGGGACTAAAATCTCTGAATCACTTTCCTAGATACCAATTCAATGATCGAAACTAGCTTGGTATAACCCTTAGGTGTCCTTGTCCTAATGAGCTCGGATGTCCAAAGAATCAGTGTCTAATTAATTTTATTTTAGGCTTGGGTTAGTGCAAATGAAGGAGTCTTGCTTGTAGGCTAAGGAAGGGTGATAAACTCCCCACCTTATCTTGTTTAGGTTCATGCCCTTAACATAATTTAGAAATGCTATACATAAACAAAAAGATCAAACAAGTTTAAATTAAAAACTAAACTAAACTAAACTAAGATCAAAATAAAAATAAAATTTGCTAAAAGAAAAAGAAATAATTTAAAATTTGTACCTGCTTCCAGCACTCACCAACTTAAAAATAAATGATAAACAGATCAAATTAAAACAAGAATTTAAAATACAATTTAAAATAAACAAAGATCCCGGCAACGGTACCAAAAACTTGATGTGAACTTTAAGTTGTAACCGCAAGCACATGGTATACAGAGTAGCACGTCCAGCGAGGACGGGTCGATCCCACGAGAAATTTGAATTTGTGTTTGAATTGTGTTCAAACCCTCGCTTAGATCAGCTGACAAGAATGAACGATGAGCAAAAGTTAATTAAATCGATGAAATAAATGACTTAAAGATCTAGGACTTTTGAATCTACTAGACCAAAGATTTAGAAAATTGTTCTAAGGATCTCTCTTATAAATCCTTCCAACTTCTTTCTTTATATCAACTAAATATGGATTATGAAGAGATCTAACTCAACTATAACCCAACAAGGTTTTATAAGGAAAGAAAGAAAGAAACGAAAAACAACATAAATTATTTAGCCATTTATCTTTCATCCTTCTTGCACCGAATCAAGCATGAACTATGAAGGGATTGAAACCCAACAATAGCTCATCAAGTCTCTTTAACAAGAAGTTTAAAAAGAAGAAGAACTCTTAAAAATTGAAGTCTGAAAAGAAATCCAAAGAAGGGCTTCTAATTATGGTCTAGCTTCATCACCAATCCTAGGGAGTTTGCTTAACAAGACATGATTTAAATTTAAAAAACTTTAAAATTTATTAAAAAAATTAAAATCAATTCTACACTACTTTGCTAAAATGTAAATTGCAAGAATTTAAAGAAATATAGAAATAAAACTACACTAATTGCAAAAATCTTAAAATATGCAAAAATAAAAACTAGCCTAATTGCAAAATTTAAATTGCAAAAAAATAAACTAATCTAATGCTGGAATTAAATAGAACAAGAAAATAATAAAAATAATAAAAATAAATTTTTATTACTAAAGAAACTTGAACTATAAAGGATTTAACTCCTAAGCCATTCACAGGGCTTGGAGTTAAAAAGAAAATAACAAAAACTTTCTCTCATAGCTTACTCTCTTTCTCATATGTTAGAATGGTGAAAGAAAGTTGAGAAAAGGAATAAGAAATGGCTCCAAAGAAATAATATGGAGAATTCTACTTGGAGAATAATCCTCCCGAGGTGCCTTCAGAGATGTTTGTTTATAGTGGAGCCAAACACATCAACCCCGTGGATCCCCGTAACAATATTCTTATCTTGTTTCCATTCTTATCTTTATCTCCACATCCGCTCAACCATCGCAACCGCTGTTTTATCCTTTCTTAAAAACTTAAACTCTTTGCATATCGGTGCAGAGTACGTAGAGTCCGTGGTCGATCTCTTCCTTCTAATTCGTTCGGACATCTTCTATCCCGACAACTGGACCGACAAGTGGTGATGATGTAGCGAGGGAGATTTGGGAGGAAGAAACTCGGAAGAGGAGAACAGCATGGCGAAGACCAGCAACCATGAAGAAGAAGACTGGATTGGTGGGCTTGGTTCGGCAATATGGAAGACGGTGATGAAGAAGTGCAGTAGCTGGTGATGGATCATGGTGAAAGCAACAGGGGCGACTCTAAACGAAGAAGATGGTCCGACTTGATAATGGGAGATCGGCGATGGGCGGCGGATAGCAGGTAGTTGTGCGGTGAAGAGAGGGGCACCAGCTTGGTCCGATGGCACGGGACAGCAGGAAGAAGGCAGTGATGGCCGGCCAACGATGTGGAAGATGGGCGGAGACCCGTGAGCTCGGACAGAGTAGATCTGGGAGGAATAGCAAGGCTGTGGCTCGGATCCTTCCATCCATGAGATCATGGTGACACCGGCGGAGGAGATGAGCGTGGCCGGTGAGGAAGATGAAGACAGCAGCAAACATGGTGGAAAAGACGATGCTGTTTTCAATTTTTCCGGCCATCAACGACCTCTCCGGCATCCCGACAGTGAGAGACGGGGCTCCGGCAAGTTTCCCGATGAGAGTGGTGCTCGATTTCACCTATGGTCCATGGACAGGAGTCATGGACTAGCTGCAATGGAGGATATGGACCGGTTGAAGCTCCTGTGAACCAATTAGCTAGTTCACAGTGAACCAAGGCTTTAAAAATTATATAAATTCATGAATAATTCCTTCAAAATTCTCTTTCCAACTCAATTGAAGTCTGATTTGCAAGCCATTTGTACCGTTGAACTCCTAAAATCATGCTCTTCGCATTGGCAAGATTCTTTTATTAAAACACTATATAAAAATTTTTAATTTTAATTAAATAAAATAAATTTGATTAATAAATTAATGTACTTATTACTAATTTTTATGCACTTATCAAGCAGCGATAGTACAAGACCCACAGGGAGACTATACATTATGGTATTACCGCCTGGGCTATATAGGAGATCGTGGGATTAAGGAACTGAGTAAGGATGGATTAATTCCAGATTTAGTTGGTGACGTTTCAAATGTCTAAGCCGTGCTAGATGGGAAAGCAGAGGAGGATCAACTTCAATAGCAGTTCAGCCCACTTTGTGCTCCACTAGCGCTAGTTCATATTGATGTATGGGGACCATCTCCAGTTTCAGCCAAAAACGAAACGAGGTACTTCTTGATCTTGATAGATGATTTTTCAAGAAAAGAGTGGGTCTACTTCCTGAGAAAAAAATCAGAGGTCTTCTCAAAGTTCAAGGTATGAAAAGCAGAAGTTGAGGAGCAAGGTCGTAGTGTAAAGTGCTTGAGGTCCAACAATGGTGGAGAGTTCACCAGCAAGGAGTTCCAACACTTTTGTGAAGAGTGTGGCATCAAAAGGCACTTCTCAGTCAGAGGGACTCCTCAACAAAATGGCATGGTCGAGAGAATCAACTGAACTCTTATGGAGAAGGCAAGATGCATGAGACTGCAGGCAGGGCTTCCTAAGGCATTCTAGGTTGATACAGTTGACATAGCCTGCTATTTGGTCAATCAATCACCACACACAAAGTTAGATGGTAGTATTCTAGTGGAGAGATGGTCTGGAAGGAGGATCGGGCTTCGCCATCTATGGGTTTTTGGGTGCGCAGCATATGTGCACATCAGTGCTGGTGAGCATAGTAAGTTAGATGCCAAGTCAAAGAAGATGGTGTTCTTGAGATATCCATAAGGAGTCAATGGATACAGGATGTGGATCCCTTGGAGAAGAAGGTCATCATCAGTAGGGGTGTGATGTTTGATGAGAGATCAGTTCTCCAAAGGTCAGGTGGCACGGAGGAGTAGGAGCAGCAGGAGGTCTAGCAGGGCAATGCTGGACAGCTTACCTCGTTTTCTATTTTTTCACTTGTAGGTGCATCTAGAGGATTGGACATTCAGGTGGAGCACTCTCAGAGGGTGCCTCCACATGTGGAGAGAGCTCGGATGGATGATCGAGGCTAGGAGGACCAGCGGGAGTAGGCTAGACCTAGGAGAGATATCGGGGTTGCGCTGTACAAGCCCAAGAAGACCATCAGGTAACCTGACTAATATGGCTTCAAAGAGATGGTGTCATATGCCCTGTTGATAGCCAATAGAGATCCATATACCTATAAGGAGGCTATGGAGATCCCAGACAGAGAGAGGTGGGTCCAAGCAATGTTCAAGGAGATGTAGTCTCTCCACAAGAATGACACATGGTAGTTGGTGCAGTTGCCATAGGGGAAGAAATCCATAGAGTCTAAATGGGTTTACCAATGCAAGGAGGGACCTTTGGAACAAGGAGGCATCAGATTCAAAGCTTGTTTGGTTGCCAAAGGTTACTCACAGAGATAAGGAATAGACTTCAGCAAGGTTTTCTCTCCCGTTGTTAGACATACTTCCATCAGGGTACTGCTGAGCATCGTAGCAGCTCAGGACTTGGAGCTGGAGCAGATGGATGTCAAGATAGCATTTTCCATGGACACTTAGAGGAGAGCATCTACATGGAGCAGCCACTAGGTTTCTGAGAACCAGGATCAGAAGAGAAAGTTTGTTTACTGCAGAAGTCGCTGTACGGGCTCAAGCAGTCACCGAGGTAATGGTACAAGCGATTCGATATTTTTGTAAGGAGCATTGGACTTTTCAGGTACGATCATGACTCTTGTATATATGTAAGGACTCTTGATGATAGTTCTAGGATCTACTTACTCTTGTATGTGGATGGTATGCTGATAGCATGCAAGAGTAAGCAGACAGTGCAGGAACTAAAAGCAGCTTTGTCTTAGAAGTTTGAGATGAAGGATTTGGGACCTATGAGAAAGATCCTAGGCATGGAAATCTTCAGAGATCGGAATAATAAGGTACTGCATTTATCTCAAGGTAGCTACATAAAGAAGGTTTTGAAATGGTATGGGATGAAGGAAGTAAAAATGACAAAGCTACCTATAGCCGGACACTTCAGACTCTCAAAGACCATGGTGCCACAGACTAAGGTGGAGGTTAAGGAGATGGAGAGGGTGCCGTATGCCTCGGGTGTAGGTAGTCTCATGTACACCATGGTGTGTTGTAGGCCGGATATCACCCATGCAATGAGTCATGTGAGCAAGTTCATTGCATAGCCTGGTAAGGAGCACTAGCGAGCACTAAGGGAGTCTTCAAGTACTTGGCGGGCACGGTTGGAGTTGGCATCTACTACAGATAGCAAGGAGGTGCTGAGAGACACTCCAACATGTCCAAGGAGGCTTGAGGGCTGATAAGAGGGTTCATAGATGCGGATTTCGATGGAGATTTGGACACCCATCGTTCGATGATAGGTTTCATATTCAGCATATATGGAGGTCCTGTATCATGGAGATCTTGCTTGCAACCTATTACGATGTTATCAACCACCGAGGTGGAGTACATCAGAGTTACAGAGGCAGCAAAGGAGGCCTTATGGTTGAAGGGTCTAGCATTGGAGATGGGCCTCGAACAAGAGGCTATCATGGTGCACTGCGATAGCCAGAGTGCACTTCTACTCGCACAAAACTCTATCTATCTTGCTTAGACCAAGCACATCAACATCAGATACCATCAAATCAGAGAGCTCGTGGAGGATGGAGAGGTGGAGCTGGTGAAGGTACGCACCAAGAAGAATCTAGTAGATGCACTAACGAAGGTTCTACCGCGAGATAGCTTTTGCAAGTGTATGGCACTGATGCAGCTTGTGGACAAGATAGAGTTGGCTGAAGCCTTGAAGTACCAAGGTGGAAATTGTTGGTCTCATGTGGTGCTTCCAAGGCTCAGGGGATCAAGGCTAAGGTCAAGGTCCAATGATCATGATGCTGTCGTGGAATTTCTAGGGCTAGTTTGGGCCCTAGGATGAAAGGCTATTAGCCTTTCGAGTCTTGAGGCTCGGGAGACTTGGGCCTCAAGGAGCCAACTTGTATTGGGCTGATTTTGAGTCCTAGGTATGTATGATTGGGCTAAGTCAAGGGTGTACATGGGCTTGGGAAATTCAATTATGCATTAAGTTGGCCTATGGGAGTTTTAGGGTTAGATCATGGTGACCTAGCATATATATACTTTGTATATAGGGTTGATTGGAGCCATCATAATAAAATAACCTTTTCTCACCTGATATCTATCTTCTTCCTCCCTCTCTTCCTCTCTGGTTTATCACTCTCTTTCAAGGTAATATTAGCATCCAAGCTGCCATACCCTTGGAAGGAGAGAATTCCTTAGTGCCTATGAACTCCTTGTCCAAGTAGGAAACCCAGCGCCTAGCATCTTTGGAGTCTCCCTCTCTCTACCCTTTCGAAGTTCGACCAGGATCTTTGGAGGGTTGAATCTTCACTGGTTGGAGGTCCCAAGAGAGGTAGTTTCACATTCATATCATATATGAAATTTTTGGGGCACTCTGAACAAGTTAGAAGATTTCTGCACAAGAAGGATGAATTCCTGTCAGGATGATTGCTTCAATCCCCTGTTACTGCCACTTCCAATATAATGTTCTAAGGTTGGTTGCTGGTAAAAAGTTATCCATACACTTGGAAACGTCCTCCAACAATTTAGAGCTGGTAGAAGTGATTTTTATTGTATGCTAAAAGATGTTGATGAACCATTATAGCTGGGATGTCAAATACATACTGCATTATCAGCTATGTCAAAGTTGTTGAACTTGAAAGTCAAGTTTAATATAACAATCGATTGTTATGATACAATGGTAGCAATAGTAAAAAAAATGCAACCAAAAGCTAAGAAACTTTTTGGAAGCTTCTATGCTTCAAAAAATGGTAAAAATGTTAGGCATGGAATACAAGAAGATAGATGTATACCATAATGATTGCATATTTTTTTATAAAGGGGATTAACTGAAGAGCTCATGTGACATATGCAGTGAAAACCAATTTAAGCCGAGGTAAAATGATAGGAATCAGAAGGACATACCATACAAGGTTCTTCGATACCTTATCATCATTTCTAAGCTTCAGAAGCTCTACTTGTCCAAGAGTACTATCGGGTAAATAAGATGGTATGAAGAAGGAATTTACAAGTACACTGATATGATGAGTCATCATCAGATAATGAGGTATGAAAGAAATTTGATGCTTGCCACCCTTTATTTGCTCAAGAATCATGTAATATCTAATTGGGTCTATCTACGAATGGGTTTATAAAGTTTAGTCATGTAATAGCTCCTTTTTCATGTTGAACATTCTTTATTACTCTATACAATCTACTACTTGGGATGTACATGAAAGAACATAACATCTTTCTTATATTAGTCATTCCATGACTATGACACCTTGGTAAAAGCATTGATGTATATCTAAGGCTTCTTATTGATAAGCTAAAATTCTTATGGTCCAATGGCACATATACTTTTGATGCATTGAAGAAGCAAAATTTTATAATAAAGCCTACATTGATATAGACCATTAGCTATTTTCCTGCTTATGGGATACTGTCAAGATAGAGCACTCATGGAAAGTTGGCATATCCCTATTCATGGAGAATACAAAATCATTTCAACTTGAGCATGATCATAAGCCCTACTAGTTTGATTGTCATCATCAATTTCTTTTCAAGCATCATTCTTTTCAAAAAATAGTAGGATGGTTTCAGAAGAAATGAGATAAAGGACCATGCATCCTCGTGCCTTGGTGGAATGAAAATATTTCATAGGATATCCCAACTGGATGAAGTTTAGTTTGGCATACTATTTGACAAGCAAAAATCTTGGGGGTTCAATAGAACTCATAACAGGTAAAGCATAGCATCTTTCGAGAATTACTTTACTGGTCCACTAATTTGATTCATCATAACCTTGACATCATGTATATTAAGAAGAATGTATTCGATAATGTTTTCTATATTATTATAGATATCAAAGATAAGATGAAGAACAACCTCAAGACTTGAGTAGATATGAAGAATATATACAAGCATCCTCTATTAGAGCTGGTTGAGGTGTCACTTGAAAGATTTCTGAAGCTGAAAGTATTTTATGCCTTGATAAGGGAGTAGTTAAAAGATGTATATAAATGATATAAAAATCTTAAATTCTCAGATGATTATGCAAGCAATCAAGCTTGGTATATATTATAGGTTCTATGGGCTAAAGAGCCATGAGTACCATATTTTCATGCAACGCTTACTCCTATTTGCTTAGTATGATCTCTTTTGCAACTTCATATAGAGTTTTTTGATTGAGCTTAGTCTTTTCTTTAAAGATATTTGTACTACCAAACTACCCACCAACCACATCTCCAGTCTTGAGATTAGCAGTGTCAAGATTATATACAAGTTGGAGAAGATATTCTCTCCCAACTTTTTCGACTCCATGGAGCACCTTGTGATTCATCTGGCATATGAAGCTAGGATAGGAGGACCAATACACTATAGGTGGATACATGTATTTAAAAGATACATGCACAGTTTTAAGAAAACAGTAAAAAGCAAGGCCAGAGTCAAAGGTTTTATTATGGAGACTTACATAATAGAAGAAATTTCAAATTTCAGCCAACACTACTTTAATCCCAGTGATAGACAAAGCTAACTCAAGTGGGCTAAAATGATGAAAGTGGTGGTGAGGTATTAAAGCAAGAGATCTCAATATTTGCCTATCTCACTCAAGAACTTGGGCACAAGGTTCACCAGGTTTTATCTAATACTAAATTTCGACAAGCAGAAATATATGTTTTGCTAAACTATAAGGAGGTTAACCCATATATTATGAAGTGTCCATCACAATCCCATCTCTTCAATCACTTATTATAATATACTTATCTTGTGCATGTTTAGGTAATATGATGGGATGCTGAGATAGGACAACCTGAGAATAAGTGAAGAAGAAATTTTCACACAATGCTCACAAAACTTTAGAGATTGGTTCTACTAATTCGTAAGCATCCATTGTCATTTCATATATTTTAATTTTTTTTAATTTATTTTTTATAATATATAGGTCATGCAATAGGATGAATCCATACCTACGAAACTAAGACCATTAGGTTACTGGCCAACGAAATACGTGGCATGTTATAATAGCTATAACATAAATAGTTTTAAATTACACACACAGTGATATGGATATCATAAGAGTATAATGAACAGCAGTATGTATATAAAGGATAACCGGTAGGAAGAGGCAAAGAGTAACTACTATGGAATCCTCAAAGAAGTGATAAAGTTGATATATATTAGAGGTAATAGTGTTATTCTATTCAAGTGCCAATGGTTTGATAACGATAATGGTATGAAGGTTGATTCATAACGCAATCTTATTGAAATCAAACATGAATCAAAAGCATATGTCAATGCACCATTTGTGCTAGCTCAACAAGCTATTCAAGTGTATTGGCCTTTTTCATTAAGAAAGGGAGAAAGAAAAGATTGGTAGGTTATATACAAAATTAAGTCTCAAGCTATTTATTAGATGCTCGAAGAAGAAGAAAAGCCCTATTTACTAGAATGCTTTCAGGAGGATATATTCCTGAAATTGGTCAACTGATTTGATGTCTTAAGATTGGTGATGAACTCAACTTCCTCTTCTCCCCTTTCTTCCTCTCCTTCATCTTCCTCTACATTCTCTTCCTCTTCTTCCACTTCCATAAGGTCCCGATGCATATACCTCCTTATTAAGTTGCGAAGAAGATAGCAAGCCATGATAATGCGACACTGGGTCTAAACAAATAATATACTTGCATGGGATTTTTTTGGTTAACGATGCTTATTCTTAGCATCAAAAAAATATGGTCGGGAAAATCCCTTTTTCCTGTTGTGAACAAAGGGGTTCTAAGAATTGCCCAGCATCCCTTGAGTAGTCCAAAACACCTTTCAATCTACATTCCTAGCTTGGGCATATTTCTTGTTGAAATACTCCTCTATAGCCTATGGTCGTCGCCCATTGCTCCACCACTCATTGAGATGATAACGATGTCATCTATATGGGGTAAGGAATCCCTCTCCATTGGTGTATCCAGAATCAACTAGGTAATAACAACCTTGACATATAAAACCAACACATATATGCAAAATTAAAAAAAAAAAAAAATGTGAGATGGACTATAAGCCTGCGACTCTATTCAAATGAGTTGGAAGCTGCCAGATTAGTGTTTTTTCTTGTAGCAAAATAAATGCTAAAATAATTACTGCAACTTAAAGTTATAACTTTAGGAGTTTAGCTCCATTAGTTAGATGATAAAAAAATCTCAGTTTTGCAATTAAGACAAGTAGAGTTGAGTCAGGCTTTTCTTTGAACAAGGAGAATGCATGTTGTGCTAATTACTGTCATAGTCATGAATGGAATCTACATCACTACTGCATTATCATTTGCTTGGTTCTACATGTCCAGAAGCAAAGGTAATAAAATCAAGCACAAAATGTTGCTTTCTAGCAACACAAGACATCTTTGATGAAATTCATATCCACAATAATGGAAATAAAATTCAACATTGTGCAAATTACTGTCATGGCATGAAATCAAAAAAGCAAACTCTACACATTCAGTCAAGAATACAGCAACAAACCTCAGCTTTGATCAAGCCTCCTCATTGTAATGAATGACATGTTCTGTAGCACCTGGATCCCATTGCTATCCGCCACTACCTATGGTCACGATTGAAGCCATTGCTGGCTGTCAAGATCAAGCCAATTTCATCTTTCTTCCTCTTGTTGCCTCTAGGGCACTCACACGGAGATGAAAAAGGGATACACACCAAGGGAAATGGGTTTTGGTCATCAAGGTGGGGAAGAGAGAGCATGAGATACACGGCTAGGGTTTCTTTTGGGTTTTAGGATATTGCCGAGAGGGGAAGCATCATGATGGAATGAGCGGGTGTGACAATTTTTTTTTTTTTTTTTTTGGCAAAATCAGTTATGCATATGAGTAATTGGAAAAACTAAATTTTTAAATGGTAGAATGGAATTTAAATCCTGATAAGATTGGATTTTAGGGATTGGGCCATTTGCATTCCATTCCAGGATTAAAATTGGAATGGGGCTTCTCCTAACCAAGTAGTTGGAACTGAAAGGACCAGTCGAGGGATAACGAGCATACCTCAATCCACACGGTACACAAGCACAATAAAATAAGATCATTTTATAGAGATAATAAATTTAAACAAAATATAGAATGCAAATGAAAGTTAATCAAGCAATATAAAAATAAGAGAACAAGAAAGCACATCAGATATAACGTTGTTCGACCTATCAATTGTTGGCCTATGTCTACGAGTAAGAACTCCTCGATGATTTTTTTATTAATCCATGATAAAAAAGATACAAAATTTATAAGGGATAATCAAGAAACTCTTACTTTTAAAAAAGAGGGCTCTCAATTTTTTGAATTTTTCTCTCTGCTTACAAAGCCTCTCTTTCTCTATGAGAATCCCTTGGTGCACAACCCCATCTTAGGCTTTCCCTCTTTTAAGAATACCACAGAGGATTCTTGGTAGGATTCACAAAATATAGTCCAATTTGGACTCTAGTTTATAAAAAAACCAAAACTTTAAAAAAACTCGATGGAATCCCATGCACGCACATCGTGGAAAGATGAGGGGGATAAATATGGGCTTTGGAGATTTTGCCAACCTCCACTCCTCACATAGCTCCAAGATCGAGGGAAGCTTTACTCCAATTTATCTTTTCTTGAATAATTAGCTCTGTTAACACATCCACTGGGTTTGCATTGGTATGTGATACGCCCATTCGGCTGGTCCCCAGTCGGACCGGCCCCCGGCATTCGATCGGTTGACCCCCGTGCGGAGTCCGATTTTACGGTCGGCTTTCCCAAAGAGCCGACCCGGGGACTTTGAGGGCTGACAGGCGTCTCACCGCCCGTGCGACAGCCCCTTTAATTGCCACGGTCGGCTTCGGGAGGTCCTGTTGAATACCTCGGTCAGCTTCTGGGAGGCCAGCCGACCCGCTGTGAAGGGGTCGCTCGAAGTTTCCAGGGACTTTTTCTTCCCGGTAAATTCTGACATTCTGTTGTAACGAACTCCAGCGCATGGCCACGACTCTTGTTGCCATGCCGCTACTCTAACACTCCTGCCACGCCGCCAGTCCAGGATCTCGCTGCCACGCCTATCCTCCTGGGGGCATTCTTGGGCTTTCCCAGCCCGTCCGCCAACAAAATTTGGCAGCACTCCGTGCCTATAAAGGGCACCCGGGGGACCTCCGTAAGAGGGTAACGTTTTTCTTCCCCATTCTAATTTCTCTTCCCGAGTTCTTCCTGTTCTGTTGCTCCAACCCTCCTCTAACTTAAGCATCGGAGTATCCCCCGCCAGAGCCCCCTCCAGCGTCTAGGGACTTCTTGCAGGTCGTCGGGTTAAGGAGCCCTCCAGCGCATCCACCGAGCCCGGCCCAGGAGGAAGAGCGGCAATAGATTGGCGCTAGAAGGAGGGTGGGGGTTTGAACCTTCGCGGCGCTCCTTGCTCTAAAAGGAAAGATAGACGGGAAAGATCCAGCTATGGCAAGAGGAAGAACCCAGAGCATTTTCGCAAGGGGAGGACGCTCCCACCAAGGGCCCATTGCACCCCGCACGCAAATCAACGCCGCCGCTGCCATCGAGCCCACCATCACCCTGGGGCTGCAACAATTCCAGACACTGGTAAACTGCATTGAGACGCTTACCTCAGTGGTCCAGCGCTTCCAGGAGATGGCGGACTATCAGCAGCAGCTGCCGGTGGCTTCTTGCGTCATCATCAGCCGGTTGCCGGTGTCAGCCAGCAGTCGGGGGCACCTCCGCCCCCGTCCCACGCAGTTTCAGAACCCCAGGGATCCATGGGGGCTCGCACTGAAGGAAAGAGGGCGAGGTTAGCCTCCCCCTCTTTCGCTAACTCTGCCTATCCCAGCGGTCGGCACCTTACTGCAGATCCGTAGTACTACGGTAGCAAAATAATGCGCATGGAGCGCATTGCCGAGATAGTTGAGCGGCAGAATGCTGGGGGAAGGCCGATGCAGGACACCCACCCACTTTTCTCCGCGGAGATTCTAGGGGAGTCTATCCCTTGCCATTTCAAGATCCCGCAGGTGGACCCCTATGATGGTACCACCGATCCCTTGGATCACCTGGGCGCTTACAAAGCCCATATGATGGGGCAGGGCACGTCCGACTCCCTCTACTGCATCGCCTTCCCGACGATTCTGAAGAAGGCTGCGCGGATGTGGTTCTCCGCCATCTGCCCAGGTATGATTCATTTTTTTTCCTATCTCGAGATCTTTTTCTCTCTCATTTCAAGACCTACAGCCGGGCTACGAAGAACACCGACTGCCTCTTTCTCATCCAGCAAACGGAGGGAGAGACCCTCCGGGACTACATGGCCCACTTCAACTCGACCACTATGGAGATCCCTGACTTAAATGAAGCGGTGGCCATGTCGACCTTCAAGAGGGGGCTCCGCTCATCCAGGTTCATGTTTTCCCTGGACAAGAAGCTCCCTGCAAGCTACACCGATCTGCTGGCCAAGGTGCACAAGTATGCCTTGGCAGAAGAACAATCGGCGAGCCGGCGCCAGGCTGAGGGAAAGTCGGCCCTGAAGAAGCAGGGCGATAAGGCCGCCGCAGTCGGACCTCCCGGTAGCAACAGCCGATCCACCCGGCGCCAGAGCCCCAAGCCGAGGGACTACCTCAAGCAGTTCAACAACTATGCACCCCTCTCCCTGCCGCGGGAGAAGATCCTGATGGAGATTGAGAACGAGGCCTTCTTCCAAAGACCTCAACCAATGAAAGGACCTCCTGCCTCCAAAAACAAAAATAAATACTACCGGTTCCGCAAGGACCATGGGCTCGACACGGAGGAGTGCCTCCAGCTGAAGTACGCCATCGAGGACCTCATCCGCGGGGGTATCTGAACAAGTATGTCCGACCCCGCCGGGATCGGGCTAGAACTTCAACTATTAGAGACCTCCCGGGGGAGGCTGAGCTCCCCAATCAGCGCCCAACTGATGGAGGCGTTGGCATGCTGCATCGACGATCCGACTGGGGCCGGAAGGAGGACCAGGACATTGTGAAGAGGCCCAGAAGATCCAATGTAATTAGCTTTTCTAATGAGGACCTCTTGGAGCCTCCTCTCCTGGGAGATGACCCTGTGGTTGTGTCGGTTGTCATCACCAATTATGATGTAAAGCGTATCCTTATCGACAATGGAAGTTGTGCGGAGGTTTTATTGTATGATGCGTTCATCCTAATGAACTTGTCCAGGTCCAGATTGCAGGAGTCTGTGGCGCCATTCATTGGTTTCGAAGGAAATTCTGTCAGGGTTGAGGGCTAAATTGCCTTACCCGTGACCCTCGGAACGGAACCTTACCAGCGAACCTTCTCCATCAACTTTGTGATCATCCATACGACCTCGACGTATAACGCAATTTTGGGTCGGCCGGTCCTCAATAAGTTCCGAATTATTGTATCTACTTACCACTTGCTGGCCAAGTTTCCGACCTGTGATGGAGTTGGGGAGCTAAGGGGAGACTGTAGAATGGCCTGGCAATGCCTAGCTATCCACGACAAGCAGTTAGACGGGCGCCCCATGCTCGAGCAGCTGGATCCTAGGGACGAAGCCGACAGCCATGGTCAGCCCATCGAGAAGATCGTATTTGTGTCCCTAAGGGAGGATGATCCTACGAGGGTCCTCCAAATAGGGAGCACCCTAGATGAGGGGGCTAAGCAGGAGCTGGTCGGCTTCTTGAGGAGCAATGCAGATGTCTTCGCCTGGTCGAAGTCTGACATACCGGGCATCCCGGCGAATATCATCACCCATCAGCTCAGAGTGGATCCTACTTACAAGCCCGTCCGGCAAAAGAAGAGAAGCTTCACCATCGAAAGGCAGTGGACCATTGAGGATGAAGTAAAGAAACTTCTCGATGCTAGCTTCATCAGGGAGTCTCACTACCCGGAGTGGCTAGCCAATGTCGTCATGGTGAAGAAGGCCAGTGAAAAGTGGAGGATCTGTGTAGACTACACAGACCTCAACAAGGCATGCCCTAAAGACAGTTTTTCCTTGCCAAAAATTGACCAGCTGGTAGATGCGATGGCCGGCCACCGGCTCTTGAGCTTCATGGATGCTTTCTCTGGGTATAACCAGATCAGGATGCATCCCGAAGATGAGGAGAGGACGGCCTTTGTCATGGACAGGGGCCTGTATTGCTACAAGATGATGCCTTTCGGCCTCAAGAACGCAGGCGCCACCTTCCAAAGGCTGATCAACCGAGTCTTCAAAGATCAGCTCGGAAGGAACATGAAGGCGTATGTCGATGATATGATCGCCAAAAGCCTCCATAAGGCCGACCACATCAGGGACCTACAGGAGTCCTTTGATGCGCTGAGGCACCACAGGATGAAGTTGAACCCTGCCAAGTGCATCTTCGGGGTGACCTCCGGAAAGTTTCTCGGCTTCCTGGTTACTCAAAGAGGTATCGAGGTCAACCCCAAGAAGATCAAAGCCATCATCAACATGACTCCTCCGACCACTAAAAAGCAGGTGCAAGAGCTTACGGGATGCATCGCCTCCCTCAGTCGCTTCATCTCCTGGTCGGCCGAGAGATCCCTCCCGTTCTTCAAGACCTTGCACCGGTCGGACCACTTCCAATGGACTAATGAATGCCGGTCGGTCTTTGAAGCCTTGAAGGACTACTTGAGGAGCCCTCCGCTCCTGGCCAAACCGATGGAGGGGGAAACGTTATACTTGTACCTATCAGCTTCTAGCGAGGCTGTCAGCACCGTCCTTGTGCGGGTGGAGGAAGGTGGCCAATAGAAACCCATTTACTACATCAGCAAGGTCCTCCATGATGCCAAGGTCAGATATCCTAAGGTGCAAAAGCTGGTGTACTCGTTGGTTATAGCGACGAAGCACCTCCGACCCTACTTCCAAGCACATTCCGTCGTCGTACTCACGGACCAACCCCTCAGGGAGATCCTCCAGAGCCCCGACATCTCCGGACGGCTCGCCAAATGGGCCATCAGGCTGGGCGAGTTTGATATCTTCTTCCAGCCACAATCATCCTTAAAAGTCCAAGTAATAGCTGATTTCATTACGGAATGCACCTGGGGGACGGGGCCGACCCCAACAATGGTCGGGACGTCCGTGGCTGAGCTCGCAGAAGAGGCTGCTCTGGCGGGAGAAGCCAAGCCCGCCTGGACCCTGCATGTAGATGGAGCTTCCAACCTCTCGGGGTGTGGTGCAGGCTTGATCCTAGCTGACCCCGATGGGCAGTGTTTGGAGTATGCTCTGCATTTTGCATTCCAGGTGTCGAACAATCAGGCAGAGTATAAAGCTCTACTAGCGGGGCTGAAGATAGCGAATGAGCTGGGCATTGGTAGGATCCATGCCTTCTCCGACTCCCAGCTGGTAGTCAATCAGGTGAAGGGTGAATTTGAAGCAAGGGATCCTTCCTTGGTCAAGTACTTAGACAAGGTATGCGACTTGGTGTCACAACTTAAAGTCTTTGAGATCCTTCATATACCCTGGCAACAAAACTCCCGGGTGGCTGCTTTGTCATGGCTGGCCACCGCTGCGGTCAGCACCTTCGACCGGACCTTCGTGGAACATCTCCAGCACCCAAGTATTGCCGAGGGGTCGACAGAGATCCATCAAGTTGAGCAAGAGGCCTCATGGATGGACCCAATCCGTGCATTTCTGGTGCAGGGAGCCCTTCCGAATGACCCGATGGAGGCCAGGCACATCCGCTCAACGGCCTCTAAGTACGTCATCCTTGATGGGGCCCTCTACAAGCATTCATTCTTCCAACCACTGCTGAAATGCTTAGGGTCAGCCGATGCAGACTATGCGCTCCGGAAGGTGCACGAAGGTATCTGTGGCGATCATCTTGGAGGGAGGTCCCTAGCTTACAAAATCATTCGCCAGGGATATTATTGACCTATGATTCAGAAGGACGCCTTGGACTTCGTACGAAGGTGGGATGCATGCCAGAGGTTCTCCGGCATCCAAAGGAGGCCAGCCAGCCAGCTGACCCCGCTCACAACGCCTTGGCTATTTGCTCAATGGGGGATGGATATTCTGGGACCTTTTGCCCCGGCCTCCGGTCAGCGAAAGTTCCTCCTCGTGGCCATCAATTACTTTACTAAGTGGGTGGAGGCAGAGGCGTTTGCATAGATAACCGAGGCCAAAGTGGAAAACTTTGTTCGGAACTGCATTATCTTCCAGTTTGGAATTCCGAAGATGATCATCACTGACAACGGGAGGCAGTTCGACAACTCCAAGTTCCAGGACTTCTGTCAACAATATCACATCGCCCATCGGCTTACGTTGGTCGCTCACCCCTAGTCCAATGGAGAGGCTGAGGTTACCAATAGGACGATCCTGCATAGGCTGAAGACCCGGCTAAATGAAGCCAAGGGGCTCTGGGTGGAAGAGCTTCATTCAGTGCTCTGGGCATACCGGACGACCGTACGGTCAGCAATGGGAGAAACCCGGTTTAACCTGACTTATGGGAGTGAGGCGATCATCCCTGTGGAGGTCTCTCTACTATCCCTGCGGGTTGATCAATTTGCTGAGTCGGCCAATTCAGAGCAATGAAGGGCTGACCTAGATCTACAAGATGAGACCCGATTTCGGGCAAGTATGAAGATGGCGACCTACCGTCAAAGGATGGCCAGATATTACAACTCATGGGTTAGGGTGCGCACCTTCCGAGTCGGAGATCTGGTCCTACGGATGACGGAGATTTCAAGGCCGATCGAGCAGGGGAAGCTCCCCCTAACTGGGAAGGCCCCTATCAAGTTGTCGAAGTAATTCGGGTTGGAACCTACCGACTAGCACACTTGGACGGGCGACAGATAACGCACCCGTGGAATGTAGACAATCTTCACAAGTATTATCAATAAAGTCTACAAACTTCTTCAACTTCTTCCAGCCCACTTCCAAAAGTCCGACTCCGGTTGGCAGAGGCTCTAGGGCAGCCTACATCTGAAAGTCTGACTCCGGTCGGCAGAGGCTCTAGGGCAGCCCACTTCCGAAAGATCGACTCCGGTCGGCAGAGGCTCTACGGTAGCCCACTTCCGAAAGTCCGACTCCGGTCGGCAGAGGCTCTAGGGTAGCCCACTTCCGAAAGTCCGACTCCGGTCGGCAGAGGCTCTAGGGCAGCCCACTTCCGAATGTCCGACCCCGGTCGGAAACCACCTCGAGATGACTCCCACGGGACTACAGGGAGGATGGGCCACAATGTGAGCCAACTCACGGACAAAGGCCAGGCACAAGCGCCCAGGTATCCGGCCCAAATCAGGCTACTGCTCTCAACTACCCTACCGGCTCCTGGCCCGGATGGGCCGGTCGGGGGTACCTAGACAAATTCTGAGAGAAGGACACCTGTTCCGTGCCCGTCGGCCGCCTCGATGGGGCCCGTGACCCTGCGACACCATAGAGCCGACCAGGGGTACTTCGAAGAATTTTAGAAGGGAGAGGTATTTGCTTCACGCCCATGGACACATTACAAGTGATCGGAAACTTTTTCATTCATTTCAAAGAAAAGTTTTCACAAAAGGTGGGTCAGACCTTTACAACCTCCTTAGGTCTGGCCCACAGGAGACGCGCCAGGGACCACAACCTTGGCCCGCCGGAGCTTCCTCCGGGGGGGGCACCACTTCCATGTCGGCCGATGCTGGAGCTTCGACCCTGGCCGCTCCTGCCTCACCTCCGCTGAAGGCTCCACTTCGGCCTCCTCTCCTTCGGATGGGTCCCGCAGCTCTGCGCCCGATAAATCCAGCCCTGGAAAAAGGAGACCCACCTTCTTCAGGGCATCGTCGTAGCCCTCCCTGTAGAAGTCTGCCGCCGACTCCTCCACGTCTTTAGTGAACCCGCTAAAGGCTTTATAGGCCGACACGGCTTCCTAGACCTGCTTTGCAGCCAGCTCCTTGGACTCCTTGAGCTGAGCTTCTAGCTGTGCCACCGCCGCCCGTTCGGCCCGAGCCCTCTCGTCGGCCTCTGCTGACCGCTTTTCCTCCTTGCCCAGCCGGCGGGCGAGAGAGTTGGCCTTCACCTTCTTCTTCTTTAGTCTAGCCTCGCAGTCGGCCAGCCTGCTTTCGGCCTCTTTCTGGGCCACCCTCGCTGACTCAGCCTCCGCTCGGGCTGCCGCCAGGCTTTCTTCGAACGACTTCAGGGACATCGCTGCAACCTCCTGGGCCGCCTCCAGCTCCTAGATCCTCTTTGCAGAGGTCTTAGCGGCTGCACTACTTGGCAGATTGCATCGTCTATGAGGGAGATGCCATGGAGAAGCTGCAAATATACGACCCGGTTAGTGTTATATGGGAAGAAGGAAGAATAATAAAGTAGGAAAGTTAAGTCCTTACCCTCATGAAATCGCGGTACGTCTCCACGGTCACGTCGACCAAACTTCTTTGAATCAACACCTCCCAGTCGGCATCGGTCATGGCCCCCCTCGGTAGGCTCTGTGCCCTTTGGCGGTGGTCGAGTGCACGCCAGTGCTAGAACTCCTCCTGGCAGATCTCCTCGTCCGACTTCTCAGGCCCGCTGTCGGCTACTCCCTCCGCGGTCGGCCCCTTTCCCTTGTCAGGCGAAGGGGCCGCTTCCTCTGGACCAACGGACGCCATGGCTGCGACGGACGCCCTCGGCCCCTTCTGCTCCTGTTGGAGGGTCAACCCTGCTGGTGGGACTGACGCCCCCGCCACATTTCTCACCCTGCGCTCGGTGAGGGGGATGTCGTCCCTGTCCGACTCGACATCAACGACAGGGGTAGGTCGCTCCTCCTCCCGCCTCTTCTTCTGTCGCTCGGCGGCTGGCGAAGGGGCTGATTCTGGGATGGCCTGTTTCCGCATTGCCCGTTGGATGACCTTCGATTTGTCAATCTGTTGCATCCTTCCTCCTGCCACCGGACAGTCAAAATTAGAGAGAAAGAGTAAGAAAAAGTTCTAAGGAAATTATAGGGGGGTCAGCCCTTGCCTAAGACTCCTTGGGGGCTGATCCCCGCCTGATGAAGGATCCCTTCCCCCGACAACTCAAATGCCGCCACCGGGCCGGCTCTACTAATTACATTAAACACACCCTGGCCGGCTGTTGACACCGTCCTCCCCTCGTGGACTCTTGCCCGTGGCTCTCTTCACAACGGCTCGAACCCCAAGGGCTCGAGGCTACTGACGAAGAAAAATCTGGCCTTCCATCCGTGGACGGCCGATGGGAGGCACTTCAAGATCTTTTCGCCTTGGCGGGGGATGAATAGGACCCACTCCCAACTCCTAAAGTCCTTCTTCAGGTAAAAGAAGTTACCGAAGAGGGACAGACTGGGGTCAGACCTGACCCTATGACACAGTACTATGAAGCAGCATATCGCCCGAATGCTATTCGGGGTCAGCTGCACCGGGATTACCCTATAGAAGTTGAAGATGGCTATAAACAGGGGGTGCAGAGAGAACCTAAGGCCGGCCTTAAGATGGGACTCGTACATCGGGAGGGTCCTTGAACCTAATGGGTTATTCGCTCTCCCCTCTCAGCCAGGTAATGTGAGGTGCAGGGTGGACGGGATGTCGTACACCGCCCTGAGATTTTCGACCCGTTCCTGGGTCATGGTCGAGGGTATTGCGCTCGGCCCTGGGTCCCTAGGCCTATGGGATGAACCCCTACTGCCAGACACCATTGGGAGCTAGAAGAGGAAGAATGGCTGGGATTAACCTGGGGTTGGACTCCTAAGTGCCGGTTTTCGCGGTAGAAGTAAGGGAGAAGCTCAATCTCGCAAGGCGCAGGCGCGGCAGGAAAAGCTCCCTCGCTTCGCCTTCTCCTCCTTTTATAGGCCTCGAGGGGAGAGGAGGGAAGGGGGGAAGAGTTATCGCCCGCCTCGATTACCTCCTAGTCGTAACCGCCTTTGCTGTGGGAGCCGAAGCGATTGAAGCACCTCCTCACGCGGATCATGATCCGCTTGCACGCCGGATCAGCAGTGCGGGACTAACCCAGAAGGTAGTGCCGACCAGCCAGATGCTGCCGCATGGCGCGACGCACCATTTCACCCCGGATTGATGCAGGACAGCCTGGCATTCATCGTGGCATCTGACTCGCATTAATTGCTTCGCCTGCTCCGCAACAGGTGATTGACAGCTGCCCAAGGAGCCATTCGAGGGGGGATTCGAAGCGATCCGATGCCTCAGTCCGGGATCTGCCGTCGGTGCACGCAGTCATGCCCCTGTCCTTTTGAGCCACATGTTCCCTCAATGCCCAGGAGCAGGGGGGCAACTGATACGCCCATTCGGCTGGTCCCCGATCGGACTAGCCCCCGGTGTCTGGTCGGCTGACCCCCGCGCGGAGTCCGATTCTACGGTCGGCTTTCCCAAAGAGACGACCCGGGGGCTTTGAGGGCTAACGTGCATCTCACCACCCATGCGACGGCCCCTTTGATTGCCACGGTCAGCTCCGGGAGGTCCTGTTGAACGCCTCGGTCGGCTTCTGGGAGGCCAGCCGACCCGCTGCTGAAGGGGTCACTCAAAGTTTCCAGGGACTTTTTCTTCCCGGCAAATACTGACATTCTGTTGTAACGAACTCTAGCGCATGGCCACGACTCTTGTTGCCAGGCCGCTACTCTGACACTCCTACCATGCCGCTAGTCCACGATCTCGCTGCCATGCCTATCCTCTTAGGGCCATTCTCGGGCTTTCTTAGCCCGTCCGCCAACAGAATTTTGCAGCACCCCGTGCCTATAAAGGGCACCCGGGGGACCTCCATAAGAGGGTAACGTTCTTCTTTCCCATTCTAATTTCTCTTCCTGAGTTCTTCCCGTTCTGTTGCTCCAACCCTCTTCTAACTTAAGCATTGGAGTATCCCCCGCCGGAGCCCCCTTCGACGTCTAGGGACTTCTTGCAGGTCGTCGGGTTGAGGAGCCCTCCAGCACGTCCACCGAGCTCGACCCAGGAGGAAGAGCGGCAACAGTATGAATTTTTAATAGCATGACTAGACCATCATCCACCATATCTCTCACAAAATGATAAAGAATGTTGATATGCTTCATCCAAGAGTGAAATGCTAGATGTTTTGCTAAGTATATCATGCTTTGACTATCACAATTCATCCTCATCACATCCTATTTCACCTTGAAGTCTCCAAGAAGCCTTTTGAGCCAGGTAGCTTCTTTCTTTGCATGTGCCACTATAATATACTCTGTCCATGTTGTTGATAGTGCCATTACTAACTGAAGCTTAGATTCCTATTTTACAGCACCACTATATACAAAGAACAGATAACATGTGGTAAATTTTCTTCTATCCTAATTTGCTACAAATCAAAATCTACATACTCAATGCGCTCCAAAATTGTAGAACCATAACATAGTGAATAATCAGACATCTTCCTCAGATACTGAAGAATCCACTTCACTACTTTTCAATGGTCGCTACTTGAACTCACCATATACCAGCTTACAACTTCCATTACTTATGCAATGTCTAGTCTCGTGCATACAACATAAGGCTCGTTATTGCTAATGAATATGGTACCCAGGCCATGTAAAACTTTTTTCTTCCATGTTGGGTGATTGCTCAATCGATAATTTTAAATAAACATGAAAAGGGATAGAAATCAGCTTTGCATTCCACATATTGAAGTGCCATGAAACCTTCTCTTTATATCCCTTTTGTAAAAGCCAGACCTTCCTATTCTTTCTCTCTTGTGTACCTTCATCCCTAGTATTTCATTTATGGCTCTTAAGTCCTTCATTTCAAACTCTCTAGCCAACTAAATTTTTAGATTTGATATCCAACTTTTGCTATTTTTCACGACCATCATATCATCAACATACAACAACAAGATACAGAAGTTTCCATCATCTTAACCATAGAAATATGCACAATGATCTGCCTCCAATCGATCAAATCCTAAACTTACAATAAAGGAATCAAATAGTTTGTATCAATACCTTGGTCTCTATTAAAGATAGTACAATGATTTGTTCAGTAGACAAACCAACTGGTCCTTACCTTTTTCGACAAAACTTTCAAGTTATACTATATAAATCTCCTGCTTTAAGTCATTATGCAAAAATGTCATCTTTATACCCATTTGCTCAAGCTCCAAATCCATGACTACCATGATTACCAAAATAACCTAAATAGTAGTTAAATGAACCACCGGTGAGAATAAAACATTAAAGTCAATTCCTGGCTTCTGAGCATAATTCTTCATCACCAAATGTTCTTTAAAACTCTCCATATTTTCATCTAATCCTTCTTCTCCTTAAAGACCCATCGACATCTGATCGGACTCCTCCCCTTTAGTAGAACTGCAAGTTTTCAAGTGTTATTCTTCTAAAGTGATTTCATCTCCTCCTTCATGGTACAATACCACTTTCCAGCATTGGTGGACTCGCAAGCCTCTCTATATGAAGTCAGCTCATCCTCCTCTACCAAAGCAACATAAGCACAAACATGATTAGCAGAAGAAATAAAAGAACTGACATAGTTATCATACCTCGCGGGAGATCTAATGACCCTCCTAGGCCTCTCGGACTTTGTTGGTGGCTCTTCCTATGAGATAGCATTTTCAGATAATTGTGGAGACTCCATGCCCAGTTTATCATCAACTACCTTGTCATCTACTTGTGCTTGCTCTGCTTGCATCTCATTGCGTGCATTAAAAAACTTAATAGGAATAAATGCTTCATCATCTTGCTTCTTCTTGGTGCCTTAAAAGGATTCTTTGTTGAAAACATCCCCGCTAACAATAACCTTATGGGTAGTAGGGTCCCATAATCAATACCCCTCCACTCCTTTAACATAGCCAAGAAAGAAATACCTTCAAGAGTTCTTGTCTAATTTTATCCTCTTCTCTTTTGGGATCCACACATATACGTCATATCCAAAGACACGAAGATAAGAATAATTTACTGGCTTGCCATTCTAAATTTTCTTTGAAATCTCTAACCCAAGTGATTTTGTCAGTGCTCGATTAATCAAGTAACATGCTATGATCACAATCTCTACCCAAAATCTCTTGTCAAGTTTTGCGAAACTCAATATACTTTGAACCCTCTCTGTAAGTGTTCTATTTAACCTCTCGACCACACCATTTTATTTTGGTATATCGGGAATCATGAGGTGCCGTCGAATTTCATGCTTGCCAAAAAACTTCTCAAATTCCTTGGAGGAATATTTTCCTCCATTATTAGAATATAGGTACTTGATCTTCAAACCATTTTCAATTTCCACCAAGGCCTTGAATTTCTTAAAGGTTTTAAAGACATCAAGCTTTTGCTTTAGAATATATATCCAAGCCTTTCGAGAATAGTCATCAATGAAGAAGATGAAATAGAAACACCTGCCCGATGACATATCAAGCAACTCCCAAGTATCTAAATACATCAGCTCAAGAAATTCCTTACTCTGCTCCTGTGATGAAAAGAAAGAAATCATTTGATGCTTACTATAGATGCAATCTTCACAAAATTCTAGTGGCACTAACTTATACCCTAAAAGAAGCTCCTTATTTGATAATACCTTAGGCCATGCTCGCTTATATGTCCCAAATGATGATGCCAAATCATCGAAGATACTATCTTCATACTTGCTACCACCAATTCTCCCACCTGAGTCTCGCCCATCAATTTATAAAGATCATTTATAGGCTAACCCTTTATCACCACCAAATATCCTTGGCATACCTTTAATTGATCTTTCTCTTCAACAAACTTCAAGCATTGTTTACAAAACTTTTCAAGTAATAATAAACACTTGTAAAGTATGAAAACATTCTGAATATTAAAAATTATCCGAACTATACTATCAAACATCTTGATCTGAACATCTTCCACTCAAACCATAGGACATATTATATTGTTATTCAAATAGCTAACTCCACAATCTCATCGTTTGTATGTATGAAACCACTTCCTAAAAGAAGTCATGTGAAAGATGCTTCCGAATCCAAAATCCAATGATGTGTAAGTTCAGATCTCTCCAATGCTATTGATGCATCTCCATCTTCCAAAGTAACTGAGCTTGCTTCACCTTCTACTGCATTACCTTAGAAGTTTTCCAATTCAAATTTTGTAGCAACTCCTTTAACCTAGCAACCTTTCTCCATGTGCCCTAATTTTTCATAATTCCAACATTTCACCTTTTTCTTGATCTTAGATTTAAATCTCACCTTCCCTCAACACCATATTCCTTCTCAAAAGATCTTTCTCGTGCTACCATGGCTTCCCCTGAAAAGCTTCCTTGACTAGATTTTCATCTCATCTGTGTTAGCAATGATACAATAATTGACTTCATCTTGAGGGTTTCAACATAATTCAAGTTCATAATGAGATTATGCCAAGATTCTAGCATTGAACAAAGTATGCTAGCCTTCTCTTCTTATTCGATTCTCACATCTAAGACTACAAGCTTGTTCACAATAGAATTAAATACATCCAAGTGCTCTTGAACTGATATCCCATCCTTCCTCTTTAAATTGTATAATTGCCACTTCAAATAAATTTTATTCATCAAAGATTTTCTTTCATAAAGGTTCTTCAACCTTTTCCAAATCTCTTTTATAATAGTCTCGGCCTCGATATTAAATAATACCGAATCATCTAATACTAAAAAGAGGTTCACCATTACCAGCTTATCTTTCTCCATATATTGTGCATCTGATATCTCTTGTGGTTTGTGTTCTTTTCCTTACAAATAAATTTCACAACCATCCTTGATCAATACTGCTACATCTTCATCTTCTAAAGTGTAAAGTTTGATCCATCAAATCTTGGTATCTCATATTTTTTTATCATCAACTTGCTCGTCATTATTTCAAATCAATCCAGCTACAAAAGGATCACCCTTCTCTGATACCAAACTAAAAGGACCGGTCTGGGGATAATCAAGCACACCTCAATCCACAAGGCACACAAGCATAATGAAAACATGATCATTTTGTAAAGATAATAAATTTGAACAAAACATAAAATATAAAATAAAGATAATCAAGCAATATAAAAATAGAAAAAGAAAAAAGCATACTAGATATAAACATGGTTTGATCTATCAATTGTTGGCCTACATCCATGGGCAAGATCTCATCGATAATTCTTTTAATTAAAAATCAATGACACAAGAATATAAGAACTGACAAGGGATAAACAAGAAACTCTCACTTTTACAAACGAGGGCTCTCAATTTTTTAATTTTTCTCTCTCTTTACAAAGCCTCTCTTTCTCTCTTAGGATCCCTCGGTACACAACCCCATGCATCTCATGCTTTCCCCCTTTTAGAAATACCTTGGAGGACTCTTGATAGGACTCACAAAATAAAGTCCTCTTTGGACTCTAGTTTACAAAGAAACCAAAACAAAAAAAAACTCGATGGCCTCCCTTGCACGCATGTTGGGGAAATACGAGGGGGATAAACATGGGCTTTCCACATGGTTTTAACGTCATCAAGAATAGGAGTCACCCATTTCTATTCCCATTCCCAGCCCCAAATCCTTCCAATCATAAATCTTCTTATTGTAGTTTGCATAGAGTTGAAAGTGGTTAGGATAATATCCATTTGAATCTATTTTCAAAACCAAAAATTTGGTTATTGATAGAAATTTGATCATTTGGCTAGTATCTATATTCGTATCCCAGGGTTATAAATGGATCGGGTCATGAGTGACCTTGACCCGATCCAGTTTCTTGATCCGGTTCATAACTAAAATTTTTGACCCAACATGTCATTCAGATTACATCAAGTCCATATATAATTTGATCCTAATCCAAAAAATTTAGATATAAATTGAGTCTTAGTCGGGTCTGAGTGAAATATAGCTAATTATATTTTAATTATCATATAACCAAAATTATTAACCATGCAGAATAAATAATAAATAAAATTATTCTTAAAATAAATTAAAATATAAAAATAATTTTAAATCTATCTTTGTATTAAAGATATGGTCCATACAAGTCTTAAATTATAACTTAGCGGTTCAAATAAGTTTGGGTCCTAATAGCATTATCATATTTGGATCAAGTCAGGTTGGGTCTAAATTCAGTAAATCTAGACTTGACTAGGAAAATAGATCATGTCCAATTTTAAAATTTAACCTGGATCCACGGGTCCTTGAAAATAAATCAGATTGGATCTAAGCGGGTCAAGTCAGGTGGGCTCACAAGTCAACTTGACCCATTTTGCAGCCTTACATCTATCAAAGAAAAATAAATATAAACAGTGATAGATAACTATCTAATACATATTCGAATATCCTATTTCATTTATAATCTTATTTAATTTTTTTTAGTACTCATAAACTTTTAAATAAAAAATAATTATATTAACATACTATTAATTTAATTTATCATCTATTTATTGATTAGATAATCATAAATTTTAATTATTTAACTTATATTTATATTTATATCTATTTTTTTGATATATGACCTGTATCAATATTCATTTAAAATAATTAAATATGAATATAAATTTTTATATTTAATTATAATATATATATCTATATCTATATTGATTAATTAAAATAAATATAGATATTGATATATTAATATTCGATCCGTATCTAATTCGATTTCAGATCTAAGTTTGCAATATGCTGTCCACGTGCATGATCTTTCTTTGTAGGTCAGAACAAATAAAATATTTCTTTATAAGAGAAAAAGGAGCCAATACTTTTTCCTTTTCTGTTTTTAAGAATTAGAATGGTGGACATGTTGGTATCAAACCCTGGAAAGGAACCTTCACCAACTTCGCTGATTGTAACCCTGGGCCAGCACCTTCTTTTGGAAATTTTTATTAAATTCAATCATTCTTTTTTTTTTTCGTTTTTTTTTTATGCGATAATAATTTGATCGGGGAGATCACGGATGGAATCAACTGCTTGGAATGGTTGTGGCAGTCGAGTCTGGTTAAAGACAGAGTGAAGGGAGGGCAGTCTTTTGGTTATACCTACGAATCTGCACATGGTTAATTATTTTTTTGTTGAATGAACAAAGAAGAAGTGAGAAAAATTTATTAATAAAATAATAAGTACAATAAAGGAGAAGATACAAACAAAAAAATTATATATATATATATATAAAAATAATAATAATAATAATAAAATAAAAAAATAAAAAAAACCAAAAGAGAAGATATAATGCAAAATACGAGGACAAGCTCAAGATATATTAGAATGCAGTTAAGGATAAAAATCTACAACCCTACAACAACCCCGCCAACCCCCTCCCCCCAACACAACAATAACAAAAAGTAAAAAATAAAAAAAAATTAAAAAAGTTTTTTTTTAAAATTGAGAATGCAGTTAAGGATAAAAATCTACAACCCTACAACAACCCCGCCAACCCCCTCCCCCCAACACAACAATAACAAAAAGTAAAAAATTTAAAAAAATTAAAAAAGTTTTTTTTTGGAACAAAGTGCTCCCAAAGATGATATGTGGGTAGATCGTCTTTTGCATAATTGAATAGATTGAGCTGTTTCGTCTAAGAAAAATTCTTGAATTTCTCTTCCTCTAGATCTCCCAATGAAAATAAGCAAATAATTAATTCTCAGCTTCTAGACATAGTGCTTTACTATTCTTTTGCCTTCAATGTGACCATAAATCAGGAACATTCACCAACTGACCTCCCAAATTCAATTGAATTTTAAAGCTTCTCCAAATACTTCTTGCAAATGGATGCTTGGTTGATGCCAAATTGTTTCCAGTCTAAAACCCTACAAGACACAACCTGAACTTACCCGCCAACCTTTCCTAACAGAGACTTTTCCTGCACAAAGCTTGTTTGTCAGAGCTACACGGTTAATCATAGCTCTTGTTTTGGAAGAAGAGTATATTTTTACCAGGTGACTATAAAGATTAAGTTCAAACTAAACAAAAAAAATCGAAGGAGACTGCGTAGTGCACCCAAAATAGCTCATTTGGCTATATGGTGTTATTGCACCATACATATATAAATGGAATAATTATTTGTACACTGGCCGGTTTGCGGTGTAAAAAATTCGATACGGAGTGCAATGTGTATCGTGATTGGGCCATATTGTGCTTGCATAGCATGACTAGATTTTCATCGTTCCGGTGTCAAATCATAGTGACAGATGGAGATGCATTCGGGATGCCAAAATTGACCGGTATTAAATACATTACGTAATCAAAATCTCAAAGTGTTTGTGATAAAAATATTCTCTCTCTAAAATGATCCTTTTTTTTTCCATTGTCGGCTTGGTGCCAAATAATTTTGGAAGCTTCCTGATCATCCTTATCTTCCTCTTACCATTCCTCCTTTCTCCCTCTTCTTTCTCCTCTCATTCCTCTTGTTCCTTATATGTCTAAGTGCTAGCCAATCGACAGCTCTATTTCCCTACCATTACTCCATATCTGAGATTGTTAGCAACAGCTTTGTTCCTTAAATTGCTGTAAAACAACATATTGGAGCCATCACGAAGTAATTGATTCCTCCATATTTTTTTTATTTTTATGTGATCCTTTATTATAGCACCATCCTCGATTGTTAAACCAAGTTAATGCATCTGGTAGGTTTGTCATCGAGTAAATACTCTCCAAAGCAGTTTTTTTTCTGACCGAATAACACCTAGTGGCTAGCAGTTGAAATTCCTTGCCATAACCTAGCCTTTTAAGCAGTGTCTGATATACAATGGTATCACGCCCCGAATCCAGCACCAGAATCGGCTACGTGACTGACCGCACAAATCCTAGGTTTTACCCTAGAGATCATGCAAGGCCTAGGTACACAAGAGTCAAACACACTAAATTAAAACTAATAAATAATTGAGTAACAATTAAGCAATCCATTTATTAAGTTAATGTCATTAATTAGTCTACTGATTTACAACAAGTATCAGTAACCAAAACTAAAACTAACTAACAAACTAAAAGTCTATGTTCCGTCTCACGCCCAACCCAAACCTTGCTACGCATCCTGAGTCTCTGAAAAATCAAAAAGTAGGGAGTGAGTTATACCGCCCAGTAAGGTTTCCATATGATCACACCAGTAATAATACAATACTAGAATTAGAAAGAATATACTAGCATACCATATCATGTAATCAAATAGCTCAAATATCATGTACGACAAAAACCTTAAAATTATTATGTTTTTCTTTAGAATTTTCATTAATCCATCTTTATCTTTAGGGTTCTGGACTAACCATGGTCATGCTCCAACCCATGACTAGTAATCTCATAATCGGTCATTTGCTATCCGTCGTGGCCAAATTAGCCATGTACAAGCCCGTTAATCGACCTTTTATTCATGATCAGGCTAGTCTCATCAACCATTCCTCGTGGTCGGGCTAGTTTCACAATCGACCATTCCTCATGGTCAAGCTAACTCATGTACAAAGTCCGTGGCTCAGGCTACCTCAGAACTCCACGATCCCGTGGCATAGCTAGTCCAAACACCGTACTCTCTTTGTTATCAATTTATCAAATTAGGTCGTACTGTCAAATCATGTCATCACAAATTTTTCAATGACCGGCATCACGGTCCAAACCATCAAAAAAAAACTTTCTTGATAAAATAGGATATATATAGAAACATAATTAATAATCTTAAACATACTATTCATCTCGAGAAATTAAGATATATGATACGAAACAAACATGCCGGACAATTCTCATATGCACGGATCAAATCATGCCATGTAAAATAATGTATAGAATTGGTGATCATGTCCAGAATCCTTACCTCTCAAGAATCAATTGTCTACACCTAACTAATCCGTACCCGAAATTTGCACGATGCCTTCTTGCTCAGAAGACCGATTCCCTACATTAATAAATAATTTTATTAAAATCTAAATTTTTAATTTTCACGAATCTCGAGAAAATTCTTTAATTCTCTCTTTTCCTTCTCTCTCCTCTTTTTTCTTATTTTCTTTTCTTTTTTTTTTCTTTCCATGGAACAGAGGACCTCTTCTTATATATATATATATTTGTTTTTCCTTTCCCTGGACCGAAACCCAAACTCTCCTTCTTTCTTTCTCTTTTCTTTTCTTCTCTTCTTCCCGAACACCCCCCCTACTGCTCCTCATCTCAGCCTAACCGGCTTTTCCCCCCGGCTACCGGTGACCTAGGAAGATGGTCTCCGGGAAGACAAACTCGATAGTTGGGCGGATGGCGGCGGCGAAGCCACCCACGGATCTTGGCTCCAAAATGAATCAACCAAAACCGAATACATCCCCCCCTTAAATACATAGAAAGTAAGAGAATTAAACTTACCAGTATCGGAAAGCTCTCTATCGCTCGCCGGAGAAGAGGGAGACGTTGTGGATGGCACCCGATGGGGCTTGGTTGGCGGCGATGAGGGAGGATTAAAGATAAAACAACGACGAGTTCCCTCACCATTTGGGACACGAACTCATCACCGACAAGTTCCCTCTCCCCTCACGACCCCTCATCCGTCTTTACCGGCGAGCTTTCCGGCTGGATAAGGGAGAAGAAGCCTCCCCTGTTCCGACTCCCTCTTCTTCTTCTTCGTTTCAAACTCCCTTTTCTTTTTTTTTTGTTCGGACTGGGTCGAAGATGGCTAGGCCCGCCGACTTCGGCCCAAGGTCCATATCTCACATCCTTCCCCTATTAAAATAATTTCGACCTCAAAATTAGCTTGATTGAGATCTAGATCAGTGCAAATCACTATGCTTCCACTCGCACTCTGATATAATTTACTCAATCATCTAGGTTCACTAATAAATCCTTCCAAAAATTTCTATCATGTCTTACTAATCATCATATTAATTTTTTAATCTCTTAAGTCAAAATTTTCAAACAATAATAACCTGAATTCAATAACACTCATATCTATCATAGCACTTATACCACAATTTCATGTTATCATAACCTGAGCTCTACACTATTCTTGTCATATCCTAATAATCATCATGTCATTATGATTTTAATCACTTGTATCACCATCCCAAATGATCATAACCTAATCATACCCGTCACTACTGAATTGGATGCGTTGGCATCCTGCTGCATGAGTGCGTACACCCATCCCTGGGTACCCGACTTCTGCTGTCCTCCTTGTTGAAGTCCGTCATGAGCTGCTTGGTGCTGTGACCCTTGGCCACTATGACATAGCCGCTTTGTGACCCTCCTTACTACAATTATTGCATTTTCCTCCTAACCAGGTGCAGTCTTGCCTAATATGCGACCCACCACACCTGTAGCACTGGATAGCAGCACTGTCAGGCTTCCTTGTCTTTGTATTAGCGTTTCTATTAGGTTGATCCTGAAATTCTCCTGATCTGGATCTTTTCTTCAAAGGTCTTTCTCCTTCAGGTTGAGCAACATCCAATCCCATTTCTATGATTAGTGCCTTGTTGATGACCTCCTTATAAGTTGGTAGCTCGAAGGCAGTCACCTAATACTGAATCCGATCTCTAAGTCCATTTACAAATTTCTTGGCTCGGACCCCTTCATCAGCTATCAGTGTTGGAGCATACCTTGACAGTTCTTTGAATTTTGCAATATATTGAGCAACTGTCATGCTACCCTGCTCCAAGCGGTCAAATTCTCGAAATTTTTGTGCCCGAACACTTTGAGGAAAGTACCTCTCATAGAAAACCTTTCTGAGATCTGCCCAGGTAAAAGGTGCATCGTTTGGTCCCTGCTTCCCAAGCTCCAACTCCCACCAAGCAGCTGCCTCATATTGCAACAAGAATGTAGCAAAAGTAACCTTCTCCCCTTCCGGACATCGCCAGGCTTGGAATACCTTTTCCACAGCCTTCAACCAACCCTCTGCCTCCATGGGATTAGATGTTCCCTTGAATACCGGTGGCACATACTTCTTGAAATCTATCAAAGTGATTGGTTATTCTTGTGGAATCCTAACTCCTGGCTGTTGATGCTGTAATAATAGCTACTGCATGAACTGTTGCTGTTGCCGTAGTGCTTCTATTAATCTCAGTGTATCAGCTCTTACAGTAGCTTGTTGCTGTACTAAGTATTGCACCAGCTGAGGAAGACCCACCTGGTCCCCAGGCTGAACTCCAGATCCTCCCGGTGTTCCCGTTTCTGTGGTCCCAGTTTCCAGGGTGTTGTTTAAAGGATTGGGCACCGGTTCCTGTGGATGTTCCCCATCACCACCAGTGTTGTCCATGGGATTGGGCGTTGGTTCCTGTTGATGTTCCTCATCACCAGATAAGACCCCAATATTCTCATGCTGCTCTATAAGATCCCAAGCATTTGATCCATCTGCAAATCTTATGGGCCTCCTAGCACGTCCACGCCCACAACCACGCACCATGGAAATCCTACACCAGTCATCGTGATGTGGGACGAAAATTGATGTAACCTTGGATTATTTGGGAAAGGGAAACAACTAAACAAACTAGGACTGTGGGAGGGCTAAGAAGCCTCCCGGGACTAGGGTGACACTGAAACTAAAACCCTAAAATAGCTGATCTCTTTTGGTTTTCAGTTTTCTTGGTGGAGGTGGCGAAGGAAGGATGGAGATGGGGGACTGGGAATGGGAACTCATGGCCCTAGGACTCACTCTAATGAAGAGACGTACATAGAAAGTCAAGGGTCAAAGCATAAAGCTACCCTCTCGAGAGATCTCAGCACACAGCTACCCTCCCGAGGGATCACAGCACCAGCTACCATGAGCTCTCATCGAACCCATAATGCACATAGCAGGGCTCTCACATAGATGCACTAGGATGACTCTCAAAGGACACGAGGAAATAAAGAAGACGAGATAAGGGATAACTAGGGTGCTCACCGAACCTATAATGCATACAGCAGGGAACGCCTCACACCCCTCATCGAATCCATAATGCACATAGCAGGGAACGAAAGCAAACGGGCCTCAGCCCAGAACCAGAACCGGAACCAATGGAGAACCAAAAATTTATATCAAATCATCTAATTATTATAGGGGGAGAGGGGGCCTTTATATAGAAAAACCAAAACCCTCAGTTTCTTAGCCTCTAAGAAAACTAAAAAAGAAAATAAATTACATCAAAATTCATGTTGCATCAAAAGTGGTGCTGATCTGCCCTGAGAAGTGTGTCAGCTTGATGATCTGCTCTAGAAAGCATGCTGCTCTAAAAATTGGAGAGCTCTGAAATCCATGCAAACTCCAACTCACGACCGTGCGGAGGATCGATCTCCCAACGGAGCACATGGCCGGTGACCGGGAAGCAGGCGGCGGACAGGGCCGGCGGACGGTGAGCGACGGACGGCTAGCGGCGGGCCGTAGGCGAGACGGCACAGGAAATGGCACGGTATGCCCAGCACGCCGTTTGGTCTCCTACGGCCGTGGGAGACCTCCTGGGCGCCGGCGTGGCTGGTGGATGGCGGGGGAGGCCGGGGATGGTGGGATGGTGGCTGGTGGACAAGCGGGCGGCGGTGGCAGGTGGCAACGGTGAGCGGCGGCGCAGGGGCGGCACGACATGCACGACCGTGCCGTTTGGGCTTCCCACGGCCGTGGGGCCCAAGGGCACCGGCGGGGGCCCTCCAATGGCTGGGCGTGAACCGGCGGGTGACGGGCGGACGGCCGGTGGAAGGACGGTGGTAGCAGGCCGCGGCGGCGGCTGTGGGATATGGGCGATGGTTGGTCTTCCCATGATCGTTCGTCTTCCACGGGCGTGGGCGGCGGCGGTGGCTTCTTCGACGAGGGCAGGGGCCAGCTTGCATCGGTGGCAGTCCAGCAGGGGCGGTCGGGGGTCGGGCGGCCCAGATCTGGGGCCATAGGTGGTGGCGGCTAGGGTTCAGAAGTTTTAAAAAATCACGGGAGAATGATGCAGGAGATGGAATAAGGCTGGGATAACTCAGGGATAAATCAAGAATAAAACCAGAATAGCGGGGATAGGTGGAATAGCGAGAATAGGGAAAAAAATATGCTAAAAAATTAAAAAAATAGAAAAAAAAATACCCGGACGATGGCTGGATCCCAATCATTCTCCTTAATCACGAAGAACTCAACTCCGTTGAGTTTGAAAAATGGAGCACAACCTAATTCACAACTCGCTCTGATACCAAATGATGCGGGACGAAAATCGATGTAACCCTGGATTATTTGGGAAAGGAAAACAACTAAACAAACTAGGACCGTGGGAGGGCTAAGAAGCCTCCCGGGACTAGGGTGACACTGAAACTAAAACCCTAAAATAGCTAATCTCTTTTGGTTTTCAATTTTCTTGGTGGAGGTGGCGAAGCAAGGATGGAGATGGGGGACTGGGAATGGGAACTCATGGCCCTGGGACTCACTCTAACGGAGAGATGCACACAAAAAGCCAGGGGTCAAAGCATAAAGCTACCCTCCCGAGGGATCTCAGCACACAGCTACCCACCCGAGGGATCACAGCACCAGCTACCCTGAGCTCTCATCGAACCCATAATGCACATAGCAAGGCTATCACATAGATGCGCTAGGATGACTCTCAAAGGACACGAGGGAATAAAGAAGACGAGATAGGGGATAACTAAGGTGCTCACCGAACCCATAATGCACACAGCAGGGAATGCCTCACACCCCTCATCGAACCCATAATGCACACAGCAGGGAACGAAGGCAAACGGACCTCAGCCCAGAACCAGAATCGGAACCAATGGAGAACCAAAAATTTATATCAAATCATCTGATTATTACAAGGGGAGAGGAGGCCTTTACATAGAAAAACCAAAACCCTCAGTTTCTTAGCCTCTAAGAAAAGTAAAAAGAAAAATAAATTACATCAAAATTCATGTTGCATCAAAAGTGGTGCTGATCTGCCCTGAGAAGCATGTTGGCTTGATGATATGCTCCAGAAAGCATGCCGCTCTGAAAATTGGAGAGCTCTGAAATTCGTGCAAACTCCAACTTATGGCCGTGTAGAGGATCGATCTCCCGACGGAGCACATGGCCAGCGACCGGGAAGCAGGCGACGGACGGGGTCGGCGGATGGCGAGCAGCGGACGGCTGGCGGTGGGCTACAGGCGAGGCGGCACAGGGAATGGCACGGCACGCCCATCGTGCCGTTTGGTCTCCCACGGCCGTGGGAGACCTCCTAGGTGCCGGCATGGCCGGTGGACGGCGGGGGAGGCCGGGGATGGCGGGATGGTGGCCGGCGGAAAGGCGGGTGACAGCGGCAGGCGGCAACGGCGCAGGGGCGGCATGGCACACACGGCCATGCCATTTGGGCTTCCCACGACCGTGGGGCCCAAGGGCACTGGCGGGGGCTCTCCGGTGATCGGGCGTGAGCCGGTGGGCGGCAGGCGGGCTATCGGTGGCGGTGGCCGTGGGACGTGGGCGATGGTTGGTCTTCCCACGGCCGTTCATCTTCCACTGGCGTGGGCGGCGGCGGCGGCTTCTCTGGCGAGGGTGGGGGCCAGCGAGCATCGGTGGCGGTCCGGCGGGGGCGGCCGGGGGTCGGGCAGCCCGGATCTGGGGCCGGAGGGAGTGGCAGCTAGGGTTTGGAAGTTTTAAAAAATCACGGGAGAATGATGTAGGAGATGGAATAAGGCTGGGATAACTCAGGTTTAAACTAAGAATAAAACCAGAATATCGGGGATAGGTGGAATAGCGGGAATATGAAAATAAAAAACTACGAGAAAATTATAAAAAAATGGGAAAAAAATATCCGGACGATGGCTGGATCCCCATCACATCATCACTATACACCTATCATTTAAACTAACAATAATATATTACATTATCTACCCCACCTAAGAATCAACCCACAATCTCTCGATGAACGCATATCCTAAGATCCTATAACCTGGTTTGCTCTGATACCACTCTGTCACGCCCCAAATCCAGCACCAGAATCAGCTACGTGATCAGCCGTACAAACTCTAGATTTTATCCTAGAGATCATGCAAGGCCTAGGTACACAAGAGTCAAACACACTAAATTAAAACTAATAAATAATTGAGTAATAATTAAGCAATCCATTTATTAAGTCAATATCATTAATTAGTCTATTGATTTACAACAAGCATCAGTAACCGAAACTAAAACTAACTAACTAACTAAAAGTCGATGTTCCGTCTCACGCCCGGCCCAAACCTTGCTACGCATCCTGAGTCTCTGAAAAATCAAAAAGTAGGGAGTGAGCTATACCACCCAGTAAGGTTTCCATATGATCACACCAGTAATAATACAATACTAGAATTAGAAAGAATATACTAGCATACCATATCATGTAATCAAATAGCTTAAATGTCATGTACGACAAAACCTTAAAATTGTTATGTTTTTCTTTAGAATTTCCATTAATCTATTTTTATCTTTAGGATTCTGGACTAACCATGGTCATGCTCCAACCCATGACTGGTAATCTCATAATCGGTCATTTGCTATCCGCCATGGCCAAACTAGCCATGTATAAGCCCGTTAATCGACCTTTTATTCGTAGTCAGGCTAGTCTCATCGACCATTCCTCGTGGTCAAGCTAACTCACGTACAAAGCCCGTGGCTCAGGCTATCTCAGAACTCCACGATCCCGTGGCATGGCTAGTCCAAACACCGTACTCTCTTTGTTATCAATTTATCAAATCAGGTCGTACTGTCAAATCATGTCATCACAAACTTTTCAATGACTGGCATCACGGTCCAAACCATCAAAAGAAAACTTTCTTGATAAAATAGGATATATATAGAAACATAATTAATAATCTTAAACATACTATTCATCTCGAGAAATTAAGATATATGATGCGAAACAAACATGCCTGCTAATGCTCATATGCACGGATCAAATCATGACATGTAAAATAATGTATAGAACTGGTGATCATGTCCAGAATCCTTACCTCTCAAGAATCAATTGTCTACACCTGAACTAATCCGTATCCAAAATTTGCACGATGCCTTCCTGCTCAGAAGACTGATTGCCTACATTAATAAATAATTTTGTTAAAATCTAAATTCTCAATTTCCACGAATCTCGAGAAAATCCCTTAATTCTCTCTCTTCCTTCTCTCTCCTCTTTTTTCTTATTTTCTTTTCTTTTTTTCCTTTCCACAGAATAGAGGCCCTCTTCTTATATATATATTATTTTATTTTATTTTATTTTATTTCTTTCCCTGGACCGAAACCCAAACTCCCCTTCCTTCTTTCTTTCTCTTTTCTTTTCTTCTCTTCTTCCCGAACACCCCCCTACTGCTCCTCATCTCAGCCTAACCGGCTTCTCCCCCCGGCTACCGGCGACCCAGGAAGAAGGTCTTCAAGAAGACGAACTCGACAGACGAGCGGACGGCGGCAGCGAAGCCACCCACGGATCTCGGCTCCAAAATGAATCAACCAAAACTGAATATATCCCCCCCTTAGATACATAGGAAGTAAGAGAATTAAACTTACCAATATCATAAAGCTCTTCGTCGCTCGTCGAAGAAGAGGGAGACATCGTGGATGGCACCCGATGGGGCTTGGTTGGCGGCGGTGAGGGAGGATTAAAGACAAAACAACGACAAGTTCCCTCGTTGTTTGGGACACGAACTCATCACCGACAACTTCCCTCTCCCCTCACGACCCCTCCTCCATCTTTACCGACGAGCTTTCCGGCTGGATAAGGGAGAAGAAGTGATGGGGGACAGATGGGGTAGGATCGTTGGCGAGCCTAGAAGTCGCCTAAATTAGGGTACTATTTTTTTTTTGGTATTTTTTTTCTCTAAGGGGTGGCAAAGGAACAGTGGGGATGTAAGATAGGAATCTGGATCTCATGGACTTGGGGACTCACCCTAACGAAGAGACCTCTCACCTCTAGGGCATCACACCCTCCTCGATACTTGGAGGCGCTAGGATGGATCTCAAAGGCCACGAGGGGATAGAGAAGATGGAATGGGTAGGGGGATAACTGGGCATCACGCCCACGCCCGAAGGCGAAGGACAGAAGAATCACTCTTCTAAAAACTCAAATTTTTTTATGAACTAAACTGATTTTTTTACAAAGGATTGAGGGTGATATTTATAGACCTGTCCAACCCTCATTTGAATTTGAATACGGGATAAAAAGATAGAGATGACTCAAATTCAAATACAAGATAGGATAAGATAAGCCTATCCATATCTCAATCCTAACCAACCAAATCCTTATTTAAATTTCAAACAAAAGATAAAATCCCAAACTACTTTATTTTGGATATGCTCCGAGATTCGTGCAGCTTCAGGATTCGTGCTTGCTCCGGGATCCATGCTAGCGATGTCCCCATCATTCCCCTGAGGTGGGAAGAACTCGACTCCGTCGAGTTAGGATCAACGGGAACTTTGATGGAACCGAATCCATTCAGAAAGAAATTTTGTTCTGAGATCTGTGCAGCATTGCTTGTGTCAAAATCAGTGCAGTTCTGTGATTGATGCTTCACCATCTCGATTCATTCAAAACCCAACATTTTTTTTTTTTTTTTTTTTTTTTTTTTTTTTTTTTTTTTTTGTTTGTTTTTGGAATGTTGGGGTTATGGAGATGATGGAAGGGCGATGATGGGGTGATGAAGACGGTGTACCTCCCCGCCTTCCCGATCAGCGGCGGCGGTGCCATCTCTCGCACCTGCGAGGTGGCCATGGTGGAGATGGGAGTGAGGATCGGAGTGAAGACGGCAGAACTAGGGCTAGGGTTAGGGTTTGAAATGTAGAGAGACGCCTCGTGGAAAAACTGGATTCGCCACTGGTGGGGGAAAGGGGCTTGGGCTTTTAAGCGGCATCCGACGCTCCGGTTTGGCCAGGGAACCCCTGTTCTTTGATTTCCACTCTTTTTTACCATTTTATATATCCTCCCTCTGTAGCTCCTCCACGAACAGCACCGAGTCCAGCCTTGGGTTTGGGTGGAGAATGATCGGTGGTTGCAGGGGTGGGACGGGTGTCGGCGGGGTCAACTGGCATCGGTGGACGGCGGATCTGCTCCACAGGGGGCTCCGGCGGCGTCGATGAGGCAGCACGGACAATTCGCCAGAGGGGGGAGGGAAACTCTGGTGTGGCAGCGGGGCAGTAGGGAGGCGATGGTGACGTGACGGTGGTGGCCAAACAGGATGGCAGTGGAACGGGAAAGAGAACGGTGGGAATGGTGGAGGTTAAACTAGAGTGATAAAAATCGTATCCTAATTTTTTTAGCTCTGATACCAAATTGATGGGGGACAGATGGGGTAGGATCGTTGGCGAGCCTAGAAGTCGCCTAAATTAGGGTACTATTTTTTTTTTGGTATTTTTTTTCTCTAAGGGGTGGCAAAGGAACAGTGGGGATGTAAGATAGGAATCTGGATCTCATGGACTTGGGGACTCACCCTAACGAAGAGACCTCTCACCTCTAGGGCATCACACCCTCCTCGATACTTGGAGGCGCTAGGATGGATCTCAAAGGCCACGAGGGGATAGAGAAGATGGAATGGGTAGGGGGATAACTGGGCATCACGCCCACGCCCGAAGGCGAAGGACAGAAGAATCACTCTTCTAAAAACTCAAATTTTTTTATGAACTAAACTGATTTTTTTACAAAGGATTGAGGGTGATATTTATAGACCTGTCCAACCCTCATTTGAATTTGAATACGGGATAAAAAGATAGAGATGACTCAAATTCAAATACAAGATAGGATAAGATAAGCCTATCCATATCTCAATCCTAACCAACCAAATCCTTATTTAAATTTCAAACAAAAGATAAAATCCCAAACTACTTTATTTTGGATATGCTCCGAGATTCGTGCAGCTTCAGGATTCGTGCTTGCTCCGGGATCCATGCTAGCGATGTCCCCATCAAGAAGCCTCCCTTATTCCGACTCCCTCTTCTTCTTCGTTTCAAACTCCCTTTTCTTTTTTTTTTGTTCGGACTGGGATGAAGCCAGCTGGGCCTGTTGACTTCGGCCCAAGGTCCATATCTCACACATGGCCCATTTGTGACACCTGCTGGCCAACTTATGACATCCCTTATATGAGATAAGCCTTTTCAATAGCTTAAGATGACTTCCTATACCTCAATTATGACACCAACTAGCCAATCCATGACATCTCCTGCTTGTTTTAACTCAGTTTAAGATGAATTTATGACATTCCATCTCTAGAATACTCCCTGAACCTTGCCTTTTCAGCTTCCTATGTCATCCCAACGTCCAAATACTCCATGAACCAACCTTTTTTATGTACTTAGGATATCATGCAACCTAATTATGATATCCTGTGTCTAGCTTATGACATCCCCGCACCAACTACTCCACGAACTAACATTTATCATAATATTATAATATCATGTAACCCGATTATGACACCCAGTTGTCACATTATGACACCCCCTCTTCAAAATACTCCCCGAACCAATCCTTTTCACCTACATATGACACCTCGAGATGACTTATGACATCTCATGTCCAGCAATTTGACATCCCCCACCCCAACTACTCTAGGAGCTAATCTTTTTCTCAATGTTATAATATCTTGCTACCAACTTATGATACCCAGTGTCTAGTTTATGACTTTCCCAACCCTAACTACTTCTGAAACTAACCTTTTTTTAGAATTTTATCATATACAATGGCCCGATTATGATATCCCGTGGTGACTTATGACATCCCCTCTTCAAAATATTCCACAAGCCAACCTTTTTCACTTGATTATTACTCTCAGTGGCTAGCTTATGATACTCCATGTCATCCCCATTCCAAAATACTTCTCAAACTATGCCTTCTCACAACCCTATGATATTGTGCAACCCGATTATAATACTCTGTGTATAGGTTATGATATCCACTGCCCAGACTACTATAGGAACCTACATTTTTTATAATATTATGATATTATGAGGCTCAATTATAACACCCAGTTGTTCATATTATGACATTTTCTTCCTAAAATACTCCCCGAACCAACCTTTTTACCTATATATGACACTCCCAATCGAAATTATGACACCCTGTGTCCAGTTTATAATGTTCTCCACCCTAATTACTCTAGGAACCAACCTTTTTATCAACATTATGACATCCTGCTACCAACTTATGACACCTCATGTCCAACTAATGACTTCCCCCATCCCAATTACTCTAGGAACCAACCTTTTTTTGCATAATTATTATGACATCCTTCACCCTGATTATGACACCCCGTGTCCATCTTCATTACAACTTGTTTCCAAATTACTACCGAGCCAACCTCTTTCCATAATATAATGACATATTACGATCGGATTATGATATGCAATCGCCAACTTATGACATCCTCTCACAAAAATGCTCTCCGAAACAAATCTTTTTCAAATTATATCTTGACACCCCGTCACCTGAAATACTCCATGAACCAACCTTTTTTACAACCTTATTACATTTTGTAGCCCTTTTATGATAGCACGTGTTCACCTTAGAATGTCATAGAATGGTTTCAAATAGAATTTTGGGACATATTTGGATACTTAGGTGTCATATAATTCTCTTAGGATCTCATAGAAACCCATTGGGATATCATAGGATAGTGGTAAGCCTGATTCGGGAACACATTCAGATACCAGTGTGTCATACATTCCCCTCAAAATATCTTAGAATCTTTTTAGGATGTCATAATAAAGCCTAATTATGACTACTCTTATGACCTTATGACACCCCCAGCCAAAATAGTAACCAAAACCCGATATTGACCACCTTATAACATTTTGTGGATAGATTATAACTCTCCATGTCTAGCTTATGACATCCCGTGCACTAACTACTGGAACCAACATTTTTTCTCGCACTTGTGACACCCATGGCCAATTTATGATATTCTGTGTCCTTATGATATATACTGGCCAAACCTCTCCTGAGACCTACCTTTTTTTTACAACATTATAACATCCTGCTACCCGATTATGACTCTCTATGGCCCACTTATGACATCTGTCACTAGAAAACTCTTAGAAGCAACATTTTTTGACCTATTTGTTATACCTGGTCTTTAGTTTAGGACATCTATTGATCTAATTACTCTCAAAACAAAAATTTTACAGCAATGTATGATATCCAATAGATCGATTATGACACCCCCATTGAGGCTTATAACATCAGCCATGCAAAATACTTAATGAACAAAACCTTCTTACCTGGTCATGACATCCCATTCACCTATCATGACATCTCCATGCACAGCATATGACATCTCCTATCCAAAACATTCCAGGAAATAAACCTTTGTACCATATATCATGAGACTCACTTTTGACACCTATTAGCCAAATTACTCAATGAACCAAACCTTTTCACCTTGTTATGACATCCTCTAGCCCTTTCATGATCCCTTTGTGCCCAGCATGTGACCTCCACCATCCAAAACACACCAGGAAATAAACTTTTGCACAGTATATCGTGAGACCTATTGTTGACACATGTTAACCAAATTATGACAATTTGATAGTTTGACCCTATCATCGATTATGCCACTGTCATTGGATGCATCTTTTCGAAGGTAGAAATTATCAATTTTTCCCCAATTTGATATATTATAAAATATATGGATTAAAGAAAAAACACTTTCTCTTTCAAATCTTCCCTTGTTTTGCTATTGGTATTTTGCTCTCCTCTCTAATGATCAAAGTTCCTTCTATCATCTCATTTTTGTTTTGTTAGAGTCCACCATCTGCAGTACCTTGCTAGTATGTTTTAAATGACATCCCTTGAGCATCGATGTAATAGTATTTCATCTTAGACCTTAACTCACAATATGATCTTTGTTTCAGAAGCTTGAGCAGTGGGCCGACATTTTTTTACATATCCTTATAAAATATTTGGAAGAAAGTATGTGGTTAAAAGGTGTCATGGACAAGAAAAAGATGACAACCAGCCCAGCTAGGAGAGCACAGCAATGGTTGTGTACATGGGAGAGGATGTCGCTAGATCCTCTAGTGAAAGGGGAGAAATACAATATAGTCAAGAAATTATAGAAGATATTTCACACACTACAAGAAAATTTAATATTAGCAATGGCTAACTAGCCATCACTAATAAGGATATATAACGATGAAAAAACTGATATTAAAAATCACCATCGCTAATACTATTAGCAACAGGAAATCGGATATTAGTGATGGCAACAACCATCACTAATAACTTTTAAAATGGCAAAGGATTTTTTTAAAATAATTATTATCAATGCTTATATACTATTAACGATGGAAAGTAGCCATGGCTAATAACTTAAATAATTTTTATTTTGAAAAAAAATTTTAGCGATAGCAATCCTATCTTTAGTAACAGTATTTGCCTTCACTAATAGTGATAATAAAAATTTAGGTATTTCCAACCAATATTAGCAATGATAAATTGTACCATCACTAATAAGTTTATTACCGATGGCTCATCTTATCTTTAGCGATGGCAATATCATCGCTAATAGTGGTAACAGAAATTTAGGTATTTCCAACCAATATTAGCAATGACATGCCATCACTAATAAGTTAGATTACTGATAGCTAATTAATGATGGTAGTTTGTCATCGCTAATAATCTCTTAAAATTCTCCTAGTGGCTTTTATTCCCTCTTCCCGTTTGGCTATTCATCTTCCCTCTCCCCCTTCCCATGGCTATTGGTCTTTTGTTGCCTTCTCAACTTTGCTAGTGAGCTCCCATGCCTTCCCTCCCTCCCACGATGACCCTCCTTCCTCTTCCTGCTAGTGAGCTCCCACTCCTCCCCTCTCCCTGTGGCTTCTATCCTTCTTACTCCTACCAGCGAGCTCTCCCTTGTGGCACCCCTCCTTCCCATTGCCATCGGTGACCTCGCACTTCTCCCCTCCCCCCGTGGCTTCCATCCTTCCTGCTCCTGCCAGCGAGCTCCTATGCCCCTTAGGCGGTGCCCCTCCTTCCCATTCTCGTTGGCGACCTCCCACTCCTTCCCTCCCCTTGTGGCTTCCCTCCTTCTTGCTCTTGTCGGAGTCGGTATCACTACTAAAGTCCCCCTGGGTGGCACTTCTCCTTCCTGCTCTCGCTAGCACCCATTTTGCACGGAGCACCAACCCCTCACCCCATCCAGCCCATCTCCTTTAAGCCCTGCCAGTGCCTGTACTAGCATTGAGCTTCCACACCCCCTCCCTCTCAATAGCTCTCCTTCTGCTCTCACCATAGCCTATACTACCACCATGCTCCCATGCTTTTTGGTTTTATCATGCCGTCGATCTCAACCTCCCATTGGTTCCTGTAGCCACATCTCCACACTACCATTTTCAAGCTGGTGTTACCCGTGCCTCCTTTTGCATCATTGAATCCACCAACCAGGGCCTGCCTATTATGTAAGTTTTAGCGACAGCGACGGTAATAGCCTTCACCAAAAATTATTTTATAATTAATTATTTATTTATTTGTTTAGTTGAATAATCATTCATTAATTTATTATTTATTTAATTAATCAGTTTATTATTTATTTAATTAATTAATCATTTAAAAATTAGTTATTCTTTCGATAAATTGATTGCATAATAATTAGTTATTTATTTAATAAATTAGTTAGTTTCTTACCTAATTAATTAGATGTTTAATAATTATTTTTTAATTAGTTAGCTATATATTATTTATTTATTTATTTAAATTAGTTAATTACTTAATTAGTTAAATAAAATATTTATTATTTATTTAATTTATTAATTTTTTAAATTACTTAATTAATTAAATAATTAGATTAATTATTAATTAAAATAGTTAATCGGGTGTGCATGGATACGTGTCCTGCATGCACAGGATTCAGGTCTTAGTAAATTATGCACAAGATGTGGTCCTAAGATGCTTTAAATGCTAAGGTATGATAACTGATGCTCATCATGAAATGGGAGGTATTGAAAATGTTAAGTGCTCCGGCTATGTAGCTGCTTCCTTTATTAGCTAAAGGATAGAGTACTAGATAGAATGCCTCATCATGTTGCTCATTCTCTAGTAGAAACTAGCCTTTGGTATCGCTACCCTCATATCTTGGGAAATCTCGGAAGCCTTCCTAAGTTATATGAGGAGTCCTGTCATTGCTAACAAGATTTAGAGTTTTGAAGTTATTTTTGAACTATTATAAAAAAATATTTAGTTATCATCCTCCTATATTTGACTATTATCATCCTCCTATATTATCATATTTTATTGTATATGAACCATTGATAAATTCTTGTTTTATCATTTTATCAAGTTATAATGTATATAAACTATTATTATTTATGAATTCATGTTTTATAATTATATGTTAATTTTAATAATTAATTTTATAATTTTATTTTAGAAAAATTATATTGCATAAAATTATAGACCCATTAATTGATTAATATACATATTCTATAGTATCCGTATATTTATATTTTTTATATGGATGGGAGAATTATGTACATTGATCAATTGATTATCCAATTTAGATAGTTTGGAAATTGCAAATAATTATATAGGTAGTTATAGTAATAAAATGGTATGCTAAGGATTCGATAGAAATTTTAGATAGTATTCTTCCTTAGTTCTTACACATCTTCAATCATATAAGAAGAATTAAAAAAAAATACTATTAAAATTTTTTTCGATCTCTATTGCATATTATTTGATTACTATAATTGACCTATATAATTAATGCAATTCCTAAATGAAATAGGGCCTTTACCTATTAGCTGGTGATAGGATGTATTAAATGATATGAAAAGATTGCCAGGATACTGAGTTAGTATCCCATCATTAAAGACCAAACTTGGAAGAATGAAAATGATCAAAGGTGATATTCTAGATCCAGGATATAAGAGCTTGGATATCTAGTGGAGGTTATCATAGTTGAGAGGTGCTCAGACTTAGAAGTGTCATCTAAGAAAGGAGAGGTGGGGCTTTGAAGAAGAGTACTTGAGCAAGAGTAGAATCTTCACGATAGAGAGGTACGTGAGTGTTTCGCTGAAGGTGAAGCACAAGAAGTTATAGATCCAAAAGTTCATTGCAAGTAGGGAGCATTACTCATTGACCTTTTTAGATGTCTGATACTTTTTTAATTCTTCATCTGATTCTTCTTCTCCTTCTTCCTCCTCTTCCTCTTCTTTCTAGTAATTCCTTTCTAGGATAGAAAAAATCTATCTATGAAGGGGAAGAATAGAAGGAAAGGGATGAAGATGTAGAGGAAGATGAATAATCAACTAAAGAATTCAAAGCATACCAAATATTTGAAGAGTTTGATAGGCAGTGCACCTCGCTTGTTTTAAACTTTTGGATCTCTGATTTCTTATGCTTTACCCCCTATGAAGTATTTCTATATCTTTTTGTTATAAGCATTTTGCTCCCACTCAAGTATTCTTTTTTAAAGCTTTACCTTTCTTTTTTGGATTTCATTTTTAGGTTCGAGCATCTCTCAATGATAGCCTCCATCTAGATTTTGAAGGCTTTATATCTCGCATCTAAGATTTTTCTATAGTCATTCTCATTTTTTTTAACTTTTGTCTTTAGTGTTTGAATGCGTACTCAATATCCCAGCAACCTTATCATATTATTTTATTTTTGTTTTATCTTTAATTATTTTAAATACATATATTATTATGTCAAATGATAAAATAATTGGTAAGCACTTTTCTTGTATTTGTATATGTAGAATTTTTAGATAGTGTATAATGGATTGTAGTTGGATGGACCATCGACTAGTCGATGGGATGACTTTTGTTGAATATAAAGAGGGTATCAAGTACTTTTATGATTATGCTTTTAAAAATGTGGCTCTCTTATTTGAAGGATGGGCTCATTATCCTTGCAACAGATGTGTCAATAGAGAAATGCATGATAGGGATACAATAAATGTTTATTTATATAAGAGTAGATTTATAATAAATTATAAGCATTGGTAATTGCATGGAGAAACTTGGGAGATAGTTGCAATGGTTAGAAATTAGTAGCATAGGGTCATAGATAGAATTGTAGACATGGTTATAGATGTGGCTGGTCCTAAATTTGATTGGGATATGGTGGACAGTCAAGAAGCTGACAATGATGATTTTTATTATATACTAAAGGATATTGATAAACCACTATGGTCGAGTTACAAAATACATATTATACTATCAGCTATGTCAGAGTTACTGAACTTGAATTCAAGTTTAATATGATAATCAAATATTATGATAGGATGGTAGCAATAATAAAGAAGATGTGACTGAAGGAGAAGCTTGTTGGGGGCTTTTATACTTCAAGAAAATGATGAAAGGGTTAGGAACATGATACAAAAAGATAGATGCATGCCATAATGATTACATGATTTTCTAAAGGAGAATCAATTGAAGAGCTCATGTGATGAATGCGATCAAAGTTGATTTATGCTGATGCCAAAGGGTAGAAATTAAAAGGAAATATCATATAAAGTTCTTCGATACCTTTCCTTCACTCCTAGGCTTCGAAAGCTCTAGTTATCTGAGCATATTGTAGGGCAGATAAGAGGGCACAAAGATGGAATTAGCAAGCAAACCAGTATGATGTGTCATCTATCGGACAGCAAGGCATGGAAGGAATTTGAGGCTTGCTATCCTTTATTTGCTTAGGAATCATGCAATATCCTATTGGGTTTATCTACGGATGGGTTTACATCGTTCAATTATGCAACAGCCCCTTATTTATGTTAGCCAGTCTTTATTATGCCATATAATCTACTGCCTAGTTTGTGCATGAAAGAACATTACATCTTTCTTACATTAGTCATTCTTGGACCATGACATCCTGGTAGAAATATTGATGTATATTTGAGGCCTCTTATTGATGAGCTAAAATTCTTATGGTTCGATGGCATACATATTTATGATGCAGTAAAGAAGCAAAATTCTGTAATGAAAGCTATACGAATATGGACCATTAGAGATTTTCCTGCTTATAGGATGCTGTCAAGATGGAGTGTTCATGAAAAGCTAGCATTTCCATATTATATGGGGAATACAAAATTATTTTAGCTTGAGCATGGTCGTAAGCCCTGCTGATTTGATTATCATTATCAATTTCTTTTTGAACATCATCCCTTTCGAAAGCAACAAGATAGTTTCAAGAGAAATAAGATAGAGAAAGATCATACATCTCCATGACTTAGTGGTATAGAAGTATTTCAGAGGATATCCCAGTTGACAAAATCTAGTTTGATATATTTTTTGATAAGCAGAAATCTTAGAGATTCGGTAGAACTTATAACTAGGTGAAGTGCAGCATCTTCTAGGAATTGCCATACTGGTGTACCAATTTGATTTGTCATAACCTTGATGTCATGCACATTGAGACGAATAAATTTGATAATGTTTTCTACACTATTATAGGGGTTAAGGACAAGATGAAAGATAACCCCAAAGCCTGAGTAGATATGCAGAATATATGCCAGTATCCTCTGTTAGAGTTGGTTGAGGTGTTACCTAGAAAATTTTTAAAGCTGAAAGTATCTTGCACCTTAATAAGAGAGTAGTTAAAGGTTGTATATGAATAGTATAAACAACTTCAATTCTCAGATAGTTATGCAAGTAATATAGCTCGATGTGTCAATGCCAAAGATTGTAGGTTTTATGGGCTAAAGAGCTGACTACTATGTTTTTATGAAATGATTACTATCATTGGCTTGGTGTGATCTCCTTCCAAATTCTATATGGAGTACTTTGACCAAGCTTAATCTTTTCTTCAAAGACATTTATGCTACCGAATTATTCACTAACCACAACTCTAGTCTTGAGGCTAGCAGTGTAGGAATGATATGCAAATTAGAGAAGATATTCTCTCCTAGCTTCTTCGACTCCATGAAGCATCTCGTGATTCATCTAGCATATGAAAATAGGATGGGTAAATCAGTGCAGTAAGGTAGATGTATCCATTTGAAAGATATATTCACAGTCTAAAAAAAAAAGTAAAAAACAAGGCCAGAGTCAAAGATTCTATTATGGAGATTTATATAATAGAAGAAATTTTAAATTTTAGCTAACACTAGTTTAGTCCTAATGTGCAAACAAAGTTCACTCAAGTTGGCTAAAATGATGATGGTGGAGATGAGGGACCAGACTGAGAGATCTCAATATTTATCTATCCTGCTTGTGAATTTAGTCACGAGATTCCTCGAATTTTATCAGATACTGAATTTCATTAGGCACAGACATATATTTTGCTAAACTATGACGAGGTCAATTCATATATTGAGTAAGTATCTATCACAATCTAAACTCTTCAATTACTTATTATAGTATACTAATCTTATGCATGTTTAGCGATTATGATCAAAAATTGAGATAGGACAATCCAAGAATAAGTGAGCAAAAAATTTTTGCATGATGTTCATAAAACTTTTCATATTAGTTCCATCAACTAGTAATCATCCCTTTCTGACATTTCATTTGTTTTAATTTTTACCAATTTATTCTTTTTATACTATGCAGGCTATGCAAGGAAGATATATATATATATATATATATATATATATATATATATATATATTATTTATTTATTTATTTATTTATTTATTACTCATTCAAATAGGATGGATCATGCTATGGTAAATATATGATACCCCGATTTCAAAATAGCTCCTCGAATGAGGTTTGCCATGCCCTTATGAAATCTGGATGGAATTTCATGACATCCAAAGAAGTTTTTATGATACCCCGTTAACCTGATAAGTATGAGGTGATGCCAAGCAAATTTTATGACACCCTGTCGGGCTTTATGGTATATGGTTATAAATACTAGTCTTTGAATTAGTTTTGGCACCAACTCATAACATTTTGATTGGGTTTATGACATCTTGATGGGAATATCTGGCATCCCGTTATCCTAATAGATCCTGTAATCATGTTTGTCACACCACATGACATCCAAATGAGTTTTTATGACATCCAGATGGGATTCTATAACACTTCGAAATTATAATAGCTCCACAAATGAGGTTTTTGCATCAAGCTATGGCATCCCATGGTGATTTTATGATTTCCTGATAAGATTCTATGACATCTCGATATCATAAACCATACCGAAATCATGTTTGGAAAAAAATAACATTCGGAGTGGTTTTATGACATCTGGATGAGATACTATTGACATTACGTTATCCTAATAGGTCCTGCAATTTGGTGTGGCACCACTACATGACATCCAGAGGAGATTTTATGGCATCTCAATGGGTTGCTATGATACCACATACTCCACAATCTTTATCTTCTTACATCATTAGCAACCCAAAATCAACCGTGGACCAAATGTTTTCACCTTCTTATGACATCCCTTGGCCCAGTTATGATATCGTGGTACCCAGTAGATGACATCTCTCAGCCAAAACATAACAGGAAAAAATATTTTTCTATTTTTGTGCGACCCATTATGATAGCTAGATTCCAGTCTAAAATTTGGCATTTTCTGTGTCCATTACCAATCACAAATGGATGAGTGTTCTTAAAAAAGGAAGAAAGAGTCAATTTTTCCCCCTTTTCATGTACTACAAAACAAACGACATCCGGGTGAAAATATAAAAATTTCCTCTTCTTCAATCTTCTTATCTTTGGATTCCAGTCCTTTCGTCGACTCTCTGTTGACATCTAGTTTATTCTCTCATCTCTCAGCTTCTTATTTATCAATCCTCCATCTATATCATAGTTGGTGGTATGGTTCTAACCCCCTGGAATAGTAGCAATGTTAGAGTATTCAGCCTTAACCACTAGCATGATATTCATTTGTTACCGGGCACCGTTCAATGATGGGGATTCTCTCTGGTGAAGTCACTTTGATGGTGAATGGATCTTCATCTTGGAATGAGAGGTATTGGAAATGGCACTCCTTCACTATGGAGGTATCCCAAAATACTTTCCTGGTGTCGTTGCTAGCTCACTGGCTTGTTTCCCTTCATTGAAATGTAGCTAATTGTTGTTGACATGTGAGAGATACTTTTATGATTACCATAGGCCATCCCATCTTTGACGATTCACCAGTTCTTTGGTGGTAGCGCTGTACATGGTGGTCGGGAGTATGGAAGAGTCCAGTAGTTGGAATGCCATCGCCATCTTTCCAACTATACTTTAGTAAACCATTTCACAATATACTATGACATTAGGCTACGAAATCATGTTATCAATATTTGTTAATGAAATCATAAATTCCTCATTTCCATTCTTTGTGCTTATCTCTTGTATGTTGAGTTTCAAACTTCTTTGGTGACATATTTGTGAGTGGATAACAAATTCTATGACATCAAGATGGGTTTCTATGACAATCCTGAGGGTATTCTATGACATACTGTATCCAAATAGCTCCCAGAATAATCGATGTGACCAAAGTGGATACCAGAATATTGGATTCTATGACATCCCAATAGTATACTATGACATCCCAAAGGATTATATAACACCCCGGATTCCAATGAGCTCCTGGAATTAGATTTCACACTAGCTCATTAAATCTCGAGGGATTTTTATGACATCATGACGAGGTTTCTATGACACCCCTGTATGCAAATATGTCCCTGACTCATGAGTGATTCAACAAATAATCACATCCCGAGGGGATTTTGTGATACCTTGAAGGGTTACTATGAAACCCCTAAGGGATACTATCCAAAGGGGATTCTACGACACACCAGTATCGAACTTGGTTATGACATGGGTTTTGGGACAAAATTATGACAACCCTATACGAAGTTTAAGTCTTCATGATTGGAATCTATGACACCTCATACCAGATTAGGTCCCAATAAAAAGTTTTGGCTCCAGCTCATGATATTTAGAATGGATTCTATGATCTCCTAAGGGGATTCTATGACACCCCGGTATCCAAATTGATTCTAACATGAAGCTTGGCACCACCTCATGACATCCTCAAGGCATTATATGATTTCAAGATGTTATTCTATGTCATCCATGTATCAAAATAGGTTCAGAAAATTAAGTTTGCCATGAACTCAGGACATCTATAGTTGATTTTATGTTACATAGAGGGGGTTCAATGACATCCCATTATCCAGATATGTCCAGAAATTAGGTATGGCACCATTCTATGACATACAGAGGATATACTATGACATCCTCACAATATTTTATGACACCATGGTATCCTAACAACCAGCGGGTATGGAATTTATAAGGGAATTATATGACACTCTAGTATGTAAATAGGATACATGTATTATCTTTATCACTAATGCATCACATCCTGATGGGATTTTATTAAACCGGAATAAAAAAGGTACACCTTCTAGTAAAATAGAGAGATTTTAAGATTTTAGTCTCTGAAAAAGAATGTTGGTGAAGAGGAGATCATTGGTAAATTGGACAGCTTTTAAGATTTCAGTCTTCAAAGCTAGGGTTCATTTCCGAAATGAGAGATGTAGTCTTCATATGATACATGGCACAGACTTCTAGACAATAAAGTGATAATTCCTTATTTGACATGCCTATAAAAGATATCCATGTTATACCATATGCCCTCGTACATACCTCATTCCTCTTCTTGACTCTGGTTCATGGTCAATCCAACATCTGACAATGAGAAGCTGGTGCTCCAAGCATATACCTCCACCAGTGGAATGATGTATGTTAGTCTCACCATCAAAATGAATGGGAGATACATCTGCATTTCTTTTAGAATGCTCACGCTGCTTGTTTCTATTATGTTAAAATTGTTTCTGTCTAAGTGAAATATAAAGGTTTACAAGTTGGAACAAAATTGTATATATAGTAAAAGTATGAATGAAATGAGTGCTTTCTGATATACTTAAGTTGCAATATTTTATGACATTTTTGCGATATATGGCGTAGACATGTTATTTCATATTAAAATCCACATTATGAAATTCCCTCTCATGACATAGCTATATCATTCCTCCTGGTTCATCCTCCCACTCCATGTACCAAATCTATTAACATTCTTACGACATATAGTGGCATGATTATGACATCCCTGTGCTAAGCATATGACATCTAACTAGCCAAAACACTTTATGAAGCAAACCTTTTCACGTCCGTGAAGCACATTATGACATAGTGCAAGTTTAAGGCTATAATATAGGCCATCCTGACAAGATACTATCACATCCATGGGGGATTCTATGAGACCCCGGTATTCCAAGTAGGTAAAGAAATGATCTTTGGCTACAAATCATGATATCCCTCACAGATATTATGAGATGATCAAGTGTACATATGACATCCAGATAGTATTCCATGACATCTAGAGGGTTTTCTATGACACCAATTATACAAATTAGTCCCGAAATTATATTTGGTACCACAACATGAGATCTCAAGGAGATTCTATGACACGAAGATGGTACTATGTGACACCACTTTAATGAAATAGGTCCTGGTATGAGGTTTGACGTCATGTCATTACATCACATATGTATTTTATGACATACTGAAAGGATTCTATGATACCATTGTATTGACATAGTCCTTGAAATAATGTTTGTCATGAATCCATGACATCTTGAAGGCTATATATGATATCCGTAGTTGATTTTATGACCCGGTATCCAAATAAGTTCTCCAAAGACGTTAGTCACCAACTTATGACATCCAAATGGCCCGATGATGACACCACATGTAGTAGCTTATGAAATCAGCCGGCCAAAACATGGCATCAAAATAGGTCCCAAAATGAGGATCTTCACATCAAATTTCCCAGCCAATCGATTCAACAAACCAAATTTTTTGAACTTCCATCAACCCATTAATTATACATTTTTTAGTAATTAATGTCAATTTGAAATTTTGACCATGGTCTTAGTATCGGATTCATCAATTGATGCATCTTTCCAAAAGAAGAAGTTGGACCCTTGGGGGAATATATTACTCCTGGTATATGACTACAGCGACGACACCTTTCCATCATCATATGACATCCCTTGAGATATTTATGACACCCAACCCTGAACATAGGACATTCCCCTCCCAAAACTCTCGGTTAACCAAACTTTTTTTTAATTTCCATGAGATCCATTATGACAGCTAATTCCGATATGAAACATCTCTTTTACAATGTATATCAACCATCTAACAATGGACATGTATTTTCGAAGGAAGTGTCCATTTCACCCCCATTTCATTTACTAAAAATATATGTAAGGGAGAAAAAAAAAAGACTCAAAAGGAAATTTTTCTTGCAGAGTCTTCTTGTCTTCTACTACAGTTATTTACATCACCTCTATGGAACCATAAATCCTTCTCTTCTCTACTTTTTCTTTCCATCTATCTACCATATTGAGCCATAGGTAAAGCCAAGGGATAAGCCCTTACATCAAATTCGAGGAGGGCTCCATCCACATGTTGCTTGGAAGTGTCAGGTTGCTTGGAAGTGTCAGAGGAGTCTAGCCCATTTGAAGGGTCGATGCTTCAAGCATCTTCTTTGGCTAAAGGTATTCCTAGCAAGCTTCATCAGAGTCAAACATATATGTTTTGGTTTGAATAATAGCACTATTTTTTATGTTGTGTTCATGTTGTTTATGTTTTACTAAAGTTTTATGGATTTTATTGTTGAAAAAATTGTAAATATAAAAAAATTAGGTTTTTATAACATGCTGAGTAGAATTTATGGTACCCAGATGGTATTTTGTGATACAAAAGTATACAAATTAGTCTAGGAATCAGGTTTAGCACTACCACATGACATCCTGAGTGGATACTATAACATCCAGAGTGCATTCTATGACACCTTGGTAAACAAGTACGTACCAAAATGAGGTTTTGGGAGGAAAACATGAGATCCTCGGGGGATTGTATGACATATCGTTAGAAAAATACTTACCCAAATGATATTTGGCACCAAGCATGACATTCCTAATGGATGTTATGACATGTAGACTTTATTCTAGATTATTTGATAACTAGAATGGATTGTATGATACCTCGGTATTAGCATAGTTCCTGAAAAAATGTGACATGTAGACTTTATTCTAGATTATTTGATAACTAGAATGGATTGTATGATACCTAGGTATTAGCATAGTTCCCAAAAAAATGTTTATCATCAAGTCATCAAAACACCTTAGAAACCAACTCATGACATCCTATGCCCCGATTATGACATACCCATGGCAGCTTATGACATCAACCAACCAAAATAAATAAAGGAAACACATATGATAGGAACTCATGACATCTAAAGGGGATGCATGACACCCTGAGAGGAGATAGGTAAATGAATCACCTATGCATGACACCCTGAGAGGAGATAGGTAAATGAATCACCTATGTCACCCAATAATGATATCCTGAGGAGAGTTTAAGACATCCAAGGAGATTCTATGACACACCTATATCGAAATAACTCGCACTATAACCTATGTCACCAACACATGACATCCATAGTGGTTTCAATGAGACCTTGAGGAGTTTATATGACACACTGGTGTCTAGATAGGTCAATGAATCACCTTTGTCACCAACATAATGTCATCATGAGGTAATTTTATGACATCTTGAGGGTAAACTTTGACATCTAGGAAGAGAAAATAGATCAAAAAATCAGTTTAGGCACAAACTAATGATTTATCGTGAAGTTTTAATGACCCGATATGGTGATAGGTCCTAATATCACTGATGTCACCAATTTAGGACATCCCAAGAGTTTCTATGACTTCTCTATATCGAAATTTATCCCAAAATCACATTTGCAATCAACTTGTGACATGTACATTTTCAGTTATGATACCCCGCGCATAGAATATGACATCTCTCGGCCAATAAAATCCAATAACCAAATTGTTATATTATCGCTAAAATATATAATAGCGGTTTATGGCTATAGTATGTAATAACCCTGTTTACAATTATGGCATCAGCTGTGGTGCAAGTCCACCTACATTCCTCCTTCCTCACATTCCATAAACTATTTCCTTCAAAAATTTTAATCATGAATATTACATCTCCTTCACTAGTTGGTTGCAGATATAAGCATCAAACTCATCCATAAGTGGATCAGCTGATGGTTGATTGATTTCATTGATTAGTTAGACTACGTTCCCTACTTCATGTGGAATCGTCCTCTATCTTTTAGCATGCCCTAAACTATTTCCATTGCCAGCTGGATCATTGAATGTCTTCTTTAATTATTTCTTTCCCTTCTTTGATTTCTTTTCAACTCCACTTTTATTTTTCTTCTCCCTTAGCCCATCTTTTGTTGTAATATTGTTAGGATCTCAGATAAGAAGTTATGAAGTTGGCTGCGCTAAACAATTAGCATCTATAGCACTTCTGAATATTGGAGTCATATCAGTCATAACTAAGCTAAAAGTATCTTCAAAAATGGAGGCAATCTCTGTAAGCTTTATCATCCGATGACTCAACAAAGCATACCTACGTGAGGAAGAGATGTAATAATATGTAAAATTAAGTCATCAATATCATATGGGACACCATAATTTTACCATAGTGTGACATATCTGCTTTTTCTAATGCTCTTATCACAAAATAGCACATCACAGTTAAAATCATTAAATTGGTATTTCATGTCCTTGACCATTTCTTCAGAAAAATTTACATGGAATAGAAGAAATTTTGTGTTGATGGAGAACCAATAAGGCTTGCCTGCACAAGTATCCCTTGAACTAAAATGATTGATATTAACATTTCACTTCATCTAAGTCATTAAAGAATGAAATAATAAAATTTTTGATAATTGGCTTCTTGATTCCATTAATGTGAATTCTCTCAAAAGTCTTCATGTAATAAACTATGAAGTTACAATTTCTTCGATTAATTTATCATTAGATGCTGCCATCTTAAGGATCTAGTCTAAAATTTTTTGAATATGTGTCTCATGTATATTGTTGCTACTAGCCTCTCGAAAGGTGAGGATGTCTTTAGAAAAGTATTTGTTTGCAAAGACTTATTATCTTTTGATAGGCCATGATGTTGTCATTAAGACACCGCGACTATCAGTTTAATTAACCTATTTCTAAATACAATTAAAAACACATAGAAAGGGTAAGTTCGGTCAAATCAATGAAGAAGGCAGTGCTTATGATGATTTGAAATCTTTGATTTAAAAAAAGAAAAGAAAAATAGTTTGAAGTCTAGAAATAATAAGTAAAAGTACGAAAGAAAAAGAAAGCTCGGGTATGTTTGATTCGCTAGTCGGATCTTAGCATCTACTTGCGAGAAAAGTAAAAGACATAAATCCAAATTGCATGAATATAAACTTTGCATTAATTAAAAGAAGAATCTAATTACGAGAAATTAAAAATAATAATTAAATAAACTACTAAAAGTAATAATAAAGACTGGAAGTAGATCGGTGTAGGCTTATCAGGAAGATGGATGGTGAACTCCCTTCTTCCTTTGTACTCTTCGGAGTGAACTGGCTTTCTCTACTTCTTCCTTCTTGGATCTTGATCTGAAGATCGGCATAGGCAAAAAGATGGCAGCTTCTCCTCTAAGAAACATCACTCTTAGAGGCCAACCCACAACCCAAAGCTGGACCTCTACCATGTACCATACTCTTCTCTCCAAGATGATTTCTTCTTAGCATAGGGGTCGTTTAAATAAATCTTGGCTAGGGCTTCCTCCCAGTCAAATCTGGGCTCAATCGGGCTCCAGATTAGCTGAATGTCATAGGGAGAAGTCTGGGTCGCCGATTGGTGTGGACACCAACAATAGTCTTCAATTAAATTCTTTATGGATTGAATCATAAGGAAATTAAAACAAGATCAAAGACCATTTGAATTGAAGTCACATGGAAGCCTCAAGAATTGGAGCCAGCTCAACCATAGCCTTGAGTGCCGACTTGAGCATCAGAGCTGACTCGACCACATCCTTGGGAGCTGACTTGAGCACTGGAGCTGACTTGACCAAAGAACTCTACTATCTCAACCTTCTACCACTTCAGCACTTTAACTACTTGGAATAATTCAGCACTTCAACTACTTGGAATAATTTGGAGTAACTTCCAACCACCATGCCAAGTTGGATCGCCACATCATCAGGCATAGGTGGAAGCCATGCCAACATGGAAGACACCTCACATCCCTTCCTTTTGGGTGGCCAAGTTTAAATTCAAAAGAAGATAGTTGGTCGACCACTATTCTCTCCATGGATCAAGCATTGTTGCAACTCCCCACTCTCTTCATGGTTACAACCCCTCCATGTATCTTGCTTAAGTTACAACTTCCCTCATTTTCCTTCATGTAATTCAAAATTTCAAAAGCTTTGGGAGGTCTATAAATACCTCTCCAAACCCCCTTGTAATAGAGCTAATGAGTGAATGAAAATTTGAGTTCCTATCTTCTCCATTTGTGTATTTGCAAATGACCTTCGTGAGGGAGAGAGTGTGAGGCTTAACCTATCTACCAAATAGTCATTATTCGACCAAAGTAGGCCATCCCTTCACTCATCCAAGAGGGCCGCCCATCATCCTTCCAAGGATGCCACCATTTCATCTTCCAAGGTCACCATCTCCAACATCCAAGGACTCCACCATTTCATCTTCCAAGGCTACCATTCCTCTTCATTCAAGGATACCCTCTTCTTCATCCAAAAGGAGCCATCCCTTCTTCATTCAAGGATGACAACCCTTCCACACTCAAGCCATCATCCACCCAATCCAAAGACACCAACAACTCTACTCTTATTATTGACATCTTCTTTCCATTTTTCTCATCCATACCATGCCACTAATATCTTTCAATATAGGATCCTCTATGATTTCAAGTTAAAGAGAAGGTTTACCTTGCTTCGGAACCAACTACAGAAAGAGTCTTCATCCAAGGAATGATAGTCTTCAAGTTCATTCGCAACTCCATTGAATGCTGAAATTAATCCACCACCAAAGGAGTGAGAGCTCATCATTGATAAGTGAACCCTTCCGAGACTCTTAGGTATCATCATTTGAAGGTTTATGTCCTAGTTAGAGTAGTTTCTCAACCATTAGGTCCTTTCTTCCTTTGATTAAATTGAAACTACATTGCGGGTAAGCTTAATTTTCATTAAGTAGTCTTATCATTTGGTTTACTTTGGCCCTATCTTATGCATGAATCTTGCCAATGTAAGTAGGTGTCATTGCTCAATTTAAATTGCTATGATGTTAAGTTAGAATTCCTCTTTGCATCCTGCATCACCGATTTACTGTGTGATGGATCAATGATAGTGCTCCTTCCTTCTCTAGCAGCAGAGTTTGATCTGGACTCTCGAATCTTCGAATCCCCGAGTCTGTGGGACTTGGTCTCTTTTCCCACCTGGACTCAATGGCGGTGGTAGGATGGGCACATGGCGGCGAACGATGACAAGAGATGGTGAATGGTGGCAACAGATGATGACCGGTAGTGGCACAGGTTGAGGAGGGGCGGTGAGCTTGGGAGACAATAGGAAAACTATGGAACAGGGGAGGAGCAGTGACCGGTCAGCGTGAGGCAGACTCCGGTGGTAGAGAGAGCAACTCGGGACAACTTTGGTGGCTCGGGTGGTGTCTGAGGGGGAGCAGTGATGGCTGCAGTGGCTGTGACAAGAATGAAGATGGCGACCATAGGTAGATTAGTGGAGGCTTTTTAGCAGCTCCGAGCAGTGGCATCGCATAGAGGAGGGACGTGTTGCCCAGCTAAAGCAATCCAAGAGAGGGGGTGAATTGGGTTTCTAAACTTTTTGCAATAATTTAAAATAGGTGCTAGTATGTTTTCAAAGTATTTGTGTTCTCAATGAAAGTATGCAGCATAAGTAATAAAGTAAATGCAAGAAGAGAAAGATAAGCAATCACAAATACAAAGATTTATAGTGGTTCGGTGTACTCCAAGCACCTACATCCACTTCCTAAGTTTTACTTGGATATTTCACTATAATCTAATCTTGATTATAGTATATTAGTTTTCCGGGCTTACTAATCACAATCCCTTGGTTTTCACAAGGCTAACCAAAAATCTAATTGGTTTTTAAAAGGCTCACCAACAACCCAAGTTGGTTTTCACAAGGCTCACCAATAACCCATGTTGGTTTCACTCAAGGCTCACCAACAAACCTCAACACTAGTTTCAATCCTCTTGAAACTAGTGGAAACAAGAATAATTCAAGTACAATATAAAGATATAATAAGCTTTCTCAAAAAGAAAATAAAACTTAATGAAGCTCTTGAATATTGTTGAGAAGCTTGTCTCCAAGTTGTTGAAGCCTTAATCAATGCTTGAAAAAGTGGAACTGGGATGCTCTTGAATGTTCTTGAATGCTTGAAGGCTCAACACTTTCCAAAGTAATGAATGCTTAAAGTGTATTCAATTAGTTACATCCCTCTTATGTTTGGTGGACTTTAAATATCTTTCCAAGCCTTAAAAATCCATTTATGATCATTGGAGAAAAGAAAATAGCCGTTAGACACAAATTGAAGAAGTTCTGCACTTCAAAAAACTAGCCATTACTATTCTATCAGACCAGTAAGTGTTGACACTTCAAACCATGAGTCGACTCATGTCTCGACAGTTGAGTCGACACCAGGTCAAAAAGTTTTCTAAAGCTCTCTGGAGTGCTTTGGTGCATCGACACTTCTTCTGGTGAGTCGACACTTGAGTTGATACTTCATATTCATGAGTCGACACTTAAGCAAAAACTTGAAATTAGTAAGTTATGTATCATTTTTAATCTCAGGCCTTGAGTCGATACTTAGTTGATCATGAGTCGACACATTCTATGAGTCGACACTTGGTTTCCATTAGTCGATACTTTAGTGTGCTGGCTAAAATATTTTCTGCATATCAGCTCAGACTTTTGTGAGTCGATACTTGATCTTCATGAGTCGATACTTGGCTGAAACTCTGCTGAAACTTATCCAAATTCAAAGTTTGAGTTCTTCAAAGTCATTCTTATATACCAAGGTCCATATAACTTGAAAATCTATTAACTTGAGTGACTTCTTTAACAAGATGACAAGCATTTTGATCATTCAACATATTGCAACTTTAATGAGTACTTTGTTCTAATAAACACACTTTTAACACACAGTTAGTACTTAAATATATTTAAGTATTTTGTTATTAATCAAAATCAAGACAAGAGTCAATAGGATGGCCGGAGAAGATAGTGGTGAGAGGGGTGCGCGGCGGTCTCTTCAGCTTCTGCCAGATGCCTGAATGCCTGAATAGTAGGGTCATCAAATTGATCATTTGTAGCATTCTTTGTTGAATATGTAAAAAGGAATTGTTATCGACAAACAATATAATGAAACTCAAAAAATAGATGAATGGTTTGGGTAGTATTCTAGGGACGGGATGTAATAATCCATAGTGGAGTGTCATAATCGTACCATGGAATGTCATGGTAGGTGAACAAGGTTAGTTCGAAGGGTGTTTTAGTGACCGGATGTCAATAAAATAGCTCGGGGTGTCATAATTGGGCCATGGAATGTCATTTACATGTGAAAACATTTACTTCATGGAGTAGTTTAGGTGGGACATGTGATCAGGTAAACACATGCTGTCACAATAAGACTGCTTGATGTAATTTGAAAAAGGCTTATTTCAGAGAGAATTTTTGTGAAAGGATGTCATAAGTCAGCCACGGCATGTCATAATTTGACCATAATATGTCATTACACTGTGGAAAGAGGTTGGCTTGGTAGTAATTTGGGGATGGGATGTCATGAAGATGGACATGGGTTGTCATAACCGGGGCAAATGACGTCATAATAATTATATGAAAAAAGGTTAGTTCCTGGAGTAGTTGGGATAGGAGAAATCATAAGATAGATACGGGGTGTCATAAGTTGGTAGCAGGATGTCATAACATTGAAAAAAAAGTTGGCTCCTAGAGTAGCTAGGATAAGGATTGTCATAAACTAGACATAGGGTGTCATAATTTCAACATAGGATGTCATATATAGGTGAAAATGATTGGTTTTGGGAGTATTTTAGGGAGTGAATGTCATAATGTGAATAGTTGAGTGTCATAATCGGGCTGCATGGTGTCATAATATTGTGAAAATATAGGTTCTTGAAGTAGTTTAGGCAGCAGATGTCATAATCTGTATACAGCATCATAATTGAGCTGCACGATGTGATAGGATTATGAGAAGGCATGGTTTTTGGATTATTTTGGAATGGGGATAACATGGTGTATCATAAGCTAGCTATCGGGAGTAATAAGTAGGTGAAAAAGGTTGGCTCGAAGAATATTTTAGGGAGGGGATGTCAAAAGTCACCACGGGATATCATAATCAGGCCGTAGTATGTGATAAAATTCTAAAAAAAGATCGGTTCTTGGAGTAGTTGGGGCTGGGAAAGTCATAAGCTAGACACTGGATATCATAGTTAGCAGTAGGATTCATAACATTGAGAAAAAGGTTGGCTCCTGGAGTAGGGGCATGGAATGTCAAACTGCTGGACACAAGGTGTTATAAGTTCGCCTCAGGATATCATATGAAAGTGAAAAGAGTTAGTTCGAGGAGTATTTTGAGGAGAGGATGTCATAATGTAACAAATGGCTGGGTGTCATAATCAAGCTACACGATGTCATGATATTGTGACAAAATATTGGTTTTTGAAGTAGTTGGTGTAAGGATGTCATAAGCTAGACATGGAATGTCGTGATCGAGTAGCATGATATCCTAAGTACATGAAAAAGGTTAGTTCGTGGAGTATTTTGGGGACGGGATGATATAGGAAGCTGAAAAGGCAAGGTTCGAGGAGTTTTCTAGGGATGGAATGTCAAAAGTTCATCTTAAGCTATGTTAAAACAAGTAGGGGATATCATTGGTTGGCCAATAGGTGTCATAATCGAGGTACATGAAGTCATCTTAAGCTATTGAAAAAGCTCATCTCGAGTAGAGGATGTCATAAGTTGGCTAGCAGGTATCATAAACAGGCCATGGGATATCATACATCACCTAAAAGGCTGGGTTCGGGCATGGAATGTCAACTGCTGGCCACCATGTGTCATTTGGGGAAAAAAGATTGCTTTGATGAGCATTTATACGATGATGAACCTACCAGATACATTAACTTAGTTTAATAACCGAAGAAGGTACTGTAATAAAGAAACCACATTAAAATAAAAATAAAATATAGAGGAATCAATTACTTTCTGATGGCTCCGACATGTTAACTTGTAGCAATTTAAGCTATTGCTAACAATCTTGGACGTGGAGTAGTGGCAAGGAAATAGGGCTATCAGATGGCTGGTGCTCAGACATAGGAGGAACGAGAGAAAAAAGAAGAGGGAGAGAGGAGAAATAGGAGAAGGAAGAAGAGGTTGAACGGGAAGTTTCAAAAATTATTTAGCACCAAGTTAAGAAAGAGAAAAGAAAGAATCATTTTAGACGAAAATGATATTTTCATCCACAAAATTTTAAAATTTTGATTACGTAATAAATATAATATCAGTCAATTATGATATACACTACAAGAAAAACCAGTTTTAGCAACCGATTTTGAAATCAATTTTTTTGGTTATATTAATGACCAATTTTGTAACCAAACTTTTTTATTATATTTGTGACCGATTTTGCAATCGATTTTGCAAACGATATTTTTCTGAATAATTTAGCAATCGATTTAAATCGGTTGCAAATTTAGTTGCAAAATTTTCATTTTGCAACCGATTTTGCAACCGAAATAGAAATAGATTTAACTTTTTTTTAAAATTAATATTTAAAAATTTAGCAACCCGAAAAATTTGGTTGCAAATTTCAAAAATAATAAAATTAAATTTAAAAACTGATTTAGTAACCGAAAAATCGGTTGGAAAATTTTAATGATAATTAAAAAAAATATTTTTTTTAAATTTTTCAACCGATTTTTCGATTACAAAATATTATTAAAATTTAATTTTATTATTTTTTAATTTTGCAACCGAATTTTTCGGTTGCTACAAAATTATAATTATATAAATTTTCCAATTTTTTTTTAAATTTTGAAACCGATTTTTTGGTTGTAAATTTTATTTAAAAATTAATTTTATTATTTATGAATTTTGCAACCGAATATTTCGGTTGCAAAAAAACTATAAATATATAATTTTTCAATAATTTATATTAAAAATATTGCAACCGATTTTACGGTTGCAATCTTTTTTTAAATATAAATTTAGTTTTTTTAAAATTAGCAACCAAAAAATTGGTTGCTAAAGAAATGATAATTATTAAATTTTAAATTTTTTTTTAAATATTTGCAACCGATTTTTTGGTTGCAAAATTTAAATTTAAATTAATTATAATTTTTTTAAAATTTTCAACCAAAAAATCAGTTGCAAAATTTTTTATAATTATAAGAATTTTTAAATTTTTTTATAAATTTTTGCAACTGATTTTTTGGTTGCTAATTTTAATTTAAAATTAATTTAATAATTCCTGAATCTTGCAACCGAAAAATCGGTTGTAAAATATTATTTTTTTAAAAAAAATTGGATTTATCTGGGATGTTTGATTAAATTGGACGGCTGATGGCTATTAGTAAATGCTTTTAACATATCGTTCGGGTGCCCTAGGGCCCTTCTCCCGTCTAGCCGCCTCTCGCTCATTCACCCCCCCTTCCGGCGCTCCCCCCTCCAATGCTCCCCCCTCCAGCCCTGCCCCCTATGGCGAATAACGACGGCGGCCTTCCCCCTGACGGCCTGTAGCTCCTCGTTCGAGTGCCCTAGCCCCCTTCTCCCGTCCAGCCACCTCTCGCTCGCCCCCGCTCCGGCGCTCCCTCCTCCGGCCCTCCCCCCTATGGCGAACCTTGACGGCGGCCCTCCCCATGACGGCCAGCGCCTCCCCCTCGACAGCCTGCGGCGCCTCAACTTGTGCCCTAGCCCCCTTCTCTCGTCCAGCTGCCTCTCGTTCGCCCCCCCTCCGGCCCTCCTCCCTCCGGCCCTCCCCCCTACGGCGAATGCCGACGGTGGCCCTCCCCCTGACGGCCTGCGACGCCTCATTTGGGTGCCCTAGCCCCCTTCTCCCGTCCAGCCGCCTCTCGTTCGCCCCCCCCTCCGGTGCTTCCCCCCTCCAGCCCTCTCCCATAGGTATGTTTTTTTTAAAAAAAATTTAATTTTCAAATTTTGGTTTTGATTGTGCCAAATTAATTTTAAATTTTGGTTTTAATTTTTAAATGTTGTGATAGATAAATACTCATTGCATTAACCATACTTGAATTCACATTAGTTCATGGTGACCATCACCATCATCACCTGTTCTAACAAGGATCATTGCAATTGCCTGCATTAAAAATTATAATGTTGAAATGACTCATGATACAAGGTAAGGATTTGAGAAAGGGACTCAAATAGCATCAAATGTGCTATTCATACACCATATCTGATTATGCTGGGTATGTCTAGTGCATGTGTGCTCATCTTGTTTCTCTCCCTTAAGCAAAAGCTTAAGTAATTGGGGTGATCTTTATTAAAGGGGCACGTATACAGAACCTCACAGCTAGAGGCTTAGGAACTACAAACAAAGGTTCAGACTAATTTGAAATTTCTGTTATGATGGTTGAAGTCTATATCTCATTCTCTGTATGCTTATGTAGTTACTACTGCAATGCATATATTACTTTGCATGCACAAAATTTATGTATGAAGGTCAAGGCGATGTTGCCTATGCATCACAAAATTTATCATGACATTGATCGACTGATAGTAAAGAGTAAGCTAATTCTTGAAGCACCCAACTAGAAAACATAAATTGTTGCTCCCTCCCGTTTTTGATCTTCCTGCTTTATTTATTAGCTTTTGAATTCCAGGCCAATACCTAGGACTTAAAATTGGTTGAGATTGATTAAAATGACAAGGAATAGTCTCAACAGAAATGCATGAGAACATACTTCGACACTTTCTTTAAAATAAATTAATTGATCATTCTAAAAGTGACATTTTACTTGCAGTAATAGGATTTATCATTGACCAACATTGATGATATCGTGAGTGCTCCCAAGAGTTAAAACATTAGGCTACATTAACTACAAACAACAGTCTGTATCCTATTTACTATTGTTTGATATTCATATAATTTTATGTATCATGATGTTTTGATATGGTACAGAATATGGATATCTTTGAACTTCGTAGTTGGATGTATAATCGATTTTTACCAGGTCGAAAGGAATATACCGAAGAATTTTTAAAAGACGTGGAAGATTTTGTACTCTTTGCCTGTCAGCAACCTAACTTTCAAGGTAAAGGAAAATTCAGATGCCCTTGTTGCAAGTGCAAAAATCTAAGGTACCTAACTACCGATGAAGTGAAGCTTCACTTTACAAAAAAAGATTTGTATCGAATTACTAGTATTGGACATGTCATGGAGAGAGTGATCCCCGTGTCGGTGGGGTACCTGATTTGCATGCAAATGATCCTGCTATTGTACCAATGGATAATGATCTACATAACACATATCGATGCATGATATTCGATACATTTGGATATAGTATGTACCTAACCATTCGTCTAATGAAGAGGAGACACCGAATTTGGATGATCAAAAATTTTATGACTTGCTGAATTCAATCCAAAAACCGTTATGGCCGGGATGTACAGATCATTCTGAGTTATCAGTAGCTATACGGTTGCTTAGCATCAAATCTGAAGGTAATATTTCACAACGATCCTTTGATCAAATAGCGGGTTTTACGAAAGAGACACTTCCAGTCGATAATAACATACCTCAGGATTTTTATAGGACCAAAAAATTGGTATCCAAACTCGGGCTTACTGCTGAGAAGATTGATTGTTGTACTAATGGTTGCATGCTGTATTACGGTGAACAATCTGAAAATAAGCAATGCAAATTTTGTGGGGCTGGTAGATATAAACCTCGATCTCGTGCAGACAGTAAACATAAAAAGGTGCCGATAAAGAAAATGCATTATTTACCTCTAATTCCTAGATTAAAAAGATTGTATGCTTCAATGAGTTCTGCATCACATATGACATGGCATTATGAGAACAAGCGTGAGCCAGAGATATTGTGTCATCTATCAGATGGAGAAGCCTGGAAACATTTTGACCGAAGCTATCCTGATTTTGCAGCTGAACCACGCAATGTTAGGCTAGGCCTATGTGCTGATGGTTTTACTCCTTACAGTCAGTCATCAGCCCCATATTCTTGCTGGCCAGTAATTGTTACTCCCTACAATCTACCACCTGAATTGTGCATGACCATTCCTTATATGTTCTTGACAATAATTATTCTGGGTCCACATAATCCAAAGAGCAAGATAGATGTGTATCTACAGCCTTTGATAGATGAGGTGAAATATTTATGGGAGGAGGGTGTTCTAACATATGATATAGCAAGAAAGCAAAATTTTGTGATGAGGGCTGCATTGATGTGGACCATCAATGACTTTCCTGCATATGGAATGTTGTCCGGATAGAGTACAGCTGGAAAATTGGTGTGTCCGTATTGTATGGACCGATCAAAGGCATTCACTTTGAAACATAGTCGGAAGAATTCTTGGTTTGATTGCCATTGACAGTTTCTGCCTATTGATCATGTACTAAGAAGAAATAAGAATGCATTCTACAAAAATTGGATTGAAAAAGATCAACCTCCATGAATTTTGACTGGAGAGAAAATATGGGAAGCTGTATCTTCCATTCCAAATATAATCAAGCATGGTTCATGCATAGTTGAAGGATATGGGGTTACACATAATTGGTTAAAACAAAGCATATTTTGGAATTTACCATATCGGAAGACTAATTTGATCAGACACAATCTGGATGTGATGCACATAGAAAAAAATATATTTGATAATGTTTTTAACACTGTAATGGATATCAAAGGAAAAATCAAAGATAACATCAAAGCACGAATGGATCTAAAGGAATACTGCAAGCGTAGGGAACTTGAGTTGCAAGAGTTGGCTTATGGAAATTTATTGAAATCAAAAGCAACATATTCTTTCAACCTGGAGCAGAAAATAGGTGTATTTAAATGGATGAAGGAATTAAAAATGCCTGACGGTTATGCATCTAACTTAAGCAGATATGTTAATATGAATGAGAAAAATTAATTAGAATGAAAAGTCATGACTATCATGTCTTCTTTGAGCGTTTGTTGCCAGTTGCATTTATTGCTCTACCGGATCATGTATGGAAGCTTATAGCGGAGCTAAGTATGTTTTTTAAGGATTTGTGTTCAACAATGTTACGGATCGATGACTTGTTGTAAATGGAATAGAATATTGCTTTGATTATATGCAAATTGGAATGGATTTTTCTACCCGGTTTTTTGACTCAATGGAGCACTTACCTATTCATTTACCATATGAAGCAATAGTTGGTGGTCCAGTTCAATATCATTGGATGTATTCGTTTGAGAGGTAAATATATCACATATCATTTCAGCAAAGCTATTCTTCTGCAACAAATCTATATCATGTACGTAACGTGTACCATATGATGTAGGTTTCTTAATAAAATAAAATGGATGATCAAGAACAAAGCTCGTGTTGAAGGATCCATATACTAGGCATATTTGTGTCAAGAGATAACTTCTTTTTGTTCATATTATTTTGAATCACATGTGCAGTAATCAAGAAATAGAATTGGAATAAATGATGTTGTGGGTCAGGACATGACACGTGAACTTACTTTGTCAATATTTAATAAACCTGGCCGATCTTCTGGTAGATGTCAAAGTCGATATCTGAATGACAGGGAATTAGCTGCTGTGCATTTACATATATTGCTCAATTGTGAAGAGGTTCAACCATTTATCGAGTAAGCTTAAATAATTGTTGATGCATAATTATTCAAACCCTATATCGATTATTGAAATACTAACTCTGAAAAAATCTTGGTTTCAAAATTTTTAGCGAGCGATTACGGCTTTCGACACCAAATATAAGCACCACAGAAATTGATTCTAGGATTGCATCTGACTTTCCATATTAGTTTAAGTCTTTTATAAGTGCTTTTTTGAAATGTGGTATATGTCTATCGAATTATGTTATATCGATGCATAATGGCATTCATGCATTTTTGTTATATCATGTGTAGGTTCATAATCCATAAAGTCAAGTAAACAATCAATATTTCTATGGCATAATTAAGAAAATAATTTAAGTAGAATATCCTAGCCATCCAATGAAACAGGTAGTGTTATTTAATTATGAATGGTTTGATATTGTATTGAATCGTGGCATGAAAGTGCTTAAGGATTATGGGATTGTTGAGATCTGGCATAGTAGAAGGTATTAAAGATACGATCCCTTTATAGTTGCACAAAAAGTGATTCAGATATACTATCTACCATATCCTGAGAAGTTAAGGGACAGGCAACATTGGTGGGTTGTAATTATGACTAGACCGAGATGTACTGTGGATGATCGAAATACAATTGTGATTGCTTACCAAGAGGATATAATATTTCATATGAATAGTATACTGCATAATAATACAGTTGAAAATTTGGTCAACAACGACTATATTTTTGAAGAAGTTGACAGAATCGTCGATATGAATTTGAACATGGATGATGAAGATGAAGGAGAGCATGACGATTTTGATTCTAGCCAAGAGGATGACACTGAGCATGACCAACATGGAAGTTCTTCTGATGATGAATAGTAATCGTATAAGCAGGCCCCTAATTCTATTTGTACGAACTGTATTTAACTGCTTTATCATATTATTCATGAAGTTGACTAAATTCTTTATATTTGTTTGTAGATGGCAGATCAATCCGGGATTAGTCCTGCATCATTTGGTAGGGGTTGTGGGAGGAGGCATCATCTTTCCGTTACTATCCCATCCCCATCATCCACTATCCCACCTACATTTTTCACTGTTCCTACGCCTCCACTCATTAGTCCCCCACATACTACTAGTGCGCCATGTTCATCAGGAGGCATGTTTTCATCTCCATTATATTCAGGACCTCCTATACATGCTCCAGGACCTATCATGTATACTATACCACCCCCTACATTTGCTACATCTCCTGCAGTCCATTCATCATCTCCTCAATTAGGATCGGCCACTATTTGTTCATCATCTTCTCATTCATCCACCGGCGTTGTTCCTTTAGCATCTCCTCAGTCATCCACCGATGGTAGGGCTGTATTGATCCTAGATGGAGAGGGATAATAGTAATATTAAGTTTTTGCCTTATGTCAGATTTGTTCCTGTATCAGATTTATTAATTGACTTGTAATTTATAGGTTTTTACCATCTCATCCAGCTGGCAATGCCATTACAGACATAATAAGGAGCCATTTTGAGGAGCCGTGGGTATCATGGAAAAAAATATCGCACGGTGTAAAGGATATGTGGTTTGATGAGTTTAAGACAAGTAATTTTGCTTAGATAGATGTAAATTATTAATATATATTTTATTGTCATTTAACCGGTTGTTGAATTCATAATAGAGGAGATATCAGTTTCAGCCACCGGATGAAATATGGGCACGTTGTGATTTTGAAAGACGTGGTGCGGCTCGACTAAAAAATCTCCTTGCTACTACTATAAGAGCTATGAAGAGACCGCCATGGCTAGGAGAACTTGTGTGGAATAGATTGTGTGAGCACTGGTGCACCGCCCAATATCAGGAAAAGTCAGAAAAAGCAAAAGCAAATAAGGCTTCTGATAGTGACGGTTTAGGTCCTTCACGTCATACCTGTGGCTCTATCACTACATCCCATCACAAATACAATTTGGTAAGCAATATTAACCAAAATCTTTAATATATTTAGAATTCATATTAATAAAATATTCTGTTCTACGACATACAGACTTCGAAGACTGGTACTGTGCCTTCTCCATCTGAGTTATTTATTCATACCCATCAGAGGAAGGATAAAGCTTGGGTTGATAGGAGATCAGAGCATATTTACATGAGTTAAATTTTTAATTTATTCTACTTTTTTTTATACTAATTGAATTAAATATTTCAGTTTGAATTTAGATGTAACATGGAAGAGGCATAAAGTCAAAGCAGTGCTGATTCTAGCCAGCAATAAACTCCACCATCGGAATTGGATGTATGGATTCGTACTACTGGTGGAAAGAAGAAAGGAAGAGTGTATGGGCTAGAATTAGAGTCCACTGCATTGACGCTGGCATCAAATTTTCCAGGATAATCTTCATTCCCCGTACAATGGTTGAATAGTAAAGAATTCCAAGAGCAAGTATGGAAGCAGGTTGAAATCGAAGTCAATAAAGTAAATGCTCGGGTACAAACTGTCGAGCAAGAAAGGGATGAATTGCGGAGGCGGGTTGAAAACAATGAACGAATGTTGCAGGAGATATTAGCAAACATAAATTTTCAGCCTGCAGCAACTCCTGCAACTCATGCTTTTACTGGTAATTCTTCGCAAGGAACTGGAGTAGATCCTTATCAGATGTATCGTGCACAAGGATCACAGCGGGGCGAGGAGGAGCATGATGATGAGGAGGATGAGGACGAGGAATAGAAGCATTAGCACATTATTCATATTACCTTGCTCCACTGATTACTCTTATATGTTTTGCTTTATATTATGAACTGCACCTCTTGTTACCTTTATTTGTTTAGCTTTGTATTAAGAACTGCACCTCTTCATATTTGACACTTTTGTTATATATTTGTTGTTTTATTGTTCATTTTCATGGATTCCCTCCTCTTGTTATCTGCAGATTGAGGCTATGATGAGTTGCCTTGGTATCTTCGTGATGCTTCAAATTATGAAAGTGTATGCTGGATCGGACCATTTTGTATGGATCTAAATGGTGTTACAAATTTGGATGGCTTGCTATTAATGCAAGCAACCATTTGCTGCCTTAGACCCTTCTCAATGTACCAAAAGAGGCAATCCTGAGCTTCTAAATCTTATTTTTTGAAAGTTTTGTTCGGTTTTCGTTGTTTTATTGATGATCTTCATGGATTTTCTCTTGTTACCTACGGTTTGAGGCTGTGATGAGTTGCCAAGGCTGTGATGAGTTGCCTTGGTATCTTCGTGATGCTTCAAATTCAAAAATTGTATGCTGGATCGGACTATTTTGCATGGATCTAAATAGTGTTGCAAATTTAGATGGCTTGCTATTAATGCAAGCAACCATTTGCTGCCTTAGACCCTTCTCAATGTACCAAAAGAGGCAATCTTGAGCTTCTAAATCTTATTTTTTGAAAGTTTTGTTCGGTTTTTGTTGTTTTATTGATGATTTTCATGGATTTTCTCTTGTTACCTGCAGTTTGAGGCTGTGATGAGTTGCCTTGGTATCTTCGTGATGCTTCAAATTTTGAAATTGTATGCTGGATAAGACCATTTTGCATGGATCTAAATGCTGTTGCGAATCTGGATGGCTTGCTATTATTGCAAGCAACCATTTGCTGCCTTAGACCCTTCTCAATGTATAAATATAGGCAAACCTGAGCCTCTGAATCTTATTGTTTTTCATTATATCTGACGATTAATTTACAGTGTTCAAGTTATGACTTATAGTATATTTTGGCTGTTTTAGCTTTATTTGAACCCGGCATTGAATTCCACTTAAACCGATTTGTAAATATGGCATTCTTGAATGAGAAGATACATGATGTTGTGCAAATGCGGAAGCAGGTAACTTTATTTAATTTCCAATATTTATCTTATTTCATGCACTTATAGTTTTCATTATATTTGGGAGGGGTATATGATACTGCAACAAACATGTTTTTCTGTCACTCGTTACACTGTTTTTCTATATGCAACTAACTGTACAAGTCAAGACATGAGCTTAACCTATGCTAGTTTTGGTTTTCAAATGAACAGCTTTGTCTATAATATTCTAGCCCAGCATGAACTTCAATTGTATTCTTCTTTAAGTATCCTTTGGTGGTTGGCATATTTATTCATGCATGAACACTTACAATTCTGTAAGTTTCATTGTACAGAGGAATACATGAGCTGCGGCATCTGGATTATCTTTCTTACATGCGAAAAATTTGACACCGGGTGTTTATGCAATTTTTTTAATGTATTTGCTCAATGATGTGATACATAAATTTTCAAATTCTAGCTTTCATGTTATCTAGTTCTGCATGTATGCGGTTGTGAGAAATTGGATTGCAGTCATATTAGTTGTGGTATGTTATGGATCTAAATTTGTAAAATTCAAGACAATTAATCATTTTTCATTATTTTTTTTAATTATTTAATTTTAGCAACCGATTTTGCAACCAATTTTTTTTTATTTTTCAGAATTTTTTTTAGCAACCGATTTTGCAACCGATTTTTTTTTTATTTTTCTGAATTTTTTTTTACCAACCGATTTTGCAACCAAATTTTTTTTTATTTTTCTGAGTTTTTTTTAGCAACCGATTTTTCAACCGATTTTTTTTATTTTTTTGAATTTTTTTTAGCAACCGATTTTTTTTTTAAAATTTTTTCTGAATTTTTTTTTACCAACCGATTTTGCAACCGATTTTTTTTATTTTTCAGAATTTTTTTTTAGAAACTGATTTCACAACTGATTTTTTTTATTTTCCAGAATTTTATTTTTTAGCAACAAATTTTGCAACCAATTTTTTTTAAAAAAAAATTAAATAAAATTCGGTTGCTAAATCGGTTGCTAAATTTTGCAACCGAAAAAAATTGATCACAAATTTACAACCTATGCTTTTTTAACCGAATAATTTCGATTACAAAATCGATTATAAAATAATTTAATAATCAATTTTTATTTATTATTGCTAAATTTAATTTTTTTTATAGTGATACCATGTTTAGTACTACGATTTAACATCAGATGGATGAAAATCCAGTTGAGCAAGCCTAACGTGGTCCAATCATGATGCGCGTTGCGCTTGGTGCTGGGAATTTTAATACCGCAGCCAGTACACAAAGAATTACTGTACATAGATGATGGTAGTGGTATTAGTAAGTGGTTGCCAGCCTATCATTCATTGGCCCAGGAAATTTTTGGTTTGTACTTCATTAATTGGCTCCCAAAAAGCCTTCTCCCTCCTGACAAAATTCTACCTTGACCACCATGACCGTAGTGGATCTGGGTTGTATCTTTCACACACACACACACCCACCAAAAAAAAGTAAAAAAAAAAAATTTCAACATCAACCATTGGGTCAAATCTTGTATGGAATTCAAAACAGTCTAAATTTTCTTTTTTTTCATTTACCTGCACAAATTTCATAATAATTATTGCATAATCCAATAGTATACATCACAACAAGATAAAGATGGATCATTTTCTTGTATGAAAGATATAACCCGAATCCGATTATAATTATCCTTGTTTGATCAATTTAAAGAAATTAAGAGACGACTTCAATTCTTCGTCAGCCAGTATCTATCTGATTTTCTCTCCACAAAAACTCATGTTTGTCCAATAATGCATTAATCCTTTCCGACCATATATATATATATATGTAAGGTTTAGATCCATCATAATGGCTACGGTTATGTCTGTTGAAGCCAAATCCTCACCATACTTGCAAAGAAATTTAATATGGGAAGGCCCATCAACTTTTTCCATGAAAAAGCATGCATAGATTTTTTTTTTTTTTAAAAAAATAGAGGAGATCATATGTAACAGTAGATAAGATAGTTTCCAATGTTGAAAATTCAGAGACAAATTTTTTACTCAGCGTTTGGTTGATCTGATAGTAGAAAATTTAGTCTTAAATATTTTGGTTGGAGGGGCGGGTGAGCTATAAAGCGTCAGCCTAATCCATATATTTCTAATCTTCCTCTTTTGGCATTCCTTCTTTCTCTGTTATCTCCTGTTATCTCGTATAGACCATCACACAACACCACTCAATCTACTATAATTGCGTGCGGTCTATCAATGAATCCCTCCCCCACCATTCCTCCCCACCACCCATTCAAGTGGTTGAGCTGCACTCCCCCTCCTCCCCCTCTTCTCTAAATCCTTCTTCCTCCAAGCTTAACCTTACTTGTCCCTATCCTTTCCTTCTCTTAGAAAGGCCTTAAGAAACTCATCTTTCCATGAGCTTTCTTTTATTCTAATGAAGTTGTTGCATCCACCAAGGATATACCCACATATGTAGCAAAGGTCATACCCACATCCACCAAGGATATTTTCTTCATGGGCTCTTCTCTAAACCGATGATAGAAGCCTAATTAGATGATGGCGACGACTGCAAGGAGCAGCACCAGCTTGTGCCTTCGCAGGCCAGGGGCTGGGAAGATAGAGGGAGTTCCAAAGGTTGGTGTGGTTGTGGGATGGGCAAGGAAGAGAGAAGTGAGGAGGTTATGTGTGAAAGGTGATGGTGATGGTTGCCCGGTGAGTGTGAATACGGTTAATGGGAGGCAGGTTAATGGGCTGGTCCATGGAAGTGGTGCTTCTTTGTATGTGGGGAGGGGTTTGGGGTTGGGGCCTGAGGATGGGGGTGGGATGGTCTCCGTTGATTCCTTTAAGCTTGGAAGGTTTGTGGAGGATAGGTTTGTTTACAGGCAGGCATTTGTGATCAGATCTTATGAGATTGGACCTGACAAGACTGCCACCATGGAAACACTCATGAATCTACTTCAGGTAGGCTTTTGGCTCCCCACCATGGAGACATTTAATTAATCTCCTCTTTATCATAACCTCGTAACTAAGTGTACATCACAAAGTTCAAAGGAAGATGCTGTTTGTCATGATAATTATTATTTTTTTCTTTTTGGTTAATGAATACTTTGCAACATAAAGCATAACCCTTGGACTCCAAACATACGTGCATGCATTCGTGATGAACATATATGGTTGATTTAAGTGGAAAGATTATCCGAAAGAAGCAATATTGCTCTGATATATAGCTGAAAAAATGTTGGAGATTAGACTTTTCATCATTAAATTTTTTTAATAATCTGGACTCGGAAATGGACTCTGAATTTAGATGTGATTTCTGTTCCTGTTGATGTGAAATCTATATTGGAATGGGATTTGAAGAAGCCTCCTGATGGAGGCTTCATGACTGTCATCAGCATTAATCAAGGCTAGCTCTTGTATTTTATATATATAATCGTCCAAGTTATTTAAAATGTAGAAAATTATAAACATCAATCTTTAATTTCATGATTAATAACATATAATCTTCATATCTGCTAGCTAATAAATCATTTATTTTCTTTTTGATTACTTTAATTCATTTTTTAAAGAAAAATATAAGATGAATGAAATGTGCTGCGATGGTAGATATATACAATGGTTCCAACAACCAAGAGTAAAATTGCTATGTCAGCAAAATAAATAAAATAAGAAGTGAAAAAGAAATCAAAATTCATATAAACGTGCATCTAAATTTTCTTATGCTGATGCGAGTCTTTTGCTTGAATTTTAATCCGCCAAGGATACTGTGTTGGTTTTTATGCCTTTGGCAAGCGACTAACCAAACCTTGCATGCCTGGTGATTACTACGAAGAGCAGGAGACAGCTCTGAACCATGTGATGAGCTCTGGCCTGGCTAGTGATGGGTTTGGTGCAACGCATGAGATGAACCTAAGGAAACTCATATGGGTTGTCACTCGTATAAACATCCAAGTTGACAAGTACAGCCGCTGGTATGCTTGTCTTTTTCTCATTGCTTATATTTCATGCATCTCTTCTTCTAAACTCTGTCAATTTTATCATTTTAATTTCTTTCTATTATGCAATACATTTAACCTCGTCCTCCTCGTAGAATGCTAATTAGCTTCGTGATCATCATGTGTTAAATATGTCGGTGTTGCCCAGATATGATAACCCAAGAGGAGGAGGGGGGATGCATTGAATTTCTTGAGATTTAATAATTTGGACAAGTATGTGCTTCAATTTTTGTGTTACTATATGAAAGGGAGGTGAATACGATACGAAACACCAGATTAAACTAATGGATGCCGAGCAAGAGAGTAGATCAAAGCACAATCACAAATATAATAATTATATAATGGCTCGGCACCAAACTAAGTATTTATGTCTACTCCTTGAGATCTATGCTCGGGAATTTTAACTATAATCTACTAGATTATAGTCTGATTGTTTTAACTAGACTTACAATCATCAATCTAGTTAGTTCTGTACCGGCTCACCAACCAAAATTTTTCAATTCGATTGTTTTAAGTGGGCTCACGACCAATCTAATTAATTTTATGCAGACTCATCAATCAAAATCTTTCCAACTAAGTCATCCTAAGATCTCAAGACTTAGTACATACATTGTCTAATTATGGGCTTAGATAAGCCTAACTTATAAGTTTCTACCTATAGAAACTTGCAAAGAAAGCAAAATAAGTAATTGAATTCAGAAAGGTAAGCCAACACTCAATGAAATGCGGTGAAGTCTCCGGTGGATGCTCTTCGAGGCTTCGACTTTTTCACTTTAGTGAATGGGAGGGATTTTTATAATTGCTATGATGTTCCCTTGATGACTCCATCAATTTAAGTTCTTGAATTCTCTCTATTTGCCTTTCAGAAAAATATTCATTCCACTTAACTAAAAACTTAGATTTTTCTCTTTTCTTTTCTCTTAGCTTGCTTTCCAGTTGAATCTCTAGCCCTAAATATCCTTAAACTTGGTTGAAACAAGTATATTAGCCATTGGAGAAGCTACACTAGCCATTAGGAGTGAGATTTGCTTGTTGAAAATTGCCAGAAAAGAAATAGCCCTTAGATTGTTAGCAATAGAGAGGTCGGCTCTTGTTCTTCAATGGCTGACTGATCATCACTATTGGGGTCAGCTTCCCATCTCTTGGGGTTTACTTTTCAAGCACTCTGATTTTTGCTACCATCTATCTTGCGCCTGTGATCATTCTGGGATCAACTCGTGTCAAGCAGGAGTCATTTCTTGAAGCAATAGGGTTAGCCCTCAAATTGACTATTTTTCTATACTTTTTTCTACTCTCTGAAATCATTCTATGGTTGACTTGCTTAAAACTATGTTTGACCCATCTCTATCTGGGGTCGATTCATGCTGATTAAGGATCGACTTTTCAAATGATCATTTCTGCACCTTCTCTATCTTGAGTACAAGACTATTCTAAGATCGACTCCTATAAACCTGGGGTTGACTTGTGTAGCGTGCCAATCTACTCCAACATGCCATAGTCGACTTGTAAATTAGGAAGTCAACCCTTGAACCTTCTAGAAAATAACTATCTTTTATTTAAGCCTATGGTCCTTCAGGGATCAGCTCCTAATATCCTAGGGTTAGTTCCTCTAATAAGTCAAAACTTATGTAATTTATTTTTGATGTCCTTCAGACTTGGCTTCTTTAAAAGGATTTTTTCTTTGATTTAATGTATTTTTATGAGCATATGAGAAATCCTACATCTATTCTTGAAATATACAATTAATATCATTTGCATTTAAATATTTTGTTATCATCATTAACCCTGGCAATTAATGATCATCGATCTGGGCTTAGCTGCATGGATGAATTATCACTTGCCACCAATCATATCCCTACAACTGCTATGGATAGAACTCTAACCTTCTTTTTACTCCATGTTTGCAATAATTGACAAACTACAATGCAACTTTGTTACAACTTCCATTCATGATCCTTCGCCTGGTCATCGATCTCTCTCTCCCTTTCAAGAATCTTCATTAAATATGTTCATATTTTCTCTAATGGTTCGATGATATGTCAATTCATGACCCTCCTCTTTCTACCTTCTAATTATCTTATTCTCCACTTTGGCCTTTTAATTTCCAATATATAAAACTCACCATGCATTCTCAAATTAATTATCATCCTTTTCCTGGATTCTAGTAATGCTTATAACTATAGCCAAAATTTTATCATGCACAACTTTGCAGGCCTTACTATTGCATTATAAATTTTTCCTCGACCACTGAAAGCATGAGTAGTAGAGTACGAAGCACCAGCAAAGCATCTCTCCACTTCATCTACGCAAACTCTCTTGCTGCCTCTTCTTTCTTCCATTCACCTGTATATATAGAGACCACAAAAATGATAAAAATAAACAAGAAGATCTGAATAAATAAATCAGATAAACATTAAGTACAGAATAGCTGGATAAGAGGAGGGAAAAAAAACTTTTCATATCATCATTCCTGCATCACAAACGATGTCTTATGGGAAGTTTGTTTTACAAAACAAAACCAATGACCTGCAGGTGGATGTAGGACAAGGAACTCTTCATTTTCCACATATTAGTAATTTAGGTCTTCTTTCACTGATGCTCCATCCTTCTAGTTGTCACTCATTTTGGATACATCTGCCTGTACAACGAAATCATCTTCAATTTACAATCTCGATCATAATCTAACTATTCCTTCCTTATAATCGAACAACGAACACTAAAATCTCAATTATTGATTTTGAAAACCTTTGTGAGTTTATGAAACTGGTCGCAGCATTATTAAACTTTCCTTCTCCATGCAAAACATATATACCTTTTGATTATCGGGGCAATGCAATGATGCAAGCCATTCACCAGAACCAACCCTTTAAGATATAAATTCAACAAAAATAGTAACCATAAGCTCAATCATTTTGCTTATGATATACATTTCCTGAGATATGAAAATTAAATCCTCTATGGACAGACATTATTTGTTCCACTTTCAGCATTTCATGTTTCTATTTATTTATTTATTTATTTATTATTATATTTGCATTGGGGGCAGTGGCGCAAAGATATGGCATGAATCTCAGTTCCACAAATGCCATCGACTTGTTTTTGCATGGTAATAATAGAATTATAGTCTTTCAATGATGTCATCACCAATTCCTCATTTTATATTACACAACGTTATGCGGATAAAACTTCAAGAAAGAAAAAAAAAAAATCCTGGTGGCTTATTATGAGTGAGTGTATAACGACCTAGGATGTTAACCAAATAGATTAGCAAAGTTATTATTTAGATTTCTTGGCCCCATGTAGATATTCAGGATCTTTTTAGTGCATAACTAATATAAGACTAAAAACATACCTCCACAAGTCCTTGTATCATATACTCTCTTCCTTTATATTTTAGCATTTTCACTGGGCTAAGGATTCAAATCTAGTCAAAACTTCTCACAAATACTATGATACATTTGTACAAGGTTATACTATGGTATTTCCTAATCTACATGGATAATCGATCAGGTTTTCTTTAATACTATTTTGTTACCATCCAGGATCTCATCCAAGAAAGTTAGTAAGATGGTGTTATTTGAGTGCCTAAGGCTAAAAAATGGAAAAGAAATGGAGTAACTTTAATAAACAGACCCCCTAAAAAAATGAAAAAGAAACAAATTTAAAAAAAAAAAAAAAGGAAGAAAGAAAGAAACAGATACCCTGAAGCTAAAATAGTCTAGAGCAATAACCAGAGAATAGTTCCATCCATGGATTTCAATTAGTGATTTAGATAGAGAAAATATAACAAGAACTTGATAGCTTGCAGTATTCGACCGGGCATGAAAGGCCGCTGACACAGTTTGCTCAGGCAAACATTATTAAAAAAAACCACCGCAGAAGCAATATAGCTGCAATTTTTCAAACACAATAGCCATATAGTATCATTCTGAGTAATATCTCATCCTTTCAACAAGTCTTACCAACTTACCCTAGAATTGATAGAACATATATATACTCAAAGTTTGCGAATTAATAAAGATTGAACAGACTAACTTTAAGATGAAAGACAGCAAAAAAAATATAATTTGTGGTAGTAATAATTCTAAATTTATGACTATAATGAATATTATGTGATTCCGATCGAGAATGCAGGATGACAGTGCATGGAACTGTAGACATGCTTCAGTAATTAAGGATTCATGCACCGAGCTAGCACCTGTGAATTTAAATGCACCATTACCATGTAACTGGACGATTCATATAATATTGATATAGGAAAAATGGCATATGGCAGGGGAGATGTGGTTGAGATTGACACTTGGGTTGCAGCATCCGGGAAAAATGGGATGCGTAGAGACTGGATCATCCGGGATTACAACACCGAAAAGATAATAGCAAGAGCTACAAGGTGCTGAAACATTACCTCATATCTTAAAAGCTACTCTAAGCTCAACTGTTTCTTTTCCATTCATGCAGCAAGTGGGTAATGATGAATAGAGAAACAAGAATGTTATCTAAGATACCTGAACAGGTGAAGGAAGAGGTGAAACCCTTCTATTCGGACAGAAAAGTTATTCATGAAAGCAGTGATGACAAAATCGACAAGCTTACCGACGAAACAGCGGAGAACATAAGATCAGGTTTAGCAGTAAGTGCCGCAATTTCTTTACGTAATTAGAATAGAATAAGAGTTATCTTATGGGTAATTAACTTCATTAACCATTTCTTCTACGTAATATAGCCAAGATGGAGCGATATGGATGTCAATCAGCATGTGAACAATGTCAAATATATTGGATGGATCTTGGAGGTATTGTTCTTATCCGAACTTATAAGTCATCAGTGGACATGCCTACATGTTAACAAATGCAAATGACAAGAATTTCCTCAGGAAAAAGTTCCGATATTTTTCTACATTAATTACACTAATTCTTCCTCTCCTCGGTGCATCAGAGGTTCAGACCTAGAAGGTGGCATTTCCACCATATCTCTGAAAGGAAAAAAAATAAGATATACTTTTACAAAAGAAATATATGGTAGTGCATGCTATTTCTGTTTAGTGCCAATTCTCTATATGCAAACTAGTGTGATGTGTTATAACATCAGCATCCCATTAAGCCCAGGAAATGCTTCACTGCTGGTCCATAGAAAGACTATTCATCAGTTGAGGTACAGATTGAAAACCAGCAAATTGTACACTAACTGCAACCATCTACCACCTCTTGCAGAGTGTACCCTTGAATGTGTTAGAGGATTACCATCTCACAAGCATCACATTGAAGTACCGTCGTGAATGCCGGCAATCTCAGTTGCTGGAGTCCCTCACCAGCATGACAACAAGTGACACCGAGGAAAGTGCTTCGAGAGCAAGTTCATGCAAACCAGATTTGGGAAGCACACACCTGCTTCGCTTGCAGGAGGATAAAGCGGAGGTAGTAAGAGCAAGAGCGGAATGGCGACGCAAGCAGCAAGCATGACGACCTTCTGCAACACCAAATCTAAGTTACTTTAGTAACAAACCTTTCATGATTCTCGTTTTCTTGTCCCATGTTCGTTATTCTTTGCTCATGAGAGCTTGAACTTGCACATTTTGGTAGTGCAACACTCAAAATATTGTAGTTATTTTGTTCCATCAGTGCATGGCGCAGCACATCTGCTATTGATTTGAGCATCATATATATCATGAGCTTGGGAGTTGATCCTTCAAACTACATCAACGTCAACATGGAATACTTTCTCCAAAGAAAAGAACAACAGATAATAAATGATAAGCATATCGTAGAAAAGTAAATCATGCCCTGCTCCTAGAAATATTCTGATATATTTTGAGAATTTCTTTACAGGTGTTTAGGTTTTTATAGATTTCCTTTTTTTTTACCTTCATTTTCCTTTTTTCCTCACCTTCGTTTAGATATTCTTCTTGCTTCATAACCAACACCTTTTTCTTCTTCATTCGACTTCTCTAAGCCAACACCTTTTTTTTCTTCATTCTTATCTAGTTGATAGATTATCCATCACTTATTCCTTAGATTTAAACAACCTCAGCTTACTTTTTGAAGTGCTTCATCTAGCTTTCTAATAATCATGGATTGTAATGATATTAAAAATCTTGTTTTTATGGCTGTGTAGTTACGGTGGCTAGGGGCACATTATTCCAATTTCACAAGACTAAACTCTCAACTACATTTTCAGTAAAATAATAGAGAGATGGAAATATCTATCTAATGTAATAATAGATATCAAATTCTACATTCCTAACAATTCGAGAATGCTTGTTAAGCTTATAGTGGATAAGAATATTAAAAATATGTACCATATATATCTCAAGTTAAAAAGTGTGGTAATTAAAATTATGATATCTTATTTTGTATCCTTAGTTGAGTCTCCTAATATAATAATCAGAATGAGATAATATGCAATTATATTATATATTATTTAAATATTTTTATTTTTAATTAGTCATTTTGTGCATTTCTATGTAGTTGTAGCATAAAATAGTACTTATAATGTTTGTAAAGTTACAAAATTGATTGCTAATATAATGAAAGAATAATTCTTTTATATTGTAGGGATCATGGTATATCCCAAAATGTTGAACATAAATATTGTTGTAAAAATGATCAAATGGTTGATTTATCTCACTTTTCATCATTTGCTCGCTCAAGTAATTTCATTCGCGTTGTCGAAAAAGCAAGAGGTGTAATTGGAGATAAACCAAGTCAAAGAAATATGTTGATACTTGGAAGAGTTCTATAGAGGGTATATGCCAAGAATTCAAAGATATCGAAAACCTTCGTGCTATAATTCACAATTTCTACATTACAAACTGTAGGGATTTTATGTTTACCAAGAATGATTATCAGCGTGTGACCGTGAATGTGCATGTAATGAATGTGGATGGCACATTCATGCTTCTCATCTTAAGAATCAAGATAAATTTGTAATTAAAATCATGAACATCAATCATTCATGCAAAGTAGGGTTGCAAAATCGATCTTATCTTAAGATTTTGAGGCATTGGATTTTAAATATTGTCAAGAAAAAACTTTAAGATATGCCTCTATATAAACCAATTGATATTGTAAGAGATATTCGCTATAAATATATCATGGAATTGCCATATCATCAAGCATGGCATGGAAAAGAGGTTGCTATCAAGGATATCTATAGTCATGGGTCAATTTCTTAAGAACAAATACGATGGTATAGTGATACTATTCTTGAAACCAATCCTGGCAGCATAACGGAGTATAAAACCATTGAAGATTGATTTAAATGTATATTGATATCATTTAAAGCCCTTATTAATGATTTCATTAAAGGAAGTAGATCTATGATATTCAAGGATGCAATATTTATTAAGCATAAGGATGTAAGAGTTTTACTTGGTGCTACGGGCAAAGAAGCGAATGACCATATGTTTTCCATAGCATATGCTATTGTTGATATAGAAAATGATGATAATTGAAACTAGATTTATTGGAGTTTGGAAGGAGCCTTTGAGTCTTGCGATGACTATCATAGACGTTATTTCATCATTATGATAGATAGATATCAGGGACTTACAAAAATAGTGCCAAAGTACTTAACTATTAGCTATCACTCATATTACATCCACCATGTTAAAGATAATTTCAAAAATCAAGTATGCAGTATATTTTTCTAAATTTTTTAGTTAATCTTTAAAATATGTCTTTATTAAATTACTATTAGTCAAATACATGATTCTTTCATTGTTCTACATGTAGGTGCTTGTCCATTATCGTATAGTTGAAAGGAAGAGATTAGTTGATTTATTAAATGCTACTGTCTATATTTCAAATATATGCATTTTTCAAAAACTAATAAGTAAACTTATAGCAGAAGTCCCAGTAACAAGTAACTTTATCAAGTATGAAAAGTCAAAGTATTGGACAAACATAGTATTTTTTAGGTCTGCTTTGGGATATCATGACATCTAATGTGGTAGAGTATTTTAACAGTTGAATCCTAGGGCTCCGGATCTTCCTATTCCTCAAATGATTGATCATATAGGACCTCAAATTATGCAATTAATGCATAAACGATGAACTCAAGGTCACATATGCAAACCAATCTTTATTTTGATATGGAAAAGGCATTGCAAAAATATATAGAAGGTCGAAGGTTATCTATCTTTACATCGAGCATCATGATTTATGATCTAAAAGATACAAAGTAATCATATAAAGCTAACCTACATGAATGCACTTACTCTTATAACGAGTAGCAAATCTTTTGGATAATTTGTAAGCATTCATGTGTATGCATGAGAAGGCTAGTAGATCTTTGTATCACTTCACTAACAATCGTTTCATAGCCGACATATATAGAGCATTGCATGTAGAATTTATTAATCCAATTCCTGATATTGAGGTGGCCAATAGTATTTCAGATGAAATACATATTTTACCTTCTATTTTGAAGACTCATCCTAGCAGGCCTAGGAAGAAGAGAAGAGCTTCACAGGTAAATTTATCCAAAATTCTGAAATATGGGTGATGCAGAAAAGAAAACACAATAGAAGATATGTAATGAGGCTATTGGGTAATTGTTTAAGATTTCAGTTGTGGTATGAGAAAAGACATTTTAGAAACTTGCATTTGATTATGAAGTTATAAAATCTATAAATATTTATATTCTATAGTTATTGATGTGCTTAAAATTTAAATTTAGATATTATGCACTTATTCTAAATTTTTTGTTTTCCATTCCTTAAATATGAATCAAGCAAGAGTAGCATAAAATCTATCATTTCAAGATGCACATAAGTATAAAAAGGTAACTAGATATTCAAAGATTATACATATATTTGCAAACAAAACCCTTATCAGCATGCTATTATGTATCATGGTGCAGTTAATATGATCCTATACTTAAAGTACCTTGGTAGATAGTTAACTTGTCATGAGATATAGTTAAATTTATTATGAAACATGGTTAACATATCATTGAAGCTTGCTTGCCTAATATAATATGAATAAGAAAATTTCAATTGTATATCATATGTACTTGGTTGAATGCATGGCATACTTACTAAATATAATGCTCCTTCTCTCTTACATGTTTAAATAAATCCCTTTTGATGATGTCAAAGAGGGAAAAATAAGGTATAATTGAAAATTGGCAGAAGATATGATGTTTAAATGAATCTCTTGAGCGATAATTTAGGTCTCTAAAGAAAAAATAAGTGTTTGAACAAAATGGAAATGAAATCTTTCATGATTAAGGACTAAAAAGGTTGGAGATTTATTCTTAAGTTATTATATTAAAGTTCAACATATTTTTGAAGGATAAATGTGAAGAAAATATCTTTATGGAAGCAATTTTCGACTTTGGCACCATTGGCCATGCCAAAAAGGTTGGCCCCTAGATAAATTGGTCTGCAAAAAACAAAACTTACATGAAAAGAGGTCAACAAGTTTGCCATCCTTTAATGATCAGTTTCATAGATCCCAAAAATAGAACATTCATGGAAAGAGGTCAACAAATTTGCTGACCTTTGATGATCAGATTCCCTAGAGCCCAAAAAATAGAACTTTCATGGAAAGACCCCTTTATTTGTTGGCACTACAACGGCTTTACTTCCATGCCATTAATGCTACTAAAAGTATCTTTAGCCATCTCAAATAGGTCATTAATTGCTAGTAATAGGTCTCTAACAACTAGCGATGCTATCAAGACCAAAAAGGAGCAAACAATAAGAAGAATCAAGCATTATCTTCAAAAATTTATCATAGAGCTTAGAAGTAATAGAAGCATTCAATCTTTAATGAACTACCCTTCAAGATCAAACCAATAGATGGTTTTGGATGTCTCCAAAAATTTGGAAAAGGTAGCCAAGTCTTAAATTGGTGGTTGGTGGGGTGCCTTGTATTCGAGAAACAAGAAGCAAGCTGGGTTAGCTAGGTTGGTCAATGAAATCTAATGCATAATCATTGTGTTTGTGGTATTTGATTTACCATTTGTGCTTGCTTTTTTTAATCTTACATTAATTTAATTTTTTACTCTATTATTTCTTGAACTCACTATATGTTACTTAAACCTTATTTTCTAAAATTTAATGCACATCACTTGAACTTTGTTTTAAAAGGTACATATTTTTTAATTTTGAGAGAAACCCAATTCAGTTCATTCAACCAAAATATCCTTAGTTTCAGTACTAAATGTACATCAAACATTGAGAGTATTTAATAAAAATAGTAACAAAATAAAGTAAGTAGCTGACATACAACAAACACTAGTCCTCATAAGATGGTGTACATGAATCATAAAGAACAATAGCATCCTATTAACAATCTCTAACAAATCTGGCACGAGGATGAGAGGGTCTAGATAAGAAAGGTCTGGATGATGAAAGATGAACATGCTCAAAAATAATCTGAGTCGGTAGGCGAGGAGGTCTAACTAGAGTAGATGATGGCATAGGGATTGGAACTGATCTAAAAAGAAGTGTCCTAAGATAGTTTTCAATCCCATGCAGGGTCTGCAACATGCACTGGGCTAAAAGTGACACATCATCATGCTTGCTCTTCATCCGGTCCTCTAGCTGTCATGCTCTGGACTCAAAGAAAGCTAAAAAATTTCCTATCTTTGAAAAAATCTTGGCGAGTAGACAAGGATCAATCTCACTGCTGCTTATCCAGTTGAAGTGTCGGTATAGGTGCAAGTAGCAAGAATCCTTACATCTCTCTCCCAATCAAATACTCTGCCTGTCAGCCTAAAAGGTTTGGACTTAATATACTCCACTCTCAAAAGTATCTCGATTAGTAATTGATTGATAGAAGAAATGTGAACAACCAAAAATAAATCCATTGGAGGGATCATGTGAAAACTCTCCCCTTGAAATGTAGACCAGATTGACTAAAAGATGGATGCAACCTCCTGTGTAATGGCTCAAATCTGATCAAGCATGAGCCTAACTTTATGGAATTGTGGTTCAGCATAAATAGAATCATCAAAATTATGACCATTGGTATTGTGCTCGAAGGGTGCTGATCTATCTAGCTCCTTGTAAGTACTTGAGGGTCCTATGACATGCTCAGAAGGATGTGTAGGCTCCTAGCTAGGTCCAGTCTCTTTGATAGGAGAAGATGGCTCCTCTCCTCCTCATCATAAGCATCTAGCTCAACAATTTTACCACCAGCTCCCCTACTCCTAATCCAATTGTTGCCAATCTTATAAAGGTGCATACGATGTAAAGCGGCCTCACTAATCTTACCGGCATGACCAAGAGAGTTGGGTTGCTCTTCTCATAGATGAACACCAAAGAACCTAAACACATCGGTCAATGCCATAGTATAGGGTAGAGAGGCTTGCATCTTATTGACTACTTTTTCATGGCTTGGATCATCATGTGAGGGAGGTTTAGAGAAATTTCTCTAACAATATGGCACATCAAGGTTACACCTCTCTCGATAATGAGATCAAATCGACTAGCCCTTGGAAGAAGAATCTAGCATATATGAACAAGTCTCATTTTAGCATTCAAATCCTTTGCTTATACTTTCTCAAATTGCCCCACTCCTCTTCCAATAATGTATCACAATCTACTCCCTTTTGCATTAGCATCATCTTTCAATACTCCTTCACTTGGTATCCTTAGGGCTCTATCAAGAATGTCATCATTAAAATCTATCATTTTTTCCTTTACCCTTGAGGATACATGATTGCCTCCAAATTTAATGTTTTGATAAAACTCCCTCACCAAGTCCCTGTACATGGGCATTTTATTTTTACAAAAAAAACTTCCATCCCAATTTTCCAATTTGTCACCCTATCTCATAATACTCTCTTTCAAGAAACTCAAAATCAATTACTCTTCCAGCAAAAATATTATGAGCTATTGGAAACATGCTTAAGACTCAGTATATGAAGACCCAGTTAAAGCTCAAGCTCCCCCATCTTGATCTACTTCCTTCCCCTCAGGAGTAAGGTTGTTGTTGAGGGACTCTTCTGAAGGAATCACTTGATGATCCCTAAGACAGCATGCATAGTTATTCAATTTTTTTTTAATTAACTAAATTATAGCAGAAAGTAAATTTAATCTAACATGCATGCAGCATCCATCATGAACACATATCAGATCTAAAAAATAAATAACAAGTAGATCGGATCTACTTACCTTCTATGCTACACCATCTTTAACTTTCATCGGATCAAATCTGGTAGATGATCGGGATTCCTATTGGAGCCATGCATGTTCCCGCCTCTACTAGTATCTATATAGGACCTATTCTTGATCAAATCTTCGAAGCCACTAAAGTGCTAGCTCCTTTGTAGACTTCTTATCTGGATTGAATTGAATCTCCCTTTGAGAACTTGAAGGAAAGGGCTCCAGCCTTTGCAACCTATGTACGAACCCTTAGAATTAGAGTTATGAATCAGGTAACATGTACATCAAATTTCTTACACAAAAATATCAAAGTCATTCACTTGAATGAAAGATGAATTTCAAAGTTTAAGAAGTCTTCTCATCTTGGAAAGTCATGACATTGATCACTTTGGCCTTAATGAAGAAGAAACTGGAAGTCTATTGGATAAAATTTAAGAAATTCGGAGTTTGGCATACTTTTTGAAAATGGCACAGACCAAGTATCGACCTAAGTATTGACTTAAGTATCAACTCATGAAGCTAGTGTTGAGACATCTGAAGATTGGCACACAAAATTTTTGTTGCCATGCTAAGTGTCGATCCAAGTGTCGACCTAAGTGTCGACTCATAAGTCGACTCACAAATCAATTCAAGGCCTGAGAACATAAATGGATTGAAATGGACAGAACATGATTTTTGGACTTCAGTGAAGTGTTGACCCAAGTGTCGACCTTAGTGTCAACTCACAGGTCGACTTACAGATCAACTCAAGGCCTGAGACAAGAAAGTGATAGAATAATGTCTTTCCTGAACTTTTTGCTAAGTGCTGACCTAAGTATCGACTCACAAGTTCAAGTGATGACTCATAGGTCAACTCATAGCCTGAGACCAGAAATAAAACAGAACCCTGAAAATTCAAGAATTATACCTAGTGTCGATCCAAGTGTCGACTCATGAAGACTCAAGTGTCGACCTAAGTATCGGCTCACAGGTTCTGATAACAATAATGGCTACATTTTTAGAGATCTAGATTTATTCCAAATGATCCAAAATGGCTAGTTTCTTCACTCCAATGGTTACAAATGATTTTTTGAAGGTTTTTGGATTATTTATCACTCACCAAACTCATTGAAGATATAAGGAAAAAAGTGAGACACAAGAGACAAATCTTATCTTTTGAGAAAGCTTTTGAAAAGATAAGAGTAAGCCATAAAAAAGATTCCACCTGAAAAAGCCTTCATTTTTGCTGTTATGCCTTCAAATCAATATCCAAAAGTGTTCATTGATAGCTTTCAAGAAGAAGAAGACAACTCAAGCATTCAAGAAAAGCTTCATTGACTTTATTTCTACTCTTTTGAGAGTTTTATTCTTGTGCTTTAATCTATACCTTTGGTTATATTTGTTGTAACTAGTTTCAAGGCTATTGAAACTAGGGTTAGGCCCTTCCAAGCCATGAATTGAATTTCAAGCCTAGGGTTGGCTTAAGGGAAAGGTTGTTAGTGAGCCTAAGTGATAAAACCAACAAGAAATTTTAACTTGTGAGCCTAGAAAATAAGTTGGCTATAATCTTGGTGATTATAGTGAAAATTTCCAAGAGGTAGCTTAAGGAGTGAATGTAGGAACTTGTTATGCACTGAACCATTATAAATTTCTTATATTTGTATGTGTGCTCTATTTTCTCATTTACTTCCATTGCATTGCTGTTTATTTCTTAAAGCACAACATTTAGATTATATTCAGCACATTCACTTTGTTTCAAAAGCACATTAGTTCAGCACATACTTGCTTTAGTTTAAAATTTTAAAAACCTAATTCACCCCCTCTTGGGTTGCTATACTGGGCAACAAAGTTGGATAACAGGAAGAAGGAAACTCTTTCCTCCTCCTCTTCTACTCTCTGTAACTCCCTCTCTTAGAGGTTTCATGTGTGGAAGAATAAGAGGGAATGAAGAAAAGAAGTGGTAGCAAGCAAGAAGTGTGGCAAGGTGGCAACATGAAATTAGCGCATGTGAACTTAAATCCTCTTCTTATTTTTTTGTCAAACCAATTGAATTCCCACACCTCAAAGGAGTCCAATCCCATCAAGATAAGTTACCAACTCATCATAATTTGAATCTAAATTCAAATTAAGTGGGACGGATCAAAGTCTTTGCAATAAGGAAAAATCCAAATGTGCACAGCCTTTCTTCCTACTCTTGTTTTGTTGCACAAAACAATAGTCCAAACAGGATAAGAACTCAACCCCATCAAATAAGAATCCTTCTCAATTAAATCACATTCAAAACAAAGGACTCAAGGGAGAAATTGGGATTAAGAAATATTGCAAAATGAGAAGAAGTTGTGCACTAGCCTTTCTCTTCCTCCTGCTAATTGTCGCACAAAAACAAAGACCCCAACCCCATGCCAACCTCTGATTTACACTTCTTTAGATAAGATCTTATCTTATCAAATTGATTGAAGAATAATATAAAAAGTTGGTGATTAAAAAAGGCTTGGCATTAAGGAAGAAATAGGATGAGAAAGTAATGGCACTGGTCATCTCATAACCAGATATATTTGTCACACAAATAAAAAAAATTCCATGCCTATAAAAGAGAGTTTTAAATCCAATCCTATTAGGCTTATGTGTCTTGGTTTAATTGGATTTAATTTGATTCAAACCAAATCCAATCGAGCCCGATTCGAATCAAATTCAAAAAGGCTGTCTATTCTATTCTAAATAGAATTGAAATCTAAGTCCAACTTAGATAATTAAACCCAATTAGACTTAAATTGAGTCAAGACTAATTAAATTAAATATCATTTAAATTAATTAGGACTTATCTAGAAAGTCCTATATATTGTAACTATTGCAATAAAGTTCATGGTACTAAAATTAGCAGCTACTAAATTTGTAAGCCTTATAAAATTAGTAGCTACTAAATATATAACCCTTAGATTATTAAAAAATATGTCCTATTAAATGGTTGAGCCCTTTATAATTTATACATGAATCATTAATAAAATAAAAAATATTTTAGCAATTCATCTCTTTTTGCATCTTTCTTTGAATTCTTTTGAAATGAAGTTCTTAGAACTATTTTAATTTGATAAAGAAGGATTTATCGAGTAGTTCGTAACCATATTCATGATTAAATGATATGTTGTTACCTAAGATGACAATATTTATTGAGCATAGATCGTAGTATGTCATATAGGTTGGTTGTCCTCATAATCAAGGAGTGTGCATACACTGATATGGCATGAGGTGAGTATAGATATACACCACACTAAATGTGATCAACTATGTTGAGTACTCTACTATCGAGAGTATCTCACAGAAGGATATGAGTATAAGTACCTCTCTAATCTGAGGTCACCACGGTGACTTGTAAGTAACTCAGTATACTTAGATGCCATACTATCTATATTTCTAATCCAATGATGGAAAGTTATTTGGTACAGTCAAGTACTTGTTAAGTCAGTGATGAGTCAAGATGAGATTGACCACTCCAAGGTGTTAGAGAAAATATTCTATTGTATTTCAATTTTGCAAGACCTTGAACATGGCAATCTTTATGAGGAGTCACAGGATTTATTAAGTTGAGACACATCTCGATGCATTATTTAGGAGTTAGCAGTTACTTTGATATCATCCTAAGCATTAGGTCAAGTGATGACCTATCTAGATGTTGGGTACCATTGCCAGATGGTCACATTACTTAGTTCAAAAATTGACTCCTGGGCTACTGGCTTTGTATTTGAACCTATGGGCTCATACATAGAAAGTTTCTGACCGATCATGATGGCTGATCGATGATTAAGAATTGTTCAATGGCAAAATTATAGATATGATTAATAATTAACCCTATACAAATATCATAAATTAATAATTTATTAATTATTATTAATTATAGGATGATTAATTGTAGTTGAATTACTAATTAGCTCATTAGTGTAGGTCAATTCAAATTGAATTTGGTTTAATTGAGTTTCACCTGATTAGATTATTAGATGGCCTAATCGCCGAGGGATTCCGATCTTGATTTAATTTAAATTTGGACTTGATTAATTTTTGATTAATTAAATTTATTTGAAACCTAATTAGATTAGGTTCAATTTATTTATATTGGCCAAACCAAATTAAATTATGATTAGGTTTAATTTTGACCAAGTCAAATTAAGAAACCAATTCTAGAACTTTCTACACTCTTCCCTACTTTATCTTCCATGCCAATCCTATTTACCGTGAATTTTCTACACCCAAAAAACTATTTTTGTCACCCTCCCCTAGTAGGATTAGGATTAGGATTAGTTAGTTCAAATTTGGTTGAATTTTAAATTTAAAAATAAACATAGTGTTTGAATGAGAATCAAACTTATATGCTTGGACTAGTCTAACTTTAACTCCCCTAATCCTTATCCATTACTCCACACTAATTTTTTTGAAAATCCCTAGGATTGTGTGACAATAAGGATGCTCAACTATCATGTAAAATCATTTAAAAGAGGTCCATGAGTTCTTGTTGGGCATGAGAAATTTATTTTGGGTGCTAGGATTAAAGGGAGAGAGAAAAATAAAAAAAAAAAAAAAGGGCTTATTGAATTTTGTTTTCTTCCTCCTTGATCTAGACTTCTTTATCCTCTTCTTGATTTTCTTGGAAGGCTCAAGAAAGTCTAAGAAATAAGTTATTTTTAGCCATCCAATAGCCTTCAGAGAGATCTGGTAGTCTCGAAGGTTGATCATGTCGGGACTTTGTGTAGATGATTCATAGAGGCCATACATCTTATGCAGCTGCAAAGTGATGTGGAGAGCCCTTACTATGTACCATAAATAGTACCAATCATCGATCCACAATCAGGTATGAAATTGAATTTCATATTATTTATAAATTAGATATATAGCATGCGTCGGCTAGATCGATACATATCGATTTTATTTTCTATACTGCATATCATATTACAATCTTGATTAGAATTTATTAAAATTATTTTAAATATATATTTTATATTTAAAATAATTTTAAAATAGATTACTTCTATTATAAATTATAAAAAAATCATGCATGAAATATAAGATAATTTCCAACAACATATTTAGTAATTTTTAAATATGATCCAAGCTTTTGATTCGGTCAAGCCCCTTTTATGTGTGACCCCTCAAGTTTTATTATGTCTAATAAAAAACATACTATGATCTCTATCATGATATTATCGAAACTCTTTTGAAGGACTGGAATAATTCTAGATCAACATTAACAAGAATCATTGATCCAAAAATGATCCAAGTGAGTTCCCATAATCGACCAATGAAACCTAGAAGTATGTAGTAGCAATCCAATAGAAAAAAAAATGAACCTCTAGGTATAGTTACTATATGATCAAGTTTTTCTATCAAGAATGCTGACAAGTGCAAGTCATGGAATCTCATCAAATTCAAAGCATCCATCATATACTAGACTCAATCAGCTCTAGTCTAATCATGACACACATGAAAACTCTTTCCACTATCATGCTACCATGGTTACAAATTTAAGGACTTAGCCTTTTAAGTTGCATAAGGCTACTCCTCAACTACTAAGACTAATAGATCCTTTATATGTATACTTTCAACTCCCACAATGAATCTACTACAATCAACATACATCATAAGGTTCCATATAACTAGGGACCATATTTTTTTACTTGTCAAACTATAGCAACCCCACTATGAGTGGCCGAAGCATTGCAAGTCAAGAAATTACTTATATAAGTACAATATCGAGAAGTTACTAATGAGTAAGTAAATATCCATGTAACTTGTCATACTTGGTTATGCTCAATATCGTTATTCTCTAATAACCACTTACACTCTCACTCCAGTGTCCCTATACTATAGACTCGAGATCTATTTACCCAAAAGAGAAGTAATCCATGCACCGATCTTGATGGATATATTACCATCTCCACGATGATCCAATGATTGAAAGTATTTAGAAGTTACCCTATAATATATCAATTTTTCGACTCTTGAGAATATGTGTCATTGTCCATTAACTCCTAGGATGATACATGGATACAATATATATGAATTAAAATAGTCCAATTAAGAATATTAAATACAAAATCATGTCCTAAAATAAAAATATGTGTCTACTAGATTGGCTTCTAAGGTACATATCTAACTTCTCCTTTTGGGAGCCATTGGTTACTTCTTCACACCGAAGAGTCTAGGACTAGGTGATTTAGGATGGGTATCAAGGTTTGGATATAACAAGAGGTGAAGATAGGAAAGATTTTAAAAAGGCAAGAAAAGCTAGGACAAATGATTTTAAGGTGGCGTGGACAATAAAGTGTATATTTTGATAAATAAGGTGGAAGAGATGAGTACTTTATGTGAGTAGAGAGTTGGAGATGGTTAATTTCATATCAATTTCTAGCGAAGGGAGGAAGAGTCCTTGCTCGGATAAAGAAGATGAAGAAGCCATCTATGCAACCAAGAAGGGATGATGGGAGTTTGGGGGGGGGGGTTTGAATGGTCTTGTATTTAAAGCTAAAGCAAACTAGCAGGGGGTTCAGCATGAATTTGTGTGCCATCCCATTACCATTTTGAACCTAGAAATGTTTAGGAAGTGAAAAAAAAATAGCACGTCAAGACTCATTTGCCAACCCCTAATGACCAAAATTGAATAAAATAATAAAAAAGGTGTTTATGTGTTTTTAAATGAATTTTTGAGTTAAGAGTTGATGGGATTGAGTCCAAAAGAGGATAAGTTTCAATTAAAAAGGCTTGGAATAAAATAATTTGTGGTTAGGATTTGAATTTAATTTGGGGCATCAAGCTTACCTAATTTTCTTCTAATTTTTCTTATGAAATTGGTTAAATAGAATGGAACATATGAGTTTTGAAGTCAATAAAGTCTTACAAATGGTGGATTTGGGATTAACGTATCGTGTATACAATTAAATAGACTAATTATATAGTTAAATAAACTGAGTATATAATTAAATTAATAATGTATATAATTAAATAGATATTGTACACAGTTAAATAGATAATGTATACAGTTAAATAGACTACATACATAGATAGATACTATATATAATTAAATAAATATTATTCATAGTTAAACATATTATATATATAGTTAAATAAATACTATATACAGTTAAATAAACTATGTACATAGTTAAATAGATACTATACACAGTAAATAGACTGAGTATGCAATTAAACAGACTATGTACATAGTTAAATAGACTGTATATATAGTTAAATAAACTGAGTACACAGTTAAATTCACACTATATATAGTTAAATAAACTATATATATAGTTAAATAGACTGAGTACATAGTTAATTCATACTGTATAAAGTTAAATAGATATTGTACATAATTAAATAGATACTGTACATAGTTAAATAGATATTGTATATAATTAAATAAACTATGCACATAGTTAAATCAATAATATATACAATTAAATAGACCATGTGCATAGTTAAATAAATTGAATACATAATTAAATTCATACTATATATAGTTAAATAGATACTATACATAGTTAAATAAATATTGTACATAATTAAATAGTCCCGCTCCCGAATCAACATTGCTTCCATTGCCATGGGTGAAGTTGCCAAATACAAGAATAACTCTTCACCCAGGTTTAGCTTACCTAATATGGTCACAGAACTAAGGTAGCTTTTAAGGTCCTCGAATGCTCTCTAGCATCCCTTCGTCCACTAGAAGTTCTTTAGTTGCTTCAGCGTTTAGAAGAAGAGAAGACATCACTTGACCTGTCTTAAAAAACAAATTGGTTCAAGACAATGATCCTTTCGATGAGATGTTGGACATTCTTGATCGACCTTGGGGGCCCATCTCTTAAACAACTTGATTTTTTTCAAGTTGGCCTCTATCCCCTGGTTGGAGACTATAAGGCCGAGAAACTTTTTAAAGACCATCTTGAAAGTATACTTGGTTGGATTTATTTTCATCTGGTACTTTTATAAAGTAGCGAAAGCCTCTTAGAGGTCATCGATGGGGATCCCGGTAACTTTACATTTGACAAGCATATCATCCACATACACCTTCATATTTTGACCGATCTAGTCTTTGAATATTTTGTTTATAAGGCATTGATAAGTTGCACCTATATTTTTTAAGCCAAATGGCATGATCTTGTAATAAAAAAGACCTTGATCAGTTATAAAAGTAATTTTTTTCATCTTTAAGATTTGATTATAGCCAAAAAAAAGTATCCATGAAGCTAAGAAGATCATGGCTCAATGTAGCATCCACCATCTAATAAATCCTCGACAATGATAGCTATTCTTTGGACAAGCCCTATTCAAGTTGATGAAGTCGATACAAATATGCTATTTTCTATTTGCCTTCTTCATCATGATCATATTAGACATCCATTCTTAATAAGTGGCTTCTCTGATGAATCCCATGTCGAGCAATTTGTCTACCTCCTTGGTTATCACCTTCTACCACTCGAGTGTAAAGCTTCACTTCTTTTACTTGAAAGGCCGATACTTTGGATCAATATTCAATCAGTGCACCATCATCGATGGGTTGATGTCGAGTAAGTTCACTGGTGTCCAAGTGAAGACATCGGTATTTTCTTGTAGAAATGAGATTAATTGATCGTTAATTACATGATCGAAGTTAGACCCTATCTAGACTATGTGCTCTAGGTTCCCATCCACTAAGGGTATAGAGATCAGGTCCTCGACTGGCTCTCCTCGCTGTTTGTCATGGGTGTATAAACCTTGACTGGGTAGGCATCAGCAATTATAGTTCCTTGGAGCACAACATGATAATAGTGGCATGCTAAGGCCCGATCTCCATAGACCTCTCCGATCCCATGAGCTATTGGGAACTTCATCTTCGTGTAGTATGTTGACACAACTGCTCAAAAAGCATTCAAGCGTGATCATCCGAGAGTAGCATTATAGGCCAAAGATGCTTGAATGATGAGGATGTTAACCTAGGCTATGGATTGGTGAGGATAATGTCTCATCCTTCTTGGTAAGGTGACAACTCCCTCCACCTAGATGGCATCTCCAGCAAAGCCGACTAGTGGGGAGTTTACTTTTTCTAGTCGATCGATGGATATCCCCAATTTGACAAAAGCATCATAATACAAAACATCAACTAAGCTTCTATTATCTACAAGGATACGATGTTCATTATAGTGTTTAGAATTTAAAGTTACAATTACCACATCATTTTGCAGAAACTAGACTCTTGATCATCTTCTTCAGTAAAAATTATGAGTTCTCCAACCTGCCTCTTGGCCGCTCTTTCTTTTCCATTGTAGTCTTTGCTATGGCACCCCCTAATGATGGTGTTCACTATTCTTGATGGAAGTGGGTTGCCTTTATCTTAAGGCTTGACCCGTGGTGGTTGTTCATCTGGTCGAGGTGATCTTAGGCGGTTCTTCTGCTCTCTTCGGTGTCAAATGAACTGATCAAGATGACCATGCCTGATAAGCTCCTCAATCTTGTCTCAAAGCTGAAAACACTCGTTAGTATCATGGCCATAGTCATGGTGGTATAGGCAAGTTTTTTTTTCAATTTCTCTAAGCTGGTGGACACCATAGCTTCCTAGCCTCTGGGAGTTGCCCTCTGATCTCCATTGGCATATGCATCCTTGGCACATTCAATAGAATGTGGGTATTGAACTTTCTTGGTGGTGATGCCTGATGATCTCCTTCATGAGGACTCCTAGATCAGTGGTTCCAAAGGATTCCATTTTTTTACTATCGAGGTAGGGATCGGGAGCGCTACCAATTTTTTTCTGCCCATCTCGAGAAGTGTTTTTGATCGATTTGTAATTTTCCACCACACCCTATTAAGGAAGTGGTAGGAGCTTCTTCTTGCATGAAGGAATCCTCCGTTCATGCATATTTTTTTGCCCAAGCTAGCATATTAGCAAAATTCTGGGGATAGATCTTGATTAGTAACTTCTTTTGGTCATTCTTTTATAATCCACTCATCAAAGTGGACATGGCGACTGACTGGTCTAAGTCACAGACCTCCAGGGTGGCCATATAGAAATGGCTAACAAAGGCTTGGATCGACTGCCCTTCTTTTTATTTAAGGGTATAGAGGTAGTCCGATCACTTTTGCTATCACCGGCTATTGACAAGATGGTTAGCGAATGACTAGCTTAGCAACTTAAAAGAATGTATGGATCTTAGCTTCAAGCATGAATACTAGTATCGAGTCGCTCCCTTCAGAGTGGATGGGAAGGTTCGGCGAGGATGGCATCATAGGTGCCATCGAGGATCATCATTGCCATGAAGCTTTCCAGGTGATCAATTGGATTAGTTGTCCCACTATAGCTTTCTAACAAAGAGACTAAGTGTTATGGAAGCAAAACCTACATTATTTTGGTATCAAAAGGTTAGTCATAATTAAACCCATCATGCAGTGTTGAGGAGAGATTATGGATTACCTCAATCCATTAGTCCAGCTCTTTAAGCTTCTGCTCGACTTCAGGGTCCCGATGGTAGGTTCCTCTGATTATTGAGGGGATCGTTGTCCTTGAGTCGAGTCATGTCTCAAGCGGGGGCTCTAAGATTGTTGCCTCCTTGGTTCTAGGCTTCTAGGGCAACGATGGTAGACAAGCCTCCTTTTTGGATCCCTAGGAGGGACTTGCAACTGCTCCGGCAATGGTGGGACCATTTGAGCACCGGGTAGGAGTGCAGTATTATAGGAGGCAATGTGGGAGCTGGCTACACCGTAGGTTGAGAGGTCATGAGTGGAACCACTGTAGGAGGCTACACTATAGGGATATATGCAAGGGTGGCTTGAATAATCTAAATGGTAGCTACTAAGTTCTAGACCTGCAAAAAGAGTAAGTTGAACTGCTCCACACTAACCATCGCCATCTGTAGAGATGGAGAGGCCTCAGCTAGTACTAGCAAGGGCTGGTTATTAGCTTCGCTCTCACTAGCTAGGAAGCGGTAGTGTTAGTACGATGAGATGAAACCTTCTTGGGTGGCATTGTCAATCTACCTTTAAATTACTCTCCTCAAAGTTATATTAGGCCCTTCCTCTATTCTGTGGGTACCAAAATCTATCAAGCACTGGAGATGCTGGAGCTGGTAGAGTAGGGATACCTTCGGGAGGTTAAACTTGCAAAAAGGTCCTAGCTAGAAGGTGTTCCGACATAGGCCCTCTGATGCTTAAGTCATTTTCTAGATACAACAATAGTGTGAGGAGTGCAAGGTCGAGTTTTTTTTTTGCATATCTTAGAAGCTTCCAGGGGTCCCTCTTTATAGCTAGAAGATAAGGGCATTTTTGGAATGGTGAAAGATTTCAATAAATTTAGTGAGAAGTGACAAACTTATCACACAGCCTATTAAAAGATTTTCATTTGCAGGGAATGCCAATTTTATTTTAATTAAAATCTAGTCCTTTTATAGAATCAGCCATGTTTTTTAGTGGTGATACTAACCATTGCATGGGTCTGTGCATGCCTCTCTTAATTGTAAAGATATGGTAATGATTAGTGATCATGAAACATGATGTGACTTTTTGACCATATAATAATCGAGGGTGCAGAAATGAGCATTGGTTACATTGGCCTCCAGAGGGTCTGAGCTAGAATATCGCCTAAGGACCTGCTCACCATCAGACTTATGGACCAGGGATCAATCCAAGCACTCCTTATTAAATCTGAGGCATGGTTAGCTAGAAGACTCTTGATTGAGTAGCCCTAGTTGAAGGTAAGATGCTCCGATTGCCTTTGGATCATATGAATAATGAGAGGCTAGTCATTGCTGAGGCTGAATCGAATAAAAGTGGTCAGGAAGCACCACTTGGTCCGATTTGACCAATCGGAATATCATTTTTTTTAGTGATATGATGAGTAGATAGATAGAGAACCACTACGCACTGAGCACATGATTGAGCCATGTCTAAGTATATTTAAGCAAAATTGCCAAATAACTAGGGGTTGGATTTGATGTGCGATTGTCGAGTGCATGTTGATAACTTTCAGGGGCTAGTTGATAAGAGTGCCAATTACTACCGAGGCTTGCTCGAATAAGGATGTTTGATAGTTTGGATGAATAAGGGGGCTGCCCATGCACCAATTATGTGGTCAAGCCATGCTTGGAAGCACATTCGATATCGAAGCTTGCCTGTGCGAGGGGTACTTAGCAGTCTCGCACTTAACTAGACTTGGTAAGTAGGAAAGACACCAACTTCTCCAAGGAGGGGTTGGTAGAGTGGTGGGACCAACCATGTGCTGATCATATTGTCTTGTCCGATAACATTGGGGCTAAAGGAAGTCCTCTTTCGATCAAGATCTCTATTCAATGAATGGTCGATGACACATACGAAGGCCATCTGGCCAGCATGTTGATTTATCCGATAATATTGGAACCAAAAGGAAGTTTCCTGCCAATCAAGGTCCCAATCCGATGAATGGTCGGAAGGTACACTGTGGGGCTGGCTCACCAAGCTTATCATCTTTGGCTTCATATCCTTGGTAACAAGTGGTCGATGAACATACAGGTGGGCTAACCGACTAGGCTCGTTAACTTAAGCTTCATATTCCTGGGCCCAAGTGAGATTTCTCCCAACAAAATTAGACTCTTTATTCTATTTTAGTTCAGAACTAGAATTTCTCCTTTCACCCTAAAAATTATTATGCATAATTGTAATACCCAAATCCAAAGGGACTAGGCATGGTCACTTGAGCAGCTTGGAATTTGGGTTTGCTTTGGGCTGGTCCAAATCGACCTCTTGGGCCATCTGCATATATGGCACGTGATGAGGGAGAAAGACATTTCTTCATCGATTTTAATGAATAGGAATTCCAAGGCTCACTAAACTTTGATGAAAGCTCTAGAACTTGATCTATAAATTTCCCTCCCCTCTTCCCTCTAAGCATCATGCACAAACCCCCAATCAATTATGGGTGGCTAGCATTGAGTTCTTTGGATCTTTATTGAGAGTTCTTAGCAAATCACTGACAATCAGCAAGGTAACGGTCTCTAACCTTTCTTCTCCTCCCTTCTCCTATCCTAAGGCTATGGTTTTTAGTAGGATTAGCATCAGATAATAGTTGGAATCCATGGAAATCGAATTTGCCTATTTTCTTCCTTTCTTTTTTTTTCTCCCACACCATCAGCTACTACTGACTATGGCTTAGGTTTTCGAGGGCCATTGCCAGTGCCGTAGCCACTGCCTACCATGGGTGTGGCCAACCTAGAGCTCTCCCCCTTCCCCTACTTTTTCCATGAACAAGAAGAAGAAAACAAGAAAGAGAGGAGAAAAGAAAATTATTGAATATTCTTTATCGGCTCAAACATTAATTCCTTCAATAGCTCGTACTCATGATGCATCTATAGATGACAATAATGCTTTGCAACACTTTCTATTGCAATTGCTCTATGGTCATGATGCCGATATTCCTTTGAGTATCTAGCTTATATCCTAATGAACATCAAGTTATTGATTGCAATAACTTTGAGCATCAACCATACTTACAAATTAGTAAAGTCAAAAATAAGAATTTAGTCATATCTACATACCCCGACTTGTGTTACTCCATATATCTATATATAATTCTTTTCCTTTGAATATGAAATCAAATCATCTTGCATTGAGTCTTCAAACAACTTGAATTTTGAAGTAGCTTCAAAATTAATTGATATACTAGGAATTTTGTTGACTACCAAACCATAACAAAAGTCATCTCTATGAAATATATTTTCTTCCTACTTAATGTCTAAAACTACTTCAAAATTAGTCAACTCCTCATGCTCATAGTTGACTAAATCTCCACATGAAATATCCAAATCTTACATAGCTTCAACACGGGACTCTTCCAAATTGCTTGACTCCTTAATATGGATCTCCATAAGCAGATCAATTGTAGCATCATTTGACTCTTTCTAAGCAATTCTAGAAGCAACTAGTCCTTCAAACATGATCTCTTATGAACTTGATATAATATCTATATGATCAAGCTTTTCTTACTCCAGTTTTTTTTCCAAACTTAATTGATCCACAAACTAATCAATCTTACTATGCTTTGAGTTCTTAGAAGTTGATCTAACATCAAATTAATCAAGTTCCCTCAACATCAGAGATAAAGGTGTTTTCATTGGTGAGGCATGAGGGAGCTTGCCTAAATAACTTGATTTTTTAATTATTTTTTCTCTTCTAATTTTTTTTGATGTCTCTTTCATGTTTTTTTTAGGTTTATTTTAGATCTTGGACTTGCACGATCAATCTACTCCAAGTAGCATGTGGTTCTACATGATAATAGAGTATGGCCAAGATTAATCAACTTGAAAATCAATCAAGTCTAAAAAACTCTAGAACAGAAAGAGTTGGATCAAGTAGATATTATATCAAGTTCAGAAAATATCATGATTGAAAGATCAATTGATTCTAAAATTGCTCAGAAAAAGTCATAGAATGCTACAATTGATCCAATTATAAAGATCCATAGTAAGGAATCAAATCATGCAAAAGAGTCCTATATTGAAGCTATCCTAGATCTAGATATTTCATATGGAATGTTAGTCAGCAATGAGGATGAAAAATTGATTAATTTTGTAGTTTTAGAGAATTAACAAGAGAGAATATATACTTGGTAGAGATGATTCTTGTTATGCCTTAATCAACAAGACTTTTGGTACACAATTAATTTTGAAATTACTTTAAAGTTTGAGCGGTTAGAAGGCTCAATGCATAAGGAATTGATACCATATTCAAAGGAAAATAATTATATACATATATATTGAGCAACTCAAGTTAAGGTATGTAAATACAATCAAAGATTTGTTGTTAATTTTACTTATATACAGGTAATGGCCAATATTCATAATTATTATAACCGGCGGCTTAATGTTCATTGGAACAAGTTGGATACTTGAAGGAATCTCAGCATCAAGATCGAGGAGTCGATGCTGAGAGAAAGTATTGCAAGGCATCATTATCTTCAATATATGCATCAAAGAATATGAGCCGATGAAAGAATTATTGTTTAAGCCAATGAAAGAATTCCACTATTCATTTATTAGTTCAACAAGTTGTTATATATTGCTGTTAATAAGGAAATGATCACAATGGCTACTATAGCATTTCATAATGTTGATAAATTCAGCATTGTTGGCATGGACTCTACAATAAGAGGGAGTAGTGAGATTCATTGTCAAGTCCCAATCTAATAAAGATTCTATTTTTAATTGGTCATTAGTTTTAATAATTTTAGAGTTTTATTTCTAATATTACTCTATTTAATTATTTTGTTCTAAAGGTTATTAGAGTTTGTATCCTAGTACTTTATTTTATTTTTGAATTAAGGTAGGAGTCAAACTCTTATCTATATTATGCTATATTTAATGGGTCCGTTGGTATCTCCTTGTATCATAGAAGAGTATAGAAGATATGTGGGAAGAGAGAGAGAGAGAGAGAGTTAGTGTCGTTCTCTTTGACGAGACATGAGGGACTTTTCTTATGTAGCTTGATTTTTTAATGAAGTCTTTTTTTCTCCTAATTTCTTTCTTCTAATATCTCTTTCCTATTATTTAATTTGATGTTTGTTTTAGACCTTAAGCCAACACAATCGATCTACTCCGAATAGCATCACATTTTACATAGCATAAGATGAGCCATCAAAGCATGTAGAGCTAGGATGCATCAGCATACATTCTTCCATGAGGTATTAAAAGCATAACTGGAGGAATTATATGATTCATTGACTTCAGACAAGAAAATAATGGAAATAACATGACAATCAGCATTGATGTCGCTGGAGGCTGACAAGGCAGCTGCATCTGACATGGATGGTTGCCGATGTGGCATACATGTCTAACATGGCATCCCGCGTCTGACGTGGCTGACCACTGACGTGGCACACACTATCCACACCTTAGTCTAATAGAGCTCCTGGTAGAGCAAAGCTTCCTGGCCGAGTAGAGCTCCTGGTCAAGTAGATCTCCCTGGCCGAGTAAAGATCCTAGCCAAGTAGAGCTCCTAGTCGAGTAGAGCTCCCTGGCCGAGCAGAGCTCCCTAGCTGAGTAGAGCTCCTGGTCGAGTAGAGCTCCTAGGCGAGTAGAGATCCTAGTCGAGTAGAGCTCTTGGCTGAGTAGAGCTCCTAATCGAGCAGGGCTCTCAATCGGCCTGAACCCTGGTTGTGGGAGGAGTTGGCCTCTATGGGCTAGGGGAGGAAAAGGGGATCGAAGGATGCACCAACCCCAGACAAGTGTGTGCAACTTGCTTGGTCCCAACGATGCCAGATGGTAATTGAGGAGAGCGAGGTCACTATCTCCACCAAACTTGTCGCGACATACCACGAGGGAGGAGTGGTGCACTGCTAGTCCTTTGCCCCATATAGAGCCATGCTCTGCGGGGATAGTGAGCCATGCGGCACACCGTCTACCATCAATACAGGAGGTCTTGCAGGGACTCTAGTCATTGCAGGATCTACACCCTTCTCAGGAGGACAAGCCTTGCAGCACGTTGCTTGCATCCAGTGCCCGGGACCCTGCTGGGACTCTAATTTCTATCCCATAGGATCCTACTAAGCTTGCACCCTCCCCTAAGAGGGTGTGCCATAGCATTCCATCTACATCCAATACTGAGGGCCCTATTAGGACTCTATCTCTATCCCACGGGATCCTGCAAAGCCTGTAACTCTCTCAGGGGGGTGCGCTGCCAGGACACCCTATTCTGTCTACCAACATTAACTTCCATATATATCAGTAAGAGGGATCTCTGACAAGGGTAAGAAAGAAGAAGCGGCAAGTAATTCTCACTACTTACAAAGAAACCCATTCTTTCAAAAAAGCCTCTTCAAGGTAGTCATCTAGGCCTCCGTGACTGAGGATTTGTTAACCTTGATTGCCAAACTAACTTGACCATCAGAGTGTCCCTGCCGGGATCCCAAGCCCAGGTTCTCACTTTTGCATGTCTACCCGGTAGTTAGGAACATTCCGCGATGAGGCATCAGATGATGCTCGGAGTGATTGACATGGCCCCGGGACCTACCGAGCCTACAGGCTGGAAGTGATCTTGGTGACAACAGATTAGCATGCCAGGTAGGGAACTGAAAGTGCAAGACAGTAAAGGATGACATCACTAATCACCTAGCCAAGAGACCACCACCTTGTTACAATGATCCATTGGTTGTAATGCACGTGCGGGAAGCTTCTACTAGCCATGTTGGGAACCCATCCCGCCATGGAGACCGACATAGTTAGGAGATGGAGCTTCCAACTCCACTACCTCCACCACCAGTAGACCAGCATATGCAAATCACTACACTTGCATAGCAGGTCCAATCCCTGACAATGGTGGTGCATTGTCTACAACACCATCATTGATCAATGGCAACACAGTAGCAGCCAGGGACCCCCGTGGCCCCCATAAGTCTCCGGTCCTTCTGAAAGGGACCATCTCAAGCATGGGCAGTATCGTACCCACGCTCCCTCATCATCCACAGAAAAGCCAACATGCTCTGGGCGATGGGCATTGGGACAGTTTGGCCATCTGGGAGAACCACTCCCTAGACTCGAATTACGATCGCCCCTACAACCAATGATGGAGGCACGGTAGGATGCTGAAGCATGAGCTCCCCCGATCTCCACCTTCTTCCCCATCGATAGCTTGGTCAAGGGATCGATCGATGAGGCCATCCGACGGTAGGCCAAGGAGCGTCTGGGGAACACGAGCACGGATTAGCTGATCTTACCCGCCAGTTTGCTGACCTCCAAGGCACTTTTGGTGAGCCGACGGTTTACAACACCTGCCCTCTTCTCTTCCATTGGATTCAAGAGAAACTGATTCCCAGCGGATTCCACATGCCCTAGCTGGATCCCTACAATGGGACCATGGACCTATTGGATCACCTTGAGAGCTACAAAGCCCTCATGCATGTCCAAGGGGCAATTGATGCCCTCCTCTGCATTGTCTTCCCAACTATTCTCCACAAGGTGGCTTGAGTCTGGTACTCCTACCTCGAGCTAGGGAGCATTGACTCCTTCAAGCAATTGGAAAGAAAGTTTATGGCACACTTCAATACTTGCTGCATGGTACTGCGAGAAGCTGACAGTCTTTTCTCGATATACTAGTAGAATCACAAGTCTCTCAGGGACTATGTGACCCACTTCAAGGTGGCCACCTTAGAGATCTACAACTTGGAAGGGCCCGTTGCCATGCTGGCCCTGAAGAGAGGGCTTAGGACCTCTTATTTTACTTACTCCTTTAACAAAAAACCTCCCAAGTCTTACTCAGAGCTCCTACTTTATGCCCAGAAGTACATTCACGTGGAAGAAGCTGACCATGCTTGGAGAGAGTTTGATGGGAGGCCTCTAAAGAGGCAAGCCCGTGAGGAGTTGAACGAGCCATGGGGGCAAAAGGTTAGTCCAACCTCCCAGATAGGCCCCAAGCCAAAGGATACCTCTAACAAGGATAGGAGATTACTCTTCTCCTCACCCTGAGAGCCAAGATCCTAATGAAGTTCGAGGTTGAATGCTTCCTATGTCGCCCTCCCTTGCTAAAGCCGTCCGGTGGCTGTGACAAGTCCAAGTACTACCAATTCCATGGAGACCATGGCCATGACATCAAGAAGTGCCACCACTTGAAGAAAGAGATCGAGAAACTGATCTAGTGAGGCTATCTTGAAAAATATGTTGATAGAAGGACCCCATCTGGGATTCAAGGTAGCGAGGCCCACCATGCCGCCATCAACAACCAGCCCACGGAGAAGCTAGTGGGGATGATCACCTAGGGGGTAGGGCAAGGGCTGAAATGAACCAAAGGCGAGGAGAGGTCTACTGATGTAATCCCTTTAACGAGGAGAGATCTTGGAATAAAAGAGAACCCGAATAATGAAGCTATTATTGTAGATATAATAATAGCAAAGCATCCTATAAAAAGGATTATGGTTCATAGTAGAAGCTCCTTAGATATCCTTTTTTATGATACTTTTGTAAGGATGAATCTGTCTCCAAACTTGCTAAAGTTGGTATTCACACCTTTAGTTGGCTTCAGCAGGGACTCTATTGGTGTCGAAGGAGAAATCACGCTCCTAGTCACGGTCGGATCACCACCCCGACAAAGCACGATCATGATGACTGTCACTATTGTCAAGCTCTTTTAGGCTTATAATGTAATCCTGGGATGGTCCGGATTGAACCTACTTGATGCAGTCATCTCGACCAAGTAGCTCCTTGTCCAATTCTTGATCCTGTACGGGATCAAAAAAATGAGGGGAGACCGATAAATGGCCCCATACTACTTACAGACCATCCCCGAAGTCCAAAAAGCTAAGGAGAGCCCTGCCGTGGACCACTTGGACTAGAGGGAGAAAGAGGCGAGAGAGGGGCCCATTAAGTGCCTACTATCGTTCCCCCTCAATAAAGACCCCTTGAAGATGGTGCAAGTGAGAGCCCTCCTGGTCGAGGAGGAAAGAGCCTGGCTGCTAAGCTTCCTACGAGTGAATGCTGATATTTTTGCCTGGTACACATTGGGCATGCCAGGGATTCCTCCTCACATAGTCACCCACAGACTAAATATCAATCCCTAATGTTGACCGATCTGGCAAAATAAGAAAAGTTTTACACTAGAACGGCAGCAGGTGATAGACGAGGAGGTCGAGAAGCTGTTTGCTATGGATTTCATCTAAGAGGTACATTATCCTTTGTGGCTTACAAATATGGTCATAGTCAAGAAGGCCAATAGGAAATGAAGAATTTATATGGACTACATCGACCTCAATCGAGCATATCTAAAGGACAGCTTTCCGCTATCCAAAATCAACTAGCTCATGGATGCAACATCTAGATACAGGCTACTCAACTTTATGGATGCATTCTCGGGGAACAACTAGATTCGCATGGACCCAGAGGATGAGGAGCACACCATGTTCATGATGAACAAGGAAACATTCTACTACAAGGTGATGCCATTCGGCCTAAAGAATGCGAGAGCAACTTACCAGTATCTGGTCAGCAATGTCTTTAAGGACAGATAAGCCTCACCATATAAGTCTAGGTGGACGACATGCTCATCATGAGCAGCCAAGAGTTAGACCACTTTGCCAACTTGATGGAGGCTTTCAATAACTTGCACCTTCACTAGATGAAGTTGAACTTGATGAAATGCGTATTTGGTGTCACAGCTAGGAAGTTCCTAGGTTTCATGGTCATCTAGCACGGGATCAAGGTGAATCTTGAGAAGATATAGGCCATTACGGACATGAAGCATCCGACTTTGAGGAAGGAGGTCCAGCACTTGATCGGCCATGTCACTGCTCTCAGCTAGTTTATTTTACATTTGGCTAAGTACTACCTACCATTCTTCAAGGTGTTGTGCAACATGCACAACTTCACCTGGTTGGAGGAGTGTAGAGAGGCTTTCAAGGGGCTAAAGGAATTCCTTGCCTCGCCTCCCTTACTTTCCAGGCTAGAGGCTAGAGAGGAGCTCCTCCTCTACCTAGCTATATCCCCAGGTGTAATCAGCTCGGTGCTAGTTACACTGATAAGGATAGTACCTAGAAGCTGGTCTACTATACCAGTAAGGTGCTGTGCATGCGGAAATCAGGTACACCCAATCTGAAAAAGTTATTTTTATGCTAATCATGTATACTCAATATCTTGAGCCTTATTTTCAAGCTCATCCAATTATGGTCCTTACTGACCAACCTTTGAGGGCCATCTTGAGCTAACCAGATACCTCGGGATGCCTGGCCAAATGGATAATAAAGCTTAGTGAGTTTGACATCTCATATCACCCAAGACCATCCCAGAAGGCCCAGGTCCTAGCCGACTTCCTAGTAAAGTGCACATGGGTGGACGATGACTCAGAGTAGGTGCCATCCAAGCCAGTGCAATGCCTGTCCGATGAAGGGATGACATAGATCCTCCATGTCGATAGTGCATCGAACTCAGGATGGAGTGGAGCTGGCCTCATCCTCTCCAACTCAGAAAGAGTGGTGGCTGAATACACTCTACGCTTCATCTTTAAAGTAATGAATAACCAAGCTGAGTATAAGGCCCTCCTAGCGGGGTTGAGGGTATCTCGCAAGCTGGGAATCATGAGCCTAAGGGTCTTCACTGACTTGCAACTCATGGTCGAATAAGTAACAGGCGAGTTTGAGACTCGGGATCCCCTCATGGTGAAATATCTAAACAAAGTGCACTCTCACACGGCGAACCTTTGGTATTTCAACATCTTCCACATTCCTCGAGGGGAGAATGCCCATGTCAATGCTCTCTCTAGGCTTGCAACCCCACCCATTTCCTCACTAGGATGGACCTTTATTGAGTACTTGGAGATCCCTAGCCTTGGAACGATCGGCAAGGTCCAGCAAGTCACTCACGAGCCAAGCTGGATGGACCCCTACATCAGGTATATAGCAAAGGTATTTTGCCCAAAGATTGCATGAAAGCCAGCCTCCTAAAGCAAAAGGTTGCCTGGTTTGTACTGATGGATGGGCAACTTTACCAGAGGTCCTACTCCTATCCCTTGCTAAAATGCCTAAGACCTTCCGAGGCCGTCTATGTCCACCAGGAAATCCACGAAGGCATCTATAGAAATCATGTGGGGGACATAATGCTGGCTTATAAAGCTTTAAGGCAAGGTTATTATTAGGATACCATAAGAGAAGATGCAGCCCAGTTCACGCAGAGATGTGATCCTGCCAAGGGCACACCCATATCCAATAGTAGTCGGCTTCTCTGTTGACCCAACTCTCCTCTCCCTGTCATTCACCTAATGGGGGATGGACAATCTAGGGCCATTCCTGCCGGCGTCCGGCCAGTGGAAATACTTGATCATCACTATCAACTACTTCACCAAGTGGGTGAAAGCAGAACCATTAGCACGGATCACTGAGAGCATGGAGGGGCTTTCCTCTAGAAGTCAGTCATCTATCGCTTTGGACTCTCCCACACTATCATCACTGATAATGGGTGGCAGTTCAACAATTAAGTGTTCAAGGAGTTTTGTGCTAACTTGGGCATCCAACACCAATTCACATCGGTAGGCCACCCGTAGGCTAATGGGGAGGTCAAGGTGGCTAACCGCACCATCCTCCAAGGACTTCATACCAGGCTAGATGAGGCAAAAGGCCGGTGGGCAAAAGAGCTTCCCAGTGTGCTATGGGCCTATCACACCATGCCTCGAACTATGAGAGACCAGACACCATTCAATCTGGTCTTCGGTATTGAGGTGATGATACCGATGGAGATCGGCCTGCCGATATTGAGGGTGGAGCAGTTTGATGAGTCAAACAACCCAGCACGTCTCCTCCTCAACCTTGACCTTTTGGATGAATCAAGAGATAAAGCCTGACTCTGCATGGCCACATATCACCAACAAGTGGCTCACCACTACAATTCCAGAGTGAAGTTGAAAGCCTTTCACCCAGGAGACCTCATCTTGAGGCAAGCGGAAGTTTCGCAACTTGGCGAGTATGGAAAGCTATCACCTAATTGGGAAGGCCCCTATAGGGTAGTCCAAGCGCTACACCAAGGAGCCTATCAGATAGCTGAGCTTGATGGTACCCTGATCTTGTGAACGTGAAATGTGAAGAACTTGAGGATGTACTATCAGTAATGTATATCCCTTATTCAAGAATGGAATGAAAAGCTATTTGATGGGATGGCTTGGCTTCACCCTTCTAAAGAACACTCATCTATCAGACCCCAGGTCTGGCAAAAAAAGATGGGATGCTTCACAACACCATCCTCCTGGATGGCCTGCTCTATAGCACCTGTACTATCCATTGAATGTTAGGTCTGGCGAAGAAAGAAGGGATGCCCCACAGCACTATCCTCCCGAATGGCTTGCTCCATAGCACCCACACTCTTCTATTAGACCCCAGGTTCGGCAAAGAAAGATGGGATGCTCCATAGCACCGTCCACTTAGATGGCCTGCTCCATAGCACTCGCACTCATCCGTCAGATTCTAGGTATGGCGAAGAAAGATAGGATGCTTCACAACACTATCCTCCAAAATGGCTTGCTCCATAACACCCATACTTATCCATCAAACCCCAGGTCTGACGAAGAAAGATAGGATGCTCCATAGCATCGTCCTTCCAAATGGCCTGCTTTACAATACCTGCACTTATCTGTTGGACCCCAAGTCCGACAAAGAAAGATGGGACCCTCCATAGCACCATCCTCCTAGATGGCCTACTTCATAGCACCTGCACTCATCCATCGAATCCTAGGTCCGGTGAAGAATGATGGGATGCTCTATAGCACCATCCTCCTGGATGACCTTCTTTATATCACTTACATCTACCTCTCCTATCCCGAGCCAACCCTCATTAAATCAGAAATAGGTAGAGCATGGCAGGGCACCCCTCAGCATTGTCCCTTTGGATGGACTATTCTACTGCCCTGTCACTCGATCGCCGGGCCAAACGACGGGCACCAAAAAAAGAAGAAAAGAGGAAAAACAAAAGAAAAGAGAATTGGATCAACAAAAAGTTTAATTTATTGCTGGAAGAAACTTTACAAGGGGAGAGCCCTTCGATAGGCCAAGCAGCTCATCAAAATATTCTAAGTACAAGAAAAGAAGAGAAAGAAAAATCCTATAACTACTCACGGCCCTGAGTTCAAAGCCAGGGTCCTACTAGACTTGATGGCCTCCATAGTGGTGTCGACCATCGCCCCCATTTTGACCATTACCTGCATGACGGTCTCCCGCACTAATTTTGACTAGGCCGACCTCGTAGCAGCCATGGTTGCCTGTGACTCTTGGAGTGGAGCCAGGTCAGCCTTGGGCTCGATGGCTTCCACTAGATCACCTACGTGGGAGGGTACACCTTGCCTGCAGCATTTCCGGGCTCGTCGACGATGATGTCATGTAGGTTCGGGAGGTTGAATAGCCATGCTATCTTCTTCTTGCATTCTTCAAAACCCTTGAAGAAGGCATTGCAGATGAATTCTCTCACCTTGTCCTCGAACTCTGTTGAGGCCTTGTACTGCATGATTACCTTGGTCGCTTCTTTTTTCGCCGCCTCCATCACAGCCTTAGCAACGATGGCCTTTTCCTCGACCAACGTGGCTCAGTCCTCCACCAGGTCCAGCCACACATGGAGGCCCTACAGCTGCCCCTCCTAGTGGAATGACGTAGTGGTGGACTCGATAAGATGCTCCTCTAGGAGGGTGACTTACTTCGCCCTGTCCAAGAGCTCGGCTTCATGATCCACCACCCGTAGCTCGAGATCAGTGATGGAGTTCTGTGAGCACTCGAGCTTAGCCTCTAGCTCCTTTACATGACCCTCCAAGGCTGGTATCTAGTGGTGGGGACACCTGAGGCACCAGAATAAGATAGAGGCTTTTCAACCCTCTGTAAATTGATCAATAATTTATGAGTCCATCTGTAATAAGGGCTTAGCTCATCTGAGTCCATTTTAGTTGTTATTTGAGTATTTTGAGTTGTTATTTCAGTTCTGTACTAGTCAGCTCATGTTGAGCTAGTTCAGTCCAATGCTAGTCAGCTCATGTTGAGCTAGTTCAGTCCAATGCTAGTCAGCTCATGTTGAGCTAATTTTAATTTTTTTGAGTCCTATCCAAGCATACTGAAGACTCAAGACCACATCATACAAGTAAAGACCAAGTCCAACCAAATTGAAGACATGAAAGTTTAGCCCAAGTCCAACCCAGCTTGAAGATTTGAAGACCCTAGGAGGAAAATCAGAAACCCTAATTCCTTGCAGATGCCCTCCAGATGCCCAGATTTCCTTCCAGATGCCAAAATATATTCATAGACCAAGGCATCCATGATTTTAGAGGTCCATCTGCATCCTAGCCCAAAGAAATCAAGCCCAGGAGCCAAGCCCAAGCCCCTAAGAAGCAAGATACCAGGGAATATTCCTGCTACCTGGCTACCAGGCCACCCCAGCTTCCAAAGGCCCAAACCCATGCACCCGGGCCCCTTTGGGCTGGCCCCTTGCTGCTCTTAGAAGACCAACATGCCCCCCTAGGCGTCCTTGGAGTGTTGGCCAAGTCAAGAGAATTTTTAGGGATTTTTCTACCTAATGTTTCCTTATTTTCTAGCTAGGGTTTGAGAGGGAAAATGATTCTTATGTAAAGACTAATGTACCCTTACTTGGAGCCCAAGGTTAAGGGTCTATTTAAGGGACCCTAGCCTCTTGTATGAAACCTAGTTTTGACATGAATTAAAACCTTGAATTCTTCTATTGAGTTGTGTGATACCCTGCTGTGTGCATAAAGGGGTTTGTGAGAGTTTTTCTTCCCAGTGCTGCAATTATCTTCCTGCTGCCAACAAGCCTCTCAGATCCTGGATGCCCACTCCAAAAGAAGCCTTTCCTTGCTGTTTTCCCTTTGTTTTCTTGTTCCTTTGTGAGTTTTCTAACCCCTGGCAGGTCATTTACAGGTCCCCGAGTTCCTACGAATCCAACGACTCCAGCCAAGCCTCAATCGGATCACCAAGCAGAAAGCCGGGTATCCGCGGGTCTTTGGCTCGGTTTTCCAGGCCGCATCCATCGAGGAACGAGAGACCCCTTTGCTGAGATCTTCACAGACATTGTCAGGTACACCCCCTCTACCTCCAGTAGTTTTATTGTAGGAGAACTTGTCCTAACCGAGGCTTCTCAGCCCCAGCGATCCTTCTTTTCTACTTTTCTAGGTCCTAATCTGCATGCTGATCTTCTAAAATTCATATAAAATTCCCTACAACTTATTTTAATCTGAAATTCGGAAATTAATTACTCAACCCCACATATAAAATATACAAAAAGAATTGCATGCATATTAGTCCCCCATCATCTAGTCTGCTAGGACCCTGGCCTTCACCTCGGTAGCATCAGCCCTATCGTAGGACTCCATGTCTCATTGAAGCAACGCCTGGCATGCGTCCTTGATCAGGAACACATCCTAGATGACCTAAGTAAGGAACCAGGGAGAAATAGTTGGTTAGTCTCTCATCATTTGGATTAGAAGCTTGATAGGGGCATAAAAAATAAAGAAGAAAGAGAGAAAACTTATTGTAAGGAGTTGGAGGAAGATCCTGGTGATGGTGTCCCCCAGCATATGTCCAATCCTCTCACTACAATCCCAGGGCTACAGGATGAAACCCAGTAGCCTCTTGGCTAGGCCAGCATCAAGGGTGATCGACATGTGGAGCGGCACCATTGTGAACACCCTAGCCACTACAGAGGTCAAAGTTGTAGATGAAGAAGGGCAGGCCAATGCCGGGTCTACCGGTTGGGTCTCTGCTGCTACGGAGGCCACAATCAGAATCAAGGTGCTCTCGGTTCTGCAACGGTGGCCACCTTCAGAGGTGGCAGGATGGATATAATCTCGCCAGCCAAAGGAGGGGGCTAAGGGGTCCTTTCCCTCGACTCAACACTCCTGCTCGGTCTCGAGGCCATGCCTCCGGCTGCCTCTGCAACTGGCACCGAAGTGTCTAGAGCCTTTTTCTCTCGAGGCCCTTTTGATGGCTCCCTATGGGGCCTCTGTTCTAGCTCCCCGTGAGTCTTCTTCGCTAACTCTTCTTGGGGCCTCGTCGACGATGATCGCTTGCGGGTCATCTGCTTGATTTTGTCAACAAAGAATTTCATATCCACATTAGCAGGAAGAGCTTAGTTAATTACCAGAAATCATTAGAGAAGATAGATTTCAAACCTTACCTAAAGACTAGACCGAGCTAATCTCGGTATCAAACAGGTTCTACTCAGAGAGAGGACCCACCTGCATGGAGCCTTTGAGGTGACAAGTTGGTCGTACACCTCCTGATCGGTAGGCTCCACCATGGCATTCTAATTAGGGGATCGATTAGGGTCACTCCAAACCCAGTTGATACCCTCGATTGAGACAAAAAGGTATCCATTCTTTCATCCCTTGATGCAAGTGGGGAGGTCAAATTGGAGTGTCCAGGATGGGGTGCTACAAACCACCACCCCTTGTCTGTGGGGTTGTGTTTCAAGATGAAAAGGGCCCTAAATAGAGAAAATCAGGTGACTATACCATGAAAATGGCATAAAACAATGAAAGAGGAGATGACCCTAAAGGAGTTCTGGGTGAGTTGGGCTAGAGCTAGCCTATAGTTATCTAAAAAAGATAGGATGAAAGGATAGAGAGGGAGTCAAAATCTAGCGAGGAAAAAGTTCTTGTACAAGGCAATCCGGCCTAGCCCGCCTGAGGTAACCTGCTCCTCCAGGCTTGGGGTCATGACCCAGATAAAATCCCGATCTTGTAAACACCTTGAAGGTAGAGGGCATCCATCCTGGTCATCATCAAGTGACACCCGACAGACCTGCTAGGTCCTGGCTCAAAGATGAGGGAGGAGGAGGAGGCACAGCTAAAGTATCAGGGTCCACTATCCGGTGGGGACCCCACGGGACACGAAAGGGAATGTCTTCCTCTTCCTCGCTAGTTGAGAAAGGATGCCTAGTTTGGGATGGCTCTGCCATGCTTGGGCAGCCCAGGGAATGCTTCGAGGAACGGTGTCCACCTTTGGAGGAACTCATGGATGGATGAGAGGCAAGGAGAAAGGAGGAAAGCCTAAATACGGGGGACACTCCCTCGATGCAGACCAGAAGGAGAGTAAGCAAAGGACTAACTTGCATAAAGCTCTAGGTTGAGGTTTCCAAAAATGGGTGAGGAGCTCCCCTCTTTCTTCTTTGTTCCTCCTTATTTGTCTAGTGATTTTGAAGGGATGTGATGCGGGACTAATATGCATGCAATTACTTTTGTATGTTTTATATGTGGGGTTAGGTGATTAATTCCCAAATTTCAGACCAAAATCAGTTGTAGGGAATTATGTATGAAATGTAGAAGTCAAGCATGCAGAGTAGAACTTAGAAAAGTATTAAAGAAGGATCGTCGGGGCTGAGAAGCCTCGGTTAGGGAAAGTTCTCCTACAATATAATTACTGAAGGTAGAGGGGGTGTACCTGACAATGTCTGAAGCACCCAGTGAAGATTGCAGCGAAGGGATCTCTCGTTCCTCGATGGATGTGGCCTAGAAAACTGAGCCAAAGACCCGCGGATACCCGGCTTTCTGCTCGGTGGTCCGATTGAGGCTTGGCTGGAGTCGTTGGATTCATAGGAACTCGGGGACCTGCAAATGACCTGTCAGGGGTTAGAAAACTCACAAGGGAACAAGAAAATAAAGGAAAATAGCAAAGAAAAGGTGTCTTTTGAAGTGGGTGGCCAGGGTTCTGGAAGGTTGGCTGGCGGTAGGAAGATGGTTGCAGCACCGGGAAGAAGAAAACTCTCACACCCCTTTATGTACACAGCAGGGTAACACTCAAAGCAATAGAAGAACTCAAGGTTTATTTCATATATCAAAATCAAGTTTCATACAAGAGACTAGGGTCCCTTAAATAGACCCTTAGTCTTGGGCCCCAAGTAAGGGCACATTAGACATTACATAAGAATCCTTTTCCCTCTCAAACCCTAGCTAGAGAATAAGGAAACATTAAGTAGAAAAAATCCCTAAAAATTCTATTGACTTGGTCAACACTCCAAGGATGCCTAGGGGACGTGTTGGGCTTCTAGGAGCAGCAAGGTGCCGGCCCAAAGGGGCTCGGGCACATGGGTTTGGGCCTCTAGAAGCTGGGGTGGCCTAGTAGCCAGGTAGCAGGAATATTCCCTGGTATCTTGCTTCTCTAGGACTTGGGCTTGGCACCTGGGCTTGATTTCTTTGGGCTAGGATGCAGATGGACCTCTAGAATCATGGATGCCTTGGTCTATGAATATACTTTGGCATCTGGAAGGGAATCTGAGCATCTGGAGGGCATCTGCAAGGAATCAGGGTTTCTGATTTTTCTCATGGGGTCTTCAAATCTTCAAGCTGGGTTGGACTTGGGCTATAATTCCATGTCTTCAATTTGGTTGGACTTGGTCTTCACTTGTATGATGTATTCTTGAGTTTTCAGTGTACTTGGATAGGACTCAAAAAAATAAAATTAGCTCAGCATGAGCTGGCTAGCATTGGACTGAACTAGCTCAACATGAGCTGACTAGTACAGAACTGAAATAACAACTCAAAAGACTCAAATAACAACTAAAATGGACTTAGATGGGCTAAGCCCTTATTACAGATGGACTCATAAATTATTGATCAATCCATAGAGGGTTGAAAAGCCTCTATCTTATTCTGGTGCCTCTAGTGTCCCCACCAATTCTCTCGAGGTGGGAGGAACTCGACCCTATCGAGTGAAGATCAAGCTGGCTCACATATCTCTCGAGGAGGTCTAGGTTGAGGCATTGCAAGTCCTCTCGAGAAATCCATGAATCATCCGACTCTGGCCAGCCTTATCATCAGACCAGGAAGCATTGATAGCTGCGGCCCTGGGTCGTGATGGCTTGATCATCCAGGATACGCTCGATCCATTCTCCTCTCTCAGGCCAAATTTGTTAGTGGACACTCTGGGTTAGGGTCACTCATAACAGGAGGGGATAGGTCCAAAGGCCTCACTAGGTATCGCTGCCGGTTTCCTGTACTCAACTAGGTCTATAATCTTGAAGGTAGAACTAATGCCCAAATCTGAAAGCAAGTCTAACACCTAGGCATTTGATCCAACCTTCTCTATCACTTTAAAAGGTCTGGCTTTATGAGCATGAAGCTTCTTTTAGGCCTAAGCCTAGCCAAGATTGAATCCACTACATCAAGTTCTTTGGTCCATCTTCGGGAATTAGCCAGTTGTTTCAAAATTAGTGCAGGTGGTGAACATGCTGGGCACATGCAGACTCTTAACAAGATGATGTAAAGGACTCAAACTAACACCTAATAGACCCGACTAAAGAGGTTTATTAGGTCTTAACTATCACTTGGGCATGGGGGCATGAGTCATGGTTGATGGATGACATGCAGAAGAAAATTTGCTAGTAACTCCTAATAAGTGCCAGAGGGTCTGCTAAAAGTAGGTAGCAAATGGGATGGGCTTTATGGATCCTTGCAACCTAGTAACCTCAATAAAATGTAACCTAATAGTTCTAGACACATAAGAAGACTCAGGAAAGGGTAGGAAATAGGAAGTGGATTCAGAATTAGTCTGGTAGGGTAGAGAAAAAGGTTTAGTTGGATAAAGTAGGATAAAAGACAGGGTGTCAGGAACTAATCCTATACTAATGAGGTTAACCTTACGAGGTTGAGCTATATCTACAGGGTTTGCATAATGGAAGGATGGGTCGCCAATTTTGGGAAAGAATTTCTTAATGGAAACTATAGGAGGGGGCTCATCCTGAGGGTACTGATTCAAAAAGATCAGGTCCTTAATAAATTCTTCTGGTTTCTGTATTTTTGGACTAGGCTCTATAATTTGGCTCTCCTCTATGGTTTCCTCAGGTAAGGCTCGAGCAGCAGTACCTAGGTTCTCTTCCTCTATTTGTTCTTCCACTATAGCTTTGGGTTGGATGTGGTCAAGGTCAACTAGCTCTGGGTTGGTTTCTACCTAGGTATCTACTAAGTCAGCTAATTCGAGGTCTACTAAAGGTGTCTCCTCTTCTCCCACATACTCATCCACTAAGTTCACAATAGCTTCATATATTTCTGCTTTAATGTAAGCCTTATCAATCAAAGGGATGGTAGGTGAAGGTCGACTAAGAGAAAATTGGCTAGGTCCCAGTTTCTGATTATGGGCACTAATCCTATTAGGTTCAGGTTGACTAAGGGGTAGTGACTTACTACTGGGTTCAGATTTGGGGGTACTAGTCCTATGGGGTTCAAGTTGACTAGGGGGAACATGACTAGTACTAGGCTGATACCTAGGGGTTATGGGCTCCCTGGGCTCAAAGGACAAAGGTGCATATCTATGGGTCATGGGATTATAGGATCGGGAGTTAAAGAATTTTGGGTCAGCTATATGGGTCTTTGGTCTACTGGGCTCATGGGCTATGGGCTCATAGGTTCTAGAGTCATAGGATTTGGAGTCATAAGATCTATAGGTTGTGGGTATACTAGGTTTATAGGAAGTGGGTGCATAGGACCTATGTTCATAGGTTTTGGGTACATAGGTTCTAGGTTCATATAATTTGGGTAAAGGTGGCTCAGGTTTGGATCTAGTCTGGGTCCTATGGGTTTTCTCTAGGGTTCCTCGTCGGGCATCTAGTTGATCAAGTCTACGATTGATGGATTGGACTAACCTCTCTCCAAGGGCATCAATTTTAGCATCAAGATGATCTATGGATTCAGCCATTTGTGAAGGAGGTGGGTGATATGAAATCCCTGATCTAGTGCTCATGCAAGACTCGATCAGACTGACTACAGCTGACTAGACCTAGAGTCCAAACTAGATGCTCAATCAGGGTGGCAAACTAGCCTATGTAACCCTGTACTCAGCCAGGCAGGTGTAAGGGGAGTGTTAGGTCCCTGATTGCCAAGCCTAGACACCAATCAGAGATTGGCCAGGTAGGCGGACCAGCATACAAGCCCTTCGGGATTGAATCCCTGAACCACCATTCTAGACACTAAACACAAAGCACACACAGGTTAGCTTGATACAATGATCTGACACTTAGCCTGGACCCGACCAGTTGGTGTCCCTAGCCCACTAGGACAAATTAAGTCTAATCGATTTTAAGTTAGGCTTGGGACCGAATGCAGGGGATGTGGGGACACTAGAGGCACCAGAATAAGATAGAGGCTTTTCAACCCTCTATGGATTGATCAATAATTTATGAGTCCATCTGTAATAAGGGCTTAGCCCATCTAAGTCCATTTTAGTTGTTATTTGAGTCTTTTGAGTTGTTATTTCAGTTCTGTACTAGTCAGCTCATGTTGAGCTAGTTCAGTCCAATGCTAGCCAGCTCATGCTGAGCTAATTTTATTTTTTTGAGTCCTATCCAAGTACACTGAAAACTCAAGAATACATCATACAAGTGAAGACCAAGTCCAACCAAATTGAAGACATGGAATTATAGCCCAAGTCCAACCCAGCTTGAAGATTTGAAGACCCCATGAGAAAAATCAGAAACCCTGATTCCTTGCAGATGCCCTCCAGATGCTCAGATTCCCTTCCAGATGCCAAAGTATATTCATAGACCAAGGCATCCATGATTCTAGAGGTCCATCTGCATCCTAGCCCAAAGAAATCAAGCCCAGGTGCCAAGCCCAAGTCCTAGAGAAGCAAGATACCAGGGAATATTCCTGCTACCTGGCTACTAGGCCACCCCAGCTTCTAGAGGCCCAAACCCATGTGCCCGAGCCCCTTTGGGCCGGCACCTTGCTGCTCCTAGAAGCCCAACACGTCCCCTAGGCATCCTTGGAGTGTTGACCAAGTCAATAGAATTTTTAGGGATTTTTTCTACTTAATGTTTCCTTATTCTCTAGCTAGGGTTTGAGAGGGAAAAGGATTCTTATGTAATGTCTAATGTGCCCTTACTTGGGGCCCAAGACTAAGGGTCTATTTAAGGGACCCTAGTCTCTTGTATGAAACTTGATTTTGATATATGAAATAAACCTTGAGTTCTTCTATTGCTTTGAGTGTTACCCTGCTGTGTACATAAAGGGGTGTGAGAGTTTTCTTCTTCCCGGTGCTGCAACCATCTTCCTACCGCCAGCCAACCTTCCAGAACCCTGGCCACCCACTTCAAAAGACACCTTTTCTTTGCTATTTTCCTTTATTTTCTTGTTCCCTTGTGAGTTTTCTAACCCCTGACAGGTCATTTGCAGGTCCCCGAGTTCCTATGAATCCAACGACTCCAGCCAAGCCTCAATCGGACCACCGAGCAGAAAGCCGGGTATCCGCGGGTCTTTGGCTCAGTTTTCTAGGCCACATCCATCGAGGAACGAGAGATCCCTTCGCTGCAATCTTCACTGGGTGCTTCAGACATTGTCAGGTACACCCCCTCTACCTTCAGTAATTATATTGTAGGAGAACTTTCCCTAACCGAGGCTTCTCAGCCCCGACGATCCTTCTTTAATACTTTTCTAAGTTCTACTCTGCATGCTTGACTTCTACATTTCATACATAATTCCCTACAACTGATTTTGGTCTGAAATTTGGGAATTAATCACCTAACCCCACATATAAAACATACAAAAGTAATTGCATGCATATTAGTCCCGCATCACATCCCTTCAAAATCACTAGACAAATAAGGAGGAACAAAGAAGAAAGAGGGGAGCTCCTCACCCATTTTTGGAAACCTCAACCTAGAGCTTTATGCAAGTTAGTCCTTTGCTTACTCTCCTTCTGGTCTGCATCGAGGGAGTGTCCCCCGTATTTAGGCTTTCCTCCTTTCTCCTTGCCTCTCATCCATCCATGAGTTCCTCCAAAGACTAGGGTTCCTTAAATAGACCCTTAGTCTTGGGCCCAAAGTAAGGGTACATTAGACTTTACATAAGAATCATTTTCCCTCTCAAACCCTAGCTAGAAAATAAGGAAACATTAGGTAAAAAAAATTCCTAAAAAATATCTTGACTTGGTCAACACTCCAAGGATGCCTAGGGGGGCGTGTTGGGCTTCTAGGAGCAGTAAGGGGTCGGCCCAAAGGGGCTCGGGCACATGGGTTTGGGCCTCTGGAAGCTGGGTTGGCCTGGAAGCCAGGTAGCAGGAATATTCCCTGGTATCTTGCTTCTTTAGGGCTTGGGCTTGGCTCCTGGGCTTGATTTCTTTGTGCTAGGATGCAGATGGACCTCTAGAATCATGGATGCCATGGTCTATGAATATACTTTGGCATCTGGAAGGGAATCTGGGCATCTGGAGGGCATCTGCAAGGAATCAGGATTTCTAATTTTCCTCATGGGGTCTTCAAATCTTCAAGCTGGGTTGGACTTGGGCTATACTTCCATGTCTTCAATCTGGTTGGACTTGGTCTTCACTTGTAGGATGTATTCTTGAGTTTTCAGTGTACTTGGACAGGACTCAAAAAAATAAAATTTGCTCAACATGAGCTGACTAGCATTGGACTGAACTAGCTCAACATGAGCTGACTAGTACAGAACTGAAATAACAACTCAAAAGACTCAAATAACAACTAACATGGACTCAGATGGGCTAAGCCCTTATTACAGATGGACTCATAAATTATTGATCAATCCACAGAGGGTTGAAAAGCCTCTGTCTTATTCTGGTGCCTCTAGTGTCCCCTCTGATACAACTAATTTTGATATGAAATTTGGGAATTAATCACCTAACCCCATATATAAAACATATAAAAATAATTGCATGCATATTAGTCCCTCATCAAGATGCAATGGAACGAGCTACTTATCTGAAAGAGATAGCAAAACCCCCTCTTCAAAGCATGCCAGCCATTGGATGCGACCTTTCCCTTTACTAGCCAACAAGATTTGGATGCATGTCAGATCTCGCAACCCGTGGTGCTTCAACTCGTGAACCACCATACTAGGGGGTGAGAAGGCATCATCTTGGATTGCTGCTCCTGCTGACATGGTGGTCCATAGTTGGCATAGGTACGATCTGTGATGTAGAACAAAGAACAAAGAAGCGTATGCGGAAGTAAATTTAAGATTAATTCTTTTTTTTTTTTATTTTTTATATTTCAAAAATTGGCCTCGACTCAAAGTAAAGTAAACTAAGTTAATGGAAACTAGGTAAGGATTGAAAGCACAATTTGGAAGAAGCTAAGTTATCAGAGTAGTTCAGAAGTAACGGATCGCTGGGGGTTGAGAAACTCCCAGACCTAGGGTTTCCCTCTGAACTTTCAACAGGACAAAAATAAAGAGAAGAGATGGTTTACCAACCAGACAGTGATCTTCACAGAATTTGGGTAGAAGAACTCTCTCGAGCAGATTGTTGGATCCCCGGATTCGGCTATCTTCGTAATGGATCCTCCAATACTGGCCTCATGGCTGGGTCGGCTTCTCCTGAACTCAAGATCTGGGAAGAAGAAAAACAAGTGATGGATTCAGAGACTCAGGGAAGGATTTACCAGTTCGAAGAACTTGAAGGCTGATATCGCTGAGATCCGGATTCTCTTGAAGGCTGATTCGACTCCCTCTGGAAAGAGCTTTGGATCTGAAGTATCCGGACTGGAGCTGGATGCTGGTGGTCGGCCTGGACTTGGAGAGAGAGGCCGTGGGAGGTGGAATAGGCTAGGGTTTTGTGGATTGAAGTGGATGGTGGGCGGCTAGGGTTGTGGAGTAGAAGTGGCTAACCTAGGGTTTGGGTTTTGGAGATCTCACACCTCCTCAAGGTTCTTGGGGAACCCGGATTTACTCCCTCACGGAGCTCAACACTTGGATGCAAGTGCGGAAGAGAGAAAACACAAAGTTTGCTCACAAAAAAAAAAAAAAAATGGTTTCATTCATCTTTTTTAATTCAAGAGTTACATAGAGTTGAATATATAGACATAACAAAGAAATAAAATTTCATACACTTCCCATGTGGGACTAATAGGACTAACCCACACTTTAGGCATCAAATTCTCTTCCCAAGACTCCTTCCATGAGTGGGCAGCCCAAAAACTCCAAGAAAACTTCAAAATTAGCTCCAAATGGCAGGTTTTGGGGGGATCTCCTAGTATCTCTCCATGAATCAAGGATTTTTCCTTCATGGTTTGGCTCTTTTGGACACCTCCTAGTCTTGCTCCATAAGTTTAGGCTTCTTCCTTTCATGGCTTTGGCACTTTAGGAAACTTTTGGGTGCCTCCTTGATTTTCTCCCCAAGACATGCTCTCTTCCCTTTTATAACTTGGATTTTTATGGAACATTGTGGGGTACCTCCTTGATCCTCTCTTCAAGAAAAATTCTTGCCATCCTAGCTTGGGTTTATCTGGAAAGAAGTTGGCTCCTCCTTGGATTGAGGTATCTTGATGGATTTCTCCCCTAAGTGGTGCAAGAAAAAAGAACCTGCTTACTTGAGGCGTGGGGACCAAGGTACACTGGATGGAGATGTGGCAGGGAGTGTGGCACCCACTTGTAGCTGGAAAATGTGATGCCCTATGGCAAAGGGAATGACACCTACCTGGGCCTTGGACTTGGACTGAGTCAACATGACCCAACAAAAATTGAAATGACAAAATTACAGACTCAAAATTGAGTTGATCAGGTCAACCCTTATTACAAAACCAGAAAACCCTAATTCTTTGGGCAAGGTCAATCAGAGATCCAGATGGAGCCCTGAAGTCTTCTTCTGAGTATGGTGCCCGTACCAATTCTCCCAGGGTGGGAGGAACTCGACCTTGTCGAGTAAGGCTCAAGTTAGCTCTGGTATCTCTCCAAGAGGTCTGGATCCAAATCTTGTAGTTCTTCTCAGGAGATCCAAGAGTCATCAGAGTCTGGCCTTCCTTGCCAGCGGACCAGGTATCTTTGGTATCCTCGATTATGAGTAGAGATAACCTGATCATCCATGATCTTTTCAATCTGCTCTTTCCTCACAGGCCAGTTTGTTGGTGGACACACAGGGTCGGGATCACTCTCAATAATAGGATTAGGTTCAAAAGGCTCACTGGGAATCACAGCTGGCTCCCTGTACTCTACTAGGTCTGTAATGTTGAAAGTAGAGCTATTGCCTAGTTCTGGAGGCAACTCGAGCACATAGGCATTGGATCCTACTCTCTTCACTACTCTAAATGGTCCAGCTCCTCTAGCATGTAACTTTCTAATGGTTCCAGGAAAAAACCGCTCAGGCCTTAACCTAATCATTACATAGTCTCTCTCAACAAAAGTTTTGACTCATCTTTGAGAATCAGCCAACTTCTTATAAGTTTCATGAATTTCTTTATGCAAGTCCTTTACATGCTATGCAAGTGCATCAAGAGACTTGTGTGTGTGGGCTAATAATGAAATCAGATCAAGTGGTGTGTGAGGCTTGTATCCATGAATAATTTCAAAGGGACTCTAGCCTATAGACCTATTGATCGAAACATTGAATGCAATTTCAGCCCTGGACAAAATACAAATCCCAATTCCTGGTGCTCTCAATCAAACCAAAATCTAAGCCAAAGCCTAGTAAAGGGTCAAGAAAACTAAACTAGACTGACGATGCATTCCTAAAGAATGGACTTTATTACAAAGGAACCCTAGGTCTAAACCTAACAAACTAAGGCTCTCTAGGTTTGACCTTGGGTCGGAGGAGGGCATGCAGAGCATGAAAACTTATTATGGATGCCTAGTAGGTGCCATAAGGTCTTCCAAAAGTAGGTGGCAAACCTAATAGGTTCTGACACGTGGTTCACTCTAAAGGCTTCGACAAAGTATACTTGCATGGTGTAAGAAGCATTGGAAGTCCTAGAGAAAGGAAGGAGATATGAGGTGGAGTCTCGAATTACCTGTTGACTAAAGGTGGTGACCTGAAGGTTTGAATGGTGATCTATGAGTGTCAACTGGTCATCCTTACGAAAGGAAAAGTTTGCTACTCCTAGGAATGGATCAAGAGATGGTTCGAGAAGTAGCCTAGGACATGTGATTGCAATAGTTAAGGTTTGTTCTCTAAGCAAATAATGATCCACTTTCTCAAGAACTGGATTAGAGAATGATTCATGGGAGGGCCTATGGATGATGACCTCAAGACTTGAAATTTGACCTATGGGTGCGGAAAGGTATACTCTATAGAAGGGTAGGTCAGTCATGTGAAGGAAGGGGTCTGGGGCCATAAGGAGGACTTCTACAGGACTGGGTGAATCAATCCGCTCAAGAAAAGGATGTTCAACTGAGATTACGGGAGAGACCTTAGTGGCTGGGCATGGGACAAGGTCCAATTGTAAGAGGCTTGATTCAGTCATCCTAAGGAGAGGATCTACCATAGGGTGGGCAAACTTAAACAGTTCAGTGCAAAGATCTTCAATTGGTACTTGGGGAATGACTGTCATTAGAGGGTACGAACTGATAGCTCGGGCTAACACTATGAGTTCTTCCTGGGGGTATTTGACTAAAGGAACCTGATTCTCACAAATCAATTGAATTTCTGAACTAGGTCCTACCACTTGGTCGCTCTCCAAGGTCTCCTCAGGTAAGGAACCAATAGTATCGATGTCACATTCTTCAAGTTCTTCCCCCTCATATTCATCAACTAGACTCAAGCCAGCATCATATACTTCCTCGATGCCATCTTCAATGGATTTCGGGTCAGTGGTAATCGGATCAACTGATTCTAGGCTTGTCATACCTAACCTTTCTTCCTCATTGGTAGGCTTGGGTTCTCCCTCATTAATGTCATCCTTAGGATTCTTATCACTTAGCTGTGCACAAGCCAGTCCTATGCATGGGCATTGACTAGATTTATGGCCTCTTTCTCCACAAAACAAACATTCTTGCGATATAGGAACCTGGGTCACACTGGGTTTCAAGCTAGTAGAGACCTTACTTGGGCATGGGTGTGGATCTAAATGGTTTGATCTAGAAGACTTGGGTTGTTGAGTGACTGGTCTAGAATATTGTAAGGACCTCTCATAGACACGATCCACACTATAGATATCATGGTTAGGCTTCCTAAGGTTATGCTCAGGATCATGGTATAAGGTCCTCCTAGGTTCCTGGCATGGGTGAGGTTGGGGCCTATTAAATTTTGGATCAGAGGTCCAATTTTGATGTCTACGTTTCTCAAGTACTTGGACTCGATCCCTAAACTGGGAAAAACCCTCATTCATGTCCTGACTCAATTTGGTCATACTTTCGGTAAGATTTCTAACCATGGCCTCTAAATCTGGTTGGGTTTGACTAGGTTGGTAGGGTACTCCATTCCAGGTAGACATGATGATGCAAGCAAGCACACAGAATGAGACTCAACTGAAACGACTACGGGCTAACTAGGCCTAGAGCCCAAACTAGATGCCCAATCAGAGTGGCAAGCTAGCCTGTAGTAACTCAGGACTCAGCCAGGCAGGTGTAAGGGGAGTGTTAGGTCCCTAGATGCCAATCCTAGACACCAATCAGAGATTAGCCAGGTAGGCGGACCAGCACACAAGCCCTTCGGGATGGAATCCCTGAACCACCATTCTAGACATTGAGTATAAAGCACACACAGAGTCACCAGACAAACTGACTCAACACTAGCCTTGACCCGACTTGTTGATGTCCCTAGCCCACTAGGGCAAATTAGGTCTAATTAATTTTAAGATTAAAGGCTTAGGTTCGAATGAGTGGGTGGTGGTTTTGGGCTAAGGAGAGGTTATCAACTCCTCCCCTTATCTTAGATGCTCAAATGCCCTTAAGATGAATTAAGAGATGATCACTCAAAAATAATTGAATTGCAGAAACACAAAAATAGAGTTGCAGTAATTTAATCCTAAAAAATCCCACGAAAATCAATAAATCACAGGAAAATTATGCAAAATAGTTTCAATTATACTGGTTTCAGCAAAATAAAAATCACCAAATTTGGAGTCACTTTCAGTGAGAAATAATTCCTACAACAGGGTGATTACGGGCTGAAAATAGAGTACTTCCGCGTTTACAATTCCTGCTACGAAGTTGTAACCCAACGGATCCCCTACACGCCCTAGGAACACCCCGTGGAATGGGAAGAGGAGGTTTGCACCTCGCTTCATTCCTAGGACTGGACGTCCTGGGGAGTCTACTTCGAGCAGACAAAGTAAAAAGAGAGAGACTCAAACAAGCAATCAAACAGAAACCCTAGACAGGGCTCTGATACCAAAAATGATGCAGAACAAAGAACAAAGAAGCGTATGCAGAAGTAAAATTAAGATTGATTCTTTTTTTTTGTTTTTTTTTTATATTCCAGAAATTGGCTTTGACTCAAAGTAAAGTTAAACTAAATTGAAGGAAGCTAGGTAATGATTGAAAGCACAATTTAAAAAAACTAGGTTATCAGAGTAGTTCAGAAGTAACGGATCGCTGGGGGTTGAGAAACTCCCAGACCTAGGGTTTCGCTCTGAACTTTCAACAGGACAGAAATAGAGAGGAGAGATGGGTTACCAACCAGACAGTGATCTTCACAGAATTTGGGTGGAAGAACTCTCTCAGGCAGATTGTTGGATCCTCGAATTCGGCTATCTTCGCAATGGATCCTCCAATACTGGTCTCGTGGCTGGGTCGGCTTCTCCTGGACTCAAGATCTGGAAAGAAAAAAAACAAGTGATGGATTCAGATACTCGGGAAGGATTTACCAGTTCGAAGAACTTGAAGGCTGATGTCGCTGAGATCCGGATTCTCTTGAAGGCTGATTCGACTCCCTCTGGAAAGAGCTTTGGATCTGAAGTATCCGGACTGTAGCTGGATGCTGGTGGTCGGCCTGGACTTGGAGAAAGAGGCCGTGGGAGGTGGAATAGGGTGGGAGGTGGAATAGGCTAGGGTTTGGGGGATTGAAGTGGATGGTGGGCGGCTAGGGTTTTGGAGTAGAAGTGGCTAACCTAGGGTTTGGGTTTTGGAGATCTCACACCTCCTCAAGGTTCCTGGGGAACCCGGATTTACTCCCTCACGGAGCTCAACACCTGGATGCAAGTGCGGAAGAGAGAAAACACAAAGTTTGCTCACAAAAAAAAAAAAAAAATTGGTTTCATTCATCTTTTTTAATTCAAGAGTTACATAGAGTTGAATATATAGACATAACGAAGAAATAAAATTTCATACACTTCCCATGTGGGACTAATAGGACTAACCCACACTTTAGGCATCAAATTCTCTTCCCAAGACTCCTTCCATGAGTGGGCAGCCTAAAAACTCCAAGAAAACTTGAAAATCAGCTCCAAATGGCAGGTTTTGGGGGGGTCTCCTAGTATCTCTCCATGAATCAAGGATTTTCCCTTCATGGTTTGGCTCTTTTGGACACCTCCTAGTCTTGCTCCACAAGTTTAGGCTTCTTCTTTTCATGGCTTTGGCACTTTAGGAAACTTTTGGGTGCCTCCTTGATTTTCTCCCCAAGAGATGCTCTCTTCCCTTTTATAACTTGGATTTTTATGGAACATTATGGGGCACCTCCTTGATCCTCTCTTCAAGAAAAATTCTTGCCATCCTAGCTTGGGTTTATCTGGAAAGAAGTTGGCTCCTCCTTGGATTGAGGTATCTGATGGATTTCTCCCCTAAGTGGTGCAAGAAAAAAGAACCTGCTTACTTGAGGCGTGGGGACCAAGGTACACTGGATGGAGATGTGGCAGGGAGTGTGGCACCCACTTATAGCTGGAAAATGTGGTGCCCTATGGCAAAGGGAATGACACCTACCTGGGCCTTGGACTTGGACTGAGTTAACATGACCCAACAAAAATTGAAATGACAAAATTACAGACTCAAAATTGAGTTGATCAGGTCAACCCTTATTACAAAACCAGAAAACCCTAATTCTTCGGGCAAGGTCAATCAGAGATCCATATGGAGCCCTGAAGTCTTCTTCTGAGTATGGTGCCCGCACCAATCTGTGAATCATCGAAGGTCAAGGCATTTAATGACATGCATGGCGACTTTCCACGTCAACAGCATCAAAATTACTCCCTTCACCCTGAACCCGAAAAGACATAGTGCACTCTAGGCTCAGGGGTGGGGGGTATCTGATGTGGCTAGAGGCTAACATGGTGCTTGCATCCGACATGGCTGGTTACCGACATGGCATACATGTCTGACATGGCACCCCGTATCCGATGTGGCTGATCGCTGATGTGGCACACACGATCTGCATCTCAATCTAATAGAGCTCCTGACCGAGTAGAGCTTCCTGGCCAAGTAGAGGTCCTGGTCGAGCAGAGCTCCTAGCCAAGTATAGCTCCCTAGCTGAGTAGAACTCCCTAGCTAAGTAGTGCTCCTGGCCGAGTAGAGCTCCTAGTCGAGTAAAGCTCCTAGTCGAGTAGGGTGATAGTTATTAAAAATAATTAATTAAATCAATCTTATTTGAATAAAATTGATATTTTTATGCAGTGTTTTGTAGAAAAAGACCTTGCCAATGTAAAGAGCTCAATTTTAGGAGTCCAACGGTGTAAATGGTTCTCAAGTCAGACCTAAAATGAGCTCGGAATCGTATTTTGAATATTTAAGTATGAAATAGAAAGATTTTAAAGCACTGGTCCATCATGGACCGGCTGCTTGGTTCACAGGATGCCCACCTGATCCACAGCATCTATTATTGCTGGTCCATGGAATAAAACCGTGGACCCTGAAGCCTCATTCGCACCAGAACTTGTCGAAGATGTGTCCCACGGTTGCCGGAGTTGCCGGTGCACCCCCTCTCGCCATCGAAAGCCATCTACGGTCGGGAAACCTATGCAACCACCTCCAAAGCCACCAAAAGTCACTGCTCCTCCCTGATCCGCCACACTCGTGGCTAGAAGAGACACTAGGAAGCCATCTACTATCGCCGTAGCCGCTACTAGAGCCACCATCCATGCTCGAGAAATCGCCAGCCGCTGCTTGCTCCACCCACGGCCTCCTCCCTACCAGATTGGCTGCACATTCCATCTAGCCACCGTCGACCTTCCTTCCCCAAACCACCACATCAGCCATCACTACCGCCATTAAACATCCATCACCGGCCGGAGTAGCCACTGCTCCTCCCTGATCCACCCATGACCTCATGGCCGCCACTTCTCATCTCCACCATCTTCTCCCATTCAGTTATTCGGTCACCCAAAGCCACTGTCAGCCATCTGCTCCCAGGCTGCCGGCTTTTGAGCGTCACCAAACACCTGTCGGGATTGGGGACAAGTGATGTTTGAAAGAGAAGGGAGGTCAGAAGAAAAGCTCGATCGCATAGATACACCCTGTTCAATCACCATCGACACACCTCCACTTCTACACTGAAGACACTGCACCATGTTGAAGCTATCACCAAGCACCTTATCGGGAGATGGACTAGCAATGTCCGAATGAGGAAGGAGGTCGGTAAAAGAGATTACAAGATTTGAATTTGAAAAAATAAGGTTAAATGGAACCATAGGGATCGTGCAAGCAGCTGCAAGGGATAAGGATGCAGAATCGAGTCTGTTGGGGCAGATTACGATGGGAAACCAATGCGGTTCTCACATAGGCCTGACATGCTTCTCTCCATCTATAAAAGAAGCAGTGCTTGGCACTCATTTTGAACATCTGACCGCACTCACCCTATTATTTTGACATCCCTTCCAATTTCATATATTCCCCGCTCCATTGCACCTTTCCAAGCTCCCTTCCACCTTCCCATCCACTCTTCTGACAGCCCTTCTAATGCAGTTTCTGTCACTTGGTTCCTCGATCTCCACCGCATCGCCCCTGATCTGCTACTGATCTACTGACGAGTTTCCACCGTACCGAATGCTAAGTCTTCATGGAAGCGTGATCTCAAGGAATGTTTATTTTTTTTAGAAATTCATTTTAGTTGATTTTGAGTTGTATTTGATTTATATTATGAAATAAAAAAATAAAATATTATTACTTATAATCTTTGACTAATCTATTCCTAAAAGGGATGGGCTGTGATCTACAGGTATAGACTGTACTCTCATTAAGGTAGATCATATCTTGATTATGTTCTCTGTGAATTCTTTTTTTGTTTGATTTATATTATTTTATTATGTATTTTTTTGAAATAACTCAAAAGTTTCTGTAGATTTGATCCTTACTCTCGCTACTCTACCTAAGAATAGTTGAATTAAGGTATTAAAATTGGTGTGTAATGACACGCACCAGATTTTTGGCACCGTTGCCGGAGACTTTTGGCATGCTATTTTGAAAAAAAATTTAAAAAAATTAATTCAAAGATTAGTAGTTAGTATTTATCAATCTTGAGTATCCTAACATAAGGTTGTCCTGGCATAACTTTTAGTTATGTTGAATGGTTATCCTAGGATACAAAAAGGTTAAGCAGACTTAAATTTTTTTTAAAAAAAATCTAAAAAAATAAAATTTTTGACATCCTCAAAACTTATTAGGAATTAGAGACTTAACCATCGAAAATATAAAAAAAGTAATTAATTTAATTTAATTTGTATGATAACTCTTAGTTTGGATACCTTGTTTGTTACATTTCATCTCTTCATAATTAACTTTAAGGGTATAACCCATTAATCAGAAAAGGTGGGGAGTTCATTACCCTTTCTTAGTCCACAAATCACTACCCTACATGTGCATTGACCTAGACCTTAACTGTTAAAATTAATTGGATGTCAGTCCTAAGAATTTCAAGCTCAATAGGCCAAGGGAATCCTAAAGTTGGACCAGGTTCAGTTCAGTTAATTGCTCGGTATCTAAGGCAAGTGGTTTAGAGACAAGAGCCTGAAGGAAGGTGGTTCTTTAATTAGTTCCGTTCACTTACCTGGCCAGTTTTAATTGATATCTAAGGCAAGCAAAGGGGGGAGCTCCACCAACCTTATACTTACCTGGCCAAGGTAGTTAATTGACTTGGGCCTGGAGTGCTCAAAGGTAACCTTGAGCTGTCCAGACTCAGGTTAACCCCAGGATAGAGTTGATTTTGATTATATTACTTGTTTGAAAAAAAAAGTTAATTAAAATAACTCTCTCTTCTCTCTAATCTAGGACTCTCTTAGGAGTGTTTCCTTTAGACCTCTCAATTTTCTATTTTCTTTAATTTAAAAAAAATATTATTAAAAAGGAATTGGATTGTTGTTTCTTTAGAGTACTACTGTAAGGTGTATGCTAAGTCGACAATCTTTAAAACATAAAATCAAACCCCTAGATCTATAAATAGATAGAACTTGTAGAGCAAACAGATCACGAACTATGGACCCTAATCAAGAAGCCAATCCACCATGATAATTGAAGGAGTATTTCACTCCTTCTAAATATACCTATTCTCTATGTATTCAAATACCTCCAGTAGAGGCTATGCATTATGAAATCAAGTCCAGTGTAATTCAGATGTTACCATCTTTCTATAGACTTGCAAATGAAGATCCTTATAAATACTTAGATAAATTCTTAGAAATATGTTCAACTGTCAAGATCCAGAATTTCTCTGATGATGCCCTTAGTCTTAAGTTATTCCCTTTTTCCTTAAAAGATAAAGCCAAGTAGTAGTTAAATTCCTTAGACACTATTACAATTTCAACTTGGGACCAACTTCAAAGAAAATTTTTTAAGAAATATTTCTCGATAGAAAAAACTAATCAAATTAGAAAAGCCATAACCAGTTTTTCCTAGTTAGATGGAGAAATGTTTCATGAGACATGGAAGAGATTAAAAGAATTGATCTGGAAAATGTCTGCACCATGCTATATCTAAATGGCAATTGGTCTAATACTTTTATGATGGTCTGTCAAAAAGGCACCTGCAAATAGTTGATGCCTTATATGGAGAAACATTCATGCTTAAAAATGAATACGAGGCCTGGTGGCTTTTTGAAACTTTGAGTGAAAACTCCTTGCATCACATGTCTGCTGCCCATAGAGATCCTCCCATAGGACCTAAAAGAGGTGGAATGTATGAAGTAGGTCATGTTGTAGATATCTATAGCAAGATAGATGAACTATCCTAGAAGCTTGACCAAATTCTACAAGTTGGAAATACTTCCTTCTCACTTGTTCAAGTTTATGATGTTTGTATTATCTATTCAAGTCCCAACCATATGATAGGTGATTGTCCAGTCGCTTACCAATTTCTTAAGCTTGTTCGAGAGCAAGCCCACCAAGCCAAAACCCGAATGGCTCATAGACTAGAAAATGATCCATTTTCGAATACTTACAATCTTGGCTGGTGAAATCAACCAAATTTTTCATAGAAATCCCAACTTATCATCAACCCAACACCAATCAGGCCAAACCATCAGGAGACCCAGTTTAGAAGCATGCTATATTTCTAATATTCGAGTGCCCCATAACCTCCACCGAATAATCATGATCCTACTTTTGAAGAAAAGGTGCTCCAAGCATTAAAGGGACTGAAAATCAATACTCAACTCCTTCACTCCCATACATAGTCCATTGTAAAGCTAGAGACCCAGATAGGTCAGCTAGCTACAGCTTTCAGTAGGAGGAAGGCAAGTTACCTAGCTAGCCCATTAGTAACCCAAAAGGACAATACATGGTTGAGAGCTCCACTGGTCTTGAAACTTTTCCAAAATATGCTAAATCAGTCATAATTTGTAGAAATAAGAAAACATTAAGCCAGCCTAACCTAACTCAAAAATTAGAGTTGGCTAAGCCAGAGAAGAAAAATAGTGAAGAGAAAAAAAATCCATTAGCCAAGCACCTATACTTAAGGCTCCATTTTCTAGTGCTTTAGAATCCCCTTCTTCATTGGATAAGAAGAGATATTCAAGCAAGTTCAGATAAACTTACCTCTTCTCGATGTTATCAAACAAGTTTCGACTTATGCCAAATTTTTGAAGGATTTGTGCACACAAAAGTAAAAATCTAAGGCACACATATCGAAGAAGATCCGGTTGACTGAGCAAGCCAGCTCAGTTTTTCAGCAAATAGCCCACCCATACTCAAAGATCCTGGTACCCCGATTATATCCTATGTCATAGGAGACCTTACAATTAAAAAAGCTTTACTAGATTTGGGTGCAAGTGTAAACCTTCTTCCAAGTTCAGTGTATGATTTATTCAGATTTGAAGAATTGAAACCCATTATAGTAACGTTACAATTTATAGACCTATTGATTAAGGTACCCCGTGGAGTGTTAGAAGACGTGTTGATGAAAGTAGATGAATTATACTTTCTTGTTGATTTTCTTGTGCTAGTTTGGGATCTAGCAGTAATCCTAGCCAAATACCCATCATCCTTGGAAGACCATTCCTAGCAACCGCTAGTGCTTATACAAATTATAGGATGGGGGTCATGGATGTATCTTTTGGAAATAAGAAAATGAGGTTAAATATCTTTAATGTATTCTAAGGACCACCTACGTATAATTATAATGAGGTAAACATGATTAAGGAAATGTTAGAAGAAGTTATAGAGGATAAAATTCCTAGTTAGTAAGACTCAGATCCTTTATAAGCATGTTTAACACATTTCGAAGTGGATGATTTTGATATTGATGGGTATACTAAAGAGGTGAACACGTTGTTAGAGATACCTAATTTTTGCACCACTCCTTCATAGGCCATGAAATATGAGCAGTTGGCCCCTCCCATTAATATACCAATAGCTTCTTCATTAGAGACCTTACCTATACTAGAACAAGAGCCACTCCTAGCCATGTTAAAGGACCCATTCTTTGAACATAATGCAACCTCTAATCAGGAAACCCAACTTGTAGGTTTACCAAATAAACTCAAAGAAGCTATCGAAGAGACAATCCCTGATCCACTAATAGACTGTCCAACCAAAATGACACTACAAGAATCAAGTAATGCAGTCTTTCAGCATGATAGCCCTAACAATTTGATTAAGACCTGTTGCCACCAAGATCATTGTGGCCCGTAGCTGAGGTCGAGGTCGGAGCTTACCACCATCTTATAGGATCCTGCTCGATCTCTAGACCTGCAAAATAGAGTTGTGACCCGGGTCAGGGATTCCGGTGGGGGCACTCCGATGCTCAAGTTAGTAATGATCCAGGGGAACAGATCCTCCTGGTCAAGCCCCGAGTGTGGACTCCTAGGAGGAGAAGTTATGAAGTGAAAGATTGTGAGCGGGTCGAGCACAGATTGTGGGAGTGATAGCAGAGGAGAGCTCGAACTGGGTGGCTGTGTCCATCTAGACCCCTCCTGGGGGCTTTGCGGTAGCCTCGAGCATTACCTTCCTGTGCGCTGCCCCCTTCTTGCTTGTTGGACCTCGCTCGTTTGAAGCTTAGATTCAATGCGGGTGTGTACTCGTTACCTTGTTTGAATCTAGGAGACCTCTTTTTGCTGGGGCATTGCCCGCCGCTTACATCGAGATCTCCCCCATGCTTATGGGCACATGCGGTGATGTTTCGTGCCATGGACGGGTTGTCTTTCCATTCTAGTGACATGGAAGCTACCGTTTGTGCTGACATTCCTTCTAGTCGCTCCCTTTTGAGCAACTTTGCAGGGTCTCGATTGATGAGCCTCCACCTCTTGGATCTGGATCTACCGGTTAACTTCCAATCTCGGAAGGCACAGACAATTGGTGGAGAATGCAGTGTCTCGATCGAAGGATTCCTTCCATTCTGGTGCAAGTGGCCGCTTGGGTCACTATCGTAGCCTGGCAAGCATCTTTTAGTGGTCCTCAAAAGTCGGGCCATCGTCTAGGGAGAGCGGAGACCTCCTTCAGCAGTACATCTCTTTGTCCGAGGTGGAGCTGATCTGGAGAGATGGTGCCAATCTGGAGAGGTGGAGCTCGACTTCGGCCTTAGCATCTCGACCCAAAGGGAGTGCGGTCGAGCAAAGGAGGGTGGTGCTCGACTTTGGCCTCGACGTCTCGACTCGAAGGGAGCGCGGCCGGGTGAAGGAGGGCGGAGCTCGACTTCAACCTCAGCATCTCAACCCGTAGGGTGCGCGGTCGGGTGAAGGAGGGCAGAGCTTGACTTCAACCTCAGTGTCTCGACTCGAAGGGAGCATGGCCGAGCGAAGGACAGGCAGAGCTCGACTTTGGCCTTGGCATTTCGACCCGAAGGGAGCACGGCCGAGCGAAGGAGTCCGGGCTGGGACATTCCACGTGGTAGCTTTATCTGATATGGCATCTGATTGGGGTCCCACGTCAACGATCCCGCCACATCATTTGCCCCCACTCCCGAGGCCCGTTGGTGAACGGCACTCGAGACAAAGGGAGTAATTATGGTGCTGACATGGAAAGGCAAAGATCCGGCACCATAATGACCACGATCGTTGGCACTTCGTGAGACGGTTTCTCTAAGCCAACATGGAGCTGCGTGGCCATGTCCGAGGAGTGTTATTGCTGGCACAGAATTCAGAGTGACCACGATCGAAGTGAGACGTCCCACTCGTCGATGGTCGACACATGGCACCAATCTGCCGGTGGAGATGTTGCAACGGTACGGTCGGCATCGGGTCACTTCGAAATGAAAGGCTGATTTTTTCTAAAACTCCACTCTTTCGAATCTCGCATGCCCTCCATCGTACCCAAGTCTTATCTTCCCCCGCAGCCATCTTAGACTCCTCCAGGAACTAGGTTCGTCTCCTTCTTCCTCCATCTCCCAGCAGAGTAGAGCTTTTCTTTTGAGTTTAGGATCTTCTCGGATGTTATCTGTCTCCCTTCTCCTCTTGAGCTTCCACCTTCTTCAACTCTTTAGATGTCCCATTTTGGTCCCAACTTCTGTCCCTCGACCAACCAAGCCGAGGTGGGGCTTTCTATGCGAGGCCACCTTCTTCTTCCTCCGATGAGGAGAGGGAAGAAGAATGCTTCGAGTTTAGTAGGAGGTGTCCCCCTGGTGGGATAGTCATTAGGGAATCCAGATCTAGCCCTCCTCCTTCTCCTTTATCTGAACCCACCCCCGAACCTGCTCGATCAACTGGTCCTAGCGGAATTGCTTCGACAATCTCTGTTGAGGAACTAGGGACCATCCGGGATGTCTATGGCATCCCGCACTCTGTCCGGCTCTTGATCCCTCGACCAGGGAATCGGGTTACTTCCAGTAGCCCAGGCCGGATCACCTTCTATGAGGAGACCTTTTCAGGAGAGCTTCGATTTCCTTTCCACCCCTTCTTCCTTTCAATATTGAGCAACTACCATCTCGTCCCTGCTCAACTCATCCTGAATGCCATAAGGACCATTTTTTGCTTTATAATGCTTTGTCATTTTCGCGGGATTGTCGTCCGTTTTTTCTTATTTAAGACCTTCTTCACCCTGAAGTGCCACCCAATCGAGGACGGGTGGTGGTCTCTTTCTTCTCGCCCAAAGGGCATCAGATTTGAACTCCCCTCTTCAATCAAAGGATGGAAGAGTAAATTCTTTTTTGCATCGATTGAGGGGGTCGACTAGGTCTGGAGCGACCCAGATCGGTCCCCTAACTAAAATTCTATGATCAAAGTGGCTGATCGAAAGGTCTATGAGCAGCTCCACATCACCCAGATTCCTTCCCTCGAGGTTCTATTATCAGAGCAGAACCTTTCCAAGGCTGGGGTCGACCCAACGAGGGAGTTGGGTGAGTTCGGCTCGAACTTCTTGCACCTCCTCCTCTGTTTCTTCGAACTTGAAACTAACATTTTTTCGTTGCATGCAGGTATGAAGTTCTTGATGGACGACCTCCTCTCGATCACCAGGAAGTGACCTCCATCGGAGCTAGTCGAAGAATCCTCCTCGAAGAGGGCTCGCGATGAGAGCGCAGTGGCAGCCACTCCCACCATGCCGATTGAGCTGAGGAGGAGGATGGCTGAGACCATCCCTGGACGAGGAGGAGGAGCGATTTAAGAGAAACTCGAGCCGGTCCAAAGGGTGGCTAAGCCCGTGCCAGAGTGGCCGAGGCGGCGAGAGTCGATCCTCGCCCCAGAGCCCGAGGTGGTCATCCGGGCCAGGGCCGCTGCCACAGCCATTGCCATTATGTCTCCTCCTCCCCCGGAGCTCGTTGTCATTGAGGAGGAGGAGGTGCAAGGAGAAACAGAGTCGGTGCCTGAGGTGCCGCTTGAAGGGGTGCCAAGCTCCCACCCTGCCCTCGAGGCCTCTTCTGCTGGCAGAGCAGGCGATTCCGCCTCTAGGGCGAGCACAGGAGAGAGGGACTACTGTCGAGTCCCATTCAAGCTGGGGCCCAATATCTCCCTAGTTCGAGACCAGGGCATGGTAGAGTGCATGATGGATTTTACGATCCAATCATGCGATTGATGAGAGAAAGCCGGCAAGCTGCTAGGGGAAGCGATTGGCAACACATTCCCCATGCTCTTCTCGGTAAGTGACTTCATCTTCTTAAATACTTTTTCTTCTTTCTTATACTGATTGTGAGATTTTCTTTGGTGCAGCTTGGTGCTGAGCTCCTGTTAATCAGGGATTGCTGCAAGCACAGGTTGAAGAAGGATCGCCAGCGTGCAGCAGAGCTCAAGTCTTTGAAGATCGAGCTGAAGCAGAAGACTGATGACTCCTGGGAGCTTAGCAGGGAAAACAACGAGCTTCGAAAGGAGCTCGTGAGTGCTGATAGGAACTCAAAGGAGCTCTAGGAGAGCCTAGATTAGGAGCGGAGCCGGTCAAAGAGCAAAGCTGAGGAGCTTGCGGCCACTGAGAGAAGCTGACCCAGTTCAATGGCGAGCCATCTGGTAGAAGGGGCGTGCCTAGTCTTTTCAGGTGAAGCTAGAGGTGGCCAGGGAGAGGCTAATCTTCACTGAGAAAAGGGTCATCGCTGCTGAGAAGGAGGCAGCAACGGTGGTCGAGTCAGCGGAGATGGTGAAAAAGAAGGCAACCGAGGTGAAGGAGGATGAGGAGGCCTTGGCAAGGTACAGGATCTTAGAGGAGTTCACTACCGAGTTCCATGAGATGGCATCGGACTCCTTCTACAAAGGCTTCATGTACTTGTGCTCCAGAGTTGAAGAGTTCGTCTCTAACAGGGGCCGAGCTTTCCTTAGATATCCTAGAGCTTCGGATGCAGAGCTGGCCCCAAACTCGAGCACTGCGGTGGAGTTGGCCGCAGTCTCCGAACCTACCCCACCAGTGGTGGTCGCCGAAGCCAGAGCTGCGTAGCCTGAGGCCCCGAAAGATGACATTCCGTAGCCACACAGCCCCAGCAAGGGGCCGCCTGAGTAGGGTAGATTCCCTTTTCCATTTCTTTTTTCTTTTGTTTTTGACCTGGGCTGCCTGGCATGTCAGGGGCCTAGAAACACTTGTAATGAAAAGTTAACTTTCAATGACGTTGGCATTTTCAGTCATCTCGGCTTGAGACTCCTGTTCCTTTTCCTTTTTTCTATTCTCTCTTCCCTCTATTTTTTTTTTACATGTGATGAAGTTAGAGGGAAGTTTCACAACTTGTCGAGTTGTCTCCACTTTACTCCTGAATGCCCTGGAAGTGGATGAATGTTTTTGAGTGCCGGAGAGCTGGGCACTTTGCTTTGGTGCCGGAGGGCCGGACTTAAAGCTTCAATACCAGAGAGCTGGGCTCAAGGCTTCAATGCCGGAGAGCTGGGCCCCGGGCTTGAGTGTTGGAGAGCTGGGCTCAAAGCTTCAATGCCGGAGAGCTGGGCCCTAGGCTTGAGTGCTGGAGAGCTGGGCTCAAAGCTTCAACGCCAAAGAGCTGGGCCCCGGGCTTAAGTGCTGGAGAGCTGGGCTCAAAGCTTCAATGCCGGAGAGCTGGGCCCCGGGCTTAAGTGCTGGAGAGCTGGACTTGAAGTTTCAATGCCAGAGAGCTGGGCCCCAAGCTTGAGTGCTGGAGAGCTGGGCTTCCAGGCTTGAGTGTCGAAGAGCATGGGATCCGGGCTTGAGTGTTGGAGAGCCGGGCTTCCAAGCTTGAGTGCCGGAGAGCATGGGATCCGAGCTTGAGTGCCAGAGAGCATGGGATCCGGGCTTGAGTGCCGGAGAGCTGGGCTTCCAGGCTTGAGTGCCGGAGAGCGTGGGATCTGAGCTTGAGTTTTGGAGAGCTGGGCTTCCAGGCTTGAGTACCGGAGAGCGTGGGATCCGGGCTTGAGTGCCGGAGAGCGTGGGATCTGGGCTTGAGTGCTGGAGAGCGTGGGATCCGGGCTTGAGTGCCGGAGAGCGTGGGATCCGGGCTTGAGTGCTGGAGAGCATGGGATCCGGGCTTGAGTACTGGAGAGCGTGGGATCTGAGATTGAGAGCTAGAGAGCTGGGCTTCCAAGATTGAGTGCCAGAGAGCATGGGATCAGGGCTTTAGTGCCGGAGAGTGTGGGATCCGTGCTTGAGTGCTTGAAAGCTGGGCTTCCAGGCTTGAGTGCTGGAGGGCTAGGCTTCCAAGTTTGAGTGTCGGAGAGCATTGGATCCAGGCTTGGTGCCGAAGGACTAGACTCCGAGCTTCATTGCTAGAGAGCTGGGCTCCAGGACTTGGTGCTGGAGGGCTGGACTCCAGGCTTCATTACCAAAGAGCTGGGCTCCAGGATTGGTGCTAGAGAGCTGGACTCCGGGCTTCATTGCCGGAGAGCTGGGCTCCGGGACTTAGTACTGGAGGGCTGGACTCTGGGCTTCATTGTCGAAGAGCTGGGCTCTAGGACTTGGTGCCGGAGGACTGGACTTCGGCTTCAGTGCCGGAGAGCTGGGCTCTAGGACTTGGTGCCAGAGGGCTGGACTTCGGGCTTCATTACTGGATAGCTGGGCTTCGGGACTTGGTGTCGGAGGGCTGGACTCTGAGCTTCATTATCGGAGAGCTGGGCTCCGGGACTTGGTGCCGGAGGACTGGACTCCGGGCTTCATTGTTGGAGAGCTGGGCTCCGGGACTTGGTGCCGGAGGACTGGACTCCGGGCTTCATTGCCAGAGAGCTGGGCTCTGGGACTTGGTGCCGGAGGATTGTACTCCGGGCTTCGATGTACCGGGCCTTGGGCCGGGCAGCGACATCCCTGCAAGGCAAAAATGGTTTGCACAAAAAGTGATCTATTATTATTATAAGGAAAAGGCCTTATATCATTGATAGTATATTCTTAGGTTGCACACATTTCATGTCCACGGGAATCTGGCACCGTCCAGACTCGTAAGATAGTAGGCCCCATGTGGAAGAGCTTCGACCACCTTGTAGGGGCCTTCCTAGTTCGGTGAGAGCTTACCGCACTCTTGGGGTTGGGATGCTTCAGCCCGGCATAGCACCAGGTCATCGGTACGGAAGACCTTTGGCTTCACTCATGCATTGTAGTACCGAGCTACACGCTACCAGTAAGCCGCCATCCGGAGTCGGGCCTTGTCTCTGGTTTCTTCGAGGAGGTCCAGGTTGAAGAGAAGGCGCGTCGGGTTCTCTGCTTCGTTATACTACTATACCCGCATCGTGGGCACGCCGAGTTTGACTTGGACAATGGCTTTTGTGCCGAAAGTGAGGTTGAAGGTCATCTTATCCATAGCTGTCCTGGGCGTTGTGCGGTAGGCCCAGAGAATGCTGGGAAGTTCTTCTGCCCACCTACCCTTGGCTTGGTCCAGCTTGGTCCTGAGTCCCTAGAGAATGGTCTAGTTGGTCACCTCGACTTCCCCATTGGTCTGGGGGTGAGCGACCGAGGTGAAGCAGTGCTGGATGCTGAGCTCAGCACAAAATTTCTCAAACTCCTGGTTATCGAACTACCGCCCATTATCAGTGATGATGCTATGGAAAAGCCCAAAGCGGTAGATGATCGACTTCCAAAAGAACTGGCGGACCTTGGCTTCCGTGATCCCCGCTAGTGGTTCACCACTACCCACTTGGTGAAGTAGTCGATGGCCACTATTAAAAACTTCCATTGCCCTGGTGCGGGGGGAAATGGACCCAGGATGTCCATTCCCCACTGGGCGAACGGCCATGGGGTGGAGAGTTGGGAGGTGGCGCCGCTGGTTGACGCTATATGTGGGCATGGCACTGGCACCGGTCACACCTCTTCACAAAATTAGCGGCGTCCTCCCTCATAGTCTCCCAAAAGTAACCTTGGCGGAGGGCCTTGTATGCCAGCATCCTCTCCCCGATGTGGTTTCCATAGAGGCCTTTGTGGATCTCTTGGAGCACGAATGTTGCCTCTGTAGATCTCAAGCACTTCAAGAGTGGATGGGAGTGGGACCGGTGGTAGAGTTGCCCTTCCATGAGGACGTACCGTGAGGCCTTCTTCTTGATGAGGCCTGCCTCTACTCGGTCCTCCGGCAAGGTGCCGTTAGTAATGTATCTGATGTATCTATCCATCCAACTTAGCTCTGGGGTGACCTGTTGCATCTCTGCTTGAGCTTCGTTGCTCGAATTTTTGAGGTACTCTATGTGGGCCCACCCTAGTGACGAGTCTGGCAAGGTCGCAAGTCTGGATAGCGTATCGACATAAGCATTCTCACCTTGGGAGATGTGAGTGATGCTGAAGTGCGGAAGCCCACCATGCTTGAGTGAAACTACTCCAGGTACTTCATCATCTGGGGATCTCTGGCTTCATATTCTCTAAAGTCCTGTCTGGCCACTAGTTGGGAGTCGGTGAAGACCTTCAAACTTCGTACACCCAGCTCGCAGGAGACCCTGAGGCCCACGAGGAGTGCCTCGTACTCCGTCTGGTTATTTATCACATCGAACTTGAAATGGAGCGCACAATAAACTATGACTCTATCATTGTTGGTGAGGATCAGGCCTGCGCCACTTTCGCCCGCGTTGGATGCACCGTCGACATGGAGGATCCAGGGTTCCTCCTCGATGCTGGGCTCCTCTTGATGCTCCGGTGTTGTCCGCTCTAGCTCTTCGACGAGTCCCGCACACTCGACCAGGAAATCGGCCAGCACTTGGGCCTTCTGGGATGAGCTTAGCCGGCACGTGATGTCGAACTTGCTGAGCTTTAGTGCCTACTTGGCCAAGCATCCGGACGTGTCAGGGTGACTGAGCACAGCCCTCAAGTGCTGGTCCGTCAACACCGCGATTGGATGCACTTGGAAGTATGGCCTGAGATGTTGAGCAGACAAGATTAGTGCCAAAATGAGTTTTTTGGATCGGGTGTAGCTGATCTCGACATCCCGGAGGAGCTTGCTGGCATTGTACACCGACCTTTGGAACTTATTTTGATTTGTGCAGATGAGGATCGAATTGACAGCTCCAAGGGTGACTGTTAGGTATAACAGGAGTTCCTCTCCTATCTCTGGCCTGGAGAGCAGTGGTGGTGATGCCAGGAAGTCTTTGAGCTCCTCGAAGGCCATCTTGCACTCCTCCATCCAAGTGAAGTCGCTCATCTTGCACAACACCTTGAAGAAAGGAAGGCAGTGGTCCATCGACCTCAAAATTAATCATGATCTGACCTATCAAGCACTGGACCTGCTTCTTCGAGGTCGGATGCTCCATGTTGATGATCGCCTGGACCTTCTCTAGGTTCACCTCAATCCCCCTTTGGTCACCATGAAGCCGAGGAACTTCCCCGCTGCTACCTCGAAGGCACACTTCACCGGATTCAGTTTCATCTTATGCACTCGGAGGTTGTGGAAGGCTTCCACGAGGTTGGCTACATGGTCCAAACTTGGCTTGCTCATGACGACATATCATCTACATAGACTTGCATGTTCCTGCTGATCTGGTCTTTGAAGAACCTGTTGACCAGGTGCTGGTATGTTGCCCCATTATTCTTCAACCTGAATGGCATCATTCGATAGCAGTACATCCCTTGGTCGGTGATGAAGGCAGTGTGCTCCTCATCCTCTGGGTGCATCCAGATCTGATTATATCCGGAGAATGCATCCATAAAGGAGAGCAAACAGTGCCTCGAGGTGGTGTCCACTAGCTGGTCGATCTTTAGAAGGGGGAAGCTATCCTTTGGACAGGCTCGGTTGAGGTCGATGTAGTCGACACAGATCCTTCACTTCCCGTTATTCTTTTTCATCATGATCACATTTTCTAGCCAGCTTGGATATTGCACTTCCTGGACAAAGCCGGCTGCGAGGAGTTTGTCCACCTCCTCGTTGATCGCCCTTTGCCTCCTCGGTGCAAAACTTCTCTTCTTCTACCGGATGGGGCAGTACTTTGGGTCGATGCTTAGCTTGAGGGTTATGATCTCTGGTGGGATATCGGGCATGTCGGCTGCCGTCCAAGCAAACATGTCAGCGTTCGCCCGGAGGAACTCCAGAAGGTGGGCCCGTTCATCATCTTGTAACTGCCCCCTGATCTGCACCATCTTCACCGGGTCGGTTTCGAGGGGATACGATAGCAGGCACTTGACTGGGCCACCTCTAGGGTCCTGTGCCCTTTGGTCGAGGTCGTCTATGCTGGGGTCATCCTCGGCAGCCTTGGCCCTGGGGACAGTTTGGAGGCAATGCTGAACAGGTTGAGGTGCCCCCCTCATCTCCTCGACACCGTAGGGAGTTGGGAACTGCACCAACAGTCACTTTGTGGAAATGACAACATCGAGCAGATTGAGCCCGGGTCAGTCAAGGATCATGTTGTAGGCCGAGGGGAGCCTTACAGCCATGAATGTCATCATGATGGTGCTTTGCCAAGGTGGCATCCTGGCAGTAACGGGGAGGGTAATCTCCCCATCGACTCCTATGGAGTTACCCGTGAAACCAACGAGAGGCATGTGCACGGGCCTGAGCTGAGTAGAGGAAAGATTCGTCCTAGAGAAAGCATCATAAAAAAGTACATCTGTGGATCTTCCACTATCAACCATGATGAGTTTTATAGGATGTTTTGCGATCGTCATCTAGACGACCACAGCATCATTGTTTACATTTTTATTTTCATCCCCCCATCCCTCGTAAAGGGAAGTACATTCTCAAAATTTCTCCCACCCTGGGCCTTCTTGGAGGCGCGCTCGACTTCCCATCATATCATCCCCACCGGCTTCTCAGTAGGACGGTTGTCGATGACAGGGACCAGAGGGAGCGCGACGAGCACCTGAGGTTCCATAGCGGGTCTGCCCCCCACAAACCTCCCGAGGTAGCCCCTCTTTATGAGCTCTTCAATTTCTTTCTTGAGGTTGCAGCACTCCTCGATGTCGTGGCCGTAGTCATGGTGGAAGTTGCAGTACTTCATCCTGTCACGACCATTGGACGGCCTCAGTGAAAATGGGCACCTCAGATAGCGCTCACCCTCGATTTCCATGAGGATCTTCACCCTCAGGGTGAGAATAGGAGTGAAGCTCCCCTATGGGATGGGGTCTCTTCTCAGCTTTGGCTTCTAGCGGGAGTCCGACATGGCCAGTACGGGGTTCCGCATCCTGGAGGACTCCCTAGGAGATGGCTTCTTCGGAGGTCTTCCGTCCAGCTCTCTCCTCGTTCGATCCACCTCCTCGGTGTGGATGTAGTTCTGGACTTAGAGGAGGAGCTCGGAATAAGTCTTGGAGGGCTTTTTGTCAAGAGAGTAGGTCAGGTAGGAAGTGCTGACCCTCTTTTTAGTGCCAGCATAGCTACTGGCTCATCAAGATTGTAGATCTTTAGCGCGGCAACCTTGAAGCGGGCCACGTAGTCCCATAGGGGCTCAAGGTCCTGTTGTCGGATGGAGAAGAAACTGTTAGCTTCTCGTGGCACCTTCCAACAAACATCGAAGTGGGCCACAAACTTTCACTCCAGCTGAGCAAAAGATCCAATGCTCTCGGGCTCGAGGCGAGTGAATCAGACCCGAGCCGCCTTCCAGAGGGTTACTGGGAAGGCAATGCAAAGAAGTGCATCGGTGGCCCCCTGGACCCTCATGAGGGCCTTGTAGCTTTCCAGGTAGTCCATGGGGTCAGTGGTCCCATCGTAAGGATCCACCTGCGGTATACAGAATCAGCTGGAAATCGGTTCCTTTTGGATCTCTCGGGAGAAGGGGAGATGGGCATCGTAGCCCACTGGCTAGCTAGCAAAGCCCTGCATGTTTGCAAACCGGCGAGATAGCTCCGCCAGCTTACGCTCCTGCTCCTCCAGGTGCTTCTCGGTGGTGTGCCTGATGGCCTCATCGATTGACCCCTCTGTGGAGGTTGAAGGAGGCAGAGAAGATGACTTTATAGGGTCTCGATCGATAAGCCACTACCTCCTGGATCCGGATCTACTGGTTGACTTCCAATCTTAGAAGGCATAGATGGTTGGTGGAGAATGCAGTGCCTCAATCAGAGGATTCCTTCCATTCTAGTGCAAGTGGCTGCCTGGGTCACTATCGTAGCCTGGCAGGCATATTTTCATGGTCCTCGAATGTTGGGTCATTGTCTGGGGAGAGTGGTGACCTCCTTTAATAGCAGATCTCTTTGTCCAAGGTGGAGCCAATCTGGAGAGGCAGAGCTCGACTTCGGCCTCGGTGTCTCGACCCGAAGGGAGCGTGGTTGGGCGAATGAGGGTGGAGCTCGACTTCAGCCTCGATGTCTCAACTTGAAGATAGCACGGTCAGGCGAAGGAGGGCAGAGCTTAACTTTGACCTCGGCATCTTGACCCGAAGGGAGCGCAGCCGGGCGAAGGAGGGTGGAGCTCGGCTTCGGCCTCGGCATCTCGACCTGAAGGGAGTGCGACCGGGTGAAGGACAGGCGGAGCTCAACTTCGGCCTAGCATCTCGACCTGAAGGGAGCACAGTCGAGCGAAGGAGTCCGGGCTAGGACATTCCACGTGGTAGCTTTATCTGACATGGCGTCCGACTGGGGTCCCACGTCAGCGATCCCGTCACATCAAGACCCATCCCATAAACATTTGCACTATACTGGATTTGATGATGTGGAGGGGCTAAGTGACTTATTAGATCCACCTTGGATAAAGCAATTTATTGCATCTTCCAATCCTAACCTAACCCCAACATTAAAACCAACATCTACCCTGTACGCCAATCCATCTCCTAGTACTAATTATTTGGAGATATGTCTTGTAGATATATATGAAAAATATCCTATGGAACATTACTGATTGGACTTCATCCAACCATCCGCTGTGGTCAGGTATATCAAATAATTTAGTGAAAGTATTAATTGGTATAATTTAAAAGATCCGTTGAGTCTAGCTGAAAACTTTAAACTTAGCACTCCTGTAAAGCAACCCAGTTTATGCTTTATATTTTTAACCATTTACTTTTCCTTTTAAAAATCAAGAAAAATAAAGAGGAGTATGGTGACAAAGGTACATTTAATGCTCAAGTACCTTTCTAGGTGATATCTTTCCTTGTCATTTATTATTAGTATCCTCATCCATTAAGGATAATAGAAATTAAGTTAGGGGGATAATTTAATTAAATTAATCCTCGAGTAGAACTTTAATCAATCTTTATGTACCAAACTTTATCTCGATTTGAAAGTAATCAAGCTTTCTAAATGATGAATGATTAACGTTTTAGACAATTTTAGAGACACTGAGGGATGAATTATCAAGGAAACCCAATAAATGATAGAGTTTAGACCAAAAAAGTATTTTTTTGACTAATTTCAGACCCTTCTACCTAGTAATCTCAATAAAGAATCTACCTTATAATGGTATAGGTGAAAATATCAAAGAATCATAAATATCCTCTTTAAAGTTTAATAAATGAGGTTTTTAGCATTTCTCACTAAGTAATCGGGTCCCTTCGCTTAAGTAAGCATTGTTGTTCGTATCAAAAGGTGGGAATGCAAAGAAACCTTTTATAGAGACAGTCTTAACACGTATCCTTTTTGACTCGAGCCAGTAATCCTGAAGGGTGTTCTATACCTAATGCTCTAAAATCAACTAGTTTGGGAATCATTGGTCTAATGCTCGCTATAAAAGTTAACTAGAAAATAAGATGTTAGGACATTGCACTGACTCTACATTATTCAAAAAAAAAAGAGACAAATCAAAACCCAAGAAAGTTAGAGGATTTAAAGAGAAAGATAGAAAGCTGGAAAAATAAGAACTCTAGAAATTTCTTTGGGCTTTACTTGACCATTAAATAGGTGGAATTGGTAATCCAATGAAAGATCTTTTTATGGTCTAACCGGGTTTCAACTAATTTTAGAATTGGTAAGATAATTCTTACTTCTTGGACAAGTTAATACACATGGCTAATTCATTTGCTTTACTCGAGGATGGGCAAAGTTTAAATTAGGGGGTGTGATAATTATATTAAAAACATATCAATTTAATAATTAATTTATTTTTATTTATTTAAAAAATGATACTTCTATATACTAATTACAGGAAAGAACTTCATCAATGTGAAGAGCTCGAATTTTGAAATCCAATGGTATAAATGACACTTAAATCGAACTTGAAACATGTTTAGAAATAAATTTCAAAGAAATTAATATGAATTACATGAAGTTTAAAGTAGCCAGTCCATGGTGGACCAACTACTTGGTTCACAGGATGCCACTTGGTCCATAGCATCCATTGTTGCCGATTCACGGAATAGAGCCATGGACCGTGAAGCTTATTCTACATCGAGACTTGCTAGAGATGCTGTCCCATAGCTGCGGGAGTCACTTGCACCATCTCCTTTGCCTGGACAAGCCATCGGAGCTGCAGATCAAGGGTTATCTCCCCCAAATCTCCATCGATCTTCATGGGATTCACCGAGCACCACCGTCGGGCCACCTTTGCACGTGCCTCCCATGGTCACTTCCTTCTCCCTCACCGACTTCTTCCATTCACCACCGAGCAACCATGGAATCGCCATCCATGTTGCCCACCACGGTCTCTTCCTCATTGTGCTACCATCACCAATTTGCCATGTCTGCAAGGTCCTCCACCATGGCTTTCTCCTTCAAGATCCCATTGGCCATGCTTGCAATCGACAATCGCTCATCCTCCCTAGTTCTGAGTTATGGCCATTCTTCAATCACCATCAGCCCTCCTCTTCTTCTACACTAAAGACACTGCACCCTGTTGAAGCTATCACCAAGCACCTTATCAGGAGTTGGACTGGCAATGTCCAAATGAGGAAGGAGGTCGGAAGAAGAGATTACGGGATTTGAATTTAAGGAAATAATGTTAAACATAACCACAAGCATCGTGTGAGTGGGTGTGAGGGATAAGGATGCAAAATCGAGGCTGTTAGGGCATATTACAATGGGAAACCAATGTGGTTCCCACACGGGCCCGACATGCTTCTCTTCGTCTATAAAAGAAGCAATGCTCGGCACTCATTTGGAACATCTGACTGCACTCTCCCCATTATTCAGACATCCCTTCCACTTCCATATATTCCCCATTCTATTCTACCTTTCCAAGCTCCCTTCTGCCTTCCCATCCACTCTTCCAACTGCCCTTCTAATGTAGTCTTCACCACTTGGTTCCCCAGTCTCCACCGCATCACTCCAATCTACTGCTGATCTGCTGACGGGTTTCCATCACATCGAATGTAGAGTTTTCATGGAAGTGTGACTCAAGGAAGAGGAATGTTTGTTTTTTTTAGAAATTAATTTTAGTTGATTATGAGTTGTATTTGATTCATGTTATGAAATAAAAAAATAAAATATTATTTCTTATAATCTTTGACTTATCTATTCCTAAGCATGATCTCAGGAAAGATGAATGTTTATTTTTTTAGAAATTCATTTTAGTTGATTATGAGTTGTATTTGATTTATATTATGAAATAAAAAAATAAAATCTTGTTGCTTATAATCTTTGACTGATCTATTCCTAAAAGAGATGGGCCATGATCTATAGGGATGGGCCATGATTTATGGGTACGAGCCATACTCACATTAAGATAGATCATATATTGATTATATTCTATATGAATTATCTTTTTGTTTGATTTATATTATTTTATTGTGCATTTTTTTGAAAAAACTCAAAAGTTTCTGTGGATTCGATTTCTTACTCCCGCTACTCTATCTAAGAATAGTAGAATAAAGGTATTAAAATCAATGAATAATGATGCGCCCCAATCACCATGACACTTTTTGTGATTATTGCTATTAGAGAGCTTTCTCATCAGGATAGACAAGTGCGATGAACCAATTTTCCATCCTGCTATCGGTTAGTCACTGAGAGTAGAGCACTAGATAGCCAAGTTCATTGTTTGGTTTAGATATATTTACTATGATTACCTACATTTATGAACATTACAAAGTCATGCCATGGCTTCAAATTATGCTATCCTCAAAGATAAAGACTTCTATTACTTATTCAGTGACTCATATCAAATAATTGAAACAACTAAAACCACATGTGTGCTTTATTAATTTCATCTTTCTTCCTTATTGGATTGGGGATTCTTGAGTGGTTACCCCTAAAATTGATGTAGCATATAATGCACTAATGCAACATGATCAAGATTTTACTAGTTATATCTTTTCTTATCCTATATTCCTTTTATTTCTCTTTTTCTTTTTTTTTCCTTTTTAGGCGTGCTTGTTGCCGCCATGATCGCTTCTTGCCTGTAGGCTCTTCATGTCCCAGGACCATGTTAGTCACTCCGGGCATCGTTGGATGCCTCATCTCATAATGCTCCAAGCTACTGGGTGGTCCTACAAAAGAGAGAACCCAGACCAGGGATCCCGACGAGGACACTCCGATGATCAAGTTAGTTTGGAAATCAAGGATAATAGATCCTCATTTATGGAGGCCTAGATGACTATCGTGAAGAGGCTTTTCTGAAAGAATGGGTTTCTTTCTAAGTAGTGAGAGTTACTTGCCACTTCTTCTTTCTTACCCTCACCAGAGGTCCCTCTTATTGATATATATGGAAGTTTATGTTGGTCGGTAGAATCGAGTGTCTTGGCAGTGCACTCCCCAGAGAGGGATGTAGGCTTTGTAGGATCCCATGGGATAGAGACTAGAGTCTAGGCAAGACCTCGGTATTAGGTGCAAGCAGCGTGCTATGGTGCACCCTCCTGGAAGAGGGTAAAGGTTTAGAAGTATCTCATGGGATAGAAACTGGAGTCCTGGTAGGGCCTCCTGCATCGGATGTAGGTGACGTGCTGCAGGGCTTGCCCTCTTGAAAAGGGTGTAGTCCCGTAAGGATCAGAGTCCTGATAAGACCTCCTATATTGGAGGTAGACCACATGCTACACGGCTCATTGTCCTGGCAGAGCATGCCTCTATGAGAGACACAGGACCAGTAGTGCGCCACTCCCCCTTCGTAGGATGTCGCAACAAGTTTTGTAGAGATAGTGACCCCACTCTCCTCAATCGCCATCTGACATCGTTGGGACCAAGCAAGCTGCACATGCCTTTATGGGGTTGATGCATCCTTCGATCCTCCTTTCCCTTCCTAGCCCGTGAGGGCCAACTCCTCCCATAACCAAGGTTCAGGCTAGCTGGGAGCCCTATGGTGCGCGTCGTAATGCACCCATTTCAATACCTTTATTCCACTATTCTAGGCAGAGTAGTGGGAGTAAGGGTCGACTCCTCAGGAAGTTTTGAGTTATTTATTTTAATTACTAAGGAAAAGTAGAGTGCAAATGATGAGGGACGAACTCTAAACTAATGCGAGATGACATGCTAAGGATTATCTAAAGAAAAATAAAATTATTATGAACAATGATTTTTAGATTTTTTATGGTTTGACTCCCGAGAATTGTCAAAACTAGGTTATGGTTTTCATGTAATAGTTAGAGTTCTACCCACATGCTAGAAACTATCAAAGAAAGAAAGAAAAATAAAGGATCTTAGGGTTAAGAAACCCCTATTAGGAACATGCTCAACTTCAACACATCACAAAAAGTGAGATGGGATGGGTTAGTCTTACCTAGCAATGATGCTCTAGATGTTGTAGAAGAGATGGCTCCACTCGAATAGGTGCCTAGACGAAGAAATCGCTTTCCCATGGATCCATTGGCTTTTTGTCAGCTGATTTTGAAGCAAGGAAGATCTCATCCAAGGGTCGTTTCTCTTGAGGGATCCTACAAATGTCAAGGGTTTAAAATGTAAAAGATGGAAAAAATACCAAACTGGAAGTTGGAAGCAGATTGAAGGCCAGAAAAATTGCTGATGATGGTGGAAGGCCTGCTTGAAGAGGGTGCCTGCTCTTGGATCTAGCGACCTTGGTGTGTGGAGTGATGGGACTTGGGGAGGGATGGCCTGGAGTGGAGAGAGATGATCTAGGGTTTGGTGTTGTTTGATATGGGTGGCCAACATGGGATGAAGTTGGGCATCCTGGATGGGAAGATGAAGGAAGTGGCCAAGGGAGGATGGAGTGATGGGGTGGCTAGTGTTTTGGATAAGTTGCACCTCACATGCCCTCCTTGTAGAGTGAAACGAGCCTCACACCCTCTCTCTCACGAAGTGTTAACGTAGAATTGCATGAAAAATAAAGAAAAGAACCTCAAAACTTTTTCATTCAATCATAGCATAACATTACAAGGCAGAGTGGGTGGATATTTATTGATTCACCTAGGTCCCTGGACTCCCTAATAGACTAGGATTACAAAACTTGAGGGCCAAGAAAACAAAACTTGAGGGCCAAGAAAATAAAACTTGAGGGCCAAGAAAGCTCCTCTTGGGCTTGGGCAGCATCTCCTTGGTCTTGGGTAGCATCCTTATGGGCTTGGGCACATGGACTCCAGGTGGAAGTGGCCTAGTCTGGGGCACCAACTATCTTGGACCTTGGAGGGGCACTGTGCTGGGGAGGGCACCAACTGAAGGGTTTAGATATATTTACTTTGATTACCTACATTTATGAACATTACAAAGTCATGCCATGGCTTCAAATTATGCTATCCTCAAAGATGAAGATTTCTATTACTTATTCAGTGACTATTATCAAATAATTGAGCCAACTAAAACCACAGGTGTGCTTTATTAATTCCATCTTTCTTCCTTATTGGATTGGGGATTCTTGAGTGGTTACCCCTAAAATTGATGTAGTATATAATGCATTAATGCAACATGATCAAGATTTTACTAGTTATATCTTTTCTTATCCTATTTTCCTTTTATTTCTCTTTTTTTTTTCCTTTCCAAGCATGCTTGTTGCCGCCATGATCAGTTCTTGCCTGTAGGCTCGGTGGGTCCCAGGACCATGTTAGTCACTCCAGGCATTGTTGGATGCCTAATCTCATAATGCTCCTAGTTACTAGGTGGTCCTACAAAAGAGAGAACCCAGAATAGGGATCCCGGCGGGGACATTCTGATGCAGAATGAAAGAGATGATGCGATGCGGAAGTAAATTAAGACTAATTCCTTTTTTTTTATTTTTTTATTTTTTTACTTTCAGAAGTCGGCTTTGACTCAAATGAAAGTTAAACTAAATTGAAAGAAACTATATAATAATTGAAAGCACAATTCAAAGAAACTAGATTATCAGAGTAGTTCAGAAGTAAAGGATCGCTGGGGGTTGAGAAACTCCCAGACCTAGGGTTTCGCTCTGAACTTTCAACAGGACTGAAATAAAGAGAAGGGAAGGGTTATGTACCAGGCAGTGATCTTCATAGAGTTTGGTGGAAGGACTCTCTCGAGCAGATTGTTGGATCCTCGAATTCGGATATCTTCGCAATGGATCCTCCAATACTGGTCCTTTGGCAGAGTTGGCTTCTCCTGAACTCAGGATCTGGGAAAGAAGAAGAATAAGTTAAGGAACCAGATACTCAAAGAAAGGATTTACCAGATAAGAAGAACTTGAAAAATTGATGTTGCTGAAATCCTGATTCTCCTGGATGCTGATCTGACTTCCTCTGGGATTTGCTCTGTATTCGAAGTAGCCGATCTGGACCTGGATGTTGGTGGTCGGCCTCTACTTGGAAGAGAGGGGCCATGAGATGATGAGGTAGATTAGGGTTTGGATGATTGGTGGAATGAAGAAGATGATGGGCGGCTAGGGTTTGGAATTGAAGTGGCTAACCTAGGGTTTTGATAGGGTTTATGGGTTGGAGATCTCACACCTCCTCAAGGTTCCTAGGGAACCTGGATTTACTCCCTCGCGGAGCTCAACACCTGAATACAAGTGCGGAAGAGAGAAACACAAAGTTGCTCACATAGAAATTGATTTCATTCATCATTGTTTTCAAAACTTACAAGAAGGGTCTATTTTATAGGCTTTTACAAGAAATCAGGTTTTTACATCTTTCCATGTGGGACTAATAGGATGAATCCTCAAATTAGGCGTGTAGAATCAAATCCTCCTCATAATGGCTGGCCAAAAGTTTCCTTAAATGTTGATTGGTGGCTCCAAATGGCAAGAAGATGGCGCCTCCTAGCCTTGCTCTTCAAGACAAGTATTTTCCTTCCATGCTTGGTTTTATTTGGAAGTATTTGGGCGCCTCCTAGTCTTGTTCCCCAAGTCTTGCTCCTTTCTTTTCATAGCTTGGCTCTTATGGAATTGTTTTGGGCACCTCCTTGGATTGAGGATCCTAGATTGATCTCTCCTTAAGTGGCGCATGAAAGAAGGGACCTGCTTTCTTGTGGTGTGGGGACCAAGGCACACTGGATGGAGATGTGGCGCCACCTGGACTCTGGCGTGTGGCTGGGAGTGTGGCGCCTACTTGCTTGGGCCTGGGAGAAAAAATGTGGCACCCTAGACCTTGACTTGACTGAAAAAATTGGCACCAACTTGGAGAAGACCTAGACCACTACTAGGACTTGTACTGAGTCAACATGATTCAACAAAATTTAAATTGCAGGGAAATACAGACTCAAGACTAAAATTGAGTTGACCAAGTCAACCCTTATTACAAAACCAGAAAATTCTAATTCTTCGGGCAAGGTCAATCAGAGATCCAGATGGAGCCCTGAAGTCTTCTTCTGAGTCTGGTGCCCGCACCACATTCCGACGATCAAGTTAGTTTGGCAATCAAGGATAATAGATCCTCTGTCACAGAGGCCTAGATGACTACCGTGAAGAGGCTTTTCTGAAAGAATCGGTTTCTTTCTAAGCAGTGAAAGTTACTTGCCACTTCTTCTTTTTTACCCTCACCAGAGGTCCCTCTTACTGGTATATATGGAAGTTTATGTTGGTGGGCAGAATCGGGTGTCTTGGCAGTGCACTCCCCTGAGAAGGATGCAGGCTTTGTAGGATCCCGTGGGATAGAGACTGGAGTCTAGGCAAGATCCTCGGTATTAGGTGCAGGCAGCGTTCTGTGGCGCACCCTTCTGGAAGAGCGTGTAGGTTTAGCAAGATCTCATGGGATAGAAATTAGAGTCCTGGCAGGGCCTCCTGCATCGGATACAGGTGACGTGCTGCAGGGCTTGCCCTCCTGAAAAGGGTGCAGTCCCGTAAGGATCAAAGTCCTAATAAGACCTCCTTTATTGGAGGTAGACCACATGCTACATGGCTCATTGTCCTGGTAGAGCATGCCTCTATGAGGGACACAGGACCAGCAGAGCACCACTCCCCCTTCACAGGATGTCACGACAAGTTCTGTAGAGATAGTGACCTCGCTCTCCTCAATCACCATCCATCATCATTGGGACCAAGCAAGTTGCACACGCCTTTATGGGGTTGATGTATCCTTCGATCCTCCTTTCCCTTCCTAGCCCGCGGGGGCCAACTCCTCCCACAACCAGGGTTCAGGCTAACTGGGAGCCTTATGGTGCGCATCGTAATGCACCCATTTTAATACCTTAATTCCACTATTCTAGGCAGAGTAGTGAGAGTAAGGGTCGACTTCTCAGGAACTTTTGAGTTATTTATTTTAATTACCAAGGAAAAGTAGAGTGCAAATGATGAGGGACAAACTCTAAACTGATGCGAGATGACATGCTAAGGATCATCATAAAGAAAAATCATATTATTATGAACAATGATTTTTAGATTTTTATGGTTTGACTCCCAAAAATTGTCAAGACTAGGTTAGGGCTTTCATGTAACAGTTAGAGTTCTATCCACATGCTAGAAACTATCAAAGAGAGAGAAAAATAAAGGATCCTAGGGTAAAGAAATCCCTATTAGGAACATGCTCAACTTCAACACATCACAAAAAGTGAGATGGGATGGGTTAGTCTTACCTAGCAATGATGCTCTAGATGTCGTAGACGAGATGCCTCCACTCGAATCGGTGCCTGTACAAAGAAATCGCTTTCCCGTAGATTCGTTGACTTTTTGTTAGCTGATTTTGGGGGAAGGAAGATCTTATCCAAGGGTCGTTTCTCCTGAGGGAACCTGCAAATGTCAAGGGTTAGAAATGTACAAGATGGGAAAAATACCAAACTAGAAGTTGGAAGCAGATTGAAGGCCAGAAAAATTGCTAAGGATGGCGGAAGGCCTGCTTGAAGAGGGCGCTTGGCTCTTGGATTTGGCGACCTTGGTGTGTGAGGCATTGGGACTTGGAGAGGGATGACCTGGAGTGGAGAGAGATGATCTGGCAGCTAGGGTTTGGTGTTGTTTGATATGGGCGGCCAAGGTGGGATGAAGTTGGGTGTCCTGGATGGGGAGATGAAGGGGGCGGCGAAGGGAGGATGGAGTGATGGGGCGACTAGGGTTTTGGATAAGTTGCACCTCACGTGCCCTCCTTGTAGATTGAAACAGCCCTCACACCCTCTCTCTCACGGAGCATTAATGCAGAATTGCATGAAAAATAAAGAAAAGAACACTCAAAACTTTTTCATTTATTCGTAGCATAACATTACAAGGGGGAGGGGGTGGATATTAATAGATTCATCTAGGACCCTAGACTCCCTGACAGACTAGGATTACAAAACTTGAGGGCCAAGAAAACAAAACTTGAAAGCCAAGAAAACAAAACTTGAGGGCCAAGAAAGCTCCTCTTGGGCTTGGGCAGCATCTCCTTGGTCTTGGGCAGCCTCCTTATGGGCTTGGGCGCATGGACTCCAGGTGGAAGTGGCCTGGTCTGGGGCACTAACTGTCTTGGACCTTGGAAGGGCGTTGTGCTGGGGAGGGCACCAACTGAAGGGGGCGGCCACTTAATGGCTTGGCGGAATGAAATGGCCTAGGCGCTAGGGAACTTGATGTAGGAACATTAGGAGCTGACCAAGGTTTCAAGGTTCCAATTTCTAATTCATGTGTTGGTTAATTTTTGTATTTGGTCAAGTGAGTTTAGTGAGTCCATTTGCTCACTTGAGTCCTGTAATAAAGTAAGCCAGTTGGGTTCACTAAGTCAAGTGAAGTCTTTTTGTATTCTAGTCCAGTCAAGTTGAGTTGACTGAGTCTATGCCATAAAACTGAATCAATTGAGTATAATTGAGTTCACTTTGTCCATTGAGTTGAGTCCTTTTGCTTACAATTGAGTCCTGTAATTTTCATTCAAATCAAGTACAAGAGGAGAACCATCAAATCCCAGCTCATGCACCTAGGCCCCCAGTCATGTTCACCAGCACTGGCACCCCAGGCTCCTAAGTATCAGCACCCCAGGCCCCTTTCATGCCACCCCAGCTCCTAGGCCCAAGAGGGATGGTGCCCCGGTCCAAGCCCACAAGAAGCTAGCACCCCTCCGAGGCCCACTGCAGTTGGTGCCCAAGCTATGACCCAATCCAAGATGCCTAAGGCCTTTGACCCAGTCCAAGAAAATTTCATCCCAGCCCAGCAGGGAGTCAAGCAGCCCAAGCCCAAGAAAAGTCAATGTCCAAGTTCTACAGGGAGTTAAATATTCAAGTTCTACCAGGACTTTAGTCTCTTAATTCCACTCAAACCTTGTACTCCTTGTCCCATACAAACTTGTAATCCCACGTTGACAGAGAAAGGGCCTTGGGTGAGCCTATAAATACCCACCCCCTCCCCTCTTGTATGGAGAATTTTTCATGAATGAAATTAAGAACTTTTTTTACATTACTTTATTTCCTCCAAGTGGAGTGGGTGTGAGACCCATTTTCCTTTGTTCTTCGGAACATTGAGGGGTGTGAGGCTCTAGTTATCATTAGCTAGTTTTCATCCACTAAACCCTAGACGCCCTCCACATCTCTCCACTCCAGGCCACCCCTCTCCAGATCCAGATGCCCAAGTTGCATCCAAGGCCGCTAGACCCTATAGCCTCTCTTCTGCCCGATCTTCTTCTTTCCATCATGTTTAGTATTTTTCTCATATTCTACATCACTAACCCTTGACGTTTGTAGGATCCCTCCAGTGGAACTGTCCTTAAATGAAGTCTTTGCCCCCGAATGAAGCTGATTAAAATCTGGCAGATTTGCATGAAAGTGGCCGGATCATCCAGGCATCGATCTGAGCAAAGTGATCTCATCTACAGCATCAAGACATCATTGCCTAGTAAGTTTAGTCCAATTTTCAACTCTCTTCATCTGATTTCTTGAAGTTGAACATGCTCCAAATAGGCCTTCTTAGTCCTAGAATCCTAGTTTTTTTTTCTCTTTAATTGATCTAGCATGTGGGTAGGATACTAACTGATACATGATAACCCTAACCTAGTCTTGGCTAGTTTCAAAAATTAAACCACAAACAAATCTGAAAATATTTGCTTGCTTTAATCTAATTTTCTTCATGTTCATCCATTGCACATCATCCTACATCATATTAGAATCCCGTCCCTCATCAAAACTTGGGGCACCACTGCTGGGGGAGCTTGAGTAAGGGCCCAAGTGCATAAAATCCAGCTCTGGTTGAGGAGGCCTGGTGAACCTTCTGGTCTGGTGACTCTCCTCTTGGTTCTTGACTTGAATGAAAATTATATGACTCAATTAAAAATAAAAGAACGCAACTCATTGGACTAAGTGAACTCAATTAGACTCAAAGGCTTCACTTTGTTACAGGACTCAATGTTTATTACAGGACTCAAGTGAGCAAATGGAGTCACTGGACTCAATTAATAGAATCAACTTAAAAAAGATAGACTACCCAACACATGAATTAGAGATCAAAAATTGGAACCTTGAAATTGCTGGTCTGATCCTGATGTCCTCATCAATTCTCCCGTAATGAGAGGAAACTCGACCCTATTGAGTAAAGGTCAATATGCCTCTAAATATTGCTCAACAGGTCTGGGTGGAGGCATTGCAGATCCTCTCGAGTGATCCATGAATCCTCAAATTTCGGTCGACCTTGCCAACGAATCAAATAGATTGGTAGCCTTTGATCCAAGTACTAATGGCTTGGTCATCCAGGATATGCTCAATCTTTTCCTCTCATAGGCTAATTTATTGGTGGACACTCAGGGATGAGTTCGCTCTCAAAGAAAGGGTTAGGTCCAAGGCTTACTGGATATCATTGCTGGCTCCCTATACCCAACTAAGTCTGAGATATTGAAGGTTGAGCTTAATGCCTAATTCAGGTGGTAACTTAGCCACTAGGTCCAACTTTCTTTATCACTTTGAAGGGTCCAGTTCTACGGGTATGTAACCTAAGCATTGCATAATCTCTCTAGCGAACTCTTGGACTCTTTCAGGAATTAACCATGTTTTTTTATAAAAACATTGCTCACACCAATCTTATGATCAATTCTTTAGGTAGACCTCTATCATGCAGGGTAACTGACTTATACCAAAGCCTAATGACATGCATGCCACTGACTCATACCAATACCTAATGATATCCATGCAAATGACTAAACCTACAACTACAGCTATGTGTGTGACCCTTGGTTGGTGGGTGACATGCAAATGAAAATTTGACATGCACTTCTAATAGATGCCACAATGTTTTCCAGAAATAGGTAGCAAATTGAACAGGTTCAAAGGGCTGATGCAACTTGCTAACCTTAATAAAGTGCAATTGAATGGTTAGAGAAACATAGGAAGCCTCAAGAAAGTATCGGAAATAAGAAGTGGATTTGGGGTTAGCCTGGTAGTTTAGAAAAGAAGAGGAGGGTTCGGGGTTAATCGGATAGAGTAGGATATAAGAAGAGATTTCAGGGATTAGTCCTAGACTAATGAGGTCAACCTTACAGGTTTGATATACATCTACAGGGTCTACCTTATGGAAGAATGGGTCATTAATTTCAGGAAAGAGATCTTCAATTGGGATCAAAGGAGTGAAGCCTCCTGAGGGTACTGGATTAAATAAACCAAGTCCTCACTAATTTCCCCTGGTTCTTGAATTTTAGGACTAGACTCTATAATCTAGCCATCTTCTAGGATTTTCTTAGGTAAGGCTCTGGTAGAAGTATCATGGTTCTCTTCCTCTAACTGATCTTCCACTATGGTTTTAGGCTGGGCATTTTCTAAGTCAACAACTTCTGGGTCTGTCCTACCTACTTTTTCTTTAATGTCAGTCTTGGGTACAAATGGGATAGTAGGGGTGGGTCAACTAAGGAAAAGTGGACTAATACCGGGCTCATATCCAGGGGTACTAATCCTATTGGGTTCGAGGTAGCTAAGGGGAACTTGACTAGTAGCTGGCTAAGATCTAGGGGTACTAATCCTATTGGGCTAAGGTCGATGGGCTATGGGTTCTCTCAACTCATAGGACAGGGGTTCAGATCTATGAGTTATGTGTCTCTTGGGTTCATAGGACAGGGATAGGGATCGATGGGTTCTGGGTCCATTGAGCTCATAGGAAATGGGTAGGGATTGATGGGCCTTGGGTCCACGGGCTCATAGGACATGGATATGTACTCAAATATCGGCTTGTGTTATGGATTGGGCCTTTGCCATTATTTTAGGGGTCTCTAATGGTAGGGTGCAAGAAGGTACTTCTTCTTAAGTTTGCTTTCCATGGCTCTCGATGTAGTTATGGGTACTTCTCCTCTGTTTTTAATTATCCATTCAACCTTATCCCGGTAGATTCTAGCCTGGCGAACTAACTTGAGTTTGGTAAACTTAAACTTCCTTTCTTCTGACATTAGTTTTCTCTCAAAATATTGATCCATACCTTCTTCTCAATCAAGATAATCATCAAGATCGAGATCGCCATGAAAAATGGGTGCTTCGAACCTAGTGTTCCTTAATGGCTCTCTCATCTTGGTCTATGAAATCATAATTGGGTCTCCCATGATAAGACTCCCATATTGGGTCATGATGTGGGGGTCTCCTAAGGTTGGGTTCCCAGGTGAGGTCATGGTGTGGGGGTCTCCTAAGATTAGGTTCCCAGATTGGGTCATGGTGTGGGGGTCTCCTAGGATTGGGTTCCCAGATTGGGTCATGGTGTGGGGGTCTCCTAGGGTTGGGAGGTATGGGACGACGTGTCTCTAGTTTAGGCTCAACACGGGTCCTACGGGTTCTCCCAAGGGTTCCTAACCGATCTCCCACTCGATCAAACCTATGGTTCATTTGGTCATACTTATGGTTCAGCTGGGCAAACTGTTCAGTCATGGTCCTCATTAAAGTCTCAAGACTAGGTTCCATGGTTGAACTGGGTTGGGGTTTGAAGCTACCAGTGTTGGGCTCCTAATCTAGGGGTCATGCAACAAGCACAAAAGAGTTAGGCATTCTAGGGTTTGCTAGACCTAGAGCCCAAGTAGAGTGAGTCAACTCAACTTACACCCAACTCAACAATTAATCATTCCACTGGCCAGGTAAGAGGTGGGGTGGTGGAAGGCTCCCCCTGCTTGTCGTAGGGTACTAATTAAAGAACTACCAATCTGCTTAGGATGTTTGCCATTGATCCTCTAGCCTTAGATACCAGCTTCCAATAATAATTGGAGGATTGAGTGCACTAGTTTTCTCATAAGACTCGAACCCGACCTATTGGTGTCCCTAGATCAATTAAGTTTCTACTTGATTTTAGTTAGGCTTGGGTTCGAATGGAGGGTGGTTGTTTTGGGCTAAGAAAAGGTGATCAAATCCTTCTCCCATTTGACATAGCAAAATTGCACTTAAGGTGTTTTATGCAAGATGATGCACACACATATGAAAACCTAAGATGCAACTGAGACTAAAAATAAATCAGAAAATAAATTTTTCTTTTGTTTTTTTAAGTTTTATGCTAATGGAAAATTTAATTTCAGTTAGTTAAGTGCAAGAAAAGAGGCTTGGGTTTTGGGGGGGGGGGGGGTTGCGTTGATTGTAAATTAATTTCAGCCCTAATCTAAGCAAGCAGAAATTTCAGCAAGGTGGTCATTTGGATTTTATGCAGAAAATTTGTTGTGTTTTCAGATCAAAAAATTACAGAAAAAATGTAGAAATAAAGAGGACTAAATATGTGATTGGAGGATGCAAAGATTGATGCAAAAATAAAAGAATTTAATGGAAGACAAACCCTAGGTTCAGACTAGGATGCAGATTTCAGCAAGTAGGTTTTTTGTTAGGGTTTTGATTTAGGTAGATTTTTCACTGTTTTCAGATTTGAGAAAATTACAATAAAATTATAGAAAAATAGAGGATTAAACAGAGATTAATTGATGTGAAAATCAAAAAAAAAAATAGTAAGGCTTCAATGGGAAATTAGCCCTAGGTTTTGATGGGTATGCAGATTTCAGCATGCAGAAATTCTAAACTATGATGCAAGAACATGTCCTAATCTTGCTCTGATACCAAAATTGATGAGGGACGAACTCTAAAATGATGCGAGATGACATTCTAAGGATCATCATAAAGAAAAATCAGATTATTATGAATAATGATTTTCAGATTTTTATGGTTTGACTCCCGAAAATTGTCATGACTAGGTTAGGATTTTCATGTAACAGTTAGAGTTCTACCCACATGCTAGAAACTATCAAAGTGAGAAAGAAAAGTAAAAGATCCTAGGGTTAAGAAACCCCTATTAGGAACATGCTCAACTTCAATACATCAGAAAAAGTGAGATGGGATGGGTTAGTCTTACCTAGCAATGATGCTCCGGATGTCGTAGAAGAGATCGCTCCACTCAAATCAGTGCCTAGATGAAGAAATTACTTTCCCGCAAATCCGTCAGCTTTTTATCAGCTAATTTTGGGGCAAGGAAGATCTCATCCAAGGGTCATTTCTCCTGAGGGATCCTGCAAATGTCAAGGGTTAGGTACATAGAAGATGGAAAAAATACCAAACTGGAAGTTGGAAGCAGATTGAAGGCCAGAAAAATTGCTGAGGATAGCGAAAGGTTTGCTTGAAGAGGGCGCCTGGCTCTTGCATCTACGGTCTTGGTGTGTGGGGCATTAAGACTTGGAGAGGGATGGCCTGGAGTGGAGAGAGATGATCTGGTGGTTAGGGTTTGGTGTTGTTTGACATGAGCGGCCAAGGTGGGATGAAGTTGGGGGTCCTGGATGGGAAGATGAAGGGGGCGGCGAATGGAGGATGGAGTGATGGGGCGGCTAGGGTTTTGGATAAGTTGCACCTCACGTGCCCTCCTTGCAAAGTAAAACAGGCCTCATACCCTCTTCCTCATAGAGCGTCAATGCAGAATTGCACGGAAAATAAAGAAAAGAACACTCAAAATTTTTTTCATTCAATCATAGCATAACATTAAAAGGGGGAGGGGTAGGTATTTATAGATTTACCCATGTCCCTGGACTCCCTGATAGATTACGATACAAAACTTGAGGGCCAAGAAAACAAAACTTGAGGGCCAATAAAATAAAACTTGAGGGCCAATAAAATAAAACTTGAGGGCCAAGAAAGCTCCTCTTGGGCTTGGGCAGCATCTCCTTGTTCTTGGGCAGCCTCCTTGTGGGCTTGGGTGCATGGACTCCAGGTGAAAGTGGCTTGGTCTAGGGTGCCAACTATCTTGGACCTTGGAAGGGCGCTGTGCTGGGAAGGGCACCAAATGAAGGGGGCGCCTATTTAATGGGCTTGGAAGCATGAAAGGGCCCTAGGCGCTAGGGAACTTGGGGTGCCACTGCTGGGGAGCTTGAGTAGGCACCCAAGTGCATGAAATCTAGCTCTGGTTGGAGGGGGCCTGGTGAACCTTCTTATCTGGTGACTCTCCTCTTCGTTCTTGACTTGAATGAAAATTACATGACTCAATTGAAAACAAAATGATGCAACTCAATGGACTAAGTGAACTCAATTAGACTCAAAGGCTTCACTTTGTTACAGACTTAATGTTTATTACAGGACTCAAGTGAGCAAATGGAGTCACTAGACTCAATTGGTAGAATCAACTTAAAAAAGACAGACTACCCAACACATGAATTAGAGATAAAAAATTGGAACCTTTAGTTTTAGGTCTGATCCTAATGTCCTCATCAGCAAATCAATAAGAAATACCTGTTAAGATAATCAAGATATGATCTATCCCAATAGTACAGCCCATACCCATAGATCATGGCTTGTCCCTTTAGGTGTAGATCAATCAAGTTATCTTCACTTAAAAAAAATTACTTACCTAAAAACTCATGTCCTTTGATCATTCCAAGCTGCTTCAAATAAGACAAAAAATAAATGCATCAACAAACTCTTTTTATTTCATAAAACAAGGAATACATCAAATGAATACAACTAAAACATAAACCCCTTTTTTCCAAAGTTGAGTTCAGGAAGACTTTGCAGCATATCCGAAGAGGCAAATCAGAGGAGTTGAGTTCAAGAAGACTCTACAGCACATCCGAAGAGGCAGATCAGAGGCAATGCAGTGGAGACTGAGGCAGCAATGGATTAGGATGTTAGAAGGGTAGTCGAATGAGGGAAGGAATGAAATTGGATGAGAGGAATAGAAGTGGATAAGAGCAAAGAAGTGAAGGGGAGGTGGAGTGAAGTGGAGTTGAGAGATGGAAGTGGAATAGGAAGTCCAGAGAAGTATGGAACTGGATGAGAGCGGAGTGGAGAAGAGGGATGAAAGTGAAATGGGAAATCAGGAGAATGGGAGGAGCGAAGAATGGTCGAAGGTTTTATAGATGGGAAGCACCACGTCGAGCCCGCGTGGGAATCACGGTGGTTTCTTATCTTAATCTGCCCAACAGTCTCGGTTCCACGTTCCTATCCTCGAACCTACTTGCATGATCCCCGGCAATGGTTCCACCGATCGTGCACCTGCTTGTATGATTTCTATGACCGTCCTGCCTAACCATCACACTCGTTCATTAATTGTGCATGATTTCTAATTTTTATTTCAATGATATATTTTTTGAACTTTGGTGTATCTCTACGATTGAGCTTTTCTTCCGACCTCCCTTCTCTTTCGGACATCACCTGTCCCAAATCTCGACAGGTGTATGGTGATGCTCGAAAGTCGGCAGCTTGGGAGAAGATGGCTGATAGTGGCTTTGGGCGACCGAACAACTGAACAGGAGAAGATGGTGGAGATGAGAAGAAGTGGGGGCCATGAGGTCATGGGCGGATCAGGGAGGAGCAGCGGCTACTCCAGCTGGTGGCAGATGTTGAATGGCAGTAGTGACAGCTAATGTGGTGGTTTGGGGAAGGAAGGCCAGTGGTGGGTAGATGGAATGTGCAGCCATTCGTTAGGGAGGAGGCCATGGATGGAGCAGGCGGCGACCGGCAGTGTCTCATGCATGGATGGTGGCTCCGGTAGTGGCTGCGATGGCAGTATATGGCTTCCCGGTGTCCCTTCCAACTACGGGTGTGGCAGATCAGGGAGGAGCAGCAACTTCTGGCAACTTTGGAGGTGGCTGCATGGTTTTTTGCCCGTGGAAGGCTTTCGACGGTATGAGGAGGTGCGCTGGCAACTCCAGCAACAGTGGGACACATCTCCGACAAGTTTCAATGAGAATGAGACTTCACAGTCCACAGTTCTATTCCATGGGCCAGCAACAATGGATGCTATGGACCAAGTGGGCAACCCGGGAACCAAGCAGCCGGTCCATGGTGGACCGGTGCATTAAAATCTATGTAATTCATACTTAAATCTTCAAAATACGATTCCGAGCTCATTTCAGATCCGATTTGAGAATTGTTTGTGCCGTTGGACTCCTAAAATCGAGCTCTTCATATTGGCTAGGTCTTTTTCTATAAAATACTATATAAGAGTATCAATTTTATTCAAATAAGATTGATTTATTTAATATATTTTTAATAACTATTACATCCCCTAACTTGTACTTTGGTCGTCCTCGAGTAAAACAAATGAAGTAGTCATGTGTACTAACTTATCCTAGAAATGAAAATTATCTTACTGATTCTAAAATTAGTTGATACCTGGTTAGACTATTCAAGAGGTATTTTATCGGGTTACCAATTTTGTCCATTTAGTGGTCTAGTGAAGCCCAAAGAAATTTTAAGAGTTCATCTTTTTCCAACTTTCTACCTCACTCTTTAAATCCTCCAACTTACTCTAGTTTTGATGTAGTATCACTTTATGTAATCCCCCTTTCTTCTTTTTTTTAAAGTAGAGTCAGTGCAATGTCCTAATTGTTGGTTTTCTCCCAGGAACAGAAAATTGCAATAAATAGGCATCAGCAGCCTGTCGCAGCAGAAGCAGATATAAAAATAATTTTATATCTAATCATGCAAATCATAAATAAATTTAATTTATTTATCATAAATTTCTAACATACTGCATAACATGAAAAAATATTAGATCTAAAATAAAAATTATTTTAAGCATAAAATACTTACTTTGATAGCTATCCGGGATTGCTTTGAAAAGCGTACAGATCCACTACTCAAAAGCCGTGATTTTGTTGGAGCTGCACAATCGCCCGACCTCTACTAGTATCCACACGAAGCTCTCATAACCGAGTCGTAGAGGGCACCAGACTACTAGATCATTGCAACCCTCTCCTCTTTCAGCAAACCGCCTATTTTAAGAACTGTGCCAATCCGAATCCAGACTGACTTTCGGCTTCTGTCTTGCAAATCGGAGTGCAAGACCATGGACCCTTTTTCCCTCTTCTTTCTTTTATGTAGAAGACCTCTCAACACTCTTGAAGATCTCAAGGAAGAAATAAACTAGAAGGGAGAAGAATACTATGCACCAGGAGAGAGACTCTCAAGAGAAAAGATGCCCAAGAGAGATGATGCCCAAAATAATTCATGCCAAAAGAGAGGTATTAAGTTCGGCCAACCCCTCTCCCTTTTATTTTTCTCACGGTAAAACTCTCCAAGTCCTCCATGCCGAAACACCGGTGTTTTAATTTCAACCATTTGAAAATTAAGAGGAGTGGAAGAGAAGGACTCTTCCCTCTCTTAATTTCCTTCATGCCAAAAAATACTATTAGCGCCCACCAAGTATTCACGCTCCATATTTCTTGTCATACAAAATTCTTGGGGCCCACTTAGGCATGTGGAGGGAAGGGGAGACAAGGAGAGAGAGTCCTAGTCTAACTGGACTTTAGGTCATGGTCCAAATGAAGTGATTTTACAGTCAAACTAAAGCCAATTTTACACCGATCGAACCATTTCAAAGCGGGCATTAACCCAAATCAATTAGAATTAATTAATTGAGTCTAACTCAATTAAATTAAATCTAATTTAATTTAATTAACATTTAATCCATAACTAATTAATTATAATACTTATAATTAGGTCAAATATTAATTGTAACACTTACAATTAGGCCAAATTGATTTATTGATTGGTTACTTGAGCTCCTAATGTGTAGGACCCCTCAGGTCCTATCCTGTCTGGTAATGAGACATGGTATAATCTTCATTATACATCATCGAAACTCCTTTCGATGGATTGAAATAATTTCAGCTCAACCCTAATTAGGATCATCGATTTGAGAATGATCTAACGGGCTCTCATAATCCACCAGTGACACCTAGCAGTATGTAGTGGCAACCTAGCAGAATAAGATTGGAACCCCTAAGTGTAGTTACCATGTGATTCGGTTCCTCTATCAAAATCCTGACCTGATGTTGGTTACAGATACTCATCAAACCCATCAGTCATATGCTTAACCTAATCGACTCAAGTCCAATTATGATACAAATGAAAATACCTTTTCATTATCACCCTGCTATAGCCATAAACTTATGGACTTAGTCTCATTAAGCTTGCATAGGATTATACCTTACTACTAAGGCTGATAGATCCCTACAAGTAAACACCCTACTGCTACAATAAAATTACTGTAGCCAACGAACACCGCAAGGTCCCGTATGGACAGGAACCATGTGACTGTGCTATCAAACTAAAGCAACCTTATTATGAGTAGCCGAGACACTCTAGGTCAAGGAACTATTCATACAACTACAGCATCAGGAAGTTATTGACGAGTGAGTAGTCATCCATATAACTTCCTATACTTGGTCACACTCAGTACCGTTGATCTTTATCAACTACCTGCACTCTCACTCCAGTGTCACCACACTGTATGTCAGAGACTCATCTACCTAGAAAGAGAAGTGATCTATGCACCAATTTTAACATATCAATCACCATCCTCATGATATTCCAACAATCGGGAGCCTTTAGGAGTTAATCTATAAATACACATGCCTCAGATTCTCAACTCTTGAGAATATATGTCATTATCCATTAACTCCATGGATGATTTATAGATACAACAATATGAATGAAACTAATGCCCTTTTAATTACTAAGAAAAATTAAGTACAAAGTTCATGCCCAAAAATTAAAATGTGTCAAGCCAACATGGCTTTTAGATAATTTTAGGGCATACATCTAACAATCTCCCACTTGCACTAAAGCCAATTGGCTATATATCTAAGTCCCATTTTTTCAAAGTGGACTTCAGCCTTTTGTTAGCTCAGAGTCTTAGTCAGTGGGTTTGCCACGTTGTCCATGGAGTCTACTCTTTGCACCTCAACATATTTGTTCTCGAGGTAGTCGCTTATGATATGAAACCATCGCTCAATATGCTTGGACTTCTAGTGAGACCTGGGCTCCTTAGCAAGAGCAATTGCACCATTATTGTCACGATATATGGGGATGGCATCAGATGGCATCACTCCAAGTTCCGCAATAAACTTTTTATACCAGAAGGATTCTTTTGTAGCTTCAGAGGCAGCGATGTACTCTGCTTCCATTGTTGAATATACTATGATGGGCTGCTTGGAACTTTTTAACTAGTTGCCCCATCATTGCACAAAAACACAGACCCTGATGTAGACCTTCTATCATCAGGATCAGACATAAAGTCTGAGTCTGTATATCCCTTTATCCCTAATTCTGAACTCCCTTCAAAGACTAAGAATAAATCTTTAGTCCTTCTCAAGTATTTAAGAATATTCTTCACAGCTATCCAGTGTTCTTCACCTGGATTCGACTGATATCTGCTCATGACACTCACAGCAAGAGCTATATCAGGTCGAGTACACAACATGACATACATAAGGCTTCCAATTACCGAAGCATATGGAATCTTGCTCATGTATTGAATCTCTTCAGGTGTATTAGGACACATTTTCTTGGAGAGATTAATGCCATGCCGAAGAGGTAACAATCCTCTTTTAGAGTACTCCATGTTGAACCTTTTCAGCACTTCCTCTATGTACAATTTTTGTGAAAGGCCAAGCATCCAATTAGATCTATCTCTATAGACCTTAATTCCCAAAATATAAGATGCTTCACCTAAGTCTATCATAAGGAATTCCTTAGATAACCAACTTTTGATCGAAGTCAACATGGGAATATCATTCCCTATAAGGAGGATGTCATCCACATACAATACGAAGAATGTCACTACCCTCCCACTAGCCTTCCTGTAAACACATGGCTCATCCTCATTTTTGATAAAATCAAACAATTTGATTGCATCATCAAATGACTATTCCAGCTCTGAGAAGCTTGCTTCAATCCGTAGATTGATCTATGCAGCTTGCAGACCTTATGATCTTCATCATTGGAAGTGAAACACAAAGGCTGCTCCATATAGATATCTTCCTCAAGATATCCATTCAGGAATGCAATTTTCACATCCATTTGCCATATCTCATAATCATGATATGCTGCAATTGCAAGCAATGTACGGATGGACTTCAGCATAGCTATTGGTGAAAAGGTATCATAATAGTCAATGCCTTCACATTGACGATACACTTTCACCACTAACCTAGTTTTAAAGGTCTCTACCTTACCATCTGCACCTATTTTCCTTTTGTAGATCCATTTATAACCAATAGGTACAATACCCTCTGGTGGATCCATTAAGGACCAAACTTGGTTAGAATGCATTGAATCAATTTCTGACTTCATAGCATTCAACCATTTCTCGGAGTCGATGTCTGACATCTCTCATCATAAGTCTTAGGATCAATCAATTGAGCTTTGTCCCCAACAAGAAATATTTCTTTTAAATCCTCTGTAAGCATACCCAAGTACCTTTCAGGAGGTTTGAAGACTCTAAAAGACCTACGAGGTGGAAGAGCATTTATATGTATTGGTTGATTATGTTCGATCTGATCTCCAGCTAGCTGCTCTTCAAAGACTTTCTTATCAAGCTCAATTAGCCTCCCACTACCACTTTCCTGAATAAATTGTTTTTTAAGAAATGTGGCATGTATGCTCACAATCACATTATGATCTTCTGGAAGGTAAAAATAATATCCTAAAGTTTCTTTAGGATATCTCATAAACCAAGCTTTCACAGATCTAGATTCCAACTTGTCCACCATTAGTCTCTTGACATAGACAGGACATCCCCAAATCTTGAAATGGGCAAGACTTGGTTTCTGTGTGGTAGGAACAGATTTAGATGGAATCCTATTTAGAATATAAATTGAAGTTCGTATGGCATCTTCCTAAAAAAATAAAGGCAAGTCACTGAAGCTCATCATGGATCGGACCATATCTAATAATGTCATGTTTCTCCTCTCATACACCCCGTTAAGCTGAGGCTTACCTGGTGGAGTCCATTGTGAGACTATTCCATTATCCTTAAGATAATCTAAAAATTTCCTACTAAGATATTCTCCTTTCTGATTTGATTGAAGAACTTTAAAGGGTTTATGGTGCGGACACCAAAGGCACCAGAATAAGGCAGAGGCTTCTCAACCCTCTGTAAATTGATCAATAATTTATGAGTCAATCTGTAATAAGGGCTTAGCTCATCTGAGTCCATTTTAATTATTATTTGAGTATTTTTAGTTGTTATTTCACTTCTGTACTAGTCAGCTCATGTTGAGCTAGTTCAGTCCATTGCTAGTCAGCTCATGTTGAGCTAATTTTATTTTTTTGAGTCTTGTCCAAGCATACTGAAGACTCAAGACTATATCATACAAGTGAAGACCAAGTCCAACTAGATTGAAGACATGGAAGTATAGCCCAAGTCCAACCCAGCTTGAAGATTTGAAGACCCCAGGAGGAAAATTCAGAAAATCCTGATTTCTTGCAGATGCCCTCCAGATGCCCAGATTCCCTTCCAGATGCCAAAATATATTCATATACAAAGGCATCCATGATTTTAGAGGTCCATCTACATCCTAGACCAAAGAAATCAAGCCCAGGTGCCAAGCCCAAGCCCCTAAGAAGCAAGATACCAGGGAATATTCCTGCTACCTGGCTACCAGGCCACCCCAGCTTCCAGAGGCCCAAACCCATGCACCCGGGCCCCTTTGGGCCGGCCCCTTGCTGCTCCTAGAAGCCCAACACGCCCCCCTAGGCGTCCTTGGAGTGTTGACCAAGTCAAGAAAATTTTTAGGAATTTTTCTACCTAATATTTCCTTATTTTCTAGCTAGGGTTTGAGAGGGAAAAGGATTCTTATGTAAAGACTTATGTACCCTTACTTGGAGCCCAAGGTTAAGGGTCTATTTAAGGGACCCTAGCCTCTTGTATGAGGAGAATTTTTTGATGAATGAAAACCTTGAGTTCTTCTATTGAGTGGTGTGATACCCTGCTGTGTGCATAAAGGGGTTTGTGAGAGTTCTTCTTCCCGGTGTTTGCAATCATCTTCCTGCTGCCAACAAACCCTCCAGATCCCTGGACGCCCACTCCAAAAGAAGCCTTCCCTTGCTGTTTTTACTTTGTTTTCTTGTTCCTTTGTGAGCTTTCTAACCCCTGACAGGTCGTTTGCAGGTCCTTGAGTTCCTACGAATCCAACGACTCCAGTCAAGCCTCAATCGGATCACCGAGCAGAAAGCCGGATATCCGCGGGTCTTTGGCTCGGTTTTCCAGGCCGCATCCGTCGAGGAACGAGAGACCCCTTCACTGCGATCTTCACAGATGTTGTCAGGTACACCCCTCTACCTCCAGTAGTTTTATTGTAGGAGAACTTGCCCTAACCGAGGCTTCTTAGCCCCGGCGGTCCTTCTTTGCTACTTTTCTAGGTCCTAATCTGCATGCTGATCTTCAAAAATTCATACAAAATTTCCTACAAATAATTTTGATCTAAAATTTGGGAATTAATCACCTAACTCAACATGTAAAACATATAAAAAAAATTGCATGCATATTAGTTCCCCATCATTTGGTATCAGAGCTTAGATTAGGGCTTGTTTTCTGCAATTTTTCAGTCCGTATATACTCTGTTATTTTAATTATTTCTCCTTATTAAAATCTCCAAAAATTCTGAAATTTATTTTCCTGGATTTATCATAATTCACAGTAAGTTTAAAAAATTTTCCAGATTTTATTATGGCCTGTGAATTTTCTGCAAGCCGAAATAGGGCCTTCAAATTTTCGGCTCTATTTTTTTCAACAAGACAAGTTTGGAAGTTTTAGGGTTTTGTTTAGCAACTTTTGCATATCTTTTAATTTTAGTATATTTGCAGCATATTAGGCCATGATTTGTAAGTTTTCTTCTATTTAAGAAAACACCAAAAAAAAAAAAAAAGAAAAATTACATATTCTCCAAAAAAATACCAAAAACATCTAACCCTAATTTGCATCATCTGCCTGCCATCATTGCATAATTTACTTTTAAGGGCACTCTTGCTATATCAGATGGGGGGAGGATTTGATCACCTCTCCTTAGCCCAAAACCACATCCCTTGCCTTCGGTCCCAAGCCTTAACCTAAAATTAACTAGATTTAATTTGCCCTAGTGGGCTAGGGACACCAACTGGTCGGGTCCGGGCTAGTGTTAGATCACTGTGTCAAGTTAACCTGTGTGTGCCTTGTGCTCAGTGTCTAGAACGGTGGTTTAGGGATTCAATCCCGAAGGGCTTGTGTGCTGGTCCGCCTACCTGGCCAATCTCTGATTGGTGTCTAGGATTGGCAATCAGGGACCTAACACTCCCCTTACACCTGCCTGGCTGAGTACAGGGTTACTATAGGCTAGTTTGCCACCCTGATTGAGCATCTAGTTTGGACTCTAGGTCTAGTCAGCTATAGTCGGTCTGATCGAGTCTTGCATGAGCACTAGATTAGGAGTTTCATATCACCCACCTCCTTCACAAATGTCTGAACCCATGAAAAATTTACAAGCCCAAATAAAAGCCCTAGCTGATCAAATGGCCCATATGACTACCCAGTTAACTCAGTCTGCTACCCAAACCAACAATAGAATTGACCATCTTGCCAATAGGTTTGACCAGTTAGGAGGCCGTGTAGGGACCATAGCAAGAACCCATGGGTCACGATCTGAGCCAGATCCTGAGTTCCCTCAACCTAGGAGAACCCCAAACCCTGATCTATACCATGAGGTCGAACCTAGGAGAGCCCCTTATCCTGACCCGTACTACAATCCTCAACCTAGGAGGACCCCAAACCCTGATCCATACCGAGAGGTTGAACATAGGAGAGCCCCTCAGCCTGACCCATACTATAATCCTAAACCTAGGAGGACCCCAAACCCTGAACCATATCGTGAGGTTGAACCTAGGAGAGCCACTCAGCCTGACCCATACTATGATACTGAACCTAGATCCTATGACTCTAGATCCTATTTACCCACATCCTATAAGCCTAGTATACCCACAACCTATAGATCTTATGACTTCAAATCCTCTGACTCTAGAATCTACGAACCCATATCCCATGAGTCCAGTAGACCCAAGACCTATAGAGCTGAATCCAAATCCTATGACCCCAGATCATATAATCCCGTGACCCATAGATCTGCACCCTTATCCTATGAGTCTAGGGAGCCCATAATCCCTAGATATCAATCTAGTACTAGTCAGGTTTCCTTTAGTCAACTTGAACCCCATAGGATTAGCACCCCTAAATATGAGCCCAGTAGTAAGCCACTACCCTTTAGACAACTTGAACCTACTAGGATTAGTGTCCATAATCAGAAACCAGGACCTAGCCAATTTTCCCCTAGCCGACCTTCTCCAACCATTCCTGAGATTGACAAGGCTTACATTAACGCGGAAGTATATGAAGCTGATGTAAACTTAGTGGATGAGTATGAGGGAGAAGAGGAGACACCTTTAGATGACCTAGAATTAGCTGACCCAATAGATACCCAGGTAGAAGCCAACCTAGAGGTAGTTGACCTTGACCACATCCAACCTAAAGCTATAGTGGAAGAACAAATAGAGGAAGAGAACCTAGGTACTGCTGCTAGAGCCTTACCTGAGGAAACCATAGAGGAGAGCCAAATTATAGAGTCTAGTCCTAAAATACAAGAACCTGAAGAATTTATTAAGGACTTGATCTCTTTGAATCAGTACCCTCAGTATGAGCCTCCTCCTATAGTTCCCATTAAGGACCTCTTCCCTGAGATTAGTAACCCATCATTCCATTATGCAAACCCCATAGATATACTGCAACCTCGTAAGGTTAGCCTCATTAGTCTAGGATTAGTCCCTGACATGCCTTCTTATATCGAACTTTATCCAACTAACCTTGAACCTTTTTTCCTACCCTACCAAACTAATTCTGAACCCACTTCCTATTTCCTGCCCTTTCCTGACACCTCCAGCATTTCTAGGATTATTAGATTGCATTTAACAGAGATTAGCGTACTACATGCATTCATTACGCATGTTAGGTTTGCATTATACTTCTGGCATACCCTCTGGCATTTGCTTGGAGTCCATTGTAAATACTCTTGTGCACACCACACTAGGGTCAGACCTAGAGAGTCTATAGTCTCTTAGGTTTAGGCCCATAAAAGTCTAATAAATTTCCTTCGATAGGAATGCAAAGTCGAGTGTATTAGGTGTTAGTTTGAGTCCTTTGCATCATCTTGTTAGGAGTCTGCATGTGCCTAACATGTTCACCACCCGCACTAATGTTAAACAAACTGGCTAATTCCCGAAGATGGATCAAAGAATTTGATGTAGTGGATTCTATCTTGGTTAGGCTTAGGCCTAAAAGAAGCTTCATGCTCGTAGAGACGGACCTTTTAAAGTGATAGAGAAGGATTGGATCAAATGCCTAGGTGTTAGACTTGCCTTCGGATTTGGGCATTAGTTCTACCTTCAATATTACAGACCTGGTTGAGTATAGGGAACCGACAGCGATACCTAGTAAGGCCTTTGGACCTATTCCTTTTCATTGTGAGTGACCCTAACCCAGAGTGTCCACTAACAAATTGGCCTGAGAGAGGAGAACGGATCGAGCGTATCCTGGACGATCAAGCCATCACGACCCGGGGCCGTGACTATCAATGCTTCCTGATCCGATGGCAAGGCCAACCAGAGTCGGACGATTCGTAGATTTCTCGAGAGGACTTGCAATGCCTCAACCCAGACCTTCTCGAGAGATATGTGAGCCAGTCTGATCTTCACTCGACAGGGTCGAGTTCCTCCCACCCCGGGAGAATTGGTGCGGACACCAAAGGCACCAGAATAAGGCAGAGGCTTCTCAACCCTCTGTAAATTGATCAATAATTTATGAGTCAATCTGTAATAAGGGCTTAGCTCATCTGAGTCCATTTTAGTTGTTATTTGAGTATTTTTAGTTGTTATTTCACTTCTGTACTAGTCAGCTCATGTTGAGCTAGTTCAGTCCATTGCTAGTCAGCTCATGTTGAGCTAATTTTATTTTTTTGAGTCTTGTCCAAGCATACTGAAGACTCAAGACTATATCATACAAGTGAAGACCAAGTCCAACTAGATTGAAGACATGGAAGTATAGCCCAAGTCCAACCCAGCTTGAAGATTTGAAGACCCCAGGAGGAAAATTCAGAAAATCCTGATTTCTTGCAGATGCCCTCCAGATGCCCAGATTCCCTTCCAGATGCCAAAATATATTCATATACAAAGGCATCCATGATTTTAGAGGTCCATCTACATCCTAGACCAAAGAAATCAAGCCCAGGTGCCAAGCCCAAGCCCCTAAGAAGCAAGATACCAGGGAATATTCCTGCTACCTGGCTACCAGGCCACCCCAGCTTCCAGAGGCCCAAACCCATGCACCCGGGCCCCTTTGGGCCGGCCCCTTGCTGCTCCTAGAAGCCCAACACGCCCCCCTAGGCATCCTTGGAGTGTTGACCAAGTCAAGAAAACTTTTAGGAATTTTTCTACCTAATATTTCCTTATTTTCTAGCTAGGGTTTGAGAGGGAAAAGGATTCTTATGTAAAGACTTATGTACCCTTACTTGGAGCCCAAGGTTAAGGGTCTATTTAAGGGACCCTAGCCTCTTGTATGAGGAGAATTTTTGATGAATGAAAACCTTGAGTTCTTCTATTGAGTGGTGTGATACCCTGCTGTGTGCATAAAGGGGTTTGTGAGAGTTCTTCTTCCCGGTGTTTGCAATCATCTTCCTGCTGCCAACAAACCCTCCAGATCCCTGGACGCCCACTCCAAAAGAAGCCTTCCCTTGCTGTTTTTACTTTGTTTTCTTGTTCCTTTGTGAGCTTTCTAACCCCTGACAGGTCGTTTGCAGGTCCTTGAGTTCCTACGAATCCAACGACTCCAGCCAAGCCTCAATCGGATCACCGAGCAGAAAGCCGGGTATCCGCGGGTCTTTGGCTCGGTTTTTCAGGCCGCATCCGTCGAGGAACGAGAGACCCCTTCACTGCGATCTTCACAGATGTTGTCAGGTACACCCCTCTACCTCCAGTAGTTTTATTGTAGGAGAACTTGCCCTAACCGAGGCTTCTTAGCCCCGGCGGTCCTTCTTTGCTACTTTTCTAGGTCCTAATCTGCATGCTGATCTTCAAAAATTCATACAAAATTTCCTACAAATAATTTTGATCTAAAATTTGGGAATTAATCACCTAACTCAACATGTAAAACATATAAAAAAAATTGCATGCATATTAGTTCCCCATCAGTTTACCTGTTTATTTTTCTACCTAATGTCTGAATTCCTTGAACTTTTTAATAGCTTCAGACTTGTGTCTCATAAGAAACACATAACCATACCGTGAACAATCATCAGTAAAGGTTATAAAGTAGTAAAAACCATCCGTGGACTATACATCAAATGGACCACACACATCAATGTGTACCAGGGCAAGTAATTCTGTGGCCCTCTCCCCATATCCTACAAAGGATAACTTGGTCATTTTGCCTTGAAGACATCTCTCACAAGGTGGGTATGATTCAGAATTAACTGAATCTAGGACCCCATCCCTTTTCAGTTTATTAATTCTATCCTCATCTATATGACTGAGCTTTAGATGCCACATAAATTTATCATTTAGGTCTTCTCTAAGATGTTTATATCCTATGGCATTCACCTTAATTTTCTCGTTAATGTTCAAAGATGCATTGGCATACAAATGATAGAGACTGTCTATTAAAATAGCTTTTGCAACCAATTTATTTCTGAAATAAATACTACAAAAGTCTTTATTGAATATAAATTCAAATCCTTCCTATGCTAGCACAGAGACAAATCAAATTTCTACTAGCTCCAAGCACAAAATAACAGTCACTAAGAACTAATCTAAATCCTAAAGGTAATACCAGAGAATATGATCCAACGGCTTGAGCAGCAACTTTTGCTCCATTTCTGACACATAGGACCATCTCACCTTTTCTCAGTATTCTACTTCTTTCCAGACCCTGCATTGAAATGCGTATATGAGCACTAGAGCCAGAGTCTAAAATCTAGCAGGAAGTAGATGAAACTGTTAGGTTAGATTCAATAACGAGTATAGGCTTACCTTCAGAAGGCACATCCTCCTTCTATTTCTTTAGGCTTTCCAGGTAGAGAGGACAATTTCTTTTCCAGTGGCCATCTGTGTTGTAGTGGAAACTTTTTCCTTCACTAACCTTGGCTTTCTTGGGAGTGTCCTTCTTCTTCTGTTTGTTCTCCTTCTTTTGCTTCTTCACAGGTTTCTTCTTCTTCCAAGTAAACTTTCTTTTAGAGGAAGACTGCTCCACAGAGAAAACAGAGCCCCTTGAACTCTTCAGGATCCCCTCATTACATACCAGCATGTTCCATAATTCAAGCAAAGTGTAATTTAACTTGTTCATATTATAGTTCTTACAAACTGAGCATATGAACTAGTCAAGCATTGGAGGATCAAATCCACCTGAAGCTCCTTGTGAATAGGAATGCCCAGCTTCTCAAGCTATTCAATATCCTTGATCATTGTCAAATAATGATCGTGCATTGACTGCCCTTCATGCATCTTATTATTAAAAAGCCTTTTTGATACTTCGAAGCATGTAATCTGACTTTGTTCACCATATAACTCTTGTAGGTGAATCATAATCGATTTAGCAGTTGGCATATCCTCATGTTGGCACTGTAATTCATTTGATATTGAGGCTAACATATAACACTTAACCTTATTATCATCTTCCATCCATTTCTCATATATAGTCATTTGATGAGCTTTTGGATTGTCAGGTAAGACAGGGGGTTCCTGGTCAAGCACATAGCCCAACTTCTCAGAACTCAAAACAATTTTGAAGTTTCTCAACCAATCTTTAAAATTGAGGCCAACTAGTCGATTTGTCTCTAGAATACGAACTAAGAGATTTGAAGCAGAAATAGTTAAATGTAGAGTAGAAGATTCAAATTAGATGCTTTATACTTAATTATAAAAATTATTCTAGGGTCTTTAAGAAATAATTTTAGAACTCTCACTATTTTTTCGGATCTCTCACACTCCTTGTGGAGATGCAAAAACTTGCAAGTTTAGGTTTCTAGTGGGTACTACGGTCCCATCGATGTGCGGCACCTCACCGTATCCGGTTATTGGTAACATGCTACACCAATAAGTGGCCAATTCTTATCCAATGTATCTAATACAAGTTGTAGCTCTTGGTCTCTAAATCATGGAACGTCAACGTGCCCGTTTATTGGTCCAATCATTAGTTAACTCAGACCCACCATTCCTGCTAGACAAAGTCGTCATTGAGTCCCTCAACGTGCTAGTTTATTGGGCCCAACCCCATCAGTGCCTAGCAACATCTCATGCCTAATAGGGTGGTTGTGTCTTCCCGATGCAACTAGACCATTGTAACCAACCGAGAATAATCAACACGAGTAGGACACCCGCACACATACAATGGCGGAAGACCTATGACTTAATATTTATTGGAAGCTTAGGTTCAGGTCTCTTCTAAATTGATCAGCCAAATCATGACTAACCAATTGCATTCAGTCAGCACAATTTCATGTTTAACTAATTATATTAGGTCAGCACAATCTCATGTCTGACTTAATATAACCAGCATGGGTGAACTCAAATCAAAAGTGACCCTTTTGAAACCTTAATCAACCAAATTGGCCAGGTCAGTTTGATCCATGGGAGGGTTCTGCCAATATACCCTCTTTCCGCCAATCAAGTTGGTTGGGAAAGAGTTAGCCCCAATTAGCAAACCATGACCGAAACCTTCCTTAGACACCAATTGATTGATAAGATTCAATTAGGTTAATAAATGATCTAGGCTCATCACTGAGCCAAATTAGGTCTTAACTTATCGATTCAAATGAATCGATCTGACCAGACTACATCTAAAACTAATTTTGAGTACACTTGACCTAACCATAATCATCATCCAATTAGGTTAAGTCACTTGCTCAAAATTACTTTAGGGTTACTAGTTGATCTAATCAAGCCCTAATCACGCAGCTCAATCTCTAGACCTAATTTGTTCAACCCAAACCCTCATGCACCTAATTTGATTTTCTTGATCAAATAAATTTTAAAATTAGGTTCAAGTATATGAAATTAATGGCTTATGATCATAAATCATATAAAGATCTAAACCCTAATTTTGTGCATTGCATACAACAACTTTCATAATCATAAATCAATCAAAATCCTTTTGAAAATCTTTTTTTAAAATTGGTATACACCAAAGTAGGACAACCTTTGCACCATACGGGATAACAACTTTCATAATCAAAAATCAATCAAAATCCTTTTGAAAATCTTTTTTTAAAATTGGTATACACCAAAGTAGGACAACCTTTGCACCATACGGGATAAACTCTATAGCAGGACAACCTTATATTACTTTGTGCAACCTTTGATCAATTTAATTTCAGATTATTAAATTTAATTTCAGATCTGAAAATTATGATTTTAATTTTGAAAATAATTTTTCAAAACATAAAATTATATACTAGAACAATATCATGTTCAACATAGATCTAATATAATCATAATTATCTATCTGATCTGATTATTTTTTAGATTTGATTCTTATGCATGCATGTTAAAGAGAGAATCGCGGCTCTGATACCACTGTTGGTTTTCTCCCAGGAACAGAAAATTGTAATAAACAGGCATCAGCAGCCTGTCACAACGAAAGCAAATATAAAAATAATTTTATATCTAATCATGCAAATCATAAATAAATCTAATTTATTTATCATAAATTCTTAACATGCTGCATAACATGAAAAAAATATTATATATGAAATAAAAATTATTTTAAGCATAAAATAGTTACCTGGATCGCTATCCGGGATTGCTCTGAATGGAGTGCAGATCCGCTATTGAAAAGCCGAGATTCTATTGGAGCCGCGCAATCGCCTGGCCTCTGCTAGTATCCACATGAAGCTCTCACAACCGAGTCATAGAGGGCACTAGACTGCTAGATCCTTGCAGCCCTCTCCTCTTTCAGCAAACCGCTTGCTTTAAGAATTGTGCCGATCCGAATCCGGACCGGCTTTCGGCTTCTGTCTTGCAAATCGAAGTGCAAGACCTTGGACCCTTTTTCTCTCTTCTTTCTTTTATGTAGAAGACCTCTCAACACTCTTGAAGATCTCAAGGAAGAAATAGACTAGAAGGGAGAAGAATACTATGCACTAGGAGAGAGACTCTTAAGAGAAAAGACGCCCAAGAGATATGATGCCCAAAATAATTCATGCCAAAAGAGAGGTATTAAGTTTAGCCAACCCCTTTCCCTTTTATTTTTCTCACGGTAAAACTCTCCAAGTCCTCTTTACGCCAAAACACCGGTGTTTTAATTTTAACCAGTTGAAAATTAAGAGAAGTGGAAGAGGACTCTTCCCTCTCTTAATTTCCTTCACGCCAAAAAATACTATTAGCACCCACCAAGTATTCATGCCCCATATTTCTTGTCACACAAAATTCTTGGGGCCCACTTAGGCATGTGGAGGGAAGGGGAGACAAGGAGAGAGAGTCCTAGTCTAACTAGACTCTAGGTCATGGTCCAAATAAAGTGATTTTATAGTCAAACTGAAGCGATTTTAAATCCAATCGAACCATTTCGAAGCGGACATTGACCCGAATCAATTAGAATTTATTAATTGAGTCTAACTCAATTAAATTAAATCTATCTTAATTTAATTAACATTTAATCTATAATTAATTAATTGTATCATTTACAATTAGGTCAAATATTAATTGTAACACTTATAATTAGGCCAAATTGATTTGCTGATTGGTTACTTGAGCTCCTAATATGTGTGACCCCTCAGGTCCTTTCCTGTCTGGTAATGAAACATGCTATAATCTTCATTATATATCATCGAAACTCCTTTCGATGGACTGAAATAATTTCAGCTCAACCCTAATTAGGATCATCAATCTGAGAATGATCCTAACGGGCTCTCATAATCCACTATTAATACCTAGCAGTATGTAGTGACAACCCAGCAGAATAGGATTGGAACTCTTAGGTGTAGTTACCATGTGATTCGATTCCTCTATCAAAATCTTGACATGATGTTGGTTATGAATACTTATCAAACCCATCAGTCATATGCTTAACCTAATCGACTCAAGCCTAATTGTGATACTAATGAAAACACCTTTTCATTATCACCATGCTATGGCCATAGACTTCTGGACTTAGTCTCATTAAGCTTGCATAAGATTATACTACTAAGGCTGATAGATCCCTACAAGTGAACACCCTACTCCTATAATAAAATTACTGCAGCCAACGAACACCGTGTTGCTTAGGTGGCTACCCAAGAGGGGGTTGAATTGGGAATTTAAAAATTTAAAGCAAGTAATGTGCAATTAAAAATCCTTTACAAGTATTAAGTGCTGTGATAGAGTAGTAAATTGCATAAGCTAAATAAAAATGAAGAAGCACAACACAAACACACAAAATTTATAGTGGTTCGGAGCAATCCAGCTCCTACGTCCACTACCCAAGATACCACTTGGGATTTCCACTATATTCACACCCGAATACAGTAGGATTGTTTTACAGGATTACAATCCAAAATCTATACACTTTGGTTTTAGCGGGATCACCAAAGAAAACCCAACACCCTTTGGTTTTAAACAGGCTCACCAAAGAAACCCAACTTGGTTCTCACAGGATCACCAAGAACCTAACTTGGTTTTACCAGGATCACCAAGAACCTAACACTTGGTTTTTATCAAAGGATCACCAAGAACCTATTTGGTTTTTCAACCGGGCTCACCAAAAATCCAACAATTCAAAATGAATTGAAATAAATGCAACAATAAATGACAAACTCAATTTGTCGGATAGTTGCCAGTGCAGCTTGTGAGAAGTCTACTTGGATTGCACTTGAATGAGCTTTAAATGCTTCAGTGGTTTCGTCCCAAATTGCTTCAAGCTTCAGATTAGAGTTGGTGAAGACTTGAAGGCTGACTTGAATGCTCTTGTGCTCTTTTGCTTGTTGGTAGGTAGGATATTCAATGAAGCTTCAAAACTTTTTAGAACTTTCAAAAACTTACTTGAGAGAAGTTCAAATCCCTCAAATATAACGTCTTCCATCACTTCAAGGCAGTTATAGCCATTGTAGACCATTGGGAAGTGATTTGTAACCGTCGGAGCACTTTTTAGCATTTAAAAAGAAATTCTGGAACTAGCCGTTGGATACCTGGAAACGATGTTCGAGTCAGCTCGGATCCTTCGAGTCGATTGGTCGAGTCGCCAAATCTTCAGTGCAGTTGGCTCCGTGTCTCAGGATGCAAAACTTCACTCTCGACGAGAGAGCTCTTGATAGCTTGGGTAGGCTCAAACTTATCTCTTTGAAAACCTTGAACTCTAGGAGTTGGCTCTTTTCAGCTTGAGTAGCTCTTCTTCTTAGGTTCGAAAAACCTCACCCTAGAAGAGTCGGCTCATTACAGTTCGAGTTGGCTCACTTTCTCAGGTCTTCAAAATTAGGTCTGGCAGAGTCAGCTCTTTCTGGTTCAGGTCGGCTCGCTTGGCTGTTCTCAGAAATCTTCAAAAACTGGACTCTGGAAGAGTCAGCTCGGACATATTCTAGTCGACTTGGATTCACTGGAGTTGGCTCGGTTACCTTCGAGTCAGCTCGGATTGCTGCATAACAGAATCCTTGCTACGTGCCATGAGGTGGAGTCGGCTCTTCAACATGCTAGGTCGGCTCGAGTGTCTTCTTCAGGATTTTTACAATTGAACTCAAGAAAAACTCTCACCAACACTCTTACATTTTTCAAGCAAACCAATTCAAGATAATTCTAAGGCACACACATACAGAAGTAACCCTTTTTACATGATTTTTTCTTAGCTTTTTCATTGGGTTCTTCTTTTCAAAAACAAATTACAACACAACTCAAACAAGAAACAAAGGTGTAGAAGTTGAAGTTTGAACAATTAAATCATCCTACAAAACTTGTAAGATCACTTAAAGAGTAGTTAGATAAAAATGTACATGCTTCAATGTTTGGTTATCATCAAAATCACTTATGGGGTCAACAATCTCCCCCTTTTTGATGATGACAAAATACTGGGCATGAAAAATTCTTTACACTTACATGTATGAAAGTATTTGAAGGTAAATATTCACATGTATTAGAGCTAATTAGATTTGTAAATAAGTATCAGAGCTCAAGAGATGATATCATTGTATATCATCAAGGTATTAAACTTTTCATGCTTCATAATATTATAATTAGTACAAAACATGGAGTATTAGAGTTTAGAAAAAAAATTTGATAGAATTCAGATTAATTTGTATAGCAGTCAGAGTAAAACCATTATATACCAATCAAAGCAAAAACATTCAAGAGAATCTCCCCATTTCTCTAGGTTTTAAGGTCAAATTGAATACTATCACTTTTGTGCTCTCCCTTTTTCATTCTTTTTATGCACTTTAAGAATAATTGGTAGGAAGCTCAATATAGATAACAGAATTTTCATGATATAGATACTATTCTCCATTTCTCTTTCTCCCATTTCTCCCATTTCTCACATTTCTCCCCTTTTTTGTCAATCAATCAAAAAGGTGATTTCAAATAAAGCTCAGATTTTGAGATAGATTGAGAAAGTCTATAATATTTGTTTGAGATAATTTTACTTTCTTAAATTAAAAATTCTAATTAAAAATTCATCATTTTTGTATCAAAACATTGTATCAGATAGTACATGACAACAAAGGAAATTGCTAAAAGATCTTTCATTTCATTGATAAATATGCCATACAAGGTGAGAAAGAAAGTACATTCATATTGTAAAAGATAAAAAGTAGAACATTAACATAGTTAGAAGTACAACCAAAAGACTAATCAAATAATCTATTCTTATTCTTCTCCACTAGAAGAAGAGGAGCCTACCTCTATAACCTTATCAAAGGTCTTAGTTTTCGAGGATTTAAACCTTAAATCCCTGAATCTAGTTCTAATAGGGGCTCTAAAAGTCTTAGTCTTCTTGGTTTTCGGTTTTTTCTTGGTCTCAACGGGTTTAGATTTAGGTGGATCAGATGAAGGAATAGGAGCAGGAGTCTCATGTGACTCATTGATGATCTGCACGGGAGTATCTTCAGCAATGACTGTTTCCTTCTGAGATTGCACCAAGATACTTTTGATTTCTTCCTTAAAATCCTTCATCTCCTTTTCCATTTTCTCTTTCTGAAGCTTTTGTTCAGATCTCATTTTCTGCAATCTATCATTAATTGTATTTCTCATTTCATCAATTGCAGAATTCATGTGATCTGTCAATGAATTTGAGATAGTTTCCATTTTCTGAAATATTAGCTTTTTAAGGTCAGATGGAGTAATCATTGTACCTTCAGATTTGTCTTTAACAGCAGTAGCTTCATCATCATCTGAAGAGGTAGCAACAAATTTACTAGACACTTTCTCAATCCACATTCCTTCTTGTAGTTTGTAACCCATTCTTTTTAGAGAATTGAAAGAATAAGTATTAGAGTGATGTAGAGGCTTGCCTATCTCATTGGTTAAGTCAACCCAGCTTCTTCAAATAATAGAGTAAAAACCATACCGTAGGGTAGGCATGCTTTGACTTTTCTAGCTGCTTCAGTCATTTGAATCATCATTATGTAGGGAAGGTTGAGAGGTTTTTCTTCAATCAGATGTCCCATAAAAGTCATGTCCTTCTCGCTTACCCAGTCAAAGTGACCAGTTCTAGGAAGAAATATTCTACTGACCATATTGTGAAGAAGCCTCATTTCCTTTGATAGTAAGTTAGCCTGAACATGTTGAATGGAGCTCACATCTTCTTTTTCCAAAATGAGTTTTAAAATATTTTCTTTGTTTAGTAGGGTAAGCTCAGTGGTGCCATCCATTGGCATTTGAAGCAAACTACCCAGCTTCTCTTCATCCATAATTACTTTCATTCCCTTAACAGTAGATTCCAAATGATATTCTTTAATAATTATGTTTTCATAGAAAATTTGTACCAGTGAAGGGTAGGTTGAAATGTCCAAAGAATAGAAATGCTTCCAACCCTAGCTTTCTATCCATCTTCCGATCTTCATTTTCATTTCTTTGAGGAAGGAGAAATCGATTCTTCTTCTACAAGTGACAGGCCGGTTGGCCATTGAGATAATCTGTTCGGGAGGAGAAGGAGTTTCTTCTTCCTATTGCTCAGTGGTACACCTTTTCCTCTTTTCTCCTTTTCTTTTTGCATTTTCACTGCGTGTGCTTGATTCACCAACTTGAAGAGTCTTCCTTGCAGATCTTCGTGAAGCCATTATAGTGGGATTTAAGAAATCAAGGATTTGGGAATGGTTCTTGGGAGATTGGTAAAGTTTCCGAGTGGAGTAGAGTGTGTTTGAAATAAAATGGAAAGAATGAAGTACAAGAAAAGACAACTTGGAACCCCTTAAGTAGCGATTTCCCAACTTTCGAGTCGGCTCGCTCAACCCTAGAAACATCCGAGTCGGCTCGACCAGAGCGAACTTAGAAAAGTCAAAACACCGAGTCAGCTAGGCAAAACATCATGTTGACCTAGTCGGCTCGACCAGAGCAAGATCAGAAAACTTAGACATTTGAGCTGGCTTGACCAAAGCAAAAATGCTCGAGTCGACTCGATCAGAAACTTTTCACAGAAAATGAAATGATTCAAAAATTGAATTCAATACAATCAAAGTTCAAGAAAAGTTGTTCAACAAATAGAGAAGTTATAAGAGGTTTCCTAGATAATTCAACCTTAATCTTAAAAGAAATTAGGTTAGGAAATCTAGAAAGGATCACAAAGTTCTAATTCTCCTCTAAGCAATTCAAATCTATCCCGATTCAGTGGCTTAGTAAAAATGTCAGCTAATTATTGTTTTGTTGTGATAAATTCTAATTCTATATTATCATTCAAAACATGGTCTCTAATAAAATGATGTTTAATCTCTATGTGCTTAGTCCTAGAATGCTGAATAGGATTTTTGGTTAAATTTATAGCATTTGTGTTATCATATTTGATAGGAATTTTGCATTGTATAACACCAAAGTCTTCTAGTTATTGTTTAATCCATAACACTTGTGCACAACAACTTCCTGCAGTAACATACTCTGTCTCAGCAGTAGAAAGTGCTACCGAGTTTTGTTTCTTGCAATGCCATGAGATTAAATTCAATCCTAGAAATTGACAAGTACCGCTAGTACTTTTTCTATCAATTCTACAACCAGCATAATCAGCATCCAAAAATCTAATTAAATTTAAAGAAGATTCTTTTGAAAACCAAAGACCTAAATTACTTGTTCCTTTCAAATATCTTAATATTCTTTTAACAACAAGCATATGTGTTTCTTTAGGATTACATTAAAATCTAGCACATACACATACACTGTATAAGATATCTGGTCTACTCGCAGTTAAATATAATAAGGATCTGTTCATATCTCTATTGAGCATTTGGTCAACATTGTATCTGCTTTCATCTTTGTCCAATCTGCAAGATGGGCTCATGGGTGTGCTCATCTGTTTGCTCATCTCCATACCAAACTTCTTGATTATTTCCTTGGTGTATTTGGCTTGGTTGATGAAAATTCCTTCCTTAGTTTACTATACTTGAAGTCTGAGGAAGTAGTTAAGTTCACCCATTAGGCTCATTTAAAACTCTCCCTGCATTAGCTTAGCAAATTTTTCATAAAAACTTTCATTAGTTGCACCAAATATAATATCATCCACATAAATTTGTACAACTAATATGTCATTGTTTTTCATTTTGATGAAAAGGGTTTTATCAACATTTCCTCTTGAAAAATCATTTTCAATTAAGAAAGTGCTAAGTTTATCATACTAGGCTCTAGGGGCTTGTTTCAAATCATATAAAGCTTTATGTAATTTAAACACATGGCTTGGAAAGGCATGATTTTCAAAACCCGGTGGTTGTTCTACAAAAACTTGTTCTGAGATAAAACCATTTAAAAATGCACTCTTTACATCCATTTGAAAAAGTTTAAAGTTCATGTAGCAAGCAAATGCAATAAGTAATCTAATGGCTTCTAGTCTTGCTACGGGTGCATATGTCTCATCAAAATCAATACCTTCTTCTTGACTATATCCCTAGCCACTAATCCAGCTTTGTTTCTAAAGACATTTCCTTGTTCATCTAATTTATTTTTATAGACCCATTTGGTTCTTATGATTGGGTGGTCTTTAGGTCTATCAACTAGTGTCCAAACCTTATTTCTTTCAAACTGGTTTAATTCTTCATGCATAGCCATCATCTAGTTTGGGTCATTTTCAGCTTCTTCTAAGATATGAGGCTCTATTTGAGATACAAAAGCTAGGTAGTCATGTGCAATTCTATATGCAGACCTAGTCCTAATACCTTGAGAAGGATCACCAATAATTAATTTTTTAGGATAGGAAGTAGCGTACCTCCATTCTATTGGTAGATCTGTATGATCCTTACCGTTTCTTCTCCTTCTTCAATTAGTCTTTCTTAAATGCTCGTGTCTTCCATCTCCTTTTGAATTGTACCTACATCATTGTCAATATACTCATCTTTTCTAGATGGTGAGGGGTTAGTTTCATCAAAGATAACATGCATTGACTCTTCAACAGTAAGAGTCCTTTTATTAAAAATTCTATATGCTTTGCTATGAAGTGAATAACCAAGGAAAATTGTTTCATCAGATTTAGCATCAAATTTTCCTAGATTATCCTTACCATTATTAAGTACAAAGCATTTACATCCAAATACATGAAAATAATTGATATTGGATTTCTTTTCATTCCAAAGCTCATAAGGGGTTTTCTTCAAAATAGGACGGATCAAAACGTGGTTCAAAATATAACAAGTAGTGTTCACCGCTTCATCCCAAAAGTACCTTGGAAGATTACCTTCATATAATATCGTTCGGGCCATTTCTTTCAAAGTCCTATTTTTTCTCTCTACAACACCATTTTGTTATGGTGTTCTAGGAGCGAAGAAGTTATGATCATTGCTGTTTTCAGTACAATAATCATCAAAAAATTGATTTTCAAATTCATTGACGTGATCACTCCTAATTGAAATAATTAAAAGATTTTTCTGAATTAAAACCTTTTTATAAAATTTTCGAAATACTTTTAAGGTTTCATCTTTGTGCACAATAAATAAAACCCATGTAAATCTAGAAAAATCATCTATAATCACAAGGGCATATTTCATACCTCCTAGGCTTATGGCCCTAATTGGTCCAAATAAGTCCATGTGAAGTAGTTTAAGAGGTCTAGAAGTTAAAATCATATTTTTGGATTTAAATCTTCCCTTAGTTTGTTTACCCATTTGGCAAGCATCACAAGCAAGATCAAAATCAACTTTAAACTTAAGCATGCCTCTAACTAAATTCTTAGAAATTAATTTGGTAATAGTATGCATGCTAGCATGTCCTAATCATCTATGCCATAATAAGCAAGACTCCTTGGTCTTAGCATTCATTGCAACTAAACTGGAACTACTAGTCATGGTTAGATGATTTAGATCTACTACGTAGATGTTTTTAAGTCTATGTCCAATGAATTTACTGCTAGAGTCAAGAGAGTTTGTTACTATACACATAGATGATTCAAAAATAACTTTGAAGCCTTTATCACAAAGTTGACTAATACTTAATAAATTATACTTCAACTTATCTACTAGCAATACATTTTCAATGAACGTACAAAAAGGTTATTTTGATCTTACCAATTTCGATTATTTTTCCTTTGCCATTGTCTCAAATGTAACCATACCTCCTTTTTTTATTTCCAGGGTGATGAATTGATCCTTGTCACCCGTCATATGCCTTGAACAGCCACTGTCGAGATATCATCTTTTCTTTAATTTCTGGACTACAAGACATTCCTGCAAGATAATTAAGGAGTTATTTTAGGTACCCAAGCTAACTTGGATCCTTTCAGGTTCCCTTGGAAATCCGAATTTTTCTTAATCTATTATGGATATTTCTAATAATATTGCAATTGAAAGCTTTATGTCCTAATTCTTTGCAAGCAAAACATCTGATTCTAGAATTCTGAAATGATTTATGCTTTGAAATTCTAGATGCATGAGATGCAGAAATAGTAGGTTTTGTTATTGAATTTTTTGGAATGTACAAGGTAGGTTTTGAAATGAATGTAGAACCTTTAGTCACAAAAGTCTTTTGAGAAGTAAACTTAGGAACAAAATTCTTTTGTTTCACAAATGTAGTTGCTGAAATATAATTTGAATTTGAAGTATTAAAGCCTATTCCAACCTTATTACCAGAAATTCTTTGTTCTTTAAGAATTAACTCAAGCTTATTTGATGATAGAGCTAATTTTTCAACAAGTAGCTTGAGTTTTTCAACCTCCTTTTTCAACTCAAGATTTTCATTTAATAAAACCTTGTTTTTGTCATGATAAACATTATTTTCAATTTTCAAAACATTACAGTTTTCAAAAAAGACATGAAGTTCTTTTTGTAACAAAGTATTCCTTTCTAAAATTTCATCTTTTTCTTTGAGTAAAGAATCATTGATATGCTTTAATGATTTAATCTTTACTTCTACCTTTTTAAATTCAGATAACAAGTCATGAAATACAGAATTTAACTCATCAAATATAAATTCAATTTGAGTATTAGGGGAAGTTACCTCATCCTTGAGATCCATTAGACATAAGTTTGCTATTTTCGTGGTCTCTTCCTCTTCTGTTGAAGTGGAGTCTTCACTGTCGCTCCACGTGGCAACCATAGCTTTCTTTTTCTTTTTTTTGAAAAATTTCTTTAGTAGTGGACAGTACAAACGAATGTGCTCTGGTTTCTTACATTCATAACAGGTGGGGACTTGTTCCTTTTCTTTATCTTTGTCCTTATCCTTATCCTTGGAATGTTCTCCTCATTTATGGAATTTTCTGTTGTATCTTCCCTTCTTCTTTTCCATAAACTTTCTGAATCTCCTTACGACTATTGCAATGTCTTCATCTTCAAGTGTAAGGGTTTTGGTGACCAGGGCAGAAGCATGGATTTCAAAAATTTATTATGAAACCACTACCAAACCCTTAACCCAAGACCTCCTTACTAGGAATTAAAACATACAAACATGCATATATAATATAAACTAGAGTTTAGGCACCAACCTGAACCGCTAGTATCCAATCCGATGAAGAAAACCCTGATTCAGCCTTCTTCTCCACCAGGCGCCCAAACGTTCGCCCTCCAACGGTGATCCACACGAAACTCGGACCAAGGAAGAACTCCTTCTTCAAGTTGCTTGGAGAAGTGGAACTCTTTCGGTAGCCTTTGGTCTATTAACCATTGTAGGACACCCTGTCCTACTGTAGGGCACTAAAGACACTCTCCTAAACCACACTTGATTTTAGGACAACCCTCCTCTAGGACCCCTTAGGCTTATGTCCTAAAACAAAGCCTTGTCCTATTAAAAAAGACCTTGTCTTAACAAGACAAGTCTTGTCTTAAAGAAAGGAGGGAGAGAGAGACACTCAGAATAATACTTCGATGGAATTCTTATATTTTAGACTCATTTCACTGTCCCCTATTTATAGATACAAGAGGGGCATGTGATATGTCCTCCTATCAACTTATCAGATATGATTTTTCAAGACCGAAGAGAAGTTATCTGGCTTGAAAAATCGTATCTAATAAGCCCATTCATGCACCGAAGGCCTTATTCACATCCCTTCTTTTATCTGGATGAATTCTCACTTGCCACATGTCAATTACCGGTCCCTAGGAAGCCAAGAGGTGCCTCTTCAATCTCCAAACATTGAAGATTATGAAGAGTCCTGATAGCAGAAGGACTCTCCATCAGAACCGCGCGCCACATGAAGAGTTGTGACTCTTCATGCACTACGCAAGCCATCCTTCTTCCACAGAAATTTTAAAGAATGTTAACCAGTCAAAACATAGGCAATATGGGTATCATTGGAAAGAGCATAAAATTTTCTTTCTGACCATATAAATTATATTCAAATCAGAGATCTATAGCTCATTTTGTATCCTTTTGAAGTTAAGGTATCATTTAGGTACCAAGAGTCCCATGCCATTGGGACTCTTCATGTATGGTGCCTAAAATGCCCTTAAATCCAAATTAAAATCAGATTTAGCTCTGATTAGGCTAGCCCCACTTAGGACTTAATCTAATTTAGGTTTTCCATAATTAAGTTAGCCCAATTAGCAAGCAACCAGACCCAATCCAATTGGGTTAGGAATTTGGTTAGCCTACATATTCTAGTATGTAATCTGGCTAACCAATTAAGATCCTATGACCCTAATTAAATCATGAATGACTTCCTTGGCCAAGTCTCTATTGTGTGTGACCCATTGGGTTCCACATCTAGCTAGTAGTAGATTTAGGTTTGAGCCAATTCGATCCGATCGAACCCGATTGACCTAATTAGGTCAAATTGGCTCACCTAATTGTCCAATTCGAATCACACATCAAATTGACTCATGAAACCAAATCAATTGGTTCATGAAGACCTACAAGACAAGATTGACATCTAGCAATGTATCATGCCTACCCGGAAGATGAGGGATTTTGGTGGATTTACCAAAATACCCTTCAATGGTGAGTTATCGAGCAATTCAGTCCTTCAATCTACTTGCACCCTGAATATGACTATGGATATGGATACTTGTCAAATCCAATTTTATATTCATTCCTTGCTCAATCTGATAATAATGATTCATTAATGAACCATTAGAAACTATTTCTAATATTCATACTTTGATCAAAGATTTTCCAAATCTTCATTTGATTGAAATCATCTGGATGCGCTTCCCTCTTACTAGGGTTGATCGATTCCTTTTTGACCTACTCACAACCTCCATATACAATCCACCATACCCAGTATCACCCCATGCATGACTCAGTGTCATGATTGAGTGTGAACCAAAGTATGGATTCAAGCATACAAGGTATCATGGCAGTCTCGGGTCAAAGGACCACATGCACTACTCCCACTATGAGAACTATCTATTAACAAACAGATAAGGTTCCATTAGATATTCTCAAGCTGGATCCATTCAATGAACTCATTCTCTAATGAGCACCCACATCCTAGTATTAGTGTCAAACACAAGTGACTGTGAGATCAGTCACCCTCTTCACCAAGCATATATAGGATATGCTAGTCTTACCGGAAACATTGATCCCTACTTAATATACCATCGACCAGAAATATTTTAGATTAGGGTTTTAAGGCTTTAGGTCTCATTGGTATGATCTCATCATAACCCTAGAACCATACCCTAATCTATGGGGTTCATCATATCTTAATAAAATTAATAAGACATGGCGTATGATGAAAATAAAATGCCTTTATTAATTGATAATGTCAATACACTGGTTTGGGATACAAAAAAAAATCCCATCGAAATACAACATTTCGATTGGCCTTTAGGGCATAATCCTTTCATCAAGATCATCTTCGGAGGAGGTAGAGTCATCTTCCATCTCTTCATCATCCTTTGATTCTAATGCAGCCTTGAATGCAATTGTTTTCTTCTTTTTTTGATCATCATCCGTTTTGTGTTGCATGGCTAATTCATGTATGATGAGAGAACCCATCAGTTCATCCATGGATAGAGTGTTTAGATCTTTTGCTTCCTGGATGGCAGTAACTTTAGGATCCCATTTGTCAAGAAGTGATCTCAATATTTTCTGTACCAAATCAGCATTTGAATAAACCCTGCCAAGACTTTTTAAACCGTTAATAATATCTGTAAATCTAGTGTACATGACAGAGATATTTTCATTATGCTCCATTTTAAATAATTCATAATTGTGCACTAAAAGATTAATCTTTGAAGTTTTCACTTGTGAAGTTCCTTCATGGGTCACCTCGAGTTTATCCCAAATTTTCTTTGCTGAAGATCAAGTGAAAATTCGATTAAACTCGTTTGAATCCAAACCACAGTATAGCAAATTCATTGCTTTGGCATTCAATTCCCCTAATTTCATGTCATGTTCATCCCAGACCTCTTTAGGCTTAGGGACATCCATGCCATCAACTTTGGTCATAGGGATACTTGGTCCATTAAGAATGACCTTCCACAATTGAAAATCAACGTCTTGAATATAGATCTTCATTCTTGCTTTCCAATATGAATAATTTGTGCCTGTGAAGAGTGGAGGTCTGTTGGTAGATTGGCCTTCTGCCAAGGATGTACTCATGGGATGAGCCATCAATCTTTACTCTTGTATAATCAGAGACACAACTCTGATACCAGTTATTGTCCAGGTGGCTACCCAAAAGGGGGGTGAATTGAAAATTTAAAAATTTAAAGCAAGTAATGTGCAATTAAAAATCCCTTACAAGTGTTAAGTGCTGTGACAGAGTAATAAATTGCAGAAGCTAAATAAAAATGAAGAAGTACAACATAAACACAAAATTTAAAGTGGTTCGAAGCAACCCAGCTCCTATGTCCACTATCCAAGATACCACTTGGGATTTCCATTATATTCACACCCGAATATAGTAGGATTGTTTTATAAGATCATAATCCAAAATCTATATACTTTGGTTTTAGCGGGATCACCAAAGAAAACCCAACACCCTTTGGTTTTAAACAGGCTCACCAAAGAAACCCAACTTGGTTTTTACAGAATCACCAAGAACCTAACTTAGTTTTATTGGGATCACCAAGAACCCAACACTTGGTTTTTATCGAAGGATCACCAAGAACCTATTTGGTTTTTCAATCAGGCTCACCAATAACCCAACAATTCAAAATAAATTAAAATAAATGCAACAATAAATGACAAACTTAATTTGTTGGATAGTTGTCGATGCAGCTTGTGAGAAGTCCACTTGGATTGCAGTTGAATGAGCTTTAAATGCTTCAGTGGCTTCTTCCCAAATTGCTTCAAGTTTCAGATTAGAGTTGGTGAAGACTTGAAGGCTGACTTGAATGCTGTTGTGCTCTTTTGCTTGTTGGTAGGTAGGATATTCAATGAAGCTTCAAAACTTTTTAGAACTTTCAAAAACTTACTTGAGAGAAGTTCAAATCCCTCAAATATAACGTATTCCATCACTTCAAGGCAGTTCTAGCCATTATAGACCGTTGGAAAGTGATTTGTGACCATTGGGGAACTTTTTGGCATTCAAAAAGAAATTCTGGAACTAGCCATTGGATACCTGGAAACGATGTTCGAGTTGGCTTGGATTCCTTCGAGTCAGCTCGGATCCTTCGAGTCGATAGGTCGAGTCACCAAATCTTTAATGCAGTCGGCTCGATGTCTTAGGGTGCAAAACTTCACTTTGGACGAGTCGACTCTTGAAAGCTCGAGTCGGCTCGAACTTGTCTTTTTGAAAAACTTGAACTCGAGGAGTCGGCTCTTTTTAGCTTGGATCGGCTCTTCTTCTTAGGTTTGAAAAACCTCACTCTGGAAGAGTCGGCTCATTATAGTTCGGGCCGGCTTGCTTTCTTAGGTCTTCAAAATTAGGTCTGGTAGAGTCAGGTCTTTCTGGTTTGGGTCGGCTCCCCTGGCTATTCTCAGAAATCTTCAAAAACTGGACTTTGGAAGAGTCGGCTCGGACATAGTCCAATCGACTCGAATTCACTAGAGTCGGCTCGGTTACCTTCGAGTCGGCTTGGATTGCTGTGTTCCAAAATCCTTGCTGTGTGCCATGAGGTGGAGTTAGCTCTTCAACATGCTGGGTCGACTCGAGTGTCTTCTTCAGGATTTTTACAATTGAACTCAAGAAAAACTCTCACCAACACTCTTACATTTTTCAAGCAAACCAACTCAAGATAATTCTAAGGCACACACATAGAATTAACCCTTTTTACATGATTTTTTCTTAGCTTTTTCATTGGGTTCTTCTTTTCAAAAACAAATTATAATACAACTCAAACAAGAAACAAAGGAGTAAGAGTTGAAGTTTGAATAATTAAATTATCCTACAAAACTTATAAGATCACTTGAAGAGTTGTTAGATAAAAATGTACATGCTCCAATGTTTGGTTATCATCAAAATCACTTATGGGGTCAACACACCGCAAGGTCCCATATGGATAGGAACCATGTGATTGTGCTATCAAATTATAGGAACCTTATTATGAGTAGCCGAGACACTCTATGTCAAGAAACTGTTCACATAACTACAGTACCAGGAAGTTATCGATGAGTGAGTAATCATCCGTATAACTTCCTGTACTTGGTCATGCTCAGTACCATTGATCTCTATCAACTACCTACACTCTCACTCCAGTGTCACCACACTGTAGGTTAGAGACTCATCTACCTAGAAAAGGAAGTGATATGTGCACCAATTTTAACGGATCAATCACCGTCCTCGTGATATTCTAATAATCGGGAGCCTTTAGGAGTTAATCTATAAAGACACATGCCTCAGATTATCAACTCTTGAAAATATGTGTCATTATCCATTAACTCCATGGACAATTCATAGACACAACAATATGAATGAAACTAATACCCTTTTAATTAATAAGAAAAATTAAGTACAAAGTTCATGCCCTAAAATTAAAATATGTCAAGCCAACATGGCTTTCAGGGCATACATCTAACACTAACATCTTTTTAGATAACCCTTGTAGCGAGCTTTAGGCCAATGACTCCCAAATCAGTTGGCTTTAGGATATTAGATGTAAAACACCCTTCAGGCTTACTAACCCAAGTCAAACAGGCTACGTGTTAAGACTATCTTTACAAAAGATTTCTTTACATCCTCACCTTTTGACATGAACAACAATGCTTACTTAGGTGAAGGGGCTCGGTTACTCGGTGAGATATATTAAAAACCTTATTTATTAAGCTTTAAAGGAGACTTTTTATGATTCTTTTGATATTTCCATCTATATCATTATAAGGTAGATTCTTTATCAAGATCAATAGTCAGAAGGGTTTGGAATCACTCAAAAAATTTGGGTCTAAACCCTACCATTTATTGGGTTTCCTTGATAATTCATCCCTCAATATCTCTAAAATTATCTAAACCATTAATCATTCCTCATTTAGCAAGCTTGATTATTTTCAAATCGAGACAAACTTTGGTGCACAAAGATCGATTAAAGTTTTACTCAAGGATTTGATTAATTTAATTATCCCCCCCAACTTAATTTTCATTATCCCTATTGGACAAGGATACTTAAATGGCAAGGATACCACCTGAACGAATACTCCAGCATCGATTGTTCCATTGTCGCCATACTTCTCTTCAATTTTATTATTCTTCTAAAGAAAAGTAAATAGTTAAAAATAAAAGCATAAATTGGGTTGCCTCCCAAGAGTGCTAAGTTTAAAGTCTTCGGCCTTACTTAACTTATTATCATGGCACTACTGGGTTCACAAGATCAAGGGATTCAACAACTTCTCCATCATTGATTTTCTTGATATAGGGTTTCAAATGCTGGCCATTTACTTTAAAAGTATTTCCCTACTTGGGATCTTTAAATCCTATAGCTCCATAAGAAAATTACTATACCTGAGTTACTATGAAAGGTCCATCCCATCATGAGTGAAGTTTTCCAGGAAAAAGGCATAACCTAGAATTGTAGAGCCATACTTTTTGATTAGGCTCAAGCATTTTTCTTTTAATAAATTTGTCATGATATGCCTTAGTTAGAGCCTTATAAATTTTTGAACTCTCATAAGCTTCATTTCGTAGCTCTTCTAACTCATTCAATTAATGTTTTCTATTGGAACCTGCATTCATCATGTCCAAATTAAATTGTTTGATGGCCCAAAATGCACGGCATTCCAATTCCACAGGTAAATGACAAGCATTTCCAAACACTAAATAGTAAAAAGACATTCCTAGAGAGGTCTTAAAAATAGTTTGATAAGCCCATAATGCATCATTCAAATATTCTGACCAATCTTTCCTATCAAGTCTTAACATTTTCTTAAGGATATGCTTGATCTCTCTATTTGATATCTCAGCTTAGCCACTAGTTTGGGGGTCATAAGGTGTGGCTACCTTATGGATAATTCTATATTTTTTCATCAGTCCTTCAAAGTTCCTATTCGTGAAATGCACACCCCCATCACTAATAATGGCCCTTGGGCACCCAAACCGACAAGGATGTTATGCTGAATAAACCTGACCATAACTTTATGGTCATTGGTTCGAATTGCCATAGCTTCTATCCACTTTGACACATAATCCACTGCTACCAGAATGTACTCAAATCCGAAGAAAGGAGAAAATGGTCCCATGAAGTCAATACCCCATACATCAAAAATTTCAAAAACTAAGATAAGATTTAGGGGCATCATATCTCTCCATGAAATATTCCTCATTTGTTGATATCTAAGACATTACAACCAAATTCATGTGCATCTTTGAAAAGAGTTGGCCAGAAAAATCTACTTTACAACACCTTCGTTGCAGTTTTCCTTCTACTAAAGTATCCCCCATGGGCAAGAGAATGATAAAAAGTGAGTATGCTTTTGATTCACTCCAGGGACACATCGTCTAATCACCTGATCAGAACAGTACTTAAATAATTCAGGTTTTTTCCAAAAGTAATATTTGATTTACAAGAAGAATCTATCTTTTTCTTATTTAGACCAATGGGGAGGAACTTGTCCTATTGCTAAATAGTTGGCAATATGTGCAAACTAGGAAAAACTGCTATAAGAAATTGAGAACAGCTACTCATCAGGGAACCAATCTCTAATTGTTTCCTTGTTGTATTCTACTAAGATCCTAGAAATATGATCTACTACCATATTTTCGGAACCCTTATCTAAAATTTCTAAGTCAAATTCTTGAAGTAGAAGGATCATCTAATCAGTCTAGGCTTCGTATCCTTTTTAGATAGCAGATGTCTTAATGCTACATGATCAGAATAAACTAGGACCTTAGATCCTAATAAATATGATCAAAATTTTTTCAGAGCAAATATAATTGCTAGTAACTCTTTCTCTGTAGTGATATAGTTCATTTGCATATCTGAAAGAGTTTTACTAGCATAATAAATTACATGTGGTTTCCTATTAAGCCACTATCCTAAAATTGCCCCTATAGTATAATCAGAGGCATCACACATGATTTCAAAAGGTAGAGTCTAATCTGGAGGCTTGATAATCGGTGTAGTGGTCAAAGTAGTTCTATGAATATTATAGGCATCCAGGCATTCTTTATTAAAATCAAAAGAATTGTCTTTGGCAAGTAAATTACACAACGATCGAGAAATTTTACTGAAGTCCTTGATGAAGCATCTAAAAAAACTAGCATGGCCAAGAAAGGATCGTACTTGTCTAACCGAGGTTCGTAAAAATTAGGAAGGAAGAGGAGAGAGGAAGAAGAGAGAGAATCAAGGAATTTTCTCGAGATTCATGAAAATTAGGAATTTAGATTTTAATAAAATTATTTATTAATATAGGAAATCAGTCTTCTGAGCAGGAAGGCATTGTGCAAATTTCGGGTACGGATTAGTTCAGGTGTAGGCTATTGATTCTTGAGAGGTAAGGATTCTGGACGTGATCACCAGTCTATATATTATTTTACATGGCATGGTTTTGATCTGAGTACATGAGCATTGACATGCATGATTGATTGTTGCATAGTGTAATTGAGTTTTTATGAAGACTATGGTTGTTATTATTTTATATTTCTGGATCTGTGTTTATTAGATAGAAATTATATTTGATGGTTTGGACCATACCGGATTGCTAAATGTATTGGACCATACCAGATATCGAGTGGGTTGGACCACGATATCGTTTATTAAATGTGTTAGACCATGATATCGGTTATCGAGTGGGTTGGACCATGATACTGGTTGTTGATTGGTTCAGACTATGATACTGGTTATCGAGTGGGTTGGACCACGATACCAGTTATTGATTGGTTCAGACTATGACACTGGTTATTAAGTGGGTTGGACCATGATACCAGTTATTGAGTGGATTGGACCATGACACCGGATGTTGAGTGGGTTGGACCACAATACCGGTAATTGAATGGACCATGACGCCAGTTAACAAGTAGGTTGGACCACGATACCAGTTATGAAATGGATTGGACTACATGATATTGAGTTGTTTGACTGCATGATATGATATTCTTGTATGCTCATGCTATTTTTTTAGAAATGTATATTATTATTGGTGTGATTGTAAGGAAACCTTACTGGGCTGTAGAGCTCACTCCTTACTTTTTGATTTTCAGAGACTCAGGATGCGTGACAGGATTTGGGCTGGGAGTGAGACGGAGCTTCATTAATGTTAAGTTAGTTAGTTAGTTAGAGTTAGTTTCGGTTACTGATGCTTGTTGTGAATCAGTAGACAATTAGTGATATTGATTAAATAAATGGATTGTTCAATTGTTAATCAATTGTTTATATAACATTAGATTTAAATTTTGATGTGAATGACTCTTGTGTACCTAGGCCTTGCATGAACTCTAGGGTAAAACCTAGGATTTGTGCGGCCGGTCACGTAGCCGGTTCCGGTGCTAGATCTGGGGCGTGACATCTAGCATATGTATCAAGTAATCAAAAAATACATCTAATTTAATTTTATTTAGGATGTCTAATTCTTGGCTATTTGATATAAAGATTAAGGATTCCCAAATTGCATTGTTACCGCTTAGATTGCCGTGGCCTACAGCTCCTACGTGGCATCGGTTGGTGGCTCTCTCGCTTGGCATCCAACACACGTGCCTGGTCCTGCAAAAGAAGGGAGACCCGAGCCAAGAATAATGGCGGGGGCACTCTACGGTCAAGTCAGTGAACGATCAAGGGGAACAGATCATCCTCAGTGGATCCCGAAGTGGTTTCCACCTTCAGAGATCCTAGAAAATGATGGAGTGAGGGTTAGGAATGAGAAGGAGAGCTTGAGCAGTGGTGGCTATAGCCATTAGAACTCTCTTGGGGAGTTCTGGTGTATTCTGGATGTCTTCCAAGCCTTGCTGAATTGTCTGCCCCTTCTCGCTTACCTTTGCCGAAGGTCCCTTTTGGCATCTTATAGGTGAGTGGCACCTTTAGTGAGGTGCGGAGTTCTAGCTTGGCCTCCTCTGGGAGCTTCTCATGTGGGTGAGGTGTGGACTTTCTCTCTCTTCCCCCCTCTAGAGGAGGGGGTGGTCTGTCCCTGGCAGTGATAATGGAGCATGGAGGAGTATGCATCCCTTTCATGGCGAGTACATAAGGTATACCACGGGTCCTGACACTCCGACAGCACACTGCCCCTCTCTGGCATCGTCCCACCATGTTTGGGAAGACCTGGCAGAGCACTGGTCTGGAGGCAGACACTGCAGGGTCTGAATTTCCAGGTGAAACCTTTCTCTTCTGGGTGGTGCAGATGGTGGGTGGTGGGGCGCAGTGCCCCGAGCGAAGTCCCCCTTCCAGGTGGTGCCAATAGTGGGTTGAGGGGCTCGACACTCCGACGGGATGCTCCTCCACAGGTGGCGTGCTCTAATGAAACACCATCTCGCAGGGGTCACAATCGGGGTGCCATGGTGGGGTGCCATTTCTTCAGAGGTTCAAAGTGGCATGCCTTAGCGGAGCACCACCCCTCAAGGGTGTCAACCTCTCCATGCCGTGCCAGGGTTCTGGTGAGGGCGATGGCGCAACCTGCCGACATCACCCACCCAACTATCCTAGGGGTGCTTGTGGAAGAGGCTGCACTCGCCTGAAAAAATCCATACCTGACTCCGGGGAAAAGGTTAACTTTGACCGGGGGGTCAACCTCGAGCAGGGGAGCCTGAATCCGATCAAGGGCTCAACCTCGAGGGAGCCACTTCGACCAAGGGGCTCGAAGAATGAGGGCATGACCTCGATCAGGGCTCAACCTTGAGAGAGCCACTCCGGCCAAGGGGCTCGAAGAATGAGGGCACGACTTCTGTCTAGGCTCGACCTTGAGGGAGCCTCTCCGACCAAAGAGCTCGAAGAATGAGGGCACGACCTCGACCAGGGCTCGACCTCGAGAGAGACACTCTGGCCAAGGGGCTCGAAGAATGAGGGCATGACCTCAACCGAGACTCGATCTTGAGGGAGCCACTCCGACCAAGGGGATAGAAGAACGAGGGCATGACCTCGATCGGGGCTGGACCTCGAGGGAGCCACTCTAACCAATTGGCATGAAGAATGATGGCATGACCTCGATTGGGGCTCGACCTCGAGGGAGCCACTACGGCCAAAGGGCTCGAAGAACGAGGGCATGACCTCGACCGGGACTCGATCTCGAGGGAGCTACTATGGCCAAGGGGCTTGAAGAATGAGGGCACGACCTCGATCGGGGCTCGACCTCAAGGGAAACACTCTGACCAAGGGGCTCTCCGAATGCTTCACCCGGGGTCTGCATCCAAGTGGTGCCTTCTGCCAGCATGACCGCTAGCTAGAATTGAGAGGGACTCCATGTCAACGATCTTGCCATATCAGTTGTCCCCCGCTCTCAAGTCCCAACATGATGCAGTGCTCGGGATGAAGGAAGTTATGGTGATGCTGATATGGAAAGGACAAATGTTGAGAATTTGATTCCAAACCCAACTAGATTTCACGAACCAAATCTACTAGAACAGCCTTGTTCCCGATCAAGAACGAACGCCCTGATCAACAAAGCAATTGCGGAAGCGTATCACCAGGTTATGGATGACCATCTGCCAATAATATTCATTGAAGATCAAGGTAGGATTCAGGTTTATGAAGACCAAGAACAACAAGAACAGGAGAAGAGGAAAGAAGAAGAAGAACAGAGGAGTTTTCACGGGAGAAAGGGATTTCCACTTCCAAAAAGTTCGTTACACCACACCTCCCATCCTCTTATGAGAATACAATATATATACCTCGGTCACACATGCCCGAGATCCCAAAAAACTCCCCCAGTTGGAACCGTTCAAAATAGTTCACCTGTCATCCGAGCCGACTCAAAAACATTCAAGCCAACTCGTCTAGAGCCAATTTCCTGACTGTTCATTCGAGCTGACTCTAATATATCCGAGCTAACTCAAATCCATCCGAGCAGACTCTAATACATTCGAGCTGACTCTAATACATCCGAGCCGACTCTTCCAGACAACAGATTTCCTGTTTGTGCATCCGAGTCGACTCGAATCTTCCAGATAATAGATTTCCTGTTTGTGCATCCGAGTCGACTCGAATCCATCTGAGCCAAACCATCCGTCCACAATCACATGTTCTGAGATGTGCCAACAACAGAGTCGACTCTTATAACAGAAGAGCCGACTCAAAGACCCAGAAAGACCAAAACTGAGCCTAAACACCTAGGACTTATACCGGACTCAACCTTAGCCCTAGACACATCATGGAAAACCATGATAGACCAGATCAACTCATGTACATTAACTCGACTAGCCATGAATGCACCACCTGAGACTCAACAATCTCCACCTTGGTGCTTCAAGACTACATATGCCAGACTCCTCAAACCCATTAACCACATACAAGAGTAGAAGCTGTCCCTTGGTAGAGCCTTCGTAAGTGCATCCGCCTGGTTCTCCATTGTATGAACCTTCACTAGCACCACTTCTCCTTCCTCCACAAGCTCTCTAACTCGGTGGTACCTCACATCTATATGCTTGGTCCTAGCATGATAGACTGGGTTCTATGTCAAGTGTATGGCACTATGGCTGTCAAGTGTAGGACAAATTAAGTCTAGTTAATTTTAGGTTAAGGCTTGGGACTGAATGCAAGGGATGTGATTTTGGGCTAAGGAGAGGTGATCAAATCCTCCCCCCATCTGATATAGCAAGAATGCCCTTAAAAGTAAATTATGCAATGATGGCAGGCAGATGATGATGCAAATTAGGGTTTAGATATTTTTTTTGGTATTTTTGGAGAATATGTAATTTTTTTTAATTTTGGTATTTTCTTAAATAGAAGAAAACTTGCAAATTATGGCCTAATATGAAGGAAATATATTAAAATTAAAAGATATGCAAAAGATGCTAAACAAAATCCTAAAACTTCCAAACTTGTCTTGCTGAAAAAAAACAGAGCTGAAAATTTGCAGGCTGTATTTTGGCTTGAATATATATTCTGGCATCTGGAAGGGAATCTGAGCATCTGGAGGCCATCTACAAGAAATCAGGATTTTCTGAATTTTCCTCCTGGGGTCTTCAAATCTTCAAGCTGGGTTGGACTTGGGCTATACTTCCATGTCTTCAATCTGGTTGGACTTGGTCTTCACTTGTATGATGTGGTCTTGAATCTTCAATATGGTTGAACAGGACTCAAAAAAAACAAAATTAGCTCGACATGAGCTGACTAACACTAGACTGAACTAGCTCAACATGAGCTGACTAGTACAGAACTAAAATAACAACTCAAATAACAACTAAAATGGACTCAGATGGGCTAAGCCCTTATTACAGATGGACTCATAAATTATTGATCAATCCACAGAGGGTTGAAAAGCCTCTATCTTATTCTGGTGCCTTTGGTGTCCCCATCAATTCTCCTGGGATGGGAGGAACTCGACCCTGTCGAGTGAAGATCAGATTGGCTCACATATCTCTCGAGAAGGTCTAGGTTGAGGCGTTGCAAGTCCTCTTGAGAAATCCATGAATTGTCCGACTCTGGCTAGCCTTGCCATCGGACCAGGAAGCGATGATAGTCACGGCCCCGGGTCATGATGGCTTGATCATCCAGGATACACTCGATCCGTTCTCTCTCAGGCCAATTTGTTAGTGGACACTCTGGGTTAGGGTTATTGATAATGAAAAGGAATAGGTCCAAAGGCCTCACTAGGTATCACTGCCAGTTCACTATACTCAATCAGGTCTGTAATATTGAAGGTAGAACTAATGCCCATATTCGAAGGCAAGTCTAACACATAGGCATTTGATCCAATCCTTCTCTATCACTTTAAAAGGTCCAGCTCTGCGAGCATGAAGCTTCTTTTAGGCCTAAGCCTAACCAAGATAGAATCCACTACATCAAATTCTTTGACCCTTCTTCGGGAATTAGCCAGTTGTTTTAATATTAGTATGGGTGGTGAACATGCTAGGCACATGCAGACTCCTATCAAGATGATGCAAAGGACTCCAACCTATACCTAACATACTTGACTAAAGAGGTTTATTAGGTCTTAACTACCACTTGGGAATGGGAGCATGAGTCATGGTTGATGGGTGAAATGCAGAAGAAAATTTGCTAGTAACTCCTAATAGGTGCCAGAGGGTCTACCAAAAGTAGGTAGCAAATGGGATGGGCTCTATGGATCCTTGCAACCTAGTAACCTCAATAAAATGTAACCTAATAGTTCTAGACACATGAGAAGACTCAGGAAAGGGTAGGAAATAGGAGTTGGGTTCAGAATTAGTTTGGTATGGTGGAAAAAAATGTTTAGTGGGATAAAGTAGGATAGAAGAAGGGGTGTCAGGAACTAATCCTATACTAATGAGGTTAACCTTACGAGGTTGAGCTATATTTACAGGGTTTGCATAATGGAAGGAGGGGTCGCCAATTTCGGGGAAGAGGTCCTTAATGGGAACTATAGGAGGGGGCTCATCTTGAAGGTATTGATTCAAAGAGATCAGGTCCTTAATAAATTCTTCTGGTTCTTGTATTATTGGACTAGACTCTATAATTTGGCTCTCCTCTATGGTTTCCTCAGGTATGGCTCTAGCAGCAGTACCTAGGTTCTCTTCCTCTATTTGTTCTTCCACTATAGCTTTCGGTTGGATGTGGTCAAGGTCAACTAGCTCTGGGTTGGTTTCAAACTGGGTATCTACTGGGTCAGCTAATTCGAGGTCTACTAAAGGTGTCTCCTCTTCTCCCTCATACTCATCCACTAGGCTCACATCAGCTTCATACACTTCCGCATTAATGTAAGCCTTGTGAATCTCAGGAATGGTTGGAGAAGGTCGGCTAGCGGGAAATTGGTTAGGTTCTGGTCTCTGATTATGGGTACTACTCCTAGTAGGTTCAGGTTGTATAAGGGGTAGTGGTTCACTACTAGGTTCATATTTAGGGGTGCTAATCCTATAAGGTTCAAGTTGACTAAGGGAAACCTGACTAGTACTAGATTGATACCTAGAGGTTATGGGCTCCCTAGGCTCATAGGAAAAAGGTGCAGATCTATGGGTCACGAGATTATAAGATTTGGGGTCATAGGATTTGGGTTCAGCTCTATGGGTCTTCAGTCTACTAGACTCATGGGATATGGGTTCGTAGATTCTAGAGTCAAAGGATTTGGAGTCATAAGATCTATAGGTTGTGGGTATACTAGGCTTATAGGGAGAGGGTAAATAGGATCTATCTTCATGGTCTACAAAATCCTGATTGGGTCTTTTAGGACTAACCTTAAGGATTGGGTCATGACGATGGGCTCTCCTAGGTTCAGCCTCAAGGTATGGATTAGGATTTGGGATCCTCCTAGGTTCAGTATCATAGTATGGGGCATGACGATGGGCTCTCCTTGGTTCAACCTCTCGGTAGGGATCAGCGTTTGGGGTCCTCCTAGGTTCAGTATCATAGTATGGGTCATGACGATGGGCTCTCCTAGGTTCAACCTCACGGTAGGGATCAGGGTTTGGGGTCCTCCTAGGCTCAGTATCACAATAAGGGTCATGATGATGGGCTCTCCTAGGTTCAACCTCACGGTGGGGATCAGGGTTTGGGGTCCTCCTAGGTTCAGTATAATAATAAGGGTCATGGCGATGGTCTCTCCTAGGTTCAACCTCACGGTAGGGATCATGGTAAGGGTTTCTCTTAGGGTTGGGCTCCTTATATGGGTCAGAGTATTGAGTTCTCCTAGGATTGGACTCCATATATGGGTCAGAGTAGTGGGTTCTCATAGGGTTGGGCTCTATGGTTTCACTAGGTTGAGTTGGGTTGAGGCTATTGGTCTGGGTCAACTGAGTCATTTGGGTAATTAACTGGGTAGTTATTTGTGTAACCATCTGGACTATGGATTGGGTTAGTTACTCAATGAGTGCAATAATCTGGGCTTCAAGGTTATCCATGGGTTCAGCCAAAAGTGGAGATGGTGGGTGATATGAAATCCCTGATCTCGTGCTCATGCAAGACTCGATCAGACTGACTACAGCTGACTAGACCTAGAGTCCAAACTAGATGCTCAATCAGGGTGGCAAACTAGCCTATAGTAACCTTGTACTCAGCCAGGCAGGTGTAAGCGGAGTGTTAGGTCCCTAATTGCCAATCCTAGACACCAATCAGAGATTGGCCAGGTAGGTGGACCAGCATACAAGCCCTTCGGGATTGAATCCCTAAACCACCATTCTAGAAACTGAACACAAGGCATACACAGGTTAGCTTGACACAATGATCTGACACTTAGCGCGGGCCTGACCAGTTGGTGTCCCTAGCCCACTAGGGCAAATTAAGTCTAGTTAATTTTAGGTAGCTTGGGACTGAATGCAAGGGATATGGTTTTGTGCTAAAGAGAGGTGATCAAATCCTCCCCCCATCTGATATAGCAAGAGTTCCCTTAAAAGTAAATTATGCAATGATGGCAGGCAGATGAGGATGCAAATTAGGGTTTAGATATTTTTTTTGGTATTTTTGGAGAATACGTAATTTTATTATTATTATTATTTTGGTATTTTCTTAAATAGAAGAAAACATGCAAATTATAGCCTAATATGCAGGAAATATATTAAAATTAAAAGATATGCAAAAGATGCTAAACAAAACCCTAAAACTTCCAAACTTGTCTTGCTAAAGAAAAATAGAGTTAAAGATTTTCAGGCTGTATTTCGGCTTGCAGAAAATTTACATGCCTAAATAAAATCTGAAAAAATTTTGAAAATTACAGTGAATTATTTTGAATCTAGAAAAATAAATTTTAGAATTTTTAGAATTTTGATCAGAGAGAAATAATTTAAATAACAGAGCATATACGGACTGAAAAATTGTAGAAAATAAGTCCTAATCTAAGCTATGATACCAAATGATGCGGGACTAATATGCATGCAATTTTTTTTTGTATGTTTTATATGTGGGGTTAGGTGATTAATTCCCAAATTTCAGATCAAAATTAATTGTAGGGAATTCTGTATGAGTTTTTGAAGCCAAGCATGCAGATTAGAACCTAGAAAAGTACTAAAGAAGGATCGCCGGGGCTGAGAAGCCTCGGTTAGGGCAAGTTCTCCTACAATATAATTACTGGAGGTAGAGGGGGTGTACCTGACAATGTCTGAAGTGCCCGGTGAAGATCGAAGCAAAGGGATATCTCGTTCCTCGATGGATGCGGCCTGGAAAACCAAGCCAAAGACCCGCAGATACCCGGCTTTCTACTCGGTGGTCCGATTGAGGCTTGGCTGGAGTCGTTGGATTCGTGGGAACTCGGGGACCTACAAACGACCTGTCAGGGGTTAGAAAACTCAGAGGAGATCAAGAAAATAAAGGAAAATGCAAAGGGGAAAGGAATTTTGGAGTGAGCGACCAAGGCTCTGGAGGATTGGCTAGCGGCAGGATGATGGTTGCACCACCGGGAAGAAGAAAAATCTCACACCCCTTTATGCACACAGCAGGGTAACACTCAAAGCAATAGAAGAACTCAAGGTTTGTTTCATATATCAAAATCAAGCTTCATACAAGAGGCTAGGGTCCTTTAAATAGACCCTTAACCTTGGGCTCCAAGTAAGGGCACATTAGTCTTTATATAAGAATCCTTTTCCTTCTCAAACCCTAGCTAGAAAATAAGGAAACATTAGGTAGAAAAATCCCTAAAAATTCTCTTGACTTGGCCAACACTCCAACGATGCCAAGGGGGGCGTGTTGGGCTTCTAAGAGCAGCAAGAGGCTGGCCCAAAGGGGCTTGGGCGCATGGGCTTGGGCCTCTGGAAGCTGGGGTGGCCTGGTAGCTAGGTAGTAAGAATATTTCTTGGTATCTTGCTTCTTAGGGGCTTGGGCTTGGCGCCTGGGCTTGATTCCTTTGGACTAGGATGTAGGTGGGCCTCTAGAATCATGGATGCCCTGGTCTATGAATATATTCTGGCATCTGGAAGGGAATCTAGGCATCTGGAGGGCATCTGCAAGGAATCAGGGTTTTCTGAATTTTCTTCCTGGAGTCTTCAAATCTTCAAGCTGGGTTGGACTTGGGACATACTTCCATGTCTTCAATCTGGTTGGACTTGGTCTTCGCTTGTATGATGTGGTCTTGAGTCTTCAATATGGCTGAACAGGACTCAAAAATAATAAAATTAGCTTAACATGAGCTGACTAACACTGGACTGAACTAGCTCAACATGAGCTGACTAGTACAGAACTGAAATAACAACTCAAAAGACTCAAATAACAACTAAAATGGACTCAGATGGGCTAAGCCCTTATTACAGATGGACTCAAATTATTGATCAATCCACAGAAGGTTGAAAAGCCTCTGTCTTATTCTGGTGCCTTTGGTGTCCCCACCATAATGGCAAGAGAAAATAATCAAAATTGGTAAGATCAAAATAACCCCCTCTACGTTTATTGAAAATATATTGATAGTAGACAAATTGAAGTATAATTTGTTAAGTATTAGTGAATTATGTGATAAAAGCTTCAAGGTTGTCTTTGAATCATCTATGTGTATAGTGACTAACTCACTTGATTCTAGCAACAAATTCATTGGACATAGACTTGAAAATATTTAAGTGATAGATTTGAATGATCTAGCCATGTCTAGTAGTTCCAGTCTAGTAGCAATGAATGCTAAGACCAAGGAGTCTTATTTACTTTGGCATAGATGATAAGGTCATGCTAGCATGCATACTATTGCCAAATTAATTTTCAAGAATCTTGTTAGTGGTTTACCTAAATTTAAAGTTGATTTTGAACATGTTTGCGATGCTTGCAAAATGGGTAAACAAACTAAGGAGAGTTTTAAATCTAAAAATATGATTTCAACTTCTAGACCCCTTGATCTACTTCACATGGACTTATTAGGACCAACTAGGACCATAAGCCTAGGTGGTATGAAATATGCACCTGTGATAGTAGATGATTTTTCTAGATTTACATGGATCTTGTTTATTGCACATAAAGATGAAACTTTCAATGTTTTTCAAAAATTTCATAAGAAAGTTTCAAACCAGAAAAATCTTTCAATTATATTTATTAGGAGTGATCATGGCATAGAATTTGAAAATCAATTTTTTGATGATTATTGTACAAAAAATGGCATTGATCACAACTTCCCCTCTCCTAGAACACCATGACAAAATGGTGTTGTAGAGAGAAAAAATAGGACTTTAGAAGAGATGGCCCGAACAATGCTATGTGAAGGCAATCTTTTTAAGATACTTTTGGATAGAAGCGGTGAACACTGCTTGTTATATTTTAAACCGTGTTTTGATATGACCAATGTTAAAGAAAACCCCTTATGAGCTTTGGAATGAAAGGAAACCAAATATTAATTATTTTCATATTTTTTGTTGTAAATGCTTTGTATTAAATAATGGAAAGGATAACCTAGAAAAATTTGATGCTAAATCAGATGAAGCTATATTCCTTGGTTATTCAATACATAGCAAAGCATATAGAGTATTTAATAAAAGAACATTAACTATAGAAGAATCAGTACATGTTATATTTGATGAAACTAACCCCTCACCTTCAAAGAAAGAAGAGTGTATAGATAATGATACAAGTACACTTGAAAAGGAAATAGAAGATATGAGCATATAAGAGAAACCAACTCAAGAAGGAGAAGACATGGTAAGTAAGGATTATGTTGATCAACCAAGAGAATGAAGGTATGTAACTTCTCATCCAAGAGATTTAATTATTGGTGATCCCTCTCAAGATGTTAGGACTAGGTCATCACATAGAAAAGCACATGATTACCTAGCATTTGTATCACAAATAGAGCTACATAGCTTAGAAGAAGCTAAAAATGACCCTAATTAGATATTGGCCTTGCATGATGAACTAAACAAGTTTGAAAGAAATAATGTGTGGACTCTAGTTGATAGACCATTAAACCACCCCATTATAGGAACCAAATGGGTCTGTAAAAATAAACTAGATAAACAAGGTAAAGTAATTAGAAACAAAGCAAGGTTAGTAGCTAAAATATACAACCAAGAGGAAGGAATAGATTTTGATGAAACCTATGAACCCGTAGCAAGACTAGAGGCCATAAGATTACTACTTGCATTTACTTGCTACATGAATTTCAAAAATGGATGTAAAAAATATATTTTTAAATGGTTTTATATCAGAATAAGTTTTTGTAGAACAACCACCAGGTTTTGAAAGTCATACTTTTCCTAATCATGTTTTTAAACTCAATAAAGCATTATATAGACTTAAAAAGCACCTGGAGCCTGGTATGATAGATTGATCAAATTCTTACTTGAAAATAATATTATAAGAGAAAATGTAGATAAAACTCTCTTTATTAAAAAGAAAAATAATGATATGTTAGTTGCACAAATGTATGTTGATGATATTATATTTGGTACAAATAATAAAATTCTTTTTAGAGAATTTGCTGAGTTGATGCAGGATGAATTTGAAATGAGTCTAATGGGTGAACTAAATTACTTCCTTAGACTTCAAGTGAAACAAACAAAGGAAGGGATCTGAAAGAAAAGTAAGCACGGTTGCAGGAGCCTACGCTAAGCATGCAAAGCAGGGAGCAGGCAAGAGATTTAAAAATTTTAATTCACAGCGGAAAACACCTGCTCCAGACAGGATCTAACAAATTCCGGATGCATGTATAGGCAATACTAGGCATGTTCAAGAGCATATAATGTTTATAAACAACTGAAATAACCTAGATCTATACATGCATGAAAAATAAAACAAGAAGTTATACCTTATTCCTGCCTGGAATAGCCTTGGTATAAAGCTGGAATTGCTGGGATAACAGGAATAAATTTATTTCTGTTGTCTTCTACTTCCAGCACGTTGACAGGTTGCTTTTCTTTTCACCAAAAACTGCTGCAAAACAGAGGATATTGCCAACGTGTGGATCTCCCTTCCAGCACCAAAAGTTAGGGTACAAGTTGGTTGATCTTCCTTCAAAGGGGAGAAGATGATTCAACGTTTTGATCTGCTTCCTTTCAACCAAAAACAGCACCAGAATTTCAGCAACCTGAAAAACCTGCAACCAGAAAAACAGAGCACAAAAACAGCTGCAAGGAGGTCGATCCGGCTTCCAAATGCTCGGCTGAACACTCTAAAGAGGGGGAACACGCCAGGGGCTAGCTCTAATCCGTCTCTCGGTCGATGCTAGTCGCCGGAAGACATGGAACGGTGGGAGGGAAGAGGGAATGAAACAGAATTTCTGAAACTATTTTTCAGCAGAACAGAGTTTCTTCTTCCTTCAATTTTGAGCACCAGAAAACAGGGATTAGGGGTTGTTCTCTCTTCCTTTCACTCACCAAATCCCAGCTCTCAATTTACCGGTGGAAAGGGAAAGAAATTCTGCAAGCAAAGAAGAACTCTCACAGCATAAACACCTCTCACACGGTGACGTCTAGATCTTTGAACGAGGGGACTGCAGGTTTTATAAAAGGAGCAGCAGCGGAAGAGAATATGAAAATGCTGGGAGGCCAAGAGACGTCGGTGGCTTAATACCAATAAACAGCCATTAGGACTAATAAAATGGGTTTAAGGTTATCGGGTGGAAGGGAGACGAGAAGACGCCGAATGGCTTCCGATGCTTGGAATTCACCTAGCGTGAAAACACCGTGTAAACTGGTTACGGGAAGAAAAACAACGGTTCAATGAATTTTGGGTTCAAATCAATTAAACCCAATGGTTCAAAAGAAAAACCGGTCCAAGCCAATTAGACTAGATAGGTTCAATCCCAAAAAATTTGGTTCAATTTAATTGAACTGGTTCAAGCCCAATTAAATTTGGTTCAATTGGTTCATAACCAATTGGAGACCGAATTTAGCTCCGAATCAGTTCAAAATTGATTCAGAAAAATCCTGGCATAGACCTGGTCAGCCCGGAACAATTTCTGGTTGACACAAACAAGGGCAAGACCAGGAAAAGAGTGCTCAAAAAATACCGTGATCATAAAACTGAGACGATTTCCAATCGTAATCGGTGTCTGGATCAGAGAGTTGTCCTCTGTGGCGTGTGACCTCATAGGTTCGAACCTAAACGGTAGCACTGGAACAATTCCAGTACCAGCACAGGAAACCATCTAGCAATGGGTCCCGGCATCCAGATAGGTCAAAGATGCGGGAGCATACTATCGAACCTCTGGCATATGGTTACTGTATAATTCATCCCTTTGACCTCTAATGCTCAGGACGATTGATATTGGGCTGCCAATCCAAACTGAGTCAGTCGACTATGTGTCTCAATCTTGCAAGCCCAGTGACTCTTCACTAGGGCTATCCCGGCCGAGAATTTGCTAAATTGAGATACGGTGAGACATTCAATCCAAACTGTTCGGACAGGTCAATTCCATCTTGGTCTGGTGCGGGCACCAGACTCAGAAGAAGACTTCAGAGCTCCATCTGGATCTCTGATTGACATTGCCCGAGAAATTAGGGTTTGTAATAAAGGTTGACCTGGTCAACCAGTTTATTTATTTTTATTTATTTCTTGAGTCACCATTTAAATTTTGTTGAGTCATGTTGACTCGGTGCAAGTCCCGATGTGGTTTCAATTTGGTCCAAAATGGTGCCACATTTGTCTTCCAATCAAATCAAGGTTCAAGCAAGTGGAGGCCACACTCCAAGCCACACGCCCAGCCACACTCCGAGCACATGCCAGAGTCCAGGAGGCACCACAGAGGCATCCCAGTGTCATGGTCCCCACACCCAAAGAAGAAAAAAATCAAATTGGAAGCTAATTTAAAGGAGGCGCCCATACCTGCCTATTTTACCTAAGCAAAGAAGGAAGAAAACTTCTCTTGGAGAAGAAATCAAAGAAGGACATCCAATTGAAGTTCAAATCAAAATCAAAGAGCTTAACTTGGAGTGGAAGAAAAGAAGAAATGCCATAAGAAGAGGAGGACTCCAAATCCAAATCCAACTCCAAAGGAGGCGCCATAAAAATTCCAAAAAAAATTCCTTTATGGCCGTCCCAATTTTTTTTGAAGTCTTGGTCGACCAAGAGAGGGGGTTTTCTACCTAATCTAGAGCTTGGAGGAGTTTAGTCCCACATGGGAATTTGTACAAGCTAGGAGAGAATTTTAGGTCTATATAATAGACCTCTCTTTGTAACTTTGAAAATCAATGAAGAAAAAATTATTTTTGCTATTCTCTTGTGTTGAGTAACCTAGGTTTCTCTTCTTCCGCACTATTCTAAGTGTTGAGCTCCGTGAGGGGGTAATCCGGGTTCCATTGGAGCCTTGAGGAGGTGAGAGATCTCCATCTTTATCCAAAACCCTAGGTTAGCCACTTGAAATTCCAAAACCCTAGCCACCCTTCATTATTTTCAATCCATCAAACCCTAGATCCTCCCATCTCCCACGGCCTCTCTCTCTCTACAAGTCCAGGCCATCCACCTTCATCCAGATCCAGTCCGGCTACTTCAGATCCAGAGCAAGTTCCAAGGGAAATCACATCAACATCCAGGAGAATCCAGTTTTCAGCAATTTCAATCTTCAAGTTCATCAACCTGGTAAATTCTTCCCTTGACTCTCTGATTCCATCAATTGTTTTTCTTCTCTTCCAGATCTTGAGTTCAGGAGAAGCCAACCCGCCAAAGGACCAGTAATGGAGGATCCATTGCGAAGAAATCTGAATCCGAGGATCCAACAATCTGCTCGGGAGAGTTCTTCCACCAAAATCTGTGAAGATCATTGTCTGGTTAGGTAAACCATCTCTTCTCTTTATTTCTGTTCTGCTGAAAGTTCGGAGCGAAATCCTAGGTCTGGGAGTTTCTCAACCCCCAGTGATCCGTTGCTTCTGAACTACTCTGATAATTTAGTTTCCTTAAAATTGTGCTTTCAATTATCATATTAGTATCTTTCAATGTTAGGTTAACTTTTCTTTGATTTGAAGCCAACTTCTACAAACATATAAAAACAACAAAAAAATTAGTTAATCTTAATTTACTTCCGCATCGCATTCCTTTATTTGTTCTGCATCATGGTCCATCACTGCTCCACAAGTACTTGCCTGTACCCAGAAACCTTCCATTACCGGATTAAAAATTTGAGTAGTCCAGAACCAAAGCACAAGGAGTTGCTTGCAAGCAACCGTGATGACCTCAGGTCATAGGGACACATATACCCATATCCTATCGTGAGTATCCCTTGGGCAGAAAAGAGGTTTCACGGAGTCACGTTCAATGAGATATTATATATCCCACTTGCAGATCACATCAGTGTCACCACACTCATTTGGTCAAGAGGACAACCAAACGATGTGAACTGCAACAACCTATACTTGATATATTGCCATCCAATACAATATATCCTTTGGTTGTGAACTGGGTTTAAGGACCAGTCGATACATCCTCTCTATATTGAAGTGAGTGTAGCCCTAAGGACTTCATCACATGGAAAGAGTTCATTACAGGGAAATACAATATGTGATGAGCTGCCAAAATGATAAATTTATTAATTCATAAAATGAATACAATACTCAGCACAACCGCCTACAACCCAGGCGATTGGCTTTGGGACACAATTCCCAACATTATCTTCATAAACCCAACCAAATACATCAAAAAAATCATCAAGAAGTTTGGTATGGAGACAAGCAAAGAAGCAAGCACACCCATGAGTCTTACCTGCAGATTAGATAAAGATGAAGATGGCAACAACATTAATCAAAAACTCTATCGAGGTATGATCAGATCACTGTTGTACTTAACTGCTAGTAGACCTGATATCTTGTTTAGCGCATGTGTTTGTGCTACATTTCAATCTAATCATAATAAATCACATATGCTTGCAGTAAAAAGAATCATAAAATATCTAAGAGGAACAAGTAATTTAGGTTTATGGTATTCAAAGCAATCTTTATTAAATTTAATTGGTTTTTCGGATGCTAATTATGGTGGATGCAAAATTGGTAGATGCCAATTTCTAAGGTTGAATTTAATCTTATGGCACTGTAAGAAATAAAACTCTATAGCACTATCTACTACTGAGGCAGAGTATGTAGCTGTAGGGAGTTATTGTGCACAAGTGCTTTGGATTAAACAATAACTAAAAGACTTTGGTGTTACGCAATCCAAAATTCCTTTCAAATGTGATAATACAAGTATTATCAATTTGTCAAAAAATCCAATTCAGCATTCTAAAACAAAGTATATAGAGATTAGACATCATTTTATTAGGAATTATATTTTAAATGATAATATTGTGCTTGAATTTATTCTTACTAAAAATCAACTTGCTGATATTTTTACTAAACCTCTTAACTTAGATAGATTTCAATTGATTAGAGGTGAATTAGGTCTATGTGACCCATTTTAGAAAACTTAACCTAAATTATTCAAAATTAAGGAAATATTATCTAGCAAGCCTCCTACATCAAACTAAGGATAATGACCATCTCTCTTAGTGTATATCTTTCATTTGAGACCATTTTTAAGCTGTTTGGAACCTTCTATGGAGTTTTTCCTCAAGTCGACTCAAGCAATTTAGGTTGAGCCGAGCTGACTCAGATGTCAAGTTAGGCATTTTTTTATTTGAGCCGTAGGACTTAACCTAAGCCCTTATACTTTGTTATTTCATTCCTATTGGCTTAGAACTCTAGTTTCCAACCTAAGAACTCCTTCCTTCCATCTCAACCTACCTTTTCTAGCTTAAACCCTTGCAATCCTCTTGAGCATAAGCAATGGCACCGAAGAAAGCTATCGCAAAATGCCCGCAAACCAATGAAGAAAGCTCTCCAAGAGAAAGAAGATCAAAAAGAAGAGAAGATGAGTCGACTCAAAGTCAACAACAGGCAGAGGAATAAAAGGCATCACCTTCTCCACCAAGACAAGTAGTTTCCATGGTAATCCATCCAGTAACAAGTGGAAGAAGGATAACTTTTTCATTCCTAAAGGACCTAGGGCTTCGGATTGGTGACATGATTGAAGATCAAGGTTAGTCATTCTTCTGTTCTTTGATTGTTCCTACATATCCCAACCTGGTACGAAGTTTTTATGAGAATCTAATTTTGGAAGAACGTCATATTAATTCCACTATCAAAGGAAAAAGAATAATTATGATAGAAGAAAGGTTGAGCAGTCTGCTTGAAATGCCTAATGAGGGTCTTAATCATCTAGTTCTAAAGGACAGACAAAAAACCCTCAGAACCATCTTGGAAAGGAGTGATGTGAGTGGAGTTGGAAATGTAAAAGCTAACTCCCTTTCCTTAGAGATGAGACTGCTACACAACTTCATCGGCAGGATTTTCCTTCCAAGAATAGGTCGATTTGACTGGGTGAGTGAGAGAGACCTGTGTTTTATGGGACATCTGATTGAGGGGGAGGCCCTCAATTTACCACATATTATGTTACTACATATGAAGGAAGCTATAAGGAAGGTAAAGGCATGTCTCCCATATGGAATGGTTTTCACGCTACTGTTTCAGGCCTCCAAAGTTGACTTGACTGGTAAGGATGGTAGGCCACTACACCATACGGACACCTACTCTTCCAAGTCATTCAGAGAATGGGTTATCAATTGACAAATGGAACTTGGAGGAAGAAAGGATTTGGTTAGAGAGTAGTAGGCTCATCTAATGATGATGAAGAGTAGCAGCTATCTGAGGAGACCGCCACTATTGCTTAGCCTTCAGTACCTGATGTTGAGGAGTAGCTACCTAAGGAGACTGCCACTGCTACTGAGCCTTTAGTACTTGATGTTGAGGAGCAGCTACTTGAGCAGACTACCATTGCTGCTAAGCATTCTGTACCTGATCATGGGGAGCATGAGCACATATAGAGTGATCCTGGGAGTCCTAGGACTTCTCCAACACCAACACCATCTGCATCTCCTTCAGCACCATCACCTACTCTGGGATCATCTGCAGATACCACAGGACCTTCTGTGTCTCATGCCTTCTTTGCACAGTAGATGAGACAGCTATCTCAGACCCTAACCAACACCATTGGTTCAATGTTTGGCGAGCATCGTCAAACAGTCGACACCAAACTTGAGGAGATTTATGGTGAGACTAGATAGCTACATTCCAGGATAGAAGTGTTGAGTCTGCTAGACTAGAGCCACAGATTGACATACAGTCACTGTCAAACTCCTTCAGGTCAGTATTTGATGATATCCGACAGACTGTAGCTCATAGTATTGAGGAATTCAGATCTAAGTTGTGAGAGATGAGCTATATGATGGGATCTGATGTGGTAGGATCGATGACATGGAATACCTGTCAGAGGACCGCTTACATGGGACATCTATCAGATGCCACGTCGGAGAGGGCCGCCATGCCAGATACTCCTCCTCGGACTCCTTTGCTAGGCCGAGCTCCTTCAAAATGTAAGGGCAGCCTGTCAAAGTCGATCTCCGTCCTCCACCAGGTCGGCCCCCGCGAGATCGGGATGCTTAGGCCAGAGCCGAGCGACCTCCCCCAGATCGAGCCCCTCGAAGTCGAGCCCCTTGATCCGAAGTCGAGCTCAGCCCTCCTTCGCCATGTGGAGACCCTTCAAGGTCGAGCCCTCTGGGCTGGAGTCGCGTCCTGCCCTCCTCCGCCAGGTCGAGCCCCTTCGAAGTCGAGCCCCTTGGTCCGGAGTCGAGCCCAGTCCTCCTCTGCCAAGTGGAGCCCCTTCGAGGTCAAGCCCCTCTGAGTCGAGCCCTACCCTCCTCTGTCGGGTCGATCTCCCTCGAAGTCGAGCCTAGTCCTCCTTTGCTAAGTGGAGCCCCTTCGAGGTTGAGCCCCTCGGAGTCGAGCCCTGCCTCTTCAGCTTGGCCTTCACCTCGAACGAAGGCACCAACAATCGAAGGGGCAACACCGTCCCCCCTGGATGCCGGCGAGTCGCTCGAGGATTACAGAGAGGCGCCCACCAGGCCGTAATAACTGTCTGCAGCTACCACTTACATCAGAAGAGGAAGAAGCTCCACGATCGAGGTGCCACGCTCTCCACCAACTGCCTGCACCACCCGAAAGAGGAAGTCAACCAGGAGATTCGAATCCCAGGGACGGTGGACCCCCGATCGAGGCACTGCCAAGCTTTCCGAAATGGAGCAATCGGGAGGAATGTCAGGGCGCATAGAAGGTTTCCTTATCATAAACCAGGAAAGACATCCCGTCCACAGCATGGAACATCGCTGCATGCACCTGCTAGCATGATGATGATCCCGAGGTATGCACCTAGCAACCACCTGGGCTTAGAAAAGCCATCTGCACCCCCAACAAGGGAGGTAACGAACAAACAAACAAATATACTCCTACACACTCCAACAAGTAAGAGAGGCGAGGTCATACAGGAGGGCCATCTCTGATTCACCTCGGCCATAACCCTCTCCAACACACTTGTATTCTACTCACACCATATTTACTCCTAGCATGGAGTCCATCTCAAAGGGCTCGACCAGGAGGATCTGTTCCCCTGGATCGTCACTGACTTGACCGTCAGAGCGTCCCTGCCGGAATCCCTGGCCTAGGTCTCTAACCCTGTTTTGCAGGTCCTGAAGTATAGACCACTCCTGAAGAGACACGAGGCAATCCGACATCGACAATAGCTACGGGCCATGACAATCTTGGCAGCAACAGATTGGCACGCTAGGTAGGGGGTCGAGGTAGGATGCACTTTGGTCCAACCTAAAACCCTTGCAATTAGCTTATCGAGAGGATGGTGACGGCAAGGGCAAGGAAAGTCTCCACCAGTCATGCGGGAGATCCCCCTTCCCGTGGGGACCTACACAGTCCAGAAGGGGAGCTCCCCACTCCAGCTCAACCAACTCCGATGGACGTCCAACTAGCCGCACTCGCCCAGCAGATTTAGATCCTCACTACAGCAGTGTGCCAGCTCCAGCACCAGCAACGGTCCTTGGCTACCCACCAGAAGCCAGGGACTCCCGCGGCTCATGTTGCAGCACCCCGCGATAGCCTATATTCCTTCCAAGGAAGGCCTTCGCAGCCACGGGCCATCATCGACCACCGGGGTAGTCACCAAACTTCGGCAAAGAGATAACAGGTCGAGTCTACCGATCGGGAGAGCTGGTCCCTGAACCTCGAGTGGGTAACATCCAAACCCCATCAAGGTCGAAAAAGCAAGACCCCTCATCATGGATACCATCCCACATCACCTTCTCCGTCTCCTTCGGTCGAGGGTTCCATCGATGAGGCCATTAGGTGTGAAAGGATTATGCCCTGCAAGCCAATTAAAACTTGTAATTTTATTGGGATATCCTGAAAACTTCCAAACTTTTGTATTGACAATTATATATATTAAAAGGCATCTTTTTCATCATACGCTGTGTCTTAGATTTATGATATGATGAACCCCATAGACTAGGGCTATGGTTTTAAGGGTTAAGATGAGATCATACCAGTAAGACTTAAAACCTAAAAATCCTAATCTTAGTATTCCTAGTCAAAGGGACATTGAGTAGGGGATCAATGATTTCGGAAAGACTAGCATATCCTTTGTATGCTCATTAATGAGGGTAATTGATCTTACAATTACTTGTATAGAACACTAATACAAGGACATGGGTGCTCATTAGAGAATGAGTTCACTGAATTTGATCCAACTTGAAAACATCTAATGGAGTCTTATTTACTTGTCAATAGATGGTTTTCATAGAGGGAGTAGCGCATGTAATCCTTTGACCTGAGACTACCATAGTGCCTTATATGCATGAACCCATGTTTTGGTTCACACTTATTCATGACATTGAGTTATGTACAGGGTGATACTGGATATGGTGAATTGTATATGGAGGTTATGAGTAGGTCGAACAAGGAATCAATCAACCCTAGTAAGAGGAGATCGCATCCAGCTAATTTCGATCAAATGGGGATTCAGGGAAACTTTGATCAAAGTATGAATATTAGAAATAGATTCTAATATTTCATCATTTGAATCATCATTATTAGATTGAGAAAGAATAGAATGTGATATTGGATTTGACATGGTTCCATATCCAAAGTCATATTCAAGGTGCAAGCTGATCGAAGGATTGAATTGCACGATAAATTTCACTGAAGGGTATTTTTGATATTTTCACTAAAATTTCACACCATCCAGATAGGCATGATACGTTGCTAGATGTCAATCTTGCCTTGAGAGTTTTTGATTTAATTAAAGAGTTTAATTAGATCAAGAATTAGAAAGAATTCTAATTGTCAATTGCGTTAGCTCAATTTGACCTAAATCGGCTAAGTTAAAGCCTAAATCAAATTAGGTCAAATCGCACCCAACCCACTGCTGGCTAGATGTGGAGCCCAATGGGTCACACATAAAGGAAATTGATTAAGGATTTAATTGGATTAAACTATGTTTGCAAGATGAACATGCTAGCACATGTTGCAAACCATTGCACTTTGATTCGAATTAGGTTCGAATCGGGTTCCGATTTGGGTTGATTTGGTCTAATTAAGGCTAAATCAATTTAGGCTCATGTGTTGGGCTAACCCTTGGCTAGTTAACCAAGTGATTGGACTTTTAAATCAGCCACATGGCTGGTTTAATTCAGATTGGACTCTATCCTAAATTAAGTGCCTAAAGGTTTGACTGGGTCAAACTATTTCTACGTAATAGTTATGTTAAAAAAATTTATGAAGAGGCACCATATTAGAAGAGTCCTTCTACTGTAGAAACACAGTAGAGGACCAGATAAACCATCATCATTGCCGCCCCTTGCAGATAAGTCTTTGATATTTTTCATGCGCCATTTCCTATGACCCATCAAAGCAAGAAAGACAAGGGGCGTGGACTCTTCCTTCACGCCCCTTGGTGTTTCACGCCATATGGCATTTGGCATGGATAAAGGTGGCCATTTGATGGCTGATGGGTGGCCATGATGCAAGGATATTCATGCAACAGAAATAAAAAGAAGCGACTCTTCGTAAAGTTTTTTTTCCGAAGAGTCCTGTTTTAATTCTTATAAGTTTTGAACGAAGAGAAGTGTTGTCTAGATAAGGGACATGTTCTATTGGAAAGGACATGTCTTATGGCATGGAAGGGATGTCTTAAAGCATCCCTCAGATTGCTATTTAAGGAGATGGGTGCCCGGGGAATGGTGTTCGGAGTTTTTATTCTGATAAACATTTCTTTCCTGCATTCTCTTTCTTTGTCCTAAAAGATCTCTGGTCAAATTAAGACAAGCCCTTAACTTTGGTTAGGAGAGTCCTATTTGAGTGATCTTACAAGCATTGGAAAGAGGAAGAAAGAGGAGGAAAGAAAGGTTGATAGGAGGAATCTCAGTCCAAATAAGAGGAGTTTCTGCCTGAATTAAATTAGGCCTTAGAGGTCTAATTGAAGGAACCGGTTTTGAAGCGGTGCATTTGTCTTGATTAAAGCCCTGTGTGGATAACCGTTGGAGGGCGAACACTTGGGTGCCTGGTGAGTAGATCAGAAAGACTAGATTAAGGTTTCTACATCGAATTGGATTTTTGTGATCGAGGTTGGTGTTTAAACCCTAATTTATATTTTTTATGATTTATGTTCTTAATAAGGTGTTCTTGGGATTAAGGGTTAGGTTATGATTTCATAATATTTTGAAATCCATGCTTCCGCCCTAGTAACCTTACCCATCAGTGGTATCAGAGCCACCTTATTAGGGCTAAATCATACAAAATTTGAGGTTGCCCATTTTGGTAGGACTCTACAAAATTGAAGTTGCCCAATTTTGTAGGACTCTTGAGTTTGCCCATTTTGGTAGGACTCTACAAAATTAAAGTTGCCCAATTTTGTAGGACTCTTGAGGTTGCCCATTTTGGTAGGACACTACAAAATTGAAGTTGCCCAATTTTGTAGGACTCTTGAGGTTGCCCATTTTTGTAGGACTCTACAAAATTTGAAGTTGTCCAATTTTGTAGGACTCTACAAAAGTTTAAAGTTATATATGATTAATATGTTTATGCATATATGTATGTCACTAGTTAGGGTTTTTACTTAAACCTTAACCGATATAGAGATATATTTAGCTTTCTAGTCATCATATTGAAATAAGGTTGCCCTGGCATAATGGTGGATCCATTATGTTCTAGATTGTTGTCCTAGTATGATGATACACTTGGCACATTATAAAATGATATATAATGCATGGTTGATTGAATGGTAATATTAGAGTGTGCTTCTGTTTGAATTACCCTCTAATAAAATAATATTAAGTTGTAGTGTCATATACCAAAAGCAAAAATCAGTGATTAGTGGATCATTCGGTGTTTAGGATAGGTGGTTCATGATTGGTAAAGAGGATATGGTTTTTAATTAGTTCTGTTGTCTGGCCTGGCCAATTTATTGGTGACTAGGAAAGCAACCGGGGGACTCACACTACTCTCCCACTTACCTGGCTGATTTTATTAATTTAATTCTTGATTGATATGCTTAGTGTAATGTTCACTATATTAGGCCTTCCTTCATGCTAAGTCATAATTGTGTCATGATCCATTTTAGGTTTGTTTGTCCTAACACAAAACCTATTATGGGGACTAACATAGTTATGGTTTAGTGCATTTAGATGCTTACAGCATATTTGATATAATGCTTTGTTGTGCTAACACAAGGGCATATATATACAAATATGACTGTATGATAATGAAGGGTCTAACTTAACTAAAGCATTATGGTTTGTTGTGCTAACACAAGACTATTAATGTTTTAGAGGCCAGTTTTTGTTGAAAATTGCATAAGATGCAATTGGAAAGAGTTTTTCTACCTTTGAACTTGTAAAAGGTTTGTTGTGTAAACACAAGATCTTTTATAAGGAATAAGGGTCTCAATCCCACTAAGAAAACCAATTAGGGTTTCTCGATTATCATAGGGGAGGGCTATGATATTCGATAAAATAGTAGGAGGCATAATTAAATTAAAGTCCTAGTTTAATTATGTTTTGTCAAACATTGGTTGTTTGCTTATGTAATGTTCTTTGTTTATGTAGATATAAATGGCTTCTTCACTATCATTACGTTGTATACTTGATACGAATAAATTGACTGGTCCCAATTATGTGGACTGGTTGAGGAACTTAAAAATTATACTCAGTTAAGAGAAACTTTCCTATGTTCTTGACACCCCTAATTTAGAGCCATTAGGGGAAGATGCTACTGAGGAAGAAAAGTCCACATTTAAGATGTGGAAAAATGACTCCCTTACTGTTAAATGCATCATGCTCATCTTAATGAGTAATGAACTTCAGAGACAGCATGATGGCATCGACACTCAATCCATATTGCTCAACTTAAAAGAGCTTTATGGAGAACATAGTAGGACTGCTAAATATGAGATATCTAAGCAGTTGTTTCATGCCAGGATGACAAGAGGAACATCCGTACAAGACCATGTGCTAATGGTTATTGACCTGATCACTCGATTAGGTTAATTGAATTTTGTGATGGATGGGGAGTTGAACCAGGATATGATCCTGTAGTCACTCCCAGAGTCATTTTCTCAGTTTGTTCTAAATTATCATATGAACAAATTGAATGTATCACAGCCTGAGCTGCTGAATATGCTCAAGACAGCAGAGAGCCATATCAAGAAGAATAAGGCTCCTCTTTTTCTTCTGGATGGGATCTCAAAGAAGAAGGCAGGCAAAAAGGGTTCAAAAAGGAGGCTGAACCCTAAAGGTGGCATCAATAAGAAGAAAGGAAAGAAAGCCTCTAAACAATCAACCTGTTTTCACTGTGGCAAAGCAGGTCATTGGAAAAGGAATTGCAAGGCTTACCTTGCAAGTGTGAAGACTGGTGCTAGTGATGCACCAAAAGGTATGTATGAGATACATGCAATTTTGTCATTAGATTCTTCTAATTCAAACTCTTGGATATTGGATATCGCTTGTGGTCACCATATCTGCAAATCATTGCAGGGGCTGCAGAACATTAGAGTTTTGAAGGAAGGAGACTTCGAGCTCTATGGTGCTGGAGGAGATTCCATCGGAGCAGAAGCTGTAGGGACTTATATATTAAAGCTACCTTTTGGAAAGATCTTAGAGCTAAAAGATTGTTATGATATGCCTAAGATCATTAGAAACATTGTATCTATACCCTTGTTGTTAAAACAAGGGTATGTACTAAATGTAATGAGCAATGGTTGCTCGATTCTTTTTTCTAATGAAATTAGTTGTTTTGGCATTTTCAATAATGGTTTATTGACTATATCTCAGAATGACAAAATTCTTCACATTGATAAGAAACGAAAAAGAGATGAAATAAATCATACTTTACTTTGGCATTGACGACTTGGTCATATTAGTGAGACAATAATTAACAAGTTATACAAAGAAAAATTCTTTGATCCTTATGATTATGAATCATTAGGAACTTGTGAATCATGTCTTATGGGAAAAATGACCAAGACTTCATTTAGTGGACATGGAGAAAGGACAAATGAGTTGCTGAGACTAGTACATACAGATGTATGTGGTCCTATGACAACTCATGCTAAAGGAGGATACTCTTATTTTATAACGTTCACTGATGATTTATCAAGGTTCGGATATGTGTATCTTATGAAACATAAATCCGAAGCCTTTGATAAATTCAAAGAGTATCAAAGTATGGTTGAGAAACAAACAGGAAAAAGTACTAAAATTCTTCGATCAGATCGAGGGGGTGAATACTTATCCATGGAATTTCTTGACTATCTTCAAAATAAAGGGATTCTCTCTGAATGGACTCCTCCTTATACACCTAAATTAAATGGTGTAGCTGAAAGGAGGAATCGTACTCTTTTGGATATGGTACGATCCATGATGTGTTTCATAAATCTACCTATTTCCTTTTGGGGTTATTCCCTGGAAACTGCAGCTTACATTTTGAAAAGAGTACCACTAAGTCTGTCTCTAGCACTCCTTATGAAATATGGAGAGGAAAGAAACCCAATCTTAAGTATCTTAAGATATGGGGATGTCCAGCATATGTCAAAAGAAATTTTGGACATAAGATGGATGCTAGAGCAAATAAGTGTCTATTTATTGGATATCGTAAAGATAGTATAGGATATCTATTCTACCATCCTGCTGAACAAAAGGTATTTATCAGTAGGCACGCCACTTTTATGGAGAAAGAATTTATCCTACAAAAGGGCAGTAGGAGAAATATTGAACTTGAAGAAGTTCAAAATAAATAAATAGACACATCTCAACCAATAGAACACATAGTTAGGGTAGAACCTGAACACAACTCCTCTCCGTAAGTCTAATAGAGTGCGACAACCACCTGAGAGGTATGGGTTCATTATTGAGAATAATGAAGCCCAAATCATTCAAAATGATGAACCTCTGACTTATACGGAAGCTGTCATGAGTAGGGACTCAGACAGATGGCAAGATGCCATGAATTCCGAAATGGACTCCAGGTATGTCAACCAAGCATGGACTTTGGTTGATGCACCAGAGGGTGTTAACCCTATTGGGTGCAAATGCGTCTATAAGAAAAAGATTGGAGCAGATGGCCAAGTCGAAACCTATAAATCCAGATTAGTGGCTAAAGGTTTCAGAAAAAAATAGGGTATTGATTATGATGAAACATTCTCCCCTGTTGCCATGCTCAAATCTATTCGGATCATGCTTGCTATAGCAGCATACCATGATTATGAGATCTGGCAGATGGATGTAAAAATAGCCTTCCTCAATGGTTTCCTTGAGGAGGAAGTTTACATGTCACAGCCAGAAGGTTTTGTCTCAAGAGACAAACCTAATCAGGTGTGTAAGCTTAAGAAATCCATTTATGGATTGAAGCAAGCTTCAAGGAGTTGGAACATCCATTTTGATGTAACAATCAAAGAGTTTGGTTTCATCAAAAATGTGGATGAGCCTTGTGTATATAAAAAGACTAGTGGGAGTACCATAGTCTTCCTGGTTCTGTATGTAGATGACATACTTCTCATCGGGAATGATATACCAATGTTACAATCAGTCAAAATTTGGCTATTTAGTAAGTTTTCCATGAAAGACTTGAGAGAAGCATCCTACATACTTGGTATTAAAATCTATAGAGATAGATCCAAGAGGATGCTAGGCTTATCCCAGTCTAGGTATATTGACTTAGTACTGAAAAGGTTCAGCATGGATGGGAGTAAACGAGGTTACTTACCCATGAGTCAAGGCATACACCTCTCTAAAAGGATGTCTCCAAAGACACCTGAAGAGAGAAATAGAATGAGTTCTATACCTTATGCTTCGACAGTAGGCTCAATAATGTATGCCATGTTATGTACCAAGCCTGATGTGGCATATGCCTTAGGCATAGTCAGTAGGTTTCAAGCTGATCCAGGAGAGGATCATTGGAAAGCTGTGAAAAATATTCTTAAGTACTTGAGAATGACTAAGGATATTTTTCTTATATATGGAGGTTCTGATCTTAAACTAGAAGTGTACTCTGATTCTAGTTTTCAAATAGATTCAGATGATAGCAAATCCATTTAGGGTATGTCTTTACCCTAAATGGTGGGATAGTAAGCTGGAAGAGTACTAAATAGCAGACTGTAGCTGACTCAACAATAGAGGCAGAATACAAAGCTGTTAGTGAAGCCGCCAAGGAAGCAGTTTAGATGAAGAAGCTCATCACTAAGTTGGGCATGGTTCCTGAGATTGAGAATCCAGTACCACTTTATTGTGACAATACTAGAGCTGTTGCTCAAGCTAAGGAACCAAGAGCTCATCATAAGTCAAAGCACATTCTGAGATGCTTCCATCTCGTTCGAGAGATTGTCGAAAGACAAGAAGTCTGCATCAAGCGAGTAGAGACAAAGAACAATATAGCAGACCCGTTCACTAAGGCTCTACCACAGCGGGAGTTTGATCGCCACCTCGATAGTATGGGGATTAGATATAAGGGTGATTAGCTTTAGTGCAAGTGGGAGACTGAAAGGATTATGCCCTGCAAGCCAATTAAAACTTGTAATTTTATTGGGATATCCTGAAAACTTTCAAACTTTTGTATTAACAATTATATATATTAAAAGGCATCTTTTTCATCATACGCTTTGTCTTAGATTTATGATATGATGAATCCCATAGACTAGGGCTATGGTTTTAAGGGTTAAGATGAGATCATATCAGTAAGACTTAAAACCTAAAAATCCTAATCTTAAGTATTCCTAGTCAAAGGGACATTGAGTAGGGGATCAATGTTTTCGGAAAGACTAGCATATCCTTTGTATGCTCATTAATGAGGGTAATTGATCTTACAATTACTTGTATAGGACACTAATACAAGAACATGGGTGCTCATTAGAGAATGAGTTCACTGAATTTGATCCAACTTGAAAACATCTAATGGAGTCTTATCTACTTGTCAATAGATGGTTTTCATAGAGGGAGTAGTGCATGTAATCCTTTGACCTGAGACTACCATAGTGGCTTGTATGCATGAACCCATGTTTTGGTTCACACTTATTCATGACATTGAGTCATGTACAGGGTGATACTAGATATGGTGAATTTTATATGGAGGTTATGAGTAGGTCGAACAAGGAATCGATCAACCCTAGTAAGAGGAGATCGCATCCAGCTGATTCGATCAAATGGTGATTCAGGGATCAAAGTATGAATATTAGAAATAGTTTCTAATATTTCATCATTTGAATCATCATTATTAGATTGAGAAAGAATTGAATGTGACATTGGATTTGACATGGTTCCATATCCAAAGTCATATTCAGGGTGCAAGCTGATCGAAGGATTGAATTGCACGGTAACTTTCACTGAAGGGTATTTTTGGTATTTTTACTAAAATTCCATACCTTTCGGGTAGGCATGATACGTTGCTAGACGTCAATCTTGCCTTGTGGGTTTCTGATTTAATTAAAGAGTTTAATTAGATCAAGAATAAGAAAGAATTCTAATTGTCAATTGGGTTAGCTCAATTTGACCTAAATCGGCTAGGTTAAAGCCTAAATAAAATTAGGTGAAATCGCATCCAACCCACTGCTGGCTAGATGTGGAACCCAATGGGTCACACACAAAGGGAATTGATTAATGGTTTAATTGGATTAAACTATGTTTGCAAGATGAACATGCTAGCACATGTTGCAAACCATTGCACTTTGATTCGAATTAGGTTCGATTCGGGTTCCGATTTGGGGTGATTTGGTCTAATTAAGGCTAAATCAATTTAGGCTCATGTGTTGGGCTAAGCCTTGGCTAGTTAACCAAGGGATTAGACTTTTAAATCAGCCACATGGCTGGTTTAATTCAGATTGGACTCTATCCTAAATTAAACGCCTAATGGTTTGACTGGGTCAAACTATTTCTACGTAATAGTTACGTTAAAAAATTTTATGAAGAGGTGCCATATTAGAAGAGTCCTTCTGCTATTGAAACACAGTAGAGGACTAGATAAACCATCATCTTTGCCACCCCTTGCAGATAAGTCTTTGATATTTTTCATGCGCCATTTCTTATGACCCGTCAAAGCAAGAAAGACAAGGAGCGTGGACTCTTCCTTCACGCCACTTGGTGTTTCACGCCATATGGCATTTGGCGTGGATATAGGTGGCCATTTAATGGCTGATGGGTGGCCATGATGCAAGGATATTCGTGCAACAGAAATAAAAGGAAGCGACTCTTTGTAAAGTTTTTTTTTCGAAGAGTCCTTCTGTTTTAATTTTCTTAAGTTTTGAACGAAGAGAAGTGTTGTCTGGATGAGGAACACATTCTATTAAAAAGGACATGTCTTATGGCATGGAAGGGATGTCTTAAAGCATCCCTCAGATTGCTATTTAAGGAGATGGGCGCCCGAGGAATGGTGTTCGGAGTTTTTATTCTGAAAAATATTTCTTTCCTACATTCTCTTTCTTTGTCCTAAAAGATCTCTAGTCAAATTAAGACCAGCCCTTAACTTTAGTTTGGAGAGTCCTATTTGAGTGATCTTACAGGCATTGGAAAGGGGAAGAAAGAGGAGGAAAGAAAGGTTGATAGGAGGAATATCAGTCCAAATAAGAGGAGTTTCTGCCTGAATTAAATTAGGCCTTAGAGGTATAATTGAAGGAACCGGTTTTGAAGCGGTGCATTTGTCTTGATCAAAGCCCTGTTTGGTTCACTGTTGAAGGGTGAACACTTGGGTGCCTGGTGAGCAAATCAGAAAGACCAGATTAAGGTTTCTACATCGAATTGGATTTTTGCGATCGAGGTTGGTGTTTAAACCCTAATTTATATTTTTTATGATTTATGTTCTTAATAAGGTGTTCTTGGGATTAAGGGATAGGTTATGATTTCATAATATTTTGAAATCCATGCTTCCACCCTAATAACCTAACCCATCAAGGTGCACAGCCTAGAAGCGCCTAGAGGATCACGAGCACAAGCTGGCGGAGCTATCCTGCCGGTTTGCAAATATGCAGGGCTCTTCCGACAAGCCAGCGGGCTATGACGCCCGTCCCCCTTCTTCTGAGAAATCCAAGAGGAATTGGTTCCTAGTCGATCTGTATGCCACAGGTGGATCCCTACGATGGGACCATCGACTCCTTGGACCACCTGAAAAGCTACAAGGCCCTCATGAGGGTCCAGGGAGCCACCAATGCCCTTTTTTGCATTACCTTCCCAGCAAGCCTCCGGAAGGTGGCTCAGGTCTGGTTCACCCATCTCGAGCCTGAAAGCATCGGCTCTTTCGCCCAGCTGGAGCAAAAGTTTGTGGCCCACTTCGATGCCTGTCAAATGGTGCCACGAGAGACGAACAGCCTCTTCTCCATTAGGCAACAAGACCGCGAGCTCCTACGGGACTCATGGCCCGTTTCAAGGCTGCCGTGTTGGAGATCTACAACCTTGATGAGCTAGTCACTATGCTGGCATTGAAGAGAGGGCTCAGGACCTCTCGCCTGACTTACTCTCTTGACAAAAAGCCCTCCAAGACTTACTCCAAGCTCCTCCTTTGAGTCCAGAAATACATCTGTGCTGAGAATGCAGATCGAACGAGGAGAGAGCTGGACATAAGGCCTCTGAAGAAGCGAAGAAGCCTTCTCCCGGGAAGACCTCCGAGATATGGAAGCCCGGACCAGCCGCTTTGAACTTCTGCCAGAGGTCGAAGCCGAGGAGAGACCCAATCCCGGAGGAGAACTTCACTCCTCTCCTCGCCCTGAGGGAGAAGATCCTCATGGAGATCGAGGGCGAGCACTACTTGAAGTGCCCGCCTCCGCTGAAGCCGTCCAATGGTTGTGACAGGATGAAATATTATAAATTCCATCGCGACTACGGCCATGACACTGAGGAATGCCGTAACCTCATAAGGGAGATCGAAGACCTCATAAAGAGGGACTACCTTGGAAGGTTCGTGGGGGTAGACCCCCTATGGAATCTCAGGCACTCGTCACACTCCCTCCGGTCCCTACTGTTAACAACAGCCCTACCGAGAAGCCGGTGGGGATGATATGCTGGGGAGCCGAGCGTGCTTCTAAGAAGGCCCGGGGTGGGGGGAACTTTGAGAATGTACTTCCCTTTACGAGGGAAGGGGGATGAAAATAAAAATGTAAACAATGATGCTGTAATCGTCGAGATGATGATCGCAAAACATCATGTAAAACCTATCATGGTTGATAGTAGAATCTCCACGGATGTGCTTTTTTATGATGCTTTATCCAGGATGAATCATTCCTCTACTCAGCTCAGACCCGTGCACACGCCTCTTGTTAGTTTCATGGGTGACTCTGTGAGGGTCGAAGGGGAGATTACCCTCCCTGTTACTGCCGGGACTCCACCTCGACAGAGCACCATCATGATGACATTCACGGTTGTTAGGCACTCTTCAGCCTACAACGTGATCCTAGGCTGACCCGGGCTCAACCTACTCGATATGGTCATCTCCACAAAGTGGCTATTGGTGCAGTTCCCAGCTCCCTATGAAGTTGGGGAGATGAGAAGGGCACCCCAAACCATTAAGCACTGCCTCCAAACCATCCCCGAGGCCAAGGCTATCGAGGACGACCCCAGCTCAGACGACCTCGACCAGATAGCATAGGACCCCAAAGGTGCCCAGTCAAGCACCTGCTGTCGAACCCTCTCGGAGCTGACCTGGCAAGGATAGTGCAGATTGGAGCATAGCTACAAGATGATGAAAGGGCCCACCTTCTAAAGTTCCTCCGGGCGAACGCTGACGTGTTCTCTTGGATAGTGGCCGACATGCCTGGGATCTTGTCAGAGGTAATAACCCACAAGCTAAACGTTGACCCAAAGTACCACCCTATCCGACAGAAGAAGAGAAGTTTTGCATCGGAGAGACAAAGGGTGATCAACGAGGAGGTGGACAAACTCCTCGTCGCTGGCTTCGTTCAGGAGGTCCAGTATCCGAGCTGGCTGGCGAATGTGGTTATGGTGAAGAAGAATAATGGGAAGTGGAAGATCTGTGTAGACTACACCAACCTCAACCGAGTCTATCCAAACGATAGTTTCCCTCTGCTGAAGACCGACCAACTAGTGGACGCCATCTCGGGGCACCGCTTGCTCTCCTTTATGGATGCATTCTCTGAATACAACCAGATCCGAATGCACTTAGAGGATGAGAAGCACACCGCCTTCATCACTGACCAAGGGATGTACTGCTATCGGATGATGCCATTCGGATTGAAGAATGCCAGTGCAACATACCAGTGCCTGATTAACCAGATCTTTAAAGACCAAATCGGTAGGAACATACAAGTCTATGTGGATGACATGCTCGTCATGAGCAAGCCGAGTTTGGACCATGTAGCTAACCTTGCGAAAGCTTTCCACAACCTTCACGAGCATAAGATGAAGCTGAACCCGACGAAGTGTGCCTTCAGGATAGCAGCAGGGAAGTTTCTCGGCTTCATGGTGACCCAGAGGGGGATCGAGGCGAACCTGGAGAAGGTCCAGGCGATCATCGACATGGAGCACCCAACATCGAAGAAGCAAATCCAGCACCTGATGGGTCAGATCGCTGTATTGAGCCGACTCATCTCGAGGTTGGTGGACCGCTGCCTCCCCTTCTTCAAGGTGCTGCGCAAGATGAGTGATTTCACCTGGACAGAGGAGTGCAGGGTAGCCTTCGAGGAGTGATGCAGAACGAAAGCTCTGATACCAAAATGATGCAGAACGAAAGAGATGATGCGATGCGGAAGTAAATTAAGATTAATTCTTTTTTTTTTTTTTTTTATTCTAGAAATTGGCTTCGACTCAAAGTAAAGTTAAACTAAGTTGATGGAAACTATGTAAGGATTGAAAGCACAATTTAGAAGAAGCTAAGTTATCAGAGTAGTTCAGAAGTAACGGATCGCTGGGGGTTGAGAAACTCCCAGACCTAGGGTTTCACTCTGAACTTTCAACAGGACAGAAATAAAGAGAAGAGATGGTTTACCAACCAAACAGTGATCTCACAGAATTTGGATGGAAGAACTCTCTCGAGCAGATTGTTGGATCCTCGGATTTGGCTATCTTCGCAATGGATCCTCCAATACTGGTCTTGTGGCTGGGTCGGCTTCTCCTGGACTCAAGATCTGGGAAGAAGAAAAACAAGTGATGGATTCAGAGACTCAGGGAAGGATTTACCAGTTCGAAGAACTTGAAGGCTGATGTCGCTGAGATCCGGATTCTCTTGAAGGCTGATTCGACTCCCTCTGGACAGAGCTGCGGATCTGAAGTATCCGGACTGTAGCTGGATGCTGGTGGTCGGCCTGGACTTGGAGAGAATGGCCGTGGGAGGTGGGATATGCTAGGGTTTGGTGGATTGAAGTGGATGGTGGGCGGCTAGGGTTTGGAGTAGAAGTGGCTAACCTAAGGTTTGGGTTTTGGAGATCTCACACCTCCTCAAGGTTCCTGGGGAACCCGGATTTACTCCCTCACGGAGCTCAACACCTGGATGCAAGTGCAGAAGAGAGAAAACACAAAGTTTGCTCACAAAAAAAAATTTGGTTTCATTCATCTGATTTTTTTCAAACTTACATGGGGGTTTAATTTATAGGCCATTACAAGATAGTAGGGTTTTACATCTTCCCATGTGGGACTAAAGGAGGGGATCTTCAAATTAGGATATCAATCCCTACTCATATGGCCGGCCAATTAATTCCAAAGTTGATTGAAGCTTCAAAAAGGAAAGTGGGTGGCGCCTCCTTGTCTTGACCTCCAAGAAAATATTTTTTTCCTTCTATGCTTGGCCTTATCTGGAAGTGTTTGGGCGCCTCTTAACCTTGCCCTCCAAGAGAAAATTTGTTGCCTTTTATATCTGGCTTTAGTTGGAATGATTAGGGCGCCTCCTAACCTTGCTTTTCAAGAGAAATCCCCTTCCTTCCATGGCTCAACCCTTTTTGGATACCTCCTTTTCTTTCTCCCCAAGTTATGGCTCCTTCTAACTTTGTTTGAGTATTTCTGGCAGGTAATGGGCGCCTCCTTGAATCTCTCTCCAAGAGAATTTCTTCCCTTTCATAGTTTGGTTCTTTTGGGAAGTCTTGGACCGCCCCCTTGATTTTGTGGACCCCTGGTGGATTTCTCCTCAATTGGCGCATGAAAGAGGGGAGCTAGTATCTGTGGTGTGGGGACCAAAGCCTGCTGGATGGAGATGTGGCACCCCATAGACTCAGGCGTATGGCTGGGAGTGTGGCTGGGAGTGTGGCGCCCACTTGCTTGGCCTTGGAAGAAAATGTAACACCCCAGGTTGAAACCCTAGTCCACTACTGAGTCAACATGACTCAACAAAATAAAATGCAGGTAATATAGACTCAAGCTAAAATTGAGTTGATCCAGTCAACCCTTATTACAAGCCAAAAAACCCTAATTCTTCAGGCAAGGTTAATCAGAGATCCAGATGGAGCTCTGAAGTCTTCTCCTGAGTCTGGTGCCCGCACCAATTCTCCCAGGGTGGGAGGAACTCGACCCTGTCGAGTATGGATCAAGTTGGCTCTGGTATCTCTCCAAGAGGTCTGGGTCCAACTCTTGTAATTCTTCTCGGGAGATCCAAGAGTCATCAGAATTTGGCCTTCCTAGCCAGCGGACCAGGTATCTTTGGTATCCTCGATTACGAGTAGAGATAACCTGATCATCCAGGATCTTTTCAATCTGCTCTTTCCTCACAGGCCAATTTGTTGGTGGACACACAGGGTCAGGTTCACTCTCAAGAGCAGGATTAGGTTCAAAAGCCTCACTGGGAATCACAGCTGGCTCCCTATACTCTACTAGGTCTGTAATGTTGAAAGTGGAGCTAATACCTAGTTCTGGAGGTAACTCGAGCACATAGGCATTGGATCCTACTCTCTTTACCACTCTAAATGGTCCAGCTCCTCTAGCATGTAACTTTCTAACGGTTCCTGGAGAAAACCGTTCAGGCCTTAACCTAATCATTACATAGTCTCCTTCATCAAAAGTTTTGACTCGCCTTTGAGAATCAGCCAACTTCTTATAAGTTTCATTACTTAAAGTTATTTTGGCATGAATTTCTTTATGCAAATCCTTTACATGCTATGCAAGTGCATCAAGAGACTTGTGTGTGTGGGCTAATAGTGAAATCAGATCAAGTGGTGTGTGAGGCTTGTATCCATGAACAATTTCAAAGGGACTCTAGCCTATAGACCTATTGATCGAAACATTGAATGCAATTTCAGTCCTGGACAAAATACAAATCCTAATTCCTGGTATTCTCACTCACCCAAAATCTGTGACAATGTCCTAAACTCGACTGACGATGCATTCCTAAAGAATGGACTTTATTCCAAAGGAACCCTAGGCCTAAACCTAACAAACTATGGCTCTCTAGGTTTGACCTTGGGTCGGAGGATGGAATGCAGAGCATGAAAACTTATCATGGGTGCCTAGTAGGTGCCATAAGGTCTTCCAGAAGTAGGTGGCAAACCTAATAGATTCTGACACGTGGTTCACTCTAAAGACTTCGACAAAGTATATTTGGATGGTGTGAGAAGCATTGGAAGTCCTAGAGAAAGGGAGGAGATATGAGGTGGAGTCTCGAATTACCTGTTGACTAAAGGTGGTGACCTGAAGGTTTGAATGGTGATCTATGAGTGTCAACTGGTCATCCTTATGAAAGGAAAAGTTTGCTACTCCCAGGAATGGATCAAGAGATGGTTCGGGAAGTAGCCTAGGACATGTGATTGCAACAGTTAAGGTTTGTTCTCTAAGCAAATAATGATCCACTTTCTCAAGAACTAGATTAGAGAATGATTCATGGAAGGGCCTATGGATGATGACCTCAAGACTTGAAATTTGACCTATGGGTGCGGAAAGGTATACTCTATAGAAGGGTAGGTCAGTCATGCGAAGGAAGAGGTCTGGGGTCATAAGGAGGACTTCTACAGGACTGGGCGAATCAATCCGCTCAAGACAAGGATGTTCAACTGAGATTACGGGAGAGACCTTAGTGGCTGGGCATGGGACAAGGTCCAATTGTAAGAGGCTTGATTCAGTCATCCTATGGAAAGGATCTACCATAGGGTGGGCAAACGTAAACAGCTCAGTGCAAAAATCTTCAATTGGTACTTGGGGAATGACTGTTATTAGAGGGTACGAACTGATAGCTCGGGGTAACACTATGAGTTCTTCCTGGGGGTATTTGACTAAAGGAACCTGGTTCTCACAAATCTCTTGAATTTCTGAACTAGGTCCTACCAGTTGGTTGCTTTCCAAGGTCTCCTCAGGTAAGGAACCAATAGTATCAATGTCACATTCTTCAAGTTCTTCCCCCTCATATTCATCAACTAGACTCAAGCCAGCATCATATACTTCCTCGATGCCATCTCCAATGGGTTTCGGGTCAGTGGTAATCGGGTCAACTGATTCTGGGCTTGTCATACCTAACCCTTCTTCCTCGTTGGTAGGCTTGGGTTCTCCCTCATTAATGTCATCCTTAGGATTCTTACCACTTAGCTGTGCACAAGCCAGTCCTATGCATGGGCACTGACTAGATTTATGGCCTCTTTCTCCACAAAACAAACATTCTTGCGATATAGGAACCTGGGTCACACTGGGTTTCAAGCTAGTAGAGACCTTACTTGGGCATGGGTGTGGATCTAAATGGTTTGATCTAGAAGACTTGGGTTGTTGAGTGACTGGTCTAGAATATTGTAAGGACCTCTCATAGACACGATCCACACTATAGATATCATGGTTAGGCTTCCTAAGGTTATGCTCGGGATCACGGTATAAGGTCCTCCTAGGCTCCTGGTATGGATGAGGTTGGGGCCTATTAAATTTTGGATCAGGGATCCAATTTTGATGTCTACGTTTCTCAAGGACTTGGACTTGATCCCTAAGCTGGGTAAAATTCTCATGGACTTGTTCTTTACATTGGGTAACAGTAGCAGTCAAATCCTGGCTTAACTTGTTCATGCTCTCAGTAAGAGCTCTAACCATGGCCTCTAAATCAGGTTGGGTTTGACCAGGTTGGTAGGGCACTCCATTCCGGGTAGACATGATGCAAGCAAACACACAAAATGAGACTCAACTGAACGACTACGGGCTAACTAGACCTAGAGCCCAAACTAGATGCCCAATCAGAGTGGCAAGCTAGCCTGTAGTAACTCAGGACTCAGCCAGGCAGGTGTAAGGGGAGTGTTAGGTCCCTAATTGCCAATCCTAGACACCAATCAGTGATTGGCCAGGTAGGCGGACCAGCACACAAGCCCTTCGGGACGTAGTCCCTGAACCACCGTTCTAGACACTGAGTACAAAGCACACACAGAGTAACTAGACAAACTGACTCAACACTAGCCTTGACCCGACTTGTTGATGTCCCTAGCCCACTAGGGCAAATTAGGTCTAATCAATTTTTAGATTAAAGGCTTAGGTTCGAATGAGTGGGTGGTGGTTTTGGGCTAAGGAGAGGTTATCAACTCCTCCCCTTATCTTAGATGCTCAAATGCCCTTAAGATGAATTAAGAGATGAACACTCAAAAATAATTGGATTGCAGAACACAAAAATAGAGTTGCAGTAATTTAATTCTCAGAAATCGCACGGAAATCAATAAATCATAGGAAAATTATGAAAATTAGTTTCAATTATACTGGTTTCAGAAAAACAAAAATAACTGAATTTGGAGTTACCTGCAGTGAGAAATAATTCCTTCAATAGGATAATTACGGGCTGAAAACAGAGCACTTCCCCGTTTACAATTCCTGCTACGAAGTTATAACCCAACGGATCCCCTACACGCCCTAGGAACACCCCGTGGAATGGGAAGAGGAGGTTTGCACCTCGCTTCGTTCCTAGGACCGAACGTCCTGGGGAGTCTACTTCGAGCAGACAAAGTAAAAAGAGAGAGACTCAAACAAGCAATCAAACAGAAACCCTAGACAGGGCTCTGATACCAAAATTGATGCAGAACGAAAGCTCTGATACCAAAATGATGCAGAACGAAAGAGATGATGCGATGCGGAAGTAAATTAAGATTAATTCTTTTTTTTTTTTTTATATTCCAGAAATTGGCTTCGACTCAAAGTAAAGTTAAACTAAGTTGATGGAAACTATGTAAGGATTGAAAGCACAATTTAGAAGAAGCTAAGTTATCAGAGTAGTTCAGAAGTAACGGATCGCTGGGGGTTGAGAAACTCCCAGACCTAGGGTTTCACTCTGAACTTTCAACAGGACAGAAATAAAGAGAAGAGATGGTTTACCAACCAAACAGTGATCTCACAGAATTTGGATGGAAGAACTCTCTCGAGCAGATTATTGGATCCTCGGATTTGGCTATCTTCGCAATGGATCCTCCAATACTGGTCTTGTGGCTGGGTCGGCTTCTCCTGGACTCAAGATCTGGGAAGAAGAAAAACAAGTGATGGATTCAGAGACTCAGGGAAGGATTTACCAGTTCGAAGAACTTGAAGGCTGATGTCGCTGAGATCCGGATTCTCTTGAAGGCTGATTCGACTCCCTCTGGACAGAGCTGCGGATCTGAAGTATCCGGACTGTAGCTGGATGCTGGTGGTCGGCCTGGACTTGGAGAGAATGGCCGTGGGAGGTGGGATATGCTAGGGTTTGGTGGATTGAAGTGGATGGTGGGCGGCTAGGGTTTGGAGTAGAAGTGGCTAACCTAAGGTTTGGGTTTTGGAGATCTCACACCTCCTCAAGGTTCCTGGGGAACCCGGATTTACTCCCTCACGGAGCTCAACACCTGGATGCAAGTGCAGAAGAGAGAAAACACAAAGTTTGCTCACAAAAAAAATTTGGTTTCATTCATCTGATTTTTTTCAAACTTACATGGGGGTTTAATTTATAGGCCATTACAAGATAGTAGGGTTTTACATCTTCCCATGTGGGACTAAAGGAGGGGATCTTCAAATTAGGATATCAATCCCTACTCATATGGCCGGCCAATTAATTCCAAAGTTGATTGAAGCTTCAAAAGGAAAGTGGGTGGCGCCTCCTTGTCTTGACCTCCAAGAAAATATTTTTTTCCTTCTATGCTTGGCCTTATCTGGAAGTGTTTGGGCGCCTCTTAACCTTGCCCTCCAAGAGAAAATTTGTTGCCTTTTATATCTGGCTTTAGTTGGAATGATTAGGGCGCCTCCTAACCTTGCTTTTCAAGAGAAATCCCCTTCCTTCCATGGCTCAACCCTTTTTGGATACCTCCTTTTCTTTCTCCCCAAGTTATGGCTCCTTCTAACTTTGTTTGAGTATTTCTGGCAGGTAATGGGCGCCTCCTTGAATCTCTCTCCAAGAGAATTTCTTCCCTTTCATAGTTTGGTTCTTTTGGGAAGTCTTGGACCGCCCCCTTGATTTTGTGGACCCCTGGTGGATTTCTCCTCAATTGGCGCATGAAAGAGGGGAGCTAGTATCTGTGGTGTGGGGACCAAAGCCTGCTGGATGGAGATGTGGCACCCCATAGACTCAGGCGTATGGCTGGGAGTGTGGCTGGGAGTGTGGCGCCCACTTGCTTGGCCTTGGAAGAAAATGTAACACCCCAGGTTGAAACCCTAGTCCACTACTGAGTCAACATGACTCAACAAAATAAAATGCAGGTAATATAGACTCAAGCTAAAATTGAGTTGATCCAGTCAACCCTTATTACAAGCCAAAAAACCCTAATTCTTCAGGCAAGGTTAATCAGAGATCCAGATGGAGCTCTGAAGTCTTCTCCTGAGTCTGGTGCCCGCACCAATTCTCCCAGGGTGGGAGGAACTCGACCCTGTCGAGTATGGATCAAGTTGGCTCTGGTATCTCTCCAAGAGGTCTGGGTCCAACTCTTGTAATTCTTCTCGGGAGATCCAAGAGTCATCAGAATTTGGCCTTCCTAGCCAGCGGACCAGGTATCTTTGGTATCCTCGATTACGAGTAGAGATAACCTGATCATCCAGGATCTTTTCAATCTGCTCTTTCCTCACAGGCCAATTTGTTGGTGGACACACAGGGTCAGGTTCACTCTCAAGAGCAGGATTAGGTTCAAAAGCCTCACTGGGAATCACAGCTGGCTCCCTATACTCTACTAGGTCTGTAATGTTGAAAGTGGAGCTAATACCTAGTTCTGGAGGTAACTCGAGCACATAGGCATTGGATCCTACTCTCTTTACCACTCTAAATGGTCCAGCTCCTCTAGCATGTAACTTTCTAACGGTTCCTGGAGAAAACCGTTCAGGCCTTAACCTAATCATTACATAGTCTCCTTCATCAAAAGTTTTGACTCGCCTTTGAGAATCAGCCAACTTCTTATAAGTTTCATTACTTAAAGTTATTTTGGCATGAATTTCTTTATGCAAATCCTTTACATGCTATGCAAGTGCATCAAGAGACTTGTGTGTGTGGGCTAATAGTGAAATCAGATCAAGTGGTGTGTGAGGCTTGTATCCATGAACAATTTCAAAGGGACTCTAGCCTATAGACCTATTGATCGAAACATTGAATGCAATTTCAGTCCTGGACAAAATACAAATCCTAATTCCTGGTATTCTCACTCACCCAAAATCTGTGACAATGTCCTAAACTCGACTGACGATGCATTCCTAAAGAATGGACTTTATTCCAAAGGAACCCTAGGCCTAAACCTAACAAACTATGGCTCTCTAGGTTTGACCTTGGGTCGGAGGATGGAATGCAGAGCATGAAAACTTATCATGGGTGCCTAGTAGGTGCCATAAGGTCTTCCAGAAGTAGGTGGCAAACCTAATAGATTCTGACACGTGGTTCACTCTAAAGACTTCGACAAAGTATATTTGGATGGTGTGAGAAGCATTGGAAGTCCTAGAGAAAGGGAGGAGATATGAGGTGGAGTCTCGAATTACCTGTTGACTAAAGGTGGTGACCTGAAGGTTTGAATGGTGATCTATGAGTGTCAACTGGTCATCCTTATGAAAGGAAAAGTTTGCTACTCCCAGGAATGGATCAAGAGATGGTTCGGGAAGTAGCCTAGGACATGTGATTGCAACAGTTAAGGTTTGTTCTCTAAGCAAATAATGATCCACTTTCTCAAGAACTAGATTAGAGAATGATTCATGGAAGGGCCTATGGATGATGACCTCAAGACTTGAAATTTGACCTATGGGTGCGGAAAGGTATACTCTATAGAAGGGTAGGTCAGTCATGCGAAGGAAGAGGTCTGGGGTCATAAGGAGGACTTCTACAGGACTGGGCGAATCAATCCGCTCAAGACAAGGATGTTCAACTGAGATTACGGGAGAGACCTTAGTGGCTGGGCATGGGACAAGGTCCAATTGTAAGAGGCTTGATTCAGTCATCCTATGGAAAGGATCTACCATAGGGTGGGCAAACGTAAACAGCTCAGTGCAAAAATCTTCAATTGGTACTTGGGGAATGACTGTTATTAGAGGGTACGAACTGATAGCTCGGGGTAACACTATGAGTTCTTCCTGGGGGTATTTGACTAAAGGAACCTGGTTCTCACAAATCTCTTGAATTTCTGAACTAGGTCCTACCAGTTGGTTGCTTTCCAAGGTCTCCTCAGGTAAGGAACCAATAGTATCAATGTCACATTCTTCAAGTTCTTCCCCCTCATATTCATCAACTAGACTCAAGCCAGCATCATATACTTCCTCGATGCCATCTCCAATGGGTTTCGGGTCAGTGGTAATCGGGTCAACTGATTCTGGGCTTGTCATACCTAACCCTTCTTCCTCGTTGGTAGGCTTGGGTTCTCCCTCATTAATGTCATCCTTAGGATTCTTACCACTTAGCTGTGCACAAGCCAGTCCTATGCATGGGCACTGACTAGATTTATGGCCTCTTTCTCCACAAAACAAACATTCTTGCGATATAGGAACCTGGGTCACACTGGGTTTCAAGCTAGTAGAGACCTTACTTGGGCATGGGTGTGGATCTAAATGGTTTGATCTAGAAGACTTGGGTTGTTGAGTGACTGGTCTAGAATATTGTAAGGACCTCTCATAGACACGATCCACACTATAGATATCATGGTTAGGCTTCCTAAGGTTATGCTCGGGATCACGGTATAAGGTCCTCCTAGGCTCCTGGTATGGATGAGGTTGGGGCCTATTAAATTTTGGATCAGGGATCCAATTTTGATGTCTACGTTTCTCAAGGACTTGGACTTGATCCCTAAGCTGGGTAAAATTCTCATGGACTTGTTCTTTACATTGGGTAACAGTAGCAGTCAAATCCTGGCTTAACTTGTTCATGCTCTCAGTAAGAGCTCTAACCATGGCCTCTAAATCAGGTTGGGTTTGACCAGGTTGGTAGGGCACTCCATTCCGGGTAGACATGATGCAAGCAAACACACAAAATGAGACTCAACTGAACGACTACGGGCTAACTAGACCTAGAGCCCAAACTAGATGCCCAATCAGAGTGGCAAGCTAGCCTGTAGTAACTCAGGACTCAGCCAGGCAGGTGTAAGGGGAGTGTTAGGTCCCTAATTGCCAATCCTAGACACCAATCAGTGATTGGCCAGGTAGGCGGACCAGCACACAAGCCCTTCGGGACGTAGTCCCTGAACCACCGTTCTAGACACTGAGTACAAAGCACACACAGAGTAACTAGACAAACTGACTCAACACTAGCCTTGACCCGACTTGTTGATGTCCCTAGCCCACTAGGGCAAATTAGGTCTAATCAATTTTTAGATTAAAGGCTTAGGTTCGAATGAGTGGGTGGTGGTTTTGGGCTAAGGAGAGGTTATCAACTCCTCCCCTTATCTTAGATGCTCAAATGCCCTTAAGATGAATTAAGAGATGAACACTCAAAAATAATTGGATTGCAGAACACAAAAATAGAGTTGCAGTAATTTAATTCTCAGAAATCGCACGGAAATCAATAAATCATAGGAAAATTATGCAAATTAGTTTCAATTATACTGGTTTCAGAAAAACAAAAATAACTGAATTTGGAGTTACCTGCAGTGAGAAATAATTCCTTCAATAGGATAATTACGGGCTGAAAACAGAGCACTTCCCCGTTTACAATTCCTGCTACGAAGTTATAACCCAACGGATCCCCTACACGCCCTAGGAACACCCCGTGGAATGAGAAGAGGAGGTTTGCACCTCGCTTCGTTCCTAGGACCGAACGTCCTGGGGAGTCTACTTCGAGCAGACAAAGTAAAAAGAGAGAGACTCAAACAAGCAATCAAACAGAAACCCTAGACAGGGCTCTGATACCAAAATTGATGCAGAACGAAAGCTCTGATACCAAAATGATGCAGAACGAAAGAGATGATGCGATGCGGAAGTAAATTAAGATTAATTCTTTTTTTTTTTTTTATATTCCAGAAATTGGCTTCGACTCAAAGTAAAGTTAAACTAAGTTGATGGAAACTATGTAAGGATTGAAAGCACAATTTAGAAGAAGCTAAGTTATCAGAGTAGTTCAGAAGTAACGGATCGCTGGGGGTTGAGAAACTCCCAGACCTAGGGTTTCACTCTGAACTTTCAACAGGACAGAAATAAAGAGAAGAGATGGTTTACCAACCAAACAGTGATCTCACAGAATTTGGATGGAAGAACTCTCTCGAGCAGATTGTTGGATCCTCGGATTTGGCTATCTTCGCAATGGATCCTCCAATACTGGTCTTGTGGCTGGGTCGGCTTCTCCTGGACTCAAGATCTGGGAAGAAGAAAAACAAGTGATGGATTCAGAGACTCAGGGAAGGATTTACCAGTTCGAAGAACTTGAAGGCTGATGTCGCTGAGATCCGGATTCTCTTGAAGGCTGATTCGACTCCCTCTGGACAGAGCTGCGGATCTGAAGTATCCGGACTGTAGCTGGATGCTGGTGGTCGGCCTGGACTTGGAGAGAATGGCCGTGGGAGGTGGGATATGCTAGGGTTTGGTGGATTGAAGTGGATGGTGGGCGGCTAGGGTTTGGAGTAGAAGTGGCTAACCTAAGGTTTGGGTTTTGGAGATCTCACACCTCCTCAAGGTTCCTGGGGAACCCGGATTTACTCCCTCACGGAGCTCAACACCTGGATGCAAGTGCAGAAGAGAGAAAACACAAAGTTTGCTCACAAAAAAAAATTTGGTTTCATTCATCTGATTTTTTTCAAACTTACATGGGGGTTTAATTTATAGGCCATTACAAGATAGTAGGGTTTTACATCTTCCCATGTGGGACTAAAGGAGGGGATCTTCAAATTAGGATATCAATCCCTACTCATATGGCCGGCCAATTAATTCCAAAGTTGATTGAAGCTTCAAAAAGGAAAGTGGGTGGCGCCTCCTTGTCTTGACCTCCAAGAAAATATTTTTTTCCTTCTATGCTTGGCCTTATCTGGAAGTGTTTGGGCGCCTCTTAACCTTGCCCTCCAAGAGAAAATTTGTTGCCTTTTATATCTGGCTTTAGTTGGAATGATTAGGGCGCCTCCTAACCTTGCTTTTCAAGAGAAATCCCCTTCCTTCCATGGCTCAACCCTTTTTGGATACCTCCTTTTCTTTCTCCCCAAGTTATGGCTCCTTCTAACTTTGTTTGAGTATTTCTGGCAGGTAATGGGCGCCTCCTTGAATCTCTCTCCAAGAGAATTTCTTCCCTTTCATAGTTTGGTTCTTTTGGGAAGTCTTGGACCGCCCCCTTGATTTTGTGGACCCCTGGTGGATTTCTCCTCAATTGGCGCATGAAAGAGGGGAGCTAGTATCTGTGGTGTGGGGACCAAAGCCTGCTGGATGGAGATGTGGCACCCCATAGACTCAGGCGTATGGCTGGGAGTGTGGCTGGGAGTGTGGCGCCCACTTGCTTGGCCTTGGAAGAAAATGTAACACCCCAGGTTGAAACCCTAGTCCACTACTGAGTCAACATGACTCAACAAAATAAAATGCAGGTAATATAGACTCAAGCTAAAATTGAGTTAATCCAGTCAACCCTTATTACAAGCCAAAAAACCCTAATTCTTCAGGCAAGGTTAATCAGAGATCCAGATGGAGCTCTGAAGTCTTCTCCTGAGTCTGGTGCCCGCACCAAGGAGCTTAAGAATTTCTTGGCATCACCATCACTACTCTCTAGGCTAGAGACAAGAGAGGAGCTCCTGTTGTACCTGGCAGTCACCCCAGGAGCCGTCAGTTCAGTCCTCATCCGCATGGACAAGGACAGATCCTAGAAGCTGGTGTACTACACCAGCAAGCTCCTCTGGGATGTCGAGATCAAGTATACCCGATCCAAAAAGCTCATTTTTGCACTTATCATGTATGCTCAACATCTCAAGCCATACTTCCAAGCACAACCAATCATGGTATTGACTGACCAGCCCTTGAGAGCTGTGCTCAGCCATCCCGACATGTCCGGATGCTTGGCCAAGTGGATGCTAAAGCTCAACGAGTTCGACATCGCATACCGACCGAGATCATCCCAAAAGGCCCAAGTGCTGGCCGACATCCTGGTCAAGTGCACGGGACTCGTCGAAGAGCCTGAGCAGACAGTCCCGAAGCATCAAGAGGAGCTTGGTGCAGAGGAGGAGCCCTGGATCCTCCATGTTGATGGCAAGTCCAACACGGGCAAAAGCGGTGCAGGTTTAATCCTCACCAACAATGATGGAGTTGTGGCTAAATGCACACTCCATTTCAAGTTCGCCACGACAAACAACTAGGCAAAGTATGAGGCACTCCTCGCAGGCCTCAGGGTCTCCTGCGAGCTAGGTGTAAGGAGCTTGAAGGTCTTCACCGATTCCCAACTGGTAGCCGGATAGGTCTTTGAAGAATACAAAGCAAGAGACCCACAGATTAAGAAGTACCAAGAGCAGGTCCGCTCAAGCACGGTAGGTTTCCAGTGCTTCAGCATCTCCCACATCCCCCGAGGTGAGAACGCTCGGGCCGATACACTGTCCAGACTTGCGACCCTATCGAACTCGTCACTAGGGTGAGCTCACATTGAGTACCTTAAAAATCCAAGCAACGAAGCTCCCATCGAGGTGCAACAGGTCACCTCGGAGTCAAGCTGGATTGATAGGTACATCAGATATATCACCAATGGCACTCTACTGGAGGATCGGGCAGAGGCAGGCCTCATCAAGAAGAAATCCTCACGGTTTGTCCTCATGGAAGGATGACTCTACCACCGAACTTACTCTTATCCATTCCTGAAGTGCCTGAGACCCGTAGAGGCAACCTTCGTGCTCCAAGAGATCCACGAAGGCTTTTATGGAAACCACATCTAGGGGAGGAACTGGAGTACAAGGCCCTCTATCAAGGTTACTATTGGGAGACTATGAGGGAAGACACCGTCGTGATCAGTGCCAGCGCCATGCACACATACAGCATCAACCCGCGGCTCTCCCAACTCTCCGCCCCATGGCCGTTTGTCTAGTGGGGGATGGACATTTAGGGCCCGTTCCCTCCAGCTTCAGGGCAGCGGAAGTTCTTAATAGTGGCCATCGACTACTTCACCAAGTGGGTAGAAGCAGAGCCACTAGCACGAATCACGGAGGTCAAGGTCTGCCAGTTCTTCTGGAAGTCGATCATCTGCCACTTTAGGCTTCCCCACAACATCATCACTAACAACAAATGGTAATTTGACAACCGGGGGTTCAAAAAATTTTATGCCGAGCATGGCATCCAACACTGCTTCACCTCAGTGGCTCACTCCCAAACAAATGGGGAAGCCAAGGTGACTAATCAGACTATCCTCCAAAGACTCAGGACCAGGCTAGATCAAGCCAAGGGCAGGTGGGTAGAGGAACTCCCAAGTGTTCTATGGGCCTACCACACAATGCCCAGAATGGCAAAGGACGAAACGCCTTTCAACCCTATCTTTGGTGCTGAGGCCATTATCCCGGTCGAGCTCGGCGTGCCGACACCATGGGTATAGAAGTATGATGAAGCGAAGAACCCAGCACGCCTTCTACTTAACCTGGATCTCCTTGAGAAAACCAGGGACAAAGCTCAACTCCGGATGGTAGCATACTGGCAACGAGTGGCCCGATACAACAACACGCGAGTGAAGCCGAAGGTCATCCACCCGGGCGACCTGGTTCTGCACTGAGCCGAAGTATCTCAACCCCGGGAGTGTGGCAAACTCTCACCGAACTGGGAAGGCCCCTATAAGGTGGCCGAAGTTCTCCCACATAGAGCCTGCTACCTCGAGGATCTGGACAGTGTCAGATTCCTGCGAACGTGGAATGCCTATAACCTGAGAAAATATTATCACTAGTGTAAGGCTCTCTTCTTATAATAATAATGATTTTCTTCTATCGCTCCCCGCCTTGCAGGGATGTCGCTGCCCGGCCCGAGGCCTGGTATGCAGAAGCCCGGAGCCTAGCTCTCCAGTGCACTCAAGGTCGGGGCCCAGATCTCTAGCACCGAAGCACGGAGCCCATCTCTCTGGCGCACTCAAGAACAGAGCCCAGCTCTCCGGCACCGATGCTCGGAACCCAGTTCTCTGGCACACTCATGCCCGGAGCCCAGCTCTCCAGCACACTTAAGCCCAGAGCCCCACTCTACGACATCTAAGCCCGGATCCCATGATTCTCTGGCACCTAAACCCGGGACCCAGCACTCCGGCACCGAAGCGCAAAGCCCAGCTCTCCGGCATGTTGAGTCTCAGGTGGTGCATTCATGGCTAGTCAGGTCAATGTACATAAGTTGATATGGTCTATCATGGTTTTCCATGATGTGTCTAGGGCTAGGGTTGAGTCCGGTATGAGTCCTAGGTGTTTAGGCTCAGTTTTGGTCAGTCTGGGTCTTTGGGTCAGCTCTTCTATTATAAGAGTCAGCTCTGTTGGTTGGCATATCTTATAATAGGTGATTGTGGACTGGACGAGTCAGCTCGGATGGATTCGAATCGGCTTAGATGCACGGACAGGAAATCTATTGTATGGAAGAGTCGGCTCGGATGGATTCGAGTCGACTCGGATGCACATATAGGAAATATGTTATCTAGAAGAGTCGGCTCAGATGTATTATAATCGGCTCGAATGGATTTGAGTCAGCTCGGATATATTAGAGTCAGCTCGGATGAACAGTCAGGAAATTTGTTTTGGATGAGTCGGCTCGAATATTTTTGAGTCGGCTCGGATGACAGGTGAACTATTTTGAACGATGCCAGCTGGGGGAGTTTTTTGGGATCTCGGGAATGTGTGACCGAGGTATATGTATTGTACTCTAGTAAGAGGATGTGTTTGTGGTATAACAAACTTCTTGGAAGTGGAAATCCCTTTCTCCTGTGAAAACTCCTCTGTTCTTCTTTTTCTTTCCTCTTCTCCCATTCTTGTTGTTCTTGATCTTCATAGACCTAAATCCTACCGTGATCTTCCATGAAGATTGCTGGCAGATGGTAATCCACAACCTAGTGATATGCTTCCGCAATTGCATTGTTGATCAGGACGTTCATTCTTGATCGGGAACAAGGCTGTTCTAAAAGATTTGGTTCGTGAAATCTAGTTGGGTTTGGAATCAAATTCTCTACATTTGGTATCAGAGCAAGGTTTGTGGAAGAAAGATCTCAAGATCAGAGGGTTGAAAGTAAGGCTTATTGTAGGTATGATTTTTCATATTTCTTTAGTTCTTGATTGTGGTAATGGCATCAAGTGGATTCAAAGTAGATTTTGAGAAGTACGATGGCAAGGGAAACTTCATCCTATGGCAGCAAAGGGTTAAAGATTTGCTGGTTCTATAGAGAATCTACAAGGTCTTGGTGAAAGAAAGATCGAAAAAGATTAGTGTTGAAGAATGGGAAGAGTTAGAAGAGATTGCTTTCAGCACCATAAGGATGTGTTTGCTGATCATGTTTTACCTGAGGTGTGTTCAGAGACACTACAAAATGTCTTTGCAGAAGACTGGAGAACACATACATGGGAAAGAACATGGCGAACAAGCTATGGCTAAAGAAACAACTGTATAGCTTGAGAATGCCTGAAGGAGGAGATCATGTTGCACATATTCAGAGGTTCAATCAGGTTTGTTTGGAGGTGATGAGTCTGGATGTAAAGATTGATGAAGAAGATCGGGCATTGTTGCTGCTATGTTCACTCCCTGGATCATACGATGGTCTCATAACAACTTTAGTTTATGGGAAGGAAACCTAAACTATGAAGAGGATGTTGGTGTGCTCAGATCCAATGAGCAAAAGGAAAAGATCTGCAAAGGTAATCCTAACTCAGAGGTTCTTGCTGTAAATGAGAGGCGAGGAAGATCTAAGGAAAGAGTTAGGGGAAAGTCCAAGGGCAGATCTCAGTCTCGGAACCACAAGAATGTGAAATGCTATAAATATCATCAGCTTGGGCATATCAGGAAGAATTGTCCTCTTTAGAAGACAGAAATGGGGAGAGCCAACACTAGTGATGCTAATGCTTTGAAAAGCAATGGAGAAGGAGTACTGGTTGTATTAGATGGATCAGTGGATTAGGAGAATACCTGGATTCTGGATTCTGCATGCTCATACCACTATACCTCACATCGGGATTGGTTTTACACCTATGACAGGTTAGATGGAGGTAGTGTAAGTTTTGATGATGATCACCCTTGTATGGTAGCTGGAGTAGGCACTATTAGGGTGAGGATGTATGATGGAGTGATAAGGACTCTATCTAATGTCAAACATGTACCAGAATTAAAAAAGAATTTGATTTTTTTGGGCTACTTGGAAGAGCAGGAATATGTTTTTAGTTGCCAATCTAGTAGTGGATGTTTGAGAATTACCAAGGGAGCTTTGGTGGTAATGAGAGGAAGAAGACTAAGCAACAATCTATATAGGATGGAAGGCTCAGTGATAAGTGATAATGCTGAAGTGCTTGCAGCGGCATAAGAGGAATAGTTGAAATATAAACTGTGGCACTATCGAATGGGTCATATGAGTGACCGAGGGCTCACCATGTTAAGTAGAAGAGGGAACATCCCAGCTTTGAAAAAGGATAGAAATGACCTGTGTGAGTCGTGCATCTTTAGTAAATAGCATAGAGTTAAATTTGATGTTTGTACCAAGTCAAGTAAAGGAGTGCTGGATTTGGTGCACTCGGATGTATGGGGACCAGCACCTGTTTTATCCAGAGGTGGAGCAAGGTATTTTGTTACCTTCATTGATGACTTCTCTAGGAAACTGTGGGTGTATCTAATAAGGGAAAAATCATATGTATTTGCCCGGTTTAAAGCTTGGAGAGCTGAGGTAGAGAAGGAAACAGGAAGACATGTAAGGTGCCTTCGGACTGATAATGGTGGGGAGTACTCTAGTACAGAGTTTAGAAGTTACTGTGAGAAAAATGGTATCAAATGCCATTACACAGTAAGAATGACCCCACAGCAGATTGGTGTCGTGGAAAGGTTGAACCAGACACTATTAGAGAGGGCAAGGAGTATGAGGCTGCAGTCATCACTACCGAAAATTTTTTGGGGTGATGCTATTACTTAGGCATGTTTTCTCATAAACAGGTCCTCTCACTTCAAGTTGGATGGTGGACTTCCAGAAGAAGCTTGGAGTGGGAAGAAGGTGGAGCTTGGCCACCTAAAAGTTTTTGGTTGCCCAGCTTATGTTCATGTGGAGGCAATTGAAATAAGCAAGCTAAATCCTAAGTCAAAGAAGATGATCTTTATAGGGTATCCACAAGGAGTCAAAGGTTACCTACTGTGGGATTCACAATCTCAAAAGGCTATGATCAGTACAGATGTTATTTTTGACGAGAGGAGCATCTTGGTGAAACCGGGGACTGCAACAAGAATAAGATGAACAGCAGTGAGAGCCCATCACAGGTAGAGGATATGTCTTCAACATCAGCTGGAAATGGAGTTTCAGCTGAGGTGGAGTTGGACAGAAAAGATTCTCCAGGGGTGAAGGAGAGGCAAGAAGAATCAGCTGTTCAAAGGGAAGTGCTGGAGGAGCCACAGATAGTAGACTTGCAGGACAATACAAGGGGAGTGGCATTGCATAAGCCTCAACGCACAATCCGGAAGCCGATTAGATATGGCATGGATGAAGCAATTTCATATGCTCTTATATCTGTGAATGGAGATCCAGAAAGTTTTGTAGAAGCCATAGAAAGTCCTGATAAAGAGACGTGGATGCAAGGCATGATGAAAGAGATGGAATCTCTCAGGAAGAATCAGACATGGCAATTGGTGGATCTACCTAGAGATGCTCGTGCTATTGGCTCCAAATGGGTGTTCATTAAGAATTCATTACCTTCAGAGTAAGGTGGAGTAAGATACAAGGCAAGATTGGTAGCAAAGGGATACTCACAAAGAGAAGGAGTAGACTATATAGAAGTGTTTTCTCCTGTAATATGCCATACTTCAATTCGGGTGTTGTTGTCTTTGGTGGCAAAACATAATTTGGAATTGGAGCAGATGGATGTGAAGACAGCCTTTCTACATGGAAGATTAGAAGAAAAAATCTATATGAAGCAACCTGATGGCTTCATTGAGATTGGGCTGGAGAACAAGGTATGTCTACTTCAGAGGTCATTGTATGGATTGAAATAATCACCTCATCAGTGGTATCACAGATTTGATACATTTATCTTGAGCCTTGGATTTCTTAGATGTGAACATGATCATTGTGTCTATGTGAAGGATATGGATACTAAGGATGCTTTGTATTTACTACTGTATGTGGATGATATGTTGATAGCCAGCAGAAGTATGACAGCTGTGAAAGGGCTGAAGAGAGCATTATCTCAAGAATTTGAGATGAAAGACGTAGGATCAGCTCATAAAATCCTTGGAATGGAGATTTGCAGAGATAGGTGCAAAGGAATACTCGATTTATCATAAGGTGGGTACATTAAAAAGGGACTCGAGAGGTTTGTGATGGATAAGGCCAAACCTGTGGAAACACCATTACCAGGACATTTTTCTCTCTCGAAAAAGTAGTGCCCCCAATTAGAGGAGGAGAGAGAGTACATGGAAAGAGTTCCATATGCCAATACAGAGGGCAGTTTGATGTATGCTATGGTTTGTTGCAGGCCAGACATAGCATATACTGTAAGCCAGGTGAGCAGGTACATGGCTAATCCTAGGAAGGAACACTGGAAGGCATTGAAGTGGATTTTGAGATATCTACAAGGGACTCAAAGACATGGACTGGTATTTGGTGGGCAGCTTGAAGGACATGGATGGAACTTCATAGAATCATGTGAGGATTCAGGTCCTTTGGAAGGGTTTGATGATGCAAGCTATGCAGATGATCTTGATAAAAAGAGGTCTACAACAGGTATCTCTTTTGCATGTATGGTGGACCGGTTTCTTGGAGATCAACCCTTTAACCTATTACTGCTTTGTCTACAACAAAAGCTGAGTATATAGGGATTATTGAAGCTGCAAAAGAAGCACTATGGCTGAGAAGGCTAGTGTCTAAAATAGAGGTGAAATAGTGTATAGTGGTCCTGCACAGTGACAGCCAGAGTGCCATACACTTGACACAAAACCCAGTCTATCATGCTAGGACCAAGCATATAGATGTGAGGTACCACAGAGTCAGAGAGCTGGTGGAGGAAGGAGAAGTGGCACTGGTGAAGGTTCATACAACGGAGAACCAGGCGGATGCACTTACGAAGGCTCTACCAAGGTATAGTTTCTACTCTTGTATGTGGTTAATGGGTTTGAGGAGTCTGGCATATGTAGCCTTGAAGCACCAAGGTGGAGATTATTGAGTCTCAGGTGGTGCATTCATGGCTAGTCGGGTCAATGTACATAAGTTGATCTGGTCTATCATGGTTTTCCATGATGTGTCTAGGGCTAGGGTTGAGTCCGGTATGAGTCCTAGGTGTTTAGGCTCAGTTTTGGTCAGTCTGGGTCTTTGGGTCGGCTCTTCTGTTGTAAGAGTCGACTCTGTTGGTTGGCACATCACAGAACAGGTGATTGTGGACTGGACGGTTTGGCTCGGATGGATTCGAATCGACTCGGATGCACAGACAGGAAATCTATTATCTGGAAGAGTCAGCTCGGATGGATTTGAGTCGACTCGGATGCACAGACAGGAAATCTGTTGTCTAGAAAAGTCGGCTCGGATGTATTATAGTTGGCTAGGATGGTTTCGAGTCAGCTCGGATGAACAGTCAGGAAATTTGTTCTGGACGAGTCGACTTGAATATTTTTGAGTCGGCTCGGATGACAGGTGAACTGTTTTGGACGGTGCCAGCTTGGGAAGTTTTTTGGGATCTCGGGCACATGTGACCAAGGTATATATATTGTATTCTCATAAGAGGATGTGTGTGTGGTGTAACGAACTTCTTGGAAGTGGAAATCCCTTTCTCCCGTGAAAATTTCTCTATTCTTCTTCTTCTTTCCTCTTCTCCCGTTCTTGTTGTTCTTGATCTTCATAGACCTAAATCCTACAATGATCTTCAATGAAGATTACTGACATATGGTCATCCACAACCTAGTGATATGCTTTCGCAATTGCTTTGTTGATCAGGACATTCGTTCTTGATCAGGAACAAGGCTGTTCTAGAAGATTTGGTTCGTGAAATCTAGTTGGGTTTGGAATCAAATTCTCTACACGGCACCGATGCCCGGAGCCTAGCTCTCTGGCACACTCAAGCCCGGAGCCCCACTCTCTGGAATCTAAGCTTGGATCCCATAATTGTCCGGCACCTAAACCCGGAACCTAGCTCTCCGGCATCAACAGTGTAAGGCCCTTCCTTACTAATAATCAAGATTTTCCTTGTGCAAACTATTTTTTCCTTGCAGGAGAATCATCGCCCGACCCCAGGTCTGGCATCAAAGCCTGGATCCAATGACTCTCCGGCACCAAGTCCTCGAGCCTAGCTCCCAGGCATCTAAGCCCAGATCCCACAACTCTCCGACAACAAGTCCTCGAGCCTAGCTCCCAGGCATCAAAGCCTGGACCCAACGACTCTCCGGCACCAAGTCCTAAAGCCCAGCTCCTAGGCATCAAAGCCCGGATCCCATGACTCTCCGGCACCAAGTCCTCAAGCCTAACTCCCAGCCATCAAAGCCCAGATCCATGACTCTCCGGTACCAAGTCTTGTAGCCCAGCTCCCAGGCATCAAAGCCCAGATCCCATGACTCTCCAGCACCAAGCCTGGAGCCTAGCTCCCATGCATCAAAGCCCAAATCCCATGACTCTCCAGTCCAAGTCCTCGAGCCTAGCTCCCAGGCATCAAAGCCCGGATCCCATGACTCTCCGGCACCAAGTCCTCGAGCCTAGCACCCAAGCATCAAGCCCGGAGCCCAGCTCTCCGACATCGAAGCTTGAAGCCCAACTCTCAGGCCATCAAGCTAGGAGCCCAGCTCTCCGACATCGATGCTTGAAGCCCAGCTCTCAGGCCATCAAGCCCGGAGCCTAGCTCTCCGGCACTGAAGCTTGAAGCCCAGCTCTCAAGTCATCAAGCCTGGAGCCTAGCTCTCTAGAATTGAAGCTTGAAGTCCAGTACCTCGACACTCGAGAACACTCATCCCCCTCTGAAATACTCAGAAGCAAAGTCCTGCCCTCCTCCGTCAGGTCAAGCCCCCTCGAAGTCGAGCCCCTTGGTTCGAAGTCAAGCCCAGTCCTCCTCCACCAAGTGGAGCCCCTTCGAGGTCGAGCCCTCGAAGTTGAGATCTGCCCTCCTCCATTAGGTTGAGCCCCCTCAAAGTCGAGGCCCTTGGTCCGGAGTCGATCCCAGTCCTCCTCCACCAAGTGGAGCCTCTTCGAGGTCGAGCCCCTCGGAGTCTAGCCTAGCCCTCCTCCGCCAAGTGGAGCCCAGCTCTCCTCCGCAAAGTGGAAGCCTCCTCTCTAATCTCATTACATACCCCGAAAAAAAAAAAAGAAAGAAAATGAGAAGAAAAAAGAAAAAGAGGGAAGAGGCAAAAAAGTTTCAAGCCAAGATAGTTGAAAATTTCCACTTCATTAAAAATTTGTTGTTACAAGTGTCCCTGGGCCCCCGACATGCTGGGCAGCCCAGGCCAAAAATAGGAAAAGAAGAAGAAGAAGAAAAATAGAAAGGGAATCTACCCTACTTAGGCAGTTCCTCGCTGGGGCTCTATGGCTGCGAGGCGCCATCTTCATGGGCCTCAGGATGTGCAGGTCCGGCTTCAGCAACCAGCACCTCCAGAGAAGGTTCGGAGGCGGCCGTCGACTCCTCAGCACCGCCCAGGTCTAGGGTCGGCTCTATGTCTAAAACATTGGGGTATATGAGGTAAGGTAGGCCCTTGTCGGAGATGAACTCCTTGACCCTGGAGTGCAGGTATATGAAGCTTTTGAAAAATGAGTCCGACATGATTTCATGGAACTCGGCGGTGAACTCCTCCAAGGCCTTGTACAGGTATATGAAGCTTTTGAAAAAGGAGTCCGACATCGTTTCATGGAACTCGGGGTGAACTCCTCCAAGGCCTTGTACATTATCATGGCCTCTTCTTCCCCCTTCTTTGCCTCAGTGGCTTGCTCCTTTGCTACCTCTTCCGACCTGGCCGCCGCCTCTGCCGACCTGACAGTCGTCGTTGCCTCCTTCTCAGTGGCTATGGCCCTCTTCTATGCGGTGACCAGCCTCTCTTTCGCCGGATCTAGTTCGGTCTGGAGGGATTGGGCATGCCTTTTCTGTCGGACCGCCTCGGTGTTGAACTCGATCAGCCTCTTCTCGGTGGCCATGAGCACCTCAACCTTGCTCCTTGACTGGCCTCGCTCCCGATCAAGGTCCTCCAGGAGCTCCTTCAAGTGCCTCTCGATGTCAGGAAGTCCTTTCTGGAGCTCCTCGTTCTTCACGTCGAGCTCCCAGGAGGCGTCAATCTTCTCCTTCAACTCGGTCCTCAAGGCCTCGTGATGCGGGACTAATATGCATGCAATTATTTGTGTGTTTTATATATGGAGTTAAGTGATTAAATCTCGAGAATTAGATAAAAATAAGTTATAGGGAATTCTATATGAATTTTAGAAACTATGCATGCAGATTAGGACCTAAGAAAGCAGTAAAGGGATCGCCGAGGCTAAGAAGCCTCGGTTAGGGAAAGTTCTCTTACAATAAAATTATCGATGGCAGAGGGGGTGTACCTGGCAATGTCTGATGTGCCTGGTGAAGATCGCAGTAAAGAGATCTCACGTTCCTTGATGGATGCAGATTGAAAAACCGAGCCAGAGACCCGCGGATACCCGACTTTCTGCTCGGTGGTCCGATTGAGGATTGGCTGGAGTTGCTGGATTCGTAGTAACTCGGGGACCTGAAAATGACCTTTCAAGGGTTAGGAAACTCACAAGGGAACAAGAAAACAAGAGAAAACAGTAAGGAAAATAAAGTTTTGGAGGGGGTGGCCAGGGCTCTGGATGGATGGTTGGTGGTAGGAATCTGTTGCAACACCGGGAACAAGAAAGCACCAATAAAACCCCTTAAGCACAAAGCAGGGTAGCACAAAGCAATTGAAGAGAACTCAAGTTTTAATTCATATATCAAAATCAATCCTCATACAAGAGACTAGGGTCTTTTAAATAGACCCTTAGTCTTGGACTCCAAGTAAGGGTACATTAGACATTACATAAGAATCCTTTTCCCACCCAAACCCTAGCTAGAAAGAAAATAAGGAAACATTAGGTAGAAAAAATTCCTAAAAATTCTCTCCTCCTCTCTTGACTTGGTCAACACTCCAAGGATGCCTAGGGGGCATGTTGGGCTTCTAGGAGTAGCAAGGGGCCGGCCCAAAGGGGCTTTGGCGCATGGGCTTGGGCCTCTGGAAGCTGGGATGGCCTGGTAGCTAGATAGCAGGAATATTCCCTGGTATCTTGCTTCTTAAGGGCTTGGGCTTGGCGCCTGGGCTTTATTTCCATGTCTTCAATCTGGTTGGACTTAGTCTTCACTTATATGATGTAGTCTTCAGTCTTTAGTGTACTTGGACAGGACTCAAAAAAATAAAATTAGCTCAACATGAGCTGACTAGCATTGGACTGAACTAGCTCAACATGAGCTGACTAATACTGAACTGAAATAACAACTCAAAAGACTCAAATAACAACTAAAATGGACTTAGATGGGCTAAGGCCTTATTACAGATGGACTTATAAATTATTGATCAACCCACAGAGGGTTGAAAAGCCTTTATCTTATTCTGGTGCCTCTGGTGTCCGCACCACCTCGACCTCTGCTGCTTGTTGCTGGTCATTCTTGAACCAGTTTCTACAGCAGTCCCTGATCAAGAGGGTCTTGGCGCCGATCTGCACCAAACAAAACATCAGCAACCAATGCACAGAGAGAGGAGAAGGGAGAAATTAAGAAGGCGAAATGACTTACCAAGATAAGTTAGGGGAAGATGCTGCTAATCACATCCCCAAGTAGCTTTCTAGCCATCTCTCACCGGTCGCATGATTGGATTCAAAAGTCCATCATGCGCTCGGCCAGCTTCTGGTCCCGGAGCAATGAGACATCGGGAGCCAGTCTGAATGGGACTCGACGGTAGTCCCTCTCCCTCCTACTTGCCCCCGAGGTGGAATCGCCTCCTCCATTGGCAGAAGAGACCTCGAGGGTAGGATGGGAGCTCGATACCCCTTTAAGCGGCGCTTCAGGTGCCGGCTTCGCTCCTCCTCACACCTCCTCACCCTCGACGACGACGAGCTCCGGGGGAGAAGGATGCATGGTGGCGGCGACTGCGACCACGGCCCTGGCCCGGATGACCACCTCAGGCTCCAGAGCGGGGGTCGATTCTCATCACCTTGGCCACTCTGGCGTAGGCCCGGTGGCCCTCTGACCCGACTCCGGCATCACAACAACCACCCTCCTTCCTTGTGCGGGGTTGGCCTCGGTCTCTCTCTTACTCGGCTCGGCCGGCGCGGTGGGAGCGGCCGCCAATGAGCTATCATCTTAAGCCCTTTTCGAGGAAGACTCTCTCCAGTTCTGATGGAGGCCTCTTCCTGTTGATCGAGAGCAGGTCGTCCATCAAGAACTTCATACCTGCATACAAAGGATACAATATCAGTTCCAAATCTAGAGAAACAGTGGTGGGGACACCAAGACCAAGACCAAGTCTCAAGAACCCATCTGGATCACTAAACAAGAAGAATAGGAAGAAAGAAAGTTTTGCCCATCGAGCCAACTCGAGCACCATCTAAATCGACTCGAGTATTTTGCTGAGCAAGAAAGAAGGCTATTCTTCGAGCCGACTCGGCCTAAGTGCTCTACATCTGAGTCGACTCAAGTCACGGAAGAACAGAACCCCAGGTTCCAAAGATTACTGGACGCTTCCAGAATTTTTTCTCTTTTGTTTCAATTTTTTGGCAATTAAAAAAAAGGGGTGTAGAATCTCATGAATCCCGTTGTAACAAACTCTCCCGCCACCTTCTTAGGATTAGTTTTGCTTTGTATATAATCCTTCGATTAGTTAGTGTTAACCCATTGTTTAGAGCATTATGGAAACCATTTCGTGAGCCTATAAATGAGGCTTATCTTGTACGAAAAAGGTATGATGAATATGAATAAAAAAAACATTGTTCTTCTTCTCCGATTGCCTTCATTATAGTCGTAACATCGAGGGGTGCGAGGCCCTGATCCGAAGTCTTCGTTGCAACTGCAACATCGAGGAGCGCGAGGCTCAACCATCGCCTTCATTGCAACAGCAATGTTGAGCGGTGCGAGGCCCCATCGTCCCACTGCATCTCCCTTCCACGCCGTCTCCGACCGCTGCACCACCCTTCCATGCCATCTCTGTCGACTGCTGCCGCCTTTGTCTTCCCCAAAACTCCTATCCAACCTACCGCTCGGTTCTCAAAGAAGACAGCCCCCAGGTCTTCGTCGCTAGACCTCCCTCCTCTGGTCCTCCCGTCGCCAGAACTCCTTCCTCTGGCCCTCCCGTCGCCCAACCACCCTCCTCCGATCTGCCGTGACATCATCAACAGCTCCAGAACACCGTTCCAAGGAGCTTTGGCCCAGGACCGGCTCATCTCCCCTATTCCTCGGGCTCTCAATGGCATTTCCGGACATCCCCGAGCGCTCGGCCTCCTTCCGGATGTCTGCCCTGCGGTTCTTCCACCGAAGCCTGACTCCCCGTCGAAGGATGAAGCCCCATCCTCCCTCAGAGCTCGCCCTGATGCCGGCTTCTCCGGACCACCCCCCCAACAGAACTTTCACCCGGTTCGGGATCATCTCCTCCCGGCTCCCAAGCTCTCGATCTCATTTCTAGATGCCTGCTGCTGTTATTCCATCGAAGCATAACTCCCCATCAAAGATCAAAGATCCCTCTCCCTCGGAGATCGCCGCGACGCCGTCTTCTCCGAGCCACTGCCCCGCGAAGCCTCTGCCCAGCTTCCAGATCCTTTCCCCTATTCCATGAAGCCTTCAGTTCCTTTTATTTTTTTATTTTATTCCGGGTTTTGTTTTAGTTTCAGGCTCTTTCACTTAATCCATGATTAAACCTTGTAGGGTCCCTCTTCCTTACTGAGCCTTTGAAGGGAGCCCGACCATCAACCAAGTCCCCTGATGCCCTGTGTTGAATGGCTGACTATTGATCACCTAGGCCGCATCTTTCGAGGATAAGTGAACTCATCACACAGGAAGTAGTTTTTACTATCGTAGGATTTTATTTCTCCTTTCTTTCTTTAGATCTGAATCTTTGAAATACGTGCATATCCTTGATCAGGGATTTCTCAATCTCTGAGTCCTGGTTCTTTATCATTTTATTAAGCCTAGCATGAGGGAATGCATGATCTAAAATCTATCCTATTTGAATGTTCTTCAGAATCTGTGTTTATTATAAGCATCGGTACTCGTATGGGTTTTTAGGATAATTTTTGTGCATGTCGTCCCCCATCACCCTTCTTTTGGTATCAGAGCACAGTTAGGACATGCATTTTGTTTAGCTCACTCACTATTTTTTCTACAGCATTTTGTTAGATGAAATCCTATTCATATTAGTTCTTTTGCATGGTTTAGTTCCACCTCATTTCTTTATTTCAGTTGTTTTATCGCAAGCATATAAAATATATATATGTGTGTGTGTGTGTGTGTGTGTGTTTCATTTCTGTTTTCTTAGTTTGCATTAGGATCATGGAATGTGCATTTCATGTTTCACATTAAGCTACTTAAGGGCGGCAATATCATAATATAAGGAAAGGACTCATTATCTTTCCTTAGCCCAAAACAACCAGCCTGCATTTCGGACCCAAGCTTTTAATTAAAATTAAGTAGAAACGTACTTTTGCTCTAGAGAGCTTAGAGACACCAACTGGTCGAGTCAAGACTAAGTGTCTACTCATGGCATCAGCCCTTTCTGTGTGTGCTACTACTCTTGGTGTCTAGGATTGATGATTCAGGGCTAGTGAGTTGGTCCGCCTACCTGGCCAATCCCAGATTGGTATCTAAGGTTGGCAATCAGGGACCTACACTCCCCTACACCTACCTGTCCAAGAATAGGGTTACTACAGACTAGTTTGTCACCTTGACTTAAGCAACTAGTTGAGATTCTAGGTCTAGTAGATCATAAATGATTTTTGTGTGCTTGACTCATGTCCATTAGAGCAGGAACCTCATATCAGCTTGAGTCATCCATGGACAATCTGCAAGAAGCCCTGCTAAAGACCATGTCAGAACACTTTGCCCAATTGTTTGCCCAATTGTCTACCCAATTGACCACTCACATAGATAATTGGTTAAACCAATTTGAGGCAAGACTTGATTCCATGGAGAGAGCCCCTAGACCACCGTTTTAGCATGAACCTGAGATCCCGTTTTCTCCACTGACCAACCCTAGGAGAGACAAAAACTTTGATCCCTTTGAGGCACCCAATCCTAGGAGAGTTCAGCAGCCTGATCCATTCCGAGACCCAAACCCTAGAAGGCCCAATCAGGATTTCATTGACCAAGAAGAAAGAGCCTTCAGGAGTATTAGACTAGAAGCACCCACCTTTGACGGTACCCTTGACACTAAGGTATACCTAGACTGGGAGAAAGAGATGGTACGAGATGATCGAAGGTAGGAAATTTAAATTTGCCAAGCTTAGGTTGATCCGTCAAGCCAGGATATATTGGGATAACATGAAAAGATTAGTTAGACAGAGAGAACAGGAGCCCATAGCCAACTGGGGAGACTTGAAAGCCAAGCTTAGGGAAAAATACCTTCTTGTGTCATACCATCAGCGACTTTTAGACCAATGGCATAGATTGGTTCAGGGAAACAAGAGTGTCACCGAGTACATAGCTAAGTTTAATGAGCTAGCCATGAGATGTGGGATAAACGAGTCTGAGTCAGTGATCTTATCAAGGTTTAGATCTAGCCTGCATGATGATATGAAGGGAGAATTGTATCTGAGAGGTACGAGATTTAGAACATGCTTACCATGTAGCTAGGGATTTTGAGCAGTTTTATAGGACTCCCAGGAGACAGTACCCTAGAATAACCCAGACCTACCCAAGTCGGCCCTACCCTGCCCGTCCAAATCCAAGTCGACCCGACCAAAGCCGTCCAAATCAAAGTTGACCCAACCAAAACCGACCTGACCCAAGTCGACCCAAGCCAAGCCGACCCAGTCCAGCCCGATCCAACTTGAGTCGACCTCTAGATGACAAAGAAAAATCTGTAGAGGTACCCAGGAAGTTTGGCACCTGCTTTAGATGTCACCAGCCCGGTCATTACTCTAGTAGCTGCCCCACTAGATCCCTTCATATAGGTGACTTAGAAGAGGAAGGAAACCTAGATGACACCCAAGAATGTGAGGAAGAAGTACATAAAGAGGGTTTCAACCTAGAAGAAGAATATGAAGGAGATGAAGAAAGTTATGACCCCACTGACCTTATGGGAGTTGTTAGATACATCCTAACCCAATATAAGGAACAAGAGGACTGGCGTAGGACCAACATCCTACACACCTTTATCAAGATAGGGAAGAAGGTTTGCAAAGTCATCATAGATAGTGGGAGCTGTGTAAACACTATTTCTGCTAGTTCTGTCAAGACCTTAGGGCTAACCCCTGTTCCCCATCCTAGCCCATATAAGGTATCCTGGATTGACTCCACTTCAATACCCATCAAACTTAGATGCCAAGTCCTGATTCAATTGCAATCTTATAAGGAGAAGGTTTGGTGTGATGTGCTACCCATGGGGGTAAGCAGCATTATATTAGGGAGACCTTGGCTGTATGATCATGATGCTACCCTATTTGGTAAAACCAATTCCTATGCATTTAACCATTTAGGGAAGAAGATAGTGATCAACCCTGTTCCCCCTAAGGATGAAGTTAAGAAGGGAGCCAGCTCTTTGAATGAAAAGAAACCTAGATTACATTTGATTAGTGCCAAAGAGCTTAAGAGAGAAATTGCTGAGGGATCACCTATCTGGATTTTGACCACCAAGGAAATTAGGAAACCAGCCCTAGGAGAACACCCCCAGGAAGTTATGGAAGTTTTGGAGGAATTCCAAGATGCTTTTCAGGATGATCTGCCTGACCAACTTTCACAACTTAGGGACATCCAGCACACCATAGACCATGTCCCAGGATCCACACTGCCTAACTTGCCCCATTATTGGATGAATCCAACTGAGCACCAAGAGTTACAAAAGCAAGTTAGTGAACTGTTGAGGAAAGGTTTCATTAGGGAAAGCTTAAGTCCTTGCACTGTCCCAGCCCTTTTGACACCTAAGAAAGATGGCAGCACATGGCGGATGTGTGTGGATAGCCATGCTATTGCCCGGGTGGCTATCCAAGAGGGGGTGAATTGGGAATTTAAAATTTTAAAGTAAGTAATGTGCAATTAAAAATCCCTTAGGAGGTGTTAGGTGCTGTGACAAAGTTATAAATTGTAGAAGCTAAAAAGGAGTAAAGAAGCACAACACAAACACACCAAATTTATAGTGGTTCGGAGCAACCCAACTCCTACGTCCACTATCCAAGATACCACTTTGTTGCCCAGGTGGCTATCCAAGAGGGGGGGTAAATTGGGTCTTTTAAACAAATTGAAATAAATAATGTGTTATTCAAAATCCTTTGCAAGTGGTAAGTGCTGTGATAGAATTATAAAATGCAGAAGCTAAACAGAGTCAAGAAAGCACAACACAAACACACCAAATTTATAGTGGTTCAGAGCAACCCAGCTCCTACATCTACTATCCAAGACACCACTTGGGATTTCTACTATATTCACATGCGAATACAGTAGGATTGTTTTATAGGATCACAATCCACGAACCTCTACACTTTGGTTTTACGGGATCACCAAAGAAAACCCAACATCCTTTGGTTTTAACAAGCACACCAAAAAAATCCAACTTGGTTTTCACAGGATCACCAAGAACCTAACCCTTGGTTTTAACAAGGCTCACCAAGAACCTATTTGGTTTTTCAACCGGGCTCACCAATAACCCAATAATTCAAAGATTAAATTAAAAATTAAATGCAACAAGAACGACAAACTCAATTTGTCGGATAGTTACCGGTGCAGCTTGTTGGAAGTCCACTTGAATGCACTTGAATAAGCTTTAATGACTTCAGTGGCTTCTTCCAAAAGTTGCTTCAACCTTCAAATTGGAGTTGGTGAAGACTTGAAAGCTTGACTTGAATGCTCTTGTTTTCTTTTGCTATTGGTGGATAGGATATTCAATGAAGCTCTCTTTCTTTGAAGAACTTTCTAAATCATTATTGCAAGAAGGTTCAAATCCTTCAAATTTAAAGTGTTTCATCATCCCAAGGCAATTCTAGCCATTGTAGACCATTGAAAAATTATTTTTGACTGTTGGAGCACCTTTTAGCATTCAAAAATAAATTCTGGAACTAGCCGTTGGATACTTGAAAGTGTCATTCGAGTTAGCTCGGATTCCTTCGAGTCTGCTCAGATCCTTCGAGTCGATAAGTCGAGTCGCCATTTCTTCAATGCAGTCGGCTCTTTGTCTCAGGGTGCAAAACTTTACTCTGAATGAGTCGTCTCTTTGTCGCTCAGGTCGGCTCAAACTTGAATCTTGAAAATCTTGAACTCGAGGAGTTAGCTCTTTTCAGCTTGGGTTGGCTCTTCTTCTTAGGTTCGAAAAACCTTACTCTGGAAGAGTCAGCTCGATGCAGTTCGAGTTGACTCACTTTCTCAGGCTTTTAGAATTAGGTCTGGCAGAGTCGGCTCTTTTTGGTTCAGGTCGGCTCGCCTCGCTGTTCTCAGAAATCTTCAGAAAATGGACTCTAGAGGAGTCGACTCAAATTCACTGGATTCGGCTCACTTTCCATCGAGTCGGCTTGGATTGCTGCATTCCAAAATCCTTGTTGCGTGCCCGTAAGTAAAGTCGGCTCTTCTTCACTTAGGATCGGCTCGAGTGTCTTCTTCAGGATTTTTACAATTGAACTTAAAGAGAACTCTCACCAACTCTTTTACAATTTCACACAAACCAACTCAAACTAAAATTCATGGCATACACATACTCATAAAAGTAACCCTTTTAACTGATTTTTCTTAGTATTTTGATTGGGTTCTTCTTTACAAAAATATTTACAACACAACTCAATCAAGAAAATATAAGTGTAGGAATTAAAGGATGAACATGTTATTCATCCTACAAAAACTTGTCAAACACTTAAAGAGTTGTCAATAATAAATGTACATGCTCCAATGTTTGGTTATCATCAAAATCACTTATGGGATCAACAATCTCCTCCTTTTTTATGAGGACAAAACACTGGGCATGAAAAATCGATAAAAAAATTTACAATTACTTGTATAACAGTATTTGCGAGAGTATATGAACAAGTAGAGCAAATTGACTTCAATTAGTGCCAAACAATGAGAGGAGAATTAGGGCTTAGCGAGATAATCTCCCCCTTAATAAAATACTCCTTGTTTTGGCAAACTTTTCACCCAATTTTACATTTCAAAGCTCAAAAACTTTGAACAATATAGCTAACAAATGTTGATGTGTAAAATATTTTGTATCAAAGTCATTATGTATCAGAACTTGTAAAAAAATTGTAATTCAAAGCTTTAAACATTAGAACTTAAAGCATCAAAGCTTGAGATATCAATACATATTCTTTTTCAAGCATTAGAGCAACATGTAGCACAGATGTATCAAAGCTTTGAAGTATCAATGTTGTATTGTATTTTATTTTATCTTTTTCATGCAGTACTTTCTCCATGCAATACATTATAACAATCTCCCCCTTTTTGTCAATCAATCAAAAAGGTAGAGTAAGAAATAGATTGAGAAAGTAAAATAGATTGAGAAAGTGTTCAAAATTGTTTGAGATAATTTCACTTTCTCAAATTTATCTTGAAATTCTAATTAAAATATTAATCATGGTAAGAGCAGTCAAACATTCAATTCATAGAGAAATTGAAGAATTTGTCAGGCAAAAGGTGTACTTCATTCCATTTCAAAGGTGCAGTACAAAGTACAAAAAAGGTAATACATTTAGTCACTGTCTACATCTATGCTAGGTTTTGAAGAAGTTTGGCCAGGGATCTAAATTCTAGGAGGTAGAGAAGCAATAGGATCAATGAATTATGGAATATTATGAGATCCAGGTGTCCTAATATATGGAGCAGATTGTCTTGGATGGCCTGAGTGACTAGGAAAGGATTTAGAAGGAGTTTTGAGAGTAGCTAGGATGTCTTCAATCTTGCCCATCATTTTTCACAGAAAGCTACTCATTGACTTCAATTCGGCTTCAACTTTCTTCACACTTCTAGAAGCTGCCAAGTCTTCCATTCCTTCTTTGATTACTGCCATTTCTTTTTGTAGAGTAAGCATTTCTGAAGCTTGAACATTTGCAAATGCTTCGGCTGAACCTCGCAGTCTTTCAAATTCACTCCTAATTATACCAATTCCTTTGGTATAATCGTCTTCCATTCTTTTTCCTGCCTCAAGTGATCCCATTCTGATCCTTAGGTTATCCATCTCTATTCTGTAGGCTTCAAGGATTTGAGTGACTGAGCTTTTGATAGAGTCTGAACTTGTTGTAATTAATTGAAGAATTGGTTGAACATCTGTCACAATTGTGCCAGTTATACTGGTTGTTGTAGCTCTGGAGGTTTCAATATTATCAATTCTTCCTTTTAGCTCATTTATTTGTTCTCCAAACTAGGTTAGCTTGTCATCAACTGATTTTTGAAATACTCCAAACATCTCACCCATAGAAGATTTAATGGATTCAGACATACTATTCATTTGTTGTGCCAAAAAGTCTTGTATCATTGAAGTGTTCAAAATAGGAGCAGTAGCAGCTTGATCATGACTTGGAATGTCTGTAGCCTGATCAAAGATATGTGTACTGTGTGGCATGTCAGGCAAGTCAGAAATAGAAATATCTGGAAGAGAAGTATCAAAGTCCATCTGGATAGGGAATTCCTGCTGTGGCTGTGGCTCAGGGATATCCATTGTGGTGCCTTCTCCAGCCACATCTTCCATTTGTTCTTAGGCTTCTTCAGTCTCTTCAACTATTGGTGTGTTAGTTTCTTCTTCCAGGTACCATCTGTTAACAAGTATCCCATTCTCTGAAGGGTCTTAGCTATGTATGTGTCAGTGTGGAGTAATGCCTTACTGTCTTCTTCTGTCAAATTTAAACTTGCTCTTTGAAAGAAGATTGTGCGAGAACCATTCCATATGGTAAACAGGCTTTAACTTTCCAAATTGCCTCCTTCATTTGGATAATCATAATTGCAGGCAAATTGATATTTTCTCCATTAATTAAGTGCTCCATAAAACATAAATCCCTTTCACTTACCCTTCAAATCGACCTGTTCTAGGTAAGAAGATTCGGCTAATGAAGTTATGTAGGAGTCTCATCTCAATTGACAACATATTTGCCTTGAGAATCCCAATCTCATTTACCTCAGCTCTTTCCAAAACAGTCTGTAAATCATTTGTTCTGTCCTTCAGTACAAGATATTATGTGCCTTCAGAAGGCATATCCAAAATATTTCCTAGGATTTTGACAGAAATGATTATTCTCTTCCCTTTAACTGACGATTCAATGAAATTTTTTCCAAACCTCAAGTTTTCATAGATTGTTCTTACTAGGTTTAGATAGGTCTTAATGTCCGGTGAACATAAATTCCTCCAACCCTAATTCTCAATAAGATCTCTAATCACAAAACCAATTTCCCTTAGATATTCGAATAAAATGCGTCGGCCAGTAGTTATTAGACGCATACCTAGGGACACTTGGTGGCTTGGAGAAACCGGACTTGCTTCTTCCTCAGGCTGTGATTCATCCCAGGAGACATTATCTTCTCAAAATTTCGTTCTTTGTTCTTGTAGAGCCGGATCACTAGCTTTCCCAGATTTCTTCCCAACTACTCTCCTTGGTGCCATTGCAAAGAAATTGAGTTTAGAAGAAGTTTTTGGAAGTTTGGAGAAGTTCGGAAAGTTTATTGAAGGGAATGGAATAGGGTTTAAGAGTCAGGAAGGTAAAAACAAAACCCTACAGCTCGAACTAAAAAGAGATGGCTCGACATTCGAGCCTGCTCGACCAATAGCTTATCTGCTCGAGTCGGCTCGAGCAGAGGGAGAAAAATATAATAATTTTTGTATTTCAATTAAGGCTCATGAAATTCTGGGATTTGGATTAGAAGGATATCTAGATATATCATCCTTAAGACTCTAGAGTTATTTCTAGGTAGGATCACATAATCCTAGTTCATTTCTAATTATTGCAAACCTATCTAAATTCAATGGTTTGGTGAAGGCATCAAGTTGGTTTTTAGTTGGCATAAATTCAAGAGTAATATCAATATTCAAAACATGTTCTCTTATAAAATGGTGCTTAATTTTAATGTCTTTCTATCAATTTTGCAGCCAGAATAGTCAACCTTAGAAAAATCAATTAAATTCAAAGATGATTCTTTAGAATATCAAAGACCTAAGTTACTTGTACCTTTCAAATATTTGAGAATTCTTTTAATAACAAACATTTGTGTTTCTTTAAAATTACTTTGAAATCTAGCATAGACACATACACTGTACAAGATATCAGGCCTACTGGCTGTCAAATATAAAAGAGATCTGATCATACCTTTGTATAGCTTTTGGTCAACATTGGATCCATTTTCATCTTTGTCTAGCCTGCAGGTAGGACTCATGGGTGTGCTAGCCTTTTTGCTTGTTTCCCTGCCAATTTCTTGATTAATTTCTTGATGTACTTGGCTTGGTGTATAAAGATTCATTCCTTCATTTGTTTGACTTGTAAACCCAGGAAGTGGTTGAATTAACTCATAAAGTTCATTTCAAACTCATCCTGCATTAGCTTAGTAAATTCTTCACGAGAATTTTCATTAGATATACCAAGATAATATCATTAAGTATATTTGTACAGCTAACATGTCATTTCCTTTGTTCTTAATAAAAAGAACTTTGTCAACATTTCCTCTTTTGAAATTATTTTCAAGTAAAAACATGTTCAATCTATCATACCAGGCCCTAGGTGCTTGTTTCAAACCATATAAAGCTTTGTTCAACTTAAACACATGATTTGAAAAAGCATGATTTTCAAAAACTTGTCCAGAAGTAAATCCATTTAAAAAAGCACTTTTGACATTCATTTGAAAAAGTTTAAAGTTCATGTAGCAAGCAAATACAAGAAGTGATCTAATGATCTCAGGTTTTGCTATAGGTGCATAAGTTTCATCAAAATCGATATCTTCTTCTTGATTGAATTCATTTGCTACTAACCTTGCTTTATTCCTTAATACTTTACCATTTTCATCCAGTGTGTTTCTATAGACCCATTTGGTTTCTATTATTGGATGGTCTGTAGATCTACTAACTAGTGTCCAAACATTATTCCTTTCAAATTGGTTTAATTCATCATGCATGGCCATCATCCAGTTATGATCATTTTCAGTCTCTTCTAAGCTATGTGGTTTAATTTAAGAGACAAATGCTAGGTAGTCATGTGCATCTCTATGTGCTGACCTGGTCCTAACACCATAAGAAGGATCACCAATGATTAAATCTTTAGGATGTGAAGCTACATACCTCCATTCTCTTGGTAGATCAGTATGATCCTTACTTACCATCTTACTTCCATCTTGTATTGGATTGTCCTGAATGTTTAGATTTTCTATTTCTATTGGCAGTGTACCTGCATCATTATCTATGCACTCATCTTTTCTAGATGGTAAGGGGTTAGCTTCATCAAAGACAACATGAATTGACTCTTCTACAGTAAGAGTCCTCTTATTAGACCTCTATATGCTTTGCTATGTAATGAATAACCAAGGAATATTGATGGGGAACTAATATGCATGCAATTTTTTTTTGTATGTTTTACATGTTGAGTTAGGTGATTAATTCCCAAATTTCAGATCAAAATTATTTGTAGGGAATTTTGTATGAATTTTTGAAGATCAGCATGCAGATTAGGACCTAGAAAAGTTGCAAAGAAGGACCGCCGGGGCTGAGAAGCCTCGGTTAGGGCAAGTTCTCCTACAATAAAACTACTGGAGGTAGAGGGGTGTACCTGACAATGTCTGTAAAGATCGCAGCGAAGGGGTCTCTCGTTCCTCGATGGATGCGGCCTGGAAAACCGAGCCAAAGACCCGCGGATACCCGGCTTTCTGCTCGGTGATCCGATTGAGGCTTGGCTGGAGTCGTTGGATTCGTAGGAACTCAGGGACCTGCAAACGACCTGTCAGGGGTTAGAAAGCTCACAAAGGAACAAGAAAACAAAGTAAAAACAGCAAGGAAAGGCTTCTTTTGGAGTGGGCGTCCAGGGATCTGGAGAGTTTGTTGGCAGCAGGAAGATGATTGCAAACACCGGGAAGAAGAACTCTCACAAACCCCTTTATGCACACAGCAGGGTATCACACCACTCAATAGAAGAACTCAAGGTTTTCATTCATCAAAAAAATTCCCCTCATACAAGAGGCTAGGGTCCCTTAAATAGACCCTTAACCTTGGGCTCCAAGTAAGGGTACATAAGTCTTTACATAAGAATCATTTTCCCTCTCAAACCCTAGCTAGAAAATAAGGAAATATTAGGTAGAAAAATCCCTAAAAATTCTCTTGACTTGGTCAACACTCCAAGGACGCCTAGGGGGGCGTGTTGGGCTTCTAGGAGCAGCAAGGGGCCGGCCCAAAGGGGCCCGGGTGCATGGGTTTGGGCCTCTGGAAGTTGGGGTGGCCTGGTAGCCAGGTAGCAGGAATATTCCCTGGTATCTTGCTTCTTAGGGGCTTGGGCTTGGAACCTGGGCTTGATTTCTTTGGACTAGGATGTAGATGGACCTCTAAAATCATGGATGCCTTGGTATATGAATATATTTTGGCATCTGGAAGGGAATCTGGGCATCTGGAGGGCATCTGCAAGAAATCAGGATTTTCTGAATTTTCCTCCTGGGGTCTTCAAATCTTCAAGCTGGGTTGGACTTGGGCTATACTTCCATGTCTTCAATCTAGTTGGACTTGGTCTTCACTTGTATGATATAGTCTTGAGTCTTCAGTATGCTTGGACAGGACTCAAAAAAATAAAATTAGCTCAACATGAGCTGACTAGCATTTGACTGAACTAGCTCAACATGAGCTGACTAGTATAGAACTGAAATAACAACTAAAAGTACTCAAATAACAACTAAAATGGACTCAGATGAGCTAAGCCCTTATTACAGATGGACTCATAAATTATTGATCAATTTATAGAGGGTTGAAAAAAACCTCTGTCTTATTCTGGTGCCTCAGGTGTCCCCACCAATTCTCCCGGGGTGGGAGGAACTCGACCCTGTCGAGTGAAGGTTAGACTGGCTCACATATCTCTCGAGAAGGTCTAGGTTGAGGCGTTGCAAGTCCTCTCGAGAAATCCACGAATCGTCCGACTCTGGCCGGCCTTGCCATCGGACCAGGAAGCGATGATAGTCATGGCCCTGGGTCGTGATGGCTTGATCGTCCAGGATACGCTCGATCCGTTCTTCTCTCTCAGGCCAAATTTGTTTGTGGACACTCTAGGTTAGGGTCACTCACAATGAAAAGGAATAGGTCCAAAGGCCTCACTAGGTAGCGCTGCCGGTTCCCTATACTCAACCAGGTCTGTTAGGGTCACTCACAATGAAAAGGAATAGGTCCAAAGGCCTCACTAGGTAGCGCTGCCGGTTCCCTATACTCAACCAGGTCTGTAATATTGAAGGTAGAACTAATGCCCAAATCCGAAGGCAAGTCTAACACCTAGGCATTTGATCCAACCTTCTCTATCACTTTAAAAGGTCTGGCTCTACGAGCATGAAGCTTCTTTTAGGCCTAAGCCTAACTAAGATAGAATCCACTACATCAAGTTCTTTGACCCTTCTTCAGGAATTAGCTAGTTGTTTTAAGATTAGTGCGGGTGGTGAACATGCTAGGCACATGCAGACTTCTAACAAATGATGCAAAGGACTCATACTGACACCTAACAGACTCGACTAAAGAGGTTTATTAGGTCTTAACTACCACTTGGGCATGGGGCATGAGTCGTGGTTGATGGATGACATGCAGAAGAAAATTTGCTAGTAACTCCTAATAAGTGCCAGAGGGTCTGCCAAAAGTAGGTGGCAAATGGGATGGGCTCTATGGATCCTTGCAACCTAGTAACCTCAACAAAATGTAACCTAATAGTTCTAAACATATGAGAAAACTCAGGAAAGGGTAGAAAATAGGAAGTGGGTTCAGAATTACTCTGGTAGGGTGGAGAAAAAGGTTCTGGGTTAGTTGGATAAAGTAGAATCAAAGAAGGCATGTCAGGGACTAATCCTAGACTAATGAGGTTAACCTTATGGGGTTGCGATATATCTATGGGATTTGTATAATGGAAGGATGGGTTATTAATCTCAGGAAAGAGGTCCTTAATGGGAACTATAGGAGGGGACTCATCTTGAAGGTATTGATTCAAAGAGATCAGGTCCTTAATAAATTCTTCTGGTTCTTGTATTTTTAGACTAGACTCTGTAATTTGGCTCTCCTCTATGGTTTCCTCAGGTAAGCTCTAGCAGCAGTACCTAGGTTCTCTTCCTCTATTTGTTCTTCCATTATAGCTTTAGGTTGGATATGGTCAAGGTCAACTAGCTCTGGGTTGGTTTCTACCTGGGTATCTACTGGGTCAGCTAATTCTAGGTCTACTAAAGGTGTCTCCTCTTCTCCCTCATACTCATCCACTAGGCTCACATCAGCTTCATACACTTCCGCATTAATGTAAGCCTTGTCAATCTCAGGAATGGTTGGAGAAGGTCGGCTAGGGAAAAATTGGCTAGGTCCAGGTTTCTGATTATGGACACTAATCCTAGTACGTTCAGGTTGCCTAAGGGGTAGTGGCTCACTACTGGGCTCATAGGACAAGGGTGCAGATCTATGGGTCATGGGATTATAGGATCTGGGGTCATAGGAATTTGGGTCAGTTCTATGGTCAGGTTCTAAGGATGGATCATGGTATGGAGTCCTCTTAAGGTTGGGCTCTCTATATGGGTCAGGATATTGGGTTCTCCTAGGGTTGGACTCCCTATATGGGTCAGAATATTGGGTTCTCCTAGGGTTGGGCTCCCTATATGGGTCAGAGTATTGGGTTCTCCTAGGGTTGGGCTCCCTATATGGGTCAGAGTATTGGGTTCTCCTAGGATTGGACTCCCTATATGGGTCAGAGTATTGGGTTCTCCTGGGTTCAGTATCATAATAATGGTCACGGTAAGGGGTTCTTCTAGGTTCAGTATCATAATAAGGGTCATGGTAAGGGGTTCTTCTAGGTTCAGTATTATTGTATGGGTCAGGCTGAGGGGCTCTCGTAGGTTCAATCTCTCGGTATGGATCAGGGTTTGGGGTCCTCCTAGGTTGAGGATTGTAGTACGGGTCAGAATAAGGGGATCTCCTAGGTTCGACCTCATGGTATAGATCAGGGTTTGGGGTTCTCCTAGGTTGAGGGGACTCAGGATCTGGCTCAGATCGTGACCCATGGGTTCTTGCTATGGTCCCTACACGGCCTCCTAACTGGTCAAACCTTTTGGCAAGATGGTCAATTCTATTGTTGGTTTGGGTACCAGACTGAGTTAACTGGGTAGTCATCTGGGCCATTTGATCAGCTAGGGCTTTTATTTGGGCTTGTAAGTTTTCCATGGGTTCAGACATTTGTGAAGGAGGTGGGTGATATGAAACTCCTGATCTAGTGCTCATGCAAGACTCGATCAGACCGACTATAGCTGACTAGACCTAGAGTCCAAACTAGATGCTCAATCAGGGTGGCAAACTAGCCTATAGTAACCCTGTACTCAACCAGGCAGGTGTAAGGGGAGTGTTAGGTCCCTGATTGCCAATCCTAGACACCAATCAGAGATTGGCCAGGTAGGCGGACCAGCACACAAGTCCTTCGGGATTGAATCCCTAAACCACCATTCTAGACACTGAGCACAAGGCACACATAGGTTAACTTGATACAGTGATCTAACACTAGCCCGGACCCGACCAGTTGGTGTCCCTAGCCCACTAGGGCAAATTAAGTCTAATTAATTTTAGGTTAAGGCTTGGGACCGAATGCAAGGGATGTGGTTTTGGGCTATGGAGAGGTTATCAACTCCTCCCCCCATCTGATATAGCAAGAGTGCCCTTAAAAGTAGATTATGCAATGATGGCAGGCAAATGATGCAAATTAGGGTTAGATGTTTTTTTTGTATTTTTGGAGAATATGTATTTTTTTTTTTTGGTTTTTTTTTTTGGAAAATATGTATATATATATATATATATTTGGTGTTTTCTTAAATAGAAGAAAACTTACAAATTATTGCCTAATATTCAGGAAATATACTAAAATTAAAAGATATGCAAAAAATGCTAAACAAAACCCTAAAACTTCCAAACTTGTCTTGCTAAAAAAAACAGAGCCAAAAATTTGCAGGCCCTATTTTGGCTTGTAGAAAATTCACAGGCCATAATAAAATCTGGAAAAATTTTCAAAATTATTGTGAATTATGATAAATCCAGGAAAGTAAATTTCAGAATTTGTGGAGTTTTTAACAGGGAGAAATAATTAAAAAAATAGAGTATATACGGATTGAAAAATTGCAGAAAACAAGCCCTAATCTAAGCTCTGATACCAAATGATGGGGAACTAATATGCATACAATTTCTTTTTGTATGTTTTACATGTTGAGTTAGGTGATTAATTCCCAAATTTCAGATCAAAATTATTTGTAGGGAATTTTGTATGAATTTTTGAAGATCAGCATGCAGATTAGGACCTAGAAAAGTTGCAAAGAAGGACCGCCGGGGCTGAGAAGCCTCGGTTAGGGCAAGTTCTCCTACAATAAAACTACTGGAGGTAGAGGGGTGTACCTGACAACGTCTGTAAAGATTGCAGCGAAGGGGTCTCTCGTTCCTCGACGGATGCGGCCTGGAAAACCGAGCCAAAGACCCGCGGATACCCGGCTTTCTGCTCGGTGATCCGATTGAGGCTTGGCTGGAGTCGTTGGATTCGTAGGAACTCAGGGACCTGCAAACGACCTGTCAGGGGTTAGAAAGCTCACAAAGGAACAAGAAAACAAAGTAAAAATAGCAAGGAAAGGCTTCTTTTGGAGTGGGCGTCCAGGGATCTGGAGAGTTTGTTGGCAGCAGGAAGATGATTGCAAACACCGAGAAGAAGAACTCTCACAAACCCCTTTATGCACACAGCAGGGTATCACACCACTCAATAGAAGAACTCAAGGTTTTCATTCATCAAAAAAATTCCCCTCATACAAGAGGCTAGGGTCCCTTAAATAGACCCTTAACCTTGGGCTCCAAGTAAGGGTACATAAGTCTTTACATAAGAATCCTTTTCCCTCTCAAACCCTAGCTAGAAAATAAGGAAATATTAGGTAGAAAAATTCCTAAAAATTCTCTTGACTTGGTCAACACTCCAAGGACGCCTAGGGGGGCGTGTTGGGCTTCTAGGAGCAGCAAGGGGCCGGCCCAAAGGGGCCCGGGTGCATGGGTTTGGGCCTCTGGAAGCTGGGGTGGCCTGGTAGCTAGGTAGCAGGAATATTCCCTGGTATCTTGCTTCTTAGGGGCTTGGGCTTGGAACCTGGGCTTGATTTCTTTGGGCTAGGATGTAGATGGACCTCTAAAATCATGGATGCCTTGGTATATGAATATATTTTGGCATCTGGAAGGGAATCTGGGCATCTGGAGGGCATCTGCAAGAAATCAGGGTTTTCTGAATTTTCCTCTTGGGGTCTTCAAATCTTCAAGCTGGGTTGGACTTGGGCTATACTTCCATGTCTTCAATCTAGTTGGACTTGGTCTTCACTTGTATGATATAGTCTTGAGTCTTCAGTATGCTTGGACAGGACTCAAAAAAATAAAATTAGCTCAACATGAGCTGACTAGCATTGGACTGAACTAGCTCAACATGAGCTGACTAGTACAGAACTGAAATAATAACTAAAAATACTCAAATAACAACTAAAATGGACTCAGATGAGCTAAGCCCTTATTACAGATGGACTCATAAATTATTGATCAATTTACAGAGGGTTGAAAAAAACCTCTGTCTTATTCTAGTGCCTCAGGTGTCCCTGATACCAAATGATGGGGAACTAATATGCATGCAATTTTTTTTTGTATGTTTTACATGTTGAGTTAGGTGATTAATTCCCAAATTTCAGATCAAAATTATTTGTAGGGAATTTTGTATGAATTTTTGAAGATCAGCATGCAGATTAGGACCTAGAAAAGTTGCAAAGAAGGACCGCCGGGGCTGAGAAGCCTCGGTTAGGGCAAGTTCTCCTACAATAAAACTACTGGAGGTAGAGGGGTGTACCTGACAACGTCTGTAAAGATCGCAGCGAAGGGGTCTCTCGTTCCTCGACGGATGCGGCCTGGAAAACCGAGCCAAAGACCCGCGGATACCCGGCTTTCTGCTCGGTGATCCGATTGAGGCTTGGCTGGAGTCGTTGGATTCGTAGGAACTCAGGGACCTGCAAACGACCTGTCAGGGGTTAGAAAGCTCACAAAGGAACAAGAAAACAAAGTAAAAACAGCAAGAAAAGGCTTCTTTTGGAGTGGGCGTCCAGGGATCTGGAGAGTTTGTTGGCAGCAGGAAGATGATTGCAAACACCGGGAAGAAGAACTCTCACAAACCCCTTTATGCACACAGCAGGGTATCACACCACTCAATAGAAGAACTCAAGGTTTTCATTCATCAAAAAAATTCTCCTCATACAAGAGGCTAGGGTCCCTTAAATAGACCTTTAACCTTGGGCTCCAAGTAAGGGTACATAAGTCTTTACATAAGAATCCTTTTCCCTCTCAAACCCTAGCTAGAAAATAAGGAAATATTAGGTAGAAAAATCCCTAAAAATTCTCTTGACTTGGTCAACACTCCAAGGACGCCTAGGGGGGCGTGTTGGGCTTCTAGGAGCAGCAAGGGGCCGGCCCAAAGGGGCCCGGGTGCATGGGTTTGGGCCTCTGGAAGCTGGGGTGGCCTGGTAGCCAGGTAGCAGGAATATTCCCTGGTATCTTGCTTCTTAGGGGCTTGGGCTTGGAACCTGGGCTTGATTTCTTTGGGCTAGGATGTAGATGGACCTCTAAAATCATGGATGCCTTGGTATATGAATATATTTTGGCATCTGGAAGGGAATCTGGGCATCTGGAGGGCATCTGCAAGAAATCAGGGTTTTCTGAATTTTCCTCCTGGGGTCTTCAAATCTTCAAGCTGGGTTGGACTTGGGCTATACTTCCATGTCTTCAATCTAGTTGGACTTGGTCTTCACTTGTATGATATAGTCTTGAGTCTTCAGTATGCTTGGACAGGACTCAAAAAAATAAAATTAGCTCAACATGAGCTGACTAGCATTGGACTGAACTAGCTCAACATGAGCTGACTAGTACAGATCTAAAATAACAACTAAAAATACTCAAATAACAACTAAAATGGACTCAGATGAGCTAAGCCCTTATTACAGATGGACTCATAAATTATTGATCAATTTACAGAGGGTTGAAAAAAATCTCTGTCTTATTCTGGTGCCTCAGGTGTCCCCACCAAATATAGATTCATCAGATTTTGCATCAAACTTTCCTAGATTATCCTTACCATTATTTAACACAAAGCATTTACACTCAAAAACATGAAAATAATTAATATTTGATTTTCTTCCATTCCAAAGCTCATAGGGGGTTTTCTTTGAAATTAGTCTCATCAAAACTCGGTTTAGTATATAACAGGCAGTGTTCACGGCTTCTACCCAAAAGTACCTTGGAAGATTACCTTCACACAACATTGTTCGGGCTATTTCTTCCAAAGTCCTATTTTTTTCTTTCTACAACACCATTTCATTGTGGTGTTCTAGGAGCGGAGAAGTTGTGATCAATGCTGTGCTTAGTGCAATATTCATCAAAGAATTGATTTTGAAATTCAGTTCCATGATCACTTCTAAAAGAAATAACAGAAAGATTTTTCTCATTTAAAACATTTTTATGAAATTCTTGAAACACATCAAAAGTTTCATCTTTATGTGCAATAAATAATATCCATGTGAACCTAGAAAAGTCATCTACAATCATAAGGCCATATTTCATACCTCCTAGGCTTGTGGTCCTAGTTGGTCCAAATAAGTCCATGTGAAGTAGCTCAAGGGGTCTAGTTATTAAAATAACATTTTTTGATTTAAAGCTCCCCCTAGTTTGTTTGCCTAATTGACAAGCATTACATACATAATCAAAATCAAATTTAAACTTTGGCATGACTCTAACAAGATTTTTGGAAATCAATTTGGCAATCGTATGCATGCTAGCATGACCTAATCTTGTATGCCATAATAAGCAAGACTCCTTAGTCTTAGCATTTATTGCAACCAAACTGGAGCTACTTGACATGGCAAGATCATTTAGATCTACCACATAAATATTTCCTAGTTTGTGTCCAATGAATTTACTGCTAGAATCAAGAGAGTTTGTTACTATACACATAGATGATTCGAAGATAACTTTGAAGCCCTTATCACATAATTGACTAATACTCAATAGATTATGCTTCAACTTATCTACTAGCAATACATTTTCAATAAAAGTACAGGGAGTTATCTTGATCTTACCAATTCTGATTATTCTCCCCTTGCCATTATCTCCGAAGGTAACTAATCATCCTTCTTTCATTTGTAGAGTGATAAACTGATCCTTGTCACCCATCATATGCCTTGAATAGCCACTGTCAAGATACCATCTTTTCTTTGATTTTTGGGCTGCAAGACAATCCTGCAAAGCAATTAATGAGTGATTTAAGGTATCCAAGCTAACTTGGATCCTTTCGGGTTAGCTACATTGGTTCCTTTTGGAACCCAAATGGTTCTATATTTCAATGCACTAATCATGGAGTTTTTCAAAGAATTGCATTGGTAAGATTTATGTCCAAATCTATGACATGCATGATAAATAATTTTGTTATTTTTGAATGATGCATGCTCTGAAGCTATAACAAATGCAGAAATAGGAATACTTGATTTGAAGGATTTTTGCATAGTATTCTTAGGAACATATTTCAGGCCGTTTGAAATTGATTTCAATGGAAAACCTTTTTCAATTCTAGCATTTATGGCATTAAATCTAATTCTAGCTTTAGTTTTTAAGTATTTTTGTTCTTTCAAAATTAGCCCAAGCTTATTTGAACTCAAGGTCAACTTTTCTACTAAAGGCTTAAGCTTTTCAACCTCCTTTTTTAAATCAATATTTTCAGCAACTAAAACATTATTTGTCTCAAATAAAATAGTTTTTTCATTGTTCAAGACTATAACATTTTCAGAAAAGTTATCCAATTTTCCTTGCAAAATGTTATTCTTTTCAAAAATTTCATCCTTGTCTTTTAATAAAAAATCATTTGGTTTCTTTAAGGACTTAATTTTAACCTCAGCTTGCTTGAATTCAATAAGTAAGTCATGAAATGCTGAATTCAGTTCATCATACTGCAAGTAATGTGCAATTAAAAATCCTTTAGAATGTGTTAGGTGCTGTGACAAAGTTATAAATTACAGAAGCTAAAAAGGAGTAAAGAAGCACAACACAAATACACTAAATTTATAGTGGTTCGGAGCAACCCAGCTCCTACGTCCACTACCGAGATACCAGTTGTTGCCCAGGTGGCTACCCAAGAGGGGAGGTGAATTGGGTCTTTTAAAAAAATTGAAGCAAATAATTTCCTATTCAAATCCTTTGCAAGTGGTAGGTGCTGTGATAGAATTATAAAATATAGAAGCTAAACAGAGTCAAAAAAGCGTAACACAAACACACCAAATTTATAGTGGTTCAGAGCAACCCAACTCCTACATCCACTATCCAAGATACCACTTGGGAATTCCACTATATCACACCCGAATACAATAGGATTATTTTACAGGATCACAATCCACGAACCTCTACACTTTGATTTTATGGGATCACCAAAGAAAACCCAACACCCTTTAGTCTTGACAGGCTCACCAAAGAAACCCAACTTGGTTTTCATAGGATCACCAAGAACCTAACCCTTGGTTTTAACAAGGCTCACCAAGAACTTATTTGGTTTTTCAACCGGGCTCACCAATGACCCAACAATTCAAAGATTGAATTGAAAATTAAATGCAACAAGAATGATAAACTCAATTTGTCGGATAATTATCGGTGCAACTTGTTGGAAGTCCACTTGAATGCACTTGAATAAGCTTTAATGACTTCAGTGGCTTCTTCCTAAAGTTGCTTCAAGCTTCAAATTGGAGTTAGTGAAGACTTGAAAGCTTGACTTGAATGCTCTTCTGCTCTTTTGCTGTTGATGGATAGGATATTCAATGAAGCTCTCTTTCTTTGAAGAACTTTCTAAATCATTATTGCAAGAAGGTTCAAATCCTTCAAATTTAAAGTCATTCATCATCCCAAGGCGATTCTAGCTGTTGTAAACCATTGGGAAATGATTTTTGACCATTGGGGCACCTTTTAGCATTCAAAAATAAATTCTAGAACTAGCCATTGGATACTTGAGAGCGTCATTCAAGTCGGCTCAGATTCCTTCGAGTTGGCTCGGATCCTTCGAGTCGATAGGTTGAGTCACCATTTCTTCAATGCAGTCGGCTCTTTATCTTAGGGCACAAAACTTTACTCTGGACGAGTCGGCTCTTTGTCACTCGGGTCGGCTCGAACTTGAATCTTGAAAATCTTGAACTCGAGGAGTTGGCTCTTTTCAGCTTGGGTCAGCTCTTCTTCTCAAGGTTCAAAAAACCTTACTATGGAAGAGTTGGCTCGATGCAGTTTGGGTCGGCTCGCTTTCTCAGGCTTTCAGAATTAGGTTTGGCAGAGTCGGCTCTTTTTGGTTCGGGTCGACTCGCCTCGCTATTCTCAGAAATCTTTATAAAATGGACTCTGGAGGAATCGGCTCAAATTGATTACAGTCACTCGGATTCACTGGAGTCGGCTCGCTTTCCATCGAGTCGACTCAGATTGCTGCATTCCAGAATCCTTGCTACGTGCCCGTAAGTAGAGTCGGCTCTTCATCACTTGGGGTCAGCTCGATTATCGTCTTCAGGATTTTTACAATTGAACTTAAAGAGATCTCTCACCAACTCATTTACAATTTCACACAAACAAACTCAAACTAAAATTCATGGCACACACATACTCACAGAAGTAACCCTTTTAACTATTTTTTCTTAGTATTTTGATTGAGTTCTTCTTTGCAAAAATATTTACAACACAACTCAACCAAGAAAACAGAAGTGTAGGAATTAAAGGTTGAACATGTTATTCATCTTACAAAAACTTGTCAAACACTTGAAGAGTTGTCAGTAATAAATGTACATGGTCCAATGTTTGGTTATCATCAAAATCACTTATGGGATCAATACACTTGAGATTTCCACTATATTCATACCCGAATACAGTAGGATTGTTTTACAGGATCACAATCCAAATCCTCTACACTTTGGTTTTACGGGATCACCAAAGAAAACCCAATACCCTTTTGTTTGAATAGGCTCACCAAAGAAACCTAACTTGGTTTTACCGGGATCACTAAGAACCCAACACTTGGTTTTTATGAAGGCTGACCAAGAACCTAGTTGGTTTTTCAACTGAGCTCACCAATAACCCAACAATTCAAAATTGAATTGAAATAAATACAACAAAAATGATAAACTCAATTTGTCGGATAGTTACCGGTGCAGCTTGATGGAAGTCCACTTCAATGTACTTGAATAGGCTTTAATTGCTTCAGTGGCTTCTTTCCAAAATTGCTTCAAACTTCAAATCAGAGTTGGTGAAGTCTTGATGACTAGCTTGAATGCTCTTGTGCTCTTTAGCTATTGGTAGGTAGAATATTCAATGAAGCTATCTTACTTTGAAGAACTTTTTTTAAAAACTTGTCTTTCCAATCTCTTTTGGATGTTCAAATCCTTCAAATATAAGGTCTTCCATCACTCCAAGGTAGTTAGAGATGTTTTTGATCATTGGGATGTGACTTGTGACCGTTAGAGCACTTTTGGCATTCAAAAATAAATTTTGGAACTAGCCGTTAGATATCTAAAAATGATGTTCGAGTTGGCTCATATTCCTTCGAGTCGGCTCAGATCCTTCGAATCGATAGGTTGAGTCACCAAATCTTCAGTGCAGTCGGCTCTTTGTCTCAGGGCGCAAAACATCACTCTAGACGAGTCGGCTCTTGATAACTCGGGTCGGCTTGAACTTGAATCTTTGAAAAACTTGAACTCGAAAAGTCAACTCTTTTCAGCATGGGTCAGCTCTTCTTCTCAGGTTCAGAAAATCTCACTCTGGAAGAGTCGGCTCGATGCAGTTTGGGTCGGCTCGCTTTCTCAGGTCTTCAAAATTAGGTCTGGCTGGGTCGGCTCTTTTTGGTTCAGGTCGGCTCGCCTGGCTGTTCTCAGAAATCTTCAAAAATATAACTTTGGAGGAGTCGGCTCGAACTGATTCCAGTCGACTCGGATTCATTGGAGTCGGCTTGGTTACCTTCAAGTCGGCTCGGATTGCTGCATTCCAGAATCCTTGCTGCGTGCCAGTAAGCGAAGTCGGCTCTTCAACAAGTTAGGTCAGCTCGAGTATCTTCTTCAGGATTTTTACATTTGAACTTAAAAAAAAATTCTTACCAACTCTTTATATTTTCATGTATACCTACTCAAAACTAATTTCAAGGCGCACAAATAGAAGTAACCCTTTTCACATGATTTTTTCTTAGCTTTTTCATTGGGTTCTTCTTTACAAAAATACATTACAACACAACTCAAACAAGAAAATAGAGGTGTAGGAGTTGAAGTTTGAACATTTAATCCATCCTACAAAAACTTGTAAAACACTTGAAGAGTTGTCAGAAATAAATGTACATGCTCCAATGTTTGGTTATCATCAAAATCACTTGTGAGGTCAACAATCTCTCCCTTTTTGATGATGACAAAATACTAGGCATGAAAAATTCTTTACACTTTACATGTATGAAAGTATTTGAAAATTAATTATTCACATGTATCAGAGCTAATTGAATTTGTAAATAAGTATCAGAGCTCAAGAAATGATATTATTGTATATCATCAAAGTGCTAAACTTTTCATGCTTCGTAATGTTATAATTAGTGCAAAACATGGAGTATCAGAGAATTTAAAAAATTGACAAAAACAATCAGAGCATTTAAATTAATTTGAATATCAATTAGAGCAAAATCAATTCAAGAGAATCTCTCCCTTTCTCTAGGTTTTAAAGCAATTTAAGCATTAAGTCTTTTTGAATACTATCATTTTTATGCTCCCCCTTTTTCATTCTTTTTATGCACTTTAAGAATAGTTGGTAGGAGATTTCCTATTTCTCACATTTTTCATACTTCTCCCATTTTTTTGTTCTTCGCATTTTTCATATTTCTCTCCCTTTTTGTCAGTCAATCAAAAAGGTGGTTTCAAATAAAGCTCGAATTTTAAAATAGATTGAGAAAGTTTTTAATATTTGTTTGAGATAATTTCACATTCTCAAATTTGAAATTCTAATTAAAATTTCATCACAGTTGTATCAAAATATTATATATTACAACAAATGAAATTGCTAAAGAAACTTCCATTTCATTGATAAGTTTGGCATACAAAGTATGAAAGAAAGTACATTGCAAATGTAAAAGATAACATGTAGAACATTAATAAAATCAGAACTACACCCAAAAGACTAACCAAATAAACTATTCTTCTTCTTCCTCAATTGAAGAAGAGGAGCCTACCTCTATAATTTTATCAGAAGTCTTAGTTTTCAGGGGTTTAAACCTTAAATCCCTGAACCTAGTTCTAATAGGGGCTCTAAGAACTTTAGTCTTCTTGGTTTTGGGTTTCTTCTTAGTCTTAACAGGTTTAGGTGGATCAGATGAAGGAATAGGAGCAGGAATGTCAAGTGACTCCTTGATGATCTGTTCAGGAGCATCTTCAGTGGGAATTGTTTCCTTTTGAGATTGCAGTAGGATGCTTCTGATCTCTTCTTTAAAATCCTTCATTTCCTTTTCAATTTTTTGCTGGTGAAGCTTTTATTCAGATCTCAAATCCTGCAGACTTGCATTAACTGTACTTTTCATTTCATCAATTGTAGAATTCATGTGATATGTCAATGAGCTTGAAATTGCTTCCATCTTCTAAAATATTAGCTTCTTGAGGTCAGATGGAGTAATCATTGTGCCTTCAGTCCTTTCTTCAGCAGCAGCTTCATCATCATCAGAAAAGGTAGCAGCAACCTGACTAGGCATCCTTTTTATCCATATTCCTTCTTGTAGCTTGTAACCCATTCTTTTCAGTGAATTGAAGGAGTAGATATTAAAGTGATGTAATGGCTTACCTATTTCATTGGTTAAGTCAACTCCTACTTCTTCAAACAATAGAGTGAAAACCATACCGCAGGGTAGGCAAGATTTGACTTTTCTTGCTACTTCAGTCATCTGAATCATCATTATATAAGGAAGATTGAGAGGCCTTTCTTCAATCAAGTGTCCCATAAAGATCATATCTTTCTCATTGACCCAATCATAGCGGCCAGTTCTAGGAAGAAATATTATGCTGATCATATTATGCAGAAGCCTAATTTCCTTCAATAATAAATTGGCTTGTACATGCTGAACTGTGCTCACGTCTTCTTTTTCCAGAATCAACTTTAGAATATGTTCCTTGTCCGGTAGAAGAAGCTCAATGGCACTGTTCATAGGCATTCAGAGCAAATTGCCCAATTTCTCTTCATCCACCATTACTACCTTTTCATTGACAGTAGATTCCAAGTGAAATTCTTTAATGACTATATTTTCATAGAAAATTCATACCAGTGAAGGGTAGGTCAAGATGTCCAAAGAGCAGAAGTGCTTCCAGCCTTGACTCTCATCCATTTTCCAATTTTCATTTCCATTTCTTCCAAGAATGCAAAGTCAATCCTTCTTCCGCAAGTGACAGGCCGGTTGACCATTGAGACACGCTGTCTGGGAGGAAATGGAGTTTCTTCATCTCGTTGCACTGGAGAAGATCTTTTCCTCTTTTCTCATTTTTCTTTTGCATCTATACCGTGAGCGCTTGATTCACCAATCTGAAGAACCTTCCTCGTAGATCTTCAAGAAGCCATTATAGAGGGATTAAGGAATTTTAGGCTCTAGAAAATGATTTTTGGGAGTTTGGTAAAGTTTCCGAGAGAAGTGGAGTGAGTTTGAAGTAAAGTAAGAAGAGTAAAGTACTTAGAAAAGACAGTTCAGAACTACCTAAATAACGATTTCCCGACTTTCGAGTCGACTCGCCCAACCCTAGAAACATCCGAGTCGGCTCAACTAGAGTGAACTCAGAACAATTAGAACATCGAGTCGGCTAGGCAAAGACTTAGTCGGCTTGACCAGAGCAACAGGTAAAGAACTCAGACATTCGAGCCGGCTCGACTAGAGCAAAATTGCTCGAGTCGAGTCGAACAGAAACTTTCCACATAAAATCAAATGATTTAGAAATTGAGTTTGATACAATTAAAAATTCAAGAAAAGTTGTTCAAGAAATCATGAATAATTGTAGGAGGTTTTCTAGATAATTTTTTCTTAATTTTTGAAGGATATTGGGTTGACTAAATCTAGATAGGATCATAAAGCCCTAATTCTCTTCTAAGCAATTCAAATATATCCTGATTCAGTGGCTTAGTAAAGATGTCAGCTAATTATTTTTCTGTTGGGATGAATTCTAGTTCAATAACACCATTCAAAACATGGTCTCTAATAAAATGGTGTATAATCTCTATGTGCTTAGTCCTAGAATGCTGAATAGAATTTTTTGTTAAATTTATAGCACTTGTGTTATCACACTTGATAGGAATTTTGCATTGTGTAACACCAAAATCTTCTAGTTGTTGTTTAATCCACAACACTTATGTACAACAACTCCTTGCAGCAACATACTCTGCCTTAGCAGTAGAAAGTACTACCGAGTTTTGATCCTTGCAGTGCCATAAGATTAAATTCAACCCTACAAATTGACATGTACCGCTGGTGCTTTTTCTATCAACTTTACAACCAGCATAATCAGCATCAAAGAATCCAATTAAATTCAAAGATGATTCTTTTGAAAACCAAAGACCTAGATTACTTGTACCTTTTAAATATCTCAATATTCTTTTAACAGCAAGCATGTGTTTCTTTATGATTACATTGAAATCTAGTACATACACATACACTATACAAGATATTTGGTCTACTGGCAGTTAAATATAATAAAGATTCAATCATACCACTATATAGCTTTTGATCGACATTGGATCCACTCTCATCTTTGTCTAATTTACAGGATGGGCTCATGGGTGTGTTCATTTGTTTGCTCGTTTCCATACCAAATTTCTTGATGATTTTCTTGGTGTATTTGGCTTGGTTAATGAAGATTCCTTCCTTTATTTGCTTTACTTGAAATCCAAGGAAGTAATTAAGTTCATCCATTAGGCTCATTTCAAATTCTCCCTGCATTAGCTTAGCAAATTCTTCACAACAACTTTCATTAGTTGCACCAAAGATAATATCATCAACATAAATTTGTACAACTAATATATCATTATTTTTCTTTTTGATAAAAAGAGTTTTATCAACATTTCCTCTTGAAAAATTATTTTCAATCAAGAAAGTGCTAAGTCTATCATACCAGGCTCTAGGGGCTTGTTTCAAACCATATAAAGCTTTATTAAGTTTAAACACATGGTTTGGAAAGGCATGATTTTCAAAACCTGGCGGTTGTTCTACAAAAATTTGTTCAGCGATAAAACCATTTAAAAATACACTTTTCATATAAATTTGAAAAAAATTGAAGTTCATGTAGCAAGCAAATGCAAATAACAATCTAATGGCTTCTAGTCTTGCTACAGGTGCATAGGTTCATCAAAATCAATACCTTCTTCTTGACTATATCCCTTAGCCACTAATCTAGCTTTGTTTCTAATGACATTTCCTTGGTCATCTAGTTTATTCCTATAGATCCATTTGGTTCCTATAATTGGGTGGTCTTTAGGCCTATCAACTAATATCCAAACCTTATTTCTTTTAAACTGATTCAGTTCTTCATGCATGGCTAACATCCAGTATGGGTCATTTTCTACTTCTTTTAAAGTGTGAGGCTCTATTTGTGATACAAAGACTAGTTAATCATGTGCAGTCTGATGGGGACTTAGGCCGTCTCGAATCTCGGAGCAGCACGGATCTCGGAGTGGCATGGATCCCAGAGCAGCATGAATCTCGGAGATGCACGAATCTTGGAGGATATCTAGAATAAATTTGCTTTGGATTTATTTTTATTTTTTGTTTGAATTTTGAATTAGGATTTGGTTGGTTAAGATTGAGATATGGATAGGCTTATCTTATCCAATCTTGTATTTGAATCATCTCTATCTTTTTATCATGTATTCAAACTCAAATGAGGGTTGGATAGGTCTATAAATACCACCCTCAGTCCTTTGTAAAAAAAAAAGAAAGTTTTTGGAGAAAAAAAATTTGAGTTTTTAGAAGAGTGATTCTTCTTGCCTTCACCTTCGGGCATGGGCGTGAGGCCCTAGTTATCCTCCTTCCCAACCCATTTTCTTTAACCCCTCATGACCTTTGATATTCAACCTAGCACCTTCAAGTATCGAGGAGGGTGTAATGCCTTAGAGATGAGAGGTCTCTTCGTTAGAATGAGTCCCAAAATCCATGAGTTCCAAATCCTGTCTTCCAGCCCCACTATTCCTTCACCACCCTTTACCTAAAAAATTCCAAAAAAAAATATGCTACCCTAATTTTGGTGACTTCTAGGCTCACCAACGATCCTACTCCTGTCCCCATCAATTTTGGTATAGAGCTCAGAAAATTAAGGTATCTTGATATCATCCCAGATTCTCTTTTATCAACCATCCCTCCACTTCCCATATAAAAAAGAAAAAAAAAAAATCAGATTTCTTCTCAAAAAATCAGATCTCCCATCATCAAGTCACCATCAATTCTTTCTTCCCTCTTCCGATCCCGTCGTTGAGCATCTGCCGGCGCCCCGCCTTCCCTGCCATGGCTCCTCCCAAAACTCCACCGGACTCCTCTTTGCTGCCATCAACCTGCACCACCGACGCCGATCGGAACTCCCTATGCACAGATCTCCGGCGACACCTTCCCCTCTGCCCATCCAATCCAATCCCACCTGTCCTTCCTTGCATGATCCCAACCCGGGGTAAACGACCTGAACCTCGCCTCAGCTCTTCCACCATCGCAAGATGTAAGCATTGCTCGTCCCGCCTCAGCTTCCCTTCGCCAGATCCCAGGGTCGGCGATCCCTCGCTTCTGCCCACCCCCACTCCACGTCCCCGAGAGGGTTGGAAACTGCAATTTGTCGCGGAACAGAGGGTTTGCCTCAATTAGCTTCTTAAGCTCAACAAGCATTATTGTCCTTGCTGATTTTGTATCACCATATTTTGAGAGCTGTTCATTCTCCCTGAAATTCTCCAATGTCAGAAGCTATGTAATTTCCTTGAAAAGATCCTCATTAAATGAGGCAAAGACTTTCAGATCCTTCACAAGGATATCGACAGCCTTTGCACGATCATGCTTATCCAATGCCTCAAGGTATTTCTATTTCCGGATTTCAAAGAAAATTTTCATGGAATATCGATTGTCATCAACCTTAGTGAAACCAGAGAGGTATCGCTCCACCTCATCCCATTTTCCCTTCTGTACTTCATCTTCAAAGTACTTCATATTGAAATAGAAACTGGATTCCTGCTCAAGCTTGTGGACGGTCTCTTTAAATTTCTCTTCATCAAGAAACTGTAAGATCAAGAAAACCAGCTCTCTACGAAGGGAAGACATTGCTACTCCATGCCCTTCTCACAAATATCCACACCACCGCCCCTAGTCGTCACATTCAAACCCTCAGTCCGAGATCCGGATCGTCGCCGAGATCGAGATCATCAGAAGTGGATGGGAAACACCTGTGTTGGCCCAAGTAGCGCCGGGAGGCACGGATTCTTCCAGTCTATCTCTGACGCTCTGTGGCGTGACCGCTCGCCAGACGGCCCGAAGGCCCTCCCTGCTTCCATCTCTAGCAACTGCATCACCCGCGTCTCAAACGTTCACGACCTCCGATCCTCCCTCATGTTCCCCGCCCTTGGCCCTCCTTTGGTCCGCCCTGCCGGTCGGCCTTCACCCATCCAGGTCCGCCCATCCCCACCGGACTTCCCCCCTACTCCACCCTACAACGCTCCGTAAAGAAGCCTCCCGCCTCTGCCCGTTCTTCTTGTTACTGTGACACCTGACTTTTGCCACCCCCTGATGGACTCCAGCCAAGCCGTCGACGATGCTAGAGCCCTAGCCGATGAAGATCCACTGGAACCCCTCTTCACAAGGCCACCTCTGCTCCATGGTCTGACGGATTCGCAAAGGAGTCCCCGCTGCCGCAACGCCCAACGCCTCATCTCCATCGCCGAACGCCATCCCCACCTGTGCCGCCGTGTGTTCCCCTGTGCCGCTGCCCACCTCCCATCGCTGGTGCTGGTGAAGACCACCGGTACGTTGAAGCCGCTGGTGAAGTTCTTCCACTCATGGTTTCGGTCCGTGGAGAAGGGAGAAGAAGAGGCCCGCACGAACGCGAATACACTACACGTTCCTCAAAGCAGTCGATTTTCTGTTGCCGATTTCTTCCTATGCACGAATTTCAAAGTGCATGGTTTTTAAAGCTGCACCATTCTCAAAGTTACACTATTTTCAGAGCGGTCCTCTTTTAATTGGATGCGGTTCACTAGAGTCACTGCTGATCCACACTCGACGGAGTCGAGTTTTCCCCACCTCAGGGAAATGATGGGGACATAGGCCCCCTCGAATCTCGGAGTAGCACGGATCCTAGAGCGGCATAGATCCCAGAGCAGCACGGATCTCAGAGATGCACTGATCTCGGAGATGCACGAATCTTGGAGGATATCTAGAATAAATTTGCTTGGGATTTATTTTTATTTTTTGTTTGAATTTTGAATTAGGATTTGGTTGGTTATGATTGAGATATGGATAGACTTATCTTATCCAATCTTGTATTTAAATCATCTCTATCCTTTTATCCTGTATTCAAACTCAAATGAAGGTTGGATAGGTCTATAAATACCACCCTCAGTCATTTGTAAAAAAAAGAGAAAGTTTTTGGAGAAAAAAATTTGAGTTTTTAGAAGAGTGATTCTTCTTGCCTTCGCCTTCGGGCATGGGCGTGAGGCCCTAGTTATCCTCCTTCTCAACCCATTTTCTTTAACCCCTCATGACCTTTGAGATTCAACCTAGCACCTCTAAGTATCGAGGAGGGTGTAATGCCTTAGAGGTGAGAGGTCTCTTCGTTAGAATGAGTCCCAAAGTCCATGAGTTCCAAACCCTGTCTTCTAGCCCCACTATTCCTTCGCCACCCTTTACCTAAAAAATTCCAAAAAAAAATATAATATCCTAATTTTGGTGACTTCTAGGCTCACCAACGATCCTACCCCTGTCCCCCAACACAGTCCTATGTGCAGACCTAGTCTTAATCCCTTGAGAAGGATCACCAATGATTAATTCTTTAGGATGGGAAGTAGCGTACCTCCATTCAGTTGGTAGATCAGTAAGATCCTTACTTACCATTTCTTCTCCTTCTTCAATTGGTCTTTCTTGAATACTCATATCTTCCATCTCTTTTTGAATGGTACCTGCATCATTGTCAATACACTCATATTTTCTAGACGGTGAAGGGTTAGTTTTATCAAAGATAACATACATTGACTCTTCAACAGTAAGAGTCCTTTTATTAAAAATCCTATATGCTTTGCTATGTAAAGAACTACCAAGAAAATTAGCTTCATCAGATTTAGCATCAATTTTTTCTAAATTATCCTTACCATTATTAAGCACAAAGCATTTGCATCCAAACACATGAAAATAATTGATATTGGGTTTCTTTTCATTCCAAAGATCATAGGGGGTTTTCTTCAAAATAGGACGGATCAAAATGCGGTTTAAAATATAACACACAGTGTTCATCGCTTTTGCCTAAAAGTACCTTGGAAGATTACCTTCACATAACATTGTTCGGGCAATTTCTTCCAAAGTCCTATTTTTCTCTCTACAACACCATTTTGTTATGGTGTTCTAGGAGCGGAGAAGTTGTGATCAATGTCGTTTTTAATGCAATAATCATCGAAAAACTGATTTTCAAATTCAGTACCATGATCACTTCTTATTAAAATTATCGAGAGACTTTTTTGATTTAAAACCTTTTTGTAAAGTTTTTTAAACATTTTAAAAGTTTCATCTTTTTTAGCAATAAATAAAATCCAAGTAAATCTGGAAAAATTATCTACAATCATAAGGGCATATTTCATACCTCCTAGGCTTGTGGTCCTAGTTGGTCCCAAATAAGTCCATGTGAAGTAGTTCTAAAGGTCTAGATGTTTAAATCATATTTTTTTGATTTAAACATCCCTCTAGTTTGTTTACCCATTTGGCATGCATCACAGACATGTTCAAAATCAACTTTAAACTTAGGCATGCCTCTAACAAGATTTTTGAAAATTAACTTGGCAATAGTATGCATGCTAGTATGACCTAATCTTCTATGCCATAATAAAAAAGACTCCTTGGTTTTAGCATTCATTGCAACTAAACTAGAACTACTTATCATGGCAAGATCATTTAGATCTATCACATAAATATTTCCAAGTCTATGTCCAATGAATTTACTACCAGAATCAAGAGAGTTTGTTACTATACACATAGATGATTCAAAAATAACTTTGAAGCCTTTATCACACAGTTGACTAATACTCAATAAATTGTGCTTCAACTTATCTACTAGCAATACATTTTCAATGAAAGTACAGGGGGTTATTTTGATCTTACCAATTTCAATTATTTTCTCCTTGCCATTGTCTCTAAAAGTAACCATACCTCCTTTCATTTTCAGGGTGATGAACTGATCTTTGTCACCCGTCATATGCCTTGAACAGCCACTATCGAAAAACCATCTTTTCTTCATTCTCTGGGCTACAAGACATTCCTGCAAGAAAGTCAAGGACTTCTTTTAGGTACCCAAGCTAACTTGGATCCTTTCAGGTTAGCAGAGGTGGTTCCTTTGGGAACCCAAATTTTTCTTGATGTATTATGGACATTTCTAATAACATTGCAATTGAAAGCTTTATGTCTTAATTTCTTGCAAACAAAACATCTGATTCTATAATTTTGAAATGATCTATACTTTGAAATTTTAGATGCATGAAATATAGAGATAGCAGGTTTTGTATTTAAATTCCTAGGAACATATAAAGCAGGTTTTGAAATGGAAGTAGAACCTTTTGTGACAAAAATTTTATGAGTAAACTTGAGAACAAAATCCTTTTATTTCACAAATGTAGTAGCTGAAATATAATTTAAATTTGAGGCATTAAAACCTATTCCAGCTTTATTACCATAAATTCTTTGACCTTTAAAAATTAGCTCAAGCTTGTTCAGAGATAAAGTTAATTTTTCAACAAGTGGCTTGAGTTTCTCAACCTCCTTTTCCAGCTCATTATTTTCTTTCAATAAAGTATCATTTTTGTTATAAAACTCACTGTTCTCAGTTTTCAAAACATTACACTTTTCAAAAAAGATATGAAGTTCTTTTTGCAGTAAAGAATTCTTTTCTGAAATTTCTTCTCTTTCTTTGAATAAAAAATCATTGATATGCTTTAATGATCTAATCTTTACTTCTGTCTTTTTAAATTCAGATAAAAGATCATAAAATACAGAATTTAACTCATCAAATGTAAATTCAATTTGAGTGTCAGGGAAATTTACCTCATCTTCGAGACCCATTAGACATAGGTTAGCTATTTTCGTGGTCTCTTCTTCTTCAGTCGAAGTGGAGTCTTCATTGTCGCTCCATGTGGCAACCATCGCTTTCCTTTTCTTTTTTCTGAAAAATTTCTTTAATTGAAGATAGTCCGGATGAATGTGCCCTGGTTTCTTACATTCATAGTAGGTGGGGATTTGTTCTTTATCTTTGTCTTTATCCTTGTCCTTTTCTTTGGAATGTTCTCCTCGTTTATGGAATTTTCTATTAAACCTTCCTTTCTTCTTTCTCATAAACTTTCTGAATCTCCTCACGACCATTGCAATGTCTTCATCTTCAAGATTGTCTTCGAAGGAGGAGGAGTCATCTTCCGTCTCTTCATCATCCTTTGATTCTAATGCAACATTGAATGCAATTATTTTCTTTTTTTTCTGATCATCATCCGTTCTATGTTGCATGGCTAGTTCGTGTGTGATGAGAGATCCCATTAATTCATCCATTGATAAAAATGTTCAGGTCTTTGGCTTCCTAGATGGCAGTGACTTTAGGATCCCATTTGTCAGGAAGTGATCTCAAGATTTTTTGTACTAAATCAGCATTTGAGTATACCCTGCCAAGACTTTTCAAATCGTTAATAATATCTGTAAATCTAGTATATATGGTAGAAATACTTTCATTATGCTCCATCTTAAACAGTTCATAATTATGCACTAAAAGATTAATCTTTGAAATTTTTACTTGAGAAGTTCCTTCGTGAGTCACCTCAAGTTTATCCCAAATTTCCTTCGCTGAAGAGCAAATGGAAATTCGATTAAACTCGTTTGAATCCAAAGCACAGTAAAACAAGTTCATTGCTTTGGCATTCAATTCCCCTTATTTCATGTCATGTTCATCCTAGTCCTCTTCAGGCTTAGGGACATCCATGCCATCAACTTTGATCATAGGGATACTTGGCCCTTTAAGAATGACCTTCCATAATTGAAAATCAACAACTTGGATATATATTTTCATTCATGCTTTCTAATATGCATAATTTGTACCTGTGAAGAGTGGAGGTCTATTGGTTGACTAACCTTCCACCAGAGATGTACTCATGGGATGAGCCATCAATCTTTACTCTAGTATAATCAGAGACACTGCTCTGATACCAGTTATTGCCCAGGTGGCTATCCAAGTGGGGGGTGAATTGGAAATTTAAAAATTTAAAGTAAGTAATGTGTAATTAAAAATCCCTTAGAAGGTGTTAGGTGCTGTGACAGAGTTATAAATTGCAGAAGCTAAAAAGGAGTAAAGAAGCACAACACAAACATAACAAATTTATAGTGGTTCGGAGCAACCCAGCTCCTACGTCCACTATCCAAGATACCACTTGGGATTTTTACTAAATTCACATCCAAATATAGTAGGATTGTTTTACAGGATCACAATCCAAAACCTCTACACTTTGATTTTACGGGATCACCAAAGAAAACCAACACCCTTTGATTTTAATAGGCTCACCAAAGAAACCTAACATGGTTTTACCAGGATCATTAAGAACCCAACACTTGATTTTTATGAAGGCTCACCAAGAACCTATTTGGTTTTTCAACCGTGCTCACCAATAACCCAATAATTCAAAAATTGAATTGAAATAAATGCAACAAAAATGACAAACTCAATTTGTCGGATAGTTGCCGGTGCAGCTTGATGGAAGTCCACTTGAATGTACTTGAATAGGCTTTAATTACTTCAGTGGCTTCTTCCCAAAATAGCTTCAAACTTCAAATCAGAGTTGGTGAAGTCTTGAAGACTAGCTTGATTGCTCTTGTGCTCTTTTGCTATTAGTAGGTAGAATATTCAATGAAGCTCTCTTATCTTTGAAGAACTTTTTAAAAACTTGTCTTTCCAATCTCTTTTGGATGTTCAAATCCTTCAAATATAAGGTCTTCCATCACTCCAAGGTAATTAGAGATGTTTTTGACCGTTGGGACGTGAGTTGTGACCGTTGGAGCACTTTTTGGCATTCAAAAATAAATTCTAGAACTAGCCATTAGATACCTGGAAATGACGTTCTAGTCGTCTCGAATTCCTTCGAGTCGGCTAGGATCCTTCGAGTCGATAGGTCGAGTCACCAAATCTTCAGTGCAGTCAGCTCTTTGTCTCAGGGTGTAAAACATCACTCTGGACGAGTCGGCTCTTGATAGCTCGGGTCGGCTCGAACTTGAATCTTTGAAAAACTTGAACTCGAGGAGTCGGCTCTTTTCAGCTTGGGTCGGCTCTTCTTCTCAAGTTCCAAAAATCTCACTCTGGAAGAGTCAGCTCGATGCAGTTCGGGTCGGCTTGCTTTCTCAGGTCTTCAAAGTTAGGTCTGGCAGAGTCAGCTCTTTCTGGTTCGGGTCGGCTCGCTTGGCTATTCTCAGAAATCTTCAGAATTGGGACTCTGAAGGAGTCGGCTCAGACTGAATCCAGTCGACTCGGATTCATTGGAGTCGGCTCGGTTACCTTCGAGTCGGCTCGGATTACTGCATGCCAGTAAGTGGAGTGGGCTCTTCAACAAGTTGGGTTGGCTCCAGTATCTTCTTTAAGATTTTTACATTTGAACTTAAAGAAAAACTCTTACCAACTCTTTACATTTTCATGTATACCAACTCAAAACTAATTTCAAGGCACACACGCACAAAAGTAACCCTTTTCACATGATTTTTTCTTAACTTTTTTATTGGGTTCTTCTTTACAAAAACACATTACAACACAACTCAAACAAGAAAACAGAGGTGTAGGAGTTGAAGTTTGAACATTTAATCCATCCTACAAAAACTTGTAAAATACTTGAAGAGTTGTCAAAAATAAATATACATGCTCCAATGTTTGGTTATCATCAAAATCACTTGTGAGGTCAACACGTGCCATAAATAAAATCACCATCAAGTATAGATTCTCCATACCTCACCTAGATGACCTGTTAGACATGATGGCAGGAGCCACCATCTTTTTCAAAATTGACCTTAAGAGTGGCTACCATCAGGTTACAATCAAACCTGGGGACGAGTGGAAAACAACCTTTAAGACTAAGGATGGTTTGTACGAGTGGATAGTAATGCCTTTTGGCATATCCAATGCACCCAGTACTTTCATGAGGATTATGACCCAGGTCCTTAGGATGTTCATAGAAAAATTTGTGATAGTCTATTTTGATGACATCCTAATTTATAGCAAAACCAAAGAGGACCACTTAGACCACCTTAGACAAGTTTGTATGGCCCTTAGGTAAGATGATCTTTATGCTAATCTAGGAAAATGTGAGTTCTTAACCCATAGAGTCATCTTCCTAGAATTTGTCGTGACCCCCGAAAGAGTATCAGCTGATCCAGAAAAGATTAAGTCGATAGTTGAGTGGCCAGTACCCACTACTGTTTCTGATGTCCGTAGTTTCCATAGTCTAGCCACTTTTGATAGGCGATTTATTCAGGATTTTAGCACCATTGTCTCACCCATCACCGACTGTATTAGGAAGGGAGCCTTTGAGTGGACCAAAGCTACCGACAGAGCCTTCCTAGAACTTAAGAAAAAGATGACCCAAGCACCCATTCTGAGATTGTCTGACTTTTCCAAAGTGTTCGAGGTAGCTTGTGATGCCTCAGGTGTAGGAATAGGAGGAGTCCTAAGCCAAGATGGTGCGGGCACCAGACTCAGAAGAAGACTTCAGGGCTCCATCTAGATCTCTGATTGACCTTGCCCGAAGAATTAGGGTTTTCTGGTTTTGTAATAAGGGTTGACCTGATCAACTCAATTTTGAGTCTGTAATTTTGTCATTTCAATTTTTGTTGGGTCATGTTGACTAAGTCCAAGTCCAAGGCCCAGGTATGTGTCATTCCCTTTGCCATAGGGCACCATATTTTCTAGCTACAAGTGGGTGCCACACTCCCTGCCACATCTCCATCCAGTATACCTTGGTCCCTATGCCTCAGGTAAGCAGGTTCTTTTTTTCTTGCACCACTTGGGGGAGAAATCCATCAAGATACCTCAATCCAAGGAGGAGCCAACTTCTTTCCAGATAAACCCAAGCCAGGATGGCAAGAATTTTTCTTGAAGAGAGGATCAAGGAGGTGCCCCACAATGTTCCATAAAAATCCAAGTTATAAAAGGGAAGAGAGCATGTCTTGGGGAGAAAATCAAGGAGGTACCCAAAAGTTTCCAAAAGTGCCAAAGCCATGAAAGGAAGAAGCCTAAACTTGTGGAGCAAGACTAGGAGGTGTCCAAAAGAGCCAAACCATGAAGGAAAAATCCTTGATTCATGGAGAGATACTAGGAGACACCCCCATAACCTGCCATTTGGAGCTGATTTTCAAGTTTTCTTGGAGTTTTTGGGCTGCCCACTCATGGAAGGAGTCTTGGGAAGAGAATTTGATGCCTAAAGTGTGAGTTAGTCCTATTAGTCCCACATGGAAAATGTATAAAATTTTATTTCTTTGTTATGTCTATATATTCAACTCTATGTAACTCTTGAATTTAAAATGATGAATGAAATCAATTTCTTTGTGAGCAACTTTGTGTTTCTCTCTTCCGCACTTGTATTCAAGTGTTGAGCTCCGTGAGGGAGTAAATCCGGGTTCCCTAGGAACCTTGAGGAGGTGTGAGATCTCCAATCCCAAAACTCTAGCTTAGTCCACCCATCTCTACTCCACCACCACCAAACCCTAATTTTCCATCTACATCCCATGGCCCCTCTCTTCCACATAGAGGCCGGCCACCAGCAACCAAGTTCAGATCAACTATTTCAACTACAGAGCAAGTTCAAAGAAGAGTCAGATCAGTATCAAGATCTCCGGAACTTCTACATCCAACAATCTTCATTAAGTCCTCAGGTCAGTGTCTTTCTTTGAGTTTCTGGTTCTTTTTTTTTTGTTCTTCTTCTTCTAGATCCTGAGTTCGAGAAGAAGGCCAACCTTGCCATAGGACTACAATCCGAGGATCCATTACGAAGATACCTCGTCTCCAAGGATCCTACAATCTGCTCGAGAGTGTCCTTCAATTGAAGCAACGAGAGATATCACAGTCAGGTATAAAACCTTCTCTTCTCTCTTCGTCTGTTTCTTGAAAGAGGAGTAAACCCTAGGTCTGGGGGTTTCTCAATCTCCAGCGATCCTACTTCTGAGTTACTCTGATAATCCACTCCTTTTAATTGTACTTTCTGTCATTTCTTAGTTTCTTTCAATATTAGTTTATCTTTCCTTTGAGTCAAAGCCGACTTCTGAAAATAAATAAATAAAAAAAAATATATTAATTTTAATTTACTTCTGCATCGCATCATCTTTTTTGTTCTGCATCACAAGAGAATCACCCGGTAGCCATTTTCAGTAAAAAATTAAATGAGGCTAAGCTTAGGTATTCGACCTATGATAAGGAGTTCTATGCCTTAGTACAAGCATTAAAGTATTGGAGACACTACCTATAGCCACACGAGTTTGTGCTATACTCTGACCATGAGGCATTGAGATACCTGAATTCTCAGAAAAAGTTAAACCCTAGACATGCTAAGTGGGTAGAGTATATTAAGGCTTATACCTTTGTACTGAAACATCGAGCTAGAACTGAAAGCAAGGTAGTCGATGCCCTTAGAAGACGATCCTTGCTTCTAAGTACCATTAAAACTGAGATTGTAGGGTTTGACCAAATCAAAGAGCAGTACGATACCTGTTCCGATTTCAAGAAGATTCACCAAGCTTTGAGATAGGACCATCTAAAGAATACAGGCATTATACCTTGTTAGATGGTTATCTGTTCAAGGAAAGTAAGTTGTGCATCCAAAGAACTTCTTTGAGAGAGTTTTTAGTCTGGGAGACCCATGCGGGAGGATTAGCAGGACATTTTGGTAGGAATAAAACCGTCTTAACTATTGAAGAGCATTTCTTTTGGCCGACTCTGAAAAGGGATGTAGCCTAGATCGTAGCTAGGTGTAGACCTGTGCTGTTGCCAAACAACGAAAACAGAACACTGGCTTGTATATCCCTTTGCCCATTCCTGATTGTCCCTGGAAAGATTTAAGTATGGATTTTGTGTTAGGATAACCTAAAACCCAGAGGAAACATGACTCCATTTTTGTTGTGGTTGATAGGTTTTCCAAAATGGCCCATTTTCTATCATGTAGTCAGACTTATGATGCTTCTAAGGTAGCCAAGCTTTTCCTGGATGAGATAGTTCGGTTACATGGCCTACCTAAAACGATTGTGTCTAATAGAGATGTAAGGTTCACCAGTTACTTTTGGAAGACCCTCTGGCATATGTTAGGGACTAAGTTGAAATTTTCTACTGCCTATCATCCCCAAACCGATGGCTAGATCGAAGTAGTGAACCGAAGCCTTGGAAACCTGCTTAGGTGCCTTGTAGGCAAGAACGTTAAGAACTGGGATCTGCTGTTACCTAAAGCCAAGTTCGCCTATAACAGTTCTGTTAATAGAACCACTGGTAAGAGCCCTTTCAAGATTATCCATGGGTACCAACCCAATAAACCACTTGATCTGATTCCCCTGCCATTGCATGCTAGAGTGTCTGAGTCAGCTAAATCTTTTGCACGACATGTTAGGAATTTGCATAAGGAAATCACCCAAAAGATCAAAATGAGTAACGATGCTTATAAAACACAAGCTGATCTAGAAAATGTTTTAAAGAATTTTCTGTAGGGGATTTTGTCATGATAAGACTCAGACCTGAACGGTTTCCACCTGGGACCATCAAGAAACTGCATTCTCGAAGTGCTGGACCCTATAAAATTATTAAGAAAATTGGACCTAATGCCTATATGCTCGAGTTACCCCCTGATTTAGGCATTAGCTCGACTTTCAATGTTTCTAATCTAACTGAGTACAGGGAACCGGCAGTAATTCCTAGTGAGGCATTCGAGCTTGACCCTTTACTTAAGAGAGAACCTACCCTGGAGTGTCCACAAAAATGGCCTGACCGAAGAGAGAAGATCGAGCGAATCCTGGATGATCAAGCTGTCAGTACCCGATGGAATAGCTATCAGCGCTACTTGGTAAGATGGCAAGGTTGTTCTGAATCAAAGGACTCATGAATTACCAGAGAGGACCTGCAACGCATTGATCTGGATCTCTTAGAAGAGTATCAAAGCCGAACAGACCCTTACTCAATAGGGTTGAGTTCTTCCAATCCCAGGAGAAATGGTGGGGACACCAAGACCAAGACCAAGCCATAAGAACCCATCTGCATCACAGAACAAGAAGAATAAGAAGAAAGAAAATTTCGCCCATCGAGCCAACTCGAGCACCATCCCAATCGACTAGAGTATCCTGCTAAGAAAGAAGGAAGGCTGTTCTTCGAGCAGACTCAACCTGGGTGCTCTGCATCCGAGTCGACTCAAGTCATGGAAGAACAGAACCCCAGGTTCCAGAGTCTACCGGAAGCTTCCAGAATTTTTTCACTTTTGTTTCAATTTTTTGGCAATTAAAAAAAAAGGGTATAGAATCTCGTGAATCCCATTATAACAAACTCCCCCACCACCTTCTTAGGATTAGTTTTGTTATGTAACTAATCCTTGGATTAGTTAGCGTTAACCCATTGTTTAGAGCATTCTGGAAACCATTTCATGAGCCTATAAATGAGGCTAGTCTTGTACGAAGGAGGTATGATGAATTTGAATGAAAAAAACCCTGTTCTTCTTCTCCGATTACCTTCGTTACAATCATAACGTCAAGGGGTGCAAGGCCCTGATCCGAAGCCTTCGTTGCAACCGCAACATCAAGCAGCGCGAGGCTCCACCATCGCCTTCGTTGCAGCAGCAATGTTGAGGGGTGCGAGGCCCCATCGTCCCACTGCATCTCCCTTCCATGCCGTCTCCGACTGCTGCACCACCCTTCCACGCTATCTCCATCGACAACTGCCACCTTCGTCTTCCCCAAAACTCCTTTCCAACCTACCATTCGGTCCTCAAAGAAGACAGCCCCCAGGTCTCCATCGCCAGACCTCCCTCCTCCGGTCCTCCCATCGCCAGACCTCCTTCCTCCGGGCCTCCCATCACCAGACCTCCTTCCTCCGGCCCTCCCATCGCCCGACCACCCTCCTTCGGTCCACCGCGATGTCATCAATAGCTCTGGAACACCATTCCATGGAGCTTTGGCCCAGGACAGGATCACCTCCCCTATTCCTCGGGCTCTCATCCCCTATTCCTCGGGCTCTAAATGGAATTTTCGGATGTCCCCGAGTGCTCGGCCTCCTTCCAGACGTCTACCCTGTGGTTATTCCACCAAAGCCTGACTCCCCATCAAAGGACGAAGCCCCATCCTCCCTCGGAGCTCACCCCGATGCTGGCTTCTTCTCTGGACCACCCCCCCAACGAAACTTCCACCCAATTTGAGATCATCTCCTCCCGGCTCCTGAGCTCTCGGTCTTATTTTTGGATGCCTGCTGCTGTTCTTCCATCGAAGCCCAACACCCCATCAAAGATCGAAGCTCCCTCTCCCTCGGAGATCGCCATGGCGCCGTCTTCTCCAAGCCACTGCCCCGTGAAGCCTCTGCCCAGCTTCCGGATCCTTTCCCCTGTTCCACGAAGCCTTCAATTCCTTTTATTTTTTTTATTTTATTCCGGGATATGTTTTAGTTTCAGGCTCTTTCACTTAATCCATGATTAAACCTTGTAGGGTCCCTCTTCCGATACCGAGCCTTTGAAGGGAGCCCGACCATCAACCAAGTCCCCTGATGTCCTGCGTTGAATGGCTGACTATTGATCACCTAGGCCACATCTTTCGAGGATAAGTGAACTCATCACACAGAAAATAGTTATTACTACCGTAGGATTTTATTTCTCCTTCCTTGCTTTAGATCTGAATCTTTGAAATACATGCATATCCTTGATCAGGGATTTCTCAATCTCTGTGTCCTAGTTCTTTATCATTTTATTGAGCCTAGCTTGAGGGAATGCATGATCTAAAATCTACCCTATTTGAATGTTCTTCAGAATCTGTGTTTATTATAAGCATCGGTACTCATATGGGTTTTTAGGGTAATTTTTGTGCATGTCGTCTCCCATCAAACAGAGTAAGAGGCACAAAAAGAAGAACTCGAGCCGAACTCACCCAACTCTCTCGTTGGGTCAACCCCGACCTCGGCGAGGTTCTGCTCTGACAACAGAACCTCGAGGGAAGGAACCTGGGTGGTGTGGAGCTGCTCGTAGACATCTAAGTCAGCTGCTTCGATCGTAGAGTTTCGGTTAGGGGACCGATCTAGGTCACTCCACACCCAGTCGATCCCCTCGACAGTGACAAAGAAAAATTTGTTCTTCCACCCTTTGATGGAAGAGGAGAGTTCAATTCTGATGCCCTTCGGGCGAGAAGAGATGGACCACCACCTGTCCTTGGTAGGGTGGCGCTTCAGGGTGAAGAAGGCCCTGAATAATAAAAAATGGGCTACAATCCCATGAAAATGGCAGAGCACTGTGAAGCAAAATATAGTCCTTATGGCATTCGAGACGAGCTGGGCAGGGACCAAACTGTAGTTCCTCAATACTGAAAGGAAGAAGGGGTAGAAAGGAAATCGAAGCCCCACTAAGAAGGTCTCCTCATAGAAGGCGATCTGGCTTGGGCTACTAGAGGTAACCCAATCCCCTAGTCGAGGGATCAAGAGCCGGACGGAGTATGGGATGCCATAGACATCCCAGATGGTCCCCAGTTTCTCGATAGAGATTGTCGAGGCAATCCGGCCTGGACCTGTCGATCAAACGGGTTCAAGGGTGGGTACAGGTGAAGGAGGAGGTGAGTTAGACTGGGCTCCCTAATGACTATCCCACTGGGGGGATGCCTACTACTAAACTCGAAGCGTGCCTCTTCCCCCTCCTTATCAGAGGAAGAAGAAGGTGGCCTCGGCCTGGTTGGTTGAGGGACGGAAGCCAGGACCAAAGTGAGACATCTACAGAGATGGAAAAGTGAAAACTCGAGAAGAGGAAGAAGACGGATCGCGAGGACACAAACCTCACAAAAAGAAACCCTACTCTACTGGGAGGAGGAAGAAGGAGACGAACCTGGTTCCTGGAGGAGCCTAAGGTAATCGAAGGAGAAGAGAAAGCCTGGGTACGATGGCAGGCACGCAAAATTCTAAAGAGTGGATGTTTTGGAAAAATCTGCCTTTCATTTCAGAGTGACCTGACACATCCGTACCGTTACAGCCTCTCCACCGATGGATTTCCGTCATGTGCCAACCATCGGCGAGTGGGACGCTCTGCATTGACTGCAACTGCTGTGAATTTTGTGTCAGTAATAACTGCTACTCGGACGTGGCCACATGGCTCCTCCGTACTGGCTCGGGGAACTGCCTCACGAAGTGCCAGTGATCATGGTCATTATTGTGCCGGATCATTGTCTTTCCATGTCAGCCTCGTAATTACTCCCTTCGACCTGAGCGTCGCGTACCGACGGGCCTCGGGAGTGGGGGGAAAATGATGTGGCAGGATCATTGACATGGAATACCTGTCAGAGGACTGCTTACGTGGGATATCTGTCAGATGCCATATTAGAGAGGGCCGCCACACCAGATACTCCTCCTCGGACTCCTTTGCCAGGCCAAGCTTCTTCAGGATGTAGGGGCAGCCCGTCGAAGCTAAGCTCCGTCCTTCGCCAGGTCAGTCCCTATGAGATCGGGATGCTTAGGCCGGAGCCGAGCGACCTCCCCCAAATCGAGCCCCTCGAAGTTGAGCCCCTTAGTCCGAAGTCAAGCTCAGCCCTCCTCCACCACGTGGAGCCCCTTCGAGGTCACACCCTCTGGGCCAGAGTCGCATCCTGCCCTCCTCTGCTAGGTCAAGCCCCCTCGAAGTCGAGCCCCTTGATCCAGAGTCTAGCCCAGTCCTCCTCCGCCAAGTGGAGCCCCTTCGAGGTCTAGCCCCTTGAAGTCGAGCCCTGCCCTCTTTTGTCAGGTCGAGCCCCCTCGAAGTTGAGCCCCTTGGTCCGAAGTCGAGCCCAGTCCTCCTCCGCCAAGTGGAGCCCCTTCGAGGTCGAGCCCCTCGGAGTCAAGCCCTGCCTCTTCAGCTCGGCCTTCACCTCAGACGAAGGCACCAGCAATCAAAGGGATGACACCGTCCCCCCTAGATGCTGGCGAGTCACCCGAGGATTATAGAGAGGTGCCCACCAGGCCATAATAACTGCCCGTAGCTACCACTTACATCAAAAGATGAAGGAACTCCATGATCGAGGTGCCATGCTCTCCACCAATCGCCTGCAACACCCGAAAAAGAAAGTTAACCAGGAAATTCGAATCCCGGGGTGGTGGCCCCCCAATCGAGGCACTACCAAGTTTCTCAGAATGGAGCAACTGGGAGGAATGTCAGGGTGCATAGCAGGTTCCCTTATCACGAACCAGAAAAGATGTCCCGTCCATGGCACGAAACATCACTGCACGCACCTGCTGGCATGATGATGATCCCGAGGTATGTGCCTAACAACCACTTGGGCTTAAAAAAGCCATCTACACCCCCAACAAGGGAGGTAACGAACGAACAAATGAATATACTCCTACACACTCCAGCAAGTAAGAGAGGCGAGGTCATACTGGAGGGCCACCTCCGATTCACCTCCGCCATCACCCTCTCCAACACACTTGCATTCTACTCACACCACATTCACTCCTCCTAGCATGGAGTCCATCTCAAGGGGCTAGACCAGGAGGATCTATTCTCCTAGATCATCACTGACTTGACCGTCGGAGCGCTCCCATCGAAATCCCCAGCCCGGGTCTCTAACCCTGTTTTGTAGGTCCTGAAGCACAGAGCAGTCCCGAAGAGACGAGAGGCGATCCGACGTCGACAACAGCTATGGGCCATGATGATCTTGGCAGTAACAGGATCTATTGAGCAGAGTAGAAAAATGGAAGATGATTATACTAAAGGTGTGGGGATACTCAGGGCTGAATTTGGTAGATTAAGAGGTTCAGCAGAGGCTTTTGCAAATGCTCAGGCTAGTGAGCTCATTTCACTTCATGAAGGAAACAAGAAGATTCAGACAGAGCTGAGCATTGCATGGGTTTTTCTAGCGAAGCTGTCTTCAATCATTGAGACTCTTGGAGCATCTCTTAGATAGCCAGCACCTCCTTCACCACCTTTTGTACCTCCTGAATTATTTGATCCAGAACCCATATCCTCCTGTCCACCTTCTTCATCATATCCTCCTAGCTAGCCACCACCTCAATTTACAGGACCTTCTACTAGGACTAGGGGTGCTTCTAGTCGACCTAAATCTTGGCAAGGTAGATCTGAACCTATTAAAGAAGAACCTAGTGATAGTGACTAGGCTAGTACTTTCTGCTTCCAAACTTTTGTAAGTTATAATGAAAATCTTTGAATGTAATGAAATTATCTGTTTCTCGCTTATTGTGTTTGCCATGTTATCTATTCATTGATGATTTTATATCAGATTATCAAAACTTTTATGTGAAAGTCAAATTATCTCAAACAATGTTTATAATATTCTCATTCTATTTCAAAAATTGAGCTTGAAGTATTTAACAAAGGGGGAGCATTTAATTGAATGCCTTTTTGATTAATGAAAAAAAAGGGGGAGAATGGTATTGACAATGAACGCATGAAAAATGGTAGAAGAAAAAATGAAAAACAATGGTTTTTAATGAAAAACATGAGGTTTCAAAATTTTAAGAACATACAAAAAGGAGAAGAAAAATTGTTGAAACTGAATGGCTTGAATACATTTAGTTTAATTTACATCTATCTTAAAATATGCTCTCAAAAGTTGCAAATTTGCTTTGTTTAGAACTTGCTATTAGCATCTGTTGATATCTCAAGACCTGATACTTTTGCCAATCTGAAACTTTGATACATTTCAGGAAAAAATAGCTTTTGATAAGTGATTATTATGATAAATATTAGACTTATTTTAAAAGCTCTGATACATGTCATTATGCCTTAATTCTTTCAAATACATTCTTGGTATATAGCTCATAAATGTTAATATTTACTTCCAAATATATTTATACATGTAATTGTAAAGTTTTTTCATGCTCGGTATTTTGTCATCATTAAAAAGGGAGAGATTGTTGACCCTTGAGTGATTTTGATGATAACAAAATATTAGAGCATGTATTTGTCTTACTAACAACTTTTCAAGTACATTACAAGTTTTTGTACGATGATTTTAATGCTCAATTGCAACTCCTACAACCTTGTTATATGTCATGTGTAGTGTTAAAAAAGTTTCATGTAAAGAAGAATCCAAAGAAAAATTGATGTAATATTCATGAAAATGGGTTTCTTCTGTATGTTTTTCAAGCTTAAAATTTTTTAGAATATGTTGTTAGTTGAGTTGGAAAGAGTCTTGAGTGATTAAGAGTCGATGGATGATTTCTGGAGAAGACTTGAAGATTTTATTAAAAATTCACTCGAGCCGACTCGTGTAAGGAGAGCTGACTCTAGTCCATGGCATGGTTAAAGAATTCTGGCATGCAGAGATCCGAGCCGACTCGAAGGAACCCGAGCCGACTCGTCCAAAGCTTCATTTCTTGAATCAGACAGGCGAGCCGACCCGAAGGCAATCTGAGCCGACTCAACCATTCAGTCAGGCATCCAAGTCGACCATTCAGTAATCCGAGATGATTCCTCCAGAGTCTAGAGAAAATTAGTTATAAAAGAACAGCCAGGAGAGTCGACTCTACTAAGGCGAGCCGACTCAACCAAAGTAAGGAATCATCGACACTAAGGATCCGAGCCGACTCAACTGTGGTGAGCCGACTCAACCAGAGTGAAGAGTCAACTCTCTAAGGATCTAAGCTGACTCGAAACATCCGAGCTAACTCGAACGTCGATTCTAGACAAGTAACGGCTAGTTCCAGAACTTCATTTTTGAATTTAAAAAATGCTCCAACGATCAAATATCAAATCTCAATGGTCTACAATGACTATATCCACCCAAGAAGAGTACAAGACTATAAATGAGGGATTTGGACAACCTTTGAAGAAGTTAATGCATAATTGAACATTAAATGAGCTTGTCAGCAAAAGAGCACAATAAAAATATTCAAGTCAGCCTTCAAGTCTTCACCAACTTCAATTAGAAGCTTGAAGCACTTATTGAGGAAGAAGAAGAAGCGATTGAATTGCATTAAAGTGCATTTAAGAAGGCTTCTCTTGAGCTGCAACTGCAGCCATCAGACAACTTGGGTTTGTCATTAGTTGTTTACTTTTTCTTAACTCTTTTATGAGTTTGAAGGTTCTTGGTGAGCCTGATTAAAAACCAAGTGTGGGTTGTTAGTGATGCTATTTTAAAACTAACGTTGTAAGGATTTTTGGTGAGCCCAGTCAAAACCAAGCTTAGGTTCTTGGTAATCTTGTTAAAAACCAAGAGTTGGATATTTGGTAAGCCTGGTTGAAAAACCAAGTTGGGTTTTAGATTGTGAGCCCGGTAAAACAATCTGACAATATTATGGTGGTGAATATAGTGAAAATTCCAAGTGATATCTTGGATAGTGGATGTAGGAGCAAGGTTGCTCCGAACCACTATAAAATTGCTGTGTTTGTGATTATGCTTTTTCTTCTTTACTTGCTTCTGCTTTAAATGTTTGAATCACAGCACCTACCACACAAGAAGATTTAAAAGAGCACATATATGTTTAAATTTTTTAAATTCTCAATTTACCCCCCTCTTGGAAAAGCCACCTGGGCAACACTTTGGCACCGGGGATTGCCTGTAGATAGTGCTGAACCGGCTAGGGGGTCCCCCGCATCTCTCCCACTCCATAAGGGGTTGGGAGCTGAACCAAGAATCGCTTTATTGATATGACCGTGTCGAGCAAATTGAGCCCGGGGTGGCCAAGAATCACATTGTAGGCCGAGGGGAGCCTAACAACCGTGAAGGTTATCATGACCATGCTCTACTGGAGTGGCGACCCAACAGTGACTAGGAGGGTGATCTCCCTCTCGGCCCCTACTGAATCTCCAGTAAAACTGACCAGGGGTGTATACACCGGCTTTAGCTAGGTAAGAGATAAATTTATATTGGAGAAGGCATCATAAAAAAGGACATCAGTCAAACTTTCACTATCGACCATAATCCATTTTACAGGATCATCTTCTCGACGATAACAGCATTGTTATTTATATTTTATATCCCGGTCCTCCTTTTCCTCGTAAAGGGGAATACATTCTAAGACCCTTCCCCCACCCTAGTCCTTTTCGAGGTGCGCTCTATCCCCTAGGATATCATGCCCACTAGCTTCTCAGTTGGCTGGTTGTCAATAGGAGGGAGAGCTACAAGCACCTGAGATTCCATCGGAGCTTTGGCCCCCATGAACTTCCCAAGGTAGCCTCTTCTTATCAGATCTTCGATCTCCCTCTTAAGGTGGCAATATTCCTTGATGTCATGGTCATAGTCTTAGTGGAACTGATAGTACTATGACTTGTCGTGGCCACTGGACGGCCTTAGTAGGGGAGGGCAGCGCAGGTAATGCTTGCCCTTAATCTCCATGAGGATCTTGGACCTTAGGACGAGGAGAGGAGTGTATCTTTCTTCCTGGATAAGGGTACTTTTTGGCTTCGGACCCATCCGGAGGTTTAGGGTTACTCCAGGCCTATGCATCCCAGAGGTTTCCCCCTATGATTGCTTCTTCAAAGGCCTCCCGTTCAGCTCCCTTCGGGTGCGGTCCGCCTCCTCCGCATAAATGTACTTGTGGGCCCAAAGGAGGAGCTTAGAGTAAGTCTTTGAAGGCTTCTTGTCTAGGAAATAGGTGAGACGGGAGGTTCTGAGCCCTCTCTTCAGCACCAATATGGTAATGGGCTCGTCTAGATTGTAGATCTCTAGGGTAGCAGTTTTGAAGCGGGACACGTAGTCCTGCACGAACTCATGGTCCTGTTGTCGAATGGAGAAAAGGCTGTCGGCTTCTCGTGGTACCTTCCACAGGCATTGAAGTGCACCACGAACTTCTTCTCCAACTGCACGAAGGAGTCAATGCTCCCAGGCTCAAGGCGGGTGTACCATAATTGAGCAGCCTTCCGAAGGATAGCTGAGAAAGCGATGCAGAGGACGGCATCAATCATCCCATGGACTCTCATGAAGGCCTTGTAGCTCTCCAGGTGGTCTAGGGGGTCGGTGGTCCCCTTATAGGGATCCACCTGAGGCATACGGAACCGACTGGGGATCGGCTCCTCTTGGATTTCTCGGGAGAAAGGGGGGCGGGCGTCATAGCTCGCTAGCTCGCACGGGGAGCCCTGTAGGTTGGCAAACTGGTGAGATAGCTTAGCCAGCTTGTGCTCTTGTTCCTCCAGACATCTCTCAGCCTAACACCTGATAGCCTCATCGGTGGAACCTTCTACCGAGGCTATCAAAGGAGAGGAAGATGAGGGTCAGAGAAGATCATGCCGTGGGGCCATGCCTTGAGGGTGCTTGCGATGCCTAGAGGTGGCATCATCAAAGACTGGAGACTGGCTCTCTCGATCGGCTGACCCACTCCACTGCCTCTTCCTTGGGGTTTGAAGGCTCCCCTGGCGATGAGATGTGGCTCGTGGGTGTGATGGCCTTCTATGGAAGGACCATAAACTACCGCGATATCCAATGGCCTGAGTCATGGGGGTTCCTGCTGCTGTTGGTTTGCCAAGGACTAGTGCTGGTGATATAGCTATCGCACCACCGTGGTCAAGGTCTGGACCTGCTGGGTGAGAGCGGCGAGCTGAAGATCCACCGGAGGTGGCGGTGGCGGAGCGGGGAGCTCCCTCTCTGGACTGAGTGGGTCTCCGTGGGGAGGAGGTCCCCCACACGGCTGACGGAGGCTTCCCGTATGCGTGTCACCACCATGTTGCCAATGGAACTGCTCTGATGATGAGAGACTGGCTCAATGTGGGATCAAGCCCCCTACCTGGCGTGCTAATATATTGCCGCCTAGATCACCATAGCCTGCAGCTCCTGCATGGCATCGGTTGGTGGCTTTCTGGCCTGACAGCCAATGTACGTGGCTGGTCCTGCAAAAAAAGGGAGACCCGGGCCGGGGATCCTGGCGGGGGCCCTTTAACGGTCAAGTCAGTGGACGATCAAGGAGAACAAATCCTCATTGATGGACCTGAAGTGGTTTCCACCCTCAGTGGTCTTGGAAAATGATGGAGTGAGGATTAGGAGTGAGAAGGAGGGCTTGAGAAGTGGTGGTTGTAGCCATTGGAACTCTCTTGTGGAGTTATGGTGTATTTCGAATGTCTTCCAAGCCTTGCTGAATTGCCTGCCTCTTCTTGCTTTCCTTCGCCGGAGGCCCTTTTTGGCTTCTTATAGGTGAGTGGCACCTCTAGTGAGGTGCGGAGTTCTGGCTTAGCCTCCTCTGGGTGCTTCTCACGCGGGTGAGGCATGGGCCTGCTCTCTTTCTCCCCTATTTGGGGGAGGGGGGTGTTCTGTCCCTGGTAGTGGTAGTGGAGCATAGAGGAGTGTGCATCCTTTCATGATGGGTACATGAGGTACGCCGCAAGTCCTGACACTCCAAAAGCACACTGCCCCTCTTTGGCATCGTCCCACTACGTTTGGGGAGACCTAGTAGAGCACCGGTCTGGAGGCAGACACTGCAAGATCTGAATTTCCTAGCGAAACATTCCTCTTCTGGGTGGTGCAAATGGTGGGTGGAGGGGCATAGTGTCCCGAGTGGAGTGCCCTTCCCCAAGTGGTGCTGATAGTGGGCTAAAGAACCTAATGCTTCGGCGGAACGCTCCTCCACAGGCGGCGTGCTCTGATGAAACGCCATCTCGCAGGGGGTCACAGTCGGCATGCCAGAGTGGGGTGCCATTTCTTTAGAGATTCCAGGCAGCGTGCCTTAGCGGAGCACCACCGCTCAGGGATGTCAGCCTCTCCATGCCATGCCAGGGTTTTGGCGAGGGCAATGGTGCAACCTGCCGATGTCACCCGCCCGTCTACGCCAGGGGCGCTTGTGGAAGAGGCCGCGCTCACCTGAAAAAATCCATACCTGACTCCGAGAAAAAGGTTGACTTTGACCGGGGGGTCGACCTCGAGCTGGGGAGCATGATTCCGACCGAGGGCTCGACCTCCGGGGAGCCACTTCGGCCAAGGGGCTCGAAGAACAAGGGCATGACCTTAGCTGGGGCTTGACCTTGAGGGAGCTATTCCGATCAAGGGGCTCAAAGAACGAGGGCACGACCTCGACCAGGGCTTGACCATGAGGGAGCCATTCCGACCAAGAGGATCGAAGAACGAGGGCACAACCTCACCGAGGCTCGACCTCGAGGGAGCCACTCTAGCCAAGGGGCTCTCCGGACACTCTGCCCAGGTTCCGCGTCCAAGTGGTGCCTTCACTAGCATGCCCTCTAACTAGATCTGAGAGGGACTTCACGTCAACAGTCCTGCCATATCATATATAATTTTTGATATATAAGTAGTTTTGATGTAATAGATCACATCTAATAGCTTGAATCATCGATGTATGATCATTATAGAGTTTTGACCTAACCAAATTTGGCTCCAGATCCATTCGAATGGAACCAAGCCTATATATATATAGGGGGGGGGGGGGGGGGGGGGCGGGAATAGATAGACAAAGTCATACATACATATAGGGGGGGGGGGGGGGGGGGGGAATAAATAGACAAAGTCATACATATATACATATGCATATGCCTATTGAATATTAGGAATGTAAATAATTTGCAAATCATGATTTTAGCTAAACATGTCGGCTTCATGATTTAAGTATTGAAAATAATTTTTACATGAATGCATGATAAATCATTGGAGAGATAGAGGCACTTACAAATTTAGATTAACAAGATCCAATAAATTCAACCAGCAAGACTGCACATGACCTCAAAGAAATGTACCGGATTGTTAGGATTTCCTCCAAATTAACTAAAGAGAAGAACTTGCTTTTGAGATGTTAGCACTGGACCCTATCTTTGATATTACCTTCGTCCAAATAAAAGGTAAAAGAAACAAGTCTGTTTGCAGGGAATATTTCGTGGGAATAGACAGCTAAGAGAGATTCCATGGCAAGCTGAACCTCGAGAGATTATTTCTTGGCCACAACCACGATGTGCAAAAGCAAGTAAGATCAGCACATGCCAGAGGCGTGCCAAGATTATATGCATGATATAGATTCCGTTCTTCTTGAAGATGGCAAAGTATCTACTCCTCTCCAACTCAAAATCAGTAACGAGCTTTCAAATCAAAGATCCGCAAAATTGAACATAATCAATATTGTTAAAGTGCCTAGAAATTAAGAATCATATATTTTGATGATCTTTAACCTGGGCATTATGTGAACAAAAAAAATAATGTTTAAAATGGCATGAGCATATATTTTAGTATGCTTTAAATATCAAAATATAATGCTTCCAATCTATTTCAATATATGTAGATCATAACTATTATGGTGGAAGGGGATTATTAATTCCATATTGGTTATGAATCAAAAGGGACTCTAACTTACATAAGAAGGGACCATCCTTTCCATGTAGATGCTTTTTTTTTATCGAAATCCAGGAGGATAAAATCGTGAGCCCCATGATCTAAAATGGATAATACCTCATGTGCTGAGTTATGAGCCTTTCGCCATTGTTGTCACTGCTTCTCACCTAAATGCCGGAGGTGGTAGATAATATCTCATGTGCTAAGCTATGAGCCTTTGAGTCTTTGGCCTTTGTTGTCATTGCTTCTCGCCCAAATGCCAGAGGTGGCTTCTTAATAGTGACATGGACTTCTTAATAGTGACATGGACCATTACATGCGATCATACTCCAGCTAAAAGACCATAGGCCCTAACTATCGGAAACGAAGACCCCGAAACCGTGACTACGATGAATCTTTGGCTACAACAAACCAGTGACTGTGATGCACCTCCCATCCGTACATAAATCCAACTTGAGATCTGTGGTGATAATAAGGAAGAGGGCACCTCCCCCTAGGGCTATGGTGATAATAAGGAGAAGAGCACCTCCCACTCTTACATAGACTTCCTTTTGACTGGGAGACTATGTTTTGGTGGGAGGAAATTATTAGTTCCACATAATTATCAGTCAGGAAGACTTAGCTTATATAGGAATGGACCACTCTTCCTAAATCAAATACTTTTGGGATTGAAATCTACGAGGACAAAACCATGAGGCCCCCGTGGACTAGAGCTTTTTACTAAATTTTTAATTTAGATGCTCTATAATATATTTTAGCATACTAGTATCATGAAAAATATACATTTTTATGTGCACATGATTCATAGGTTATATACCATCAAAATATATGATTTTTGACTTTTAAATAATCTTCATAATATAGATCGTGGTAAATGGAATTGTTTCAGTTGGATCTCTTATTTTGATTTTGAAGTAAACAATATTAAATATTCTCTCGTCTCAAGACCAGCATATATAATTCATTCCTAAAATATACATATAAATATATAAAACAAAAATTTAAAAGACTCAATTTGGGATCCCACATAATACTTGATACATGGAGTGGGTTGAAAGTAAGGATGCAAATGCGTCAGATTGGACCGAGTCATGAATGACCTCGACCTGACCCAATTCTTTAATTAGGTCTTGATATTTGATCCAGATCCAATCTAATAAAAAATCGAATCAGGTTGGGTCAGGTCCATAATCAAATTTTTTGATCCAATGGATCATTCGGATCGGGTCAGGTCCTTATATAACCCAACTCCAATTCATAAAATGTGAGTCCGGTTTGAATTCTGTTCGAGTCCAAATCTGAGAACATATTTCTAATAATAAGACAGCATATATTTAATCAATATCATCTAAGCATTATTTATGGATGCCATCTCCTTCCCATGACTCCTCCCAACTCTTCTTGTTGCCTTCGCTCTTCTCGCCACCACTGCATAAAATCCTAGCCATCGTTGCTTGCCGGCTCCAAGCCTCCCACTCAATTGAGACTCCTAAGGACTGGAAAACAGAACCAAGCCACCCATCTAATTGGGACTTCTAAGGATCGAAAAATTAGAAAAAAACCTAGAAAAATAGGACAAAATTTGGGGCCACAATCAAAGCTTCCTTATTCAGGCACTCCAAGCCTCCCAAAATGAAAAATTAAAAGAAATACCATGATCAAAGATTTCTTATTCAACCGCTCCAAGCCTCCCACAATGGAAAAACAAGAAAAAGACTGGGGGCCATGGTTTTTGATTTCTCTCGGATCCTCGCCTTCCCTACATAATAAGTGGGGGAAAAGAATCAATCTATGTTGTAAAAGGACTTACCTTTCAATTTATTCTAGTTTTCCTTCGTTTTCCTCTATTTTTTTAATAATTTTTTCATCCTCATGCATCTCAATCTGATGGGAAGCTTGGAGCAGTCGAATAGGTAAGCTTAGCAATCGGGTAGGGAGGCTTGGAGCAGCCAAATTGGTAAGTGACAGGGTTTTGTGTTAGGTATATAAATATAAGAGTTTATAAGGTATAAACATATTATCCGGTTCTCCTTTTTCGATCCTCATGTGATCGGCTCACTAAAGAACTTGGATCGAGATAAATTTAGGTTTGGATTTGTTGCCACTTAGAACACCGTGGCCTATAGCTGGAGATGGCTTCGAACCGCACCTCATCGCTCGAGATCCACTTGGTCGCCCGGAACCTGCAAAAAAGAGAAGACCCGAGCTGGTGATCCCGACGGGGGCACTCCAATGCTCAAGTCAGTGGCGATCCAAAGGAACAGATCCTCCCGGTTGAGCACGCATGTGAACTCCATGCTAGGAGGAGAAATCTGTGAAGTGAGAGAGTGTGAGTGGGTCAAGAGCAAAGCATGGGAGTGGCAGCAAAGGAGAGCCCGAGCTTGGTGGCTGTGTCCATCAAGGCCTTTCCCGTGGATCTTCGGTAGCCTAGAGCGATGGCCTTCCTATGCACTGCCCTCCTCTTGCCCGTGTGTTTGCTCGCTTGTGACCTGACTTACCCTTTTCTGGGAACCTTGGAGAGGTCCTTTTAGCAGGATGACCATGGGACGGCTGCCTCGATATCCCCTGCTGGTGATGCGACGTTCCTTGCTGTGCGGGAGGCATCTTCCTCATTCGTGATAGGGAACATCATCGCACGCTCTGGCCATCCTTTCGGTTGCTCTATTTTGGAAAACCTGGTAGAGCCTCAATCGGGGGGCAACCGTCTCCTGGGTTTGAACCTTTTGAGTTGACTTCCTCTTTTGGGGAGACACAGATGGTTGGCAGGGGGCGCAGCACCTCGATCGGGGTGCACCCTCTCACTCTAGTGCAAGTAGCAGCTGGGGTAGTTATTGTAGCCTGACGGGTGCCCCTCCATTGTTTTTGGGTGGCTCACCATCGTCCAAGGAAGGCGGTGACATCCTCCAGCCACAAGGCGCTTCGTCTGAGGTGGGGTGAGCTTAAGGAGGTGGAGCTTGACTTCAGCTATAGCATCTCGACCTCGAGGGGAGCCAGCTGGGCGAAGGAGTCCGGGCAGAGGTGGAGCTCGGCTTCGATCGCGGCATCTCGACCTCGAGAGGAGCCAGCCGGGCGAAGGAGTCCAGGCATAGGCGGAGTTCGGCTTTGGCCATGGCATCTCAACCTCGAGGGAAGCCAGCCGGGAGAAGGAGTCCGGGCAGAGGCGAAGCTCGACTTGGGCTGTAATGTCTCAACCTCGAGGGGAGCCAACCGGGTGAAGGAGTCTGGGCAGAGGTGGAGCTCGACTTTGGCTGCGACATCTCGACCTTGAGGGGAGCCAGCCTGGTGAAGGAGTCTGGGTAGAGATGGAGCTCGACTTCGGCCATGTCGTCTTGACCTCGAGGGGAGCCAGCCGTGCGAAGGAGTCCAGGCAGAGACGTCCGTCATGGCAGCTTCATCCAACGTGGTATCCAATAGTGTTTGACATAAGTTCCACGTCAACGATCTAGCCACATCATTTACCCTCCACTCTCGAGTCCCGTTGGCATGCAGTGCTTGGGGTGAAGGGAGTAAATGTGGTGTTGACATGGAAAGGAAAAAATCTAGCATGATAATTACTACGATCGTCGGTGCTTCATGAAGAGATCCTTCGAGCCAATATGGTGGAGACACGTTGAGCCATTCGAGGAGCAATTATTACTAGCACGGAATTCAGAATGGTCACTGCCGAAATGAGGCATCAATCTTTGCTGATTGCTGACACGTGGAGGGGATTCGACGACGACGGTTCCGTAACGGTACGGTTTGAGTATGGTCACTTCAAAGCGAAAGATGGATTGCCAAAAATATCTCTTCTTTCAAACTTCGCGTGCCCGCCATCGCACCAGAGATCCTTCTTCTCCCACGGCTGCCCTTGTCTTCCCAAGTTTAGCCAGGTTCGTCTCCTTTCCCCTCTTCCAGTTGGGTAGAGTCTTCCTCCAGGGTTAGCATCTTCTCAGACCTCATCCATCTCTTTCTTCTCCTTCTTTGTCCTTTTGCTTTTTCTCCTTCTTCCAAATGTCTTGCTTTGGGCCAAATTTCCATCCCTTGACCGACCAAGGTGTGGCTAAGCCTTCTCAGCTGAGACCGCCATCTTCCTCCGATAAGGAGGAAGAGATGCACTTCGAGATCCGAAGAAGGCCTTGCCCCATGGGTATAGTTATCAGGGAACTCGGGATCCACCCCCCAACTCCTCCTCCTCCTATACCTGCCCCCGAACCGTCTCGATCGATAGGTCCCGGTGATGTCACTTCGACGATGATCGGCAAAGAACTCTCGACCATTTGGGATACCTATGGCATCCCAGACTCCATCCGGCTTTCGGTCTTTTTACCAGGGGAGAGCTGAACCTGCTCCTGAGTAGAGCAGGATGAGGGCCGAGCCCACTTCCGAGCCACCAAGGCAACAAGATGTGCCCCTGGTGCCAGAGTTCGAAGTGGTTGCCCGGAAAAGGATTGCTGCTGCCGCTGCCACCGCGATGCCCCGGCCTCCTAAGATCGTTGAGGTTGAAGAAGATGGGAAGTAGGAGAGAGCGGCACCGATGTCAGCGGCGATGTCCATGGTGGCGATGATTTCCCACCGCACACTCGAGTCCTCCTTGGCTAGAGGAGATGGCAACGTCGCATCGACAGTGAGGAAGAGGGAGAGAAACCCTCGCAAGTAGCCGCCCGAAGTGGTGCTGAATGCCTCACTGGTACAAGACAAGGAACTAGCTGAGTGCATGATGGATTTCGCCATCCCAACGCGTAATCGGCGGGAGGAGGGGAAGCTTCTAGGCGATTCCATCAGCTGCACCTTCCTGTAACTTTTCTCGGTAAGTACTCCTTTCACTCGCCCATTTCCTTCCTTCTTTTTCATTGAGGCTGATGTCTTCTTTGGTGCAGCTCAGCGCTAAGCTCCTACTGATAAGAGATTGCTGCAAGAACTTGGCCAGGAAGGACAAGAAAAGGGCAGCAGAGCTCGAGTCCTTAAAGGTCGATGTCAAGCAACAGGCCGAGGCAGCCTGGGAGGCCAATTTAAAGAACAAAGAGCTCCGGGGCAAGGTTACGAGCACAAAAGGCACGTGAAGGAGCTCGAAGAGTCTCTGGACTGGGACAGGAGCCGATCCAAAGGCAGGGCATAAGAGCTCAAGGCCAAGGAGGCCAGGCTTAAAGAGGTCAATGCTGAAGTGGCCCGGGAGAAAGAATAGGACCGAGCTCTTCAGGCAAAGTAGGAGGCGGTGAAGGAGCGGGCCAACACCATCAATAAAAGAATCGTGGCTACCGAGAAGAAGCTTCGACTGTCAAAAAGAGAGTCATGGCCACTGTAGAGAAGGCCGCAGCGGCTGCCAGCTCGGTGGAGTCTGCAAGGAAGGAGGCCGTCGAGGCAATGGCGAGGTTCAAGGCATCCAAGGAGTTCGACACCGAGTTCCATGAAGTGGCGACGGACTCCTTCCTCAAGGGATTCATGTACTACCGGTCTAAGGTGAAGGACCTTATCCCAGAGAAGAACATGTACTTGCTCAGTCTCCCGAGTCGAGCTCAATCCCTTTCCCGGGCGAGTCGGAGGAACCAGCTACTGCTACCGACCCAGCTCCACCGGTAGAGGCCCCCAAAGATGAAGCCCCGCTACCGAAGGCCCCAGAAGTTGATACGCCATCCGAGCACCACCTTGGGAAGGAGCCTATCGAATAGCCTAGGGGCCGCTGTAACTTTTCTTCTTTTTGTTACTGCTCTGGGCTGCCTGGCATGTTGGGGCCTAGAAACAATGTAAAAACTCCAAGTTTGATTAATGAGATTTTTTTTGTCTTCTCCTTGACTTGTGTGTCTTGTGTTTTTTACACTTTGCCAAACTTCCTCCCTTCATTTCTTGCCCGTGTGCATGGACTTGCGAAGGCATCTCACTTGGAGGCTCTGAGTCTTTGGGCCATTCTCCATCGAGGTTCGACTTCACAAGAAGATTAGGGAGGAGTTCCTAATTTGCTAAGTCATTCCTACCTCGCAAGCGAAGTGGTAGGAGGGTTCCATGCGCTTTGCCGGTAGAGGTGTATTCGACCTTGGCTGGGATCAGCTCCAGGTGTGCTCTCCGAGATCGAGCCCGGGTGCTGCCTTCGTCGGATCCATCAGGTGATCGAGAGGTGCCGAGCTTCGGAAGCTTCTAGGCTTGAGTGCTGGTCTGCCGAACTGTGAGCTTGCGATAAATGGCAGGAATTCTTGGAGTCTCCCGCGGTCATTTCCATACTGTGAGCTCGACGATGGGTACGGGGCTTCAGAAGTTTCCCATCTTTGGTGCCGGACTGGAGTCTAGGCCTAAGTGCCGGGCTTCAAGAGTTTCCAAGCTTGAGTGCTGGTCTGCCGAACTATGAGCTTACAGTAGATGGCGAGACTTCTTGGAGTCTCTCACGGACATCTCCATACTATGAGCTCGGTGACAGGTGCGAGGCTTCAGGAGTTTCCCATCTTTGGTGCTGGACCGGAATCCAAGCTTGAGTGTCGGGCTTCAGGAGTTACCGGGCTTGAGTGCCGATCTACCCGAACTGTGAGCTTGCAGTAGATGGCGGGACTTCTTGGAGTCTCTTATGGACATCTCCGTACTGTGAGCTGTCTGAGCTTGAGTGCCAAGCTTTAGGAGTTTCCGGGCTTGAGTGCCGATCTGCCGAACTATGAGCTTGTGGTAGATGGCGGGACTTCTTGGAGTGTCTCGTGGACATCTCCGTACTGTGAGCTCGGTGATAGGTGCGGGGCTTCAGGAGTTTCCCATCTTTGGTGCCAGAATAGAGTCCGAGCTTGAGTGTCAGGCTTCAGGAGTTTTCGGGCTTGAATGCCGGTCTGCCAAACTATAAGCTTGCAATATATGGCGAGATTTCTTGGAGTCTCTCACGGACATCTCCATACTATGAGCTCGGTAATAGGTGCAGGGCTTCAGGAGTTTCCCATCTTTGGTGCCAGACTAAAGTCCTGGCTTTAGGAGTTTTCGGGCTTGAGGGCCAGTCTGCCAAACTATGAGCTTGCAGTAGATGGCGGGACTTTTTGGAGTCTCTTGCGGACATCTCCATACTGTGAGCTCGGTGACAAGTATGGGGCTTCAGGAGTTTCCCATCTTTGGTGCCGAACTGGAGTCCGGGCTTGGGTGCCGGGCTTTAGTGCCGGACCTGGGGTCTGGCATTGATGTTCCTGCAAGAAAAATGTGATTTGCACAAAGAGGATCTTTATTATTAATAAAGGAAGGCCTTACATTACTGATAGTATATTCTCAAGTTGGCGGCATTCCATGTCCGCTAAAACCTGGTGCCGTTCAGCTCTGCTAGGCAGTAGGCTCCATGGGGAAGAGCTTTGACCACCTTATAGGGGCCCTCCCAGTTTAGTGAGAGCTTGCCACATTCCCGAGGCTGAGATGCTTTAGCTCGGTGCAGCACCAGGTCGCCTGGACGGAAGGCCTTTAGCTTTACTAGTGCATTATAGTACTGAGCCACTTGCTGACGGTAAGCCGCCATCCAAAGTCAAGCCTTGTCTTTGGTTTCCTCGAGGAGGTCCAAGTTTAGAAAAAGGCATGATGGATTCTTCTTCTCTGCTTCATTATATTGTTGTACCCGTAATGTGGGCACATTGAGTTCAACCGGGACAATGGCCTCTGCGCCTAAGACGAGGCTGAAAGGTGTTTTATCCGTGGCCATCCTGGGTGTTGTGTGGTAGGCCCAAAGAATGCTAAGAAGCTCTTCTGCCTACCTGCCCTTGGCCCAGTCTAGCCTTATCTTGAGCCCTTGGAGGATGGTCCGGTTGGTCACCTCAACCTCTCCGTTGGTCTGGGGGTGGGCCATCGAGGTGAAGCGATGTTGAATGCTGAGGTTAGCATAGAACTTTTCGAACTCTCAGTTGTCGAACTACCATCCATTATTGGTGATGATGCTACAAGGGAGTCCGAAGCGGCAGATGATCGACTTCCAAAAAAACTGCTGGACCTTGGCTTCGGTGATCCTTGCTAGCGGCTTTGCCTCCACCCATTTGGTGAAGTAGTCATAGCCACTATCAGGAATTTGCACTGTTCAGATGCAGGAGGGAATGGACCTAGGATGTCCATCCCCCACTAGGTGAATGGCCAAGGTGAGGAGAGCTAGGAGAGCGGCACCGCTGGTTGACGCTGTATGTGAGCATGGTGCTGACACCGGTCACACTTCCTCATGAAGTTGGTGGTGTCTTCCTTCATGGTTTCACAATAATATCCTTGACGGAGGGCCTTGTACGCCAGTGTCCTACCTCCGACATGATTCTCGCAGAGGCCTTCATATATCTCTTGGAGCACAAAGGCTGCCTCTATGGGTCTCAAGTACTTTAGGAGCAGGTAGGAGTAGGATCGGCGATAGAGCTAGCCTTCCATTAGGATGAATCACAAGGCCTTCTTCTTGATAAGACCGGCCTCTGTACGAATTTCTAGTAGGGTGCCATCAGAGATGTAATTGATATACTTGTCCATCCAGCTCGGCTCTGGGGTGACTTGTTGCACCTCGCCAGGAGCTTCGTAGCTCGGGTTTTCAAGATACTCGATGTGGGCACATCCCAGTGACGAGTCCGGCAGGGTTACGAGTTTTGACAGCGTATCGGTGCGAGCGTTCTCTTTACGAGGAATGTGGGAGATGCTAAAGCACTGGAATCCCATCGTGCTCAAGCAGACATGCTCCAGGTACTTCATCATCTGGGGATCTCTGGCTTTATACATACCGGAGACCTGTCCGCCCACCAGCTAGGAGTCGGTGAAGACCTTTAGGCTGGATACACCCAACTCGTGGGATACCCTCAGGCTCGCGAGGAGTGCCTCATACTTCGCCTAGTTGTTTGTTGCGACGAACTTGAAGCGGAGTGCACATTTAGCTATAATCCTGTCATGGTTGGCAAGGATGAGTCCTGCTCCACTTCTGTCTACGTTGGACGCACCGTCCACGTGGAGGATCCAATACTCCTCCATGCTTTCCTGCTCCATTTGGTGCTCTAGTGTGATCTGCTCCTGCTCTTTGGCAAGTCCCGCGCACTCGACCAAGAAGTCGGCTAGCACCTTGGCCTTTTAAGACAACCTCGATCGGTACGCGATGTCAAAATTGCTGAGCTTTAGTGCCCACTTGGCCAAACATCCAGGTTTGTCGGGATGGCTAAGCACGGCCCTCAAGGGTTGGTTTGTCAAGACCACGATCGGATGCGCTTGGAAGTATGGCCTGAGATGTTAGTCAAACATAATAAGAACAAAAATGAGCTTTTCGGATCGGGTATACCTGATCTTCACATCCTAAAAGATTTTGCTTGCATAGTACACCGGCTTCTGGGATCTATCCTGGTTTGTGTAGACGAGAACTGAGTTGACGGATCCTGGGGTGACCGCCAGGTACAGCAAGAGTTCTTCTCTCTCCTTAGGCCTAGAGAGTAATGGCGGTGACACCAGGAAATCCTTCAGCTCCTCAAAGGCTGCTCTGCATTCTTTGATCCAGACGAAGTCGTGCATCTTGTGCAGCACCTTGAAGAAAGGGAGACAGCGGTTCACCAACCTTGAGATGAACCTGCTCAAGGCTGTGATCCGACCTGTCAAGCACTAGACCTGCTTCTTCAAGATCGAATGCTCTATTGTTGGCTCCACCTAGTGATTTTGATGAATAACAAAATGTTGAGTACATATTATGTACTAATGTTTATTTCTAGTTGTGAGATTTCAGGAAGCAAGCACCTTAAATTCTCAAAATTGAAGAATCGTGGCATGATGTGGCACGAAGCATTTTTTACGATTTGATGAGTCTTCTCCATGCAAAAAGGGCTTAAAAGAGTTCATTTATTTCTTAATTTACATTGGTTTTATGTCTTATATTCAACACTTATGGTTTTGGCTTAATTTGCATTCAATTGTAAATTTTTTCAGAACCAAGTGTCGACATCTGGGAAGTCAAGTGTCGACACTTCAGCTCTTGGCACGCAGAAAAACTCCTTGGCATGCCAAGTGTCGATACCTAGAATTTAAGTGTCAACACCTGAAACTCAAGTGTCGATACTTAAGTTTTCAAGTGTCGACTCAAGGCCTGAGACTTTTTGAAAATCCAGAACATGGCCATTGAAGTATTTTTGTGTCAAGTGTCGACACCTATGAATCAAGTGTCGACACTTAAAAGTTCAAGTGTCGACACTTGGAAGTCAAGTGTCGACACTTGGAAGTCAAGTGTCGACACTTGGAAGTCAAGTGTCGACACTTGGAAGTCAAGTGTCGACACTTGGAAGTCAATTGTCGACACCTGATAGCCAAGTGTCGATACCTGACAAACCAAGTGTCGACACTCGAGTTCTGATAGCCCTAACGGATCTATTTTTCTGACTTGTAGAAACATCTTTTCAAGCTCCCAAAGGCTAGATTCGATGCTCAAATAGTCACAAACCATTTTTTGGAAGTTTTTCTTTGTATTTAAGCTTCACCAACCTCATTCTTGAAGTACTGAAGTCCATTGAAAGCCAAAAAGCCAAGATTCTCTCAAGAACTTCACTTCAAAGAGCCATTTAAAGAGTGATTCCCTGAAAAAGCTTACAAGCCTATCATTTCAACATTCTAAAAGAAGAGCTTGAAGAATATTCCAAGGAGAAGAAGACAAGAGAAATATCAATTAGAGCCTCAAAGCTTTCATTCTACTCTTGAAGAGAGTTTATCTTGTTTATTTTAAATTGTATATCTGAAATTCTCCTTTGATTTGACCTTGCTTTCAAGAGTGTCTTGAAAGAAGGTTGTTGTGGTTTGTTGGTAAGCCAAGGTGATAAAACCAACTAGGGTTAACTTGTGAGCCCGAAGATAAAATAAGTGTAAAGGTTTGTTGGTGAGCCTAGGTGATAAAACCAACATAGGTTTTGACTTATGAGCCTTTGGAAAAACAGGTCGACTGTAATCTTGGAGAGATTATAGTGGAATTCCCAAGGATGGCTTGGGAAGTGAATGTAGGTGCTAGGTTTGCACCGAACCACTATAAACTTTGTGTTTATGTGTGATTGTCTCTTCAATCTCTTCCTCTTTATTTATTGCACTCTATTTATTGCTTTCCACTGCATATAATTTAGTGCATCAATTTCATAACTCACAAACACTACAAGGCTTGCACATTATTGTTTTAAATTTTTAAAAGATCCAATTCACCCCCCCTCTTGGGCTCCATTTCTAAGCAACATCCATGTCCATAATTGCCTGGACCTTCTCCGGGTTCGCCTCGATTTCCTTCTAGGTAACCATAAAGCCAAGGAACTTCCCTACCGCTACGTCGAATGTGCACTTTGCCGGGTTTAGCTTTATTTTGTGCTCCTGGAGGTTGTGGAAGGCTTCTACCAGGTCGGCGACATGGTTCGAGCTTGGCTTGCTCATGATGAGCATGTCGTCGACGTACACTTACATGTTTCTTCCAATCTGGTCCTTGAAGACCCGATTAACTAGCCGCTGGTACGTGGCTCCAGCATTCTTCAAGCCGAACGGCATCATCCGGTAGCAGTATGTCCCTCGGTCGGTGTTGAAAGCAACGTGCTCCTCATCCTCCGGATGCATCCAGATCTGATTGTACCCAGAGAATGGATCCATAAAGAAGAGCAAGCGGTGCCCCGAGGTGGTGTCCACTAACTGGTCGATCTTCGGCAGGGAAAAGCTATCCTTCGGACAGGCTCGATTGAGATCGGTGTAGTCTACGCAAATCTTTCATTTGCCATTACTCTTCTTTACCATAACTACATTCGCTAGCCAGATCAGATATTGCACTTCACGAACAAAGCCGGCTACGAGGAGTTTATCCACCTCCTCGTTGATCGCCCGTTGACTATCCGGGGTGAAGCTCCTCTTCTTCTGCCAAATGGCCAATACTTCGAGTCGATGCTCAGCATGTGGGTGATGATGTCAAGGGGGATCTCTGGCATATCGGCCGCTGTCCAGGTGAACATGTCAGCATTCGCTCAAAGGAATTCCAACATGTGGGCCTGCTCATCCTCCGGCAGCTGGGCCCCAACTTGCACCATCTTCGCCGGGTCACTCCCGAGTGGGTACGACAGTAGGCGCTCGACCGGGCCACCTCTCGGGTCCTGCACCCTTTGGTCGAGGTTGTCCGTGCTGGGGTCATCCTCGGACATCTTTGCCTCAGGAACAACTTGGAGACAATGCTGGATTGGCTGAGGTGCCCCATCATTTCTCCGACACCATGAGGGGTAGGGAACTGCACCAGAAGCCGCTTGGTTGAAATGACCGCATCGAGCATATTAAGCCCGGGTCGGCCAAGAATCACGTTATAGACGGAGAGAAGCTTAATAATGGTGAAGGTCATCATGATGGTGCTCTACCGAGATGGGACCCTGGCAGTAACAGGGAGAGTGATCTCTCCTTCAACTCCCATGGAGTCTCCTATGAAACCGATGAGGGGAGTGTTCATAGATCTAAGCTGAGCAGAGGATAGATTCATCTTGGAGAAAGCATCGTAAAAAAGGATATCGGTCGAACTTTCACTATTGACCATAATCTATTTTACAAGATGCTTCACGATCGTCATCTCGATGACCACAATATCATTATTTATATTTTCAACCCCATACTCCCTCTCCCTTATAAAGGAAAGTACATTTTCAAATCCCTCCCCTCTCCTCCTCGAGCCCTTTTGGGGGCGCGCACAATTCCCCAGCAGATCATTCCCACAGGCTTCTCGGTGGGGCAGTTCTCCACTGCAGGAATCGGAGGGAGAGCAGCGAGCGCCTGAGGTTCCGCCGAGGCCCTGCCCCACACGAACCTTCCGAGGTAGCCCCTCCTTATGAGGTCTTCAATCTCCCTCTTGAGGTCCCGGCATTCCTCGGTGTCGTGGCCGTGGTCATGGTAAAAATGACAGTACTTCGTCTTGTCGCGACCATTAGACGGCTTCAATGGAGGTGGGTGCTTTAGGTAGCGCTCGTCCTGAATCTCCATGAGAATCTTCGTTCTCGGGGCAAGGAGAGGTGTGTTTCTTTCTTCTAGGATGGGGTGGCTCCTCGGCCCCAGACCCTAGTAGAATTTTGGTGTTGCTGGTCCGGTCTTTCGCACCCTAGACAAATCCCCAGGAGCTGGATTCTTTAGTGGCTTCCCATCTAGCTCCCTCCTCGTGCAATCTACCTTCTCGGCATGGATGTACTTTTGAACATGGAGGAGGAGTTTGGAGTAGGTCTTCGGGGGCTTCTTGTCAAGTGAGTAGGTCAGGCGAGAAATCCTAGCCCTCTCTTCAATGCCAGCATGGCAACTGGCTCATCCAGATTGTAGATCTCCATCATGGCGGCCTTGAAGTGGGCTACGTAGTTTAATAGGAGCTCGTGGTCCTGTTGCCTGATGGAGAAGAGGCTGTCTGTCTTACATGGCACCTTGCGATAAGCATCAAAGTGAGCCACGAACTTCCGCTCCAGCTTGGCGAAAGAGCCGATGCTTTCGAGCTTGAGGCGGGTAAACCATAATCGAGCCACCTTTCGGAGGGTGGTTGGGAAGACGATGCAGAGGAGGGCATCGGTTGTGCCTTGGACTCTCATGAGGGCCTTGTAGCTCTCAAGGTGGTCTAGGGGGTCGGTGGTCCCATCATAGGGATCCACATGCGGCATGCAAAACTGAGTTGGGATCGGTTCCTCTTGGATCTCTCGAGAGAAAGGGGGCGAACGTCATAGCCCGCTGTTCGTTGGTAGAGCCTTGCATATTGGCAAACCGTCAGGAGAGCTCCGCCAGCTTAAACTCCTGTTCTTCCAGGCACTTTTCTTCCATGCGCCTGATGGCCTCATCGATTGAACCCTTCGCTGAGGTCAACAGAGGAGGAGAAGGTGGATGCTGATGGAGGTCGCAACGGGAGGCCTTGCCCCTGCGACCTCAATGGTGCTGAATGGCATCCTGCTCGTAGGTCGAAGATCGGCTTTTCCGGTCGGCAAACCCGATCCAGTGTCTCTTTGTTGGGGTCCTATGGCTTTCCCGGTGGTCTACGGTGGCCCAAGGCAGCAAAGGCCTTCCTTGGAAGGACCATAGGCTGTCGCGGCGTGCGGCGGCTTGGTCCTTTGGAGTCTTTGGCTGCTGGTGTGTGGCTAAGGACCGGTGCTGGTGCTACAGCTAGCGCACTGCTGCAATAAGATATTGCATCTGCTGGGCAAGTGCAGCCAGCTGAGCATTCACTGGAGGTGGTTGCCGTGGAGTAGGGAGCTCCCTCTCTAGACTGTGTGTGTCCCCACGGGAAGGGGGATCACTCGCACAGCTGGTGGAGACTTCTCTCGCTCGTGTCACCACCATGCTCCCAGCGAGTTGCTTGCTAAGAGGATTGGCTTGGATCAGAATGCATCCTGCCTCCCTTTATCTGGTGCGCCAATCTGTTGCCACCTAGAACGTCGTGGCCTATAGCTAGAGATGGCTTCGGACCGTACCTCGTCGCTCAAGATCCGCTCCGTCGCTCGGAACCTGCGAAAAAGAGAAGACCCGGGCCGATGATCCCGGCAGAGGCACTCCGGCGCTCAAGTTAGTGGCGATCCAGGGGAACAGATCCTCCCAGTCGAGCCCTACAGGTGGACTCCACGCTAGGTGGAGAAATCTATGAAGTGAGAGAGTGTGAGTGGGTCGAGAGCAGAGCATGGGAGTGGCAGCAAAGGAGAGCCCAAGTTTGGTGGCTGTGTCCATCAAGGCCCTTCCCGTGGATCTCCGGTAGCCTGGAGCAATGGTCTTCCTGTGCGCTGCCCTCCTCTTGCTCGTGTGTTTGCTCGATTGTGACATGACTTACCCTTTTCTGGGAACCTTGGAGAGGTCTTTTTAGCAAGATGACTGTGGTACGGCTGCCTCGATATCCCCCTGCTGGTGATGCGATGTTCCTTGCCGTGCGGGAGGCGTCTTTTCTCATTCGTGATAGGGAACATCATCGCACGCTCTGGCCATCCTTTCGGTCACTCCATTTTGGGAAACCTGGCAGAACCTCGATCGGGGGGTAACCGTCTCCTAGGTTTGAACCTTCTGAGTTGACTTCCATTTTTGGGGTGACACAAATGGTTGGCAGGGGGGCAACGCCTCGATTGGGGTGCGCCCTCTCACTCTGGTGCAAGTGGCAGCTGGGACAGTTATTGCAGCCTGACGGACGCCCCTCCATGGTCCTTGGGCCGCTCGCTGTCGTCCAAGGAAGGCGGTGACGTCCTCTGGCTACAAGGCGCTTCGTCCGAGGTGGGGCGAGCTCGGGGAGGCAGAGCTCGACTTCGGCCGTGGCGTCTCGACCTCAAGGAGAGCCAGCCGGGCGAAGGAGTCCGGGCAGAGGCGGAGCTCGGCTTCGACCGTAGCGTCTCGACCTCGAGGGGAGCCAGCCAGGCGAAGGAGTCCGGGCAGAGGCGGAGCTCGGCTTCAGCTGCAACGTCTCGACCTCGAGGGGAGCCAGCCGGGCGAAGGAGTCCGGGCAGAGGTGGAGCTCGGCTTCGACCGTGGCATCTCGACCTCGAGGGGAGCCAACCAGGCAAAGGAGACCGGGCAGAGGCGTCCGTCATGACAGCTTCATTTAATGTGACATCCGACAGGATCTGACATGAGTTCCACGTTAGCAATCCAGCCACATCAAGATTTAAATAAGGTACTATGCTAGATTTGAGTCCTATACTAGATTTGGATCGGATTAGGTTGGATCAAATTATTTATCTTAAAATCTAAATCAATCTAAAAGTTTTAATAGATCGAGTCGGATGTCTGAATTTAGTAAATTTAAATTTAATTTAAAAAATAGGATGATCTAATTTTATAATCTGATCTGGTTTTATAATTTTTTTAAAATAAATTTAAATCAGGTGTTATTAGATTAAATCCGGTCACGCATTCATTTGCGGCCTTAATTGAAAGGGAGGGACGTGGATGAGAGAAGTACAAGAAGACAAGGCAGTAACGCCAAGTTTACGTGAAGGGGGAAAAGACGAGGTTTTGGACGCTGCAACTCTGAGCAAGCCGTTGGCGACGCGTCACACACTCGATGCTTGCCGCGGACAACTCCACTCCCCTGCTACCGCTGCTGGTTTTTATTTTTCCTTCACAAAAAGACAAATTAAGCGTACCCTGTCCTCTTCAGAGACATGACATCTCAAGGGATAATAAAAAAAAAATCATTTCATGCATAAAGCCCTCAATTTAAAAGATTTATTTATAGTATAAGAGCCATCGACACTTTCACTTCCGACACAATTTCCTCGTAGTAGTTAGTTTCATTGGAGAGCAAAAGCCGGCCTGTAAATTTATTATATATATATAATCATCAAGATAGTAACGATCTTATACCATAACCAATAAATTATGAATTCGAAATATTATTTTATAAAAAAATTAATTAAATATAAAAAATTTGATTAAATTAAAATTTTATTTTCGAGATTCGTAATAATTTTTAAAATTCATGACAGTTGGATGAACAAGAGATCAAAATATTTCTTCTCTTCCATTCTCATAACATATCTCGATGGTATCGGATTAGTGTACTCATCTTTGAACGAAAAAAAAAAAAAATTAATATCTTGAATCATACATTTTTTGGTAGGATGGAAATCTGCGCGGTAGCTATGCCGAATTTTTTTTCTTACCTCTTTTATTTACCAAGCGGTATATTTTGTTTCCATCAATAACTATAAAGTTGAAAATTATTGGTGAAGACGTGAGAGGGGGAGCTGCAATATTCTAGGAAAACTAAGAGCAGAAACGAATTAACGTATAGGATTTAATTTCGACATCCAACATCATCATTATCTGCTTTGCAGGGATAGATGTACAGTGAGGACAATGAGGACAGTACTGACACCCTTATTTTATTTTATATTATAGGTATAAAACAATATAAGTTTTTATATTAGTTTTATTAAACTATCAAAAGTTATTATACACTCTCATGGGTAAATTAATTTAAAGTTTAAATATTTAATAATAACATATCTGGTAAAAATATAAAGAGAATAGAATTAAAAATATAAATAAATAACAAAACTTTTCATATACTTTAAAATTTTAATAAAAAATAAAAATAAATAAATAAAAAATTATATATAAAAAAGAAATGAGAGATGGTGAGAATCGAGAAACTGTACCAAATTTTTCTGAACATTGAAAGAAAACTGTAAATTTACAAGAAAGAACGTAACTGTAAGATAAAAAAATGTTACCATGGAAATAAAAGGATCAGGTACAAATATCACTTGAAGATTTCAAGTATATACTACTTATAGTAAATATGGAGTTACTTTATTGTGTAACTTGTCTAAATCATGATGATTTTTTTTGTTGATTCTAACAAACAAATGTTGGTCCGGCTTGCTTAGCTTTTTTTTCATCAATTTTTTTGATAATGAATCTTTCTATTCTAAACAACCAACTAAAAATTTTATTATTGATATGCAATTTAGCAAAGAACTTACAAAGCTAAAAGATATCGTTGATCTTTCATAAAATTTAGTTGAAATAATATATATATATATATTATATCCATTGATGTATATATTTTTGAAGTTAGCTTTAATATTGCCATGTGCTACTATATAAGTTGAAAAAATATTTTTTACCATGAAAATTGTTAAGAATCGATTATGTAATTGAATCAACAATTCTTGGATGAATGACTGCTTAATTATACATATTAAAAAAATATATTTAGTAATATTGATGATGAAAATATCTTACAATACTTTTAAAATATGAAAAATCATTGAAAGCATTTATAATAAAATTTATAATTGATTTAAATTGTGCTATATATTTTTTTCTATAAAATCTTGTCTTGATATCTTTTATTAATTTGCCACCATTGATCAAAACCAGTAACTCCGGCCATGCTGCTTAAAAATTATACATTACCACTACATAACTCTATCCATGCTATGTAAAAATTGTATATTACCACTACAAAAGGCATAGCCACTAGCTAAATTGATGCTCCATTAATAACTCTAATTGTTTTTAATTAAATGGTTTTCTATCTGAATGTGGCATAATTGCCAATCCAATATCACAAAGTTTTGTATCAATCCACCTATATGCCTTATTTTCAATGCAAAATTAATATATCTGCTAGTTTCTCATCATAGCTCCCTTGTAGGTAATTTTCTTTTATTACTTGTGCGAGGACCGTTGGATAAATCAATATTGTATTGTTTTTTCTTTGGTAAAGCAAAAAAGATGGGGGATAAATCTCGGTGTAGCCATCCCTGCAGGCTCATATCCCCAGGTAATGTTCGATTCAAGACGTTCAAATTTTCGTATTTTTTTTTCATCTAAAGATGGGTAGGTCAACATGACACCACTAAGACGTCAAGTCATCCACGAGATCATGTCTTAAATTCATGATCAGTTGATAGTAAGGTAAGATCTCTACCAAGTAAACGACCATGTTAGCAATAGCATTGCTTCGTTTAGCTACATAATAGATCATGGCCCTCCCTCCAAACCAAGCTCAATAAGCGAAAAAGCAATGGCTACATCACTTGCAAAGGCAAAACTAAAGCACTTGTCATATTAGTCTAGCATCTAGCAATGTAATTCATGCTACCAGCAAACCGCACAAGACATGGCTTCCTGCAATGAAAAAATAAAGTATCAACCATAATTGGCCAGGCAGTTTTGATTATAACAATTATTATTTTTACTTTGCTACAAATTAAATAATTTTATTTTTCTACAGCCCAATTAATTTGAACTAATCATTTAAACTATTTTTTTTATACTGATGTTACGGATGAACAGTAGCAGAGCAAACTCAACATCATCGAATCCCAGCAATTTCACTATCATTTTAGGAAACAACTTCAATTAAGCTGTAGAAAGCCAAATTCTCGCTGTTAGAGCATAACAACTAAAAATTGCTATAAAAGGAGAAAAATAAAATCCATTTGGACAAATATATATATATATATATATATATATATATATATATATATATATATATATATATATCACCGTATTAGCTGCGTTAATAGAGAGATGAAGAGCATGCCGTTTCTGAATAAAATGTATGTAATAAGAGTGTCAAGGATGCTACAAATTAATATTTAAACCTGCAGTTTTAATCATGTCATCCACCCTTTGCCATTGTCATTTGTGGCAACATTAATCTATTACATTTGGGCAAACCAATATATCATGACTTAGAACTTCATCCAAAAAATAATAATAATCAAAAATTATTATTTGAATTTATTAGCTTTGTAAAAGTATCAGAGAATTTTTTAATTTATAATCAATATCAAACTAAACATATATCTACGTAGATCCTTACATACTTCTTCCATTTAATCCTTGGAATTGTTATTAGGCCAAAAATATAAATCCATTCAAATCTAATCATTAACACCATAATCATCTTATAATCAATCCAATGGACCTATGCTAGGATGCCCTTTAGTTGATATGAACCATGAATTGGATCCATTTTGATGTCATTTATCATAACCCAAAATCTCACCAAAATAATTAATTAAAAATTATTATTTAGATTTCTTGATCAAATATAAATAACCAAGAGTTATCCGATATATAGGCAATGTAAGATTAAAACACATGCACCTATATATCCTCGTATCAATGCAAGAAAGAAACTATATGTTGACTCTATTTTTTATTTTTTTATTTTTAAAAAATCATAAAAAAAGGGTCAAAAATATATTTGATTCTTTTAATTTTTTTAAATAATATTTTTATGTTAATTTTATTTTTAAAGATTATATTTACTATTTAAAATATAAAAATATGATTTATTTATTTTTAATATATTAAGAAAATACTATTACCTTTACCATTACTGTTATTATCTTTATCACTACCATAGTAATTATCTCTATTGCCACCATTACCAACCGTATATGATTATTATCATTTTTTACTGTAACATAGCTACATCATTATCATTTTTATCATATTATCACTATCATTATCATTATTGGTATACTACTATCATTATTATCACCGTCTCTTTTATATGATCAATATTTTTACTACAATCGTTATCATTTTAGCTACACCATCATCATCTCTTTCACCATTCAACCATTACTATAATTGCCATATCATGTCCATCACCATTATCATGTCTTTACTATATCATGTCCATCATCATTATCATGTCTTTACTATATCATGAGTCCTCCAGGATATCATTGCCCTTGACCTCCACCTCCACCATCTCCATCATTATCACCATCATCTCATCATTATTTTATAATTTTTAAAAAACTAATTATATTAATTATATTTATATTAATAAATAAAAAAATAAAGGTGGAATTTTTATTTCTCAGTATGTGAAAATAGGGGAAAGGAAAAATTAGTGATGTTAAACGGCAGCTCCACGGAATTAACAAAATTAAAAACAGAGCAGAATCACCTACTCCCAAATATTGATAGGTTTGAGGGATCGCTACAAGATCTCCCGAAGGTACCGTCCTTCAGCACTATTTCCTCACATGACAGTGCATGCATTGGGATTCTCATCACTGAAGATCTGCGGTGGATACGCGTACTCCGCAGGGCATCTCGGATAGTAATAGTAGAGCTCGTTCCTCATCATCTTACCCACGCCGCCGTCCACGGCGGCGGTGGCGACGACAGCGACAACTGCAGCCTCCGTCAGCGCACCGCTATCCTTCTTCTTTTCCGTCTCCTTGTCCTCGCTGTCACCGCCCCCAGCATCCTTCTTGACCTCTTCGCCGCCGCCTTCAGGGGCCTTCTTCTCGTCCTCTTTCTTCTCGCCGTCGCCGTCCTCCTTCTTATCCTTTTTCTCGCCGGCGTCGGCCTTCTTCTCGTCCTTGGCCTTCGCCACGTTATCGGCCTTCACCGGCGCCGCCTCGGGCTTCTTCTCCGCCGGCTCCTGCTTTAACACTACCGCGTGCTTCCTCGTCCGCTTGTGGACGTACGCCGCCAGCCGGGCCGGGTCGAACACGCCCGTCACCGTCACCGTCGAGCTCTTCAGGTCCGGCTCCACAGCCTGCACCCCTGTTTTTAGTTCAGAAAAAAGAACAAACTTTTAACCAACAAACAAAGTTCTGCATCAAAATGTCAAATTTAGAACTAGAATTCGAGGCAATTCGATCCCGCAGAAACAGATTTCGAACAGTTCTGCATTGAATTTTTTTTTTTGAGAGAGAAAAGTTTCTACTTTTCTTTGGGGAGTTGAAATTTCATAAAACTCTTAAAAATACGATTTTTTTGATAGAAAAGGAAGGGAAATGAGGTAAACCATTCATCCCTAGAATCCTTTTCTTGGTCTCTTTGGCACAGGCCTCGCAATGCATGTGGACCTTGAGCTGTACCACGATCACCCGGGGCTATAGAACGCCAAAAAAACGTGAGAACAGAGGAAAACAGAGCAGCTTAGAGATATATATATAGAGAGAGGGGAATAGAAGTGGCTTGTCATTCTTTTCACCTCTTCTTTCTTCTCCTCAACCTTTGGTTTCTCCTCCTCCTTCTCTTCCTCCTTCTCTGGCTTTGGTGGTGGAATGGGACTGATGAGCTCCACCCTCCTATGGCTCTTCCTCTGGACTCTCTCCACCACCTTCATCGGGTCCTCCGCCGCCTTCTGTCCCTTCACCACCACCCTGTGAATCCGGTAATCCGCCGTCACTGCCTCCACCCCTTCCCAACAAAACAACAACAGCAACAACAAAAAATCCCATCTGTATCGATATGGAGAAAATTAATAAGAGCAAGAAAACTCTGTGACCAATGCCGATACCTTCAAAGCCACTGAGGGACCTTCGCACCTTCCTCGCGCAGCCCTCGCAATGCATGTAGACCTTCATCACCACCTCCACCGGCGGCGGAGGCGGTATCGCCTCCTCCCCTTCCTTCTTCTCTCTTTCTCCGTCCTTCTTTTCCTTCCCTTCCTCCTTGTTCGCCTTCTCCCGCTCCGCCGCCCCCGCCGCCTCCTCCTTTCCCTCCTCCGGCTTCTTCTCCTCCTCCTGACAAAAAATCCAATCTTTCAACCAAAATCAGCAACAAAAACCCAAAAAAAAAAAACCAAAAGGAGCGATGTTGATACCTTCCCCATGGTTTCTCCGATCACAGAACCCGGCTCTCTCTCTCTTACTCTCCCCAGTGTCCGCTTTCCTTCTCTGCTGTGGCCTTTGGGGAGGGGCAGGAGATCTAAAGTGGGGACAACCCGGCTGACGAGGCGGAAGGATACACGTGCCAGGTGCGTCGTTGACACGTGCGAGTAGACAGCCCATGGGCCCTTGTCGTGTTCCATGGCTGATGGCTCGTCGGCTCGTTGGCTCTACAGTTCCGGTGAGGGTGAGTTCCCATCGTGGTCGATCTCCCTCCGGAACACTTTTAACCACGCGTTTCTTTTCATCCGATGGTCCTGTTGATGTTTCTGGAGGCAAAATGAGGTATCCATTACTCATGCTATGATGTTCCGCCGGACATGGAAAATAGAGCTCTGGTGCCGCACGGAGAGAAACTGAGAGAAGCGGGGGTGGCATGACGTGGGGAGAGAGAGTGTGACTGTGAGACTATAAACTTGTACAGGAAAATCCTAAATCGGACGAATTGCACTCAATGAATTAGTGTTTAAAAAAATAAAATCATTATCACTAGATGATAGTTCAGATGGAACAAGTTTAGCCAAGTACCATATGTATCAGGTTCAAGTTTGGCTCATGAGCTTGACCTACTCGTTCGGCGGTGCATAACTTTTGGACTACATTTATTATGGTGAAGAGAGGCCAAGTCATTTTTGTTACCGCTCCCAAATCAAACATTTCTCTGGTATAATAGGGATTGCTAATGCTAAACTTTCGTCGATCGGATGGAGTGATTCTTTTACCGGATTACCATCGACCGGAACCTGCAAAATAGATCCCTGACCGGAGATTTTCCAGCAAGGGACACTCCGATGCCTAAGTCAGAAAAAGCACAGGCAGCAACAGAATGGAGAGTTTTTTAAAGCAGAAAGGAAAAGATAAATATGTTATGCAAGGATAAAAAGAATTCAGCCCCCTCCCCTGAGTGTCCCCTCTTATCAATATTTATAGGCTCCAACGTAACTACTTATGGTTATGGTACTTGGTGAATGCAACCTCCTCATAATCGTAAGTGGTGGTTGTTGGAAAATCAGTTACACTCGAAGTTCATCCAATCTTGAGATTTTGGACCATGTGGGTGGTTGCAACAACCAAACAGATTTTAACTGCTTGTTCAAGTAACTCACATGTCCAATAATCCTCCTTCTTTAAGCACAGATCCGAAGTGAGCTCTACATTCTCTTTAGTAGTGCTCCTGAAGGGAATGTTTAGTTTCACACTTCGGATTTTTTTGGATGCAACAACAAAAGTAAACAATTCTAGTAAATACTTACAGTCTTCGGATTATACCGAAGGGATGAAGCCGAAGATATTCGCCTGAGAGGTTAAGTCTTCGGATCAAGATAATAGTACGAAGCCGAAGACATAAAGTAACAAACCTTGCTTAAAACCATAGATAAAGATGTCAAGTCAAGTCTTCAGATCAAGGTGAATGTACGAAGCCGAATACAATAAACAAACTTATCTCCTGGATCATAGATAAAAACGTGAAACCAAAGATATTGGGCACAGTCTTCGGACTGATAATAATACGAAGCCGAAGATAATAAATAGGCCTTGCGCATAATCATAAAAAATGTTAGGCTGCGTCTTCGGATAAGGGTGGTAATATGAAGCCGAAGACTCTTTTCTTTGCCAGAAATTGGTCCAGAGAGCGGTCCAATAAAATAAAATAAAATGAAACAAAAACTGGGATATCATAATAGCTGTCTCCCACTCCCATGTTCGAAATGATTAAGTTTCGAAGAATGGGAGTAATTCAATTTTGTCTCCTAGTGATAATCATCATGTAATGATGGTAGTGAACCCTAACACGTCTTTCGCCATAACTGCCTGGTGGTGCAATAAAACATGGTGAAGACACGTGTCATCCCACTATAGGCCGCCTCAAAAAGAAATGCCTCGATTCTGAAAAAATCTTGAAAAATTCTCGAAAAAGAGATTTTTATTTAATTGAGATTGGACACGTAGCAGTCATCTGATGCATGATAGCATTATTGGCGTTATCACAACCAATAGCGAGGTTTCACGCGGATCGCAACAGCTTATCTCATTAATGAATTTTATAGAGGGCCGTACCCACGATCGAAATCGCCGATACGGTGCACGATCATCCAGATCTCTGAACCGCCTCGAAATCCACTATCTTCACCTATAAAAGAGGAGAGAACTTGAGAAGAAAAATTTTTCTGTGCCTGTGCCCCAGAATCCCAGTTTCCTTTGCAATCTGCTATCTTCTTTTGCAGTCCGCCATTTCTGATTTTCCAAAGGTTAGAGGTCTTTTTTTCCCCTTCTCTTCCTTCTTCCTTACAATGTCGGAATCTTCTAGGAGCCCTTCCTCTAGCTCTTGCAGAGGTTCACCGGGAGGTGAAACCGTTAGGATATTACCAGAAAGAGAAACCAGTAGGAACTCACCAGGAGGTGGGAGTAGTAGGAATCCACCACGGGGTGAAACCAGTAAGGGAAGAAGTTCTAGTAGGAAACGAAGCCCGGAACGATCACCGGATTCTGTTAGAAGCTCTTTCTCTCTTGTCAAAATAGAAAAAGTTAAACAATGTTACCACGTCTCGCGGACTATTCACATGATTCTTCCAAAATCCTAAGAAAGGGTAGATAAGCCTCCCATGCAATCCATTGCCATATACGAAGATCACTTCAAAGCAGGTCTTCAGCTTCCACTTCACCCCTTTTTCACAAAGATTTTTAACCTCTACCAGATAGTCCCAGCTCAATTGACCCCCAATAGTTTTAGGAACATCTGTGGATTTTTGGTTCTTTGCAAATTTAGGAATGTAGAGCCGAAGACATCCTTGTTTACTTCTTTATTTATGTTGAAAAGGAATTTTCATGGCAAAGGGTGGTGGGTTATAGGTCCCCGGCCAGGCCAAAGACTAATAAAAGGAACTCCCAGTGCAATACATGGATGGAAATCTTGCTTCTTTTTCGTGTATTATACCCACTAGGGATTCAATACCGAATGAAAAACTCCGTGTTTGGATGCAAACGCCGGTAAGAGAATCCTGAAAGTCGATGCCAAAGACTTTGAGACTTTATCGGAGCCGGAGATCCCTTCCTTTTAAAGAATTGGTGAAGGAAGAAAACCTTCATCGCGCCCATATCAGCGAAGTCCCGACATTAGGTATAGAATTAGTGGTCTTCGGACTTTTCTTGTTTTCTTTTTCCGTGCATATGTATATGACGAAACTTTTGTTGTTGATTGTAGGTAAGAAAATGAAGCCATAACTTGAGAAAGTTCGGCAAGCTTCTACAAAGAGAGCAGTGGCTGCTCCTGCAACAACCGAAGTTAGAAAGAAAAGAAGGGCTGAGGAAGGTTCAAGCATGCCTTCGATGAGGCCCGCATCGGATGAAGATATTCCTTCTGCTTCCCTAATTCTACCTGATCTTGCCAGAAGTCCATCTCCGAGGATGCCCGCTCCGAAGAGTCCTCGATCGATGCCAACTTCGAGCCAGCATGACGTATCTTTCAATAAAGAATCCGTGATCGCACCCCAAAAAAATAAAAGTCAAGAGAGGTCAAAGTACCGATCTGAAGACGATCCTAGGTGGAATGCCACCTCAGATGGAGGATGCAATGTGGATTTCACTATCTTCTCGGATCAAGAGGGCTTAGAGAATCCCGAATTAGCAAGGGAACTGATGAAGCGCACTCTTCTTCCGAAGGACTGGGACAAAGTTAAGTCCCCGTGTATTGAAGAAATTTCGGATTCGGTGTTCTCATTTGTGTTGAAGGTAAATATCCATTTGTCCTATCAACTTTAGGTCTATTGTTGCTGAGTCTTCAGCTTGTTATTGCAGATGATGCATGATATCACTCACATAGAGGAGAGCATCTTCGACTTTAGAGTGACTTATAGGAAAATGAAGGAGAAAACGAATGCGGCCAAAGCCGAGAAGACCATAGCCGAAGAGCAAAGGCATGCTATGGAGGAGAAGCTTGTCTAGAGCGATGCTTTGGCTCAAAACTTAAAAGCTGAAATGGAAAAACTTCGATCAAAGAACTCTGAGCAAGAAGCGAAGATTAAAAAGAGGAAAAGTAAGATTCGCTTTTTGGAAGTTCTCCTCAAAGATGCTCATCAGAAGTTCGAGGAGGAGAAGAAAAAGTCCGATGAAGTTGCTGAAGAAAATCGTTCTTTGAAAAATCAACTGGAAAGGGCGATAGAAAATTTTAAAGCCTCTTCAGCTTTTGAAGCCGAGATGGTCGAAGCTAGGATCCACAGTTATAAATGGGGCTTCAACGATGGAGTGGAGGAGGTGCAGAAACTCTACCCAGACTTGGACATTTCAGGTATTCAATTGTTTGATCTTGAAAGTCCAACTAAGCCTGAACCCCCTGAAGCACCAGCGATGACCGAGCCCGAACCCCCTGAAGCACCAGCGATGACCGAGCCCGAACCCCCTAAAGCACCAGCGATGATCGAAGAGGTGGTGGATCCAGTTGATCTCACTGATGATGTTTCAGTAGAAAACTTGTAATTTTTTCTTTTCTCCTCTTTTTGGGAGGATGTAAGAAAATCGTTATCAATGGAAAATCCTTTCTAGAATTTCTAATTGCATGAGGATGGATAGAAATTTCTTAAGTGTAAAGTTTTCGGATGATTAAAAATTCCAAAGCATATAATATCCAGTCTTCAGACGTGGAAAATAATTTCATATAATTGTGAAGGACAAATCTTCAGGCGAGAGTCATCTTCAGCTTTGAAAATATGAGAAGTCTTCGAACATACTAAACAAGAATCAAGTCTTTGAACTTAAAAATAAGCTAAACCCTCAGACTTAGAATAAAAGAATACCAAATAATAATCAAGTCTTCGGGCTTGAATTTATACTAAGTCTTCGGACTTAGGATAAAAGAATACCGGATAATAATCAAGTCTTCGGACTTGAATTTATGCTAAGTCTTTGACTTAGGATAAAAGAATACCACATAATAATCAAGTCTTCGGACTTAGGATAAAAGAGTACCTTGGATCATTCATATCTGCAAGAATTAAGATAGGCTGATCGGGCCTACCTTGGCATTTCATAGAGTGGATCACGAAGATCGCTCTCATGCCTTTTCTGCATTGGGACTAAGACAGGCTGATCATGCCCACCTCGGCACTTCGTGAGGTAGATCCGGGGATCATCCTCATGCCTTTATGATTAAGGTAGACTGGTTTAAGTCCAACTCAGTACTTCATGAGGTAGATCCGTTGATCATCCTCATGCCTTTATGATTAAGGTAGACTGGTTTAAGTCCAACTCGGCACTTTGTGAGGTAGATCCGGAGATCATCCTCATGCCTTTATGATTAAGGTGGACTGGTTTAAGTCCAACTCGGCACTTCATGAGGTAGATCCGGAGATCATCTTCATGCCTTTATGAGAGAGAAATAAGATATGCTAATTATGCTTACCCTGGCATGTCATACGGTTGATCATGGAGAACACCGTTATGCTTTTAAGAAATAATCAAGATGATTAAGACTGTATTGATGGCCTTGAATGAAACATTTATTGATAATATTTTCGGAGGTTTTGTATATTCCAAGGTCGAGGTAATAGAACACCTTTCAAAGTTTCCAACCGATAAGTTCCAGGTCGAACGATCTCTTTGATCCGGTATGGCCCTTCCCATGTAGGAGAAAGTTTACCTTGTTCTGTTGGCTTTGATACTTCGGACCTTTGTAGAACTAGATCTTTAGGGAGAAAGACTCGTTCTTTTACACGAGAATTGTAGTATCCTGCAACTTTTTGCTGGTACATAGCCATCTTTAATTGTGCCTAAAGCCGTGTGCCTTGTAATAAATCTAAGTCAATTCTTCGACGTTCAGAGTTTTCGGGCTCTTTAAACTGATCAATCCATAGGGATTGTAAAGAGACCTCTATGGAAAGAACTGTTTCGGTACCATAAGACAAGTAGAAGGGAGATTCACCAGTGGCCATCCTGGGAGTGGTTCGGTATGCCCAAAGAATCGAATTCAATTCATCAGCCCACGATCGATCCCTTAGCATCATTTAACCTGGTTTTTAAACTATGAAGGATAGTCCTGTTGGTTACTTCGGCTTCTCCGTTGCATTAAGGATGCCTTACTGAAGTAAGTTTGTGTAGAATATGATATTGAGTGCAAAAGTTTTTAAATTTCGTATTATCAAACTGTCTTCCGTTGTCAGTTATAATAGAATAAGAAATTCCAAAATGGAAAATGATGAAGTTTCTTACAAAACTTTCAACCTTGGCCTCGGTAATCTATGCCAATACTTCAGCTTCGACCCATTTAGTGAAATAGTCAATGGCCATAATGATGAACTTTCACTATCCGGAAGCTGGAGGAAATAGACCAAGAATGTCCATTCCTCATTGTGCAAAAGGCCAGGGAGCTGTCAATGTAGTTAACTGATTAGCAGGCCATCTTTGTACATTGGCATATCTTTGACAATGATCATATCTTTGAACAAATTCCATAGAATCCTTCTGGATGGTTGGCCAATAATAACCTTGACGGATTATTTTGTATGCCAAAGATCTGCCCCCCAGATGATCTCCACATATTCCTTCATGCACCTCTCTGAGTGCATAATCTGCATCGGATGGGCCTAAACATTTCAGCAAAGGTTGTGTGAAAGACCTCTTATATAATGCTTCGTCCAAGATAACATATTGAGAGGCTATCCACCGAAGCTGTTTGGCCTCCAACTTATCTTCGGGCAAGACGTCGTCTCTTAAGAACTTGAGAATTGGATCCATCCATGAAGGTTCATGTTCAACTTGACATATTTCAGCTGGGGATTCTGATATGCTGGGGTCTTCAAGATATTCCACATAAGTCCTCCCAAGAGAATCTGGCGCAGTAGTTGCAAGTCTTGAAAGAGCATATGCCCGAGAATTTTCTGTCCTTAGCACATGAACAATCTCAAAATACTCCAATTCAGATGTTAGGCTTCGAACTTTTTCTAGATATTGGATCATATTTGGATTTCGAGCTTCGAAATCACCTTTCACTTGATTCACGACTAGTTGTAAATTGGAAAAAACTTTGACCCTTTTGATCTCCAATTTTTGGGAGATTCTAAGTCCAACAATAAGTGCTTCATACTCTGCCTGATTATTTGATGCTTGGAAAGAAAACCAAAGAGCATATTCAATAACCTGCCCATTCAGACCAGCAAGAATTAGACCCGTACCACAACCGTTGGCATTCGAAGCATCATCGACATGTAACATCCAAATGAACTTCGGATTGTCTTCGGTACTTTCTTCTTCGGCTTTTGGCTGGTCCTCTTCAGATCCCCATGTGTACTCAGCTATAAAATCAGCCAGAATTTGTGCCTTCATTGCTGATATAGGTTGATAATCAATATCAAACTCTCCTAACTTAACAGCCCACTTAGCAATTCTTCCTAATGTATTAGTATTGACTCTGGTCTTGATTTTGATGATTGACAAAATGTTTAAGTATATATGAGTACTAATTATATTTTAAGTGTATTTTTTCAGATCTTAGTACTCATCCATGTTGAATGAAGAAATGCTTGTATTTCAATTGAAAAAGTCCTTAAATTAATGGAAAATTAAGTATATGGACTTTGGAATTGATTTGGAAATGAAGTGTCGGCACCTGAGGATCAAGTGTCGACACTTGAAGAGTGAAGTGTCGACTCCAGGCCTGAGAACAAGAAAAATATAGAAAAAATAAAAAATCAAATTGGCTATGAATAGTGTTCTAGTGTCGACCTACTATAGCAAGTGTCGATACTTGCACTGTTCAAGTGTCGACACTTACTGTTCAAGTGTCGACACTTGACTGTAACGGCTAGTTTTTAAAAGCTGCAGAACTTCTTCAACTTGCTTCAAACGGCCATATCTTCATCCCCAACGGCTATAAACGGTCATTTAAGTGTTTGGAGAGCTATATAAATATCAAAAATCAAATGGGAAAGTAATCCTTTGGTGAGTTTTTTGAATATTCTTCAAGGATTCAAGAGTTGAGTGATTCAAAGCCTTCAAGCTTCCAAGTTTCAAAGAGAGCATCAAAGTCTACATCTACAAGCATCAATCAAAGGCTTCATCAACTTGAAGACAAGATCTTCATCAACAATCAAGGGCTTCAAAGAGATATTTGCTTTATTTTAGAAAGCTTTTATTGTATTCATTTATACTTGCTCTTACATTGTTTTACTTAAGGTTTTTGGTGAGCCTTGAAAAACCAAAGAGGTTTTTGGTAAGCCTTGAAAAATAAAGTGGTTGTTGGTGAGCCTTGAAACCAACTAGGGTTTTACTTGTGAGACCGAAGCCAAAACAAGTTGTTTAGATTCTTGGTTATCCCGTAAAACCAAGGGTGGTTGTTGGTGAGCCTTGAAACCAACTAGAGTTTGACTTGTGAGCCCGAAAACAAAACAAGTTGTAAAGGTTGTTGGTGAGCCTAAGTTATAAAACCAAACTTAGTGGAATTCCCAAGGGATTCTTGGGGAGTGGATGTAGGTGCTTGGTTAGCACCGAACCACTATAAATCTTTGTATTTGTGTGATTGTTCTCCTTGTGCTTTTATTTATTTATTTCCGCTGCATTTATTTGAAATACACAAGCACTTGAATTGCATTAGCACATACTTGCTTTAGTTCATCTTTTAAATAGTACAAAAGTTTTATAAAATCTAATTCACCCCCCCTCTTGGGTTGCCTACCTGAGCCTACAATTGGTATCAGAGCGGGTGCTCTGTTTGAAAATCTAACGATTTTGAGCTAAAGTTCATGGCAACCCTTGTAGGTATTAATGTTAGACCACCGTTTTTCAATGGCACAAATTACACATTTTGAAAAACTCGCATGCGCATCCATATTCAATCTATTAGTTATCATCTTTGAAAAATTATTGTTAGTGGTCCTCATATTCCTTCCATTTTGGTTAATGGCATTTCCATTCCAAAGCTCGAAGAGGATTGGAATGAATATGACATTAAACAAACTGAAATCAATGCTAAATCGATGAACTTGCTTTATTGTGCATTGGACTTAAATGAATTTAATAGAATTTCTACATGCACATCAGCGAAGGAAATATGGGACACACTTGAAGTTACTCATGAGGGTACTCTTCAAGTGAAGAACACTAAAATTAATTTGCTTGTACATTCTTTTGAAATTTTTGAAATGATGCATTATGAATCTATATCTGATATGTTTTCAAGATTTATGACTATTATTAATGAATTAAAAAGTCTTGGCAAAATATATACTAATGCTGATTTGGTGAACAAAATTCTTAGATCCTTACCAAAATCATGGGATCCAAAGGTGACGGTGATCCAAGAAGCTAAAGATGTAGAACCTTACCTTTGAAGGAGCTTTTCGGTCACTCATGACCTATGAGTTGAACATATGGCAAAGGATAGTGGAAGCTGATGTAAATAAGAAGATAATAGCCCTCAAGGCCAAAAAGAAATTCAAGGCAATGATGGCAACTTGGAGCGATAGTGAATATTCAAGTACGGATGATGAAGTTGCCCATCTTTGCTTCATTGCAAATGAGAAAAAGGTATGTGCTAAAAATAATTATGATTTTACCTTTAAAGAATCACATGATGCATCTAATGATTTTGTGCATGAATATAGATTGCTAAAAATTAAGCACAAGAAATTAAATAGGCATGTAGATTCATTTTTTCTTGACAACACCAATCTTGCAAATAAAAATGATGATTTAAATACCAAGATTGATATTTTGAAAAATGAAAAGAATATTTTTTCTAAAGAAAAAGAATTTTTAGAAAAAGAAAATATTATTTAAAAGATTTATGTGATAAAGTTTTTAATGAGAAAGATATTTTGATTGAGGAAAAGAAGCAAAAATTTTTGAAGAATTTCTATATTCCTGATTCTTTCAATTTTTCTTATAAATGTGGTTTTAATGCTTATCCTTCTAGATTATAAAAAGTTTGGGCTCCAAAAGGAACCATAATTACTAATCATAAAGGACCCAAGAAAGTTTGGGTACCAAAAATGTCCACTTAATTTGTTTTGCAGGAATGTCTTGCAACCCAATATGAAGAAGGAAAGTTCTTGAAAAAAGGTTGTACAAGACAATTTAAAGAAGTGGATAAGCTACATTTTGAACTAAATGGTAAAAGGAAGGACTTTGTATGTTGGTAAATTATAAACATCTCCTTCCATAATTAAAAATGTAGATTAATTTTTATTGCATCAATTACTTTGAAAAATTATTTTAAATAGTTAATTAGAATCAAGTTTGGATTTATCATCATTGGCTATGATCATGAACTTTTTGGTGTTGATAAATTTCATGCTATCATGATTAAATTTATGATTGTAAGACCTTCACTTGATTTTGATTAATGTATTTCATGAAAAATACTTTTAAAGATGAATATTGATTTGAAAAATGTTTTAATTGATTGATTAGAATCAAGCTTAGACTAATAATCATTTGTTGTGATTATGACCATTTTGATGTTGATGGATTTCAAGCTCTCATGGTCAAACTTGTGATTATTAGATCTTCACTTGATTTTGATTAATATAATTTATGAATTATTTCAAATGAAATGTTACGATTTATGTGCTTTCATTGTTGGCATCTATGCTTAAGTTAGAACTGATTTGAATCAAGTATAGAACTGGTAGTTAAGGGATACATTTAAGAAGAATGTATGCATATTGATAAACCCTTGCTCTAGTAGCTAGACTTGATATCATATTACTTCTAGCATTTGTATGGATATCAAATCATCTTAAAATGAATTTGAAATCATGCTAAAAATTTTTAAGTGATATAAATGCTTTGTATTTTGAAAATCATGAATATCTTGAAAAATTTCAAATCTTGATGCATAAGTTTTCATGTTTTATTCCTGAAATAAATGCATATTTTTAAAGGAGGAATAACATTCAGGGGGAGCATCCAAAGATTTGTTATCATATTTGATGCTTTGAATATCTTGTTGATATCATACTTTGCTTATATTGCTCTGATACTCCTTCTTCTTGTTTTCAAATCTAATTCTTTGAAGGGAGTTACATTCAAATGGTATCATATTCTATTGGTATCAAAATTATTTTTAAAAGAATTCCTAGTAACCGCTTCGGATTGGGTTAGTCAACATGGCCGTCCGGTCATACGAGATAAGTAGGCTTAAAGACCCTCTCTTCCCATTCAATGGGCTCTCTTATGACGTGTAGGGGTGCCGCTGTGACCTTATCCCATGAACAAGTAAGGCGAATGGATAATATACATCAAATCATTTCTTGCATGTGCTTACATTCTTTGGTATCTTGTTCAATTTGTATCATATTCAATTGATATCATAATTATTTGATTTCATGCATTGATTTTGATGACCTACTTGCTATTCTTTCCGACTTCATTCCCACTTTGTATTACCTTTCACCCTTTTTCATGATGTCAAAAAGGGGTAGAAAATTATTAAGTATGAAAAGGAGAAGATTGGATAAACATGAAAAATTATTTGAGAAATGAAAGAAAGTGCAAAAAGGGGAGAAGAATGTAAAATATTTTTATCTAAAGGGAAGAATTAGTAAGAAGAAGAAATTTTAAAAAATTTGAAAATTTTGCATATTTTGAAAAATATTTTTGAAGATTTTTTTGGATCATATTTTGAGGGGGAGCTTGGTGCTTATTGTTTTGAGCTTACATGTTTATCTTATTATTAATCTTTTTAAGCTTACCCTATTCATATACTTAAAGATTTTGTCATCATCAAAAAGGGGGAGATTGTTGACTCTGGTCTTGATTTTTATTATTAACAAAATGTTTAAGTATATATGAGTACTAATTATATTTTAAGTGTGTTTTTTCAGATCTTAGTACTCATCCATGTTGAATGAAGAAATGCTTGTATTTCAAATGAAAAAGTCCTTAAATTAATGAAAAATTAAGTATATGGACTTTGGAATTGATTTGGAAATGAAGTGTCGACACCTGAGGATCAAGTGTCGACACTTGAAGAGTGAAGCGCCGACTCAAGGCCCGAGAACAAGAAAAATACAGAAAAAATGAAAAATCAAATTGGCTATGAATAGTGTTCTAGTGTCGACCTACTGTAGCAAGTGTCGACACTTGCACTATTCAAGTATCGACACTTACTGTTCAAGTGTCGACACTTACTGTTCAAGTGTCGACACTTGACTGTAATGGCTAGTTTTTAAAAGCTGCAGAACTTCTCCAACTTGCTTCAAACGGCCATATCTTCATCCCCAATGGCTATAAACGGTCATTTAAGTGTTTGGAGAGCTATATAAACATCAAAAATCAAATGGGGAAGTAATCCTTTGGTGAGTTTTTTGAATATTCTTCAAGGATTCAAGAGTTGAGTGATTCAAAGCCTTCAAGCTTCCAAGTTTCAAAGAGAGCATTCAAAGTCTACATCTACAAGCATCAATCAAAGGCTTCATCAACTTGAAGACAAGATCTTCATCAACAATCAAGGACTTCAAAGAGATATTTGCTTTATTTTAGAAAGCTTTTATTGTATTCATTTATACTTGCTCTTACATTATTTTACTTAAGGTTTTTGGTGAGCCTTCACAAGGTTTCTCCTTCAAGTGTTTCTCCTTCACAAGGTTTGGAAAGCAGAGGCGGGTTTTCTAAATATTTTTTCAACTTGTCAAAGGCGATTCTGCAATCTTCTGTCCATTCAAAATTTTGAGTTTGACGAAGAACCTTGAAGAAGGGTAAACACCTTTCTGCAGAGCGGGAGATGAAACGGCTCAAGGAGGCGATTCTTCCTATTAGCCTTTGAACTTCTTTCTTGTTAGTAGGATGCCTCATAGTCCGAAGAGCCTATATCTTTTCTGGATTAGCCTCTATTCCTCGCTTGGTAACCAAGTATCCCAGGAACTTTTCAGAAGTTACGTCGAAGATGTACTTGGTTGGGTTTAGCCTCATCTGATGGTGTCTTAGGGCATCAAAAGACTCTTTCAAGTCTGCGATATGATCAGACTTGCGAAGACTCTTCACTATCATATCATCAACATAAGCTTCTATGTTTCTTCCAATTTGGTCTTTGAAGACTTTATTGTTGAGCCTTTGAAAGGTTGCCCTAGCATTCTTCAACCCAAATGGGATCACCTTGTAACAGTAGAGTCCTTTCTCTGTAACAAAAGTAGTCTTCTCTTCATCCTCAGGATTCATTCGGATATGATTGTAACCTGAAAAGACATCCATGAAACTCAGCATTTGATGACCAACCGTAGCATCGACCAACTGATCAATTTTTGGTAAAAGGAAACTATCCTTTGGGCAAGCTTTGTTGAGGTCCGTATAGTCTATACAAATCCTCCACTTGCCATTTGATTTCTTCACTATGACCACATTTGCTAACCAATTCGGGTATTGGACCTCTCTTATGAAGTTTGCTTCAAGGAGTTTATTAACTTCTTCATCAATTGCCTTCTACCTTTCTGGAGCAAAATTTCTCTTCTTCTGCCGTACTGGCTTATAATTGGGAGATACTTCCAAATGATGCGTAATCACTTCAGGTGGAATTCCAGGCATGTCTGAGGCTGTCCAAGCAAAAATATCAGCATTATCTCGAAGACTCTTTTCTTTGCCAGAAATTGGTCCAGAGAGCGGTCCAATAAAATAAAATAAAATGAAACAAAAACTGGGATATCATAACAGGGATCCTCATGGTCATGCCCATAAAGATAATAGGTATGCTGATCTTCCCCCTCGCTCCATTTTTTTATAAAAAAGAATTAAAATTATTATATTTTTAAGTTGGATTTTTTTTTAATTTCAAATAAGAAAGATAATAGAAGATAGTAAAGAATAGTTATGTGAATATGGTGAGAAATCTTCTCTACCAACCAAATACGGAGTTATTGATTTAATGAATTTAAAATATTCTCAATGACTAATAAGTAATCAGTAGTTTTATCGCTATATTGTTGTTGTCTCTATAAGTAATTTTACTACTAGATTGTTGTTTAGTTAGTAAGTTAGTTTTCACGATCTATATTGGTAATATTAATGAGGGATATTTGGTGATCCAAATGGAATCACCATGATAATTAGAGAGCATTTGTGATCCAAATCTTGAAATGATCCGATCTTTGATAATTTAAAATCATTATATTTTTTCGGTTATGATGTAGTGAGTAAAGATCTCCGAGCATGTACGAGTAACTTGTTTAATATATTATATAAATAAAAAATCACATGGCATATAATATAAAAAAATATTTTTAAAAAAACTATCTAACAAAGTTAAACTTAAATGAATGTAAATTAAAAAATGATTTTTTTTTTTTTTTACAAAGCCAAACAAAAGAAATCAAAATTTTTTGTTTCTTGTTTTTTCCTTTCCATCCAAAAAATATAGAAGATTAACTATGAAAGATAATAAGAAAAGATATTTCTATACCTCACGTAAAAGAAATCTATGATCAAAAAAAGATAATACTTTTCCTACTCTTCTCTTCCTTGATTTCTTTAAATGCCTGGTCTTCTCTTTTTCCATGAGCTCTCCTCTTTCTAATCAAGAAAGAGAATGATGCGAAGAAAAAATTTCTTCTCTTCTCCAATCATCCATCATGAAAAAATATTGCATTGTAAAAAATTATCATAGTAAAAAAGAAAAAATAGTTTCCTCTTTCATGGGGTCTGTGATTATGAGGGATATTTTGGTTGTAAAGCTCTCACCCTATACTTTCCTTCTCAAAGTTGTAGGATGTTCATTTCACGGGTGAAAAGATGAATAGATAGAAAGTCATTAATACCAATCAAATGATTGACAGATGATATAATTTATAATTATATGAGTTGTATTAATTTTTCTTTAATTAAATATTTTCTTATAAATTGTGATCAATAATGTTCTTGAAAATTAAAGTTATAATAGATTTTAAGACCTTGCATGATCTTTGAGATATATTCTAGGATCATGCAGTTGATCGCATGGCCGATTCGAGTGCTAAGTTCAAGGTAAAATCACCGCGATACAGTGACGTCGGATATCCATCCTTGAGGGCAAGTTTTCGATCACCATATTCGACAATGATTTAAAAAATGGAGTGATGCAGATCATTGCTATGTAAGATTACTATGATGCAACCAAACAAGGTGATTCCATCACCTTTATATGGATCATCTTTGATCTTGGGATCATCACTTTATACTAAACACCTCCATAGTGTGACCTTTTTTTGGCAGGCTTTTAAGGTGACCTTGCTAAACAACAAATGGATTGTCGTGTGACAAATGAGAAAGGTGGAGCAGGATTCATGACCCAAGGTCCTGACTCAGCTTATTGCAGTTGGGGTGTCCGGTTTGTGAAGATCTCTATGCCTAGGATAGAATTAAGGATGGGCTGGGAGGGCATTACTTATGCAAGGATAATTCTAGGGATTGATCGTCTAATTATGGAGAGGGATTCTTTGGCGATAGTGGCCTGGTTGCAGGGATGCCTCCACCATGATAGTGCCACTCATTCCCTAGTATGTGACATCCGAAGCTTGCTACTAGGGTGTGCATCTACTCATATCCATCATGAGATGAATAGTGCCATGGATTGGATTGCTTCCTTTGTTGCGCGACATTCAGGTAAGGATATTTGGAATGACACTTCTCCTTTGCCGATGTCTTTCCATAAGATCTTTATGATCTTTTGGGATGTATTCATGTTTGTTTTGTATGATTTATCTTCATATCAAAAAAAAAGGTAGCCTATATTTTGTAAAACTTAGATATATTGATGTTAAATTAAATAATAAATCTTTTTTTTTGCTTCAAATTTAGACCATTAATATTCATGAATGAAAAATGCTTGCAAATTTGTGATGCAAGTGATTGTGGCCATCTAGTGTTGTTCAATTTCCCCCTTTTTTTTATGGAAGGCAATATTCAATTGTCACAACCTGCTTTATGCTATACGTGTGGCCTTATTAATTATCATATAATCTACATGCCTTAAAATCTTATATATAAAGGCCCAACATAATGCCCTAGCCACCATCTAAGCTTTTCCCACCGCCCCTCCCCCAACCCCCAAACCCAATCCAATTAAACTCTTGTTTATAAAGGCCCAATACAATACCCTAGCCACCATCTAAGCTTTCCTATTCATTGTTTTTTATTTCTTAGGTACTAAGCATGCATAAAAACTATAGGATTTAAAATCCTAGCGCAGCAAAAATTATGTTTGTGAAAACTTTTTCCATAAATAATCATGCAATTAAATTAAAAGCAGCTAAACATGGATCTAACATGCAAATATAGAGTATATAGTAGATCTAAAAATTAAAAATAAAAAGAGAAAATACTTACCTATATCACTTTCCATCTTCAACTCCCAACGGATTGCATTCAATGGATCATTAGAGTTCTTGTTGAAGCCACGCACGTGCTCGACCTCTACCAGTATCCATGCGAGTCTTGATCTTCATCGAATCTATAACACCACCGGAGTGCTAGCTCATTCGCAGGCATCTCATCTAGCTTGGATCTAGATATGGCTTCAACTCTTGAAGGACAAAGCTACAATCATTCAGCCTTTGCATGAACCCGCTACACAGGACTTTGAGACTTATTCTTGGAACCCTCAAGAAGAGCAAAACCTTTTCCTCTCCTTTTTACTCTCTCACTGGACTCTCTTCTGATTTTTCATAGCATGGAATAGAAAGAAAAAGATGAAGAAGTGTGGTAGAGAAGTAGTATGCGGCAAGGTAGAAGAGATCCTAGGAAAAACTTCTTCACGCCCCAAACCTTTCTCACTAGATATGGCACACAAACCCAATTCCCATGCCACCTAGTTGATATCACTCCACACCCAGAACTAATAGGATCTGATCCTAATCAAGAATTTAAATCAAGTAGGAAAGAGGGCGACTAAAATATGGCATTGAAAAAGAATAGCGATGAGAAGCTATGAACCGGCCTTCATTCATATTTTCTTTTTGTTGCACAAACACTCTCCCATCTCATGCCAATTTTAGATAGGGTCCATCCTTATCTAGATAAAAGTCCAACCTAATCTAAATGGTATCTGAAATAGGTGACAAAGAATGCTTTAGAGTAGAGGAAAAAATATGGTGAGAAATTGATGCACCAATCTGATTTCCTTCTTATTTTTGTTGCACAAAACAAGTTAAAATCCATGCCAATTGCTAATAAAGCTTATCCTCATTCAAATAAAGATTAAGATAAATCTAGTTTCTATATTTATAGAGAGAGTCCCTATAAAGAAGGAAAAGGACCAAAGATGCACCTATCCTTTCATTCTTACATGCATTCACAAGGGAGAAACAATAAATAGCACCTCTCAAGGTTTCTTAAGCCCAATTCTAGTGGCTTTGAAACTAACCTAATTAGATTTAGGATCTAGGTTAATTGGGTCCAAATATGATTCAATTCAAATCCAATTTGAGCCCGAATTGAATTAAATTCGAAAAGGCTATCAACCCCAATCCAATTAGGATTAGAACTCAAGTTTAACTTGAATTATTAAATCTAATTAACCCAATTTCATTGCAACTCTTGCAATTAAGTTCCTTGTTTCAAAATTAGTAGTACCAAAAATAGCAGGTAGGTGACAAAATTAGTAGGTGCCAAAATAGCAAGTGCCAAAAATAATAGGTACTAAATTTGTAATCCTTATAAATTTAGAGTTAATAAATATGATTCAGGCACTTGATCAGGTCAAATCCCTATTGTGGTGATCCCTAAAGTTCCATTTTAGCTGGTAGTGAGATATACTATGATCTCTATCACAATATCATCGAAACTCTTTTCAATGGACTAGAATGATTCTAGCCAACCCTAACAAGGATCATTGATCCAAAAATGATCTAAGTGGGTCCCCATAATCTACCAGTGATACCTATCAATATGTAGTGATAACCTAGCATAATAAAAAAGTGAACCCCTAAGTTAGTTACCATGTGATCAATTTGTCTATCGAGAGACCTGACAGGATGTAGGTCAAAGAGTCTCATCAAATCCTAAGCATCCATCATATGCTCGATTTAATTAGCCTACATCCATTTTGAAACTCATGGAAACTCTTTCCATCCTTTACCTACCATGGCCATGGATTTTCGGACTTAGCTTTTTAAATCACATAGGACTGCACCTCTTCAATTGAGATCGATAGATTTCTTATAGGACACTCAACTTCTATAGCAAACCTACTATACCCAACGTATACTACAAAGCCCTATATAGTTAAAGACTATATTTATGTACTTGTCAAACTATAGCAACCTCACTATGAGTGACTGAGACACTACAGGTCAAGCAACTACTCACATAACTATAGCATCAAGAAGTCATTGACGAGTGAATAGATATCCATGTAACTTCTTATACTTAGTCATGCTCAATGTCATTGTTCATCTATCAGAAAGGAAAGCAGTTTGTATACCAATCTTAGTAGATCAATCACCATCTTTGTGATGATCTAATGGTTGAGAGCATTTAGGAGTTAACCTATAATGATATTCTCACATTCTCAATTCTTAAGAATATGTGTCATTATCTATTAACTCCTTAGACAATACATGGACACAACGTGTATGGCTAAAAAGCCTAATTTAGAATATTAAATACAAAAACATGTCTCAAATTAAAAATTTGTGTTAATCAAATTGGCTTCTAGGATACACATCTAACAATCTTCTACTTGTACTAAAGCCAATCAACTATATACTTGGCCCATCTTTTCAAGATATGCTTTAGTCTTCTGCTAGCTAAGCTTACTAAGCTAGTGGATCAACCATATCTCATGTAGAGCTTATCTCTGTACCTTAATAAGGTAGTTATGAATAACATCATTACTCTATGTATTCAAATTTTTGGTGAGACCTTGGTTCCTTAGCTAAAGCCATGGTACCATTATTGCGATCATGGAGTATATTGTCATCTAATGACACTCACTCAATTTTGCAATAATCAATATAGTCAGCTTTACTTGGTAAAACCTACAATGATCATTTTAAGAACTTTATCAAACCACCATTATATAAGAACATATCTTATGTATCCTTGTTCTCTCAATTCTTCCACTATAAAGATCTAAATCTTTAGTACTTTTCAAGTATCTAAGAATGTCATCACAATCATCTAATGCTCATAGCATGGATTTGACTAACATTTGCTTAAGATAATCACAGCAAAAATCAAATTGTATACATCGCATGGTTTATATGAGATTCCCAATGGCTAAAGCTCATAGGGATTATCTCATTTTCAAAATTTTTTTAAATATGTTGGGATATATTTTAGAGATTAATTCCATGCTAAGGAGTTAAACCCCTTATAGGATTTTTATGATGAACTTCTTCAGTACTTAATTTACAATTCTATGATAGGCTAGCATCCTCCTCAATCTATCTCATAGACCTACTTTCAAAAAATAGGAAGATTTTCAAATATCTTTAATGAAGAATTGTCTAGACAATAATAACCTAATCTAGATTAGCATAGGAATCATATTTCCAATAGAAAAATATTATCCGCATACTATGTAAAGAATTACATACTCCCATTGATTTTTTATAAACACATGATTCCTTCTTCTTGTTCTTAACTAAATCAAATGATTTGACATGTTATTGAGCGAGCATTCCAATTTCAAGCTATTTGTTTATTCTATTTACATAGATTCTTTGTAGTTGGCTGACCTTATAATCTCATCACTATCCATCCACCATATTTGATAATGGTGAACTGCAATAGCAATTAGTATAGATTTAGCATGGTTAAGGTGAAAAGGTTGAAAATCTTTCATTTAAGCCTTGCCTATAGATCTCATCTATTTTTCTTTGATAGATCAATAAGGTACCATAACTTTTAGTGAATCTAGTAAGATCCATGCTTGGTTAAATCGCATGGATCTAACTTTATAACATTAACCATTTCTAGAAATTGATCACATTTCCTCATTGTAGGTTTTGTGATCATCCCTATGTTCTCTATCTCCTACAAGGAACATTTTCTCTATAAGAGTATCCTTGTACCTTTTGGAGGGTGGGAGATCCTACTAGACTTGTGAGATAATAAAGGAATAATATGTACTGGCCCTGCTCAAATAGGTTCAATAGGTTCTATGATGATATGCTCTTTAGAGACTTTCTCTTCGACCTAAATCATCCTCTCACTACTACATTTATGTTAAACTATTTAACCATGAATATAGACATTATGTCACAATAATTTGTGATCTAATGGAAAGTAGTATCCTAAGTCTTTAGGATGCAAGCCATCATTAACCTAATCTCTAAGTTGTCCATCCATTATCATTTGATTTAGATCAAACCATCTTCTTACCATACTATATATCATATAGGAATGGTAAGAACTGATTTAGAGTGAACCTAATTGAATAGATAAGCTGAGTTATATAACCATATCTTTAAAGATAAATTAGTGATTCCCATAATGGACTGAACTATATCCAATAGGATTCAATTTCACTACTCAAACACCTTGTTAAGCTTGAGATGTAAGAGGAGTCCATTATGAGACTATGCCGAATAATCTAAGATGAATCTTGATTCTCCTCTAAGGTGTTTTCTTCCTCGATTTCATTGAAGAACCTTAAGGAGTGTTTGCATGTCGAATGTGCTATACACATGAATATGTTTCTTGGTAAGTATATGAGTGGCCTTACCAATACCTTTTATCTCACAAAAGGTGGCTTAGTCAACAATCTTCAAGATAGAACTCATAAATTAAAAATGACTCATTTGTCAATAAGCTAAAAAGTCAATGATTATCCATGATTTCTAATTTGTTTGTCCTTTTTCTTTTTGATTTGACCAAACATGATATGTCTCTCATATACTTTTGGGTAACATCATCTCATAAAATCTCTTAGATCCAACAGCACTCACTAACTACTCAACAGATGCATCAATATGCACATAAAGACTAATAGTTATAAAACCACCTATATATAATTTATTTCTCAAGTAAATAGATCAGTGATAGAAATCAAATTTCTGTTCTTATAAGTAATAATCTTTTTAACCAAATGGTAATCATAAAGGTTATGAGTCAATGACAGTAACTATTGCCCTGTTATCCATCTATTAAGTACCTCAACTCTCTACTCTTCTGTAGAGTCTATAACTCAACTGGAAGTAGAAGGAACTGTAAGATCATTTTTACTTTAAGCAGCAGACATACCTTCAAAAAATGTGTCCAATTTGTTCTTTAAGGATTCTAAGCATAAAGGATAATTTGATCCCTAAATAGTCATCAATAAGTTGACCTAATTGTTTTGATCATATTCAAATGAGTTTACAACAAAATATCCATTAGATCGACTATTGGATTAAATTCATATATAATTTTTATGCATTAACATGCTCAATCTTCTCAAGCTCCTAATCCTTAATCATTGTCAAGCAATGATCATGGATCAATTGCATTTAGGTTAGCCAACAGATGGCTTGGAAACATGTGGTAATCCTAGTCTATACTATACTCAACATTTTCTGATCAGTCTTCAAGTTGAGCCACTTTTATACTAGGTTGTGGTTAATCGATTAATCTAAGACTTAAGAGGGTTTGAAGCTGACTTTAATCCTCAAAGAGTAAAGATTCTAGTTAAATGTTTGTATTTAATCTTAATTTTTTTTAGGAATTTTAAGAAACAAATTAAGCTCTAACTATTTTCATGGATCTCACACACTCCTATATGCAGATACGAGAACCTCTACGTGACTAGAATTCCTAGTGGGTACTATGGTCTCACTGATTTTGTATACCTTACCTAACGGTTATTGGTTAATACATAAATCAATAAATAGATAACTCTTGTCTAATACTTTTCAAGCATGTTGCAGCAACTCAGTATCTAAGTCATGTAAGCTCACTTAACAATTATTGTCTACACTCCCTAGTTAAGTCAGACCCACCATTTAATACAAAATAAAGTTATCATTGGAACCCTTACCTAATAGTTACTGGGCTCAACCCTATCTTCATCCCATAACATCTCATGTTAAAAGAGTGGTTATGGCCCTCCAATGCAGCTGAACTATTGTATCTAGCTGAGAACAATTAACACCTGAGAGATGCTTGCATCTCTATAATGGTGAAGACCTATAACTTAATATTTATGAGGAGGTTGGGTTCAGGTCACTTTTTAATCAGTCAGCACATCTCATGTCTAACTTGATTCAGGTCAGCACACTTATGTCTAACCAACCCGGTTTAAGTTAGCACATCTTATGTTTGACTAACCTTACTTGGGTTAACACATCTTATGTCTGACTCATCAAGTTTGGGTTAGCAAAACTAATGTCTGACGAACCTAGTTTAGGTTAGCATATCTTATATCTAACTAATCTTATTCGAGTTAGCATATCTTATATTTGACTCATCAGGTTTGGGTTAGCATAACTCATGTTTGACAAATCTAGTTTAGGTTATCACATCTTATATCTGACTTACCTAGTTCATGTTAGCACAAATCATATCGACAACCTAGGGGGCATGGGTAAACTCGAATTAACAAGCAACCTAATTAAAACTTAATCAACTAAGTTAGTTAGGTAAGTAAGATCAATGGGAGGGTTCCATCTTTAACCTCTTTCCTTAGACGCCAACCAGGTGGCTAGGTAAGAGTTAGCCTCAATTAATAACCATGATCAAGACTTGCCTTAGATACCAATTGGTCAATAAGTATCGAATAGGTTAGCCTAGCAACTCAGGCTCGGACCACTGAGCTAAATTAGATCTTAAATTGATCAATTCACATCAAGTGTGAATCGATGTGATCAAACTATATATAAAATCAATTTTTAAGTCCTTTTGACCTAAATCTAATCATTTATTGATTGGATTTGATTAGCTACTCAAAATAAAAATAAGGTTCTAGCCTGATCTAATCAAAATCATAATATGTAGTCTAATCATTAGACCTAATTGTTTTACCCATATCCTCATGCATAATCTAAAAATTTAGATTCTAAAAATGATTTTTAGAATTGGTTTAAGTACATGAAATTAATGATTTATAATCTTGAATTGTTATTCAGATCTAAACCCTAGTTCATGCATCTCATACATCCTTTTTTAATCAAACTGATTAACCTATATTTATGTAATTAATTTTAGATCTAAAACATGAACTTAATTTTCTTTCATTGTTCTTCTTCATGAGTCAAATCACAAGTAACACCCCTACACACTATAAGAGACCTTATCGAATGGAAAAACAGAACATTTAAACCCTACTTAGCTCTTATGACTGGACGACCATAGTGATATACTCAATCTGAGTACTTGGCTAAAGGAGTCATAACAATCATAAAATTAATTTAGTTTTAATTTTCAAATCTTAATCTATCTTAATATAATCTAGCATGTTCAAAAGCCAACCCGGCTTTAACACTATTGTTGGTTTCTTTGGTGCTAAGCATGCATAAAAACTATGGGATTCAAAACCCTAACACAGCAGAAATTGCATTTATGAAAAACTTTTTTCAAAAATAAGCACGTAATTAAATTAAAATCACCTAAACACGGATCTACCATGCAAATATAGATTACATAGCAGATCTAAAAATTAAAAATAAAAAGAGAAAAAATACTTACATGTAACACTTTCCATCTTCAACTCCCATCAGATCGCATCCGGTGGATCATCAGGGTTCCTGTCGGAGCCATGCACGTGCTCGGCCTCTACTGGTATCTACATGGAGCTTGACCCTCATTAAATCCATGATGCTACTAGAGTGCTAGCTCTTTCGTAGGTATCTCATCTAGCTTAGATCTGGATATAGCTTTAACTCTTGAAGGACAAGGCTGGAATCATTATAGCCTTTGCACGAACCTGTCACACAAGACTTTGAGACTTCTTCTTAGATCCCTTAAGGAGTGCAAAACCTTTTTCTCTTTTTTTCTACACTCTCTAGACTCTCTTTTGATTTTTCATAGCATGGAATAAAAAGAAAAAGATGAAGAAATGCGGTAAAGAAGAAGTATGCGGCAAGGTAGAAGAGATCCCGAGAAAAACTTCTTCAAGCCCCAAGCCTTTCTCACCATATATTGGCACACAAATTCAATGCCCATGTCACCTAGCTGATATCACCCCACATCCAAAACCAGTAGGATCTGATCCTAATCAGGAATTTAAATCAAATAGGAAAGAGGGTGACTAAAAGATGGTGTTGAAAAAGAATAGCGATGAGAAGCTATGAGCCAACCTTCATTCATATTTTCTTTTGGTTGCACAAACACTCTCCCATCTCATGCCAACTCCAAATAGGGTCCATCCTTATCTAGACAAGAGTCCAACCTAATCTAAATGGCATTTGAAATGGGCAACAAAGAATGCTTTAGTGTAGAGGAAGAAATATGTTGAGAAATGGATGCGCCAATCTAATTTCCTTCTTAGTTTTGTCACACAAAACAAGTTAAAATCCATGCCAATTGTTGATAAAGCTTATCCGCATTCAAATAAGGATTAAGATAAATCTAGGTTTTATCTTTATATAGAGAGAGAGTCCTTGGAAAGAAGGAAAAAGATCAAAAATGCACCTATCCTTTAATTCTTGCATGCTTACATAAGAAAGAAACAATAAATAGTGACCCTCAAGGTTTCTTAAGCCCAATTTCAATTGGTTTGAACCCAATCTAATTAAATTCAGGGTCCAGGTTAATTGGGTCCAAATAGGGTTTAATTCAAATCCAATTCAAGCTCAATTTGAATCGAATTCAAAAAGGCTATCAACCCTAATCCAATTAGGGTTGGAATTCAAGTCTAACTTAAATTATTAAACCTAATTAATCCAATTGTATTGTAACTCTTGCAATTAAGTCCCTTGTATCAAAATTAGTATATACCAAAAATAGCATGTGCCAAAATTAGTAGGTACCAAAATTAGTAGGTACCAAAATTAGCAGGTGTCAAATATAATAGGTATTAAATTATAATCCTTATAAATTTAAAGTTACTAAATATGATCCAAGCATTTAATTAGGTCAAGCCCCTATTATGTGTGACCCCTCAAGTTCCATTCTGTCTAGTAGTAAGACATACATGATCTTTATCACAGTATCATTAAAACTCTTTTCGATGGATCAGAATGTTTCTAGGTCAACCCTAACAAGGATTGTTGATCCCAAAATGGTCCAAGTGGGTTCTTACAATTCACTAATAATACCTAGTAGTATGTAATGGCAACCCAACAGAATAGAAAAAGTGAATTCCTAGATATAGTTACCATATAATCAATTTCTCTATCGAGAGTCCTGATAGGATGCAGGTCATGAAGTCTCATCAAATCCTAAGTATCGATCATATGTTCGATTTAATTAGCCTAAGTCTATTGTAAAACTTATAAAAACTCTTTTCTATCCTTCATCTACCATGACTATAGATTTTTGGACATAGCTTCTTAAATCGCATAGGAATATATTTCTTCTAACGAGATCAATAGATTTTCTATGGGTACACTCAACTCCTATAGCGAACCTACTGTAGCCAACATATACTATAAGGTCTTATATGGCTAGGGAGTATGTTTATATGCCTATCAAAGAACAGCAATCCTATTGTCAGTGATTAAGGTACCATAGATCAAGAAACTATTCATATGACTACAGTATCGAGAAGTTACTGACGAGTGAGTAGACATCCATATAACATCCTGTATTTGGTCATGCTCAGTACCGTTGTTCTCTAACAACTACTTGCACTCTCATTCCAATATCTCCATACTATAGACTCGAGATTTATTTGTCCAAAAAGAAAGTGGTTCATGCACCAGTCTTAGTGTATCGATCACCATCCCCGTGATAATCCAATAACTGGGAGCATTTAGGAGTTAACTTATAATAACATATATCTCAAATTCTCAATTCTTAAGAATATGTATTATTGTCCATTAACTTCTTGGACGATACATGGACATAACATGTATAGTTAAAAAGTCTAATTTAGAATATTAAATACAAAAACATGTTCTAGATTAAAAATTTGTGTCAGCCAAATTGATTTCTAGGGCATATATCTAACAACTGCTCCACTCTCAATGCTTTCCTTCCCTAGCCATCGTCTAAGCTTCCCTATTTAGCCTTCTCACCCGATTAAGACTTTTGAGGATGGAAGACACAAAGCCCTAGCCATCATCTAAGCTTTCCTATTCGGCCTTCTCACCCAATTAAGATTCCTGGGGATGGAAAACACAAAGCCCTAGCTATCGTCTAAGCTTCCCTATTCAGACATTTCAAGCCTCCCACCCAATTGAGACTCATATGGAGCAAAAGAAAAAATAGAGGAAAAATAAGAAGAAAAAAGAAAAAATTAACAAAAAATTAACAAAAACAAAACACAAAAAAAATTAAAAGGTAAGATCTTTTCCATGTAGCTTGATCATTATTTTTCTGTTGCACTTCTTTTTCTTTATTGCATTCTCTTTTTCAAAGATTGTGAGGAAGAAGAGCACTTGAGGTAGACAAAAGGTGCAAAGGATTTTCTTAGGTTCTGATTGGGGAGTGTTTTCTTGATTTTGTGCGAGTTGTGGCTAGTGAGTTGGTCCCTTGGGGTTTTGAGAGCTTAATCTTGGTAGAAGCATGATAATAGTTTATAGAATTTGGTGGATTGGTGGATAGATTTTTCTTAGGCTACTAAATTTTCAATTTATGGAGTTATGTTCTCTTGATAATATGGATATGATATCAAATGGATAGTGTGAGACCCAACCCAACCCAATCTAATCCGAGTAAAGGTGGCTATACCCGCCCCAACCCGATTCGACCTAATCCATACCCTCAGTTTTACCTGATAAAATCCGACTTGTGATGGGTATGAGACAAGTTTGAATATGGATTTTTTTCATAATGGGACAGGTACGGATATTGGTCAATCTGATCCATACCCGATCCATTGCCATCCCTACTTGGAATGCAAACTATTTGGTTTGGAAGAGTCCATTTTCATTTGGATTCCAGGAGGAAATGGGAATATCCAATCCTTCAAAATTCAATCTCTATTCTTTCCTAGTATTCAAAACCTGTTTTATTTCTGATTTTGATCATGATCACAAACCAGACGTATTGGAGGTTATGGCCATTTCTATTTCCATTATAATCCATTATGGTTCTGACTAAGGCTGGAAAGCAAACGCGCCCTTATTATACACCAAAGGCTATGTGTATCATAGCCATTAATAGCCTAGGTCAAAGAATACCAGGTGTGGGAAGTCTGGAGACCTATTGCTTTAACTAAACCTAAAAATGACAGTTAATGATGGAGTACGACCTGGACCAGCAAAGCAGCCCAAAAGAAGGTCAGGCACTTCAAATAAAAGGAAAAGGTAAGCACCATGATTATCTTTCTTAGCTATCGACTATTATGATAAAATCTACTAAACAGGTGAATACTCAATTGCCTTTTGACTATCTTGATAATGTTCTAATTAATGTTCATATAGCACAATCATCGTCTATCATGCATGTGGAAGTAGATAAGCCCAGGGGGTGAAACCGCCCAATACTTTACAATGAAATTGTTAGTTTGGAACTGTAAGGGTGCGGTAAAGGCCCCTTTTGTTAATTATGTTAAAAATATGTTACATAATTATAGGCCTGATATTTGTTGTTTTCTTGAAACAAGGATGTCGGACCAGGCTATTGACAGGGTTAAGCAGATTATGGGCTGCAAATGGGGAGTTTATATGATTCATTCTTTGGGACTGTCTGGGGGTATCATAATCACATGGAAAATGGATATGGGTCAATTGGACTTTATGCATACCAACAGACAGGTAGCTTTCGAAATAATCATGCCTAATAATGGTCAATCCTAGATTATAGCTTTTGTGTACGTGAGTACAAATGGCATTGACAGGAGATATCTTTGGAAGCAAATTAGTTCTGTTAATACTATTGATTTACCTTTGCTGATCATAGGTGATTTCAACTGTATTTTAAATAGGGAAGATAAGAGAGGAGGACAACCTTTTCACATGATAAGGGAAGTAAAAGAATTTTATCAATTCATTGCCCAGGCAGGGCTCACTAATATCGGCTATTCGGGTCCTTCATTTACTTGGTGTAATAACAGAATGGGCAATGCTAGGGTGTGGGAATGGCTTGACAGGGCCTTTGCCTCCCCAATGTGGCTTAAATTATTTCCAGCATCCATTTTGCAGCATTTGATGCGATTCGCCTTGGATCACTATCCAATCCTCTTATCAATCGGCGTGCAAAGTTGGAGAACAAAAACCACGTTAAGGTTTGAGAAAATGTGGATGCAATGTCAGGGAATCCACCATACTATAGCTCGAGCATGGAAAGCAGACGTGAGCGGCTCCCCTCTGGTAAGATTATCTAAGCTTCTGTATCATACAAAGATAGCTCTAAAAAAATGGAAGAAATGTTTAGGTAACATTTTCTGGCAGGGTAAGAAACTCCAACAAAATATTTTTGTTCTTCAATTCAAGGAATCTAATTCTGATACCTTCTTTGATGATGATCACAGGAACCTTCTGAATCTCATTCGTCAATTTAGTGCAAACCTTCAAATCCAGGAAACCTTTTGGCACCAGAGATCTCGAGTAACTTGGCTTAAGGAGGGGGATCTTAACACTAAGTTCTTTCACCACTCAATAATTATGCATTGAAGACAGAATACTATACACTCTCTGAAGGACCAACAAGAAAATCTGGTTATGGAAAATGAATGGTTAGAAGAGCTGGTGTATACTCATTTTAAGCAAAGATGGTAGAAGGAGGGCCCAAAAGATAACGAACCTTTATTCAATGCGAATATTAAAGTTACTCAGTCCCAAAATGAGAGTCTAATTAAACCCATTTTTGTGCAAGAAATCTTGGACGTCGTTAAGCAGATGCCATCAGATAAGGCACCTGGACCTGATGGGTTTTCACCCCTTTTCTTTCAAAACTTTTGGTCCATTATTCATAGGGAAGTTCTATAAGCTATTACTTACATCTTCCAAGAAGGTCAATTGCCGACGACCTGGAAAAGGACCTTTATTGCTCTTATTCCCAAGAAAGGAAGGCCAAAGGACATTACTGACTATCGCCTAATTAGTTTATGTAATACGATATATAAGATTGTAGCTAAAATTTTGGCCAATCGGCTGCAAACAATCCTTCCTTCCATCATATCGGTGGAGCAGGGGGCTTTTGTTTTCGGAAGAAGTATAACAGAAAACATTCTTCTCATCCAGGAAATCATGCATTCTTTGCATTTGGCTCCTAGGAAGAGGGTTCTCATGGCTATTAAATCGGATATGGAAAAGGCTTATGATAAAATGCTTTGGTCCTCTCTTATAAAGGTAATGCAGCACTTTGGGTTTCATCCGCAATTTATGCAAATGATCACTCAATGTGTTACTTGAATATGCAATTCTAGTTAATGGAACCCCCACGACTTGGCTGCAGCCAGTTAGAGGCTTTCGTCAGGGATGCCCCTTATCCCCTTCTCTTTTTATATTATGCTTCAATGTTTTTTCTAATATGCTAAAGTATGCTGTTAGCCATCAACTGCTCAAACCGTTTAAAGTGGGCAATAATGGGCAACAACTATCGCACTTGCTCTTTACGAATGATATGCTCTTAATTGCCTGAGCTACCTCAACCAATGCCATATGCTTAAAAACCATTCTTAAAGCCTACAACCAACTCTCGGGCCAAGCAATCAATGCTGTGAAATCACATATCACTTTTAGCCCTTCAATTAATCATAACATCAAAAATTGCATAATGTCCATTTTTAATATTGATGAAAAAATAGGAAGTTGGAAGTACCTGGACATTCCAGTGTCTGGGAATAAACTACTTCCTACTGACTTTAACTTTTTGGTGGATGTAGTGAACAACAAGATGGAAGCATGGAAATGGAAAACATTATCTTTTGCGGGTCATTTGATGCTGGTTACTTCGATTTTAGCATCCTTGTTTAATTACACCATGGCAGTGCTCTATATTCTGCATGGTGTTATAAAAAAGATCGAAAGGACCATCATGGCATTTCTTTGGGGTCATTCTAACGATTGAAAAGGTCTTCACTTGCTTTCTTGGGCTAAGGTGTGTATGTCGAAGGTTGATGGGGGCCTCGAAATCGTCCCTTTACTCGAGAAGCAAAGGGCTTCATTTGCTAAGCTGGTGGCCCAAGTTTTTTTGAAACTTGATACTTTATGGGCTCAAACTATTAAAGCCAAGTACCGCCTTCCTCCTATTTGGGCCAATTATAAAAAATCTCATAATTGTACTCACACTTGGGCCCGAATAGTGGATTTGGGCAATATTCTGGGTCCCATGGTTATTTGCACCATCGAATCTGGGAAAATCATTACTGTGCTCAAGGATCCCTGGATATCACAAATTCCGCTTTCTCATTGGCCTACTTATCTTAATATGGAGATGGATGTCCAAGCATGAAAATTGAACTGACTTATCACCCCGGGCAGGGCCTAGGATATAGCTACCTTGAATAGGCTATTTTCCAAAGAGCTTATCCAGAGCATCCTATCCATCCTTATTCCTATGGGAAGATGGCCGGATAGCATTACTTGGGAGCCTACAACAACAAATACTATTACTCAGAAGGATATGTATCCCCACATCACTTAACCAAGACAGGTAGGTGGATTTTCTCATCATTGGATCTGGAAACTCCAAATTCCTCAGCAGGTCAGAACCTTTTGGTGGAAGCTGGTAAACCATAAATTGCAGTCTAAGCAATTCTTTTGCTATAAAGGTATTTTACTTGCTGACAATATTTATTGTGATATTTGCCTAACACAGGAGGAGGATCTTGATCACATCTTCATCCATTGCCCTTTTGTTAAAGACTGCTGGTTCCTCATAAGGATATTTATAACTTTCATTTTTAGTTTAACTCTATTTCGGAGCTTCTAACCATGATAACAAGTACACAAACTAATCAAACCACTAATTCCATTATTACTTATATTGTATGGCAGGTCTGGAAGGCGTGCAACGAGAGGTTATTCTAGAACAAATTCGTGAATCATGAACAAGTGTTGCCAACCTTACTGCTGTGGCCTGTAGCTGTGAGTTGGCGTCAGACCATGATCCCCTTTATCCTGGAACCCTAATGCTCCCGGACCTGCAAAACAAGGTTAGAGACCCGGGCCGGGGATTCCGGCGGGGGCACTTCGATGGTCAAGTTAGCGAGCGATAAAGTGGAATAGATCCACTAAGATGAATCCCTGCTGGGTCTCCGTGCTTAGGGAAATCTTTTGTGTGGAGATGAATGAAAGTGGAGAAGAACAAGAGGGGTCAGCACTTCGGCTCCTGCGACCGGGCTCGCTGGATTCACTCCTGCAACTTCTCCCGGCTTCTACCTACGAGTCACCTGCCTTTTTTCTGCTGTGTGTTTGCCCTCTTGGTTGCTTACCTTCCCCCTCGCCCGTCGGTGCCCCTTTGAGGTCGTTGGGTGCTTTGCTGCCTCGACTCTCCCCCTCTGGGAGCTTTGGTGCCCATTGGCCATTCGCTTGAGGTCGCCTTTCCTTATGGTTGGGAATTAAGTGGCGGGCTTGTCCCGTTCTTTGTATTGTCGCAAAAGGGAGAACTTGGCGGGACCTCGATCCACACGAAGATGCCCTCTGTCTCGAGGCATTGACCGTGGCTCTTCCTTTTGGAGTACCAAGTCACCGACTACCGGATCTGGTACCTTGATTAGGGTGTCCTTCATAAACTGGTGTAAACGAGGTTCCGCGCACCGTTACAGATCTAGAAATGCCATACTGGATGCGCCGCCTGTGCGCGCCATCCTCAGCAGCATCCTCGGGGCTTGCACTCTCGATCCTTCCGTGCTTCACGGAGAAGGCTCGACTTTGACCGAGGTGGACCCATTTGGGGGCGCCACCTAGTAGAAGGAGCAGAGGTTCCAGGCTCGACTCTGGTCGAGGTGGACCCATCTAAGGTTGCCACCTGGCGGAAGGAGCAGAGGCAGGCCCACTTTGACCAAGGTGGATCCTGCCCGGGTCGATACCTGGCGAAGGGGCAGAGGCAAGCTCGACTTCGGCCGAGGTGGACCCATCTAGGGGCGCCACCTGGCCGAAGGAGCAGAGGTGCCAGGCTCGACTTTGACCGAGGTGGACCCATCTGGGGGTGCCACATGGCGGTGGAGCAGATGCAGGCCCACTTCGGCCAACATGGACCCTGCCCGGGTCGACACCTGGCGAAGGAGCAGAGGCAAGCTCGACTTCGATTGAGATGGACCCATCTGGGAGCGCCACCTGGCGAAAGGAGTAGAGGTGCCGGGCTCGACTCCGACTGAGGTGGACCCATCTGCGGGTGCTACCTAGTGGAGGAGAAGAGGCAAGCCCACGTCGACCGAGGTGGACCCCGCCTGGGTTGACACCTGGCAAAGGGGCAGAGGTGTCGAGCTCGGATCGAGGTGGGTTCGATTGCTGGTCGAACCACCTGGCAGGAGAGCTCGGAAGAGAACGCCATGTGGCACCACTTGTCGGCCAGCTGGGTTGACGTACGCTCCATGTCAGCGATCTTGCCATATCAACAAGTTTCAAGGATGGTATACATGTTTACTAGCACCAATTGCTTCAAAGAGGAATAGGAGTCTGAGAACCCTTTAAGGCACTAGGAAGAACCTATACCTCGTCTTTTTAATGGTAGGGGTCCCAAATCGGTTCATTGGCTTCCTTCCTTTCAGGGGTTCTCAAACTTAACTTTGATGCTTCTATAAAGTTGGAGGTAACTACCATAGCCTACATAATCAGAGATATTACTGGCATCATGCTAAAGGCAGCTGGTAAAAAGATTTCATGCACTTCCATCCTTAATGTGGAACTTAGTGCGGCCTGGTATGGCGTTAAAAATTTTTTGGCCGACTTTTATCAATAGCTGATTGTTGAAGGTGATAGTCAGTTGGTGATCAAGCTCATCAACAAGAACTATCATAACTATTACAATTTGAAGCCTATTTTGTAGGATATCCTAACTTGGAAGAATTCAATCCCTAACTTTTTGGTGATACATATTCCTCGCCAAGCTAATCAGGCTGTCCATTATCTTGCTAAGCATGCTCGAGAGGGAAACTTTACCTACAACGAAGGCAATGATATCCCTGACGACTTTATTTCTGTGTTACGGAGGGACATCAGGGGGTTACAAACTACTCCAAATGAACATTAAAATCACTCCTAGTCCTATTCATGAAAGGCAAAAATTCAAGAGCTCAAAATGTTAGAAGAAGATCAAGCAAGAAAAAGAAATATTAAGGAAAAAAGAAAAAGCGGATGAAAATGGGAAAAAGAACCGAGAAAAGAATTTCAAAAGCTACACAGATTATGGGAAGGAAAAAAAGAAACAAAGTGTTTTGTCTAACCATTCCTATCTTTTTTTGTAGGTTATCATACCATTAATTATCTTCATTTGGATGACTGGAGTATTTTTAAGGGACAAACACTGAATCATGTTTCCTTGATCCTTAATCCGGAGGTTATGTGGGAAGTGCAACCTCCCCCTAAGTTCAGTTATTCATCATCTACCGTCCACAGCCAACCTATCAATCAATGCATTCAGGGAAGGATAATGCTTTCAAGCATCCCAATTAATTTTTGTTTCACCTGGAAGAGGGCCAAAAACTCATGTTGGGAACCTCATCCACTTTGTTGGAGATCTCCTACCATGCATCATATTCTCCTTATCTGCTGCCACAGACACTCAAAGTTTACACCTAAATTGTTGACTTCAGCAGGCCAATTTTCGTTGGCCACAGGAATTACCTTAGAAGGAAAACAGATGGAAAACAAGGATGTACGAAAATCAAGGGATGAAAAAGATGGAATTGATGTGCACAAAAACAAATCCCAGGAAATAAAGAAAGAAGAGTTGGGAAAAGATACAAAAATAGATATACAAAAAGAAAAAAATAAAATAAATGAGGAAAAAGGGATAAAAGAAAGTTTTTTAACAGTATTGTGTTTTTTTGCAGGTAACATCCTCTTTGGCAGTCATCCACAATACTCATCTGGATCCTTGGTTTCCCTGGTTAGACCTTTCTTATTCCGGTATTACCCCCCCCGGGTCCACACCTGGGGAGAATTAAACATTGCCAATCCTATTATTTTGACATCTTCTATGGCTTGCTCCTAAACATCAAAAGGGGACCTGGTCACTGGATTTATACTGCTCCTCTTCTTTACTTTAAATGTCTCGGGCCAAGTTCGGGATCATTCTGCAACTGTACTCTATACTAGGATACGAACTTTGACATTCTCCATAAAAATAAATATTTTATGGAGGGGAAAAGATACAACATGTCTCATTGCATTCTATATATGATATTCGGGCTGTCTTCCATTCCTCATTGCACTCTACATTGGATATTCATGCCTTGTTGTATTTCTCACTGCATTCAACATAAGATGTCCAATTGCTCTAATCTTATGATATCAAGGCTTATTTACATCTCTCAAGATTGTGATGAACAGATACTCCGAATTGCTTATTTATGTTTACATAGGCATCATGTTCTCAGTTACCATGGAAACACAGGTTCTTGTGATCAATGGAAGTACAAATATGCTATATTTCATATACAGCAGATAAAAAATTGTGGTTTCAATACTTGTGCCGGCACAGTGTCAACCTCTTCAGAATTCAGAACTGGGCATTATACTTTCATTCCAAACTGGTGTTCTGCCTCCAATTACTTCTTTCCAATATATCCTTGCTGCACACCTCTTATATTTCTCTAAATGCTGGGATACATTTCCTTCTGCTTCTGCTGCTCTTGATAATTTTGGTTATTTGGATTTCTCACTTCAATTATGCTCTGACAATAGGGGCATATGGGATGCATGCTCCACATTTACTGAATATTCTCAAGGTTCTACATTAACTGCTTGTTGTTTATTCTTCTCTGCGGGACTGCTATACTTTCAGGGACAAACAATGGCTTCTGCTGCATAAATCATCTTGGTCAGCAACAATTCAATGGCTTCTGCTGCATAAATGCTGCGGTCACTCTTTCCAGATTTCATCACTTCCATAGCTGCAGGGTTTTTATCCCTTATTTCTCCAAGTATGAATCTTGGAACGCATCCCTTATTGGCCTTTGCTACGGCTTAAGCTTCCAGATTTCATCTCCTACATGCTGCCTCTTATGGTTATTTACTGTTGTACTTCTTTACTTAATTCTGCTTCTAAGCTGGGTTGTTCACTTATATGTAAACTTTGCTGCGCAGGGTTTGGGAGGTAAAATAAGTGCAACTGTCTTTTGGTTGTTGTATAAGAGTTGGGATATTGTAAATAACTTATGTTACACGTTATAATATGTGGAGTTCTACTCCTCTTTCCATCGAAAAAAAAAAAAAGAAGCCTAGGTCAAAAAAATAGACCAATTAGAAAGCCAACTCCCTGGATATCATGCTAATTTGCTAGTTGAGTTGCTCCAATCCAATGAGTGGTATTGCTTATAAATGAAATCAATAAGTAATGCGCCCTACAAATGTTCTTGATTATGTCCAATTAACAAGTAACTTAATCCTTAACTAGTTAGCAATTTGGCAACGACAGTGCGAGTCCATCTACGTTACACAAACTTGCAGATTAGCCTCTCAAATATCAGCAACGAGAGAACATGGATCTCAAGGAAATACTTTCATTAAAATATAATTAGTTGCATATAAAAAGGAAACCAAATCCAACTAATAGAGATCACAATGTTATTTTATGTCCAAACAGAATGTTACAGATAATTTAAAATTTTACAATATCATATATTTATGTCATCCATTTTTTATTATATTGAATTATTTATTTCTTTTACAGGAATTAGCTATGATCAGTACAATCAAGCAACTACTTTTCCACGTGCGTTGGTATCCGGTAATCTGTTTGTATGATTTTAAATTTAAGACTCGAAGATCTAAATTTTAGATGTTAACATATATATATATATATATTTGAGGTTATAACTATCAGACAAGGAGTACGTACGTAGGGATAAGAATATTTAAACCTAGACCACCATGGTCCTCATTATAGCATCTAAGTACGTAGGAAGGAATTAGGTGACTTGTAATATTAGGGAAGAGCACTTTCCAAGTACTTAGATTAGAAAATTTTGTTTGGAATAGGATTTGGTCGTCCAGGAGTGATTAATTAATTATTAGTTGAATCAGATCTACGGCTTGACCGGTGAACCAGTTCAACCATGGAACGACAACAAAAGTAGAGACTGCAGGCACATCGAAAAAGAGTGTAATATATACTTTACATGCACGTTGCTTCGCACTTAGACCGATCGACCAACTTAGCAGTGGACTTGATCCAACCAAAAATTATATCTTGATACGGAGGCTGGCAACTACTCTCAGCCACCAAATGTCAGGAAACTATTAGGTAGACGAGGTCCATCATCGTTTGAGGATGAATTTAATCCCCCTTTTTTTTTTTTTTTTTTTGTAACGTGTAATAGCAACAAGTGCCGGGATGATTTCATCCAAGACCTATATTGGATATGCTCCACCTAATAGTTTCTTCACAATAAATGACATAGATAGCGGTGGTAGTGCGGTTGGTACACTACAGTGAATCTGGGATTTACCGACGCTTTTTTTGATTTTTATCGATGCTTATAAACGTCGCTAAATAATCTCCCGACGTTTTGTAAAGCATCGTTAAAGCGTCGCCTATGCAAGCATTGGGACGCAACTTACCGATGCTTGGGAAAAGCGTCGCAATTCTAGCGATGCTTTAAAGCGTCGGCTTTTAGCGATGCTTTAAAGCGTCGGTATTTAGCGACGCTTTAAAGCATCGCTATACTAAACCCTAGCGACGCTTTAAAGCATCGCCGATTAGCGACGCTTTAAAGCGTCGCTAGACACCAAATCTAGCGACGCTTTAAAGCGTCGCCAGTTTCAGTTCTAGCGACGCTTTTCTCAAGCGTCGCTAGGGTTTATTCTAGAGATGCTTTAAAGCGTCGCTAGAACTCGCCACGTCGGAGACACCAAACCTAGCGACGCTTTAAAGCGTCGCCAGTTCCAGTTTTAGCGACGCTTTAAAGCGTCGCTAGAACTGAAACCTAGCGACGCTTTAAAGCGTCGCCAGTTAGCGACGCTTTAAAGCGTCGCCAGTTAGCGACGCTTTAAAGCATCGCTAGACACCAAGCTTAGCGACGCTTTAAAGCATCGCCAGTTCCAGTTTTAGCGACGCTTTAAAGCGTCGCCAGATCCAAAACTAGCGACGCTTTAAAGCGTCGGTAAATTTTTTTCTTAAAAAAAAAAATAAACAGCCATATATACAAACCCATAACCTGTATACATTACGAAAAAGAAACATTCAAACCTGTATCACATCCAACATACACAAACAAATGAAAATATTCAAACTTGTATCACATATCACATCCAACATACACAAACACAAATACAACCCAAATATAAAAAGTTTTATATATATATATAAACATATCAATCCAAGTTCAAATAAACAAAAAGACATACATAAATAATAAAAAAACCATCTAGCATCACTGATCCGTGGGAGGCTGGTCGTCGTCAGGTCTGCGGCTCGCAGATGCACCAGGAACCTGCAATATATACATCAGGAATTATAATACATATATTATATATATTCTCAATTATTAGATATATACAAAATTAATAAATAATTACTTACCTGAGATGACATGAACATATGCAGCACAGATGTAACATGCTCTAGCTGAGACCTAATGGTCTGCATCTCTGCTCTGTCTGCATCACGTGTCTGTCGGAGCTCTGCTATCTCCTCCTGGAGCTGACGAACATGTAACTGATCATGACTCTCTCTAGTATCCCGAGTATATCTATGCACCTCAGATAACTGAGTAGGGGTAACTCCAATCCCATAACCCCTCACTCGTCCAGGACGCTCTGATCCCATCAACTCCGAGAATACCTCGGCCTCGATGCGACTGCTCTGTGTAGATGATGAACCCTCGCCAGCACGCTCGGATATCATAGAGGTAGCCCTATTCTATATTTGACAAAAAATACATATATTAATACTTAATAAAATATAAATATAAATCATAATATAACATAAATAAAAAAATACATATATATCTCTGGACTCGTCCCGAATAAAACTGCCATCCTGGTGAACGTGAGTCATCCGATAAAACTCCACCTCACCAGGCTCCCTCCCCTGCTGATCAGCCTATATAAAGAATAATTATTACAAAAAAATTCAAAATAACACATCTTATATCCCCGTACCATTATACATGACACATGCATGATACATGATGATACATTATGTTAAAACTAAAAGTATACTACTAGTATTATGGGATGAGAAACATACAAACTCATGCCTGAGCCGTGCATAACTCTTGGACCCCACTGTGTGAGGAACAGACTGAGCAGCTCGTGCAGCTCTACCAATATCAGAATACGTCTGCAAAATAAAATTAAAACAATGTTATATATTGTATAAATATAATTATAACAAGTGAAAATTAATAAATTTTGAAGTGTTTGATGATGCTACACAACCTGTGCCCTCTCAGAGAACCAATAGTGCACCAGCTCCATCCACTGATGAGGGTGAACATCAGGAGGACAGGTAGCTACAACCTGCTCCTTTGTCCTACCATCTAGCTTGTAGTCTCTCTTCAACTTCGCCCTATATTCTTTCCACTTGTGATTGAGAGACTTAAGCACAAAATCAGATGAATCTGAAGGAAGAACGAACTTGCTCTATAATTTAATTAAACAATAAAATAAATATTAAATGAAAAAAGCAATTCAATTATTAAAAACCTAAGATATAAAATAATATATTAATTTTTTTACCTGCACAACTCGTAGCATTTCTATTTTATATGCAGGAAGCATGTCGTTCCACTTCGAATAATTCAGAGGACATAGCTGACCACGGCGTGCTACTGTCCCCAGAAAGCTAGTCAACAAGCTAGCAGCTTTCTTAATAGGCTGCCCTAGCTTGTTGCACTCTATCACTATCCTCTCATCCTCAGGTAACTGCCACACATCACGGACTAATGTGGGTCCTCGCCTACGCCTGAGTCTCCCGGATCCATCTACAAAAAAAAAAATACAGAACATTGTATATCAAAACTATTGCATATGCATGAATTGAAATGAGATAGAATTATTAAATTATGTACCCTGTATCTGTATATCATCGATGATAGGCTCGTCATCAGGATGATCCATAGAAGGATCGTGATGTGCGGACTCGGAGGGAATAACGTCGTCCTGAGGCTGATGTGCAGAAATAGAGGGACTGCCATCAGACCGATGTGAAACTGATCGACTGCCCTCAGGCTGTTGTGCTGAAGAAGTACCAGCCTCGGTCTGGGAAAACTGTATCTGTACATCTGCTAATCGCTTCCTTCGAGGCATGGTGTACCTAACCTGTATTATTTAAAAACAAGTCAGTCAACATTATAATCAAATTATAACGGAAATGAATAGCAATTTAAAAGATAACATAATCATCAATGCAAAAAATGTAAACCATCTTACAAACTACTTACTTGTCATAATCAACCAGTTGTACCTTCCTCGGAATCCAACCTAACCAAAATGGTTGTATCATTTATATGATCATCCGGTACAATATTATAAGGCATACACTGAGTGTAAGTATCATCATCTTCTTCTTCCACCCTTTTTCCCATGTCATACAAGTCTCTGGGTTTTGTCTTAATAATAGTAGCCCATTCTTTATCTTTCGAGTCTTGTACATAAAAAACTTGTCTAGCTTGAGATGAAAAGATAAATGGATCATCCTTCAATAACACACCCGTATGTATCAATCTTGAAAAATTGGCAAGTACGAATCCATTTGAGTCCTTTTTCAAACCCCTCGGTGTATTTATATCCACCCAATCGCATCGAAATAATACAACTTTAAAATTTCCATAATAATCCAACTCCAAAATATCTTTAAGTATACCATAATAAGATTTTCCATCTGCCTCAACCATAACACCACTGTTCTGAGTTTTTTAAGTTTCTCGCGCTCCTTGGTATGAAATTTAAAGCCATTTATAATAAAACCATTATATTTGTTCACAATATAATTTGGACCTCTGGCAAGTGCAATTAATTCTGCTGAACTATTTTTCTCCATCAGTACCGGTACCTAAAAAATATAATATCAATTATCGATCATTTAGTCGATGTTAAAAATATATAAAATTATTATACGACTTATATATACTAACCTGATTGGCAAGCCAATTAGGGAATAACTCAACCAACCATCTTTATTCAATCCTTGGATTAGGACGAGTGGAATGATTGGCTTGTCGTTGTACAGATAAAAATTCACTGCATGACAATGAAATATAAGTTTGATTGTGTCTAATATTTAGTATTATCCATGTGTAGATAGACTAACCTGCGATAGTCAGATATTATGTCACTATGTAGCAATACATAACGGTGTGCTTGTGACATGGATTTATGGTCAAGAACAATACTTTCAGCTTTTCCTATAAATCTTCCGGATGATGCAAATTTGTATATATCTGTATTCTCCATATTATCACCATGACGTTGAGGTCGATTGAATACAGTCTCAACACCTTCGAGATATCTTGAACAAAATGTTAAACACTCTTCAGCAATATATCCCTCTGCTATTGAGCCCTCAGGATGGGCTTTGTTTCGTACATAATCCTTCAAACGTACAAGATACCTTCAAAAAGTATGATATTTATATCATATTAAATAATAAAAAAGTTATATAAATTATAAAATTTAAGTTTTACAGCATTACCTCTCGATAGGGTACATCCATCTGTAGTGTACCGGTCCACCAAGTTTAGCTTCCGAAGCTAGGTGAATGAGTAGATGAACCATAATCGTAAAAAATCTAGGAGGAAAAATCTTTTCCATCTGACATAATGTAAGTACGACTTGAGACTGCAACTGATCAAGCTCCTGAGGATCAAGAACCTTAGAACATAATGCCTTGAAGAATGATGATAACTGAAAAACAACCGTAATAACTTGTTTTGGCATTGACGACCTTAAAGCCAATGGAAGAATATCTTGCATTAATATATGTCCATCATGACTTTTAAGATTTGAAATTTTGCGCTCTTTCAATTCACACATCGTGAAATATTTGAGGCATATCCATCAGGAACTTTGATATTCTTTAAAACTGTCAGGAAGAGATCTTTTTCTCGACTAGACATTGTATAACATGCTTGAGGGATATAAGTTCTATCATTTGCAAGCACTTGTAGATGAAGTTCATGTCGGATGCCCATTTCTTTTAAATCAAGACGCGCCTTCATGTTATCTTTAGTCTTTCCATCAAGATTTAATATTGTTCCAATCAAATTATCACAGACATTCTTTTCTATATGCATAACATCAAGATTATGCCGGAGTATATTATGCTCCCAATAAGGTAAGTCAAAGAATATGCTTCTTTTCTTCCATAATTGTTTAGTATGCTGATGGGTAGTTGCTGTGATTATATCATCATCATTTTCAACTTCAAAGAAATTATCCGGATCCTCGAACACTGCCGTATCTAAGGTGCAAGTATTGACTTCCTCCGATATTTCTTCTTGTACTGAAGTCTCAACATCATCTCTTCCTCGCTTTTTAGAGGACTTTGTCATCTTGCCATAACTGTGTCTGATACCAAGCATTTGTCTATGAATATCAGAACCAGAAGGTAGAATTGGAGCAGATCCAAACTCTATGGTACCATCAAATAAATCCTTCTGAAATCAAAATGGATGATTTGCCTCCAACCATCGACGATGTCCCATATAACAGAACTTTCCTCCATGTTTTAACCAAATTGAATGGGTTGATTCACCACAAGAAGGACATGCAACTCGTCCCTTAGTGCTCCAGCCAGATAAATTAGCATATGCAGGAAAATCGTTAACAGTCCATAATAGAGCTGCCCGTAGATTGAATGTTTGGCCATTCGAAGCATCAATTGCACTGATACCCTCCCACAGTTGTTTCAATTCATCTATTAAAGGTTGTAAGAAAATATCAATATCATTACCTGGACCCTTATCACCTGGAATGACCATTGATAAAATAAGTGAAGACTGTTTCATGCATATCCATGGTGGCAAATTATAAGGAATCAGTACAACTGGCCAGGTGCTATAGACAGAACTTAAGGTCCGAAATGGATTGAACCCATCACTGGCTAAACCCAGCCTGACATTACGAGCATCAGATGCAAAATCAGGATGTCTCTCATCAAATGCTTTCCATGCTAAACTATCTGCTGGGTGTCTCAGCATTCCATCTTTTATACGGCTTTCATCATGCCATCTCATTAACGAAGCTGTCTTTGATGATGCATAGATCCTTTTCAATCTAGGTACAAGAGGAAAATAGCGTAATACCTTCGCCGGCTTTTGTTTAATGTATGTTGCATCCAATTCATCTAATCCCTCACTCTCATTTTCTTTTTGCTTCGTCCATCGTGAACATCCACACACATGGCACGACTCTTGATCGGCATGTTCTCCCCGATATAATATACAATCATTTGGACAGCTATGAATCTTTTCGTATCCAAGATCCAATTCCTTTACTAGTTTTTTGGCCTCATAACAAGATGTTAGTAAACTAGTACCTTCAGGAAATGTATCCTTTAACAACTTGAGCAGCATAGTAAAACTCTTGCCAGACCATCCATTCAAGTATTTTATATGGAACAAATGCACAAGAAAAGAAATTTTTGAAAAGTTCTTGCAACCGGCATATAATTCTTGATCTGCATCTCTTATCAGCTTCTGATAACGATCTGTTCCAACATTAGTTGGGAGTATCGGCTCTTCATCATGTATAGATTCAGTAAATATAGGATCCTCAGGAAACCCAGCTGCTACTTGTTCTTCATTGTAATCTCCAGGATGTTGAGCACCATATTCAAAAGCATCTCTCAGCAAACCCCTGATATCATCATCTCTTGCAAGATTTTTCTGTTGGTTACTTGATCCAAAATCAGGTATATGTTCCATGTTAGAGGTTTGGTTACATGTAGATTGTAACCTTGACTCTCCATGAAAAAATCACTCAGTATAACCTCTTAAAAAACCATTCCATACCAAATGTTCTTCAATAATATTTGGATATAGAGAACTGGAATTTACACATTTTCGGCATGGACATAAAATCTTCCCACTGATACTACTTCTCTCCATACCAAATTTAATGAAATTCTGTACTCCATCCAGATATTCTTTGCTATTCCTCGGTTTAGTTATCCAACTCTTATCCATTGTAAGAAAAAGCTAACTGAAATAAATAAATATTTATAAGAATAGAACAAATTTAAAATAAGTTTATTCAATAGATCAATTACAGTATTATTAAATGCACCCTATCACCAACTAATAGGTAAAGAGGTCCTATCCCATTCAAGAATTGCATTAATTATATAGGTCATTTACAGTAACCAAAAGATACGCAATAGAAGTTTCAGAAAATTATTTGCAATTCTCAAACTATAAGCACCTATAAAATTATTTGCAATTCTCAAACTGTCTAATCTGGACATTCAATTGACCACTGTACATATTTCTGTCATCCGTACAAAAATTAAATAATTGTACGGATCGTGTAGAATATGTACTTTAATCAATTGACGGGTCTATGTTTCAATGCAATGCAAGTTTTTAAAAAAATATATAAAAAATCATAATTGATCGTAACAAAACTACAGATGGTATTGAAATATATAAAAATGGAGTTATTCATGGACAACTTATCGAAAATGTTGCAGTAGATTTCGATATCGAAGTAATCATCACTGAAGTGACGTTATATGGCAAAAGCCATAATAAGCCAATGGGGCATATGACAGCTTGTTGTCTCTATGTTATTGAATCATTGTGTGACTGAGTGTCGTGTTTTTATTTATGTATGGACCAAATATATGCTTGCTCGAGCAATGTAATGCTGAAGTATTAATATTGCACCTAAACTGCCTCATGTTTGTTATCTATGATAAATGAAATGCTTCTTTATGATGATGATATGTAGTTTAGATTAATCATATGAGAAACTGAAGAGACAGAAACAAGATTACAACTTGGTGTGGATCCATGATTTCAGTTATTTTCCAGCGACCATTTTAATAGTGATTACTTGCTAAAAGTTGGCATGGCTTCCCTGCATCCACCATGTTCCTTGGAGATTAAATTTTTGCAATGAAAGAGAAACAAAATATATTCCTCCTTGACAATTCAGCTAACCATGTAATCCATTTTTCTCTCAGATTTCTCTACTTTATACCCTTTATCACTCTGCTCATCAAATGACACTTCTAAAACTTCCTTCATTGCTCTGCGATTTACAAAAAAATTGTATATCTAGTTTGTTTAGCGTATTTATACTTATGTCTCTCAGTGATGCACCTTAAACCAACCTTTTTCCCCATTTGCCATCGCTTAACAGAATTGTGCTCTAGATAGGCTACAAATTTGTCAAATTAGGTTTTGGATTCTGTTGAACCAGATCTAGCCACAGTAAGTACATGTTTAAAATTTAGGTTGACCCAGCCAACTCAAGAAATCAAGGTTGGATTGGAGCAAGTTTGCACTTCAAAAATAAATTTCTCTCATCTGCTTTTGGAAAACAGCCAGAATTGAAGCTATAGTTTTATATTCATCCTCAGAACACCACATAAGTGCAGCTTTAGATAGTTAGGTCCTCATTTTGGTGCAAATTGTAATTATTATGCAGCTTATAAAGTGATTAGGCTAGCAAGGAGAGCTTAAGTCAAAGACAAATAACTAATAAAAACTGTAATCCACCACAATTCTCTGAATGGTCAAGGAGATAAAGACAGGCTATTGCATAACCTTTAACATGAAAAAGGTGTCATTAGCAACTTTCTTACGTGGAAAAATGACTTAGCAACAAAACCACGAATATAAAATGTAACAAGAAATGAACTACAAGTTGTATGGATCTGATGCAATAAGCTGGGATCCTAAAGAAACAACTAATTAATTCCACGAGCAAACTTATAATTTTTTTGGGAATAAATTTCCCCAATGTCTCAAACTAATTCACAAAAGATATACAGAAACTTATGGGATAAAAGAATGAGCAAACATGTTAGCAATGCTATAATACCTCAAAAATCTTACAGGTGCCATGGAACAAAGATATTAGAATGGTATGACTAGGATCAGGCCCATATTATTCTTTCAAGTTGACCATAGAAATGTTAATTCACACAGAAAATCAAGGTATCACATTCTGTTTTGCAAAGATTATTGGAACATTCATTTTAGCCCCAATTTCTCAGGTGCACATTTTCTTCTATATTGTGAGAAAACAGAACTTTTACATATTCTGACTAAATTGATGGAAAAGAAAAAAAAATTTACCGAGCGGAGGAGGAGGAGGAGGGGGGGTTCGGCAGCGGCTCGATCGACCGGGAGATCACGGACGGCTGCTACGTCGGCGGACCGAGCGGAGGAGGAGGAGGAGGAGGAGGGGGGAGGAGGAGTTGGGGGGGGGGGGGGTGTTCGGTGGCGTGGGTGGGGGGGGGGGGGGGGGGGTGTTCGGTGGCGTGGGTGGGGGGGGGGGGGGGGGGGGGTGTTCGGTGGCGTTGGGCGGGGGGGGGGGGTGGGAGGAGGAGGAGGAGGAGGAGGGGGGGGGGGGGGGGGAGGAGGAGGAGGAGGGGGGGGTGTTCGGTGGGGGGGGGGGAGGAGGAGGAGGGGGGGTGTTCGGTGGCGTGGGGGGGGGGGGGGAGGAGGAGGAGGGGGGGTGTTCGGTGGCGTGGGGGGGGGGGAGGAGGAGGGGGGGGGGTTCGACGGTGGACCGAGCGGGGGGGGGGGGGAGTTGGTGAGGTGGCTGCAAAGAGAATTAGGGTTGGGTGGGAGGGGTTTCTTGGAGTCCGGCGATGCTTTTAAGCGTCGCCAAAAGTCCTGACTCTAGCGACGCTTATAAGCGTCGCTAAATAACCAGGAAACTATAACGACGCTTATAAGCATCGCCAAATGTCCTGGAATCTTTGGCGACCCTTTAAAGCGTCGGCAAAGGTCACGGACTTCGGCGACGCTTAAAAGCGTCGGCAAATGTACGATCCGGCGACGTTTATAAGCGTCGGGAAAGGTTCCTGGACTCCGCGACGCTTAAAAGCGTCGGTAAATGTATAGTACAGCGACGCTTAAAAGCGTCGGTAAAGGTCCAAAACTGTGGCGACGCTTTTAAGCGTCGCCAAAGCTCCCTGGACTCCGCGACGCTTATAAGCATCGGTAAATGTCCAGTCTGGCGATGCTTAAAAGCGTCGGCATAGGTCCCAGACTCCGACAACGCTTATAAGCGTTGGCAAATATCCCGGATTTCAGCGGGATGGTCCGGCAACGTTTAAAAGCGTCGGTAAAACTCAGGGTTAATTGCCGACGCTTAAAAGCGTCGGCGGACTTTCAGTTTTGCCAGCGCTTTCAAAAACCGTCGGCGGGTTCTAGTTCTTCCCAACGCTTCACCGAAGCGTCGGCAGAAAAGGGTCGGGATAACCCTGTTTTGCTGTAGTGGTAGATACTTACACCTGCCATCCACATGTCTCGTGTTCCTGCAAACACGGATTTATCTCCCCTCTTCTTTTTTTTCATCAAAAAATAAATAAATGACAGATTTTTTTCGTTTCATCAAAAAAAAAAAAAAAAAATGACATAGATCAATCATAAAATAAAAAAATTTGACATAGCTAACCCGGGTTGGAAAAGTACATTCCGCTGTAAACCTAGTCGATTTCAGAACCCTAGGATAATACTGTAACTACAGCTCATAAGTATAGGTGCTTGAACGCTAACCCTAATAAAATCCGGCCTTTATATGTTTCATTCCCGATCGAACTCAATTCAAATTTGAATTGGGATTTTGCTAGGTTACATCATTCAGCCGATTTGGGTCAAAATTAATTTCATAGAACAAGTTATCTAGATAATTTAAGATTGAGGAAAGGTTTCAGACAATTTTGCAAAGTTAATAATTGAATTGGTCAACATTATGTCATTGATGAACTTATGCAATTTTTTTAACACAACAGAACTAAAAATCTAGTTTAAATAGAATAATAAATATATATTTGGCATTTTACATGCAATGTAAATGTAGAATATTTATCTTTCAGTTAAGTTACGTTGGATCTGGTTTAGTTTTAAGCTTCAACCATGGAACCCAGCTTGTTGTCCAGTTGGGTTTACCAATTACCCAAATTCATAGAACATTAGCCTAACCATATTATACAAGTGAGTTGGACCTGGTTTTGGATTTTGCAAAACCCAAGTTGCACCTCTAAGTAGGGTATTGCTTTTAAAGTCCTTATATAAAATACTCTAGGACCTTGTCTAGATGAAGGTAATTAAAGTGAAATAAACTGAAAAGAAATCACTTTTTGTTTTCTTGGGTCTACACTTTGTGATGTCAAAAGTCCCATTTTGGCTTATTAGAACCTTTTAGACACTTATTGGAACCTAAACCAAGATATTTTCTTAAGGATAGTATATACCTTTTCTGATTTAACTCTCCTTTTTTGTCTCTAGTTATTCATCCTACCCTGCTTGTTCTGAAACATGTTATTCCAAAACAAAAAAGGGCATAATATCATAAGAAGGCATGGAATAGGCATTGCTTTTTATAAAATAGATTTTAGAAAAGCTGAAATAAGGCCCTATGTTATTCTTAAACCCTTATTTTCCAAAACCAAAAATATCCATCATGTTAGAGACGTTTTACATATGAGGAAAAAGTATTTGGCAAGTAAGAATAAGAATAACTATTGCAAAAGGAATAACTATCACAATTCCAGTGCTTGTTTAATTTCTTTCTCTTTTTTTATAGAGAAGGAGGCAGGCCTTATTAATCTTATCTAATTAAACAATAATCCAAACAATCAATTTTAATTAGGGTAAAAAGGTGAGATCTTGGAATACTAGAAAGTTTCTGAAGGAAATCATTTCAAAGCCGAGGTCTTAATTATTTTACTGGGAAAACAAATGCCAGGAAGACGAGAGAACGATGCGATCCTTATATAGCACCACCCGGCTATTTTGAAATTATATATATATATATATATATATATATATATATATATATATATATATATATATATATATATATATATATATATATATGTATATGTATGTATGTATGTATGTATGTATGTATGTATGTATGTATGTATGTATGTATGTATGTATGTATGTATGCATTTCCTGAACCGAGTGTGTAACAGAAGTTACATGCTAAAAAAGATAGATCCTACAAACATGAAAGTCTACTTAAACAACAAATCAAATTGTTATAGTAGTAAAAAAAATCCATTCGACCCTGACACAGCATCCTCCTTGGTGGCTGATATGACCGCATGCTTCACAGGTATCTCCAAGTCTCCCATCAAAAGAAGATAGTGGGTCCGTTTCTTCTAAAGAGGAAATCGACCCATGTGGCGGCCAGCTCGGCACCTTGACCAGCCCACCTCGGCCATGCACTTCGCCTCCTCGGCCAGCCCACCTCGACCATGCAATTCGCCACCTCGACCATGCACTTCACCACCTCGGCCAGCACACTCCGGCTCCGTTAAGTCCGACACGCCCGTGCCCAGGTTTGGCTCCAGTTTCGAGGCGGAGCTCTCCGGTCCCCGCGCACCTCAGCCCCGCTCGCTCCGATCAGGCACCAGGGTCACGCCCGCGCCAAGGCACCTCACCCATGGCAAGCCCATGCCAGGGCACCTAACTCATGCCAGGGCACCTCGCCTTCGCCCAATTCGGCGCGACCCCGTGCCAGCCCGGCACGACCCCATGCCAGTCCGGCACGCCTCCGCCCAGTCCGGCACGACCTCGTGCTAGCCCGGCACGACCCCGTGCCCGTCCGCACGCCTCCGCCCAGTCCAGTGCGACCCCGTGCTAGCCCTGCACGACTCCGCCCAGTCTGGCATGATGCCCGTGCCCGGTCGACTCTACCTCCGTGCTAGTCTAGCTCCATCCGTGGCGCACCCCAGATCCAGACACCCGGACTGGTAGACTCCGCCTCCGATCCAGTCCGACTCCGTCAGTAGCGTACCCCAACTCCAGATGCCCGTGCCCGGTCGACTCCACTTCCGATCCAGTCCGGCTCCGTCCGTGGCGCACCACATCTCAAGTCGCCCGCGCGAGTCCGGCTACACCCAAAGCTCCGCGCCCTTGTCCGGCGCCTCGGCAAGCCAGGCTCCGGCCAGGAGCGCGCCCTGTGTCTGCCCGCTATGGTCGACTCCGACCGCGTGGAGTCCGGCACCAACCTTAGTCCGACTCCGCCCACCTCAGCACGTTGTGGAGCAGCGACTCCTCACACTCACCCTACATCCGCCCACTCTGGTCGACTCCGCCCGCGTGGAGTCCAGCTCCAACTCCGGTCCGGCCACACCTGCAAAGGTGTGGCACGGGTCACTCCCGCTCTCTCCGGTCCGACCACACCTGTAGAGGTATGGCACGGGTTGCTCCAGTTCTGCTCCAGTTCAGTTCCGCCCGGAGTTCGCTGGGGCAGCCCAGTGCCCCGCTCCAGTGGGATTCCATGCGCCCCAATCCGTGCACGTGGAGAGACTCTGCATGTCGCGCCTCGCGCGCATGGGGGACTCTGCGTGCCTCACCTTGATCCATGCTTGGAGAGACTCTGCGTGCCTCATCTCGGTCCGTGTGCACAAAGAGCCTCCACCCGCCTCATCTCGATCCGCATGCCATGATCCATCTGACTCCATCTTAGGTACGCTTTTCAAAGCACAAGTACGAGGAAGCCTGGATGGCAACCCCGATATGTAAAATCACCATCTCTGCCAGACTTGCAACAGGTCTTGTAGCACGCCGCCTGCAAGGAGGGCTATATTAAAGCCTCCAGGTCATAGTTTACACCAATCAGGAAGGAGTGCCCTACCCGAGGCACTGTGCTCCTTCACCAACCTCCTGAACCACCTAGAAGGAGAAGATTCGTCAACCTATCCTAGCCTCAGGCCTACATAAGCCTCGCAGGCCTATGCCAAGAATAGCGCGCCTCCCCAAATGACAGGAATCGCTCGTTTATATAAGACCAGCATGAAAAGGTAAGGGGAGGTAAGAGACGACAGACTCTCTTGAGTCCTACATTATCTTCCATTCTTATCACCCTATGGAAGCAGAGAATTCCCAAAGCTCTCCACCTCAGAGATCTTTTGTTTTCCTCGATCATCCCACTGATTTGATCATCGGAGTGTCTTCGCCGGAATCCCCGGCCTAGGTCTCCCCTGTTTTGCAGGTCCGCCCGATGGAGAGAGTCGATTTACGAGGCCGAAGGCTGAGTGCCCGGCGAGAGGGACTCGACATGCTGGAGCTACGGGCCACGACGATCCAAGCGGCAACAGATTGGCATGCCAGGAAGGGGGAAAATTAAAGCTCCTCAACTGGTGGACAACAGTAGTCTCCTTCATCCTCTATCCCGAGGGGCAGACTGGGGGCACGAGGATGGGAGCACGAGAGCTCCCCCCTCTCTCGGGACTCTAGGGAGTGGTCTCGAGAAAAGCTTCCGAGTTTGAAGGGGCATCATCATCCCCAGCAAGATCAGACGGGGAATGTCCAAACCCATGTCAATGCCATGGGTGGCTGACCGCACGGGTTCCAAGAAAAAATGAAGAGAAAAAAAAGGAAGAAGAGAAGAAGAGAGGGAGAAAGGGTCTGACTACCATAGTGAGGGAAGAAGTTCATGCTCGTGGTCTTTTCAAACGCCTGTCACTTCTCAGGAGTCCTATTCTCTCAGGCAACGGAGCCTCAAGCTCCCATGCAACGGAGCTCCTCCTCTCCTATGCAAAGGAGCTCTATTCTCCCATGCAACGGAGCCATGCTCTCCCATGCAAAGGAGTCCTCTTCTCCAATGCAACAGAGCCATCCTCTCCCATGCAAAGGATCTCTATTCTCACATGCAATGGAGCCATGCTCTCCCATGCAAAGGAGTCCTCTTCTCCCTTACAACGGAGCCATGCTCTCCCATGCAACGGAGCCTTATTCCCTCGTGCAACCGAGTTCTATTCTCCCAGGCAGCAGAGTCTCATTCTCTCCTAAGATGGTGGTCGGCGATTTTAATTATAGCCTTCTCAAGGAAGAGATATATTTTTATTTTATTCATACGACCGGAGCTCAATAGGTAACTCCTTTCCCCATTATATTTGCAATATGAAAAACTGTGTTTCAGTTTTACAGGAAAGGTTCCTGTACTACCATCAAAGGCAAGCACCACAATCCATCAAAGCCTGTCACTGCCCGCAAGGTTTCTTGACAAGCACCAAAGCCAAGAGCCTCAGCACCACGCACTCAAGCCCGGAAACTCCTAAAGCCCGGCACCTCAAGCCCAAAAACTCTTGAAGCCCAGTACCTCATGCCCAGAAACTCCTGAAGCCCGGCATCTCAAGCACGAAAACTCCTGAAGCCCGACACCTCAAGCCCAAAAACTCCTGAAGCCCGGCACTTCAAGCTTGGAAACTCCTGAAGCCCGGCACTCCAAGCCCAGAAACTCCTGAAGCCCGGCACCTCAAGCCCGGAAACTCCTGAAGCCCGGCACCTCAAGCCCGGAAACTCCTGAAGCCCAGCACCTTATACTCAGAAACTCCTGAAGCACGGTACTCTCAAGTCAGGGGCCCCAGCACCCCGCACCAATGCCAAGAGCTGAAGTCAAGCTCCTTAATGAAGCCAAGAGCTGAAGTCAAGATCCTCAATGAAGCCGAGCTGAAGTTAAGCTTCTCAATGAAGCCGAGCTGAAGTCAAGCTCCTTAATCAAGCCGAGCTGAAGTCAAGCTTGCCGAGCTGAAATCAAGCTCCTTAATAAAGCCAAGCTGAAGCCAACCTCCTTAGTGAAGCCGAGATGAAGTCAGGCTCCTTAATGAAGCAGAGCTGAAGTCAAGCTCCTCAATCAAGCTGAGCTGAAGTCAAGCTCCTCACTGGGGCATAGCTCCTCACTGAAGTCAAGCTTCTCACTGAGACCAAGCTCCCTGCTGAAGTCAAACTCTCATTTGAAATGAAGAGTGCCAACCCCCACCATGGCCAGGGAAGGCAATGATGAGGTGCGATTCCCAAAGGGTGGAAGAAGGGAAGGCCCCGTCACCTCATGCACACCATGCAAAAGACTATGAGTGGGATTTCGTCCTCCACTCCATGCAAACCTGATGCAAACAGTGATCTAGTCATTCCATGCAATGCAAGTATTAGATGGTACAAAGCTCACAAATGCATGCACTATCCTGCTGCCCTCCTGAGGGCTTTCGCAACACCATCGTCACCAACCTTATTAAACATTCTCGGTCGTTGGAATGCACAAGGCCAACTACCATGGAAGCTTGTGATCGCTACACCTCTACCAGCTGGAGTTTGCGACGACGATGCATGCACTAGCGGACTCCTGCTCCTTGAGTTCCTCTGCTAGGATGGCTCTTCCAAGGTCGAACATCTGGCTGGAGTCGAACTCCTGCTCCTTGAGTTCCTCCACCAGGATGGCTCCCCCGAGGTCGAGCATCTGGCCTGAGTCGAACTCCTGCTCCTTGAGTTCCTCCGCCAGGATGGCTCCCCCGAGGTCAAGCATCTGGCCAAAGTCAAATTCCTGCTCCTTGAGTTCCTCCACCAGGATGGCTCCCCCGAGGTCGAGCATATGGCCAGAGTCGAACTCCTGCTCCTTGAGTTCCTCCTCTAGGATGGCTCCCCCGAGGTCGAGCATCTGGCCTTAGTCGAACTCCTACTCCTTGAGTTCCTCCACCAGGATGGCTCCCCCGAGGTCGAGCATATGGCTGGAGTCGAACTCTCTCTCCTTGAGTTCTTCAGCCAGGGTGGCTCCCATCTTCCAGCAACTTCAATGCCTTCATCAAAGGTTCCAAGGGGTACTCTGAGCTCGACTGTGTCAACTATATGCCCGGTCATATATGTGTGCATCAAAGTTGCGCACCTCACCAACCTCTTCCTCCATGGCATCGCCTTCTATCCAGTCAAAGAGGAGTCAGACTGAAGTGCTAGCACCATCACAATACAACTAACCTTTGGTCAAAGTACCCACAAGCAAGTAAGTTTCAGAAACACCACCTTCTACTTTGTTTTACAGGCCACTTCCTGTTCATGAAAAGGACAGCCAGACTCGATACCTCCATCTAGGCCTTCAAAGACTAACAACAAACCTCCGGCAAGTTCAGTTCCATCTAGCGACTGACTTCTTGCAACCAGTACAAAGCCCGCTACAGCACAGAGCCGAATGGATAATGGTACTCCCTTTATCCAAAATGTTGACGTTTTGGACTCAGGGAGTGGGGGCATCTGTTATAGTAGTAAAAAAATCTATTCGGCCCTGACACAGCATCCTCCTTGGTAGCTGACATGATCGCATGCTTCAAGGGTATCTCCAAGTCTCCCATCAAAAGAAAATAGTGGATTCGTTTCTTCTAAAGAGGAGATCGGCCCCTGTGGCGGCCAGGTCGGCACCTTGGCCAACCCACCTTGGCCACGCACTTCGCCAACTCGGCCAGCCCACCTCGGCCACGCACTTCGCCACCTCAGCCAGCGCACTCTGGCTCCATTCAGTCCAGCAGCTCGTGCCCAGGTCTGGCTCCAGTATCGAGGAGGAGCTCTTTGGTCCAAGCGGACCTTAGCCCCACTTGCTCCGGTCAGGCACCAGGGTCACGCCCACAGCACGCCTGCGCCCAGGCACCTCACCCGCGGCAAGCCCGTGCCAGGGCACCTCGCCCACTCCAGGGCACCTTGCCTCCACCCAGTTCAGCACGACCCCGTGCTAGCCCGGCACGACCCCGCGCGAGTCCGGCATGCCTTCGCCCAGTCCGGCATGACCCTGTGCCAGTCTAACACGCCTCCGCCCAGTCCGGCACGACCCCGCGCCAGCCCGGCATGACTCTGCCTAGTCCGGCACAGCCCGTGCCTGGTCGACTCCGCCTCCATGCCAGTCCAGCTCCATCCATGGCACACCCCAGATCCAGACTTCCGTGACCGGTCGACTCCACCTCTAATCCAGTCCAACTCTGTCCGCGGCGCACCCCAGCTCCAGATGCCCGTGCCCGATCGACTCCGCCTCCAATCCAGTCTGGCTCCGTCCGTGGTGCACCCCATCTCCAGTGCCCGTGCGAGTCCAGCTCCACCTGAAGCTCCGCACCCCTGTCCGACACCTCAACAAGCCCGACTCCGGCATGGACCGTGCCCTACGTCCGCCCGCTCCAGTCAACTTTGCCCATGTGGAGTCCGGCTCCAACCCTGGTCCAGCTCCACCCACCTCGGCATGCTGTGTAGCAGCGACTCCTCGCGCTCGCCCTGCATCCACCCGCTCCGATCGACTCCGCCCATGTGGAGTCCGGCTCCAACTCCGGTCCGGCCACACCCGCAAAGGTGTGGCACGGGTCACTCTCGCTCTCTCCGGTCCGGCCACACCCGCAGAGGTGTGGCATGAGTTGCTCTGGTTCCGCTCTAGTTTTGTTCCACCCGGCATCCGCTGGGGGCAGCCCAGTGCCCCGCTCCAGTGGGGTTCCACGCACCCCGATCCGTGCGCGTGGAGAGACTTTGCATGCCGCGCCTCGCATGCATGGGGGACTCTACGTGCCTCGCCTCGATCCGTGCACGGAGAGACTCTACGTGCCTTATCTCGATCCTTATGCACAGAGAGCCTCCACCCGCCTCGTCTTAATCTGCATACCACGGTTCATCTGACTCCATCCCAGGTATGCTTTTCAAAGCACAAGTACGAGAAAGCCTGAATGGCAGCCCCAACATGTAAAATTACTGTCCCTACCAAACTTGCTACAGGTCCTATAGCGCGCCGCTTGCAAGGAGGGCTATATTAAAGCCCATAGGTCATAGTTTACACCAATCAGGAACGAGTGCCCCACCTGAGGCACTATGCTTTTTCACCAACCTCCTGAACCATCCAGAAGGAGAAGATTCGTCAACCTATCCTAGCCTCAGGCCTACATAAGCTTCGCAGGCCTATGCCAAGAATAGCGCACCTCCCCAAATGACAGAAATCACTCGTCTATATAAGACCAGCAAGAAAAGATAAGGGGAAGTAAGAGACGACAGACTCTCTTCAGTACTACATTATCTTCCATTCTTATCTCCCTATGGAAGCGGAGAGTTCTCCAAGCTCTCGACCTCAGAGGTCTTCTGTTCCTCTCGATCGTCTTACTGACTTGATTGTCAGAGTGTCTTCGCCGAAATTCCCGGTCCAGATCTACCCTATTTTGTAGGTCTGCCCGACGGAGAGAGCCGATTCACAAGGCTGGAGGCCGAGCGCCTGGCGAGAGGGACTCGACGCGTCGGAGCTACGAGCCACGATGATCCAGGCGGCAACACAAATCATTTCATAATAATCATAATCAAAATAATATCAATCCTCAATAGCTATTATAATCACATTCCATAAATCTTTTTCATTATCATATAATCCAAAGATAGCAAAAGTCATAATGCTTTCCGGTAATATTATCAAAGATCATATTACAATTTTCAGGTTCAAACCATATACAGAATCGGCTACTAAACATAACTAGAATATTTAGTATTTATACCTATCTAACACACTCCTCTAGAGTTCCTTGAGCATTCATAGATCAACATCTATAAAAAAAAGAAAAGATAGAAAGTAATGAGCTATACTAACTTGGTAAGTGCCATGAAACTTCATGGTGGGCAAGCATGTTAATTTATAACAAAACAAAACACATACATTTGACTAGACAAAATTTCCAGTATATCAAATATCAGAAAATATATCTTTTTTAAAACTATATATTTAATAAACTAATACTAGATCCAGTATTTAGCTACGGCCATATAATCTAGTGGCATGAATCAAAAAATAGCTAAGATGCCCAAATACTATTATTATAATCACTAGTGGTGCGTTATCGAAATTAGTTTCTCATATTACAAGTCGACAAATCCAACATATAATCCCCATCAATAGGGCCAGATCATAGCCATATGGATCAATAGGGCCAGATCATAGCCATATGGATATATATATATATATATATATATATGTATTTTCCCAAGTTATACACCACATGTTTCTAAAACTATTATTCAAAGCAGAATATATATTCAAATTAATTTATATACATGAGTATCAAATATATGTTTAATATTTGTACCAAAAATAAAGCATAATATGCTTGGCCATTTTTCGGATAGATACAAAAATCATTAAATTATTTTTAAAATATACTTAAAAAGAATCATGTCACTTAACGAGCAAATGTCAAAAATTTAGAAAAGTTATCTAATTACCCGAATACTACAAAACCTAATAATACAAATCATACATGCACGGATTTAATCAATGGCACAAAAAATATTAAAATAATATCTAAATTTTTACAATGCTCGGATATCCAATCAACTCTAGATTTTTTACAAAAAAAAAAAAAAAAACTACTAATCTTACCCTATTTCTTGCAGCATGGTAGGAAAAAATGATGGTACAACTAAACCTTTAAGGACAACTCAGAAAAGGACAAGGGAGAGAGAACCGCGGGATGAAGGGGGATAAGGGAGAGAAAAAAAGCTACGGAAGGAGAGGGTGAGAGGGAAAGGGGAGTGCGAAAGACAGGGAAAATGCAAGGGATCGAGAGTGAAAGAGGGAGAGCTTGAAAGACCAAGAGAGAGAGCGCAAGAGACCGAGAGTGGGAGGGCATCAGAGACCGAGAGAGAGGGAGAGCATAAGAGATCGAGAGTGGGAGAGGAAAATGAATTAAAAGGACATGTCTCCCCTCTCCTCTTAGCTTCTCCTATTCACCCCCCACCCCCCCCTCTCTTTTTTTCTCCTTCGCGGACAAGCAACCATGTTGCACGCTGCGCACGATTACACCCCCATGGGCCAAGGCCTAGAGTATGACAATATATATATATATATACCATTTCAAATGGAATGGCATGCTCCAATACTGGCAAGTCCTTGACATCTGGGATAATATAAATAAATCGAGTCAGGCTTGGTCGTGCTTGACTCTTTCAATTTCATCTTCAGATTTTAATATTATATCCAGATCCAACATAGAAGAAAATCAGGTTGAATCAAGTTAGGCCAATAATAAATTTTTTAGACCCGACAAGTCATTCAAGTTGGGTCAGGATAATGCTTGGTCGATCCAAATAGAAATATTCAGTCAAGGTCAAATCCTGATTACTTATTATATCAATGAGGTCAAGCATTTGCCACCTCTTTATGCTTCATTTTAGCATCCCAGATGCATGATATGTTATGCAAGTTAGGGTTATTCTAATGGATATATGGAAGACTAGTTGTTCTATGATACAAGCTCACGAGACAAGAATGATTCATTGACTCCTATATTCCTTAGATTTGGCTTGCCATACAGTAGAAAAGAGTGTGATTTCCATTACAAACAAAGCTTCAGCACCTATCCATATATAATGCTACTTCCATCCCTAACCATATGGTACTTCCCTTCAAAAGTTTGCTATCCAATTTTGGCGACTAAGCTGGGGCTGCTGATAGGCCTCGACCTGGGGTCCACGAGCTGCCACTCCGGCTCGAAAGCTCCCACCCAGGACTGGTGAGACCTGTTGGTGCACCATTTGATGGGGACTCGAGATGGAGGCCAGCCATGGTCAATGGTACAAGCAGGGGCGGAACTAGGTTTTTTTTTTTTTTTGAAAAAGGAGGACAAAATATAAAAAAAATTATATTAAAAAATATTAAATAAAATAATAAAGAATTTATTTAAATATAATTCTTTATTTTTTTATTGTATTAAAATCATCTAATATTGTATGAATACTAAATATTTCAGCAATTTCCCGCTCAATGTATATAAATAAAAAAAAATTTAGAAAGTCATCTTGCATTTTGTTGCCGTTGCCGATCTTACCACTGTGGTCTATAGCTTATGAGCTGGCGCCGGATCTTGGCCTCCTTCACCTCGGGATCTCCAAGCCTCCGGACATACAAAAAAAGGTCAAAGACCCGGGCCGGGAGTTCTGGCGAGGGCACTTCGACGGTCAAGTTAGCGAATGGCAAGATGGAGCAGATCCACTAAGACGGGTCGCCGTTGGATTCTCGTGCTTAGAGGAGACATAGATGAAAGAAGTGTGGGAATGAGACAGGTTGAAACTCTATTTCCTGTACTGGACTCGCCGGATTCGCTCCTGGGAACTTCCGGGAGCCTCAGCATCGTTTCTTCTTTCTGTCTCCATGTTTTTCTCTCTCAGTGGCCTATCTTTTCGTCCGCTCTCACCATCCCTTTTATATCACCGGATCACCTTCAGCTTTTTTCCCTCTACCCTCCGGAGGCTCTAGGAGGTCTACGGCTCTTTTTCACCGTTCCTCCCTTTTTCGAGTCCCCCCAAGGCCGGGAGTTAAGTGGCGAGCTTGCCTCGTCCGCCATGCTATCACGAAAAGAGAAACCTGGCGGGATCTTGAGCCAAGTACGGGAGCCCTCATCTCGGGGCGTTGACTGCGAACTTCTTTTCCGGGGGGTTCCAGGCCCCCGATTGCAAGGATACGATGCCTCAATCGTGGGGCCCTTCTTAACCGATGTAAATGAGGTTCCGCGCACCATTACAAGCCATACCGGGTATGCCGTACGGGGCACACCGCACACCGATTTTAGCAGTGACCTTGTGGCTCATGCTTCTGATCCCCTAAGGCTTCGCAGAGTAGGACCGGCTTCGACCGAGGAGGACCCATCTTGGGGTGCCACCTGGCGAAGGAGCGGGAGCGCCTGGCTAGACCTCGGTCGAGGTGGACCCATCTTGGGGCACCACCTAGCGAAGGAGCAGGGGCAACCAACTTTGCCCGAGGTGGACCCCTCCTGGATAGACACCTGGCGAAGTGGCAGAGAAATGCTCGACTTCGGCCGAGGTGGACCCATTTTGGGGTGCCACCTGGCGAAGGAGAGCAGCGCTTGGCTCGACCTCGGCTGAGGTGGACCCCTCTTGGGGTGCCACCTTGCAAAGGAGTAGGGGAAGCCAACTTCGACTGAGGTGGACCCCTCTTGGGGGCATACCTGGCGAAGTGGCAGAGGAAGGCTCGACTCCGGTCCAGGTGGACCCATCTTGGGGTGCCACCTGGCGAAGGAGCAGGAGCGCCCGACTCGACCTCGGCCGAGGTGGACCCATCATGGGGTGCCACCTAGCCAAGGAGCAGGAGCAGCCAACTTCGACCGAGGTGGACCCCTCCTGGGTGGATACCCAGCAAAGTGGCAGAGAAAGGCTCGACTTCGGCCGAGGTGAACCCATCTTGAGGTGCCACCTGGCGAAGGAGTAGGAGCGCCTGGCTCGACCCCAACCGAGGTGGACCCATCTTGGGGCGCTACTTGGTGAAGGAGCAGGGACAGCCAACTTCGGCCGAGGTGGACCCATCTTGGGGTGTCACCTGGAGAAAGAGCAAGAGCGCCTGGCTCAACCTCAGCCAAGGTGGACCCGTCTTGGGATGCCACCTGGCGAAGGAGCAGGGATAGCCAACTTCAGCCGAGGTGGATCCCTCCTGGGTGGACACCTGGCGAAGTGGCAGAGGAAGGCTCGACTCCGATCGAGGTGGACTCATCTTGGGGTGCCACCTGGTGAAGGAGCAGGAGCGCTTGGCTCGACCTTGGCCGAGGTGGACTCATCTTGGGGCACCACCTAGCAAAGGAGCAAGGGTAGCCAACTTCAACCGAGGTGGACCCCTCCTGGGTGGACACCTAACGAAGTGGCAAAGGAAGGCTCGACTTCGGTCGAGATGGACCCATCTTGGGGTGCCACCTGGCGAAGGAGCAGGAGCGCCTGGCTCGACCTCGACCGAGGTGGACCCATCTTGGGAAGCCACCAGGCAAAAGAGCAAGGGTAGCCAACTTTGGCCGAGGTGGGCCCCTCCTTGGGGGATACCTGGCGAAGTGGCAGAGGATGGCTCGACTTCGATCGAGGTGGACCCATCTTGGGGTACCACCTGGTGAAGGAACAGGAGCGCCTGGCTCGACCTCGGCCATGGTAGACCCATCTTGGGGCACCACCTGGCGAAGGAGCAGGGGCAGCCAACTTCAACCGAGGTGGACCCCTCCTGGGTGGACACTTGACGAAGTGGCAGAGGAAGGCTCGACTTCGATCGAGGTGGACCCATCTTGGGGTGCCACCTGGCGAAGGAGCAAGAGCGCCTGGCTCGACCTTGATCAAGGTGGACCCATCTTGGGGCACCACCTAGTGAAGGAGCAGGGGCAGCCAACTTCGATCGAGGTGGACCCCTCCTGGGTGGACACCCGGCAAAGTTGTAGAGGAAGGCTTGACTTCGGCCGAGGTGGACCCATCTTGTGGTGCCACCTGGCGAAGGAGCAGGAGTGCCTGGCTCGACCTCGATCGAGATGGACCCGTCTTGGGGTGCCACCTGGCAAAGGACCAGGGGCAGCCAACTTCGGCCAAGGTGGACTCCTCCTGGGTGGACACCTGGCAAAGTGGTAGAGAAAGACTCGACTTCGACCGAGGTGGACCCATCTTGGGGTGGCACCTGGCGAAGGAGCAGGAGCGGCCAACTTCGGCCGAGGTGGACCCCTCCTGGGTGGACACTCGGTGAAGTAGAAGAGGTAGCGAGCACGTCCCGGGTAAGAACGACCATGGGTCAAGCCACCCTACGGGGGAGTTTCGAAAAAAATCCACGTGGCACCGCTGGTGTCCAGCTGGATCTGACATACACTCCACGTCAGTGATGTTGCCATATCAGTTGCCCCCATCCCCAAGTCCCATCAAAGCGCCGCGGTTGGGGCGCGGGGATTTAATGCGGAGATGATGTGGAAAGAGAGAATTCCTGCGCCATAATTTCCATGATCACCGCCGCTATGCCCATCGCGCCCAAGGCCCCGTCAGAGGCCACCACGTCCATGTGCCTGATGGGCCATTAATATGCCATTCTGAACCCAAGGCAGTTTCCGGCAAATCAAAGCATCGTTATCGGGTGTATCTCCACGTGGCGCTCATCTGATGGCTCAAGCCAAAAGAGACGTACGGCCGCTGTTGATTGAGTTTATAAAGAAGGGGGACTTTCTGGAAATGAGATCTCTTGGCTTTCTCATACCTCACCGGCGGTTGCAGCGATCCTTCTTCACCCCCAGGGTCGCCATTCCTCCGGTACAAACACTCTGGTGAGTGCCTGTGATGCACCTTTTCTTCCTCTCCAATATTTCGATATTTTGTCATTCCGAACCAGTTTCTCTTCATCTCTTCCTTCCTAATAGCTCGTCACCATCATTCCTCTTCCAACCCGAACGAGGCTGGTCCTTTCCGGCCGAGGACTCCGTCGTCTTCCTAATCAAAGGGGGAGGAGATTCCAATCAAGGTCCTGAGGCAACTGTGGCCAGGGACAGTGACCATTGGCTTTCCTAGGGGTCTTAGGTCTCCCCCCATTGCTTCTGCACATCCCATCTCAGCCCTTCCTCCTTCGGTGGCAGAGACTTCTTCTTCTGGTCCCTCCGGTTACGTCTCGACGATGACCGGAGACGATCTTTCTTGGATCCGGGATATGTATGGGGTCCCGGATTCAATCTAGCTTTCACTCCCGGGACCGAGGGATCGAGTAACCTCGAGCGACCCAGGGAGGGTTGCTTTCTACGAGGACTTCCTTGCCGAGGGTCTTCATTTTCTCCTTCATCCATTCTTCCTTTCTTTTATCATCCATTTTCGCCTGGTCCCGGCCCAATTGGCTCCCAATGCCATCCGGGTTATCTTCGCCTTCATTGTCTTCTACCATTTTCATAGGTTTGTTGCCCACTTTTCACTGTTCATGGCCCTCTTAACCCTGAAACGCTACTCCACCGATGATGGCTGGTGGTATCTTTCTCCCCGACCTAGGTGCCTTCGGTTCGACCTCCCCATGTCGATCAAGGGGTGGAAGAACCGTTTCTTCTTCGCCTCGGTTCAGGATGTCGACTAGGCCTGGAGTGAGCCAGACCGATCCCCGAACCAGAACTCCCAGGTTAAGCCAGCATACCAAGAGATTTATGCCCAGATGCTGGGTGACGTGGTCCCTGCCCTCGAGGTCCTGCTCTCAGAGCAGAATTTGTTCGAGGTGGGAGTCAATCCAATCCGGACATTGGGTGAGACTCCGAGTCTCCCTCCTCTTCTCTTGCTTCTTTTCCATTTTCTTCTTCTTTGTTTTTTGAATGATCTAATCATTTTCTTCCTCCAGGGATGAAGTTCTCCATGGAGAGCTTGATGGAGGGCGTCCGAAAGAGGGGCACCGCTGAAGGGGCCCAGGAGGCTCCACCGAAGAAGGCCCGCATAGAGACAGGCCAGGGGCCTAGGCCCACCCCAGCTCCTACTGGGCCCGGGATGACGGGCCCTGCCCCCAGGCCATCTCAGCCTCGTGCACCTGATGTGCATGTCGTCGAGCTCGACAGGGATGAAGAAGAGGGGTGACCGAAACCTTCCCGGGCGGTGCCCGTGCCGGCCACCGTGCCGGTGCCGGCCACCGTGCCGATCGTCCCTACGGTGGCCACCTGGGCAGCGACGGCCCCACCGATGGCCACGCCACCCAATGGAGGGACTACTGCTCAGCCTACTCCCGATGTCCATCCTCCACCGACAGGGCTCAATGCCAGTTCCTCTATCATCCATGATCAAGGGCTCGCGGAAAAGATGATGGAGTTCGCATCCATGCCCCAGGACCGTCGCCTGAGGGGTGGCTGAGACTATGTGAAGGCGTTACTTGGGATCCTCCCGCTGCTCTTCACGATAAGCTCTGAGCTCTTTCTCTTTAATGTTCTAGTTGGGTCTTTCTAACATCCCATCTTCTCCCCGATGCAGGTCGGGACCGATGTGCTACTGCTGAGGAACTTCCTCTCCAGTTCGGCAAAGAAAGATGCCGAGAAGGAGAGGAGGCTGGGCAAGCTCACGGCTGACGTGAAGGACCTTATGAAAAATGGTCACGAGCTACGGGGGAGCAACCAGGCCCTTAGAGAGGATCTGGGTCATGTCGAGGGGCGCATTAGGGAGCTCGAGACCTCTCTGTCTGAGGAGAGGATCTCGAGCTAGCACCGTGCCGAAGATGACGCGACCGAGGTTTCTCATCTCAGGGATCAGTCCCGATCACTGGAGCGCCAGGTCGAGGAGGTCCTCAAGGAGCTGAGCATAGCCAAGGAGAAAAACTCCTACATTAACAGGCTATTGGAGGCTTCCCAGAAGGAGATGTAGGAGGCCATGCCGAAGTTCCGAGCCTCTGAGGAGTTCAAGGGGGAGATGCACTAGGCGGCGGTCGACTCCTTCCTCAAGGGCTTCCAGATGTACCGAGAGAAGGTGGGCTCCTTCTTCCCTGAGCTCGATCTGAGCGGGGTCGTCCTAAGCGACCGAAGAGAATAGCCCGATGGGGGAGGACTGGCTACAGAGGGTGCCGATGTGGAGGCTTCCTGGCAGCATCCTAAGGGTGCGGTGGCCTTCGCACGGCCTTTTGACGATGCGGCCGGCGGCGAAGATGCCCCCCAGCCGAAGGAGGATGCAGCAGTGGTGAAGTGACCCTGGGTCTTCTCGTTGTTTCTAGTATAGATTTCTTTTTCGTTTCTTTGGGTCTCCCAGTCTGCCGGGGCCCCCCTTTTGTAAGAAGCTTCTCATTAGAAATGAAGACCCATCTTTATCGCCTTACTTCGTCTCCATTTCTTCTCTTTTGCTTTTGTTTGCAATCTGAATTGTTAATTTGAGACAAGGCCTCGGAGACCTCTAGGTTTCCGGCAGGGGCTTCCTGAGGCTTGCAGCTTGCACACCAAACACGCCGGAGACTTAGGTTTTTTGGGCATCCCCCGGACTGAACCTTGAGGCCACCTACCAGAACTGAGTCCCGTGTGGCATTCCGGGCTGAGCTCCGGGATCTTGTGGGGGAACTGGGTTCCGCTCCACCTTCTAAACCGAGGTCCGAGACTTCGTGCTGGAACTAGGTTTTGTGCGAACTTCCAAATTGAACCCCTTCCGAGCTGAACTCCGGGATCTAGTGGAACCGGGACTTAAGTCTCTGGGAGTTCCTCCGAACTGAACTCTGGGGTCGCATGCTGGAATTTAGTTCTGTGCGGCACTCCGGACTGAACTCCAGGATTTTTGCAAAAGGGCTGGCTTCCGCGAGATCTTTCGGGCTGAGGCCTGGGACTCCGCGTCTTTGCAGGCCACTCATGGGCCTCTCTCCTCGCCCTCATTTGCCAAACCTAAAACTGGATGGCGACAGCCCAACGATACGAGAACAAATATTGCATACAAAAAGGATCTCATTATTGAAGTTTAAAAAGTCTTACACTATTGGTAATACATCCTCAAGTTCGTGGCATTCCAAGTCCATGGAAACCGAGCTCTGCCAAGCTCCTCTAGATAATAAGCTCCGTGGGGGAGTGCTTCGGCCACTCTATAAGGACCTTCCTAATTTGGGGAGAGCTTGCCGCACTCTCGAGGCTAGGACGTCTCAGCTCGATGTAGCACTAGATCTCCCGGGTGGAAGGACTTCGGCCTTACCCTGGAATTGTAGTATCTGGCCACTCGTTGCCAGTAGGCAACCATCCGAACTCGAGCCCTGTCCCTTGTTTCCTCAAGGAGATCCATTTTCAGTAGCAGTCATGCCGGGTTCTCAGCCTCGTCATATTGCTCTACACACAAGGTCGGCAAGCTGAGCTCTAATGGAATAACCACTTCCGCACTGAAGATGAGGTTGAAGGGGGTCTCGCTCGTGGCCATCCTTGGGATGGTATGGTACGTCCATAGGATGCTAGAAAGCTCCTCCACCCATCTTCCCTTGGCCTGGTTCAGTCTAGTTCGAAGGCCTTGCAGGATGGTTCTGTTTGTCACCTCGGCTTCTCCATTGGTCTGAGGATGCGCCACCAAGGTGAAGCGATGATGAATCCCGAGGTCGTTGCAAAACTTCTCGAACTCCCAACAGTCAAACTGGCATCCGTTGTCGGTGATGATGGTGTGGGGTAGGCCGAAGCGGCAAATAATTGACTTCCAAAGGAACTTGCTGACATTTGCCTCTATGATCCGGGCAATGGCTCGGCTTCAACCCACTTCGTAAAGTAGTCGATAGCCACAATCAAGAACCTTTACTGCTCGGACGCAGGGGGAAAGGGTCCGAGGAGATCCATGCCCCACTGAGCAAATGGCCAGGGAGTGGAGAGTTGGGAGAGTGGCGCAGCAGGCTGGTGCTCCACGACAACATGCTGTTGACATCGATCACACCTCTTGACAAAGTTAGCCGCGTCCTCCCTCATCGTCTCCCAGAAGTACCCTTGATGGAAGGCCTTGTACGCCAGTGTCCCGCCACCCACATGGTTCTCATAGAGGCCCTCGTGGATCTCCTGGAGCATGAGTGCGGCTTCGGTGGGTCTCAAGCATTTGAGGAGTGGGTCAGAATAGGACCTCCGGTACAGTAGCCCGTCCATCAACACGAATCATGCGGCCTTCCTCTTAATGAGGCCAGTCGTTACGCAATCCTCCAGTAAGGTGTCATTGGTAATGTACTTGACGTACTTGTCCATCCAGCTGGGCTCCGGGGTGACCTGCTGAACCTCCCTGGGTGTCTCATAGCTCGGGGCTTGAAGATGCTCAATGTAGGTGAGGCCCAACAACGAGTCTGGCAGAGTTGCCAGGCGAGAGAGGGCATCTGCGCGAGCAATTTTCCCGTGCGGGATGTGGGAGATGCTGAAGCGCCTAAAACCCACCGCGCTCGCTAGCACCAACTCCAAGTATTTCACCATTTGGGGGTCCCGTGCCTCGTACTCTCCTAATACCTACCCGGCCACCAGCTACGAGTCGATGAAGACCCTTAGGCTAGCCACACCCAGCTCATGGGAGACTCTCAGTCCCGCGAGGAGCGCTTCGTACTCTACCTGGTTATTGGTGGCGGCGAACTAGAAATGGAGCGCACATTCGACGATGACTCCCTCACTGTTGGCGAGGATAAGTCCAGCTCTACTCCCACTGGAGTTAGAGGCTCCATCCACATGAAGGACCTAGATGTCCTCCTCCGGTCCAGGCTCTGGCTATCGGTTCTGGGGGCTCTCTTCTGGCCCCTCGCCCATGCCTGCACACATAACTAAAAAATTAGCGAGTACCTGCGCCTTCATGGCCGACCTTGGCCGGTAGGTGATGTCAAACTCGCCGAGCTTCAGCACCCACTTCGCCGAGCTTCAGCGCCCACTTCGCCAGGCATCCGGACGTGTCAGGTCAGCTGAGCACCGCTTTCAATGATTGATCCGTCAGGACCGTGATGGGGTGTGCTTGGAAATAAGGCCTGAGTGGTGTGGTATGCATGATGAGGATGCAATCATGTAACTCTAAAGGAGACTAATCAAAATTTAACTAGCAATTCCTACTTGCATATGAGTGATTCAACATATAAGATCAAGGAGATCTAAATAAGAAACCCTAAATGCTTATACTTAAACCCAGCTAGGAGGACTATCAAAATCTTAAAGAAATAGGACAAGGTTAGAATTCGCACACAAGTCAAGCTAGCCCTATTTAATGATCCCGATCTTAAAATACTAGGAGTTCAAGCATTGAAATCTCAAGCACAAGGGATTCACTCTTAAGGTTCTCAAATGAAAGATCATACCACATAAGATGGACCTTCTAACTTTCTGGTTTATAGCAAGTAATCCTTCCTCTTAGATCTGGAGCCTAGAGAACCCTGCAACAAAGAAACCAAGATGATTAGAAGCTTAATTAGAAATGAGAAGATTGATGGAACTCAAAGGAGAGTTTGTTGGAAATGATCCTTGGCGCCATGGTAGAAGCTTGTGTTGGTGTTGATCTTCTTCTTGTGAGGATGTCCTTAATTCGCCTTGAAGGAAGAGGATTGCTTGGAAGATGATGAGTAAAAGAGAAGGATTAGGGAGAAGAAATGATGGAGGAGAGGAAGAGGTTCACTTAGGCACAAAGATCCACATAGGCACATAGAAACACATAGAAAATTTCTGAAAAAAAATTGTATTCATTCATCAATTCCCTTTTACAAGAAGACTAAGAGTCTTTTATAGACTATTAAGCCATTTTGAATTCCAACTACACCAAATATCATGGAGAAAAATTTGTGGAGAAAAATATGGGGCATCCCATGAAGAGTGGAGGAAGTTGTGGAGGAGGTTGTAGCCAATTCAATTTCAAATTCCCCTTTTCTTCTCTTGGGCGGCAACCTTGGATGGTGAGGTGGCATGTGTGATGTGGCAGCAATCTTGGATGGTGAGGTGGCATGTGTGATGTGGCAGCAACCTTGGATGATGAGGTGGCATGTGTCATGTGGCATGTGGTCCCCACTTGAGGTGGCTTTGGTCTTGCTTTGGAGTATAAGTCATGAGTCTTCTTTAGTCTTCAAATGTGGTTTGGTTTGATTCTTCATGGATTGGACTTGACTCATTTGGACCCAACTCTCAAATACAAGGTTAATCAGGCTGGACTAGTCCCAACATAAAATTGAAATGGACTCGAATTACATAATTATTTGGACTCAAAATTAAAGAAAGGTTACCGGACTCTCTAGTCCAACCATAAAGATTCGGAATGGGCTTGAATTGGTTGGAGTCTCTTTCTGATTCTGGTGCCCGCACCAATTCTCCCCGGGTGGGATGAACTCGACCCTGTCGAGTGATAAGTTTCTAATATATCCAGGTCGATTTGTTGTAGGTCATCTTTGGTGATCCAGGAGTCTTCAGATTCAGGACGTCCTTGCCATCGAACCAGATAGCGTTGGTAGCCCTTATTTCTAGTAGTGATGATCTGGTCATTCAAGATCCTTTCAATTCTTTCCTTTCGTTCAGGAATATTTGGTGGTGGACACTCAATTGGCATTTCACTCTCAAGAGAAGTGTTAGGACCAAAAGGTTCATCCGGTATCAATGCAGGTTCCTTGTATTCTTTCAGATCGGAAACATTAAATGTAGAACTAATGCCAAAACTAGGTGGTAAGTCTACTACATAAGCATTAGGTCCAATTTTCTTTATTATTTTGAAGGGTCCGGCTCCCCGGGCATGGAGTTTCTTCATAGTTCCCAGAGGAAACCTTTCTGGTTTAAGCCTAATCATTACAGAGTCACCTTCATTAAATTCCTTTAACCGTTTATGTGAATTAGCCATATGCCTATAGAGTTCATTGCTTGTTTGAATCTTCTGACTAATCTCCTTGTGCAAACCCTTAACATGCTGTGCATATGACTCAGCAGACTCAGATATTCGTGTATGTACTGGTAATGGAATTAGGTCTAAAGGTTTCCTAGGTCTGTATCCATGGACCACTTCGAATGGACTTTTTCCAATAGACCTATTAATCGAACTGTTGTAGGCAAATTCAGCACGAGGAAGTAGTAAGTCCCAGTTTCCTAGGTTGTCGCCGACTAAACATCTTAAGAGATTTCCTAAGCTTCGGTTTACTACTTCAGTTTGGCCATCGGTTTGAGGATGATAGGCCGTAGAGAATTTCAGCTTAGTACCTAACATGTGCCAGAGGGTTTTCCAGAAGTAGCTAGTGAACTTGACATCTCTATCTGACACAATGGTCTTGGGTAAACCATGAAGCTTAACCACCTGATCTAAGAAAAGCTTGGCCACTTTCGAAGCGTCTAAAGTTTGAGAACACGGGATGAAGTGCGCCATTTTGGAGAAACGATCGACAACCACAAAAACAGAGTCATGTTTCCTAGAAGTTTTAGGTAGACCTACCACAAAATCCATACTGATATCTTGCCATGGACCATCAGGGATAGGTAAGGGCGTGTACAGACCGGTGTTCTGTCTTTGCTGTTTTGCAATAGCACAGGTCCGACACTGAGCTACGATCTGGGCAACGTTCTTTTTAAGACTAGGCCAAAAAAATTGTTCTTCCATTGCTAGGATGGTTTTGTTCCTGCCAAAATGTCCCGCTAAACCTCCAGCATGGACTTCCCAGATCAGAAATTCCCTAACAGAGGTCTTGGGAATACACAACTGATTTCCTTTGAAAAGGTATCCATCTAACAGTGTATAATCACTAGGCTCACTAGATGGTCTTTGTTGGAGGGATTGATAGATGTGACCAAAATCAGGACATGTGGGATATTCATCTTTCAATCTATCGAACCCTACTACTTCAGTGCTCACAGAGGTTAACAACATAGAACGGCGGCTCAACGCATCGGCAACCCTATTTTCAGTACCGGCACGATGTTTCAAAACGAACGTGTAAGCTTGTATGAATTCTACCCATTTCCCGTGCCTAGGATTTAATTTCTTTTGAGAACTAAGGAACCTAAGAGCTTCATGATCAGAGAACAGGACAAACTCGTGGGGTAGAAGAAAATGCCTCCAAAATCGTAGAGCTTGAACGACAGCATACAGTTCCTTATCATACGTGGAATACCTTAGTCTCGCCTCATTTAACTTTTCACTGAAGTATGCTACTGGGTGATTCTCTTGACTCAAGACACCTCCAATTCCGACCCCAGAAGCATCACAAGCAACCTCAAACACCTTGGTAAAATTGGGTAACCTTAAGACAGGTGCTTGTGTCATTTTCTCCTTAATTGTTAGGAAGGCCTTACCTGCTGCTTTAGTCCACTCGAAATTTTCTTTCCTAATACAATCAGTGATTGGAGCCACTATCGTACTGAACCCTCTAATGAATCTCCTATAGAAGGTGGCTAAACCGTGGAAACTACGGACATCATGGATATTCTTGGGTACAGGCCACTCTACTATTGACTTAATTTTCGCAGGGTCAGTGGACACTCCTTCAGATGTGACTACGAATCCTAGAAATATAACTCTATTTGTCAGGAAATCACACTTCTTGATATTGTCATAGAGACTATCTTTTCTCAGGACTTGACAAACTTGCTTCAGGTGGGTTAAGTGGTCTGCCTTTGTTTTGCTATATATAAGTATATCATCAAAATAGACCACTACAAATCTTCTAATAAAAACCTTTAACACCTGATTCATTATTCTCATAAAAGTGCTGGGTGCATTGGACTGACCGAACGGCATGACTAACCACTCATATAATCCATCTTTAGTCTTAAAAGCGGTCTTCCATTCGTCTCCAGGCCTAACCCTAACCTGGTGATAGCCACTTTTTAGGTCTATCTTGGAAAAAATTGTCGATCCAGCTATCATATCTAACATGTCGTCTAGTCTTGGGATTGGGAATCTATACTTTACAGTGATCTTATTAATGGCACGGCTATCTATACACATCCTCCAGGTGCCATCTTTCTTAGGGATCAGCAGAGCAGGGACTGCACATGGACTTAAGCTTTCCTTAATAAACCCCTTCCTAAGAAGTTCACCCACTTGCCTTTGCAGTTCCTGGTGTTCAGTTGGGTTCATCCTATAGTGAGGCAAATTAGGTAAAGTCGCTCCAGGGATTAAATCTATTGCGTGTTGTATGTCTCTTAAAGGTGGGAGGTTATCGGGGAGATCTTCTGGAAACACATCCTCAAATTCTTTCAATAATTGGACCACCTCTTGAGGGTGTTCTACAGGCCTGTGGTCCTTAATTTCCTTAGCAGCTACTACCCAAATAGGTGCTCCCTCCATGATATCTTGCTCTAATTCTTTTGCACCTATTAAATTTAATCCAGTCTTCTTATCTTTCAAGCTGCTAGCTCCTCTCTTGACATTATCCTTAGGCTGGGTTGGATGAATGACAATTTTCTTGCCATTGAAATTGAAAGCACAGGAGTTTGATCGACCAAAGATGGTCACATCATGATCAAACAGCCATGGCCTGCCTAAGATGATGCTACTTACCCCCATAGGAAGCACATCACACCAGATCTTTCCCTGATAGGATTGAAGCTGGACTTGAACCTGACATCTTGACTTGATTGGTATAGAAGTGGAATCGATCCAGGACACCTTATATGGATTGGGATGTGGTACAATGGGTAATCCTAGACTTTTGGCTGCGTTAGTGGAAATGGCGTTGACACAGCTTCCACAATCGATGACGATCTTACAGACCTTTTCTCCTATCCTAACAAATGTGTGTAGGATGCTAGTTCTACGCCAGTCTTCTTGCTCCTTGGTCTGTGTCATGATACGTCTCACAACTCCTAGCAAATCTGATGAGTCTATGTTCTCTTCATCTCCTTCATACTCATCAGCCAAGCAATCCCCTGCTTCATAAACCTCCTCTTCATCATACTCCAGGCGTTCTGATTCACCTTCTTCTGCCTCCCCTATATGTAAAGCTCTAGAGGGACATTGGCTCATGAAATGACCTGGTTTACGACACTTATAGCAGACTCGCTCCCTCTCACCTCGAACTTCAGGGCTCTTTCCTTTGTCTTCTCTAGGAATTGGGGGAATGGCAGGGTTGTGCCTAGGGATTAGATTCGAGCTGGATCTTAGTCTATTGGTTGTACCAGGGACTGAACTAGGCCTGCTAACAGGAGGGTTAAACCTAATAGGTTCAGGTCGTCTAAATGTAGCTCTCCTTTGAAACCTCTCATAGTCCGTGGCAACTTGGTATGCCTGATCTAAATCATGGACTTCCCTTAAAAACAGTTCCCCTTTTATATCATCATTCAACCCTGATATAAACCTTGATAAAGTGGCTGCTTCAGACTCGACTACGTTGCATCGCATCACAAACTCATCAAATTTAGCAACGTATTCAGAAACGGTCTTGTTACCCTGTGTCAATCGTTGCCACTGATCTAATAACCTTTGCTAATAAGACATAGGCAGATATTTCTCTCTAAGTTTCCTCTTCATATCTCTCCATGTTGCTATAGGTAAATCTCCCCTTTGCCTTGATATGCGTTCCACGTTTTCCCAATATAATCGAGCCTGACGAACTAGTCTGATTCTGGCAAACTTAAATCTTCTCTCTTCGGACATATCACACCAGTCAAAATACTGGTCCATGTCAGCCTCCCAGTCTATGTACACCTTAGGATCTAGGCTTCCCTCAAAGGTTGGTGCATCTAGACGGATGTTCCTTAGGGCCCGATCATCCTGATCAAAAGTATCATAGTGAGGTCTTCTAGGAGGTGGCTCTGGAGTATGATCAACATAATCCTGATGCGGTCTTCTTTGAATTGGGTCAGGTGTGTGTTCCTGTCGTTGGGCTCTAGGATGAACTGAAGGTAATCTGGATGAAGGTGGTTCAGTTGGGGTCAACCTAGCTTCTTCTAGGGCTCCTACCCTTTCCTCGAACTGACCAAATTTAGTATCCAAACGGTCCATCTTCTCGATCATAGATCTCATAAGGCTTTCCATACTAGTATCCATGGATGAACTAGGTTGAGCTTGTGAAGGGTGGTAAGGTGTGCCTGACCTAGTTGTCATGCAAATAATTAGACTCAGACCCGAACTACGAGTTTTCTAAACCGGTTAGTCCAAATAAACTGAGTTGACTAGATACAATCAAATCAACAGCTACTCTCTTCCACTAGCCAGTCAGGAGGTGGGTCTGTGGGAGGTTCCCCCAGCTTTCACTGGGTCCTAATTAAAAACCACAAGAACCGCTTAGGCTTGAGCCACTTAACCTCTATCCTTGACACCATCTTCCAATAATAGATGAAGAAATGGGTTGCACAAGCTTTCCCAATTGAATTGAACTGGACCTAGAGTTCCAAGCTAGTTGCCTAATCAAGGTGGCAAGCTAGATTGTAGTAACTCTATACTTGGCCAGGTTTTAGAACAAGGGGAGTGTGAGATCCTGTCTCTGGCCTACCTAGGCCCGGTGGAATTGGCCCGATAGACGGATCAGCACCCAAGCCCTTAGTCCCAATTCTAGACACCAAGTAATAGGGCACACACAAGACTAGTCGACACAATGAGTTGACAATAACCCGGGCTCGACCAATTTGATGTTCCTAACCCACTAGGGCAATTAATGTCTAATCAATTTTAGTTAGGGATTGGATCGATATGCAATTTGGTGATTTTTGGGCTAGGGACAGGTGATGAAATCCTGACCCTATGTCAATTTTATGCCCTTAATTTGATTTGTCATGAGATGCATGCAAATTTCAAATTTCAGGTGCAGAAGTAGTGTGTTGCAGTTTAAAAGTGATGTTGATAAGTGCAGAAAAAAATGTCAGAAAAATCTAAAAAAATCACAGAAAACTCCTAACTTATAGATGACATACCAGATGAAACGAAATTTCAAAATAAAATCTGTACTATTCTAGGCAGATTCTGAAATGAAGATAATGAAAAGGAACAGAACAGAAACCTTAATAACACTGATGGACTGCAGGAATTTTCATTTTTTTTGTAATTTTTTTCTCAGATTGAAATTTAAAAAGGTGATAAACAACTTAAAATGGAACAGGAAAAAAAATATTCCAACGAGGAATGTGATACTTGCCTTTGGAGTTGCAGGTGGATTACAGTCAGCCTACAGAAAATACAGCATGCAGAAAAAAAAACAGAACGTGCCCAATGCAAAATTCACAAATGAAATCTAAGAAGTCCTTTGGCTTTCTTTTTCACGGGTCAATCACAATGGCACCCCGACACGCCTTAGGAGATCCCCGTGGAATGGGAAGAGAGGGTGTTTAAACCCTACTTTCTCCTAAGACCGGACGGCCTGGTAACGCCCCCGATCCAAGTACTTCAAGGACTTAATGCTATGCAATCAGGAACTTATTCTACCATGCTCTGATACCAAGATTGGTGTGGTATGCATAATGAGGATGCAATCATGTAACTCTAAAGGAGACTAATCAAAATTTAACTAGCAATTCCTACTTGCATATGAGTGATTCAACATATAAGATCAAGGAGATCTAAATAAGAAACCCTAAATGCTTATACTTAAACCCAGCTAGGAGGACTATCAAAATCTTAAAGAAATAGGACAAGGTTAGAATTCGCACACAAGTCAAGCTAGCCCTATTTAATGATCCCGATCTTAAAATACTAGGAGTTCAAGCATTGAAATCTCAAGCACAAGGGATTCACTCTTAAGGTTCTCAAATGAAAGATCATACCACATAAGATGGACCTTCTAACTTTCTGGTTTGTAGCAAGTAATCCTTCCTCTTAGATCTGGAGCCTAGAGAACCCTGCAACAAAGAAACCAAGATGATTAGAAGCTTAATTAGAAATGAGAAGATTGATGGAACTCAAAGGAGAGTTTGTTGGAAATGATCCTTGGCGCCATGGTGGAGCTTGTGTTGGTGTTGATCTTCTTCTTGTGAGGATGTCCTTAATTCGCCTTGAAGGAAGAGGATTGCTTGGAAGATGATGAGTAAAAGAGAAGGATTAGGGAGAAGAAATGATGGAGGAGAGGAAGAGGTTCACTTAGGCACAAAGATCCACATAGGCACATAGAAACACATAGAAAATTTCTGAAAAAAAATTGTATTCATTCATCAATTCCCTTTTACAAGAAGACTAAGAGTCTTTTATAGACTATGAAGCCATTTTGAATTCCAACTACACCAAATATCATGGAGAAAAATTTGTGGAGAAAAATATGGGGCATCCCATGAAGAGTGGAGGAAGTTGTGGAGGAGGTTGTAGCCAATTCAATTTCAAATTCCCCTTTTCTTCTCTTGGGCGGCAACCTTGGATGGTGAGGTGGCATGTGTGATGTGGCAGCAATCTTGGATGGTGAGGTGGCATGTGTGATGTGGCAGCAACCTTGGATGATGAGGTGGCATGTGTCATGTGGCATGTGGTCCCCACTTGAGGTGGCTTTGGTCTTGCTTTGGAGTATAAGTCATGAGTCTTCTTTAGTCTTCAAATGTGGTTTGGTTTGATTCTTCATGGATTGGACTTGACTCATTTGGACCCAACTCTCAAATACAAGGTTAATCAGGCTGGACTAGTCCCAACATAAAATTGAAATGGACTCGAATTACATAATTATTTGGACTCAAAATTAAAGAAAGGTTACCGGACTCTCTAGTCCAACCATAAAGATTCGGAATGGGCTTGAATTGGTTGGAGTCTCTTTCTGATTCTGGTGCCCGCACCACTGAGGTGCTAGGCGGATACAATTAGTGCAAAAATCAATTTCTCAGATCGAGAGTACATAAGCTTCGCATCGCGGAGAAGTTTGCTCGTGTAATACACCGGCCTCTGGATCCCTTTGTCATCCGTTCAGACTAAGACCGAGCTAATGGCCTCTAGAGTGACCACCAGGTACAGAAGGAGCTCTTCTCCTTCCTCTGGCTGGGAGAGTAGTGGTGGCGATGCCAATGTCTTCTTCAGCTCCTCAAATATCTCCTTTCACTCCTTCGTCCAAGCGAAGTCGTGCATCTTCCTCAGTGCCTTGAAGAAGGGTTGGCAGCGGTCCACGGACCTTGAGATAAACTAGCTCATGACAGCTATCCGGCCGGTGAGTCGCTGCACTTGCTTCTTGGAGGTGGGTTGCTCCATGTCTAGGATCGCCTGAACCTTCTTCGGGTTGGCTTCTATCCCTCTTTAGGTTACCATGAAGCCAAGGAACTTCCCCACCGATACATCGAAAGCACACTTCGCCGGGTTCAACTTCATTCGGTGAAGACGAAGGTTACGGAAGGTCTCTGTCAGGTCATCGACATGGTCCGAGGTCAGCTTGCTCATCACCAGCATATCGTCCACGTACACCTACATGTTGCGACGAATTTGGTCTTTGAAGACCTTGTTGACCAAACGTTGGTATGTGGAACCTGCATTCTTGAGGCTCCGAACGGCATCATCTTGTAGCAGTAGGTCCCGTGATCCGTGATGAAGGCGGTGTTCTCATCCTCCAGGTGCATTCAGATCTGATTGTACCCAGAGAAAGCATCCATGAAAAAGAGGAGGCAATGTCCCGAGGTGGTGTCCACGAGTTGGTCGATCTTCGGAAGCGGGAAGCTATCCTTCGGGCAAGCTCGGTTGAGGTCGGTGTAATCCACACAGATCCTCCACTTACCGTTGTTTTTCTTTACCATCACCATGTTCGCTAGCCATCTAGGGTACTGCACTTCTCATACAAAGCCGACGATGATGAGCTTCTCCACCTCTTCGTTGATTGCCCTCTGCCTTTTTGCGACAAAACTCCTCTTCTTCTGGCAGACCGAGTGACACCTCGGATCAATCTTCAGTTGGTGGGTGATAACCTCCAAGGGAATACCTGGCATATCTGCAGCAGACCAGGCAAACACATCCACGTTTGCCTAGAAGAAATCCAGCAAGCGAGCCCGCTCATCCTCCGGGAGTTGGGCTCCTACCTGCACTGTCTTCTGAGGGTCTGACCAAGGGGGTACATCGGCAAGCGCTCTACGGGACCTCCCCTGGGATCTTGCGCCCTTTGGTCGAGGCCATCGATGTCAGAGCCAAGTTCAGTACTTCGGGCCCCCGAGATAGCCTATAAGCAATGCGGGACGGGTTGGGCTGCCCCCCTCATCACTCCTATCCCGAAGGCGGTAGGGAATTGCATTAGTAACCTTTTGGTAGAAATGATTGCATCAAGTTGGTTGAGCCCTGGACAGCCCAGGATAGCATTGTAAGGTGATGGGAGTCGGACGACGGTGAAGGTCATCATGACTGTGTTCTACCGGGATGGGGTTCCGACAGTAACAGGGAGAGTGATCTCCCCTTTGACCCCTACGAAATCTTAGGTGAAGCCCACGAGAGGGGTGTGCACTGGCTTTAGCCGATCATGAGATAAATTCATCCGAGATAAAGCATCATAAAAAAGTATGTCAATAGAGCTCCCACTATCCACCATAATGTGATGTACAGGATGCTTAGCGATGGTCATCTCGACCACCACTGTATCGTTGTTTACATTTTCATTTTCATTTTCATTCCCCTTTCGAAGGGGAGAACATTTTCTAGGTCTCCCCCCTCTCGAGCTCTCTTCAACGCGTGCCCTATCCCCCAAGAGATCATGCCCACAGGTTTCTCTGTAGGGCGGTTATCAACTGCAAGGACGAGGGGAAGGGCCGCGAGTGGCTGGTCCTCCACCGGGGCTTCGCTCTTCACGAACTTCCTGAGATAGCCCCTCTTGATCAACTCCTCGATCTCTCGCTTTATATTACAGCACTCCTCCGTGTCGTGACCGTGGTCACAATGAAACTGGCAGTACTTCATCTTGTCGTGACTGTTTCTTGGGTTCTGAGGAGGAGGTCGGCGAAGGTAGCATTCGCCCTCGATCTCCATGAGGATCTTCTTCTTGGAGCAAGGAGGGGGATGAAGGTTCGCTCTGGAATGGGACCATTCTTCGGCTTCGGTCCCGGTCGGAAGTCTGCAGGTGGTCTGGGCCTCCGGGTCCCAGGGACATCCTTTGGGGCAGGCTTCTTCGAAGGCTTCCCGTCTAGCTCTCATCTGGTATGGTCGGCCTTCTCAGTATGGATGTACTTGTGGACGCGGAGGAGGAGCTCGGAATATGTCTTAGGGGGCTTCTTGTCTAGGGAATACGTTAGACGAGAGGTCTTAAGCCCTCGTTTCAATGCCAGCATGGCGACGGGCTCGTCCAGGCTATAGATTTCCAGGGCAGCAGTCTTAAAGTGGGTGACGTAGTCCCGCAACAGCTCCTGGTCTTGTTGGCGGATAGAGAAGAGGCTGTCCACCTCCCTTGGCACCTTTTGGCAAGTATCGAAGTGTGCAACAAACTTTCCTTCCAGCTGATGAAAGGAGCTGATAGATTCAGGCTCGAGGTGGGTAAACTAAACTTGAGCAGCCTTCCAGAGGGTGGTCGGGAAGGCAATACATAGGAGAGCGTCCGTCGCCCCGTGGACTCTCATGAGAGCCTTATAGCTCTCTAGGTGGTCCAGGGGATCGGTGGTCCCATCATAGGGATCCACCTGAGGTATACGGAACTGACTCAGAATCGGTTCCTCTTGGATTTCTCGGAAGAAGGGTGGTTGGGCATTGTAGCCCACTGGCTCGCTAGGAGAGCCATGCATGTTGGCAAACCGACGGGAGAACTCCGCCAACTTGCACTCATGATCCTCCAGGTGTCTCTAGGCCAGGCGCCCGATGGCCTTATCAGTGGAACCTTCCATCGAGGCCGCTGGAGAAGGAGGTGTCGATTGGTCGCGGCGAGGGGCCTTGCCCCGGTGGTGCCTGCTGCGCCAGGCGGCTTCAGGGTTGTCGGTCGGGGATCGACTCTCGTGATCCACCGACCTAGTGCGGTTCCTTTTTGCAGGAGTCTGATGACTCCCGTGAGGATTGGTTGCCACCCGCGGACGGGATGGCCTGCCTTGAATAAAGCACAGACTTTCTCGGGGACCCGCGGCTTGGGCCGCAGGGGTCCCTGGCTGGGGTTGAGTGGCCAGGGAGTGCTGCTGATGCTGCAGCTGCCATACAGCTGTAGTCAGCGTCTGCAGCTACTGGACGATAGTTGCAATAGGACCGTCCACCGAGGACAGTTGAGGAGGAGGAGGAGCGGGAAGTTCTTTTTCCGGGCTGCGCGAGCCCGGAGGAGAGGGAACCTCTCCCGCCCGATTGGCGGAAGCTTCACGTCCGTGTGTCACCACCATGTTCGCGGTTGAACTATTCTCTTGCTCACGGTGGGCTTGCTCACGTAGGGGTTACTGTTCTGCCCCCCTTCCTGGCATGCCAATTTGTTGCCGATCTTACCGCTGTGGCCTGTAGCTTATGAGCTGGCGCTGGATCTTAGCCTCCTTTACCTTGGGATCTCTAAGCCTCCGGACCTACAAAACAAGGTCAGAGACCCGGGCCGGGGGTTCCGGCCGGGGCACTCTGATGGTCAAGTTAGCAAACGGCAAGATGGAACAGATCCACTAAGACATGTCTCCGCTGGATTCTCGTGCTTAGAGGAGACCTAAATGAAAGAAGTATAGGAATGAGAGGGGTTGACACTCGGTTTCCTGCACTGGACTCGCCGGATTCGCTCCTGGGAACTTCTGGGGGCCTCAGCATCGTTTCTTCTTTCTGTCTCCGTGTTTTTCCCTCTCAGTGGCCTACCTTTTCATCCGGTCTCTTCATCCCTTTTATATCACCGGATCACCTTCAGCTTTTTTTGCTCTACCCTCCGGAGGCTCTCGAAGGTCTATGGCTCTTTTCCACCGTTCCCCCCTTTTTCGAGTCCCCCCAAGGCCAGGAGTTGAGTGGCGAGCTTGCCTCATCCACCGTGCTGTCATGAAAAGAGAAACCTGGCGGGATCTTGAGCGAAGCGCAGGATCCCTCATCTCGGGGCATTGACTGCAGACTTCTTTTTCGAGGGGTTCCAGGCCCCCAATCGCAAGGATCCGATGCCTCGATCATGGGGCCCTTCTTAACCGATGTAAACAAGATTCTGCACACCGTTATAGGCCATACCGAGTGCGTCATACGGGGCATGCCGCGCACTGATTTTAGCAGTGACCTTGTGGCTTGCGCTTTTGATACCCCGAGGCTTTGCAGAGTAGGGCCGGCTTCAGTCGAGGTGGACACATCTTGAGGTGCCACCTGGTGAAGGAGCAGGAGCGCCTAGCTCAACCTCGGCCAAGGTGGACCCATCTTGGGGCGCCACTTGGTGAAGGAGCAGGGGCAGCCAACTTCGACCGAGGTAGACTCCTCCTGGGTAGACACCTAGCGAAGTGGCAAAGGAAGGCTCGACTTCGGTCGAGGTAGACCCATCTTGGGGTGCCACCTGGCGAAGGAGCAGGAGTGCCTGGCTCGACCTCGGCCAAGGTGGACCCGTCTTGGGGCGCCACCTGGCGAAGGAGCAGGGGAAGCCAACTTCAGTCGAGGTGGACCCCTCATGGGGGGACACCTAGCGAAGTGGCAGAGGAAGGCTCGACTCTAGTCGAGGTGGACCCATCTTGGGGTGCCACCTGGCAAAGAAGTAGGAGCGCCCGGCTCGACCTCGGCAGAGGTAGACCCATCTTGGGGCGCCACCTGATGAAGGAATAGGGGTAGCCAACTTCGGCAGAGGTGGACCCCTCCTGGGTGGACACCCGGCGAGTGGCAGAGGAAGGCTCGACTTCGGCCGAGGTGAACCCATCTTGAGGTGCCACTTGGTGAAGGAGCAGGTGCACCTGGCTCGACCCCAACCGAGGTGGACCCATCTTGGGGCGCCACCTGGCGAAGAAGCAGGGGTAGCCAACTTTGGCCGAGGTGGACCCCTCCTAGGTAAACACCTAGCGAAGTGGCAGAGGAAGGCTCTACTCCAGTCGAGGTGGACCCATCTTGGGGTGCCACCTGGCGAAGGAGCAGGAGCGCCTGGCTCGACCTCGGTCGATGTGGACCCATCTTAGGGCTCCACCTGGCGAAGGAGTAGGGGCAACCAACTTCGACCGAGGTGGACCCCTCCTGGGTGGACACCTGGCGAAGTGGCAGAGGAAGGCTCGACTCCAATCGAGATGGACCCATCTTGGGGTGCCACCTGGCGAAGGAGCAGGAGCGCTCGGCTCGACCTTGACTGAGGTGGACCCGTCTTGGTGCGCCACCTTGCGAAGGAGCAGGGGCAGCCAACTTTAGCCGAGGTGGACCCCTCTTGGATGGACACCTGACGAAGGCTCAACTTCGATCGAGGTGGACCCATCTTGGGGTGCCACCTGGTGAAGGAGTAGGACCGCCTAGCTCGACCTCGGTCGAGGTGAACCCGTCTTGGGGCGCCACCTGGCGAAGGAGCAAGGGCAGCCAACTTTGGCCGAGGTGGACCCCTCTTGGGGGGACACCTGGCGAAGTGGCAGAGGAAGGCTCGACTTCGGCCGAGATGGACCCATCTTGAGGTGCCACCTAGCGAAGGAGCAGGAACGCCTGGCTCGACCTCGGCCGAGGTGGACCCGTCTTAGGGTGCCACCTGGTGAAGGAGCAGGGGCAGCCAACTTTGGCCGAGGTGGACCCCTCCTGGGTGGACACCTGGCGAAGTGGCAGAGGAAGGCTCGACTTCAGCCGAGGTGGACCCATCTTGGGGTGCCACCTGGCGAAGGAGCAGGAGCTCCTAGCTCGACCTCAACCGAGGTGGACCCGTCTTAGGGCGCCACCTGGGGAAGGAGCAGGGGCAGCCAACTTCGACCGAGGTGGACCCCTCTTGGGTGGACACCCGGCGAAGTGGCAGAGGAAGGTTCAACTTCGACCGAGGTGGATCCATCTTGGGGTGCCACCTGGCGAAGGAGCAGGAGCGCCTGGCTCGATCTCGACCGAGGTGGACCCGTCTTGGGGCGCCACCTGGCGAAGGAGCAGGGGCAGCCAACTTCGGCCGAGGTGGACCCCTCCTCGGTGGACACCTGGCAAAGTGGCAGAGGAAGGCTTAACTTCGACTGAGGTGGACCCATATTGGGATGCCACCTGGCGAAGGAGCAGTAGCGCCTGGCTCAACCTCGATCGAGGTGGACCCGTCTTGGGACGCCACCTAGGAAAGGAGCAGGGGCAGCCAACTTCGGTCGAGGTGGACCCCTCCTGGGTGGACACCCGGTGAAGTGGCAGAGGAAGGCTCGACTTCGACCGAGGTGGACCCATCTTGGGGTGCCACCTGGCGAAGGAGCAGGAGCGCCTAGCTTGACCTCGACCGAGGTGGACCCGTCTTGGGGCGCCACTTAGCGAAGGAGCAGGGGCAGCCAACTTCGGTCGAGGTGGACCCCTCCTGGGTAGACACCTGGCGAAGTGGCAGAGGAAGGCTCGACTTCGGCCGAGGTGGACCCATCTTGGGGTGCCACCTGGCGAAGGAGCAGGAGTGGCCAATTTTGGCCGAGGTGGACCCCTCCTGGGTGGACACCCGGCGAAGTTGCAGAGGTAGCGAGCACATCCCGGATGAGAACGACCGTGGGTCAAGCCACCCTGTGGGAGAGTTTCAAAAAAAATCCACGTGGCACCGCTGGCGTCCAGCTGGATCTGACACACACTCCACGCCAACGATATTGCCATATCAGTTGCAAAGCTAAATCTTGACAATATTCATTGTAGAAAAAGCCCGCACCATAGACGCCATTGAAACCGGAAGCATTAGCACAAAACATGTCAATCTATTAATAAGTGGAAATGTAACCAATTTTCCACTTTATTTTCCTAAATTAGGATACCGAGAAATACCAGAATGATAATGTCTTAGCTAAAATAGTAAGTTCCCTTTCTCTAGCTTTAAAAATCATCTAGATAAAACTTTTCAACAAGCTTGCAGATTTTTTCATTATCAAATAATTTGAAGCAGTTTTTGGGATCTAAAGTCGAACTGAGTATAAGAAGTTCAACTGCCTCTCCATTAAATCTTCTATGTAGTTCAGATATTTACAAATCTATTACAAAATAAAATATATCTATCCTATAATGATGCTCCAAATCGTCATCCTATTTCTTATGACAATTATTCCATATAAAATAAGGAACTTCCATGTCAGGAACTTCAAGTTAATATCGCAGAATGATAACACACTCTCCAGTAGTGTTTTCCAACCATTTTCTCTTAATTTCTGAAAAAGATCTTTTGTTGTTGACACAACATTCATAGCATTCACTATATCTTGAGAACGTCGCTGTAAAGCCTGACAAAGAGTATCACTGATTTCAAATATTTCTTTTATCACATGTAAAAGAAAAATAAATTCAAAAGTCATCAATTTGCGAGAAGTGGCTCTTGCATCTCTTGGTTGAGAAGCATTAGATGCATTATTTTTAATTTTTTCAAGAACAGTAACTGTTGCACCAAATATCCTTATCAAATTAGTGATTGAACTAAAATGAGAACTCCATCTAGTTTTACCATGATACTATAAAGTATCAATTTGGTTCAAACCTGTTCCAGTAGTAGCTGCAACAAGTAGTAGTTAAAGTTGGTGAGCAAAACAGTGGATATAATAAACAAACTTACATTCCTATGAAATCAAAGCTTGTAGTCCATTCAACTCACCATGCATATTCTTGCTCGGTCATATCCTTGTCATCTAATATGTTGTATATTAAAAATGTGATGCAGGAGAACATCGAGAATCCCAACTTTCAAAGTCAAAGCTATACTATCTTTGATATAAACTATATCAAAAAACTACTCTATTATGAGTCCTCTTTTGTCAATAAATCTTAATACAATTACCTCCTGCTCTCTATTTGACACATCTCAAGCTTCATCAACTATAATGAAAACTTTTTGATACATCAAGATTTGGTTGGTCCAACATGGCACCAAGGCTCCAACCTACTCTAGATATGTGTCATCTGGCTCAAGCGACAGGGCTACCTCCTAGTTCCTTGCCATCTGAATACTAAGATACGAGCTTACCAACTTCTTGCATGGATGTCAACCACTACTGGGCCTACCCCCGTCCACCTAGTCGTACATGCTCCAGACGTAGCGGCCATTAATATTTACCACCTGATGGATGCTCTTTCATAGGGATATGCCATGCCAGTCACCACTTCTTGCTTCACCTACTGCAGTATAACCTCCTACTCTGGGTGTGCCTGTAATAGCTGAAATATGTCAACCATCATTCTCTTCCTTTAGGCATCAAGTATATGCCTATAAATTGGTTCCCCGTGACCTTTCAAAGTAAAAGAGAGAAGTCCTAAGAGAGAGGCAATGGTAAATGCGCCATCAAAGAAAGAATGAAGGGGGGCGAGGTAACGCAGAGTTGAGAACACAATGCTAGCTACCCTAAGAGACACACCCTTGGCTCCTTAATTCTATAAACATCTATCTGAATGTTCATCAAGACATTTGCAAGCCTCCTAACACACTTTTTCCTGTTCATAAAGTATCCAAGCCTCCACAAATCTATTCACTAATGTATCATCTCCTAGGAAGCAGGCCTTATATGTACTAAGTGCCCCTTCTTCCACCAACCTCGCTATCTCTGTCCCTCATTCCTTTTCTAGCTCCTCTCAACTCCCCTCTACTCTCTAAACTCAAAAGGGACTCCAACTATTCTCTGTTTGCCTCTTTAATAGACTGACTTAGACATCAGAAAATCTACCATCAAGAATCCACCCCCAGTGTGCAGACTTTCTAGTCTTTCTTGTCTTGTAAGATCGACTCCCAACGATAGGATCTTGCAAGATCCAGCTCCATGACAGTAGCCACATCAACTCTAGCCTATCCTAGTCAAGCCCGAGTCAACTCATCCCTAGGAGCAATAATAGATTGGCTCTAGAGGAAGGGCTAGGTGCTCGTAAACTTCAATGAGAATAAGAGTTTGCCTCTAGTTTTACCTCATCCTTAGTTTGTGCCATGGCCAAGGGAAAGAGGATGATCATGTTTGCTCCCACTGAGGCATCCGCAATCTTGGCTACCTGGTTCTCAATTCCTTCAAAGGGAGGAGAAGTAGGATCCTCAGCAACTTCGACTATCACCCTTGAGCAGCTCCAGCAGCTCTCCCAACAAGTCTAGGCATTGTGGCACCTCCTTTCATGCAAATCCTCCCCACAAGGCAACATGTTGACACCCTCCCTCTTTGCTTTTCATTCCATGTAATCCAAGGGCTAAGGTCAATTATAAAAGGACCCCTTTCGTGTATGAAAAATTAATCAATGATGAAGAAATTTTAAAAGAGAGATTCTTCGTTCTCCCCACATGGGGAGGGTGAGATGCCCATTTTCTACCTTTGCTTTCAAGCATCGAGGGGTGTGAGACCCTAGTTATCCCTTCCCCTTTGAGTTCCCCCTCCATGGCCTTAGAGATTTTCTCTTTACGGCTTCATTAGTGAGGTGGATGAGATGCCCTGAAGGTGAGAGGTCTCTCCGTGATGTAAGTCCCAAGTCCATAGAATGTCTATCTTCTTTATCCCTCCACGGCCTTGGAAAGTTACCCTCATGGCTCCATTAGTGAGGTGGGCGAGATGCCCTAGAGGTGAAAGGTCTCTCCATGAGTGTGAGTTTCCAAGTCCGTGGCAGTCCAAACCCCTACCTTCCATCTCCGTTGTTTCCTTCACCACCTCCATCAAAAAAATATATATATGTATAAATTTTTTTTTTGTGGTACCCTAATCCCTAGCGACTTCTCAGCTCGCCAACGATCCTACTCCCCACCTATCCCCCATCACTCGCTAACCTCTATCTAAGTTTCTGTAGCAGCTGTCAGCCCCTTCTCTCTCTCCTTCAAAGCCTTGCTTGTACTGGTTAAAGTGGCATCTCCCAAGTCAATGGACACCTCGGCCTCTACCTCCGTCTCCACAACTGGCACCTTGCTATAGCTTAGAGCAAGGCCCGGAGTGAGCGGTAGCCCTTTGCTCTTCTTTGCCTTCCCCACCCCCTCCATAGGAGATAAGGAATGTGCCCTCTTCCCCTTCAGATTAGATAAAGGTGGCAAAGGTGGCTCGCTAATGGCCATCACCTGCAACCTACTATGGATTGCCAAGCCTGCACCAAAAGATAAGGTCACTCCACCCATCCAAAAAAATGAGGGACTATTCATCAAACAGTTAAAGGGGATGGGACAAAAATGAATGAAATGAATGGATGATGATGTGCTCTAGATGACCAACTATCCATGATGAGTAATGGATTACAAGTATGAATATTAATTAAGCATAAGAGAGACAATTATCTTCCAAGCAAGAAACTAGTTGATTAAAAATTAGACACCCGCATGCATGTCACATTCAAATTAATATAGGAAGGATCTCATGGCTACGAAACCATTTGTACTAGGTCTAACACCTTCAATTCTCAGATATAAAGGGCCAAGAAGTGGTTCTCCTACCAATAATGAAGGCTAAAAAAAATATTTGGTGGAAGGGAAGCTCTCACCACTCATAGAAATGAGGACTAGATTATAAAACTAGTATTCCTAAAACTTAAGAACTTACCTTGTACTTGGTTCATGGCTTGGAAGCTTCATCTTTAACCCCAAATCAGTGAGAGAACCTGCAAAGAATTTGCTATAAGGGCGTGGAAGCAAATTGAAAGAAGGAAATGAATAAGGTAAAGCAAGGAGATGAAAGCTTAGGGATGGATTGAAGCTAGGCGGCAAGCTTTGGGTCTCATACCCTCTCCCTTTTGGAGTGCACTTCAAGGACCTTGATAGGACTTCTTTGAAGTGGAGAATGGGCCTCTCACCCTCTTCCTCAAGGAGTGACCTAGCTCTTAGGCTAAGAAACAAAAGAAACAAGCTAGACTAGGGCCTCTCACCCTCTCCACACAAGAAGAAAAAAAATCAAAAACTTGGCAAGAAAAAAATGGAATCAAATAAACTTCTTTTCATTCAACCATAGCATGAGGTACAAGAGGAGCTTGGATCCTATTTATAGGCCCCAAGGTACACCATGGGTTCGGCCAAGGAGAAGAAAAAGTAACTCTAGTTCTAACTAGATTAGTTAGGCTAACAAAATAGGTTAATGTTGCCCAGATATGGTGCCCAAGAGGGGGGGTGAATTGGGTATTTTAAAAAATTAAAGCAATATATGTGCTATCAAGTTCAAAGGTGAAGAGTGATAGTGCTCAAGTAATTGTGCAACGGAAGCAATGAAATATAACAACAATTAAAGAGCAAAAGAAGATAGAGAGTAAAGCAATGCAAACACACAAGAAGTATAGTGGTTCGGTGCACCTAGCACCTACATCCACTCCCCAAGCTCCACTTGGGAATTTCCACTATAATCTTTTCTAGATTACAGCCGACTTGTTTTACCAGGCTCACAAGTCAAAACCTTACACACTTGTTTTGGCTTCGGGCTTACAAGCAACCCTAGTTGGTTTTATCAATTGGCTTACCAACAAACCTCACTCACTTGTTTTGGCTTCGGGCTTACAAGCAACCCTAGTTGGTTTTGTCAATTGGCTCACCAACAAACCTCACACTAGTTTCAAATTTTCTTGAAACTAGCCTAAGACAAAAAGAATATGAATACAATGAATAAATCAAAACAAACTCCTTTTGAGCAAAAAGAAATTTGATGTAGCTCTTGATGGAGACTCTTCAAGCCTTTCTCTTGGAATCTTGGACCTTACTAAATGCCAAACACTTGAAAGTTGGATTCCTCAAAGATGGTAAGCTTTTGGCTAAGGAATCTCTTGGTTTTCTCACTCTTTTTGGCTTGGAATTGATTGAAGGCTTTGTACTTTCACTCTATTCCTTTTCACTTTGTCTCCTTGTCTTTTTTGAAGTTAGGTGGAGGTTAAATACCTCATTCAAGCTGAAACAACTCCACAAGACCGTTAGAATCAAAAATATGGCCGTTTATGGCCGTTAGAAATCAAATCAAAAGTTCAGAAAAACTAGCCGTTATGCCATGAGTCGACCTCATGAGTCGACCTCTGGATCAAGTGTCGACCTCATGAGTCGACCTCCAGTTTATCTTAGGCAAAAATCCAGAAAACCATAGTTCTGCCCAGTTTGAAATCTCAGGCAATGAGTCGACCTCTGGACAGGTGTTGACCTCTGGTGGTCGACCTCTGGAGCGTGCCACTGAAATTTTGCCGTGCCGGCCTTGCTGAACTTTTCTTTTCTTCATGAGTCGACCTCTGGTGGTCGACCTTTGGCAAGGTGTCGACCTCTGGTGGTCGACCTCTGGTCTGAATTTTTCTGAAACTCTAGAGAGGTGCGTGCCATGCTTGAGTTTCTCTAAGCCTTTGTTTCTTTTGTCAATTACTTCTTAACAAGAAGGTCCAATATGAGAAATTTGATCTTGTTCAAGGTAGAAGAGCTCTTTCCCAAATCAGGCAAGCTTGGTTTCATCATTGTACTCTTGATACTCTTTTTGAATAACCTAAGTCCTGAAACTTTATCTTGAGATGAAACATTAGTCCAAACATATACTCAACCTTTTGTTAATCATCAAAATTAAGGAGCCAAAGCCAACAATCTCCCCCTTTTTGATGATGACAAAACCTTGAGTATATATGCAATTAAGTCCAAAAGCAAAATATAGCAATAATTAAAATTTTCAAAGAATCCTTACATGCATGAGTATACCATAAAAATTTTACTTTTCATCTACCTTTTTTGTGAAAACATTCTCATGAGTCATTTACTTCTTTCTTTTTGTGAAAACATTATCATGAGTCAATAAGATAAGAATCATAATAGCTTTACTCTATTCTATGAAAGAGTCATACTTTACCATATATACTTTACAAACATTACTATACTCTACTCCATGAAAGAGTCATAAGAATCATAAGAACCATATATACATACTATATATACATATTCTACTCATAAAAAGAGTCATGAGAATCTCATATATACTTTACTTATACTCTACTCCCCCTTTTTGTCAAGAATCAAAAAGTCCATTTTTTTGTAGTGAAAGATATTAAGGAAACTTATGTTCCATTACAATGAAGTACTTAGTTGCATAAAATACATGCTCCCCCTCAATTTGTGCATTCAATATAAAAACATTCTAACTTGAGGGTTTAAAAGGATAAATGCTAAGAGCTGGTATCAGACAGTAAAATATCACAATGTAGATAAGTATATAAATATATTCAGTTACAAAATTACTTACATAGTAAGCACAAAACACTGATACATTAGATCATACAAAGCAAACTAAGTACAACATACATCAAGTAAATCTATGAGGCTACTCCTCATCAGAAGGTATATCAAAAGAGATAGGAGCCGAGATCCTAGATGAGGATTTTGGAGTCCTATGAGTGAGACTCCGAGTCCTCAGAGAGGGACCAGACCTAGAGGTAGTCCTACGAGATCTATAGGTCCGAGGAAAAGGCTCCACAGGTGTCCTAACAGAAGCAGTAGCAGAAGGAGTAGATGGATCAGTATGCTGAGTAGACTGAGCTGGAGTGTGCCTGCTGACTAGCTCATAAGCAGTGGGATCATCAATATCTGTCTCTGTATGCTCATCTCTATCATCTGGAATCCCTGTAATAGTCTCAAAAAGTGACTCAGTAAACTCAGTATCTACTGGCACATCTGTAGCTGGAGGATCTGTACTGGGAAGATCAATAGAAGGAGGATCAGTAGAAGGGGGAATCTCTGGAATCGGATCTGCATGTGGAACATCAGAGCTACCTGCTCTAGGCTGATCTCCATCACTGTCACTGTATCCACTGGAGCCATTATCATCATCATCATCAGAATGTGGAGGAGATACTGTCGGATCTTTAGTCCCTGGTGGCAATGCCAATCTCAGTAGGCTGAGGATCTGTCGAAATCCTGCATCTACACTAGCTGAGAGAGCTCCAATGCGCATATCTGTGTGGATCCGCAGACCATGTAGCTCCTGTCGTACACCAGCAATCTCTGTCCGGACCTTTGAAATGTGATCAGTCACACTCTACTCAAAGTCCGATATCCTCGCTGTAGTCCTCCGTGGTGTAGCAGTGGCAGTAGGTGCTGGAGCTGATGAGGGTGGTGGCGTGAATGGCTCAGGCTCCGCATTCTCTGACTCTGGTGCTGGGCGAGGAGGTGTACCATGATCAGTAGGCTCTGAAGGCCCTGCCTCAGCTGCTCGGATCTCATCCTCCTCATCTGGCTCCTGGCCAGACTCTCGTCGCACCCAACGGTCACCAATCAGTCGAAATCCTATCCTATGCAGGGATTTCTCTCCATATGTATCAGTATGCTGCAGCTGACTGAAAGGTATACCATCAAATGAAACTCCATGCTCCCTGAATAGCTATGTCAGCCCCATACCATATGGCTGAACTAGTCTCCTGTGAGATGCTGCCTCACCCATCTGCTGAAGCATGATCCTGGGAAGGTTGATGGGAGTCCGCTGTCTCAGGGACACCATCAACACCAGCTCACGCTCAGTGATAAAGTTGAACCTCCCGCTCTTCGGAATCAAGATACGGGAGATGATATGATGCAGCACTCTCATCTCCAGTGAAAGCTGGTTAGCGGCTACTGTGGAAATGCCGCTAACATCCTCACGCTCTAGAATACATCTGAAGGCATGCTCTCTGTCGCTGATCGAAGTGGCAGCTGTGCCATGAAGTGGAATCCTCCAAACACGACTGATGACCTCCGGTGTCACTGGAATCTCGATCCCACGTACAGTAGCTGACCATCCAATGCCATCAGTGGCCATGGATGCATAGAACTCCCTGATGAGGTCTGGGTAGAATCTCTCAGCCATCATGCAGAAGTGAACCAGACCTGCATCTCTCAGCACATCTCCTATAAAAAAGTGATGCTGATCCCAGAAAGGTATGTCCACACGCCTCCCACTCGCAATGCTCTTCCGTACTAAGCTGGCTGGCACTGGTGCAGGTGGCTCTGGGGTCGGCTCACGCTCATGTCTGACCTTTCTTCGTCGCTCAGTGCTACTTTGTCCTTGTTCCATTCTCCTTTTTCTAACTGCCAAGTGCTTTCTTGGACCCATATGGATGGAAGAGGGGTAAATTAGGGAGAAGTAGGATAATGCAAGGCTAAGAGAAAAGGAACCAAGAAAAGAGAGGAGAAGAGAGGTTCACGGGTTGAGCAAAAGAAGAAATGGTGAAATGGTAAGATAGGGTTTGTGAAAATGGAGAAAATCGAGAGTAGATGGAGGAAATGCAAGAAACGGAGGAAAGAAATAAGTGATTTCAATTGAAAAACAACCGATATTTGAGGGTAGATAGAGGCAAAAGCTTTCAGTTGTCCAAAACCAAGAACACGGTCAAAAACGGTTAGGTTCAAAGGAGAACAAGAGGAGAGGAGAAGATTACCCAAAAAGATGAAGGAGAGGGTTGGAAATCCACTGTTTAGAGCTTTAGGGAAGTTGGAGGGGGACCACACGAAGGAGAAAAGGAAGGAAATGGAGAAAAAGAGGCTTGCGGACGGGTTTTAAAAAGAATGATTTCCGTTCAAGTGTCGACCTCTAAAAATTCTCAGGGATCGACCTCAAGTGTCGACCTCTAAAAATCTCAGGGGTCGACCTCCAAAAATAAATTAGCCAAAATAAAATTCGATAAAATTTAAAAAAAATTGATAAAATTTAGAAAAATAAGCTTTAAACATATTTGAGAATTTATAAATTATTTTTGAGAAATTTTGATGAGAATTGAAGAGTTTCAAGCAAAAGGATCAATGACTCCCAATTCTCTTCTGATCATACAAAATCTATCTTCATTCAATGGTTTTGTGAATATATCAGCCAATTGATAATCAGTACAAATAAATTCTAACAACACATTAGAGTTTTGAACGTGATCTCTTATGAAGTGATGTTTTATTTCAATATGTTTGCTTCTTGAATGTTGTACATGATTTTTCGTTAAATTGATTGCACTAGTATTATCACATCTTATGGGTGTCTTAGTTAGTTTGATGCCAAAGTCCTCGAGTTGTTGTTTGATCCATAGAATCTGAGCACAACAGCTTCCAGCTGCTATATATTCGGCTTCCGCCGTAGATAGAGCAACCGAATTCTGTTTCTTGCTGCTCCATGAAATCAAATTAACTTCTAGGAATTGACAAGTTCCACTAGTACTTTTACGATCAAGTTTACACCCAGCAAAATCAGCATCAGAATATGCAATTAATTCATATGATGACTCTCTAGAGTGCCAAAGACCAATTTCAATTGACCCAGATAAGTATCTAAATATACGTTTTACAGCTAAGAGATGTGATTCTTTAGGAGCAGACTGAAAACGTGCACACATACAAACACTAAACATTATATCTGGTCTACTGGCAGTTAGATATAGCAATGAACCAATCATGCCTCTATATAATTTTTGGTCTACTGATTTACCACATTCATCTTTGTCTAATTTACATGAAGAGCTCATAGGGGTACCTATTGGTTTGGTAGTCTCCATCCCAAACTTTTTCAATATTTTTCTTGTGTACTTGGCTTGGTTGATGGAGATCCCCTCTTTGGTTTGCTTAATTTGGAGTCCGAGGAAGAAGTTGAGTTCTCCCATCATGCTCATCTCGAACTCACTCTGCATTAACTTTGCAAATTCTTGACAAAGACATTCGTTAGTAGCACCAAAAATAATATCATCTACATAGATTTGTACTACTAAGAGATCATCATTTTTCTTTTTCAAAAACAATGTATTATCTACATTACCTCTAGAAAAATCATTCTTCATCAAAAATGAACTTAATCTATCATACCAAGCTCTAGGAGCTTGCTTTAAGCCATACAATGCTTTATGCAATTTAAAAACATGGTTAGGAAATTCATGATTTTCAAAACCAGGAGGTTGTTCAACATAAACTTCCTCTTCAATAAATCCATTTAAAAAAGCACTTTTAACATCCATTTGAAATAACTTGAAATCCATAAAACAAGCAAAAGCAAGTAAAAGTCTAATTGCTTCTAGCCTAGCAACAGGAGCAAAGGTTTCATCAAAGTCGATCCCTTCTTCATGGTTGTAGCCTTTAACAACAAGTCTAGATTTGTTTCTAGTTACAATACCATGTTCATCAAGTTTATTTTTAAAAACCCATTTTGTGCCAATTACAGAAACATTAAGGGGTCTTTCAGTTAAAGTCCAAACGTTATTTCTTTTAAATTGATTTAGTTCATCTTACATAGCATTAATCCAGTTACAATCTTTTTCAGCTTCTTCAATTGACTTAGGCTCTATCTGAGATACAAAAGCTAAATAATCACAAATATTTCTAATAGAAGAGCGTGTACTTACTCCCTTTGACGGATCACCAATAATTAGCTCTTTGGGGTGTCCGTGTGCATACCTCCATTCTTTAGGTAAAGGTTTTGGTGAAGTTGCATTGATCTCTTGAGTTTGATCTTGATTTTCTTGATCATCATCTCCTTTGGGCTCATCTTCATTGATTGTCAATTGTTCAAGCTTCTTTGTACCTGTTTCATCATCAATAGAATCTTCTTTTCTAGAAGATTTTTCGTTAGATTCATCAAACACTACATGAATTGATTCTTCAACCATAAGAGTTCTTCTGTTGAAGACCCTGTATGCCTTGCTAGAAGTAGAGTATCCTAAGAAGATACCCTCATCTGACTTGGCATCAAATTTACTGATATTGTCTTTGCCATTGTTTAATATGAAACAGCGGCAACCAAATACACGAAAATACTTGAGATTAGGTTTTCGATTTTTCCAAAGCTCATATGGTGTTTTTTTCAAAATAGGTCGAATTAAAACACGATTTAAAATATAACAGGAAGTATTAATGGCTTCTGCCCAAAAATATCTAGGTAAATCGTTTTCGCAAAGCATTGTGCGTGCCATTTCTTCAAGTATCATGTTCTTTCTTTCTACCACCCCATTTTGTTGAGGTGTCCTAGGTGCAGAAAAATTATGACTAATGCCATTTTCATTACAAAAAGCTTCAAAATCATGATTGTCAAATTCAGCTCCATGATCGCTACGCAAAAAAATAATAGTGAGATCTTTTTTATTTGAAACCCTTTTATGAAATTTAACAAAAGCTGAAAACGTTTCATCTTTATGAGCTAAAAACATTACCCAAGTAAATCGTGAGTAATCATCTACAATTACTAGCCCCTATTTTTTACCTCCCAAACTAGTTGTTCTGGTTGGTCCAAAGAGGTCCATATGTAATAATTCAAGGGGTCTAGTAGTAGATACTACTCCTTTAGGTTTGAAAGTAGATTTAGTTTGTTTTCCAAATTGACATGCAGCACAAATCTTATCTTTTTCAAATGTGAGTTTTGATAATTCTTTTACAAGATTCTTTTTGCTTAATTTTGAAATCAACTGCATACTAGCATGCCCTAGCCTACGATGCCAAAGCTAACTAGTTTCACTTGCCTTGGCTTCCCTAGCCACTAGGCATTGACCACTTTCCATGGCTAGATCATCAAGATCAACCATGTAAATGTTTCCATGCCTATGACCAGTGAACTTGATGCCATCGACATCTAGACTAGATACCATGCACAAAGATGATTCAAAAATTACTTTAAAACCCTTATCACAAAACTGACTAATGCTAAAAAGATTATGCTTCAAGCCATCAACAAATAATACATTATCTACATAAGCATTAGGGGTGATATGGATTTTATCAATTCCGATGATTTTGCCTTTTTCATTATCATCAAAAGTAACGTTTCCACCATCAATAGCTGCTAGTGATGAGAATTGCTTCACATCCCCAGTCATGTGCCTTGAGCAACCACTATCCAGATACCACATTCTTCTTTTATTTTTGGTTGCAAGGCACACCTGCAAAAATTAATCAAGTTGAAACTTTAGGTACCCAAGTCATCTTGGGTCCTTTAGGGTTGTCAAATTGGTTCCTTTTGGAACCCAAATCTTTTCAAAGATATTTAATTTTCTTCTATTACAAATATATGATTTATGTCCTAACTTACCACATGCATAGCAGGTAATATTAGAAGATGCAGGTATGAAAAAGTTTTTGTAAAGTTTTTGCTGATTGTGTGGCTTAAATCCAAGTCGAGCTTTGTTAAACACTGCATGTTGACTATTTAAAAGCATACTTAATTTTTCTGAACTAAAAGTAAACTTTTCTACAAAAGGTTTTACTTTTTCTAACTCTTCTTTGTAATTCTTGTTTTGAAGCAATAGTTCTTTGTTTTGTTTTTCAATTTTCTCATTAGTTTTAAGACTTCTATTATTTTTCAAAGAATCATTTTCTTTTAAAAGATTATCCTTATCATTTTTCAAGGTCTTTACATGTTCAGTTAATTTCTTGTTTTCTTGAATTAAATATTCAATTTCAGTTGAAAACTTTTCTGAATTTTTGGTAAGCTCAAGATTTAGCTTTCTTAATTTCTTATTTTTCAGTTTTAATTTTTCATATTCCATAACTAAATCATCAAAAGCATCATGCAATTCATTGAAAGTAAATTCAATTTCAGGTTCAGAATTTATCTCATTATCTTTATTGGCCATGAAACACAGGTTGGCGACTACCTGCTGCTCTTCATCACTGCTGGAGTCCTCACTCTCACTCCAGGTAGCCATCATGGCTTTCTTTCTCAACATCCTTCGACTCTTTTTAAGCAAAGGGCAATCCGTTTTATAATGACCAGGCTTCTTGCACTCGAAGCAGATAGGTGGATCCCTTTCTTTTTCTTTTTCTTTATCTTTATTGTGATCACCTTTTTATGGCTTTTTCTTGTAGAAACCCTTCTTCTTTCTCATGAATCTTTTGAATTTTCTTGTAATGAGGGCTGTCTCATCATCATCAGCTTCTTCTTCTGATTCATCACTTGACTCTTCCTTTGTAGTGGACTTGAAGGCTATGGCTTTCTTTTTCTTGTTATTGTCCACTGTCTTCTGCTTTAGTGAAAGCTCGTAAGTCATCAGTGATCCAAGAAGCTGCTCAAGAGGTAGAGTATTGACATCCTTGGCTTCTTCTATGGCTGTTACTTTCGCATCCCATGAAGCCGGAAGAGACCTGAGAAGTTTGTTAACCAGTTCACCATTAGATATAATTTTTCCCAAACTCCTCATACCATTTACTATATTGGTAAATCTAGTATACATTTCACTTATACTTTCAGTTGGTTCCATCCTGAACATCTCATACGTATGAATGAGCATGTTCACCTTTGTGGTCTTCACTTGGTGTGTACCCTCATGGGTAACCTCAAGTGTATCCCAAATTTTTTTGGCGGAAATACAATTTGATATTCTGTTAAATTCACTAGGATCAAGGGCACAGAATAGCAAATTCATCATCTTAGCATTTAACTCAGCTTGTTTGATGTCATTGTCATCCCATTTTTCTTCTGATTTTGGGGTGATAATGCCATTAACCAAGTGAGTGGGCTGATGAGGCCCTTTAGTAATTACTCTCCATATATGATAATCTACAGCTTGTAAATAAATACGCATACGAGTTTTCCAGTATGTGTAGTTTGTGCCATTAAAGAAAGGAGGGCGATTTGATGCTTGTCTTTCAACTACACCCATTCCAATTGGGGCGGCCATGATCTTTCACTCAAGATCGTTGGACCTACAAGAGAGTACCGGTGCTCTGATACCACTTGTTGCCCAGATATGGTGCCCAAGAGGGGGGGTGAATTGGGTATTTTAAAAAATTAAAGCAATATATGTGCTATCAAGTTCAAAGGTGAAGAGTGATAGTGCTCAAGTAATTGTGCAACGGAAGCAATGAAATATAACAACAATTAAAGAGCAAAAAAAGATAGAGAGTAAAGCAATGCAAACACACAAGAAGTATAGTGGTTCGGTGCACCTAGCACCTACATCCACTCCCCAAGATCCACTTGGGAATTTCCACTATAATCTTTTCTAGATTACAGCCGACTTGTTTTACCAGGCTCACAAGTCAAAACCTTACACACTTGTTTTGGCTTCGAGCTTACAAGCAACCCTAGTTGGTTTTATCAATTGGCTTACCAACAAACCTCACTCACTTGTTTTGGCTTCGGGCTTACAAGCAACCCTAGTTGGTTTTGTCAATTGGCTCACCAACAAACCTCACACTAGTTTCAAATTCCCTTGAAACTAGCCTAAAACAAAAAGAATATGAATACAATGAATTCAAAACAAACTCCTTTTGAGCAAAAAGAAATTCGATGTAGCTCTTGATGGAGACTCTTCAAGCCTTTCTCTTGGAATCTTGGACCTCACTAAATGCCAAACACTTGAAAGTTGGATTCCTCAAAGATGGTAAGCTTTTGGCTAAGGAATCTCTTGGTTTTCTCACTCTTTTTGGCTTGGAATTGATTGAAGGCTTTGTACTTTCACTCTAATCCTTTTCACTTTGTCTCCTTATCTTTTTTGAAGTTAGGTGGAGGTTAAATACCTCATTCAAGCTGAAACAACTCTACAAGACCGTTAGAATCAAAAATATGGTCGTTTATGGCCGTTAGAAATCAAATCAAAAGTTCAGAAAAACTAGCCGTTATGTCATGAGTCGACCTCATGAGTCGACCTCTGGATCAAGTGTCGACCTCATGAGTCGACCTCCAGTTTATCTTAGGCAAAAATCCAGAAAACCATAGTTCTGCCCAGTTTGAAATCTCAGGCAATGAGTCGACTTCTGGTGTTGACCTCTAGACAGGTGTTGACCTCTGGTGGTCGACCTCTGGAGCGTGCCACTGAAATTTTGCCATGCCGGCCTTGCTGAACTTTTCTTTTCTTCATGAGTCGACCTTTGGCAAGGTGTCGACCTCTGGTGGTCGACCTCTGGTCTGAATTTTTCTGAAATTCTAGAGAGGTGCGTGCCATGCTTGAGTTTCTCTAAGCCTTTGTTTCTTTTATCAATTACTTCTTAACAAGAAGGTCCAATATGAGAAATTTGATCTTGTTCAAGGTAGAAGAGCTCTTTCCCAAATCAGGCAAGCTTGGTTTCATCATTGTACTCTTGATACTCTTTTTGAATAACCTAAGTCCTGAAACTTTATCTTGAGATGAAACATTAGTCCAAACATATACTCAACCTTTTGTTAATCATCAAAATTAAGGAGCCAAGCCAACAGTTAAGTAGTTCTAACAAAATTTGGTTGTGACTAATCTCATGTGGTGCCTAAGTGGCATCCAAGTGGCATCAAGAGGAGGTTCCAAGTGGCTTCCAAGGAGGCTTCTAAGTGTGGTCCAAAAATACTTTCAAGTGGCACCCAATTATGCTTTTAAGTGTTGTCCAAGAAATGCTTCCAGGTGGCATCTAAGAAATGCTTCCAAGTGGTGCCCAATTATGCTTCCAAGTGTTGACCAAGAGAGGCTTCCAAGTGGCATATAAGGAGGGTCTTTATTTGAGAGCATTTGAGAGATCATGGAGCCGGCTCAGGGGAAGTGGGCTTTCATCCATTAGCTTCAAGTGGATCCTGTTGAAAAATCTAACTGCAAAACCACAAGGAGTTAGCTTGAAATATTTTTCTTTTGTCGATGTCCCCGTCGATCCTCCATGGGTGGAAAGAACTCAGCCTTGTCAAGTATGGGTCATTTTGACTTTGGTAATACTCTAGTAGGTCTGGATCAATCCTTTGTAGATCCTCTCGAGTGATCCATGAGTCTTCAGAATCAGGTCAACCTTACCAATGAACCAAATAGCATTGATAATCCTTATTTCGGGTAATGATATTCTTATCATCTAAGATTCGCTCAATCCTATCTCACCACTTTGGTAGTGTGGCTAGTGGACACTCAGAGATTGGTTCACTCTCAAAGATGGGATCAGGTCCAAATGGCTCACTGGGTATCATTGTTGGTTCCTTGTACTCTACTAGATCTAAAATGTTGAAGGTGGAACTGATACCAAAGTCAGATGGCAAGTTCAGCACATAAGCATTAGGTCCATTTTTCTTTATTATTTTGAAAGGACCTGCACTACGGGCATGCAATTTATTTTTATAATTCTAGGTGGGAACCGTTCAGGCTTGAGCCTAATCATTACATAGTCTTCTTCATAAAATTTTTTGGCTCTCTTATGGGAATTAGTCATATGCTTATAAGTTTCATTGCTTAAATAAATTTTCTTACTAATATCTTTGTGCAAATCCCTAGTATGGTGTGCATATGACTCTATAGACTCAGAAATTTGAGCATGCATGGGAAAAAGGATAAGGTCAGATGGATAAACTCAAATGACACCAAATAATAAAAGGATAAGCTCAAATGGGCTTTATTCTTAGTGGAATTATTGACTGGTTTATTGTAGGCAAAAAGTTCCTAATTTTCAATATTTTCACCTTTAATAGGTTTCCAAGGCTCTGATATATAATTTTAGATAGGTGGTAGTAAAGTTCAGTTTGGTCCCTAACATGTGCCACAGTGTTTTCTAGAAATAACTATGAAATCTTACTGGGAGCAGGTCTTTGACATGCTGGATGTCCCTTAGTAGTGGAAGATGATCAGGTAGCTCTTTTGGAAACACATTTTAAAAATCATTTAAAAGCTCTATGACTTCCTGGGGTTGCCTTTTCTGGGATGGATCCTGGACATTTTTAGTGGACAATATTCCAATGGGTGATCCTTCAATGATCTTTCGTTCTGAACCCTTAGCATTGATTAAATTTATCTCTGTGTCTTCTTCCTTTATGAACTCTACTATTTCCTGGAGTTGCTCTTTAGGGTTTTGTTCTTGGACTTCATTTTGTTTAAGTTGATTATTTCCATCTCTAGTTTTTTTAGGCTGGGTAACTATTCCAAGTTTATCCTCTATTGCAAGCATTGGTTCATGTTCATTTTAGATGGTATCATGTCCCTTATACTCATCTACTAGGTTAGACCCAGCTTTATAAACTTCTTCCTTAAATTCTTCAACAGGTTCAGGAGCTTCTTCCTCTAATTCTTCAGTAGGTTCAATCTCTTCTTCATCTCCTTCATACTCATTTATTAGACTCGATTCGGCTTCATATATTTGTTCCTCTAGCTCTTCAATGGATTCAGGAGCTTCTTCCTTGCAAACTAATAGGGTAGTAGAAGAGTTGGTTGGTTTGAAGAAATCTGACTAGAACTAGGCCTATGTCTAGATGCACTATTCCTATTGGACTTAGATTGACTGATCATGAGTTCCCTCTGAAATGTCTTGAAGTCCTTAGCAATTTAATAAGCGTGTTCTAGGTCACAAATTTCCCATTGAAATAATTTCCATTGAATTTTCTTACGTAGGCCAGCTCAAAATCTAAATATGGTCATGGTCTCATATTCGACCATGTTACATCTCCTGACAAACTCATTGAATTCGATAATGTATTCAGACACAGTTTTGTTACCTTGATGCAATCTTTGCTATTGGTCTAAAAGTCTTTGCTCATAAGACCTGCCTAGGTACTTTTTCCTAAGCTTACTCTTCATGGCTTTCCAAGTAATTATGGACATTTCTCCTTTTCGATAACATATGCATTCAACATCTCTCCAATATAGCCTAGCATGTTGGACTAACTTAAGTTTGGCAAATTTAAACTTCCTTTCTTTCGACATCTCATCCCACTCAAAGTATTGATCCATTCTTTTTTCCCAATCGATGTACGCCTTAGGATCAAGATTTCCATCAAAAGTGGGTGTATAAGGTTGAATGCTCCTAAAAACTCTCTCCTCCTGATCTTCAAAGTCTTAGTAGGGGCGTCTAGGGTCATGTTCAGGGGTGAGATCATGACAATGGGATCTTGGACCAAGGGATGTTGGCCTAAGTGATTTAGGTTTAGTGTGAGTCAAGTGGATCTCTTCAAGGTTCCCAATATGATCCTTCACTTGATCTAATTCTCTGTTTATTTGTCCTAATTGCTCAGTCTTGGTATCAAACTTTTCAGTTATGGTCCTCATCAAAATTTTAAGATTAGGTTCTATGGATAAACCAGACTAAGTGTGGGACTGCTGGTATTGAGCTCCTGACCTAGTGGACATGCAGTACAAACCTAGCTTCTAGGACTTCTAGACCTAGGAGTTTAATGTAACAGGAATTGACTAGGTACCAATTAAGACTACAGCTATCCTTTCAACTGGCCAAGTATGAGGTGAAATTATAGGAGGCTCCCCTCAATTTCATGAGGTCCTAATCAAAAAACCGCAGATCCGCTTAAGGCATTTGTCATTGGACCCCTAGCCTTAGACACCAATATCGAGTAATTACATAATCAATCAATACTTTGGCTCTTCATGCACATGAACTTGACTCGTTGATGTCCTTAGTTTAGGTTCCTACTTCGATTTTAGATTTGGCTTAGGTCAATATATGATATAGGTGGTTGTTTTGGGCCAAGAAAAGGTGATGAACTCCTTTCCTTATGTTGATATTGAATGCCCTTTAACTGATTTTGAAATGAATGCTCAACAAGTCACTAAATAGCCAATAGAATATCTAGACTAGCACAAACATATGATTCAAAATTTGAAATTTGAAATTTTAAAATTCAAATTTTAAATTAAAAATTTCAAATCTCAAAGTCTAGATTTTAGAATTTAAATTTAGAATTTTAAATTTTGAATTATGGTTAGGAAAGTCGTTCTTGAAGGCTTGGTACAAGAAAATTTCAGCAACTAACAAACCTTCTACTAACTAGATTCGAAATTCGAAATTCAAATTTAAAAATCTTGAAAATTTGAGTTTTAAATAAGAATTATCAGATATTAAAGTTCATATTTCAGATTTCAAATTTTAAATTTTAAATTTTAAATTATAGTTAGAAAATTCGTTCTTGAAGGCTTGGTACAAGAAAATTTCAGCATGTAAAAAAAAATTCAGAACTTAACCTAGAAAACTATGCTCTGATACCAAAAAATTGATCCAGGATAAAAATGAATGAAATCAATGGATGATATGTGCTCTAGATGACCAGCTATCCATGATGAGTAATGGATTACAAGCATGAATCGAAATTAAGCACAAGAGAGACAATTATCTTCCAAGCAAGAAACTAGTTGATCAAAAATTAGACATCCGCATGCATGTTACATTCAAATTAATATAGGAAGGATCTCATGGCTAGGAAACCATTTGTACTAGGTCAAACACCTTCAATTCTCTGATCTAAAGGGTTAAGAAGTGGTTCTCCTACCAATAATGAAGGCTAAAAAAAATATTTGGTGAAAGGAAAGCTCTCACCACTCATAGAAATGAGGACTAGATTGTAAGACTAGTATTCCCAAAACTTGAGAACTTACCTTGTACTTGGTTCATGACTTGGAACCTTCATCTTCAACCCCAAATCAGCGAGAGAACCTGCAAAAAACTTGTTATAAGGGCATGGAAGCAAATTGAAAGAAGGAAATGAACAAGGTAAAGCATGGAGATGAAAGCTTGGGGATGGATTGAAGCTAGGCGGCAAGCTTTGGGTCTCACACGCTCTCCCTCTTGGAAAGCACTTCAAGGACTTTGATAAGACTTCTTTGAAGTGGAGAATGGGCCTCTCACCCTCTCCCTCAAGGAATGACCTAGCTCTTAGGCTAGGGAACAAAAGAACAAGCTAGACTAGGGCATCTCACCCTCTCCATACAAGGAGTAAAAAATCAAGAACTCGACAAGAAAAAAGAAATCAAACAAACTTCTTTTCATTCAACCATAGCATGAGGTACAAAAGGAGCTTGGGTCCTATTTATAGGCCCCAAGGTACACCATGGGTTCGGCCAAGAAGAAGGAAAAGTAACTCTAGTTCTAACTAGATTAGTTAGGCTAATAAAATGGGTTAGGTAGTTTTAACAAAATTTTGTTATAACTAATCCCATGTGGCACCTAAGTGGCATCCAAGTAGCATTAAGAGGAGCTTCCAAGTGGCATCCAAGGAGGCTTTTAAGTGTGGTCCAAAAATACTTCCAAGTGGCGCCCAATTATGCTTTCAAGTGTTGTCCAAGAAATGCTTCCAAGTAGCATCCAAGAAATGCTTCCAAGTGGCACCCAATTATTCTTCCAAGTGTTGACCAAGGGAGGCTTCCAAGTGGCATATAAGGAAGGGCTTTATTTGAGAGCATTTGAGAGATCATGGAGCCGACTCAGGGGAAGTAGGATTTCATCCATTGGCTTCAAGTGGATCCTATTAAAAAATCTAACTGCAAAACCACAAGGAGTTAGCTTGAAACATTTTTCTTTTGTCGATGTCCCCATCAATCCTCCCGGGATGAAAAGAACTTTGCCCTGTCGAGTATGGATCATTTTGACTTTGGTAATACTCTCATAGGTCAGGATCGATCCTTTATAGATACTCTCGAGTGATCCATGGTCTTCAGAATTAGGTTGACCTTGCTAATGAACCAAATAGCATTGATAGTCCTTATTTCGAGTAGTGATAGTCTTATCATCTAAGATTCGCTCAATCCTATCTCACCGCTTTGGTAGTGTGGCTGGTGGATACTCAAAGATTGGTTCACTCTCAAAGATGGGATCAGGTTCAAATGGCTCACTGGATATCATTGTTAGTTCCTTATACTCTACTAGATCTGAAATGTTGAAGGTGGAACTGATACCAAAGTCAGATGGCAAGTCCAGTACATAAGCATTAGGTCCAGTTTTCTATATTATTTTGAAAGAACTTGCACTACGGGCATGCAATTTTTTTTTTTATAGTTCCGGGTGGGAACTGTTCAGGCTTGAGCCTAATCATTACATAGTCTCCTTCATAAAATTTTTTATCTCTCTTATGGGAATTAGTCATACGCTTGTAAGTTTCATTGCTTAAATGGATTTTCTTACTAATATCTTTGTGTAAATCCCTAGTATGCTATGCATTTGACTCTATAGACCTAGAAATTTGAGCATGCATGGGAAAAAGGATAAAGTCAGATGGATAAACTAAAATAATACCAAATAACAAAAGGATAAGCTCAAATGGACTTTATTCTTAGTGAAATTATTGACTGGTTTATTGTAGGCAAAAAGTTTCTAATTTTTAATATTCCCACCTTTAATAGGTTTCCAAGGCTCCTATACATAATTTTAGATAGGTGGTAGTAAAGTTCAGTTTGGTCCCTAACATGTGCCATAGTATTTTTTTGAAATAACTATGGAATCTTGCTGGGACCAGGTCTTTGACATGCTGGATGTCCCTTAGTAGTGGAAGCTGATCAGGTAGCTCTTTTGGAAACACATTTTGAAAATCTTTTAAAAGCTTTATGACTTCCTGGGGTTGCCTTTTCTGGGATGGATCCTTGACTTTTTTAGTGGATAATATTTCAATGGGTGATCCTTCAATGATCTTTCATTCTGAACCCTTAGCATTAATTAAATTTATCTCTGCGTCTTCTTCCTTCATGAACTCTACTATTTCCAAAGGTTCCTCTTTAGGGTTTTGTTCTTGAACTTCATTTTCTTCATGTTAATTATTCCCATCTCTAGTTTCTTTAGGCTAGGTAACTATTCCAAGTTTATCCTCTATTGCAAGCATTGGTTCATGTTCGTTTTGGATGGTATCATGTCCCTCATACTCATCCACTAGGTTAGACCCAGCTTTATAGACTTATTCCTTAAATTCTTCAACGGGTTCAGGAGCTTCTTCCCCATGATTGTCATGCACCAGATACAAAGAAAGAAAAAAGAAGGAAGAACAGATAGAAAAACCCATCACTAGTAGCTATCGGTACACTCCACCGATCGTTTGAAGACTCCTTCCCTTTCCTTACTTCGCTTCTCTCGATCACTTGGATGCCGCAAAGGAGGAGGAGGCCCAACCGACTCCTGCATATATACTCATCAAAAAGGCCCATCCCCTTCTTGATAAGGGGCCACTGGTTTTAGCCTCGCCCGATTGATGTGTCCCACATCAATTCATCATTAAAGGCACCATCTCAGGAGGTGGGTCGTAACATCTCAAAAGTCTAAACCATCGTAGTAATTTTTAAACTGTCGCCACTCTAGATGGCATCACCTTCCAAAGGGCCATGCCTGATCTTGGCATGGATCTTGATGAGCACAGCCTCACCTACTTCAGCATAAGCTGTCTCACCTAGCATAGCCTCGCCTACCCCGTTTCAAGGTACCTCGCCCAGCATAGCTTTGCCTGTCTCACCATGAGCTGTCTCACCCAATGCAACTTTTCCTGCCTCATCATGAGTAGCCTCGCACAGTGCCTGCCTCACTAGCTTCGCCCTAGCATAGTAGGCCCCATACCCAGCTAAACCAATTGAGTCTCTACTTCCTTCGTTCAAGACCTAAGAAGCTAGGCCACTTGGGATCAGAAGTGGGAGGCATCTAATACATCAAGGTCCAGTTGGTCCAATATGGAACCAAGGCTCCAACCCACTCCAGACACGTATCAACCAGGTCAAGCTATAGAGCTACTTCCTAACAACCACCTGGATACTAAGACATGCGCTCACTAACTTCCTGCATAGACTTCGATCACTATCAAGCCTACCCCTATCCACCCAGTCGTGTGTGCACTAGGTGCAGTGGCCATTAATGTTTGCCACTTGAGAAATGCCCCATCATAGGGATGTGCCGTGCCAGTCACTACTCCCTGCCTCACCTGCCATAACATGATCTCCTACTTTGGGCATGCTTTCAATAGCCAGAATATGCCAACCATCATTCCCTGCCTTTAAGCATCAACTACAATCCTATAAATTGGTTCTCCATAACCCTCTAGGTTAAAGAGAGAAGTTCTAAGAGAGAGGCCATGGTAAACAAGCCACCGGAGAAAGAATAAAGGGGGTTGAGGTAACACAGAGTCGAGAACCCATTGCTAGCTACCTTGAGAGATACATCCTTGGCTTCTTGATTCTATGAGCATCCACTTTAATGTTAATTAAGATATTTGTAGGCCTCTAATTCACCTTTCCCTGTCCGTAAGGTATCTCGACCATTGCAAATCCACTCACCAATATGTCATATCCTAGTAAGTGAGCCTAGTATGCACTGAGCACCCCTCCTTCCACCAACCTCACTCCATATCCCTTCCTTATTCCTTCTCTCTTCTCTGGGTTCTCCCAACTTCACTCCTCTTTAAACCTAGAGGTGTGTTAATCCCTGGAATAGTTTTGATGATCATAAAATATTGGAGCATATATATGTTGCTAATTCTTTTAATTACTTGCGAAGTTTTTGCAGGAAATTGGTTACTGTTAGATATTAAAATAATGAAAATTAATCAAACTTTATTTGATTAAAATTGATACTTTTTGTAGTGATTTGTATGAATTGACTTTATAAATGTGTAGAGTTCGAATTATGGGATCCAACGACGTGAATCGGACCCAAATTGGAGTTTGAACGGGCCTGGAATCAATTTTAAAGGAATTTAGCATGATTTTTAAAGCGGCACAATTTTTGGAGCGATACTTAAAATTTGTAACCGGTTCACTGTGGACCAGTGGGTTGGTCTACGGATATCCCACCGGTCCATGGATGCCATTTCCGCCGGTCCACGGAGCAGACCGTGGACCACCGTCCACCAAATGCGCCCAAACTCGCCGGAGGAGCCACCCATCGCCGTCCCAACCCGCCGCCGGCTCCCTTGCCGGCCGGAGACCTCACCGCCGGCCGGAAAATCACCTGAGAAGGGGCTGCTGCCCTTCTTCACCGCCCATTGCCACCGCGAGCCACCGTGAGGCGGCCAGTCGCCGTCCGAGCGCCGGGAAGCCACCGCCAGCCGCCGTCGTCGCGAAGCCGCTCGTCGTCAGCCGCCGCTGCCGTCCCGAAGCCGCCCAAGTTGTCAGCCGCCGCCCACCGCTGCTGTTGGAGTCTTCTTCATCTCCTCTCCACCGTCCCCGATGCCGCCCAAGCTGCCGGGAAGCCATCTTCACCGCCCCATGCCTGCCAAGCCATCTTCCACGGTCTCCCTCTTCGGCCAGTCTCCACCGTCTACCGCTTTTGGTTTCATGTCGGAAGGAAGAGGTGCGTGTCGGGAGTTACTCTCGGACGACGCTTGATGGACGCAGGGTCGTACGATAGGTTTTTTGAATTTAATTTTTGAGCTCAAGATATAATCGCGAAGGAGTTCGGACGAGGGGATAGCGATAAGTACGATAAATAAATTATGATAAGGTAATTATCATGATTTTTATATGGGATATTTTTTAACTATAAATTTCAGGATCAGATAAAAAGAGAAAAAGGAACCTTGTTTCTATTTTTTTTTTTTTTAAATTTTTATTTATGTACTCCAGATTTTTATGCAATAAACATCTCTTTTATTTTATATTAATCCATGTTTCGAGATGAGCATTTGAGATAAGTCCTAGTGAATCAACTTTTGACTCCTCTATACCTGAGAGACAGGTCATGATCCATGAGTACGGGTTTATTATTTGCATCTATTACTTGCATTAGTTTAGTTTATTTTAGTTTATTTTAGAATAAAAAAAAAAATCGAAATAACCCAGAAGTATTTATGGGTTCGACCCTTACTCCCACTTTTCTATCTTTTAGATTAGAGGAATTAAGTTTTCAAATCGAGGCGTTGCAACGTGCATCAGATTTTTAGCACCGTTGCCGGGGACTTTTGGCATTATTTTTAAAAAAAAATCAAAAATAAAAAAAATCAAATTTTAAAATTTTAAATTCAAATTTTAAAAAACAAAAATTTAATTTCAAAATTCAAAATTTGAAAATTAAAAAAAATAATGATAAAAATTTCAATCTTGAGTGCCCTGACATAAGATTGCTATGGCATAACTGGGAGGTTATGTTGAATGGTTGTCCTAGGGTACAAAAAGGTTGAGCAAAAAAAAAAATTTATACTTTTTGTTTTTTATTTTTAGATTCACTTAGATAAATTTATTTTTTTTGCAAAATCCAAAAAAATTATCCTGACATTTCATAATTTATTAGGATCAAAGACTTAATCATCAAAATTAAAAAAAAAAAGCTTTAGATTAATTTTGTTTGTTTAAAACTTTTATTTTGGACACCTTAGTTGTTGCATTTCATAATTCCATAATCAACTTAAGGGCACAACCCACATTTCATAATTCCATAATCAACTTAAGGGCACAACCCATTAATCAGATAAGGTGGGGAATTTGTCACCCTTCATTACCCCACAAACCACCACCTAGCATTTGCATTGACCCAAGCCTTTAATTCTAAAATCAAATAGACGTCCATCCTAAGGATTTTGAGCTCAATAGGACAAGGGAACCTTAGAATTGGACCAGGTTCAGATCATTTAGCTACTTGGTGTCTAAGGAAAGTGGTTCAGGGACGAGAGCCCGAAGGAAGGTGGTTCTTTAATTGATTCCGTTCGCTTACCTGGCCAGTTTTAATTGGTGTCTAAGGCAAGCAACGGAGGGAACCCCACCAACCTTACACTTACACTGGCCGAGTCAGTTAATTGATCTTAGGCTTGGAGTGCTCGAAGGTAACCTTGGATCAATTAGGAGCTGTCTAGATTCAGGTTAATCCTAGGATAGTGATTTTGATTTGTTTCACTTTCTTGAAAAAAAACAGAAAGAAAAAAAAATAACATAACTTTCTTTTCTAGCCTAGGACTCTCTTAGGAATTTTTCTTTTAGACCTCTTCTTATTTTTCCACTTTTCTTTAAAAAAAAAAAAAAATCTTTGATTGCTGTTTGCTTTAGGAGGGTGTATGTTAGTGTATTCAAGGTGTCGACTTCGAGAACCTAAACATATATCCCTAGATCCAAAAATCGAAAGCTCCAGTAGAGCAACCAGCCCAGGTACTATGGACCCCAATCAAGGAAATCAAGGAATTGACCCTCCACTAGAGTACTTCACTCCTTCAAAATACACTTATTCACCTTGTATCCAAGTACCCCCTGTAGGTGTTGTCCAGTACGAAATCAAGTCCAGTGTAATCCATATGTTACCCTCTTTTTACGGACTTGCAACTGAAAATCCAAATAAACACTTAGACGAATTTTTGGAAATTTGTTCAACCGTTAAGATACAAAATTTCTCCGACGATGCTTTAAGGCTTAAGTTATTCCTTTTTTCCTTGAAAGATAAAGCTAAATACTAGTTGAATTCCCTAGACACTGTGACTATTTCAACTTGGGATCAACTTCAGAGGGAGTTTCTTAAGAAGTATTTCCCCATAGAAAAGATGGATCAAATCAGAAAAGCCATTACTAGTTTTTTCCAATTAGACGGGAAAATGTTTCATGAAACCTGAGAGAGATTGAAAGAGTTGATCAGAAAATGTCCTCACCATGCCATACCAAAATGGCAATTGGTCCGGTGCTTTTATGACGATCTGTTAAAAAGGCACCGGCAAATGATGGATGCCACATGTGGAGGAACATTCATGCTTAAAAATGAACATGAGGCATGGCAGTTATTTGAAACCCTGAGTGAAAACTCCCTACATTATATGTCCGCTGCCCATAGAGATCCTCCCATAGGACCCGTAGGATCCAAGAGAGGGGGAAGGTATGAAGTTAGTCATGCTGTAGACATTTACAGCAAGGTAGATGAGCTATCTCAGAAGCTCGACCAAATTTTGCAAGCTGGAAATAATTCCTCCTCATCTCATCACACTCAAGATGTCTGTATTATCTGCTCAAGTCCCACCCACTTGCTAGGTGATTGTCCATCCACTTACCAATTTCCTGAGCTGCTTTAGGAGCAAGCCCATCAAGCCCAAACCCGAATGGCTCCTAGACCAGGAAACGATCCCTACTCGAACACATATAATCCTGGCTGGCGCAATCACCCAAATTTCTCATGGAAACCCCAACCTCATGGATCCAACTTTCAAAGCATGCCATTTCCATAGTACCAAAGTGCCCTACAGCCTCCACAACCTCCACCGAGCAATTATGACCCTTTATTAGAGAAGGTTTTGAAGGGGCTGGACATGAATACCCAACTCCTCCACTCCCACACATAATCCATTGCCAAGCTAGAGACCCAGATAGGTTAGCTAACTACAGCTTTCAATCGGAGAGAGGAAGGGAAGTTACCTAGCCAGCCCATTAGCAATCCCAAAGGTCAATACATGGCTGAGAGCTCCACTGGACCTGTAAATTTTTCTGAACATGCTAAATCTGTCATAACCTTAAGAAGTGGGAAAACATTGAACCAGCCTAACTTGACCCAAGATGTAGAAGTGGCTAAGCCAGAGAAGAAGAATGAAGAGGAGAAGGAATCCATTGGTCAAGCACCTGTACCATTTTCTAGTACTCAAGAATCACCTTTACCATTGGATAAGAAGAATCTGAAAATGAATGAGATGCTTGAACTATTCAAGCAAGTCCAAATAAACTTACCTCTCCTCGATGCCATCAAGTAAGTTTCGGCTTATGCCAAATTTCTTAAGGATCTGTGCACACAAAAATGGAAATCCAAAGCACACATCCCTAAGAAAATCCAGCTAACTGAGTAAGCCAGCTCAGTTTTTCAGCAGATAGCCTCACCCAAACTCAAAGATCCTAGTACCCCAATTATGTGTTATAAGGGAACTCACAATCAAGAAAGCCTTGTTAGATTTGGGTGCGAGTGTCAACCTTCTCCCAAGCTCAGTGTATGATTTGTTTAGATTCGAAGAACTAAAGCCCACGATGGTGACTTTACAGTTTGCTGATCGATCGGTCAAGGTACCTCGTGGAATGCTTGAGGATGTGATGGTGAAAGTAGATGAATTCTACTTTCCTATTAATTTTCTTGTCCTGGATATGGAAACAAGCAATAATCCTAGTCAAATACCCATCATTCTTGGAAGACCTTTTTTAGCTACTGCTAATGCTTGCAAAAATTGTAGGACAGGGGTTATGGATATTTCATTTAGAAACAAGAAAATGAGGCTGAATATTTTCAATGCATGCCAAGGACCACCCTCGTATGATGAGGTAAACAAGGTAGAGGAAGTGCGATGTTATCTTATCGAGGATAAAACTTCTAGTTTGCTTGACTCGGATCCTCTACAAGCATGCTTGCAATATTTCGAAGTGGATGATTTTGATGTCGATGGGTACACTACAGAAGTGAACATGTGGTTAGAAGTACCTGATTTTTGTACCACTCCTCCATGGGCTAAGAAATATGAGCAGATAACCTCTCCTTTTGATACATCGATAGCTTCTTCATTTGAGACCTTACCTATATTGGAACAAGAGCCACACCTAGTCATGGTAAAGGACCCCTCTTTCGAGCATGACCCTGACCAGGTAGGTTCATCAAATGAATTCAAAGAAGCTATTAGAGAAACAATCGTGGATTCAAGTAGTACAGTTTGTCAGCACAATTTGACTAAGGATATGTTTTGCAAGCACCTTAATGTGGCTGGATTTGATGATTTTACTGGATTTGATGATGATGTGGAGGAGCTAAGTGATCCATTTTGGATATTCGATTATAAACAATTTGTAGCATCCTCCAACCCTTTCTTAGCCTCTGGTCCAATATTTACCATGAATATCAAGCCACATCCTTTGGAAACATGTCTGGAAGGTACGTATATGAAGAAAATCATGTGGAACATTACTGATTGGACTTCGTCCAACCATCCACCATGGTAATGGATTGCTTAGTCTAGCTGAAGACTATAAACTTAGCGCTCCTGGGAGGCAGCTCAGCTCTTGCCTTAGTTCTTGCTTTTAGTTTTAGCAACTTAGTTTTAACTTCAAGTTCTTTGTTTTTAGAATAAATCGAGAGAAGTAATAAAAGAAGAATGCGAGGAACTTGATGACAAAAGAATATCTAATGTTCATACCCTACCAGGTTGTACCCTTCTTAGTCATTACATTATTAGTATCTTCTTCCATTGGGGACAATGGAAATTAAGTTGGGGGGGATAATCTAATTAAATTAATTTAATCCTCGAGTAAAATTTTAATCAGTTTTTGTATAAAGCTTTGTCTCGAATTGAAAATAATCAAGCACGCTAAATGAGGAGTGATTAATGGTGTTGCCGATCTCGCCGCCGTGCCCGTGGCCTCGGAATCTCCGATCCGACTAGACCGTCCTGACCCTGGGGCCTCCTGGCTGGACCGAACCTGCAAGGCAAGGTCAGAAGACCCTGGCCGGGGATTCCGGCGAGGGAGCTCCGACGATCAAGTTAGTAGATGGCGAGAGGGAACGGACTCTCTGGGTCCGGCCCCCGAAGGAGTCCCAGACTCAGAGAATGTACTAACAAGAAAGATGCCAGAGAGACCAGAAACCCGGCTGGATTCCTTTACCGAGCTCACGCCAAGCGATCCCCTTTCGGAACCTTGGATCTTGCTCTCAGAGCAGAGCTTCCAGCCTCTGTTTCTTACTTGTCTCACCTCCCTGGTCATCTCTTCTCTCCTTCCTTTTATCTCCTCCCGTTGCCTGCTCGTTTTCCGCTCCCGGGAGGCTCCCTTGTCGCTCTCGTCACCCTCCCTCCATCCTTTTCTCTTTTCCCTTCTGGTTCAGAGGGCCAGACGGCTTTCCGGCCTCGTTTGCCAGGCCTAGCGGGGAAAGAGTAAGGGAGGGGGGTGCTGGCCAGGCTGCCGACCAGACTTCGGGCCGAGTGTGAGCGCTCTCCTTCCCAGGTACCGGCGCTGTCCGCTATCGGGTCCTGTTCTGTCAGAGCCGCGTCTCTCTCGGGGTGCGGCACGCACAGCTCAAGGGTCAACCTCGGGGCCCGCGCTTCCGCTCTTTGGGACCTTCTCTGTACGAGCTACCCGACCTCGGCCGAGGTGGACCCCTCCTGGGTGGACACCTGGCGGGGCGGTAGAAGGACGCTCGGCTTCGACCGAGGTGGTCCCGTCTCCGGGGGCCACCTGGCGAAGGAGCGAAGGGGCCCGGCTCGACCTCGGCCGAGGTGGGACCGTCTCAGGGTGCCACCTGGCGAGGGAGCGGGAGAGCGGTCGACCTTGGCCGAGGTGGACCCCTCCTGGGTGGACACCTGGCGGGGCGGCAGAAGGATGCTCGGCTTCGGCCGAGGTGGTCTCGTCTCCGGGGGCCACCTGGCGAAGGAGCGAAGGGGCCCGGCTCGACCTCGGCCGAGGTGGGACCGTCTCAGGGTGCCACCTGGCGAGGGAGCAAGGGAGCGGCCGACCTTGGCCGAGGTGGACCCCTCCTGGGTGGACACCTGGCGGGGCGGCAGAAAGACGCTCGGCTTCGGCCGAGGTGGTCCCGTCTCCGGGGGCCACCTGGCGAAGGAGCGAAGGGGCCCGGCTCGACCTCGGCCGAGGTGGGACCATCTCAGGGTGCCACCTGGTGAAGCGGCCGGGAAACCCGGGCCGAGCTCGACTTCGAACGTGTGGGAGCCGCAGCTGACTTGGCCGAAAACCTCCACGTGGCTCGAATCATACCCGACGAAATCTGAGACCGGCCACGTCATCATTACGGCCGTAATAGTTGCCCCCCAACCCAACGTTCCATTGGGGCGTCGTGGAATGGAACACTGGGATTAAATACGGATATGACGTGGGGAGACGAAGATCTTGCATCATAATTGCCACGATCCTCATCGCCGTTTCTCGGTGCGCCCGAAGCCCTATAGGAGGCTGCCACGCATCGCCTATTCGCCCGCAATAAATGTGTCGCTTCGAAACAGAGGCCGTTTCCCTGCTAACGAGGCGTCGGTGTCGGGCGTGCGTCCACGCGGCGATCATCCAATGGCCCGGAGCGGAATGACGGGTACGGTGGCTGTCGATTGAGTTTGAAAAGGAGGGGACTTTCCGGAATGAGGCCTTTTCCCTTGCTCCGTAGGCGGTTTGCTGCAGGCTAACTTCCTCTGCCCCGCGTTTACACAGTGCATTTTCGGTGAGTGCCCTCATCCCCCTCTTCGCCCTTCTCCTTTCCTCTAGTGAATTTTTCTCACCCTCTTTCTTGTCATGGCACGCCGTCGCCATGTTTCTTCTAATCCGGACAAGGCCGGTCCGTCCCGGCCGAGGACTCCATCCTCTTCCTCCTCGGAGGAGGAAGTGATCCCGGAGGAGACCTGCAGGCGACTACAACCTGGGGGTATCACTATTGGCATCCCCAGGGGTGTCAGGTCTCCTCTCGTCGCGTCTGCTCTTCCACTTTCTTCTCTTCCTCCTTCGACTCTTCTTTCTGCCGGTCCCTCCGGTCATGCTTCCACAATGACCGAAGGTGACCTTTCTTTGCTCCGGGAGGTCTACGGCATCCCGGGGTCAATCCGTCTGTTTGTTCTGCGGCCCGGGGATCGCGTCACCATGAGTGGCCCTGGCCGCATAGCCTTCTACGAGGACTTCCTTCTCGGGGGTCTTCGATTCCCTTTGCATCCCTTCTTTCTTTCCTTCCTTAGCCACTTCCGTCTAGTCCCGGCCCAGTTGGCTCCCAATGTCATCCGGGTCATCTTCTCTTTCATTATTTTTTGTCACTTCCATGGGTTTGTTGCCCGTTTCTCCCTCTTCAGGGCTCTGTTCACCCTGAAGAGGTATTCCACTGATGATGGCTGGTGGTACATTTCGCCCTGGCCCAGGTGTCTCCGGTTCGACCTCCCTTCTTCCATCAAGGGTTGGAAGAACCAGTTCTTTTTTGCTTCGATCGAGGACGTCGACTGGGCCTGGAGTGAACCGGATCGGTCCCTGAACCGGAACTCTCAAGTCGAGTCGGCGGACCAAGAGGCCTATTCCCAGCTCCTGAGCGATGAGGTCCCAGCGCTCGAGGTTCTGCTCTCGAAGCAGAACTTGTTCGAGGCTGGGATCAGTCCCATCCGCGAGCCGGGTGAGACTCAGTCCCCTTCTTACCCTTGCACTCTTCTTCTTTTAGCCGAGCTGACTAACTCTTTTTGTGTTTGCAGGCATGAAGTTTTCGTTGGAGAACCTCCTGGAGGGCGCGGCCCAGAGGGACGTCATCGAGGTGGACGAGCCCGCGGCGAAGAGGGCTCGCACCGAAGTGAGCCAAGAGGTTGTGCCGGTGCCCGCGCCCAGCCCGGTGGTTGCAGCTCCCCCGCCTAGGCCGCCTCGGGCCGGGGCTGCTGACGCTCCAGCCGTCAGGCCTGGCGGCGCTACCGGCGAGAGGGGTCCGCCGTCTGCAGTTCCGACCCGCGCCGGCCCCATCATTACCGCAGAGCCGGCGACGCCGCCCGCGACTTCAGTCGCTCCGTCGACGGTGGTTCCTCCTGGGGATCAGTCACCGTCGCCGCAGACCTGATGGCTCCGCCGCCGGTGATCACCAACCGGTGTTCCGTAATCCGTGACAAGGGGCTCGCGGAGAAGGTGATGGAGTATGCCTCCACCTCCCGGGACCGCCGATCCTGAGGCGGCCGAGACTACGCCGACGCCTTACTCGAGATCCTCCCGCAGCTTTTCTCGGTGAGTTCGAACTCAGAGTTCTTTGCTCTTTATTACTTTGGTTCGTCTGTCCACTAACTTGTTCTTCTTGCTGTGCAGATCGGGACCGACGTGCTCCTGCTGAGAAATTTCCTCGCGGGGTATGCGAAGAAGGACACCGAGAAGGAGGAGAAGCTCGGCAAGCTCGTAGCTGACGTCAAAGACCTCATGGAGAAGGGGGTCGAGCTGCGAGGGAGCAACCAAGCCCCTCCAGGCGGACCTGGCATGCACCGAGGAGCGCGTCAAGGAACTGGAGTCCTCTCTATCCGAGGAGAGGATCTCCCACCAGCGCCGTGCAAAGGAGGATGCGGCTGAGAAGGCCCGCCTCCAGGCCCATTCTCAGTGGCTGGAGCGTCAGCTGGAGGAGGCCAGGCGAGAGGCTAGTGCGGCAAAGGAGCGGAGCGCCTACGTCAATGGGCTCCTGGAAGCCGCGAAGCGGGAGGCGCAGGAAGCCATCCCGAGGTTCCGGGCCTCCGACGAGTACGTCTCGGAGGTCTGGGAGGCCGCTGTGGACTCCTTCTTGAAGGGGTTCCAAGTGTGCCGAGAGAAGGTGGGGTCCTTCTACCCCGAGCTCGACCTCAGTGGGGTGGCTCTCGGACGTAGAAGGCAAGGACCCGCCGGCGGGGCTTCCGGCGCGGCGGGCGACGCGGCTGCGACTCCAGCGAGCGACATGGCCATAGCTCCGGAGCGACCCCCCGAGCCAGCAGCCGCCGTCAGCGAGGATGTGGGGCGCGCGACCCAAGCTGAGGACCCCGCCACCGCGCCAAACTGAACTGTGTATCTCTTTTTCTTTTTTGTTTTTGGGGACTCCCGGCCTGTCGGGACTCCCTGTTTGTACTTCTTTTCTTGAATTAATGAAGATCTAGTTTTGCCAAGTCTCGACCTCGCCTTCCTCTTTCACCTTTTCTTCTTTTTCTTCCTTCTTTTTTTTTTTTTTTTTGAGATGCTGGTGTGGAGTGCCGAGACGAGGGTGGACCTGCTCCGAGCTGAGTTCACGAGCGGACCTGGTCCCGTTCAGTGTTCAGATCAAAGTCCGGAGCATTCTGGAATGGGTGGCAATAGAGTAGGCTTTGCACGGGTCCTTCTCTGGGCTTGTCTTCGGGATTGCGTGGGTGAACTGGGTTCTGCCCCGCCTTCCAGACCGAAGTCCGGGACTTCCGGACTGAACCCCGGGGCCGCAAGCTTTTCCAAGCCTTGCACGGCCTGCAGAGCTGTTCTCCGTGCTCGCGTGGGCGAACTGGGTTCTGCCCCGCCTTCCAGACCGAAGTCCGGGACTTCCGGACTGAACCCTAGGGCCGCAGGCTTTGTTCAAGCCTTGCGCGGCTTGCCGAGCTGTTCTCCGTGCTCGTGTGGGCGAACTGGGTTCTGCCCCGCCTTTCAGACCGAGGTCAGAAACTTTCCGCTTTCTCGGGTCTTCGGCCACAATCGTGTTTGCCGAACTCAGGGCTATGCTCCCGTTTCCCTACGAGGTGAGAGAGAATGTTTGAAGCAAAGAAACTTTATTGCAGGAGTTAGGGAACCTTACATTACTGATAATACATCCTTAGATTCGAGGCGTTCCACGTCCGGGGGAACCTGGACCCTCCCAATTCCTTCAAGTAGTAGGCCCCGTGAGGGAGGGCTTCCGCTACCCTGTACGGGCCTTCCCAGTTCTGTGAGAGCTTCCCGCACTCTCGTGGCTGAGAACCTTCAGCACGCCGGAGAACCAGATCTCCGGGACGAAAGGACTTCGGCCGCACCCAGGAGTTGTAATACCTGGCCACTCGCTGCCTGTACGCCGCCATCCGAACTCGGGCCTTGTCCCTCATCTCTTCAAGAAGGTCAAGGTTGAGCATCATTCTGGCGGGGTTCTCTGTCTCGTCATATTGCTCCACACGCAGTGTGGGTAGGCTGAGCTCAATCGGGATAACCACTTCGGCTCTGAAGACGAGGTTCAATGGGGTTTCGTCGGTTGCCGTCCTCGGGGTGGTGTGGTACGCCCAAAGGACACTGGGGAGCTCCTCCACCCACCTGCCCTTGGCCTGGTCCAGCCGAGTGCGGAGGCCCTGCAAAATAGTCCTGTTCGTGACCTCGGCTTCTCCATTGGTCTGAGGGTGCGCCACCGAGGGAAGCGATGCTGGATGCCGAGGTCGCCGCAGAACTCTTCAAACTCCCAGCAGTCGAACTGGCGCCCGTTATCAGTGATCACGGTGTGGGGGAGGCCAAAGCGGCAAATGATTGACTTCCAGAAGAACTTGGCAACGTTTGCTTCGGTGATCCGCGCCAAGGGTTCGGCCTCGACCCACTTCGTGAAGTAGTCGATGGCCACGATCAGGAAATTCCGTTGTCCGGACGCCGGTGGGAATGGGCCTAGAAGGTCCATTCCCCATTGGGCGAATGGCCACGGAGCTGAGAGATGGGAGATTGGATTGGAGGGCTGCCGTTGCACCACGGCGTGCCACTGGCACCGATCACACCTCTTCACGAAATCGGCGGCATCCTCCTTCATCGTTTCCCAAAAATAGCCCTGACGGAGGGCCTTGTAGGCTAACGCTCTGCCCCCCACGTGGTTCCCACAGATGCCCTCGTGAATCTCTTGGAGCACGAGTCCGGTGTCCGCAGGTCCCAGGCATTTAAGGAGGGGGTAGGAGTAGGATCTTCGATATAGTTGCCCATCCATCAGGATGAACCACGCGGCCTTCTTTCTGATGAGGCGGGCCACTGCATGGTCCTCTGGCAGGGTACCGTTGGTTATGTATTTGACGTACTTATCCATCCAGCTGGGCTCGCGGCTGACCTGATGGACCTCCACTGGGATCTCGTAGCTTGGGGCCTTGAGGCGCTCCACATGAGCGTGGCCCAGCATTGAGTCCGGCAGGGTCTCCAGCTGGGAAAGAGTGTCCGCACGGGCATTTTTCCCGTGGGGGATGTGGAAGATGTCGAAGCGCCGAAACCCGGCCATGCCCGCTTTGACGAGCTCCAAATACTTTGCCATCTGAGGGTCGTGCACGGCATATTCTCCGGAGACCTGTCCCGCTACGAGCTGGGAGTCAGTGAAGGCTTTGAGGTTAGCCACGCCCAGCTCGCGAGAGACCCTCAGCCCGGCGTGGAGCGCCTCGTACTCCGCCTGATTGTTTATCGCGGCAAACTGGAAACGGAGCGCGCATTCAACGACGACCCCACCGCTGTTGGCGAGAATGAGTCCGGCTTCACTCCCACTAGAGTTCGAGGCTCCGTCTACATGGAGGATCCACGCATCCTCTCCGGGCTCCTCGGGGCCCGTTTTCAGTTGCTGGTGCGAGGGGTCCTCCTCGGGCTCCTTGCCTAAGCCCGCGCACTCGACCAAGAAGTCGGCCAGCACTAGCACTTTCATGGCCGACCTCGGCCTGTATGCGATGTCGAACTCGCTGAGCTTCAGTGCTCACTTCGCCAATCGTCCCGATGTGTCGGGTCGGCTGAGCACCGCTTTCAGCGGCTGATCCGTCAAGACGGCGATGGGATGCGCTTGGAAATAGGGCCTGAGACGCTGAGCAGACACTATTAATGCAAAAACGAGCTTCTTGGGCCAAGAATACCTGAGCTCCGCATCACGGAGAAGTTTGCTGGTATAGTACACCGGTCGCTGGACTCCTTGGTCGTCGGTCCGAACTAGGACCGAACTGACGGCCTCCAGGGTGACCGCCAGGTAGAGGATGAGCTCCTCTCCCTCCTCGGGCTGGGAAAGCAGCGGGGGTGATGCGAGCATCTTCTTCAGCTCTTCAAAGGCCTCCTGGCACTTCTCGGTTCAGGCGAAGTCGTTCATCTTCCTCAGCACCTTGAAGAAGGGTTGGCAGCGGTCGGCCGACCTGGAGATGAACCGGCTCAGGGCTGCTACCCTGCCGGTGAGCTGCTGCACTTGCTTCTTGGAGGCGGGCTGCTCCATGTCCAGGATGGCCTGGACCTTCTCTGGATTGGCTTCAATCCCTCTCTGGGTTACCATGAACCCCAGGAATTTTCTGGCAAAGACGCCGAAAGCGCACTTCGCCGGGTTCAACTTCATATGATGACGTTCGAGGTTGCCGAAGGTCTCTGCCAGGTCGGTCACGTGATCCGAGTGGGGCTTGCTCATCACCAGCATATCGTCCACGTACACCTGCATGTTGCGGCCGATCTGGTCTTTGAAGACTCTGTTGACCAGATGCTGGTACGTGGCCCCGGCATTCTTGAGGCTAAACGGCATCATCCTGTAATAGAAAGTTCCATGGTCGGTGATGAAGGCGGTGTGCTCTTCGTCCTCCGGGTTCATTCGGATCTGGTTGTAGCCGGAGAAGGCGTCCATGAAGGACAGGAGGCGATGCCCCGAGGTGGTGTCGACCAGCTGGTCAATCTTTGGAAGGGGGAAGCTATCCTTTGGGCAAGCTCGGTTGAGGTCGGTGTAGTCTACACAGATCCTCCACTTACCACTGCTCCTCCTTACCATGACCACATTCGCCAACCAGCTGGGATACTGGACTTTCCGCACGAAGCGAACGGCGAGGAGTTCTCCACCTCCTCGTTGATGGCCCTCTGCCTCTCCACCGCGAAGCTCCTCTTCTTCTGGCGGACCGGGCGGCAGCTCGAATCCACGTTCACCTTGTGCGTAATGACCTCGAGGGGAATGCCCGGCATGTCGGCCGCTGACCAGGCGAACACGTCCGCATTCGTGCAGAGGAACTCCAGCAGGCGGGTCCGTTCTTCTTCTGGGAGTTGCGCCCCGACCTGCACTGTCTTCAGCGGGTCCGAACCAAGGGGATAAGTCAACAGACGCTCTACGGGTCCTCCCTTGGGCTCCTTCTCTCTTAGGTTAAGGTCGTCAACGTCGGGGCCGAGCTCAGCGCCCCGGGCGCCCGGGACCGTCTGGAGGCAATGCGGGACTAGCTGGGTCGTCCCCCTCATCACCCCAGGCCCGGAAAACATGGGGAATTGCACCAACAACCTCTTCGTGGAAATCATGGTGTCCAGTTGGTTGAGCCCGGGATGCCCGAGAATTGCGTTGTAAGGCGAAGGGAGCTTGACGACGGTAAACGTCATCAGGACGGTCGTCTGCCGAGGTGGGGAACCAGCGATGACTGGGAGAGTGATCTCCTCTTCGACCCCCACCGAGTCTCCGGTAAAGCCTACCAGGGGGGTGTGCACCGGCCTCAGCTGATCATGGGACAAATTCATTCGAGAGAAAGCATCGTAAAAAAGCACGTCAGCCGAGCTTCCACTATCTACCATAATTCGGTGTACAGGATGCTTCGCGATGGTCATCTCGACTACCACGGCATCATTGTTTACATTCTCATTTTCATTCCCCTTCTCAGAAGGGGATACATTCTCCGGGTTCCCGACCTCCCGGGCTCTCTTTGCCACCCGCCCGACCCCAAGTGAGATCATGCCCACCGGCTTCTCCATCGGGCAGTTGTCGATTGCAGGAACTGGGGGTAAGGCCGCGAGCGGCTGTCCCTCCGCCGAGACTTCATTCCTGACGAACTTCCTGAGGTAGCCCCTCTTGATCAGCTCCTCGATCTCCCGCTTCAGGTTGCGACACTCCTCTGTGTCGTGGCCGTGCTCGCGGTGGAACTAGCAGTACTTTGATTTGTCCTGGGTACCTCTTGGGTTCTGAGGAGGAGGTCGGTGGAGGTAGTGCTCGCCCTCAATTTCCATGAGGATTTTTGTTCGGGGGACGAGGAGAGGGGTGAACCTCCGCTCCGGAGTGGCCTCGCCCTTTAACCTCGGATTCGGGCGAGGGTCGACAGACGGTACGGGCCTCCGAGCTCCTGGAGCGTCCCTCGGGGGTGGCTTCTTCAAACTCTTCCCGTCCAGCTCTCGGCGGGTGCGGTCGGCCTCCTCCGCTCGGATGTACTTGTGGGCGCGGAGGAGGAGCTCGGAGTACATCCTGGGGGGCTTTTTGTCCAGGGAATAGGTCAGGCGGGACGTCTTGAGCCCACGCTTCAAAGCCAGCATAGCGACTGGCTCGTCTAGACTGTAAATCTCCAGGGCTGCGATCTTGAACCGAGTGATGTAGTCCCGGAGCAGCTCCTGGTCCTGCTGGCGGATGGAGAAGAGGCTATCCACCTCTCTCGGCACCTTCCGACAAGCGTCGAAGTGCGCCACAAACTTTCCTTCCAACTGATGGAAGGAGCAAATAGATCCGGGCTCGAGGCGGGTGAACCAGACTCGAACGGCCTTCCGGAGGGTAGTGGGAAGGCGATGCATAAAAGGGCGTCAGTGGTCCCCTGGACCCTCATGAGAGCCTTGTAGGTCTCTAGATGGTCCAGAGGGTCGGTGGTCCCGTCGTAGGGATCCACCTGTGGCATGCGGAACAGGCTCGGAATCGGCTCCGCCTGGATTTCTTCAGAGAAGGGGGGACGGGAGTCGTAGCCCGCTGGGTCCGCGGATGAGTTCTGCAGTCGGCAAATCGACGGGCGAACTCTGCCAACTTGCGCTCGTGCTCCTCTAGGCGCCTCTCGGCCTGGCGCCTGATGGCCTCATCGGTGGAATCTTCCACCGAGGCTACTGGTGAAAGGGGCGCCGATCGGTCTCGGCGCAGGGTCACGCCTCGGCGTCGCTTGCTGCGATACGCCATTTCAGCTTCATCGGCCGGGGATCGACTCTCGTGATCTGCCGAACCGGAGTAGTTTCTTTTCGCGGGAGTTTGATGGCTCCCGTGGGGGTGGGAGACTGCCCGCGGTTGGGATGGCCTGCCTTGAATGGAGTGCAGGCTCCCACGCGGCCCCGCGGCCCAAGCCGCGGGGGTCCCTGGCTGCGGCTGCGTGGCCAGGGAGCGCTGCTAGTGTTGTAGCTGTCGGATCGCCGAGGTCAAGGTCTGCAGCTGTTGGATGATGGCCGCAAGAGGCCCATCCGCCAAGGTCTGCGGTGGTGGAAGAGGTGGGGGAACTGGGAGCTCCCTCTCCGGGCTGTGGGCCCCTTGAGGGGAGGGAACCTCCCCCACACGGCTGGTGGATGCCTCGCGCCCACGAGTGACCACCATTGTCGGAGAGCGCTTTGCCTGCAGAAAGCTAGCTCCCACTAGGGGTGTTGTCCTGCCCCCCCTACCTGGCGTGCCAATCTGTTGCCGATCTCGCCGCCACGCCCGTGGCCTCGGAACCGCCGATCTGACTAGACCGTCCTGACCCTGGGGCCTCCTGGCTGGACCGAACCTGCAAGGCAAGGTCAGAAGACCCTAGCCGGGGATTCTGGCGAGGGAGCTCCGACGATCAAGTTAGTAGACGGCGAGAGGGAACAGACTCTCTGGGTCCAGCCCCCGAAGGAGTCCCAGACTCAGAGAACGTACTAACAAGAAAGATGCCAGAGAGACCAGAAACCCAGCTGGATTCCTTTGCCGAGCTCACGCCAAGCGATCCCCTTTCGGAACCTTGGATCTTGCTCTCAGAGCGGAGCTTCCAGCCTCAGTTTCTTACTTGTCTCACCTCCCTGGTCGTCTCTTCTCTCCTTCCTTTTATCTCCTCCCGTTGCCTGCTCGTTTTCCGCTCCCGGGAGGCTCCCTTGTCGCTCTCGTCGCCCTCCCTCCGTCCTTTTCTCTTTTCCCTTCTGGTTCAGAGGGCCAGACGGCTTTCCGGCCTCGTTTGCCGGGCCTAGCGAGGAAAGAGTAAGGGAGGGGGGCGCTGGCCAGGCTGCCGACCAGACCTCGGGCCGAGTGTGAGCGCTCTCCTTCCCAGGTGCCGGCGCTGTCCGTTATCGGGTCCTGTTCTGTCAGAGCTACGTCTCTCTCGGGGTGCGGCGCGCACAGCTCGAGGGTCAACCTCGGGGCCCGCGCTTTCACTCTTTGGGACCTTCTCTGTACGAGCTGCCCGACCTCGGCCGAGGTGGACCCCTCCTGGGTGGACACCTGGCGGGGCGGCAGAAGGACGCTCGGCTTCGGCCGAGGTGGTCCCGTCTCCGGGGGCCACCTGGCAAAGGAGCGAAGGGGCCCGGCTCGACCTCGGCCGAGGTGGGACCGTCTCAGGGTGCCACCTGGCGAGGGAGCGGGGGAGCGGCCGACCTTGGCCGAGGTGGACCCCTCCTGGGTGGACACCTGGCGGGGTGGCAGAAGGATGCTCGGCTTCGGCCGAGGCGGTCCCGTCTCCGGGGGCCACCTAGCGAAGGAGCGAAGGGGCCCGGCTCGACCTCGGCCGAGGTGGGACCGTCTCAGGGTGCCACCTGGCGAGGGAGCGGGGGAGCGGCCGACCTTGGCCGAGGTGGATCCCTCCTGGGTGGACACCTGGCAGGGCGACAGAAAGATGCTCGGCTTCGACCGAGGTGGTCCCATCTCCGGGGGCCACCTGGCGAAGGAGCGAAGGGGCCCAGCTTGACCTCGGCCAAGGTGGGATCGTCTCAGGGTGCCACCTGGCGAAGCGGCCAGGGAACCCGGGCCGAGCTCGACTTCGGACGTGTGGGAGCCGCAGCTGACTTGGCCGAAAACCTTCACGTAGCTCAAATCATATCCGACGGAATCTGAGACCGGCCACGTCATCATTACGGCCGTAACAAATGGTTTAGACAATTTTAGAGATACTGAGGGATGATTTATCAAGGAAACCCTATAAATGGTAGACTGTAGTCCAGAAAATCTTAGAAGAGTAATTCCAGACCCTTCGGCCTATCGATCTTGATAATGAATCCTACTTATATTGGTATAGGCATCATAAAAAGTCTCCAAGTTAAAAAATCCCCGAGTTTAATAATAAAGGTTTTTAGCATCTCTCACTGAGTAACCGGGCCCCTTTGTCTAAGTAATCATTGTTGTTCGCGTCAAAAGGTGGGGATGTAAAGAAATCTTCTTGTAGAGTCAGTCTTGACTTGAAGCCTTTTTGACTCGAGTTAGTAAGCCTGAGGGATGTTTTACACCTAATGCCCTAAAGCCAACTGGTTTGGGAGTCATTGGCTTAAAGCTCGCTACAAGGGTTAACTAGAAAGCAAGATGTCAGGACATTGCGCTGACTTTACAATTTACTTTATGAATCAAAAAAAAAGTGGGGACAAAATAAATATTACACCAAAACCAAAGTAAGTTAGAAGATTTAGAGAGTAAAATAGAAAGTTAGGAAAAGAAAAACTCTTAAAAACTTCTATGGACTTCACTCTACCACTAAATGGATGGAATTGGTAATCCAATGAAGTACCTTTTTAATGGTCAAACCAGGTATCCTCTGATTTTAGGGTTAGTAAGATGATTTTCATTTTATGGACCAAGTTAGTACACAAGACTAATTCATTTCCTTTACTCGAGGACGAGCAAAGTTCAAGTTGGGGGATGTGTTAGATATTAAAATAATAAAAATTAATCCAACTTTATTTGATTAAAATTGATACTTTTTATTGTACTTTGCAGGAATTGAGTTCATAAATGTATATAACTCGAATTATGGGATCCAATGGCGCGAACCAGACCCAAACGGAGTTCGAACGAGCCTGGAATCAATTTTAGAAGAATTTAGCATGGTTTTTAAAGTGGCACAATTTTTGGAGTGACACTTAAAATTTGTAACCAGTTCACTGTGGACCGGTGAGTTGGTCCACAGATTTCCCATCGATCCATGGATGCCATTTCTGCCGGTCCACGGAGTAGACCGTGGACCACCATCCACCAAATGCGCCCAAACTTGCCGGAGGAGCAGCCCGTCGCCATCTCAACCCACTGCCGGCTCCTTTGCTGGCCGGAGACCTCACCGTCGGCCGGAAAATCACCTGAGAAGGGGCTACTGCCCTTCTTCACCGCCCATTGCCACCGCGAGCCACCGTGAGGCGGCCAGTCGCCATCCGAGCACCGGGAAGCCACCACCAGTTGCTGTCATCATGAAGCCGCTAGTCGTCAGCCACCGCTGCCATCTCGAAGCCACCCAAGCTGTTAGCCATCGTCCACCGCTGCTGTTGGAGTCTTCTTCATCTCCTCTCCACCATCCCTGATGCCATCCAAGCTGCCGGGAAGCCATCTTCACCGCCCCATGCCTGCCAATCCATCTTCCACGGTTTCCCTCTTCAGCCAGTCTCCACTGTTTACTGCTTTTGGTTTCATGTCGGAAGGAAAAAGTGCATGTCAGGAGTTGCAGTTAGTTGTTGGACAATGTTGGATGGACGCAGGGTTGTGCGATAGGATTTTTGAGTTTGGTTTTTGAGATGGAGATACGATCGTGAAGAAGTTTGGATGAGGAGATAGCGACGAGTTTGAGAAGCAAATTAGGATAAGAAAATCACCATGGTTCCCACATGGGCCCGACACGGTGTTTCCTATTTATAAATCCTGGGGTCATTATACGCTCCGGGGAAGAATTCTGGAGACTCCACTTTTCATCTTCCGTAGTTTTACTTCATGGTCCTTGTTGCTGTCGCTTCCCATTACATAGAGAGTCAGATAAAAAGAGAGAAAGGAAACCTTATTCCTATACTTTTCTTTTATGTACTCCAGATTCTTATGCAATAAATGTCTCTTTTGCTTTATATTAATCCATGTTTCTTTTTGTATCTTGTTTGAAGTAATGCTGGGATTGTCATGTTTGGGATAAGCATTTGAGGTAAGTCCTAGTGAATCAACTTTTGACTGATCTATATCTGAAGGATGGGTCGTGATCCACGGGTACGGGCCGTACTCTTAAGATAGATCATATCTTGGTTGTCTACACGAGTTTGTTATTTGTATCTGTTACTTGCATTAGTTTAGTTTGTTTTATTTTATTTTAGAACAAAAGAAAATTATTTTTCGAAATAATCCAGAAGTCTCTGTGGGTTCGACCCTTACTCCCGCTATTCTACCTTTTAGATTAGTGGAATTAAGGTTTCAAATTGGTGCGTTGCGATGCACATCAGTTACCTTTAGTTTGAATTGGTTTTCAAATTGGTTGAGAGGTAATTCAATTATGTATAGACTCTTATGTACTTTAAATTGTAAAAGCTTTAATTTTTCAACTTTGTAATCTTGTAAATGGGCTGTAAAATTGTAAAAAGAAGAGTGTGTAGATTAGCTCTTGTTTGATTTAAGTATTTAAGAATTTTGGAGAAGTTTGAAGCATTAAATAAAGTTTTGGCAAGAGCTGACTCATGGATCAATAGCCGACTCCTTGTGGCACGGCACAAAGAGATTTCAGAGTTCCAGTACCTCGAGTTGACTCGTGTTCCAAGAGCTGACTCATGGAAGAATACATGTTTTTGAAGTCAGAGCTCTCGAGCCGACTCGTCTCGAGTAATGTTTGTTGGTGACTGAGACTTCGAGCCGACTCTGCCCTAAAGAGCCGACTAAAAAAAATTTATGTTTTGAATTGATTGAAGGTTCGAGCCGACTCGCACAGGATTTTTGTTTGGGTTGTCTGAGACTTCGAGCCGACTCGTGGACTTCGAGCCGACTCGAGTGACCATTTTTTGCACTCTAATGGCTAGTTGCTGAAAGTGATTTTGGAATTTCAATTGGTCTCCAACAGCTCTTTCATGAATCCCAAGGCCCTACAACGGCCATATCTCGTGGAAAACTATAAAAGGGATTACTTTTGATGGATTAAATAATTGTTTGAGGGATTATTATTGATTTATCTTGGAATTTGAAAAGCCTTCAAGTCTTTCACCAACCTACTTCAAGAGCATTCAAGATAAGATTCAAAGCTTCACCAACTTCTCTTCATAATTGAATCCATTAATTGAAGAAGCAAAGAAGCAGCTTGAAGAGCATTAAAAAGCATTCAAAGCTAGGCTTCACCTTGATCTACATCGGCAACATTTAAACAAACTCGATTTGTTGTGTAGTTGCTTTTTATTTCTCTCTATCTTTGTTTTCTCTCTAAGAACAGCAAGGGGCTGTGTTTTAAGAGAGGGTTAAAGGTTTTTAGGTGAACCTTGTGAAAACCTAAGTTGAGTTCTTGGTGATCCCGGTATAAAACCAAGTGTTAGGATTTCTTTGGTGATCCCGTTCAAAACCAAAGGGAGTTGGGTTTTCTTTGGTGATCCCGATAAAACCAAAGTGTATAGGTTTAGATTATGAGCCTGGTAAAATAATATGATTGTATTCCAGTTGGGGTATATAGTGGAAATCCCAAGTGGTACTTGAGTAGTGGATGTAGGAGTCGGTTGCTCCGAACCACTCTAAATTTACTTGTATTTGTGTTTGTGCTCACTTTATCTTATTGCATTTACTTAATTACTTCCACATTGCATATTGCATCACAACACCAAAAGGATTTCAAATTGCACATACTTATGAAAAGTTTTCATAATCCCAATTTACCCCCCTCTTGGGAAGCCACATGGGCAACAAGTGGTATCAAAGTAGAGTCTTTGAAAATTACTTAGAGTAAAGATAGATGAAACATCCCATGAGCACTTCTTTGGTCGAAGGTCAATCCATAAATATTGGAAGGCGAGGATGAAAATATACATTCAAGCCGTAGATTTTTATTTATGAAAAATTATCTTGAAAGTACCTCACACACCCACTGTTAGAGTTAATGATATTGAGGTTCCCAAACCAGAAGAGGAATGGGATGAAAATGATATGAAATTAGCTGAGCTGAATGCCAAAGCTATGAATTTGATGTATTGTGCTTTGGATCCAAATAAGTTTAACAGAATTTCAACTTGTAATTCTGCTAAAGAAATTTGGGACAAGCTAGAGATTACACATGAAGGCACGTCACAAGTTAAAACATCAAAAATCAATCTTCTTGTGCACAACTATGAATTATTTAAGATGGATCCTAGTGAAACTATTTCTGCTATATATACTCATTTTACTGATATTATCAATGGTCTCGAAAGTCTTGGTATGACTTACACTAATGCTGACCTTGTTCAAAAAGTTTTGAGATCCTTGCCAGATAAATGGGAAGCTAAGGTGACAGCTATTCAAGAGGCAAAGGACTTGAACACCCTACCACTGGATGAGTTGCTTGGATCACTAATTACACATGAATTAGCCATGCAACAAAAGACTGATAAAGATTCCAAGAGAAAGAAAGTTATAGCATTTAAAGCTACTGAGGAGGATAAGAATGAAGATTCAGACTCATCTGATGATGATGATCTTAAAAATGATGAGATAGCCCTTCTAATGAGAAAGTTTAAAAGGTTTATGGGCAAAAGAAAAACAAATAGATGGAAGAAGCAATTTAGAAAATGAGATTTTGGAAGAGAAAGAGAAAAGGACAAAAAAAAAAGAAGGATAAAGATAAAGATCAAATTCTAATATGCTATAACTGCAAGAAACCGGGACATATACATCCAGATTGTCCTGAAGCAAAGAAAAAGATGATCAAGAGAAAGAAGAAGAAGGCAATGCTTGCAGCATGGAGTGATAGTGACGAATCTACATCCACTGAAGAGGATGAAGAAGGAACAAAAACTGCACAGATCTGTATTATGGATTTGGAGGACGAGGTAACTGCTTCTGAACCTAATTTAGAATTTACATATGATGAGTTACATAATGCATTTTGTGAATTATTAGTAGAATACAAAAATGCTGGTTTGAAAATGAAACTTTGAAAAATCATTGTGATACAATCAAAAAGGATAAAAATAAATTTGGTAAAAGAAATAAGATTTTGCAAAGCGAATTAAGTCTAGTTTGTGAAAGACTTAAGACCACCCAATTTGAAAAGGAATAGCTTCTTGAGAAAAACAAAGTTTTGCAAAATGAAAATGATGATTTGAAAAAGGAAGTTCAAAAGCTCAAGCCTTTGGTTGAAAAATTAACCCTAAGTTCCAACAAGCTTGAACTAATTTTGAAAGATCAAAAAGAGACAAATAACAAATTTGGAATTGGTTACATAGGTTCAATTTCAAATAAATTTTCTGCATCTACATCATACGCTCCTCAGTTTATTACTTTAAAACAAGTTAGACCTAAATTTGCATCATCACATACTTTTATTCAAAGCCAAGAATTGTATACTATGCTTGCAATAATATTGGCCATACGGCATTTGAGTGTCATTTGAAACATAATGACAAGAAGAAAATCAAAAAAGTTTGGATTCCAAAAGGAACCATTTCTACTAACTTGCAAGGACCCAAGAAAGCTTGGGTACCTAAATCTATTACATGATTGTTTTGTAGGGATGTCTTGCAGCCACAAATATAAAGAAAAGATGGTACCTGGATAGCGGCTGTTCAAGATACATGATGGGTGATATTGATCAATTCTTCACCTTAGAATAAAAGGATGGTGGAATGGTAACTTTTGGTGATAATCACAAAGGAAGGATAATCGGTATCGGTAAAATCAAAATTAATTCTATATTTATTAAAAATGTGTTACTTGTAGAAAAGTTAAAACATAATATTTTGAGTATTAGTCAGCTTTGTGACATTGGTTTTAATATTTTCTTCAAGTCATCAATGTGTATAGTAGTTAATCCACTTGACTCTAGTACTAAATGCATTGGACATAGACCTGGTAACATTTATATAGTAGATCTTAATGATCTGACTATGTCAAATAATACAAGTTTTATAGCAATGAATGACAAGAGCAAGGAATCAAGTTTACTATGGCATAGGCGACTTGGACATGCTAGTATGGACACTATAGCCAAACTTATTTCAAAAGATTTAGTCAAAGGATTGCCAAAGTTTAAAGTTAATTTTGATTATATTTGTAATGCTTGTCAATTAGGAAAGCAAGTGAGGGGAAGTTTTAAATCCAAAAATATTGTTTCTACTACTAGACCCTTAAAGCTACTTCACATAGACCTATTTGGACATACTAGGACTACAAGCCTAGATAGTATGAAATATGGCCTTGTGATTGTAAATGATTTTTTGAGAAACATATGGATTTTATTTATTGCACATAAAAATGAAACTTTCAAAGTATTCAAAAAGTTTTATAAAAGAGTTTCAAATTGAAAAAATTTGTCTGTTATTTCAATTCATAGTGATCATGGCACTGAGTTTAAAATTCAATATTTTGATCACTTTTGCACAAAGCATGGTATTGACCACAACTTCTCAGCTCCTAAAACACCACAACAAAATAGTATTGTAGAAAGAAAGAATCGTACTTTGGAAGAGATGTCCAAAACAATGCTTTGTGAAGGAAATCTTTCAAAATTCTTCTGGGCAGAAGCTGTAAACATCACTTGCTATATTTTGAACAGAGTTTTAATTAGACCTATCATTAAAAAAATTTTCTATGAACTGTGGAACAATAGAAAGCCTAAGATCAATTATTTTCATGTTTTCGGCTATAAATATTTTGGATATTCTTTAAACAGTAAAGCCTATCGAGTTTTCAACAAAAGAACTTTGATTGTGAAAGAATTAGTATATGTTATTTTCAATGAATCTGACATTATATCTTCTAGAAAAGAAGATAGTGATGATGATGATGCAGGTACACTAGAATATGGATTGAATGATATAACTCTCAAAGACAAATAATCAAGCGAATCACATGAAGAAGAGGTAAGCAAAAATCATGAAGATATATCCAAAAAATGGAGGTATGTACACTCACATCCGAAAGAATTAATTATAGGAGACCTATCTCAAAGTGTTAGAACTAGAGCTGTACATAGAGATGCACATGACTTGATTGCTTTTGTTTCTCATGTAGAGCCATACACTATAGAAGAAGCTAAAACTGACCCTAATTGGATGTTAGCTATGCATGATGAGTTAAACCAATTTAGGAGGAATAATGTTTAGACCCTAGTAGAAAGACCTAATAACTATCCTATTATAGGTACTAGGTGGGTTTATAGAAATAAATTAGATGAGCAAGAAAATGTAATTAGGAATAAGGCTACACTGGTAGCACAAGGATATAATCAAGAAGTGGGAATATATTTTGATGAGACTTATGCACCAGTAGCTAGGTTAGAAGCTATTAGATTACTATAAGCATATGCATGCTTTATGAATTTTAAATTATTTTAAATAGACATAAAGAGTGCATTTTTAAATGGTTTTCTATCTGAAGAAGTTTTTATCGAACAACCACCGGGTTTTATCGATCACACATTTTCAAATCATGTTTTTAAATTGAATAAAGCTTTGTATGGTTTGAAAAAGGCATCTAGAGCCTGGTATGACAGACTAAGTAAGTTTTTAATTACAAATAATTTTGTAAGAAGTAGTGTTGACACTACACTACTTATTCAAAGAAAAGATAATGATATTTTAGTTGTTCAAATTTACGTTGATGATATTATATTTGGATCTACTGATGAATCTTTGTGTCAATACTTTGCTAAGTTAATGTAGGGTGAATTCGAGATGAGCTTGATGGGTGAGCTGAGTTACTTCCTCGGGCTTCAAATCAAACAATCTAAGGAAGGTATCTTGATTAACCAAGCCAAATATATCCAAGAGATTATCAAAAAGTTTGGCATGGAATCAAGCAAAGAAATTGGAACACCCATGAATCCTGCATGTAGACTTGATAAAGATGAGAATGGCATGAATGTTGATCAAAAGTTATATAGAGGTATGATCTGTTCTTTACTTTAGTTGACAGCCAGTAGACCTGATATTTTATTTAGTGCCTGTATGTATGCACGTTTTCAATCTAATCCAAAAGAGTCACACATCATAGCTATTAAAAGAATCATTAAGTATCTTAAAGGCACATGCAATCTAGGTTTATAATATTCTAAGCATATATCTCTAAAATTAATTAGTTATTCAGATGCTGATTATGGAGGCTGTAAAATTGATAGAAAAAGTACAAGTGGCGCATGTCAATTTCTAGGTGTTAACTTGATTTCATGGCATTGTCGTAAATAAAACTCTATAGCACTGTCTACTGCTAAGGCAGAATATGTGGTTACGGAGAGCTGTTGTGCTCAAGTGTTATGGATCAAGCAACAACTAGAAGATTATGATGTTGTCCAATCTAAAATTCCTATTAAATGTGATAATACCAGTGCTATTAACTTATCTAGAAATCCAATTTAGCATTCTCGAACTAAGCATATAGAAATTAGATATCATTTCATTTGAGATCATATTTTAAATAATGTTGTTGAATTAAAATTTGTACCTACTGAAGATCAACTTGCTGACATTTTTACTAAACCCCTTAGTCAAGATAGATTGAAAAGATTAGAGGCGAATTAGGCCTATGTGACCCATTATGAATGTTTTGATCTAATTTTTCAAAAAATAAAAAAAAGTTATCTAGACGTTTCAAATTTCCTTCTAGAGTTTATGACAACCTATTTTAGTGATAAGAATCTCTTAGAAATTTGTTTTACCTGTTTTCGAGTTTTGAGCTAAATTTTGGCTCGAGCCGACTCGAGACACCAGGTATTTTGGCGAGCCAACTCGAGGGTCGGGCCGAGGGTTTTTAAATAGGGTTCCATAGGTTTGAAATCACTATTTCTTTCCTTATTTCTTACTTTTCCTTAGCCGACTCCTCTCCCTAACCTAGGAAAAGCTCCTAGAACACCACCTAAACCCTCCAAAATCCTAATCTAAGCTAGATGGCTCCTAGGAAGGCCATGGCCAAGAAACCTAGAAGAGTCGTTCAGTCAGTGGCGGAGGAAAGAAGGAGAAAGCGATGGTTGGATACTTTAAATCCTGAAGAGGAACATCAAGAAGAACATGAAGAAGAACAAGAAGCATCAAGGTAGGTAATATTAATAGGAAATAGACTTCGGGTAGATGCATAGATTTCACTTTCCTAGAACAAGAAGGCTTGCACATTGGTGATTGGTTGGTTGGACAAGGTTGGAAAGACTTTTGTATGCTCAATCTTCTCACATATCCTAACCTTGTTAGAAAATTTTTGGAGAACATGTCTTTAGGTGCATTTCACATTGAAGGTACTGTAAAGGGTAAGCATATTGAAATCAGTGAGCAGAAGTTGTCTAGTATTCTTCATATACCAAAAGAGGGTGAAAGCTACCTAGTGTTGAAGGACAAGCAAAAGACTTTAAGAACTGTGCTTGAGAGGACAAATGTGAAAGGTGTGGTTCATGTTAGTGCCAACCAACTCTTTTTAGAGATGAGGTTGCTACATAACATCATTAGCCGTATCTTTTTACCCCGGACGGGAAGATTTGACTGGGTTAGTGAGCGAGACCTAGTCTTTATGAGATGCTTGGTTGAGGGGGAGGCCCTCAATTTATCGTTCATTATGTTGTGGCAGATGAGGGAAGCTGCTCGGAGGGCACGAGCATGTCTTCCATACGGGATGGTGTTTACCCTACTGTTTCAGGATGCCCAGGTTGTTTGTCTGGAGAGGACAGCATACCACTTTTACACCCATACAAACATAACCTAAAGTGTTGACCCCTAGAATGATTTTGATGATCACAAAATATTGGAGCATGTATATGTTACTAATTCTTTCAATTAATTAAGAAGTTTTTGCAGGAAATTGGTTACCTTAGTTTAAATTGATTTTCAAATTGGTTGAGTGGTAATTCAATTGTGTATAGACTATGGACTTTGAATTGTAAAAGTCCTAATTTTTTAACTATGTAATCATGTAAATGGACTGTAAAATTATAAAAATAAGAGTGTATAGATTAGCTCTTGTTTGATTCCAGTGTTGAAGAATTTTGGAGAAGTTTGAAGCATCAATTGAAGTTTTAGCAAGAGCTGACTCATGGATCAAGAGCCGACTCCTTGTGGCACAGCACGAAGAAATTTCAGAGTTTCAGTATCTCGAGCCAACTCGTGTCCCACGAGCCGACTCGTGGAAGAATGCATGTTTCTGAAGTCAGAGATCTTAAGCTGACTCGAGCTCCAAGAGCTAACTCGTCCAAAGTTATGATTTTTTGGTGACTGAGACTTCGAGCCGACTCTGCCCTGAAGAGTTGAATCAAGGTATTTGTTATCTTGAATTGATTGAAAGCACGAGCCAACTCTAGCTTGAAGAGTCGACTCGTACAGAACTTTTGTTTGGACTGTCTGAGACTTCGAGCCGACTCGAGTGACCGTTTTTTGCACTATAACGGCTAGTTGCTGAAAGTGATTTTAAAATTTCAAATGATCTTCAACAGCTCTTTCACGAATCCCTAGGCCCTACAACGGCCATATCTCATAGAAAACTATAAAAGGGATTACTTTTGATGGATTAAACAATTTTTGAAAGATTATTATTGACTTATCTTAGAAATTTGAAAAGCCTTCAAGTCTTTCACCAACCTACTTCAAGAGCATTCAAGATAGGATTCAAAGCTTCACAAACTTCTCTTCATCATTGAATCCACTTATTGAAGAAGCAAAGAAGCAGCTTGAAGAGCATTAAAGAGCATTCAAAGCTAGGCTTCATCTTGATCTACATCGGCAACATTTAAACAAACTCGATTTGTTGTGTAGTTGCTTTTTATTTCACTCTATCTTTATTTTCTCTCTAAGAACAGCAAGGGGCTATGTCTTAAGAGAGGGTTAAAGGTTTTTAGGTGAACCTTGTGAAAACCTAAGTTTGGGTTCTTGGTGATCCCGGTTTAAAACCAAGTGTAGGGTTTCTTTGGTGATCTCGTTTAAAACCAAAGGGAGTTTGGGTTTCTTTGGTAATCCCGGTAAAACCAAAGTGTATAGATTTGGATTGTGAGCTTGGTAAAACAATCCGATAGTATTCCGGTTAGGGGATATAGTGGAAATCCCAAGTGGTGCTTGGGTAGTGGACGTAGGAGCCAGTTGCTCCGAACCACTCTAAATTTCCTTGTGTTTGTGTTTGTGCTCACTTTAGCTTATTGCATTTACTTAATTACTTCCGCATTGTATATTGCACTACAACACTAAAAGAATTTCAAAGTGCGCATAATTGTGAAAAGTTTTTATAACCCTCTTGGGAAGCCACCTGGGCAACATAAAGTCTTTGACTCGGATGGGATTTATTAAAGTTGAGGGTCACTGGATTAGGAAGAGCTCAGGTCTTCCAGTGACTCATTCGGATGACTTAGATGAGGATGCTCAGGTAGCACAAGGACATGGTCCAGAGGCAGAGACACAAGTTGACAAGGCTGGACCCTCAGAGCCAGCTCCTACTCCTCGATCACTTATCAGAGGATCGACAGCTGTTGGACCAGGTGATGATGACAGGTTGCAGCGTCTACTGGATGAGATCTCGAGTCTTCACAAAGGAAGATCTGAGACTGATGCCAGGATATCTACACTTCAGTCAGAGATGCACCAGGGCTTTCAGGACATCATAGCTATTCTTCAACAGCTTACAGTAGGTAGTCAGTCTGTACCTACTACTTCTACAGTAGCACCAGATATTGGCACAGATTGTGGGCAGGGATAGGCAGCACACTTTAGTGATATTACTTCTGAGGCCACTCCTGTTGAGGCTGAGACTGGTATTGAGATTCCAGGATCTGATGTTGGAGACACTCCAGCCATAGAGAAATTATCTACCACCAGCACTCTAGCATTGTCTTTTGATCCTCCTACTGCTAGACCTACTCTTATTATGATTTTCTCTAAGTCCAAAGTTAAAGTTAAAGCCAAAACCAAAACCTCTAGGACTACTACACCTGTTAGGACCAGGCTTCGGGATCTTAGGCCTAGGTTTCCTAAATTTAGGCCTGCTCCAGGCATTTTAGAGGTTGGTTCCTCCTCTAGTGAGGAAGAGCCTAGTGATGATGACCCCAGTCCATCCTTTTGATGTTTTTAGGACTTTATGTTTGTCATGTTTTGTTATTGTGATACTATTTTTGTCATGCCGAGGCACTTTTGTACTGTATCACTCATGTACTGATACTTTGATATATATATATGACCTTTTATGATACATGTTGTGAATGACTCAATTTTGTGAATGATTGTTCTCCTTATTTTACACACCTTTTGTTGATGACAAAAAGGGGGAGAAGGGAGAAAATATGAATGTGCATGAAAATGTGAATAAAATGTGCATGAATGTGAATATGAAAATGAATATGTATGAAAATATGAAGAAAATATGGAGAAATATTATTATATTAGTAAGGGGAAGCTTATGTTAAGTTTTTGTTAAGTTTTCTTGAAACTTACTTCAAATACTAGTTAATTTTGTGAAGTTTCGATACATAGTGCATAGATGATATACATGATACATTATGTTTCAATACGTTATGTTTCGATACTTAATACACATATGATACAGATGATATATTGTATTGATATATATAATATATTGTGATACATCATATTGATACTTATCAGTTCAATAATTTGATACTCAATTTGGATTGATATATACTATGTTAAATATCAGTTGATACATGTGAATATGATACACAGTAAGTGTAAAGTATTTTTTAAATCCTGTTCATGTCCAGTGTTTTGTCATCATCAAAAAGGGAGAGATTGTTGATCCCTGGAATGATTTTGATGATCACAAAATATTGGAGGATGTATATGTTACTAATTCTTTCAATTACTTGAGAAGTTTTTGCAGGAAATTGGTTACCTTTAGTTTGAATTAGTTTTCAAATTGGTTGAGAGGTAATTCAATTGTGTATAGACTCTTATTTACTCTAAATTATAAAAGTCCTAATTTTTTAACTTTGTAATCTTGTAAATGGGCTGTAAAATTATAAAAAAAAGAGTGTGTAGATTAGCTCTTGTTTGATTCAAGTGTTGAAAAATTTTGGAGAAGTTTGAAGCATTAAATAAAGTTTTGGCAAGAGCCGACTCCTTGTGGCATGGCACAAAGAAATTTCAAAGTTTCAGTATCTCAAGCCGACTTGTGTCCTAAGAGCCAACTCATGGAAGAATACATGTTTTTGAAGTCTGAGATCTCGAGCCGACTCGAGCTTCAAGAGCCGACTCTCCAGAGTTATGTTTGTTGGTGACTAAGACTTCGAGCCGACTCTGCCCTGAAGAGCCGACTCAAGGAAATTTTTGTTTTGAATTGATTGAAGGTTTGAGCCAACTCCAGCTTGAAGAGCTGACTCGCACAAGATTTCTGTTTGGGCTGTCTGAGACTTCGAGTCGACTCGTGGACTTCGAGCCGACTCGAGTGATCGTTTTCTGCACTCTAATGGCTAGTTGCTGAAAGTGATTTTTGAACTCCAATTGGTCTCCAACAGCTCTTTTACAAATCTCTAGGCCCTACAATGGCCATATGTCATGGAAAACTATAAAAGGGATTACTTTTGATGGATTAAATAATTTTTTAAGGGATTATTATTGATTTATCTTGGAATTTGAAAAGCCTTTAAGTCTTTCACCAACCTACTTCAAGAGCATTCAAGATAGGATTCAAAGCTTCACCAACTTCTCTTCATCATTGAATCCACTCATTGAAGAAGCAAAGAAGTAGCTTGAAGAGCATTAAAGAGCATTCAAAGCTAGGCTTCATCTTGATCTACATCGGCAACATTTAAGCAAACTCGATTTGTTGTGTAGTTATTTTTTATTTCTCTCTATCTTTGTTTTCTTTCTAAGAACAGCAAGGGGCTATGTCTTAAGAGAGGTTAAAGGTTTTTAGGTGAACCTTGTGAAAACCTAAGTTGGGTTCTTGGTGATCCCGGTATAAAACCAAGTGTTAGGGTTTTTTTGGTGATCCCGTTCAAAACCAAAGGGAGTTGGGTTTTCTTTAGTGATCCCGGTAAAATCAAAGTGTATAGGTTTAGATTGTGAGCCTGGTAAAACAATCCGACTGTATTCCAGTTGGGGGATATAGTGAAAATTCCAAGTGGTGCTTGGGTAGTGGACGTAGAGCCAGTTGCTCCGAACCACTTTAAATTTTCTTGTGTTTGTGTTTGTGCTTACTTTATCTTATTGCATTTACTTAATTACTTCCGCATTATATATTGCACTACAATACCAAAAGGATTTCAAATTACATATACTTGTGAAAAGTTTTCATAATCCCAATTCACCCCCCTCTTGGAAAGCCACCTGGGCAACAAGGGGACTCCAAGCCTCCTCTGTTTACCTCCCCAGGAAATTGACTTAGGTATCGAAAGGTTCGCCACCAAGAACCAACCCCCGATGTGTGGAATTTTTAGTCTTCCTTGTCTTGCAAGACCAACTCCCGGTAATAGCATCCTGCGAGATCTGGCTCCATGATTGCAGCCACGTCAACTCCAGCCTTATCCAAGTCAAGCCCAAGTCAGCACATCTCTAGGTACGACAACACTTCTCATTACTAATTTCTTTATGAATACATCTCTAACCAAATTTCCAAAAATCTACAAAATTTTTTTGAATTATTGATGAAGTATACATAGCATTGTTTTGAAGCATTACTTAAGGCAACTTACAGAACATTTACATTATATGATGCTAACAATTCAATCAATTCAAGAAAATTACCATGATTTCTTGATTCTATACTTTCATCATTCCCTTGCAATGCACAACCTTGCAAAGTTAGCCATCTAATTACATCTATGCTTGTTTTAAGTTGCAACTGATTCACTACAATTTGTTGAGATGTCTGCATATGGAATGCTATCTCTATATACTGAGCGACTCTTTAAATCAATCAAAGACCTTTAAGCAACATTATGGGGTGAATTTGTATCCTTTTTCATATGAACAATAAAAAAGCACAATTTCTAACTCACCTTTTTCTATTTTCTAAAACCATTATGAGTGAATGCAGTAGATCCAAATCGACTCGATGATTTATTATTGAAGAAAAAACATGGCAAACAAAAAGAAGCATCTTTAGAAGGTGAATACTCTAACCAAGGAAACTATGTATACCACGATGACTAAAAGTAATGATGATGATTTTCTAGATCATATGCAAGATAATTTGAAAGAATTGGTTAATATAGTCCATAAGTAATATAAGCTCTTTGAATCTCGTCCAGATAATTAATTGGATAGTCATGTATCAACTTATGCTTTGCTGGATTATGCTCTAAAAAAGATAAATCAATTTCAGCTTCATCATTCTCGTTTCCACAAGTATTAGAGGGTCAAGCTTTATGATTTTGAATATCATTATTAGATGGAGACAATGATGAAGGTGGGGCTAATGCATCATTCTTTGAAGCGGAACAAACATGTCTACTTCTAATTCTATATTAGATCTATCACTCTCTATCTCTGAATTCTGACTCTTTCTTTTTAAAAAGAATAAATAATTTTGGATTTCATATTCCTAAAATTTAAAAATTAAAATAATCAAATAATAATTTTAAATTCTATATAAGATATAGTCATATAAATTTTTAAAAAAAAGCCAGAAAAAATATGACAATATATCCTTATTAATCATAAACTAATTAACATATTGTCACTCTTTCTTAATATTAATAAAAAAGCATGGCATATTCAAATATAAAATATTTACATGTGATTTTTGAAGAACAAACTTGATGACTTAAAGCAATGAAGTTTCAAAAATAAGATTCCAGACTTATTTAGATTTTGCTTTTAGTTTTGATTTTAAGCGAAGAAAATAGAAAGAGATAGAAAGAGGCAGCGAAAAGAAAGAAAAGAGAAAGAAAATAAAAAGAGGGAGTTGAAGTGACTGAGTTAAAATTTTTTTAATTTAAATAGTTAAAAAGTTAAAAAAAAGTTAAAAAATATATATTAAAAAAAATAATAAAGAGAGAAAGTCATGGAATAGTAAATTGATTAATGAAGGGGGCCAAAGGATATTAATGGGACCCATGTCCCTACTAATAAAAAATTTTTGATTATTATTATTTTATTTTTTTTTGGGGGGGGGGGGGGGGGGGGTGCCGCGTGGGGTTTGTGGCGGCGGGGATGGTCCATGCCAGCGCTCCCCTCCCCAACCCCCCCCTTCCCCCGCGCGCGATCTTAGTTTTTTTTAAATAATATTTTTTAAATAAAAAATTATCAAAATAGGTGTTTTAGGTTATATTTATCGAAGTAGATGATTTTTGTCGATATGGTGGTGATGGGCATCTAAGTTCGACTTTTCAAAAGATGAAATTGGATTCGTCTTTTGAAAAGACGAAATCCTTATAAACCAATATTTTTTTTATTTAATTTTAAAATTTAATATGATACGTAATAAATTGACGTGACGTTGAATTCGTCTTACAGGAAGACGAATTCAAAATCAATTTTTTTTATAATTTTATAAATATTATTATTATTTTTAAATAAAATTAGTAAATTTTAATTTTAAATAAATAAATAAATAATAAAAAATTAGTATTAATTAAAATTTTATATATTATTTTTTAATAATATTAATTATAATATTATTTTAAAATAATATTAATTAAAAATAATATTAATTAACTATATAAAAATAATATTAATTAAAAATAATATTAATTAAAATATATTATAATAATATATTATAATATATATTATATTATAATAATTATTTTATATTCTAAAATATAATGAATATATTATAATGTATTATATTATATATATAATTTTTATAATATAGTATAAAAAGATTTAAAAAAAATAAAAAAATAAAAAATAACCATCATGTCGATACTATTCGGTCGCTAGCCCGGTACCAGTTCGGTCGACAGCCCGGTGTCAATCCGATTCCTTGCTCAGGAGCGGTGGCAGGACCCCGTCGACCGGACCGGCGATCGGGTCTGTGGCATGACTGGGGCTAGACCGGTGACAGGATCTTGGCGGTCGGATAGGTAATCGGACCCGGGTGGCCGGACCGGCTGCCGGACCGGGGAACGCAACTAGGACCGGACCGGGGGCTGGATCGGCGGCCTGACTGGGGCCCGCATCGGGGGCCGGACCGGCGGTCGGACTGGGGCCCGCATCGCAGGCCGGACTAGCGGCCGGATCGAGGTCCCCGATCCGGCCCCAGATGCGGGCCCCGATCCGGCCCCCTGTCCGGTCGCCGGTCCGGCCCCCGGTTCGGCCACCGATCCAGCCCCCGGTCTGGCCCCAGTTGCGTTCCCCGGTCCGGCAGCCTGTCCGGCCACCCGGGTCTGATTACCTATCCGACCGCCAAGATCCTGTCACCGGTCTAGCCCCAGTCATGCCACAGACCCGATCGCCGGTCTGGTCATCGGGGTCCTGCCACCGCTCCTGAGCAAGGGATCGGATGACACCGGGCTGTCGACCGAACTAGTACCGGGCTGTCGACCGAACTAGTACCGGGCTAGCGACCGAATAGTATCAACATGATGATTATTTTTTATTTTTTTTATTTTTTTAAATTTTTTTTTACTATATTATAAAAATTATAATATATAATATAATAAATTATAATATATTCATTATATTTTAGAGTATAAAATAATTATTATAATATAATATATATTATAATATATTATTATAATATCTTTTAATTAATATTATTTTCAATTAATATTATTTTTAGTTAAATTATTATTAATTTTAAATTAATATTATTTTTATATAGTTAATTAATATTATTTTTAATTAATATTATCTTAAAATAATATAATAATTAATATTATCAAAAAATAATATATAAAATTTTAATTAATACTATTTTTTGTTTTTTATTTATTTATTTAAAATTAAAATTTACTAATTTTATTTAAAAATAGTAATAATATTTATAAAATTATAAAAAAAAATTGATTTTGAATTTGTCCGTTGGAAAGACGAATTCAAAATTGAATTCGCCCTTCCGTAGGGCGAATTCAAAATTGAATTCGCCCTTCCGTAGGGCGAATTCAAAATTGAATTCGCCCTTCCGTAGGGCGAATTCAATGTTACATCAATTTATTACATGTTATATCAAATTTTAAAATTAAATAAAAAAAATAGTTGTTTATAAGGATTTTGTTTTTTTAAAAGATGAATTTAATTTTATCTTTTGAAAAGCCAAACTTAGATACCCGTCACCGTCACGTCGACGAAAATCACCTACTTCGATAAATATACCCTGAAACACCTATTTTGATAATTTTTTATTTAAAAAATATTATTTTAAAAAAAAAATTCCACCGCTATCTCTGGGTACAAGCTTGGTTATTGAATATAAGAAGGCTGCTGTGCCATAGCATTGAATGGAGGATGGCCAGCATGGATCATGTAAGGTGATCCATAATTGCACCTGATAGGTTCTAGCTAGATCAGGCCAGGTTAAAAATAGGGAGACCTAACTTAGATATGGATAATATATGAATTAAATTAGATTGGATTATGTTTGTTGGCGTGGAGTCCCTGGATCGGTCAGTCGGAGCCGCTGCATCGCAGGACCGCTCCCTGGTTCACCTGCAAAACAGGTCCCTTGCTAGAGTTGTTCCGGCGGAGGACACTCCGATGCCTAAGTCAGTGGCAGATTCCAGCCACAGAATGGAGAAGGTGTCGAGAGTGAAAGAGAAAAAGAGTTCTTGAAGAATGCAAGTGTGTATCAGCGAGAATGTTCACGTACCTCTCCGGCTATCCTTCTTACCCATATTTAAAAGATGGCCTCTGGTCTATGGCCCGCTCTTTTTCTGGTAATCATGGGGAGCCAATCTCTTCCATGATTGGCGATTGTGGGTTATCAGTGAGCAGTTCCGACCAGATCGGAGGCGTGGCTGCAGGAGTTGCACGCCATGATCATGGCATGATGAGTGTCGATTGTAACCGTTGGTTACAGTTTCCTTTCTGGAACAGATTGTGATTCAAACTTCGGGTTTCCCCTTGCGTGGGCCGAAACTTGGCATTTTTCCAAGGCCGGAGATTGTGTCTATGACGGGGACCGAAGTACGTGCCTTCGGAAGTCGATGAGTAGTTCGGATTTCAGCCGGGGCCGAAGGTGCTACCGGAGGACTGGCCTCCGGATGTTGTAGTCCGGTATGAAGCCTTGGGTTGCTTGCAGTTGGCTTATCCTCTGCTTGGTCCGAAGTCCGTAGTTCAGAGAAACGGGCTTCAACCAGTCGAACCGGGATTTGGTGTATAGCTGAACCGGGATATCCCAACAATGTCAAACTTTAATAGGCCCAGACCCTACATGAAATGTTGAACAATTCTCAATTTAGAACCATACTTGGCCTTACAGGTCCTCATAGACAAGTTGGACCAGGTCAGATGTAGGTCAATCCAATCCATTTACAACATAATGAACATCCTTGTCATTAGTTAGTTATAGTTTGAATCAAGTTTTTGGCTAAAACAATATAAAAGGGCAACTAGTCAACAAATGATCAATCTAGTTCACTCCAAAAAAAGCAAATTAAGAGATCTCCTGAAAATTGATTTCATCCCTTCTTGTTAAAAATATCTTTGATATAGTTTTGCTTCGCTACACTGCCCTCCCCCCGCCCCCCACCCCAAAAATAAAAATTAAAAAAAAAAAAAAAAAAAAAAAAAAAAAAAAAAAAACAACATTGTAGATCTCTACTTAGATTCAATTGGTGATTAGACATTGGATGCCAGGGATAGATGCATGAAATATTGACCCACTTCAGGGCCATTTGTGCAACCAGTCAAAACCCTAAGATCTTAAAGTTCCTACCATAATTTTTATATGCATCCCTCTTTCTTTCTTCCAGGTTTGGGTTGGATTTTTTTTTTTCTTTTGATAGGGCAGATAAATTAAGCCCATCTAGTATGGACACATCTAGATAAATTAAATAGCAAAATATTTAATTTGGTTGCCTACTCGTCATCTCTCTCTCTCCCCCTCTGGGTTCGGAAATCTATAGGAGCTGGTAGAGAAGACTTTGGTTCCTGAGCAACTCAAAATCAGCCGATTTTCATTGGAGTTGGGTTGATAAGACAGATGATTCCAGTCAAATTGTTTAAGCTCTTCTGAGCCCTCCTTTGGAAATTGAAAGAATATATATATATATATATATTGTTAGGCGTGGAGCCTTATTTCAACACCCAGAAGTTCAATTCAAGAAGAATATTTTAAAAAAGAAATTGGACTGGCCGGATTGGGCCAGGCCTGGCCCGACCCACGCGCACGGCCCAGGTGCGCGCAGGCGAGCGAGCACGGCAAGCGCGCGGGCAATCGTGCGTGGGCGGGCGCGAGGCATGCATATGCAGGCACACCGGCCCAGGCCCGGTGCGCGGGCGCGCGTGGGCCCAGCCCAGGCGGCAGCGGTGGCTTCCTTGGACGTTTCCTCACGTTTTCCACATGTTTTCCCATGCGTTTCGCATGGTGTACGCGTGGTCCACAAGATTTCTTTTGATCTGGACCGTCCGATGGCACGATCGGACGGCTGAGATGGATCCGACCTCTTTTAGGCTTGATCTGGTACTATTTTTGGTACGATATGGGCTCTTGATCTTCGATCGGATGGCTGGAGTTGGTTTTGGATGTTTTAGGTCATCTGGTGTTGGGTTTCTTCTCCTGTTCGGCTCTTTAAAAGCCGTAGACGCCTGTAAACGATGATATTGACGCGATTGGATGCAGAGGACACAGAGAGCAGCCCTGAAGACTTTTTTCAAGAGAGAAAAAAGGTAGAGAAAGAGAGAGAAAGAGAAAAAACTGGGGAGGAATGAGATCTTCCACCAAGAAATTATTTCCGGGTGAGAGATATTTTTTTGGAATAATTTATTTTTTGTTTTCTTCTTTTCTTCTCTTGTTTAAGGGCTTAGGTGAGCATCCTGTAAACTTCCTATAAATCTTTTTATAGTGAAAATTTGATCTTGTGCGGCCGTGGACGTAGGAGCAGGAGTCTCCGAACCACGTAATCTCTTGTATTTACTTATGTTGTGATTTGTTTTTGCCAGGTTTTCTTTCTTTCCTGTGAATTTTATATTCCACTATGATCTGGTCCGCAACAACTGGTATCAGAACACCAAGTTTCAGTGGGAGCAATGGCAGGAGACGAAGGAAAAGTTAAGATCGACAGGTTTGATGGGAATGACTTCGGCTTCTGGAAGATGCAGATAGAGGATTATTTGTATCAGAAGAAGGTTCACCAACCGCTGTTGGGTGTAAAACCTGCCGATGTGTGGCAAAATGACTGGGATTTGCTGGACCGCCAGGCTTTGGGAGTTATTCGGCTGACGTTGGCCAAGAATGTTGCGTTCAATGTCCTGGAGGAGAAGACGATAGCAGGTTTGATGAAGGCTCTGTGTGACATGTATGAGAAGCCTTCGACCTCCAATAAAGTTTATCTTATACGTCATCTGTTTAATCTCAAAATGAGAGAAGGTGCATCTGTCATGGATCATATCAATGAATTTAATTTGATTACCAGTCAGTTAAGTTCTGTCGACATCAGTTTTGAGAATGAAGTCCGTGCTTTGATCCTCTTATCATCTTTGCCCGAGAGTTGGGGTACAACTATGACAGCTATTAGCAGTTCCTGCAGATCAAACAAGTTAAAATTTGAAGAGGTCCGGAATATGATTCTCAGTGAATATATCAGGAGAAAAGAAGCCAGTGGGAGCTCTGGATCTGTCTTGACGACCCAAGAAGGCAGAGGGAGGACTGCACAGCGTAGCAACAACCACGAGAGATCCAAATCCAAGCAGAAAAGCCAATCAAGACCTAGGGGTGATGGCTGTTGGCAATACGGTAAGAAGGGGCACACCAGAAAAAACTGCTGGGCAAGGAAGAACAAAGGACAGAAGGAAGAGTCAGTCAATATAGCGACCGAGAATATTGAAGATGCTTTGTTTCTCAGTGCGGACAGTCCGATGGAGTCATGGATCCTAGACTCCGGTGCTTCGTTTCACTCTACCTCACAGATGGAATGCATGAGAAATTATACAGCTGGTAATTTCGGAAAGGTTTATCTGGCAGATGATGAGCCTTTGGACATCGTGGGGAGAGGTGATGTTCATATCAAGATGCCGAATCAGTCGGTATGGAAGCTGAAGAATGTCAGACATGTCCCTGGTTTAAAGAGAAAATTGATCTCAGTAGGGCAATTGGACTCGGAGGGTTATGTCATAACTTTTGTTGGCGGCTCTTGGAAGATCGTCAAGGGTGCTATGGTGATAGCACGTAGAAGCAAGTTGGGCACCCTCTATATGACTGGTAACATGAAAGACGCAGTGGCTTTGGCACAAACAGACTCGGAGTTGTGGTACTACCGTCTGGGTCACATGGGGCAAAAAGGAATGCAAGTATTACAGAAGAAGGGCAAGCTAGCTAGTCTGAAGACGACAGATGTTGGTTTCTGTGAGCATTGTGTTCTTGAGAAGCAGAAGAGAGTTAGCTTCATCAGGCAGAGCACCAAGATCAAAAAAGCTGGAGCTAGTTCACACCGATTTGTGGGGTCCCTCTTTGGTGGCATCCCTTGGAGGCTCAAATTATTATGTGATATTTATCGACGATTCCACTAGGAATGTATGGGTTTATTTTCTACAGAATAAATCTAATGTATTTGACACTTTCAGGAAGTAGAAAAGCTTAGTGGAAAATGAGTCTGGACAAAAGATCAAGTGCCTAAGGTCAGATAATGGAGGCGAGTACAATAGTACTAAGTTCAAGGAGTTCTGCGCAGTTAATGGGATCAAGATGGAGAAGACTATCCGGAGTACGCCATAACAAAATGGGATAGTTGAGCGCATGAACCGTACCCTGAACGAGAGAGCGAGAAGCATGAGGCTCCAGGCTGGATTGTCCAAGATGTTTTGGGCTGAGGCAGTTAGCACTGCTGCCTACCTGATTAATAGAGGTTCCTCAATCCCTCTTGATTGTAAGATCCCTGAAGAAGAGTGGACAGGTAAATCAGCAAACTTATCTCACCTGAAGGTCTTCGGATCTGTCTCCTATGTCCACGTCAATGCTGAGAAGAGAGACAAGCTAGATGCAAAGTCGAAGAAGTGCTTCTTCATTGGTTATGGCACTGATGATTTTGGTTATAAGCTCTTGAGCGAGGAGGACAAGAAAATCATCAGGAGCAAGGATGTGGTGTTCAATGAGAGAAGCATGTACAAGGACCGAGGTGTTCCAAATAGAGCAGAAGAGGCAGACAAGGAGAAAGAGCAAGTAGAGTTGGAAAAGATCACTGAGGAGGACATCGCCGAGGGAGCAAGAGTTCCTGAGCCTGAGCCTGAGACACCTCAACTGAGAAGATCTGCAAGGACCCCGAAACCACGTGTAAGGTACTCACCCTCGTTACATTACTTGCTGTTGATAGATGGAGGGGAGCCAGAGTGCTTTGATGAGGCCATGGAGAGCAAAGATTCGGTCAAGTGGGAGTTGGCGATGAAGGATGAGATACAATCCTTGATAAAGAACAAAACGTAGGAGCTCAGCACACTACCGGATGGAAAGAAAGCACTGCATAATAAATGGATCTACAAGGTCAGAAAGGAACTCGATGGCAGTAAGAGGTACAAGGCGAGGCTAGTCGTGAAAGGATTCCAACAGAAAGAGGATATAGATTATACCGAGTTGTTTTCTTCTGTTGTCAAGCTCTCTACGATTCGAGTTGTTCTGAGCATTGTAGCTACGGAGGACCTACACCTAGAGCAATTGGATGTTACTACTGCCTTTCTGCACGATGAGATAGATGAAGATATTTACATGTAGCAGCCTGTTGGCTTCGAGGTCCCTGATAAAGAAAATCAAGTATGCAAGCTGAGAAAAAGCTTGTATGGTTTAAAACAAGCCCCCAGGTTATGGTACAAGAAGTTTGATGGATTCATAATCAACAATGGTTTTGCTAGATGCCAGGAGGATCATTGCTATTATTTCAAGATACTCCAAGACAGTTTCATGATATTACTCTTGTATGTTGATGATATGTTGATTGCTGGACCAAATATGCAAGAGATTGAAAGATGGAAGCGAGAGCTGTCTAGAGAATTTGCAATGAAGAACATGGGTGCAACAAAGCAGATACTTGGGTTGAGGATCGAAAGAGACAGAGCGGCAGGCATACTGAAGTTGATTCAGAGTAGCTATATTGAAAAGGTGTTGGACAGATTTAATATGTCAGATGCAAAGCCGGTGAAGACACCTTTGGCTGCACATTTAAAGCTTTCGAAGGAACAGTCACCCAAGGTTGATGATGAGCTGAAGACAATGGCCAGGGTTTCGTATGCTTCAGCCGTTGGTAGCTTGATGTACGCGATGGTTTGCACGAGGCCGGATATTGCACATGCAGTGGGAGCTGTGAGTAGGTACATGGCAAATCCAGGCAAGCAACACTGGGAAGCTATCAAATGGATCCTTCGATATCTTAAAGGTACCAAGGATGTCAGCCTATGCTACAGGAGGGGCAGTTTGACTTTACAGGGATATGTGGATGCAAACCTGGGTGGCGATGCCGACACGAGGAGGAGCACGACTGGGTATGTGTATACCATTGGTGGGACAGCGGTAAGCTGGATCTCGTAACTGCAGAAGATCGTGGCTCTTTCCACCACCGAGGCAGAGTATGTGGCAATCAATGAAGCTAGCAAGGAGATGATATGGTTGCAAAATTTGCTAAAGGAGCTTAGTAGAGAGCAGAGCTGCAGTGTACTGTTCTGTGACAGTCACAGTGCTATTCATCTTGCGAAGAATCCAATGTTCCATGCGAGAATGAAGCATAAACAGCTAAGATATCATTTCATCAGGGTATTGCTTGAAGATGGATGTCTGTCACTAGAAAAAATTCATAGCTCAAAGAATTTAGCAGATATGCTGACAAAGGTGGTCACTGTAGAGAAATTGGGACTGTGTATGGCCTCAATTGGCCTTCGGAGCTAGTTGATTGGAGGCGCCGCACAAGATACTAATTTCTTTTGTTTTGAAAGTTTGTTTTGTTTTCAAGTGGATGCTGATATTGTGTCTAAGTCTCAAAGTGGGAGAGTTGTTAGGCGTGGAGCCTTATTTCAACACCCAGAAGCCTAGCCCAAGAAGAATTTAAAAAAAAAAAAATGGACTGGCCGGATTGGGCCAGGTTTGGCCCGACCCACGTGCACGGTCCAAGCGCGCGCAAGCGGGTGAGCGCGCACGGGGGCACGTGGGCCCGGCCCAGGCGGCAGTGGTGGCTTCCTTGGCCATTTCCCCGTGTTTCCCACGCATTTCCCCGTTCGTTTTCGCGTGGTGTACGCGTGGTCCACATGATTTCTTTTGATCCGGACTGTCTGATGGCGTGATTGGATGGCTGAGATGGATCCGACCTCTTTTAGGCTTGATCTGGTGCTATTTTTGGCGTGATCTGAGCTCTTGATCTTCGATCGAACGGCTGGAATTGGTTTTGGGTGTTTTAGGTCATCTAGAGTTGAGTTTCTTCTCATGTTTGGCTCTTTAAAAGCCGTAGACGCCTGTGAGCGATGATATTGACGTGATTGGACGCAGAGGACGCAGAGAGCAGTCCTGAAGACTTTTTTCAAGAGAGAAAAAAGGCAGAGAAAGAGAGAAAACTGGGGAGGCAAGAGATCTTCCACCAAGAAATTATTTCCGGGTGAGAGATATTTTTTCGGGATAATTTATTTTTTTGTTTTCTTCTTTTTCTTCTCTTGTTTGAGGGCTGAGGTGAGCATCCTGTAAACTTCCTGTAAATCTTTTTATAGTGGAGATTTGATCTTGTGCGGCCGTGGACGTAGGAGCAGGAGTCTCCGAACCACGTAATCCCTTGTATTTGCTTGTGTTGTGATTTATTTTTGCCAGGTTTTCTTTCTTCCTTGTAAATTTTATATTCTACTACAATCTATTCCGCAACATATATATATATATATATATAGTATAAATAGACCAGAAACATAGAACGATAGATTCCAGGGAGTGACATAGTAGTCATCGTTTTTTTATTACTACCGTGATATATATATATTGTATTTATAGACGCATGGTTATATAATAAAGATCCTGATGGAAATTTGACCCAATAAGAGATTTTAGGAATAGAAATAGTAGTCCCATGATGTGCTGACTTCAATATTCCGATAATAATAGGTTCCATATTGCAAGGTCATCATTGTAGCTAATGGAAGGTTTACTACCTTAAATGGATTTGAATGGCCATTGGTTGATACTTGACTCTGTGGTTTTGGGCGTGCAGGAATGGTCGATTAGAGTCGAAGCCCAAATTCCCCAACACAAACTCTATTCATCTTGCCCATTTTTCTTGCAGCATCTCATCCATGCTTCATTTGCAGGACTTGATAGCAAAAATAATATAGGTGTATCAAAATCCAAATTCTTTGCTTGCTAATCTTGGTAAATAATTTTTTTTAATGAAATCTTGGAAAATAATTATTTTGGGAAAGAACATGGTTACCTATTTCTTGTAGCACATGGAATCCGAACCTGGCTTGTGATTACTAATTTATGAACGGAATCATGAACGAAAATCGATCAATTTCATGGTCTAAATCCTTATTTTGATTTTGCAGAGTGTTAAGTGATTGAAGGAGCGAAAGAGAAAATTCTTTTTCTTTTATATATATATATATATATATATCTCTTGGTTGGGGATTTTTTTTTTTTAAATCATATGTAAAAATAATTGCTAGTGATAGTTATTCTTTATAATCCCACTTATCATTTATTTATTTATAATAGATGATGGATCGGGCCACCTATCATGGATGGATCCGGATCCATAAACCCAACAATTCCAATGATCTTTTACCGAGGCACAAAGCTAAACGGTTATCTAAAATAAATAAATGAATATAAAGTGGCCGGACTTTGGCTTCAAGGAGGCATATCAATCACTTGCATATCGAAATGCAATGAATGAGATATCTTACGACTTCAAATGAACAAGGGGACGGGCAGCAAGTAGCCCTTAAAAGGTCGGGGGAATGAGTAAAAGATGGTAGCTCGGTTGGTAGTGAGACGAAATTGTAGGTTCGAGACAGGATTTCATGGATGACTTAATTAAATCCAGAAATTTTTCTAGAATCCATGATGATTGGTTTGAATGAAAGATCAGGATCTTCCCTTTTATTTCCGTTTTTTTAGTGGTATTGGGTTGACTTACTCACTTATAGATAGAAAAAGATTATGAAAATCTGATGGAATGGAGGCCATTGAAAATAGTTATACCAGAATTTAATCGTCCCGTTCCTTTTGCTTACCAAAAAAAATAATAATAATAAAACCACTCATTAGCAAACCATTGACAATAACCAGCATGGAGGGACTTCGCAGGCAGTCCAAAACAAGTGCAATCTAGTGGGGAGAACCAAAAGTACCTAGCTCGGTACCATGGACGCAGTTTTTATTTTAAAATATTTTGGGCCTTGGCGGTCATACCCAGGGGGTGCCGAAGAGTTTAATCTAAAATTTTAATCAAAATCTTAATAAATTTTAATTTTAAATTTCAAAACCATCCATAAATTATAGGATTTTACTAAATAAATATCTATTCAATAAACAGGTCAAATTCATAAAACAGTTATATATATATATATATATATCCCCTTGTGCTGTAAAAAAATAGGCATGCCTATTTAATTTTGTTAATCTTTTTCTCAACAAAACATTCATTTGTGATGATTTAAGAAAATCATCTTTTAGTATTAAGAAAAAGTGGCAGGTATGCGTAGCCTCTTCTTCTTCCTGGAACGTGGCAGAGGTAAACAAGTACCGTTGCAATTTCTTCTTTTCTTTTTTAGTTGCAAGAGAGTAGACACCAAAAAATTATTGAGCTCACTCTTAAGCCCTTCCCTTGTTTCAGTAGCGAGTAATTCTTTATCCACCGTATCCTACGAAAGGAAAAAATATGCAGGTCCATCTAATGGGCCCATGTAGGCACAATTAAAGAGGCTACACCAATATCCTACCAAAAATAAAATAAAATAGAGGCTACACCAGTTTCCAATATTGCAGGTGTTTAATGTAACATATCTTTTATAATTTTATATTTCTCAAAATGAAAATGTCCCTCCTTACTTTTTTTTTTTTTTTTTTTAATGATAAAAATATTTTATTTTTGGATGGTTTTTATAATTTTTTGAAAGAAGATTATGACGTATGGGACAGAATATCTTTACCTTTTTAGAAAAATGTCAACGATATTTTTATCATCAAAAATTTTGTTCAATTTTTTATTTAAAATTTTTAATAATAAAAATATCCATTCTTTTACGTAGTTTTTATAATTTCGTGAAAGAAAATTATGGCATTGCAAAATCAAATTATGACATTCTAAAATAGGGTATCTGTCTTTTCAGGAAAAAAATGAAGAATATTTTCATCATTAAAAATTTTACTAATTTTTTAATGATGAAAATGCTCTTTCCTTTATATGATTTTTATGATTTATTGAAAAAAATTATGACATCCCATGACCAAATTATAACATCCTAGAATATGATGTCTTCATCTTTTGTAAAGATATGAGAGGTATTTTTGTCATTAAAAATTTTAAATAACAAAGCTATATAAAATTTTCAATAACGAAATTGACCTCCCCTTCTGTGATTTTTATGACATCCTGTAATCAAATTTTAACTTCCTAAAATTAGAAAGTTATAAAAATTACATGAAAGTAGAAATATTTTTATCATTAAAAAACTAAAATCATAATTTTATTTAAATTTATGTATCTTATACTAAATCATGACTTTCTTTGATATGATGTCATTATTTTGTTTAAAATTATGACATCCTGTGCCAAATTATAATATTTTGTATCGACTTCCTATTTTTATAAAATGTTATAAATATATTTTTGATAATATATTTTATGGTGCTCTTTTCCTTTATCGAGGCAACGGACAAAAAAATTTTCTTTTAGTTGCTTGATTGCATCTCATATTGGTTCCGGGTCTGATCATGCAAACTAGCTTTTTGTTTGGTTTGCACCATCTATCAGTTAGGTTTTTAAATTTATATTTATTTTTATTTTTGTTTGGGCCACCCAATCTTTTGTCTCTTCGCTTAATTTGATGGCAGTCTTGCAGTATTTTTTAATCATTTGAAAAAAAAAAAAAAAAAAAAAAAAAAAAAAAAAAAGGCTATTTCATCCTTCCAAGTTTAGTTGATTTTGCTATAGAAAATTTTTAGTTCGATGACAACTACCTATTACTTTGTAATATCGTTGGATCATAACATCAATTAAGTTGAATAATTTACAAGTCTTTCGTAATTCTGCCATGTAACATGAACTTTTCCGATATGTCATATTCTACCATCCATATTTTGCATCTTGCCTTTCTATCCCTCATTTTTCTTTTTTAAGAAAAAGTTGTTCTCATGTATAAGACTCTTGGCAACGAGAGGAGAGGTTCAGAAAAATACTATCTTATCCTTACATGTTAAAGATCATGACCGGAATTGGACCGAGCCAAGCCGGGTCATACTTCTATCCAAGTCCAGTCGATCTAAAAATTTTGAGTTTCGGGCAGAGTTTACATCCAATTTATTTTTAAAAAGTTTATCCCAAGTCCGATCAAGCCGATCAAAATAAAAGCCCGATTGAACTGGCCCGAATCAAAGCAAGATCCTCTATCTTTCTACATGAGGAGACCCGGTCAAAGTAATACTGTTTAAAGGCATGGTAAATACATTGCACGGTCTATTCACTAAATTTTAGGTCATATAAACTACTAAATCACTAAACTTGAACATGTGAAAGCCCAGTTTAATATACTTCGGGTCTAACCTAAAGCCCGGCCCGAGATCGATCCATCGGATCGACTCAAGCCTAGCTCCAATCCAAACTAGGATCGGTTAGAACCCAAGTGCCAGGATGGTTCAAGCTTCAAAACATTTCATCCAACATCTTCAACCTCTATCATCAACATCAACCTCGATAATGCATTCAAATTAAAACACAACTCACTGCCTTCCATCCATTTCCTCATCTTAGTATTCCATGTCCACTCCACCGGGTTCACCCCCATCTCTTATATAAACTAACACCCAGATCTCACCTGCACGCACCCTTTTCCAATTGATTACCCAGCTAAAAATTTCTATAAAAATAAACCTCTTTGCAGCCTGCCTCATGGATCTTATGCCCAAAATCATGAAGAATGAATGGTTGTCCTTCGGCTCGGACAAAGTTCTAGATATGTTAGATTCATCCGAACCATCCAACCAATACCGAGGATCCATTTACTGAAGTAACCAGAATAATTCACCTTCAACATATTCCAGTTTCTCTTGGCCGATGCACCGCATAGCAATGGAATCGATTAGGTTTATAACGTTTATAAAAGGCATTTCCAAAAGACCATTCAATGATCTGGCATCTTTATTTTTCTACGGAATAAAACGAGAGAACTTATTAGTCAGAACTATTTTATCTCGTGTATCTTGGATCATTCAATAAAAAATTATCATATTATCTAACAAAAAATGGAACGTTTTCCTTCGAATCAATAAAAATTGCTGGCTAGCGATTAAAATATATATATATATTTTTTTTGTTATTCAAAACTTTTAATCATCACTGGTGAGTGGTGCAGTTGGTTGTGAGACTTTTCTCACAACCAGCTAGTAAAAATTAATATATACCATGTATCAAACATTTTGTAGCTGGAATTGCTAAAAAAAAATTTTTAATCAAGCTTGGATAACATTACCTTCTTTTTAACAATAATTGATACGGTAATTTTTTTTTTTTTTTGAATAGTCTAATATATATATATATATATATATATATATAAAATAAAACACTTCTCATCAATAATATTTTTATAAAACAGAGAAATGGTTCCTAAAGAAAGTAACCGGATCAACAAAGCCAAAAGGTGCATGCAGGTATAGCAATGGTCTTTGTAAAAGTTTTTTTTTTTTTTTTTTTGTCGTAGAGGAATGTGAAAATTTAGTTAGATTCATCGCATTTGAGTAAGACCCTAGCTTGATCCAGTCATGGCAAATAGTGCATGCAAGGAAGTACTTTTTGATCCAACTCGTATATATGCATCGTTTCAGAGAGTCCTGCAGCGAATTGAGTATTGCTAGGTGAGGTGTGGTACCCTTGGGGGGGGGGGGGGGGAGGTGTTGAAGGGCACCAACCAAACCGGGTGCGGTGCCCCATGCTCTAATTATTATGAGCCCCACCTCCGCCATTCCTCTCCTTCCAATTAAGATCGCGGATGGCCATGGCCAGCGGCCCCCCCCCCCCCCCCCCCCACACCCCCGCTTCCCTCCTTGTTTTTTGTTTGGTAAAACAAAAGGGATAAGGAGATAGATCCTGGTATAGCTATCTTCACAGATCTTCATCTTGTCAGATAATATTCGATTCAAAATATTTAGATTTTCATAATCTTTTTCAATCTAAAGATCAGTATATCAACTTGATACTACTAAATCATCGGCTAGTAGAACGGGGATAAAAAGAAAGATCCTGTGATATCTAACTCGCATCAACTGTGATGGATCCTAAAAAAATTTTTATATTTAATCGAGTCCAATAATCAGTTGCCAAGGATCGTTTACTAATGGTTTGATACCATCTCTCTTTCGACCCTCTAAGCCAAAGGGATTCGAGTCTTGGTTTGGACATATTTCGACAAGAAAGTTCCGGGATAAAATAAAAAATAGAAAAATAATCTAAAAATAAATTAAAAAAAGAAAAAAATTAATAAAATAATTCTATAGTTCCTGTTGGCTAGTGATAGTGGGAACGACTGCGGAAAAATTAATATGCGCCGTGTATCGAACATTTTCTGGCTGGGGTTGGGAGACCGTCTGGGTGTGACCACGCCCGGGATCAACTCCTCCCCCCCTTTCTTGGTTTAACAAAAAAAAAAAAAAAAAAAAAATCAGATAGATCTGATCTACCAAATAAATTGATCATATTTGGGTATATATCACTCCTAAAACCATTTTGGATCGGATGATGGGATCCAGATGAATTTGGACCTTAAAAAGCCCCTACAATTAATTAGCAGTGCAATATATTTGCAAAATTAGTTTTTACAAACTAAGTCTTAAACAATTGTCATCAATAGAAGTGGTTCGATATAAACTACATGATGAATAATTTAAGCTAAAGAAGTCTCTAAGAATATTTTATTTGTTTTTTACATCTAGGCGCGGTGACAATTTATGATTCGATGCATCAATCCGATCCATGTTCGACCCGCTATAAACAAGTTTGGATTTAAGATAAACTGTTTAGATCGTAAGTGGATCGATCCGTTTAATCCATTTAATATATGGATTATATTTAAATTTTTTAGACCAGACTTGTTTTATCCATTTAATATATGGATCGAATCAAGTCCGATAAACATGTTATCTATTTATTAAACAGATTAGTTCGGATTGGATTGGATAAATATATTATTCAATTATTAAATTGGTTAAATAAATAGGGTCAAGTCAAGTTAGCAGGTTATCCGTTTAATAAATAGATTAAATAGATCGGATCTAGTTACCTGTTTATTGAATGGATCATGTTCAGATTTTAAATTACAATCCATTTAAGAAACAGCTCGGATCCATATCTGACCCGATTCATATATACTCGATCCGACGTGATCATCACCCCTATTTATATCAAATGAAATTTGAACAGAAACTCTAACATTCCGGATGGTTAAATTTTCCGAGTCGTGCTTCCTAATGGTCGGTTCATTGGATTCATCCACCCACATCTGGAAGAAAGTATTTGAATTTTGAGAGGATGTTGTATGCTGGAAGTAGACCGTGAACCATACTGGTGGCCGATAATTTCCGGTATAATTTGCATGAAACCCACCTACTTCGATGGAGTAGAGAAGCTGGGGAATTGCAGGTTTGCAGTTATCTCTACTCATTTTATATATATATATATATATGAAGGGTCTGTTACTTGGGTTTGATAGATAATATACAGGAGATATCTAGATAAGATTTAGAATTTAGGATTTAGGGTTTAATGGCATATGGACGAGAACTAATAAGAAAGATAGAGTTGAAAGCTCTGTAAATCAAATCATGTGAAGTGGGCTGCCTATAGGAGAGCTGTGAACCTCGTCCATAAAGAATTAAAAAATAGGTCAGATTCCTTCTACATTACACCCTTTACAATACCATCCATGTGAGTCTCGATATGGAGCCAAAGCTCAAAAACCAATGAACTCAAACCTCAAGAAGAAACAAAGGCCATAAATCACATTCCTTTAAAGCCTAACCGAGACTGACTCATCTTACAGGCCGACCTGGCCCACAGGCTTCTTCCCTCATTTATAAGGCTTTGTTTTCATTGAATTCAAAGGGCCCCCTCCGGAATGAACAGCCAACTACCACAATCTGAAAAATAAAAAGTAATAAATGATCATTCAGAAACCTTATGGCAGGACAGTGAAACCTCCTCGGTCTATTCAATAAAATTCAGTACGTGTCCCCAGACATCTCGCAACCCCCACCACAAGCTTTCTTTCATGCTTTCGTATCCAAGACTCGCGAGCAAGGAAGAATTGAACGAACTTGGATGAAAGTTACCCTTAACCAACATAGGCCATGACAACCCCGACGTCTCCAAATTGGCCACCTATTCTCCGGGATGATAGAGATAAGGCTGCGAATGGATTTCGTGACCCGATCCGACCCATTCAGATTTGATCCGATTCATTTTTATGGACCTGTGGATCCTGATCGAATCATAAAATTAGATCCATCTTATTTTTCAGATCGGATCTAGGTTTACTGAATTTAGATCCGACCCGACTCGAATATACTAATACTGTCAGGAACATATATATTTGGACATTTAAATTATAATTTAAAATTTATATAAAACTTATTTTTAACATAAAAATAAAATTATTTTTATTTTTATATCTTAATTTATTTAAAAAATAATATTATTTGTTATTTATTTTATGCTCGATAATAGTTGACTATATAATAATTCAAATATGATTATCTATATTTTATCTGGATCATATTTAGATGTTATTTTTTTATATCAGGATCGGATTATTTATGGATCCAATTCAATCCGAATGATTTGTGATGTTGAAAATTCTAGCAACGAATCCGACTCGATTTTCTGATACGTTGAGTCTGGAACTAATATTAAAAGTTGATCAAAAAAAATCGAGCCGGATCGGGATTCTGTATATCTAAATAAAGGGGACATATGAGACCGCAGCACATGGGAGAGAACGGCAAAGATTTTTAAGATCTCTCCTTAAAAAAAGAAAAAAAAAAAAAAAAAATCTCATCTCTTCGTGGCCATGACCGGAGAACCTGCCCCACCAACCCGGCACCTAATAAGGGCTAAGCATCGTACACAACAAAACAGCCCCTCATTAAAAGCCCACCAGCACCGATCCAGCATAACATTCAACAACCCAATTCAATGCCAATGCCCACCGGCTTGCCTGCATCCTGATGTGCATATATATATATATATGCCCATGCCCATCCCCATCCCCATCCCCATCCCCATCCATGCCATACATACAACTCCAGCTACACACCTTCAGAGACATCATCAGCTTTCAAAGGGAAATGGAGGGTGGTATCCAATCTGTTCTACTTTCTTGCATCCTCTTATTATCTCTCCCGGTGCTGGCCTCCTCCGATGAGTCCTCCCTCCAAAGCAAGTGTGCACCGGAGTTCCAGAAGCTGGCCGGATGCCTGGACTTTGCTACTGCCAAGGCCGACGCGCCTTCGAGCCAATGTTGCAGCTCGGTGACCGACATCCGAAACAAAGATGCTGCCTGCCTCTGCTACATCATCCAGCAGACGCATGCCGGCTCGTCGAACATCAAGAGTCTTGGGCTGCAGTTCGATAGGCTCCTCCAGCTTCCAGGGTCTTGCAAGCTAGCCAACGCCAGCGTCAGTGACTGCCCTAGTAAGAATCAACACTCCTAACTACTGCTATTAATTTAGGCGATCTCGATTTATTAGCACTGTATATGCGTTTCTTTCTCAAGATCTGCAACATGGGTTTAAAAGTTCGGCCAATATTTTTCTTATCTGGATTGGGCTTGAATCGGAAAATATTTTACTCGGTTTCAAACTGCTTGCAGAATCCAAAACCATGAAGGATCGTAACCCGAGACAGACAACTCGAACTTGAGCCGATCTTACCTAAATCCCAGACCACAGCCATGTTGTGTTTGTGTTGAAAATCTTAATCTTTTTTAGTTCTATTTTAGCTAGTGAACATCAGGTTTGGTTGTTCATATTTTAACTGGACCTGATGAATCCTATTTCTGGGCAACATAGCTTCCATAGTCTGCTTTTCGAGAGCAGATTAATTGTTTGCTTTTCGACCATGCTAGCATAGGCCAGGGTATGGTTCTGCATAGTCCGATCTATGGACCATCTTTAAATCCAGATCAATTTAAGGACAGGCAGATTTACCACAGAACATAGACCATGAAAGTCGTTCGAGTTATATATTTTCAACTTATTAGATGGATGGATGGATGGATGGATGGGTGGGTGGGTAGTGATGATGGCCCTCGCATAGTGATCAAATTTCACTTTATCATATTTTGAAATTAAGTACTCAGGATTCATATCATAGTTAAATATCTATTGCATGATCTTATTGTTTCGCGCATCCATTTCATGCCTTGTGACATTTATAGCAATATGAAACTTTTTCTCATTGCATTACATGTACCAGAGTGATGAGTCTAATTAGGAGGAAAGCTTCATTGTTTTTGCTGACCGGAGACACCACTGTCTTATTACCCTTCCAGCACAGGGTTTTGTGATTATTGCTTCAGATATTCGGTCAATTTTTTTTTCTTTTTAATTTTTTAGGGATTCTTTGTTATATTTTTTTTAAAAAATAAAAACCTTTTTTTTGAAGATAAGTGAACCAGATTGCACGAGCTTTTTTGTTTTTAAATTTGCTTGTAAAATCTTTTGAGATTTTGGTAGCATAGATTAATGCTTCCAGAAAAGGGCAGTGAAATAAAAATAATTGAAAAACAAAGAATGGTAGATGTTTTGTGCAAATGCAATCTACAGCATTCATCTACATTTAGCATTTCACTGATTTGTAAAGAAACAAAAACATAAAATCAACAACAACATCAAAAAGGCCTTCAATTTTCAGAAATGTATTTAATTAGCTAAGTGAATGCGTGCAGGCCTAAACATTACTTAAAGCTAGGCATGATGCATTTGAAAAGATTAAGGGTATGCTTTTATGATTATGGGTCATCAATAACACAAAACATTGGATAATAACAGTAAAAATAACAACATTTTCGTCACTCTTTGAGGGGCAAGGTGTTTTCCTTGAACTGACAAGGATATCTGAATTCAAAAAGTGGTTTTTTTATCAGATGAACAGTGGAAAGCTCAAATTACGTTCCTTATTCATGGCAACTAGTATGACAGGATTACAATGTCATTAACCGAAAAGAATAATTATATGCATAACTTGGGGCTATAGAAACCGTTGTTTAATGGCTGTTTTGTGAACCATAACACCACCCCAGTTCTCCTTTCATGTTCATCAAATATTGAGTGCGCACCTAGAAGAATAACTACAAAACTACAATGGTTGAAGTTGTATATTGTAGACTGCTGTCACATTTACATACAACAACAGCCAGAAGGATTAAAAGGCACATTTGATGACAAATTTATTGGTTGAATGACATATTTGTATTAGTTCCATATAGCCGAAAATAAAAAGAAATGTGTTAATTACTTCTGATTAATGCATTCTGTATTGTTTACAGACTTTTTTATCCATCCTATGCTTTATATTTTTTCTAAACTAAGGAATTAAAAGCCAAATACTTGACCTTTGTCTACATAGAACCCAAATGAAAGATATGTTTGCCCATGTTTTTTTCGAAATAAATTAATTGGATAACTCAGAACTCTCACTCAAAAAATAACTCGGAGTTACAATATTGTTATTAGTCAACAAGCAACTGATCAGAACGAGTGAACATCCTTAATTCTAGCATCAAAAGATCAACAAACCAGAATTAAAATATGAACATATTCCTTTGAGCTTAAACTTACTTTTCTTGAAAATGTACTTTTTTTAAAAAATGGAATTTTAAAGGTAATATCACAATAGCATTCTAGGCAATAATGAAATAAACAAAATGATGTCATGTTAAACCAATTTGACAACGAATATATTAAACCAATTCTAGGCATCAAATGCTTATCTCCATGTCAATTTGTAGATACTTTCCCAAAGAAAATTTCCATGATTTACAAGAGTTGTTAATGTCAATGCAATGAAGCACTAACCTCTAAAAGCCTTCCTCTGAATTCTTGTTTTATTTCAGTCTTATAAGTTTTATAGGCTTTAAAACCGTCATCTTTTATGACAGCAAACCACATTCCAATTCGCAGTTGAAACTAATTACTAGTTTCATATGCAACAGAAGAAATTAAATATCAATCTTTCTAATCTTCAGATCTAAGCATTTAGTGTCATAGTTCTTAACATATTTGATAAATTTGCAATTAAAATCAAAAAAATCAACTTCAATATGTTAACTGCTCTATCAAATATTAAATCAACTTGATTGAATCCACGAGATGAAAATAGAAGGCCCTGGTGTTAAGCAGGAAGTTCCCATCCTAAGCCTGCAATACATTGAATTCATTTTACAGGCTCTAGTCCTTGAACCATTAAAAACATCCTTTTCACTTTTCAGATACCATACCAAACCAAAGAGAGAAAAGATTGGCAAAATTTGAGAAAATGTTGTATCTAGAAAAAAAGTATTTTTCAGTGATCCTTTGTCTATGCTGAAGAATTCCATCAATCTGACTATGGAATAACATCAAAAATAGGTGCCACTCAGTACCCACATACATAAAACTTTCCACGATCCAGAACTTTGTTAAGCTTTGTAGTGGCTTCTCTAACAAAAAACTGACTCTCAATAAAATTCTTAACATGATATCAGCAATAAAATTCTAGTTGAGATTTGCACTAGATATTGGCAAGGTTAATAGCGACCATAATCAGTGATAGGTTTGCTCATAATCTTGTTAGTAGTTCGTAAGCATTGATTACATAACACCTATAATATATGTTTCTGTACTAACTAATGTTATGTTTCAGAGAAAGAATAGAACCCTGTAAAAATTAATAATAATATGTGTTTAATTATGAAGACATTTTTTTCTCTGAAATCATTTTGTCATTCATGTTAACGGGATGTAACGACCAGTGGTGGTTCTCAATTATGACCAAAGAAATTTTTTTTTTTTTTTAATCTTCTCTCACTTCTCTCTTGTTTCTGACTTGTTTGACAGAACTTCTAAATATATCTCCAGGCTCGCCAGACTATTCTATCTTCAATGTCACTGCTAAAAGTAAAGCTCTATAAAACTTATGCTCTCTTATAGCTTACAGTAACTCCAGAGCAATTTCCTAAGTCAAAATTGTGTCAACACATATATGCAGATACTTCACCATCCACTGATGCTACCGCTGCATCTGGAGTTGTCATGCATCAGAACCGTTTTGATGGTACCTTCACCATTGCTGTGGTCTCTGCAATCTACCTATCCATCTTCTGAATAAGAGCTTCAAGCAATTGTCATGACTTACTCTTATATCCTTTTGTGTGGAACATTAATGCCTGTTTTTGAATGAGATACAATATGTAACATGTAAGGTCTTGTACTGGATTTCTTTTTCGAGACTATCAGGAGTTCTAACAAGAGCTAGCATGCCTCAATTCTCTACCAACTTATCCTGCTATTGACTCTATTACCTTTGGATTCAACTGTTAGATTCATGAATCACTTGAACTATCACGAACTTCTTATATCTCTTCTTCGTATATAAAGAAAACTCTCAAGTTGGGACATACTGAAACCAGACTTCAGAAGGCGAAGCTTTCTCATAATTACAAATTTGGGTTATACAATTTGAGGGTGAAAGAATGCAATCCTTTGCTCACCTGTAAATCTCTCTTCCCTTTTTTAAAAAATTCAAGACCATTGCATGAGAGAAATACTAGTGTCAAAAAATATGACCCGGATGCTTCCCATCAGTATAGGACTAAACATAGCCTTACAAGACCTCTTGTGCTGCCTTAATTCAAGCAATGCATCCTCGCCAAGCTAGTGGTCTGCTTAGAATCATAAACACCAACCTGGGCTCACAATCCGTCCCCCAAAAGGCCAGTATTTTAATGTCCCCTGGTCCACGTAGACCATTGGTTGAGTTTGCTCCAATATAATTTGCCAAGATGTTTTTTATTTGAAATCCTTAACCTTATATTAATCACACACCCACAAAAGTTTCTAATGACCCAAGGCCTCGTCCAAATGTCTATCCAAAAGGTATTATTTTGAAGTCCTTGGCCCTATTTAAGTACCAAGGATCTCCCTAATGCACAATCAATATAGGACTAAATATATATCTACATGGATTCCCACACTTCCCTTATTTAAGCCAGACTTCATTACCAAAAGAATGGTCCAGTCACAATCATGATGATCCGCTCATGGTTAGTCTTGAAAGAGTTGTAGCATCTACTCGTCACTCATTGACCGTGGGCCAAGTCCAATTCGATACCATTTGTAATAATCTAGGATCTCATCCAAAAAGATGGGCCAAAAAATATTATTTCAGAATCTTTGGCCCTATTCAGGTATCCAAGACCTCCCTAATACATAATTGATATGGGATTAAACAGACACATGCATGGGTCCTCGCATATACTCTTGTACTATAAAATAGGCAACACATGCAAAGTAGGTTATACCATTCTCTTCGCCTACCTATAATTCTCTACCCTACTCTTTGGAGGTAGTAATAACAAACTCTAATTTCCAATTGAAAGTCGAAAAGAGATAATTAATTTATATTACAAAACAGTTTTACAATGTTCAAATGAGTTTATATGTGCATGTGTCTAATATTATTAATTGCCAAAGTTTTTGGATGCCGCTAGCTTGTGATTGTATCATTCCTCATCTCCTCTCCTCCACGCCCACATCTTATGTCTAGACACTTTCTTGTTTTCTTCCCTATTCTTTTGTCTGAGTTGGTCTTAACTTGAACACCAGCAACATATAAGGGCTTGCATAAAGTGTAAAGCATCGTAGCCATCACTGGTTTAACCTATGTCCAGATTTGAAGCATAACTTAGACACAGGTCCAAAACCCAACCCAAGTTGCTAATAGCCTTAACCTAGGTATCCTCTTAATGCAAATAAAAATCTTGAGTAGGGTCAAGGTGGTCATGGTATAAAGCATTATAGCATAAAAGCCTTGAGGTTTCATTATGATATTTGAGTAAGAATACAAGAGTATGGACTTGAGGTTTCATTGTGATATTGGAATATATTACAAAGGTGTATTTCTTAAGCAGATCAATGGCTACATATAAATAGCAACAGTTTGCATGGCGATCACATTGACAGGCTCTTGATGCCCTTTGTGTAAGAGACAAGACCCTCATCAAAAGTAAGCTTAAGTACATGGAAATTAATTGTGTTGGATGAAGGTATTCTTATAAAACTATCAGGCACATGAAGCCAATGGTAGAAAATGTGAATCTCGCTTTCATTAATTTTGATTAAGTATAGATCTCACATAAACTATATTATGAAAAGGAAGTTTCAGATTTCAGAATACTTCTTGCAGGATTCCTTTATTATTATTATTATTTTACATAAAATGCCCTCACCCCAGCACACTAATCCCACTAGCCATATTTTCCTTTTTCCTGTTCCTTCTGAAGCATGTTAGACATCTTGTTACCCTATTGTTTTTCTTTGTTTTCATCCCAAAGGGCAATATTATGGGATTCTCTATGACCATGTCGGTCAAATTCAAATATCTCATAGTTATGTGGAGAGCCTTCATATACACCAAAAAAAAAAGCTCTCCTGTAATCTGACTTTTAGATTAATAAAACAACTTAAAAGCTGACAATTACATGAAGCCTGCTACCTATACGCAACAAGATGCCTTATCATCTAAAATCTTTGCATTTCAACAATCTCATTTTAACAACCAAATATCTCATAAAAAAAACTTAATTTTCAAAGCTTGCAAGGTTTTAATTTTTTTTTTTTAAAAAAAAAGGAGAAGATCATTATTTTGAAATCAAGAACCTGCTTGTGCAGCCCTATTCTTTGTTCTGTTTATTTTATACATGATAGAGTAGAAGAAATTTAATTAAAACATAACTTATATTTGCATATCATTTATTTATTTATCCAGAATCCCAGATGTTTATCATATTTTCATGTTTGCTACCATGCAGAAATTTAGCAATTCTACTTTTAAGTTTTATGAAGAAAAAGGGAGCCACAAAACAAATTCAGCAGGAGAGCCATAAACATGTTGATGCTCCAAGATCAAATGCCCTGGCATGGTACAAATTTAAATCTATACCGAAACATGGAACTTTCAAATCCCATAAACCTTCAAAATTTTTCAAGATTTGCACCTATAGTTTTTAGTTAGGTAGTATGTTGGGTGCAAATCCCATACTACCTTAATTAAGAACCATATCCATAGACTATCAGTCCCACTTCTACTTCTCCACCCCCAAAAAAAAGGAAAAATTGGAGCCTTCTCTTATTCATATTGCATTTGTTGATTTACACTTCAACCACAGCAAAAGCAAAACCAGACAGAGCAGTCATTTTGAATACAAATCTTCATAGGTGATCTATCAGCAAATGGGAGTAGCATCGGAATCTTCCTCTGCTGATGCCAGTACCAATTGTGGAGAAAGAGAACCTTCCTTTTTGGCCTTCTTGCGCTCACGCTGTAGCCGGAAGTACTCCCTTTTCTTTGCTCTGTAACTATTTGGGTTCTCAGGCTGTTCAATTCGTGGGTAAACACTAACCTGTTATGTTATATCAGATTACTTGTCATTGAAAAGTCCAAAATTAACAAATACATGAAAATGCATATCATCCAGAATTCCAAATTTACCTTTTTCTTGTCTGGCCCAAACTTTTCAAATTTGACCAGCCCATCTATCAAAGAGAAAATGGTGTGATCCTTGCCCAGTCCGACATTTTTTCCAGGATGGAACTGAAATTTTGCAATATATTGAAGAGTTAAAAAGGAAATCATCATAGAATGTAATGCTACAAGCATGACATATTCTCAGAAATACTGACAGGAGAATCGTTGCAGATGTGAGGAAATCCTTAAAAACTGGAGGTTTTATAGGATTTGCTTTGTTGCATGGGCGCAGATGGGACAATTAGATTCATTCAGACTTATAAGCGTCTAACTTTACAATAGGACAAAATGAAAATACGGGAATGTGTAGGAAAAGTCTAAATTTACATTATCATTGTATTTATTCATAACAGAAAACATAAAAAAAAATAATTTGTTAAGATGTTTCAGTGCACATATCTCACAGCTCCAAAATCAGCTTACGGATACAAGAAACTATGACATCTCATATAAGTTATTTCAACACCTGCATCCTTAACAACATTTACGAGTAACACAAATCTTCTTCTTATGTCATTCTGGCGGGTTGGACTTTTTTAGAAAGGACAACTAGGTGCCATTCTCGAGCAGTTGCTGCAAAGAATTAAGAAGCAAAAAAGATTCCAAGACATTATATGTGTAGATTCTTTGAGGTGAACAAGAGAGTCCAAGCAACATGGATCATATACGTACATTCATGCTGACAAACAGACAAGCAGGCAGGCAGGCAGACATACATACACACCTACACATGCTCATCCATAAATACATATATGAAAATGCCTAGTAAACTGGAGTACAGATGAAAAGAAATATGTCTACATCCCACTTTATCAGACATGCTATCAGTTAGAAATAATATATTTTTAAGAGTGAAAAAATCTGCCTGAGAGACCAATGTGTTATTCTTTGATCAAGAAACGTAAACAAAAATACTTAGCATGAAATTCAATGAAGGCACAAGAACACACTTCTTTCATCAAAGGGCTTTTAAAAGGAAAATAGTAAGTTTGAACATCACCAAGTTGAAGAAACTTCAATAGCATTCCATGGATCCAAGATAAAAGGGTATCGATGGGTCACCTCTGTAATCCCAATTCCTTCCTTGCACAAGTAAAATGAAAGAGTTTACTCTTCACAATGCTTCCTACGTAAAAGTGGTCCAAAATGCAGGAGTGCTTGAAACCATAATGATGAAAACCTTCTGAATTCAAAGTCTCTACTGAATTTCCTTTGAAAAATGGAGGTTTAAAATGAAAGCACGGATCATCAAGCTTAAGCATTCCCATTCTTTGAAAACTAAAAAGTTTACAATAAAAAGAATGGGTTAGACTGATCAAATGTTCTTGGGTTGCCCAAACCTTGAACACCAAACCGTTTTTGTTTATGCTCTGTTCCTCTCTCCAACCTGAGACTGCAGTTCCCATTGTCCCCCCATTCAGCATTGGAGCCCTCTGACTCGTTTGTTTTATGCTGTAAAGATGAATGCATACGATGCTTTCTTTTCATTTTAGCTAGACATTTCTCTAGTCCAAGGAAACCTTAGATGAATCTCATCACCTTCACGTTTATTTGGATAGTGTTATACCCAATCAACTTTTTTCTGAACCGGATCGGAGCCGACAGTCCTTCGGCCAGAACAGATCAAGGGTCCGACCGATCCACCTTCAACAAGGACCCGACCGACCCACTTCAGCAAAGGTCCAAACGACCCGCTGTAGTAGAGATCCATCCGACCCACTCTACCAAGGGTCCGAACGATGCACTGTAGTAGAAGTCCGTCCGATCTACTTCTTCAGAGGTCCGTTCGACTCACTTCTTCAGAGGTCCGTCCGACCCGCTTCTTCATAGGTCCGTCTGACCCGCTTCTTCATAGGTCCGTCCGATCCGCTTCTTCAGAGATCTGAACAATCCGCTCCAGCAGAAATCTGAACGATCCGCTCCAGCAGAGATCTTAACGACCTGCTGTAGCAGAGATCCGACCGATCCACTTCTTCAGAGGTCCATCCGACCCATTTCTTCAGAGGTCCGTCCGACCCATTCTAGCAGAGGTCCGAACGACCCGCTATAGTAAAGGTCCGACTGACCCACTTCATCGAAGGTCCGACCGACCTACCTTCTGCAGGACCTCATCTGAAGGCTCTAGAAGCCTCTTTTCGCTGGTACCAGAATTCCGTTACAACAGATTCCACGACGTGGCCACGTCCTAGTGCCACCTGGCCACTATCTTGATTCTCCTAGGAACAAATCGGACATTCCCAGTCTATCCCTTAACAGAATTTGGCAGCATTCCATGCCTATATAAGGTAACAAGGACTACGAATGCAAGCTAAGTATTCTCTTCCTGCTTCATAAGCTTATCTCCTTGATTCCTCCATTCTGTTGCCCTTAAGCTCCCGCTAACTTAAGCACCGGAGTATCCCCGCCGAAACGCCACCGGTCCTTGGAGACTTTTTTTGCAGGAATCGGGAGAAGAGCGCTCCAGCCAAGCCCGCCTGAACCCGGTCCGGGAGAAGTCGCAGCAATAGATAGTAGAGGATAAACCAAAGATTTGTCAATGATGATGGTCATAGCAGTGTCCTATAGAAATGTATGCAGATGTCATATCTGCATTCAGCTGTACCTTCTCCTTGAAGGCTAGAAACTTCAGCCAGCAGAACAAGCATCAGCCAACAAAAAAACTACTGTAGATGACCATTGGTAGCACCAGCTTATAATTTCAGATTAACAAATCCATCTCCGACATGAGTAACAGCAGTACAGCCAGCTCCCTCAAGTTACAAACAATCCTGAACCATGAGGCCTTCCATATCAGCACCCCTTCCCCCATCCCAGCGGCAATCAAAAACAAAACCACCAGTACCCCTCCTTCACCTCTATGTCACTGTTTAACTTTAACAATCTAATGAGCAGGACCATACAAGGCTTTCCTGACAATAACGAATAGCTCTGGTAATACCACCAAATGTACGACATACTCAAGGAAATAACTCCATCTGTACCACAAAGATTTGATATCACAATCTTATCAGGAAACTAAAAAAGAGGAAATTCGATTCAATGTGTTATAAATGACGTTCTGAACAAGTAATGCGTTAATGATGTTATATCAGAATTCTCACAAGAATTAGACCAACCGCCACAAAACTTCAAACTCTAATAGAAAGATGACATAAAATTGCATAGTAAAGCAAAAGGAAGTTAGGGTTTCAAAAGAAGGGCCTTTACCTTGGTCCCGCGCTGCCGGACGATGATAGCCCCGGGCTGGGCCACCTGATCGCCGTATATCTTGACTCCAAGCCTCTTCCCTCTCGAATCCCGGCCGTTCTTGGTGCTCCCAGCCCCCTTCTTGTGCGCCGACTCGATCGTTAGCGGAGACCTCAAGGGGAACGAGACGGAGGCCCCGCGGCGAAGCGAGAGCAAGCCGAAGTCGCCCTTCAAGTAGGAGGAGGACGAGCTCGGAGCTAAGGAGAAGCCTTTGAAAGCTCCGACGAGGTTGAAGCCCACCGTTGCCATCGGAACGAGGGTTTCTTGGCTTGAGCTCCGAGAGGAGGGAGAGGTATCGGCGTTTGGTTGCGAAAAGCTTCAATTTTTAGCAGAGCGAGGCAGCGGAGGAACAAAAAATGGATAAGGGGAAGTAGGTTGTGGATTGAGATCTCATGATAGATCGTATGGATGGGAGATGCTGGTAGGATGATCAGATGGTCCTTCAATGGTCAGGTTCATTGTCGGATTTGATCCATCGGATGAGGTCTTTGTAGTCGAGAATCCGATATGGGAGTGGCGGAAGGGATTGCCGTTACTCAGGAATTTTTTTTTTTTTTTTTCACACTAAAAAAATAATTTTTGACATGGTTTTCAAAATCCAAGTGATCCGGGATTTATCTAAAGTTCTTAAATTATTATGAGTTATTCATGACTCATTAAATTTTTTTTTTTTGAAAAACAAATTAATAATATCATCATTATTTATAATAATTTTGTTATAGCCGGCTGTTCCAGCATCTCCAATATTTATCTAATTAATATATTGCATGATATGGTAAGGACCTAAATCAACATCAAATATAAGTATAGAGAAAAAAAACGTAAACAAGAAACAAGATAATAATATTTATTAAAACTTTCCTATATCTTACTTATATTTAAGTGGTGTTTGAAATTTTAAATAGAATTATCGAGATGATCCTAAATCATTGGTAACCCTTATCCTAAGACAATCTGATCTTCAATGATCTGAGATCACCATCTTTAGTATACTATGTTCCATTGGTTAAAAATTCCTAGATATCCACCAATAATCCATTTGGTATTCTATAGAAATCCATGATCACTAATTATATAATATTAAAACTATCCTAGATATTTCTTATAAAATATATTATTAATAAAATAAATTATAGCATAATGAATTATTAATATAGTTCATACAAATATATTTATTAATTATGTAAATTAATAATTACTATTAAAGAATTAATATTTTCATTATATTATTATTTTAATACTAATATTTACTTTAATTAGAAAAATGAGGTAAATATAAGTAATATATTAAATAATTTCATAATATAAATATTAATTAGAATAATATATTTCTACTATAATTTAAATTTATAATTGAATAATAATATATTATAATATTATATTCATGATAAATACAATCTATGTAATTCAGTGTAGTAAATATATAATATTAATATAATATAAAAAATGAATTTTTATACCATCAATTTTTATGCTACTAGTAATCGAGTGAGTGAACTTCGGGATATAGCAATTTAGTCAACAATCTTGACAAATTATACAATTTAGTCAGTAAGCTTGATCAATCATGCCAAATAAGAAAAGTGTAGGCTTTTGTGTAGTGCTCCAAGTCTTGAGAGTCCACGCAGGTTTGGAGGCTTAGGTTTATAAGTTTTCAAGGACCCCAGAGTCATGTTGGGTCAAGGGGCTTGATTCAGGCTTGAGAGAATATATGAGATATGGGTGTACATGGGCTCGGGATTTGAGTATTTTCTCATTGACTTGTTGGGGAGAGTTTTTTGAGAAATTATAACATAACCTAATTGGATTATAGGGTTGGGTCCAGGTCTAGCTGGCTGCCCCTTCAGGTATGAAAGGAGATTAAGTTGGTTAGTAGGTTAGCTCAGTTGGTTAGGTGGTTAGTGGTTTGGTATAACCACTTAGAAGCTTAACTACCTAAGGAGTCCTAACCAGTTTGGGTCCAAGAAGAAGAAGCCTAACAACCCAAGAAGTCTAAGCCCAACAAGAAGACCGCGAACTACCCACTCAACGAATAAACCACCGCCCACCTTATATAAAGTAAGAGGAGGGCGTGCAACAGTGAGGAGGAACTCCGGTCCGTGGGGAGTCCGTGAGGACTTCTCATGGTTGTGAGACCATGAGGACTTCTCACGGTTTTGAGGGAGAACCGTGGGGCTTGGCTTACGGTCTTGGTGAGAGAGAGAGAGTGGCGTGAGCGTGAGAAGGCTCACGATTCATAGGGCTTGGAGCATGAGGCTTCTTGGGACGGCTCTTGGTTTTGGAGAAGGGGGCGTGAGGCTTCTTGGTTCACAAAGAAGGGATGCCATCTTATGTCTTGTTCTTAAGAGGAGATGGCGTGAAGCTTCTCGATTTTGAGAGGGGGTGTCGTTTCTTGATTGTAACAAGGTTATTTTCCAAGGAATACATTTTCTCTTTTCTCCTATATCTTTTCTCCTACTTTTCTTTTGCATATTGAATCCAAGAATAGGTTATTGCTGGTTTCTTGAATCAAAGAAAGCTGATTCTTGATCTCTCCCTCGTTGCTTTCGCTGCATAGGCGCTGATCCGGATCCCCAACTAGTGGTATCAGTGCCTAGAAATCTCTACAATTGGTATCAGAGCGAGGTTCTCTCGGAGCCCTTGTTCGAGCATTGGGAGAGGAGGATTCAAAAAATAATAAAGGAGCTGTACGTGGGTGTGGTATCCTGCATGGTTGGAGATGGGTCTCGGGAAATGGATATCTCAGGAAGACCAGAGTACATCAGTAGAGGCGGTGCCAAAGGTGGCTCAAGGAGACAGGGAACAGTCTCAGAGAGCACCAGGGGTATTGGGCAGTCGGGAGTGTCCTGGTATGATGGCATTGGCCTAGGGATAGAGACTGAAGCTGATGGAGATGGCAGCTTAGGGAGACCGGGGGGACAGGTCTCAGGGAGCGCCAGGGGCATCATGTAGTCGGGAGTGTCATAGTATGGCAGGATTGGCCTAGGGATAGGCTGGGACATGATGCAGTAGCCAATGAAGATAGTTGCTATGTTCAGTCATTGTGTTAGAGGAGTTGGGATGAGCTCCTGGGGCTCAGAGGAGCTTGTATTGATGCAACATCCGAGATGGATTCGGTTGTGACTACGGAGTGCGAAGGGGGCTGAAGGAGTAGCGATTATGATTAAGGTGCAAGGACATATCCCAGTAGTGCAGCGTTGGAAGGTTGACCTTAATGGGACTTTTGCGGCATCAGGTGGACTTTGGTTTCAGGTGGAGCACTAGTTGGAGATGTTTTCACGGCTAGAGAGAGCTTTAGAGCGAGTTTAGAGTGGGAGGTGTAGGGATACTGGCCATATCCTAGCACGAGTGCCAGGGGTGCACTTAGCCAGGTGGAGCAGAGTGTGTAGAGATTGGTGTGGCTCGGTGGAGACTGTGTCAGGTGGAGTTCTGGATGTAGCAAGTGCCGGTTCAAGTTCATTATGATCTTTCCAGGAAGTCCAGGGTGAGTGATGCAGCTGCTTAGCAGAAGGATGCCTATAATAAAGATATCCAGGTGGTGCCATGAAGTAGGTACAGGTTGGTCCCAAGAAACTTGTACTGATCTTCAGCTAGAGAGGCAGTCATCCCAGAGGCCTCAGAGTGAGTTCAAAAGCTGAAGAGGTCTAACATTGGCATTAGGTTTGCACAGCTATCTAGGTGCACTGTGGAAGCACAGGTTGGTATGGCAGTCACGAGGACAGAGCAAGAAGACATCAGTTCGAGGTCAGGAGTGCGGTGGAGCACGGGTTGATGTTCTAGCTGGGGAGGCAAGGTGGCTTCGACGGAAAGATGTCAACTCTAAAAACAGCAGGAAGGGTGCAGATGGTCATGCGGAGCTTGTCAAGACTTAAGCACCAAGATGAAGATTGTAGGGTTTTGTGTGGTGCTTCAAGTCTTGAGTCCACACAAGTTTGGGGGCTTAGGTTTATAAGTTTCCAAGGGCCCCAGAGTCATGTTGGGTCAGGAAACTTGACTTAGGATTGAGAGAACATATGAGACATGGGTGTATATGGGCTCAGGATTTGAGTATTTTTTCATTGGCTTATTGGGGGAAGTTTTTTTGAGAGATTGTAATATAACCCAATTGGGCTATGGGGTTGGGTCCAGGTCTAGCTAGCTGCTCCTTCGGGTGTGAAAGGGGATTCAGTTGGTTAGTAAGTTAGCTTAGTTGGTTAGGTGGATAGTCGATTGGTTGTAACCACTTATAAGCCTAACTACCTAAGGATTCCTAACCGGTTTGGATCCAAGAAGAAGCCTAACAACCCAAGAAGTCTAAGCCCAACAAGAAGACCAAGAACTACCCACTCAAGGAATAAACCACTGCCCACCTTATATAAAGTAAGAGGAGAGCATGTGACGGTGGGGAGGAACTCCAGTCCGTGGGGAGTCCGTAAGGACTTCTCGCGATTGTGAGACCGTGAGGGAGAACCGTGGGGCTTGGCTTATGGTCTTGGTGAGAGAGAGAGTGGCATGAGTGTGAGAAGGCTCACGATTCTTGGGGCTTGGAGCATGAGGCTTCTTGGGACAGCTCTTGGTTTTGGAGAAGGGGGCATGAGGCTTCTTGGTTCACAAAGAAGGGACACCATCTTGTGTCTTGTTCTTGAGAGGAGATGGCGTGAAGCTTCTCGATTTTGAGAGGTTGTGCCGTTTCTTGATTGTAACAAGGTTCTTCTCCAAGGAATACAATCTCTTTTTTCTCCTACATCTTTTCTCCTACTTCTCTTTTGCATATTGAATCCAAGAACAGGTTGTTGCTAGTTTCTTGAATCAAGAAGGCTGATTCTTGATCTCTCCCTCATTGCTTCCGCTGCGTAGATGCTGATCCAGATCCCCAACTAGTGGTATCAGTGCCTAGGAATCTCTATAAAAAGTGCATTGACGAAGGTCAACATCATTTACTTTTTAGTATCATATGATCGTACATAACTTTTTAATTTACTAACATGGCATTTTAAGAAATAAATGACTTTTAAATCTACCTTTAATGAAGTTGAATTTACTTTAAATGATGCTATATCATTGAATTTACTTTTATTCTTAAATTGTGTCACCCAATGCCTTTATCAAGATAGAGATGGAAAGTAGCTCTCAAAGCAGTTGAGAGAGCCATGGCAGCTGCCATTATCATCCCCTTTTCTATGACGACTAGTGGGGGTAGAACAAAGAGCCCTCAATGAGTTGAGGCTCTGGCAAAGGAGATGGCTCATGGTAGATGTTCTAATGCTAGGAGGTGATGCTGACTCAGGCTCAACTCATGAATAGCTAGAGCTGACGTGGCTATTGATGTAGAGTCGGGTCTTGCAATGGTCTATCACGGAGAGTCAAATCCGCAAGACAAAAAAAGGATTAGAAAGCCCATTCCCAGGAGGTTCTCTAGTGGTGGACCCTCCAATGCCTAAGTCAATCTTTCAGATGGGCAAAAGCAAAGACTTGGAGTCCCCTCTAGAGTTTAAAGTAAAGCAAAGGGAGGAGCCAGAAAAGGAACATAAGAGGGAGATGGAACGAGGTCTATGTGAAAAGAGACTCTTAATGCATCCGAGGTCTACTTCCAGGGAGATGGCCTACTGGTGAGTAAGGTTGTCGAGGCTAGGATACTTTATGAAATGCGGAAAGTGCTTAGAGAGGCCTATAGATATTTTGATGGACACTTGGATAGGTGCTCATGGCATCATGAAGCTTCAGGGTGTACTCTCAGAATGATGGCTCTCTCAAGAGATGGGGATTCTCGGTTTTGCTTTGCTTCACCTCTCTGTTCTTCTCCTTTGGCTTGCTTACCATGGCCTTAGGCTTCTTACTTAGCGTAGCCTTGCGTAGCTTTGCCTGGCTTACCTGGAGGGTCCCTAGGAAACAAGTTATAGGCATGTACCTAACACCTAAAGATAGGGAAGAGGTATGGTGTGCAATGCAGGGGAGTGGCATCTGGCATATTCTAGTGATTGCATGCTTGCCAATGGTAAGTGCCATGTTATAGTTGGTGGAGCAGGGAATAGTGACCGGCATGGCACGTCCCTATGACCAGGCATTCCTCAGGTGGCGAGCATTTATGGTAGCCACTCTTGGAGCACTTGCAATTGGAGTAGGTGGCAATGGATCTAGCAATGGCCGATGTCCATAGTGGGTAGGTGAGTTCACAGTTTGACATCCAGGTGGAAATGGAGAGGTAGCCCAAATGTGTCACTTGGTAGAAATGTATTTGGCGCTGACTGGGTCTTTGGGTGCCGTGCTAGACCAATCAAGCCCTGACATATCAATTTCCTCCCACTACTGAGTCCAAGTGGCCCTATTTTTTCCAGGGCTTAGGTATAGGAAATAGAGATCCAACTAGTTCGACGAGGTGCAGGAGCTCATAGTGCGGGGATGAGGTCGGCAAGACCAGCGAGGCTGCACTGGCAAGGTAGTTCACAGCAAGGCAAGCGAGGCTATGCTAGATGAAGCAACTTGCACTAAGGCAGGCGAGGTTGCTTTGGGTAAGGCAAGTAAGGCTGCACTCTTCAAGATCCGTGCTAGGATAGGCATGTAGTGAGGAGAATGGGCTTGGCTTTTCAGGAAGTGATGTTATCTAAAATGGTGGCAAATTTAAAAATTGTTATGGTAGATCAGGCTCTTAAGATGTTACAACATGCCCCCCAAGATGGTGCCTTTAATGGCGAGGCAACATGGGACACGTCGAGTGGTGAGACTGTAACTAGAGCCCCTTTATCGAGGAAGGGACAGGTCCTTTTGACGAGTATAAGGGTGGAAGCCAATTGGGTCTCCTCCACCTTACAGTGTCCGGGCAACTGAAAGTGGTATAGAGGAGAGGCCTCGGGCCATCGAAGAAGAGTACCGACAGCATCCTATAGTGGGTTTCTCCTTTCCTTCCCTTTCCTTTGCTTTTTTTACCGTGTCCAATGCATGGCAATCATGGGGGCAAAGGAGACGGATCTTATGTCTGAGACTGCATCCTCCACCTTGATGAAAGAGAAGGTACATCATCTCAGGGAGAGGTTTGGCTTCATGACGAACATTCAGTTGGAGGTTCCTAATGAGGATGAGTGGGTCACCAACAAAATGATGATGAGGGTCACCATCCACAAGGAGTCCCTAAATGTAGGGCTCAAGTTTCCCATGCTCCCAGTAATGGCGGATCTACTACGATAATACTAGCTATATCTGATGTAGTTGGTTCCTAATGCCTAAAGGGCCATCATCGGCTTCCTCAATCTAATGGTTCATCATTGCATAGAGCCCAAGATGTAGGTGTTCCATGCCTTCTTCCAAATGAAGGCCAACCCGAGGAGTCCAGGATGGTGGCATGCCTCCCCTCGAAAGGGGTTCAGCTTCCCTTCTAGTCCGATGAAGCTATGCGGCTGGAAATCATGATTCTTTTTCAGTTTTTCAAATGTCATGGCTATTCCCAAGATAGTGGAGCGAGGTGGAGACCTCGTGGCTTTTAGATCTCCTAGTACTGCAAAAATAGGAGCAGATTATGATGGATGAACTGATGCCAATCCAGGTCTCACCATATGATGTCCTTCTTTCTGAGAATTGGTTTGAAGCTCTCTACGCGACTGGAGTTATACTTGTCCCAAGATAAGTCCTCCAGCTGTTTGATGAATGGACTTCTTGCTTTTTTGTATAAATAAAATATTTTTGCTTTCTGTCATAGGCTTAACAATCCAAAGCAAGCCATGGGTGGTGGCTACCAAAAAATTGCCTTATCCACCTCCAACTAACCCAAAGGTGAAGTGGCCTCGTTCCTTATCTTCGATGAAGAAGGTAAAGAAGAACAAGGGGTTGGCCCACCCTTTAGATTTTATACAAACCCCAGTGAGGCATCCACTACCGAGACGGAGGTAGGAGGCGGAGCTTCCCAAGACTTGGAAGGGACTACCACACTAGGCCTAGACAAGGCTCCGAAGGTGGGTGAGAGCAGGCCATCGACCACTATAGAGGCTGGGGCAAAGGTTGGTGATACTTAGGTGCCAGCGACTAAGTCTTCGATGAGGGTGACCAGGTGGCTATGAAAGCCAAGGTGGCGATCGCTACAGTGAAGCGAGCAGTGGCTCTCATGGCAGGCATTAGCAAGGGCAGAGGGTTGATGCCCTCCATGGCCCAAGGAGGTGAGTCCACCCCTGATGAGGTTCGTTTGTTGGGGTTGGCAAGGTGCCTCAGTCTCTTGGAGAACTTCATTCCTTCGGAGGTCAAAGAGGAGGCACAAGGAAGGCCCACTAGCAAGGGCTTATAGTGGTTCATCCAGGTCACCATATCGGTAAGTTTCTCTCCTATGGGTCTTTCTTGGTATTGGCTTCTCATCGAGGATGAAGTTTTTCGAACCATGGCCTTTGAACGCAGGGACTGTTGTAATATGTAGATCGCGTCCTCAGCGAGTCAATGCAATCGCAGAAGCTTGCTAGGACAATAGAGGAGAGTGGGACAAAGTGGTCCAGGAGCTCAGTCTGGCTAGTGAGCAATTATCAACTGAGAATGAGAGAACGGAGATGGTGGAGGCCTCCTTGGCCGCTAAATCTACTTGTCTCGATGAAAGCATAGTTGAGTGTGCGGAGCTCCATCGCTTGTTGGCAGAGGAATAGGGCCAGAGGGAGAAAGATCTTGCCAATGTGCAGGTGGCCCTTAGTGAAGCTGAAGCGAGGGCTGCCAAAGTGGAGAAATTGCTAGGCGAAGCAAAAGCGAAGGTCATTGAAGATGAGGTGAAGTTTTCCGATGCTAAGGCGAGGACCTTGGTGGTGGAAGAAGAGCTTGGCGAGGCCAATAACCAAGTCTCGTTCATAAAAAAGGTAGCACAGGTGATAGAAGTAGCACGGGCCTCCAAGGTAGCGATGGAGGCAGTCAAGGCCTTCAAAGTGCGAGAGGAGTACTGTCAAAAGGTATTGGTCTTCGCAAGGACACCTTCCTGCAAGGCTTCAAGCTGTAAAAGGCATAGACTACTGAGTTGTTTCCTTATGTGGATGTCGAGAAGCTGAAGGTGACGTTTCCTTCAGGCAGTGGCGAGGGCTCTGATTGAGTGGACTCTAGAGAGGATAGAGATCCGGTCAACCTTCCATGATTGGCGAGCACCATTCTGCTTCCTTTCTTCTATTTTTCTTCCTTTTGTAGGTTGTGAATTGAGATCTCATGATAGATCAAATGGTTGGGAGATGATGGTATGATGACCAGAAGGTGCTTCAATAGGAAGGTTCATGGTCAGATTTGATCCATCGAATGATGTCTTTGTACTCAAGAATCTAATATGGGAGTGGTGAAAGGGATAGTCGTTAATGTGAGTCATTCATGAATTTTTTTATCCCACTGGAAAATTGATTTTTGACTTGGTTTTCCAAAATCCAAGTGATCAAGGATTTACCTCATCATTAGAAAGTTTTTAAATTATTATGAATTATTCATGACCCATCTAAGAAATCCTCTTTGGAAAACAAATTAATAATGTCATCATTATTTATGATAATTTTGCTATAGCCAATTGTTCTAGCATCTCTGTCATTTGTTTAATTAATATATTGCAGGATAGTAGGGACCTGAATCAACATCAAATATAAGTATAGAGAAAAAACATATACAAGAAACAAGATAATAATATTTATTAAAACTTTCCTATATCTAAATTATATTTAAGTGGTGTTTGATATTTCAAATAGAATCACCAAGATGATCCTAAATCACCGATAACTCTTATTCTAAGATAATCTAATCTCCAATGATTTAAGATCACCATATGTAGTATACTATATTCCTTTGATTAAAAATCCCTAGATATCCATGAGTAACCCATTTGGTATTCTATAGAAATCCAAGATTACTAATTATATAATACCAAAACTATCCCAAATATATTCTATAAACTATATTGTCAATAAAATAAATTATTAATATAGTTCATACAAATATATTTATTAATTATATAAATTAATAATTTACTATTATATAATTAATATTTTTATTATATTATTATTTTAATACTAATTATTGATCTTGAGAATGATTTGATAATTATAAAATATTGGAGCATGAATAGTATACTAACACTTTCAAATGGTTAAGAATGTTTTTGTAGAGAGCTGTCCTATGGAAAATCATCAATGAAATACCTTTTGGATCATTAAATTAGTTTATGAGGTCCCATGTTTCTTTGAAAATCCTTTTAATACTTTGAGAGATTCTGTGTAACAATTGGAAAGTTTAGTAAGCTCTTATGTATCTTTAAAAGTATTTTTGAAGTGTTGAGAGTCCATTTATATTTAAAATATAAAATAGAATTTAGAATCATAATTCGGTCTGAAAGATCGACTCGCAGTAGAAAAGTCGACTCTAGCACGACACGTAGAAGAGTCCACTCTGGCACGGCACGTAGAAGAGCTAACTCCCAAAATTCGAGCCAACTCTCTTAGTTGGATAGAAAGCTTAAATTTTTCAAGTCATATAGAAGAGTTGACTCCCAAACTTTGAGCTGACTCACTTAGTTTAACTGAAGCATGATTTTTTGGACATGGTATAGAAGAGCTAACTCGCAAGTTTCATGTATTTGGTTGAAATATTTTATCTTAAATAATAGACAAGATAGCTTTGGAAAGTTTGATACAAAATCAGGAAAAGGTATCTTTCTTGGATATTTAACTACTTGAAAGTATATAAAGTTTTCAATAAACAAACTTTAACTATAAATAAATCTATACATATTATATTTGATGAATCTAATACCTCACCTTCTAGAAAAAAAGAGTGTATTGATGATGATGCAAGTACAATCATAAAGAAATGAAGGAATTGAGCTTAAAAGATAAACCAAATGAAAAAGAGAAGGAAGAAGTTAGCAAAGAGCATGATGATTTGCCTAAAGAATGGAGGCATGCATATCACCACCTCCAAGATTTAATTATAGGTGATCCCTTATAAGGTGTTAGGACTAGATCTTTATTCAGAGATACATTTGACTACCTAGCATTTATTTCTCAAATTAAACCTAATTATATAGAGGAAGCTGAAATGATCCTACTTGAATGATGGCTTTACAAAAGGAGCTAGACCAATATGAGCAAAACAATGTATGGATTTTAGTAAGTAGACCTAAGGAACATTCAGTCATAAATATTAAATGGGTATTTAGAATTAAGTTGGATAAAAAAAATATATAGTTAGAAACAAAGCAAGATTAGTGGCCATGGAAATAATCAAGAAGAGGAAAATAAATTTGATGAAATATATGCACCTATAGCAAGACTAAAGGCTATAAGACTTTTACTGGTATTTGCATATTATATAAATTTCAAACTTTTCCAAATGGATGTACAATGTATATTTTTAAATGGATATATTATTGAAAATCATGTAGAGTTTCATGCATGTATTTTAATTTTTTTAAACTAGCAGAAGTAAATTTGATTTAAAATAATTTTAATCAAAAAAATATGTATATCGATCAAATCTAAAAAATTCTACAAAGAAATTTGATAAGATATAAAATATAGAAAATAAAATTAGCATGCATCGATCTAACATATGTACACCAGATCTAATCTACTTTAAACTTGAAATCAAATCTCATACCTAATCACCAGTGGACATCGTCACTGCTGATGGTACGTGTTACAGGGTTTTCACGTCGCTTTATAGCTATACAGGATATTTGGCCTCTATAAATTATCCATACGAAGTCCCGAACATAGTTAGCCTTCCTAGAGTGCTAGCTCCATACGAAAGCTATTGGATAGCTGATCTAACTCCTTTAAATCTTCTTAGACCCTCTGAGAAGAAGAGGAAGAGGAGATCTGGAAGATAAAAATCTAGAAGAAAAATATCAAAGAAAGAGACCCCTCTCTTTTTTATTTACTTTCTCCTTAAAAATCCTAGCGCCTAATCCCTCCATGCCCAGTTAATGTTTCATGCTAATTCCCTCCTCTCATTTTTTTTTTCTGATTATTTTTTAGATTGCATGGTAATCCACCTTTTAAAATTATCACACATCCCAAGGAAAATCTTGGAAAAAATTGGCGTAGAGTTATTTGATGAGGATAGGGAGATTAAGACATAGATTAGGATAAGATTAGAATTTTGAGTCCTATTGAAACTCTAACGATTTAAATTCAAAATAATTCAAACTAAATCCAGATTTAATCCACATCTATGTTTATCCCAAAGGGAATGAGAGAGGGCAATATTTCAGTTTTTTGGCATGAGATCTTTCATGCAAATCCTTGTGGGGCATGGAGAAAATTTAGGGAAAGACAAGGTGGCACTAGGTTTGGATTTTAGGATTCCTAATTTGATTATAATTAATTTCCAACCAAATCAAATTCAGTTAAACCCAATTAGGACATATAAACCTAATCTAATTAGGTCTTAATTAATTTAATTAGTTATTAATTGAATCAAAAATTAATTGAGTCAAAGTCTGAATCAAATTAAGATTAAAATTTTTTAGCGATTAGATCATCGTATAACCTAATCAGGTGAAATCTAATTGAACCAAATTTAACTAGATGACCTAAACCTCTTTGCTCAATCAAATTGAATCAATTAGAAATCTAATTATTAATTAATTCTCCTATAATTAATATTTATTTATTTATTTATAATACTTATATTAAGTTAATTATCAATCAAATTGATAATTATATCATTAAATGATTCTTAATCGTTAATCAGCCATCATGATTAGTGAAAGATTTTTAATATGTGTGACCCCATAGGTTCAAACAATAAGCCGGTAGTCTAGGAATCAATTTTTAAACTAATCGATGTAACCATCTAGTAATGGTACATGATATCCAGATACATCAAATGATTGCAAAGTAACATTCAAGAACCTCGGCATATGGTAATCATATAATTCATTTCTTTGACCTAATGCTCAAGATGACTTCAGAGTCAACTATCAACTTTTAATTAGTGCATCCAGATTGTCTCAAACTAACAAATCCTATGACTCTTCACAAGGATTGCTCTAGCCAAGGTCTTGCTAAATTGAAATACAATAAAACATTATCTCCAATACCTTGGAATGGTCAATCCCTTCTTAACTCATACACCGACATTACAAATACTTAACTATACCGAGAAACCTTCTATTACTAGATTAGAAATTCAAGTAGTCCAACACTAAAGTACAGTGAGTTGCTTGCAAATCACCGTGGTGATCTCAGGTCAGAGGGACACTTATATCCATACCTTTTTATGAGATATTCTTGACAGCAAAGTACTCTATAAAGTTGGTCACATTCAGTAAATATACTCTTACACTCACCTGTATACCATATCAATATCTCTATACTCCTTGATTATGAGGGCAACCAATCCATATGGTATACAATGATTAATATTTGATAAACGTTGTCATTCTAGTAATAACGTATCATTTGATCATGAATAGGTTTAAAAACTACATGACAAATCTTTCTTTGTTAAATAGAAATAGTTTTAAGAACTTTATGACAAAAGAGTTCATAAAGAAAGATGTACACAATATGATAAATTACCAAAATAACTTTATTTATTGATAATTCATTTATAAATATACATAGAGCTCAACCGTTTACAATCCAGATGATTAACTTTATGACATATTTCCTAATAACTCCCATTTAGATTAGAGCTAATTGAAATAGTATCAACCCATCTTTCACTTGTGATCATCAAACTCTTTGATTCCGAGAGTTTTAACAAATGGGTCAGACAAGTTCTCCTTTTCGTTGATATTTTGAAGGTCAACTTTACCTTGATCCACAATCTCTCGGACAAGGTGGTAGCAACATAGAATGTGCTTAGTCTATTGATGAGCCTTTGGTTGCTTGAGCAATGGCTTTAGTACTATCACAAAATAGAGAGAATGGACCATCAATAGAGGGTACCACTCCAAGCTTACTAATGAACTTTTGTAGCCAAAGAGCTTCTTTTATAGCATCAAATGTCACAATGTACTTCGCCTCACATAATGAATCGATCATAGTGTACTGTTTGAAACCTTTTCAATAGGTTGCTCTTTCGTTTAAGATAAAAATATAACCTGACACACTCTTGCTATCATCCCTATTTGACTGAAAACTAGAGTCAGTATAATCGACTAGTTTTAAGTCAGATCTCTAAAGATGAACTATTGGTCCTTAAAATTTTTTAAATACTTAAGGATGATCTTTATGACCTTCCAATGGTTCTCACCTAGATCAAATTGGTATCTACTCACTATCCCTAGTGAGTATACTACATCTGGTCTCGTACATGTCATGGCATATATAATAGATCCCGCTACTGAGACATATAGAATTCTACTCATACACTCTCTCTCTTAAGGAGTTGTTGGATAATCCTTCTTAGAGAGTAATTCCATGGCCTATCAAAAAATAGCCTTTCTTGAAATTTTTTATGCTGAACCATTTTAATACAATTTTTATGTATGTGGATTGGGTTAACCCTAACAATCTTTTAGATCTATCCTTATAGATCTTCATCCCAAGGATGTAGGATGCTTCTCCTAAGTCCATGGAGAATTAAGAAGACAACCATACTTTTATTCCTTGTAATGCAGGAATGTCATTCCCGATTAAGAGAATGTCATCCATATATAAAATAAAAAATATGACTACTAAACCATTAGTCCATTTGTAGATGCAGGGCTCTTCTCTATTCTTAATGAAGCCATACATTTTGATCACTTAATTAAAACAAATGCTCCAACTTCAAGATGCCTGCCTGCTTAAATCCATAAATGGATCTCTGAAGCTTGTATGCCTTTGATTCATTTGTGGATATGAATCCTTCAAGTTGTATCATATATACCTTTTCTTCCAACTCTCTATTTAGGAAAGCAATTTTAATATCTATTTACCAGATCTCATAATCAAGATATACCACTATTGCAAGTATAATCCAAATGGACTTGAGCATTACCACAAATAAAAATATCTCGTCATAGTCAATACCATACATTGACAATATCTCTTGGCAACCAAATAGGTTTTGTAGGTTTCTACCTTCTCGTCTGTGCCCCTTTTCTTTTTCAAAATCTACTTACAACATATGGATTTTATTCCTTCAGGTAGGTCAACAAGTGTCCATATATCGTTCACCTCCATGGACTTTATTTTGGATTTTAAGGCTTCAAGCCATTTATCAAAGTCAAAACTCTACATTCATCTATACAAGTGATCAAATTCTCGTTGTTTTCATCAAGTTCAACAAGATCACCATCCCGAACCAAAAAATTATAGTATATATCCAGCTGATGCGGTACTATACCAAATTTTCTTAAGGTTGCCTCTACAATGGGCTCCAGGTTTGAACCAATCAAATCTAGTTCTGTGGATTCAATCAATGGTATCGATTCTTCTACCTATCAAATTTCTTTAAGTTTAATCTTAGAGGTATTAGTTCTTTCTCCAAGAAACTCCTTTTCTAAAAAAATTGCCTTATTACTGATGAACACCTTTTGTTCATCAGTATGGTAGAAGAAATATCTCTTAGTTTCTTTCAAGTACCCTAGAAGATATATTTGTCAGACTTAGATCCATGCTTATCTGCTTTCAAATATTTGATATAAGCCGGACATCCCTAGATCCTAAGGTGTGTAAGTCCAAGCTTATGCCCTATCTATATCTCATATGGTATTTTATCTACAGACAAGCTAGGAATCCTATTTATAATGTGACAAGCTAACTCAAGTGCATATCCCTAAAAGGAGATCAATAGACTTTCAAATCCCATCATAAAATGAACCATGTCATATAGAGTATGATTCCTCCTTTTTGACACTCCATTTTACTGAGGTATTCCAAGAGGTATCCATTAAGAGAGAATCATATTCTTTTCTAAATATATCAAAAACTCGTCAGTGAGATATTCATCTCCTAGATCAGATCGAAGAGTTTTAAACTCTTCCTAGTTTGTTTTCCTACTTCATTATGGAATCGTTTGAACATTTTAAACAATTCATATGTATGCTTCATTAGGTAAATGTACCTATACCTCAATAGGTCATTAGTGAAAGTGATGAAGTGTAATATCCATCTATGACAAAATTGTTTATGGGTCCATATACATTACTATGTACTAGACTCAGAATCTCAATAGCTCTTTCACCTTTTCTAATAAAAGGTGACTTAGTTATCTTACCAAGAAGGCAAGATTCATAGGTTGGCAATGACTCAAAATTATTGAGCTTGAAATATCTTCTTTAATTAACTTGTTTATCTAATTTTTGTAATATGACATAGCCTACACTACTAAAGGTAAACATCAGACACATTATCTATTCTAAGGTGTTTACTAGACATGTACACTATATTAACATGCTATGGTAAAATATAAATATTATTTTTTAGTTGTCAATATATTACGGTAACATCATTCATGATGATATCATAATAATCATCTTTTATTGATAAATAAAAATCATTCTTGGCCAAAAGGCCTTTAGAAATAACATTCATCATAAAACTATGATAATACTGATAATTACTCAAACTAATAATATTATTATTGAAAACAAGCTTGACAACTCTTAAAGTTAGAAATGGAATTGCTTTTTCATCACCAACATTCAGGAATCTCTTGCCCTCTTCAAATCTTTTACTAACCTACAGTCCCTGCAATGAATTACAAATATTAATTAGACTTATAGTATCTAATACCCAGGTAGTAGTATCACATATAAAGAAGTTACAAGGTACCTTGTTCAGCAACTCCTTACTAATTCTTGTTCTTTGGCCTGTTCGAATCCAGAGAGGCAATGCAAAGAGAATAGTACCTCTTCCAGTGACCTTGCTTCTTACAAAAGAAGCACTCTGCCTAACTCTTGTTGGACTTGATCTTCTTGGTCTGATATGGCTAAGCACATTGCATCTTCTTCTTGTTTTTCTTTTTTCTTTTCTTAAAAGAATGATGCCATGTCGAGGTAGAACCTCCCACTACATTTGCCGGTCCATTGAAGAGTTGATGATCCTTCTTATAAGTCTACAGTGATCTCAGTAAACCATGGTAGTTAACTGCAAGCTTAGTCATTCTATAATAACTAAAGAAGCCAAGGTAGGACTTCGATAGGGAATTCAAAACCGCATCCTTTCCTAGCTACTCATGCATGGAAAATCCAAGTTTGCTCAAGCGCTCAATCAACTCGATCATGTACAATACATGAATAGTGATCAATGCCCCTTCCCTCATCCTGGCATTAAAAATGGTATAAGATATTTTATACCTTTCAACATCATCGGGAGTGCCTAAGGATTTTTTCAATACTTAAAATATATCCTATGGTTGAGCATCCTCGAATTTGTGATTAAGTTCTTCATTCATGGATACCCGCATATTGCATCGGACCATGGTTCAATTGTTGAGCCACTTTTGATAAGCGTCTTGGACTAGATCTTGAGCATTTGGAATGGGTTTCTCAAGTACCAGATCTATCAGCATGTACAAGATCTATTCATGCTCCAAGACGATTTTTAGCTTTCAATACCAATTAACGAAATTGAATCCCATCAACTTTTTATTAACCAATAATGAATAAAGCAATAAAGTATTGGCCATTTTTAACCGAAAAGAGAACAAAAACCTATTACTATATGAATCATTAAATCCTAAAGGCTTCAACTTTAGTCTAAAGGTTCTTTTACTATTTTATACAAATTGATAGGCTCTACCTTTAATTCGAGGAATTATATTAATTTCTTAGTGGGTACTAGAATCCAATAGACTATACATGAGCCAAACTTTGGCCAGCCCACCCATACACATCTAAAGGTAGGTTCCTAACCAATTATTTTTCTAAATAATTTTTAATATCAATTTTATCCCAGACACCTCCTCATCAAGTCTTTGGATCTTTACTGAAAGTCCTGGTTAGGTCCAACTATTAACATGACCAGACTTAGTGCTTCTAACCAACAAATAGCCAAGCTTAACTTTGACCGGCTCACCCGACCACAATTAAAAAAGTTGCCACTAAATCATCATAATATAAATGATAATTTCAATAGCCAAATAAGTACCAGGTCTTTGGATCTCTAATGATCATCTTATCGATCGAACCTATTACCATCCTCTTAATGGGAGGTTTTGACTCGATTATCTCCATAACTTTATCATTTTAAGGACCTAATAATTTTAAAAATTTTATTAGATGGTTAAGAAAAGAGAAGAAGATATGGACAAATTAACAATCCTCCTACTAACTTAACTAAGTCTATGATGAGGGTTGAAAACAAATTAGTCCAAGGTTACCTAGATCAATCATGCTTATCATCCTTACTGGCATGGGTTAACCGAATCAATAAGCTATCTGATTAAATTCTATTAACCACGTTGGTGAGGTAAGTGTGATCGATGGGAGGGTTCCGCCATTAACCTCATTAGACATCAACTGAGTTGGCCAGGTAAGAGGTAGCCCCAATTAATAACTATGATCAGAATGCCAACCTTATCTTAAACATCAATTGGTTTATTAGATTTGATCATACTAGCTTAATGACTCAAGTCCAATCGCTAAGCATAATCAGGTCCATTTGATATAATATAGACTTATCAAGCTATCACTATAAAATTGATCTAGAGAATCCTTGACCTAATCATAATTAATTTTTGATTAGATTAAATCTAATTTTTTATTAGGTCTATATTATTCAAAATTCTAACCCTAGGTCTAACCCGATTAATTGACCTGATTCAAGCTAACCCATAGCTCAAGTTTATAAAATGTCATTAGATCTTCAATTCATAATTCTAGATTTAATATTTAAAATCTTAATTTTAGTAATTAATCAAGTTTAATTATACTTAATTAAGATCTAAATAATTTACATGCATCTTATACACATTAAACACTTTTAGATTTAAACTATACATTATAGTTGTGATACTAAAATTAATATTTATGTTTGTGTTCTAAACATAAAGATAAATTATGAAAACTTAATTTCACATCGATAATAGTAAATTAAACTAGATTAAATTACTAGAAATCAGATCTAATTATCAAAATAATTTCAATAAAATTTCTTTCACCTTTCTTGTTCATGGGATATAACCACAAGCAGCATCCCTACATATCATAAGAGATCCCATGAAATGGAAAGAGAGGGCCTTTAAACCCTACTTTTCTTTTATGATCGGATGACATGGTGATCAATCCAATCTAATCTAAAAAACCCTACAAAGGGTTTTAACAAGATATGCAATATAGAAAATAAAATCAGCATATCAGTATGTATCGATCTAATCGATGCATGCTGTAGATCTAATCTACTTTAAACCTGAGATCGAATTTCATAGTTGATCATGGATCAATGATGCCACTGGTGATAGCATGTGGTAAAGGGTTTTCACATCACTTCATAGCCGCACAAGATATTCGGCCTCTACAAATCATCCACATGAAGTCCCGAACATGATTAGCCTCCCTAGAGTGCTAGCTCCGTACGAAGGCCACTAGATAGCTGATCTAACTCCTTCAAATCTTAGACCTTTTAAGAAGAAAATGAAGAGGAGATCTAGAGGATAAAACTCTGGAAGAAAAATATCAAAGGAAGAGACCCCTCTCTTTTTTATTTTCTTTCTCCCTAAAACCCCAGCGCCTAATTCTTCGTCGCCCACTTAATGTTTCACTAATTCCCTCTCATATTTTTTTTTGGTAATTTTTTTTTAGATTACATAGTAATCCACCTTTTAAAATGTTGCACATCCCAAATCTTAGAAAAAACAGGCATGGAGTTATTTGATGAGGATAGGGAGATTAAGACATAGATTAGCATAAGATTAGAAGTTCAACCTATAGAAACTCTGTTAGTTTAAATTCAAAACAATTCAAACTAAATCTAAATTTAATCCACATCTATCCTTGTCCAAAAAGGAATGAGAGAGGGTGAAATTTCAGATTTTTGGAGCATGAGATCTTTCATGCAAATCCTTGTGGGGCGTGGAGAAAATTTAGGGAAAGACAATGTGGTGCTAAGTTTGGGTTTTAGGATTCCTAATTTGATTCTAATTGATATTCAACTAAATCAAATTTGATTAAATCCAATTAGGATATGTGAACCTAATCTAATTAGGTCTTAATTAATTTAATTAATTTTTAATTAAGTTAAAAATTAATTAAATCCAAGTCTAAATCAAATAAAGATTAAAATTTCGTAGCGATTAGGTCATCATATAATATAATCAGGTGAAATTTAGTTAAATCAAATTTAATTAGACTTGACCTAAATCTCTTTACTCAATCAAATTGAGCTAATTAATAATCTAATTACTAATTAATCCTTCTATAATTAATTAATATTTATTTATTTATTTATTTATAATATTTATATTTGATTAATTATCAATCAAATTATAATTATATTCTTGAATAATTTTTTATCGTTAATCAACCATCACGATCGGTCAAAAACTTCTAATGTATTTGATCCTATAGGTTTGAACACTAAGCTGGTAGTCTAGGAACCAATTCCTGAACTAATTGATGTGACCAGCTAGCAATGATAACCGACATCTGGATAGGCCAAATGATTGCAAAGTAATATTTAAGAATCCAGGCATATGGTTACCGTATAATTCATTCATTTGATCTAATACTCAGGATGACTTCGGTGTTAACTACCAACTCTTAATTAGTGCATCTATATGTGTCTTAACTTAATAAATATGACTCCTTATAAGGATTGCCCTCGCTAAGGTCTTCTAAATTAAAACATAGTAGAGCATTATCTCCAATACTTTGGAGTGGTCAATACCTTTTTGACTAACACACCAATATTACAAGTACTTGACTGTACCTTCCATCATTAGATTGAAATTCAGGTAGTCCAATATTAAAGTCTAGTGAGTTGCTTGTAAGTTACCATGATGATCTCAAGTTTGAGGGATACTTATATCCATACCCTTTTGCAAGATACTCTTGACAGCAGAGTACTCTACAAAATTGGTCACATTCAGTGAATATACTCTTATACTCACCTGCATGCCATACCAGTATCTCCATACTCCTTGTTTATGAGGATAACCAATCCATATGGCATACAATAATCTATACTTGATAAACATTGTCATCCTAATAATAATGTATCATTTGATCATGAACAAGTTTAAGAACTACACAACAAATCCTCCTTTATCGAATAGAAATAGTTTTAAGAACTTCATCACAAAAGAGTTTATAAAGGAAGATGTATATAATGTGATGAATTGCCAAAATAACTTTTATTTATTAATGATTTATTTATAAATATACATAGAGTTCAACCATCTACAACTCAGATAATTGGTTTTAGGACACATTTCCTAACATATATCTCTTAAAAAGCTTTTATAGAGCAGCTCCTTAGATTTGAAAGTCATGTCTTTCTTAATCATATTTTTAAGTTAAAGAAAGTCTTAAATGATTTGAAACAAGCACCTAGCACATGATGAAAAGCTAAGTAATTTTTTGTTCAAAAATAATTTTATTAGAAGAAGTAAAGATACAACCCTTTTTATTAAAGAAAAGATAATGATATGCTAGCTATACAAATATACGTAGATGATATTATTTTTGGTACAACTAATGAAGATCTTTGCTAAGAATTTGCTGAGATTATGCAAGGATAAATTTGAAATGAGTATGATGGATGAGTTGACATTCTTTCATGGACTTCAAATCAAACAAATAAAGGAAGGGATCTTCATCAACCAAACTAAGTATATCAAAGAACTACCAAAGAAGTTTGGGATAGAATCCGTAAAAGAAACCAGCACACCAATGAGCCTAACCTACAAACTTGATAAAGATGAAGAAGGAAATGGCATTGATCAAAAGCTATATTGAGGCATGATTAGATCTTTGCTATACTTAACTGCTAATAGACCTAATATCTTGTTTAGTGTTTGTATATATTCTAGATTCAAATCAAATCCTAAAAAATTATATATACATGCTGTCAAGAAAATCATAAGATATTTAAAAGGAGAATCTAATTTAGAATTATGGTACTCTAAGCATTCATTAATAGACTAAATTGGTTACTCTGATGCTGATTATGGTGGATGTAAAATTGATAAAAAAAATATTAGTGGTACATGCTAATTTCTAAGATTGAACTAAATCTCATAGCATAATAAAAAATAAAACTCTATAACACTATCAACTACTGAGACAGAATGTGATTGAAAGGAGTTTTTGTACTCAAGTACTTATAGATTAAGCAATAACTTGAAGATTTTGATATTAAAAAAATTAAAATTTTTATTAGATGTGATAACACCAATGCTATCAAGTTGACTAAAAAATCTATTCAGCATTCAAGGACTAAACACATAAAAATTAGATATTATTTTATTAGGGATCATGTACAAAATAATGATATAAAGCTAAAATTTGTTAATACAGATAAACAACTAGTTAACATATTCACCAAACCTCTTAGTGAAGATAGATTTTTTATAATTAGAGGTGAATTAGGACTATGTGACCCCTTGTAGGTATTTTTACTTGAAACATTCTTTAGATCTTTCTTATTGAATTTTTATCTTTTCCTATTAAAATTGATCTCATCTCTTCATATCTTAGTACCTAGGAATCTCCAATTTTGATCAAAATTTTATGTGATCTCAAATTTGCATTTTTTGCTCAAGCTAACTCATGCCTACCTACCGACTATGCGAGCTGACTCGGATGTCAAAAAAATATTTTTTATAAAACCCAATATAACTTTACTTTAAGTTACTTTCTCTATTTCTCTCAAGCCTTCTTGCCCCTTTCAATATTCCAAATAATTTCAAAAAACCCTAGGACCACTATTAGGGTTAGTTTTGAGTGAATCCAGAGGATGGGTCTCGAGAAGGCTCTAGCTTAAAAAGAAGAAGAGTGGGATCTACATCTTCGACCAAGCATTAAACAAAGAGGAAAAATAATGAACTAGCCCCTATTGATCCTCCAATTCAACCTCCATCTCAAATTTCTATGGCTACTCAACCTGTTACAACTGGGTAGAAAGTATATTTCAACTTTTTGGAGTAAGAAAATTTTCACATAGATCAATGAATTCGTAACCAAGGATGGGAATGCTTTTATTCGATTGAGATACCTGTCTATCCTACGTTGGTAAGATCATTCTTTGAAAATTTAAGATTGGGAGCTTCATATATTGAATCCACTGTTAAAGGAGTATTGATTATTTTGGATGAATGAAGATTAGCTGATTTGTTAGAAATGCCAAGAGAGGGCCTATGCTTTCTGTACTTAGAGAGAAAAATTGAAGGATTAAAAGCTATTTTGCAAAGGAGAGATGTCAAAAAGTTGGGTAATCTGCAAGCCAACCAATTGTCAGTTAAGATGAAACTTTTGTACAATATGATAAGCAATATTTTCTTTCCCAAGATAGGTCAATTTGACTTGGTGACTACAAAGGACATTGTATTTATGATTTATTTGATTAAGGCTCAACCCATTAATCTTTCATTTTTGATGTTATCTCAGATCAAGGAGGTTGCCAGGAAGAGCAGGGCATGCCTACCTTATGGTATGGTATTTACTTTGCTCTTTGAGAAGTTTGGAGTTGACTATACCGGTGAGAATGCCAAGAAACACACTGATAGGTACAATGAAATACACTCCACCATATGGGCTACTAGAAGGTGGATGATAGATGGGTATGACATGTGTCAAGACAAAGACCAGCTAGGTCTGATACTTCTAATAATGAGGATGGAGATGGTAATGATGATAATGATGATGATGAGGAAGAGCATGCTGAGGAAGAGGAAACTCCTGATGATACTACTGCACCCTCAGACTCAGAGTAGGCTGCTAGAGCTTCCACTGGATAGACATCTACATAGCTAGCTAGTCCTAGGACTCCACCTGTTGCACTGACCACTACCAAACCTTCAGCACCTTCTACTACTACTACTAAGATTTCTCTAGAGTAGTTTACTCAATTTTTTGATGTTTTGATACATGGATCAACTCTATATTCTCATACTTGAGATAGGAGGTCTTTCAAACTTGTTAGGATCCGAGACAGGATTTTTCACGTAGTTATTAGGAGCTAAGAGGTAATTTGAGAGAGCTCACTTTTAGAGTGGAGGTGGTCAAGCAGGCTTAGAGAGCTTAGGAGCCTAGCTTTTAGTTTGATTTGGTCGAGTTACCAACTAATTTTGATCGCATAAGAGGAGTAGCAGATCGATTCACTCAAGAGCATACTAGTGCCATTGGATCTATCCAACAGGAGATCCACAAGATAGTTTCTAAGTTGGGATCAGTGTTACTTGGATTCATAGGATCTATATCATCATTTGGTCGGACTTCAAGTCAACCACCTAGAGCTGCACCATAGCCTTTTCCTACTCCTAGGCCACTTATCTATGCCACTGTACAACTTGGCATAGGATTTCCTCAACCACCTAGATTTGGACCTACTTCCAAGACCTATAGTGCTAGTGATCCATCTCATGTTTCTTTTTCTAGGACCTATGCACCCTACACTGTCGACATTCCAAAGGATGATAGTAATTAGACACTAGGACATCCTATCTAGATTTCATGTTTTAGGACATATGTGTTAGGATCATAGTGATCGGGACATTAGTCCATATTTTGTTGTGATATCATGTTTATACTTATATTGTAGTAAACATTTTGTACAAATTTTGATATTATGCTTTGATACATGAATTGTATCACTTTTTGCATCATGTATCAGTACTTTATATGAATGAAATGACTTATCTTTACTTCTTATGTTTGAGAAATGAGTTTCAAATGCATGGGATAGAATAAGAAAGCTAAAATAATCATGCATTTTACCTATTTGCTGATGACAAAAAAGGGGAGAGGAAAGAAGAGATTAAAAATATATGAAAAGAGAAGAAAATGAAATGTTAAAGGAAAAAATGAGAGAATGGGCATAATGAGATTAAAATCTGATTAAAAAATCATGCATATGATTGAAATATAAAAGGAGAGTAGTATATGAGACTAAATTTTGAGAATAGTATGAAAATTAGAAAGCCTAATTGAGCTAGAGATGAGATGAAAGCCTAAACTAAGGGGAAGTAATGTTTATTTACTCTGATATAATTTTTAAGCCTGAGTTGAAGGGGAGTACTATTTTATTGCACTATCAAACCCCAAATATACTCCTAACCTCTGACATTGATACATATTTTAACATTTTTTTTATGCATCTCATTAGCTATGATGCAAATTCATTAACTCTGATACATTTCATTTTAAGTTTTGATACGGATTCTTAAGATTTGATACAAACTCAATTTGCTGTGATACATTATAGATCATCATATGTAAGCTTTGATATTTATAAATTTCAAAACTCAGATTTGCTCTATAGAAAATTTTGTTTTAATACATTGTATATGCTTTAATGTAGTAACAATTTGATATTTCTATAGTTTTGATACTTTTATATATATATTATAAAGTTTTTATACATATATATAGAGAGAGCTCTTATATTTTTTATTGCAAGTTTTTAATCTCCATGCCTAGTATTTTGCCATCCTAAAAAGGAAAAGATTATTGATCCCATGAATGATTTTGATGATTACAAAATATTGGAATATGAATAGTATACCAACACTTTCAAATAGTTAAGAATATTTTTGTAGAGAGCTTTCCTATGGCCAGTCATCAATAGGAAACCTTTTAGATCATTAGATTAGTTTGTAAGATCCTATGTTTCTTTGAAAATCTTTTAATGCTTTGAGAGATTCTATGTAATAATTGAGAAGTGTAGTATGCTCTCATGTATCTTTAAAAGTGTTTTTGAAGTATTGAGAGTCCATTTATATTTGAAATGTAAAATAGAAGTTAGAATCATAGTTCAGTCTGAAAAAGCTGATTCGCTACAAAAGAGCCGACTCTGGCATGGCACACAGAACCAACATGTTACATTATTTTATAATGGCATGCAGAAGACCCGACTCTTGGAATTCGAGCTGACTCTCTTAATTGGGTAGAAAGCTAGAATTTTTCAAGTCATGCAGAAGAGCCAACTCTCGGAATTTGAGCCGACTCTCAATTTAACAAAAGCATGGTTTTCTGGACAGAGTACAGAAGAGCCAACTTATAGGTTTTGAGCTAGCTCTCTCAGGAGAATAGAAAGCATGTTTGTTTAAATCTTGCAAAAAGTTGGCTCATAGCCTATTTGACATAACATTAATGACTAGTTCCAGAACATTCAAATTTCATTTTTCAATGCTTATAATGGCTATTTTTTAAATTTCAATAGCTAGAAATGGCTAAAAAGGATTCTAAACCAATGGGAGATCACTTAAAGAAGTATAGATACTTAGATTAAAGTCAAAGACCAAGATTTTTAAGAACATTCTTTGAGCAATCATTGCAAACAGTGAGAACTCTTAGTGCTGTCACTTGAAAACTTAAAAAATGTATAACTCTTTTCCACCTACTCTCTTGAAACATTAAGTGAGCAACCTACAAAGCATTAAAGATCAGTCTTTGAAGACTTAAAAAGTCAATCAGAAAAGTTTTATCGGCAACCTCCTACTCTTTTTGGAATTTATTTTTTGCTCTATTTCTTTGTTGTTTTGTGGTTGTTTTTGAGTTTCAACAGGGAGCTAAAACATGATATCTTTGTTTAGATTTTGATTGGTTAGCATTGGAAAGCTAATTAGATTATTTATGAGCCTAAAAATAAATGTTTGAACTTGAATTTTAGTTTGTGGGCCCGGAAGAAAACAAACTGACTGTATTCTTGCGAAAACATATTGAAATCTCAAGTGAATCTTGGAGAGCAGACATAGGAGCCAAGGTTGCTTCGAACTACTATAAATTGCTATGTTTGTGTGATTGTCTCTCTTTTATTTATTTAGCTTCTACACATCACACTACACTTGGCTCACACGTTGGACAAGTTTTTAAAAGTACATATATGCCTTAATTTTTGAAAATCCAATTCACCCCTCTCTCTTAAATTGTTGATCTAGGCAACACTAATATTTACTTTAATTAGAAAAATAAGGTAATAATATATTAAATAATTTCATAATATAAATAGAAATTAAAATATTATATTTCTACTATAATTTAAATTTATAATTGAATAATAATATATTATAATATTATATTCATGATAAATATAATCCATGTAATATCAATGTAGTATAATATATAATATTAATATAATATAGAAAAAATGTATTTTTGTAGCATCAATTTTTATACTACTAGTAATCGAGTGAGTAAACTTTAAGATATGGCAATTTAGTCGACAATCTTGACAAATCATATAATTTAGTTAATAAGGTTGATAAATCATGCCAAATAAAGAAATTGCATTGATGAAGATCAACAACTGTTGCCCAGCTAAAGCAACCCAAGAGGGGAGGTGAATTGGATTTTAAAAATTCTTGCAAAGATTAAAGACAAGTGCTAATGTGTTTGCAAAGTATTTGTGTTCTTAACAAAAGTATACAGCAGAAGTATAAAGTAAATTCAAGAAAAGAAAGATAAGCAATCACAAATACAAGAATTTATAGTGGTTCAGTACACACTAAGAACCTACGTCCACTTTCCAAGGTCCACTTGGATATTTTACTATAATCCTTTTTTGATTATAGTAGATTAGTTTTTCCAAGCTCATTAATCAAAATCCCTTTGGTTTTCACAAGGCTAACCAAAAACCTAGTTGGTTTTCACAAGGCTCACCAACAACCTAGTTGGTTTTTCGATACAAGACTTACCAACAACCTAGTTGGTTTTCAAATAAGGCTCACCAACAACCCAAATACTAGTTTCAATCTACTTGAAACTAGGAACAACAAAATAAGTCAAGTATAATGTAAGAGTACAATAAGCTTTCAAAATAAAAGTAAATATCTCGTTGAAGCTCTTGATTGTAGTTGAGAAGCTTGTCTCCAAGTTGTTGAAGCCTTAATCAATACTTGAGAATTGGACTTGAATGCTTCTTGAATGCTCTTGAATGCTTGGAGGCTCAACTTCACTCAAAAGTAATGAATACTCAATAAATGCTCATTAGTTTACCATCAAGTTTTCATTGGTTGCTTCCTTCCTATGTTTGGTCAACTTTAAATACCTTTCCAAGCCTTAAATGATCGTTTATGGCCATTAGAGAGAAGAAAATAGCCATTAGACAAAAAAAGGAGTAATTCTGTACTTCAAAAAATTAGCTATTACTGTTCATCTAGACCTGCAGGTATGATACTGTAGGTCATGAGTTGACTCATGTATCGATACTTGAGTCAACACTAGGTCAAAAATATTTTTTGAAGCTCTTTAGAGTGTTCTGGTGCATCGACACTTCTTCTGGTGAGTCGACACTTCAACTTCATGAGTCGACACTTGGACAAAATCTCAAAATCAGCATGTTCTGTATCATTTTTTATCTCAGGTCTTGAGTCGATACTTGCTTGACCATGAGTCGACTCATGTGTCGATACTTGATTTCTATGTGTCGATACTTCATACGTGACAGCTGAAACTCTTTCTACATATCAACTCAAGCTTCTGTGAGTCAATACCTTGAGTTGACACTTGATCTTCATGAGTCAACACTTGATCTTCATAAGTTAACACTTGGCTAAAACTTTGCTAAAACATTTTTTTTAAATTCAAAACTTGAGTCTTTCAAAGTCATTCTTATGTGCTAAAGTCCATATAACTTAAAATTCCATTAATTTAGGTGACTTCTTCAATAGTTTGACAAGTATTTGAATTCTTCAACACAGTATATCTTTGATGAGTACCTTATTATGATAAATATACTTTTAACATAATTAGTACTCAAATATACTTAAGTATTTTGTCATTCATCAAAATCAAGACAGGAGTCAACAATCTCTCCATTTTTGATGATGACAAAACCTTTAAGTATATACACATTGTAAGCTCAAAAGATTTAGAATAAGTTTCAGAGCATTTGACTATCAGTATCAGAGCTAATGATAATAAGTATTAAAACTAAGTTGAAATGATTATCAAAAGCAACAACTCATCTATAATGTATCAGAGCTATATATGTATATATATAAAAAAGGAATTCAATTTGTATAGTTTTAATGTATCAAAGCTGTAGATATATCTATATGAAAGAGTTTAATTCATATAGTTACAATGTATCAGAGCTGTAACTTTAATGTATCGGTGCTATAATTAGAAAGTATCAGAACTATATGCTTATTTGAGATGTTCAAGAGGTTTATCAGAGCTAAAATATATTTGAAAGTTAAGCTTTAGAGTAAAAACAGGTTGAATCGTGAAAAATATCAGAGCAAAATCTTTAAGAGTATCAAAGTACGTAACACAACATAGAGTATCAAAGCAGCATGAAAAGTATCAGAGCATATTAGAGTAAATAATATAATATAAAAATAGAGAGTATTAGAGCAAAAATATCAGAACATGAAAAGTATCAGAGCATGAAAATAAAGAGTACCAGAGCATAAGAAATAAGGAGTATCAAAGCATAAAAAATAAAGAGTATCAGAGCATAAAACTAAAGAGTATCAGAGCATAAAACTAAAGAGTATCAGAGCATACAACTAAAGCTCCCCCTTAGTATATGATTGAAAATATTTTTCAAAAATTTACATGTATAAGCATTTTTCAAGGATATTTTTAAAATTTTCAAAATTTCTTTCTTAATTATTACTTATTACATTCTTGTCTCCTCTGTTTTTACTTATATCATTTATTCCTTCCCTTTATTTATCATTTTGATACCACAAAATATTAAATATTGTGCCATTTGCTATCAATGTTCTCATTTCTGTTTTCCCATTACCATTACCATTAATTCTCCCCCTTTTTGTCATAAAAAAAAAAGGTGAAAGGAAGAAGGTGGAGATAAAGTGAAAGTAGTACAATAAGAAGAGTGTAGAAGTACGGTAGAGAAAATGCTGAAAAAGTCATCATATATAAAATTTGAAACATTGATACATAATATTCAAAATTTGAAACATAATTTGATATAGTAAAACATAGTTTGATACAAACATACATCTAATTGAAATAATACCAACTAATACATTAACCAATTCTAAGGGATGTTGTCCTTATCAGAGAAAGACCCAATCTTTAAAATGATAGGCCCTGTAATCCTAGTGGGACGGGGTCATGGCCATATAGGCCAAAGATCAGCAAGCTTGGTGCAGACGGCTCTGGGAATGTCACCATGTCCTCGACTTTTGCTTCTGGGTTGTGCTCTCCCTCTAGCTCGTGCTGAAGAAGAAGCGACATCCAGAGCAGAATCAAGAAATGGGACAGGGTCAGGATCAGTCAGATCAGTATCAGGAATAGGTGGAGTGATATCAAAAATAGGACCAGATAAAAGAATGTGAAATCCAAGAGTATAAAATCCCAACTCTCTGGATAAGGAGAAACTAGGTAGAGATATGGAATGTAAAACTGGTGTCCTATCAAAATTAGAAATGGCAGCACGTATAGAAAATGATGGTATATGTAAGTCAATAGATGGATCAAAATAAAGGACAGGTGTCGAAACAAATGGAGCTGAAGAATAGGTATAATGGGGGTACTCAGAAGGACAAGGGTCTAAACAGCTAGACTAGATGGGGTAGGAGCAGCCTCAAAAGACCTCATCGCATCAGCTGTGGACTCAACATCCTGGTCAGTTGCAGTGTCCGGCTCAGGATCTGTCATGAAGTCAGCAACATCAAAATCTATGGATGAGTCACTCTAACTGTCTCCTATCTCAGTATCTGCAAGTGGAGCTAGCAGAGCAGGTAGAGGTGAAGGTGGCCTACTAGAAGATAATCCCTGTAAAGCAGCCATCACTGAGGCAAATCCCTCCCTCATCTCCTGAAAACCTGATCTCATCTCCACATGCATCAGATCTACTCGTTGTCTAATGATCTGCATCTCAGCCTCCAGTCGAGTGATCCTGTCATCTGTAGTATCTCTATGAGGTGGTACCTCAGCATGTGCCAGTACTGATGGCTCGGCCTGTAGCTCTGGTGTAGCTCGTGATGGCTCAGATTGCCCAACCTCATCTCTATGTATATCCTCCTCTTCAGCATCTACATCATCATCATCTGAATTTGAGTCAGGCTCTCTAGAGACTCTCCGTCTCCATTGACCTCGGTACCTATGATATCCCATATGATGCAATGATCTCTCATCGTACACATTTGTGTGAAGTAGCTGTCAGTAAGGCTCACCATCAGGATCGACTCTGTATGCTCTAAACAATATAGTAAGACTTATCCCATAAGGCAGACAAAGTCTCCTGCTGGTCGCCGCCTCCATCATTTGATATATCATGAGCACAAAGTAGGCAAACTAGAGTCCTCTGTATCAGGGCAACCATCACCAGAACCTCCCTCTCAGTGATGAAATCGAACCTCCCAATCTTTGGCAGTAAGATCTAGGCAACTATGTGATGTAGGAGCCTTATCTCTGGTCATAGCCGTGAAGCAACAATGCTGGCTCCCTCTCCAATGTCATCTCTCTCAAAGATGCAACTGCAGCCACTGATCCTGTCTACAAGTGAGTCTGTGACTATCCCCATCATTAGGATCTGCTAGACTCGGCTCAATATCTCTGTTGATAAGGGAATAGTGATGCCTCACACCTCTGCAATCCATCCATCAGCGTCTTGGGCCCGTGTCTTGTAAAACTCCCTCATCAGTGCTGGATAAAAATGCTCTCGGAGGGAACAGAACTATGCAAGACCAGCATCTCTCAGCTGATCACCAATCCTAAAATGCTGCTGGTCCACAAAGTCGAAATCCACTCTCCGTCCCCTAACATGACATTGGAAGCCATATGGTCTGCCCTAGGGACTGGTGGAGGTTGAACTGGAATCTTAGGCTATCTTGCTGCCTCCATAAGCTGATCGTCGTGTCTGGCCTTCATGCGGTGCTCCGCACCTCGGGATACTAAACGTGGCCTCCTAACTAACTACTTCCTAGGCCTTATTATCCAGGAAAAAAGAGAAAACAAGGATGGAAGGAGAAATGCACAAGGGAGTCACGGTGAAACCATGAAGAACAAAGAAAATGAGAGGGAAAGAGGGCTCAAAAACAAAATAGAATTGTTTGAAAAATGAATGAAAGCTAACGGAAGTGAGGAAATAGTAAGGGGATGTGTCAGCTCAAGAAAGATTGGAGGAAAAATTAGAAAAATTGGATCATTTTTCCTATTTGTTCATCGGTTCCTGCCAGTCAAGTGTCAACTCATGGGCTTAAGCCAAGTATCGACACTTCGAGGAAAAATTAAAAAAAATAAGAAAAAAAATCATAGAAAATCAAGATAATTGATTTTAATAGCCAAGAAATGATTGAAAATGACTTTCTAGGATATTTGTTCAAGAAATTTTCAAGAAAAATTTCAAAGGTCATAAGAAATGATTGAGATCTAATCAAAAGAATTAATGACCCATAATTCTTTTCTAATCATGCTGAACCTATCTTCATTAAGAGACTTGGTCGGAATATCAGCTAATTACATTTCAGTACAAACAAATTCAAGCATAACATTATTATTTTGAACATGGTCTCTAATAAAATGATGTCTAATTTCTATATGCTTACTTCTTGAATGTTGAGCTGGATTTTTAGTTAAGTTAATTACACTTGTATTATCACATCTTATAGATGTCTTAGTTAATTTGATGCCAAAGTTCTCGAGTTATTGTTTAATCCATAAGATTTGAGCACAATAACTTTCAACTGTAATATATTTAGCTTCAGTTGTAGCTAGTGTAACTAAATTTTGTTTCTTGCTAAACCATGAGTTAAATTAACTCCAAGGAATTGACAAGTTCTAGAAGTACTTTTTCAATCTAATTTATAGCTAACAAAATCAGCATCAGAATATGCAATTAAATCTATAGCTAAGTTCTTAGAGTACCACAATCCAATATCAACAATGCTAGATAAATATCTAAGTATGCATTTAACAGCCATTAAATACGATTCCTTAGTCTCAGACTGATATCTAGCACACATGCATACACTAAATATAATATATGGTCTACTTGTAGTTAAGTACAATAAAGAACCAATGATACCTCCATAAAATTTTTGATCAACTTTCTTACCAGATTCATCCTTGTCAAGCTTACATGAAGGGCTCATAGGTGTACTAATAGGTTTATTCTTCTCCATCCCAAACTTTTCAACATCTCCTTTGTATATTTAGCTTGGTTGATGAAGATCCCTTCATTTGTTTGTTTGATCTGGAGTATGAGAAAGTAGCTCAATTCTCCCATCATGCTCATCTCGAACTCACCCTACATAAGCTTAACAAATTATTGACAAAGAGATTTATTAGTAGCACTAAAGATAATATCATCAACATAGATCTGTACTACTAAGAGATCATCAGTCTTTTTCTTTAAAAACAAGGTTGTATCTACATGACCCCTAGTAAATCCATTATCAATTAGAAATTTACTTAATCTTTCATACCATGCACGGGGGGCCAGTTTTAAATCATAAAGTGCTTTATGCAGTTTTAAAACATGGTCAGGATATGCATGATTTTCAAAATCAAGGGTTGTTCTACATAAACTTCTTCAGCAATATAAACATTCAAAAATGCACTTTTAACATCTATTTGAAATAATTTGAAATCCATAAAACATGCAAAAACTAGAAGTAATCTAATAGCTTCAAGTCTAGCTACTGGAGCAAAGGTTTCATCAAAATCAATTTCTTCTTCTTGATTGTAACACTTAGCTACCAGTCTAGCCTTGTTTCTAGTTACTATTCCATTTTCATCTAATTTATTTCTACATACCCATTTAGTATTAATTATGAAAGCATTATATGGTCTTTCTATTAGTATCCAAACCTTATTTCTTTCAAATTGATTTAATTCCTCTTGCATAGCAATCATCCAATTTGGATCTTTTTAGCTTCTATGCATTTAGGTTCTATTTGTAAAACAAAAGTAATATAATCACATTCATTTCTAATAGAAGATCTAGTTCTTATCCTTTTTGATGAATCATCTAAGATTAATTCCTTAGGATGTCCATGAGCATACCTTCATTCTTTGGGTAGATCCTTGTCCTTTGGTGAGGATCTTGTGTCTTCTTCTTCGTTCTCCTCATTTTGATCATCGTTGCTCTCCTTGGAAGAATGAACATTTAGAGTCAGCTTGTTAAGTCCTTCAATATCAATAACTATTGATTCCTATCTTGATTTTGATAAATAATAAAGTACTTAAGTACATTTGAGTACTAATTGTGTGTTAAAAGTGTGTTTATCAGAACAAGATACTCATCAAAATTATAATATGTTGAAAGTTCAAAGCTTGTCATCTTGTTGAAGTCACTCTCTTAGATGAAACTTTAAGTTAAATGAACCTTGATACATAAGAATAATCTTGAAAAACTCAAATCTTGAAGTTGGAGAAGTTTCAGCAGAGTTTCAGGAGAGTTTCAGTCAAGTGTCGACTCATGGAAGTGAAGTGTTGACTCAAGGTATCGACTCACAAAAGCTTGAGCTAATACGCAGAAGAAGTTTCAGATGGCATACATGAACTGTCGATTCATGAAGCTCAAGTGTTGACTCATGTGCCAACTAAAGTGTCGACTCAAGGTCTAAGACTAGAAATGATACAAACATGCTGAATTCAAGTTTTTCCTTAAGTGTCGACTCATGAAGATGAAGTGTCGACTCACCAGAAGAAGTGTCGATGCATAATGCATTCCAGAGAGCTTCAGAAAGCATTTTTAACCTAGTGTCGACTCATGTATCGACTCATGACATGAAGTGTCGACACCTGCAAGTCTAAATAAATAGTAACAGCTGGTTTTTTGAAGCGTAGAAATAGTCCTTTTTGTCTCTAGCGGCTATTTTCACCCTCCAATAGTCCAAAATAGTGATTTAAGGCTTAGAAAGCTATTTAAAGTAGACCAAACTCAAGAGGGAAGAGAATAATGAGCAACTAATGAGAATTTATTAAGAGTTCATTACTTTTGAGTGAAGTTGAGCCTTCAAGCATTCAAGAAGCATTCAAGTCCATCCTTCAATCATCCATTAAGACTTTAATAACTTAGGAATAAGCTTCTCAACTATAATCAAAGAGCTTTAAAGAGATATTTACTTTATTTTTGAAAGCTTATTATACTTCTATCTTAAACTCGACTTTATTGTTATTCCTAGTTTCAAGTGGATTGAAACTAGTGGTTGGATTGTTGGTGAGTCTTATAAAATCCAACTTGGATTTTTGGTTAGCCTTGTAAAAACCAAGAGATTTTTGGTTAGCCTTGTAAAAATCAAGAGGTTGTTAGTGAGCCTTGTGAAAATCAACTATGTTTTTGGTTAGCCTTATGAAAACCCAGGGATTGTGATTAGTAAGCCCGGAAAACTAATCGGTTATAATCAAGTGGGATTATAGTGAAATACCTAAGTGGACATTGGAGAGTGGATGTAGGTGCTTTGGTATGCACCGAACCATTATAAATTATTGTGTATTTGTGATTGCTTCTCTTTTCTTGCTTTTACTTTATTTTCACTGTATTTTAATTATCAAGCACACATACACTTAAGATCACTAGTACCTTCATTGTTTTGAATTGGCACTCTCACTTGCAATAAATTTTAAAAACCCAATTCATCCCCCCTCTTAGATTGCTTCACTGGACAACAAGTGGTATCAGAGCTACGTTCTCAGCTTTTAGGTCTAACCGTCTTGAGTTAAAGATCTGTGGTAGCCCCTTTAGGTTCTAGTGTTGTTGAGGGTCAAGCTTCAAATAGACCACCCTTTTTTAATGGCACAAATCACATGTATTGGAAAACATGTATTAGAATTTATATGCATTCAATAGATTATAATCTTTGGAATGTTGTGGTAAAAGGTCCCCATGTTCCTTCCACGATGGTTAATGGCATTTCTGTTCCAAAACTAGAAGAGGATTGGGATGAAAACGATATTAAGCAATCAAAGCTTAATGCTAAAGCTATGAACTTTCTCTATTGTGCATTGGATCCTAGTGAATTTAGTAGAATATCCACATGCACATCCGCAAAGAAAATTTAGGAAATGCTTGAGATTACTCATGAGGGTACTAATCGAGTGAAGAATACTAAAGTAAATATGCTTATACATACATATGAAATATTTAGAATGGAGCCTAATGAATCTATAACTGATATGTATACTAGATTTACTAATATTATAAATGTTATGAGAAGTCTTGGAAAGGTTATGTCTAACGCTGACCTTGTAAATAAAATTATTAGATCATTTCCAACATCTTGGGATCCGAAAGTCAAACTTGAAACAAAATGCAGTGGATACAGATAGGAAGAAGAAGACCATCGCATTCAAATCCACTACACCAAATGAATCTTCAAGTGAAGAATCAGAAGGAGAAAATGAGGATGAAGAGGCTCTAGTGACAAGAAAATTTAGAAGATTCATGAGAAAGAAAAAGTTCTCATTCAAAAAGAAGCCACGCAAAGGTGAGCCTAGCAAGGACAAAGGCAAAGAAAAGAAAAAAAAGAAGGAGAAGGACCAACCTATTTGCTTTGAGTGTAAGAAGCCTGGATACTATAAATTTGATTGTCATCTTCTTAAGAAATTCAAGAAGAAGTTTAAAAAGAAAGCAATGATGGCAACATGGAGTGATAGTAAAGACTCCAGTTCAGATGAAAAATAATCAGAAGTTGCCAATCTTTGTTTGATGGCTCAAGAAGATGAGGTACAATCTGAACTTGAATTAGAATTTACTTTTGAAGAACTTAGAGATGATTTTGATGAACTTATGCATGAATACAAATTACTGAAAATTGAAAATAAAAAGTTGAAAAAGCATGTTGATTTATTTTCTCATAAAAATACCAATCTTGCAAATAAAAACAATGATTTAAAAACCAAGATTGATATTTTAGAAAAATAAAAGAATGCTTTATCAAAAAAAAATAGAAGTTTTGAAAAGACCCAAGGCTGTTGTTACAAATAGTGAACTTTCAAAGAAAAACAAAGATCTTGAGGTAGAAAACAAAAAATTCAAAGATGAGCTTGACAAAGTTAAACCTTTTGTTGAGAAATTTATATTTAGTTCTGAAAAGTTAAATTTATTATTGAACAATCAAAGAGTTGTATTTGATAAAGCTGGACTTGGTTACAAGCAACAAAAGAAACAAAATTTTTTCAAGAATTTTTTTGTTCCTGCATCATGTAATGTTACTTGTTTTAGTTATAGAAAATTTGGGCATAAAGCATATCAGTGTGACCTAAGAAAGTTAAATAATTCTAGAAAGGTTTGGGTTCAAAAAAAAAACACAATTAGCATTAATCCTAAAAGACCCAAGATGGCTTGGGTACCTAAAATGAAAACTTGATCTATTTTGTAGGTGTGTCTTGCAACCAAGGAGAAAAAAAGATTGTAGTATCTTGACAGTAGTTGCTCAAGATACATGACCGGATATGTAAAGCAATTCACATCTCTAGAGGCTCTAAATGGTAGAAATGTAATATTTAGTGATAATGGTAAAGGCAAAATCATCGGTATCGGTAAAGTCCATATCACCATCTATACTTATGTTGATAATGTTCTACTTGTTGATGGATTAAAACATAATTTGCTTAGTATTAGTCAATTTTACGGTAAAGGCTATAAAGTAGTTTTTGAATCATCTCTTTGCATGGTATCTAGTCTTGATGATAATAGAGCAAAATTCATTGAAAATAGGCATGGCAACATCTGCCTTGTTGATCTCGACAATTTACCTTTACAAGATGGTAAATGCCTAGTTGCAATGAATGCCACAATTAATGAGACTAGTTGGCTTTGGCATCGTAAATTAGGTCATGCAAGCATGCATCTACTTTATAAATTATGCAAAAAGAATTTAGTTAAAGATTTACCAAAACTTATATTTGAAAAAGATAAAATTTGTGAAGCTTGTCAATTTGGAAAACAAACAAGAACATCTTTTAGAATTAAAGAAATGGTTTCAACTTCTAGGCCACTAGAACTACTCTATATAGATCTCTTTGGACCAACTAGGATCATAAACCTAGGAGGCAAGAGATATGGACTAGTCATAGTGGATGATTTCTCTCGATTTACATGGATTTTATTTTTAGCACATAAAGATGAATCCTTTTCAGCTTTCATAAAATTTTATTGAAAGGTTTCAAATGAAAAAGAACTTATGTTGTTTGTATTCGAAGTGACCATAGAACTGAATTTGAAAATCAATATTTTGAAAATTTTTGTAATGAAAAAGGCATTGAACACAACTTTTTTGTATCTAGAACATCTCAATAAAATGGGATGGTAGAAAGAAAAAATCAAACTTTAGAAGAAATGGCATGTACAATGCTTTGCAAAAATGATCTTCCAAGATATTTTTGGGTAGAAGCTGTTAATACTGTCTGTTATATTTTAAATCGTGTTTAATCAGACCAATTTTAAAGAAAACTCCATATGAGCTTTGGAAAAAAAGAAAACCTACTTTAAAGTATTTTTGGGTTTTTGGTTGTCAATGTTTTATTTTAAATAATGGAAAAGATAATTTAGATAAATTTGATACCAAGTCAGATAAATATATCTTTTTAGGATATTCTACATCTAGCAAGGCATACAGAGTTTTTAACAAAAGAACCCTTGTAGTAGAAGAGTCCATGCATGTAGTATTTGAAGAATCTACTAACAAGTCCTCTAGAAAAGATGATATTTCTAATGAATATGCAGGTATTAAAGGACTTAAGAAGTTGACTTTGGATGATCCCCCTTCTAAGGAAAGTAAAGAAGATCAAAACAAAAAGAATGAAGAAGAAGCCATAAGATCTTCACCAAAGAATCTGCCTAAAGAATGGAGGGATGCTCATGGACATCCTAAGGAATTAATCTTAGGAGATCCATTGAGAGAGGTAAGAACTAAATCCTCTATTAAAAATGAATGTGATTATATTGCTTTTGTATCTTAAATTGAACCTAAATGTATTGAAGAAGCTGAAAAAGACCCAAACTAGATGATTGCTATGCAAGAGGAATTAAATCAATTTGAAAGAAATAAAGTTTGAACACTAATAGAAAGACTATCTAATGCTTCCAAAATTGGTACTAAATGGGTGTATAAAAATAAATTAGATGAAAATGGTATAGTAACTTGAAACAAGGCTAGATTGGTAGCTAAGAGTTACAATCAAGAGGAAGGAATTGATTTTGATGAAATCTTTGCTCCAGTAGCTAGACTTGAATCTATTAGAATGCTTTTAGTATTTGCATATTTTATGGATTTCAAACTATTTCAAATAGATGTTAAAAGTATATTTTTGAATGGTTATATTGCTAAAGAAGTTTTTGTTAAACAACCACCTAGTTTTGAAAATCATGCACATACTGATCATGTTTTCAAACTACACAAAGTACTTTGTGGTTTAAAACAAGGCCCCCATGAATGGTATGAAAGACCTAGTAAATTCTTAATTGAAAATAGTTTTACTAGAGGTCATGTTGATACAACTCTATTTTTAAATAAAAAGACTGATGATCTCTTAGTAGTACAAATCTATATAGATGATATTATCTTTGGTGCCACTAATGAATCTCTTTGTCAAGAATTTGCAAAGCTAATGCAGGGAGAGTTCGAGATGAGCATGATGGAAGAATTGAGCTACTTCCTTGAACTCTAGATTAAACAAACAAGTGAAAGTATCTTCATTAACCAAGCAAAATACACAAAGAATATCTTGAAAAAGTTTGGGATGGAGAAGACTAAACCTATTGGTGCACCTATGAGCCCTTCATGTAAGCTTTATAAGGATGAATCTGGTAAGAAAGTTGATCAAAAATTTTATAGAGGCATCATTATATCATTACTGTACTTAACTGCCATTAGACCAGATATTATGTTTAGTATATACATGTGGGCTAGATATCAGTCTGAGCCTAAGGAATCACATTTAATGGCTGTTAAGCGCATACTTAGATATTCATCTGGTACTGTTGATATTAGATTATGGTACTTTAAAAATTCAGCTATTGATTTAATTGCATATTCTGATGCTGATTTTGCTGGCTTAAGTTAGATAGAAAAAGTACTTCTGGAACTTGTCAATTTCTTGGAATTAACTTAATCTCATGGTTTAGCAAGAAACAAAATTTAGTTGCACTATTAACAACTGAGGCTGAATATATTGCAGCTAGAAGTTGTTGTGCTCAAATCTTATGGATTAAGCAAGAACTTGATGATTATGGCATCAAACTAACTAAGACACCAATTAGATGTGATAACACTAGTGCTATAAACTTAACTAAAAATCCTGTTCAACATTTAAGAAGTAAGCACATTGAAATTAGACATCATTTTATTAGGGATCATGTTCAAAATAATGATGTTATGCTTGAATTTGTTTGCACTGAAATGTAATTAGCTGATATACTGACCAAGCTGCTCCATGAAGATAGGTTCAGTATAATTAGAAGAGAATTAGGAGTCATTAATCTTTTTGATTAAATTTCGATCTCTTCATGACCTTTCAAGTTTTCTTTAAGAATTTCTTGATCAAAATATCCTTGAAAATCATATTCAATCATCTGTTGGCTGTTAGAATCATTTATCAAATTTTTGTATGAGTTTTTTCCTTTTTTCCTTATTTTTTTAAAGTGTCGACACCTCCAAGTGTCGACACTTGGACTCAAGCCAGTGAGTCGACACTCGACCGGCGAGAATCGATGATAAAATAAGGAAATCTATCCATTTTCTCTCATTTTCTTCCCAAATCCTTTAAGCCAACACCTTGCCCCACTATTCCATTATGGATTGGAGCCCATTTTTTCTCTTTTCTTCTCTGTTCTTCATGGTTTTATCATGATCCCTCTGCTCGTTCTTCTTCGATTTATCTACTTCTTCTTTTTCCTGGAAGATGGGTCCCAGAAAATAGTTAGTCAGGAGACCTCGACCCTCTACATAGGATACAGAGCGGTGCACGAAGGTGCTTGACGAGGATCTGATAGCAGAGGCACCAGTTTAGCAGGAGATACCTATCAGAGCACCCGTCCATAGAGCAGACCGGATAGCCTCCAAGGCTGTTATCGGAGGACGGAGGGTAGATTTTGACTTTGTGGACCAGCATCACTTTGGTATAGGGGATTGGCTAAGAGATGCAGGGCTGGCCCACTTCTGTTCCCTGACAGAGAGGTTCTACCCATGACTGATTCAAGAGTTTTATGGCATATTGGATAGAGGAGCGGATGGTTGGATGGCTGAGGTTAGAGTGACTTCTATACCACTGACTGTAGAGGTCTTGAGCAGAGCATGGGAGATCCCGAAGAGGGGTATCGTAGTGGACTCCCTGGTTGATAGGATGAGTGGATTTCGATGTATTTTTGAGAGAGAGTATCTCAGAGAAGGAGCTACAATTGTAGCATCTCGACTTTCTCTGGAGATGAGATTACTGCACTACATCATTGCCCGGATACTTCTACCAAAGATCGGATGCTTCGACTTCATCATGGAGAGAGAGTTGTTTGTCATGGTTTCCCTAGTTAGGAGGACTCCTGTTTGCCTTCCAGTACTCATGGTCCATCAAATGACTGAGGTAGCTACTAGCAGGAGATTGTGTCTACCTTATGGCATGGGACTGACCATTCTATTTAGGGCTTATGGAGTTGACTTCGATGGAGAGCCCTATAGATAGCTGCTCTACACTGACATCTATGATGAGAGATCTCTATATAGGATGGGGTATCACTTGCACAGAGGTCAGTGGAGGCATAGGATGTATGGACAGACTACTAATGCTGATGCGAAGGACACTACTGAGGAGAAGCGCATACTTAGAGATGAGGCCGGGCCATCTGAGCCAACGAGGACATACCTGAGCCATAGCTTGAGCCATCAATACAGCTACCTCCTGAAGGCAGTACAGATGAGAAGATCACTTGCTTAGAGACTGAGGTCATGACTATTAGATAGTGAGTTGATCACATTCACATGGAGATGAGAGAGGGATTCTCTGCTATTCTGGCTACACTTGAGAGATTATCTTTTGCTAGAGCACCTTCTCCTCCATCATCAGATTCTCTGCCTACTCCACCAGCACCTCCAGCTCCAGCTCCAGACACAGAGATCGAAGATGGCCAGGGCGATTCTTCCATGGATTTTGACATTACAGACTATATGGCAGACCCTGAGCCAGATGTTGTGCTGATTAAGATACAGTGCCCGTAGCGGATGAGACGACGACTCTAGAGGTTCCTGATCCTATTTCTTCTATCCTGACTCTAGTTCTCCCTACCACTCCCACCATTCCTGATCCTTCAAACATTTCAATTTCCATTTTTATTCTTCATACTGATCCACTTGATACTTCTATTGATTTACCGACTCCTACTTTTAGTATACCCACTAGGACACCACCTGTACCTTCTACTTTTTTTGATATGGGAACTAGGGTTTTACACACCTGGTTTCCACATTCTTTTTTTGATATTGGATCTTCCTTTGACGAGGAAAGCACCCCTTAGGGTTGTTTAGTATATCAGTCTATCTGTATTTTGATATTTCTATGTATTAGTGTATCCATGTACTTGTTATCTGTTACTTGTATCAAATTCTGAATCTGATGTATCAAATGTTTGAAATTTTATATATATATATTTATTGATATTTTCATCTTTTATCTGTGTGCACTCTCACTTTATTGCAATGCTTTATCTTTACTTTGTTCTATTTTTTTCTCACCTTTTTAATGATGACAAAAAAGGAGGAGAATTAGTAATAATGAAGAAATAATTAATGAATGGCAAAAAGAGAGAGATGAAGAGAAGAAGAAAGGAATAAGTAAGGGGAGAGAAAAGTTCTAAAGAAGTAAATTTTGAAATTTTTCAAAAATTTCTAAATCTTTTGAAAATATTCTTTGAAAAATGCTTTTTAGATCATATATTGAGGGGAAGCTATGTTTTTTATCTATACCCTTCAATTCGATGCTCTAATACTCATTATCTTTAATTATTTTATTTTTCATGCTCTGATACTCCTTATTCTCATTTCTATATAACTCTGATACTCTTTGTTTTCATACTCTGATGCTTTTCATGCTCTAATATTTTTTCTCTGATACTATCTACCTTTTTAATATATTTTTTGCTCTGATATGTTTTAACATTTCTTATGCTCTTAAAGCTTTTTCTCTGATACTCTTCATAGTTCAATTTGTTTTGCTCTAATGCTTATCTTTTAGATCTATTTTAAGCTTTGATACACACTGTGAACATCTAATACTCTAATATATTTTAATTATAGCTTTGATACATTATAATCATAGCTCTAATATATCATAATTATAGCTTTGATACACTGAATTTATATGAATTGAATTCTTTCTTATATATATAGCTCTGATATATTGTAGATGAGTTTTTGTTCTTGATAAATATTGCAATTTAAACCATGATACTCATTATAAATTACCCCAATACTTATAATCAATTGCTCTATACTTATAATCTATACTTGTTGACTCAAGGTGTCGACTCATAGAAGCTTGAGCTGATATGCAGAAGATGTTTTAGATGGCACTCATAAAGTGTCGACTCATGAAGCTCAAGTATTGACTCATATGTCGACTCAAGTGTCGACTCAAGTCCTGAGACCATAAATGATATAGAATATGCTGAATTCAAGTTTTTTCTCAAGTGTCGACTCATGAAGATGAAGTGTCGACTCAAGTCCTAAGACCATAAATAATACAGAATATGCTGAATTCAAGTTTTTTCTCAAGTATCGATTCATGAAGATGAAGTGTCGACTCAAGTATCGACTCACCAGAAGAAGTGTCGATGCACCAGTGCATTCCAAAGAGCTTTAGAAAGTATTTTTGATCGAGTATTGACTCAAGTGTGGACTCATGACCTGAAGTGTCGATACCTGTAGGTCTGGATGAACAGTAATGGCTAGTTTTTTGAAGTGTAAAAACGGTCCTTTTTGTCTCTAACGGCTATTTTCATCTCTCCAATGGTCAAAAATGATAATTTAAGGCTTGAAAAGGTATTTAAGGCTGACCAAACTTAAGAGGGAAGAGGATAATAAGCAACTAATGAAAATTTATTAAGAGTTCGTTACTTTTGAGTGAAGTTGAGCCTTCAAGCATTCAAGAGCATTCAAGAAGTATTCAAGTCCATCCTTCAAGCATCCATTAAGGCTTCAACAACTTGGGGACAAGCTTCTCAACTATAATCAAAGAGATATTTGCTTTATTTTTGAAATCTTATTGTACTTTTACCTTGAACTTGACTTTCTTATTGTTCCTAGTTTCAAGTAGATTGAAACTAATGGTTGGGTTATTGGTGAGCCTTGTAAAAATCAACTTGGATTTTTGCTTAGCCTTATTAAAACCAAGAAATTTTTGGCTAGCCTTGTAAAAACCAAGAGGTTGTCGATGAGCCTTGTGAAAACCAATTAGATTTTTTTTTAGCCTTATGAAAACCAAGAGATTGTGATTAGTAAGTCCGAAAAACTAATCGGCTGTAATCAAGTGGGATTATAGTGAAATATCCAAGTGGACCTTGGGAAGTGGATGTAGGTACTTTGGTGCGCACTGAATCATTATAAATTATTGTGTATTTATGATCGCTTCTCTTCTCTTGCTTTTACTTTATTTTTGCTATATTTTAATTATCAAGCACACATACACTTAAGATCACTATTACCTTCATTGTTTTGAATTGGCACTCTCACTTGCAACAAGTTTTAAAAACCCAATTCACCTCCCCTTTTGGGTTGCTTCACTAGGCTACAGCAACATCATCAGAAGTATCCTCTTTTCTAGAGGACTTGTTAGTGGACTCTTCAAATACAACATGCTAAGACTCTTTTACTATAAGTATTCTTTTGTTAAAAACTCTGTTCGCCTTGCTAGATGTAGAGTATCCTAAGAAGATACCTTCATCTGACTTGACATCAAATTTACTTAAATTATTTTTTTCGTTGTTCAATAAAATTATCGACAACCAAATACATGAAAATACTTTAAAATAGATTTTCTTTCTTTCCAAAGTTCATAGGGGGTTTTCTTTAAAATTGGTCGGAGTAAAACTTGGTTTAAAATATAACATGTGGTATTAATAGTTTTGGCCCAAAAATATCTAGGAAGGTCATTTTTGCAAAGCATTATACGTTCCATTTCTTCTAAAATCCTATTTTTTCTTTCTACTACTTCATTTTGTTGAGGTATACTAGGTACAGAAAAGTTATGTTCAATTCATTTTTGTTGCAAAAATCTTCAAAATTTTGATTTTCAAATTTAGTTCCATGATCACTTCGAATACAAACAATAGAAGTACCTTTTTCTTTTGAAACCTTTCTATAAAACTTTATAAAAGTATAAAAAGAATCATCTTTATGTGCTAAAAACAAAATACAAGTAAATCAAGAGAAATCATCAACTATAACTAATCAATATCTCTTGCCTCCTAGGCTTGTAGTTCTAGTTGGTTGAAAAAGATCTATATGGAGTAGTTCTAGTGGCCTAAAGTTGAAAGAATTCCTTTAGTTTTCAAAGAGGTTTTTGTTTATTTTCCAAATTGACAAGCATCATAAATTTTATCTTTTTCAAATCCAAGCTTTGGTAAATCTTTAACTAAATCCTTTTTGCATAATTTGAAAAGTAAATGCATGCTTGCATGACCTAATCTACGATGCCATAATCAACTAGTTTCATTTATTGTGGCATTCATTGCAACTAGGCTTCACCATCTTGTATAGGTAAATTATCAAGATCAACAAGGTAGATGTTGCCATGCTTATTTTCAATAAATTTTACTCCATTATCATCAAGACTAGATACCATGCAAAGAGATGATTCAAAAACTACTTTAAAACCTTTGTCACAAAATTGACTAATACAAAGTAAAGTATGCTTTAATCCCTCTACTAATAATACATTGTTAATAAAAGTGGATCGAAAAATGTGTACTTTACCGATACCAATGATTTTACCTTTATCATTATCTCCAAAAGTTACATTCCCTCCATTCAAAGCTTCGGATCCCATAAAGTTGGTAAAGACCTAAGAATTTTATTAACAAGGTCAACGTTAGATATAAATTTGCCAAGACTTCTCATACTATTTACAATGTTGGTAAATCTTGTATACATATCAGTTATGGATTCATTTGGCTCCATTCTAAACATTTCATATATATGAATGAGCATATTCACTTTAATGTTCTTCACTTGATGGGTACCCTCATGAGTAACCTCAAGTATATTCCAAATTTTCTTTGTCGATGCACATGTAGATATCCTATTGAATTCACTAGGATCCAATGCGTAATGAAGCAAATTCATTGCTTTGGCATTAAGCTCGGATTGCTCAATATCATTTTCTTCCTAATCCTCTTCAAGCTTGGGAATAGAAATGCCATTAACCAAAACCAAAGGAACATGAGGATTTTTAATAACAACTTTTCAAAGATTGTAATCAATATAATGCATATAAATTTGCATGCGAGTCTTCCAATATGTATAATTAGTGCCATTAAAAAGTAGTGGTCTATTTGAGGCTTGACCCTGAACAACACTAATACCTATAGGAGCTGCCATAGATCTTTAACTCAAGGCGGTTAGACCTACAAGCTGAGTACAAGGCTCTGATACCACTTGTTGCCTAGCTAAAGCAATCTAAGAGGGGGGTGAATTAGGTTTTAAAAATTTTTACAAAGATTAAAGACAAGTGCCAGTGTGTTTGCAAAGTGTTTGTGCGCTTAACAAAAGTATGCAGCAGAAGTATAAAGTAAATGCAAAAAAAGAAAGATAAGCAATCACAAATAAAAAAATTTATAGTGGTTCGGTGCACACCAAGCACCTACGTCCACTCTCCAAGGTCCACTTGAGTATTTCACTATAATCCTTTCTTGATTACAGTAGATTAGTTTTCCCGGGCTCACTAATCAAAATCCCTTTGGTTTTCATAAGGCTAACAAAAAATCTAGTTGGTTTTCACAATGCTCACCAACAACCTAATTAGTTTTTCAACACAAGGCTCACCAACAACCTAGTTGATTTTCAAACAAGGCTCAACAACAACCCAAACATTAGTTTCAATCCACCTAAAACTAGGAACAATAAAATAAGTCAAGTATAATATAAGAGTACAATAAGCTTTCAAAATAAAAGTAAATATCTCTTTGAAGCTCTTGATTGCAGTTGAGAAGCTTGCCTCCAAGTTGTTGAAGTCTTAATCAATACTTAAGAATTGGACTTGAATGTTTCTTGAATGCTCTTAAATGCTTGAAGGCTCAACTTCACTCAAAAGTAATGAATACTCAATGAATGCTCATTAGTTTACCATTAATTTTTTATTGGTTGCTTTCCTCTTATGTTTGGTCCACTTCAAATACCTTTCCAAGCCTTAAATGACCGTTTATGACCATTGGAGAGGAGAAAAAAGCCATTAGACATAAAAAGGAGTAATTATGTGCTTCAAAAAACTAGTCATTACTGTTCATCAAGACATGCAGGTGTCGACACTTCAGGTCATGAGTCAACTCATGTGTTAACACTTGAGTCGACACTAGATCAAAAATATTTTTTGAAGTTCTCTAGAGTGTTCTGGTGCATCGACACTTCTTCTGATGAGTTGACACTTGAGTCGATACTTCAACTTCATAAGTCGACCTTGGACAAAATCCCAAAAGCAGAATGCTTTGTATCATTTTTGGTCTCAGGCCTTGAGTCAACACTTGCTTGACCATGAGTCGACTCATGTGTCGATACTTGGTTTCCATGAGTCAACACTTCATGCATGCCAACTGAAACTCTTTCTGCGTATTAACTCAAGGTTATGTAAGTTGACACCTTGAGTCAACACTTGATCTTCATGAATCGATACTTGGCTGAAACTTTGCTGAAACTTATCCAAATTCAAAACATGAGTCCTTTAAAGTCATTCTTATGTGCCAAAGTCTATATAACTTAAAATTCCTTTAATTTAGGTGACTTCTTCAATAGTTTAACAAGCATTTGAATTTTTTAACATAGTATAGCTTTGATAAATACCTTATTTTGATAAACATATTTTTAACACATATTTAGTACTCAAATATACTTAAATATTTTGTTATTCATCAAAATCAAGATAGGAGTCAACAATAATATTTACTTTTTAGCATCACATGATTGCATGTAACTTTTAATTTGCCAACATGGCATTTTAAGAATTAAATGATTCTTAAATCTGCCTCTAACAAGATTGAATTTCTTTAAATGATGCCATATCATTGATTTACTTTTATTCTTAAATCGTATCACCTAATGCCTCACTACAAAAGAACTGAGCTACATCTACATAGAAAATACATGGATAAAAGCTTTTAAAATATGGATATATACTTACCCCCACATTGGTACACATGTTTAGTTAAACGTCGATATGTCCGGCATGGGTGTAGCTTATAGCCATATTTTTTTTATGTGTAGGCATGCTTTATCCACGTAATATCTAACATAGATAAAATTATATACGTTGGTATAAATCTAGTCTATACCCTTCTTTATAAAATATGGATAATTAAATACACATGAATTAGAATTCGTTGAAATTAACAAAGCATGGGTATAAATGAACCTGTACTATCAATAATAAAATATGGATATATAATTAAATATAGTCCTGCTCAATCCAATTTCAAAATATGGATCACCTATAATAATAAATAAAAATAGAAAGATATAAAATAACTATAAACAAGATAATTTTTATCATTATATTAAATATAGTTGAACATATATAGTGGTAGTCTCACAAAAATATTGTCTCAACAACTTTGTTAATTTTATCAAAATCCAAAGAACAAGAAACAAAAATAGTACTGATTTCAAAATAAAATAAATACTAAAACTCAAAATATATCATAAAACAAGTTTCAACTATTTTGCTACACTATAAAGAAAATAAAGATAAAGTAAACTTTGCAAAATCTCCATATCTTCCTTGACATCTTTCATTATATTACCTGAATCTGCAAAAGAAATGAATCATATAAATATACATCATTTCAGAGCTAGTATAAATCATTATTCAACCAACAATATATATAGATACATACATAATCTTTTCACCAAATAATGTGAATGCCCACAGCATGTTTCATTAAAGATCGACTTTTGTCCTTTACCAGCAATGGAACATCGGGCTCAATTGCATAAGAAATAGAAACCTCACAAAATACATCTCCCAAATATTTGCCTATCAACATCTTGTCTTTATCATCAGAAATAAATGTTCCTTTGCCTACTTCTTTCTGTGAGATATCCAATAAAATTACTTCTTCATCCTGCAAGTACTGATTTCATATAATATAATAAACAAGTCATGATGATTCACTACTTAATAACATTGAACCATTCTATTAAAATTTATAAATTCATTAAAATAAATTCAATTTATAATTTTAGATGACTCAAGAATGGGTGATATGTTCACTTGAGATAAGTTTAGTTCACTCTATCACCATTCTAGAAATAATAGAGAATTAGCCAACTTTCTTAAAAAATATTAAATTACAAGTATTACATAAAATAATGATATCATAGATACCTCTGGATTATGTTTGCTACTAATAGATGATATTTTATCTATCTTTGGTGAATGATCATCAGCTTCTTTTATGTTGGCAATACCTTATTAATAAATAAGTACAATAACATGTTAAATTCATAAATCAAATAGCAAATAGAATGAATGGTCATCGGGTTCTTCCATGATATTTTCATATTTTCAAAAAAGTCAAAATAATTTTGAAAATAAAGATTAAGTTATCCAATCTCATTTATATAGAAATAAAAAAAGAATTACACATTTAATTAAAGTACTCATCGAAATTGTTGAACCATAAATATTTGCTACTTGGACTTAGAGAGTTCCAACTTGACCTGCCAAGTCATTAACCATTCTATGCAAACTCTTATTTTCCTTTTTCAAGACTTCATTTGTTGCTTTAAAGTCCCACAATGAACTGGGAGTTGTCCTATCCCTAAGCAATGGATCATGTCTGGTCTTTCTTTACCAAACTGTTTAGAAAATACTTCATTCTCTTCTTCATCTTTAAATATTTCCTTTTGGTTCCAGTAAACATGCATGTATTAATTACAAGAAATAAATATTACAATAAAAAATAAGATAGACTTATAGTTTAATTGACTAATAAAGGATACTTACAACTAGTCTAACAACAGCATCATTTACAAGTTTATCATTCTATCTAGTACGAGTCTTCATCCATATGTAGGGATGGCTCAATTTTTTTCTTGGCCTTTTGAACTGAGTATACAATATAAAAAAAAAATAGTTGAACATAATATACATATTTCTAAAAACAAGCACTCAAAGAAATTTGGATCGGTTTCACATATAGATGATTGATTTGTGCAAAGCTCCTTGTTCCTGCATAATAGGGATACTTGTACTTCTTCTTGCAGTCAATGTTAATATCTGCCCTTTTCTGTCATTGTTCCATATATACCAAAATTTGAAACCGACATTAACTCTTATGAAAAATTGATCTCAACCAATAAAAAATAATAATTTCTATATACCTATCATTGTAGAGTAGACCAATTGTCTATAGCTTCCTTTCATTAATCCTTGGGACATTCTTAGGTACTTCACCTTGTCTTTTTCTATTCTTATTATAATTTTTTATTAAGTACTTTTTTCTTAAACGGTACTTCATTCCTCTCCATGTTCCTGCCAAAGTCTTCATTGCAAAATTATAATGCTCATCTCCCACATCATACTTTTTCTAAGATAAAAAATATATTATTAATACATCATAAAAATAAGTGCCAAATTATAGATAAAATAGAAATCAATATCACCTTTGTGTATTCCCAAAGTTCAAGTTTAGTAGTCTTAGATATCTTTCATCAATCATTCATACTAACTAGCAACTGCTCAAAAAATTTTGTTAGGCTAGTCAAAAAGCTCATAAATGATTGCCCACCATCCCCAATTGGCTATCCATACTCATTCCACTCTACATAAATCATCTTATCAGAATCCATCATTTGCATATCTTTCATTTGTGTCTCATCATGATACTTTTTAGGAGATAGCTTTTCAGGTTGGGATATCTCTTCCTCTTTTGAAGCTACACCAGTATCATCTTCATGTACAATGCTCTACTCGTCAATTACTTGCCTAATTGCACTTCTTTTTATACATCCAATAGAATCTAAACCAGCCACAAAGGAATCCAACTCTGTCATTGTAAACCAATAATCATTAAGCTGAATAAATAAAAATCAATCAATAATTTTGGAATGCATATAAAAATTTGATAATAAGTTAAGAGGATTAGAATATACAAAAGAAGGAATCTTGTTTGGAGAGATAGTTGTGGGAGCATCTTGCATAAAAAGATGGATACAATATGAAGCAAAGTATCTATAATCATTTTCATTTGATTGCATTGGTACCTGTTATTATTAAAATATAAACAAAAAGATTAATGACTATTATGCTTTATGTTTCATATAAATAAGTCATTTTACTTAAAAAATATAACATAAACTACCTTTAAGGCTATTAGTGGCATATACCATATTGCTCTTGCATCTTTTGACTTCTTTTCATATCATATATATCAAAAACTAGGTTGCAAGTAGACATATACAAATAGTCTAAATACATTAATATGAATCGACTATGAAAACCAAAGTTTTAGCTGACATCATAATCCCAATATTTTTTATTTTCCTTCCTTACTCAGCACTCCTTGTATGACATCTAAATCCATTAATTAAACATCCATTGTATTTGTTGACTATATTAACTGGATGTTTTGTTAGACAATAAATAATAGCTGGTAGGTCTTCTTTTTCTTGATCTTGTAGCCCTGAACCTATAAAAAAGATATTATATTATTCAATTAGTAATCATACACACCTTTTTTTCATAAGGCAAAAATTAAAAAAATAATGATGCATTGCATACATGTCTTTGAAACCATTGTGGAAACTTGCTCATATGAATAGTTTTAATATCCCTTTTTGATGAACGAGATCGTTCTCAAATTAAAATGAAAAAGAAATAAAACTTGCTCATATGAATAGTTAATGAAAGCAGAGTAAAATGAAAATATACCTCATCTTCATCCTCACCATCACCCTCCTCATACTTCTTATCCTCCTCCACTCCCTGCTCATCCTCCTCACCAATCTCCCCATTTCCATCCTCCTCTCCATGCTCATGCCCATCGATCTCCCCTTCCGTGCTTGTCAACCTCCCCGTGCTCCCTGGCTCACCATCATCATCTTCATCCTCGACATTTTCTTTATCCTCATCCCCATACCCATCCTCCTCATCATCCCCTTCATCTATCTCATCCTCCCTAACCTCCTCGACCCTGTCAGCATCATCATCACTATCCCCAACATCATGCACCTCGACCACATCATCATCTTCCCCTTCCTCCTCATCGATCTCCTCCACCAAATCCTCTTCCTCTTCATCACCATCCTCCACATCCTCCTCTTCTTCCTCTTCATCCTCTTCCTCGTCCTCCATATCAGTGGAAGGTGCTCCGACCGGTGCCACCCTGAACCCATTTGATAGGTGGTGATGAGACCCCCGCCCCGATCCATTGGCCTCCACCCTCCTACCACTCTCTGTCTCCTTCTCGTCAGCATCACTCTCACCATCGTCATCCACATCAACAATCGCAACCACTCTACAACTTCCTCCAATGCCATTCACCGACCTCTAGGCCCGATCCCCGCCATCCACCTTGCCGCTCCCCGGATCCTCTTCCTCCTCTTCATCATCTTCATCATCATCATCATCCTCGTCGTCTAACTCCGGTCGCTCGTTCTCATCAGCATCCATCTTGTCAAGACACTTCAACATCCAAATCATCCCGAACACCCTGGATCGGTAGTCCTTGACCCTGGTGATGGGGCACTCATAGAGATCCAACGACACGAGATGAAGCTAGGCGAGAGGCGCGAGATCCTCAAGAAATTGGATCTGATTATTGGAGAGATCAAGATCCCAGAGAGAATCAAGCCCGGCCTCCACCAGGAACTCAAGCCCGTCGGCAATCTGATTATCGGAGAGGATAAGCCACTATAAGTTCTAGAGTCGAGGGAACTTCTTTAGCGATGTTATGCCCCGAATCCAGAACTAGGATCAGCTATGCGACCGGCCGTACAATCCTAGGTATCACCCTAAAGATCATGCCAGGCCTGACCTCAATTCAATATCCAAACAGTGGTAAAGAACAAATCTCATCAATTATTTATTATTCCTAAAGTTTTTCATAAAGGTTAACAGATAAATAAAATACAAATAAAATATAAACTCAGGTTTTAACACCTAAATCCTAGCTCCTCATTGACTGGTCCCAAAGCCCAAATGATCTTCGATATTTGAAACAAAAGCATAAAAAAACAGGGGATGAGCTAAACAGGCTCAGTAAGTTATCATCACCTCCAATATACATATACAAATATGTCAATAATAACCAGTAACATATACAACTCATACAAGATAACCATCTCAAAATAATATACCAGCAATACTATGCAAATGTGTGCACCTAAATGCAACCGACACAGACATGACATGACTATAGATGGCCAACTATTTACCTTAATCTTCTGGTCCCTCTGATTATGGCCACGATCGGCCCGTGGCTCGTCCTGAAAGAGACTAGATCCTGTCTCACATACCGCTCAACGGTCATGTACCAGCAATCGCCCCATTGGAGGTCCAAAAGGAAAACTAGCTCTGAGTATTACACGAGAAAACATGCATCCTCTGTATGTGCCTGCCACGCATGGCTAAAATAAGGCAACTAGCTCCTGTCTCACATACCGCTCAATGGTTATGTGCCAACAATCGCCCCGTTGGAGGCCCAAAAGGAGGCTAGGTCCTCGTGCGATCATAGTCGGACTAGAGAGCACCCACACTAATACAATGCACCCACACCAACACAATGCACCCATACCAACACAATGCATCCACACCAATGCACTCAAATACAGATATATTACATATATTTAACAATTCATAAAAATATAACATATTAGCATACAATATCAGAGGTCAAGATAACTAACCGAAGAGTATCCGCCAACTAAGTACAATTCAACACTAAACCGGGTCTTCCAAGGTCAACAATGATCCTGAATCACAAATTAAAAAAAAATTAAATAGAAACTAAATATCCTGGAACATCCTCGTCCAACAGATCTTTTCCTCTTTTCTCCCTCATTCCTTTTATTTATTAATTATTATTATTATATATATTATTTTATTATTATTTTCATGAATGTACCTTTACTGGGTCAGTCAATCCCAGAAATAGGCCCGGCCCAACCAGGACAACAGAGCCTGGCCCAACACAGAACCCGGCCCAACCCCTGTTAACAGAGTCGACCCTTCTCTGTTAATAGGGCCGGACAAACCTCATCCCAGGAAAGCGGAACGGCGGTGATCCTCATGATCGATCACCCGGGAAGGATCGCCGAAAGGGAAGGAAGGGGCCGGCGGTGATTTCAGTGACCGTCCGGCAGCCCACCATGAATCCCAAAATGCATGAATCCCCCCCCTTGATAGTCTATCAACACTGCACACACCCGCGCTCGTAGAGAAGAAGACTTACCGATGGTGATCAGCGGCGAAAACAGTTGCACCGGAGGAAGACAACTCTGGAAAGATCGAGGCACACGGTAGATCGCCGAAGAGAGGGTAGCATCGATTTTCGATGGGAGATAGGTTTCGAAATGAATTGAATCACGTGAAGAGGTCTTCCTTTATAGGAGGGAATCCCTCTCCCGAACGCCATCGACCCCATCTCTGTCTCCTCCACTGGGAAATCCAGTCGATCGGTGCTAAACTTCACCCGATCTGAAGTCGGCAACCCAATCCAGTCGATCGGTGCTAAACTTCACTCGAACTGAAGTCGGCAATCCAGTTGCCGATTTCAATCCAGATGCATATAGGCCAGCCCAGCCAATCTCTTGGGCTGGGCCTCACAAGCGATGAGACCCCGATGTTGGCGATCGAGAGGTGCTCCAGGCTTCGGTACCTCTCCAGCAACCCCGGCGGGGGGAGCCACCCCTGGAGGCACTCCACCGCCCCATCTAGGGTTAGGGTTTGCTGCACCAAGGATGAGTCTGCCTGTCCTTCGAGGGCCGTTTCCACGGCTCTCTCCCAGGCCTCGTCCATTCCTAAAAATGAATGCACAAACCTTATATGCCCACTCCCACTCCAAAAATCCAGAAAAAAAAAACCAACAATAAGAGATCAAGACCTCTCAATCAACCAAGCTCCCCTCAACCCCGGCATCCAACAATCGATCGATTACACTCATCAACAAAGAACGAGGAAGCAAGAAGAAATGGAAAAGAAGAAAAAGAAGACCTAACGCTAGATTCAGCAAGATGGGGACAAGCAAAGAAACCCCAATCCTCACCCTAGGATTTGGAAAAACTTAAGAATTTTTTTCCCTAATTTTCTTCTCCCCTCCGGTCGTCCCTCCTCTATCGACCCAGCTCTCCGGAGAGAAAAACCCTAGCAACGTGTCCAAGATGCACCTTCCTCTGTTTCCCTGCTCTCCCTCTCTCCGCCTCCCCCCTGCACCCTTTTCCCCTAGTCTTTTATTTCTTTTTCATTTTAATTTGACATCATATTATACTATATTACATCATATTATATCATATTATATTATATTATATTATATATTTTTATCATGCAAAATTATATAAAATCATGCAAAATCAGATTAAATTATATAAAACTATATTATATTAAATATTAATATATTTTAATATAACTAAAATCAATATTTGACATTATATTAAATATAATGGAATATAAAATACTATGATACATTTTAATATATTATGCTAAATTATAATATAGTATAATTATATTTTTAATTTTTAAAATATAAAATTTAAAATAATATATTATAATAAATTATAAAATATATCATATTACATTACATTATATTATATTATATTATATTATTTAAATATATATTATATTATATTTTTGTCGGGTCTCAGGTTTGAATATTAAATATTCAGATCCTATTCATTTATGTTAGAGTTAATCGGATCCGAGTTTGGAATAGCTCTAAGTCTAGGATCAGTATTAATTTTTTTGGACACTCTTTTCTTGGCATACTAACGTTTATCCATTATATTTGATTTACTCATGTTTAATAGTTGAAACGTAAGTTATAAATTGATTATAGCATTTTCACGTTTGCCAAACGTGAATATATATAACTATTTTTTTAGAATTTAAATTTTTGCTCATGTATATATTTTACGTGTCTAAAAAATACAGGTGTATGTGATTTTTTTTGTAGTGCCTTCAATAAAACAGAAATGGAAAGTAGCTCTCAAAGCAGTTGAGAGAGTCGTGGCAATTGTCATTGTCATCCTCCTTTTCAGTGTAAGATCGGTGGAGATGGAACAGAGAGCCTTTAATGAGTTGAGGCTCAGGCGAAGGAGATGGCTCATGGTAGAAATGCGGTCCATTGCTAAGTTGGCCAGTGATGATGCCGACCAAATGTCCCATTAAAAGCTCATGTGTTGGTTGAGTGCCTCCTCCGTGGAGATCTACCACCTGGTTAACTCTTTCTTGATGGCCTCAATTTTGAGGCCATGTACCCATCGCTCATTATACTATTCGTGCACTTACGTAATGTATGCCAATATGCACTCCTCCACGAACCCATATCACTCGCACTTTGCAAACAGCTCGATCTGGCCTCCGCTTTCACCCTCCAAAGCTATTGCGATCACCACTGCATATCTACCATTCTATATCTTTGCTGACATTTCCTAACATGGCCCCAAATTAGAATCAATCCCTATCTAATAGCCTATGTATCCACCCCAATTCTTTCGAGAAATGGATACTAGCACCAACGAAATAGCTATTTAGTGTCCTAAATGGTCACGATTCGAGTAATCACAATTATGTTACTGCTTCTCCTGAATGATGAAGACTTCCTTCTCTTCGATCAATACCACCATCACCATCTAAAATTTCATTTAAATTTAAGCAAACTTAAAAGTTATGTAATCCTTAAGATGCTATGCTAGCAATTTTAAAAATCATACAGAGTCTTGTGACACTAAAGAGCAAATAGCATTGCGCTCCGTCAATATAATTTCTTGATTTGGCATGATTTATCTTGCTTGTTGCCTAAATTACATGATTTGTTAAGATTGTTAACTAAATTACAACATCCTGAAGTTCATTGACTTGATTGCTAGTAGCATAAAAGTTGATACTATAAAATAAATTATTTCCTATAATATATTAGATATATTGATATACTAAATTTTTCACTAGGCTGTGGAGCTTTTTTTTTTCCTCCCCAAATTTTATCCGGGATCACTGCCGTGAGGTAATCTTGGATACCTAATCTCATGAACGGGTTTTCTATTGTTGGAGCAGGTAGCGAGATTTGAGAGCGATTTGTAATCATTATTATATAGAATTATCATGGTACAACCAGATCAGATAATCTTATCGCTCTTACCTACATCATCCTTAATTTTGGGATGATCACACATCATCCTTAATTTTGGGATGATCACTTCATATCAAACACCCCTGTCATCACCATAAAAAATACACTAGCTAAGAGTTCACAATCAATTGTAAAAGCTTTTCCACTCAAATAAAAAGACCAACCGGGTTTTAACTCTTATCTTATTCTTTTTTTTTACTAATCAAATGTGATATTGAAGTCCAGAGCTATTTAAACTCTATTGCTATTCACCATGTCCACTTCTACATAAGATGGCAGTAAGCACGAACCATCTAATATTCTATGAACAACATTTAACTGCATCCAACACCATAGCTTTCATTAGGAATGCACTTTTTTGGGGGGGGGGGGGGGGGGGGGTAAAAAGTGGAACCCATAAGCTTTATCAAGGAACAGTATCATAACTGTATACAAGATCATGATATATTAACTTTGTGGAACTGCAAGATCTACAATAATTACATCCAAAACAAGGAAGTAGGAAATAGAACATGAATAAAGAGAAAGTTATATAACCAAGAAAAGCTACCAAGTAACAAAATGTGGCCCCAATCAATAGCAACAGCAAACAAAACCCAAGCAAGTGTGACCATCCGAATCAAATATGATGAGGTTGAAGTACTTGGTAAATACCAGGTATTGATGCTGAATCTCTGCCGACCGGATGGAATGGTTCTTCCTTCTCCCGCTGGATTGCCGTCGACCGAAACCTTCAAAACAGTTCCCTGACCGGAGATTTTCTGGCGAGGGACACTCCGATGCCAAAGTCAGAAGAAAACTCAGCAGCAGTAGAATGGAGAGTTTTGAAAGCAGAGAGGGAAGAGGAAAAAGCGAATTGCAAGAATGAGCCAGAATCTCTCCTTGAGTATCCCCTCTTACCAGTTTTTATGAGCTCCAACGTAACTACTACGTTTATGGGAGTTAGCGAACGCAACCTCCACATAACTATAAATAGTGGCTGTCAAAAAATCAATTACACTTGGAGTTTATCCAATCTGAGGTTTTGGACCATGTGGGTGGTTGCAACAACTAAAATAGATTTCAACTGTTTTGGTGTTCAAGAAACCCACATGTTCAAGAATCCTCCTTCTTCAAGAGTAAATCCAAAGTGAGCTTAACATTATCTTTAGTAGCGCTCCTAAAGGGAATGTTAGCTATACACTTCAAAGAAGTCTATTTGAAAATAATGAAAGTAAACACTTACAGTCCGGAAAATGGGATCATACGCTTTTCGGATTATGTTGAAAAAATAAAGCCGAAGATAATCGCTTGAGAGGCCAAGTCTTCGGATTAAGGTGGCAGTACGAAGCCGAAGACCCAGAGTTAATAAACCTATCTCCTGGCACAAGATAAGAATATGAAGCCAGAGATATTAGGCATAGTCTTCGGACCAAGATAACTATACGAAGTTGAAGATGCTTTCCTTTGTAAGTTGATTTGACCAATAAACCAAAAAAAAAATTGAAATTGGTTCAGAGAGCGGTCCAATAATTAATTAAAATAAAACTGGGATATCATAACAGCTGTCCCCCACTCCCAAGTTCAAAATGATTTAATTTCGAAGAATGGGTATTTAAAATTTGTCGTTTATTGGAAACTGTCATATCATGATGGCGTTATATCTTGGCATGCCTCTTCATAATAATTGCTCGGCGGCGCATGGGACGCGGAGAAGACACGTGTTGCCACCTCATTTGCCATTTCAGAAGAAACATTTCAAATATGGAAAATTCTGAAAAACCTTTTTAGAAAAGGGTTTCTATTTTACCAAGGTGGGATACTTGGCAATCATCCGAGATTGTTCATGGTTGAGAAGCCATCATAGCCATCCACGTCATTTCACAAAGATCGTGGTTACTGCTTCATTAATGAGAAAATCGTACCCACGATCAATGTCATTGATATGGCGCATGATCGAGAGATTTTCGAAGCGTCTCGAAATCCCGCATCTCAACTATAAAAGGAAAATGATTTCAGGAGTAGAACTTTCCTCGCACTCGCGCCCCATCTTCCTTCTATCCCATGCTAGTCCACCATTTTTGTTCCTTCAAAGGTTAGAAAACCTTCCTTCCTTCCTCTTTCCTTTTTCTTTACAATGTCAAAATCCCCTAGGCACCTTTCTTTTAATTCTAGCAGAGGTTCATCGGGGGATGAAACTGATAGGGAACCGCCGGAAAGGGAAGCAAGCAGGAGTTCACCGGGAGGTGGGAGTGGTAGGGGTTTGCCGGGAGGCGAAACCAGTAGAGGAAGAAGTTCTGTAGAAAAAAAGCCCGGAACGATCACCGGATTCTGTTAGAAGTTCTTTTTCCCTTGCCAAAATGGAAGAAGTTAAGCAACGTTACCATATTCCACGGACTTTTCATATGTTTCTTCCAAAACCCGAAGAAAGGGTAGATAAACCCCCCATGCAATCCATTGCTATATACGAACACCACTTCAAGGCTGGTCTTTGGCTTCCACTTCACCCTTTATTCAAAAAATTTTCAACCTTTACCAGATAGTCCTGGCTCAATTGACCTCTAATAGTTTTAGGAACATTTGTGGATTCTTAGTTCTTTGCAAATTTAGAAATATAGAGCTGAAAACATCCTGTTTACCTCCTTATTTATGTTGAAAAAGGATTTTCACGTAAAGGGTGGTGGGTTATAGGTCCTCGGCCAGGCCGAAAACAATAAAAGGGACCCCCAGTGCAATACATGGATGGAAACCTTACTTCTTTTTTGTGTACCACATCCATTAAGGATTCAACACTAACTGGAGAGCTCCACGTTTGGATGCAAACGCTGGAAAAAGGGTTCTAAAGAGCGATCACAAAGACTTCGAGACTTTGTCAGAACCAGAAATTCCTTTGTTCAGAGAATTGCTGAAGGAAGAAAATCTTCACCAAGCTCATATCAGTGAAGTCCCAATATTAGGTATAGAGATAGTGGTCTTCGGATTTTCATCCCCTCCATCCTTCTCTTTTCCTTCTTTTATGCGATAAAATCTTTTGATTGCAGGTGGAAAAATGAAGCCTCAACTTGAGAAAGTTCGACAGGCTTCCCGGAAGAGAGTAGTGGTTGTTCTAGTAGCATCTGAAGTCCGAAAGAAAAGGAGGGCCGAAGAGGGTTCGAGCACGCCTCCGATGAGGCCCATATCGGATGAAGAGATACCGCCTGCTTCACCAAATCCACCTAAACCTGCCAGAAGTCCATCTCCGAGGAGGTCTCCCCCGAGAAGTCCTCGTCCGATGCCCTCTCCAAATCAACGTGATTTGTCGTTCCATAGGGAATCCTTGATTGCACCTCCAAAGGAGAAAGGGAAAGAAAGAGCTAAGTATCGCTCCGAAAATGAACCCAATGGAGCGGCTCTTCAGAAGGAGTTGCAACGTAGACTTCACCATCTTTTCGGATAGGGAAGGCTTGGAGAACCTTGAGTTGGCCAGGGAGCTGATGAAGCGCACCCTTCTTCCGAAAGACTGGGACAAAACTAAGTCCCGATGTATTGAAAAAGTCTCTGATTCAGTATTTTCATCAGCGCTGAAGGTAAATATCTGATTATATCTTCAAAGTATAAATTTGTTGTTGCTAACTCTTCAATCTATTAATACAGATGATGCATAACATCACTGTCATGGAGGAAAGCATCTTCGAGTTCAGAGAGAATTATAAAGGGATGAAGGAGAAGGTGAAAATGGCTGGAATCGAAAGAGCGGTAGCCGAGGAGCAGAGGCAGGCTATGGAGGAGAAGCTTGCCCAAAGTGACGTCTTAGTTCAGAGTTTGAAAGCTGAGGTAGAGAAACTTCAATCGAAAAACTCTGAGTATGAAGCAAGGCTTAAGAAGAGAAAGAACAAAACCCGTTCTCTAGAAGCTTTTCTTAAAAAAGCTCAACAAAAATCCAAAGAGGCTACCAAGAAATCGAGGAAGCTGTCGAAGAGATTCGATCTTTGAAAGATCAACTGAAGAGGGCAGTAGAGGATTATAAAGTGTCTTCGGCTTTCGAAAATGAAATGGTTGAAGCAGGAACTCATAGCTATAAAAGATGCTTCAACAATGGGGTGAAGGAAGTGCAGAACTACTATCCAGATCTTGATCTTTCGGGTATTCAATTATTTGATCTTGATGAACCCAAAGTACAAGAAGGCGCTCCTGAAGCAGCCGAAGAAACACCCAATCCGACTAACTTTACCCAAGCTGAAGAGGGTGATTTGTAACTTTTTTCCTCTTTTTAGAAGTGTAAAAAAAGAAATTGTTAATAAAAATCCTTTCCAATGAAAATTTTCTATGAATGTGTATGTGAATGGATGAGGATTTTCTTAAGTGTAGGGTCTTCGGATAATTAAAAACTCTGAAACATATAGGTAGTGATAGTAAGTCTTCGTACTTGGAACAATTCTATAATAAGAGAATGCCAAGTTTCCTCATAATGAAGTTGTTTTTGGACTTAGAAATAATTTCATATAATTGAAAAGAATTTCGAATTTCCAGATAAGGGCCAAGTCTTCAAATTTGAAAATTCACTAAGTCTTCGAACCGAGGAGAATTCTAGATAATTAAGTCAAGAAAGAACCTCATAGATAATTCTAAGTCTTCAGACTTAGAAAATATACTAAGTCAATGTTATCTTTAAATGAGAATACCAAGTCACCGGAATTGATAACACACTAAGTCTTCGGACTTAGGATAATTCCGTAGAATTAAGATAAGAGAATTGAGAAGAGAACACCAAATCTCCAATAAGAATCACGTCTTCGGACTTGAGAACACACTAAGTCTTTGGACTTAGGATAATTTCATAGAATTAAAATAAGAGAATTGAGAAGAGAATACCAAATCTCCAAATAAGAACCACGTCTTCGGATTTGAGAATAAAATATACCATGTAGGTCATCTGCTTTTTGATCAAGGATCAAGATAGGCTAATCAGGCCCACCTCGGTACTTAGTAGAGTGGATCACGAAGATCATTCTCATGCCTTTTTGTGTTGGAATTAAAACAGGCTGATCATGCCCACCTCGGCACTTCGTGAGATAGATCACTGGGATCATCCTCATTCCTTTTAGATTAAGATGGACTGATTTAAGCCCAACTCGGCACTTCGTAGGGTAGATCATGAAGATCATCCTTATGCCTTTTTGATTAAGATGGACTGGTTTAAGCCCAACTCGATACTTCGTAGGGTAGATCACGAAGATCATCCTTATGCCTTTCTGATTAAGATGGACTGGTTTAAGCCCAACTCAGCACTTCGTAGGGTAGATCACAAAGATCATCCTTATACCTTTAAGAAATAGAATTAAGATAGGAAGACAAAATCTATCTTGATGACCTTTGAATAAAACCTTTATTGATAATAATTGTGAAGGTTTTGTACATTCCAAGGTCGAGATAATATAATACCCTCCAAGATTTCTAACCGATAAGTTTCGAGTCAAATAACCTCTTTGATTCGGTACGGTCCTTCCCATGTAGGAGAGAGTTTATCCTGCTCAGTTGGTTTAGATACTTCAGACTTTCGCAGAACTAGATCTTCAGGACGAAAGGTCCGTTCTTTCACACGAGAGTTGTAGTATCTTGTCATTTTCTGCTGATACGCAGCCATTTTCAACTGTGCCTGGAGTCGTGTACCTTGTAGTAAATCTAGGTCAACTCTTCGGTGTTCAAAATTTTTGGGCTTTTCATAGTGATCAATTCATAGAGAGTGCAAAGAGACTTCAATAGGAAGGACTGCTTCAGTACCATAAGATAGATGGAATGGAGATTCACCAGTAGCTATTCTAGGAGTAGTCCGATATGCCCAAAGAACTGAGTTTAACTCATCGGCCCATGAGCCTTTAGCATCATTCAATCTGGTTTTAAGGCCATGAAGAATAGTCCTGTTTGTCACTTCAGTTTCTCCGTTACATTGAGGATGTGCCATTGAAGTAAGCTTGTGAAGAATGTGATACTGAGTGCAGAAGCTCTTGAATTTCGGGTTATCAAACTGTCTTCCGTTGTCAGTTATTATAGAGTATGGAATCCCAAAATGGAAGATAATGAAATTCCTCACAAAAGTTTCAACTTTTATCTCAGTAATTTGTACCAGTGCTTCAGCTTCGACCCACTTTATGAAGTAATCAATAGCTACAATAAGAAATTTTCGCTGCCTAGAAGCTAGAGGAAATAGACCAAGAATATCCATTCCCCATTGTGCAAAAGGCCAGGGAGCTGTCAACGGAGTTAATTGATTTGCAGGTCATCTTTGTACATTGGCATATCTTTGACAATGATCACGTCTTCGGATAAATTCTGCAAAATCCTTCTGAATAGTTGGCCAATAATAATTTTGACGGATTATTTTGTATGCCAAAGATCTGCCCCCCAGATAATCTCCACATATTCCTTTATGCACTTCCCTGAGTGCATAATCTACATCGGATGGATCCAAACATTTCAGCAAAGGTTGTGTGAAAGACCTTTTATACAATGCTTCATCTAATATTACATATTAAGAGGCTGTCCACCGAAGTCGCTTGGCTTCCAGCTTGTCTTCGGGCAAGGTGCCTTCTCTTAAAAACTTGAGAATTGGATCCATCCATGAAGGTTCATGTTCAACTTGACAGATTTCAACTGGAGATTCTGATATACTGGGGTCTTCAAGATATTCCACATATGTCTTCCAAGAGAATCCGGTGCAGTAGTTGCAAGTCTTGAAAGAGCATCTGTCCGAGAATTTTCTGTCCTTGGGACATGAACAATCTCAAAATGCTCCAATCCAGATGTCAGGCTTCGGACTTTTTCTACGTATTGGATCATGTTAGGATTCCGGGCTTCGAAATGACCTTTCACTTGATTCACCACCAACTGTGAATCAGAAAAAACTTTAATCCTTCTGATTTCCAATTTTTGGGAGATTTTGAGTCCAGCAATCAATGCTTCATACTCCGCCTGATTGTTCGAAGCTTGGAAAGAAAATCAAAGAACATACTCAATAGCCTATCCATTCGGACCAGCCAGAATTAATCTTGCGCCACATCCGTTGGCATTCGAAGCACCGTCCACATGCAACATCTAGACAAATTCCGAAGTATCTTCGATATTCTCCTCTTCGGCCCTTAGCTGGTCTTCTTTGAACCCCCATGTGCATTCTGCTATAAAATCAGTAAAACTTGTGCTTTCATTGCTGATCTAGGCTGATAATCAATGTCAAATTCTTCCAATTTAATGGCCCACTTAGCTATCCTTCCTGAGGTGTCAGGACAACGAATAATAGCTTTTAAGGGTTGATCTGTCAAAACCACAATGGAATGGGCTTGGAAATAAGGTCAAAGATGTTTTTCCGCCACCACAAGAGAAAAGATAATCTTCTGCACTCTGGGATACCGGACTTCTGCTTCATGTAACACTTTACTGGCATAATAGATCGGCTTTTGCATATGCTTGGCATCTTTTCGTACCAGAATCGAGCTAACTGCTTCATCTGTGGCTGATAGATATAAGTAAAGTGTTTCTCCTTCACAGGCTTAGAAAGTAATGGAGGATTTTCTAAATATTCTTTCAGCTTGTCAAAGGCAATTTTACAATCTTCTGTCCATTCAAAATTTTGAGTTTGGCGAAGAACCTTAAAAAATGGCAAACACCTTTCTACGGAATAGGAGATAAATCGACTCAAAGAAGAAATTTTCCCCGTTAACTTTTGCACTTCTTTCTTGCAAGTAGGATGCCTCATAGTCCGCAATGCCTAGATTTTCTCTAGATTAGCTTCTATTCCTCGCTTGGTAACCAAGTATCCCAGGAACTTTCCAGAAGTTACGCTGAAGACGCACTTGGTTGGATTCAATCTTATCTGATGGCGTCTAAGAGCATCAAAAGATTCTTTTAAATTTGCAATATGATCGGGATTATGAAGACTTTTCACTATCATATCGTCAACATAAGCTTCTATATTTCTACCAATCTGATTTTTGAAGACTTTGTTGATGAGCCTTTGAAAAGTTGCCCCAGCATTCTTTAGACCAAACGGCATCACCTAATAATAGTAAAGCCCCTTCTCTGTAATAAAAGCAGTTTTCTCTTCATCTTCAGGATCCATTCGGATTTGGTTATAACCTGAGAAGGCATCCATGAAGCTCAACAACTGATGACCAGTCGTAGCATCAACTAGCTATTCAATTTTGGCAATGGAAAACTGTCCTTCGGATATGCTTTGTTGAGATCAGTATAATCTATGCAAATTTTTCACTTGCCGTTTGATTTCTTCACCATGACCACATTCGCTAGCCAATTCGGATATTGGATCTCTCTTATAAAGTTTGCTTCAAGGAGTGTATTAACTTCTTCATCAATTGCCTTCTGCCTTTCTGGAGCAAAATTCATCTTCTACCATACAGGCTTACAGTTGGGAGATACTTCTAAGTGATGTGTAATCACTTCAGACGGAATTCCAAGCATGTCTGAAGCTGTCCAAGCAAAAATATCAGCATTATCTCGAAGAAAGGAAATTAATTTTACCTTTGACTCCTCATCAAGTAAACTAGCGATTTGTAACAGCTTTGTTGGATCATCTTCGGATAAAGGTATGAAGAGTGTTTTTTCTACTGGCTCTCCACTGTCTTCGAACTCATCCCTCGGATCTAGCTGATCAATTGTTAAAGACCTGGCCACTTGCTTGTTTTGAATCATTAAACATTAGTGAGCGATCCTTTGATCTCCTCTTACTTCTCCTACGCTTGTCCTGGTAGAAAATCGTACCAAAAGATGATATGTGGAAACAATTGCTCTGAATTTGTTTAATGATGGATGCCCCAATATTGCATTATAAGCTGAAGAGGTTCTGGCCACAATAAAATTGATAGGAAGAGTCTTTATAAGAGTTCGGACCCAAAGGTTACAGGTAAAACTGTTTCACCCTCCACCCCAATTTGATTTCCTCTAAAACAGTTATAGGAATGAGAGATCTTCGTAGTTCATGTCCAGACAATCCCATCCGAAGAAAAGCATCATACAACAACACATCAATGAGCTTCCATTATCAATTAAAATTCTTTTTACATCAAAATTGGCTATAACAGCCGAGACCACTACAAGATCATCATGTGGAAGTTGTATTCCTTGAGTATCCTCATCGAAAAAAGTAATAAAGTTTTTCCATTTAAACCTCTTCGGGACATGTTCCTCAGCCTCCATATCCCATGCTGATGATCGATGAAGCATTCCAACGTCTCCACCAGTTGACTTTTGATGAGGCTGATCAGCTTCATTTGATATCCTTGGAAGGACAGTCGCTTCGGCTTGAGATTCTAGGCAGTTAACATACTTTCCCAGATATCCTCTTTTTATCAAATCTTTGATAGCGTCCCGAAGCTGAAAACATTCCTCCGTATTGTGGCCATGATCCTGGTGGAATCAGCAGTACTTGTTTTTGTTCCTTGCTTTTGCAGATGTCTTTAGGGGACGTGGCCTTTGAAAGTATTTTTATTTTTCAGTCTCCAATAGAATCTTTTCCCTAGGTAAATTGAGGGATGTGTAAGCATCGAACCGGTTGTTCCGCTGTCTGGACCTGGGGCTAAGCCTGGGGGCCGAAGCGTTGTTAAAAGATGTTGGCACGTTCGGTCCTCCAGCATTCTTCTTCTTAGAAGGGGACCTCCCTTCCACCAGTCTTCGGCTTGCCGCTTGCTCTTCAGCAGTAGCATACTTTTGAGCCCTTGCCAACAGTTCGGCATAGCTCGTTGGAAACCTTTTGTCCAGGAAAAAAGTGAACATGGATGATTTTAAGCCTTTCTTCAGGACAGACATGGCCATGTGCTCATTTAAATTTAGGATTTTCAGAGTGGTTGAATTGAAACGATGGACAAATTCCTTCAAGCTTTCTCCTTCTTGTTGCTGAAGAAGAAACAAACTATCAATGTTGCACGGCATCATATGGCACGTCCTGAAGTGCGAGATAAATTGCCGCTCTAACTCAGCAAAGGAGTGGATTGACTTCGGGGGTAAGCTCGAATATCACCTTCGAGCAGATTTCTTCAAAGTGGCAGGAAAAGCAATACAGTAGAGGGCATCGGTTGCTCCTTGCACCATCATATGAGCCTTGTAGCTTCCCAGATGGTCAAGAGGATCTAAAGTCCCATTATAGGCCTCTAACTGCAGGATCTTGAAGTGCCTAGGGATAACTTCATCCATAATATCATCAGAAAAAGGGGGCTGAGAATTGAAGGTGACGACCTCATCGTTCCTTCTCAGTCCCGAAATTCTTGCTATCTGTGCCTGCATGGACTTGAATTTTTCCTGAAACTCATAGTTGATCTCTCTTTGCCTAGCCCCTTCTGGCACACAACTTCTAGAAGAAACAGAGGAAGAGTGCCGGACTCTTTTCTTTCCACCATGATCCCCTGCTTGTCGATCTAGCGGAGAGGCATAGCGGTCATGAGATGACCGGATCTGTGAGAAACTGGGGGTGATCTCTCGGCGTTGATCTTTCTCCTTCTCAGGTTGATAGCTTGATTGTAGAACAGGTGGAGGGCATTGCTTTTGAGCTGCAGCTTCATGCAGGTGCTGTACCAGTGCCGTTAAGGTCTCTACCTTGTTTACCAGATTTTTGAATTGCTGCTGCTGCACCATAATCATAGGGGGTTGTGATCCCTGAATCACCAGAAAATTACTGACCGGAGGTCCGTTTGATGGAAGAGCCTGTTGCTCCTGACTTGTAGATGCATTTTTGGCTTTCCATTTCACCATTTTTGCTTATCTAAGCTCTCCTTCAGAACAGAGGAAATGGATTTCTTCCCCTTCCTGGCGCGCCAATCTATTGATGCTGAATCTCTGCCGACCGGATGGAATGTGTTGCCCAGAAATGGAGCCCAAGAGGGGGGGTGAATTGGGTCTTTTACAAATTTAACACAATAAATTAAAGGTCTAGTGGTGCTTGTGAGTAATAATAAATTAGATGCAAGATGAATGCACTTAATTAAAGAATGCAAAAGGAAAAAGCAATCACACACAAACACAAGATATATAGTGGTTCGGTGCAAACCTAGCACCTACATCCACTCCCCAAGCCACCCTTGGGAATTCCACTATAATCCACACCAGATTACAGTTGACTTGTTTTTACAAGGCTCACAAGTCAAAACCTAAGTTGGTTTTATCACCTAGGCTCACCAACAAACCTAACTACTTGTTTTGTCTTCGGGCTCACAAGTTAACCCTAGTTGGTTTTAACACTTTGGCTCACCAACAAACCACAATAACCTTCTTTCAAGACACCCTTGAAAGCAAGGTTAAAGCACAATAAAACAGATATGAAATTTTAAAAGCTACAACAAACTCTCTTCAAGAGTAGATTGGAATCTTTGAAGCCCAAAGGATGCTTTGACTTCACTCTTCTTCAAGTTGCCTCCTTTTGGAATGTAGTAAAGTTAGTAAGCAGGCTTTTTCAGTGGAATCAAGCTAGAAGAGCCTTTTGATTTGAAGTTTGGAGAGAATATTGGCTTTTTGGCTTTTGAGTGGACTTGAATGCTCTTGAATAGACTTCTCTCTTCTTTTTCTTGACTTTTTCACTTCTCTTCTTGTTTAAAATGAGGTTGGTGGAGATTAAATACACCAAAAACCTTCTAAAAATGGTTTGTGACCGTTGGAGCATTGGAAATAGCCGTTTGGAGCTTGAAAACCAATTTCTGCAAGCCAGAAAAATAGATCCGTTAGAGCTGTCAGGCTGCAAGTGTCGACACTTGGCTGTCAGGTGTCGACACTTGGCTGTCAGGTGTCGACACTTGATTTCTGGAGTCGACACTTGATCATTCAAGTGTCGACACTTGATGCACAGGTGTCGACACTTGACACAAAAATCCTTGAACCAACAAAGTTCTGTATTTTCAAAATTCTCAGGCCTTGAGTCGACACTTGAAACTTAAGTGTCGACACTTGAATTCTAGGTGTCGACACTTGGCGTGCCAAGGATTTTTGTCCGTGCCAAAGGCTGAAGTGTCGACACTTGACTGTCCAGGTGTCGACACTTGAGACTGAAAACATCCAGAATCAAGAGTAAAAGCCTTGAAATCAAAAATGATGTTCATGAAAGCATAAACACATAATAATTAAGCAATTGTAAGCCCTTTTTTTAATGAATAGGATGCCCGGATATGTGAGATTTGCTCCGTGCCATTGCGTGCCATACACCATCAATATTTGAATTTTGAGGTGCTTTCTTCCTGAAAACTTACAACTTGAAATTCACATTAGAATACAATATGTACTCAATGTTTTGTTATTCATCAAAATCACTGGGTGGAGCCAACAATCTCCCCCTTTTTGATGATGACAAAACCTTGAGAAAAAAAGACAATATAGTTCAAACTTTTATAACCATGAGTTTCTAATCATAATAGAGATAGGAAACAATCTTCCCCTTAATTAGATACTTCTTATCAAGGTAAACTTCAAATCAATATAATGCATCTTTTTCTACATCCATTAACATCACTCTTTTTCTCATAACAATTAACATCACTTTTTAACATTACTTTTCTCATTACTTTTTCTCCTTACTTTTTCTCCTTACTTTTTCTCCTTACTTTTTCTCCTTACTTTTTCTCTCCTTACTTTTTCTCTCCTTACTTTTTCTCCTTACTTTTTCTCCCCCTTTTTGTCAATCATAAAAAAAATAACCTCCCCTTACAATTAGCAGGGATACAAAAGAGAGTAGAGAAACAAATATCATAGCTGAAATTATGCTTTAATTAGAGTTAAAATATCCCATTATATCAGAGCTAAAATATGATAAACTGAAGTACAAAAGGTTTAAGATAACAAACATATATATATGAGATAAATTTTCAGTACAAAAGAGCTGAAACATACATATATCAACCATACTAAATAAGATCTGAAACAGTCATCTGTGAGGCTAATCCTCATCAGATGGAACATCAAGACTAAAAGGAGCACTAATCCTAGATCTGGTGGCTAATGCCCTAGGAGGTGCTAAAGCTCTAAGACTCCTGGTACGGCCGGCAGGACCAAAAGCGGGTACAACCCTAGAAGATCTGGTAGAAGGAGGTGAAAGACGATCAGCTGGCTCAGTAGGATCCGGAACGAAGTCAACTAGTGCAGTAGAAGGAGCAGGTGTAGTAGGAGGATCTCGACTGACCACCTCATAAGCATCAGCTCCGCCTACACTGTCGCTGTCAGTGCCCACTACCTCAGTGGCTCGGTCAACATCCTGATCACCTCCGTCAGCAAAATCAGCATGGTCGCTCTGGTGATCGCCGTCCGTCATCATCATCATCATCATCATCATCATCAGATCGAGCAAGTGCAGGTGCAGCAGGAGGTATAAGTGATCTCAGAAGACTCTCAAGACGTGTAAATCCCTCCTCCATGGATCTGCGAATCTCAGCATGCTCTGAGGTAGTCTGTGCTCGTAGAAGCTCGACCTCGCTACGCAGCTGAGTCACCTCTCCTCTGATCTGTGTGAACTGTGCTCTGGCATGCTCCTCAAAAGATAATCCAGTAGATGGTGGTGGAGGAGCTGAAGCATCAGGTGACAGGTGCTCTGCCTGTGTCGATGGTACATCCACTGGAGGAAGGACTGCTGGCTCAGATGGTCCAGCCTCAGCCTCTCGAATCTCATCCTCCTCATCTGGCTCCTGGCCAGACTCTCTCCGAACCCATCGACCTCCAACTATCCTGAATCCCATGCGGTGCAATGACCTCTCATCATATACATCTGTGTGCAGTATCTCCTTGGGGATCTCCCCCTCCAATGATACTCCACAGGCTCTGAAAAGATGGGTCAGTGCCATCCCGTATGGCAAACAGTGTCGTCGCTGAGTGGCAGCATCATGCATCTGTGACAGCATCAAGGCGGGTATGTCAACTGGTCTCCTCTCGATCAGACTGGTCATCAACATCAGCTCTCTCTCTGTGATGAAATCGAATCTGCCAGTCTTCGGTAGAAGGATCCGTGCGGTAATGTGGTGCAGCAGTCGCATCTCTAATGATAACTGGTTCGCGGTAACCACTGAGATACCGCGAACATCCTCTCGCTCAAGGATGCATCTGAAAGCTGCCTCTCTATCATCAACTGAAAATGCACAGACTCCTCTCCGGGGTATCTCCCATACTCGGCTCAGCAACTCATCAGTCAAAGAAATCTGTGTACCCCTGACGGATGTCGTCCATAAGAGTCGTCGACAGTCCAGTGTACCGTAGAACTCCCTCACCAGGTGAGGATAGTATCTCTCCTGCATGGTGCAGAAGGGTACTAGTCCTGCATCTGTGAGTATCTCCCTAATGCCAAAATGGTGCCTGTCGAAACAGAGTAGATCAACTCTCCTCCCTGAAGCTACTGACTTCCCTGCCATCCTCTCTGCAGGGGGGGAGCTCGGAGTGGCTGTACTGCTCGGTGAGCGGGATCGAATCTGGCCTTCGACCTCCTCTCACTACCCTGACTAGGCCTCGCTCTAACTGCAAGTCTCTTCCTAGGACCCATATCAGCCAACTGACCAGGAAGAATGAAAAAGGGTTTAGAACAAAGGACTGGCCATAGGTTGAGATTAGAGTTCAAATAGGTTTCGAAAACCAGAATCAATAAGTTTTAATCAAATGACAAAATTTTTGAGTAAAATTTGTAGGAAAAATTTGTTAGGTGAAACACATTTGAAACCCAAAAAGAATTATTTTTGTAAGGTCCAAAAAATTCAAAAACCAAGGGATTTGGGTTTGAATCATTTAGGGTTTTTGCAAATAGGCGAAAATGTTCAAAATGTATTACTAAAGATCCTTCCTAATCATCAATAAAAGGATTTAGTATGCTTAAATTAGATGAAAACCCATTTTATTTTTCCCAAAATTGATGAAACAGTGATTTTTGTGAAAAAGGGTTGAAAAACATCCAAAAGATGAGGGAAATTCGAGAAAAACAAATCTAAAACATGATTCCCTCAAATGGAGTTTTAGAAATTTACTAAAACATGCAAAAATCCGGTTAGATTGAAGAAAAATGTTCGGAAAACCTAAAACACGAACGTTTGGTTTGAAAATAATAAACTTAAAAACATAGAAAAATAAAAATGAAATTAGAGAGGGAAAATACCTGATTTGTGACGGATTGAAGGGTGAAAAGACGGGTTTGGACAGGGGGGACCACTGTTCCAAGAAATTTGGGGGAAGAAAATTTTCAAAAAAGCCTTTGTTCGGTCCATTTTAAAACAGTTCAGATTCGCAAGTGTCGACACTTCGGATTTGTCAAGTGTCGACACTTGGTCAGGTGTCGACACTTGACACTTTCCAAGTGTCGACACTTGGCCAAGAAAATTCGAGAAAATCGGAAAAATTAAAAAAATTTTGACAAGTTTCTTGGGGTTTTAAACAATAAGATTTGAGCTTTTAGGACTAGGTAAAATGATACTAAGAGAGTCCTAGGAGAATGGATCAATTACACCTAACTCTCTTCTAATCAGACAGAACCTATCCTCACTCAAAGGCTTTGTAAACACATCAGCTAATTGATCATTGGTACAAACAAAATCAAGAATTACATTAGAGTTTTGTACATGATCTCTTATGAAATGATGTCTTATTTCAATGTGTTTACTTCTTGAATGTTGTACTGGATTTTTAGATAAGTTGATTGCACTAGTATTATCACATCTTATGGGTGTCTTAGTTAGTTTAATGCCAAAGTCTTCGAGTTGTTGTTTGATCCAGAGGATTTGAGCACAACAGCTCCCAGCTGCTATATATTCGGCTTCTGCCGTAGATAGAGCAACAGAGTTCTGTTTCTTGCTACTCCAGGAGATCAAATTTACTCCAAGAAACTGACAGGTTCCACTAGTACTTTTACGATCAAGTTTACACCCAGCAAAATCAGCATCGGAATAAGCAATTAAATCACATGAAGAATCTCTAGAGTACCATAAACCAATGTTAATTGAGCCAGATAGATATCTAAGTATGCGTTTAACAGCCAAAAGATGAGACTCTTTAGGATTGGACTGATATCTAGCACACATACAGACACTAAACATGATATCTGGCCTACTGGCAGTAAGATATAATAATGAACCAATCATGCCACGATATAATTTTTGATCAATTGACTTACCTGATTCATCCTTGTCAAGTCTACATGTAGAGCTCATAGGGGTACCTAATGGCTTAGTGTTCTCCATCCCAAACTTCTTGAGTATTTCTCTTGTGTATTTTGTTTGGTTGATGAAGATCCCCTCTTTGGTTTGCCTTATCTGGAGTCCGAGGAAGAAATTCAGTTCTCCCATCAAGCTCATCTCGAACTCACCCTGCATTAGACTTGCAAAATCTTGACAAAGAGATTCATTAGTAGCACCAAATATTATATCATCAACATAGATTTGTACTACTAAGAGATCATCATTCTTTTTCTTTAAAAACAATGTTTTATCTACATTTCCTCTAGTAAAATCATTTTTCAGCAAAAAGAGCTTAAACGATCATACCAAGCTCTTGGAGCTTGTTTTAATCCATATAAAGCTTTATGAAGTTTATAAACATGATTTGGAAATTCAGAATTTTCAAAACCAGGGGGTTGTTCAACATAAACTTCTTCTTCAATTAATCCATTCAAGAAAGCACTTTTAACATCCATCTGATACAGTTTAAAGTTCATGAAACAAGAAAAAGCCAATAATAGCCTAATTGCCTCAAGTCTAGCCACAGGAGCAAAGGTTTCATCAAAATCTATCCCTTCCTCCTGATTGTATCCTTTGGCAACTAGTCTAGCTTTATTTCTAATTACTATTCCATTTTCATCAAGTTTGTTTCGAAAAACCCATTTTGTGCCAATAATTGATGTGTTTGAGGGCCTATCTACCAGTGTCCAAACATTGTTCCTTTTAAATTGATTAAGTTCATCTTGCATAGCATTTATCCAATTACTATCACATTCAGCTTCCTCAATAGTTTTAGGTTCAATTTGAGACACAAAAGCTAAATAATCACAAATATTTCTAAGAGATGATCGAGTACTTACACCTTTAGATGGATCACCTATAATGAGTTCTTTTGGGTGTCCATGAGCATACCTCCATTCTTTTGGTAAAGGATCAACAGTTGAGGTATCTTCATCACCTTGTGCTTGATCTCTGTCAGTGTTTTGATCATCATTCTGTTCCTTGGTAAGTTCTTCATTGTTGTTTCTTTCTTCAGTTTTCTTGTTACCTGATTCATCAAAAAGTACATCTTCTTTTCTTGAAGATTTTTGGTTAGTTTCGTCAAATACTACATGAATGGATTCTTCAACAACAAGTGTCCTTCTGTTGAAGACCCTGTATGCCTTACTAGATGTGGAGTAGCCTAGAAAGACTCCCTCATCTGATTTGGCATCAAATTTACTTAGATTGTCTTTACCATTGTTTAAGATGAAACAACGGCAACCAAAAACATGAAAATAACGGATTGAAGGTTTTCTACCCTTCCAAAGCTCATAAGGAGTTTTCTTTAAAATCGGTCGAATTAAAACACGATTTAAGATATAGCATGCAGTATTTATGGCTTCCGCCCAAAAGTATCTAGGTAAATTTTCACAAAGCATGGTGCGTGCCATTTCTTCAAGAGTTCTATTTTTTCTTTCTACTACCCCATTTTGTTGAGGTGTCCTAGGTGCAGAAAAATTGTGATTAATTCCATTTTCAATACAGAATTTATTAAAATCGGCGTTTTCAAATTCAGTTCCATGATCACTTCTTAAAGAAATTACTGAAACACCTTTTTCATTTAAGACTCTTTTGTGAAATCTTATAAATTCAGAAAACGTTTCATCTTTGTGTGCTAAAAACATGACCCAAGTAAAACATGAGAAATCATCTACAATGACTAGACCAAACTTCTTACCTCCCAAACTAGATGTTCTAGTAGGCCCAAAGAGGTCCATATGAAGCAATTCTAAAGGTCTAGATGTAGAGATTACTCCTTTAGGTTTGAAAGAAGACTTTGTTTGTTTTCCAAGTTGACATGCACTGCAAATCTTATCTTTTTCAAAATTGAGTTTAGGCAAATCTTTTACTAAATTCTTTTTGCTAAGTTTTGAAATTAAATGCATGCTAGCATGTCCTAGTCTACGATGCCAAAGCCAACTAGTTTCATCGATCTTGGCTTCCATTGCCACTAGACATTGACCTTTCTGAATAGGGAGATCATCAAGATCAACCATATAAATATTGCCATGCCTATGACCGATGAATTTAATGCCATTGTCATCTAGACTAGAAACAATGCACAAAGAAGATTCAAAAACAACTTTAAAATTTTTGTCACAAAATTGACTAATACTAAGCAAGTTATGTTTTAATCCATCAACATATAAAACATTATCAATATAAGAGGTAGGGGTGATATGGATTTTACCAATACCGATGATTTTTCCTTTTCCATTATCACCAAAAGTTACATTGCCACCATTTTGATATGTGAGTGATGAGAACTGCTCCACATCTCCTGTCATATGCCTTGAGCAACCGCTATCAAGATACCACATTCTTTTCTTGTTGGTTGCAAGGCATACCTGCAATAAAGATCAAGTGGAGACTTTAGGTACCCAAGCCATCTTGGGTCCTTTTTGGTTAGTGGCATTGGTTCCTTTTGGAACCCAAACTTTCTTTGTTTTCTTAATTTTCTTTTGTTGCACATGTAAGATTTATGTCCTTTAACACCACAAGTATAGCATGTAATTGATGAAGATGCAGGCACAAAAAATTTTTAAGGAGTTTCTGTTTCTTATGAGTTCTGAATCCTAATCCAGCTTTGTCAAATACTGCTCTTTGGTTATTTAACAGTAAATTTAACTTTTCAGAACTGTAAGTAAATTTTTCAACAAAAGGCTTTAGTTTATCGATTTCCTCTTTATATCTTTTGTTTTCCATTAAAATTTCTTTGTGTTGTCTTGACAATTTTTCATTTGAAAGTAAGTTACTTTTCTTTTCAAGTATATTCTTTTCATTTTCAAGACCCATAATCTTATCATTTAAATTTTTATTTTGTATTAGAAGGTATTCATTTTCATTTGAAAGGTTGTTATTTATTTTAGCTAGTTCCAGATTTTGCTTCTTTAAGTCTTTATGTTTTGACTTTAATTTTTGAAATTCTATGACTAGTTCATCAAAAATTTCATGAAGCTCATCAAAAGATAATTCATTTTCGGTTTCAGAACATACCTCTTCTTGATCGGCCATTAGACAGAAATTTGCTACTTCCTGTTGTTCTTCCTCAGAGCTGGAGTCTTCACTTTCGCTCCAGGTTGCCATCATGGCCTTCTTTCTTAGCTTTCTTCTGCTTTTCTTTAGTAAGGGGCAGTCTACCTTGAAATGCCCTGGCTTTTTGCACTCAAAATATGTGGGCTGCTCCTCCTTCTTTTCCTTATCTTTTTCTTTACTGGACTCACTTTCAGAGGTTTCTTTTTGTAATTGAATTTCTTTTTCCTCATAAACCTTCTGAATTTCCTTGCTAACATAGCAGTTTCATCTTCTTCGTCATCCTCTTCAGAGTCTTCGCTCGAGTCTTCTCTGGTAGTAGATTTGAATGCTATTGTCTTTTTCTTTTTGTCCACCTCTCCGTTCTTCTGTTTGAGAGATAGTTCATATGTCATTAAAGAGCCCAACAGTTGTTCCAGCGGGAGAGTGTTGACATCTTTTGCTTCTTCAATTGCAGTGACCTTTGCATCCCATGAAGCTGGTAGAGACCTGAGAAGTTTATTTACAAGTTCACCATTAGAAATTATTTTTCTAAACTTCTCATGCCATTCACAATGTTTGTGAACCTAGTATACATCTCACTGATAGACTCAGTAGGTTCTATTTTAAACATTTCATAAGTGTGAATTAGCATGTTAACTTTGGTGGTCTTCACTTGGTGTGTACCCTCATGGGTAACCTCAAGTGTATCCCAAATCTCCTTTGCGGAGAGACAGTTGGATATTCTGTTAAACTCACTAGGATCAAGAGAACAAAATAAAAGGTTCATTGCCTTTGCATTAAGCTCAATTTGCTTAATGTCACTCTCATCCCAATCATCTTCCATTTTAGGGGTGAGAATGCCATTAATCATCATTGTAGGCTGATGAGGACCTTTTACTATTGTTCTCCACAAATTATAATCAAGAGCTTGTATAAATATGCGCATGCGTGTCTTCCAGTATGTGTAATTTGTGCCATTAAAAAGTGGGGGTCGGTTTGAAGCTTGACCTTCAACAATACCCATGCCTATTGGGGCTGCCATGATCTTTTACTCAAGATCCTTGGACCTACAAGAGAGTACAGAGCTCTGATACCACTTGTTGCCCAGAAATGGAGCCCAAGAGGGGGGGTGAATTGGGTCTTTTACAAATTTAACACAATAAATTAAAGGTCTAGTGGTGCTTGTGAGTAATAATAAATTAGATGCAAGATGAATGCACTTAATTAAAGAATGCAAAAGGAAAAGAACAATCACACACAAACACAAGATATATAGTGGTTCGGTGCAAACCTAGCACCTACATCCACTCCCCAAGCCACCCTTGGGAATTCCACTATAATCCACACCAGATTACAGTTGACTTGTTTTTACAAGGCTCACAAGTCAAAACCTAAGTTGGTTTTATCACCTAGGCTCACCAACAAACCTAACTACTTGTTTTGTCTTCGGGCTCACAAGTTAACCCTAGTTGGTTTTAACACTTTGGCTCACCAACAAACCACAATAACCTTCTTTCAAGACACCCTTGAAAGCAAGTTAAAGCACAATAAAACAGATATGAAATTTTAAAAGCTACAACAAACTCTCTTCAAGAGTAGATTGGAATCTTTGAAGCCCAAAGGATGCTTTGACTTCACTCTTCTTCAAGTTGCCTCCTTTTGGAATGTAGTAAAGTTGAGTAAGCAGGCTTTTTCAGTGGAATCAAGCTAGAAGAGCCTTTTGATTTGAAGTTTGGAGAGAATATTGGCTTTTTGGCTTTTGAGTGGACTTGAATGCTCTTGAATAGACTTCTCTCTTCTTTTTCTTGACTTTTTCACTTCTCTTCTTGTTTAAAATGAGGTTGGTGGAGATTAAATACACCAAAAACCTTCTAAAAATGGTTTGTGACCGTTGGAGCATTGGAAATAGCCGTTTGGAGCTTGAAAACCAATTTCTGCAAGCCAGAAAAATAGATCCGTTAGAGCTGTCAGGCTGCAAGTGTCGACACTTGGCTGTCAGTGTCGACACTTGGCTGTCAGGTGTCGACACTTGATTTCTGGGAGTCGACACTTGATCATTCAAGTGTCGACACTTGATGCACAGGTGTCGACACTTGACACAAAAATCCTTGAACCAACAAAGTTCTGTATTTTCAAAATTCTCAGGCCTTGAGTCGACACTTGAAACCTAAGTGTCGACACTTGGTGTCGACACTTGAATTCTAGGTGTCGACACTTGGTGTGCCAAGGATTTTTGTCCGTGCCAAATGCTGAAGTGTCGACACTTGACTGTCCAGGTGTCGACACTTGAGACTGAAAACATCCAGAATCAAGAGTAAAAGCCTTGAAATCAAAAATGATGTTCATGAAAGCATAAACACATAATAATTAAGCAATTGTAAGCCCTTTTTTTAATGAATAGGATGCCCGGATATGTGAGATTTGCTCCGTGCCATTGCGTGCCATACACCATCAATATTTGGAATTTTGAGGTGCTTTCTTCCTGAAAACTTACAACTTGAAATTCACATTAGAATACAATATGTACTCAATGTTTTGTTATTCATCAAAATCACTGGGTGGAGCCAATAGAATGGTTCTTCCCTCTTCCACTGGATTGTCGTCGACCGGAACTTCAAAATAGATCCCTGACCGGAGATTTTCCGGTGGGGGACACTTCGATGCCAAAGAAGAAAACTCAGGCAGCAGCAGAATGGAGAGTTTTGAAAGCAGAGAGGGAAGAGGGAAAAGCGAATTGCAAGAATGAGCCAGAATCTCCCCTTGAGTGTTCCCTCTTACCAGTATTTATAGGCTCCAACGTAACTACTTACGGTTATGAGAGTTGACGAACGCAACCTCCACATAACTGTAAGTAGTGGCTGTTGGAAAATAAGTTACACTTTGAGTTTATCCAATCTGAGGTTTTGGACCATGTGGGTGGTTGCAACAAGTAAAACAGATTTCAACTATTTTGGTGTTTAAGAAACCCACATGTTCAAGAATCCTCCTTCTTCAAGAGTAAATCCAAAGTGAGCTCAACATTCTCTTTAGTAGCGCTCCTAAAGAAAATGTTAGTTATACACTTCAAAGAAAATAATGAAAGTAAACACTTACAGTCCGGAAAATGGGATCATACGCTCTTCGGATTATGTTGAAAGAATAAAGCCGAAGATATTCGCTTGAGAGGCCAAGTCTTCAGATTAAGGTGGCAGTACGAAGCCAAGACATAGAGCTAATAAGCTTGGCTTGAAAGTATAAACAAAGGTATTAGGCTAAGTCTTCGGATCAACGTGATAGTACGAAGCCAAAGACATAGTTAATAAGCTTGGCTCGCAACCATAAATATAAAGATATTATGCATGGTCTTCGAATAAGACAAATATACGAAGCCATAAATATCAGGTATAATCTTCGAACTAAGATAACCATACGAAGCCGAAGATCCAGAGTTAATAAACCTATCTCCTGGCACAAGATAAGAATATGAAACCAGAGATATTAGGCATAGTCTTCGGACCAAGATAACTATACGAAGCCGAAGATGCTTTCCTTTGTAAGTTGATTTGACCAATGAATCAAAAAAAAAAATTGAAATTGGTTCAGAGAGCGGCCCAATAATTAATTAAAATAAAACTGAAATATAATACCAGGAGAACCAATTATGAGCAGATTCATTACCTAACGAATTTCCCATAACTTAATAACATTAATTAGTGGATTAAGATGGATGTTCAGAAAAGATGCATTAAGAACCCAACGTATAGAAGCAGCAATAGAATTTGTAAACTTAAACTACAGTGACAGGCCTCCAAATCCATACAGGCAAGTGCAGCAACAACATTAAGAAGCTGAACCAGGAATATCTGCAAGCTAATCCAAAGTATATCCGCCCCTGCTGCTTAAATTTGCTGCGAAGAATCTAGGCAATATTATTTTAACTCACAAATTAGTTGCAGTGAATCCAGTAACAACCAGAGAATGGAAGCAAGAAGCAAGCATAAAATAATAGGACCACCATCGCCTGGACCCATCAATAACATTAGCAAGCCACATTTGCAAACAACGGGTAAATACCATCAAGACGGTAGTCCAGCTGGTTGGGATCTTGCCTCATAACCAACGGATCATAGGTGTGAGGCATGACGCTATGGAAGACTCGATTAAATTCAGGAATTATTTCTTGAGATCCGTGATGATTGGGTGAGCGAGAGGTTAGGGTCCTTATTTTTTTTCGTTCTGACCAACTAGCATCTTGATGGTGTCAGGTTAATGTACTCATCTTTGGATGAAAAAATGCTACGAAAATCAAGCACCTTGAATCGACTATTTTCTGGCGAGATGAAGGTATGCGGGGATAGCTACGCTGGATTATCCCTCCATCCCTTTTGTTGACCAAAAACAAAAAAACAAAAAAAAATCGGGTAAATAGAATCAATATATCTACGGCCAAAATCGCCTAACTACGAGCAAAGAATGGTGAAGAAAATACAACCAAGTGACTTTAGGTAGGCAAGGATCCGGATGACAAACAAACCCAGGTTGCAATAAACATCCCTTAAAAAAAAAATTAAAAAAAAAAAAACCCTCACGTCCAATCTTAGAAGTGAACCATGAAAAGCAACGGAAGAACACTGTGAGTACCAGATGACCGAATAACCAACAAAACCCTTCCATGCAAGCAAAAACAATGTACTCCTAATGGCATATAGCAGTGAAACACCAAGCAACAACATCAAACATGGCATCTGGATCAACACCAGCAAACAGAAGAGATAGAGAAAACGTAATTGGACCTCCAAACTGCCGAATGATATTTTTGTGTGTAACAAAATTGACTTGATGTCAATCTACATGCTACAACTATGTGCACTGGAAATCCAATGCAGTGTTATAAAAAGTCCACTTAAAATCACCTGTGAGAGCTTTAGTAGCCTTATAGTTAGCAACTCGATTAGCTTCTCTAATAATATGCAATAATTTTAAAGGAAGAAATAGATAATGTCCAACTGCATGAATCTTAGATAAAAAGAATGTGCCTGTACTTTTTCAAGGCATCAGGCCAAAGCCACGAAACTGCGATAGCTGAATCTCCACCCAATAAAATAGTAGTTGTTGTGATAAGTCAGGTGACCCGATCCATAAAAAGCCAGGATGGGTCCAAAGAATAAATAAAAAGCCGCATCGGGTCCAGAAACTGATAAAACGGTAATCAGTCGATCAGTTACAGATTTATTAGTCCAATCAGCCCGTAAAGATCGATCTATACCTAAAGACTGACCTGCACCTAAAGATCGACCAGCTCCAAAAGAATAAGAATGGCAAGAAAAGAGTTAGGTTATTCTATCAGAATAACCAACTACCGTTATAACAGGCACGGATTAGTTTTCAACGGAATAATATCGGAACTAACCACCAAAGACCCTTTCAACTAAATCTGTTAAGGTCCGTGCCTATAAATATCGGTAAAAAGAGATCTCCGGAAGGTAAATAAAAATAACCAGTCGAAGTATTCTCTTATTTCTGTCTATTTTCTCTGAGATACTATATTTGTTGCCTAAATCCTTGCTGGCTTAAGTATCGAAGTGTTCCTGATAGAAAATTTTTCGATGAAGTGGATTTGTTTTGCAGGACCCTGTCAGAAATTTGATCGGATGAATTTTGGCAGTGCGAGAGGACCGCTTAGATTTGGCAATAACAGTAGTTACCTCGAAATCATGAACTACAACTCTTACACCTAGTTCAGCAACAATAATTCAGCAAGCACCCGCTTGAATTAACCTGGCATTGTATCCCTGATTACATATCCAGCTGCTACTTTTGTAGATAAAACCCAAGCATCAAAATTAATCTTCACGGTACTCCATGAGGTAGCCACGAAACCAAAGATGGCGACAGAAGCATGAACGAGAAGGATTACGGTTACCCCAGTGCCTAAATGGAACCATTAATTCCACCTTGGTTAGCAGCTATGGACATAGAATTGGACAATACTTCCCCACAAATTAATTGCAATGGCGTATGGGCAACATGATTAAAAAGCCTATCATTACGTTCTTGCTAGAGCCACCAATGACTTTTAAATAAATGTCCACCATGGCATGTAATATATAGTACTTATAAATGCCAGCATTCCCTAGCAAAAGAGCAAGCAGTGATAACATGAGAGTAGCCTTCCATGACGCTTGGACATAAATTACATGACTCAGAGTTCAAAGAGATAATATCAAGATTCTCGGTACCATCCCGAACTGATATGATTTAATCATGAAAAATGATCCAGAATCCCGGACCGCTCAAAAAATTCTATAATGGACCAGTACGGTACCGATGCATTTTGCCCAGTTCAGTTCGGTTGGTCCGGTTCAAGTCTTGTTCAGATCCGATTCAGATCAAACAATATAGCCATGAAGCGAGGGGACTTTTTTAATTTCATGAGCCCGGTATGAGATCCGATACCGGTTCAGTATTCCCCATATAATACCATGATGAGCAAAAAATAATTTACTAGGCAATTTACCCATTTAAAGCTACCACCAAAAGGTTTTTACCCGAGGTGGAAGTTTCAATTTTCATATCCATTGAAATTAGTAGGTCACATTTTGCTACTGGTGCCCAAAGTAATTTATAAGCCCGATAATCTAAGTTAGCCCAATTCAAAACTCATATATATATATATATCATGTAAGTGCATTGGCATGTACGTTACACAAATAAAATAAATATATAACTAAAAATTGTCTATCACATAAGATTAGTTATCAAGTGATTAATTTTCTAAATATGAATTGTATATAAATTAATGATATAGAATTAGGACTATAAATATGACTACAGATGGTGAATAAGAGTATTGTTTTTTGGGATTTTAATTTGTAGCTTATTTGGGATGGTCTGATTTTAACTAAGCTTGCTTGTAAGTTATTAGGCTAAGCTTGGAATCAGCCGAAGTATGGGCTGGGCTGAGTTCAAGGCCAGTGCTCGGTAATCCAGGCCGAGCCTAAAACCATCCATGGAAGAACTGATGCTCAAAGGCCATTACAATATAAATGCCAATAAATCCTAATTTTAACACCATGATTGGATAACTTTTTCCAACAACCCTCCCTGATCCAAAATGTATCAATGTTTATGGTCATCAATGCTGCAAGATGTTGCATTGGTTACCCTTACCCAAATCCTATGGTTGTTGTGAGAATTAAATCAGCTCAGGGGAGATGGTTGGAAACTGGAGAGTACATGGTTGTCGTGAGAATTAAATGAGCTCAGGGGAGATGGCTGGAGACTGGGGAGTGCAAGGCCCCGGAGGTAAAAGCATGGGGTGGAGCACAAGATCGAGTGAAGGTGGGTAGGAATGGCAACGGTTTGAATTTAGATCGGATCATCCAAAATTCATATCTATTTTACTAAAAAAGTTTTCGTTCCATATCCGTCTCGGATCGGATATAAAAAAAATCATATTTGGATCGGATCGAGTTGGGTATATCCGATCTCATAAAATCTAATTTACTTAAAATCTAAACAGATCGGATCGGATCGGGTATATCCCTCACATATCCAATTTATTTAAATATTTTATAAATATAAATTTTTTTATATATAAACGGATCGTGTTTGGATCGAAATGTACTACTATCTATACCCGACTCGAACCCAAGTCGAGTTTTTTATATATAACACATATCCGTTTATAAATTAAACGGGTCAGACTTTACCCGACCCTAAGTAAAAACTGCAATCCCTTTTAAAAATTAATTTTTTTTGGCATCCTTTTTGAAAATTAATTATAAAGATCGATATAACTCGATGGATCAGGTTGGATATCCACCGATCGGTAAAAATTATCATATCCCTGAAGATGAGGAAGGACATGAAAGGTGTGCAAACGCTCGATCTCTTTTGAATCTCTTTGATTATGATTAATCTTTATCATCTACAGGTTTCGTCCCGTGACATCATGGGATCCATGACCAACTCTTATGAGTTCCCATCAAATATAATTAGTCACGGGCATGTGCAATGCCCATGATGAATGTCACGGAACAATTATATCTTACATAATTATATCATGCATGTACACATGCATGCATGCAAGCATAGATAATGATTTCCAAGCGTGATAATAAAATTAAAATTTGCTAAGTTTTTGCTGTTATCATTTCAATCTAAAAGGCCTATGTTATTTATTTATCCAACATACATGTTTATTTTGTTTATTTTCGTAGGCACGAGGAGGTGTACACATTGGATGCTTTCAAGTGAAATTTCGTAACCAAAGCATTTGCTTTGATATAAAGTTAAATATAGAAGAAAATGCCAATTTGTTTGTTAGTACTTTTTTTTTTTTTTTTTTTTTTTTTTGGGTGGGTGGGGTATTTTGTACATGACAATTTTGGTACTAGATTCAATATCTTCATAATTACAAATGAGAACTATGTTTGTTTGCATGATGCGCGATCTATAAACATCCGTAGGGCCATGCCTGCCCTTCTCAATTGTATGCCCAGCAGTCAATATTAAATTTTTCACAAATTAGGTTAGATTTTTTTTTTTTTTTTCCCTCTTTTTTTTTTGCATAGTTCTGACTTTTGAATTCTTTAGAGAAAGGAAAAAAAAAAAAAGTTGCAATTTTATAAAAAAAAAAAAAAAAAATCTCAAAAAAAATCTAAATCATGATAGACTCGAAGTTGCAAACATATCTCCTTATCTTAATTAACATTGATAAATAATGGGCCAGCTTGATTCTCCTTCTTCTCTCTGTCTTCGTTCCTCCATCCACGGAAGCCGATTGCTAAATATCTAAATACTTGCATGGATTGCAATGTCTTGCCATTTTAAGTTTATTTTTATTTACTATCAATTGCAGCACCTTTTTTTTTTTCCTCGTACACTTTTTTTCGTTGTTTTCTTAAATATTTATAGTTATAATTATATATACATTTATTTTCTAATGAAATTAGCTTTTTTTTATATATATATAGTTTTTGATAGTGAGTTCATGGCTTAGCCGTTCCTACATGGAAACCCTAGCTCGCCCCTGATTCACCATGATGTAATTAACTTTTGAATGTTTGTCGAAGGCATCGATCGCACATTCATGTGACCAATCTTTAGCATGTTTAGAGTATTTGCTTGTAAGTATCGAGCCAAGCTTTTGTAAAATTAAAAAAAAAAAAAAAAAAAAAAAAAAAAAAAGAGTTTAGGACTATTTACATCATCCCAGTGTATACTTAGGAATGCATTAGAGTATTGATTTCATTCTGATGAGCAGGCATATGATAAGCTTACGGTGAATCGAGGCATGGTAAAAGGATGCCTGCTGTGGACGTTTGATATCTGCAATGTTAAAAGAATGGTGACAAGAAACATCAATGCAGAAAAGTTTTGAGTTCCGACAGCCTACAACGAATCAAAATATAAGGTCACACTTTGTCTTGGACAACATCATGTCACTTCCAATTCATGATGATTGAATCTCTTGGCTACAATGGCAGTCATGTTCTAAACAGTGAGATGGTTCATTGCTCCAATAAGTCTCAAAAGCTGTAATCGATTTTTGTATAACCGATATTTCAAAAGTTGTTGAAACCTAGTGAATAGAATACCCGGCGACTACTGTTTAACCAACAATAATGGAGTGGCGTCCACATAGCAAAACCCTAATGAGATCGGTCCTGACCGGATGACTTGGCACTTGTCATCAATTATTGAGTTGCTTGGTAGGGTCTATTGTTTTTAAATTACTTACTATTATATATATATATATGTTGATGTGGAAGATATTTCGACTGACCTTGATAATGACCAAAGTGAAACTATCTCGGACATGGATGACCTGAAAGACACGACCTTGCCGGTTCGAAAATAGTGGCCGCAATTGCATCTACATTCATCATTGCACGATTAAAATTATCATATCGGAAGAGCACATGGATAGTCATTTTGATCCATTTAATCGAAAATTAGTTGTTGATATGTAGTTACTATATGTCCCGCACATCTCCAAAAATTGTTACGGTTTGTTTTCCGTAAATAGATGGAGGTATGACTTATGAGACTTTTAAGTAAGTTTTTTTTACAAACTTGTTCTATCTAAACTTTCTTCTATCTTTTTCTCTATTTCTAGATTTCTGATTGATTTGAACAACGAAGAGTTTTCACTATAAAAAATTATTGACTTTGTTTTAAGTCCGATAATCAATCAAGAAGTAATAGTAATGTTATCGATATCAACTATACCTTGGCCTTATCGATCTTAGCCTAATCTCAAAATTCGATAGCAACACATCAACTTTTTTAACTTAGTTTAAATAACATAAATAATACATATTTTTTAGCCACTAAATACATAGGCTATGAACATTAAATCATATATTTTTTTAATAATAAACAGGTTAGATATGTAGATCATATCTACTAATTTGGATTTTCGATGCCGATCCTCTAGTTTTTCTGGCCAGAATTGACCTTATTAAGATTACTACGTGGGCATCCACATAAATATGCATGGACAAATACATATAAAAATTAAATATCAAAAAGGAAGCAACAAAAGTGAGTGAAAGGATTTTTTTACCATCGAGGAGCATCTGCCGAAAATACTTGGAGATCGTGCTTCCAAAGTCTTCTGCTTGATCACCGGCGATCATCTAAGTTGGTGGCATCGAGACTGCTGGTGAAGATGGCCGGTAATTGTGCGAAGCCAGGGGAAAGCTGGACTAAGGTGGATCGGGCAAGCAGTGGTGCGAGATCCGAAGCCATGGAAAGGATGAGGCGGGTTTGGTCGGAGCCTTCACCAAAGGAGGCCAACGACCTGGCTTGGCATTACCCAGAGGTGGCGGATCTTCTGGACGATGAGGTTGGTGGGAAAATGGAGCTCTGGCTGGCAAAAGGGCTCCTGTCCAAGTCTCTCGATCGAAGAGTCCTGATGGAAGCAGCGGCTCGGGAATTTTGTCAGCATGCTAGTGTGAAGGGTGAAATCTTTACTTTCAATCTGGAGCAGGGGTTCCTTCTCTTCCGATTCCAGGAGAAGGGAGAGCATGATTCTATGTTGCTACGACCATGGATGGTTTTTGGGTAGGCTCTGGCGATGGAGCTATAGAAGCCGCATTTCCACCCTTCATTGGAAGCCATTACCTCTGCCCTGTTGTGGGTGAGGTTGTCATGGCTCCTTGTGGAGCTTTGGGGGTCGACAATGTTGCGGAGCTTGGTTTGCCTGGCTGAAGATTTGGCTGCAGTGGATGAATGCTTGACCGACCGGAGGAGAGTTGGATTCGCCCGGGTTTGCATCTACATCAACCTCTGCCGATCACTATGGCCTGGGATGTTGATTGGTGGTCCGAGAGATAATTGATGGCAGCCCTTTATTTACAAGAACCTGGGTGGAGTATATCTCCGATGCAGCTTCTTCCACAGCACGGGGGAATGTTGTCAAGGTAGTGATGAAAGTCAAACAATGGAGCTCTGGTCTTCTAACTTAATTAGAGTGGAAGAAGGGGGAGAGGGGAATGGCGGCGGCGGTAGGGGCTTAGGTCCTTGGCTCATGGCAGTCTAGCAGTGGTTGCCACAATCGGAGATGAAAGGTAGAGTTGAAAGGGTTCCGGGTGACAGTGAAGTTCATAAACCAGAATTGAGGCGATCGAGGAAGGAACCGACAAGCTCGGATAAAGGCCAGAAGGAATATTTGCCGAATGCCAATGGGTGGTCCAAGCCAGTGAAACTGGCACGACAATGATCACCACTCTGATCATCCGGTGGCGTTGGTGCCGATCATGGTACTGAGATGGGAGGAGGGAGGTTTGGGCCTCTAGTTTGGGGCCTATTACAATGGGCTTGGATGATGAGGCCTTTGAAACTGGGAGGGGGCAGTGGGCTGGGGCCATTCAAAGTGAGCCCGGTCCCCTACCTCTCAAGGGTGCCAAGCAAGGACACAGGCCACCTCATCTCGATTTGATACCACGGGGCCCATTAAGAGACTGGGTAGACTGGGCAGAAAGAGCAAAGCCCTTGTCAAGGGGTGCCACACAATGAATAATAACCTAGAGTTGATCGAAAGTAGCTACCAGGAGGCATTTATTTTCATAACAGGGGGGACAGGCTACTACACCATGTCATAAGGCTTTGCGGGATAGTGACATCCAGGGATAGGTGGGTCAGCTCACACAGGAGCCAGAGATGATGGTGAAGCCTTTGGATCTAAGCCACGAGGAGGTAATTGGTCAGCTCAGACAGGCCTTGCAGGAGGGAGGGGGTGAGCCCCCAACTATGGATGTACTACTAGTTGGAATTATTATCGATCAGACTGAGGGGAGCATAGGAGTGGACCCCCTCCACACTAGGTGTCATCATAAGGATTTTAGTTTGAGAATTCTGGGGGATAGGGAAACCTGCTTTGCATATTTCTTTTGGTAGATTGATCTAGCAGTATTGCCCTAATATTTGCGTGCTGCTCAAGATCCATCTTTCTGGGAGGATGTAGGCTTAGGTAGGCAACCCAAGAGGGGGGGTGAATTGGATTTTATAAAACTTTTGTACTATTTTCAAAGTGTGAACTAAAGCAAGTATGTGCTAATGGAATTCAAGTGCTTGTGTATTTCAAATAAATGCAACGAAAATAAAGAAATAAAAGCACAAGGAGAACAATCACACAAACACAAAGATTTATAGTGGTTCGGTGCCAACCAAGCACCTACATCCACTCCCCAAGAACCCCTTGGGAATTTCACTAAGTTTAGTTTTATAACTTAGGCTCACCAACAACCTTTACAACTTGTTTTGTCTTCAGGCTCACAAGTCAAACCCTAGTTGGTTTTAAGGCTCACCAACAACCACCCTTGGTTTTATGGGATAACCAAGAACCTAAACAACTTGTTTTGGCTTCGGGCTCACAAGTAAAATCCTAGTTGGTTTCAAGGCTCACCAACAACCACTTTGGTTTTCAAAGGCTTACCAAAAACCTCTTTGGTTTTCCAAGGCTCACCAAAAACCTTAAGTAAAACAATGTAAGAGCACGTATAAATGAATACAATAAAAGCTTTCTAAAATAAAGCAAATATCTCTTTGAAGCCCTTGATTGTTGATGAAGATCTTGTCTTCAAGTTGATGAAGCCTTTGATTGATACTTGTAGATGTAGACTTTGAATGCTCTCTTTGAAACTTGGAAGCTTGAAGGCTTTGAATCACTCAACTCTTGAATCCTTGAAGAATATTCAAAAAACTCACCAAAGGATTACTTTCCCATTTGATTTTTGATGTTTATATAGCTCTCCAAACCATGGATGACCGTTTATGACTGTTGGGGATGAAGATATGGCCATGTGAAGCAAGTTGGAGAAGTTCTGCAGCTTTTGAAAACTAGTCGTTACTGTTCAAGTGTCGACACTTGAACAGTAAGTGTCGACACTTGAACAGTGCAAGTGTCAACACTTGCTATAGTAGGTCGACACTAGAACACTATTCACAGCCAATTTGATTTTTCATATTTTCTGTATTTTTCTTGTTCTCAGGCCTTGAGTCGACACTTCACTCTTCAAGTGTCGACACTTGATCCTCAGGTGTCGACACTTCATTTCCAAGTATCAACACTTGCCTGTGCCATGCTGAAACTTTGCTGATACTTCTTCAAATTGAAACTTTAACCTCTTCAAGTTCTTCCATATTAACTCCAAAGTCCATATACTTAATTTTTCATTAATTTAAGGACTTTTTCAATTGAAATACAAGCATTTCTTCATTCAACATGGATGAGTACTAAGATCTGAAAAAACACTTAAAATATAATTAGTACTCATATATACTTAAATATTTTGTAAATCATCAAAATCAAGACAGAGTCAACAGAGGAGCCTGGTTCAGATCATGAGGCGCCTTCAGACTATGTGGTGCACCTATGCCATCGAGTCTAGAGGGTTATCGAGAGGGATCCTAGTGATGTAGAGGCATGGCTCAGTTAAGGTTGATGCTTTTTATAGGTGCAAGCAGCAAGTGGCCATGGTCATCTCAGAGGAGACTAGTGGCCCCTAGCTCCTCTCTAGGGTCTATGCAAGTACCAAGTCTAGGGAGAGGAGGACCTTCTGGAAAGAGATCTCTAGACTGGTTCCCAGGGCATTCCATCTCTTATTGCAGGTGATTTCAACTGCATTGTTGGCTCCCATGAGAAGATGGGAAGCAGGCATTTTGTAGATAGCATTGATTCCAGGGAGTTTAGGGAGTTCATGGGTGACACTGGGCTGATTGATTTGGTTATTCTGGCTCTTGCTTCACCTAGTGTAATAACCGTTCTAATGTAGCTAAAGTCTAGAAGAGGATTGATCGTGCACTTGCTACTGTCGAGTGGATGCATCGTTTTAATGTGTACTTAGTTCAGCACCTCCCAAGGATTGCGTCGGATCACTGCCCGCTCCTGATTACTATTGATACCGTGATTCTACCCAGACCACCTTTCTGCTTTGAGAAGTTCTTGACCTTCTACCCGAGATCTTGGAAACTGATTAGAGATGTGTGGAGGATGCCGATTCGAAGTGATATGAAGTACCGGATGACTCGAAGAATGGAGCTGGCCAGACATAGGCTCCTTTGGTGGAAGCAGACTGAGGTTGGCAACATCTTCAAACGGATTGAGGAGGTGGAGGCTGATATTGTTAAGCTGTAGAGGCATGAGCACCAGGAGGAGGGGCTCCAGGAGTTCGATTTAGGGAGGCTCTATTGCAATCTTTCCACCCATCACTTATTATTGAGATAGCAGGAGACTCCATAGAGACAAAAGTCATCAAAGAAGGTGACCGAAATACCATATTCTTCTACTAATCTACTATGGTTCATAGGTCCGCCAACCACATCAAGCAGTTGAGAGGCGAGGATGGTATATTGGTGACTGATGGGGATCAGATGGTAGATAGATTCTTCGGTATTTCAGGTAGAGGTGGACTCTCCCTCTAGGGGAGGACCATCCTATCCAGGGGCCTCAACCGGTGGATAAAGTCTTTAACCAAGAGAACTCGAACCTCACCTAGCTGGTATCATCTATTGAGGTGTAGAGGCCCTTTAGTGTCTCAGGAAGGACAAAGCCCTAGGCCCAGATGGATTCCCTTCTTTCTTCTTTCATCACTGTTCACCTATTATTGGGGGTGAGATGATGGAGGCAATGTAAGTGGTCTTCCTTGCTAGTATCCCCACTAAGTGGAAGAAAATTTTGGCCACTCTTATTCCTAAGAGACCTGATGCTTCGGTGCCCATCCACTACAGACCTATCAGCCTTTGCACAATTCCCTACAAGATCTATGCGAAGGTGCTTGTTAGGTGGCTTCAATTGGTTGTTCCCCATCTCATTTATCCTGAGCAAGGGGCCTTTGTCAGTGATCGTAGCATCACTGATAATGTTCTCCTTGCTTAGGAGTTCATGCATGATCTCGGGCGTGCTCCATCGTGGTGGAGTCTCATGGTGAACAAGCTGAAATGGAGCGGGCAGGTTGGTGGTTGGTGTGAGACGCTGCAGGCAGCTGCTGCCAGTCATTAGCTGCATCTTGGAGGTTCTAAACCGTGGCAGCGAGGATGTCGATGCGATTTAGGAGAGTATTGAACTGCTGCTATCCCAAAGTGATGGTAGGCTCGACGACATCGTTCTCCCTGAGAGGTCCTTCCGACCTGGACTGGGAGTGACCTCTCTTGGTGGAGGTGTTCTGGGATCCTTTGCCATCGCTCTACTTAGTGGGTGGACTCCTCCTTTTAGAGAAAGGAAAAGGTCCCTTCCTCTAGCGCCAATCTGTTGCTACAACTTCTCCCGGACCGGGCTCAGTTGACTTGGCTGGAGTGCTCCTCTCCCAGTTCCTACAAAAAAGTTTCTAAGGGCCGGTGGCGTTCTGACGGGAGACATTCCGATGCTTAAATTAGCGGAAGCTTGAGAGCAACAGAATGGAAGAATCAATGGAGATTAGCCTGTGGAGTAGGGAGAGAGTCCTTACTACCCTGAGTCCCTCGGTTTACCTTATATAAGCGCGGAATGTTACCAGAATCTGTTAGAGGATAGGCATAGAATGACTGATCTGCCCCTAGGAGAATCCGGGAGTGGCCACATGGCGCCGAGATGAGGCAACATCATGCAGCTACTGGAGTGATGGCGCTGATGTGTCAGAATTCTGGTATCATCGAAAGGAGACTTCTAGAGCCCCTTAGGGCCATCTTTGAAGTAGCTCTTTCGAAGTGGGTCGGCCGGACTCAGCAAGAGTGGGTCAGCCGGACCTTAGTAGGAGTGGGCCGGTCGGATCTCAGCAGGAGTAGGCCGATCGGACCTCAACAGGAGTGGGTCAGCTGGACCTCAGCAGAAGTGGGTCGGTCGGACCTCAGTAGGAGTGGGTCAGCCGGATCTCAGCAGGAGTGGGCCGGTCAGACCTTAGCAAGAGTGGGTCGGCCAATCAGGCCTCAGCAGGAGCGGTCGGTCCGGTTCGAAGGTAAGTCGATTGGGTATAACAATACCCATCTTGGATTGGGTCTAGGTTGGGTTAGGTAAACATACGGGTCAGGCCAGGTCAGGTAAATAAAAGGGATTATAATAATAAAAAGACTCATAAAGGGTCGAGTTTGTGACAGTGCATATCATTACTCGTACCCAACTTGAACCTACTTCAATTATTTGTTTTAGAATCCATACTCACCTCTGATTCTAATTGTATCAAGTATCCAGTGGGTTAGCTAAAATTGCCTTCCTTGATCTCCTCCGAGTCTAATCATGGGTGCAATCTATGTTACAGCGATCACTACCCGAGCTTGATGATGCAACTTCATCATAGGCACATCCCTCTAGCCAACTCCTATCTTTTTAGCACTTTGTCCAAGCCCTCCTGCAAATCAGCCCATTCAACATCAAATAATATATATATACATATACATATACATACAAACATACATACACCTACATATATATATACATTTACACGTGTGTATTCTTAAAAAGGAAACCAATGGACCAGGGAAGTCTAAGAGAATCCATATAAATATGAAATAAATGCAAAATGAATAAACATAGGAGACTTGGATGTATGCAATCCTTCATCATGTTTTATCATATATATTTAAGAAGAGATGGATTGATGGTATTCTGTTGCAAAATTTGATAAATAGAACCCAAAATGATATATATATATATCTTTCATTGGTATATATACAATGTTTTTTATATTTTATAAATTTTTATCTAAACTCATTATCTTATTTGTCATCGATGATAGGAACTAATGGGACAATGATCCATAGAGCACTGTAGATTTTCTAATGGCCGGTATGATGCTGATGTTCACAAGCTCACATGGCTTCGTTGCCACGTATATATTAATCACATTACGCACCAACCTTCCACGTGTTTGAGTTTTGTGGCGTCCATTTGTAAAGGCTCGTCCAGACGAAAAATCTCTAAGACGACACGACGTCGCTGATTGCGAACCGTGCGTTAGGAGTCAAAAGTTGTTGATGGCCCTGTCAATACCTCGCCTTGACACGACTTGCCAAAATCTTCTATTCACAAGAAAATCGTTGTAAATTTATATTTCTACATGCATGCACGTCGTCCGTTTGATCAATAATATTACTTCTACCAAGCTCTTCGTTTTTTTTATATCATGAAAAAAAAAAAAAAGAGGATTGTGACCACCCAGTTATTTATGATATATTTTATGTACACGAGACTAATGAATAAGAAAGGGGAGAGGAACATGACATAGAAACAAGCACGGGCACGGCCAAGTTCGTGCAGCTGGACGTGTACCGTTGGACTTATATTTCCTCTCCAAAAATATAAAAAATAATAGAGAAGATTTAACTGCGATTATTGATATTTTTGTCTCTCTCTGTTATGCTAATTAGTTACCATCATATTATTTGAGAGTTCTCATGTACTTTCATACCATATTTGATCTATATTTTCTCGATAACATATAGTTTGGCTGCTTGGAAGAAAAAGGCAACGCCTTCGACCCTCGAATAAAAACTTAATATTTACTCCAAGGAGTACGTACGTAGATGCACCGAAGCAAAGTCATTCCATTACCATCATTACAAATTTTGTTGGACGACTTTGAAAGGAGTGATACATAACATACATGTTCAATCCTCCTACATCCATATAATATACAGTGCTCCACTGCTTAGGCTTCCACGTAGCTATCAGAAAAGGTGGTACGGTCAAAGAAGAAGAAGAAAGAAAAGAACCTCCCTCCCTACCATTTGATCAAGTTAACAGGAATTTGAAAGTATATGCATATATTTTTTGGTTGCAATATATACCATTTCAAGCTTTACATTTTGTCTAGCTGTGAGTCAAAAAAGTATAGCGCTTTGCACCTCTCTTCTCTCTCTCTTCTCTGGTCAGGCCTTGATCTAATTGATGACTGTGGGGTCTCCAATGCTTTGGTTTTCAAAGCTGAAGCAAGCAAAGTTCCAGGCCAACAAAAAGGTGACACCGTCTTGTCGAAATCATTCCTTTGGGGCTCGCATCACAAGTAACACAAAAAGCCAGTCAAGTAAAAAGACTTGACCCATGGTCTTTATATTTACATTTGCCCAAAAACAACTTGCTCGTTTCCTCTCTTGGTTTGATGGCTCAAACATCGTCTCAAACCAATTCCTTTACGCTTGCATTTCATTTAGAATCCGGTTCAAGTTCCATGAGGGTGAATCTTAGCTCATGTGTCCAATTACAACAAGCTTGTGTTCTCCGAACCAACTTAATAATTTATTATGAAAAGGATAGGTCTGTGATGGACCGAACCGAGCGAACCGAACCAACCGAAACCGGCTTGTCCCGACCGTCAAGCATTATTCCCATCCCAAGACCAAGATGGGTCACAGCTCATGAGTGGATGGAAGGCAGGGCTCATGTAAAAAAGAGAGGTACTCATGGCATTCCACCTCCCTTTCTCCCCCTTCCTCCCTACATAGTCATGACCCATGATTACCCAACCCCATATCTTCTTGGGTTTTCGGCAAAACTAATCATTAATCCTCCTCCTACTTTCTCCTCACCAATAGTACCACCCGGCAACAAGACCATCAATTATTTTCACTGCCATCCACCTTTATGGAAACTCTTTACCCAGGCCCAATCATGCCATCTTCTTCCATTAAAGCTACATCTCACCATCCAAAAGACGCACATATAGCTTGCAATAGGATTCATCCGGGGTGGATTTGGCTTATGGTAGTTCCAAACCAAACTACCTTTGATGTAATTTTTAAACCCAGGTTGGACCAATTTACCTAGCAAGTTGGATTGGAGCCTAACCAGGATTCGATTCAAAAGGTTACAATTAGGTATACACGAGTCTTGTAAGAGTAGATCCAAGCTATATAAAATTCAAGTATTAGGTAAGGGAGCCAAAAGTAATCATCGAGTTCAATTTCAGGTGGATTTGGTTGAAATCAAATAAAATGATGCTCCAATCTAGGTCTCATAGGTATCCTTGCATTCCTAAATAATTCATCCCAACCAGATCGCAGAGACCAAAAGAGAGAGTGAGAGGGGGGAAAAAAAAAAAAAAAAAAAAAGGAAAAGTGAACCAACGGTGATGGGATCTCCACCTAAAGAAAGGACTTTAATGGTTATTATTAGTTTTGGATAAGTAAAGAGAAGGCTATTATGACATGGTAGCATGGTGAGGAGTCTTTTTTGTGAAGGTTCCTTTGATAATTATATTGCTAATAATCATGGGGGTAAGGAATATAATGATGAAAGGCATCCAAAGATTTGGGTGTGGTGGCAACATGCACCTCCAGATCAAAAGCGACTTGGCAACCATATATCCTCCTGACCGTTGGTTTGGCAAGATCTTTGCTTGAAAGAAACTTGCACCCTCTCGATATATTGTACCCTATTCACACGTGTGAGCCGCAGCACGTACACCCCCTTCTCCATTCCTGCCACTCTCCGCACCTCAAAAGAGTCACCAAACTCCTCATAAATTTCGATAGCAAGACCCCTGGCCCGCACATCAAGACCTTATTTCTTACGATCTACACCTTCGAAACTTTAGCTCTACAAGGAAGAGAGAATAAAAAGTTACACCATGACATTGTTTTCCTGCACTCGGTGCCATCCTCGAATGGATGACACACGTCGCAACCGACTCCATATATATATATATATATATATGTGGACTTTGCCTTTGGGACATCTAAATTTATAACATGAAATCATGGGGACTGCATAACGAGAGATTGGAAATATTTTGTCCTCGCCCTTTTTTTAAAAAAAAATATATATATATATTTTAATGAATGAGACCGGAACCCGCCTGGCCTACCGGGTCGTTCAAAAATATCTGACATCTCGGAAGGAGGGCCCCCCATCCATCAATGCTGCAACATTAATGCAGTCGTCCTTACGTTTTAGTGTTTCCAATATATTTCTCTCTTTCCACTTTGAAGGAAAGATAGTACTTAAAATATATTTATAGGTTAGCTTCCATTTGAGAAAAAAAAAAAAAAATACTCATGCTGGCAAGTTCTGCAGAGTGGGGAAATGGCATTGGGAGTATTGTTTGACTATATATATATATATATATATATATATATATATATATATATATATATATATATGAAACATGGTGTGGGGTTGGTGAGGGTAATTGCATGGATAAATTAACAAGGTGTTTGTCAAAATTTTAATGGCAGGAAAAGTTTGTAACCGGCGATCGTTTGCTAGAGGTAGTAACAATGTGATGGAAGTCATTAGTTTATATATTTGCTAGGAATGTATGCCATGTGTAACTTGCAATCATTTTATGCAATCATGTAAAGTATTTGCACGCTTGGGCATGATAAGGTGTCATGCCTGGCAACCAATTGCAATCAACCTAACATAAATTTAGTTGTTATCTGATATCTAATATGGAAGATTGCATTTCATGACTTTTTCTTTTTTTTTTAAATAGAGAAAAAGGTTGAGGAGAATAAATCCGGCAGATAGCCTTCTCCCATCCATGAATGAATGAACAGGAAAGAAAAAGGATCCTGGCCTTTTATTCATCCAACTATTACGGATCTCAAAGAATAATTTCTGAATTTAATCATACTTTCGGTAGAATCACATCTTGAATTCGTGATCTATTGATTGCGAGACAAGATTCCTACCAACTAGACTACCGTCTTGACGATCATTTCATGATTTTTATCTGTACACCATAATTTGAATGGACCTTTCTAGCAAGGTCCATCGGCCCAGGCCATTCCATGAATCATGCGTCTCCCCTTCGGCAAGGATTCAGGGCATATTTTGTTTGTCAACTACCTTGGAAAAAAATTTGACATTGCATGATGCATGATAACTGCTGTATATCTATATACAAGATTTAGATATCACATGCAATGTAACCATGATGGCTGGATCCAATTATTATGAATCTAATGCTTCTTGGTTGTTATGTGTGTGTGTATGAAAGTAATATCTACTTTATTATATTTCTTGATCTGGTACTCATGCTTTAGTTTCATTATACCCTGCTAACAAAGTCAAAACAAGCATAGACCACTTTCATCTCTCATAAAGATCAAAGCTTAAATTTGTCTGTCTTCCACGAGAACATTTTTGACGCACATTATGATGTTGCCTTGGTTTGTAAGATGTTATAAGTAAACCTTGGTTTGATCGTGAAAAATATTTTGGCACTTTAATATGTTAGACATTATATGTATGTACTTTATAGATGATTGTCAACATAGAGGACTTAAGATGCATTCACTTACATGCCTGTGCTTAGAAGCCATCCATTTCTCAACCTAATAAACATACCACAGCTAGATAGATCTCTATTAACTACATTGCTAGGTCTAGGCCACCTAAGTGGATTCATCTCCACTCATCCACATTTTTACTTGTTTGTTTTCCAAGTAAGAATTAATAAACAAAATTGCTTGTTGCTTGCAAGAAGTATTTGACATTGAATCTTTAAAGCTACATTGTCGATTAGATCAGCAATATGTAATAAGTTTCTCATACTTGCATGCAAATTATCGATACCATGCATAACCTATCCGATAGTTGCTCTGTCTAATGACGAAATGTATGTTAATACTTTGATAATATACTTGCATGCAAATTATCGATACCATGCATAACCTATCCGATAGTTGCTCAATCTAATGGCGAAATGTATGTTAATACTTTGATAATATATACCAATCACGTGCATTTAGAGATGCTTGAGATTGCAAATAACCATTTATTTATTTTTTTGATTGAGAAAGGAATGAGGAGGATAAATCTCGGTATAGCTATCCCCGCAGGCTCCCGTCCCGTCAGGTAATGTTAGATTCAAGATGCTCGGAATTACGTTGTCTTTCTTCACCTAAAGATGAGTACATCAACTTGACACCACTAAAACGTCAGCTAGTAATACAGGAACAAAGAGAAAGATCATGATCTCTAACTTAAATTTATGGTCATGGATTCCAGAAAAATTTCTGAATTTAATCGAGTCATCACTAGGATCATATCTCGAATTCATGATCGATTGATAATAAAACAAAATCTCTACCAACCGGATTACCGTTTTAGCAATAATTATAAATAACTTAATACATATCTTGCAATATACCTATTGATATAGAAGGCATGCATGCCTCAACATGACGTACTTAGCTTGGCGCAGTCAAACTGCAATAGCTACATTGTTAGATCAACGGCAATGGCCACCATGTGGATCTATCTCCAATCCTTCACATCTCTCTCTCTCTCTCTCTCTCTCTATATATATATATATATATATATATATATTTCCTTTCGGGGATTAAAGCGCAGCATTAATGTTTGCTTCCACATATTTGTTGATAATCCAAAAGATCAAACTAAAGAGACCATACCATGCTTCCCCATCAAACGCAATTGGCAAAATCGAAATTTTACCAGAGAATCTGTCCGTTTGTAGTACTGGCACCGTGAGGTCACAATCCGATTTCCATCGACCGGGAAAGCAGCAGGCGAGGAAGTAAATGGTGGCGGTGCTAGTACTAACTCTTTGCGAATATTCGTATATAAATTCTATGCGTACAATAAAGAGGACATTTATAGCTCCTCGAGTCCTGGTTCATGAAAAAGGCGGAATAGCAGAACAAACATGGTTATTCCCTCAACTTGAATAACCGCTGCGTCGCTTAATATATTATTTAAATTTAATTTAAATATTATTAAAATTAAATTGTTTTATTTAAATTTATTTTAATCGGGTATCGGATAATTCAGTTTACTCGATCCGAATCCAGTCGAGTCATATTAAATATTTTTTTATTTTTATCAACTTTAAAATCATACACAATTTTATAAATTATACATATATTAAACAAATAAAATTTAACTATATTTTTAGTTCAACAGTAATTAATTTCATATTCAATCAAAATTTATATTATGAATGTTGCCGTCAAGACCGTCGTGGCCCGTAGCTCCTGCCGGTGCCAGAGTGCGCTCCTCCCGCTGGCCGCCATTCTCGGCTCCCGGATATCCACGCTGGGTGCGTCCCGCCTCGCCATCCAGTGGTCCTCCTCTCTTGGACCTGCGAGACAGCGGTTAGAGACCCGGGCCGGGATTTCCGGCGAGGGCACTCCGACGATCAAGTCAGTGACGATCCAGGAAAACAGATCCTCCTGGTCGGGCACCTCTTGATGGACTATGTACTAGGAGAAGTAAAAGATGATGTGCGTGGAGGTGTGAACATCGTTGGGAGAGAGTAATGGCTGGAACAGAGGGATGCTCTGTTCTTCCGCCTCTCCTTGTACCCCTCGGTTCCCTCCTTTGGTGGTGGTAACGGCGCTTCGCCCTCTTGGATGGGCTTACACTTGTGTTGGTGGTGGTGGTGATGGCCGCCATGGTGGTGCCATCCCCCTCCTTCTTTTCCCCCTTTTTCTTTGTGTATTCGAGTTATTTTTTTTTTTTACCTTCAGGTTCATAGTGAACTTGGTTACCGTCTGGTGCTTGTCTCGGGATTCCCGCCGGGTTGTCAGATGCACGCGGCAGTGTCCCAGGGAGCCTTTCTTGATTCATGATAAGGTGCATTGTCAGGCGCTCCGACACTCTTCTTGGTCGCCTCGTTCTGGAAAATCTGGGGGTGCCTCGAATGGCGGGCCGCCGCCCGCGGGATTCGAATCTTCCGATTGGTCTTCTTTCCGGATGATCTGAGTGATTGGTGAGAAATGTAGCATCTCGATCAATGCGCTGCCTGCCTTTCTGGTGTAACTGGCGGTGTCAGACGGTTAGTACGGTCTAGGAGGCGCTCTGGTACGGTCTAGGAGGCCTCTGGTACGGTCCTCGGGTGGCTTGCCAGTGTCCTCAGCTGGTGAGGACCTCGTCCGAGCTGGGGCCGAGTTGGGACAGCCAGGCTCGCTCCATCCTAGGCGCTCCGAGCTTGCGGGGACGCCTAGGTGGAGGAGGGCGGAAGGCGGACCCGGTCCAGAGGGTGCGCACTCGGAGAGGCTCCACATCGGCGGGTGAGCTCTTGGCTCGACCTCGACCGCAGGGCACTAACCTCTGAGGGTCTCCTCTGGAGGGCGGAAGGCGGACCCGGTTCAGAAGGCGCGCGCTCGGAGAGGCTCCACATCGGCAGGTGAGCTCTTGGCTCGACCTCGACCGCAGGGCACTAACCTCCGAGGGTCTCCTCTGGAGGGCGGAAGGCGGACCCGGTCCAGAGGGCGTGCGCTCGGAGAGGCTCCATATCGGCGGGTGAGCTATTGGCTCGACCTCGACCGTAGGGCACTAACCTCCGAGGGTCTCCTCTGGAGGGCAGAAGGCGGACCCGGTCTAGAGGACGCGCGCTCGGAGAGGCTCCACATCGGTAGGTGAGCTCTTTGCTCGACCTTGACCACAGGGCACTAACCTCCGAGGGTCTCCTCTGGAGGGCGGAAGGCGTACCCGGTCCAGAGGGCGCGCACTCGAAGAGGCTCCACATCAGCGGGTGAGCTCTTGGCTCGACCTTGACCGTAGGGCACTAACCTCCAGGGGTCTCCTCTGGAGGGCGGAAGGCGGCTCCGACCTAGACGTCGAGCTCATGAGCTCGACCTGGCAGAGGACTGAGCTCGATCTGCTGCCCTGGGGGAGCTCAGCTCAGCTCGATAGGGGGATCCGAGCCGAGGGGTCGACGTGGCATTTTCTCTTGACATGGCGCCTGCACGCTTTTCCATGTCAGCAGTCTTGCCACATCATTTGCCCCCCACTCTCGAGGCTCGTTAGTGCACGGCGCTCGGGTCGAAGGGAGTAATTGCGGTGCTAACGTGGAAAGGCAAAGATCTGGCACGATGATGGCCATGAATGCTGGCGCTTTGGGGACCGCCCCTGCAGGCCAATGCGGGGATGCCACCTGGCCACGTCCGAGGAGTAGTTAGTGCTGGCGTAGAATGCAGAGCGGCTGGGATGCCATTCTCACCGATGGGAGGCACGTGGCGCAGATCCGTTGGTGGAGCTGTTGAATCGGTACGGATCCCTTGGGTCATTTCGAAATGAAAGGAAGGCCTTACTCGAACCATCTATTCTTTTTGAATTCTCCGTGCCTGCTACTGCTGTTGCCGCACCCAAGCTTCTTCTTCCTTCCGGTCACCCCGAATCCTTCCAAGGCAACAGGTTAGCTTCTTCTTCTTCCTTCCCCCACTAAAATAGGGTTCCTTCCCGGGGTCTGCAAGCTCCTCTTCGGTCTTCAACTTTGAGTTTTTCCTTCTTCTTTGTCTTTGAGGATGTCCCGTTTTGGTCCAGGCTTCCGTCACTCTGCTGATCAGGGCGAGGTCGGTCCCTCCGAACGGAGGCCGGCATCTTCTTCCTCTTCTTTTGACGAGGAGGGGGGTGTAGCCGGCTTCGAGCTCAGTAGGAGGCGTCCTCCTGGCCCAGTTCTCATCAGGGAACCGGGATCTAGTCCTTATCTTCTTCCTTCTTCTACTCCTATCTCCGAGTCTGTACGGCCTGCAGGTCCTGGTGGGGTCGCCTCCATGATCACCGCCGGGAAACTTAGGACCGTCCGGGATGTCTACAGCATCCCGCCTTCTGTCCGGCTCATGATCCCTCGTCCGGGGGAATGGGTCACTTCAAGTGGCCCGGGCCGTCTTGCCTTCTATGAGGGGACCTTCACTGGAGGTCTCCGCTTCCCTTTCCATCCTTTCTTTTTATCAGTCTTAGACAATTATCGTTTGGTCCCGGTGCAGATGGTGCCAAATGCTATTAGGGTTATTTTCTCCTTTATTGTGCTTTGTCATTTTCACGGGTTCGTAGCCCGATTCTCTTTGTTCAGGGCTTTCTTTACCCTGAAGCGCCACCCAACCGAGGATGGTTGGTGGTCCTTATCCTCTCATCCAAAGGGCATCAAGTTTGAGCTCCCCTCTTCCGTCAAGGGATGGAAGAGTAAGTTCTTCTTTGTCGAAGTCGAGGGGGTTGATTGGGTCTGGAGTGATCTGGACAAGTCCCCCAATCGAAACTCTGCTGTCGATGCGGCTGACCGAGATGATTACGAGCAGCTCTGCGGCACGCAGATTCCTCCTCTCAAGGTCCTGTTGTCTGAGCAGAACCTCGCCGACTCCGAAATCAACCTAGGAAATGGGTCGGGTGAGTTCGACCTGAACTCTTCTCTTATTCTTCCTTTATGTAATTCTTGTGTAGTTTCTCACTGGTTCTGACCATTGTGTAACTTGCATGCAGGCATGATTTTCTCCGAGAGTGATCTCGTGGCCATTACCAAGAAGAGGCGACCGACTGGATTGGCCGGGGAGCCCGCTCCTAGGCGGCCTTTGGGCGAGAGCGCCTCTGCGGCCGCCCCCACGGTAGTGATAGGTCTGGGCTCGACCGCGGCTGTTGGCTCGAGCTCGGAGGTGCCCCATGCTGCTCCAGTGCCGGTGGAGAGGGCAGCTCCCGCGGCTCTGAGGTCTGCCCAGTAGGCCCCTGCTGCAGAGCCCAAAGTGGTGGTCCGAGCGAGAGCCGCCGCTGCTGCTGCACCCTGCCCCCCTCCAGGTCCGTCCGCCACCGGCACCAGGGATGAGGAGACCCAGGCCACTCCCAAGGCCACGACAGATGTGCCGCCTGCACCGGCACCGGCCTCCCAGCCTGCCCCCGGGATCCTTCGGTCAGCGGTGCACGGTCACCCGCCCATGGAGAGAGTCGGAGGGAGGAGGGACGACGCTACCTCCCCTTTAGAATGGGGCCGAAGAACTCGGTCCTCCGGAGCCCCGAGCTTGCTGAACGCTTGATGGACTTCTCCATCCAAGCATGCGACCGGCAAGACATGGCGGGGATGCATGTGGCCGATGTCTTCAAGATCTTCTTCTCCCAGCTGTATTCGGTGGGTTTCTTCACCTTTCTCATTTGTTCTTCATCTTTTCATTTTTTCATCTTTTTTTTTTTTGCTGACCTCTCTCTTTCTTTGTATAGATTGGTGCTGAGGCCCTCTATATCAAGAGCCACTTCCAGAGTGGGGAGCATCTCGAGCGGCAGCAGGCCGCCGAGATCGAGTCTTTGAAGGCCGACCTGAAGGAGAAGGCCGGTGCGAGTGGGGCCCTCGAGTTGAAGGTCAAGGACCTCGAAAAGGAGCTCGCCGATGCTGAGGGGCGAGTGAGAGGACTCTCGATGGCTTGCGATCTGGAGCGGAGCCGTTCGAAGAAGGTGATCGACGACTTCTCCGTCATCGAGAAAAAACTGAATTGGTATAGTGCCGAGGCCGACCGGCACAAGGAGACCGCCCAGGATGCCTAGGTGGAGCTGGCGGGCGTGAAGGAAAAGCTTGCCACTGCTGAGAAAGCGGCAGAGACGGCGACTAGCTCGACGGAGGTAGCCAGGCTGAGGGCTGTCGAGCTGGAGAGGGTGGCCGCTGCGGCCGAGAAGAACGCCGTCGCCACCTTTAAGGCTTTGTAGGAGTTCGTCGCCGACATCCAGCAAATGGCGTCGGACTCCTTTTACAAGGGGTTCATGTACCTGCACGGCCGGGTCGAGGCACTTGTTCCTGACAAGAACCGCAGTTGCCTCAGATACCCCTCGGCTTCCGAGGAGGAGGTCGACGAGGAGGTCGTCGGGTCAGAGCCTTCGACACCAGCCGAGGGTGGTCCTCCTGAGGCCAGGGAGACTGAGCCAGAGACTTCTGAGGGTGGGAGCTCTCGGCCTCAGGACCCAGTAGAAAAGTTGGCCGGCATGGAATGACCAATCTTTTTTTCCTTGCTTTATTTTGTACCCTTTGTTTCTTGTACTTGTTCGGAGTCTCCCGGCATGTCGGGGGCCTAGAAAACAATTGTAGTTTGTGTTTAATCAATGAAATTTAGATTACTTTGTTAGATGCTCTCTCCCCTCCTCTCTTCTTCTCTTCTTTTTTCTTTTTCTTTTTTTTTTTTGCTTTGCTGTTTTTGTTTAAGGACATCAGAGAGAAGGGCTTCACCTTGCTTGAGGTTGGGACACTCATGGGCCGTTAGGCCCGATGATGTCATTGGCTGAGGGCCGTGCGGCCCGAAGTCCTCTTGGCCGGAGATTTGAGCTCCGGTCTTGAGAAGGTATCCTAGAGCTGGGCTCAGGGACGAAGGTCACTGAGAGTGGCTTGACTCAAAGTTTCCTTGGCCGGAGATCTGAGCTCCGGTCTTGAGAAGGTGTCCTGGAGCTGGGCTCGGGGACGCAGATTGCTGAGAGCTGCTGAGCTCGAAGTTCTCTTGGCCAGAGATCTAAGCTCCGGTCTTGAGAAGGTATCCTAGAGCTGGGCTTGGGGACGAAGATGGCCGAGAGCTGCTGAGCTCGAAGTTCTCTTGGCCGGAGATCTGAGCTCCGGTCTTGAGAAGGTGTCCTGAAGCTGAGCTCGGGGACGAAGATGGCTGAGAGCTACTGGGCTCGAAGTTCTCTTGGCCGGAGATCTGAGCTCCGGTCTTGAGAAGGTGTCCTGGAGCTGGGCTCGGGGACGAAGATTGCTGAGAGTTGCTAGGCTCGAAGTTCTCTTGGCCAGAGATCTGAGCTTTGGTCTTGAGAAGGTGTCCTGGAACTGGGCTCAGGGAAGAAGATGACCGAGAGCTGCTGAAAGTGGTAGCTTTGATGGTGCTGTATTTTCTTCTTGTCCCCTCTTTCTTTCCTTCCCCACTCTTCTTTCATGCATTTTTCTTTTTCTTTTTTTCTTTTTTTTTTTTTCTTTTTTTTTAGAGTGGGGAGATCAGAGGAGAGGATGTTGGCTGGACCCCCGTTTTGTTCTCTTTCTTTCCTTCCCCTCTCGTCTTCTTTTCGAGTGGGGAGATCAGAGAAGGGGGCTACCGGGCTTCCCCCTTTTGTTCCCTTTCTTTCCTTCCCCTCCCGTCTTCCTTATGAGTGGGGAGATCAGGTTAAGGGGGGTTACCGGTCTTGATTGCCCTGGAGCTAGGCTCGAGGCCTTCCTGGACATGGAGCTAGGCTCAGGCCCAGGGATTGCCTGAGATCTTGGCTCAGGTCTTTGGCACCTTGGAGCTAGGCTCGAGGCATTGACGGGAGCTGCATGGCCCCGTGATCCCTTGGCATCTCAGAGCTAGGCTCAGAGACGCTTGAGATAGAGAGCTGCTTGGCTCGAGATTCTTTTGGCCGGAGATCTGAGCTCCAGTCTTGAGAAGGCGTTCTGAAGCTAGGCTCGGGGACTCTTGGAGTTGGAGAGCTACGTGGCTCAAAATTCTTCTGACATCCTGGAACTGGGCTTGGGGATGCTTGGAGTTGGAGAGCTACATGGCTCGAAGTTCCTCTAGCATCCTGGAGCTAGGCTCGGGGGTGCTGGAAAGTGGGAGCTACGTGGCTCGAAGTTCATTTGACGTCCTGGAGCTGGGCTCGGGGATGCTTGGAGTGGGAGAGCTACGTGGCTCGAAGTTCCTCTGGCGTCCTGGAGCTAGGCTCGGGGGCGCTGGGAGTGGGAGCTACGTGGCTCGAAGTTCCTCTGGCATCTTGGAGCTAGGCTCGGGGGTGCTTGGAGTGGGAGAGCTACATGGCTCGAAGTTCCTCTGGCATCCTGGAGCTAGGCTCGGGGGTGCTGGGAAGTGGGAGAGCTACGTGGCTCGAAGTTCTTTTGGCATCCTGGAGCTAGGCTCGGGGGTGCTGGAAAGTGGGAGCTACGTGGCTCGAAATTTCTTTGACATCCTGGAGCCGGGCTCGGGGATGCTTGGAGTGGGAGAGCTACGTGGCTCGAAGTTCCTCTGGCATCCTGGAGCTAGGCTCGGGGGCGTTGGGAGTTGGAGAGCTATATGGCTCGAAGTTTTTCTAGCATCCTGGAGCTAGGCTCGGGGGTGCTAGGAAGTGGGAGCTACGTGGCTCGAAATTTCTTTGACATCCTAGAGCTGGGCTCGAGGATGCTTGGAGTGGGAGAGCTACGTGGCTCGAAGTTCCTCTGGCGTCATGGAGCTAGGCTCGGGGGCACCGAGAAGTGGAAGCTACGTGGCTCAAAAATTCTTTGATGTCCTGGAGCTGGGCTCGGGAACGTTGTTGACCCTTTCTTGCAAAACATGCGGACACCCATGCAAGGGAAAAAATCGTCACCATAATTGTTGGTGAGGGGACTTACCTCATCGGGAGTGTCTTTGCGGGCTGTAGGCCCTCCCCTCTCGGGGAGCCTGGCGCTGTCGAGTTCTTCGAGGTAATGGGCCTCTCGCGATGGGACTTAAGGAGCCTCGTATGGGCCTTCCCATGATGGTTCGCCACCGTCGTGCTGACGATCGTGACATATTTATTTAGCTTTCTTCTTTCGCTTTCTCCTTACCGCGTGGTGGGGAGATTACCCTTGGGGCTCCTTGCCCCCCGAGTCTTCTTGGGTCCATGCATGATTCTCCGGGCGATCGCACCCGCTGCTTTCGTAGTGGTGCAACTGTTGGTGTTTGAAGCCGACGGGGGACCGGCAAGCGCTTGGGGTCCCTGCTTGGAGTCTGCCCCCCACAAATCTTGGGAGGTGGATCTCCTTGATGAGCTTCTCGATCTCCTACTCACGGTTGCAACGCCTTTCAATGTCGCAGACGTGATCACGGCAAAGGTGATGACACTTCGCCGCACTATGGCCGATGAAGGATTCCACCGGCGGTGGATGCTGTAGTTCGGAGGCTTGACAACTGGGTCTCGCATACTGACGGACCAGTGGGGGGGATCCCAACAACTGGTGCTCATGCTTCTCCAGGCGTGCTTTCGTTGCGTGCCTGATGTTTCGCATGCAGATTCCCTGCCGAAGGGGACAGGGGGAGTGACGTATTGGAGAGGCCTAGAAAAAATTACCTATCTGTTGACCTTTCTAACTTATGTCGTCACCGTTCTTCTACGGTGTGTTGGTCTGGGGAGTGGTGAAGGACTTAGTCATGCCTGTCTCTCCCCCTTCCTGGCGCGCCAATCTGTTGCTGCCAAGACCGTCGTGGCCCGTAGCTCTTGCCGGCGCCGGAGTACGCTCCTCCCGTCGGCCACTGTTCTTGGCTCCCGGATCTCCACGCTGGGTGTGCCCCGACTCGCCATCCGGTGGTCCTCCTCTCCTGGACCTGCGAGACAGTAGTTAGAGACCCGGGCCGGGGTTTCCGGCAGGGGCACTCCGACGATCAAGTCAGTGACGATCCAGGGGAATAGATCCTCCTGGTCGGGCCCCTCTTGATGGACTCCGTACTAGGAGGAGTAAAAGATGATGTGCGTGGAGGTGTGAACGTCGTAGGGAAAGAGTAATGGTTGGAATAGAGGGATGCTCCATTCTTCTGCATCTCCTTGTACCCCTCAGTTCCCTCCTTTGGTGGTGGTAACGGCGCTTCGCCCTCTTGGATGGGCTTACACTTGTGTTGGTGGTGGTGGTGATGGCCGCCATGGTGGTGCCATCCCCTCTCCTTTACCCCCTTTTTCTTTGTGTGTTCGAGTTGTTGTTTTTTTTTTTACCTTCAGGTTCATGGTAAATTTGGTTACCGTCTGGTGCTTGTCTCGGGATTCCCGCCGGGTTATCAGATGCACGCGACGGTGTTCCAGGAAGCCTTTCCTGATTCATGATAAGGTGCGTTGTCAGGTGCTCCGACACTCTTCTTGGTCACCTCGTTCCGGGAAATTTGGGGGTGCCTCGAATGGCGGGCCACCGCCCACGAGGTTTGAATCTTCCAGTTGGCCTTCTTTTCTAGGTGATCTGAGTGGTTGGTGAGGAATGTAGCATCTCAATCAATGCACTGCCTGCCTTTCTGGTGTAACTGGCGGTGTCAGATGGTTAGTACGGTCTGGGAGGTGCTCCGGTACGGTCCTCGAGTGGCTTGCCGGTGTCCTCAGCTGGTGAGGACCTCGCCCGAGCTGGGGCCGAGCTGGGATGGCCAGGCTCGCTCCATCCTAGGTGCTCCGAGCTCGCGGGGATGCCTAGGTGGAGGAGGGCGGAAGGCGGACCCGGTCCAGAGGGCGCGCGCTCGGAGAGGCTCCACATCGGTGGGTGAGCTCTTGGCTCGACCTCGACCGCAGGGCACTAACCTCCGAGGGTCTCCTCTGGAGGGCGGAAGGTGGATCCGGTCCAAAGGGCGCGCGCTCGAAGAGGCTCCACATTGGCGAGGGAGCTCTTGGCTCGACCTCGACCGCAGGGCACTAACCTCCGAGGGTCTCCTCTGGAGAGCGGAAGGCAGACCCGGTCCAGAGCGCGCGCGCTCGGAGAGGCTCCATATCGGCGGGGGAGCTCTTGGCTCGACCTTGATCGTAGGGCACTAATCTCTGAGGGTCTCCTCTGGAGGACGGAAGGCGGACCCGGTCCAGAGGGCGCGCGCTCGGAGAAGCTCCACATCGGCAGGTGAGCTCTTGGCTCGACCTTTACCGCAGGGCACTAACCTTCGAGGGTCTCCTCTGGAGGGCAGAAGGTGGCTCCGACCTAGACGTCGAGCTCATGAGCTCGACCTGGCGGAGGACTGAGCTCGATCTGTTACCCTGGGGGAGCTCAGCTCGATAGGGGGATCTGAGCCGGGGGGTCGACATGGCGTCTTCTCTTGACGTGGCGCATGCACGCTTTTCCATGTCAGCAGTCTTGCCACATCAATGAAGTTGGTAAACAATTAATTATGATCTTGTTTTAAATTCACCTTGAATTGAATATGATGAAAAAAATCTAATATATATATATAATGATTAGGATATAGGGTTCAAGTATTTTAAAATTTAATAACTAATAATTATAATTAATAAAAAATATATTAATGATATATATATATATTTAAATATTAAAATAATTCGGTCCAGGTTCGGATCAGGTGTATATCTATCCAGTCCCGCTCCAAACCTAAAGTTAAGCATTCGGATTTTATCCAAACCCGATCCAAATTCAGTCAAAGCATTGACTACCCGATCCAATCGAAACGGGTTGGATCGGGTATCCATGGATTTAGATTTTATTGTCATTGCTAGTCATCTGGGGTACAAGATGTTTTATTTGATTTTATGTTTCTTTTCCTGGTGCTGCCGCTCTCGTCACCGCGCCCGTGCCTCGGATCCTTGGATCCTTCCTGACTGCCTGGCGAGGGAGCCTCCCCGGCTGCGGCGAACCTGCAAGAGGGGGTTAGAAGACCCTGGCCGGGGATCCCGGTGAGGGAGCTCCGATGGTCAAGTCAGTAGACGACGAGAAGGAACAGATTCTCCAAGACGGACCCCCGAAAGGGTTCCAGACTTAGAGAATTTACTAGAAAGAAAGGTGCACTGGGGACCGGAAATTCGGCCGAGCCTCCTTGATGGGCTCACATCGAGCGATCCCCTCTCGAGATCTTGGATCTTACTCTCGGAGCGAGGCCTTTTGCCGTTGCTTCTTCCTTGTCCCCAGGCTTGTTCGCTTACCTTGTCGTCCCCAGATTCCTTCCTTTTATCTCTTCCCGTTGTTCGCATGTCTTCTCCTCCCGGGAGGCTCCCCTCCCCCGTCCCTTTCTCTTTCCCCTTTTCGGTGAGGAGGACCAGGCAGCTTTCCGACCTCGTCCACCGAGCCCAATAGGGAAAAGGCAAAGACAGAAAAAGGGGGGGGGGGCGCTGGTAAGGCGGCCGGTCAGACCTCGGGCCCAGTGAGAGCACTCTCTTTCCCAAGTGTGGGCGCCATCCATCTATGGGGCCTGCTTTGTCAGAATCGCGCCTCTCGACTGTGGGACCTGTCGGGCCGATGCAAATGGTGTTTCGCATGCCGCCGCCATCCGTACGGGGCGCCGTCTGTGATGCGTACGGCCCGAGGGATGACCTCGGGGCCTGCGCCTCCTTCCCTGGGACCTTCTCCGTACGGGCAACCTGGCTTTGACCGAGGTGGGCCCATCTTTGGAGGCCACCTGGCGAAGGAACGAAGGATCAGCCAACCTCGGCCTAGGTGGACCCCTCTTGGGTGGACACCCGGCGAGGTGGCAGGAGGTCTCCTGGCTTCGACCGAGGTGGGCCCGTCTCCGGGGGGCCACCTGGCGAAGGAGCGAAGGATCGACCGACCTCGGCCTAGGTGGACCCCTCCTGGGTGGACACCTGGCGAGGTGGCAGGAGGTCGCCTGGCTTCGGCCGAGGTGGACCCGTCTCCGGGGGGGGCCACCTGGCGAAGGAGCGAAGGATCGGCCGACCTCGGCCTAGGTGGACTCCTCCTGGGTGGACACCTAGCGAGGTGGCAGGAGGTCGCCTGGCTTCGACCGATGTGGGCCCGTCTCCGGGGGGCCACCTGGCGAAGGAGCGAAGGATCGGCCGACCTCGGCCTAGGTGGACCCCTCCTGGGTGGACACCTGGCGAGGTGGCAGGAGGTCGCCTGGCTTCGGCCGAGGTGGGCCCGTCTCCGGGGGGCCACCTGGCGAAGGAGCGAAGGATCGACCGACCTCGGCCTAGGTGGACCCCTCCTGGGTGGACACCTGGTGAGGTGGCAGGAGGTCGCCTGGCTTTGGCCGAGATGGGCCCGTCTCCGGGGGCCACATGGCGAAGGAGCGAAGGATCGAGCGACCTCGGCCTAGGCGGACCCCTCATGGGTGGGCGCCAGGCGAGGTGGTAGAGGAGCCCCGAACCGAGCTCGACTTCGGCGAGAGCAGTTTGCCTTAGGAAGTCGTCTGGCGGAGTAATCTTGCCGAGCTCGGCCTGGGCGATGTGGCGCTGACTCGGCCGGAGAAACCTCCACGTGGCTCGATCATATTCGGCGGTATCTGAGCCCGGCCACGTCACCGTTACGGCCGTAACAGTTGCCCCCCAGCCCACCGTTCTGTTGGGGCGTCGTAGAACGGAACGTCGGGATTAAATGCAGATATGACGTGGGGAGGCGAAGATCTTGCATCATAATTGCCACGATCCTCGTCGCCGTGGCTCGATGCGCCTGAAACCCTATAGGAAGCCGCCACGCGTCGCCCACTTGCCCACAATAAATGCGTCGCTTCGAGGCAGAAGCCGTTACTCTGCTAACGAGGCGTCGGTGTCGGGTGTGCGTCTACGTGGCGATCGCTCAGTGGCTCGAGGCGGAATGACAGGTACGACCGCTGTCGACTGAGTTTGAAAGGGAGGGGACTTTCCAGAACGAGGCCCTTCCCCTTGCTTCGTGGGCGGTTTGCTGCAGGCTAACTTCTGTTGCCCCGCGCTTGCTTGGCGTGTTTTCGGTGAGTGCCTCCATCCTTCTCCAGTTCCCCTCTCTCTTTTCTTCTCTGAATCTTTGTCCTCCTCTTTGTCATGGCGCGCCGTCGCCATGTCTCTTCCAATCCGGACGAGGCCGATCCATCCCGGCCGAGGACTCCATCTTCTTCCTCCTCAGAGGATGAAACGATCCCGGAGGAGATCCGCCGGCGTCTGCAACCCGGGGGTGTCACCATTGGCATCCCCAGGGGGTCCGGTCTCCTCCGGTTGCTCCCGCTGTCCCCCTTCGTTCTCTTCCTGCTCCGCCTCTCCTTCCAGCCGGTCCCTCCGGTCATGCCTCCACCATGACCGAAGGCGATCTTTCTCTGCTCCGGGAGGCCTATGGTATCCCGGGGTCAATTCGTCTATCTGTTCCGCGGTCCGGGGAGCGCGTCACCATGAGTGGCCCCGGCCGCATAGCCTTCTACGAAGACTTCCTCCTTGGGGGTCTTCGATTTCCTCTGCACCCCTTCTTCCTCTCTTTTCTCAGCCATTTCCGGCCCAGTTGGCTCCCAATGCCATCCGGGTCATCTTCTCCTTTATAGTCTTCTGTCACTTTCACGGGTTCGTTGCCCGTTTCTTCCTCTTTAGGGCCATGTTTACCCTGAAGAAGTGCTCCACCGATGACGGCTGGTGGTATATTTCGCCCCGGCCCAGGTGTCTTCGGTTCGACCTCCCTTCCTCGGTCAAGGGCTGGAAGAGCCGGTTTTTCTTCGCCTCGGTCGAAGATGTCGACTGGGCCTGGAGTGAACCGGACCGGTCTCCGAACCGGAATTCCCGGGTTGAGTCGGCGGACCAGGAGGCCTTCTCCCAACTCCTGAGTGACGTGGTCCCGGTGCTTGAGGTTCTGCTTTCGGAGCAGAATCTTTTTGAGGCCGGGATCAGTCCCGTCCGTGAGACGGGTGAGATTCGGCCCTCCTTTGACTTCTTCACTCTTTTTCTTCATAACCGAGTCGGCTAACCTTCTGTTCTTTTGCATTGCAGGAATGAAGTTCTCACTGGAGAGCCTTCTGGAGGGCACGGCCCAGAGAGACGTCCCGGAGGTGGATGAGCCCGCGGCCAAGAGGGCCCGTACTGAGACGGGCCGGGAGATCGCGCCGGCGACCGCGCCCAGCCCAGTGGCCACCGCTCCCCCGCCCAGGTTGCCTCAAGGCGGGGCCGTTGATGCCTTGGCTGCCAGACCTGGTGGCGCTGCCGTCGAGGGGGCTCCACCGCCGGTCCCATCATTGCCGCTGCTCCGACGGTGCAGCCCGTGGCCTCTGCCGGCCCGTCGATCGCGACCCCAGCTAAAGGGGCAGCCGCCGCAGGAGCCGACCTGACAGCTCCACCACCGGTGATCACCCACCGGTGTTCAGTCATCCGCGACAAGGGGCTCGCGGAGAAGGTCATGGAGTACGCCTCCACAGCCCGGGACCGCCGAGCTCGGGGCGGCCGGGACTATGCGGACGCCTTGCTCGGGATTCTCCCGCAGCTCTTCACGGTAAACCCGAGCTCCTTCTTCTCTGTCTTTCATGATTTTAGTGGCCTTTTCTCCTAACCTGGTTGCTCTGTTTGTGCAGATCGGAAATGACGTTCTCCTACTGAGGAATCTTCTCGTAGGGAACGCGAAGAGGGACGCCGAGAAGGAGAAGAAGCTCAGCAAGCTCGCAGCCGACGTCAAGGACCTCATGGAAAAGGGGGTCGAGCTGCGAGCCAGCAACCAAGCCCTCCAGACTGACTTGGCACGCTCCGAGGGGCGGAACAAGGAGCTAGAGGCTTCTTTGTCGGAGGAGAGGCTCTCCTACCAGCGCCGCACGGAGGAGGACGCGACGGAGAAGGCTCGCCTTCATGCCCACTCCCAGTGGCTGGAGCGCCAGCTGGAGGAGGCTCGGCGAGACGTGAGCGCGGCGAAGGACCGGAGTGCGTACATCAACGGACTCCTGGAGGCCGCGAAGCGGGAGGCGCAGGAGTCCATCCCGAAGTTCCGGGCTTCCGACGAGTACACGTTGGAGGTCCGGGAGGCCACCGTGGACTCCTTCCTGAAGGGGTTCCGGATGTGCCGGGAGAAAGTAGGGGCCCTCTTCCCCGAGCTCGACCTCAGCGGGGTGGTGCTCGGAGGCAGGAGGTAAGGAGCCGAGAGCAAAGCCTCCGGCGCGGCCGATGCCACTCCTGCGGCCCCGTCGACCAGCGAAGCCGTGGCTCTGGGGCAGCCTCAAGAGCCGGCCACCGCAGAAGGCGAGGATGCAGTGCCTGCACCCCCAGCGGAGGGCTCCGACCCCGCACCAAACTGAGCCATCGTCTTCTCGCCTGCCTCGTTGTCGTAGTTATTTTTTCTTCTCTTCTTTTTTTTTTGGGGACTCCCGGCCTGTCGGGATTCCCGGCTTGTACTGTTGCTTAAATTAATGAAGACTCTGTTTGACCAAGCCTCGAGTTCGTCTTCTTCTCCATTCCCCCATCTCCCTTCTCTTTTCTTTTTTCTGAGATGTTGATGTGGAATGCTGAAACGATCGTAGGCCTGGTCCCTTTCATTGCTCGAATCGAAGGTTGGGACATCCCGGACCGCGCGGCGTCAGAGTAGGCCTTGAGCGGGTCCGTCTTTGGGATTGCCTTCACACTCGCGTGGGCGACATGGTTTCTGCACCGTCTTCCAGGCCGAAGCCCGGGACCTCCGGACTGAACCCCGGGGCCGCAGGCTTTCTCAAGCCTTGCGCAGCTTGCCGAGCTGTTCTCCGGGCTTGCATGGGTGAACTGGGTTCTGCGCCACCTTCCAGGCCGAAGCCCAGGACCTCCGGACTGAAACCCGATGCCGCAGGCTTTCTCAAGCCTTGCGCGGCTTGCCGAGCTATTCTCCGGGCTTCCGTGGGCGAACTGGGTTCTGCGCCACCTTCCAGGCCGAAGCCCAGGATCTCCGGACTGAAACTCGATGCCGCAGGCTTTCTCAAGCCTTGCGCGGCTTGCCGAGCTGTTCTCCGGGCTTGCATGGGTGAACTGGGTTCTACGCCACCTTCCAGGCCGAAGCCCAGGATCTCCGGACTGAAACCCGATGCTGCAGGCTTTCTCAAGTCTTGCGCGGCTTGCCGAGCTATTCTCCGGGCTTGCGTGGGCGAACTGGGTTCTGCGCCACCTTCCAGGCCGAAGCTCAGGATCTCCGGACTGAAACCCGATGCCGCAGGCTTTCTCAAGCCTTGCGCGGCTTGCCGAGCTGTTCTCCGGGCTTGCGTGGGCGAACTGGGTTCTGCGCCACCTTCCAGGCCAAAACCCAGGATCTCCAGACTGAAACCCGATGCCGCAGGCTTTCTCAAGCCTTGCGCGGCTTGCCGAGCTGTTCTCCGGGCTTGCGTGGGCGAACTGGGTTCTGCGCCACCTTCCAGGTCGAAACCCAGGATCTCCGGACTGAAACCCGATGCCGCAGGCTTTTTCAAGCCTTGCGCGGCTTGCCGAGCTGTTCTCCGGGCTTGCGTGGGTGAACTGGGTTCTACGCCACCTTCCAGGCCGAAGCCCAGGATCTCTCGATTCCTTCGGCCGCCGGCCATGGTTGGTCATGCCGAGCCCAGGGCCATGCGCCGGTTTTCCTTCAAAGCGAGAACAGAGCGTTTGAAGCGAGAAGAGAGCGTTTGAAGCGGGGGAACTTTATTACAGGAGTAGGGAACCTTACATCACTGATAATACATCCTTAGATTCGAGGCGTTCCATGTCCGGGGGAACCTGGCACCTCCCAACTCCTCCAGGTAGTATGTGCCATGAGGGAGGGCTTCTGCCACCCGGTATGGGCCTTCCCAGTTGGGTGAGAGCTTGCCGCATTCCCGTGGCTGGGAAGCTTCAGCGCGCCGGAGGACCAAATCTCCGGGACGAAAAACCTTCGGCCGCACTCAGGAGTTGTAATACCTGGCCACACGCTGCCTATACGCCGCCATTCGAACTCGGGCCTTGTCCCTCGTTTCCTCGAGAAGGTCAAGGTTGAGCATCATCCTGGCTGGGTTTTCTGTCTCGTCATATTGCTCCACACGCAGCGTGGGTAGGCTGAGCTCGATCGGGATGACCGCCTCAGCTCCAAAGACGAGGTTGAACGGGGTCTCGTCGATAGCCGTCCTCGGGATGGTGTGGTATGCCCAGAGGACGCTGGGGAGCTCTTCGGCCCACCTGCCCTTGGCCTGGTCCAGCCGCGTGCGGAGGCCCTGAAGAATGGTTCTGTTCGTGACTTTGGCCTCCCCATTGGTCTGGGGATGCGCCACCGAGGTGAAGCGATGCCTGATGCCGAGGTCGCTGCAGAACTCTTCGAACTCCCGGCAGTCGAACTGGCGCCCGTTGTCAGTAACCACGGTGTGGGGGAGGCCGAAGCGGCAAACGATTGACTTCCAAAAGAACTTGGCGACGTTTGCTTCGGTGATCCTCGCCAAGGGCTCGGCCTCGACCCACTTCGTGAAGTAGTCGATGGCCACTATCAAGAACTTCCGCTGTCCGGATGCCGGTGGGAATGGGCCCAGGAGGTCCATTCCCCACTGGGCGAACGGCCAGGGAGCTGAGAGCTGGGAGATTGGGTTGGAGGGCTGTCGTTGCACCGTGGCATGACGCTGGCACCGGTCACACTTCTTCACGAAGTCAGCGGCATCCTCCTTCATTGTCTCCCAGAAGTAGCCCTGACAGAGGGCCTTGTACGCCAATGCCCTGCCCCCCACGTGGTTCCTGCAGACGCCTTCGTGAATCTCCTGGAGCACAAGCTTGGCTTCCGTGGGTCCTACGCACTTGAGGAGGGGGTAGGAGTAGGATCTTCGATACAACTGCCCGTCCATCAGGACGAACCGCACGGCTTTCTTTCTGATAAGGTGAGCCGCCTCGCGATCCTCCGGCAGGGTGCCACTGGTGATGTACTCGGCGTACTTGTCCATCCAGCTGGGTTCATGGCTGACCTGATAGACCTCCACTGGTGCCTCGAGGCTTGGGATCTCGAGGCGCTCCACATGAGCACGTCCCAGCATCGAGTCCGGCAGGGTCGCCAGGTGAGAGAGAGTGTCCGCGCGGGCATTCTCCCTGCGGGGGATGTGGAAGATGTTGAAGCGCCGGAATCTGGACGCACCCGCCTTGACGAGCTCCAAGTATTTCGCCATTTGGGGGTCATGTGCGACATACTCCCCGGAGACCTGTCCCGCCCCGAGCTGGGAATCAGTGAAAGCTTTGAGGTTGGTTACGCCCAGCTCGCGGGAGACTCTCAGTCCGGCAAGAAGTGCTTCATACTCCGCCTGGTTATTTGTCGCGGGGAATTGGAAACGGAGTGCGCATTCGGCGACGACCCCGTCGCTGTTGGAAAGGATGAGCCCAGCCCCGCTCCCGCCGGAGTTTGAGGCTCCATCCACATGGAGGATCCAGGCGTCCTCTCCGGGCTCATCGGTGCCTATCTCCATCGGCTGGCCTGAGGGGCCTTCCTCGGGCTCCTTGCCCAAGCCTGCACATTCGACCAAGAAGTCGGCCAGCACCTGTGCCTTCATGGCCGACCTTGGCCTGTACGTAATGTCGAACTCGCTGAGCTTCAGTGCCCACTTTGCCAATCGTCCCGAGGTATCGGGTCGGCTGAGCACTGCTTTCAGCGATTGATCCGTCAGGACAGTGATGGGGTGCGCTTGGAAATAGGGCCTGAGATGCTGGGCAGACACTATTAGCGCAAAAATGAGTTTCTCGGGCCGAGAATACCTGAGTTCTACGTCGCGGAGAAGCTTGCTGGTATAGTATACCGGTCGCTGGACCCCCTGGCCATCGGTCCGAACCAAGACCGAGCTGACGGCTTTCGGGGTGACCGCTAGGTAGAGGATAAGCTCCTCCCCCTCCTCGGGCCTGGACAGCAACGGTGGCGACGCAAGCGTATTCTTCAGCTCCTCGAAGGCCTTCTGGCATTCCTCGGTCCAAGCGAAGTCGTTCATCTTTCTCAGCACCTTGAAGAAGGGACGGCAGCGGTCTGCCGACCTGGAGATAAAGTGGCTGAGGGCCGCAACTCGGCCGGTGAGTTGCTGCACTTGCTTCTTGGAGGCGGGCTGCTCCATGTCCAGGATGGCCTGGACCTTCTCCGGGTTGGCCTCAATTCCTCTTTGGGTCACCATAAATCCTAGGAATTTCCCGGCGGAGACGCCAAAGGCGCACTTCGCCGGGTTCAGCTTCATCTGATGGTGTCGGAGGTTGCCGAACGTCACCGCTAAGTCGGCCACGTGGTCCGAATCGGGTTTGCTCATTACCAGCATGTCGTCCACGTACACCAGCATGTTGCGGCCGATCTGGTCTTTGAAAATTCTATTGACCAGGCACTGGTACGTTGCCCCCGCGTTCTTGAGGCCGAATGGCATCATCCTGTAGCAAAAAGTTCCGCGGTCAGTTATGAAGGCGGTATGCTCTTCGTCATCCGGGCTCATTCGGATCTGGTTGTATCCGGAGAAGGCGTCCATGAACGACAGGAGGCGATGTCCCGAGGTGGTGTCGACCAGCTGGTCGATCTTTGGAAGAGGGAAGCTGTCCTTTGGGCAAGCTCGGTTGAGGTCGGTGTAGTCCACACAGATCCTCCACTTACCATTGCTCTTTCTTACCATGACCACGTTTGCCAGCCAGCTGGGATACTGGACCTCCCGCACAAAACCGGCAACGAGGAGCTTCTCCACTTCCTCGTTGATCGCCTTCTGCCTTTCCAAGGCGAAGCTCCTCTTCTTCTGGCAGACCGGGCGGCAACTTGGGTCCACGTTTAGCCTGTGCATGATGACCTCGGGCGGGATGCCCGGCATGTCGGCTGCTGACCAGGCAAACAAGTCAGCGTTCGCGCGAAGGAACTCCAGCAGGCGGGTTCGTTCTTCTTCAGGGAGCTGGGCCCCGACTTGCATCGTCTTCAGTGGATCCGAACCGAGGGGAAAAGTCAGCAGGCGCTCTACGGGCCCTCCCCTGGGTTCCTTCTCTCTAAGGTCGAGGTCGTCGATATCGGGGGCGAGCTCCGTGCCCCGGGCGCTCGGGACCGTCTGGAGGCAGAGCGGGACTGGCTGGGTCGTCCCCTTCATCTCCCCGAGCCCGGAAGGCATGGGGAACTGTACCAACAACCTTCTCGTGGAGATCGTGGCGTCCAGTTGGTTGAGCCCGGGACGCCCGAGGATGGCGTTGTAAGGCGAAGGGAGTCTGACGACGGTAAATGTTATTAGGACGGTCGTCTGTCGGGGTGGGAATCTGGCGGTGACCGGGAGAGTAATCTCCCCTTCGACCCCCACGGAGTCCCCTGTAAAACCCACAAGGGGGGTGTGCACCGGTCTCAGCTGATCGTGGGACAAATTCATCCGAGAGAAAGCGTCGTAAAAAAGTACATCAGCCGAGCTTCCACTATCCACCATGATTCGATGTACAGGATGCTTTGCGATGGTCATCTCGACCACCACGGCAACGTTGTTTACATTTTAATTACCCTCCCCCCCCCGGGAGGGATTACATTCTCCGGGTCCCCGATTTCCCGGGCTCTCTTCGCCGCTCGACCGACCCCACGCGAGATCATGCCCACGGGCTTCTCCGTTGGGCGGTTATCGATTGCAGGGACGGGCGATAAGGTCGCGAGCGGCTGCCCCTCCGAGGGGGCCTCGTTCTTGATGAACTTTCTGAGGTAGCCCCTCCTAATCAGCTCCTCGATCTCCTGCTTCAGGTTGCGACACTCCTCCGTGTCGTGACCGTGCTCGCGGTGGAACTGGCAGTACTTCGATTTGTCCCGGGTGGCTCTCGGGTTCTGAGGAGGAGGTCGGCGGAGGTAACGCTCGCCCTCGATTTCCATGAGGATCTTCGTCCGAGGTGCGAGGAGAGGGGTGTACCTCCGCTCGGGAGTGGCCTCGGCCCTCGGCCTTGGATTCGGGCGAGGGTCGGCAGATGGCCCGGGCTTCCGAGCTCCCGGGGTATCTCTTGGGGGTGGCCTCTTAGGAGTCTTCCCGTCCAATTCTCGATGGGTGCGGTCGGCCTCCTCCGCTTGGATGTACTTGTGGGCGCGGAGGAGGAGCTCGGAGTACGTCCTGGGCGGCTTCTTGTCCAGGGAGTAGGTCAGGCGGGACATCTTGAGCCCGCGCTTCAGAGCCAACATGGCGACGGGCTCGTCCAGGCTGTAGATTTCCAGGGCTGCGGTCTTGAAACGGGTGATGTAGTCCCGGAGCAGCTCCTGGTCCTGCTGGCGGATGGAGAAGAGGCTGTCCACCTCTCTCGGCACCTTTCGACAAGCGTCGAAGTGTGCCACAAACTTTCCTTCCAGCTGATAGAAGGAGCAAATGGATCCGTGCTCGAGGTGGGTGAACCAGACTCGAGCGGCCTTCCGGAGGGTGGCCGGGAAGGCGATGCACAGAAGAGCGTCGGTGGCCCCCTGGACCCTCATGAGAGCTTTGTAGCTCTCCAGATGGTCTAGAGGGTCGGTGGTCCCGTCGTAGGGATCCACCTGCGGCATGCGGAACCGTTTTGGGATCGGCTCCGCCTGGATTTCTTCAGAGAAAGGGGGACGGGAGTCGTAGCCCGCCGGGTCCGCCGACGGGTTCTGCAGGTCGGCGAATCGGCCGGCGAACTCCGCCAGCTTGCGTTCATGCTCCTCCAAGCGCCTCCCGGCCTGGCACCTGATGGCTTCGTCGGTGGAGTCTTCCACCGAGGCTGCGGGTGAAGGGGGCACCGATCGGTCTCGGCGCGAAGTCAGGCCTCGACGTCGCTTGCTACGATGCACCGTTTCGGCCTCGTCGGTCGGGGATCGACTCTCGTGATCCTCCGAACCGGAGTAGTTTCTTTTTGCGGGAGCTTGGTGGCTCCCACAGGGGTTGGAGACGGCCCTCGGATGGGATGGCCTACCCTGGATGGAGCGCAGGCTCCCACGCTGCCCCGCGGCTCGGGCCACATGGGTCCCTGGCTGCGGCTGCGTGGCCAGGGACCGCTGCTGATGCTGAAGCTGCCGGACCGTCGAGGTCAAGGTCTGCAGCTGTTGGATGACGGCCGCAAGGGGTCCGTCCGTTGAGGTAGGCTGTGGTGGAAGAGGAGGGGGAGCTGGAAGCTCCCTCTCCGGGATGTGGGCCCCTGGGGGGGAGTGAACCTCCCCCACACGGCTGGTGGACGCCTCGCGAACACGAGTGACCACCATTGTCAGAGAGCGCGACACTTGCAGAAAGCTGGCTCCCACTAGGGTTTGGTGTCCTGCCCCCCTACCTGGCGCGCCAACCTGTTGCCGCTCTCGTCGCCGCGCCCGTGCCTCGGATCCTTAGATCCTTCCTGACCGCCTGGCGAGGGAGCCTCCACGGTTGCGGCGAACATGCAAGAGGGGGTTAGAAGACCCTGGCCGGGGATCCCGGCGAGGGAGCTCCGACGGTCAAGTCAGTAGATGACGAGAAGGAACATATTCTCCAAGACGGATCCCCGAAAGGGTTCCAGACTTAGAGAATTTACTAGAAAGAAAGGTGCACTGGGGACCGGAAATTCGGCCGGGCCTCCTTGCCGGGCTCATGCCGAGCGATCCCCTCTCGGGATCTTGGATCTTACTCTCGGAGCGAGGCCTTTTGCCGTTGCTTCTTCCTTGTCCCCAGGCTTGTTCGCTTACCTTGTCGTCCCCAGATTCCTTCCTTTTATCTCTTCCAGTCGTTCGCCTGTCTTCTCCTCCCGGGAGGCTCCCCTCCCCCGTCCCTTTCTCTTTCCCCTTTTCGGTGAGGAGGACCAGGCGGCTTTCCGACCTCGTCCACCGAGCCCAACAGGGAAAAGGCAAAGACAGAAAAAGGGGGGGGGGGGGGCGGTGCTGGTAAGGCGGCCGGTCAGACCTCGGGCCCAGTGAGAGCGCTCTCTTTTCCAAGTGTGGGCGCCATCCATCTATGGGGCCTGCTTTGTCAGAATCGCGCCTCTCGACTGCGGGACCTGTCGGGCCGATGCAAATGGTATTTCGCGTGCCGCCGCCATCCGTACGGGGTGCCGTCTGTGATGCGTACGGCCCGAGGGATGACCTCGGGGCCTGCGCCTCCTTCCCTGGGACCTTCTCCGTACGGGCAACCTGGCTTCGGTCGAGGTGGGCCCGTCTCCGGGGGCCACCTGGTGAAGGAATGAAGGATCGGCCGACCTCGGCCTAGGTGGACCCCTCCTGGGTGGACACCCGGCGAGGTGGCAGGAGGTCGCCTGGCTTCGACCGAGGTGGGCCCGTCTCCGGGGGGGCCACCTGGCGAAGGAGCGAAGGATCGGCCGACCTCGGCCTAGGTGGACCCCTCCTGGGTGGACACCTGGCGAGGTGGCAGGAGGTCGCCTGGCTTCGACCGAGGTGGGCCCGTCTCCGGGGGGGGCCACCTGGCGAAGGAGCGAAGGATCGGCCAACCTCGGCCTAGGTGGACCCCTCTTGGGTGGACACCTGGCGAGGTGGCAGGAGGTCGCCTGGCTTCGGCCGAGGTGGGCCCGTCTCCGGGGGGGCCACCTGGCTAAGGAGCGAAGGATCGACCGACCTCGGCCTAGGTGGACCCCTCCTGGGTGGACACCTAGCGAGGTGGCAGGAGGTCGCCTGGCTTCGGCCGAGGTGGGCCCGTCTCCGGGGGGTCCACCTGGCGAAGGAGCGAAGGATCGGCCGACCTCGGCCTAGGTGGACCCCTCCTGGGTGGATACCTGGCGAGGTGGCAGGAGGTCGCCTGGCTTCGGCCGAGATGGGCCCGTCTCCGGGGGCCACCTGGCGAAGGAGCGAAGGATCGAGCGACCTCGGCCTAGGCGGACCCCTCCTGGGTGGGCGCCAAGCGAGGTGGTAGAGGAGCCCCGAACCGAGCTCGACTTCGGCGAGAGCAGTTTGCCTTAGGAAGTCGTCTGGTGGAGTAGTCTTGCCGAGCTCGGCCTGGGCGATGTGGCGCTGACTCGGCCGAAGAAACCTCCACGTGGCTCGATCATATTCGGCGGTATCTGAGCCCGGCCACGTCACTGTTACGGCCGTAACACCTAGTTTATTGCTTTATATCCCATCAAATATTGTTATATTATACCCGCATTTAGAAAAATGGTACGGTACATTTTCGAAATACCTAAAAGGAATTTTCATGCTCATTTTTTTTTTAAAAAATTTCACCCATCAAAGTAGTAATATTTTCATTATTTTCTTGGAATATTGCCATTTTCACCTAAAATAGCATGCAAGTAAACAATGAAGATAATAAAAAAGAATATCGAAGAGGATCTAAACTATTTTTATTTTTATAGAATAATATAAAAAAGAATTAAAGAGGAGCTTAGGGCTGAAATAAAGTTATTCTTGTCTCTCTTCGAAAAGATATTCTAGAGAGATGAGAAATTTTGATTGGAATTGTCTCTTTGTTTCACCTTCTAACCTCAGGAATAAAACCATTTTCAAATTTATTCATCTTATTCGGTTCGTAAGAAGAATTTTCTTTCATTGAAATATTTTTTTATAAAAGGTTAATGCCCGATGCTTGGAAAAGTAATGTCTGTATATTTTGTTGACCATAAAAAAAAAAAAAATCACTTTCTGAAATAACTTCTATTTGGTTGAGCATCTATTAAAAAAAAATTATAAAATAATGTAATATCCTAAATAAAATGAAAAACTTTATTTTATTCTATCAAAAAATTAAAGCATTTTTGCAAAAAAAATCTCAATTTTTGGTTGGTGGGAACTAGACTTTTCTATATTTCATATGAATTTTTTCTCATGAAATATAGGAATCTTATTCATACAAGGAAGCTATTTTTTCATCTTTCTTCTTTAAAAATTTTAATTAAATATGAATATTTCTTTTATTTTTGTTGATCATACTTCCATCTTCTTCTCGGGATCCAAAATAGTCAAAAAGACACTAGATACTGACTTTGTCCACATTTAATGATAAATTCTTAGATAAAATGAGTCTGTCTATCATAGACAAGATATTTTCATCCAATTATGATTGATATATCATATTAAATGTTAATTATCATTTTTCCATCCAATCACGTATCAAATTTGAATGTGATTTGTTGTCATCAAGATTATCTCTTGCCTGTAAGCTCAATGGGTCTCGGGGCCATGTAAGCTGCTCCGGGCATTGTCAGATTCCTTGTCACAGAATGGTCCTAGCAGCCGGGCAGTCCTGCAAAAAAGAAGAGACACGGGCCGAGATCCTGACAGGGATGCTCCGGTGATCAAGTTAGTAGGACATTCAAGGATAGCAGATTCTCTGTCACGAAGGCCCAGCTGACCGTCCGTGAAGAGGGTTCTTCAAAGTAAAAAATAGATTTCTCAAGTGATGAGGGTGGCATGTCGCCTCTTTCTTACTCCCTTGCTTATTTCTTCCTTACCTTCTTGTACTTAAACTTTTTGATGAGCTCCTCGCTTGTCGGAGGATTCTCCTTTTGTAAACTCTTTCTGAGCAATGAACCAAATTCCTTACCAACTCAATGCTCTTTCTTTGCTCCTTCTCTCTTCTTTTTTTTTGGTGCCCATCGTTTGGTCCATCGATCAGACGTCGGGACAGTTGGATGAACCATCAAAGATGGTAGTGCTAGGTAGTGTCCTGCTAGGCTTTGCTTGCTCCCGGGCTATTAAAGATTGGCTTGGGACAAGAGAGGTAGATGCGGGTGCCTTGGAGTAGGCCGTCAGTGAGGATGGTGTTGCGAAGCATTTTGTCCTTTCCTTCGCCAGACACAAGTCCAATGGGTGAATGCGGAGCTATAGGGTAGGCCGCCTAAGGGGGTTGTGCCACAGTAGGCCGCCTAGGGGGGTGGTGCCATGGAGCTTTCCGTCTTTCTTCGCCGGACTTGGGGTCTGATGAATGAGTGCGAGGCCATGGAGCTATTCTACTTTTTTTGCCGGACTTGTGGTCCGATGGATGAGTGTGGGGCTATGGAGCTTCTTGGCTTTCTTTGATGGACATGGGATCCGACAGATGAGTGCGAGGCTATGGGGCTTCCCAACTTTCTTCACCGGACCTGGGGTCCGATGGATGAGTGTGGAGCTATGAAGCTTCCCGACTTTCTTCGTTAGACCTATGGTTCAACATATGAGTGTGAGACTATGGAGCTTGTAGGCTTTCTTCATAAAACCTGGGATCCGACAGATGAGTGTAGTGTTGAGTCTCAGGTGGTGCATCTAAGATTCCAGGGGGATGGGCCAAGGTTCAGGTTGGTCCAGTTTATCATGGTCACACATAATGTATCTAGGACTAGGAGTGAGTCCGGGTTGAGTCTTAGATGTTAGACTGAGTTTTGGTCAGTCTGGACATTAGAGTCAGCTTGATTCTGGTCAGAGTTGACTCTAATGGTTGGCACGGCATGGATGCAAGGAGGAGTTTTGCTAAGAGTCGGCTCGGACTGTTGGGAGTCGGCTCGGTATTGCTGAGAGTCAGCTCAGATCACTGGGAGTCGGCTTGGTTCTACAGAATAGGTAAACTGTGATCTGGATGAATCGGCTCTAGGTCTGAGAGTCGACTCGTCCAGAGTTCTTCCTGTAGTATAGAGTCAACTTAAAGGGTTCGAGCTGACTCGAATGATGGAATCTTTTGAATCACGTGTTGCCGCGCCGGGAAGTTCTGGGGGGGCTAGGTCCTTTGCGATCTAGGTATATATATATATATATGTAAGTTGGGATGGTTATGAGTGAGGACAAGAGAGAGAAGGTCATTTTTTGTAACAATCCAAGAAAACAACTGGAATCAAGAACTCCCTCCGTTCTTCCAGATCTCATTTTTCTTCCTTTTCTTCTCCTTCACTTCTCGATCAATCCAAGGGATCGATTGATCTTTGTTTGACCTATATCCTATCATGATCATCTTTGGATCGCTGGCAAAAGGTCATTCTCGTACCTGAATTGCTTCCACTGGGCATGGGTTCGCCGGATTGTTCGTCATCAATTGTTCGTCGGATGAGTTTCACCATCAATTTGGTATCAGAGTAAGGTTGTGTGAAGGAAGAAAGATCTCTATATCCAAGAAGTGCTAGAAGGTAAGATCTAGTACATATTGATTCTACTTGATTGTGGTAATAGCATCAAGCAGTTTCAAGATGGATTTTGAGAAGTATAATGGCAAAGGAAATTTTATTCTATGGCAACAAAGAGTAAAATACTTGCTAGTTCAACAGAGGATCTACAAGGTTTTGGTGAGACAAATACCGAAAAAGATCAGTGTTGAGGATTGTGAAGAGCTAGAAGAGATCGTTTTCAGCACCATTAGGATGTATTTGGCAGATCAAGTTTTGCCAGAGGTATATACTGAGACTACGATAAAGGGTCTTTGGCTAAGATTGGAGAATACATACATAGACAAGAACATAACAAACAAGTTGTGGTTGAAGAAGTAGCTGTATAGTCTGAGAATGCCTGAAGGAGGAGACCTCGTTGCTCACATTCAGAGGTTCAACCAGGCATGTTCAGATGTTATGAATATGGATATAAAAATCGATGAGGAGGATCGGGCATTGTTGCTATTGTGTTCGCTCCCGAGGTCATATGATGGTTTTATAACAACCTTGGTGTATGGGAAGGAAACCTTGATCTATGAAGAGGTTGTTGGAGTATTCAGATCAAATGAACAAAGGGAGAAGATCTGCAAAGGAAATCCTAACTCAGAGGTTCTTGCTATGAATGAAAGGCAAGGAAGATCAAAGGAAAGGGTTAGGGGAAAATCAAGGGGCATATCACAGTCTCAAGCCAGTAAGAAGGGCTTGAAGTGCTTCAAATGTCATCAGCATGGTCACTTCAAAAGGAATTGCCTTCTTTGGAAGATCGAGAAAGGGAAGACCAACACTAGTGGTGCAAGTGTATCTGAAGGCAATAGAAAAGATGTACTGATAGCTTCAGATGGATCGATTGATTGGGATAATACTTGGATGTTGGATTCAGCATGCTCTTATCACTATACCTCATATCGGGAGTGGTTTGATACCTATGATAAATCAAATGGAGGTAGTGTAAGCCTTGGTGATGATCACCTTTGTGCGGTAGCTGGAGTTGGCACCATTAGGATGAGAATGTATGATGGAGTGATAAGGACTCTGTCAAATGTCAAGCATGTACCATAATTAAAGAAGAATTTAATTTTTTTGGACTACTTGGAAGAGCAGGGTTATGCCTTCAGTTGCCGGTCTGGTAGTGGATATTTGAGGATAACCAAAGGAGCTTTGGTGGTGATGAGAGGAAGAAGACTGAGCAATAATCTATACAAGATGGAAGGCTCAGTGGTGAATGATATTGCAAAGGTACTTGCAACAGCACAGGAGGAGAAGCTCTCCTACCAGTTATGGCACTATCAGATGGGTCACTTGAGTGACCGAGGGCTCACGAAATTAAGCAGAAGAAGAAACCTTCCAGTGCTAAAAAAGGATGGAAATGACCTGTGTGAGCCCTGCATTTATGGCAAACAGCATAGGGTAAAGTTTGCCAGCGGTACCAAGTAGAGTGAGGATATTTTAGAACTAATTCACTTGGATGTATGGGGACCGGCACCTGTTTTATCCAGGGGTGGAGCAAGGTATTTTGTTACCTTCATTGATGACTTTTCTAGGAAATTATGGATGTATCTGATGGGAGAAAAATCAGAGATATTTGCCCAATTCAAAGCTTGGAGGGCTGAGGTAGAGAAGGAGATGGGAAAACATATGAAGTGCCTTCGGTCAGATAATGGTGGGGAGTATTATGGAGGCAAGCATTATACATTTGACAGTAAGTGAGTCATTGGTCATATAGGCAAGCATTATACATTTGACAGTAAGTGAGTCAATGGTCATAGAGGCAAGCATTATACATTTGACAGTGAGTCATTTTGCCACATGTTATATGTGGTCTTTTCCTCTTGCGAGGCATCTTCCCCTAATGGTTCCAAGGTAGGGGTATCAAGAATATAAGAAAGTCTTTCTTGGCTGAGTACTATCTTCAAGTTTCTCAACCAATCAATATAGTTTGGTCTAATCAACTTATTGGCATCAAGAATGCTACGGAGTGAGAGTGAAGAGGCCATTTAATCTACATTAACAAAGAACATTACATAAGCAAACAACCAATGTTGACAAAACATAATTAAATTAGGACTTTAACTTAATTATGTCTCCCACTATTTTATCAAGCATCATAACCCTCCATATGATAATCGAGAAAATCCTAATTGGTTTTCTTAGCGGGGTTGAGATCCTAATTCCTTATAAAAGACCTTGTGTGTACACAACAAATCTTATATAAGTTCAAAGGTAGGAAAACTCTTTCCAATTGTAACTAATACAATTCTCAACTTATCTTGGCCTCTAAAATATTAGTAGCCTTGTGTGTGCACAACAAACTATAATATTTTAGTTAAGTCAGACCCTTCATTGCTATATAGTCATGATATTAATTATAATACCCTTGTGTGTACACAATAAAGTATTATATTAAATCATGCCATAAACTTCAAATGCACCAAATTAAAATTATGTCAGTCACCATAAGAGGCCTTGTGTGTACACAACAAACCTAATATGAATCGTAACATAATAATGACTTGGCATGAAGGAAGGCCACATGTAGTGAATATTACACTAAGCATATCAATCAATAATTAAGTTAATCTTATCGACCAGGTAAGTGGGAGAGTGGTGGGAGTCCCCCCGTTGCTTTCCTTAGACACCAATAAGAATTGGCCAGGTCAGTCAACGGAACCAATTAAAAACCACGTCCTCTTTACCGATCATGAACCACTTTTCCTAGACACCGAATGATCAATTAATCATATTGATTATTTCACTTTTGGTATATGACACTACAACTTAATATAATTTGAAAGAGGGCTTTATTAAAACAAAGCACATTCTATATATATATATATAACTAAGCAAATATGTGCCAAGTGTGTCATCATACTAGGACAACCATTTACTACATAATGGATCCACCATTATGCCAGGGCAACCTTATTTCAGTATGATGACTGGAAGGCTAAACATATCTCTATACAAATTAAGGTTTGAGTGAAAACCTTAATTAGTGGCATACATCAAACATATATGCACAATTAACACAAATATGTGATGAGTGTGTCATCATTCTAGGACAACCATTTACCACATAATGGATCCACCATTATGCCAGGGCAACCTTATTTCAGAATGATGACTGGATTACTAAACATATCTCTACAACAATTAGGGTTTAAGTGAAAACCCTAATTGGTGACAATACATCAAACACAAACCACATCATATGTAAATTATCTACATATGCCTATAAAAATCAGCATATATATTTTAATCTTGATAAGGAGGCTCTGATACCAATGTTGGGTTTGTTGACCAAGGCGGAAACATAGATTTCAAAATTTTTATCTTATGAAATCTATACCAAACCCTTTAGCCCTAGATCTCCTTAAAAAAATTAAAAATATATATCATTCATATACATGATTTAAATATATATATATGTAAGTACTAACCTGTACCGCAATATCCAAAATGCAAATCTCCACCAGGTGCCCAAATGTTCCCCTCCAATGGTGATCCACACGGAGAAGAGATGAAGACAACAACTTCTTGATCTTGGATCCTCTTCTTGAATTCTTTTTCAAGAATTCAATTCTTGGACTTATAGGCTAGAATTTTCTTTCTTGAAAATTTCCTTTCTCCCTTCTTTCCTCTTCTTGATCCTTTCCTCAACTTCAATCCTTGTAGAAAATTCTTATTTGAAGTGGAAGAAAAATTAAGACAAGTAATGTCTTAATTCAAGAAAGAAAAGAGACCCTTCCTGTTTCTTTCCTTTACCGTTCAAGACCTTCCTCTTATTCTTGTTTAGGGTCAGAGTTTCGACAGAGGATGCCTCTGTAAGGGAAACAATACCCAACAAGAACAAGGGGAAGGAGTATTCTGGAGAGGAAGAAAGGGAATCTGATATCTGAATTATCTTACATGAAAACCCCCGAGAACCCAACCCTATTTATAGATATCAGAGGGGTGTCTTTTCAAAAACAACGCAACCCTCTGCTATCCCAAGAATCACATTCTTTCTATCCTCATGCGTCCCCTCAGATTTTTCATGCCTTTCCTGATTTATTTCAAGATTTTCCGATGAAGAAAAACCTCGGAAGAAACCTCAGAAAAGTCACGATGTTCTGAGACGGAGTTGCGACCGAAAAGCAACAGATTTCTTCTGGCCATCTGATCTTGATCCAAGGGACTCCAGATGAGACGTCTAAAGAAAAGATTTCCGCCCCCTCCCATCTGGTTTTCACGGTAAAAGAAGTCCCCATGCGCGTGAAGAGGAGTCCACGCGCGTGGACTCTTCCTTTGGTGCGCGCGCATGGGAAAGATGGCTTGGGCGGTCTTGGGAAAAGGGTTTAAATTGATTTTTAATCAATGGGTTCAGCCACGGGTTATCCCAAAATCCCAAAATTTAAATTAAACTCTAATTAGGTTCAATTAGAACCCAATTAAGCCCAATTCAGAACCAAATTCGAATCCAATTCGAATAGAAGTTGGGTCTGCAACACATGCTAGCGTGTTTGTCCTACAAACATGATTTAATTATAAACTAAATCCCTCATCGACTCTCTTTTGTGTGTGACCCATTGGGTTCCACATCTAGCCAACAGTAGGTTCGAGTGCTATTTGACTTAATTCGGTTAGATCTCAACTAAGTCGATTTAGGTCAACTCAAGCTAGCTCAACTTGGTCAATTAGAATCTAATTCTAATTAACTAATTTAAATTATCATAATTTAATCATTTTCCTACAAGATAAGATTGACGTCTAGCAATGTATCATGTCTACCCGGAAGATGTGAAATTTTGATGGAATTACCAAAATACCCTTCAATGGTGAGTAACCGGGCAATTCAGTCCTTTAATCAACTTGCATCTTGAATATGATTATGGATATGGATACCTTGTCAAATCCAATTTTATATTCATCCCTACTTCAATCTTTTTAATGATGATTCATTAATGAACTATTAGAAACTACTTCTAATGTTCATACTTTGATCAAAGATTTCCCGAATCATCATTTGATCGAAATTGGCTGGATGCAATATCCTCTTACTAGGGCTGATCAATTCCTTGTTGACCTACTCATAACCTTCATATACAATCCATCATATCCAGTATCACCTCATGCATAACTCAGTGTTATGATTGAGTGTGAACCAAAATGTGGATTCATGTATATAAGGTACCATGGCAGTCTCAGGTTAAAGGACCACATGCACTACTCCCACTATGAGAAATATTTATTGACAAACAGATAAGGTTCCATTAGATATTCTCAATCTGGATCTATTCAGTGAACTCATTCTCTAATGAGCACCCACATCCTAGTATTAGTGTCAAACACAAGTGACTGTGAGATCAGTCACCCTCATACATAGGAAGTGCTGATCTTTACAAAAAATATTGATCCCCTACTCAATGTCCCATTGACCAGGAATATTTTAGATTAGGGTTTTAAGGCTTTAGGTCTCACTGGTATGATCTGATCATAACCCTAGAACCATAGCCCTAATCTATGGAGTTCATCATATAATAATTAAGACAACGTATGATGAAAATAATGCATTTATTGAATGATAATGTCAATACATTGATTTTTGGGATGGAAAAAGGAAAAATCGTAACGAAATATAATATTTCGATTGGCCTTTAGGGCATAATCCTTTCAGATGATATGTTGATAGCCAGCAAAAGTATGAGTGATGTAAATCAGCTGAAGAAAGCATTATCTAAAGAATTTGAGATGAAGGATTTGGATCCAGCTCAGAAAATCCTTGGAATAGAGATTTGCAGAGATAGATGCAAGGGTATTCTCCATTTGTCACAAAGAGGTTATATCAAGACAGATTCTTGAGAGGTTTATGATGGAGAAGGCCAAACTAGTACAAACACCATTACTAGGGCACATATTTTTCTTTAAGATTCAAAGCCCCCGGACAGATGAGGAAAGAAAGTACATGGAGAGAGTTCCATATGCAAATGCTGTAGATAGTGTTATGTATGTATGGTGTGTTGCAGGCCAGACATAGCATATATTATAAGCCATGTAAGCAGGTACATGGCAAATCCTAGGGAGAAACACTGGAAATCATTGAAGTAGATTTTGAGGTATCTACAAGGAACTCAAAAGCATGGACTGGTATTTAGTGGGCAGCCATAAGGACAAGGAAGGAACTCCGGAAAGTTATATGGAAGTTCGGGTCCTTTGAAAGGGTATGTAGATGCAAGTTATGCAAGTGATTTTGATACAAGAAGGTCTACTACAGGTTATATCTTCTGCTTACATGGTGGACCAGTTTCTTGGAGATTTACCCTTCAACCTATCATTGCTCTATCTACAACAGAAGCTGAGTATATAGGTATTATAGAGGCTACAAAGGAAGCACTATGGCTGAGGAGGCTAGTTGCTGAGATGGGGATGGAACAGTGTATGGTGGTCCTTCATAGTGATAGCCAGAGTTCCATACATTTGACTTAGAACACAGACTATTATGCGCGCACAAAGCATATAGATATGAGGTACCACAGGATCAAAGAGCTAGTGGAGGAAGGAGAAGTGGCACTGGTGAAGGTCCATACAAAGGAGAACCAGGCTGATGCACTTACAAAGGCTCGACCGAGAGAAAGCTTTCGTTCATGAATGTGGTTGATGGGTCTGAGGTGTCTGGTGTAATAAACTGTAATCTTGGAGCACTAAGGTGGAGATTGTTGAGTCTCAAGTGGTGCATCCAAGATTCTAGGGGGATGGGCTGAGGTTCAGGTTGGTTCAGTTTATCATGGTCACACATGATGTATCTAGGGCTAGGAGTGAGTTCAAGATGAGTCCTAGATGGTAGACTGAGTTTTGGTCAGCCTAAACATTAGAGTCGGCTCGATTCTGGTCAGAGTTGACTCTAATGGTTGGCTCGGCATGGATGCAGGGAGGAGTTTTGCTAAGAGTCGGCTCGGTATTGCTGAGAGTCGGCTCGGATCACTAGGAGTCGGCTCGGTTCTGCAGAATAGGTAAACTACGGTCTGGATGAGTCGACTTTAGGTCTGAGAGTTGACTCGTCTAGAGTGCTTCCTGTAGCATGGAGTCGACTCAAAGGGTTCGAGCCGACTCGGATGACGGGATCTTTGAATCACGTATTGCCGCACCGGGAAGTTCTGGGGGGGCTAGGTTTTTTGCGATCTAGGTATATATATATGTAAGTTGGGACGGTTATGAGTGAGGACAAGAGAGAGAAGGTCATTTTTTGTAACAGTCCAAGAAAACAACCGGAATCAATAACTCCCTCAGTTCTTCTAGATCTCGTTTTTCTTCCTTTCCTTCTCCTTCACTTCTTGATCAATCCAAGGGATCGATTGATCTTTGTTTGACATGTATCCTACCATGATCATCGGTGGATCGCTGGCAAAGGGTCATTCTCGCACCTGAATTGCTTCCGCTAGGCGTGGGTTCGCCGGATCGTTCGTCATCAATTGTTTGTCGGATGAGTTTCACTATCATGCGGGGATATGGAGCTTCTCGGCTTTCTTCGCCAGACCTGGGATCCGACCAATGAGTGTGGGGCTATGGAGCTTCCTGGCTTTCTTCACTGTCGGATGAGTACGGGGCTATGCAGCTTCCCGACTTTCTTCACTGAACCTAGGGTCCGATTGATGAGTGTGGGGCTATGCAACTTTTTGGTTTTCTTTGCTAGACCTAGGATCCGATGGATGAGTGCAAGGCTATGAAGCTTCTCGACTTTCTTTGCTAGACCTGGGGTCCAATGGATGAGTGCGGTGCTATAGAGCTTCCTGGCTTTCTTTGTTAGAACTGGGGTCCAACAGATGAATGTGGGGCTATGGAGTTGCCCAGCTTTCTTTGTCGGACCTAGGGTTCGATGGATGAGTGCTCTTCAAAAGGGTGAGGCCAAACCATCCCTTCAAGGGACATTTCATTCTATCTTTGAGTAGGGGGCGTACATCACCGGTAATACATCCTTAGATTCCTCACATTCCATGTCCACAAGATCTGGGTGCCATCGAGCTCAACTGTCCTATAAGCTCCCTGGTGTAAAACTTCAACTACCCTATAAGGGCCTTCCCAATTGGGTGACAGCTTTTCACCCTCGCCAGGCTACGACACTTCAATCCACCTCAGGACGAGGTCTCTCGGGTGAAAGGCTTTCAGTTTTACTCAAGAGTTATAATATCGGGTGACCCGCTGGTGGTATGCAGCCATGCAGAGTCGAGCTTTGTCCCTCATCTCATCCAACAAGTTAAGGTTGAGTAGGAGACATGCTGGGTTGCTCAACCCATTGAACTGCTCCACCCTCAACATCGGTAGGCTGATTTCCACTGACAGCATTGCCTCAGTGCCGAAGACCAGATTGAATGGAATTTGGTCCATCACGGTTTGAGGGGTAGTGCGGTTGGCCCACAGCACACTAGAGAGCTCCTCCATCCATCGACCCTTTGCTTCATCTAACTGGGTGTGAAGCCCTTGGAGGATGGTGCGGTTGATCACCTCGGCCTCCCTATTAGTTTATGGATGGCCTACTGACATGAAGCGGTGGAGGATGCCCAAGTTAGTATAAAACTGTCTGAATACCTGGTTATCGAACGATGGCCTGTTGTCAGTGTTGACAATATAAGGGAGGCCGAAATGGTAGATAATTGATTTCCAGAGGAAAGATCTTGCTTTGGCTTCAGTGATCCGTGCTAGGGATTTTGCCTCCACCTATCTAGTAAAATAGTTGATGGCGATGATTAGATATCTCCATTGGTCAGATGCCGGAGGGAATAATCCCAATATGTCCATCCTCATTGGGCGAACGACTAGGAAAAAGAGAGTTGGGACAGCAGTGTGGGCGTGCCATTGGCAGCGATCACACCTTCGCACGAACTTGGCCACATCTTCCAACATAGTATCCTAGTAAAACCTTACCTCAAGGCTTTGTAGGCTAGCACTCTACCATAATGTAATTCCTGCAGATGCCTTCATGAATCTCTTGGAGGATATAGGCAGCCTCTGAAGGTCTCAAGCATTTTAATAAGGGGTAGGAGTAAGATCTCCGATAAAGTTGCTCGTCCATTAATACAAACCGGGCGACCTTCAACTTTAGGAGGCTGGCTTCCATGCAATCTTCTGGCAAGGTACCTTCAGCTATATACCTAATGTAGGGGTCCATCCAGCTCGGCTTGTGGGTGACTTGCTAAACCTTGCCAGTCATTTCGAGGCTAAGGGCCTCTAGGTACTCAATGAAGGTGCATCCCAATGAGGAATCGGGCAAGGTTGCAAGCCTGGAGAGCATTAGCATAGGCATTCCTCCCTTAAGGGATGTAAGAGATGCCGTAGTGCCGAAGGTTTGCTATGTGAGAGTGCACTTCATCCAGGTACCTTGCCATGAGGGGATCCCAAGTCTCGAACTTGCCCATGACTTGCCCAGCTATGAGTTGTGAATCGGTGAAGACTCTTAGGCTCGTGATTCCTAGCTCGCGAGCCACCCCTAGTCCTGCTAGGAAGGCCTCGTACTCGGTTTGATTATTAGTTGCTTTAAAGAGGAAACGTATAGCATATTCAGCCACGACCCCTTCCTGGTTGGTGAGAATAAGGCTGGCTCCACTCACCCATGAGTTTGATGCACCATCACCGTGGAGTATCCATGTTGTCTCATCTTCAGGCGGATATCGTGCTGGCTCGAGGGGTGCCTCCTTCGAGTCATCATCCGTCCATGAGCTTTTTGCCAGGAAATCGATTAGAACCTGGGCCTTCAGAGATGGTTTTAGGTGATACAAGATGTCAAACTTGTTAAGCTTCATCATCCATTTGGCCAGGCAGCTCGAGATATCAGATTGGCTCAAGATGGCCCTCAAAGGTTGATCGATGAGGCCGCAATTAGATAAGCTTGGAAGTAGGGCCTGAGATACTGAGCAGACATGATTAGCACAAAAATAACTTTCTCGGATCAGGTGTGTTACATCCGTGACAGTGACGTGGCCAGGCTCATGTATCGCCGAATGCGAACGAGCCACGTGTGAGTTTTCCCGCCAGAATCAGCGCCACGCCCTTAAAGCTGGGATCGGCAAGATCGCACCGCCCGACGATTATCCGAGAGCAGACCGCCCAGGCCGAGGTCGAGCTCGGCGCGGGGTTCCTCCACCGACCCATCTGCGCCCGCGCGCGAAGGAGACGACCCAAGTGAGGTCGGCCGAGGTCGGCCGACCCTTCGCCTTGCGCCAGGTGGCCACCCGGAGACGGTTCCACCTCGGCCGAAGCCAGGCGGCCTCCTGCCGCCTCGCCAGGTGTCCACCCAGGAGGGGTCCACCTAGTGCGAGGTCGGCCAACCCTTCGCCTTGCGCCAGGTGGCCACCCGGAGACGGGCCCACCTCGGCCGAAGCCAGGCGACCCTCTGCCGCCTCGCCAGGTGTCCACTCAGGAGGGGTCCACCTAGTGCGAGGTCGGCCGACCCTTCGCCTTGCGCCAGGTGGCCACCCGGAGACGCGCCCACCTCGGCCGAAGCCAGGCGACCCTCTGCCGCCTCGCCAGGTGTCCACCCAGGAGGGGTCCATCTAGTGCGAGGTCGGTCGACCCTTCGCCTTGCGCCAGGTGGCCACCCGGAGACGGGCCCACCTCGGCCGAAGCCAGGCGACCCTCTGCCGCCTCGCCAGGTGTCCACCCAGGAGGGGTCCACCTAAGCCGAGGTCGGCCGATCCCTCGCCTCTCGCCAATTGGTCCCCGAAGATAGGTCCAACTCAGCCGAGGCCAGACCGCTCGTACGGAGAGGCCCCCGGGGAAAGCGACGGGTCCCGAGGCCATCCCTCGGGCCGTACCGACCCCAGACGGCGTCCCGTACGGAGGGCGGCGGCACGCGGAACGTCACTTACATTGGCCCGGCAGGTCCCGCGGTCGAGAGACCCGATCCTGACGGAACAGGGCCTGTAAACGGATAGCGCCCACGCCCGGGGAAAAGAGCACCCTCACGAAGCCCGAGGCCTGATGACTTGCCGCTCTGCCAGCGTCGCCTTCCCTCTTTTTCTCTTCTGTCCTTGCCTTTTTCCTGCTGGGCCCGGCGGACGAGGTCGGAAAGCCGCCTGGCCTCCTTCACCAAAAAGGGAAAAGAAAGGAAGACAGGGAGGAGGAGTTTTCGAGGGAGAAAAGGACAAGCGCACGACGGAGGGAGATAAAGAGGGAAGGATCCAAAGACTGCAAGGTAAGCCAACGAGCCTGGGGACAAGAAGGAAAGACCGGCATAAGGCCTCGCTGGGAGGAAGAAAACCAGGGATCCCGAGAAGGGAATACTGGACGCGAGCTCGGCGGGCAGGCCCAGCCGAGATTCCGGTCCCCGGCGCTTTCCCTTCACCAGTTAACTCTCCAAACCAGAGACCCTCCATGGGGCCTGGGAGGGAGAGTCTGTTCCTCCACGTCGTCTACTGACTTGACCGTCGGAGCCCCCTCGCCGTAATCCCCGGCCAGGGTCCTCTAACCCCATTTGTTGCAGGCTTCTCGCAGGAAGGGAGGCTCCTTTGCCAGGCGGTCAGGGAGGATCGGCTGATCCTCTGCACGGGCGCGGCGACGAGGACGGCAACAGATTGGCGCGCCAGGTAGGGGGGCAGGGCACTAACCCCCAGTGGGAACTAGCTTTTTGCAGGTATCACGCTCTCTAGCAATGGTGGTCACTCGTGGTCGCGAGGCGTCCACCAGCCGAGTGGGAGAAGCCCACTCCCCGCCAGGGGGCCACACCCCCGAACGGGAGCTTCCGGCTCCCCCTCCTCTTCTGCAGCAGCCTACCCCGGCGGACGGATCCCTTGCGGCCATCGTCCAGCAGCTGCAGACCTTGACCTCAGCGGTCCGACAGCTTCAGCATCAGCAACGGTCCCTGGCCACTCAGCCGCAGCCAGGGACCCCCGCGGCCCGGGTCGCGGGACAGCGTGGGAGCCTGCGCTCAATCCAGGGCAGGCCATTCCATCCGCAAGCCGTCTCCAACCCCCGAGGGAGCCGCCAAGCTCCCCCGAAGAGAAACTATTCCGGCTCGGAGGATCACGAGAGTCGATCCCCGGCCGATGGGGCCGAAACGGCGCATCACAGCAAGCGACGCCGGGTCCAGACCTCGCGCCGAGACCGATCGGCGCCCCCCTCACCTGCAGTCTCGGTGGAAGACTCCACCGACGAAGCCATCAGGCGCCAGGCCGAAAGGCGCCTAGAAGAGCACGAGCGCAAGTTGGCGGAGTTCGCCCGACGATTCGCCGACCTGCAGAACTCGTCAGCCGACCCGGCGGGCTACGACTCCCGCCCCCCTTTCTCCGAAGAGATCCAGGCGGAACCAATCCCGAAACGGTTCCGCATGCCGCAGGTGGACCCCTACGACGGGACCACCGACCCCCTGGACCACCTGGAGGGTTATAAAGCCCTCATGAGGGTCCAGGGTGCCACCGACGCCCTTCTGTGCATCGCCTTCCCTGCAACCCTTCGGAAGGCCGCCCGAGTCTGGTTCGCCCGTCTCGAGCCCGGATCCATTTGCTCCTTCCAGCAGCTGGAAGGAAAGTTTGTGGCGCATTTCGACGCTTGTCGAAAGGTGCCAAGGAAGGTGGACAGCCTCTTCTCCGTCCGCCAGCAGGACCAGGAGCTGCTCCGTGACTACATCGCCCGGTTTAAGACCGCGGCCCTGGAGATCTACAGCTTGGACGAGCCCGTCGCTATGCTGGCTCTAAAGCGCGGGCTCAAGACGTCCCGCCTGACCTATTCCCTGGACAAGAAGCCGCCCAGGACGTATTCCGAGCTCCTCCTCCGCGCCCACAAGTACATCCGAGCAGAGGAGGCCGACCGCACCCGTCGAGAGATGGACGGGAAGATTTTGAAGAAGTCGACCCCGAGGGACGCCCCGGGAGCTCGGAGGCCCGGGCCACCAGCCGACCCTCGCCCGAACCCAAGGCCGAGGGCCGAGTCTGCCCCCGAGCGGAGGTACACCCCTCTCCTCGCACCTCGAGCCAAAATCCTTATGGAAATCGAGGGCGAGCGTTATCTCCGCCGACCTCCACCTCAGAACCCGAGGGCAGCCCGAGACAAATCAAAGTACTGCCAATTCCACCGCGAGCACGGGCATGACACGGAGGAGTGCCGCCACCTGAAGCGGGAGATCGAGGAGCTGATCGGGAGGGGATACCTCCGGAAGTTCGTCAAGAACGAGGCTCCCTCCGAAAAGCAGCCGCTCGCGGCCTTGCCACCTGTCCCTGCGATCGACAACCGGCCAACAGAGAGGCCCGTGGGCATGATCTCACGCGGATCTGGCCGAGCAGAGAAGAGAGCCCGGGAAACCCCGGAGAATGTAATCCCTCCCAAAGGAGGGGAACTTAGCGGCAATGTAAACGATGATGCCGTGGTGGTCGAGATGACCATCGCGAAACACCCTGTACATCGAATCATGGTGGATAGTGGAAGCTCGGCCGATGTACTTTTTTATGATGCTTTCTCTCGGATGAATTTGTCTCTCGACCAGCTAAAGCCAGTGCACACCCCACTGGTAGGTTTTACAGGGAACTCCGTCGGAGTCGAAGGGGAAATGACTCTCCCAGTTACCGCCGGATCCCCGCCTCGGCAGACGACCATCATGGTAACTTTCACTGTAGTCAAGCTCCCTTCGCCTTACAACACCATTCTTGGGCGTCCCGGGCTCAACCGACTAGACGCCACTATCTCCACAAGGAGACTGCTGGTGCAGTTCCCCACGCCTTTCGGGTTCGGGGAAATGAAGGGGACGATCCAGCCAGTCCCGCTCTGCCTGCAGACAATCCTGGGCATCAAGGGCGCAGAGCTCGCCCGCGAGGTCGAGGACCTCGACCTAAGAGAAAAGGAACCCAGGGGAGGGCCCGTAGAGCGCCTGCTCTCCTTTCCCCTTGGTTCAGACCCCCTGAAGACGGTGCAAGTCGGGCCCCAGCTCCCCGAAGAGGAGCGAACCCGCCTGCTGGAGTTCCTCCGTGCCAACGCCGATGTGTTCGCCTGGTCGGCGGTCGACATGCCGGGTATTCCGCCCGAGATTATCATGCACAGCCTGAACGTGGACCCAGGCAGCCGCCCGGTCCGCCAGAAGAAGAGAAGCTTTGCCATGGAGAGGCAGAAGGCGATCGACGAGGAGGTAGAGAAACTTCTCGCCGCCGGTTTCGTCCGAGAAGTCCAATACCCCAGCTGGTTAGCAAATGTGGTCATGGTAAAGAAAAGCAGCGGTAAGTGGAGGATCTGCATGGACTACACCGACCTCAATCGAGCTTGCCCGAAGGACAGCTTCCCCCTGCCAAAGATCGACCAGCTGGTCGACACCACCTCGGGACACCGTCTCCTGTCATTCATGGACGCTTTCTCCGGATACAACCAGATCCGGATGAATCCGGAGGACGAAGAGCGTACCGCCTTCATAACTGACCGCGGGACTTTCTGTTACAGGATGATGCCCTTCGGCCTCAAGAACGCGGGGGCGACGTACCAACGTCTGGTCAATAAAGTCTTCAAAGACCAGATAGGCCGCAACATGCAGGTGTACGTGGACGACATGCTGGTAATGAGCAAACTTGACTCGGACCACGTAGCCGACCTGGCAGAGACGTTCGGCAACCTCCGGCGCCACCAGATGAAGCTGAATCCGGCGAAGTGCGCCTTCGGGGTCTCCGCCGGAAAGTTCCTAGGGTTCATGGTGACCCAGAGAGGAATCGAGGCCAACCCGGAGAAGGTCCAGGCCATCCTGGACATGGAGCAGCCAGCCTCCAAGAAACAAGTGCAGCAGCTGACCGGTCGGGTTGCGGCCCTTAGCCATTTTATTTCCAGGTCGGCGGACCGCTGCCGTCCCTTCTTCAAGGTGCTGAGGAAGATGAACGGTTTCGCCTGGACCGAGGAATGCCAGCAGGCCTTCGAGGAGTTGAAGAAGACGCTCGCATCACCACCTCTGCTGTCCAGGCCCGAGGAAGGGGAGGAGCTTACCCTCTACTTGGCCGTTACCCCGGAGGCCGTCAGCTCTGTCCTGGTCCAAACTGACGACCACGGGATCCAGCGACCGGTGTACTATACCAGCAAACTCCTCCGGGACGCGGAGCTCAGGTATTCCCGGCCCGAGAAACTCGTTTTTGCGCTAATAGTGTCTGCCCAGCGTCTCAGGCCCTATTTCCAAGCGCATCCCATCGCCGTCTTGACGGATCAACCGCTGAAAGCGGTGCTCAGCCGACCCGACACCTCGGGGCGATTGGCCAAATGGGCACTGAAACTCAGCGAGTTCGACATTACATACCGACCGAGGTCGGCAATGAAGGCACAGGTGCTGGCCGACTTCTTGGTCGAATGCGCAGGTCTGGGCAAGGAGCCCGAGGAGGACTCTTCGGCCCAGCCGACGGAGGTCGGCACCAACGAGCCCGGAGAGGACGCTTGGATCCTCCATGTGGACGGAGCCTCAAACTCCGGAGGGAGCGGAGCTGGGCTCATCCTTGCCAACGGCGACGGAGTCGTCGCCGAATGTGCACTCCGTTTCCAGTTCCCCGCGACAAACAATCAAGCGGAGTACGAGGCGCTTCTCGCCGGACTCAGGGTCTCCCGCGAGCTGGGCGTGACTAACCTCAGAGCTTTCACTGACTCCCAGCTCGTGGCGGGGCAGGTGTCCGGGGAGTACGTCGCTCACGACCCCCAGATGGCAAGGTATTTGGAGCTCGTCAAGGCGGGCGCGTCCAAGTTCCGGCGCTTCAACATCTTCCATATCCCCCGCAGGGAGAACGCCCGCGCGGATGCTCTCTCTCGATTGGCGACTCTGCCGGACACAATGCTGGGACGCGCTCATGTGGAGCGACTCGAAGTCCCAAGCCTCGAAGCACCGGCGGGGGTCCATCAGGTCAGCCAGGAGCCCGGCTGGATGGACAAGTACGCCGCGTACATCACCGACGGCATTCTGCCGGAAGACCGAGACGCGGCTCGCCTCATCAGGAAGAAGGCCGTGCGGTTTGTCCTGATGGACGGGCAGCTGTATCGAAGGTCCTACTCTTATCCCCTCCTCAAGTGCATTGGACCCGCAGAAGCCAAGCTTGTGCTCCAGGAGATTCACGAAGGCATCTGTGGGAACCACGTGGGGGGCAGGGCATTGGCATACAAGGCCCTTCGTCAAGGCTACTTCTGGGAGACGATGAAGGAGGACGCCGCCGACTTCGTGAAGAAATGCGACCGGTGCCAGCGCCACGCCACGGTATAGCGGCAACCCTCCAACCCGATCTCTCAGCTCTCAGCCCCATGGCCATTCGCCCAGTGGGGAATGGACCTTCTGGGCCTATTCCCGCCGGCATCCGGCCAGCGGAAGTTCCTGATAGTGGCCATCGACTACTTCACAAAGTGGGTCGAAGCCGAACCCTTGGCAAGAATCACCGAAGCAAATGTCGCCAAGTTCTTCTGGAAGTCCATCGTCTGCCGCTTCGGCCTCCCCCACACCGTGGTCACCGACAACGGACGCCAGTTCGACTGTCGAGAGTTCGAGGATTTCTGCAACGACCTCGGCATCAAACATCGCTTCACCTCGGTGGCGCACCCCCAGACCAACGGGGAGGCCGAGGTCACAAACAGGACCATTCTTCAGGGCCTCCGCACGCGGCTAGACCAAGCCAAGGGCAGGTGGGCCGACGAGCTTCCCAGCGTTCTTTGGGCATACCACACCACTCCAAGGACGGCTACCGACGAAATCCCATTCAACCTCGTCTTCGGGGCCGAGGCAGTCATCCCGATCGAGCTCAGCATACCCACGCTGCGCGTGGAACAATACGACGAGACAGAAAACCCGGCCAGGATGATGCTCAACCTAGACCTCCTCGAAGAAACAAGGGACAAGGCCCGAATCCGAATGGCGGCATACCGGCAACGTGTAGCCAGATATTACAACTCCCGAGTACGGCCGAAGGTTTTTCGTCCCGGGGACTTGGTCCTCCGGCGTGCAGAAGCCTCCCAGCCACGAGAGTGCGGCAAGCTTTCACCCAACTGGGAAGGCCCTTATCGGGTAGCAGAAGCCCTCCCTCACGGGGCATGTTACTTGGAAGAGTTGGGAGGTGCCAGGTTCCCCCGGACATGGAACCCCTCGAACCTGAGAATGTACTACCAGTGATGTAAGGCTCCCAGTTCCTTTAACAAAGCTTCTTCGCTTCAAACATTCTTCTCTGACTTCAACAAAAAGCCCGGAGCACAGCTCAGCAAGCCGCGCAAGGTTTGAGAAAGCCTGCGGCATCGAGCTCAGTCCGGAAGATCCTGGGCTTCGGCCTGGAAGGTGGCGTCGAACCCAGTTCGCCCACGCAAGCCCGGAGCACAGCTCGGCAAGCCGCGCAAGGTTTGAGAAAGCCTGCGGCATCGAGCTCAGTCCGGAAGATCCTGGGCTTCGGCCTGGAAGGTGGCGCCGAACCAAGTTCGCCCATGCAAGCCCGGAGCACAGCTCAGCAAGCCGCGCAAGGTTTGAGAAAGCCTGCGGCATCGAGCTCAGTCCGGAAGATCCTGGGCTTCGGCCTGGAAGGTGGCGCCGAATCCGCTTCGCCCACGCAAGCCCGGAGCACAGCTCAGCAAGCCGCGCAAGGTTTGAGAAAGCCTGCGGCATCGAGCTCAGTCCGGAGGATCCCAGGTTTCGGCCCGGAAGATGGTGCAGGAACTGTGTTGTCCGCGCAAGCATGAAGGCAGCCCAAAGTCGGACCTGCTCAGGATTCTTGCTTTGTCGCAACACGGTTTTGCAGACCCCGTCCTTCGATTTAGTATGGAAGAACCAGGCCCGCAGTTGTCTCAGGTATCCCAGACCGACATCTCAGGAACAAACAAACAAAGAAGAAGAAAAAGAGCCAAAGTTGATAGACAAATTTTTACAAAGAAAGGAGTCTTCATTACAAAGTGTTCAGTACAAACAGGGAGCTCCGACAGGCCGGAACTCCCCAAAAAAAAGAGAAAGACACAGAAAGCAAAAGTACAAGTCAACAGTCACTGGGGCGCAGGGTCGGCGCCGTCCGTCGGAGGTGCGGACGCCATCTCTTCGACCTCCACGACGACCGGCTCCTGGGGCTGTGTCTGGGCCGCGGCGTCGTCGGTCGGAGCTGCTGCAGGTGCCGCCTGAAGTGTCGCCTGGGTCATGCCGGAGGCCCTGCCCTCGCTCCCCGGCTTCCTGCCGCCGACGACGACCGCACTCAGGTCCAGTTGGGGGAAGAAGGCCCCCACCTTTTCCCGGCATATCCGGAACCCCTTCAGGAAGGAGTCCACGGCGGCCTCCCGGACTTCCGACGTAAACTCGTCGGAAGCCCGGAATTTGGGGACGGCCTCCAGCGCTTCCCGCTTCGCCGCCTCCAGGAGCCCGTTGATGTACGAGCTCCGGTCTTTCGCCATGGCCGCCTCCCGCCGGGCCTCGTCCAGCTGACGCTCCAGGAACAGTGAGTGGGCCTGCAGGCGGGCTTTCTTCGCCGCGTCGTCCTCAGTGCGGCGCTGGTTGGAGGTCCGCTCCTCCGCCAAGGAGGCCTCCAGTTCCTTGTTCCGCTCCTCGGAACGCGCCAGGTCGGACTGGAGGGCCTGCTTCTCCGCTCGCAGCTCGGCCCCCTTGTCCACCAAGTCCTTCACGTCGGCCGCGAGTTTTCCAAGCTTCTGCTCCCGCTCGGAGTCCCGCTTGGCGTTCCCTACGAGGTAGTTCCTCAGTAGGAGGACGTCGTTCCCGATCTGCAAGGACAAAAGCAACATGTCAGTACCGAGGCAGGAGGCCTCGGATTGAAAGAGAAAAGAAGAGCTGAAGCTGAAGAACAGACTTACCGAGAAGAGCTGGGGCAGGATGCCGAGCAGCGCATCCGCGTAGTCCCGGCCGCCCCGAGCTCGGCGGTCCCGGGCGGTGGAAGCATACTCCATCACCCTCTCCGCCAGCCCTCGGTCGAGGATGACCGAGTCCCGGTGCGAGATTACCGGCGCTGGGCCCTTCGGGCCGTTCCCTGCGACGGCCGCCCCTTCTGCTGGAGCCGCAGCCGACGGACCGGTGGTCACCACTGGCGGTGCCGTCGGACTGCTGGCCGGAATGGGCCCGGCGGTGGGCAGAGCGACGGGCGCCGGAGCTCTCTCGGCTGCACCGCCAGGTCGTGGAGCCGAGGTCCCAAGGGCGCCGCCGTGAGGAGGTCTGGGCGGAGAAACTGCGGCGGCTAGGCCGGGCGCGGTCGCCGCTGCGACCTCCCGGCTCGTCTCCGTGCGAGCCCTCTTCGCCACGGGCTTGTCCACGTCAACGACCTCCCTCTGAGCAGCCCCTTCCAGCAAGTTCTCCAATGAAAACTTCATCCCTGCAAAGTGGAGAAATCAAAAGGTTAGTTCAATCTTAAAAAGAGAGAGGGGGGAAGGGCAGAATTTAATGCAGAGCCGAATCTCACCGGTCTCCCGGATGGGACTGATGCCGGCCTCCAAAAGATTCTACTCAGAAAGCAGAACCTCGAGCGGCGGGACCACGTCACTCAGGAGCTGGGAGTAAGCCTCCTGGTCCGCGGACTCGACCCGAGAACTCCGGTTCGGCGACCGGTCCGGTTCGCTCCAGGCCCAGTCGACGTCGTTGACCGAGGCAAAGAAAAACCGGTTCTTCCATCCCTTAACCGAAGAAGGGAGGTCGAACCGGAGACACCTTGGCCGGGGTGAAATATACCACCAGCCGTCATCGGTGGAGCATTTCTTCAGGGTGAACAGGGACCTGAAGAGCGAGAAACGGGCAACGAACCCATGGAAATGACAGAAGACAATGAAGGAGAAGATGACCCGGATGGCATTAGGAGCCAGCTGGGCCGGGACGAGCCGGAAATGGCTGAGGAAGGAAAGGAAGAAAGGATGAAGAGGGAAACGAAGACCCCCGAGGAGGAAGTCTTCGTAGAAGGCAATACGGCCGGGGCCACTCATGGTGACACGCTCCCCGGACCGCGGAGCAAATAGATGGACAGATCCCGGGATGCCATAAGCGTCCCGGAGCAGAGAAAGATCACCTTCGGTCATGGTGGAGGCATGACCGGAGGGACCGGCGGGAAGAAGTGGCGGAGCCGGGAGAGCAGCAAGAGCAGGAAGTGAACGGAGGGGCACGGCAGGTGCAACCGGGGGGGACCGGATCCCCCTGGGGATGCCAATGGTGACACCCCCGGGTTGCAAACGCCGGCGGACCTCCTCTGGGATTACCTCCTCATCCGAGGAGGGAGAAGATGGAGTCCTCGGCCGGGATGGACCGGCCTCGTCCGGATTAGAAGAAACATGGCGATGGCGCGCCATGGAGAAGAAAAGAAGAAAAGGATTGAATGATTGAAGGAGAAGGAGGAGGGCTAGAGAAGAGGAAGACGCTTACCCAAAAATGCACAGGCGGGCGCAAGCAGCAGAAGTTGTTAGCCTGCAGCAAACCGCCCACGAAGCAAGGGAAAAGGGCCTCGTTCTGGAAAGTCCCCTCCCTTTCAGACTCAGCCGGCAGCAGCCGTACCCATCATTCCGTCTCAGGCCACTGGATGGTCGCCACGTGGGCACACGCCCGACACCGACGCCTCGTTAGCAGAGTAACGGCCTCTGCCCCGAAGCGACGCATTGATTGCGGGCAAGTGGACGACGCGTGGCGACTCCCTATTGGTCTCCAGCCGCATCGAGCCACGACGAGTGAAGATCGTGCCAATTATGAAGCAAGATCTTCGCCTCCCCACGTCATGTCTGCAATTAATCCCGACGTTCCGTTCTACGATGCCCCGACGGAACGGCGGGCTGGGGGGCAACTGTTACATCCGTGACAGTGACGTGGCCAGGCTCAGGTATCGCCGAATGCGAACGAGCCACGTGTGAGTTTTCCCGCCAGAATCAGCGCCACGCCCTTAAAGCTGGGGTCGGCAAGATCGCACCGCCCGACGATTATCCGAGAGCAGACCGCCAAGGCCGAGGTCGAGCTCGGCGCGGGGTTCCTCCACCGACCCATCTGCGCCCGCGCGCGAAGGAGACGACCCAAGTGAGGTCGGCCGACCCTTCGCCTTGCGCCAGGTGGCCACCCGGAGACGGTTCCACCTCGGCCGAAGCCAGGCGGCCTCCTGCCGCCTCGCCAGGTGTCCACCCAGGAGGGGTCCACCTAGTGCGAGGTCGGCCGACCCTTCGCCTTGCGCCAGGTGGCCACCCGGAGACGGGCCCACCTCGGCCGAAGCCAGGCGACCCTCTGCCGCCTCGCCAGGTGTCCACTCAGGAGGGGTCCACCTAGTGCGAGGTCGGCCGACCCTTCGCCTTGCGCCAGGTGGCCACCCGGAGACGGGCCCACCTCGGCCGAAGCCAGGCGACCCTCTGCCGCCTCGCCAGGTGTCCACCCAGGAGGGGTCCACCTAGTGCGAGGTCGGCCAACCCTTCGCCTTGCGCCAGGTGGCCACCCGGAGACGGGCCCACCTCGGCCGAAGCCAGGCGACCCTCTGCCGCCTCGCCAGGTGTCCACCCAGGAGGGGTCCACCTAAGCCGAGGTCGGCCGATCCCTCGCCTCTCGCCAATTGGTCCCCGAAGATAGGTCCAACTCAGCCGAGGCCAGACCGCTCGTACGGAGAGGCCCCCGGGGAAAGCGACGGGTCCCGAGGCCATCCCTCGGGCCGTACCGACCCCAGACGGCGTCCCGTACGGAGGGCGGCGGCACGCGGAACGTCACTTACATTGGCCCGGCAGGTCCCGCGGTCGAGAGACCCGATCCTGACGGAACAGGGCCCGTAAACGGATAGCGCCCACGCCCGGGGAAAAGAGCACCCTCACGAAGCCCGAGGCCTGACGACTTGCCGCTCTGCCAGCGCCGCCTTCCCTCTTTTTCTCTTCTGTCCTTGCCTTTTTCCTGCTGGGCCCGGCAGACGAGGTCGGAAAGCCGCCTGGCCTCCTTCACCAAAAAGGGAAAAGAAAGGAAGACAGGGAGGAGGAGTTTTCGAGGGAGAAAAGGACAAGCGCACGACGGAGGGAGATAAAGAGGGAATGATCCAAAGACTGCAAGGTAAGCCAACGAGCCTGGGGACAAGAAGGAAAGACCGGCATAAGGCCTCGCTGGGAGGAAGAAAACCAGGGATCCCGAGAAGGGAATACTGGACGCGAGCTCGGCGGGCAGGCCCAGCCGAGATTCCGGTCCCCGGCGCTTTCCCTTCACCAGTTAACTCTCCAAACCAGAGACCCTCCAGGGGGCCTGGGAGGGAGAGTCTGTTCCTCCACGTCGTCTACTGACTTGACCGTCGGAGCCCCCTCGCCGGAATCCCCGGCCAGGGTCCTCTAACCCCTTTGTTGCAGGCTTCTCGCAGGAAGGGAGGCTCCTTTGCCAGGCGGTCAGGGAGGATCGGCTGATCCTCTGCACGGGCGCGGCGACGAGGACGGCAACAAGGTGTACTTAAGTTTTGCATTGTGTAGTGCCTTGCTAGTGTAGTAGACCGGTTTCTGGATACCATCCTTATCAGTTCAAACTAGCATCGAGTTGACAGTGCCTGGGGATACGACCAGGTAGAGGATGAGCTCCTCCCCAGCTTCAACTCTGGAAAGCAAGGGGGTGAGGCAAGGAACTTCTTTAGTCCCTTAAAAGTCTCCCTGCACTCTTCAAACCAGGTGAAGTCATGCATCTTGCGCAGCACCTTGAAGAATGGTAGGCAATACTCAGTCGAGCATGAAATGAATCGACTGAGTACGGCAATGTAACTGGCCAAGCACTGGACTTCCTTCTTCGAAGTCGGGTGCTTCATGTGTGTAATGGCCTAGATTTTCTTAGGATTTGTCTCGATCCAGTGCTGGGTGACCATGAAACCCAGGAACTTTTTAATTGCAACACCAAATGCATACTTCACCAAGTTCAACTTCATCCGGTAAAGGTGCAGGTTGTCGAAAGCCTCTATCAAATTGGAAATGTGGTCTGATTCTTAGCTGCTCATAATGAGCATATCGTCTATGTAGACTTGCTTGTTACGACCTATCTGGTCCTTAAAGATCTTGCTAACCAGGCACTGGTAGGTTGCTCCCACATTCTTTAGGATGAATGGCATCACCTTGTAGCAAAATGTTCCATCGTTCTTCACAAACGCGGTGTGCTCCTCATCCTTCGAGTCCATAGGGATCTGGTTGTATCCCGAGAATGCATCCATAAAGCTGAGCAGCCAGTGTCCCGACATCGTATCCACAAGTTGGTCAATCTTGGTCAGCAAGAAACTATCCTTTGGACATGTCCGATTAAGATCGGTGTAGTTCATACAGATTCTTCACTTTCCGCTTGCCTTTTTGACTATAACAATATTTGCGAGTTACTGGGGGTAGTATACCTCTCAGATGAAACCCATAGCAAGCAATTTCTCAACCTCCATATTTATCACATTCTGTCATTTGGTGCAAAACTCCTCTTCTTCTGATAGACCAGTTGACACTTGGGATCGATATTTAGCTTGTGGATGATTACGTCAAGGGAAATCCCTAGCATATCCAAAGTGGACCAAGCGAAGACATCCGCATTCATCCATAAGAAGCTCAGTAGCTAGGCTCTTTCCTCTTCGGACAGGAGGGCTCCCACTTGCACTATCTTCATGGGGTCCCCATAGAGGGGGAATGATAGTAGGCGCTCGATGGGTCCCCCTCTTGTCTCATGTTTCCTCTGATCCAAATGGTCCACGATGGGACTTTCCTCGATTTTCGAACCCTAGGGATGGTCTGTAGGTAGTATCGAGCCATCTGCTAGTCCCCTCTCAGCTTTTTGATCCCATATAGGGTTGAAAATTGTAGAAGGAGGTGTCTAGTCGAGATGACCGCATCGAGCTGGCTCAGCCCGGGCCATCACAGGATTACATTATAGGTCGAAGAAAGTTTGACTACATTGAAAGTCATCAGGACGGTGTTCTATCGGGGTAACAACTCGATTGTGATTGGGAGTGTGATTTCCTTCTCGACCCTAACAAAGACTTCGGTGAAGCCAACCAAGGGTGCAAACACCGATTTAAGCAAATCGGGAGATAGATTCATTATTGTAAAAGCATCATAAAAAAGGATATTAGAGAATCTTTTACTATCGACCATGATCCTTTTTATAGGGTGTTTTGCTATTATCATATCTACGACAATAGCATCATTGTTAGGATTTTCTTCTTGCACAAGATCCTTCCCCATTAAAGAAATTACACCAGTGTCCCTCTCCCTGCCTTTGATTCTCTTTGGCCTTCTCCTTGCCCCCTAGGTTATCATCTCCACTGGCTTCTCCGTGGGTTGATTGTCTATGGCAGCATGTTGAGCCTCACTGCCTGAATCCCAGGTGGAGACCTTCCCCCAACATATTTTCTAAGGTAGCCTTGTCAGATCAATTCCTCGATCTCTCTCTTCAAGTGGTGACAATCTTCGGTGTCGTGGCTGTGATCTCTGTGAAACTGATAATACTTGGACTTGTCATGACCATTAGATGGTTTCGGTGGGGGCGAGCAACGTAGAAAGTGTTCATCCTTGATCTCCATCAAGATCTTAGTTTTCGAGATGAGAAGAGGAGTATACCCCTTATCCTTGTTAGAAGTGTTCTGGAGCTTGGGACTAGTTCGAGAACCTGTAGTAAACTTCTGCTCTCGAGGCCTACTTGGCTCCTCATGGGCCTACCTCTTTAGAGGCCTCCCGTCAAATTCTCTCCGAGTGCAGTTGACTTCTTCCACATGAATGTACTTCTAAGTACGGAGCAGGAGCTTTGAATAGGACTTGGAGGGTTTCGTATCAAGGGAGTAAGTGAACCGAGAGGTCTTAAGTCCTCTCTTCAGGGCTAACATGGTAACAGGCCCGTCCAAATTGTAGATCTCTAGGACGGCCATCTTGAAATAGGTCACGTAGTCCTTGAGGGACTCGTGATCCTGCTAGTGGACTGAGCATAGGCTGTTAGTTTCTCATGACACCTTGTAGCAGGCATCAAAGTGTGCCACGAATTTTCTCTCCAGCTGCTCAAAGAAGTCAATGCTCTTAAGCTCGAGAGGGAAGTACCAAACTTAAGCTACCTTGCGAAGCGTAGTTGGGAAGGCAGTATAGAGATGGGCATCGGTCGCCTCTTGGACATACATGAGGACCTTGTAGCTCTCAAGATATTCTACGGGGTTCGTGGTCCCATTGTAAGGTCCAGCTGGGGCATGTTGAATCGACTGGGATTCAACTCCTCCTGGACCTGGTAGGAGAGAGGAGGGCGGGCGTTGTAGCCCGTCGCTCACAAAAAGTGCTCTAGAGGTCAGCGAATTGGCTGGTAAGATCAGCCAATCTATGCTTGTGCTCCTCCAGGTGCTCCTTGGCTTGCCATTGGATGGACTCATCGATCGAGCCCTCAACCGAGGCTGTCAGTGGAGAGGAAGGTGGAGTTGCACATGCTTGCCTAGGGTTGCTATATCCTTCAGTCTTCTTCTCCTCCCTCGGCCCGTAGGAGCCACCTCTGTCCATGGTTAGGCTTCAGGCTGGTTAGGAGCTCTATTCTATCAGGAGCTTTACTCATCCAAAAGCTCTATTCTGCCAGGAGCTCTATTTTGCCAAAGAGCTCTACTCGGCCAGGAGCTCTTTTGGATTGAGGCACAGATTGCGGGTGCCACGTCAGTAATAAGCCATGTCGGACTCGGGCTGCCATGTTGGCCACCCGGATCACCGAACGTGGGTGCTACATCAGCGCCTAACCATATCATGATTCATCAATAATGATTAGATAAAAAAAGTTTTGCTTATGATAATTTTATTCCTCTTAAAATCTTTTTTATTTAATTCATTTATGAATTAAATTTTTCTTATTTAACTAGAAATATTTAGATAAAAGGAGTATAATAGGCATGATCTTTTTATTGTATCACATTAAAAATTAATCATCATTTTTTATTCGTTCAATAATGGCTAGCATTTAATGTGGTACATCAATCATAATTGGATAAAAATTTTTTTTGCCAATGATAAATCCATTCTTTCGCAGAGCTTCTCCTGTTCCACTCATGCACGCACGGAATTTAATATGCGAAAGGTTGTAGGATAACTCCTACTTCGAGCTCGCCGGTTTCCAAGGGGAGGGGAATCTTAGTGGCATTTTGGGCAAATAAGGCAACCGCGGAGACCTAATTGGTGAACACGCTGACGTGGGAAAGGTGGGGTCTTAGAAGAGCTATAGAGGCCACGCCACGGGAAGAAGCAGAGGGGCGAGAAGGCGGGGCGGAGGGGGGGCGGGGGGTGGCGGAGCTGGCTGGCTTAGACGGGGCGGCGTGCGGCGGGGAATGGAAGGAGTGGCGCTGCTGGGGCAACTCGTTGGCCAGATCCAGGAGATTTGGGAGCTCTACGGCTCGTTCTCTCTCGATCATCCGCACCTCAATCCCAGGCAAGCCGCCTCTTCTCTCTCTCTCTCGATCGACTTGTTTTCAGTTTGTGTTGGATGCTTGGGTTGATGGGAGGACGTTTTTCGGGGGTTTCTCGGTTTTGTTTTGGGGGGAAACGAAGAGTGGATTCTTAATGAAGTAGTTTGTGTATAATATTCTGGTTTGGGAATCGAAAAGTTGCTTAGGGTTCAGTTATCTTGAAGAAAGTGGAGAGGTTGAAGGGATTTGTTTTGTTTGGGTATATTTGACTGTGGAAACTTGCCATGCGATGTTTGAAATTTGATGGCCTTTTGCCGTCTCCTCCTGTTTGCTGTAGCATTTTGTTGCATTATTGGGGCATTCTTGCTCTTTTATTCTCTGGATGAGTGTTTGATTGCATATTTGTCTTTCTCTTCTTATTGTTCTTATTCTTCACGGATTTGGTCTAGCGATTCTGTGAATTAGAAGAATTATGATTTTAGAGGCACTGTCGTATATATATAACGATTTGTTGGGCGTTTTGAGTATATTTGTTTTGATCATGCTGTTTACTTGATGCTAGGTTCGTTTAGCTCTTGGCTCTTCATGATTGTGAAACTATCAAATTCTGATAGTTTATGACTTACTGTTGCAAAATTGTTCTGGAATTCTGTAGGAAAATTTTTGCCTTTTAATATGCACGCACCCCAATCCCTCTAAAAAAAAAAATGTTTTAAAGAAAATTCAGACATATCAAGCCCTCTCAAAATTTTGACTTATTGTTGTAAGGGAATTTCTAAATGATTTCTGCTCCTGTTGCTCATGTCGTAAGAAGCTTTTTTTCTTTGACATGTGGTCATTGTAGCGTGGTCAACTCTCTGAGTTTGATTTGTGCATGTTGTATCAACTGTTGACATTCACAGGGGAAGTTGTCAGTTGATCTGAAGGATGAGATAACTTTCTTCTTCTTCTTCTTCTTCTTCTTCTTTTTTTTTGGCGGTGTAAGTTGATATCACAAAGAATAAGTTATTTAGATGCCTTGCCTAGCTACTTTTGTTGTTTGAATGCTGAAGCTCTTGTTCTTCACGATTCTTTGTGATGTTTAAGGTGTATAGCATGTTTGACAATTTGTTGAACCAAAGATGTGCATATTTGTCATGCTATTGTGTTTCAAATTCATGATCAGTTGGCATACTTTAATGTAGCATCATTAATTTCCTTTCACATTTATTATGCTTATCCCCTAATGTTGAATGATCCTCAACTCTGCATAATTTTTTAAAGGTTTTTTTTTTCGAACTCCACGTTTGAGTGGTTTTTTTTTTAAAAAAAATCTTACTTGACTACAACTTCGTAGGTTCCAGATTGACTTCCACGTAGTATAATATTTTACATAAGCATACTTTGAGGGCCTCTGCTTTGAAATGAGCAACTGAATGCATCAATAACAAGCATACCAAGGTAAGGGCTTATAGTTATTGGCGGTATAGTGTCGTTGAGAACTCCCTGATTTTTGTGTCTATTATTATTAGCAGAAAATGTAACAATGACCAAGGTGAGAAAGAATAAATAGGAAGGTACTAGTTTCAACCAAACTAATTAACCGGTGATAAGCAGGGAAAGAAGAAAGTACCCGAAGAAAAGGGGCTCTTGACAACTTTTCTTTATTAAAATAATGCATCCTGTTGCCTTTCCTAACCATGAGCATGCTTTGTTCTTGGTGTCACTTGTCATTGTGTCGGAATATATCTTTGCAGAAGCTCTTCTCTTCCTTTCGTTTCGTATCTCCCACCAAAAGGTATGGAAGAAGATATTTCAAGCTTTCCTTCATTAGCACTTGAATTATTGGATGTTACTAAGCTATCCTCTGGCTTCAACCAACCGTGTTTCTTTCAATGGGAAAGATTAACCAATGTTGCAAAAGGCAGCCACCATGGCCATCTTGATGGTCTGCTAGGTGCAGCTGTCTAGATGCCTTATCATGTTCTGTTGTGTTCAAGTGAGAGGATGATTGATTTATAAATTATTATTGGATATTGCCAAGTTGATAGTGATATAGCTTACAACTTCTTATTTAATAAGTTATATTTCATTTATAAGATATAGCTTGCTTTTTGGAACTCTCCTTATGTTTTTTTTTATATTTTAAACTTATATTTGGGATTTCCTTTTCCTCAAGGTGTCCAACTAGGCACCCATCAAGCACCTAGGCTTTGGGTGCCCCCCCCCAAAAGGCCCATCTGCCACCTAGCATCTTTTAATATATCGAGAATAGCTAAATTTTTGAGAGAATTTAATCCAAAGATTCCATTGAAAGTTTGTGGTGTTAAAAGAAATTAGAAAGTTCTTTTTTTCACCTCGAACAATTCATCCTTTGCACTTGGATATGTAACAAGTGTATGTAAATATGCAATTTGATGATATGATGTGCCCCTATCATGTCTAAGACCCACACAGACGCGTCACAAGTTAGATGGGCCATAATGCAATTGGCAAGTGTTGGTTGGCTGTTATTTTAATAGTGATGTGAAGATGGAAGAGGTTTGTATGATTTTGGTGGAATAGTAGAGATAAGGAAGTTTATAATGATCATTATCAAGGTATGCCATATCGTATTGAACCAGTGGTATGAGACATGCTGTACCATATCGGTTCGGTACCAGTACATGATATAAGGGGCGTACCAATACGGTACGTTGAACTGGCCCCCACACTAGATATACCAATAAGTGATGGGGTAGCACTGGTACAGGATGCGGTACCAAGATGGCGTACCTTGATTGTTATTGAATAAGGACTTTTTAAAATAAATGCTTTCAATGAGTTTACTTACATACCAAAATGGATGGTAATATGTGGGATGTAACAAAATTATGTTGGAAACTTGATTATCTCAGTTAGCTTATTCTATGAGATCTTAAAAACAAGTATGCAATGGATGGAGAAGTCTCAACTCTTTACAATTTGCACCAATAATTCTGCAATTAAATTTAAGGTGCAATTGTTGATGATATGAATTCATGGGAGACAATATTGTATGAAAAGTTAAAAAATGATGATAATCTTTCAAACCCAATTTAAGAGATATGCTTGACCTTGAAAGTTATTTACCTTGGGCGATTGATGGTATGATTGATGCAGTTAAGAAAGGCAAAACTTTTAGAAATAAATCTTGAGGTGTTAAGCAAGTTTCAATATGCTAGATTTGTTATGTTTGTATTCTCACTTACATTTTTCCACCAAATCTAAAATTTTAATTTGGTCATGCTCTGAAGACTTGGTTTCAGCTGAACCAAGTGAATTTAGTTTTGGCATTTATAGTCAACAATTTCACTCATCTATGGTAAATAACTATGCAGACTTTGCCTTGCTTTGTACACACTTGTGCCTATTTATACAAACTTGTGCCTGCTTTCTACACACTTATACCTTGTTTTCTGCATTGGCGAGGGAATAAAAGATGAATGGTCATCAGAACAAGGGTTCTGAAAGTAAATTTATGGCCAATAGGTTCTGATTGTTAAACTGCAGTCAAAGTGGGGGGCGAAAATTAGTTCCCTTAGCATAAATCAGGAAAATGAATGAGACATTATTTCAAACTATCATATATCTTTATATCTTTTTAGGGCCTTTAGTAGTAATATTTTCTGGGTTTTGCATTGAAACAATTCAAAAGGTCATGTTTAGAAGATACTATGTTATTGGCAATATAACATATTACACCAAAACTTTCTAGGAAGTTAGAGATTTAAGATAGAGAAAGCTTTGTCAAATAAATTACATTTCCTATGGTGGACTCTTATGTTACAATGTTTCCAATTATTCTTGAAAGCTGCAATTTGCAAGCTAAAACTGAATTCTAGAGAACATGCTTCCTGACATCCAGTGGAATGAATAATTGCAAATAACTAGAATAAAGAACCTACATGGCGCATATACATTACATTTGGTGTCATATGTCAATGCTGGCTGACACATCATAACTGATCCCATTTTCATATGAATTTAGGATGAAACTGGAACATTTGGTTCAGAGCTTTAGGCAGAACTTCAAATTATGGTTTATGCCCATTTTATTGATTGGATTCAGAGGTCTTGGATAGTGTATTGGATAAATTCCAGCTGTGCACTTGTGGCTAATTTAATGGAGAAGTTGAGCAAAGGAACTAAGAGAGTGTCACATGTTAAAATAAAGAGTGGAGGATCATCAGCATTGATCCTACATAAATAAGCAAAAACAACCATCCATTTCAGACATTTTTTCATCTACCATGTGGATTTATCTAGAATGCCTCAACACAAATTGATAAATGTTTTTTTCCACTCCTCAAGTTTTATATGGGAACTCTTAATTAGCTGACAGAAATGGTTTATTAAAGATTAATTGCTGGATATGGAATCCTCAATTATTCCCTATAAACATCATTATTGTCCCTCGTGGATATAGCAATTAATGTTAATACAGATTATATTGTTAACAATAGATTCAAATTCAACTTATCTTTTTCAACATATTAGCAGTCCATGATATTTAACCTTTGATGCTTCAAACGGAAAAGAGGATAATGACAGCTAAAAGGCAATACATTTAGTGAAGTGGATATGAAAAAATAGGGATGTGCTTATCAAGAATGCAAGGTCCTTGATGGAGTTACTGATCCCATCAACAAGGAGTGTTTGAACAATCAATGCAATCCCTTCAATTGGTGGAGTGTCACATATTCATTGCAGGTCATTGATCTATGAGAATGTTTCAGATCTATGCTAGAATTTCTTTGGAAAAAAATCTAAGTATCATGGCACAGTGATTCATTGGACTGGAAAAGGGTCAGGTCAGATCTGGATGACCACAAATCCAAGAATTCAATCCAAATTTGAGACATTCACTTTTAGGTTAGATCATTATCTATAATAGATCAAGTTCTAAAACTAGTTTCTGTTGGGTGCAAATGGAACCACTTGGTTTAGGTTTGATTATGTGCAATCCATGCCTAACTGGACTCATATGCTATTTTATCTGGATTGTATCAAGTGAGGCCCCCTAGGCCCCCTTTTAGGTCCTTTCCACATCGTAGAAGCTAGCCTCAACTTTTGTGTGTCTCCATTTCATGTAAGAATTTTAACCCATTTCTGATCCATTAACCTCTTGGCTTGGATCAAGTCAGGTCTCCTGGAATTTTAATCTATTTTGTGTTGGGTGCAATTTGGTTCATTTGAACCTAATGGTGGAGGTTCCAATTCGACATGTTAGAGTGCCCAACCTGATTAAATTTTGGGTCTTTATTCGAAATCTGTACTCATCCTCTATGAACTTAGCTGAGAATTCTGTATTAATGATAATGCAATGCATCACCATTAGAATAGCCCCAAAATAAATCAAAACACATCAAGTAAGTAAATTAAAACAAAATAAATTAAACCACATCAAGTGCATGTTTTTGAATTTTTGTTGGTGTTTTTGAATTTTTGTTGGTATATCACATGATTAGTATCATTTTGATAGTTAGTGTGACTTTTTTTTATAGTTTGCATCTACTTATTTAAAATTGTATTTATCATCTAAATGCGCATGCACATGGGATTTTACTAATGTAATAATTACAAGTTTCATTTATTGTTCTAGTGAACAAATAGTCACCGAGTCCTCTTCTTTCTGGACGACATATGCAAAGAAACCTATCAACTGTCAAATTTTTGGTGAACCTCTGAATGATAGATGCTTTATTTATGATTAGTCCCTTTCTTTCCAATCCCCCATATATCTATTTAATTAGTTATTTTCACTTGAGCAATATGATATTGAAGTTGATCTGAGCCACTTTTTTTGGCTCTGTTATGATGGAACGATTAGGTACACCATGGATCCTTCTTTTATCTTGGAAAACCCTTTACTGGCATGACCAAAAACTTTTTTTTTGTGGGGGACAATGTGGTGTATTTATATCTGAATGTATAAATGCCCGTATGGATCAACTTCCATGGAACACGATATGTTATTACTTTTAATTTCAAATCACAAGATATTTCATTAGAATTAATAAGGTCAATTTTGATGTCTTATAGTCATTTGAAAGTGTCTTTTATTAGCTGTGTTTAGTTCTATTCAACATTGATAATATTGCTAATGAAGGGACCCCAATGGGTCGCTGTGATCACATCAGTCTTGACTTTTGGTAGCAGGTCTATTAAGTACTTTTTTATTTACTCTTTTGATGTGCATGTGTGTACGTACTGACTAACATCTGTATATCTAAATCTGTCTAAATTTATGCATGCATGTATACACATTTGTATTCATGTATCTAGGTATTTATGTATGATTGGAGCTCCACCACAAGTATTAGCATTATATATAGTTCTTTTTAATGGGAGTTTAGGTTTAGGATGTAGGATTAGATGCATGTCTAGAAAGGTTTGGAGCTCCACCATGAGTCTTAGCATTATAGGATGCGGTTTTCACTTTTAAAATGAGAATTTAGGTTTTGATGCAATGACATCACCTATTGATGGCTGTGGCATTTAAGGTAGGTCATGTCTACGAATGACTAGATCACACTCTCTTGATTGTGTGGGGCCTGCATGGCTGCATCAAGTGCTTGTGGGTGCAGCACACCAAGGGAAGTGGCTTTGTTCTCATCATGTGTATATGCCTTTTTGAGACATTTTTTAGCTTTGTGGATTGAATACCTCTGTTTGATGCATTTGCCAACCTTGGTACCAAAGAGAATGTGACTCTTAGTTTGGTAGTGGATTGTCGGTAATTATATTTTTGACTGCTAAGATTTATTATCATGCACCTTACTGGCTTTGCATTTGTTTTACTATCTTACAGCATCTTTCTTGTTAGTTGCCCTTGTTTGTGAGAAGTTAGCATGATAGTTTTCTGGCACATTTGCTTGATGTTGTGCAGGTATCACTATTGGGAGTTACAAGAATTTCATTGGTTGGACAATAATATTTCTAAGTTGTGACAATGTATTTTCAAAAGAATTTCATTTGTTTGTTTTGTTTTGTTTTTTTTTTTGGCAAACAGTGCCTTTTATAGTATTCTGCTTTCAGATTCTCAAGCACCTTTATGTTTGGTATTTTTTTCTCTTTTACTTTTCCTAGTCGCATAAAGTGTTTACAGTATTTAAATAAAAGATATGCAGCTATTTTGTTGTTGCAGTGGCAAATGTTATTTTGTTGGCACAATGGAATATTGGGTTCAAGTCCTTTGAGCAAATAGCATCAAGATTTTGATCTATTTGGCGACAGCTGACACACAATCTAATGCGTTCTTTGGTGGAAAGTTAAAATGGATGGCATTTTCAACATTTTGGTAACTTTTTTTTTTGTAGCCAACTAGAAATTCTGAGATAAATTGTTTTAAGTTGTTTCGCAGAGAAGTTTAAGAACAATTTACCCATGAAATTATTGCTCCTACATTTTGATATTAAACAAATATAAATGGAGTATGGCCAAAATGCATATAAGCATGCGATGTTTGTGAAGTACATACTTTAGCTTGGTGGCTGTTTGATAGAAACATAAATAATTAATCATTCGAACTGATTCTAGATGTGGAATTCCTGTACTATGAATGTCTGGGTTTTTTTACTGTGGACTGTTGCATAATTTCTAAGACTAAAAAGCATCCTGGTCTTTAAAGTCTAATCAGCACTGCTGACACTTGTTAATGATCAAGGCTTTGAGATTTGTATGTGTTACCACTATAGAATTAGTACAAAATTCATGTAATGATTTATGAATGTGTGTAAAATGAGATGCTATGACACAATATTTGCAATAAATAATAATCTCTGCCAATCTCTTAATTCTACTTTTGTTCATCAGCGTCTCCTGTAATATCCTCTCTGACGCCTATTGGTGTCCAAGGCTTGAACACTATATGGCTATTCCCTGTAGTAATCTGGTGAAACCTTCAGATTCTGAATACTTGTTCTCCCAATACTTTGCAGTTCTAATCCATTTTGTGTTTCACCACCTGTAGACATGTCAAGTCTATTATAGCATGTACTTAACCTATTTTGGATGGTATGCAAAGTCTGATTAATGCTATGTTCCGACCCATACCTTCCGAGCAATGATACAGAAGTAACTAAAGATTTCATATTACACAGATTGATAGAACTAAGGATTTTGGAAATATGGATTATATATTTTGATTTAGAGTTGTTTTATGAAGCAGGTGATGCAGGTCAAAGTTAAGAAGTCTGCCTTCTTAGCCTTGAACTTATCATATATTGAAAGATAAGAGCAGAGGTTAATTGTTCTATAAAAAATTGGTATTATAATTATGTCTTATTGGGAAGTTCATCAGAAGATATTTCTGTTGATTTCATGCAGATGTTCGCTAGAATTGTCACCATTCTAATTGTTGTTGTTATTGTTGGTGGTGTTGTTTTCATTGTTGTTATTATTGCTCTTATTGTGCTAGTTATGTTGTTTTTTTTGTTTTACATTATCCTTTGATCCAAATATTTTCATCTTTTGAAGGCATGAAGGCATCATGCATCTGTATTGACTAATGTCTTAATTCACAAATTTGCCTTTATATGTGCTTTTTTTTTTTTCATTTATCTTCTTGAATGAGTTATAGATATTATGGATTCCTGAGATTGTTTATGGTATATATATGTTTTTTTCTTTTTTGCCAGAATGTAATCAATTTATTCAATTGAGTATACTACATTGCCCAGCAATTTACTTCATCAACTTAGCATAGTTACTATCTATTAATTTTGTCTTTTTTCCTTCTTGTTTTGGTTTAATATAATGATTATCCTGTTCTCCACTAATCCAGGAGTCTCCATGTATTGTTTCTTTTTTCCCCTATGGATTTGAAATATTTGGCATGAGCATGGGTTGGTTTTGGCCTGGAGTCATGTGAAACAGTCTAAAGCTATGTTAGGTGCACTTGTGCTTTTTCATATGTTTTATCAGTTTTTACTCTTGTAACAGTTTGCTGGATGGGTATTCAATCATCAGTTGATATACTGTTACAATAGGAAGAAACAAAATAACTGATCTGAGTTTCTGTTAAACACTGATTTCAACAGATGGTATTTACTTGATCTTGATAACAACTTAGTGGAGGATGATTTTTGTGGTCTTATAATGGGAGAGAAATCTGAGCAGCAAAACATGGTGGAAGCTAACAAATCTCCACCTTGCAAGAGATCTCGAAGAGAAAAAAATCATGAAAGGTCACTTGTTTCAAGTTCAACTGTGATGGAACAACAAATATGGAAAGAATTTCCTGAAGATCTTTTTGAAGCTGTTATTGCAAGACTTCCGATAGCCACGTTTTTCCGCTTTCGCTCTGTTTGCCGAAAATGGAACTCTTTATTGGCCTCAAACAGCTTCTCCCAGCACTTTGCTGAAGTTCCTCGTGTGCATCCTTGGTTCTGTACAATAACTCATGAAGATGTGAACAGTGGAGCCATGTATGATCCTTCTATGAGAAAATGGCACCACCCTTCCATACCATTTCTGCCTGCAAAGATGATTATTCTTCCTGTGGCCTCAGCTGGTGGTCTTGTCTGTTTCTTGGATATAGGCCACAGGAACTTCTATATTTGCAACCCACTAACCTACTCTTTCAAAGAACTTCCACCAAGGTCAGTCCGGGTTTGGTCACGAGTGGCAGTTGGGATGATACTCAATGGGAATACAGCCAGCAGTGGTTACAAAATAGTATGGTTGGGATGTAATGGTGATCATGAGATCTATGATTCAGTGCAGAACAGCTGGACACGTCCTGGTATTGTTCCACCAAGCATCAAGCTCCCGCTTTCATTAAATTTTAGGTCACAAACAGTGTCAATCGGTACCACACTCTACTTTATGCGTGCTGAACCAGATGGCATTTTGTCATATGATGTGGCCACTGGTGTTTGGAAGCAGTTTATCATCCCATCACCGCTGCACATGACTGACCACACACTTGCAGAGCATAAGGGGCAGGTTATGCTTGTGGGTTTGCTGTCTAAGAATGCTGCCACGTGTGTCTGCATATGGGAGTTACAGAAAATGACTCTCTTGTGGAAAGAGGTGGACAGAATGCCAAACATCTGGTGCTTAGAGTTTTATGGTAAGCACGTAAGGATGACATGCTTGGGCAATCGAGGGTTGCTCATGCTCTCACTGCGGTCAAGGCGGATGAACCGTCTAATTACATATGACATGTCAAACAAGCAATGGCAGAAGGTGCCAGATTGCATGCTTCCTCGTGGCAGGAAAAGGCAGTGGATTGCATGTGGCACTGCGTTTCATCCATGTCCCACTGCTTTGGCCTAACTGCTTTATCTGAATCTGGCAATAGGTATGAATTATAGCCTTCTAGTGTGTGCATTACTCCTGCTGATTGTTTTACTGGAAATTTGTTCTATTTTTGCTGATGTTTTAGATATTGAGTCGTTACAATAATCTCTTCTTTGGTGGTTGCACAAACAAAAATCACATGTTTAGCATATATTCACATGCTTCATGAGGCATGGTTACTCTTATCCATGTTTCTTGTTCTTCCGAATTTTCTTGTCTGAGAAAGGTTTCTGCAGTGTGATAGATAAAAGAGCACCAGCCATTTGAACTATATCTTCCCAGGGAAGCTTAATCCATGGTTACAGTATGTTTCTTACATCTTTTACAATGCCCATGTATAGTAGAACTCTACCATTTTGAACTGTGTGCTAAGATGACCGCAGTTCAAATTATAGTTTTTTTGGTATGTGTGGATGGCCACTTCAAAGAGACAAGAATTTGATCACTATAATTTACAATAATTTTGCTATAATGTTTAATAATATTATTAATAATATAAATAAAATTGCCTTGCATAACATATATCATTCTTATCAATAGTAATACACATCATTAATTAATATTTTCAATGATATCAAATTGATACTATTATTCTTATTGTATAATAATTAATGTCATATTATAATATATAATAATTTACTAATAGATTAGATGATATTTTCATATTTTTATTAATATAATAAAAATATCATCATTTTTATATATTACAACATTTACATTAAATGATACATAATATAATAATTGTATATGTTATTCTGTTTTATCAATAAAATAATGGTATCATAAGATATATGATATAACATGTTAAAATGGGTTTTTGAGCATATTTGCCTCAATTTTTTGTAATTGAATATTAATCCCTGCAAACTATATATTTGCATGTTAATCACTGCAATTTATTTTGTTGTGCATATTTGTTCTTCTGTTAGAGTTCATGAACCAACTTCTGCTTACGGGTTACCAGAGTTTGGAAATAATGAAGAAAACCTTTCAAGAGGGTTGAAGTGAAGAGGGTAGGAGTTAGGTTATTTTTATAATGTTTCAATCTCCCCTCATCTCCTGCATTTTTTGTTTCTGAAAGCATTCTTCTAGACTAAGTGGTTATTTTATTAAGAAGAAATCTTTATTTTACTAAGAAATAAAAGTTTATTTAAATCTCTTTTAAGGCTAAACAGTCATTAAATCAAACCTGTTAATAAAGTAACATCGTCAGCGAAGGAATAAGGAAATGTTCAGTTCAGGTCTAACTTAGTTAATGTGAGGGACCTACATGCAATGAGTTATAGGATTGCAGGGATTAATGTGCAAGCATGAAGTTTGCAGCAATTAATTCACAAATATGAAATATTGTGGGAATAATATGAAAAAAACCCTGTAATGTATAATCTAATGTATGTTATGATGATATAATTATATAATGTGCACTACAATAATATAAAAATGCATCATATATATATATATATATATATAGATATATATATTCTATAGTATCTACTATTTAAAAGCCAAAGCCTTCTGTTGCTGGACTGCTCCTTTCAAGCTCCTGTGCAAAGGGACTTAGTAGAATCTAATTCAATTAGAAGATCGATGGGGAAAAGTAAAGAGAAAAATTGCTGCACAACATAAAAGGGAGGCTTTGGCATTTGAATCCTCTCTCTTCAGTGTATGGAGAAACCCTAACCGTTCATGCTTTCTTGCAAATGCATCACACTAGCCAAATACTGCTTATAACAATTATGTTATAGTAATAGACTATTATTTATTAGAATGATATATTGTTATGTGGTATTAAATTATGAAATTCAAATTTACATTTTAAGTCACGTCTAGTCAAACAATGTTTTTGCTTCTACTGCAAATGCGCTCACAAACAGCTGTCAGGTAATTGAAATGCACTGATACTAAATACATGTAATGTTGACATAGTATTCCTGACTAGGGACTAGAGAGGCCCTTAGTCTCTGATTTCACAGAATCACAGAAGATGTTGGAGTACACTAATGTAAAATGCTTCAGAATATGGCTTCTGTTTTTATTGATTTTATTTGCCAGTATTCACAATTATCATCTTGAGTTTGTTATATCAATGTCTTGTTTATTTTCAACTCATGCCTTGGAAAAGCGGGTGATTCCTCCAGAGGACAAATATCGCCTTATATATTCATTATATACACTTTCTTTAGATCTCTTGCATGAGTTCAAACTGCATAATCAATAAATTGTTCATTCCATTCCAATCTTCAAGTTACATGGGAAGTATCACCACAAAGAATTGTAGGCTGACAGCTGGCTGTAAGATTATGTCAAACTTTAATGAACTTATTTGATTCATAAAGTGATCTCATTGGTCCCATAGACATTGGATGCAACTTGCAGGTTTCGACAATATTTAGTACCTTTGTTGCATGGTGCATTTCCACAATGGACATCTCATCCTTCAAGTTTTGGATCATATTCTCTATGCTTACTTTCTGGTCGAAGTGGCAAGTGCTTTTTAAAATCTCCAATATGTTAGATGCTGCTGGTACTCGATTCATTTTTTTCACCCTAACATTTGTCATAAATTGTCTTTGTTGAATCTGACTTCTCTAAGAGTTTACTCGAAAAGTATATGTGGCCTATTTAAAGTGTTCTGAGTACATCTCTTATTACAATTTGCAAGTGTTGTTTAAATCATGTTGGATACATGCTAGTTCCATTGTCATGAAGAAATGGCTGGTTTAGGGAAGATGGAAAAACACCGTTGCCATTTGTTGAAGCTCAGGATCCCCTTTAGCATGCCTATGTACAAGGTTTTGATCCTGCATCTTGGCCTCTGAACATGGTCACTTTTTTGCTTCCTTTTCTATATAACGTATGTAAATTCATGTCTATTTTTGCCAAAGCAAGTGACTAGATCTGTAGAGAAACTAGAATTGTCTTTGATTTTTGTGAATGATTTTTTGATTTTATCAGTTTTATTCTTATAATAACATGTTCTAAGTGCAAGTACGGTAGAGGCTTCTTTCCTTCTATAAAATCAATTTTATACCAAACTAATGCTATCATTGGTTATACAGATTTTGTGATTTCAAGACTGCAAACACAAGCAATTCATCTTTTGTGGAAGGATTTGATCTTGCCAGCTTATTATCAAATTTAATACATTCTTACTCAAAACCGTGGTTAAACTGTGACGTATACTGACTGCAGGGCCCTCGAGCTCATGCCTGGATTTACTTAATGTCCTAAGCAGAATAAATGGATTAAATGAAGCTTACATGTCAAATGCTTCCAAGGACAGTCTTTTTTTGGTTGTAAATTTTTTGCTTTAAGACATCCAACTTTGTTTCCTAATAATGTCTGTTCTCATATTTTCCTTGAGTTTGGAACCATGATGGTAGAGCTTAATTTTTCTTCAGTTTGGCTGGTGCTCTTCCAAATTTCGTGTTGCAGTAAATGTTGCTTCATGGATCAGTTTTTGGTTAACTTTACTCACATAAGTCATGATGGTTGCAATTACAATTTGCCTTTTGACCTATATGCATGCATTTTATCGGATGCTTGGTGAATGATTTTGACAATGATCCATTCTTTGCTAAGGAAGGTTGCAAGCACCTTCCACCTTGAGCTGATGGCTTGATGGTCGAATAATCCAGCAGACTTTTAGCTGGAAATTTTTGCTGGATCCATGGACCGAGAAGTCTATTTGACCATGTAGTATCTCAATCCAACACCCTACCTCATCTTGGCCTGAATCTAGTGGTCAGGAAAATAGGAGCTTCACAGATTATTTATTTTTCCTTTTCTTTTGCAAATTAATAAGTCTGCTAGGATTTGGGCAGGATTTTGGAAGGTGCAGGCTGGATCTGTCGATCAGTATAATTTCTGTGGGAATATCCAAACAGGATATCAATATTATTAATTCCAAAGAACATAAAGCTTCCTTAGGAGGAACATGGGTTTGCTAACCAAAGATAATGGTTACTCAGATAGCTTATTAGTTACTCTGGAATTTGAGACAGTTGTCTGTAAACCTGGTCGACTCCCATGGTTTTTCCATGATTGGTTCTCACAGCAGGTCCAAACTTTCTGTTTAGGGTGTAGACTTGTTTATCTGTAGAATCTGCAATCCTGTGTGATAGCTTCTCCTGTTGGATTCGCCTATCTTAGGCACTCAAGATACTGCTTTAAATTCTGGCTTCTTGACTCCTTTAGGTTCTTCTACCCGGTTGTTCTAAGGTCATAGGGTATCGAACTTTGGTAGTAGAAGATTGGCTGTTGAACTTTCTAGATGGTCGATACCACCAAGCCTTTTTTTAAAGATGGTGTGACTCGTTTCCACGTTATGGTAAGTGGCAAGGATCGGATCCTTAGGGGCTTAGGAACTTTGTTTTGACCACGATTGTACCAAGTCCTGGTTCTCCGAGCAATGAGCAGGTCTGCCAGCTGGGACTTAGGGCTCTAGCTTGGGTGAAGCGGGATGGGTGTAGCCCTTCTCGGTCTCAAAAAATAAAATAAAATAAAACTTTATAATAGTGTGATGGAGGATACCCAACCGTGTTTTACATATTCGTGGCGGCTATTTAAGAATATTAAATGAATGCGCCTCCTAAATGCATCGTCTCAAATTCCTATGATCAGTATTTCAAACTAATACATTCTGAATTAGCTTTCGGTTCTCTCTTGTAGATGCTCGAGTCTCTTAAAGATCTGAGTCAATAACTTATCTCTTCAGCCCGATTGTTTGAGAAACAACATTCAGTTCTTATATCGTACTTACTCATCAATGGCATGATTGTTGTATAATTGAAATGGCCCTTCAATATGATAGCCATGACTTAAAATATGATAGCCATGACTTAAATAACCAGTCCTAGAAGAAAAATAATGAAAAGAAAAATCAGAATTGGAAACTTTATTGTTATCATTAAAGAAAATAATGACCGGTTTTACATTATCACTATAGAGTTGAGCCTATAACATTAATACATGATAAAAAAGACCTATTATCGGCCTAGAATACTACCTAATCATCATTATAAAAGATGAGGAGCTGATAAAGTGGATTGATTGGATCTCGAACCTTCTATGCTTCCAAAAGGTTATAGTAAATATGAATGGTGAAGCTGAAAATTGAATTTTTTGCAAAAATAGCCTTAGGTAAGCAAACTCTCTCTTTCCGCTTTTTTATATTTTGGCAGTAGATTTTCTTTCTAGAATATTAAATGCTGCAGTTGGAGTGGAGGAAAGTGAATGCGATGGCTTTAGAGAGAGACGTTCTGGGCGATTTTTCAAGAAGAATAGCTTCAGAAGACTCCAAAGGGAGAGAGGTTTGATTTATCGAAGAAAATGCATGGCAGAACGTTGCACCCAGGAATGATCAATCTTGGATGACAAATCCTTCACATCCCAACCTTCATTCTCCTCGACTTTATGTAGATCACGGAGATTTGTCAAACTACTTTATCCATCCTTATATGGAAGGTGGACTTTCATCCAATGCAGGCCCCATCATGTGGTAAGGCGAGCGGGAAAACCATCTTCAAAGCATCCTGTTCTTGCAGCACATCCAATCATCGGCATGCAAAAGGAAATTAATGGTCAAAATAGACAGCTTTCATTTTTCAGTTTTTGAGAAAATAATATGAATGGTTCTAGCATAGCTCCTCGTCTATCTCTTTCTGGCGCTAACCTCGTTCCCTTATGTAGGCTCCACATCTCCTCTCACACATCACCCTCGCTGGCTCACTGTCACTTGAGGAGATGGAATTCTAGGGCCTCCTCCCTCGCCATTTACCGCACGGTGACCTCTAAAGGTAGGGAAAGAACCTGGGCACCATCAATAAGCTAGGTCTTATGTCGAAGCTATCATAAGATCCCCCACCGTTCAAAATCTTTCCATATCCTCAGCTAAGAAATCATTTTGGCTGGCTCCCACTGCTCGAGGTATCTTCTCTCCTCCCCCTCAAACCCCCTCTCCCATCCCTCAGAGGCCTTTAAAAATGGGTTGTGTTTTCGTTGTAGAGACCATGGCCATATAAAGCAAGTATGTAGAAATTCAATTAAATATTTCACTTGTTTTCATTTTAGCCACTCGTTCCAGGGTTGTAAAATATATATACAACTCTACAAAAGAACTGGCCATATCATGAACTTCTTGTTGGAGATGTGATTCAAACATCAACACCAAATTTCAGATCCTAGTCCAATTTCAGCAGTGGGTTATGTGGTTAGGAAGTTACTGCATAGCAGTTATGTTTAGAATAGTTACTGAACAGTTATTAAATGGAAGTCGTGTGAAGTTGTGTGGGTGTGTTTTTTTTCTTCTTCTTCCCGGTTAAAAAAAAAACAATGAGAGTTTTGGTTTTTGAGTGTTGGTCTGTATGTTGTATAAAAAATCTGGGTGTTGAATGAAGTTTCTCTCACTGAAACTTATGTGTGCCATTTTCCTCTCATTCTAAAACTTTTCCAAGGCCAAGTTGCTCTGTTTTAAACCCAGTTTTCAAAGCAACAGAAAACATCTTTTCTAGACGTTTGTGTGCCCAGTTTCTTCAGAAGAGGTTACTTGTTTGGTGTTTCGATCTTTCAAATTTGGTATCAGAGCCAAGTCAGAAGTAAGGAAACGGATCGATTGTGTGTGTAATATCGGTTTTTGGTTGAAGATGGAAACAAGCATCGGTTCTGTCAGCATTTCATAGCAAATGCTTCCCATTCTCAAAGCAAAGAATTATGACTCGTGGAGTTTGAAGATGAAGACATTTTTCATGTCGAATGAGTTATGGCCACTGGTGGAAGGCGGATTCAATAAAGTAGAAGAAAGGCTTATTGTAGCATAGCGAGCCGAGTTGAAGGAGAACAGGAAGAGAGACAGCAAAGCCTTGTTCTTCATTCAAACAGCTGTTGATAAAGATGTTTTCCTAAAAATTATGGGAGCAACCAGATCTAAGAATGCCCGGGATATCTTGAAAGAGGAGTTTAAAGGCTCAGATAAAGTAATTATGGTGAGATTGCAAACATTAAGAAGGGAATTTGAGTCCCTTCTGATGAAGAACACAGAGTCAATTCAAGACTTTTCCACTCGTGTAAGTTTGATAGTAAATCAAACAAGGTCTTTGGGAGAAAATATGTCTGAGCAGATGATTGTTGAAAAGGTGGTGAGGAGTCTACCACCTAAATTCAATCACATTGTTGCTGTAACTGAGGTATCAAAAGACCTGTCATAGCTTTCTTTCAACAGCCTAATTGGCTCCTTGAAGGCCCATGAAGAACGACTGAATGCAAGAGTTGAGGCTATCACGGAACAAGTGCTCCAGGTGAAGTTGACTGAAAAGGGAAGTGATAACGCTTCATCTGAAGTTCAACCTCCCAGATCTAGTAGAGGATACGGCAGGGGTGGTCATTCAAGAGAAAGGTTCAGAGGCAGAGAAAGAGGTAGAGCTTCAGGAAGGTTTCTCAACAACCAAAGTTACCCGAATTTTTCACAGAATCCTGGTAACAAATTCCAAACTCCTCTAAAATGTCTTCACTATGGTAAACTTGGTCATATTAAAGCCTATTGCTGGAATAACAAAATTAATCAAGCAAATTACCTGGAAAAAAACCATGAAAAAGAAGATAAAGCTAGCAGTGATACCCTGTTTCTAACTTGCTTGTCTTCTCTAGAACGTTGTGATGAAATCTGGTTCTTAATCAGTGGTTGCAGTAACCACATGATCGGAAACAAGATCCTATTTGTGAAGTTAGATAAATCAATAAACTCAGGTGTGAAAATGGGTGACAACAGACTTGTGAATGCAGCTGGAATGGGAGTAGTTTCAGTGAAATTTAAATCTGAAACTAAGTTGTTAAAAGATGTCATGTATGTTCCTGGTTTGGCACAGAATTTAATTAGCCTTGGTCAGTTGGTAAATCAAGGTTTTTATGTTGTGTTTGATGATGACAAATGTATGTTCTACAAGAAGGAAACCAGGAATTTGATAACCACCTGCAATCGGACAAGAAATAATATGTACCCTATATGTTTGTCAGATTTTGGGACCAAGATTCTGAAAGCTGAATCCATCAATGATACTTCAATGTGGCACATGAGATTTGGACACCTTAATATCAAAAGCCTACAATACATAGGTAAAAACAAATTAGTTTTAGGCCTACCTGAAATTTTGGAATCAGATGAGAAGCCTTGTGAAGAATGTATTTTTGGGAAGCAACAAAGACTTCTATTTGAAAAAAGAAAAACCTGGAGAGCTGAAAATTCATTACAATTGGTTCATTCTGACATTTGTGGACCAATGAGTGTACCATCACTCAATAAAAGCTTGTATTTTCTGATTTTTGTAGATGATGCAACAAGAATGACATGAGTGTATTTCTTAAAAGAAAAATCAGAAGCATTTAATGTATTTATTCAGTTTAAAACTCTTGTTGAGAAGCAATCTGGGTTTCTATTGAAAGCATTGAGAACTGATAGAGGTGGGGAATTTACCTCTAACCAGTTCACTTTATTTTGCAAATTCCATGGCATTCATAGACAACTCACAGTAGCATACACTCCTCAACAAAATGGAATTTCAGAAAGAAAAAATCGGGTAATTGTGGAAAGGGCTAGATGTATGTTAAAAGCAAGAGGACTTCCTAAATTTCTTTGGGCAGAAGCAGTGGCAACGGCTGTGTATTTGCTGAATATGTCTCCTACAAGGTCAGTTGACAGCAAGACACCATTTGAAGCATGGTTAGGGTTCAGGCCATCTGCCACACATTTGAAAATATTTGGGTGCATAGCCTATGCTCACATACCTGTGGAGAAAAGAAGAAAGCTTGATAACAAAAGCAAGAAATGTATTTTCATTGGATACTCCAGTGAAACAAAAGGGTATAAGCTGTATGATCCAGTGACAGGGAAATTAGAAATTAGCAGAGATATTGTATTTGATGAAGGAAGTGCTTGGGATTGGACTGCAGATGCTATGTCTAAGCCATTGAAAATGCAAGAGAAGAAAGTGATAAATGTTCCTAATATCAGTGGAAACAGAATCTCAGAAAGAGGAGTTGATACTGAATCAAATGATAGTGGTGTGCAATCAAGTAACAGTGGAGTGCAATCAGAACACTCATCCAGAAATTTCAGAAGTTTGAATGATATCTATGAAAGCTGTCAATTGGTATGTTTTATAGCTGAACCTGTGAATTATGAGGAAGCTTCTAAGCAAGAAGTGTGGAAGAAAGCAATGAAGGAAGAAATAGAAATGATTGAGAAAAATCAAACCCGGGAACTAGTTGATCTGCCAGCTGAAAAGAAAGAAATTGGGCTGAAATGGGTGTTCAAATCTAAGTATAATGCTGATGGTTCACTGGTAAAGCACAAGGCAAGGTTGGTAGTCAAAGGGTATGCTCAGATGCCAGGTATAGATTATTTTGAAACTTTCTTCCCGGTTGCAAGAATTGAAACCATAAGAACTATCTTAGCTGTAGCAGCACAAAATCAGTGGAATGTTTTTCAACTTGATGTTAAATCAGCATTTCTAAATGGAAAATTAGAAGAAGAGGTTTTTGTTGAACAACCAGAAGGGTTTAAAATTTGTGGACAAGAAAGGAAAGTTTACAAGTTGAAGAAAGCCTTGTATGGTTTGAAACAGGCTCCAAGAGCCTGGTATAGCAGGATCACTAAGTATTTCTTAGAAAAAGGGTTTGAATGGAGTAAAAGTGAACCTATTCTTTTTAAAAAACTTCAAAACAAATCAGAGATCATTATTATCTGTGTGTATGTTGATGATTTAATTTTCACTGGGAATTCAGCATCCTTAATGAAGACATTTAAGCAGGAAATGATGTCTGAGTTTGACATGACAGACTTGGGAAGCATGAGGTACTTTCTTGGAATGGAGGTAATGCAAACTTCTACTGGAATCTTTCTATCTCAAGAAAAATATGCAAATGATTTGCTGAAAAAATTCCAGATGCATAAATGTGCTCACGCAATGACACCTATGAACTTTAATGACAAACTGCTGAAGGATGATGAATCTGGAACAGTGGATGAAAAGAAGTTTAGAAGCTTAATTGGAGGTTTGATTTATCTTACACATACAAGGCCAGATATTATGTATGCTGTAAACTATGTTTCAAGATTTATGCACAATCCAACTGATCATCACTTTGGAGCAGCTAAAAGAATTCTAAAATATGTTGTTGGAACAAAAGATTTGGGGATAATGTACACTAAAGTGAATGATTTCAGATTGATTGGATTTTGTGATAGTAGCTGGGCAAATTATACTGAAGATAGGAAGAGTATAACAGGGTACTGTATGTCACTTGGTTCAGGGATGATTTCTTGGACTTTAAAAAAGCAAGCAACAATAGCTTTGTCTAGCACGGAAGCTGAATATATTGCTTCAACAGCAGCTGCATGTCAATGTATTTGGATGGGAAGAATTTTAGAAGACCTGGGAGAGAAACAAAGAGAAGCTACAACATTATTTTGTGACAACAATTCTGCTATAGCCTTAGCCTATATCCTGTGTTTCATGGGCGTACAAAGTACAAAAAAATTAAATATCATTTCATTCGGGAGCAGGTTGAAAAGGAAGAAATCAATTTGGAGTTTTGCAGAACTGATGAACAGGTTGTTGATATTCTTACTAAAGCTCTCCCAGAAAACAAGTTTAAAAGATTGAGAAGCATGTTGGGTTTATGGAGTTTGAATCAAGGGAGGATGTTGGAGATGTGATTCAAACATAAACACCAAATTTCATATCCCAGTCCAATTTCAGCAGTGGGTTATATGGTTAGGAAGTTACTGCATAGCAGTTATGTTCAGATTAGTTACTGAACAGTTATTAGATGGAAGTCGTGTGAAGTTGTGTGGGTGTGTTTTTTCTCTTCTTCTTCCCTGTAAAAAAAAAAAAACAGTGAGAGTTTTGGTTTTTGAGTGTTGGTCTGTATGTTGTATAAAAAATCTGGGTGTTGAATGAAGTTTCTCTCACTGAAACTTATGCATGCCATTTTCCTCTCGTTCTAAAACTTTTCCAAGGCCAAGTTGCTCTATTTTAAACCCAGTTTTCAAAGCAACAGAAAACATCTTTTCTAGATGTTTGTGTGTGCCCAGTTTCTTCGGAAGAGGTCACTTGTCTGGTATTTCGATCCTTCACTTCTTTCCATCATACTATACTCCATCACCCTCTCCCCATGGAGCTTGAGTTCCCTAACTACGCCCTCCTCAACCACCCTCTTCCAGAGTCCCTTCCTCCTCCAGAGTCTGCAGTGCATAAAGCTAAGACTTTTATCCCGAACTCCTGCAGTCTGAAAGAAACCCAAGACTATCATGTGATAGCGGCGTTCATTAAGATAGATGGACGTATTATTAAGTTCAACGACATTGCTTCCACCCTTGCTGAGGTAGCTACTATTCCTGGTTCCTGGACCACCAGGAAATTATCGTCGGAAAACACCTTCATTGCATGCCCTTCCTTCGAAGTTGTTCACAATCTTCTAACTCTCCATCAAATCCATGGTGAGGGTTTTTATTATTCATTGACCATTGGGATCAGACCCATGATGGGACGCCTCATAGCTTGAAATACAAGATGGGTGCTAGTCTTATTGATCTTTCTCTTGTTTGTTAGAACATAGAGTCAGTGTGCAATATTCTATCTAGTTTTGGGATCCCTATTCGAGCCAGCAAGGCGACTACTGGTTGGGAAGATCCAAAAAGCTTTGATGTATAGTTCCTTTGTAAAGACATTGATAACCTTTCTCAGGTCATCGAGGTTATAGAAGGACATCTTAAGTATGAGGTTAAGTTGAAGATCAATTATAGCATTCCATACATCTCTTCAATGGAACCGAACTCCTCTCAAGACAATGATTATGCTGCTATGGATGAAGACAAGGAGAGATTTTGGTTTGACACAGCTCATCATAGGAATATAAGTTTTTCCAACAGACCTCACCCACCTGCTTCCATTGCTAGGTCGCTGGAGAGAAGAAATTCTAGTCATCAAGCAAGCTAGAGCTCCATGATATTGACATCAGCATCCCAATATTAGAATTGCTGGAATTCTGTTTATTGCTAATCACCAACTATTTACCTGTGATGTTGGAGACCTGACAAAGATGCTCTCATCCACCTATTTACACTTCCTGTCACCTAGCCTCAATGGACAGTTACCTTTCACTTCAAAGGACACCATCGAAAGCTTCTCGCATTTTATAGTGGGTTTTACAAATTTGAAAACGAATGCACCCCTGGTCCCTGAATGGTCCTTGATGAACACTAAACCGATAGCTGACCCTTCCCCCTTTTTTACCGGTCCACCATACCATGTTCCACTCTCATCCTCTTCGTCCATCTCCCTTTGTCAAGAGATGGTACAGGTCCCAAAAATCTTCTCTTCCTGAAAAATATACTTCTAGGTCTTGCGAACTCTTTTGCTACCACCTCCTCTGTGGCCACTGCTCCATCTCCTTCTCACTGATTCGCTATTTATTCAAACTTTTCATGGGGCTTAAAATTAACTTCAGTAAATCATATCTAGTGGGTCTAGGTCTACAACACCAAGAAGCTCAAGATTTTGCAGCAATCCTAGGCTGTAACTCTTCATCCTTTCCTATCCAGTACCAGGGCATCCCTCTCCATAATAAGACTCTTTCAATCAATTATTAGAATTTTTTGGTGAACAAGGTTGAGCAAAGGCTGTCAGGATGGAAAAGAAGTCCCTTATCTCTTGTCGGAAGATTTACCTTAGTAAACTCAATTTTAAGAGCGATCCCTGGATAATGGATGTTGGTGCACCAACTACCATTTTCGATAATTAAAAAAATCGATAAAATATATTGAAATTTTCAATGGAATGGAAAAAGACAGAGCAGTAATCTTCGGAATCTAACAAGCCGCCGGTCCTCAATTTGCCATCCGAAGCAAAGGGGTGGCCTAAGCACAATAAATTTACATGCCGAGCTTTATTTTTAAAGTGATGGGATAAACTCCTTATTGGCCTCCATCGACCATGGAAAGTATTGGTCGAACACAGCTACTACAGTAGCAGTGTATCACCCATTTTGATGTTTATCAGCAAAGCAAAAGCCTCTTCATTTTGGAAGTGTTCTAAAGGTTAGGCCACTTATTGCCATCATTCATCTCAGTTTCTATAGGTAACGGGAGAAAACACTTCATCTTGGGAAGATAGATAGGAAAACAACACCAATCTTAAATCTATTTTTCCGACCTTATATTGGCTGACAACCGATAAAACATGCAACGTTGCGGCATTCGTGAATAAATCTAACCTTAACAAAAAACACTTCAGACAACCACTTCCATAGCAAGCCCTATATGAAATATCTATTTTAAGGACTTTTCTGGAGGATATTTCTTTGTCACAAGTACCTGACAAACAATGCTGGAAATTGTTCCCCATGACTCATTCATGGTTTCAGCATGTTATAAATTCTTAATGCACGGTGACATTATTTTTCATTTCGGTAATATTATTTGGAAGCTACCATTATCCAAGAAATGCAAGCCGTTCGATTGGTCATGCTTTTATGACAAGTAGCTTGCTACAGATGTTCTAACTAAGAAAAGACTGGCCAGTCCAAGCAGATGCACTCTGTATTACAACCATGAGGACAATGTCGAACATCTCTTCTTTAACCATAATTTCTTTAATATAGTGTGGAACTCTTTTCAAGGTGGCTGCAACATCAAGGCTTTTCCTAAGAATATAAACAATTTATGGTCTGATTGGAGTAGTCGTAGACTGACAAAATTCCGTAAGGCATCAAATATTCTTGCTACAATCACCTGCTGGACCTTATGGATGGAGCGTGATAACATAACGTTCCACTCTGAAGCCCACCCCAATAAGGAAATAGCTAGGACCATCCTGGTCTTGGCAGTGGATTGGACAAAAACATCCGACAAAAAGTATTTTAAGAGATGAGCTTCAGAATCTTCTTAATAAGTAATTGGTAGTCTAAGAGGTAGCAAGAAGCCCATCTGGTAATGATATGAGCATTCAAAAGTCTGGAAGCTAGTTTGGAATGGTTGTCCATGTTTAAAAGGCAATCTGTAAATAACTTGTAGAAATTGTTCAGGATAGCTGTGTGTTTTATTCCAGAAATTATTGAAAATAATAAATACAGAATTTGATCTCCGTGTGGAACATCAACAAGGAATGGTGGTCAAACGTTGTCCGAAATGGAAACCTGTAATTGCTAGGTAGGCGGAACCTAATTTTGAAACAGCCTGGGTCTTCAGTATATTTTATTCTGAAAATGTTGGTAGTAGGAAAATACAAATATTGATTATGCAATCGAAGTCTAGAATGGAGGCCTGTAACAAAACTCTAAAAAGCCTGGAAGAAAAATTCTAAACTCTATACAGTCCGGAAGGCATTTATTTTTTTTAAAAATCTTGTTGGAACTGGGACAATTAAAACCCCGAGTTCTGTAGCTCCACCTTAGAAAATGTTGTCTGTAATAAAAAATGCGATCATTGTTTCGTGTTAACAACCTCATGCTAAAGAAAACTGATGTATTAATCATCCCCTTTCGTATAAGTCCTCATGGGACCCAGGACATACATTATGCAACCACATATAATATAATAATAAATAGGGGAAAGAATCTTACTTTCTCCTTTTTCTTCAAAAATAAATGCTGCAGTTGGAGCAAAGGTTTATGAAGGATTGGAAAACCCATGGATATGCCGTGGTAGTAAAATACTCTGGTATGCAGATAACACCTTGGTATTCCTTAAAAAAGATAAGAGCTACCTAGCTATATTGAAAATCATTCTTTATTACTTTGAGCTGATTTTGGGCCTGTCAATTAACTTCCATCAAAGCTCATTTCTTTCACTGGGAGAAGTTTAGAAGGGATCTGGATTATTCCAAATAGTTGAATTGCAATCACGTTGACATACTTTTCAAGTATTTGGATCTTTCAATTAATGGTGCCAAACCAAACAAATTTAATTAGGCTATGTTGATTCAAAAAATTTAGAATAAGTTAGTCTCCAGGAAAAGTAAATATTTGTCATTTGGTGGAAGGCTAGTATCGGTTAACTTCATGATTATTTCCCTTCCATTGTATTATTTTGTCCATCTCCTGAGATGGGTGGTCAATAAAATTGAAAAATTAATAAATTTTTTTTTATGGGCCGGTGCATCCTCATCAAGTGCTCTTGCTTATTACAAGTTAAGTTGGACTTCAACTTGTCTTCGTAAGGATAAGGGTGGGCTCGGAATCGAAGATATTAAACAATTAAATATAGCTCTGCTAGTGAAATGGGATTAGAGATATATCACAAAGGGTCGCGGTATGTGGAGGAGATAGATTAAGCTTGTTTATCATAAAAAAATGAACTCTCTAGATGCTGAAAATTATTGCATAAATGCTCTAAGTTTTAGAAATATTTGGTAAGTTTTCTTGATGCCTTCCGGAATAGGATTCATTTTAATGCGGGGAATGTCAAGATGACCACTTTTTGGAAGGATAGCTGGGTCTGTGAAGCTCCTCCGAAGGTCATGTTTCTACTTGTTTATGATCATTACTCAATAAAAAACAGAACCGCAGTGAATTATTTTAATTTTTGGACTAATTTGCGAAAAATTAGATCGACTGATAATACATTTAGTGATTTTCAAGAGCAACTGAATCTCTTGAGATCACTACTTGGATTTGTTGCACTCTCAAATGAAGAAGAATAATTCAATGGAGGCAGGGCAATCATGGCAAATTTTCAGCATCATCTCTTTACCGGTCATAAATAATAGGTGTGTTAAATATTTGTTGGTTAGCTTTCTTTGGAGTGCCAAATTACTGCTCAAAGTTAAATGCTTTACAGGCTCTATTGGAAAGGAAGGGTCAACATACATGTAATAATTGGCATAAAGCTTGGAAACGATGGGGGATGTATATTGTGCCAACATCTGGTTGAAACATTGGATTATTTATTTCCAGAATGTTCATTTTTTAGCCTAATAATAAATTGTTGTGCTCTCAGCTTGGAATTCCTCCATGTCACTATTCTTTTGAGGGGCTCCATTAGAATTGGACAAAGAGATTTTTTACTTTGGATGCATGTCCAGTTGTACTAATGCTCATGGAGCATTTACTTGGAACTTTTGGAAAGCAAGGAATGCTAGAATTTTTCTCGGTCATCGAGCATCGTTAGCCTCTATAGCTCATGAAAGCTCGTACCTTTTTAATAGTTGATCATTGCTTTGTGATGATAAATTATTACGAAAATATTACAAAATTTGGCACTATGCAAAACTCGTTCCTACTCTCTTACAATAATCCTGATCATAGCTACTATATTTATTTCTAGAGACTCGATTATAATTTTCTTTGTTTTTACTTCAGAAGTTCACCTCATCCTAGAAATTTTTGAAAATTTCAGTCTGAACTACAAACGATTTCCTATCTAAGCTGTGGATTATGATTGTTCTATTTCTTTAGCTTCTCTAATTCTATCTTTGCTGAGAATTGAATCTAAAACTCTACTTTTTATGGTTCCTATAGTGGCTGACAGATCCTGTGTATTTCTTCCTTCATTTTCCTCTCTTGTAACTCATCATTTGTATTATCCTTTATACCTAATAGAAGCTAAATGGTTGCCCTCTCAACCTCCTTGTAACCTCAAAAAAAAGACATAATAAAGTAATTGGTATGGATCCAGCCTTTACCTAGAGATGCATTGTAGCTGGTCTTTGTATCGATATATGATAAAGAAGGCTTTCGATGTGACTTTGTTCCCACAGTCTCTTCCTCTCCGGTGAATTTCCTAATTGTCAATTATGTAGTCACCAAATAATCTTGTACTTCACGTAATTTCTTAAAAATAGTAAAAGATAATAGATTGAATATAGAGCCATTATCGACCAATATATGGTCATCGATCAACCATCCAAATATATGTTTATATACAAAGGCTTTAAATGTTTTGCTAAATTTAATTAGATTTTTCAAGTACAAGTTTCTTGAATCCTAATGTAGATTCTAATCAGTCAATTTGAGGAGAAATTATTGTCTAAATTGCACTTTGGCCTTTTTGTGTGCTCAATTTGAGAAGAAATTATTGCTAGCGCGGCCATGCACGTAGCCAATCATAGCTGCTAGTTTCTACGGTGATGCACACTTGATGAATGAGACCTGTGCGAACTAGTGGCTATCATTTACTCTGTATGCCATGTGGTACACACTATATAGACAATAATATCTCCAATTTGAGAATATCTTGTTAGATTTCTAGTACTTCCTCCTTCAATTGCATCCTCTAATAGTCTTCGGCCCTCCTGAGAAGACAAAGGCATGTTGTAATTACATTTTGGTGAAGGTAAAGAATCAAAATTGATGAAAAACTTTTCCTAATATTATTATTGGGACCGGTACCATCCCCATAGAATAATTTTTCTATCATCTTTGTTGCCCAGGTAGCTTTCCCAAGAGGGGGTGAATTGGGAATTTAAAAAATTTAATCAGATATGTGATCTTTTGAATCTACTTTAGTGTGGAGGTGCTGTGTTTCAAATAATTAAGAGCAAAAGTAAACACAAACAGAGAAAGCACAATGCAAACACAACAAATTTATAGTGGTTCGAAGCACCCTAGCTCCTATGTCCACTATCCAAGATACCACTTGGAATTTTCACTATATCCACTACAAGAATACAGTCGAATTGTTTTACCAGGCTCACAATCTAAAATCCAACACTTGATTTTCAACAGGATCACAAAGAACCCAACTTGGTTTTGAACAGGATCACCAAGAACCCAACCTTGATTTTGACCGGGCTCACCAAGAACCCTTACAATGTTGGTTTTAAAATGGAATCACTAACAACCCACACTTGGTTTTTAAACCGGGCTCACTAATAACCCACAAACTCACAAAATAGTTAAAAGAAAGTAAGCAACTAATGACAAATCCACGTTGTTTGATGGTTGCAGTTGCAGCTCAAGAGAAGCCTTCTTAAATGGGCTTTAATGCACTTCAATGGCTTCTTCTTCTTCCTCAATAAGTGCTTCAAGCTTCTGATTGGAGTTGGTGAAGACTTGAAGGCTGACTTGAATGTTCTTTTAGTGCTCTCTTGCTTACAAGCTCTTTTAATGTTCAATTAAGCATTAACTTCTTCAAAGGTTGTCCAAATCCCTCATTTATAGAGTCTTGTACTCTTCTTGGATGGATATAGTCGTTGTAGACCGTTGGGACTTGATATTTGACCATTGGAGCACTTTTGAAATTCAAAAATGAAGTTATGGAACTAGCCGTTACTTGCCTGGAATCGACGTTCGAGTCAGCTCGGATCCTCAGAGAGTTGATTCTTCACTCTGGTCGAGTCGGCTCTCCACAATCGAGTCGGCTCGAATCCTTAATGTCGATGATTCCTTACTCTGGTTGAGTCGGCTCGGATTCTCATGTCTTCAAAGTTGTACTCTGCAGAAGTTGGCTCGGGTTCCTTTGAGTCGGCTCTTCTGGCTATTCTCTTAGAATTGATTTATCTTGGATTCTGGAGGAGTCGGCTCGGATTACTGAAGGGTCGACTCGGATGCCTGACTGATGGTTGAGTCGGCTCGGATTGCCTTCGGGTCGGCTCGCCTATCTGATTTAAGAAATGATGCTATGGACGAGTAGGCTCGGGTTCCTTCAAGTCGGCTCGGATTTCTGCGTGCTAGAATCCTTCAACTATGCCATGGATTAGAGTCGGCTCTCTTTACACAAGTTGGCTCGAGTGAATTTTTAATAAAAACTTTAACTCTTCTCCAGAATTCATCCAGCAACTCTTCAACACTTAAGACTCTTCCCAACTCGATTAACAATAAATTCTAAAGAAATTTAAGCTTGAAAAATATATAGATGTAACCCTTTTTCATGAATATTACGTCAATCTTTCTTTGGGTTCTTCTTTACATGAAACATTTACAACGCAACACATAATATATAACAAGGTTGTAGGAGTTGCAATTGGGCATTAAGATCATCCTACAAAAACTTGTAATACACTTGAAGAGTTGTTAGTAAGACAAATACATGCTCCACTATTTTGTTATCATCAAAATCACTCAAGAGGTCAACAATCCTTCCCTTTTTGATGATGACAAAACACCGGGCATGGAAAACCTTTACAATTACATGTATAAATGTATTTGGAAGTAAATATTAACATGTATGAGCTGTATACTAAGAATGTATTTGAAATCAATGTATCAGAGCTTGCATATTGATAATGTATCAGAGCTTTTGAAATAAGTCCAATATGTAACATAATAAACACTTATCAAAAGCTATTTTTGCCTAAAATGTATCAGAGTTTTAGGTTGGCAAAAGGTATCAGGTCTTGAGATATCAACAAATGCTTATAGCAAGTTCTAATCAGAGCAAATTTGCACATATTTGAGAGCAAATGTAAATGAATTCAATCCATTCAACAAATTTTTCTCCCCCTTGTTGTATGTTCTTAAAATTCTGAAACAACATGATTTTCATTAAAAAATATTTTCTTCTGCCAATTTTCCATGCATTCAATAACAATACCATTCTCCCCCTTTTCATTAATAATAAAAAAGGTATTCAATTAAAATCATTTTTCCCTTTATTAAGTACACAAATCTTGATTTTTGAAATAGAATGAGAAGATTGTCAAGATTGTTTGAGGTTATTTCACTTTCTTAAAGAAATTTGATAATCTAATTTAAAAATCATTATCACATTCCACAAATCACATTACAAACACAATAAGAAGTAATAAAGGAGATATTTTCAATTCTTTAAAAATGTTCAATACAACTTACAAAAGTTTGAAAGCAGAAATCCAAACATTAGTCTAGTCACATCACTAGGCTCTTCTATAATAGGTTCTTCCTTAATGGGTTCAGATCTACCTTGTCAAGACTTAGGTTTACTAGAAGGTCCTCTAGTGCTAGTGGATGGTCCAGGTGGTGGTCTGGAATAGATAGGCTCTGGATCAAATATGCCAGGAGGAACAAAAGGTGGTGGCTGTGTAAACTAAGGTGGAGGCTGTCTAAAGTGTGGTGCAGGCTGTCTAGGATGAGGTGCAGGCTGACTAGGTGTAGGTCTAGCTGCTCCAAGAGCCTCAATGTCTGAAGATAGCCTCGCTAGAAAAACCCATACAATGCTCAGCTCTATCTGAATCTTCTTGTTTCCTTCTTGAAGAGCAATGAGCTCACTAGCCTGAGCTTTAGTAAAAGCCTCTGTTGATCCTCTCATTCTTCCAAACTCTGCTCCGAGAATTTCCACTCCTTTTGTATTATCATCTTCCATCTTCCTGCTTTGCTTAATAGATCCCATCCTATAGCTCATCTCACGTAATTCTGATCTGAATTCTTCAATGCTATGAGCTACAATCTGTCGGATGTCATCAGATGTTATCCTGAGGGAGTTTGATAGAGCCTGTATATCAATCTATGGCTGTGGTCTGGTAGACTCAACACTGTCTACCCTGGAATGCAGCTATCTAATCTCACCACATATCTCCTCTAGTTTGGTGTCGACTATTTGATGAAGCTCGCCAAACATCGTACCAATAAAGCTAGTCAGAGTTTGAGATAGATGTTTCATCTATTAGGCAAAGAATGCATGAGACACTGAAGGTCCTGGAGTATCAGTAGATGGTCCCGAGGTATCAATAGATGGACCAGGAGCAGGTGTAGCAGTCACTGTAGGTGTTAGTATAGGAGGTACTGGTACTGAAGCAGGTGGAGATGCTGGTGCTCGAGGAGATCCTGGTACTGGTGGAGATCCTGGTGAAGTCCTAGGACTCCTCTCTCTATGCTCTAACTCCTTAGCATCAGTAATAGTAAGCTCAGCAGCAGCAGCAGCAATAGTAGTCTCCTCAAGTGTAGAAGGCTCAATAGTAGTCCCAATCTCCTCAGGTAGCTGCTCCTCATGCTCCTCATCATCATCTGATGATGCTCCAGCTCTCTAATCTAATCCCTTCTTCAACCAAGCCCCTTCAACCTGATGATAACCCATATGTTGAAGTGATTTAGTTGAGTAGGTATCAGTGTGATGTAATAACCTTCGGTCCTCCCCATCAAGCTCAACACCAAAATGTCTGAAAATGAGTATGAAGGCCATACCATAGGGTAAACATGCCTTGGCCTTCCTAACTGCATCTCTCATTTGAGTCAGCATAATGTATGGGAGATTGAGGGCTTCCCCCTCAATCATGTATCTCATGAAAACCAAATCTCTCTCGCTGACCCAATCAAATCTACCAGTGCAAGGCAAAAATATTCTGCTAACAATGTTATGAAGTAGCCTCATCTCTAGGGAAAGGACATTAGCTTTTACATTAGAAATTTTATCCACACTATTGGTTTCTAAGATTAGCCTCAAGGTCCTTTGTCTTTCCCTCATAACCAGATGGTAGCTTCCATTGCTTGGCATTTGGAGAACTTGGCTCAGACATTCTTCATTCACAAACAATCTAACCCCTTTAACAGTTAAAGTAACACCATTTTCTTCTAGGGTTAGGTTTTCATAGAAAGTTCTTACTAGGCTAGGGGATGTAGGTAAATCCAAAGTGTAGAAAAATTTCCAGTCCTAAGATTCTATTCAATTACCAATCGAAAACCTTGGTTTTTTAAAAATGTGAAATCAATTTTCCTACCAGTAGTCACGGGTCGGTTTCCCATCAAAATGATCGGTCGTGGCTGCACAGGTGATGGATTTTGATCTTCGTCATTATCTTCCTATTCTTCCACTTCATCTATCCGAGTTAGCACTTCTTGCCATCTCTTTGTTCTTCTTTCTCTTTCAACAGGAGGCTCAGGTCATCGAGATCTCTTGCCGACAGCCTTCTTTGGAGCCGTGAGGACCAATTAGGTTTGGATAGGATGGAATTTGGGAGAATGTAGGGTAGGAATTTGTGATTCTAAGCTTGGAGAGAGTGAGCAAGAACTCTGCTAGGGTTTGAATGAACTTAAGGCCCTAAGAAGGGTTCTGCGAATTTTATATAAAAATGCTTAACCCGCAATTCGAGTCGGCTCGACTTGAGCACTGTAGCTCGAGTCGACTTGAACCAAAACTCCATAAAAGGTTCCAAACAGCTCAAAAATGGTCTCAATTGAAAGGTATACTCTAAGAGAAATGGTCATTATCCTTAATTTGATGTAGAAGGCTTTCTAGATAATGTTTCCTTAATTTTGAAGAGTTTAGGTCAAGTTTTTTAAAAAGGGTCACATAGACCTAATTCACCTCTAACCAATTGAAATCTATCTAAGTTAAGAGGTTTAGTGAAAATATCAGCAAGTTGATTTTCAGTAGAAACAAATTCAAGCACAATATTACCATTCAAAACATGATCCATAATAAAATGATGTCTAATCTCTATGTTCTTTATTCTAGAATGCTGAATTAAATTTTTTGACAAATTAATAGCACTTGTGTTATCACATTTGATAGGAATTTTGAATTGTGTAATATTAAAGTCTTATAGTTATTGTTTAATCCAAAGCACTTATGCACAACAACTCCTAGTAGCTACGTACTCTGCCTTAGTAGTAGATAGCGCTACCGAGTTTTGTTTCTTACAGTGCCATGAGATTAAATTCAATCCTAGAAATTGGCATGTACCACTAGTGCTCTTTCTATCAATTTTGCATCCACCATAATCAGCATTCAAAAAACCAATTAAATTCAATGAAGATTGCTTTGAATACCATAGACCTAAATTACTCGTTCCTCTTAGATATTTTATGATTCTTTTTAGTGCAAGCATATGTGATTCTTTAGGATTAGATTAAAATCTAGCACAAATACATACACTAAACAAGATATCAGGTCTACTAGCAGTTAAGTACAATAGTGATCCGATCATATCTCGATAGAGTTTTTGATCAATGTTGTTGTCATCTTCATCTTTATCTAATCTGAAGGTAGGACTTATGATTGTGCTTGCTTCTTTGCTTGTCTCTATACCAAACTTGATGATTTCCTTGATGTATTTGGCTTGGTTTATGAAGATCCCTTCCTTTGTTTGTTTCACTTGAAGTCCAAGAAAGTAATTTAGTTCATCCATTAGATCATTTCAAATTCACCCTGCATCAACTCAGCAAATTATCTGCAAAGATTTTTATTAGTTGCACAAAATATAATATCATCAACATAAATTTGTATAACTAACATATCATTATTATTTTTTTGATAAACAAAGTTTTATTAACATTTCCTCTTGCAAAATCATTTTCAAGTAAGAATTTACTCAATCTATTATACCAGGCTCTGGGTGCTTGTTTAAGTCCATACAATGCTTTATTAAGTTTAAAAACATGATTTGGAAAAGCATGACTTTCAAAACCTGGTGGCAGTTCTACAAAAACTTGTTCTGATATAAAATCATTTAAAAATACCTTTTTACATTAATTTAAAAAGTTTGAAATTCATGTAGCAAGCAAATGCAAGTAGTAATCTTATGGTCTCTAGTCTTACTACAGGTGCATAGGTTTCATCAAAGTCTATTTCTTCCTCTTGGTTGTACCCTTTGGCTACCAACCTAGCTTTGTTTCTGACTACATTACCTTGTTCATCTAGTTTATTTCTATAGATCCATTTGGTTCCTATAATGGGATGGTCTGAAGGTCTATTAACTAGAGTCCACACATTATTTCTTTCAAACTGGTTTAGTTCTTCATGCATGGCCATCATCCAGTTTGGGTCATTTTCTAAACTATGTGGCTCTATTTGTGATACAAATGCTAGGTAATCATGTGCATCTCTATGTGATGACCTAGTCCTAATACCTTGAGAGGGATCACCAATAATTAAATCTCTTGGATGAGAAGTTACATACCTCCATTCTCTTGGTAGATCAGCATGATCTTTACTTACCATCTCTTCTCCTTCTTGAGTTGGTCTCTCTTGAATGCTCATATCTTCCATTTCCTTTTTAAGTGTACCTGTAACATTATCTATGCACTCTTACCATCTCTTCTCCTTCTTGAGTTGGTCTCTCTTGAATGCTCATATCTTTCATTTCCATTTCAAGTGTACCTGTAACATTATCTATGCACTTTTCTTTCTTTGAAGGTAAGGGATTAGTTTCATCAAACATAATATGTACGATTCTTCAACAGTTAGAGTTCTTTTATTAAATACTCTATATGCTTTGCTATGTATTGAATAACCAAGGAAAATTGTGTTGCCCAAGTGGCTTCCTAAGAGGGGGGTAAATTGGGATTATAAAAACTTTTCATAAGTATGTGCAATTTGAAATCTTTTTGGTGTTATGGTGCAATATGCAATACGGAAGTAATTAATTAAATGCAATAAGGCAAAGTAAGCACAAACACAAACACAAGGAAATTTAGAGTGGTTCGGAGCAACCGGCTCCTACGTCCACTACCTAAGGACCACTTGGGATTTTCACTATATCCCCCAACTAGAATACAGTCGGATTGTTTTACCAGGCTCACAATCCAAACCTATACACTTTGACTTTATCGGGATCACCAAAGAAAACCCAACTCCCTTTGGTTTTAAACGGGATCACCAAAGAAATCCTAACACTTGGTTTTATACCGAGATCACCAAGAACCTAACTTAGGTTTTCACAAGGTTCACCTAAAAACCTTTAACTCTCTCTTAAGAAATAGCCTCTTGCTGTTCTTAGAGAGAAAACAAAGATAGAGAGAAATAAAAAGCAACTACACAACAAACCAAGTTTGTTTAAATGTTGTCGATGTAGATCAAGGTGAAGCCTAGCTTTGAATGCTCTTTAATGCTCTTCAAGCTGCTTCTTTGCTTCTTCAATGAGTTGATTCAATGATGAAGAGAAGTTGGTGAAGCTTTGAATCCTATCTTGAATGCTCTTGAAGTAAATTGATGAAACACTTGAAAGCTTTTCAAATTCCCAAGATAAATCAATAATAATCCCTCAAAAGATTATTCAATCCATCAAAAGTAATCCCTTTTATAATTTTCCATGAGATATGGCTGTTGTAGGGCCTAGGAATTCGTGAAAGGGCTGTTGGAGATCAATTAGAATTCAAAAATCACTTTCAGCAACTAGCCGTTAGAGTGCAGAAAATGGTCACTCGAGTCGGCTCGAGATCCACGAGTCAGCTCGAAGTCTCAGTCACCAACAAACATAACTCTGGACAAGTCGACTCTTAAAGCTCGAGTTGGCTCGAGATCTCAGACTTCAGAAACATGTATTCTTCCATGAGTCGGCTCTTGGGACATGAGTCAGCTCGAGGTACTAAAACTCTGAAATTTCTTTGTACCGTGCCACAAGGAGTCAGCTCTTGATCTATGAGTCGGCTCTTGCCAAAACTTTAATTAATGCTTCAAACTTCTCCAAAATTCTTCAACACTTGAATCAAACAAGAGCTAATCTATATACTCTTATTTTACAATTTTACACCCCATTTACAAGATTACAAAGTTGAAAAAAATTAGGGCTTTAACAATTTAAAGTTTATAAGAGTCTATACATGATTGAATTACCTTTCAACCAATTTAAAAACTAATTAACCTACATATAACCAATTTCCTGCAAAAACTTCTTAAGTAATTGAAAGAATTGGTAACATATACATGCTCCAATATTTTGTAATCATCAAAATCATTCCAGGGGTCAACAATCTTTCCCTTTTTGATGATGACAAAACACTGGGCATGAACAGGATTTAAAAATACTTTACAATTATTGTGTATCATATTCACATGTATCAACTGATATTTAACATAGTGTGTATCAAATCAAATTGAGTATCAAATTGTTGAACTGATAAGTATCAATACAATGTATCACAATATATCATATATATCATAAAACTGAAAACTATCCACACAATGTATCATATGTATCAATACAATGTATCATCTATGCACAACGTATCGAAACTTCACAAAATTAATTTGTATTTGAAGTAAGTTTCATGAAAACTTAACATAAGCTCCCCCTTACTAATGTAGTAATATTTCTTCATATTTTCTTCATATTTTCATACATATTCATTTTCATATTCATAATCATCCACATTTTATTCACATTTTCATGCACATTCATACTTTCTCCCTTCTCCCCCTTTTTGTCATCAACAAAAGGTGTATAAAATAAGGAGAACAATCATTCACATTAAGTTATTTACAATATATATCATAAAAAGACATATATATATATATATGAAAGTGTCAGTACATGAGTGATACAATATAAAAGTGCCTCGGCACGACAAAAATAGTATCACAACAACAAAATATGAAAAACATAAAGTCTTAAAACATCAAAAGGAAGGACTAAAAACATCAAAAGGAAGGACTAGGGTCATCATCACTAGGCTCTTCCTCACTAGAGGAGGAACCAATCTCTAAAATGCCTGGAGTAGGCCTGAATTTAGGGAACCTAGGTCTATGGTCCCTAAGTCTAGTCCTAATAGGTGTAGTAGTCCTAGAAGTTTTAGGTTTGGCATTAACTTTAGACTTAGAGGAAATTACAATAGGGGTAGGTCTAGCAGTAGGAGGATCAAAAGACAAGACGAGGGTGCTGGTGGTAGACAAAATCTCTGTCGTCGGAGTGTCTACAATGTCAGAACTAGGAATCTCGGTACCAGTCCCAGCCTCAGCAGGAGTAGCTTCATAAGGAATATCAGTAAAGTGTGCTACCTGTCCCTGCCCGCAATCTGTGCCAATGTCAGGTGTTGCTGTAGAAGTAGTAGGTACAGACTGACTAGCTACTGTAAGCTGTCGAAGAATAGCCATGATATCTTGAAAGTCCTGGTGCATCTCTGACTAAAGTGCAGATATCCTGGCATCAGTCTCAGATTTTCCTCTCTGAAGACTCGAGATCTCGTCCAGTACACACTGCAATCGGTCATCATCACCTGGTCCAACAGCTATCGATCCTCTGATAGGTGATCAAGGAGTAGAAGGAGCTGGCTCTGAGGGTCCAGCCTCGTCAACATGTGTCTCTGCCTCTGCACCATGTCCCCGTGCTGCCTGATCATCCTCATCTGAATCATCCTCTGAATGAGTCACTGAAAGACCTGAGCTCTTCCTAATCTAGTGACCCTCAACCTTAATAAATCCCATTAGGGTCAAAGACTTTAGGTTGTATCTGTCTGTATGCAAAAATGGTCTGTTGTCCTCTCCAGACAAATCAACTTGGGCATCCTGAAACAGTAGGGTAAACACCATCCCATATGGAAGACATGCTCGTGTCCTCCGAGTAGCTTCCCTCATTTGTGACAACATAATAAACGGTAAATTGAGGGCCTCCCCCTCAACCAAGCATCTTATGAAGACTAGGTCTCGCTCACTAACCCAGTCGAATCTCCCAGTCTGAGAAAGAAAGATGCGGCTAATAATGTTATGTAGCAACCTCATCTCCAAAGAGAGTTGGTTGGCACTAACATGAACCACACCTTTCATATTTGTCCTCTCAAGCACTGTTCTTAAAGTCTTTTGTTTGTCATTCAATACTAGGTAGCTTTCACCCTCTTTTGGTATATGAAGAATACTTGACAACTTTTGCTCACTGATTTCAATATGCTTACCCTTCACAGTTGCTTCAATGTAAAATGCACCCAAAGACATGTTCTCAAAAAATTGTCTAACAAGGTTGGGATATATGGGAAGATTGAGCATACAAAAGTCTTTCCAACCTTGTCTAACCAACCAATCACCAATGTGTAAGCTTTCTTGTTTTAGGAAAGTGAAATCTATGCATCTACCTGATGTCACTTGCCTATTTCCCATTAATATTACCTGCCTTGGTGCCTCTTGCTCTTCTTCATGTTCTTCTTGATGTTCCTCTTTCGGATTTGAAGTATCCAACCATTGCTTTGTCCTTCTTTCCTCCGCCACTGACCGAACGACTCTTCTAGGTTTCTTTGCCACGACCTTCCTAGGAGCCATCTAGGTTAGATTAGGATTTTGGAGGGTTGTGGAGGTGTTCTAGGAGCTTTTCCTATGTTAGGGAGAGGAGTCGGTTAAGGAAAAGTGAGAAATGTGAAAAGAAATAGTGATTTCAAACCTATGAAGCCCTATATAAAAACCCTCGGCTCGACTCTCTAGTCAGCTCACCGAAACACCTAGTGTCTCGAGTCGGCTTGAGCCAAAATTTAGCTCAAAACTCGAAAATAGGTAAAACAAATTTTTAAGGGATTCTTATCACTAAAGGAGGTTGTCATAAGCTCTAGAAGGAAATTTGAAACGTCTAGATAATTTTTTATTATTTTTGAAAAATTAGGTCCAAACATTCAGAATGGGTCACATAGGCCTAGTTCGCCTCTAATCTTTTCAAATCTATCTTGACTATGGGGTTTAGTAAAAATGTCAGCAAGTTGATCTTCAGTAGGTACAAATTCTAATTCAACAACATTATTTAAAACATGATCTCGAATGAAATGATGTCTAATTCTATATGCTTAGTTCGAGAATGCTGAATTAGATTTCTAGATAAGTTAATAGGACTAGTATTATCACATTTAATAGAAATTTTAGATTGGATAACACCATAATCTTCTAGTTGTTGCTTGATCCATAATACTTGAGCACAACAGCTCCCCGTAGCCACATATTCTATCTTAGCAGTAGACAGTGCTACAGAGTTCTATTTACGACAGTGCCATGAGATCAAGTTAACACCTAGAAATTGACAGGTACCACTTGTACTTTTTCTATCAATTTTATAGCCTCCATAATTGACATCAGAATAACTAATTAATTTCAAAGATGTATGCTTAGAATACCATAAACCTAAATTGCATGTGCTTTTAAGATACTTAATGATTCTTTTAACAGCTATGATGTGTGACTCGTTTGGATTAGATTGAAAATGTGTACATATACAAACACTAAATAAAATATCAGGTCTACTGGCTATCAAATAAAGTAAAGAACCGATCACACCTCTATACATCTTTTGATCAACATTTATGCCATTCTCATCTTTATCAAGTCTACATGCAGGATTCATAGGTGTTCCAATTTCTTTGCTTGATTCTATGCCAAACTTTTTGATAATCTCTTTGATATATTTGGCTTGGTTAATCAGGATACCTTCCTTAGATTGTTTGATCTGAAGCCCGAGGAAGTAACTCAGCTCACCCATCAAGATCATCTCGAATTCATCCTGCATTAACTTAGCAAAGTCTTGATACAAAGATTCATCAGTAGATCTAAATATAATATCATCAACATAGATTTGAACAACTAAAATATCATTATCTTTTCTTTGAATAAATAGTGTAGTGTCAACACTACCTCTTACAAAATCATTTACAACTAAAAACTTACTTAGTATGTCATACCAGGCTTTAGGTGCCTATTTTAGACCATACAAAGCTTTATTCAATTTGAAAACATGATTTGAAAATGTGTGATCGATAAAACCCGGTGGTTGTTTGATAAAAACTTCTTCAGATAGAAAACCATTTAAAAATGCACGCTTTATGTCTATTTGAAATAAATTAAAATTCATAAAGCATGCATATGCTAATAGTAATATGATAGCTTCTAACCTAGCTACTGGTGCATAAGTCTCATCAAAATCTATTCCATCTTCTTGATTATATCCTTGTGCTACTAGTCTAGCCTTATTCCTAATTACGTTACCTTCCTCATCAAGTTTATTTTGACAAACCCATCTAGTACCTATAATAGGATAGTCATTAGGTCTTTCTACTAGGGTCTAAATATTATTTCTCCTAAATTGGTTTAACTCATCATGCATGGCTAACATCCAATTAGGATCAGTTTCAACTTCTTCTATAGTGTGTGGTTCTACATGAAAAATAAAAGCAATCAAGTCATGTGCATCTCTATGTGCAGCTCTAGTTCTAACACCTTAAGATGGGTCTCCTATAATTAGTTATTTGGGATGTGAGTGTACATACCTTTATTCTTTGGGTATATCATCATGATTCTTACTTACCTCTTCTTCATGTGATTCACTTGATTGTTTGTCTTTGAGAGTCATATCCTTCAGTCCATGTTCTAGTGTACCTGCATCATCATCAACACGATCTTCTTTTCTAGAAGATGTAATGTCAGATTCATTGAAAATAACATATATTGATTCTTCCATAGTCAAAGTTCTTTTGTTGAAAACTTAATAGGCTTTACTATTTAAAGAATATCCAAAAAAAATAGTCTCATCGGATTTTGCATCGAATTTACCAAGATTATCTTTTCCATTATTAAGAACAAAATATTTACAGCCGAAAACATGAAAATATTTGATAATAGGCTTTTTATTGTTCCACAGTTCATAGGGGATTTTTCTAATGATAGGTCTAATTAAAACTCTATTCAAAATATAGCAAGTGGTATTTATAGCTTCTACCCAAGTATTTTGACAGATTTCCTTCACAAAATATTGTTCTGGATATTTCTTCCAAAGTACGATTCTTTCTTTCTACAACACCATTTTGCTGTGGTGTTCTAGGAGCTGAAAAGTTGTAGTCAATACCGTGCTTTATGCAAAAGTGATCAAAATGTTGATTTTCAAATTCTGTACCATGATCACCATGAATTGAAATAACAGATAGATTTTTCAAATTTAAAACTCTTTTATAAAACTTTTTGAATACTTTGAAATTTCATCTTTATATGCAATAAACAAAACCCATGTGTATCTTGAAAAATCATCTACAATCACAAGGCCATATTTCATACCACCTAGACTTGTAGTCCTAGTAGGTCCAAATAGGTCTATGTGAAGTAGTTCTAAGGGTCTAGTAGTAGAAACAATGTTTTTGGATTTAAAACTCCCCCTCACTTATTTTCCTAATTGACAAGCATCGCAAACATAATCAAAATTAACTTTAAACCTTGGCAACCCTTTGACTAAATCTTTTGAAATTAGTTTTGCTATAGTATCCATATTAGCATGTCTAAGTCGCCTATACCATAGTAAACTTAATTCCTTGCTCTTGTCATTCATTGCTACAAGACTTGTATTGCTTGACATAGCCAATTATTAAGATCTACTACATAAATGTTACCAAGTCTATGTCCAATGAATTTTGTACTATAGTCAAGTGGATCAACTACTATACACATTGAAGACTTGAAGAAAATATTAAAACCAATATCACAAAGTTGACTAATACTCAAAAGATTATGTTTTAACTTTTTTACAAGTAACACATTTTCAATAAATATAGAAGGAGTAATTTTGGTTTTACCAATACCGATTATCCTTCCTTTGCGATTATCAGCAAATGTTATCATTCCACCATCTTTTTGTTCTAGGATGAAGAATTGATCAATATCACCCGTCATGTGTCTTGAACAGCCGCTATCTAGGTACCATGTTTTCTTTATACTTGTGGCTGCAAGACATCCCTGCAAAATAATCATGTAATGGATTTAGGAACCCAAGCTTTCTTGGGTCCTTGCAAGTTAGTAGAAATGGTTCCTTTTGGAACCCAAACTTTCTTGATTTTCTTCTTGTCATTATGTTTCAAATGACACTCAAATGACTTATGACCAATATTATTACAAGCATAGCATACACTTCTTGGCTTTGAATAAAAAGTATGTGATGATGCAAATTTAGGTCTAAATTATTTTAAAGTAATAAACTTTGGAGCATATGATATAGATGCAGAAAATTTATTGAAAATTGAACCTTTGTAACCAATTCTAATTTTGTTATTTGTCTCTCTTTGATCTTTCAAAATTAGTTCAAGCTTGTTGGAACTTAGTGTTAATTTTTTAACCAAAGGCTTGAGCTTTTGAACTTCCTTTTTCAAATCATCATTTTTATTTTGCAAACCATTGTTTTTCTCAAGAAGCTCTTCTTTTTCAAATTGGGTGATCTTAAGTCTTTCACAAACTAGACTTAATTTCCTTTGCAAAATCTTATTTCTTTAACCAAATTCATTTTTATCCTTTTCACTTATATCACAATGATTTTTCAAAGTTTTCATTTTCAAACCAGTCTTTTTATATTCTACTAATAATTCACAAAATGCATTATGTAACTCATCATATGTAAATTCTAAATTAGGTTCAGAAGTAGTTACCTCATCCTCAAAACCCATAAGACAGATTTGTGCAGTTTTTGTTCCTTCTTCATCCTCTTCAGTGGTGTAGATCCATCGCTGTCACTCCATGCTGCAAGCATTGCCTTCTTCTTCTTTCTGTTGATCATCTTTTTCTTTGCTTCAGGACATTCAGGACGGATATGTCCCGGTTTCTTGCATCCATAGTAGATTGGAATTTGATATTTATCTTTATCCTTCTCTTTTTCTTTGTCCTTTTCTCTTTCTCTTCCAAAATCTTCTTTTCTAAATTGCTTCCTCCATCTATTTATTTTTCTTCTGCCCAAAAACCTTTTAAACTTTTTCATTACAAGGGCTATCTCATCATTTTTAAGATCATCATCATCAGATGAGTCTGAATCTTCATTCTTGTCCTCTTTTGTAGCTTTAAATTCTATAGCTTTCTTTCTCTTAGAATCTTCATCAGTCCTTTATTGCATGGCTAATTCATGTGTAATTAGTGAACCAAGCAACTCATCCAGTGGTAGGGTGTTCAGGTCCTTTGCCTCTTAAATAGTTGTCACTTTAGCTTCCCATTTATCTGGCAAGGATCTCAAAACTTTTTGAACAAGATCAGCATTAGTTTATATCCTACCAAGACTTTTGAGATCATTGATAATATCAGTAAAATGAGCATATATAGCAGAAATAGTTTCACTAGGATCCATCTTAAATAATTTATAGTTGTGCACAAGAAGATTGACTTTTTATGTTTTAACTTATGAAGTGCCTTCATGTATAATCTCTAGCTTGTCCCAAATTTCTTTAGCAAAATTGTAAGTTAAAATTCTGTTAAACTCATTTGGATCCAAAGCACAATACAATAATTTCATAGTTTTGGCATTCAGCTCAGCTAATTTCATATCATTTTCGTTTCATTCCTCTTCTGGTTTGGGAACCTCAATATCATTAATTCTAACAGTGGGTGTGTGAGGTCCTTTCAAAATAATTTTCCATAAATGAAATTCTATGACTTGAATGTATTTTTCATCATCGCCTTCCAATATGTATAATTGGTTCCAGTGAAAAGTGGAGGTCGATTTGTGGATTGGCCTTCGACCAAAGAAGTGCTCATAGGATGTGCCATCTATCTTTACTCTAAGTAATTTTCAGACTCTGCTCTGATATCACTTGTTGCCCAGGTGGCTTCCCAAGAGAGGGGGTGAATTGGGATTATAAAAGCTTTTCACAAGTATGTGCAATTTGAAATCCTTTTGGTGTTGTGGTGCAATATGCAATGCGGAAGTAATTAAGTAAATGCAATAAGGCAAAGTAAGCACAAACACAAACACAAGAAAATTTAGAGTGGTTTGGAGCAACCGGCTCCTATGTCCACTACCCAAGGACCACTTGGAATTTTCACTATATCTCCCAACTGGAATATAGTCGGATTGTTTTACCAGGCTCACAATCCAAACCTATATACTTTGGTTTTACCGGGATCACCAAAGAAAATCCAACTTCCTTTGGTTTTAAACGGGATCACCAAAGAAACCCTAACACTTGATTTTATACCGGGATCACCAAGAACCCAACTTAGATTTTCACAAGATTCACCTAAAAACCTTTAACCCTCTCTTAAGACAGCCCCTTGCTGTTCTTAGAGAGAAAATAAAGATAGAGAGAAATAAAAAGCAACTACACAATAAACCAAGTTTATTTAAATATTGCCGATGAAGATCAAGGTGAAGCCTAGCTTTGAATGCTCTTCAAGCTGCTTCTTTGCTTTTTCAATGAGTGGATTTAATGATGAAGAGAAGTTGGTAAAGCTTTGAATCTTATCTTGAATGCTCTTAAAGTAGGTTGATGAAAGACTTGAAGGATTTTCAAATTCCCAAGATAAATTAATAATAATCCCTCAAAAGATTGTTTAATCCATCAAAAGTAATCCCTTTTATAGTTTTCCATAAGATATGGCCGTTATAGGGCCTAGGGATTCGTGAAAGAGCTGTTGGAGACCAATTAAAATTTAAAAATCACTTTCAGCAACTAGCCGTTAAAGTGCAGAAAACGTTCACTCGAGTCAGCTCGAGATCCACGAGTCGGCTCGAAGTCTCAGACAGCCCAATCAGAATTTCTATGCGAGTCGGCTCTTCAAGTTGGAGTCAGCTCGAACCTTCAATCAATTCAAAACCACAATTTTCTTGAGTCAACTCTTCAGGGCAGAGTCGGCTCGAAGTCTTAGTCACCAACAAACATAACTCTGGACGAGTCGGCTCTTGAAGCTCAAGTCGGCTCGACATCTCAGAATTTAGAAACATGTATTCTTCCATGAGTCGGCTCTTGCCAAAACTTCAATTAATGCTTCAAACTTCTCCAAAATTCTTCAACACTTGAATCAAACAAGAGCTAATCTATACACTCTTATTTTTATAATTTTACAGCCCATTTACAAGATTACAAAGTTGAAAAAAATTAGGGCTTTAACAATTTAAAGTCCATAAGCGTCTATGTAAGATTGAATTACCTTTCAACCAATTTGAAAACCAATTAACCTACATATAACCATTTTCCTGCAAAAACTTCTCAAGTAATTGAAAGAATTGGTAACATATACATGCTCCAATATTTTGTGATCATCAAAATCATTCCAGGGGTCAACAAATTGCTTCATCAGATTTAGCATCAAATTTTTCTAGATTATCTTTTCCATTATTCGGCACAAAGCATTGATAACCAAAAATATGAAAATAATTAATATTTGGTTTCTTTTCATTCCAAAGCTCATAAGGGATTTTCTTCAAAATTGGACGAATCAAAATATGATTTAAAATATAACAAGAGTGTTCACCACTTCTACCTAAAAGTATCTTGGAAAATTGCCTTTCCATAACATTATTCAGGCCATCTCTTCCAAAGTCCTGTTTTTCCTCTCTACAACACCATTTTGTTGTGGTGTTCTAGGAGTAGAGAAGTTGTGATCAATGTCATTTTCTATGCAATAATCATCAAAAAATTGATTTTCAAATTCCGTGCCGTGATCACTTCTAATAGAAAAAATTGAAAGGTTTTTTTGATTTGAAACTTTTTTGTGGAATTTTCAAAAAACTTTAAAATTTCATCTTTATGTGCAATAAACAAGACCCATGTAAATCTTGAAAAATCATCTACTATCACAAGAGCATATTTCATACCACCTAGGCTTGTGGTCCTAGTTAGTCCGAATAAGTCTATGTGAAGTAGCTCAAGGAGTCTAGAAGTTGAAATCATATTTTTAGATTTGAAACTCTCCTTAGTTTGTTTACCCATTTTGCAAGCATCGCAAACATGTTCAAAATCTACTTTAAATTTATGTAAACCTCTAATAAAATTTTTGGAAATCAATTTGGCAATATTATGCATGCTAGCATGACCTAATCGTCTATACCAAAGTAAACAAGACTCCTTGGTCTTAGCATTCAATTCTACTAGACTGGAACTACTAGACATGGCTAGATTATTTAGATCTACCACATAGATAGTTTCAAGTCTGTGTCCAATGAATTTGTTGCTAGAATCAAGTGAGGTTGTTACTATACACATAGATGATTCAAAGATAACCTTGAAGCTTTTATCACATAATTGACTAATACTTAATAAATTATGCTTCAATTTGTCTACTAGCAATACATTTTTGATAAAAGTAGAGGAGGTTAATTTGATCTTACTAATACCGATTATTTTTTCTTGCCATTATCTCCAAAGGTTACCAAACCTCCTTCTTTCATCTCTAGAGTGATGAATTGATCCTTGTCACCCATCATATGTCTTGAACAGCCACTGTCAAGATACCATCTTTTCTTCATTTTTTGGGCTGCAAGCCATTCCTGCAAAATATCAAGAAGTTCTTTTAGGTACCCAAGCTACCTTGGGTCCTTGCAGGTTAGCAGAGGTGGTTCCTTTGGAAATCCTAGTCTTTCTAATTCTATTCTTTGTATTTCCATTATTCTTTAACAAATTGCATTGAAAGAATTTATGTCCAACCCCATGACATGCATAACAAACAATTCTAGTATTTTGAAAAGAAGTAAATTTTAAAGTCCTAGATGTAGAAGCATGTGATGCAGATGTAGAAGCATGTGACACAAAAGCATTTTAAGAAATAGATTTCTTTTACTAAAAAATCATTAATGTTCTTTAAAGCTCTAATTTTTGTACCAGCCTATTTAAATTCAGAAAGCAAATCATGGAATGCAGAATTCAGTTCATCGAAAGTAAATTCAGCTTGAGGTTTAGGAACATTACCTCATCTTCGAGACCCATAAGATATAGATTGGCAGTTTTTGTGGTCTCTTCCTCTTCTGTTGAAGTTGACTCCTCACTGTCGCTCCAAGTTGTAACCATCGCTTTCTTTTTCTTCTTCTTCAATGCTTTCTTTAGCAAAGGACAATCGGGATGGATATGCCATGGTTTCTTACACTCATAACATGTGGACATTTGTTCCTTCTCTTTTTCTCTTTCCTTGTTCTTACTGTGGTCATCTTTCTTATGAAATTTTTTGAAGTACCTTCCCTTCTTCTTTTCCATAAATCTTCTAAATCTCCTCACGACCATAGCTATATCTTCATCTTCAAGTCATCTTTAGAGGAGGAGCAGTCATCTTCCGATTTCTCATTTTGTTTCTTTGATTCCGATGCAGCTTTGAAGGTAATTGTTTTCTTCTTTTTCTGATCATCTTTATTTCTATGCTACATGGCTAATTCATGTATGATAAGAGAACCTAGCAGTTCATCCAGAGTTAGTATGTTTAGATCTTTTGCTTCCTAGATGGCAGTTACTTTGGGATCCCATTTATCCGGAAGTGATCTTAGAATCTTCTATACTAAGTCAGCATTAGAATAAACCCTGCAAAGACTTTTCAAACCATTAATAATATCTGTAAATTATGAAAACATGACAGAGATAGTTTCATTTTGTTCCATCTTAAATAATTCATAGTTATGTACTAGAAGATTGATTTTTGAGATCTTTACTTGGGATGTTCCTTCATGCATCACTTCGAGTTTATCCCAAATTTATTTTGCAGATAAGCAAACAGAAATTCGGTTGAACTCATTTGCATCCAAAGCACAATATAGTAAGTTCATGGCTTTGGCATTCAGTTCATCCATTTTCATGTCGTGATCATCCCAATCCTCTTCAGGTTTTTGGACATCCACGCCATCAACTTTAATCATGGATATTTGTGGACCCTTAAGAATGACCTTCCACAACTGAAAATCAACAGCTTGAATGTACATCTTCATTCTAGATTTCCAGTAAGAGTAATTCATGCCGGTGAACAATGGAGGTCTATTAGTGGATTGGCCTTCGACCAAGGAAGTATTCATGGGATGAGCCATTAATCTTTACTCTAATCAAATTCAAAGATACTGCTCTGATACCAGTTGTTGCTTAAGTGGCTTTTCCAAGAGGGGGTGAATTGAAAATTTAAAAAATTTAATCAGATATGTGCTCTTTTGAATCTACTTTAGTGTGGAGGTGCTGTTTTCAAATAATTAAGAACTGAAGTAAACACAAACAGAGAAAGCACAATGCAAACACATCAAATTTATAATGGTTCGGAGCACTCTTGCTTCTACATCCACTATCCAAGATACCACTTAGAATTTTCATTATATTCATACAGGAATACAGTCGAATTGTTTTACCGGGCTCACAATCCAAAACCCAACACTTGGTTTTCAACAGGATCACCAAGAACCCAACTTGGTTTTGAACAGGATCACCAAGAACCCAACCTTGGTTTTGACCGGGCTCACCAAAAACCCTTATAACATTCATTTTAAAATGGGATCACTAACAACCCATACTTGGTTTTTAAACCAGGCTCACCAATAACCCACAAACTCATAAAAGAGTTAAAAGAAAGTAAGCAACTAATGATAAACCTAAGTTGTCTGATGGTTGCAGTTGCAGCTCAAGAGAAGCCTTCTTAAATGAGCTTTAATGCACTTCAATGGCTTCCTCTTCTTCCTCAATAAGTGCTTCAAGCTTCTGATTGGAGTTGGTGAAGACTTGAAGGCTGACTTGAATGTTCTTTTAGTGCTCTCTTGCTCACAAGCTCTTTTAATGTTCAATTAAGCATTAACTTCTTCAAAGGTTGTCCAAATCCCTCATTTATAGAGTCTTGTACTCTTCTTGGATGGATATAGTCGTTGTAGACCGTTGGGACTTGATATTTGACCGTTGGAGCACTTTTTAAATTTAAAAATGAAGTTATGAAACTAGCCGTTACTTGCCTGGAATCGATGTTCAAGTTGGCTCGAATGCCTCTAGTCGGCTCGAATCCTCAGAGAGTTGATTCTTCACTCTGGTCGAGTCGGCTTGCCATAATCGAGTTAGCTTGGATCCTCAATGTCGATGATTCCTTACTCTGGTTGAGTCAGCTCATCTCAGTCGAGTCGGCTTGGATTCTCAGGTCTTCAAAGTTGTACTCTAGAGGAGTCGGCTCGGGTTCCTTTGAGTCGGCTCTTTTGGTTGTTCTCTCAGAACTAATTTTTCTTGGACTCTGGAGGAGTCGGCTCGGATTACTGAAGGGTCAACTCGGATGCTTGACTGAATGGTTAAGTCATCTCGGACTGCCTTCGGGTCGGCTCGCCTATCTGATTCAAGAAATGATGCTTTGGACGAGTTGGCTCAAGTTCCTTCGAGTCGGCTCGGGTTCCTTCGAGTTGGCTCGGATCTCTATATGCCAGAATCCTTCATCCGTGCCATAGATTAGAGTCGGCTCGCTTTACACGAGTAAGCTCGAGTGAGTTTCCAATAAAAACTTTAACTCTTCTCCAGAATTCATCTAGCAACTCTTCAACACTTAAGACTCTTCCCAACTCGACTAACAACAAATTCTAAAAAAATTTAAGCTTGAAAAATACATAGAAGTAACCCTTTTTCATGAATATTATGTCAATCTTTCTTTGGGTTCGTTTTTACATGAAACATTTACAATGCAACACATAACATATAACAAGGTTGTAGGAGTTGCAATTGGGCATTAAGATCATCCTACAAAAACTTGTAATGCACTTGAAGAGTTGTTAGTAAGACAAATACATGCTCCAATATTTTGTTATCATCAAAATCACTCAAGGGGTCAACAATCTTCTTCCAGAAGAAATAAAGGACAATGGTCAACAATGATAGTTTTCTTCAAATTCCCAACAAAAACTTCTCCAAAATTGTTGGATTCTTCTCCAATAACATATGTTTGCTTCACATACTTCTTACTCTTCCTTTCTACTAGTTTGTTCCCAAGATAGCCTTCAAATAATAAAGTAGGGACATGTGTGGACATATTTGGTCTTATATCAGCTATGCACTAGATAGATTTTAGATTCTTATATAGAATTAGAACCTAAATAATATCTTTTGGGCTAGTCTTTTCAAGTGAGGTACTAAGTTATAATAAATGGTATTAGAGCAAATCTGGTTCAAGGCCTATGTAGTCTAAGGGATACTGTAGAACAGTCTTATTAAAGTTAACTATGGATTGATTGTAGTATTTATGATTTGATTTGACTAGATTTAGCTCCTTAACCTGATAAAAATGCTAGGACTTAAATAGAGGAAGTATGTGAGGACATATAGGTGGATGTTTAGTCTTTTATTGGCTATACATTGAGTAGTAGACCTTGGGCCCTTATACAGGACCAAGGAATCTAAATAATGCCTTTTTAATTAGCCTTTTTAGGTGATATTCTAGGTTATGATAAATAACTAATAATTTCTGATTTCTAACCTAAAATGGATGAAACATCTAATAGATGTGAACTAGAAATTGCTGAATTAACTGCTCCTCCAAAATGGTTGGTAATTTTAATAGTAGCTACTTGATATAAAATCCTTCTTTTTTAGGTCCTTTTTATTTCTAGCTTCAACCATTCATACAAATTCAAAGGCAATGAGTATTACTAAGGATTTGGATTATTTGTGATTAAGGTTACCTAATCTAGATCTATATTGTTATCCCCAAAACCTCTGATCGATGAGTTGGAGAACAAACTTATATGCTTATACTATTGCCACCTATGGCATTGGCCATACAATACCACTAAATCTCCATGCTCTTGAAATGATGGCGAATTTCTTATGTCCCACCAACAATTGGCTTCTTCTATTTGACACTAGAAGCCTTGCTAGATGAATAGGTTATGTCATTTTTTTTTTAGGTCCCTCATTTTTCACCTTCTCTTGGATTGGGTTCTGAAGGTTGTTTAGGTTTATTAATTCCATATTAATTGGTGATTGCTAGTTTTAAGGAATGGATCACTCTCCACCCCAAAGTACTTTTCTTATCTTTCCCAACCTTAAAATGTTTTTAAAATTCTCACTAGATATTGCCTCCATATGGCATTTCAAAAGACAACACAATTATTAAACAAATAGATATATGAATTATGCTACTAATGATATTCTCTTCTTATTAATTATTCTATATTTTATTTTTTGATTGAAAGGGAGCTTGACCCATCCTATTTTATTGGAAAATGAAATATTTGCAGGTATGCCTTCAGTCCATGCATACACATCAACAATGAGGCCTTATCGATGTTATTCATAGTGGGCTATGAAAGGGAGCTCCATAATTTTCTAACCAAGTTGTGAGATTATCTTTCTTAAAAACCAAGGTTGTGAGCTTCTAAAGGGTCTAACGAGTTTTGACCACATACATTATCTATTCTCTATTTCTTTGGGCATGCCTTCTATTGTACTCCTAAACTTGCCTAAGTTGGTACAGGTCCAGCTCTTGAGAAGAAAAGTGGATTGTAGGACAATAACTTGTGGTACTGTTGCCTACATTTTGAAAGTCCTATGCTTTATTTCTAACTGGATATGTTAGTAGATAGTTGTTATTAGCAATCCAAAGCCACTCTTTGTCTTTTGTCTTTGATGAACCTTCTCCAATTCATCCATAGATTTTCAACTATCTCAGGTGGTCATGATATTTTAAGTTTTGATGGAAGTGGAGCCCAGACATCCTGAGCAAAACAACAGGTTGTAAACAAGCTTGTCTATTTCTTTTTCTTAAGGACTTCAGTTGTTAAGATTTTGTCATGGTAGGCTAACCACTTGAAGAGCTTTATTTTTTTTCTAGTAGTGGTAGTTTCCAAATAATCTAGGCTATATAAGAGGTAATTCCTCTAGGGCAAAGAAAGTTGCAGTAACTTTTGACTAAGGATTTACTAGTTAAGCACCATCTCCAAAGAATTTCATCTTTGCCATTGGAGAGTTTAAAGAGGTCAAAAGAACCTCAAGGCTTTAAAAGCTCATCGCTTCCCCTTGGGCTTAGGGGATTGAAATTTTGGTCAACTTGATTGATTTTCTTCAAAAATTCAGCCATCAAGATTTATGGTGATTTAGCAAAGATGAAAAGAATGAGGAATAAATATTTTAATGGCTCTAAAGAAGCCCATGAATCATACCAGAATGCAATATCTTTTCCATTACCTGCTTTGAAAGTCACACTGCTAAAAAACCACTGGTGGTTTAAGTGGTCTGATCCGAGAGGGTGATGTAAATTTGATTTTACTACTTGAAGGATGACTTAGAGCCTAGTTTTTGAAGTATATGTTCTTTATGATTCTCCTCTAAGATCTCTTTTGCTCATGTTAGTATCTCTACCATCATTTAGTAGTGAGGAGGTAGTTGTTTAGCGGCCTAAGATTTAATATTCTAAGTCCACCCAATGCCTTAGGATGTCATGGTTTGTCTTAGTTAATGAGATTTCTGCTCTCATGGGGGGAGATTTCACCGGACCATAAAAAAAATCTTCTTTTTTCGTCTATTCTCTCAATGACTTTAGTTGTTATATAACTTAAGACAACATTGATGAGAACTACTCAACCTGCCATAGTTAAGGTCTTGCCTTCCATGCAGCCAATCTTTTTTCTATCTTCTCTTTCAAAAAATTTCATACATCAACCTAAGGTTTACTGTGATGCATGGGGAAACCTAAATAGGTGAAGGGAAGAGATGATTCAACATAACCCATCAATTCTATATACCATTTGATGTCTTTTTTCTCCATCCTAATTACTATAAGTGAGATCTTTTTAAAGTTGATCTTCAACCATAAGATTTTCAAAGATGTATAAAATGAATTTGAGGTTTGTAGCATATTCTTCCTTGGCATTATATAGGATAAGGTTGTCATTAGAGAATTGAAGGTTGAAGATGTTGTCAAAGCCGTTCAATGTTCCGATGCTTGAGATTATGTGGTTTGAAGCTACAGCACTGAGCATACGCTCAAGAATGCCTATGACTAAGATAAAGAGTAAGGGGTATAAAAGATCCCCTAGCTTTAAACTTTTATTGGGAGTGAACCATTGTATCGATTCTCCATTAACCAAGAGTGCTATCTTACTAGAGCTTAGCAAGGCTGATATCCATATGCACCAAATCATCCCAAATCCCTTTGCTTGTAGGAGCTCAAGGAAGAAGGCCCAGTCAATATTATCAAAAACCTTTTCAAAATCTATTTTGTACACCAATCCCTTTTATTTTTGCTTATGCCACTGAGATATTATTTTCAAGGCTATGAGGAAGCTATCACTTACCTATCTTCTTTTTACAAATGTAGATCGAAAGTGAATTATCAAAAAGTCAATAACCTTTGTCAATTGAAGAGAGAGGATCTTGGAAAAAAATTTCAGAACTCCATTGACGAGGCCAATAGGTCTATCATCCTAGGCACTTAGGCAATCTTGTTTTTTCAGGATGAGAATAGTAAATGAGTAGTTCAATCTATCCATATTTGTTGTGTTGAGATATATAGAGTTGAAGAATCGACATATATCCTTTTTGATCATTTTCCAAAATCTTTGATAGAAATTTGCTGAAAATCCATCTGGACCCAGTGATTTTTTTTCTAGAAGACTAAAGACTACATTTCTTATTTCATCCTCACTAAAAGGCCTTTCTAGATATGAGAGATTAAATTATTCCCCATGTAAGAGCATCTACTACTCAGCCTATTACTGGTCTAATTGTTGGCTTTGAAAAATCAATATAATATTTAAAAAAGGCTTCTTTTATTTCTTCTATCTTTGTAATTACTGAACCTTGATGTTGTAAGTGAGTAAAGTGATTCTTCCTCCTTTTGGAGCTTGTACAAATAAATAAATAAATAAAATAATGTTACGGTCACTATTTTTTAGCCATTGGATCTGTTGATGCTAAATTCCTGTTGACCGGATGGAGCGACCTGCCTACTGGTTCACCATTGAAGGAAGCCTGCAAAACAAATCCCCTGACTAGAATTTCTCCGGTGGGAGATACTCCGATGCCAAAGTTAGCCAGAATTTAGGCAGTAGAATGGAGAACTTGAAAGCAGAAAGATGTGGCAAATGGAAGTGGAGAAGATGAGTGGAGTGGTGTCGAAAGAGCTAGTTGCAGACTGGCTCTAACTTGCTTGAAGTTGGCTTACCTCGAGTGTCCCCTCTTATCGATATTTTTAGGCGTGAGTGTAACTACTTACGGTTATGGAAATTAGTTAACGTAACTTTCTCATAACAGTAAGTAATGGCGGTCGAAAATTAGTTATTCCATTGTTATCGAAGCCAGAGCTACCGACCATGTGAGTGGTTAGAACAACTAGAACAACCTTTAACTGTTTCAGGTTGAAAGATTGTTCACACGCTTTAGGTACACTCTCTTTAGAGGAGATTCGAAGTGAGCTTAACTACCTCTTCGGATTGTCTTCCTTGGAATGGTCCGAAGAGGTGTTAGCTATATGCTTCGGATTTATCTCCTTCGGAGTGAACTAAGAAATAAAAAAACTACTTATGGTGAGGCCGAAGGGATAAACAATATATTCAGAAGTATCCTCTTCGGACCAGGTTGAAGACATGAAACCGAATGAAATAATAATATATTCTAGAGAAGTCTTCTTTAGATCAGGCTGAAGGCATAAAGCTGGATGAAATAATAATAGATTTCGAAGGCGTCCTGTTTGGATCAGGCTGAAGACATAAAGCCGAATGAAATAATAATAGATTCTAGAGGCTTCCTCTTTGGATCAGGCTGAAGACATAAAGCCGAATGAAATAATAATAGATTTTGGAGGCATCCTCTTCGTACCAGGCTAAAGACATGAAGCCAAATAAAATGAAATAATAATATATAACAATGGAGTAATAATATATTCTTTCCATTAAGATGGACTGTAGTCCTTGTTAAATTAAGAAAATATCATCTTTAGGTGCACTGATATGTTTGACGGGCCAAAATAAAGTCGACCCAACTGATGAACTAGCAATTATTTTATATTAAACTGGATTACCACAACAGCTGCCCGCCACTCCCAATTTTGAAATAACTTTATTTCAAACAATGGAAGTAATTAGAGTTTGTTGTTTATGAATGAAAAGAAAATAACCAATGATGGTAGATCTCCAATTTTGTCATTTATAATAACTGATTTATGGTTTGGAGATCATGTTGAGGATAGGTGTCAGCCCCTTATTGATGCTTCAAAAAGATAGCACAGACTTAAAAAACCTGGCTGATCCTCTTCATTAAAAAGATTTTTATGAGACTTTCATTTGATCGAGAAAATACACTTGGCATCATCCTGAGCCTTAGTTAACATGCTGAGAGTTCATCTCGACTATCCATGACATTTCTTGCGGATCATAACTGACAGTCCATTAATGGACGTCCCTTAGTAATTGGTACCCATGATCGGCGTCGCTGATATGTTGTTCGATCAAGAAGATTGTCAGTTTCCTGAGAAAAACTCTATTATCCTGCACATATAAAAAGGGAAAGTCTCCACGGAATGAACTTCCACATTTTCTTTGAAATCTTCTTCTTCTTCCTCTCGTCCCACACTATTATTTACCTTCAACAGGTTGCCTTGTCTTTACCCGGAGGTAGGGGTCTTTATTTCTTCTTCTTTTTTTTATAATGTCTGAGTCGCTAGGTAATCCAGCCATTGACAAGGGTTCAACAAGAGATGAACCCTCTGGATGTGGAGTCCCTGCTAGAAAGAGAGGTTCTGAATTTTTTCTTGAAACCATTGTTAGTTCCATGTCTCATACTAGAGTAGAGAATCTTCGAAATCATTACCATTTTTCTAGGACTTTTAAGTTATTTCTTCCCAATCCAGATGAGAGGATTATCTGTCCTCCTCCTGGGTCAATTGCCGTATGTGAGGGCCACTTAAAGGATGGTCTTTGGTTTTCTCTTCATCCTTTCTTTGTGAAGTTTTTTAACCTTTATCAAGTAATCCCAGCTCAATTGACCCCAAACAGCTTTAGAAACATTTGAAAATTTTTAGTCCTTTGTAAACTTCATAATGTAGAGCCTAAAACCTCTTTGTTCACTTCCCTCTTCGTATTGAAAAGAAATTTTCATGGTAAAGGATGGTGGGTTATTGGTCCTCATCCAGGCCGAAAACTAATTAAGGGAACTCCTAGTGCCATACATGGGTAGAAATTTTGTTTTTTCTACATCTATTATTCATCCTGGGGTTTTAACATCGAATGGAAGAATCCATGTTTAGATGCAAATGCTGGGAAGAAAGTCTTGAAGGCCGATCAAAAGGACTTCAAAATATTATCAAGTCCGAAAGTTCCTCTAGCTAAGGAACTTTTGAGGGAACAGAACCTTCACCTTGCTCATATCAGCGAGCTTCTGGCATTAGGTATAGAAATAGTTGACTTTAAAATTTTTCCTTTCTTTTTTTTTCGATGACTGATCTGAAAATCCTTTTTCTTTTAATTGTAGATGAATCGATGAAGCCTAATCTTGAAAGACTTCGGCAAGCTTCTAGAAAGAGACCAGTGCTAGTTTAGCAAAAGGAAACTGAAGTCCAAAAGAAGGCCAGGGCCGAAGGGACTTCCAATATAGCTCTGACAAGGGCCACATCTGCTAAAGATGATGTGCCCCCAATGGAACCTCCTCCAAGGAGCTCACCTCCTCTAAGGAGCTCACCCCCATCGCCTTCTCTGAAACAATTCATCCCAATTCCAACTATCAGAGAGCTGCTCCTTGCTTCTCCAAAGGATAAAAGAAAAGTAAAAGGAAAAGCTCCTCAAACCGAAGAGGGTTCAGGAAGGAATGCTCCAATAGACAGGGAATATCATGTAAACTTTTCAATATTTTATGACGGACAGGGCTTGGCAAACCCCGAATTGGCCAGGGAGATACTGAAGCATACTCTCCTCCCTCGGGATTGGGAAGTCAGCAAAACTTGATGCATTGAGGATATATCCAATTCGGCATTTTCATCTATGTTGAAGGTGAATATCTTATCTTCTTTTTTTCCTTTTCATATAATATTCAATTTTGCTAACTCAATATTCTATGTGATCAATGCAGTTGGTTCATGATGTCACCCTTATAGAAGAGAGCATCATCGAATTTAGAGACTACCATAAGGGGATAAAAGAAAAACTCTAAATAGCTAAGGCCAAAAAAGAAGTGGCCGAGGAGTTGAAAAAGGTCATGGAAGAAAAGCTTGCCTTAAGCAATACTTCAGTTCAAAATCTAAAGGCCGAACTAGAAAACGCTCAATCAAAGAATTCTTAACAAGAGGCAACGCTTAAGAAGAATAAGAAAAAGATTTAGTCTTTAGAGAATTCAGCCAAAGAAGCCCAACAGAAAACTGAAGAAGCAGTCAAAAAGGTCGATGAATCGGTCAAGAGAACTGAGGTGGAGGCTGAAGAAATAAAGACCTTGAAAGATCAAATAAATAAGGTGGTGACTATAAAATGTCTTCGACTTTTGATGATGAAATAACTGAAGCTGGAACCTTCAGCTACAGAGCAGGTTTCAATGATGGGGTAAAAAAAATGCAGAATCTTTACTTAAATCTCGATATTTTGAATGTATAGCTATTCAATCTTGAAGAAACAAAAAAGCCTGGATTGCCAAAAGGTCCTTCTAAGAGGTACATGTCACAACCGAAGAAATAACTGAAGAGGAAACAACAATGATTGCTGACCCAATCAACCTCATCCAAGCCGAAGACATTCAAGCTGAAGTCGATTCATAGGTTTTTTTTTTTTTTTTTTTTACAAAGACAATGTACATGCACTACTTTTCATTGATAGAACTTTTTCCTTTCCAAATGAACCATACTTCAATGAAACATTTACTAAGTATAGACTCTTCGGAGGTAAGATGTTGAATGATGACCTTATGAAGAATTTGTGAATAAGCAACTCTTCCGACGAGTATATTAACTTTCATCTCAAATTTTCAAATGAAAATCCATCCAAGGATAAAGTCTTTGGACTTAGAAATAACACTGAGACTTCAAACTCAAAATAATGCTAAGTCTTCAGACTTAAAATAATACCAAGTCTTCAGACTCGAAATAGTACCAAGTATTCGGATTCAAAACAATACTGAGACTTCGAATTTAGAATAATACCAGGTCTTCAAATTTAAGTCAATACCAACTTGAACCTTAAAGAACCTAATCAAATTAGTTTATCATATAGGTGATCTTCTCAATTTCAGAATTTGAATTCTTCAGATCACATTAAATAGAATCGGTTAGATAGAAAACCAAGCTTTGAATAATTCTCCTATTAATATCCTGAATAAGAGAATTTGATTTGTGGAACCATTTCCTATCTTCAAGAAGATTATTGCTGAAGAGAGACAACATACATATCGAGTGGATATGTCTCGGCATGTTACCAGATTTACTTTATACTTCATCGGATTTGTCATAAAATAGACCACGTAGGTCATCCATATTTTTGATAGAATGAAACTGGCTGGTTAAGCCCTCCTTGGCATTTCATTAGGTAGATCACGTAGATCATCCTTATACTTTTTAATAGAGATTAAGACATGCTGATCAAGCCTATCTCGGCACTTCTTAGGATAGATCACGTAGATCATCTTTATGCCTTTCAATAGAGATTAAGATAGACTGATCAAGCCTACCTCGGTACTTCTTAGGGTAGATCGCGTTGATCATCCTTATATCTTTTAATAGATATTAAGACAGGCTGATCAAGCCCACCTCTATACTTCGTAGGGTAGATCACGTAGATCATCCTTATGCCTTTTAATAAAGATTAAAACAGGCTGATCAAGCCCATCTCGGTACTTCGTAGGGTAGATCACGTAAATCATCCTTATATCTTTTAATAAAGATTAAAACAAGCTGATCAAGCCCACTTCGGTACTTCGTAAGGTAGATCACGTAGATTATTCTTATACCTTTTAATAAAGATTAAGACAGGCTGATCAAGCCTATCTCGGCACTTCGTAGGGTAGATCACGTAGATCATCCTTATACCTTTTAATAAAGATTAAGAGAGGCTGATCAAACATATCCCTTATTTCAACATAATTTCATGAATAGGGATTTTTATTGATAATACTTGCAAAAATTTTCTACATTCCAAGATCGAGGCAATAAAGTACCTTCTAAAGTTTCAAGCCAGTAAGTTCTGGGATGGATGACTTCTTTGATCTGATAGGAACCTTCCCATGTAGAAGAAAGTTTTTCTTGTTTGGCTGGCCTAGATACTTCAGATCTTCACAAAACCAAGTCCTCAGGATGAAAAGTTCATTCTTTCATGCAAGAGTTGTAATATTTGGCAACCTTTTGGTGATATGTGGCCATCCTCAGCTGAGCATGGAGCCAAGTGCCTTGTAACAAATCCAGATCAACTTTTTGGCATTTTGAGTTTTCAGGTTCTTTGTAATGGTTAATCCGTAAAGATTGTAAAGAGACTTCTACAAGAAGGACTACCTCAGTGCCATAAGCTAGGTGAAATGAAGATTCACCAATGGCCATTCTGGGAGTAGTTCAGTATGCCCAAAGGACTGAATTCAACTCATCAGCCCATAATCCTTTTGCATCATTTAGTTTGGTTTTGAGACCATGAAGAATAGTTCTGTTGGTCACTTCAGCTTTTCCATTAGACTAAGGATGAGCTACGGAAGTTAGCTTGTGGAGTATATGTATTGTGTACAGAAGCTTTTGAACTTCGGGTTATCAAATTACCTTCCGTTATCGATAATAATGGCATATGGAATCCCAAAATGGAAGATAATGAAGTTTCTTACAAAATTTTTAACTTTTGCCTCAGTGATTTATGCTAGTGGTTCAGCTTCGACCCACTTAGTGAAGTAGTCAATTACCACTATAAGAAATTTTCGTTGTCTGGAAGCTGGAGGAAATGGGTCAAGAATATCCATTCCCCATTAAGCAAAAGGCCAAGGAGCTATCAACGGGGTTTTGCAAGCCATCTTTGTATATTAGAGTACCTCTAACACTGATCACACGTTTGGACAAATTCTATAGAATCCTTCTGAATGGTCGGCCAATAATAGCCTTGGCAAATTATTTTGTAAGCTAAGGATCTGCCCCCTAGGTGATCTCTACATATACCTTCTACACTTTTTTGAGAGCATAATTAGCATCTGAAGATCCCAAGCATTTCAGTAAAGGTTGTGTAAAGGATCTTTTATATAAAGTCCCATCTAAGATCACATACTGGGAAGCTATCCAATGAATCCATTTAGCTCAAGCTTGTTTTCAGGTAATGTGCCTTCATTCAAAAATTTAAGAACGGGATCCATTCATGAGGGCTCATGTTCAATCGTATATACTTTCGCTGTGGATTCGGATATGCTGGGATCTTCAAGATATTCTACATAAGTTCGACCAAGAGAATCTGGGACGGTGGTTGTAAGATGTGAAAGAGAATCGACTCGAGAATTTTCTGTTCGGGGCATGTGAACAATCTCAAAATATTCAAGTTGAGATATTAGGCTTTCCACCTTCTCCAGATACTAAATCATGATGGGATTCCAAGCTTCGAATTCAGCTTTTACTTGATTCACCACCAACTGCAAATCTGAAAATATTTTAATCTTTTTAATCTCTAGCTTTTGAGCAATCCTGAGTCTAGCAATGAGAGCTTCATACTCTGCCTGATTATTCGAAGCTTGGAAAGAAAAATGAAGGGCATATTCTATGACTTGACCATTCGGACTGGCTAAAATGAGACCAGCTCCACAGCCATTGGCGTTGGAAGCGCTATCCACATGAAGCATCCATATGAACTCTGGATCTTCTTCAATGGTCTCTTTCTCTTCGGTCCTTTTTTGATTCTCATCTGATCCCCAAGTGCATTTGGCTATAAAATCAGCCAAGGCTTGTGCTTTCATTGCTGATCTAGGTTGGAAGTGAATGTCAAACTCTCCAAACTTAATGGTCCATTTAGCTATCCTTTCTGAAGTGTCAGGACAGTGCAGAATGGCCTTCAGGGACTGATCCGACAAAACCATAACGGTGTGAGCTTGGAAATAGGGTCGCAAACACTTCATTGCGACCACCAAGGAGAAAATGAGTTTTTGCACTTTAAGATATCATATTTCTGCCTCATGCTGTACCTTACTAGTGTAGTAGATCGGCTTCTGCGAGTGGTTGGCATCTTTTCGAACAAGCACCGACTTAACCGCTTCGTCCAAGGCAGAAAGGTACAAATAAAGAGTTTTCCCTTCACAAGATTTAGAAAATAAAGGATGGTTTTCCAAGTATTTCTTTAGTTATTTGAAGGCAAGCCGACAGTCTTCTGACCATTCGAAATCTTGGGATTGATGGAGAACTCTGAAAAAAGGAAGACATCTTTTCACTGATCGGGAGATAAATCAACTCAAAGAAGTGATTCTTCCTGTCAGCCGCTGTACTTCTTTCTTACAAAAGGGATGTCTCATAGTCCGAATGGAAATATTTTCCGGGTTAACTTCAATCCCTCTCTTGCTGACCAAGAATTCCAAAAATTTTCTTGAGGTTACACCAAAAGTGCACTTAGTCGGGTTAAGCTTCATCTGAAGGCATCTAAGTGCATCAAAGGATTCTCTTAAGTCTTCAATATGGTCGAGCCTATGAAGACTCTTCACAATCATATCATCAACATAAGCTTCCATATTTCTTATTATCTGATTCTTGAACACTTTATTGATTAATCTTTGGAAAGTTGCCCCGACATTTTTTAATCCAAATGGCATCACTTTATAACAATAAAGCCCTTTTTCTATGATGAAAGTAGTCTTTTCTTCATCTTCAGGATCCATTTGTATTTGGTTATATCCTGAGAAAGCATCCATGAAGCTCAACAGCTGATGACCAGCAGTGGTATCAACTAATTGATCTATCTTCGATAAAGGGAAAGCTATCCTTTGGACAAGCCTTATCAAGATCTGTATAATCAATGCAGATCCTTCGCTTGCCATTAGACTTCTTTACCATCACAACATTAGCTAACCAATTTGGATATTGTACTTTCCTTATAAATTTGGCTTCAAGGAGTTTGTTGACTTCTTCATCAATAACTCTCTATCTTTTTGAAACAAAATTTCTCTTATTCTGCCGCACTGGCTTGTAGTTAGGGGCTACTTCCAACAGGTGTGTAATTACTTCAGATGGAATTCCAGGCATATCCGAAGCTGTCCAAGCAAAAATATCGGCATTACTTCGGAGGAAGCTAATTAGCCTTGCTTTTGTCTCTTCGTCTAACAGACTGCCAATTTGTACAAATTTTGTTAGGTCGTCTTCGGACAAAGTCACACTGAGAGTCTTTGCTACTGGTTCTCCACAGTCTTCAGCTCTGTCTCTTGGATCTAACTGATCAAGTGTTAAGGAATTGGCTAATTGTTTATCCTGGATCATTAGGCGTTGACAAGCAATCCTTTGATCCCCCTTCATTTTTCCAATGCCATGTATGGTGGAAAATCGTACCAAGAGATGGTAGGTCGATACTATGGCTTGGAATTTATTTAAAGTAGGTTATCCCAAAATTGCATTATAAGCCGTTGGTGCTTGCACTACTATGAAGTTGATAGGAAGTGTCTTTTGGCATGGTTCAATGCCAAGAGTTACAAGTAAAACCATTTCTCCTTTAACTCCAACTTGATTTCCTCTGAACTCAGTCAAAGGAATATGAGACCTTTACAGCTTACTTCCAGATAAGCCCATTCTAAGAAATGCATCATACAGTAAAACATCAGCAGAACTTTCATTATCTATCAGAATCCTCCTTACATCATATTTTGCAATTACAGCTGAAACCATAATAGGGTCATCATGTGGAAGTTGAACTCCTTAAAGATATTCATCTGAAAAGCTAATGGAGTTCTTGCCTTTAAGTCTCTTGGGGTTATCTTCTTCAGCTTCATTCCTCTAGCCAATTGAACGATGGAGCATGCCGACTCTCCCATCAGTCGGCCTTTGGTAAGGCAGTTCGGCTTCATCGGTAGCTCTTTGAAGGGCGGTTGCTTCGACTTGAGGCTTCAAACGGTTAATGTACTTTCCCAGGTATCCTCTTTTGATTAAGTCCTCAATAGCATCCCGGAGCTAAAAATATTTTTCAGTATTATGGCCATAGTCTCGATGGAATCGATAATATTTGTTCTTGTCTCTAGCTTTAGCAGAGATTTTCAAGGGACGTGGCCCTTGCAAGTAGTCTTCTTTTTCTATCTCTAATAAAATCTTCTTTCTTGGGAGGTTGAGGGGAGTGTAGGAGTCGAACCGATTGCTCCGCTGCCTAGACTTGGGACTGCATCTGGGAATTGGGGCATTGTTGGAAGATGAGGGCACATTTGATCCCTTGATGTTTTTTTTCTTGGAAGGGTGTTTCCCTTCGACGAGTCTACGACTCGCAGCTTGCTCCTCAATAGCAGTATACTTCTGAGCTCTTGCAAGTAGTTCAGCATAGCTCGTGGAGAACCTTTTGTCTAGGGAGAAAGTAAACATGGACATTCTGAGACCTTGTTTCAGGGTTGACATGGCCACGTGCTCATTGAGATCTGGGATCTCCAAAGTGGCTGAATTGAATCGAATAACAAACTCTTTAAGACTCTCTCCTTCATTCTGTTGAAGGAGGAACAAACTGTCCATGTTACGTGACATCTTTCGACATGTTCTGAAATATGAAATAAACAGCTGCTTCAACTCAGCAAAAGAATGGATCATGCCAGGCAGTAAGCTCGAATACCACATTCGAGCAACTTTCCTTAAGGTAGCAGGGAAAGCGAGGCAATACAATGCATCAGATGTCCCTTGTACCATCATGTGAGCTTTGTAACTTTCCAAATGATCAAGGAGGTCGGTAGTTTTGTCATAAGACTCCAGTTGTGGAATCTTAAAATGCCGAGGGATGACTTCGACCATGATTCGATCGGAGAAAGGAGGTTGAGAATTGAAAGTCATAACTTCGTTACCTCTACTTTGATCAATGAGCCTAGCTATCTGTGACTCCAATAATTTGAACTTCTCTTCAAAATTGAAATTGATTTCTCTTTGCCTGACTCCTCCAGGTGTAGAATCTCTAGAAGAAATAGAAAAGGAATGTCTAGTTCTCTTCTTGCCATACTGATCCTTCATATGCCTGCTTGGCTGTGAGCTATAATGCTCATGAGAAGACCAGATTTGTGAAGAACCTGGGGTAAATTCCTGGCATCGATATTCCCTTCCCCTAGCTTGATAACTGGGCTGAGAGGTGTCTAGAGGGCACTGCCTTTGAACGGCAGTTTCTTGAAGAGTCTGGACCAAAGTCATCAAGGCATCAACTCGATTTAAAAGAGCCTCAAATTGCTGTTGCCCCACCATCAACATAGGAGGCGGCATATCATTTTCCACTGGAGGGTCGTTTGCTTGAGGAGCAGGGTGCTCCCTGCTCGTAGAAGCATTCTGGATCTTTTCTTTCACCATTCTTGCTTTGTCAAGGTTCTTCTTAACCAAAGAAAATTGATCGTCCCCTATCTGGCGTGCCAATCTATTGATGCTAAATTTCTGCTGACCGGACGGAGCGACCTGCCTGCTGGTTCACCATCGAAGGAAGCCTGCAAAACAAATCCCGTGACCAAAATTTCTCCAGTAAGGGACATTCCGATGCCAAAGTTAGCCATAATTTAGGCAGCAGAATGGAAAACTTGAAAGCAGAAAGATATGGAAAATGGAAGTGGAGAAGATGAGTGGAGTGGCATTGAAAGAGCTAGTTGCAGACTGGCTCTAACTTGCTTGAAGTTGGCTTACCTCGAGTGTCCCCTCTTATCGATATTTATAAGCATGAGTGTAACTAGTTACGGTTATGAAAATTACTTAACGTAACTTTCTCATAATAGTAAGTAGTGGTGGTCAGAAATTAGTTATTCCATGGTTATCGAAGCCGGAGCTATCGATCATGTGAGTGGTTAGAACAACCAGAACAACCTTTAACTATTTCAGGTTGAAGTATTGTTCACACGCTTCAGATACACTCTCTTTAGAGGAGATTCGAAGTGAGCTTAACTATCTCTTCGGACTATCTTCCTTGGAATGGTCCGAAGAGGTGTTAGCTATATGCTTCAGATTTATCTCCTTCGGAGTGAACTAAGAAATAAAAAACTACTTATTATGAGGCCGAAGGGATAAATAATATGTTCAGAAATGTCCCTTTCAGACCAGGTTGAAGATATGAAGCCGAATGAAATAATAATGTATTCTAGAGACGTCTTCTTTGGATCAGGTTGAAGAGATAAAGCCAGATGAAATAATAATAGATTCTGGAGGTGTCCTCTTCGGATCAGGCTGAAGACATAAACCGAATGAAATAATAATAGATTCTAGAGGCATCCTCTTCGGACCAGGCTGAAGACATAAAGCCAAATGAAATAATAATAGATTTTGGAGGCATCCTCTTCGGACCAGGCTGAAGACATGAAGCCAAATAAAATGAAATAATAATATATAACAATGGAGTAATAATATATTCTTTCCATTGAGATGGACTGTAGACCTTGTTAAATTAAAAAAATATCATCTTCAGGTGCACTGATATGTTTGACGGGCCAAAATAAAGTCGACCCAACTAATGAACCGATAATTATTTTATATTAAACTGGATTACCACAACAGGATCATTGCTCACTATCTCCATAGCATCTCCTCGTAGTCTAGATCTTGAGAGCCTTTAGCTACGATCTTTCCTCTATTTCCTTTGGATTTAGAATTCTTTCTTTTTCCTGTGGATCAAGCCAAGTAATTATATTCTTGATTAGCTCCTTTCTAGCCATAATATAGCATTGTTGGCATTGTTCCACTCTTTTAGTTTGCTTAGAAATAACATAATCTTCGCAACTAAGTTTCCTACTACATCCATTGCTCCTGGGCCTGAGGTGTTCCAAGCTTGAATAAGTTTGTCAAACCCATTGATAAAGAACCAAAAACTCTCAAACCTGAAAGGTTTCTTGCAGCTAATCCTATTAACACATTCGAGCAGCAGAAAGCAATGATCAGATGTTACCTTGGCCTTAGGATAAAGTATAGGATTTGAAAATTTCTAAACCCATTCCAGCGATGCCAAGCATTTGTCCAGCTTGGCCAGGAATAGGATTTCTCTATGATTTGACCAAATAAACCTCCTTTGGCTGAGTTTTAAATCAATCAGGCTTAGAGAATCGATGAACTGATTGAAAAGTTTTGAAGCCTGTTTGCTACTATAGTTGAACTTCTTTTTAGAAGAGAAGCGATTTAAGTTGAAATCACCGATGATGATTTATGGCTCTACCCATTTATTTCCGATTATTAAAAACTCTTCAAAGAATTCTTCTCAAATTGGTTGTCATTCAACCTATAGACATTAGTGAGGAGCCATCTTGCTGAGAAAAGGAGAGTTTAGGGCTAAGTGAATATTGTTTATAAAGAAAGACCCTTCTAGAAAAATTGCTACCTTGAATCTCTGAGGAATCCAAATAACTGATTATTCCACCAGTTGACCCTTTGGCATCGATGGATGTTGGAAAATAAAGGTTTCCTCAACCCTAGGATCAATCAAATAATTAGAATCATACTAAATAGATCCAAGAAAAAGTATTACAAGACATCCCTGTAATTGCCATGAATCCAAACCTGGAAGCGATCCTCACATGAACATCGATGGCAGGGTCCTTCTCTCCAGCATCCTCTCGTAACAGGCGGCTCATCGATGGGGCAAGCCATGAGAACCAATCTCACGTAACGTTATATATCATGAGGAATGAAGAGGGGACCTAGCCTATTATTTATAAGCAAACCCTAACAGGCACTCCCATCATGGACCAGTTGGGCCAAGGCCTACACTGTGCTGCCTCAACCACACCAACCCACATGAGGTGCTCCTAGCCCAAAAATGATCACATAATAATGGGCTAAACCTACATCTATCAACATGGACCATAAAATCAACCCAGTTTTAATAAAATAAAATTTTAATTAATGTTAATCCAAATTAAGGAAATTCTTACATTCTCCTACTTGGGCTATATTAATTATAATTTTGAAAATATTTTATTTTTCAAAATAACTCTTGGGTTAAAAATAATATGTGGCCACCATATGTCCATAGATAGCACCTTCAAATGACTCGGTCCAACAATATCCATGATGCCGAATCATGGGGCCATTGTACTACTTAACCGATACAAGACTTATCCATGGTTACAAGCATCATAAACACCATCGATATGAGTTTAGGTATGGTAGTGTAGCAAGAAAATAGCATCAAGGTGATCAAATAAAATATGCTATTTTTCATTGTCAGTCCTCTAATTTCTCGTTAACATGCTTAGAAACAAAATAAGCAAGAGAAATCGAGATGTCATCAAACAACAAGCCATCTTGTCTCACATACTCAACAATAGTATCAATGACGAGATAGTACAACAAATCTGAAACTCGATACCATGTCTCAGTCAGATACATAACCAAAAGATATATCTAATAATCAAAATAAATTAACATATGCACCCTCAATCAAGATTTCTCTATAACCACATGCTATATCATAAGCTAGAGAAATCTCACGACTTCAAAAAAAGTTTGTATATCTCCAACCACAATGGGATCTCATAATTATGAAAATGAGATATACCCATACAACTGTCATTTTCAAGATAAAACACATTCTTAAGATACTATGTTATACTTTATTCCACATGTGCATATATAAAATTATATAAGAATGCAATCCATTAACTATCATGTCAATAATATATATAAATACGCATAATAGAAAATCAAATGAAACCAAGCTTTATAATAATAAAGCACAAACATAAAGTCGCTCCCACTGACCAAGCACAACAAAAGAATTTAATATGCCCATATTTTCAATATTCTTTGTAAAGCATACGGGCTTCAAAATCTTGGTTAGAGGATCAACCAACATAGACTTTATACACTCGACACTTATGTATCCTTAGATTACAATCCAGCAATCAATGACAAATAAAATTTATCAATCAAGTCAATGTATAAATACATCAAACTCCCACAAACCCCAAAAACAAAAGATTCTAAAATGCCCATATTCATGACATATTTTATAAAAACTATGGGACTTATTCTTGACTAGGGGATCAACATATATTGACTTCAAAATATCTCTCTTTCAACTACAACCTCTAAGTGACAAATATTCTATCTTCACATAGATAGAAAAGATGAAAACTTTTATTGTTCCTTTAAAGAACATAGCTACCTATGATTATAATAAATCTTAAATGATTTTAAGACATAATCAATAATTATAAGATCCAGGACAAAGTCTCATAATAAAAATAATATGTATTGTGACTTGGCAACATGCCACAAACTTTGCCTCTATATCCAAGAATGCCACTAGATTCTTTTTCAAGCATTTTATAAATAAAACCTCCAGACATTTACATTGTCAAAAGAAATGACATGTATCTATTTTTTTATTATATGATTTCTTTACTAGTACTATATCAACTAGTAATGGAGGTACAATCATCAATTTATATATTTAATATTATTCTTTCACTATCCTCCAGTAGGATGAAATATAATATTTATATATAAATAAGAGCAACAATTTATTTTCTTGCAATGTTATACTTCTAATATATAGAAGCTTCTGACATTATGCAAATCAGAATCTACAAATATGGCAAAATTTGACTCAATATTCTTTATACCTCTATTAAGATAGTAGAATCTGTATTCATTTAAAATTATCTGGATAACCAAAATAAACAACATATTATTACAAAACCAAGATTTATTCATTGATGGATTATCAATGGTTAAGAGTTGCAGCACAGCTCCAACCATAAAGATAAAAGAGATTGGGCTTCCTATCACTCTTTAACTCAAAAAATATTATTTTTTCAAGAATTTATTTAAAATATAGATGGTAGTTATTTAGGATCTTATACTAGAGATATCATAATAAATTACACCCACTCATCATACTTCACACCATATCTTTTACAATGTGCTTTGCCTCTCAGTCACATCATTTTACTTAAAAATTTTAAGCCTGGTGTATCAAACAACTATCCTATACTTATACAAATATTTAATAATACTATTTATTTATTATATATGGGATCTTAGAATGTGATCAATACACCTTATAAATATCCTTATCCTTTTCTCAAAGGTATAAAAAACTTCTGAAATAGAATAGGATATGATTTATTAATTATTTCATATACATGATTTTAAGATCATTAAATAGCATAGTAAAAAAACTAAATATGATGAGCAGCCTATATATTAGAGATAGAAATATCATAATACTAATTTTAGATGCAATTCTCTCTAGTTTCAAGATATAAATCCTAACACCACCAAACCATCCATCTCATATTAATTTATCCATCCATCAGCTATCCAAACTCTCTTTTATCAGATTCTATTTATCTATCATAAATGAGGTCAAAATTGATCACCATTTTTAGATACAACAATAAGAATGGAATCAATTATATGAATATATTTCAAATAAAATTAACCACTTTTAAGGTAGCTTTATTTCAGAGTACTCTAATAAGACAACCAAGATGGAAGATCATTACATAATGTAATATCTATATTCCATCATACTTAGTACTAGCATAATTTCAGTTTTCATATCTTCATTTCAGTCAGAGTCATCATAACGGGAGCATTAACTCTATTGAATACAAATATACTAACTCTAAATAGTCACTATACAGTTAATCAATAGAGAATATAATAATATATTTAAAAAAATCTTTATAAGCATTTTTCCAATGAGAACCCTTGGTCTAATCAACAAAACTTTCTTAAAAAAAAATAACCCACATAAGGAATCTATCTTCAACATACAATGCTATACAATCCCTTTTAAATAGTTCATAGAAGGATCTTATAAATCTCAATGAACAGGCTACTTTTGTGGTCACCAGCCATCAAACTTCATAAATCTTTCAATCAGGGATCATCAAGTCATGACCTCTAAGATAGCATAAAACATCAATCAAGCTCATGTATGATGCAACATATTTAAGGTACAAACAATAAATCAATAAAGGCTTTGAATATAATAAGCTATTTTCAACAAATATACCATGTGCATCATCATAAAACTATCCTATAGGCAGAGAATGAGATGTACTTTTGAGCTCCAAAAATGAGGTCAATATAATTTTTGAAAGTATGTCTCTTTTGGATAAACAAATTTCTTAGATCTAATATATTTCTTTTCAAAGAAAAAAATAAAGGTTAACATAATGAGGATACAAGGCATTTAAAAATCAGTCTCCTTTGGGCAGACAAATTTTCTACCTCTGATATTTTGACCCAGTCAAAATTGAATAACAATATTATTATTAATATAAATGACTGTATAGTCAAAAATGACAGGAATGTTAAATACTAGTCAATGAGCATATACCATAAATGATCTACAAGAGTTCAAATGTAATATCACATATTTCCCTTTGGACAAAACATGTAATATGCATAAGTACTCTTCACATAAAATCACAAGCAAATGAAATATCCTAACAGTCACGAACCTATCCCCTTTGGACAAACAAGCCCATGAAAGCTAGAGCACCATTGCAACACAATGTCCCATATAACCTTTTTGATTAAAACATACAACAACCCCCTTTGGACAGGCGGTTGTATGCAATAACCAGAAACCCTCTTATAATGAAAAAACTCAATAGACTGATATAAACAAACCACTTTGATGATAAATATTTATGCCAACCCATAAATTATTCATACAGAGAAGATAAATGCCTAATAAACACAATGACATAATTTAACAACATGTATGCCACAAAAAAGATCCGTCCAAAATGGGATACTTTAACAACATGCACCCCACTGATCATAAATATTACATAATAATGCATTCCACCCACCACATTTATCAATACACTTACTACATAACTATAAAACACCTTTGGACAAGAATTATAGTATATAATAAGTGTCACAATCAATTACAATCAATTTTGGATTAATTATTATAGAGACATCAATATGCAATTCCAAATAAAAGATAAGTCATTAGTCCTCATTAACTCAGCTATTCAAAATTTATAGAATGCTCCAAATTCTTTAAGGCTACTGAAAAACACACTTGAACTATAAATAGTGAGTAGAATTATACATAAATAATTTTAAATTATTTAAAAATATTTTATCAAATATGAAGAACTCTATCAAAATATTTTTCAAATTATTACGAGTCCAACAGTCCAAAAATTGCTCAAATCAAATATAAAATGAGTAAGTTACAGTGATTTTAATCAAAAGCAATATAGTAAAGGACCAAACCATAAATTTCATAAATTTATTTGGACTCATATTTAATTTATAAGGGCTTAAGCATAAAAATCTTCTTAATCCCAAAATTAAAACAAGCCCCAATGTAATTAGATCCAGCCAGTTCTACAATTTGGGCTAAATTTATAATTAATGAATTCTGTTCAAAGCAGGTTGTAACCCGATAACCAATCAACCCAAAAAATCTTTAAAACATTCTCTTATTCTTCCCTTTTTATCCTAATCGAGACTTTTAAAACTCCATTGATGACTTCTCCGAGCTTGGGATCTTTTTCCACAGAGAGCCATTGGCCAAATCGATGACTGGCGACTATTCCCTAGCCATCGACGATCCAAAGTTTTGGAAAAGATGAACGGAGCGACACAGGAGAGCCCTCGGCCACTTGTCTAGTTATCCAAGAAGTCTATCATGGCATTCACCACAAGCCGGGTGGATTCCAGCAATCCGGTAATAGCCTCCGCTCTCTTTTTAAAAGACAGTGAGCTCCTTGCGACGGGATACCACGAACCGCTAAAATCCAACAAGATCCATCCGATAGTAGAGCAACAGAGGACCACTTGGAGATCCTCGAGAAAATAGAGCTAGGAGGAACATCCAAAGGGCCCAACACCACTTGGCACTGGCAATGGTGGACGAGCCTTAGTCGCCACTGTCTAAATGATCGTCGATCAATTGTTGCCGGACGCTTCTGGCAAGGTATGGGAGGAGGAGAAGGGCACAATGGTTCCCACCACTGCCAGCCAACCTTATTTCTTTTTTTGAACTAATATTTCAAGGTCTCAGCTATAGAAGGAATAATTTACAATTTTAGAAAATCCAAGGACCTTATTGCAAAATGGCCTTTTGGACCAAAATATAATTATAAATATTGGAGGGACTAAATTATAAAATGGCTGATATATAATTCCAGAAAAACCCAGGGGCCTAAACGCAAAATGGCTGCTATATATTTTTTTTGGCTTATTTGGGAATGGGATATTGGATTTTGGGTTTAAACCCAAAACCCGTTAGCATACTTCTTCTTCCCCATGCGACCCAAAAATAAGGGGGGTTCTTGGGTCCACTGCCGCCCCTTTCTAGAACCCCATCGTCGGTGCTGGATTGGCCAGACGACCACGATAGCCGATTGAGAACCGCTGGTCGTGGCCTTCGGTGGTGTCACAGCACCCAATTGAGAGATCGATAACCCCCCTTTTTTTTGTTCAGCTCATCGGTGGAGATCTCGGTGCATCGATCACCGGGATCAGTTCCAATAGTTCGATCGCCACTATCGGGATGAGACCAGTCATGGTGTCCGATTAGGCAAGGAGATCGTGCAGTTATCATGATCGCCAGATCGTTGCAATCAGCCTCCCCATTTTTTTTTGATTCGGTCAGCCCACCAACGGTGATCTCTGATCGCCACTGCCAGGAAAGAAAGAGGGGCGAATCGACCTATCACGAAGACCGGCCAGAAGAGCAAATCATGGCCACAAAAATGCCCAGGGATGGCCAACCACGATCTTTCATGGTCGCCAGCTCGTGCTCACCACTACCAGTGGCCGTAGCCTCTTACCATAATCACTGGTCACCGACTTCCTCTTCCCACAACCACCGGTCATCGTGGCTCGAACTTGCCACCACTGTGTTCATCACGCCAGCACCAGTCATCACACAGAAAATGGTTTTTCTTTTGTTCATTAAGATCTGAATCCGTGGGTTCAATTTCTCCCCTCACATCATTGCCTTCCCTGCCATCGCCAGCTTTAGATCGACGCCGACGAGGAGGAAGAAGAATGGACAGTAAAAAGGAAACAAAGGGAAGGACAAATATTATAGTTCTAAAATAATAAAATAATGATTCTAATCAGATACCAGGGCTTTGATACCAAATGTAGGAAAATAAAGGTTTCCTCAATCCTAGGATCGATCAAATGATTAGAATCATACTAAATAGATCCGAGAAAAAGTATTACAAGACATACCTGTAATCGCCATGAATCCAAACCTGGAAGCGATCCTTGCATGAACATCGAAGGCAGGGTCCTTCTCTCCAGCATCCTCTCGTAACAGGCGACTTATCGATGGAGCAAGTCATGAGAACCAATCTCACATAACGTCATATATTATGAGGAGTGGAGAGGGGACCTAGCCTATTATTTATAATCAAACCCTAACAGGCCCTCCCATCATGAGCCAGTTGGGCCAAGGCCTACACTGTGCCGCCTCAACCACACCAACCCACATAAGGTACTCCTAGTCCAAACAATGATCATATAATAATGGGCTCAACCTACGTCTATCAACATGGACCATAAAATCAACCCAATTTTAATAAAACAAAATTCCAATTAATGTTAGCCCAAATTAAGAAAATTCTTACAATGGATTCCAATGAATCAAACTTATTTTCCACAAGCAAAAGCACAAAGTTTTGCATTGATTTGATCTAGTTTGGTTTCTTGCATACATACTGATGTGGCAAGATCACTGACGTGGAGTCCCTATCAGATTCGGGCCGATGCTGCGTGCTGCCACGTCAAACCCTTCACCAGGCGACTCTCCGGAGGTCGAGGCACCCTAGCCAAAGTCGAGCTCCTTCGCTGGGTGGCTCCCTTGAGGTCGAGCCCACCTCGGCCAAAGTCGAGCTCCCACTCTTTTCGAGCTTCTTCGCTGAGTGGCTCCCTCGGGGTCGAAACCACCTCAGCCGAAGTCGAGCTCCTACTTTCCTCGAGCTCCTTCGCCGGGCGGCTCCCTCAGGGTCAGCCCACCTCGGTCGAAGTCGAGCTCCTGCTCTCCTTGATCTCCTTTGTCGAGTGGCTCCCTCGGGGTCGAGCTCACCTTGGTCGAAGTCGAGCTCCCGCTCTCTTTGAGCTCCTTCACTGGGTGGCTCCCTCGAGATCGAGCCCACCTTGGCAGAAGTCGAGCTCCCGCTCTCTTCAAGCTCCTTCACCGAGTGGCTCCCTCGAGGTCGAGCCCACCTCGACCAAAGTTGAGCCCTTGCTCTCTTCGAGCTCCTTCATCGAGTTGCTCCCTCAGGATCGAGCCTACCTCGGTCGAAGTTGAGCTCTCATTCGAATCTCGCAGTGCCACTTCCCTTGGGCAGCGGGCCGCCATCTAAGGACCATGGAGAAGCACCTCCTAGGATGCCATGATCACCCCTGCTATTGTTTACACCAGATAGGAAAAGGTGCCCTACCCAAAGCACCGCACTCTCGACCGACCGTCTACACCACCCGAAAGAGGAAACTATCCCGAAAGATTCAAATTTAGGGGGCGGCTACCCCCCGATCGAGGCACTGCCAGGTTTCTCGAAGAAGAGCTACCAGATGGAGAGTCAAAGAATGTGACATAACCTCTTATCATGAATGAGGAAAGGCACCTGTGCGCAATGCACGAAGCACTGCCAAACATTGACCCTCCGGCACTGGTAGAGGGGGAAGATCCCAAGGTAAGTCGCTGGAAGGGATCAGGGCAAAAAGGACTCTTCGAGGGTTCCCAAGAAAAGGTAAGCAAGTCTAACTCGAGCGAAGGGAGGAGAGGATAGCACACAGGAGAGCAACGACAAGACTGAGTGCTTTGGGCTACCGGAGACTCATCGGAAGGATCTTGACGGACACAGCCACAAGGCTCGAGTTCTCCTCAGCTACTCTTACCCTAGCTCCATTCCCTCTATTTCAAACTAAATCTCCTCCTCTGAGTATGGAGTTCGAGCAAGGGACTACACCGACCTCAACCGGGCCTGCCCGAAGGATAGCTTTCCATTGCTAAAGATCGATCGCTGGTAGACGCCATCTTGAGGCACCGCTTGCTCTCCTTCATGGATGCATTCTCTGGGTACAATCAGATCCAGATGCATCCAGAGGATGAGGAACATACTGCATTCATCATAGATCAGGGGATGACTACTATCGGATGATGCCCTTCGACCTAAAGAATGCCGATGCCACATACCAACGGCTGGTTAATTGAGTTTTTAAGGATCAGATCAGCCAGAACATGCAAGTCTATGTAGACGACATACTCGTTATGAGCAAGCCAAAGTCAGACCACATCACCGACCTGGGGGAAGCCTTCCAAAACCTTTGCCTACACTAGATGAAATTGAATCCAGAGAAGTGCACTTTTGGCGTGGCGACAGGAAAGTTTCTTGGCTTCATGGTCACCCAGAGGGGAATAGAAGCAAATCATGAGAAGGTCCAAGTAATCATCGATATGGAACACCCTACTTCCAAGAAGCAGGTCCAGCACCTAACGGGTTGGATTGCCGCTTTGAGCCGGTTCATCTCGAGGTCGGCTGACTACCGTTTATCTTTCTTCAAGGTGCTGCACAAGGTGCACGACTTTGTCAAGATGGAGGAGTGCAAGGTGGCCTTTGACAAGCTGAAGAAATTCCTGGCATCGCCACCATTGCTCTCCAGACCAGAGGATAGAGAGGAACTCTTGTTATACCTGGCGGTTACCCTAGGGGCCGTCAATTCAGTCCTTATTCATATACATGGGGACGGAGTCCAGAAGCTAGTGTACTATGCCAGCAAGCTCCTCCGAGATGCAGAGATCAGGTACACCCACTCTAAGAAGTTGATCTTCGCTCTCATAATGTCTGCTTAGTTGCTCAGGCCATACTTCCAAGTGCATCCGATTGCGGTCATGACAGACCAACCGCTGAAGGCCATACTTGGCCGCCCTGACACCTCCAGGTGCCTGGCCAAGTGGGCTCTGATGCTCAGCGAGTTCGACATCGCATACCAATCGAGGTCATCCCAGAAGGCCCAAGTGCTGGCTGACTTCCTGGTCGAGTGCGCGCGGGAATGAGCGAGGAGCCCGAGGAGACCACCTCGGAACACCAGCTGGAGCCCGGAATCGAGGAGAAGGTTTTGGTCCTCCATGTGGATGGCGCATCCAACTCGGGAGGGAGCGAAGCGGGCCTCATCCTCGCCAACGGTGATGGGGTCGTGGCTGAATGTGCGCTCGGCTTCCGGTTTGCAGCATCCAACAACCAGGCAGAGTACGAGGCACTCCTCGCAGGACTAAGAGTCTCTTGCGAGCTGGGTGTGACCAACCTAAAGGTCTTCACCGACTCCCAGCTGGTAGCTGGGCAAGTCTCTGGAGAGTTCGAGGCAAGGGACCCCCAAATGACGAAGTACTTGGAACAAGTACGCTTGAGCACGGTGGGCTTTCGGCGTTTCAACATCTCCCACATCTCTCATGGAGAGAATGCTTGCATCGATGCCCTCTCGAGGCTTGCGACCCTACCAGACTTGTCGCTGGGATGCGTCCACATTGAGTACCTGGAAGTTCTGAGCTATGAAGCTCTCGGGGAGGTCTAGCAGGTCACCTCGGAGCCCAGCTAGATAGATCGGTACATCAGGTACATCAATGATGGTGCCTTACTAGAAGATCGCACGGAAGCTATCCTAGTGAAGAAGGCTGCGCGCTTTGTCTTAATGGATGGGCAACTCTACCGCTAGTCCTATTCCTATCCACTCTTGAAATGCCTGAGACCCACGGAGGTAGCCTATGTGCTTCAGGAGATACACAAAGGCCTCTGCGAGAACCACGTGGGGGGGTAGGACGCTAGCATACAAGGCTCTTCGTCAGGGGTATTACTGAGAGACTATGAGGGTGGATGCTGCCAACTTCGTGAAGAGGTGCGATCGTTGCCAGCGCCATGGCTGTATACAACATCAACCGGTGGCACCACTCTCCCAACTCTTGGCCCCCTGGCCTTTTGCTCAGTGGGGGATAGATATCCTCAATCCATTTCCTCATATGTTCGGACAACACAAGTTTCTGATAGTGGTTATAGACACTTCACCAAATGGATTGAGGCGAAGCTACTGGCACAGATCACCGAGGCCAAGGTCCGCCATTTCTTCTAGAAGTCGATTATTTGCTATTTTGGGCTCCCCCACAGCATCATCACTGATAACGGACGATAGTTTGATAACTGAGAGTTCGAGGAGTTCTGCACCGACTTTGGAATCCACCATCGCTTCACCTCGGTGGCCCATCCCCAAATGAACGGTGAAGTTGAGGTGACCAACCGGACCATCCTCCAGGGGCTCCGAACCAGATCGGACCAAGCCAAGGGTAGGTGGGCAGAAGAACTCTCCAGCATCCTTTGGGCCTACCACACAATGCCCAGAATGACCATGGATGAGACGCCTTTCAACCTCGTCTTTGGCTCTGAAGCCGTTGTCCCAGTCGAGCTCGGCATGCCGATGCTGTGGGTAGAGCAGTATGATACAGATGAAAACCTGGCTCATCTTCTTCTAAACCTGGACCTCCTTAAGAAAACCAGAGACAAGGCTCGACTCTGGATGGCAGCCTACCGGTAGTGGGTAGCTCAATACTACAATGGCAGGTAAGGCCAAAGATCTTTCAAGCAGGCGACTTGATGTTGTGGCGTGCTGAAGCCTCTCAACCTCAGGAGTGCAGCAAGCTCTCCCCAAACTGGGAGGGCCCTTACAAGGTGGTAGAAGCTCTTCCCCACGGAGGATACTACCTCACTGAGCTCGGCGACACCCGATTCCCGCAGACATGGAATGCCACTAACTTGAGGATGTATTACCAATGATGTAGGATCTCCTCCCATTAATGATAGAATTTCATTCAGTGCAAACCATCTTTGCCTTATAGGAATATCACAGCCCAAAAACTCCTGAAGCCCGGCATCTTAAGCCCAGAAACTCTTGAAGCCCGGCACCTTAAGCCTGGAAACTCATGAAGCTCGGCACTTTAAGCCTGAAAACTCCTGAAGCCCAGTACTTTAAGCCTGGAAACTCCTGAAGCCCGGCACTTTAAGCCTGGAAACTCCTGAAGCCCGGCACTTTAAGCCCGGAAACTCCTGAAGCTCGGCACTTTAAGCCCGGAAACTCTTGAAGCCCAGCACTTCAAGCCTGAAAACTCCTGAAGCCCGGCACTCCAAGCCTGAAAACTCCTGAAGCCTGGCACTTCAAGCCAGGAAACTTCCAAAGCTCTGCTCCGAAGTTGAAAACTGAGGTCGAGCTCCCCGTTGGGGTAGAGTTCCCCATTGAGGGTGAATTCAGCAATGAGGCTAGACCCCCATTCCTTGAGTTCTTTCACCTTGATGGCTCCTTCGAGGTCGAGCGTTCATTTGTTCCCTGCTTGGGATGCGGAGGACCCAAGAACGCAATCGATCTTTGGGAGATGCGCAAGGTCCCTCCACCTCGTCTCCGAGGTGGTGGAGAAGCTAAAAGCCAAAGACACCTCTCTTCTTTCGCCCGCATATTTGGAGCTTTACAGGGAAGAGCTAGCTGCTCAATGCCCCGTTGTACGGCATTGCAGCTAAAGCATGTGCCTCGACGGCCCCCTAAAAAAAGTGCTGGCTTTGGCTCCTTAGTTTTGATGATTAACAAAAGGTTGAGTATATGTTTGGACTAATGTTTCATTTCGAGATAAAGTTTCAGGCCATAGGTTATTCAAAAAGAGTATCAAGAGTACAATGATGAAACCAAGCTTGCTTGATTTGGGAAAGAGCTCTTCTACCTTAAACAAGATCAAATTTCTCATATTGGACCTTCTTATTAACAAGTAATTGATAAAAGAAACAAAGGCTTAGAGAAACTCAAGCATGGCATGCACCTCTCCAGAGTTTCAGAAAATTTCAGACCAGAGGTCGACCACCAGAGGTCGACACCTTGCCAAAGGTCGACCACCAGAGGTCGACTCATGAAGAAAAGAAAAGTTCAGCAAGGCCGGCATGGAAAAATTTCAGTGGCATGCTCCAGAGGTCGACCACCAGAGGTCGACACCTATCTAGAGGTCGACACCAGAGGTCGACTCATCGCCTGAGAATTCAAACTGGGCAGAACTATGGTTTTCTGGATTTTTGCCTAAGATAAACTGGAGGTCGACACTTGACCCAGAGGTCGACTCATGAGGTCGACTCATGGCATAACGGCTAGTTTTTCTGAACTTTTGATTTGATTTCTAACGGCCATAAATGGCCATATTTTTTATTCTAACAGTCTTGTGGAGTTGTTTCAGCTTGAATGAAGTATTTAACCTCCACCTAACTTCAAAAAAGACAAAGAGACAAAGAGAAAAAGGAGAGAGTAAAAGTACAAAGCCTTCAATCAATCCTAAGCCAAAAAGAGTGAAAATCCAAGATATTCCTTAGCCAAAAGCTTTCCATTTTTGAGGAATCCAGCTTTCAAGTGTTTGGCATTTAGTGAGGTCCAAGATTCCAAGAGGAAGACTTGAAGAGTCTCCAACAAGAGCTACATCGAATTATTTTTGCTCAAAAAGGAGTTTGTCTTGTTTTTATTCATTGTATTCATACTCTATTTGTGTTAGCCTAGTTTCAAGGGAATTTGAAACTAGTGTGAGGTTTGTTGGTGAGCCAATTGATAAAACCAACTAGGGTTGCTTGTAAGCCCGAAGCCAAAACAAGTGTGTAAGGTTTGTTGGTGAGCCTAGGTAGAAAAATCAACTTAGGTTTTGACTTGTGAGCCTTGTAAAACAAGTCGGCTGTAATCTAGACAAGATTATTGTTGAAATTCTCAAGTGGAGCTTGGGGAGTGGATGTAGGTGCTAGGTGCACCGAACCACTATACATTTTGTGTGTTTGCATTGCTTTACTCTCTATCTTCCTTTGCTCTTTAATTGTTGTTATCTTTCATTGCTTCCGTTGTATAATTACTTGAGCACTATCACTATTCACATTTGAAATTGATAGCACATACATTGCTTTATTTTTAAAATTCCCAATTCACCCCCCTCTTGGGCACCATATCTGGGCAACAAAAAAAGAGAGAGAGAAAAAAGAAAAGAAGAAAGAAAAGGGGAGAGGAAGAGAGGGAAAGGAAGAGGAGAATTGAGACTCCATTAGAAAAATAAATTCTTCATTAAGGTGCAAAAGTATTACATCATACAAAGACCCTCGACAGGCCAGGCGGTCCGAAGATAGAAGTGAGAAGAAAAAATGAAGGAATGCAAGTGAAGTGAAGGAGCTCCTATTCTATCGGCTCCTTTCCAAGATAGCGCTGTGGCACATCAGCATCCGCTCCGGCTTCCATCGGGGGAGCTGCTTCTACGACGGCCGGGGGCTCCTCCTCCACTACTATGGCTGCGACCTCACTAGGATCCTCAATCGGTGCCATAACGAAGACAAGGCCATCCAGGTTCAGCCCGGGGAATAGATGGGCAACCCGGGTCTTGCAATGTTCAAAGCCCTTGGAGAAAGAGTCGAGGATCGCCTCCTCGACTTCGTCAACATAAGCTTCTGAGGCCTTGTAGTTGGGGACCACCTCGGTGGCCTTTTTCTTGGTGGCCTTCGCTAAAGCCACCGTGCCCGTGGCCTTTTCTTCGGTGGCTGCAACCTGAGCCTGCACGACCTCGAGCTGGGTTCGAAGATCCTCAGTCTGCTATGACGCCCGGGCCACCTCGGCCTTGGGTTCCTCGGCACGGGCTGCCTCGGCCTTGAGCTCCTCAGACCTGTACCTGACCCGGTCCTTTTCCCGGGCCAAGGATGCCTCGAGATCTTTAATGCGCCTCTCAGCTCTTGCCTCCTCGACCTTCAATTCTCTGTTTTTCTCTTTAGCTTCCTGAGCCCTGGCCGTCTTCTCCTTGGCCTTGGCCATAGCCGATGCCAGCTTCTACTCTTTCAACTTCTCTCTCTCGATCCAGTGGGAGCATTAATCATGGATGACCAAAAGATCCGTGACAAGCTGCAACAATGAAGGCATCAATAAAAAGAAGAAGAAAAAAGAGAAGAAGAAAGAAGGTAGGGAGCCTTACTGTGAAGAGATGGGGGAAGGTGCCGAGAATAGCATCCGGCAAGGGCCTTCCTTCCCTTTCTCGCCGATCGCGTGATTGGATGGCGAAGTCCACCATGCGCTCAGCCAAGGACCGATCCTGGGTCATCGAGGAGTTCAGCACCACCTTGAAGGGCACCCTCTGGGAGCCATACTTCTTCTTCGCCCAGGTTGCCGTCGTGTCCTCCAAGGTGGCCGAAGACATCTCCGAGCCCCTGGTCGAACTTGCCACCACACCAGATGGCATCATCAACGATAGTACTCTCCTCTCATCTTGTCCTGCCTCTGCCTCGATGACTTCGGGAGGTGGAGGTGCGGCAGCGACGGTGGCAGGTTGAACCCGTGCACTCGTGATGAAGTCTCGGGCCAAAGGTGAAGCCTGTCGCCTTGGTGGATCATGCGCCTGTTCAGTTGCTCCTCTACCCGGGTTGAAGGCTGCGACTGGCCCGGGTGATGCGGGACGATGTGATATGGTGTAAGATGATCTAATTTTAGTCTAAGATGTTTTAAAGAGCAATGATCATAGTAGTAAAGCAACTAAACATAACAGACTAAAGAGATTAAAGAAAGTAACTAACTACTTACCCGCAATCTGATCCACAAGCTATAAAGAATAGGGACCCGACGGCTAGGAAACTATCTAAGATTAGGCTATTCCATGCTTCAACTACCAAATCTAATGAGAAAGGATTGGTTGCTTATCCCAATGAAGGTTCTCTTTGACTTGGATAGATCGGCTACTTGGTCGCTCAGATCTCGTAGCAGGATGAAGATCGGGACTCTAGATTTCAGATCTACCATCAAATCTCGGTTCGGAAGCAAAGGATCCATCCTCTAAAGTCCTTGAACACCTGGGATCTACAGAGAAAGCAGCAAACAAGACTTTAAGAATGAAGTAAACCATATTCAAAATGGAAAAAAAAGGAAGGGTTGGATGCTAGAGCTTTAAGAAGATCGGTAGTAGCTTGTCGAATCCGACATAACCTCTACTCAAGGACCTCACCGCCTTGAGCTCTTAAGGACCTCCCCATCCTTAGAGAAAAATACTAAAGCCTAACTTAGCTTTGTGGAAGAAAAAATGCATTTTATTTCATGAATCAATAATAATCCTTACAAGGGGGTATGGGGTTCTATTTATAAGGTTCAGCACACATGAAGATATCATAGGACTCTTTTGAATTCAAATTATATTTAAATTTAAATTCTAATTCAAAAACTCCTTGGCTTCTTGGCTTCTTCCTTGAATTTGAAATTTAAATCCCTTTTTTTCATGGCTTGGGCGACTTCATGAAAAAATATGCAATAGAATGGAGATGGGGCGCTAATCTTCTTCTCATTTGGTGCAAATCCTTCTCAATCTGATTTTTTAATCCTTCTTGATCAGCAACATGAGATAAGAAGGCCTTTGAATGCTTGAATTAAAATCCTTTCTTGAATTTGAATTATAATGAAGATATCTCTCCCTTTGAATTGGGATGAACCTCCATTTATCTTGGACTATTCCTCCCATTTAAATTTTGAATGAATCATGAGTGGGCGTCATCTAGAGTGGACGACAAGAGAGAATGAGGGGGTTGCCAGATAAGAAGCAGAGTCCTTCTGCTTTACTCCTCTTAAATGGGCGCCTCCTTGAAATTGAAATGGGCGATGAAAAATAAATGGGATGGGGCGCCTCTCTTGGATAAGGATGACTTTGTCTTGATGTCCAAATGTCCGGATGTCCCAATGTCTGGATGTCCCAATGTCTAGATGTCCGGATGTCTGGATGTCTGGATGTCCGGATGTCTGGATGTTTGGATGTCCGAATGTCTGGATGTCCGGATGTCTAGATAAAAAATTTGGACAACCTTTTTTTGACCTAGAATTGATCCACCAAGGTGATGATGACTTGGATCTTGGGTACTTATGACACCCCTTGACTTATTCAAGCACTAATTATAGGCTCAAATTGAACAATTCACCAAACAAAGCAAATTAATGCTATTTACAAGACTCTTAAACCAATTGATGGACTCAATGGACTCAATTGGTAACTCAACAATCCTAATTGACCAAAATACACTCAATTTGATCAAATTATAACTCAATTTGACCTAATTACAAACTCAAAATAACTGGGACTCGAGTGTTCTTTGTGAAAAATACATGGACTTACTCATTGGTGATCCAAATTGAATTAGAAAAGGTTTGCTTCCTCTTCCTGGCTCCTGTGTCCTCACCAATTCTCTCGAGATGGAAGGAACTCGATCTCGTCGAGTATGGGTCAATTCGGCTCTGGTAATGTTCTAGCAAGTCAGGGTTCAACTTTTGAAGATCCTCTCGGTGATCGAAGAATCCTCAGACTCAGGTCTTCCTTGCCAACGAACTAGATATCTTTGGTAGTTTTTATTTCTACTAGTTATGATTTTATCATCCATGATCTGCTCAATCTTTTCTCTCCTCTATGGTAATTTGGCAGGTGGACATTCTAGGATAGGGTAACTCTCAAAGGTGGGATCAAGCTCAAATGGCTCACAGGTATCACCATTGGTTCCTTAAACTCGACTAGATCAGATATATTGAAGGTCGGACTAATACCTAACTCAAATGGTAATTCTAACATATAAGCATCAGGTCCAATCTTCTTTATAATCCTATATGGTCCAGCACTACGGGCGTGTAGTTTTTTCATGATTCTGACTGGAAACCATTCAGGTCATAACCTAATCATGACGAAGTCCCTTTCGTTAAACTCTTTAAATCTCTTATGTAAGTTAGCCTCGTGCTCATATGATTCATTGCTCTTTTTAATTTTGTTACTGATTTCTTTATGCAATGCTTTGACATGCTGTGCAAATGACTCGGCTGATTCGAAAATATGGGCATGCACGGGTAATGGAATCAAATCTAAAGGCTTTCGTGGCTTGTGCCCATGTACAATCTCAAAAGGACTCTTACCAGTAAACCTATTGACTGAATTGTTATAGGCAAACTCAGCTCTAGACAATAATAGGTCCCAATTGCCAGTATTCTCCCCTACCAAACATCTTAACAAGTTTCCTAGACTTCAATTCACTATCTCGGTCTAGCCATCAGTTTGAGGGTGATAAGTAGTAGAAAACTTCAGCTCAGTCTCTAACATATGCTAGAGAGTTTTTCAGAAATAACTTGTGAACCGTACATCCCTGTCAGACATAATTGTCTTGGGTAAACCATGTAATCTGACCACCTCATCTAGGAAAAGTTTGGCGACTCTAGAGGCATCTAATGTTTGTGGACAAGGAATAAAATGTGCCATTTTGAAAAATTTGTCAACCACGACAAAGATGGAATCGTGTCGCCTTATGGTTTTGGATAAACCTTGAATAAAGTCCATACTTAGATCTTGCCAAGGGCAGTCGGGCACAGGCAAAGGGGTATAGAGGCCAGTGTTTTGCTTTGCTGCTTCGCAACAGCACAAGTTCTACACCTAGCCACTATTTGAGCTACATTTCTCTTAAGACTTGGCCAGAAGAATTGGTCCTCCATTGCCAGAATAGTCTTATTTCTTCCAAAATGTCCTGTTAAGCCTCCAGCATGGATCTCCCAAATCAGAAATTTCTTAAGGGATGTTTTACGTATGCAAAGCTCTTATTGGTATCAAAGCTATGTTCCCCATCTTATTGGTATCAGAGCTATGTGCCCCATCTCCGAGCCTCTGGCCAGGCTCGTTTCGGGCCCTCTTCGGGGGAGACTCCCTAGACCCCCGGGCATGCCTCTCCTCTGGGCGTGCTGGACTATCTGCTCTATTGAAAGTTTCATGCCTGCAAGAAGAAAAGAATTGAGGTCAGCCTCACACCCGGATAGACCTAGGGATAGGAAGATCAAGTTCAGGCTGAACTCACCAAACTCCTAGATTGGGCTGACCCCAACTTTGAAGAGGTTTTGCTCTGATAGCAGAACCTCCAGGAAAGGGATTTGGTCGACGCGGAGTTGGTCATAAATTTTTTGATCAGCCACTTCGACAGTAAAGTTCTGGTTCGGGGTCCGATCTAGGTCATTCCAAATCCAATCGACCCCCTCAATAGAAGCAAAAAAATATTTACTCTTCCATTCTTTGATGGAAGAGGAGAGCTCAAACTTAATACCCTTTGGACGAGGAGAAATAAACCACCACTCATCCTCGGTCGGGTGGCACTTCAGGATGAAGAAAGCCCTGAACAAGGAGAAATGGGCCACAATCCCGTGAAAGTGGCAAAGGATGATGAAACAAAAAATAGTCCTAACCATGTTTGGAGCTAGCTGAGCCAGAACAAGACAGTAGTTGCTAAGAACGGAGAGAAAGAAAGGATGGAAAGGGAGTCGAAAGCCCCTTGCGAGGGATTTCTCATAGAGGGCGATCCAGCTCGGGCCACTGGAGGTGACCTGCTCCCCCGGTCGAGGGACCAAGAGCCAGACAGAGCTTGGGATACCGAAGGCCTCCTGGATTATGGCAAGGTCCTCCCCGATTATCATCGAGGCGACCCCGTCGGGACCAGACGAGCGAGACAGCTTGGGAAGAACTTCGGGGATGGAAGGAAGAGGAGGGCGGGCCCTAGGCCCCCCTTCACAATCCCGCCAGGATAAAGGTTTCTGCAAACCTCAAGCGGGACTTCCTCCTCCTCATTAGAAGAGGGAGTCCTCAGTCGAGAGGGCCCCGCCTCATCGGGATTGCTTGAAGGACAAAAATGACGGCCTGAAGGGGCCATCCTAGCAAACACTAGGGAGGAACAAAGAAGGACGAAGAATGAAGAAAGGAAGTTGGAATCCAAAAGGGCTCTGATGACGGGCTCTACCCGACCAAAGGATAGGAGGAGACTGTGGAAGACTAACTTGGTGGCTTTGGAAGTCAAAAACACCCGGAGGGGAAGAAGAGAAAGGCTCTGGTTTGTCGGAGGGCATAGAGGATTCGAAAGAAGTAATGTTCTCAGAAAGTTTTCCCTCTTTTCGAATTGACCAGGCAGCGGCCGTACCCCCTTGCAACTGCCTCCATCGGATCGCCGCCATGTGTCAAAATCAGCGAGGAACGGTGCTTCGGTTTGCTAAAAATTGCTTCGAGTCCTACATCGGTCATTATGTTTCCTCGGACCGGCTGACATGTCATCCCCATATTGGCTCAAGGTCCATCCCCTGAGGTGCCAGTAATCATGGTATTAATGGTGCCTAATTTTCGCCTTTCCATATCAGCACCGTATTTACTCCCTTTGCCCCGAGCACCGCGCACCAACGAGATTCGGGAGTGGGGGGCAAATGATGTGGCAAGATCGCTGACATGGAATCCCTGTCAGATCCGGCCCGATGCCGCGTGCTGCCATGTCAAACCCTTTACCAAGCGACTCCCCAGAGGTTGAGGCACCCTGGCCAGAGTCGAGCTCCTTCGCTGGGTAGCTCCCTCGAGGTCGAGCCTGCCTCGGTCGAAGTCAAGCTCCCGCTCTCTTCGAGCTCCTTCATCGGGTGGCTCCCTCAGGGTTGAGCCCACCTCAGCTGAAGTCGAGCTTCCTCTCTCCTCGAGCTCCATCGCTAGGTGGCTCCCTTGGGATCGAGCCCACCTCGACCGAAGTCGAGCTCCCGCTCCCTTTGAGCTCCTTCGCTGGGTGGCTCCCTCGGGGTCGAGCCCACCTCGACCGAAGTCGAGCTCCCACTCTCTTCGAGCTCCTTCGCTGGGTGACTCCCTCGAGGTCGAGCCCACCTCGGTAGAAGTCGAGCTCCTACTCTCTTCAAGCTCCTTCGCCGGGTGACTCTCTCGAGGTCGAGCCCATCTCGATCGAAGTTGAGCCCACCTCGGTCGAAGTCAAGCCCCTGCTCTCTTTGAGCTCCTTCGCTGGGTGGCTCCCTCGGGGTCAAGCCCACCTCAGCCGAAGTTGAGCTCTCATTCAAACCCCGCGGTGCCACTTTTCTCTGGCAGCGGGCTGCAGCCTAAGGACCATGGAGGAGCACCTCCCAGGATGCCATGATCATCCCTGCTGCTGTTTACACCAGATAGGAAAAGGCACCCTGCCCAAAGCACCGCACTCTCGACCGACCGTCTGCACCACCAGGAAGAGAAAACTATCCCGGAAGATTCAAATCCAGGGAGCAGCTGCTCCCCAATCGAGGCACTACCAGGTTTTCCAAAGAAGAGCAACCAGATGGAAAGTCAGAGCATGCGGCATAACCCCTTATCATGAATGAGGAAAGGCACCTGTGCGCACGGCATGAAGCACTGCCAAACGTTGACCCTCCAGCGCCGGTAGAGGGGGAAGATCCCAAGGTAAGCCGCTATGGGGGATCAGGGCAAAGAGGACTCTCCGAGGGTTCCCAAGAAAAGGTAAGCAAGTCTAACTCGAGCGAAGGGGGGAGATGACAACACACAAGAGAGCAACGGCGAGACTGAGCGCTTTGGGCTACCGCAGACTTATCGGAAGGTTCTTAACGGACATAGCCACAAGGCTCGAGTTCTTCTCAGCTGCTCTTATCCCAGCTCCATTCCCTTTATTTCAAACTAAATCTCCTCCTCCGAGTGTGGAGTCCGAGCAAGGGGCCCACAGGGAAGGATCTGTTTTCCTAGATCATCGCTGACTTGATCGTTAAAGTACCCCCACCCGGATCCCGGCCCGGGTCTCCTTTGTTTTGTAGGTTCGGGCGCGCGTGCAGGCTTCCGTGCGACGAGGTCGGTATCCGAGGTCGGCTCCAGCTACAGGCCACAACGGTATAGGCGGCAAGACATACTATGCTGCATTTTGATTGGAAGATTACATCTCCGACCAACCATCTTTTTGCTGGCTTTCCTATCCCCCTCACATTCCAATAGAGCACATTCATTAATTTGTTGCAAGAAAACCAAAGAGAACACAGCTCTGGAGGTTGGAAGGTTGTGATCACCTAGACTTTTTGATCTGTTTGATGAGTACACAACATGGCCAATTTGATGAGAGGGTGTCCAAGAGCAAAAGAACCCTCTAAGCAGGGAGAAGAGCTCCAAGGAGCTCTTTTTGATAGAGTGATTCTTAGATACTTGACACATTAGACAATATCACAAAAAAATATATATCCTTTAGATTGCTGCTGATGCGGTGCTTTACTTAAGTTTGACTTTTGATCCCAGGCAGACCATGATGAATTAAATCCATTTGCTTGAGCTTTGAAGCAATGAAGCAATGATATCCTCCTCTTCAAAGAAGATTAATCGATATTGTTTTCCCAGAGTCTTCATTGCTGTGGTGGTCAATACGAGCTAAGATAGAGCATGTCCTCTGGCCTCAAGTTTTTCAGTGCATCCAAAAAAAAAAAAATTAGCTTTTTCTAACGAAGTCTTACACTTCTCTTTTTAGGAGTTGTGGTAGGTGGTGCCTTTTTGAGAGGTGGTGGTGCGGGCTTCATAGGAGCTGCACTGGCGTGCCTTTCTCTCTCCAGGTGATGGGCCCTAAGAGCAAAAGTATATATTAGAAAAAAACTGATTTTACTGGTATTAATTCACTAATCTTCTTCTTTTTTTTTTTTGGCATTACATGGCTATCTACATGGTAGAATGAAGCAGGGTATTCAATGGCTAATGGCCTTTTCAAAATGGATGCCGTTGGTGTTGAGCCTCTTAATTACTAAGATTGAATGTCGAAACTCGCCATCATTAGAAAGTTTTTGTGAAATGGAGCAAAGAAAGATGAGAGAACAGTGGTGTCATAAGGAGTCTTGAATGAAGTGCGAGCTGGACCAGAGTACGTCATTTCTTGAGCTTGGAACGTACGTGCATGGGGCTGATTGGTTTCTCATGGAATTAGCTTCTAAATGGTCCTTGGGTGCAGCTGATTCTATTGCCATGCGTGCAAGCCCATCAGAGTCTGAGCTAGCAATTTGAGTTAATCTATTTTGACCTCCTCTCCCTAGGTTTCGTTGATCTAATTAAGGACCCACTATCTTATGAGTTGTGGAGCTGATGTCATTCCAAAACTCACAATCGTCTCCTTCACCATCACTTTGATTTTTTTTCAACGAGGAAGAGCTATCATGTGAGGGGTCCCGTTAACTAAATAATAATAATAATCAAAATTTTAATAGTGTATGTGAAAGGATCCACCGTTACTTGCACCATCTCTAGAATATTTCTGGAGTTTCACAGAAGAATTAATATGATGTCGAAGCTCATCAAATCCTCCCACCGAAGGTTGGAGTTGTTGGCTCCATGGGGGTAATCCAAACCCAGAGATTATGATGGCCACTGCCTCCACAATCCAACAGAATGTAGGGAGATCTTTGATGGTGGCATGGACCTTGAAGTGGAGGTTGCGATGGATGCCACCTCTGAACTAGTTCCACTGGTTCATGATTATTAGAGAGAACCCATTTTCTCGGATATGGCCTTCAACCATGAGAACTTGGACATGTGTCACCGTGCGGGAAAAAAAAAAAAAAAAAAAAAAAGAGGAAGAAGAAGAAGAAAGAAAACAAAACAAAACATCTTTGACATAACATGTCTAATCGTCCAAGATCTAAATTTTTTGGCCTTGTGAGCAAGCATTATAATCGCGTCATCCACCTTGATCATTTGGCTGAAAACTTCAACATGCCCTACATGATCCAAGTAGCCGGTGATTTCACCTTCCATTTTCATAGAAATACGAAGAAAATGATAGAAATTTGGAAGAAGATAATGTAATACTCAAGAAAGACTTGGAGAGTGGAGGACAAACTATTTATATGATATTTCATTCCAAACTACTCTCAAGGAAACATTAGACTCTAGGACTCTTTATATAGGTTTATGAGAGTACCTTTTATTTTCCCTCATTAATACAAAAGTTACTTTAACTTCCATATAAAACTTATTTCTACTGAGATTCTTAGACTTCCACGTTATACTTACTTTAATGAGACTCTTAGACTTCATAACAGAGACTCTTTGACTTCATAACTTCTATATTATGTCTCTTAGTTTTTAGCTATAATAACTATTGACTCTTAGATTCTAGTAATTACAAATTACTTCCAACACCCTTCCTTAATTTTGTTGATTCCGTTATTGATTTTGATGATAAGTAAAACGTTTAAGTATAAGTTATGTACTAATCATTTCTTTGAAGTGTATTTTTATAGAAAAAAGATGCTCATCAACTTAACCAAAGATTGATTAATTGAAAAGTCCCAAATATGGATGGAAGATCTGCTCAAAGAGAACTTTGGTAATTGAAGAATGCTTGAAAGGATACAAAAAGTCAACACAAATTTTGTTTTAGCAAAAATTCAGCTATTTATATGAAAATCTCAATGAAGTGTCGACTCAAAGTATCGACACATGATTCAAGTGTCGACACATGACTGAGAAAGTGTCGATTCAAGCCGGTATGCAAATAAAGTTTCAATGGCATGGCTGAAGTGTCAACACATGGATGTCTGGTATCGACACATGGATTAGCACATCGTCTAAGATTTTTGGGTTACAGAACTTGTTGAAGTTGAATATTTACATGAAGTGTCGACACATGGATGTCCAGTGTCGACTCACCAGAAAAAGTGTTGATACATCTTAGAATTCCAGAAAGCTTCATTGAAGATATTTGAACTAGGTGTCGACTCATGGACTGCAAGTACCGACCCTATGTGTCGACTCACAGCTTGAAGTGTCGACACTTGGAATCTGGAAATAGTAACGGCTAGTTTTTTAAATACAAAACTCGCTCCTTTTGGCTCTCAATAGCTAGTTTTTCATGTCTAATGGCTAGAAACCGAGTTTGAGGCCCTGGGAATGTATTTAAGTGATTCAAATCAAATCAAAACACAAGAGAATGAAAAATGAATAATCAAGAGAAAAGAAAAGCGAGCATTCACTCCTATTTATTGAGTTCAACTACTTTCAAGCCAAAAGCAAGTCTCCAAGCATTTAAGAGCCTTCAAGAGCTTTCAAGTTCAACCTTCTTAAGCATTAAAAGATGCTACATCAAGTTGGAGGCAGCACTACAATAAAGCTTCAAAGAGATATTCGCTTTTATTAGAAAGCTTTCATTATTTTTTTACTTTAAACTTATATTTGTTGTAAAGGTTTTTGGTTAGCTTATTGGAAAACTAAGAAGGTTATTGGTGAGTCTTTGAAAACCAATTAGGTTCTTGGTTAGCCCGCAAAACCAAGGGAGGTTATTGGTGAGCCTTTGAAAACCAATTAGGTTCTTGGTTAGTCCTCAAAACCAAGGGAGGTTATTGGTGAGCATTTGAAAACTAATTAGGTTCTTGGTTAGCCCGCAAAACTAAGGGAGGTTATTGGTGAGCTTTTGAAAATCAATTAGGTTCTTGGTTAGCCCAGAAAACCAAGTGAGGTTTTGACTTGTGAGCCTTGAAAACAAGTCGGGTTTTGATTAGTGAGCCCGGAAAACTAATTGACTATAATCGATTGAGATTATAGTGAATTCTCAAGTGGGTCTTGGGGAGTGGATGTAGGTGCATTGGATAGCACCGAACCACTATATTTCCTTTATGTTTTTGGTTGCTTGTCTCTTTAATTTGCTCATCTTTAATTGCTTTTACATTTCTGCTGCTTATTAAAAGCACATTACACTTGCATTCATAGTACTAGGTTTAATTATTGGATTGGTGCACACACTTGCATTTAAATTTTTAGAGACCCAATTCACCTCTCCCTCTTGGGTTGCTTACTGGGCAACAAGTGATATCAGAGCCCTGTTATCAGTTTATAGGTCTAATTATCTTGAGTAAAGATCTATAGCAGCTCCTATTGGTACTAATGTAGTTAAGGGACAAGCCTCAAATAGACCTCCATATTTCAATGGAACAAATTATACTTATTGAAAAACTAGGATGAGAATATATATGCATTCAATTGATTATAACTTGTGAAAGGTTGTTAATAAGGGTCCTCATATTCCTTCGATTGTAGTTAATGGTGTTTCTATCCCAAAGCTCGAAGAAGATTGGGATGAAAATGATATTAAACAATCCGAGATCAATGCGAAAGCAATGAATCTCCTCTATTGTGCATTAGATCCTAGTGAGTTTAATAGGATTTCTACTTGCACATCCGTCAAGGAAATATAGGACATACTTAAAGTTATCTATAAGAGTACCGATCAAGTAAAAAACATAAAAGTGAACATGCTAATGCACATATATGAAATGTTCCGAATGGAACTTAATGAATCAATCCCTGATATGTATACTAGATTCACAAACATTGTAAATGGAATGAGAAGTTTAGAAAAAATAATATCTAATGCTGATCTTGTCAACAAAATTCTCAGGTCACTTCCAACATCATGGGATCCAAAGGTGACCGCCATCCAAGAAGCTAAGGATGTTGACAAGCTACCATTGGAACAATTGGTGGGATCGCTCATGACTTATGAGCTAAATCTAAAGCAAAAGTCTATGGATATGGACAAGAAGAAAAAAGGGATTGCATTCAAGTCTATTGTTCAAGAAGAATCATCAAATGATGAATCTGAAGAAGAATAAGGAGAAGAAAGTGAAGAAGCACTGCTTGCTAGAAAATTCAGAAAGTTCATAAAGAGAAGGAAGTTTTCCTATAAGAAGAAGTTTCAATCAACTAAAGAGAAGGAAAAGGAAAAGGAAAAAGAAAAGGAAAAGAAGAAGGAAATACCTACATACTTCGAGTGCAAGAAGCCTGATCATTATAAATTTGACTGCCTTCTCCTAAAGAAGTCAAGAAAGAAGCTTAGGAAGAAAGCTATGATGGCAACCTGGAGTGATAGTGAAGACTCCAGTTCAGAGGAAGAACAAGCTGAAATTGCAAACCGATGTCTCATGGCATGTCAAGAGTAGGAAGAGGTAACTTATGAAATAGAAATAGATTTTACTTTTGATGAATTAAGAAATGCTTTTGATGAATTAATGCATGATTACAAACTGATTTTAACTGAAAATAGAAAGTTGAAAAAGCATGCAAATAGTTTTTCTCATGAAAACAATTCTCTTTTAAACGAAGTTAGTGAATTGAAAATTAAACTTGATGTTTTTGAAAAGAAAAATAAGGCTTTAACTGTGAAAAATGATATTTTGAAAAGATCTAAGACTATCATTTCAAATGGTGATCTTTTGAAGAAAAATAAGGATTTGGAATTAGAAAACAAAAATTACAAAAATGAGCTTGATAAAATAAAACCTTTTGTTTAAAAATTTATTTTTAGCTCAGAAAAATTAAATCTTCTTTTAAATAACTAAAAAGTCGTTTTCAATAAAGCAGGATTAGGTTATAAACCTTAAAGAAAAGAAAAGTATTTGAAATTTTTTTTTGTACCTGTATTATCTAGTATCACATGCTTTTCATGCAAAAAATAAGGACACAAAGCTTTTCAATGTAATATGAGAAAAATTAATAACTTTAGAAAAGTTTGGATTCCAAAATGAACCAATTTAAGTACTAACCCTAAAGGACCCAAGTTGGCTTGGGTACCTAAAAACAAAACTTGATTTGTTTTATAGGTGTGTCTTGCAACCAAGGAAAATAAACGACTATGGTATCTTGATAGTGGTTGCTCAAGGCACATGATAGAAGATGTGAAGAAATTCATCTCTCTTGAGGCAATGAATGGAGGGAGTGTGACCTTCGGGGATAATGGTAAAGAAAAAATCATTGGCATTGGTAAGGTTCACATCATCCCTTCTACATATATTAATATTGTGCTTTTAGTTGAAGGTTTGAAGCATAATCTTTTAAGTATTAGTTAGTTTTGCGACAAATATTTTCAAGTTATTTTTAAATCATCTTATTGTATGATTGCTAATCTTGATAGAAATGGAGTACAATTCATTGAAAAAAGGCATGGTAATATTTATCTGGCAGATTTAGATGATCAATCCTTGCCTAATGGAGAATGCCTCTAATGGATATGCATAGTTGCAATGAATTCTACTAAAAATGAGACTAGTTAACTTTGGCATAGAAGACTAGGATATGCTTGTATGTATCTACTTTCAAAACTGTGTAAAAAGGATTTAGTAAGAGATTTACCAAAACTTGTTTTTGAAAAGATAAAGTTTGCTAAGCTTGTCAATTTGGAAAACAAGTCAAAACTTCTTTCAAAACTAAAGGTTTTGTTACCACTAGTAGACCAGTAGAACTACTCCATATGGATTTTTTTGGATCAACTAGAACATCTAGTCTAGAAGGTAAAAGATATGGATTGGTTATAATGGATGATTTTTCAAGGTTTACTTGGGATTTCTTTCTTACTCATAAAGATGAATCATTTTTTGCATTTGTAAAGTTTTACTGAAAAGTTTCTAATGAAAAAGGTACTTATGTTATTTACATACGAAGTGATCATGGTTTTGAATTTGAAAATCAAGATTTTAAAAGTTTTTGTAATGAGAAAGGTATAGAACATAATTTTTCTATACCTAGGATATCTCAGCAAAATGGGGTAGTAGAAAGAAAAAATCATACTTTAAAAGAAATGGCACGCACTATTCTTTACAAAAATGATTTGCCAAGATATGTTTGGGCTGAAGCTATTAATACTACTTGTTATATTTTAAATCGAGTTTTAATCCAGCCTATTTTAAAGAAAACTCCTTATGAACTTTGGAATCAAAGAGAACCAACTTTGAAGTATTTTCGAGTTTTTGGTTGTTAATGTTTTATTTTGAATAACGGTAAAAGTAATCTTGGAAAATTTGATGCCAAGTCTGATGAAGGTATCTTTCTATGATACTCTACATCAAGCAGGGCATACAGAGTTTTTAACAAAAGAACTCTAGTTGTAGAAGAGTCTGTACATATGGTTTTTGAAGAGTTTACTAACAAATTCTTCAGAAAAAAGGATACTTCTGATGTATGTGCAGGTGCTGATAAGTTGCAAAAGTTGACATTGGATGATCAACCCTCTCAACAAAATGAAGAAAATCAAGACAAAGATGAAAAGGAGAAAGTCATACAATCCACACCGAAGCAACAAGATCTACCTAAGGAGTGGAGGTATGCTCATGGACATCCTAAAGAATTAATCCTAGGTGATCCATCAAAAGGGATAAGAAATCGAGCCTTAATTAGAAATAAATGTGATTACATTGCTTTTGTTTCTCAAGTAGAGCCTAAATGTTTTGAAGATGCTGGAAAAGACCCTAACTGGATAAATGCTATGCAAGATGAACTAATTCAGTTTGATAGAAATAATGTTTGGACATTAATAGATAGACCATCTAATGTTTCTATTATTGGCACTAAATGGGTGTTTAGAAATAAGTTAGATGAAAATGGAATTGTTATTAGAAATAAAGCTAGGCTGGTTACCAAAGGCTACAATCAGGAGGAAGGAATTGATTTTGATAAAATTTTTGCTCCTATTGCTAGAATTGAGGCAATCAGACTACTGTTAGCATTTGCTTGTTTTATGAATTTCAAGCTTTTTTAAATGGATGTTAAAAGTGCTTTACTAAATGGTTATATAGTAGAAAAAGTTTTTGTTGAACAACCACCTGGTTTTGAAAATCATACACATCCTGATTATGTTTTCAAATTGCACAAAATACTTTATGGTTTAAAGCAAGCATCCCGAGCATGGTATGAAAGACTTAGCAAGTTTTTGATAGAAAATGAATTTTCTCGAGGCCATGTTGATAAATCCTTATTTCTAAAGAAGAAAAATTATAATTTATTAGTAGTTCAAATCTATGTTGATGATATTATTTTCAGTGCTACTAATGAGATTCTTTGTCAAGAGTTTGCTAAGTTAATGCAGGGTGAGTTCAAAATGAGCATGATGGGAGAACTCAATTTCTTTCTTGGTCTCCAAATCAAGCAAACCAAAGATGGAATCTTCATCAACCAAGCAAGTATACAAGGAAAATCATAAAGAAGTTTGGGATGGAGACTACTAAGTCAATGGTACACCTATGAGCCCCTCTTGTAAACTTGATAAAGATGAGCATGGTAAATCTGTTGATCAAAAATTATATAAAGGTATGATTGGCTCTTTATTATATTTGACTGCTAGTAAACCAGATATAATGTTCAATGTATGCATGTGTGCTAGATATCAGTCTGATCATAAGGAATCTCATCTGTTTACTGTTAAGCGCATTATTAGATACTTATTTGGTACAATTGATATTGGTTTATGGTATTCTAGAGACTCATCTGCTGATTTAATTGGATATTCTGATACTAATTTTGGTGATTGTAAATTAGATAGAAAAAATACTAGTGAAACTTGCCAATTTCTTGGAGTTAACTTAAATCTCCTGGCTTAGCAAGAAACAAACTTCAGTTGCACTATCGACAGCTGAGGCCGAGTATATTGCAGTAGGAAGTTGTTATACTCAAATCTTGTAGATTAAGCAACAACTTGAAGATTTTGGAATCAAATTAACTAAGACACCCATAAAATGTGATAATACTAGTGCTATTTGCTTTACTAAGAATCCTGTTCAGCATTCTAGAAGTAAACATATTAAAATTAAACATCATTTTATTAAAGAACATGTTGAAAATAATGATGTTGTACTTGAATTTGTTTGTACTGAATTGCAATTAGCTGATATTTTGACTAAGCCTCTCCAAGAAGATCAGTTTAGTATGATTAAAAGAGAACTTGGGATCATTGATCCTTTTGATTGAGATTTTCCTACTCTTTGACCCATAAAAGATCAAATTTGATATTAATTACATTTAATTATCTCGATGTCATTGTATTCCTAGTGATTCTGCTCTGCACTTCATTTTCTTTTTTTTGGTTTTAAGTCGATGTGTCGACACCTTGATGTGTCGACACATGACCCTGTGTCGTGAGTTGACACATGGCCCTATGTCGTGAGTCGACACATGAATGGCAGCTGACTAAGAATAAAGATGGAAATGGAGTGTTTTCTTGGCATTTTCTCCTCAAATTTGTGCTGACACATGCCCTAGCACTGTTCTAACCACTGTTTCCCTCCAAATTCCATCAAAAACCCTCTCAAATTCCCGTTTTGAATAGTTCTTGGTTTGTTTTTTGCTACAATCCCCCTTCCATTTCCGTTTTGAACCGTTGAAACCCTAGTTTCGTCTCCTCTTTTATTCAATCCGTGAATCTATGGAATGGGACCTAGAAGACAAGTTGTTCGTCGCTCGCGACCATCCAATCATGAAGAAGAGAGAAGGACAAAAGCCAGACATGAAGCTAGAGCACCTGATCCACCTGCTCGACCACTTTTTCCAACTTCCAGTCGCATGGGTTTGAAGACAATTATCGGAGGATGCCGTGTGGACTTTGAATTCATCGACCAGCAGCACTTTCGGATTGGTCAGTAGCTTAGAGCTGTTGGTTTGACTTCATTCTACTCGTTGACTGAGAGATTCTACCCGGGCCTGATATGAGAGTTCTACGGATATTTAGCTCGTGGCAGTGATGGATGGATAGCGCAAGTTCGTGGCAAAGATATCCCGGTGACAGCAGAGGTTCTGAGTAGAGTTTGGGATATACCCCTGACAGGATCTATCGTTAACAGCTTAGTGATAGGTTCAGTGGACTCTAGTGCATATTCGAGTCAGATGTTCTACCTGAGGGAGCCATTATTGCAGCATCCCGACTTTCTACTGAGATGAGATTGCTACATCATATCGTTGCTCGGATTCTTCTATCGAAGACCGGACATTTTGACTACATCATAGAGAGAGAGAGGTCCTTGTGATGTTCTCTTTAGTTCAGCATGCACCAGTTTGCCTTCCGGTACTTATGATACATCAAATGATGGAGGCATCTATCAGTCAGAGACTATCTGTTGCCACCAAGATCATCGTGGCTCGTAGCTCCTGTCGGTGCCGGAGTGCGCTCCCCTCGCTGCCCGTTGGCCCTCTGCTCCTGGACCTGCGAAACAAGTGTTAGTGACCCGGGCCGGGGTTTCCGGTGGGGGCACTCCAACGGTCAAGTTAGTGATGATCCAGGGGAACAGATCCTCTAGGTCGGGCCTCTCGTGATGGACTCCGCACTAGGAGGAGAAAAGAGTGTGTGCGAGGACGGAAAAGTTACAGGGGGAGAATGATAGCGGGGATAAAGGGGTTCCCTGTTCCTCCACTTCTCCTTGTTTCCCTAGCTTCCCCTCGATTGTGGTAGTAGGGGGGGTGCTTTGCCCTCTTGGTTGGGCTTGCCCCTGTGTTGGAGGTGCCATGCCCCTTTTCCTTGCGGGGATCGCCCCTGTGTTCTTCCTCTTCTTTTTTTTTTGTGTGTTGTGTTACCTCCGAGTTTGTTGCAGCTAGGTTACCATTGGGAGCTTGTCTCGGGATCCCTGCCAGGCTATCAGGCGCATGCGGTAGTGTCCCGAGGAGTCTTTCCTGATTCATGATAAGAGGAGTTGTCAGGCGCTCCGACACTCCTCTTGGTCACCTCTTTCCGGGAAACCTGGCAGTGCCTTGGATGGTGGGCCACCCCCCACGATATTTAAATCTCCCGATTGGCTTCCTCTCTTGGGTGATCCGGGTGGTTAGTGACGAATGTGGCGCCTCAATCAGCATACTTCTTTCCCTTCTAGTGTAACTGGCGGTTGTAGGTGGTTAGTAAGGCCTGGAAGGTGCTCCAGTGCAGTCCTCGGGCGGCCCGCTGGCATTCTGGGCTGGTGAGGACCTCGTCCGAGCTGGGACTGAGTTGGAATGGCAGGGCTCGCTCCGACCTAGGCGCTCCGAGCTTGCGGGGGCATCTTGGAGGAGGGCAGAGTGCGGGCCCGGTCTGGAGGGCGCATGCTCGGAGAGGCTCCATGTTGGCGAGTGAGCACTAAGCTCGACCTCGACCACAGGGCACTAGCCTCCGATGGTCTCGCTTCGGAGGGTAGAAGACAGACCTGGTCTAGAGGGCGCATGCTCGGAGGGGCTCCACATTGGTGGGTGAGCGCTGAGCTCGCCCTCAACCATAGGGCACTAACCTCCGAGGGACTCGTTCTGGAGGGCGGAAGATGGACCTGGTCTAGAGGGCGCGTGCTCGGAGAGGCTCCACATTGGTGGGTGAGCATTGAGCTCGACCTCGACCACAGGGCACTAACCTCCGAGGGTCTCGCTCTGGAGGGTGGAAGATGTACCCGGTCCAAAGGGCGTGCGCTCGGAGAGGTTCCACATTGGCGGGTAAGCGCTGAGCTCGACCTCGACCACAGGGCACTAACATTCGAGGGTCTCGCTTTGGAGGGCGGAAGACAGACCCGGTCCAGAGGGCGCGTGCTCGGAGAGGCTCCACATTGGCGGGTGAGCGTTGAGATTGACCTCGACCACAGTGCACTAACCTCCAAAGGTCTCGCTCTGGAGGGCAGGATGCGGCTCTGACCTAGGCATCCCGAGCTCGCGGGCCTGACCTGGCGGAGGACAGAGTTCGGCTCGTCGTACTGAGGGAGCTCGGCCCAGCTCGATAGTGGAGTCCGGGCTGGAGAGTTGATGTGACATCCGACACAGTGTCCTTTCTTGATGTGGCACCTGCCGGTTCTTCCACGTCAGCAGTCCCACCACATCACTATGCTTGCCCTACGGGATGGGCTTGACCTTGCTCTTCAGAGCATATGGAGTGACATTTGATGATGAGCCATACCGGATGCTTTTACACACTTATATCTATGACACATATCACTTCACCGGATGGGATATCAGTTGGTCAGAGGCCAGTGGAGTTGTCGAGTATCAAGACAGGCCGATGACAGAGATGATGACACTGCAGAGGATCGCATAAATTCAGGAGAGGCGGGTTCTTGAGAGGCACATTTGCCTGAGATTTAGCCTGAGCCAGCTACCCAGCCTGAGCCAGCACGACCAGATGTTTTAGGAACTTTAGAGAGTTTTATGGATAGAGTCAGTCGCATTGAGACAGATATTATGATTGTTTGCCAGTGACTTGACTATTTCTTTATGGAGACCAGAGAGAGCCATCGAGGATTGAGTGATGGCATCTCTGCTATATTGTCTGCACTATCTAGACCCTCTTCTGGGAGTGTTCCTGATTTAGCTCCAGTTCCACCTGCTCCAGTGATGGGAATTCTCCCAGGGTGCCGAGAATCATGCAGCATGCGGAAGTGAATTTCAAAACAAAAATTCAAAGCATGAAACCCTAATTGGCTAGAAAACCCTAATTCCCAGGAACCCCTTATGCAATACCAATTAATGAAACAAAAATGGAGTCAGAAAAATATACTTGGATTGCTGAAATCTAATCCTTTTCACGAGGCTCATAAGTGCAAGCCCTCCAACGGTGATCCACATAGGAATCAAACTTAGGAATCTCTCCCTTGTAGGTTGCTTGATCAATTAGGACTCTTCCGATGGACTTTCTTCCTTCAGCAGCTTCTCCTTCTTTGCTTAGACCTTTGCCCTCCAGTAGAGCACTCTAAGCCCTCTCCAAAATCTCTTTTCTCTCTTTCTATTACTTCCTAATTCTCTACCTAAATCCTTGTCTTAAAATGACGGACTTGTCTTAAAGGAAGACCTATGTCCTAACAAGGGAAGAAAGAGACAAGGTGGATAGATGTAAGAGTGTAAGAAAGAAACCAAAAATCATCCCATCGGAATAAATACCGATGGTTATTTATAGGAAAGTGGGAGATGCCAGATAAGCCTTTTCATCAGCCTTTGATCTGTCCAAACATAGATCAAATAAGACCCTTCACTAAGGAGTCTTATCTTGAAACACAATGTCCCTTTATGTGCCAACCGCCTAACTCAAGCCCCTTCAATTTTTTGTTCGACTTCTCCCTTTGCCACTTGGTATTTCTAGTTAAAATGAAGCCAAGGGATATGACTTATGAATGAGAAGCATCAATGATTCAAAAGGATTTAAAGCAGAAGGACTCTGCTTACCTGAATTAGCGCCAAAGTGAAGAGCATGACTCTTCACTTTGCGCTAACTTCTCCATGCCATATGATACCTTTGACCTAGTCAAAGTATATGCAATATGGGTGTCATATGAAAGGCCATTATGTCTACTTTCCAATTGTATAATTTTTTTTCAGATTGGAGGTCAATTGGTCTTTGTGTGCCCTTTTGAATGCAGAGGTGTCACTTAGGTGTCAAGAGTCTCATGCCTTTTGGACTCTTCATATATGCCTCATAAAATGTCCAAAAAAATATCAGATAAAATATGATAAATTTGTATTACTTAGGACTCAACCCAATCTTGGTCTCCCATAAATTGGTTAGTCCATTTAGCAACCTTTCAGACCCAATTCAATTGGGTTAGGAGATTAGGTCAGCCTACACATGCTAGTGTGCAATCTAGCTAACCAATTAGGATCCCTTGACCCTAATACAATATCAATTGAGTTCCTAGGCCGACTCCCTAATGTGTGTGACCCATTGAGTTTCACATATAGCCAGCAGTAGGTTTACGTTTGGCCGATTTGATCCGATCAAACCCGATTGACCTAATTAGGTCAAATTGGTTCACCTAATTGTCCAATTCGAATCACACATCGAATTGACTCATGAAACCAAATCAATTGGTTCATAAAAACCTACAAGACAAGACTGACATCTAGCAACATGTCATGCCTACCCGGAAGATGAAGAATTTGGTGAAAATCATCAAAGTACCCTTCAGTAGTAAGTTACCGTGCAATTCAATCTTTCATCTCCCATTATCCCGATTAAGTGATAGGTATGGATATATGTCAAACCCTAACACTTAATCATATCGAATCTCATCTCGATCATGAGGACTCAGCTAATGACTAATTAGAAACCAATTCTAATTTTAATAGCCAGTAGACCTGATATTTTATTTAGTATTTGTATGTGTGCATGTTTTCAATCTAATCCAAAAGAGTCACACATCATAGCTGTTAAAAGAATCATTAAGTATCTCAAAGGCACATGCAATCTAAGATTATGGTATTCTAAGCATACATCTTTGAAATTAATTAGTTATTCTGATGCTGATTATGGAGGCTGTAAAATTGATAGAAAAAGTACAAGTGACACTTGTCAATTTCTAAGTGTCAACTTGATTTCATGGCATTGTCGTAAATAGAACTCTGTAGCATTGTCTACTGTCGAGGCAGAATATGTGGCTGTGGAAAGTTGTTGTGCTCAAGTGTTGTGGATCAAGCAGCAACTAGAAGATTATGGTATTTCAAATATAAATTTTTTATTAAATATGATAACACTAGTACTATTAACTTATCTAGAAATCCAATTCAGCATTCTCGAACTAAGCATATAGAAATTAGACATCATTTCATTCGAGATCATGTTTTAAATAATGTTGTTAAATTAGAATTTGTACCTACTAAAGATCAACTTGCTGACATTTTTACTAAACCCCTTAGTCAAGATATATTTGAAAAGATTAGAGGCGAATTAGGCCTGTATGACCCATTCTGAATGTTTTGACCTAATTTCTCAAAAAATAAGAAAAAATGATCTAGACATTTCAAATTTCCTTCTAGAGCTTATGACAACCTCCTTTAGTATTAAGAAACTCATAGAAATTTATTTTATCTTTTTTTGAGTTTTGACCTAAATTTGGGCTCGAGCCAACTCGAGCCACCTGCTGTTTTAGCGAGCCAACTCGAGAGTCAGGCCGAGGCTTTTTAAATAGGGCATCATAGGTTTGAATCTTTCATTTCTTTTCACCCTTCTTATTTTTCCTTAGCTGTTTCCTTTCCTTAACCTAAGAAAAACCCTTGGAACACCTCTACACCCTTCCAAAACCCTAATCTAACCTAGATGGCTCCTAGGAAAGCAGTGGCAAAGAAGGCTAGGAGGGTTGTTCGATTAGTGGCAGAGGAAAGGAGGACCAAACGAAGGTTGGATACTTCAAATCTGTCAGAGGAACATCAAGAAGAGCAAGAAGAGGAGCAAGAAGCTCCAAGGCATGTAATTTCGATGGGAAATAGGCAAGTAACCCCAGGCCGATGTATTGATTTCTCATTTCTAGAACAAGAGAGTTTAAAGATTGGAGATTGGATAGTTGGACAAGTTTGGAAGGATTTTTGCATACTTAATCTTCCTACATATCCTAACCTTGTTAGACAATTTTTTGAAATATGTCTTTGGGTGCATTTCATATTGAATCTACTGTGAAGGGAAAACACATTGAAATCAGTGAGCAAAAATTGTCTAGTGTTCTTCAAATACCAGAAGAAGGTGAAGGTTACTTAGTGTTGAAGGACAAACAGAAAACATTGAGAATTGTACTGGAAAGGACAAATGTGACTGGAGTGATTCATGTTAGAGCCAACAAACTCTCATTAGAGATGAGGTTGCTACATAATATCATTAGCCGCATCTTTCTACCCCGGGCTGGGAGATTGGACTGGGTGAGAGAGAGAGACCTAGTCTTCATGAGATGTTTAGTTGAGGGGGAGGCCCTCAATTTACCTTTCATTATGTTGTCGCATACGAGGGAAGCTGCTTGGAGGGCACGAGCATGTCTTCTGTATGGCATGGTGTTTACTTTACTGTTTCAGGATGCCCATGTTGATTTGTCTGAAGAGGACAACAGACCACTATTGCATACATATAGATACAACTTGAAGTCTTTGACCAGGATGGGATTCTTAAAGGTTGAGGGTCACTAGAATAGTAAGAGTTCAGGACTTCTAGTGACTCATTCTGATGATGATTCAGGAGAGGATACTCAGGCAGCACAGGGACAGGATGCCGAGGCAGAGCCACATGTTGACGAGGCTTGACCTTCAGAGCCAACTCCTACTCCTCGATCATCTGTCAAAGGATCGACAGCTATTGGACCAGGTGATGATGACAGACTACAGCATATACTGGATGAGATCTCTAGTCTTCAGAGAGGGAGATCAAAGACTGATGCCAGGATATCTGCACTTCAATCAAAGATGCATCAAGGATTTCAGGACATCATGACTATTCTTCAGCAGATTATAGTAGCTAGTCACTCTGCACCTACCCCTTCTATAGCATCACCAGATATTGGCACTGATTGTGAGCAGGGAGAGACAGTACACTTCACTAACATTCCTTCAACTGCTACTCCTGTTGAGGCTGGCACTGGTACTGAGGTTCTGAGTTTTGATGTTAGAGACACTCCAGCGACAGAGATTCTATCTACTACCAGCACTCTTGCCTTTTCTGTTGATCCTCAAACTGCAGACCTACCCCCATTAATATTTCTTCTAAGCCTAAAGTTAAAGCTAAACCTAGAACTTCTAAGACTACTACTCCTGTTAGGACCAGACTTAGGGACCTTAGGCCTAGGTTCCCTAAATTCAAGCTTGCTCCGGGTATTTTAGAGGTCGGTTCCTCCTCTAGTGATGAAGAGCCTAGTGATGATGACCCTAGTCCTTCATTTTGATATTTTAGGACTTGATGTTTTTAGCTTTTTATGTTGTATGTGATACTACTTTTTTCGTGCCGTGGCACTTTTGTATTGTATCACTCTTGTACTGACACTTTTCATATATATATATATTTATGATACATCCGATACATGTTGTGAATGACTTATTTTGTGAATGAATGTTCTCCTTTTTACATACTTTTTTGTTAATGACAAAAAGGGGGAGAAGGGAGAAAGGAGAAAAGAGTGTGCATGAAAGTGTGAATATGAAAGTAAATATGAAGAAAATATTATTACATTAGTAAGGGGAAGCTTGTGTTAAGTTTTCATTGAAACTCACTTCAAATATAAGTTAATTTTGTGATACATATGATACATTGTGCTGATACTTTTCAGTTTAACAACTTGATACTCAACTTGGTTTGATACACACTATGTTAAATATTATTTGATATATGTGAATACGATACATAGTAAATGTAAAGTGTTTTTAAATCCTGTTCATGCCCAGTATTTTGTCATCATCAAAAAGGGGGAGATTGTTGACCCCTGGAATGATTTTGATGATCACAAAATATTGGAGCATATATGAGTTACTAATTCTTTCAATTACTTGAGAAGTTTTTGCAGGAAAATATTTATCTTTACTTTACTTGGTTTTCAAATTGGTTGAAAGGCAATCCAACATTGTACAGACTCTTATGCACTTCAAATTGTAAAAGCCCTAATTTTTTAAACTATGTAATCTTGTAAATAGGCTATAAAATTGTAAAAATAAGAGTGAGTAGATTAGCTCTTGTTGGATTCATATGTTGAAGAATTTTGGAGAAGTTTAAAGCTTTAAAAAAAGTTTTTGGAAGAGCCGACTCATGGATCAAGAGCTGACTCCTTCTAGCATGGCACAAAAAAGTTTCAGAGTTTCAGTACCTCGAGCCGACTCAAGCCCTAAGAGCCGACTTATTAAAGAACACATGTTTTTGAAGTTTGAGACCTCGAGCCGACTCAAGCCCAGAAGAGCCGACTCGTCCAGAGTTATGTTTGTTGGTGACTGAGACTTCGAGCCGACTCTACCTTGAAGAGTCGACTCAAGGAAAATGTTGATTTGTACTGATTGAAGGTTCGAGCAGACTCCAGCTTGAAGAGTTGACTCGCACAAAAATTTTGTTTGGAATGTCTGAGACTTCGAGCCGACTCATGGATCTTGAGCCGACTCGAGTGACCATTTTCTGCACTCTAATGGCTAATTGCTGAAAGTGAATTTTGAACTCCAAATGGTCTCCAACAGCTCTTTCTCATTTTCCTAGGTCCTACAATGGCTATATCTCATGGAAAACTATAAAAGGAAGTATTTTTGATGGATTAAAATAATTTTTAAGGGATTATTCATTGACTTATCTTGGAAATTTGAAAAGTCTTCAAGTCTTTCACCAACCTACTTCAAGAGCATTCAAGATAGGATTCAAAGCTCCACCAACTTCTCTTCATCATTGAATCCACTCTTTGAAGAAGTAAAGAAGTAGCTTGAAGAGCATTAAAGAGCATTCAAGGCTAGGCTTCACCTTGATCTTCATCGGCAACATTTAATCAAACTCGGTTTGTTGTGTGGTTGCTTTATATTTTTCTCATATCTTTATTTTCTCTCTAAGAATAGCAAGGGGTTATGTCTTAAGAAAGGGTTAAAGGTTTTTAGGTGAACCTTGTGAAAACCTGAGTTGGGTTCTTGGTGATCTCGGTATTAAACCAAGTGTTAGGGTTTCTTTGATGATCCCGTTTAAAACCAAAGGGAGTTGGGTTCTTGGTGATCCCAGTATAAAATCAAGTGTTAGGGTTTCCTTGGTGATCCCGTTTAAAACCAAAGGAAGTTGGGTTTTCTTTGGTGATCCCATTTAAAACCAAAGGGAGTTGGGTTTTCTTTGATGATCCCGGTAAAACCAAAGTGCATAGGTTTGGATTGTGAGCCTGGTAAAACAATCCGACTGTATTCTAGTTGGAGGATATAGTGGAAATCCCAAGTGGTCATTGGGTAGTGGACGTAGGAGCCAGTTGCTTCGAACCACTCTAAATTTTCTTGTATTTGTGTTTGTGCGTACTTTACCTTATTGCATTTACTTAATTACTTCCGCATTGCATATTGCACCATAACACCAAAAGGATTTCAAATTGCACATACTTGCCAAAATTTTTATAATCCCAATTCACCCCCCTCTTGGGAAGCCACATGGGCAACACATCTTTCTTCATATTGGGCTGGGGTTTGCACCCAGGAAGGGTTCTCTTGTATAATAATTTCATGTATTTATTCTTCATAGTAGAGATTTGATCTTGTACGGTTGTGGACATAGGAGCAAGAGGCTCCAAACCACATAATCCTCATGTGTTGCTTGTATTTGTGTTTCTATTTATCTTTCAGGCTATCTTTATCATTTTCCTTGCGAGTTTTCGGCATCCCACTACATACCACATCCCTAACAACTAGATCAGAGCACCGGGTTTGAGTGGGAGCGATGGCAGGAGATGAAGGAAAAGTCAAGATCGACAGGTTTGATGGGAAAGACTTCGGATTCTAGAAGATGCAGATCGATGATTATCTGTATCTGAAGAAGCTTCACCTATCATTGCTGGAAAGAAACCTACCAAGATATCACAAGCAGACTGGAATTTGCTGGACTGCCAGGCTTTGGGAGTTATCCATCTAACGTTAGCCAGGAATGTCACATTTAATATCCTGAAGGAGAAGACGATAGCTGGATTGATGCAGGCACTATCTAACATGTATGAGAAACCTTTGGCCTCCAACAAGGTTTATCTTATGCATCATCTGTTCAACTTGAAGATGAGCGAAGGTGAATCCATAATCGATCACATCAATGAATTTAATTTGATCACTAGTTAGTTGAGTTCAATTAACATAAGCTTCGAGGATGAAGTCCGTGCCCTAATCCCGTTATCCTCTTTGCCCGAGAGCTGGGGTGTAACTGTGACAACGGTGAATAGTTTGTACAGCTCGAGCAAGCTGAAATTTGAAGAGGTCCAGAACCTGATTCTCAATGAAGACATCAGGAAGAAAGAAATCGAAGGGAGCTCTGGTTCTGCCTTGGTGACTGAAGAAGGCAGAGGAAGAACTACATAATACAGCGAAGGTCGTGGGAGATCCATGTCCAAGCAGAGGAGCCAGTCAAGACTGAAGAGTGATGGCTATTGGCAATACGGTAAGAAGGGACACATCAGAAAGAATTAATGGGCAAGGAAGGACAAGGGGCAGAACGAAGAGTCAGCCAATGCAGCGACCGAGATAATTGAAGATGTGTTGGTTTTTAGCATGGATAGTGATGTGGCAAGACTGCTGACACGGAGAAACATGCGGGTGCCATGTCAAGAGAAGATGCCACTTTGACCCTTTGGCTCGGATCCCCCTGTCGAGCTGAGCTGAGCTCCCTCAGGGCAATAGATCAAGCTCAGTCCTCCGCCAGGTCGAGCTCATGAGCTCGACGTCTAGGTCGGAGCCACCTTCCGCCCTCCAGAGGAGACCCTCGGAGGTTAGTGCCCTGCGATCGAGGTCGAGCGAAGAGCTCACTCGTCGATGTGGAGCCTATCCGAGCGCGCGCCCTCTGGATCGGGTCCGCCTTCCGCCCTCCAGAGAAGACCCTCGGAGGTTAGTGCCCTGCAGTCGAGGTTGAGCCAAGAGCTCACCCGTCGATATGGAGCCTCTCCGAGTGCACGCCCTCTAGACCGGGTCTGCCTTCCTCCATCCAGAGGAGACCCTCGGAGGTTAGTGCCCTGCGGCCGAGGTCGAGCCAAGAGCTTACCCGCCGATGTGGAGCCTCTCCGAGCACGCGCCCTCTGGACCGAGTCTGCCTTCCGCCCTCCAGAGGAGACCCTCGGAGGTTAGTGCCCTGCAGTCGAGGTCGAGCCAAGAGCTCACCCGCCGATGTGGAGCCTCTCCGAGCGCGCGCCCTCTGGACCGGGTCCACCTTCTGCCCTCCAGAGGAAACCCTCGAAGGTTAGTGCCCTGCGGTCGAGGTCGAGCCAAGAGCTAACCCGCCGATGTGGAGCCTCTCCGAGCACGCGCCCTCTGGACCGAGTCCGCTTTTTGCCCTCCAAAGGAGACCCTCGGAGGTTAGTGCCCTGTGGTCGAGGTCGAGCCAGGAGCTCACCCGCCAATATGGAGCCTCTCCGAGCGCGCGCCCTCTAGACCGGGTCCGCCTTCCGCCCCACTCCATCTAGACGTCCCCGCAAGTTCGGAATGCCTAGGCTGGAGCGAGCCTAGCCATCCCAGCTCGACCCTAGCTCAGACGAGTTCCTCATTGACTGAGGATGCCGGCAAGCCACCCGAGGACCATACCGGAGCTCCTCCTAGACCGTACTGACCATCTGACACTGCCAGTTGCACCAGAAGGGAAGGCAGAGCATTGATCGAGATGCTACATTCCTTACCAACCACTCAGTTCACCCAAGAAAGAAGGCCAACTAGGATATTCGAATCCTACGGGCAGTGGCCCACCATTCGAGGCACCCCCAAATCTTCAACTACAAAGAACGATCGACACCCCCGGGAGGGGGAAGGTAACAAACACAAAAAAAAAATAACAAACAAAAAAGAACACAAATGCAAGCTCTACCGAGAGAGTAGAGCATCACCACCAACACCACAGTAGAAGGAAAGTCACTGTGAAATAGGGAGAAGCGAAGGAATAGGGAACCCCTCTGTCCTCGCTGTCGCTCTCCCCCTGCTGCTTTTCTCCTTCACCGACACACCAGTTCACTCCTCCTAGTGCGGAGTCCATCAAGAGGGGCCCGACCAAGAAAATCTATTCCCCTAGATCATCACTGACTTAACCGTTGGAGTGCCCCTGTCAGAAACCCCGACCTGGGTCACTAACCCTTGTTTTGCAGGTCCAGGAGCAGAGGACCGGCAGGCGGCGAGAGGAGCGCACTCCGGCGCAACAGCTATGGGCCACGACGGTCTTGGCAGCAACAGATTGGCATGCCAGGTAGGGGGAGAGACGGGCATGATGGACAAACACACCATAGAAGAATGGTGACGGCATAGGTTGGAAAGGTCAATAGATAGGCGATCTTTTCCGGGCCTTTCCAGTACATCACTCCCCCCGTCCCCTTCGGCGGGGAATCTTCATGCAAAACTATCAGGCACACAACAAAAGCACACCCAGAGAAGCATGAGCACCAGCTGGTGGGATCCCCCGCTCACCGGTCCATCGGTACGCGAGACCCAGCTGTCGAGCCTCCGGACTGCAGCATCCACCACCGGTGGAATCCTTCACCGGCCATAGTGCGGCGAAGTGTCATCACCTTCACCACGATCATGACCGCGACCTTGAAAGGCATCGCAACAGTGAGCAAGAGATCAAGGAGATCCACCTCCCAAGATTTATGGGGGGCAGACTCCAAGCGGGGACCCCAAGCACTTGCCGGTCCCCTGTCGGCTTCGAACACCAACAGCTGCACCATTACGAAAGCAGCGGGTGCGATCGCCCGGAGAATCGTGCATGGACCCAAGAAGACTCGGGGGGCAAGGAACCCCAAGGGTAATCTCCCCGCCATGCGGCAAGGAGAAAGCGAAAGAAGAAAGCTAAATAAAGATGCCATGATCGTCAGCATGACGGTGGCAAACCGCCATGGGAAGGCCCCTACGAGGCTCCCTATGTCCCGTCTCGAGAGGCCCATTACCTCAAAGAACTCAACAGCGCCAGCCTCCCCGAGAGGGGAGGGCTTATAGCCCGCAAAGATGCTCGCAATGAGGTAAGTCCCCTCACCAACAATTATGGTGATGATTTTTTCCCTTGCATGGGTGTCCGCATGTTTTGCAGGAAAGGGTCAACAGCACCCCCAAGCCTAGCTCTAGGATGCTAGAAGAACTTCGAGCCATGTAGCTCTCCAACTCCGAGCATCCCCGAGCCCAGCTCCAGGGCATCAAAGAAATTTCGAGCCACGTAGCTCCCACTTCCCAGCGCCTCTGAGCCTAGCTCAAGGATGCCAGAGGAACTTCGAGCCACGTAGCTCTCCAACTCCAAGCATCCCCAAGCCCAGCTCCAGGACGTCAAAGAAATCTCGAGCCACGTAGCTCCTACTTTCCAGCATCCCCGAGCCTAGCTCCAGGATGCCAGAGGAACTTCGAGCCACGTAGCTCTCCAACTCCAAGCATCCCCGAGCCCAGCTCTAGGACGTCAAAGAAATTTTGAGCCACGTAGCTCCTACTTCCCAGCGCCCCCGAGCCTAGCTCCAGGATGCCAGAGGAACTTCGAGCCACGTAGCTCTCCAACTCCAAGCATCCCCGAGCCCAGCTCCAGAATGTCAAAGAAATTTTGAGCCACGTAGCTCCCACTTCCCAGCGCCCCCGAGCCCAGATCCAGGATGCCAGAGGAACTTTGAGCCACGTAGCTCTCCAACTCCAAGCATCGCCGAGCCCAGCTCCAGGATGTCAAAGAAACTTCGAGCCACGTAGCTCTCCAACTCCAAGCATCCTCGAGCCCAGCTCCAAGATGTCAGAGAAATTTCGAGCCACGTAGCTCCCACTTCCCACACCCCCGAGCCCAGCTCCAGGATGCCAGAGGAACTTCGAGCCATGTAGCTCTCCAACTCCAAGCATCCCCAAGCCCAGCTCCAAGATGTCAAAGAAATTTCAAGCCACATAGCTCCCACTTCCCAGCGCTCCCGAGCCCAGCTCCAGGATGCTAGAGGAACTTCGAGCCATGTAGCTCTCTAACTCCAAGCATCCCCGAGCCCAGCTTCAGGACGTTAAAAAAATTTCGAGCCACGTAGCTCCCACTTCCCAGCAACCCCAAGCCTAGCTCCAGGACGTCGAAGGAACTTCGAGCCACGTAACTCTCCAACTCCAAGCATCCTCGAGCCCAGTTCCAGGATGTCAAAGAACCTCGGGCCAAGTAGCTCTCTATCTCAAACATCTCCGAGCCTAGCTCTGAGATGTCAAGGGATCACAGGACCACACAGCTCCCGTCAATGCCTCGAGCCTAGCTCTAAGGCACCAAAAGACCTGAGCCAAGATCTCAGGCAATCCTTGGGCCTGAGCCTAGCTCCACGTCCAGGAAGGCCTCGAGCCTAGCTCCAAGGCAATCAAGATCGGTAACCCCCTTACCCTGATCTCCCCACTCGCAAAGAAGACGGGAGGGGAAGGAAAGAAAGGGAACAAAAGGGGGAAGCCCGGCAGCCCCCTTCTCTGTCTCCCCACTTGGAAAGAAAACGAGAGGGGAAGGAAAGAAAGAGAACAAAATGGGGGTCCAGCCAACATCCTCTCCTTTGATCTCCCCACTATAAAAAAAAAAGAGAAAAGAAAAAGAAAAATGCATGAAGGAAGAGTGGGGAAAGAAAGAAAGAGGGGACAAGAAGAAAATACAGCACCGTCAAAGCTACCACTTTTAGCAGCTCTCAGCAACTTGCATCCCCGAGCCCAGCTCCAGGACACCTTCTCAAGACCGAACCTCAGATCTCCAGCCGAGAGAACTTCGAGCCCAGTAGCTCTCAGCAATCTGCATCCCCGAGCCCAGCTCCAGGACACCTTTTCAAGATCGAAGCTTAGATCTCCGGCCAAGAGAACTTTGAGCCCAGCAGCTCTCAGCAACTTACATCCCTGAGCCCAGCTCCAGGACACCTTCTCAAGATCGGAGCTCAGATATCCGGCCAAGAGAACTTCGAGCCCAGCAGCTCTCAGCAATCTGCTTCCCCGAGCCCAGCTCCAGGACACCTTCTCAAGACCAGAGCTCAGATCTCCGACCTAGAGAACTTCGAGCCCAGCAGCTCTCAGCAATCTGCATCCCCGAGCCCAGCTCCAGGACACCTTCTCAAGATCAGAGCTCAGATCTCCGGCCAAGAGAACTTCGAGCCCAGTAGCTCTCAGACATTTGCATCCCCGAGCCCAGCTCCAGGACACCTTCTCAAGACCGGAGCTCAAATCTCCGACCAAGAAAACTTCGAGCCCAGCAACTCTCAACAATCTGTGTCCCCGAGCCCAGCTCCAGGATACCTTCTCAAGACCGGAGCTCAGATCTCCAGCCTAGAGAACTTCGAGCCCAGCAGCTCTCAGCAATCTGCATCCCCAAGCCTAGCTCCAGGACACCTCCTCAAGACCGGAGCTCAGATCTCCGGCCAAGAGAACTTCGAGCCGCCCAGCCCTCAGCCAACGGCATCGTCGGGCCTAACAGCCCATGAGTGTCCCAACCTCAAATAAGGTGAAGCCCTTCTCTCTGATGTCCTCAAACAAGAATAGCAAAGCAAAAAAAAAAAAAAAAAAGAAGAAAGAGAGAAGAAGAGAGGAGGGGAGAGAGCATCTGACAAAGCAATCCAAATTTCATTGACTAAACACAAATTACAAGTGTCTTCCGGACCCCCTCCCCGACATGCCAGGAGACCCCGAACAAGTACAAGAAATAAAGAGTACAAAATAAAGCAAGGAGGAAAAGAGAGGTCATTCCATGCCGGCCGTCTTTTCTGCTGGGTCCTGAGGTCGAGGGCCCCTGCCCTCAGAAGTCTCCGGCTCAATCACCCTGGCCTCAGGAGGACCACCCTCGGCTGGTGTCAAAGGCTCTGACCCGACGACCTCCTCGTCAACCTCCTCCTCTGAAGCTGAGGTGTATCTGAGGCAGCTACGGTTCTTGTCAGGAACAAGTGCCTCGACCCGGCTGTGCAGGTACATGAACCCCTTGTAAAAGGAGTCCGACGCCATCTGCTGGATGTCGGCGACGAACTCCTCAAAGCCTTAAAGGTGGCGATAGCATTCTCGGCATTCTTCTCGGCCGTAGCGGCCACCTTCTCCAGCTCGACAGCCCTCAGCCTGGCTGCCTCCGTCGAGCTAGTCACCGTCTCTACCGCTTTCTCAGCAGCGGCAAGCTTCTCCTTCATGCCCACCAGCTTTGCCTGGGTGTCCTGGGCGGCCTCCTTGTGCCGGTCAGCCTTGGCACTGTACCAGTTCAATTTTTTCTCGACGATGGAGAGGTCGTCGATCGCCTTCTTTGAACGGCTCCGCTCCAGATCGCAAGCCATCGAGAGTCCTCTCACTCGCCCTTCAGCATCAGCGAGCTCCATTTCAAGGTCCTTGACCTTCAACTCAAGGGCCCCACTCGCACCGGCCTTCTCCTACAGGCCGGCCTTCAAAGACTCGATCTCGGCAGCCTGCTGCTGCTCAAGACGCTCCTCGCTCTGGAAGTGGCTCCTGATATAGAGGGCCTTAGCACCAATCTATACAAAGAAAAAGAGAGGTCAGCAAAAAAAAAAAAAAAGAGAAAGGTGAAGAAACCCATCGAATACAGCTGGGAGAAGAAGATCTTGAAGACATCGGCCACATGCATCCCCGCCATGTCTTGCCGGTCACACGCTTGGATGGAGAAGTCTATCAATCATTCAGCAAGCTCAAGGCTCTGGAGGATCGAGTTCTCCGGCCCCATTCTGAAGGGGAGGTAGCATCATCCCTCCTCCCTCCGACTCTCTCCATGGGCGGATGGCCGTGCACCGTTGACCGAAGGACCATGAGGGGCAGGCTGGGAGGCCTGTGTCGGCACAAGCGGCATGTCTGCCATGGCCTCGGGAGTGGCCCGATCTCCTCATCCCTGGCACCGGCGATGGACGGACCTGGAGGGGGGCAGGGTGCAATAGCAGTAGCGGCGGCTCTTGCCCAGACCACCACCTCGGGCTCTACAGCAGGGGCCTACTAGTCAGGCCTCAAAGCCGCGGGAGCCACCCTCTCCACCGGTGCTAGAGTAGCGTGGGGCTCCTCCGAGCTCGAGCCAACGGCCGCGGTCGAGGCCAGACCTATCACTACCATGGGGGGGGGGTAGCAGAAGCACTCTCACCCCGGGGCCGCCTGGGAGCAGGCTCCCCGACCAATCCGGTCGGCCGCCTCTTCTTGGTTATGGCCACAAGATCACTCTCGGAGAAAATCATGCCTACGTGCAAGTTACACAGTGGTCAGAACCAGTGAAAAATTACACAAGAATTACATGAAGGAAGAAAAAGAGAAGAGTTTAGGTCGAGCTCACCCGACCCATTCCCTGGGTCGATTCCGGAGTCGGCAAGGTTCTGCTCAGACAATAGGACCTCGAGAGGAGGAATCTGCATGCCGTGCACTTCTCGTAATCATCTCGGTCAGCCGCATCGACAGCAGAGTTTCGGTTGGGAGACTTGTCCGGATTGCTCCAGACCCAGTCAACCCCCTCAACCTCGACAAAGAAGAACTTACTCTTCCATCCCTTGATGGAAGAGGGGAGCTCAAACTTGATGCCTTTCAGGCGAGAGGATAAGGACCACCAACCATCCTCGGTTGGGTGGCGCTTCAGGGTAAAGAAAGCCCTGAACAAAGACAATCAGGCTACAAACCCGTGAAGATGACAAAGCACAACAAAGGAGAAAATAACCCTAATAGCGTTTGGCACCAACTGTGCCAGACCAAACGGTAATTGTCCAAGACAGATAAAAAGAAAGGGTGGAAAGGGAAGCGGAGACCTCCAGCGAAGGTTCCCTCATAGAAGGCAAGATGGCCCGGGCCACTCGAAGTGACCCATTCCCCCGGACGAGGGATTATGAGCCGGACAGAGGGTGGGATGTCGTAGGCATCCCGGACGATCCTGAGTTCCCCGACGGTGATTGTGGAGGTGACCCCACTAGGACCCGTAGGCCAGACAGACTCAGGGACAGGACCAGAAGAAGGAGGAGGAAGAGGAGGATCAGATCCCGGTTCCCTATTGAGAACCGTGCCAGGAGAATGCCTCCTACTGAGCTTGAAGCGAGCTACGCCTCCCTCCTCATCAGAAGAAGAGGAAGAAGATGTCGGCCTCCATTCGGAGGGACCAGCCTCGCCCTGATCAGTGGAGGGATGGAAGCCCGAACCAAAATGAGACATCCTCAAAGACAAAGGAGAAGGAAAAACTCAAAGTTGAAGAAAGAGAAGGAGCTCGCAGACCTTGGGAAGGAATCCTATTTTAGTGGGGAAGGAAGAAGAAGAAGCTAACCAGTTTCCTTGGAAAGATTCGGGGTGATTGGAAGGAAGAAGAAGCTTGGGCGCGGCAGCAGTAGACACGAAGAATTCAAAAAGAATAGATGGTTCGAGTAAGGCCTTCCTTTCATTTCGAAATGACCCAGGGGACCCGTACTAATTCAACCGCTCCACCAACGGATCTGCGTCACGTGCCTCCCATCAGTGAGAATGGCATCCCAGCCGCTCTGCATTCTGCACCAGCATTAACTGCTCCTCGGACGTGGCCAGGTGGCATCCCCGCATTGGCCCGCAGGGGCGGTCCCCGAAGCGCCAGCAATCATGGCCATCATCGTGCCAGATCTTTACTTTTCCATGTCAGCACCGCAATTACTCTCTTCGACCCGAGCGCTGTGCACTAACGAGCCTTGGGAGTGGGGGGCAAATGATGTGGCAAGACTGTTGACACGGAGAAGCGTGCGGGCGCCATGTCAAGAGAAGATGCCATGTCGACCCCCTGGCTCGGATCCCCCTGTCGAGCTGAGCTGAGCTCCCTTAGGGCAGCAGATCGAGCTCAGTCCTCCACCAGGTCAAGCTCATGAGCTCGACGTCTAGATCGGAGCCACCTTTTGCCTTCTAGAGGAGACCCTCGGAGGTTAGTGCCCTACGATCGAGGTTGAGCCAAGAGCTCACCCGCCAATATAGAGCCTATCCGAGCGCGCGTCCTCTGGATCGGGTCCGCCTTTCGCCCTCTAGAGGAGACCCTCAGAGGTTAGTGCCCTACGGTCGAGGTCGAGCCAAGAGCTCACTCGTCGATGTGGAGCCTCTCCAAGCGCGCGCCCTCTGGATCGGGTCTGCCTTCCGCCCTCTAGAGGAGACCCTCGGAGGTTAGTGCCCTGCGATCGAGATCGAGTCAAGAGCTCACCCACCAATATGGAGCCTCTCCGAGTGCACGCCCTCTGGACCGGGTCCGCCTTCCGCCCTTCAGAGAAGACCCTCAGAGGTTAGTACCCTGCGGTCAAGGTCGAGCCAAGCACTCACCCGTCGATGTGGAGCCTCTCCGAGTGCGCGCCCTCTGGACCGGGTCCGCCTTCCACCCTCTAGAGGAGACCTTCGGAGGTTAGTGCCCTGCGGTCGAGGTCGAGCCAAGAGCTCACCCGCCAATGTGGAGCCTCTCCGAGTGCGCGCCCTCTGGACCAGGTCCACCTTTCACCCTCCAGAGGAGAACCTCGGAGGTTAGTGCCCTGCGGTCGAGGTCGAGCCAGGAGCTCACCCGTCGATGTAGAGCCTCTCCGAGTGCGCGCCCTTTGGACCGGGAATGCCTTCCACCCCACTCCATCTAGACGTCCTTGCGAGTTCGGAGCGCCTTGGCTGGAGCGAGCCTGGCCGTCCCAGCTTGGCCCAAGTTCAGACGAGGTCCTCACCGGCTGAGGACGCCGGCAAGCCACCCGAGGACTGTACCGGAGCTCCTCCTAAATTGTACTGACCGTCTGACACTGCCAGTTGCACCAGAAGGGAAGGTGAAAGGGATATGCCCTACAATCCAATCTATGTTGAATCTCCCAAACCATTGTAATTGACAATATTCTAATAAAGGCATTATTTTTCATCATACGCTGTGTTTATTATTGAGCCCCATAGATTAGGGCTATGATTTTAGGGTTATGATAAGATCATACCAGTGAGACCTAAAGTCTTAAAACCTTAATCTAAAATATTCCTAGTCAAAGGAACCCTGAGTAGGGGATCAGGGTTTTTTCGATAAGACTAGCACATCCCATGTATACTGGAAAGGGTGACTGCTCTCACAGTCACTTATGTATGATACTAATACTAGGATGTGGGTGCTCATTAGAGAATGAGTTCACTGATATGATCCAACTTGAGAACATCTAATGGAGTCTTAGCTACATGTCAATAGAAGGTTCTCATAGTGGGAGTGGTACAAGTAATCCTTTGACCTGAGACTGTCATAAGTACCTTATGTACATGAACCCATGCTTTGGTTCAATCCTAATCATGACACTGAGTCATGCACAGGATTGATACTGGGAATGGTGAATTGGATATGAAGGTAATGAGTAGGTCAACAAGGAATCGATCACTCTTAGTAAGAGGATATTGCATCTAGCTAGTTATCAATCGGATGATGATTCAGGGAATCTTTGATCAAAGTAAAGATATTAGAGATGGTTTCTAATATCAAGATAATTGAATCATCAATATAAGATTAAGCTAGAAACAGATATAATATTGGATTTGACATATATCCATATCCATAATTATATTTTGGGTGCAGGCTGATCGAAGGATTTAATTGTACGGTAACTTTCTACTGAAGGGTAGTTTTGGTATTTTACCAGAATTTCCATATCTTCCGGGTAGACATGACACATTGCTAGATGTCAATCTTGTCTTGTGGGTTGATCAAATTTAATGATCATTTATTAGGAAGAGTCCTAATTGATCAAGATCGGGTAAGCCCGATTTGACCTAAATCGATTAGAAAGAATTCTAATCAAATTAGGTCAACTTGTATTCGAACCCACTGCTGGCTAGATGTGGAACCCAATGGATCACACACTTAAGAGAATTGATCAAGGGTTTAAATTTGTAATTAAATCATCTTTGCATGATGACACTCTAGCAGGTATTGCAAATCCTAGCTTCTATTCGAATTAGATTCGAATTAGGATTCCGGATTGGTTCAATTTGGGTTCTAATTGGATCTAATTAGACCCTAATTGAGGTTATAGGGATTATGGCTAACCCTATTGGCTAACCATGTATCTAGGCTAGCCCCCCACCTGCCCTTTAGCCCTTGCACGCCAAAAACACCAAGAGTCCATGCGCTTATGGACTCTTGGCGCGCCATATGGAGGAGTCCATGGGCGCATGGACTCTTGGCGCGCCCACTTAATTCTCCGATGAATTAAGTTGGGGTGGCATTCCTTCTCTCTTTTAGCACCTCAATTATCCCCCCTTGGATTGGAATCCAAGGGTTGATGGTTTTTTTGAGAAAGGCAGAAAGCATTCGTTGCTTCCCGGTTGCGCGAAATAACATCTCTTCGGAGATTAAAAGTCGCGACTCCTTTCTTTTAAAAAACATTATGATTTTTCAGTTAAGAAAAGCCGTGGGATTTATCCGGAAGGCCGTGAGAAGGAAGGATGGGGCGTGAGAAAATAAGAAAGGGCGTGAGAAGTTTTTCACGAAGAGTTGTGTGGGCGCCTCTCTGAGATCTATTTAAGGGGTCAGGAAAATCAGAACTCGGTAATTTTTATTCTTCTTCCTCTCCTAAAGACTCTTTCTCTCTTTTCTTGTTCTTGCACTATTTCCTTTACATAGTACACCTCTGTCGAAACTCTGCTACTGAACAAGAACAAGAGCGAAAGTCTCCGACGGTAAAGGAAAGAAGGAGTTCTGATTTTTGTTCTTTCTTTCTTACATTAAGACATTCTTGTCTTAATTTCTCCTCCAATTTAAGACAAGCCTAAATCCCCTTAGGACAAAGTCTTATCTTCAAGACAAGAGTGTCTCAGAGGGTCAAGGTCTTAGTGGAAGGAGGAGAAGAGATAAAAGAAAGGAAGGCAACCTCTTGTGTGTGGAAAATTCCAGTCATAATCCGAAGAATTGAGTTCTAGGAAGAAGAACTCAATAGGAGGAACCATTGGACAAGAAGATAGTGTTCTTGATCATTGCTCTGTATGGATCACCATCGGAGGGTGGACACTTGGACGCCTGGTGAATTCAAATAGCCCGTTGATCTTCAAGTTTTAAATCTTCATAAATTGGAATTAGCGATTACATGTTGGTATTCTAATTCAATTTGCATAGAAATGTTTGTCTTCATATATTCTAGTCTTATTAAGGAGTTCCTGTTTTAGGGTTTTTATGCATATTAATTTCAATTTTTGAAATTACCCTTCCGCTGCGTTGCACCGAATCCCTACAGTGGTATCAGAGCCACCTTAATTAGGACTATAATTTATGATGGCTTGTATGTCACATCTTAGGGTTTTTAAATCCTAATATGTTACTACACTTAGCATATCTTTGATTGCATATATGTTTTGATGTATGCCACTAGTTAGGGTCTTTCACTCAAACCCTAATTATTATAGAGATATGTATAGTTTTGAAGTCATCATACTGAAATAAGGTTGCCCTGGCATAATGGTGGATCCATTATGTGGTAAATGGTTGTCCTAGTATGATGACACACTTAGTACATATTTGTTTATCTATAAAAGTGATATGTTGATTGTGATACATTCTATAAGGATGTGCTGGCAATTTATAAATCCTTCCTCTTAAAAAATTATATTAAGTCTTAGTATATTTAACTAATAAGCATCACTAGTCATGATGTACAATTGATCATTCGGTGTTTAGAAAGGTGGTTCTGGGAAGGTAAAGAGAATTGTGGTTTTTAATTTGTTCCGTTGACTGACCTGGCCAATTTTTATTGGTGTCTAGGAAAGCAACGGGGGGACTCCCACATCTCTTCCACTTGCCTGGCCGATTTGATTAAATTTAAATCTTAACTAAAATGCTTAGTGTTAAAAATACTATATATTGGCCTTCCTTCATGCTGGATCATTATTGTGTTATGAACCACATTAGGTTTGTTGTGTTATCTGCAAGTCCTAATATGATGATTGACATAATACTAGTCTAGTGCATAGATATGCTTACAGTATATTCAGTATAATGCTTTGTTATGTTATCTGCAAGGGCATTATATTTGAGTATTGACTGTATAGAAATGAAAGGGTCTTGACTTAACTAGAACATTATGGTTTGTTGTGTTTTATGCAAGACTAATAATGTTCTAGAGGCCAAGTTACCTCTTGAGAATTATATGAGATATAATTGGAAGAGTTTCCTACCTTTGAGCTTATAAAAGATTTGTTGTATTTTCTGCAAGATCTTTTATAAGTTATTAGGATCTCAATCTCACAAAGAAAAATCGATCAGGGTTCTTCTCGATTATCATAGTGGGGGCTATGATTTTTGATAAAATAGTGGGAGACATAATTAAATTGAAGACCTAATTTAATTATGTAAGTCATTTCATGGTTGTTTTCTTATGTATTGTTCTTTATTAAATGTAGATAAATGGCATCTTCATTATCACTGCGAAGTATCTTAGATACCAACAAACTGACTGGTCCGAACTATGTGGACTGGTTGAGAAATTTAAAGATTGTGTTGAGTTCAGAAAAACTTTCTTATATTCTTGATACCCCTAGTCTTAATCCACTAGGGGATGATGCCACAGACGAAGATATGGCCACATACAAAATGTGGCAGAACGACTCCCTTACTGTCAAGTATATCATACTAGCCTCTATGACCAATGAGTTACAGAGACAGCATGAAAGCATGGATACTCAATCCATAATGCTCAATTTAAAAGAGCTTTATGGAGAACATAGCATAACTGCTAGATATGAAATATCTAAGCAATTTTTCTGTGCTAGGATGACAGAGGGAACATCCGTTCAGGATCATGTTCTGAAGGTAATTGACTTAATCACCAGATTGGGTCAATTAGGTTTTATCATGGATGGGGAGTTGAATCAGGATTTAATCCTGCAATCACTCCCGGAGTCATTTTCTCAGTTTGTCTTGAATTATCACATGAACAAACTGAACACTTCCTTGCCTGAGCTGTTAAATATGTTAAAAACAGCGGAGAGCCACGTTAAGAAAGAAAAGGCTCTACTTCTTCTTATTGATAAGACCAATAAGAAGAAATCAGGTAAAAAGGGTTTTAATAGGAGGCTAAACCCTAAGAGTGGCATCAATAAGAATAAGAAAGGAAAGAAGGCATCCAAGCAGTCGACCTGTTTCTTTTGCGGCAAAGCGGGACATTGGAAAAGGAATTGCAAGGCTTACCTTGCAACTGTGAAGCCTGGTGCATCAGATGTGCCAAAAGGTATGTATGAGATACATGGTATATTGACATTAAATTCATCTATATCAAATACTTGGGTATTGGATACCGCTTGTGGTTACTATATATGCAAATCTTTGCAAGACCTCCACAAGCCTAAAGTATTGAAGGAAGGTGACTTCAATCTCTACGGTGCTAGTGGTGATATCATCCAAGCAGAAGCTGTAGGGACCTATATTTTGAAGTTGCCTTCAGGGAAGATCTTGGAGTTAGAAAATTGTTATTATATGTCTAAGATTATTAGGAACATTATATCTATTCCCTTGTTATTAAAACAAGGATATGTAATGGATGTAATGAGCACTGGTTGCTCGATAATGTTATCTAATGAATTTGTTTGTTCTAGCATATTTAGCAATGGGCTCTTAACTATTTCTTCCAATGATAGTGTTTTTCATGTCAATAATAAAAGAAAAAGAGAAGACTTTAATGATACTTTACTTTGGCATCATTGACTTGGTCATGTTAATGAGTCTAGGATAAGCAAGTTATACAAGAAAAAATTTCTTGATCCTTATGAGTATGAATCATTAGGAACTTGCGAATCATGTCTCATGGGTAAGATGACCAAGACTCCATTTACTGGACATGGAGAAAGGTCAACTGAGTTATTAGGACTTATACATACTGATATATGTAGTCCAATGACAACTCAGGCCAGAGGTGGATACTCATATTTTATCACTTTTACAGATGATTTATCTAGGTTCGGATATGTGTATCTTATGAAACATAAATTTGAAGCCTTTGATAAATTTAAGGAGTATCAAAGCATGGTCGAAAAACAAACCAGGAAAAGTATTAAAGTTCTTCGGTCTGATCGAGGAGGAGAATACTTATCCATGGAGTTTTTAGACTATCTTAAAGTTAATGGAATTCTTTCTGAATGGACCCCTCCATATACACCGCAGCTAAATGGTATAGCTGAAAGGAGGAATCGTACCTTATTAGATATGGTACGATCCATGATGTGCTTCACAAATTTACCCATTTCCTTCTGGGGTCATGCCTGCTGTTTACATTCTGAACAAAGTACCTTCTAAATCCGTTGTTAGTACTCCATATGAAATTTGGAGTGTAAAGAAACCGTATCTTAAATATTTTAAGGTATGGGGATGTCCAGCTTATGTTAAAAAAAAATTGGACATAAGTTGGAACCTAGAGTGGACAAATGTCTATTTGTAGGATATCCTAGAGAGGGTAGAGGATATCTGTTTTACCATCCAACTGAACAAAAGATTTTTGTCAGCAGATATGCCACTTTTCTAGAAAAAGAGTTTATTTTAGAAAAGGACAATGGTAGAACTATTGAACTTGGAGAAGTACAAGAAACACAGATAGACAATTCTCAATCAATAGAACATATAGTTAGATCAGAACCAGAACACAAAACTCCTCCCCGTAGGTCTGATAGAGTGTCACGGGCACCTGAGAGGTATGGGTTTATTATTGAAAATAATGAAGCCCAAGTCATTCAAAATGATGAACCTCTGACCTATACGGAAGCTATCTTGAGTATTGATTCAGATAGATGGCAAGAAGCCATGGAATCCGAGATAGACTCTATGTATGTCAACCAAGTATGGTCTTTGGTCGATGCACCAGAGGGTGTTAATCCTATTGGGTGCAAATGGGTCTATAAGAAAAAGATTGGGGCTGATGGCCAAGTTGAAACCTATAAAGCTAGATTAGTGGCAAAAGATTTTAGACAAAAACAGGGAATTGATTATGATGAAACATTCTCACCTGTTGCCATGCTCAAATCAATTCGGGTTTTACTTGCTATAACAGCATACCACGATTATCAGATCTGGCAGATGGATGTGAAGACTGCATTCCTCAATGGTTTCCTTAAGGAAGAAGTCTACATGTCACAGCCAGAAGGTTTTATTTCAAAGAATAAACCTAATCAAGTATGCAAGCTAAAGAAATCCATTTATGGATTAAAGCAAGCTTCAAGGAGTTGGAACATCCACTTTGATGAAACTATTAAAAGATTTGGTTTTATCAAAAATGTGGATGAACCCTGTGTTTATAAGAAGACTAGTGGGAGTGCCATAGTCTTCTTGGTTCTATATGTAGATGACATGCTCCTCATTGGGAATGATATCCCAATGTTACAATCAGTCAAGGTTTGGCTATCAAACCAGTTTTCCATGAAAGATTTGGGAGAAGCATCCTATATACTAGGTATTAAGATCTATAGAGATAGGTCTAAGAGGATGCTAGGTTTATCCCAGTCCAGGTACATTAACCTAGTGCTGAAAAGATTCAGCATGGATGGAAGTAAAAGAGGTTATCTTCCTATGAGTCAAGTCATACATCTTTCCAAAAGGATGTCTCCTAAGACACCTGAAGAAATAAATAGAATGAATTCTAAACCTTATGCTTCGGCAATAGGGTCCATAATGTATGCCATGTTATGTACCAGGCCTGATGTGGCATATGCTTTAGGCATTGTCAGTAGGTTTCAGGCTGATCCAGGAGAGGATCATTGGAAAGCAGTTAAAAATATTCTTAAGTACCTGAGAAGGACTAAGGATATTTTTCTGGTTTATGGTGGTTCTGATCTTAAACTAGAAGCTTATTCTGATTCTAGTTTTCGATCAGACCCTGATGATAGCAAATCCATTTCGGGGTATGTTTTTACCCTAAATGGTGGAGCAGTGAGTTGGAAGAGTACCAAGCAGCAGACTGTAGCTGACTCAACCACAAAGGCAGAATACATAGCTGTCAGTGAAGCCGCCAAGAAAGCAGTCTGGATGAAGAAGTTCATCACAGAGTTGGGTGTTGTTCTTGAGATTGAAAACCCAGTGCCACTTTACTGTGACAACACTGGAGCTGTTGCTCAAGCTAAGGAACCAAGAGCTCATCATAAGTCCAAGCACATTCTGAGACGCTTCCATCTCGTCCGAGAAATAGTAGAAAGACAAGATGTCTACATAAACAGGGTTGATACAAAGAACAACGTAGCAGACCCATTCACTAAGGCTCTATCACAGCGAGAGTTTGATCGCCACCTCGAGAGTATAGAATTAAGATTTAAAGGCGATTGGCTTTAGTGCAAGTGGGAGATTGAAAGGGATATGCCCTACAAGCCAATCTATGTTGTATCTCCCAAACCATTGTAATTGACAATATTCTAATAAAGGCATTATTTTTCATCATACGCTGTGTTTATTATTGAACCCCATAGATTAGGGCTATGATTTTAGGGTTATGATGAGATCATACCAGTGAGACCTAAAGTCTTAAAACCTTAATCTAAAATATTCCTAGTCAAAGGAACCCTGAGTAGGGGATCAGGGTTTTTCCGGTAAGACTAGCACATCCCATGTATACTGGAGAGGGTGACTGCTCTTACAGTCACTTCTGTATGATACTAATACTAGGATGTGGGTGCTCATTAGAGAATGAGTTCACTGATATGATCCAACTTGAGAACATTTAATGGAGTCTTAGCTACATGTCAATAGAAGGTTCTCATAGTGGGAGTGGTACAAATAATCCTTTGACCTGAGACTGCCATAAGTACCTTATGTACATGAACCCATGCTTTGGTTCAATCCTAATCATGACACTGAGTCATGCACAGGATTGATACTGGGAATGGTGAATTGGATATGAAGGTAATGAGTAGGTCAACAATGAATCGATCACTCTTAGTAAGAGGAGATTGCATCTAGCTAGTTATCAATCGGATGATGATTCAGGGAATCTTTGATCAAAGTAAAGATATTAGCGATGGTTTCTAATATCAAGATAATTGAATCATCAATATAAGATTGAGCTAGAAACAAATATAATATTGGATTTGACATATATCCATATCCATAATTATATTTTGGGTGCAGGCTGATCGAAGGATTTAATTATACGGTAACTTTCTACTGAAGGGTAGTTTTGGTATTTCACCAGAATTTCCATATCTTCCGGGTAGACATGACACGTTGCTAGATGTCAATCTTGTCTTGTGGGTTGATCAAATTTAATGATCATTTATTAGGAAGAGTCCTAATTGATCAAGATCGGGTAAGCCTGATTTGACCTAAATCGATTAGAAAGAGTTCTAATCAAATTAGGTCAACTTGTATTCGAACCCACTGCTGGCTAGATGTGGAACCCAATGGATCACACACTTAAGAGAATTGATCAAGGGTTTAAATTTGTAATTAATTCATCTTTGCATGATGACACTCTAGCAGGTGTTGCAAATCCTAGCTTCTATTCGAATTAGATTCGAATTAGGGTTCTGGATTGGTTCAATTTGGGTTCTAATTGGATCTAATTAGATCCTAATTGAGGTTATAGGGATTATGGCTAACCCTATTGGCTAACCATGTATATAGGCTAGCCCCCCACCCGCCCTTTAGCCCTAGCACGCCAAAAATACCAAGAGTCCATGCGCTTATGGACTCTTGGCGCGCCATATGGAGGAGTCCATGGGCGCATGGACTCTTGGCGCGCCCACTTAATTCTCCGATGAATTAAGTTGGGGCGGCATTCCTTCTCTCTTTTAGCACCTCAATTGTCCCCCCTTGGATTGGAATCCAAGGGTTGATGGTTTTTTTGAAAAAGGCAGAAAGCATTCGTTGCTTCCCGGTTGCGCGAAATAACATCTCTTCGGAGATTAAAAGTCGCGACTCCTTTCTTTTAAAAAACATCATGATTTTTCATTTAAGAAAAGCCGTGGGATTTATCCGGAAGGCTGTGAGAAGGAAGGATAGGGTGTGAGAAAATAAGAAAGGGCGTGAGAAGTTTTTCACGAAGAGTTGTGTGGGCGCCTCTCTGAGATCAATTTAAGGGGTCAGGAAAATCAGAACTCGATAATTTTTATTCTTCTTCCTCTCCTAAAGACTCTTTCTCTCTTTTCTTGTTCTTGCACTGTTTCCTTTACAGGGTATACCTCTGTCGAAACTCTGCTACTGAACAAGAACAAGAGCGAAAGTCTCCGACGGTAAAGGAAAGAAGGAGTTCTGATTTTTGTTCTTTATTTCTTACATTAAGACATTCTTGTCTTAATTTCTCCTCCAATTTAAGACAAGCCTAAATCCCCTTAGGACAAAGTCTTATCTTCAAGACAAGAGTGTCTTAGAGGGTCAAGGTCTTAGTGGAAGGAGGAGAAGAGATAAAAGAAAGGAAGGCAACCTCTTGTGTGTGGAAGAATTCCAGCCATAATCCGAAGAATTGAGTTCTAGGAAGAAGAACTCAATAGGAGGAACCATTGGACAAGAAAATAGTGTTCTTGATCATTGCTCTGTGTGGATCACCATCGGAGGGTGGACACTTGGACACCTGGTGAATTCAAATAGCCCGTTGATCTTCAAGTTTTAAGTCTTCATAAATTGGAATTAGCGATTACAGGTTGGTATTCTAATTCAATTTGCATAGAAATGTTTGTCTTCATACATTCTAGTCTTATTAAGGAGTTTCTATTTTAGGGTTTTTTTGCATATTAATTTCAATTTTTGAAATTACCCTTCCACTGCATTGCACCGGATCCCTACAGAAGGCAACACGTTGATCGAGACACTACATTCCTCACCAACCACTCAGATCACCTAGGAAAGAAGGCCAACCAGGAGATTCGAATCCCGCGGGCGGCGACCCGCCATTCGAGGCATCCCCAAATTTCTCTGAATGAGGCGACCAAGAAGAGTGTTGGGGGGCCTGATAGCGTACCTTATCATGAGTCAGGAAAGGCTCCCTGGGACACCATCGCGTGCACCTGACAACCTGGCGAGGATCCCAAGGCAGGATCCCAACGGCCAGTTTTCAACTACAAAGAATGATCGGCACCCCCGGGAGGGGGAAGGTAACAAACACAAAAAAAAACAACAAACAAAAAAGAACACAAACACAAGCTCTACCGAGAGAGCAGAGTATCACCACTAACACCACAGTAGAAGGAAAGTCGCTGGGAAACATGGAGAAGTGGAGGAACAGGGAACCCCTCTGTCCTCGCTGTCACTCTCCCCCTGCTGCTTTTCTCCTTCACTGACACACCAGTTCACTCCTCCTAGTGCGGAGTCCATCAAGAGGGACCCGACCAGGAGGATCTGTTCTCCTGGATTATCACTGACTTGACCGTCGGAGTGCCCCCGCCAGAAACCCCGGTCCGGGTCACTAACTCCTGTTTCGTAGGTCCAGGAGCAGAGGACCGGCAGGCGACGAGAGGAGCGCACTCCGACGCGGCAGCTACGGGCCACGACAGTCTTGGCGGCAATAGATAGTTTGATGGAGTTTTGGATTCTAGACTCCGGAGCTTCGTTTCACTCTATTGCATAAAAGGAGTTAGGCTACATTGCTGGAGACTTCGAAAAGGTTTGTCTTGTAGATGAAGAGCTTTTGGATATTGTGGAAAAGGGTAATGTACATATCAAGATGCTATATCAGTTAATTTGGAAGCTCAAGAATGCCAGACATGTCTCAGAATGGAAGAGAAACCTGATATCAATCGGACAGCTAGACTTAGAGGGGTACATTACAACTTTCATTACTAGCTCTTGGAAGATGGTGACCAAAGGTACGATGGTGATAGCATGAGGAAGTAAGTTGGATACCCTATATATGACTAGTAATACCAGAGATATTGTGGCACTGGCACAAGCAGACTCAGAGTTGTGGCACTACAGGCTAGGTCACATGAGCAAGAAAGGAATGCAAGTACTACTGAAGAAGGACAAGCTACCGGGTTTGAAGATAACAGATATTGGTTTCTGCAAGAATTGTGTTCTTAAAAAGTAGAAGAGAGTCAGCTTCTCCAAGATTAGCAGGGCACCAAGATCAAGAAAGTTGAACTTATGCACACCGACGTGTGGGGTCCCTTCCCGATTGCATCCTTTGGAGCTTCGCAATACTATGTGACCTTCATCGACGACTCCATAGAAAGGTATGGATTTATTTTTTATAAAATAAATCTGATGTAATTGACACTTTTAGGAAGTGGAAAAGCTTGATGGAGAATGAGTCTGGACAGAAAATAAAGTGCTTGAGATTGGACAATGGAGGCGAGTATGATAGTACCGAGTTAAAGGAGTTCTGCACAACCAATGGATCAAGATAGAGAAGACGATTCCAAGTATGCCACAATAGAATGAGGTAGCTGATTGCATGAACAGGACCTTGAACGAGAGAGCCAGGAGCATGAGGCTCCATACAGGATTGCCTAAGATATTTTGGGCTAAGGCAGTTAGCGCTGCAACCTATCTGATCAACAGGAGTCCCTCAGTCTCCCTTGAGTACAAGCTACCAGAAAAAAGAGTAAACAAGAAAGTCAGCAAGCTTATCTCCTCGATGCATCGGGTATTGCTGACTTCCCAATCCCGAGGGAGGAGAGTATGCTTCAATATCTCCCTGGCCAATTCGGGGTTCACCAAGTCCCGTCCATCAGAAAAGGTTGAAAAATCTACATGATATTCCCTGTCTATTGGGGCATTCCTCCCTGAACCCTCTTCGGTCTGAGGAGACTTTTCTTTTGCTTTTCTTTTATCCTTTGGAGAGGCAAGGAGCGGCTCTCCGATGGATGGAGCTGGGACGGATCATTCCGGAGAAGGCGATGGGGGTGAGCTCCTTGGAGAAGGTTCCATTGAGGGAACATCATCTTCATCAGATGTGGCCCTTATCGGAGCTATATTGAAAGTCCCTTCGGTCCTGGCCTTCTTTCGAACTTCGGTTTTCTTTTAATGAACCGGCACTGGTCTCTTTCTAGAGGCCTATCGAAGTCTTTCAAGATTAGGCTTCATCAGTTCACCTGCAATCAAAGAAAAAAAGATTCTCGGATCAGTCATCGGAAGGACATAAAAAAAAAATTAAAGTCGACTATTTCTATACCTAATGTTGGAAGCTCGCTAATATGAGCAAGGTGAAGGTTCTGATCCCTCAATAGTTCCTTAGCTAAAGGAACTCCCAGACTTGATAATATCTCGAAGTCCTTTTGATCAGCCTTCAAGACTTTCTTCCCAGTGTTTGCATCTAAATACGGATTCTTTCATTCGATGTTAAAACCCCAGGATGGATAATATATGATGAAAAAATAGGGTTTCCACCCATGTATGGCACTGGGAGTTTCCTTAATTAGTCTTTGACCTGGGCAAGGACCGATGACCCACCTCCTTCACCATGAAAATCCTTTTTCAGTATGAAGAGGGAAGTGAACAAAGAAGTTTGGGGCTCTACATTACGGAGTTTACAAAGGACTAAAAATCCACAAATGTTTCTAAAGCTGTTTGGGGTCAATTGAGCTGGGACTACTTGATAAAAGTTAAAAATCTTCACAAAAAAGGGATGAAGAGGAAACCTAAGACCAGCCTTTAAGTGATCCTCGCATATGGAAATTGACCCGAGAGGAGGACGGATAATCCTCTCATCTAGATTGGGAAGAAATAACTTAAAAGTCCTAGGAAAATGGTAATGATTCCAAAGACTCTCTACCCTAGTATGAGACAAGGAACTGTCAATGATTTTTGGAGAAAGTTTGGAACCTTTCTTTCTAACAGGGCCTCCACTCCCAGAGGGTTCATCTCTTGTTGAACCCTTGCCAATGGCTGGGTTACCTAGCGACTCAGACATTATAAAAAAAAAAGAAAGAGAGAAAGACCCCTACCTCCAGGTAAGGACAAGGTAACTTGTTGAAGGAGAATAATGGTGCAAAATGGGAGGGAGAAGAAGAAGATTTCAAAGAAAATGCAGAAGTTCATTCCATGGAGACTCCCCCTTTTTATATGTGCAGGACAATAGAGTTTTTCTTAGGAAATTAACGATATTCTCGATCGGGCAACGTATCGGCGGCGCTGATCATGGGTGCGAATTACTAAGGGGCGTCCATCAATGGGATATCAATTACGATCCATGAGAAATGCCATGGATGGTTAAGATGAACTCTCAGCATGATAACTAAGGCTCAAGATGATGCCAAGCTTACTTTCTCGATTAAATGAAAGTCCCATAAAAGTCTTTTTAATAAAGAGGATCGGCTAGGTTTTTTAAGTTTGCACCATCTTTTTGAAGCATCAATAAGGGGCTGACACCTATCCTCAGTACGATCTCCAAACCGTAAATAAATTATTATAAGCGACAAAATCGAAGATCTGCCATCATTGGTTATTTTCTTTTCATTCATAAATGACAAACTCTAATTACTCCCATTCTTCGAAATAAAGTTATTTCGAAATTGGAAGTGGGGGGCAACTGTTATGGTAATTAGTTTAATATAAAATAATTACCAGTTCATCAGTTGGATTGATTTTAATTTTGACTCGTCAACCAGATTAGTGCACCTGAAGATAATATTTTCTTAATTTAATGAGGGCTACCATCCATCTCAATGAAAAGAATATATTATTACTTCATTAATATATTATTATTTCATTCGGCTTCATGCCTTCAGCCTGGTCTGAAGAAGATGCTTTTGGAATATGTTATTATTTTGTTCGGCTTCATGTCTTCAGCCTGGTCTGAAGAAGATGCCTCTGGAATATGTTATTATTTCGTTTGGCTTCATGTCTTCAGTCCAGTCCGAAGAAGATGCTTCTAGAATATATTATTATTTCGTTCGGCTTCATGACTTCAGCCTGGTCTGAAGAAGATGCCTCTGGAATACATTACTATTTTGTTCGACTTCATGTCTTCAGCCTATTTCGAAGAGGATACTTCTGAATATATTATTTATCCCTTCGGCTTCATAATAAGTAGTTCTTTATTTTCTAGTTCACTCCGAAGGAGATAAATTCGAAGCATATAGCTAACACCTCTTTGGACCATGCTAAGGAAGACAGTCCAAAGAGGTAGTTAAGTTCATTTTGGATATTCTCTAAAGAGAGTGTATCTGAAGCATGTGAATAATCTTTCAACCTGAAATAGCTGAAGGTTGTTCTGGTTGTTATAACCACCCATATGGTTAATAGCTCTAGCTTCGATAACCATAGAATAACTAATTTTTGATCACCATTACTTAATGTTATGAGGAAGTTACGTTAACTAATTTTCATAACCATAAGTAGTTACACTCATGCCTATAAATATCGGTAAGAGGGGACACTCGAGGCAAGCCAACTCCAGGAAATTGTTAGAGCTAGTCCATGACTAGCTCTTTCGACGCCACTCTACTTATCTTTTCCTTTTCATTTTTCACATCATTCTTCTCTTAAGTTCTCCATTCTACTGCCTAAATTCTTGCTAACTTTGGCATCGGAGTGTCCCCCATCGAAGAAATTCCAGTCATGGGATTTGTTTTGCAGGCTTCCATCGATGGTGAACCAGCAGGCAGGTCGCTCCATTCGGTCAGCGAGGATTTAGCATCAACAGGTATAAAATAAGTTTTACTAAAAATTATATGCCAACTGAAAAGTGGGCTCGACTGATGAACTAGGAAATACTTGTTAACTTAACTAAAATTATCTCCGGGCAAGTTCACCATACGAGCGGAGCAATATATGCTCTTAGATTTAGCATCATCCGATCGAATAATCATAGCTTGCCATGTGGCTTCGATAGAAGTGCCATAAAACAACTTAAATCATGTCCGACGGATGACAGTTACTGAGTAGTTTTAAGGCATAACTCACTCATTAATGGGCACCAATCCTCACTACTACATATAATTTAGTGCCCGGAGGGTTTTTCTAGGTATGCTTTCTTTTTTTTTTTTCATGCTTCTCACACTATAACAATCTTTCTTTCAAATATAGACTTACCTCACAACCAACAGGTCATACATTTGAGATATAATAATGCAGAAAATCTTGTTTTGATTGATGATGTCAGATTAACATACTTATTCTTGTATGAAAAAAGACTGTGAAAATCTTATTCCTTGAATTGAATATTTCCAGCAGGATGGAGACCTGTAGGGATAGTTACATCGAATTTATCTCCCTTATCTCTTTTTTTCATAAAAAAATATATATATCATCATTTTTTCAAAATTTTAGCTTGGTTTAAGCATTAGAGAATCCTTCATGGGATAAACTCCGGTAAATATAGACTTAAATTTTCCATGTTTTTAGGTTAGGCAGACGATGCCAGGCAAGCTTCTTCACCTCAGCAACTATATATATATACCCAACTACTCTCTTCGGCTCGGAGCTTGTTTGATCTTTAAGCTCATAACTTGGAATTTTGGCAGCAACATGCTCCATGCTTGATTGCTTCCATCACTAATGAACTTGGTGAAGTTAGGGATTTTTTAGTTCTTAGGATATTCATATATATATATATATATATATATATATATATATATATATATATATATATATCCTTTCATATTTATCAGGATATGTATGTTTAAAAACCAGCTAAGCTAGCCTTATGGGGATGTATGCCCAATAAATTCAAGTAATAACTAAATCATTTGTTCCTCGTTCAACCCTTCCACGGGTGGAATACTGTCCAACAAATTTTAGTTAAGAGCCATACTTGACATGCATCCTGGTAGTCTTTCTTTCTTGCAAGCCATGTAATGCCTTGGCAGGATGATTATCTCTTTCTCATCAAGATTGCAACCATGCATCAAAACCTTGCCTTCTTTCTGGGTACAACAGGTTGAATAGGCCTCCTAATCTCATTTTATTGATTTCAAGGGTAGTTTGCTAAGAAGCACAAGTAATTCAATGAATGCTTCTCTTCATAAAAACCAAATCCTTTTGATCCTCATTGTCTCTCCATCTTTCATAAATGCCTAGCTCTTAAGCATCCAAAGTGGTATGAAGAAATGGCTACATTTGATACATGGCCTTTGTGAATGAGAAACAATTCCTTGCATAAGTTGCAAGCCCTTTACTTGTCCATGACCATAAAATCATCCTGGGTGAGATGATTCTCATCATGCTCATTAATCAAAGGATCAACAAGTTCCATATGATCATTCGATCGACAAGTTTCAATTGGCTTTCTTCTTAGAGAGTTTCTTAGGCATTCTATCTTACCATGCCCCCACCTGACATAACCAGAAAAATGTTTTCTAGAAAAAAGTTGATTGGCTGCTGGCGTGCCAGATCGAGCATATGATCCATGGGTTCAGTATCAGGAATTATGTGTAGGGTTTTGCATGGTGCTCCCAAGCCTTGGAGAGACTTGGAAGGCAATGGCAGGGATGCTGGAGGTGATCCCTAGAGCTTTGGGATGTGTCCCAAGCGGATTCCTGGAGGTGTTCCAGGGATATTCTAAGTTTGAGTGTTTTCTCATGTGACTTAGGGAGAGTTTTTTTGAGAGATTGTAACATAATCCAATTAGGTCATGGGGTTGGGTCCAGGTTTGTTAAATTGGTTAGGAGGTTAGCCAGTTGGTTGATTAGTTGATTGGTTGTAACCAACTAGAAAATCCAACCATGTGAGGTGTCCTAATAAGTTTGTTATTAGCCCAAGACAAGTCCTAATCGCCCATGTGATTATAACCACCAAGAAGTTGTGAGCCCATGTAATTGTAATCCAACAAGATCAAGGAGTCCAAGATGCTTAAGGAAACAAGAAGTTCATCACCCCATGTGCTATAAATAAGAGAGATGGGGCATGCAGTTTGATGTATCCAAGAGAGGCCGACCCTTTGGGATTCGGTCTGATGTGGAGTGCGTGAGGACTTCTCATGGTCCTGGTCTTAAACTGTGAGGGCTTGAGGATGCCCCTTGGGGCATGGACTGTGGAGAGCCTCCTAGGTTTCAAGGAGGCCATAGTGAAGGCTGTAGAGAGGCGCACATAGAGGGTATTTCATGTGGAGGGCTTGGTATCGTGGGGTGTTCCACGAGGTTTGGAGAAAGGACACACGTTGACGTATTCTCCGTGCATGGCGTACGTGAGTTCTTGGGGCATGAGGTCTACAAGAGAGATGTGCGGGACGGCGAGAAGCTTTTGGATTTTCAGAATGGCTGTCAGGTGTTGTCTTGTTTATTGTAACAAGGTTCTTCTATAAAGGAATAAAATAATCTCTCTTTCTTCTCTTACATTTATATCTTCATTGTTGCATGATATTGAATCTAAGAATAGGTTGTTAGGCTGTATCCTTCCACATTGCTTCCATGATCTTCCATTATGTATAGGCACTGGTCTAAATCTCCAACAACTGGAATTAGAGCTTGGTTTGAGCCATTGTCCGAGCGAAAGCGGAGTGATTTCAGAGCCACTAGTTTGAAGGTAGAAGAGGAGGATTCAAGGAGTGCATCGAGGCAGGTGGAGTTGTACGTGGGTATGGTATCCAGCGTGGATGGAGAAAGGAAAAGCCTGGATTTCTCAAGTTCACTGGAGTACATCAGTAAAGACGATGCCAGGGACAGCTCAGGAAGATAGGAGACAGTCTCGGGGAGCACCGGGGGTATCGAGCAGTCTGAAGTATCTCGGTATGGTGGCATTGGCCTAGGGATGGTGACTGGAGTTGATGGAGATGGCAGCTCAGGGAGACCAGGGATAGGTCTCAGAGAGTGCCAGTGACATCATGCAGCCGGGAGACAGGCTGGGACATAATGCAACAATCGATGGAGATGGTTGCTGGGTTCAGTCTCTGGGTTCGCAGAAGAGTTGGATGAGCTCTTGGTTTCGGAGGAGCCTACGGGGTTGCAGTGTATCCAAAATAGTCTTAGAGAGTTTTGCAGTGCACGGAGGGTCCGAGGAGGCAGTGATTGGGTACTAGTTTCAGGTGCAGGCTCAGCAGGGCAGCATTGAGTAGCTGGCCTCAAGATTTCTTTTTGTGGCATCAGTGGGACTTCAGTCTTAGGTGGAGCACCGATGATAGGTGGCTTCATGGGTGGAGCTGGATTCGACACGAGTTCAAAGCGGGAGGTGCAAGGATACTTGCTAGGTCCTAGCACGAGCGCCATGGGTGCACTTAGCCTGGTGGAGCAGAGTATGCAGAAATTGGCATGACTCTATGGAGATGGTGTCAGGTAGAGCTCCAGTTACAGCGAGTGTCAGTTCAGGTTCGCCATAGTCTCTCTAGGGAAGTACAAGGAAAAGTCTAATACAGCTGCCAGGTCGAAGGAAGGCTATAATCATGGTGCGAGGATACAAGCAAGGATCTTCAGTTACGGAGGTGATCATTCCAAAGGCCTCCAAGGGCGCGCAGCAGCTGAAGGGTGTTGGCAAAGGCAAGGAGGTCCGTACAAGAGGCTGTCAGGATATGCAGTTACAGCAGGATTGTGTAGGAGGACATTACCAAGTTTGCCAAAGCTTGGGACACCAAGGTAGAGATTGTAGGGTTTTGCATGGTGCTCCCAGGCCTTGGAGAGACTTGAGAGGCCATGGCAAGGATGCTGGAGGCAATCCCTGGAGCTTGGGGGCATCCCAAGTGAATTCCTGGAGGTGTTCTAGGGATGTTCTAAGTTTGAGTATTTTTTTATGTGACTTAGGGAGGAGTTTTTTTGAGAGATTGTAACATAACCCAATTGGGTTATGGGGTTGGGTCTAGGTTTGTTAAATTGGTTAGGAGGTTAGCCAGTTGGTTGGTTAGTTGATTGGTTGTAACAAATTAGGGATGTCCTAATTAGTTTGTTATTGGCCCAAGATAAGTCTTAACCGCCCATGTGATTGTAACCACCAAGAAGTTGTGAGCCCATGTTATTGTAGTCCAACAACATCAAGGAGTCCAAGATGCCCAAGGAGACAAGAAGTTCATCACCCCATGTGCTATAAATAAGAGGGATGGGGTGTGCGATTTGGTGTGTCAAAGAGAGGCTAACCCTTTAGGATCCAGTCCGGTGTGGAGTCCGTGAGGACTTCTCACGATCCTGGTCTTGGACCGTGAGGGCTTGAGGATGCCCCTTGGGGCATGGACCATGGAGAGCCTCCTAGGTTTCAAGGAGGCCATAGTGAAGGGCTGTAGAGAGGCGCACATGGAGGGTCTTTCATGTGGAGAGCTTGGTGTCGTGGGGTGTTCCACGGGGTTTGGAGAAAGGATGCACGTTGAGGTATTCTCCAAGTGTGGCGTACATGGGTTCTTGGGGCATGAGGCCTGCAAGAGAGAAGACGTGCAGGACGGCTAGAAGCTTCTGGGTTTTCAAAAGGCTGTCGAGTGTTGTCTTGTTTATTGTAACAAGATTCTTCTGCAAAGGAATAAAACAATATCTTTTTTTTTATATATGTATATCTTCATTATTGCATGATATTGAATCCAAGAATAGGTTGTTGGGTTGTATCCTTTCACGTTGCTTCCGCGGTCTTCCGCTGCGTATAGGCGCTGGTCCAAATCTCCAACATTATGTTTTGGTTTTGTGTTGATAAAGAAGACCTAACAATTTCTAACAGAACAAGATTTACACGAGTAACATTGATTAACACAAGGATAATTCTTTACAAGAAAAAGAAAAAAAACACAAAGCACAATTATGTGTAAGTGGAATAATTCATTAGGATGGAGTAATCAACATTGAAAAAAAAAAAAGGAGAAGAAGACTGTTATTGAAGTGTTTGTAAGATATCCCTAGATCATGGTTTCATTAACTTTTAAACTCACTAACTACAACACTCAAATCTTGAATAACTGACACAAAACCATTGAATCTAGGTGGTGACCTTCTGAATCGCAATGGGTACTCGGAATTGTTTCATTGCTCATGTGCTAGTCTTTTGATCTGTTTATTTGCCTTGAAATGATTACTTGGTTAAAAATCAATCAACCATTAATCAGGTTTGGCAAGAGGGACAATTTGTGCGAATGCAAGCTTCACAACTTGACTTTATAATTAAAACCTAAACATCATCTGCCATGTGGTTGTATGTTTAAAACTTATGGTGAACAGTTAGCAAGGAAGAAAAAAAAGGCAATGCTCAAAGATATCTTCATTCATGAAGTAGTTTTGTATATTCCATCTTGGAGGATTGACTTCATGGATCAAGGTAGCATATATTGAATATGGAGAACGGTTGATATTCTATAAATTTTTGGTTACCAGTAGGTTGATTTGGGTTGGGGATTGAAAAATAAGGAGAAATTCAATTCATGGATGAAATAGTTGTTTAATAATATCATACACATATTGTATAAGAAGGTAATATCTAAATATATACAACTATTAGGCAATATGTTGACTCCTGTCTTGATTTTGATGAATAATAAAATACTTAAATATATTTGAGTACTAACTGTGTTAAAAGTGTGTTTACCAAAATAGGGTACTCATCAAAGCTATTTTGTGTTAAAAGTTTAAAGCTTGTTATCTTGTTAAAGAAGCCAATTAAATTAATATAATTTCAAGTTAAATGGTCCTTGATATACAAGAATAATCTCGAAGAACTCAAATCTTGAAGTTGAAGAAGTTTTAGCAGAGTTTTAGGAAAGTTTCAGCCAAGTGTCGACTCATGGAAGTGAAGTGTTGACTCAAGGTGTCGACTCATAGAAGCTTGAGCAGATACGTAGAAGAAGTTTTAGAGGGTACACATGAAGTGTCGACTCATGAAGCTCAAGTATCGACTCATGTGTCAACTCAAGTATCGACTCAAGGCCTGAGACCAAAAATGATACAGAATATACTGAATTCAAGTCCTTCAAATGTCGACTCATGAAGATGAAGTATCGACTCAAGTGTCGACTCACTAGAAGAAGTGTCGATGCACCGGTGCAATCCATAAAGCTTCAAAAAGCATTTTTGACCTAGTATCAGCTTAAGTGTTGACTCATGTATCGACTCATGACCTGAAGTGTCGATACTTGCAGGTTTGGATGAACAGTAATGACTAGTTTTTTGAAGCACAGAATTGATCCTTTTCGCCCCTAACGGCTATTATCACCTCTCCAACCGTCAAAAATGATTATTTAAGGCTTGGAAAGGTATTTAAAGTGGACCAAACACTTAAGAAAATAAGAGATGAGCTTTCATTCAAATATTTATTGAAGAACAACCACTTTTGAGTGAAGTTGAGCCTTCAAGCATTCAAGTATATTCAAGAAATATTCATGTTCACCCTTCGAGCATCCATTAAAACTTCAACAACTTGAAGACAAACTTTCTTAATAGCAATCAAAGAGCTTTAAAAAGATATTTACTTTTATTTTGAAAGCTTATTGTATTCTTACTTTAAACTTGAATTTATTGTTGTTCTTAGTTTCAAGTGGTTTGAAACTAGTGCTTGGGTTATTGGTGAACCTTGTTTCAAAAACCAACTTAAGTTGTTGGTGAGCCTTGTGAAAACCAACTAGATTTTTGATTATCCTGAAAAACCAAGTGGTTGTTGGTGAGCCTTGTGAAAACTAAGAGATTTTTTGTTAGCTTGTGAAAATCAAAGGGTTGTGATTAGTAAGCCCGAAAAACTAATCGGCTGTAATCAAGTGGGATTATAGTAAAATTTTCAAGTGAACCTTGGAAAGTGGATGTAGGTGTTTTGGTGTGCACCGAACCACTATAAATTATTATGTGTTTGTGATTATTTCTCTCTTCTAGTTTTTACTTTATTATTTTTGCTGCATTTTATCGTCAAGCATACATACACTTGAAATCACTAGCACCTTCATTGTTTTAAATTGGAACATACATGCAAAAAGTTTTAAAAATCTAATTCACCCCCCTCTTAGGTTGCTTCGCTGGGCAACAAGTGGTATCAAAGCCACGTACTCAGCTTATAGGTCTAACCGTCTTGAGCTAAAGATCTATGGCAGCTCCTTTAGGTTCTATTATTGTTGAGGGTCAAGCCTCAAATAGACCATCTTACTTTAATGGCACCGATTATACTTATTGGAAAACCTGCATGAGAATTTATATGCATTCTATTGATTACAATTTATGGAAAGTTGTTGTTAAAGGTCCTCATATTCCTTCAGTAGAGATTAATGGCGTTTTCATTCCAAAACTTGATGATTGGGATGAAAATGACATTAAGCAATCGAAGCTTAATGCTAAAGCTATGAACTTGCTCTATTATGTATTGGATCCTAGTGAATTTAATAGGATATCCACATGTATATCTATGAAAAAAATATGGGATACACTTGAGATTACTCATGAGGGTACCAATCAAGTAAAAAATACTAAAGTGAATATGCTTGTACTACATATAAAATATTTAGAATGGAACCAGATGAATCTATTACTGAATGTATACTAGATTTACTAATATTGTAAATGGTATGAGAAGTCTTGAAAAAATAATGTCTAATGCTGACCTTATAAATAAAATTCTCTAGTTATTGCCAACATCTTGGGATCCAAAAGTGACGACAATACAAGCTAAAGATGTTGAGACTCTTCTTTTGGAGCAACTTATTGGTTCACTCATGACTTATGAGTTGAACTTGAAGCAAAAGGTAGTGGATGCAGATAGAAAGAAGAAGACCATCGTATTCAAATCCACTACACCAAATGAACCTTCAAGTGAAGAATCTAAAGGAGAAAATGAGGATGAAGATGTACTTATTACAAGAAAATTCAGAAAATTCATGAGAAAGAAGAGACTTCCTTACAAAAAGAAGTCTCAACCTAGCAAGGAAAAAGAAAAAGAAAAAGAGAAGGAGAAGGATCAACTAATTTGCTTCGAGTGCAAGAAGCCTGGACATTACAAGTTTGATTGTCCTTTCCTCAAGAAATCCAAAAAGAAGTTTAAAAAGAAGGCAATGATGGTAACATGGAGTGACAGTGAAGACTCCAGTTTAGAGGAAGAATAACTAGAAGTAGCCAATTTTTGCCTCATGGCTCAAGAAGATGAGGTACAATCTGAACTTGAATTTGAATTTACATTCAATGAACTTAGAGATGCTTTTGATGAACTCATGTATGAATACAAATTGTTGAAAACTGAGAATAAAAAGTTGAAGAAGCATGCTAATTCATGTTCTCTTGAAAACATCAATCTTGCAAATAAAAATAATGATTTAAAAACTAAGATTGATATTTTAGAAAAACAAAAGAATGCTTTACTCATGAAAATAGAAGTTTTGAAAAGATCCATGATTGTTGTTACAAATAATGAGCTTTTAAAGAAAAACAAAGACCTTGAGATAGAAAATAAGAAATTCAAAGAAGAGCTTGACAAAGTTAATCCTTTTGTTGAAAAACTTACATTCAGTTCTAAAAAGTTAAGTTTATTATTGAATAATCAAAGAGCTATATTTGATAAACCAGGACTTTGTTACAAACAACAAAAAAAACAAAAGTTTTTCAAGAATTTCTTTGTTCCTACATCATCTAATGATACTTGTTTTAGTTGTAGAAAATTTAGGTATAAAGCATATCAATATGACCTAAGAAAGTTAAATAATTTTAGAAAGGTTTGGGTTCCAAAAGGAACCACCATTAGTACTAACCCTAAAGGCCCAAGATAGCTTGGATACCTAAAATAAAAACTTGATCTATTTTGTAGGTGTGTCTTGCAACCAAAGAAAAGAAAAGATTATGGTATCTTGATAGTGGTTGCTCAAGACACATGACCAGAGATATAAAGTAATTCACATCTCTAGAGGCTCTGAATGGTAGAAATATGATATTTGGTGATAATGATAAAGGCAAAATTATCGGTATCGATAAAGTCTATATCACCCCTTCTACTTATATTGATAATGTTCTACTTGTTGATAGATTAAAACATAATTTGCTTAGTATTAGTCAGTTTTGCAATAAAGGATATAAAGTAGTTTTTGAATCATCTCTTTGCATGGTATCTAGTCTTGATGATAATGGAGTGAAATTCATTGGAAATAGACATGGCAACATCTACCTTGTTGATCTTGACAATCTACCTTTACAAGATAATGAATACCTAGTTGCAATGAATGCCATAATTAATGAGATTAGTTAGCTTTGGCATCATAGATTAGGTCATGCAAGCATGCATCTACTTTATAAATTATGCAAAAAGGACTTAGTTAAAGATTTACCAAAACTTAGATTTAAAAAAGATAAAATTTAAAGAAACTTGTCAATTTAGAAAATAAATAAGAACATCTTTTAAAACTAAAGGAACGGTTTCAACTTCTAGGCTACTAGAACTACTCCATATGGATCTCTTTGGACCAACTAGAACCACAAGCCTAGGAGATAAAAGATATGGACTAGTCATAGTGGATGATTTCTCTCGATTTATATGAATTTTATTTTTAGCACATAAAGATGAATCATTTTTGGTTTTCGTAAAGTTTTATCGAAAGGTTTCAAATGAAAAAGGTACTTCAGTTGTTTGTATTCGAAGTGACCATGGAACTGAGTTTGAAAATCAAGATTTTAAGAATTTTTGTAATGAGAAAGAGATTGAACATAATTTTTTTGCACCTAGAATACCTCAACAAAATGGGATGGTAGAAATAAAAAATCATATTTTAGAAGAAATGGCATGCACAATGCTTTGTAAAAATGATTTACCTAGATATTTTTGGGCAGAAGCTGTTAATACTACTTGCTATATTTTAAACCATATTTTAATTCTATCAATTTTAAAAAAAACTCCATACGAGCCTTGGAAAGAAAGAAAATCTACTTTAAAGTATTTTTGGGTTTTTGGTTGTCGATATTTTATTTTGAATTATAGAAAAGATAATTTGGATAAATTTGGTGCCAAGTCAGATGAAGGTATCTTCTTATGACACTCTATATCTAGCAAGGTATACAGAGTTTTTAACAAAATAATACTTGTAGTTGAAGAGTCTATGCATGTAGTATTTGAAGAGTCTACTAATAAATCTTCTAGAAAAGATGATACTTCTGATGAATATGCAGGTGTTAAAGGACTTAAGAAGTTGACTTTGGATGATCCCCCTACCAAAGAAAGTGAAGAAGATCAAAATAAAAAGAATGAAGAAGAAGCCACAAGATCTTCACCAAAGGATCTATCTAAAGAATGGAGGTATGCTCATGGACATCCTAAGGAATTAATCTTAGGTGAACCATCAAGAGGGATAAGAACTAGATCTTCTATTAAAAATGAATGTGATTACATTATTTTTGTTTCAAAAATTGAACCAAAATATATTGAAGAAGCTAAAAAAGATCCAAACTGGATGATTGCTATGCAAGAAAAACTAAGTTAATTTGAAAGAAATAATATTTGGACACTAATATAAAGACCAACTAATGCTTCCATAATTGGTACTAAATGGGTGTATAGAAATAAATTAGATGAAAAGGTATAGTAACTAGAAACAAGGCTAAACTAGTAGCTAAGGGTTATAATCAAGAAGAATGAATTGATTTTGATGAAACCTTTGCTCCAGTAGCTAGACTTGAAGCTATTAGATTACTTTTAGCATTTGCATATTTTATGAATTTCAAACTATTTCAAATGAATGTTAACAGTATATTTTTAAATGGTTATATAGCTGAAGAAGTTTTTGTTAAACAACTACCTAGTTTTGAAAATCATGCACATCCTAATCATGTTTTCAAATTACACAAGCACTTTATGGTTTAAAGCAAGCCCCTCGTGTATGGTACGAAAGGCTTAGTAAATTTTTGATTGATAATTGTTTTACTAGAGGTCATGTTGATACCACTCTGTTTTTAAAGAAAAAGGCTAATGATCTTTTAGTAGTACAGATCTATATTGATGATATTATCTTTGGTGCCACTAATGAATCTCTTTGTCATGAATTTGCAAAGCTAATGCAGAGAGAGTTTGAGATGAGCATGATGGAAGAATTGAACTGCTTCCTCGGACTCCAAATTAAACAAACGAGTGAAGGGATCTTCATCAACAAAGTTAAATATACAAAGAAAATCTTGAAAAAGTTTAGGATGGAGAAGACTAAACCTATCGGTACACCTATGAGCCCTTCATGTAAGCTTGACAAGATGAATCTGGTAAGAAAGTTGATCAAAAATTTTATAGAGGCATCATTGGATCATTACTGTACTTAACTGCTACTAAACTAGATATTATGTTTAATGTATGCATGTGTGCTAGATATCAATCTGAGCCTAAGAAATCACATTTATTGGTTGTTAAGCGCATACTTAGATATTTATATGGCACTGTTGATATTGGTTTGTGGTACTCTAAGAATTCAGCTATTGATTTAATTGTATATTCTAATGCTGATTTTGCTGGCTATAAGTTAGATAGAAAAAGTACTTCTAGAACTTGTCAATTTCTTAGAGTTAACTTAATCTCATGGTTTAGCAAGAAACAAATTTCAGTTGCACTATTAATAGCCGAGATTAAATATATTGTAGCTTAAAGTTGTTGTACTCAAATCTTATGGATTAAGCAACAACTTGAGAGTTTTGGCATTAAATTAGCTAAAACACTAATAATATGTGACAATACTAGTGCTATAAACTTAACTAAAATCCTATTCAACACTTTAGAAGTAAGCACATTGAAATTAGATATCATTTTATTAAAGATCATGTTCAAAATAATGGTGTTATACTTGAATTTGTTTATATTGAAATGCAATTAGCTGATATACAAAGCAAGCCACTTAATGAAGATCGGTTCAGTATGATTAGAAGAGAATTAAGGATCATTAATCTTTTTGATTGAATTTCGATCTCTTCATGACCTTTCAAATTCCCCTTGAAAATTTTCTGATCAAATATCCTTGAAAATCATGATTAATCATTCATAGACCATTGAAATCAGTTTCTATAATTTTCTATGATTTTTTTCCCTTTTTTTTGAATTTTTGTCGAAGTGTCGACACCTCGAAGTATCGACACCTCCAAGTGTCGACACTTAGACTGAAGTCATGAGTCATCACTTGAACTGTGGGAATCCAAGAACAAATAGGGAAAACCTATTGTTTTCTCTCATTCTTCTTCCTAAACCCTTGAGCCGACTCATCCCAAAATAGTATCCCAATATCCGTTTAACTCCAATCACTATTCCAACTACCCGATTCATTGTTTAAGCTTGTTTCTTCCCTATTTTTCACTGTTCTTCTTTGATTTCTCATGATTTTATCATGAAATCCTTGTCCATTTCACCATACATTGCTTCTTTCCCTATTTTCTTGAGAGATGGGTCCCAGAAAACAAGTTATCAGGAGATCTGGTCCATTTACACAGGATATAGAGCAGCGCACGAAGGCGCAGTACGAGGATCAGGCAGAGGAGGCACCTGTTCAGCAAGAGATTCCCGTTAGACCACCCGACCATGGAATAGATCGGATGGCCTCCAAGGCCATTGTCGGAAGACGGTGGGTTGATTTCGATTTTGTGGACCAACACCACTTCCGTATAGGTTATTGGTTGAGACAGGTAGGGCTAGCCCACTTCTGCTCACCGACTGAAAGGTTCTATCTTGGCCTAATACAAGAGTTCTACGGCACTTTGGCCAAAGGAGCAGACAACTGAATTGTTGAGGCCCAAGGGACAGCTATACCGCTCATTGCAGAGGTTTTGAGCAAAGCTTGGGAGATTCTGATGAGAGGTACTGTAGCAGACTCCTTGGTGGATCAAATGAGCAGATTGCAATGCATTTTTGAGTCAGAGGATCTCAGAGAGGGAGACACAGTTGTTGCATCTTGACTTTCTCTGGAGATAAGATTACTCCATCACATCGTCGCCCAGATACTTCTATCGAAGATCGGACTCTTCGATTTCATCATGGAGAGAGAGTTACTTGTCATGGTGTCTGATCCGACAAACTCATGCCTGCTTCTTAATTCTTATGGTACATCAGATGACCGAGGCAGCTACTAGCAGGAGGTTATGTTTATCATATGGCATGGGTCTAACCATCCTCTTCAGAGCTTATGGAGTTATCATAGATGGAGAGCCCTTCAGGCAGTTACTTCACACTAACATCTACAATGAGAGATCATTGCATAGGATGGGATATCATCTGCATATAGGATAGTGGAGATGCAAGATCTCTAGGCAGGCTACTAATGATGATGAGGATGTTGCTGAGGAGGAGTGAATATATACTGATGAGGCCGGGCCGTCTGAGCCATAGAGGGACATTCTTGATACTCGGCCAGAGCCATCAGTTCTGGCACATCTTGAGGTACCAGCTCCTGGAGATAGTTTGGATGAGAGGATGACTCGCTTGGAGACCGAGATTATGACTATCAGACAGCAAGTTGATAGCATTCACATAGAGGTGAGAGCAGGTCATCAGGAGATGAGAGAGGGACTCTCAACTGTTCTAGCTGCACTTGAGAGATTATTTTTTGCCTGAGCACCCTCACCTTTATCGTCAAATTCCCTGCCAGCTCCACCAGCACCTCCAGCTCCAGCACCAGACATAGGAGATGGCCAGGGTTACTCTTCTATGGATTTTGACATTGCAGATTATATGGCGGAGCCTAAGCCAGATGTTGCTGCAGACGTGTCGAGGACTCCTGTTCTTGATCCTCCTAGTTTATCTATCCAGACTCCAATCTTATCCAGCACACCCATCATTTCTGACCCATCTGACACCTTAGTTTCCACACCTATTCTTCACACCGACCCACTTGATACTTCTATTGATTTACTGACTCCTACTTTTACTATCCCTACTAGGACTCCACCAGTTCCTTCCACATCCTCTTTAATCCAAGAACTAAGGTTTTATACACCTGGTTTTCATATTCTTTCTTCAGGACCCACTTTTGATATCACACCATTGATTACTAATACAGTTGCTGATTCCGTCACTCTTCATGTTCTTGTTACAAACGTCACTTCCTCCTCTTCCGCACTAGCCAGAGGAAGAGCATGTACCAGAAGCAGGCGCAGAGGGCGTGGCGATGCACCCGACCTATCCAGACCAGATTTTTAGATCTCTGGCCGATGTGGCCGCAACCCCGACCTTCTAGGGTTACCGGACCGATCATTATAAAGATTGGGTCTTCCTCTGGTAAGGAAAGCACCCTTTAGGGTTGTTTGGTATATCAGTCAGTCTGTATTTCAGTGTTTCTATGTATCTGTGTTTTAGTGTATCATTATACTAGTTATCTATTATATGTATCAAATTCTGAATCAGTTGTATCAAATGCTTGAAATTATATATATATTGACTTTTTCGGATTTTATCTGTGTGCATTCTCACTTTATTTTCTGTTACTTGTTATTGCAATGCTTTATCTCTACTTTAATTTCTTACCTTTTTTAATGATGACAAAAAGGAAAAGAATTAATAAAAATTAGAAATGGGGAGTAATCAAGAATTAATGGAAATTAATGAGAATTAAGTAATAAGTAAGGTGGAGAGAGAAAATTAAATTACTAAAGCAGTAATTTTTTGAAAACTTTTCAAAAATCTCTTCTTGAAAATTAGTTTTCAGATCATATATTAAGGGAAAGTTTTTTTGTTCTATGCTCTATTACTCTTGATCTATACCTTTCAATTCTATGCTTTGATACTTATTATTCTTATTTGCTCCATTTTTTTATATTCTGATACTCCTTATTCTTATTTTTAATATGCTCTGATACTCTTTGTTTTCATATTTTGATACTCTTCATGCTCTATTAATTTTGCTCTGATACTATCTATTTTTTTGGCATATTATTTGCTATGATATGTTCTAACATTTCTTTTTCATGCTCTTAAAGCTCTTTCTCTGACACTCTTCATAATTCAACCTGTTTTGCTTTAATGCTTATCTTTCAAACTAATTTTAAACTCTGATACACATTATGAGCATCTAATATAAGTATACAACTCTAATATATTTCGATTATAAGCTCTAATCATTACAATCATAGCTCTAATACATCATAGTTATAGCTCTGACATATTAAATTTATATGAATTGAATTCATTCTATATATATATATATATATATATATATATATATATATATATATATATATATATATAGCTTTGATATATTGAATTTATTCTTATAGCTCTGACACATTGTAGATAAGTTTTTATTATTAATAAACGTTATAATTTAAACTATGATACTCATTATAAATTGTCCTGATACTTATAATCAATTGATCTATACTTATTGCAAATCCTTTGAGCTTACCATGGGTATATACTTAAAGGTTTTGTCATCATCAAAAAGAAAAAGATTGTTGACTTCTGTCTTAATTTTGATGAATAACAAAATACTTAAGTATATTTGAGTACTAACTGTGTTAAAAATGTGTTTACAACAGGGTACTCATCAAAGCTGCTTTATGTTAAAAGTTCAAAGCTTGTTATCTTGTTGAAGAAGCCAGTTAAATTGATAGAGTTTCAAGTTAAATAGTCCTTGATACATAAGAATAACCTTGAAGAACTCAAATCTTGAAGTTGAAGAAGTTTCTACAGAGTTTTAGCAGAGTTTCAAGAAAGTTTCAGCCAAGTGTCGACTCATGGAAGTGAAGTGTCGACTCAAGATGTCGACTCATAGAAGCTTAAGCTGATACGCAAAAGAAGTTTCAGATGGCACGCATGAAGTATCGACTCATGAAGCTTAAGTGTCGATTTAAATATCTACTCAAGGCCTGAGATCATAAATGATACAGAACATGCTGAATTCAAGTCTTTTCTCAAGTATGACACATGAAGATGAAGTGTCGACTCAAGTGTTGACCCACCAGAAAAAGTGTCGACATACCAGTGCATTCTAGAGAGCTTCAGAAAGTATTTTTGACCTAGTGTCGACTCATGTATCGACTCATGACCTGAAGTGTCGATACTTGCAGATCTGGATGAATAGTAATGGCTAGTTTTTTGAAGTGCAGAATTGATCTTTTTTGTCCCTAACGGCTATTTTCACCTCTCCAATGATCAAAAACGATCATTTAAAGCTTGGAAAGGTATTTAAAATGGACCAAATACTTAAGAAAATAAGAGATGAGCTTTCATTCAAATATTTATTGAAGAACAACCACTTTTGAGTGAAGTTGAGCCTTCAAGCATTTAAGAGCATTCAAGAAGCATTCAAGCATCCATTAAGACTTCAACAACTTGAAGACAAGCTTTCTCAACAGCAATCAAAGAGCTTCAAAAAAATATTTGCTTTTATTTTGAAAGCTTATTGTATTCTTACTTTAAACTTGAATTTATTGTTGTTCTTAGTTTTAAGTGGTTTGAAACTAGTGCTCGGGTTGTTGGTGAGCCTTGTTTCAAAAACCAACTTAGGTTGTTCATGAGCCTTGTGAAAATCAACTACGTTTTTTGTTATCCCGAAAAATCAAGAGATTTTTGGTGAGCCTTGTGAAAAACAAGAGATTTTTTGTTAGCCTTGTAAAAACCAAAGGGTTGTGATTAGTAAACCCGAAAAACTAATCGATTGTAATCAAGCGGGATTATAGTGAAATTCCCAAGTAAACTTTGGGAAGTGGATATTGATGCTTTGGTATGCACTGAACCACTATAAGTTATTGTGTTTTTGTGATTATTTCTCTCTCTAGCTTTTACTTCATTATTTCCGCTGTATTTTATCATCAAGCACACATATACTTGAAATCACTAGCACCTTCATTATTTTAAATTCGCACATACTTGCAACAAGTTTTAAAAACCAATTCACACCCCTTATTGGGTTGCTTCACTGGGCAACACAATCCATTCCATGTAGCTAAATATTTATTGTCAACCAAATATGACTTGTCATAAACCAAACAAGTAAATAATTAACTACATAAGATTTATTGCTAGAACCAAATCAATTTAATAAATTCGAGGAGGAATAAGATATATACAATATTAACTTCGAGTTGATTTGGTTCAGATCAGGGTAATTAGTGATACATTTCCTGGATATATTTTGGGTTAGTTCTAGATTGCAAGCAAATCAATTCAATCCTTTTGTGGACCTAATAAATTGGCAAAGTTAGGAATGGTATGATTCTATGTTAAAAAACGAGAGACAACTCCCGCACACAAATTACCAGCCAGAGATTAACAAAGTGACAAGTTTTTAAAAAATTCCTGGATTGGATTTTCCTTAGATAAAGCACTAGATTAAAATCTTTCACCATTAAGAGAGTACAACAGGCAAGCATGTGAGAATGGTAGACATTATGCAGCATTCAACAATTAGCAAAACAAGTAGTCTTTTGCATGATCTAATGCCTATTGCCATCATCTATATAACACATTAAGATTCGCCAGGGTAGATTTCTTCCAAAAAAAAAAAAAAAAAACTGAGCAACATGAGAACAATTTCAAAAGTCCATTTAATTGGTTAGGATATATCAAATTAAAGGATAATCAAATCATTTACCTGAAAAAAATTGTACAAAAAAAATATTTTTATTCTATATTTGATTGGTGAAGAAATTAACGATATTAGAAAAATATATTACATTTGGTTGAAACCAATCTTATACAAAAATATAATCAAATTTATAAATAAACTCATCAACATAAAATAATTTTCGAATAATAAGATAGCATAGCATTGCCATCTCTTACCAAGTTTTATATAATGATTATAATCATAGTCCTTTACATAATGCCTTCTACATCTTTTTTTATTTTACACAAAACTTTTTATTAAATAAATTTAAAAAGATAAACCCATGATCTATTAAAGATTTATCCTCATTCAAAAATTTATCAAATACCAACATTTTATAATATTTGTTTCACATTCTCCATCCAAAAAATAAGATCGATAAACTTTTTTTTTGCCATGTCTTTCATTTTTCATAACATGCCAAATATGATAATCTGACATATTATTTATTTTCCCATGATTAACCCCAACCTGATGGACTCTTAAAAAGTAATGGTCCCATAAAACTTCCCAGGCTGCACATCAAGAGCTCATTCTACTTGGAAGCTCAAGAGCTGGGATAGCAGTCATCAAACAAGGGCAGGGCTGACAGCGAAAATCTAGTATCACATGGAGAAAGGATTTAAAATCGTTTCTCAGAGAATCTTTCAGATATATCCTTCTGGAACTTGGTCACACACCAAATGATAGAAGAGAAAAAACAGGACAGGAAGCTCGATTAACTAATAATAACAACAAGAAAGTCAGATAATCAGAAGTTTCCCGTTATTGGGCAAAAATTTGACCATCTGACAGTTGAAATGGTTAAGAGATGATAAAGGACATATAAACGGATTCAGGAAATGAACTCTGATAATCAAAGGATGCGAATAATGATATATAGTTCTTCAGATAATGCTATTAGGGCTGAAAGTCGACCGGGTCGAACCGGACTACATTTCTACCTTCAGGCTTCAGACCTGGCTTAGGTCCAAAAATTTTTAAAAATATCAGGCCCGAGCCCAACCCGACCAAAACCCGATTTGGCTGGCCCGAATATAACCCAAATGACCAAAAAAAAAAAAAAAAAGCTAAGCCGAAGCACCAAGTGAGGGGGGGGGGGCGCATGAGGGCGCCGGAACGGGGGAAGTGAAATCGGAGCCGGGAAGGGGACCGCGAGGTCGCGCAAGGGGCATCGGGTGGGGCATCGGGAGAGGCCAGGAGAGAGATTGAAGCCCAAGGGGGGCCACAGGGTCGCACCGGGGATGGGGCCATCGGGTGTAGGCACTAGGGCCGGAGGAGGGAGATCGGAGCCTAAGGAGGGCCGCAGGATCGCACCGGCGGGGGCGTTGGGTGCGAGCATCGAGGTCGAGAAAGGGAGATCGGAGTCGGAAGAGTGAGATCGAAATTGAAGCATCACTGATGCGACCGTGCAAGCGCTGACCAAGGGAGGATGATTGGAACCGGAGGCAACGTCGCCATCAAGTGGTAGGGGCGATGCGGTAGACTTGAAAATGAGAGAGAGAATGAAGAGGAAAAAGGAAATGGAAGAGTTAGGAAAAAGAGAGAGAGAATGGAGAGGGAGTGCCGTAGAAATGGGTCGAGCCAGGCCTTTTTTTCAGGCCAGGTCTTTTTGGGCCGGTTTTGAGCCGAGTTCAGACCAGGCCGAGCCAAAGAAAAGCCTGAGCCAGCTCGAAAATTTAATGAACTTTATTATAAGGCCTAAGCCTTGCCTGATTTGTTTCGAGCCTAACCCAAAGTCCGATTCGGTGTCAAGACAGCCCAAAGTCCATCAGACCAGCCTGAGCTCACTTTCAATCCTGGATGCTATATTGGATGAGGAATTGTAAAGTTTACTGGAATTTACATAATTCTGGTATTTGAAAGTTGGGCATTTTTCTTCCCTGAGAAATAAAATCAAATCATGTTATCTACATGTATCAGGAAAAGTAGTTTGGACCAAAAAATGGAAAAAAGAAATTTAAAAATATTTTTATTAGTAGATAATGCTCTATGAGATGAGATCCTACCAATTGGGTTGGACCAGGTTATGCTTGATCTTAACCCGACCCGATTCTTGATTGGGTCTTGATATTGGACCAAAACCCAATCTAATAAAAGATCGGGTTAGGTAGGGTCCATAATCAAATTTATTGATCTAATTGATCATTCGGGTCGAGTTGGGTCCATATATAACCCAACCCAATCCATAATATACATGTCTAATTTGGGTTCGATTTGGATCGGGTCAGGTCCAATTCCATTCACAAAGTTTTACTTGAATTAATAATGAGAACACAATGTAGGTCAAGCTGTCTATAAAGTCTTAAATTTTAGTAGATATTTAACACATGATTCAACATAGATACTCTCCAAATAAATCATAAGAATTAATTAAAGGAAGGTAAGAATGGATGAAACGGCAGCAAAGAGTGAGAAGCTACGATAAAATTACAAATGTCTTAAGGCTTCTCTCTCTTTCTAATTGTTCCGCATATTTACCATTCACCCCCCCACCCAAAGGTAGAGCTGTCAATGGGTCGGGTTTGTGTCGAAACCCAAATATCCAGAACCGGACCCGATCTTAATTACTAGATCCAGACCCGGATCCGAATACCCGACGGGTCTAATTTTGAAATACCAAACCCGGATCTGAATGAATCTCGGGTATCTGGACCCGGACCTAGACCGTTGAAATGCAAGAGAAGCACATGTAAAAAAAAACCTTAAAAAAATAGAAAGATCACCGAACCATCCCAATCCCCCAAAATCTCCCATAGATGAGCCGAATCTCAATAACAAGAAGCACAAAAAAAAAATAGAAAGATCGAGATTTTATTTTAAAATTTGGAGCTCGTCGAGCGTGCAAGGCAACTTGAAAAAGCTATAGTCGGAGGCGGGCATCGAGAGGTAGACGCCAAGAAGCCCCATCCCAAAAACCACCACCATAGTAGCCGCTACCATCAAGGGGGAGGGGCGGGAATGAGGGGGAGGCGTTGGCGGTCCACGATAAACCATCGAGGGGGAGGGACGGGATCGAGGGAGAGACATCGGCTTCGAGGGAGTCCATGGTTAGCCTTCGAGGGGGAGGGACGAGATCGAGGCGTCAGTGGTGAGACGATCCATGATCGGCCATCGAGGGGGAGGGACGAGACCGAGCCGTCGGTGACGAGACGGTCCATGATCGACCGTTGAGGGGGAGGGACAAAATCGAGCCATCGACAGCGAGACGATCCATGGTCAGCCATCGAGGGGGAGGGACGAGATCAAGGCATCAATGATAAGGCGGTCCGTGGTCGACCGTCGAGAGGGAGAGACGAGACCGAGCCGTCGACAGTGAGGCGGTCCGTGGTTGGCCTTCAAGGGAGAGGGATGAGACTGAGCCATCGATGATGAGATGATCCATGATCGGCCATCAAGAAGGAGGGACGAGACCGAGGCATTGACGATGAGACGGTCCGATGGTCGACCGTCGAGGGGGAGGAATGAGACCGAGAGAGTATGGATTAGGGATTCTAGAATTGAAGGGAAGAGAAGGGATTTGGATTTTAGGACTAGGCTTTTATATAAAAACCACTAATTAATTTTTAATTGTTAGCTAATGATTCATAATAATATTAATATATAAATAAATAAATAAAATATTACTTTATATAATCGTGTCTCATGAAAAGTTTGGATATTTAATATCCAGACCCGGATTCATTTAATTATAGCAAAGATAAACAGGTCTAAATATAATACCAGACCTAGACCCGTTGAATAAATTTTCACAAATCTTGAATCCGAACCAATCCATTGACAGCTCTACCCAAAAGCCACAATAGCTCTTTTATTCGAGTTTCCATAAAGCTGGCAGAATACAACAAAGTCACCAAAGCACAGTAGCTTGCTACAAAGAGATAGGAAGAAATAGAGAGAGAAATATAGAGCTAAAAATAGAGAGAGGAGCTCTCATCTAATTTTGCTATAAAGAATGTGGAATAGATATCTAGATATGAGACCTAAAATTTTGCTATTTAAAAGAAAGACATCTTGCAATTGAAATGAAGCACTAACCAATTACCATGCACTCTCCTCGCCGACCATCATTATCATTCACCAACCATTTATAAAAAACTAAGATCAATCAAATAAAGAAAGATCCAACAATAGAAGGGAGATTAAGGAAGATGTCGAGATGGAGTGGGAATTCAAATTAGAGCTGCAATCCATAAAAGAATCGAGAAGCTCAATGCCTTTTAATCCATCAGAGTCTGGGAGTTCGAAAATGAGCCTGAATGAATGATAGGTTTGACCAAAACTAACAAGAAGCTCATTACACAATATGTTATATATAATATAATATATTTATATAAACCAGAATTTATAAATAGATATATAATAATTAATTAATTATTAAAAAGATTCAGATCCTATATTTAAATTCAGATCAGATTTAATCATATATCTTAAGATCCAAATTAATCCAAAATTTTTTATGAATTTGATCGGATCCAAATTCAGTAAATCCAGACTTAATCCAAAAAAATGAACGAATCCAATTTTTAAATCAGATCCAAATTCATGGATCTTTTAAATGGATCCGGATCGGGTCTGACCAGATCAGGCCATGGATCAACCTGACTCATTTGCAGCATTACCTACCACAACAAGAGAAATTGACGTGAATAAGATGAACCCTCTTCCTAAACAATTTACACTTACAGCATATTTATCAGGAAAAAACAAGAAGATTTTCTATGAACAGGTCATAGTAAAACAAACAGCATCTCATATTCTGCATGAAATAATCAACAGCCATAAACATGATGCCCAGTCCCAGTTACCTGAGGCCAACTGCATTCCCACTACAAATTCCTACTGTATAACCAGCACTTCATGATCATGCTAAAATTTGTATGACAACATCCTAATGAAAGTTGCATGGTTTTCAAGTTGCAACTTACAAGAAGGCTTAGAGTCTCAACCACTGCCATTTTCTGCATGCTTACAGACTGGTGGGACGAAGCCCACTAGTTGTATTACACCAACCATTAACCAAGATGACTAGTTGTATTACACCAACCATTAACCAAGATGACAAGGTCCAACATTCTGCTATTTTTAAAGTTCATATAGAATGAAAAGGTAAACCAGAAAGATATAAAACTGTAAATATATAATCCAGCTACAGGCCCTATGATTTTAATCTCCAGACATTCAGATAGAACACCATTGTCAGAGCTCTTAGCATGTACTATCAACTCCCCACAACGCAGAAAACAGCACAGGCCAGCAGGCATTCCCTGGAATTTTTCCTTCCATCTATAGCAGCTTCAGCTGTTTAAATAAGACAAATAATGACAATTAGCATAGAAAACACCTTGACGAGAGCATAATTAAAAAACACCTTGACGAGAGCATAATTAAACTCTGACAAAGCACATCTTGCAAAATCTAAATAGGAATGTGCCGCTGTTTGGATTTAATCTAATTTGAATACCAGAAAAGGAAAACAATTAGCAACCCCAACAGAAGTAACAAGTGTATATCAGAGAAAAAGTAAAAATAACAAGAGCAATTAATTAGGTTAAATTTTTATTAAAGAATTAAAAAGCAATTGCATCCTATGAGACTAGTTCATCGAAGATAGTTGGAGTCCAGAGTATACATTCCACTCATCTTGTTCCTAATTTATTACCAAAATCTCAAACTCTGCTGAACAGCAAAAACAACTACTACAAATACAATTTAAGGTGTAATTATGTATCAAGGTTAAGATTCCCACCGCAAATGCTTGTGATCACACAATTTGTTTGAATTTCTGCAGTGGGCTCGTTTTTACAATCAATGACACTACTCTTCCATCAATGCTAGCTAGCTTAATGGCTTAGATTTAATTCCAGTGCAGAAATTTGCCTCCAAATGGTGCAGGTTGTTTCAATCAGCACCCATGAACCAGCCAATTCATGACAACTTGAATTGAAATCATTTATTCTTCTATTATATGGGTAAATAATACAGTTTGTTGGCAAAAATCAAGGATTTGATCTCATATTAAATGAAGACTTAAGCCATAAGTCATAAAACTATATTGATAAGTTTTTAAATGAATATTTTCAAACAATAAAATTAGAAAAAACAAGTTTTCATTGGAGAATTGTCTAGATATATAAAATGTTTATATTAGTGAAGTGGGCAGATACAACATTCAAATCAGTTTTAAATATATAATAAAACAATTCTACTATCTTATATCCACTTTCCTTTGCTTTCTGTAATAAACTTATGCATACAAACAATTACAAGAAAGAATGGAAAAATGCAAATATGTTAGATCATCCATAGAACACATCTTAAATTTAACAACTCTTAAAGGTGATTTTATTAATGACACATAAATATCCAGTTCTTTTTACTAACTTCACATGTGAGAATTCATCTATTTGACGTGCCTCAATAGTTGGGACCATCCCCAAGTTTCTACGCATGCTTTGATGATACAAAATTTCCAGTTCACACACCAAAGTTGTCTTACAATCTCAAAATAGTTTGTGCTTCCAACCAAGGAATGCCGTACCGATCAGTATCAGTGCATGCCAACCATACCAGTCCAAGCTGGTATGCAGTACAGGGGAAGTAATAAGTATCAGCATGCCCAACTGGCCCGGTTCTAAGCAACACTAAGATAGTAATAGATTGGTATCAATACAGGGTTCAGCATCAAGATGGCATACCTTGGTTCCAACACAATAGTAATTTAATTTTAACATTTTTCAACATCATACTTTAGTCATTTAATTTTAGCATTTTCACTCAACATCACACATGATTAATTGATGTAAATTTATACATGACGAGTTGCTGAAATTGTGGGTACAAGGGTGCCATGGTTTCGTATGTTTAGTGCCACCATCATGCAAGTCTAAGACACTTGCAATGTATGATTTGTTTAATTGAGATAAACATGTTCAGATGCTCCAAAGCCAGCTCTAGATCACAACTAAATTAATAACAATCAATATACTTAAACTACTCCTGGTCTACTTGTGAATACACATGAAAGCCTCAACAGGGAAATGTTCAGAGTGGACGGTGCCTCGATTGGCAATGCACAACCAGGTAAGAAAACTTTCAGTTTTGCAAGTGTGCAGACCAGCCTAGCCATGTTCCATTAAGTTCCAAAGTAATGTTGCATCACTTAACCCATAAAAACAAGCTACCGTATCAAGCCATAACATTTTAAGGAACTACTGTGTCTAAGAGGTGAAACGGCTATAGATAAACTAAAGACAACTGTTTCTACTTTACTAGTTTACCAGTGTATGATATTTTTATCATCAATCTTGAAGCAATCAAAACATGTTCAAGTTGATAAACAAATCATATATCATATACCATCTTTAGATACATAAAACAAGCATAATGTACCAAATTGCAACTTTAAACCACAAACTAACATCAAATCTAGACTACTTCTAAATGGCAGCTTTCTTCATCTTTCTTATTGGTAAAATATATGAAATATATCAAACTATATTGTATTTTATTAAATTTTATTCACTGTACAACACTAATGGCATCAATTATTCTTACAAGATAAATGTCAACAAATTAAGGTTTTCAATGCACTACTGCTTGGTATATACAAACTACCAACTAAATAATGATTCTATTAGATATCTGAGGCAAAAGAATGCATGAGCACAAGAAGCGAAAGGGAAAGGGGGGGGGGGGTTGGAGGAAGATGGTTCTGTTTTGTACGGCACTGATAACATCCAAAAAGAAAATGGCCTAACACAGCAGGAGCAACACTAATATGCAAGGGAAAAATATGAATATGCTAACTCAACAGTCCTGATTTTGATTTAGATACATTTTACGTTATACATAACGGACTATTTAAATCAGGACTTGGTCCGTATTTTTTGCAGTTTATTGGATTTTATAAAAGTTACAGGGGATTCTTAAATTTCCATAAATAATAGGGTGCAATTACTTTAAGTTTCCATATTTAGGTCTGTTCATTTGGAGAGATCATGAAGAGATAATTTACAATTTCTGTATTAATAATTCAATTTTCAAATAAATTGTGAAAGTCTATCTATTTGTTCTAGGGTTCTCATTGTAGGAAAGTATTGGTGCTGCTAAGAGATTTATGGTGAGAATATTAAGACAAGTTAAGAAGTACGGAAAGGAACTATTTCAAATTAGTCAGAAATTTTTGCCATGAAAGACATCTGCTTAGAGATATGCAATTGTGAAAAGGAATAATTGTTGCATTCTAAATTGTCATTGCAAGGAAGTTACTAATTGCTGCTACTTCCTAATTATAAAGATCACAGACTAACAGTAGTCCTTAAAATAGGAACCCTTTCCATTTGCAGAAACATTATGTGCTTTAACAATGAAGATTATGCTCCATGGAGTTAGGCCCTTTAATCCAGTTAGACAGTAGCAGAAACCTGCTTTATTTTCCCGGTTCTAACATAATCTTGTTCACAGGCCCTCTAGTCAATTCATATTTTGCCAGTGACTGAAAAGCATAGTCCTTCACATACGCACATTAAAGCTACTAGCACCTAATTAACCCTCATATTGTTATGGATTAAAATCACTGCAATCTATATGTTGACAAGCTACCTGCCTATTTTGATGTATTCACCACCATGATACCATGGACCAATATTAGAACAAAAAGGGAAAAAAACCTATCATACTGTTTATCAATATGAACACCTAAACAAGAATAGAAAGAAAAAGCTTTTCCTTTTCAAGTGATGTTCTCAAACTATAATTTTGCACTAGCTGCCATTGTTTAAAAAAATTTCCCACAAAAATGAATTGGAACATGATACACAGACAGGTTGCATGTGGATCAAGGTTTAGCAAGAGGAAGTAATTCATAATCCATTTAGGCAAACAAGCATATAGGAATCTTGACAGTATTTGCTCAATCTTCACATTGTTATAAAATTAATGATTAATACTTTCAGTTATATGAATTTTCAAGGATTAACTCGTTAACATATTTAGGCACGTACATGTATGAATCTTAATTTTATGAACTCACTCAAGAGTCCATTAACACTGAAAATCAACATACATTGTCAAGCATTAGATGCCTAGAACTTCCAAAGCCTCAATTCTAGGGCTAAAACCGGATCAGATACCAATATATCCATATCCATATTTGTTTTGTTTTATAAATACAGATACAAAAACGGATATTAATCGGATATAAAAATTCATATCCATATTTGTTTTAAATAGATACGGATATAAATCGGATACTATAAATATGAATACAAATATGGATATAAGTAAGATACTTAAACATCGTAACTATAGAATCAAAGATATTACTAAATGGAGGATAAATCAAGTTAATAACAAGTTAATAACAAGTTAATAACAAGTTAATATGCTTACATAATTTTCTTAAAAGTTAATGAATACTACATAAAATTAAATATAATTACACGCAGAATCGGATATTCGGATACGATCAGATAGTTGTCTATCCATATCCATATCCATTTTTTCTTACGGATATGAATATAGATACAGATATTAGTCAAATGTTCAAATTTCTATCCATATCCGAATAAATTCATATACGAAATCAGATCCGGTTGGATATTATTTGTACTACTTTCACCCCTACTCAAGTCCAAATGACTTTTGTCATTTGCATATCATAACTTAAAACCATGTCTAATAACAAAAATATCAGTAAGCTAACATGAGAAAATTTGTACACCTTAACAGAACAAACCTTTTAAATACAATGTGATGTACAATAGGTAAACCTAATTTATTTTATACTTCTGTGTACTTGTCTTGTAAGTTAATGCTTGATTTATTAATATTTGGAACTTTACTTAAGGGATTGGTATAATCATATAATATGTTTAATGCAGATTCAACATAGTTTCATTTCAGTTTGAAACTATCCCTAATTACAAATTATATAAATTATGATCCTAGATAACTTAAAACACACTTAAATGATGGGTAATGACTTGCCTATAACTTCAGCCTGAAACTACCCAAACTATATGAACCTAGGTAACTTCAAACAGCCAGCCTAATCTTAATCATAGCAGCCCATAACACTTCAAAATGATGGTAACCGCATTTTTTGGTGCTTCTCACACTTGTGAAGATGAATCCAAAAGTTGAAATAGGTATTGTTGTGGTCAAGGGCTCGTGGCTCACGCAGGTCCGTTTCCACTCCCATGTAAGGTATTGTCCGCTTTGGGCTTCTGGCCACCATGGCACAGGGCCTCACGATTTTGCCCTTCAAACCTCGCAGGTGAAAGAGCAACGACCTATTAGCTCCCATGGCTCGAGCACCATGCAAAGTATTGTCTACCCCAAGGACAGTTTTGTCCCTGTGGAATTGGCTCTCCAACTCATAGAGCATCTTACATAGGAAGGATGGTCTTTTACTATATAAGCTTAAGTCCCCCTTAACTCACGACCAATGTGAGACTAATGAAGCCCCACATCCTACACCACAACAGGTACTAAATCTCACGATATGGCCCTTATAAGATTTGTAATTATATCCAAAATTAGAGTTCAATCAAATCTCAGATCTGAAAGTCCCACCTAAAAGCTAGTTCCACATCTTACCTTTCAAATCTTACCGGTTTCGCTAAATTCCAAACATCCCAGCCTTCCTTCTCCAAGATCCAGAGGCAGAGACCAGCCTAAGGATACTGTACAACAAGACAACCAAGTCCTAAACTCGGGCTAGTTCAATCAACAACTTTGGTGCACCCAATTGGATCTGCAGACAAATGAATTGAAGCATCAAGAAATACTAGGCTGTCGCAGGCCTGTACTTTAACATGATCATCAATCGTAAATTCACTTCAGGTGTTACTGATTGCAACAATTGACCATACTTCACATTTTGATCTTCAATTGAATCTTCATCCTTTGATCTACAAAACATGGATCATGAGTGCATCATTGATTATTGGATCAGTTCCAAAATAGAAGAATGGAAAGCAAGATATGCTGTCTTGGTACCTGGCCTGATACCAATGCCACCCTCTTACCATGACGGCATGCCCAGTATGGCAACTGGTTCAATGTACTAAGTGTCGGCATGCCCCCTATACCATATACTAGTTCGATGCCAGTATGGTACAGTACACCCCCGTACCACTATGCTGCAAAACGCTTTGGTACGGTACAATGTACCTTGATGGAAAGGATGCATTACAATTCTGTCCTCAATATTTAGTCAAAACCTTGAAAAGCTCATTTATCCTCGATAACCCAAAACAAATAAAAAATTTAATAAATGATTTTAAAAAAATGGAAAATAGAAATGTAAGGGCACTATGTGTTCAGAGGGCAAAACATGTGATTTAAGCATTAAATACATTTCCATGTATTGTTATATAACCTTCCAAAATAATCTAGTTTTTAGACCAACCTTCATATAGCAATTTATCAGGATATCCTCAAGGAACTTTGTATTGTCTTCAGCACTTAGTCAAAAGTTTGAAAAGCTTATTTATCCTCAATAACTGAAAAATAATAAAAGTATACATATGCATTTATAAATGATTTTAAATAAATAAAAATAGAAATGCAAGTATGTTATGTGTTCATAGGGCAAAAGTAATTTAAGCATTAATACATATCCATGTATGTTTATATAACCTTCCAAAATAATCAGGTTTTCCTAGTAATATTCATGAAAAATTGTACTACACATTGATGAGCCTACGTATAGTTTTGTGCCAAAAAATACTAACTGAAGGCATGACTTGATATGGTGAAACTGGCCAATCCTGGTAATAATACCAGATCCTGAATCTTTACCTAGAATTGGCAGAGTTGTTAGCAAAGGAATTACTTTAAGCATTATGAAAAAAGTTTTAACCATTTACAACTTAAACTGACCAACAAGCTTTTAATTAAAGTTTTTTTAACAAGTTCTATTCTGCAAGAGCTCAAACTCCCAGAGCTATTGATGGACAAATTATGAGTCAAGTCAAAACAAGCCCAAAATAAAGCCCAATCCAAAAATGCCTAATATAGCTTGCCCTCACCATAAGTCTCAAACTTGGGATAATTTAAACCAACTCCAAGTCCAATAAGAATAAGCCTTTTTAAGGCTCAAGTCCCACATTAGCACGATCATCTACTTCTCCCTCTTAGATTGCACCAGGGCTAGAACAAATTGAGCATAGGCGACTTGCTGAGCTTGAGGCATATAGAGACAGAGGGGGGATGGGGGATTAGATACATCAACCACATTAACTAAACCTACAAATAATATGAAATGGATCTACCCTTTCTTTACCTCTTGTTCATGCTGCATTCTAGTTCCTTGTCTCTAGAACTTAAATCCGCCACCTTAAAGTGGTTTGGTAAGTTGAGCTAGGTTGTTCTGAGTTATGGATGTGTGCTCACCATTCCTTTAGCATACATAGTGCGCATTATTTTGCAATATATGCTGACTGTATACAATCATAACCAGTTTAGCTTGAGTCATATGGGTGCTGGAAAGCTAAATGCAGAATCCAATGCCTCCTGGTCACACCATTCCTAGCTTGACATGTGGGATGAATGTGCATTCACGAGGTCATTGGATTTCTCTCCAAGTGCCAGTGGCACACATTTGCCTCCTGATGCAATAGCACCAAAGGCAAGATGAACATAATGATCAAAATGAGTGTTAATGGGCAAGTGCAAGAATGAAGCATTGCTAAAACAACAATTTCCATTCTTTTCCTCTTTTAAAAGAGAAAAAGATCTAGGATAGGAGGAAGCCTAGATGAAATCAGATGAGGTGGGATTTGAACCAGGTCACTAGTAGCAACATCAAGTTTCTTTACCAACTGAGCAAGCTGGCACCCTCATTGCTGAAAAAACAAACATTTTCAAAATACGAACTTCGGAAGTTTGCCTCATTATCCAAGAATTCAATTGGCAAATTCTAAGTATATAAGTATAATTTAAAGAAAAGATGTTTGATTTACTGGATGGAACAGAAATGTCAAGTATTAAATTGATATCCTAATAAATACAAATGTTAAGCTCATGGCAAATATAGGGAAAGTACATATTATCCAAAGACATAAAATGAGCTTATTGACAAAATGATTGTTTAATTGTTACCAGAAGACATAGAATGAGCTTATTGACAAAATGATTGTTTAATTGTTACCAGGACAGTATTGCATGGACTAAAGACGAGGAGATAATGTGTTAACTACGAACTGATTGTTCGGCCATTACTACACCATACATTGTATGTGGTGTTGGTGTTCATGTGTACATGTTTAGAAGATAATTTAAACAACTCCTAGAAAGTACAAAAAGTCATGGCCATTTATAAGTTGAAATAATAAGGCCCAAGTTGACTCGCTAAACTATGTCCACCACAAAATCTTGGGCATTTGACTTTGCAAAGTTAGCAGCAAAAATAAAGTGAAAAAACTAAGTGGGACTACCTAATTCAGAGCACCAGCTCAAAAACCAAGCTATAGCACATGGCCACATGCTCATCACAAACTAGTTGACATGTCCAAGTTAGATAGACAAAGTATTACCAATTAAACCAACATAATATGAAGTAGAGGTCCAAGTACTTAAACATTTAACCTGCTTAACTTATTTCAACTTGTAGATCAGGTTAAATTACCTGTTTAATAACATGGTCAAGTTTGGATCTGGATTTTTGACCAGTTTATAAACAAGTCGGGTTCGGATTGATAGAATTTTAATTTAGTCTATATCCGACCAGACCCGTATCTAGTCCAACGGATCCAATTGACACCCCTAATATGAATCAACCAGAAATATCAACATAAACTACACATTGTTGTTGACATGAAACAAAGCTCTTTCCGGCCATACAAAACATGTCTTTTATTCTTCCATGAAATCAGGACACCAAATTGAGAGCAAGGATTCAGGTCCCGGCAGGACATCTCACGGGACATTGGGACGGGATATTATCCCATGTATCGGGACAGGATATCCCGCTAGCATCCCAGTGTCCCAATCGAGAGACACCTTGGGACATTCCCTATCCCGAGTGTCGAGACGGGACGGGACGCCGACACGTCCAGTTCCAGGAAAAAACCGGGACAGTCCTGTCCCATGAGATTTAAAACCTTGATTGAGAGCACCAACTTTCTCTGTCTTAACCGACATTTTATGTGTCCTTAGATCTATCTATTCCTTATTGCTACATGGTTGAGGTCCAATATCAGAGGTTGGGTGTAAATAGGTAAGTAATCACATATTAATAGGATCAAGGTCCACAATCTCAATACTGGGTACAATAGCAATACCTTACCATTTTAGCAAGGTTTGATCATACAGTACAGTATGCACCCCATGCCGAAACATCCCTCTAACAATTTTTCACACTTTTTAATCTTGGTACACCAGTAGAAATCTGAATACAACTCGGTACGCCTCAGTATGGGGCAATGCAGAGCCTATATCAATCCCAACTTGAGTTTTGTACTGGTTCCTACTTGATAACTACGTTACACCCCATACCAGGCAATAGCGGCAACATAGCAGTCCATGAACAGGATAATATTCCTTCCACTTCCATATATGACTATAAAAGTAGAGTGATCAACCAGTACCTGTCATGCACCGCTTCCCCCAACCCCTCCCCCAGGGGAAGTTCTTTCATAGGAAACTAGAATCTCATCAGCCAAAATCAAACATTGAAGGCAGATTGTCCACAGCCTATACTTGCAAAGAACCTTCCAATCTCCCAAAAATTTCTTAAGTCATCAACTTTCATTTTAAATGGATATAGATACAAGTTTGATTAATCAACTTAATCATTCCATGATATCAAAAACTTATGGTGCTTGTTCTTCGTTCTTTCCAATTTGTCCACAAAAGGCCACTAAGAGCATTTAAAGGACTTGCAACTCCATTAACAGCATTATCAACCTTGAAAATGAAGATTATCATTTTATATCTACTTTGCAATCACATGACAAAGAAGTTCTTGATCATTTGACCTTCGTACTAAATTTGAAGGAACAAGATAATCGAAATCAAGTGTATCCAAATGAAGAGCAACAATGTGGTATCATGTCCAATGCTCCAACAAGCATGACTGTGTCATGGGACATCCATTCCATCACTAATATATTCAAGTACATAACCACTATCATACCCAAGTAGTACAAATCCCAACCCATCTAATATAGGCCACTAATGCAGGCAGATCATGGACACAGATACATGAAGTCCATGCGGCTTTGAGAGCACTGTGACCACAAAATTTCTTTCCCTTTTACTTTTTGGGTCATAACATGTACATGTGTGTGCTAATTCTAATAAGCATATCATGAAATTTGAAAGTGAAAAAAGCTGCAAGTACATAGGAATTCTTATGAGTTCCAACCTAGACTTCTCTTGTCAAGCATTGATGTTACAAGAAAAATCTTGAGGTTTAGCCTCCACACCCATGTGGAACTCCATTCCTAGGAAACCATGCAACAAGAGGGGCACATCTCTTGGGTCAGTCAGCTCTGTCTTTGTGCAACTCATCCAACAGCTACAATTGGGGAAGCGAGAGATTAAGCAAATTCCACACACCAAGTTTTCCACCCAAGCTGGTTTCATCCCAAAGAAAATTCATAAGCCACAAATAAATGCCTGATAGTACAAAAGAGTTATTACAGCAAACAGGTGATACCTTTTAAGATATTGGATTGTCAGCCAAATATTAAAATTTTATCATAAAATAGGATGGAGAGATTGACCAGGATTGCACAACGGATCTGCACCTGTTCTTTTGGATTCTTTTCATCCCAATGTTATCCTAGTTCCTCTAAGGGCATATTCTTTTGTGGGTAAATATCATGGAAAAGTTGGTAAACTTTTTTCTATTCTTGTATTTTTCAAGATGGGTAAGGTACTTTCCCTGGATAGCATTTATCCATGAAATTGAGAAAAAATATTACCTACCTAGGAGGTGGTTAGATCATTTTCCCACCAGCCAGTAAACATTCAATTTTATTCCTAACTGATTTCCAATGCCTCCTCATTCAATGCCCAATAACTCAATTGCCCAACATCCCCAAACCCTAATCCTCATAAAGAATATTATAGGAAATATGGATAAGTTTTAGCAACTTGTCCAAGAAAATAATAATGTAAAAGAACATGGATAATAAATTTCGAAGCTACTTTTTCATGCATAAAAAAATATGGATAAATTATTTTCATATCTAAATGTTGCCCGAGAAATATTTATCCAGAAAAATATTGATTTCCAGCTAAATCTTTTACCCGCAGAAAAATGGACCCTAAATGTTTCCCTAAAGAAAGACACATGCAAGCACACACATAAGCACGCATAGTTTACCATGAAATAGGATGGAGAGACCAACCAGGCTTGGCAATGGGCTCCATGTTTTACAACCCATTGTTGCCCTAGTTCCTATAAATGTTTACCCAAAAAAGACACAAGCTAGCATGCAGGCAGCACATGCATGAATGCACGCAGACCCACATTTTATCCATAAAAAAGGATGGTGAGACTGACCAGGATTGGAGAATGGGCTCCATGCCTCTGTTTTTTTGTGTCATTGTTCCTTGATTGCCACAAACGCGCATATGGGTGGACTTACGTAGGTATGCGCACACACTAACTATTATCTCTGGAAATGCTACAACCTTTTAATCAGCAAATCCATCTTGGCTTTTAAATTGAGAGAAACAAGAGAAGTACTACAGCAAAAAGAAAGTACATTAATCAAGTTACATTAATAATGAAAATAATCTTTACATTAGACATGTGAATCATAGCGATCTGCGCCTCTTCTAATATGCACCGCATGTACCCCAAACTAGATTACCATAACTAATAGCCTTAATTAGAAAATGTGGATACTGCTCAGCTTAGATAATGAACTTCATGTTTACACATGTAGTAGCAGGCTTAATTCAAGTGTCCCTTTACAACAACAACAATAGAATATGTAAAATTAGATTTTAATAAGAGAGAGTAATAAATACTAGCATTCTTCTACACAAAGTAGTAAAGAAAAATGTTCAACAGGAAAGGAGTACCATCCATGAATGAGAAAAATGAAAGGGAAGTCAGATAAAATATTTTAAACACAACCAACCCAATCTACAAAATAAGTAAACCATTTTTATCATTAAAAGCTATTATTGCAAACAGAAGCCCTGTGTCCCGATAAATGGCAAAAGTTTCGACCAAATTGTTCACCAAGTTATAGACTGGAACCTTAAACCTCTACAACAAAATAATTCATAAAATTCCACCTTATCCTTCTTGCTTAACTCCAACATATTTTACAACAATAATTGAAGACTGTCCTTGGAAATTAGCATTTCTGCAAGTGGAACCTAGTGCCAGAAAATCATGGTGCAAGACGTAACATGCAAGCAAATGAGCCAAATCAAAGCTAAGAAATAGGTTTTCCTGACATGAAACTAGGGTTTTCCAACATAGTGAATTTTGGCAAAAACCAAAAAACTCAACTTGACAACATGAGGGACGAAAAAAAACTATAGACTCCAACTGATGGTAATGTGTTCAGCATATCAATCTCCATAAATGTGACAGTAGAGAATTTATGAAACATTTCAAATTCTAATAAAGTAATACGACCTTAAAGAACCACAGAAGCAATAAATTTAAATATTACAGTCAGCAATGTGCTTGATGTTGTATATGAAATCGAGAAGTATGACTTAAATTTAAACATACAAAGCAAAAAAATGAAACTCTTTAAAAGAGAGCAAAAAATTTAAGCAATAGGATACATCAGGAAATATATACAGATTCGATGTAATGCAGCTGAATAGCTACAATAAATACAGCAGTCAACTTACCAATCAAAAAAAGATCCATCTCCAGAAGAAACACCATCATAAGCTCTGCCATCAGTGTCTAGTTCCACCATATGGACTCTATGAACTATGCAAACCTAAGCTATCTTTGTATCATAGAAAAAATTTGGGGTTAGAGATGCCTATTGAAAACTGTCACAGGTAACTGCACATAGACAGTTCATCCTGGCACATATTCCCAGTAACCAGCAAAAAAAAGTCGAAGATGCTATACAGCTCTTGAAAACCCAATGAATGTAGGAATGCTTGCAGTATGAATTGATGCTAGAAGGTCAATAAATGGACCTAGATAATCCAGTATTAACTGACTGGTTTTTCCGCAGATTACATAACCATATCCTCTTGAGTTTCTGTAATTACCTGAAGAAGTTCCAAAGGAGTTGCTGCTGGGTCAAGCTCATGGCACCCCTTTGGTGCATTTTCACCTTCTTCACCTGTCAGCACATATGAAGGTACCTGATGAGAGAAACGAAACATTTCTTCTCTAGAGACCCTCCTTGCTTCTCTTGGGTCCACGTGCCGACGGAATACTGTTTTAAATCCAGCAACTTTGACCAAAGGGATGACAGATACACCTTGTTCCTCGCTGTAGTCATCAAGTACTTCTATCATGTCATATTGGTGGATGACTTCATCAGGAGTGTTCTCATCCCAGTCAGCTGACCAGTTTCTGTAGAGGGCCCAGATCTCCCCTTTCCTCGGAAGAATCTTAATCAAGCCACGTGGGCCTTTCTCAAATTTAACTCTATGTGAGAAAATATTGATTGTATCAATGGTTTCATACCTTCCTACCCTAAAATCACCACAGGATTTGGTAAAACCAGAATCAACCCAATCAAGCGGCCCAAATTCTCTATTGTTCCTTGAAGTTAGAAAGCTCAGGCGGGTTTTAAAAGGCTTCAAAGAGATGACTTTCTGAACTATCACATAAAAGCGGGGCATTCCATCGTCATTATCGTAGGTCGCCCATATCTGTTCACCTTCAATAGATTTTTCTGTTCGATCATTATCAAAATCATGAAAATCTGGATCAGGAACATGAATTGTTACCGATTCACCAATCCCCTTGTCTGAATCAGCATTTATGTCATTGGAGGAATCCTTCTTGCCAATAGCTGGTTTACCCTTACTACTCCCAAAGTCAACCAACATATCTTGATCAGCATTACCACAAACGACATCCTTAGTCTTTTCTTCATCATTTTTTTCATTTAGTTTTTGTTTCTTCTTTGATTTTTCTTTTTCTTCCATTTTTGCCGCTGCAGCAGAGTTCCACTCTCCTAACTTTTTGCGGATTGTAGCCTTGGTTTTCTCAATCAATATATTCCGAATATCAACTTGGGAAAACTCCCTGGCTAAGTTGAACTGCCTGGAATTCATTCTGGATTTGAAAAAATCTCCAGTGCCTCCATCAACCCTTTCCATTTCAGAAGCACCCACTCGTCCTGTCTGGGCCCCTCCATTATCATTCCCAGCATCCTCACCAATCACTCTTCTTTTCCTTGTAGGTACACTGTCATTTGACCCTGAATAAATATTTCCAGTCCCACTAGCATTCTTCTTGGAGGCATAATTCTTCCTGCGAAGAGCCTCTTCCTTTCTAGCAGCTGCTTGTGCCTCTTCACGCTCTCTCCGTACTTTTTCATATGTCTGATGGACCATGTTGGCAGCCTGTGCAGCAGCAGCTGATGATGCAGTTGCACTTGCAGCCCCTGCTGTTCTAGAGAATGGGCCCCACTGGAAGTTTACGTTATTATATGAATCAAGATGAACTCCAACTCCATGCTGGAAGCCACTGGCTCCCATTCCAGGGGTGGATGTACTTTTCCTAGGACCATAAACATTTTTGCTTGTAGAATTATGGTTGGAATTATGCTGACGCTTCTGCAAAGCTGACCAAGAAGCAGAAGAGTTTGGTCCATTGGTTGGAAACCCTGTTTCTGAAGCTAAGAAAGGCTCACGGCAGTTAGGACAGAGAAGATTGTGATTAAGGTATACTCTGAGGTACTCATACTGCATCTTACAACGGTTGCATGAAGTCCAGAAGGTATCGTGCTTTGATGGCCGAGGAGGAGGAGGACGAGGAGGAGGATTAGCAGTCGGTGCTGGACCAGAGGTGCCCTTTGGAGCTCTTGCCATGGATGTAGCACTGTTAGCAAAATTGTAAAAGCCATTGCTATCTTTATTACCCAGAGAGGTCTTCTGCTGGAATCCTTTTACATTTCTCTTCTGGTCATACAATAATCTCTTGGTCTTATCAGATAGTACACTCCATGCCTCGGATATAAGTTGGAAGGCACCTTCAGCACCAACAGATTTGTTCTTATCAGGGTGAAGCTGGAGAGCTAACTTCCTGTATTGTTTCTTCATTGTCTCATCATCCATCGAAGCATTTACGCACATAATTGCATACCAGTCCTTTTCACCATGAACTTTCACTTCTGAAGCAAGATAGACATCTAGTGTTGCTATCAACTGGCTGATGCCCTCGAGTGATGGAAAGAGATTTTGCGCCTTCAGGGCAAATTTCTTTGCACCTGCTATGTCCTTTTCCATGAACTTCTTTTCAGCGATCTCTTTTGCCCTCAGGGCCTCATCTTTATTGCATTCCATTCTTTAACCTCTTTCTGGTTCTAGAACTTACAATAGTACTGCCTCCCAAAAATGCACCCCTTACGATCAACTAGAGCTCAACCTAGAATAGGATACCAGCAGTGATATCAATAGACAAAACCAAGCAGTGCCACTGGTGCCATCAAAACCTTAATTTGAGAAACAAAACAATATCGGAAAAACACTCATTCGAAGCACAAAAATTGGATCTCTATGAGTACCAAGGAGACGAAGAACACATCAAAATTCAATCTAGGTCACATTCGTCAAAATCCTAATTCTGCGAAGATTAAACCAAAATTCTAAAACCCCGGAAACCAGGACTAGCCAACGATATACTCAAAGTTCGCATTTTTTTTTAATCAACTAATCGCCACTAGAACACATGCATGAACTCGAAACAACTGACATTACGAAAAATAGAAAGAACTCGAAGATGGTACTGAATGAAAAGCAAATCAACGAATCCTCGTTATATCCACGAACCAAAATCGAAATTTTCAAAAGATTTCGAGTTTTAAAGAACAGGAATGTCAGAGAACGAAAACCCTAGGCCAAAACAGGGAACAAAAGCGAAGAGAAAGCGGTGCGAACTCCTCGGAAATAGACAAAAAGCTCAAAGAGCATCATGCAGGAGATTCCGAGCTGTGGAGCTTAGAGTTTCGAAGAGCATTCACAACTCCGCGAACCGAGAAATTCTAGACACTGAAAACAAGACATAGAAACCCTAGACGGCCGGATCTCCGCTCTCCGGCCACCGCCGGCGGCGAAAATATACTCCGTAGAAAGCGCGAAGGAAGTAGATGCGATCTAGATATTACCTGTTTAGAGAGAATCCAAGCCGTCGGAGGAATTTGAATCGCCAGGCCGCCATGAGAAGAGCTCCATCTCCAAAGATTTTCCCCCGAAATCTGAGATTAGGGAAAAAGAAAAGAAAATAAAACACTCCTCGCCCCTCCGGCTAAACACAAGAAATTCTCCAAATACCAAAATACCCAAGGAAGAAGGGAGGAGTGGGGTGAGAATGGGCTTTGTCTTCTGATTTTTAAAGCTTTTTTCCTAACCCTAACCAACCCTAAAAACCCCAACTAGGGTTAATTTTTAACCCTAGAAGTGGGTCCCACTTATTGCCAAAAATAGTAATTTATTTTGGAATAAAAAGTTTAAAAAATTGATAATGTATTTGTCTTCATTTCTAAATGCATGTATACTTCTTTTTAAATAAAATAAAATATTATATTATTGGGATGCAAGTGTAACTTATGGTTATTGGTTATATTATACTTATTATACATTTTATTGCATATAAATATTTCTTTAACTCTTTTCTTAGAAATATATATATATATAAAATAGAAAATCTTATGTGAGGTTTTTTTTATTTATAATTGAATCAATATCCATGTGGGACCCACTTCGGTGAGATGGTTAAAGTTTAGGACAGTTCTAAACACATGCAGGAACAAGGTCAAGTTTGGGTTCTTAATTGGGTTGTGGGTTAGCTCTGTGGTTGGATTACCTAGGACATCAGGTTAAGGCACTCACCTATGTGGTTAGGCTAACTTGGGTTGGAGGAGAATTATGTGGACCATCCAAAAAGATGCCCCACCCCACCATGAGGGGTGCCATGTGTGAACTTTATTGTACATGGGACCCATCCCCATTTTTTTTTTTTTCACTTGCTTCTAGAAGTCTCTGTATTTTCTCATTATATATTTTTTATAATTCTTTTATTAAGGGATACATGCACTTTAATTATGACTTTTGATATACATTATCATTTTATGCATGAATTTAATATTTTACCTATTATATAAAACATGGCACCATGTTTCCTTGGATATAGTTGATATTATTTTATAAGGCATAATTGAAATGCTTTATAAGATATATTTAATATACTTTCGTAATTTTCTTTGTTAATAATAACGGATAACAAGCAAGCGCCTTAAATACGTCCTACAAAATCGTAGTACATTGCTAACTTTATATATTTAGAATATATTTGAATTAATCATACTCTAGATATATGATATGTCAACCTTCATGAATTAGTATCAAACTAAAAGTTTTGTACTCTATTATAAAACAAACATATACCATGTATATAAGATTATGAGGCCACATGTCTTCGAGATAAAAAGATCATGTTCTTATCCTAATTATATATATATATATCTCGCAAGAGATAATGTAATGCAATATACATTTTTTGTAGTACTAATAGATGAAAAAAAATTGTATAAGTTTCACATAATTTATTCTAATATAATGCAATACACAAAAACATTGTGTTGAATTGCATTTACCCTTTAAAATGTTATGTAAATTTTTTAAAACATAAAATATGAGAAAGTTATTTTAATGCTTGGACTAGTAGCTTGATATTGATAACATGTTGAAAACTTGAATGAACAATGCCGGGTGTTATTAATGAACAATGCAGGTTCATACAACAATCTCTCAAGCTTATTGTGTCAGTAGCTTAAGAGCAGAATTTTGATTTCTTTGAGAAGATAAGCTCCAGTTCATCTAACATAGATTCATTTATTGGCAGATTTTTTTATGATGGGAGCCTCTACTTCGCTACTACTATGTGCATGGTACATAGTTTTGCAATATGAAATAGTAGCATCCAGCTAGAAATCATATTTTCAGGCCACTGAAGCATAGTTGCACTAGCTAGATGTGTATATCCAAGAAAACAAGTTGGCTGGCACATTATAATTTTTGGAATATCATATTGTACTTAATTAAATTTGTATTAATAAAATTAGATATTTTTCATTTATATTTTTGTATGTCTATAAATCATCCATGAAGTTAATGAACAATGATACATATTCTCAAGAATTGAGAATTTGAGACATATGTCATTATAGATTAACTTCTAAATACTTCCAATCATTAGATCATCATGGAAACGGTGATTAATCTGTCAAGATTGATGCATAAATTATTTTCTTTTTGAATAGACAAATCTTAAGTCTATAGTATGGAGACACTGGAATGAAAGTACAAGTAGTTGTTAGAGAATAATGATGCTGAGCATAACTAAAAAATGAGAAGTTACATAGATGTCTACTCATTTTTCAATGACTTCTCAAGTTATAGTTGTGTGAGTAGTTCCTAGACCTACAGTGCCTCAGTCACTCATAGCAAGATTATTGTAGTTTAACAAGCATATAAACATGGTCCTTAGCAATATAGGGCCTTGTAATATATGTTGGCTATATTAGATTCATTGTAAGAGTTGAAAGTATAAATATAGAGGATCTAATAATCTCAATAATAAAGGAAAAGTCCTATGCGACCTAAGAGGCCGAGTTCTTGAGTCTGTGGCCAAGCAGCATGATAACGAAAAGAAGTTTCTATGAAAATTATGATTGGATGTAAGTTGATTAAGTTTAGTATATGACGGATACTTAGGGATTTGATGAGAAATCATAACCTGCATTCCATTGAGATTTTCGATAGAGAAATTTGATCATACGGGAACTATACCTAGGGGTTTACTTTTTTATTCTACTAGGTTGCCACTATATACTCTAGGTATTGCTAGTAGATTGTGAGAGCTTACTAAGATCGTTTTCGGATCAATGATCTAAGTTAAGATTGAGATGAAATTGTTTCAGTCTATCGGAAGAGTTTCGATGATGCTATGATAGAGATCATTGTATATTTCACTACCAGATGAAATAAAACCTGAAGAGTCACATACAATAGGAGTCAACTTGATCAAAGCATGAATCTATATAAGAGTTATATATTTAATACCTACTAAATTTGGCACATGCTAATTTTGGTACCTATTAAAATTAGCACATATTAATTTTAGCACTTACCAATTTTAGCATGACAGACCTATTTTTAAATATTACAATAATTTTTGAATTTATTATTTGACTTAATTAAATCAGATTTAATTATTATTAACTTTTTTAAAAGTTAATTGGATTGGTAATTCAAATTTGACTTGAATTTTTGACTAAGTCAAAGCATGTCAAGAACCTTTTTTATTTTGGTTTAATCTAGGTATGAAAAGGGTTTCCAAAATCAGTCAAAATCGACCAACAACTAGGAGACCCAGTTAACCGGGTCCCTCTTTCTTATTTCATGCAAAAACCAAAAGGAGGGCATGGGAATTGCGCGCCTCCTCTTAGTGCATGTGGTGAGAAGAGAGAGGAGCCAAGTTGGTGCCCCTTTTATTTATCTGGGACTCTCTCTTCTTTCAGATTGGGCTAGATTTTTATCTGATTTGATCATTATCCAAACCAGATTGGAATATGATTTTATTTAGATTTTTAGAACTATTTTTGAGTGGAATTTTTCATGAGGTTGTAAGATGTGTAGAAACAACCTATGCAGAATTAATTCTATCATACATTCCTTCCAAAATCCATCTAGATTTTTTCCTTTAACAAAAAATTAAGTTCTATATCTATATAGAAAGCGAAGAGTCCATAAATTCTAGAAAAATATATTAAAAAAATATTATTTTATTTTTTTGGTATTTAATTTCTTAAAAGAATAGGAGAGAAGGCTACAGAATTCTAGTTTAGACTAGAAGTAGAAGGTCCATCTCTATACTTGAAGAAAGATCTGCAAGGATCTAGCAGTCCATGAATCTTAGTGATTCGATCAAGAAGGCTCTATTTGGATACCTGTAAAACTTGACACATGTGCGGCTCCAACAAATTCCATCAAATCCGGTTGGTCCGATAGATCTAGTACAAGAAGAAGGATTTAGCGATACATGCAAATTGAATCCCCTATCATGTATTTTCATTAAGTTTCTAATCTGATATGTTTTTGATTCTAACATGTCAAAGCATGACAAAGATGGTTTGTGATTAATTTTTAAGAACAACATACCATATGAAAGTTATTTTTTATATTTTTGCTTCTATTGTGCCTAGGGTTTAGAACCAATCTGGCATGTTAATCATCGTTGTAGAGAGCTCGACACTTCCAAGCCTATGGCTAGAGCATTCCACTTGAATGAACTCTTCTAGTTGGTGAATAGGTATTTGTACTTAGAAATTAGGATAACATTTATCAACAAAATTTTCTCCACGCAATGTTTACTTCTTGTATGTTGCTTGACCTTACTGCATGACTTCTTATGTTTTATGCCAAAGAAATTTCATTCAGAAATATTGTTGAGTGTGTTTATGATTCAGGTTTGGTCATTCCATAGCACTTGTGACATAGTGTATTTTCTATTTAGCAAGCATCAATAACAAATGAGAGTTGAGCTAGCTTGTCTCATTGAAGGATGTTCTCAAAATTCTGAATTCTGATTCAATGCTGGAGAGGAAAACAGTAAGGCAAGCCATTTCGAATTGCAGTATCATTGCATTCAATTGCCTTCATACCTCAAGCTAATGCAGGAAAATCAAGGGAAAAAGTAGTGGAACATGACACTGTCATGATCTTTATAGCTAGCATCAAACTTATAACGGAGCATCGAATTGACCAAGGGAAAAAGTTATATTGATGTTGACATGACTTTACTGTATAATGATCCTAAGTTCATCAAGCAAATGGACTTGATCAACTAGCAGCATTGATGACAGCAATGGTTGGTGATCTCATGACTCAACACTCAGCCAGCCAGAATTATCACTCAGTGGGAATGAGGTAGTAGTGATTACTGTCTGTATGATCCTGATAAAAACCAATATTAGTTGCAATAAGCTAAAATTAGCAACATTTGCTCCAACCCCCATCGAACCGAGCACCATAAACCTGGAAATCTTCTAGTACATTCAGAAAGTTTCGTCAGATATATTAAATAAACTTGATAGGCTTAAGTTTAAGCATAAGATGCAGGAAAGAATATTAAAAGATTCATGTTCCGCTCAAAGGCTCTAGCACAACCACAACGGTGGTAGCACGGTCGGTTAAGACGCGGCGCAGCCCTTATATATAATCCACTAGTTACGGGTTCGAGGAATGATCCTGCGGGTGACTCGATTAAATTCTAGATTAAATCTAAGACACGTGACTGGGAGGCTACACAACCGGGATGTTGCACGACCGGAACTCTGGCTCTGTAGTGGGGCTAGACTGACGTACTCGTCCAGTTGGCGGGGAGGGCACGCCAAAAACTTGCGGCCCAAATTGAACATGGTATAGCAGGCTGGGGGCTTGTTACGAGGAGCTACACCAGAATAAAACCCCCCTATCATTTTGTTCCATCAAAAAAAAAAAAAAAAAAAAAGCTGTAGCATAGGTTACACAAGAACAAATAATCCTAAACATTGAAAAACAAAGTCCTCAGATGCGGAGGTACTGGCTCCACAGTGACTCCAAAGCACATTAAAAAGAATCAATAATACATCAATTTGATTAAGCCCCCAGGGCTTTGTAATGGATGAAAGGTAATAAAGAAGGTTACGTTATAGTCCCAACCAATCTCTTATTTGAGATAATATGATCGCTGATTAAAAATAAAATCTAACTGACTATTATAGCTAGGATAAGTAGTGATCGTATCCTAAAACATCAAGAATAATTATTTTATAAAAAAAGTAAAGAAATAAATAAATATTTAGATTTTTAAAAATAAATGATGGTTAAATTAAAATTAATCAATATAAATTAAATATGAGATCAAGAGGTTTAAATGATAAAAAGATATCTTCGAGTTTCCAAGTAATCACAAATATAAATCAAATATTTATTCTAATCTAAGCAATCAAAGCCTATAATTATTTTGAAATTCTTCAAACTAATCCCTATTATAGACAATCTTGTCGAGTACAAACCATATCTTGTTAAGATCATGACCCATTCTATAAGTATAGGCTATCCAATGATTAAGTTAAAAAGATCCTAACAAGATAAGTGGATAAAAATCTTAGAATCAATTATCTATGTTAAGCATGAATCATATCATGTTAGGATCATGATTCATCCCACCAAGATAATTAATTTTAGAAGATTAAATAAAAAAAAGTTTAAAATAAATTTAAAGCTTTATTTAATTATATACAATAGAAAGATAAATACAAAATTAAAGTTCAAACATGTACTTCCTTATAGACTGCACCTCAATCAAGCATGGCTCTTGGATATATTTTCTTGAAGATTTGGGGCTCTGTCACGGCACCTCCTCTCCTGAAGAACCTTTATCTTTATTCCTCTCCCTTTCTCTCAAAGCCTAAATTAATTATAGGAAGTGTTGCCGATCTCACCGCGGTGGCCTGTAGCTCTTGAGCTGGCACCGGTCTCGGACTCTCTCACCTCGAGATCTCCAAGCTCCTGGACCTGCAAAACAAAGTCAGAGATCCTGGCCGGGGGTTCCGGCGGGGGCACTCCGACGGTCAAGTTAGAGAGTGGCGAGATGGAACAAATCCCTTAAGGCGGGTTCCCGAAGGATTCCCGTGCTTAGAGGAGATGTAAACGAAAGAAGTGTGGGGAAGAGGGGAGTTGAAGCCCGGCTTCCTGCACTGGGTTCACCGAGCTTACGCCCGAGAACTCCCAGGATCGTTCTCTTGGTGTTTTCTCCCTTTTTCGACTTACCTCTCCGCCCGTTTTTACCATCCCTTTTATACCATCAAACTGCCTCAAGCTCGCCTTCCTCTCAGGGGGCTCCCCCAGACCTTTAGTCCTTCTCCTCCCCCTTCTTCTTCGAGTCCGGGAGCTAAGCGGCCAGACCACCTCGTTCGTCGTGTGTCCCAAAGGGGGGAAGACTGGCGAGGCTTTGGGCCGAGTGTGAGAGCTCTCCTTTCGAGGTGTTGACGGTGGGCTTCTAGCCTTTTCAGGCTCCTGTCAGCAAGGATTCCGCTCCTCGGTTGCGGGGCCCTATCCGACTGGTGTAAACGAGATTTCGTGTATCATTGCAGGCCGTACTGGCGCCCCCTATGGGGTGCGGCGCGCGCTGGCTCAGTGGCAACCTCGCAACCCGTGCCTCTGCTTCCCCGAGGTTTCACAGAGTAGGGCTGACCTCGGCCGAGGTGGACCCGTCAGAGGGCGCCACCTGGCAGAGCGGCAGAGAAGTGGTCGATTTCGGCCAAGGTGGACCCGTTTTCAAGTGCCAGCTGGCGAAGGAGCAGGAGGTCCCGGCTCGACCTCGGCCGAGGTGGACCCGTCTTGGGGTGCCATCTGGCGAGGGAGCGAGGGGCTGACAGCTTCGGCCGAGGTGGACCTCTCCTGGGTGGACACCTAACGGAGCGGTAGAGAGGTGTGCGACTTCGGCCGAGGTGGACCCGTCTTCGGGTGCCAGCTGGTGAAGGAGCAGGAGGGCCCGGCTCGACCTCGGCCGAGGTGGACCCGTCTTCGGGTGCCAGCTGGCGAAGGAGTAGGAGGGCCCGGCTCGACCTCGGCCGAGGTGGACCCGTCTTGGGGTGCCACCTGGCGAGGGAGCGAGGTGCTCAACTTCGGTCGAGGTGGACCCGTCTGTGGCTGCCAGCTGGCGAAGGAGCAGGGGGCCCCGGCTCGACCTCGACCGAGGTGGACCCGTCTTGGGGTGCCACCTGGCGAGGGAGCGAGGGGCCGACAGCTTCGACCGAGGTAGACTCCTCTTGGGTGGACACCTGGCGGAGCGGCAGAGAGGTGCTCGACTTTGGCCAAGGTGGACCCGTCTTCGGGTGCCAGCCGATGAAGGAGCAGGAGGGCCCAGCTTGACCTCGGCCGAGGTGGACCCGTTTTCGGGTGCCAGCTGGTGAAGGGGCAGGAGGGCCCGGCTCGACCTCGGCCGAGGTGGACCCGTCTTCGGGTGCCAGCTAGCGAAGGAGCAGGAGGGCCCGGCTCGACCTCGATCGAGGTGGACCCATCTTGGGGTGCCACCTGGCGAGGGAGCGAGGTGCTCGACTTCGACCGAGGTGGACCCGTCTTCGGGTGCCAGCTGGCGAAGGAGCAGGGGGGCCCAGCTCGACCTCGGCCGAGGTGGACCTGTCTTGGGGTGCCACCTGGCGAGGGAGCGAGGGGCCGACAGCTTTGGCCAAGGTGGACCCCTCTTGGATGGACACCTGGCGGAGCGACAGAGATGTGCTTGACTTCGGCCGAGGTGGACCCGTCTTCGGGTGCCAGCCTGCGAAGGAGCAGGAGGGGCCAGCTCGACCTCGGTTGAGGTGGACCCGTCTTGGGGTGCCAGCTGGCGAAGGAGCAGGAGGGCCCGGCTCGACCTCGGTCGAGGTGGACCCGTCTTGGGGTGCCACTTGGCGAGGGAGCGAGGGGCCGACAGCTTCGACCGAGGTGGACCCCTCCTGGGTGGACACCTGGCAGAGCGGCAGAGAGGTGCTCGACTTCGGTCGAGGTGGACCCGTCTTCGGGTGCCAGCTGGCGAAGGAGCAAGAGGGCACGACTCTACCTCGGCCGAGGTGGACCTATCTTCGGGTGCCAGATGGCGAGGGAGTAGGAGGGCCCGGCTCGACCTCGACCGAGGTGGACCCATCTTCGGGTGCTAGCTGGCGAGGGAGCATGAGGGCCCAGCTCAACCTCGGTTGAGGTGGACCCGTCTTGGGGTGCCACCTGGCGAGGGAGCAAGGTGCTCAACTTCGACCGAGGTGGACCCATCTTCGGGTGCCAGCTGGTGAAGGAGCAGGGGGGCCCGGCTCGACCTCAGCCGAGGTGGACCCGTCTTGGGGTGCCACCTGGCGAGGGAGCGAGGGGTCGACAGCTTCGACCGAGGTGGACCCCTCCTGGGTGGACACCTGGCGGAGCGGCAGAGAGGTGCTCGACTTCGACCGAGGTGGATCCATCTTCGGGTGCCAGTTGGCGAAGGAGCAGGAGGGCCCGGCTCGATCTTGGCTGAGGTGGACCCGTCTTGGGGTGCCACCTGGCAAGGGAGCGAGGGACCGACAGCTTCGACCGATGTGGACCCCTCCTGGGTGGACACCTGGCGGAGCGGCAGAGAGGTACTCGATTTCAGCCGAAGTGGACCCGTCTTCGGAAGCCACCTGGCGGAGGAGCAGGAGCACTTCTTCCCGAACGGGGGATCTTTTGAAAAAAAATCCATGTGGTACTGACCGTGTCCAGCTAGACCTGACACGCACCCCACGTCAGCGATGTAGCCATATTAGGAAGAAAAATAAAATAAAATTTATTTGTGGAATTGATGATCCTCTCTGGCTTCCCGGGTTCCTTCTTTTATAGAGCTCATCCAGGACTTTCTCTCAGTCAAATTTGTAGTCAATCGGGCTCAAAATCAACCAAATATCACAAGAAAAAATCTCTGCCCATTGATCTATTGCATGATAGATCGATTGCTGCCTCCTTCCTTCTCGGGCAACTAGAGTTCAAACTAGACTCTCATCAAATCCCAGATCCCCAATTCCTTCTCCGATTGTGCTTCTCCCCATTCTAATGTTGTAGACGAAGGTGGCAAAAGATGGTGGTTGACGGTGTGGACATGTTGGGTGGTGGTGCTCTGGTGGAGTCGGTGAGGAACGAGTGACAGAACAAGTTGGTGGATGGTGTTAGGACTGGCAATAATGGCTGCCATGGATTGCCGGCCAAGTCTGTGAACCAGGTAGTCAGTCCATGGTGGACAGGCTGCCTTAATAATCATGCAAATTTTAGTCAAATTATTTTTTTTGATATCGGACCCGTTTGAACTCTGATTTGAATGCGTTTGCACCGTTAGACTTCAAAAATCATGCTCTTTCAATCCATGGACTCATTTTCTAAATAATAATAAAAATATTAATTTTTAATAAATATAAAGTAATTAATATTTAATTTAATGGTTAAATTAGGATAATTATAGACATATTACACCCTTCAACTTAATCATTACTAGTCCCTTAGCAATAGAATTAAAATAGAATCATGTATCACTAAGATCCTCCTTTGCAAAATTCAATATAGGTTAAAAGTTAAAAGAAGTTAGCTAGTATCACTAAGTATTGAGTTTCTGAAGTAAGTTTCATAGTCAGAACTATTATAAATTTTTTTAGAGTTCATCCAAAGACCTATAGCACTTATATTTGTGATGGCTAACTTAGCATTTCGATACTAGCTTATAAAGAATAATGGTATTTTCGCTTATCATCTACTTTGGTTAATTTTCTATATACCCTTAAATTAAGTACATGAGATGAGATAGCTTTCATACTGCTTGATTTTTTTTGGTGATATCTTTACATTGCTCACTTTTTGATATGAACAACAATGCTTACTTAGACGAAGGTGCCCGGTTATTCGATGAAAAACTAATATTTTTTTGGTGATATCTTTACATTGCTCACTTTTTTTGGTGATATCTTTACATTGCTCACTTTTTGGTGATATCTTTACATTGCTCAATTAATTCCATCATTACACCTATTTGTTCTCCCTTTCCATTGAAAGTAATGGATGATTCTAGGATTTTTGGGATTAGGACCATAGGTAAGTTGGATGAGGATGAAAGTGGTTCATCCCTCCATTTTAATTTCTCTTCATATATTTCTGCTGTAGTCAAATTATCTAGGTTGGTCTCTTTGGTTGTACAGGGTTGCTTCATGACTAATTCATTTTCAGGAGTTATAATTGATTGTTTAGGGATAGTCACACTAATATTAAAATTTCCAATTAGCTGTTGTCCCTTAGGATGACTCTCGGGTTGACTAGGCAATTCTTCTTCACTTATAGCTATGGCTAACTGATTCAATTGCATCTCCAAATGAGCTATAGCCTAGGTGTTAAAGGTTATCTATTTGCCCATTGTTTGCATAAAGTTATTCAAGGTAGTATTAATATTCTTAATTATAGTATTAAGGTCAGCATAGGACTTAGCCATAGCTTCTAGGGCTTTTTCTAGAGGACTGGATTCTACCTCACGATCTAAATCTGGTTGATGATTAAGTACTTAGCTAGGCTTAGAATAGAGCTGATAATATTATGGGATCCTAATATTGCATCTTGTGACCACACAAAATTAGAATGATGATCCTACCCTGGGTTATAGGTTGGAACATAAGGTTTAGTCATATATCTGTTATTGGCTACAGTCCATTGTATACACCCATTTTGGGTTGGGTGCATCAAGTAAAGGACATTCCTCTACAACATAGTCTAGTGAGTCACATGCATGTATATAGGTGCTGGCACATGGTGAAATTAGATATATCCTTTACGTTCTAGGACTTCCTCAATCCTATGGATCATAGATACTAGTGTAGCTCCTTCAAGTTTCCTTGTATGATTATATGGATCTTCAAATCTCATGAAATTAGGATGCATATCAATCTATTATGGTCAATTCATAGAATTGCTAGCTTGGGCTTTTATTCTAAATGGTCGGTTAGAGTCAATGTTGTATCAATAATCTTGTAGGATTTAAGGTCATTCAATAGGATATGGGTAGCAATAATCCATTAGACTTTTGGATCGTCTAGTGGGATCCATGACCTTTTAATCTTATATGGCTTAGATTGTATCTGGCCAATCATCTTTTTATCTTAACAGAATTTTTTTTTGATTTTTTTATTAGCTTTTTTTATATATGGAGAAAAAGGGAAGAAAAATAAGGAATAAAGAGAGAGAATGTTTAAAGGTGAGAGCCTAAGGAGTCCAAAATCAGAGACGATAGAGGAGGATGGTTTATTAGGTTAAAATTTTGTTAGCATAAATAAGTCATTACACAATGGACTCTTTATCCTAGGGTTGCTCTATGTCTAGACAGCTCCTAACTGCAAGGTTGCTTTTGAGTTTTCAAAGTCGGATACTAACTAGCCACTGGCCAGGTAAGGGCAAGGTCGGTGGGGGTCTCCCTGTTGCTTTCCTTAAATACCAAATTAATTGGCCAATAGAACCAATTAAAGAACCACCTTCTTTCAGGACTACATCATCCTTAAACCCCTTTCCTAGATACCAGTTAACCAATTAATTCTGAGCTAGTCCAACTCTTGGGGTTCCTTATCCTAGTGACCTCAAAAATTCTTAGAGACCAATGCCTAATTGATTTTAAATTAAGTCTTGGGTCAATGCAATATATAGGGTGGTGGTTTATGGGCCAAAAAATAGTGATGAAATTTTCACCTTATGTTGTTTAGGGGTTATGCCCTTAAAGTATTTTATGAAAATACAATGCTAATCAAGGAAGGTATCTAAACAAGTTAGAAAGTTTTAAAAGTTTATTATTTATTTTTTAAATTAATTATCTTTTATGGAAAGTATCTTATGCCTTTTTTTTGATTATTTAAGGTAAATTAATTAAAAAAAGTTGATTAGGTTAGGAGTTAATTTACGAAAAAAAGGAAAGTAATTTTTTTCTTTTTTTGTTAGAAAGAAACAAGGAAATCTAATAATTAAGGCACTAAAAAAGGCAATGACATTGAAAGAGTAATAACTAAAAAAAATTTACTTTTTTTGTAAAATAATCATACCTAGATCCCTGCAATGGTGCCAAAATTTGATCGCTGTCGTAGGTGGTCAAAAATAAAACATAATTCACTACTATATATAGGATAAGTAGAGAATGTATCCTCGAGGATCAAGGACAATTATTTTACAAAGAAAGTAAAGAAAGAAATAAATATTTAGATTTTTAAAGATAGATGATGATCAAATTACAACTAATCAATATAAATTAAATATGAGATCAAGGGATTTAAATGATAAAAGATATCTTCGGATTTTCAGATAATCACAAACATAAATCAGGTATTTGTTCTAATCTAAGTAGTCAAAGTCCATAATTATTTTGGAATCCTTCAAACTAATCCCTAGCACAAACTATTTTGTCGAGTATGAAGCATATCTTGTTAGGGTTATGGCCAATCCAAGAAGTATAGGCTATCCAATGATTACGAAAAGATCCTAACAAGATAAGTGGATAAAGATTCTAGAATCATTTATCTATATTAAGCATAAATTATATCATGCTAGGATCATGATTCATCCCACCAAGATAATTAATTTTAGGAGATCAAATAAAAAAGATTTTAAAAGAAATTTAAAGCTTTATTTAATTACATAGAATAGAAAGACAATACAAAACTAAAGTTCGGAACCTATACTTCCCTATATACTGTACCTCAGTCAAGCATGGCTCTTGGATGCATCTTGAGGGTTCGGGGCTCTGTCATAGCACCTCCTCTCCTAAAGAACATTTTTCCTTATTCCTCTCCCTCTCTCTCAAAGTCTAAACTAATTATAGAAAAATAAAATAAAATAAAATTTACTAGTGAAATTGATGATCTTTTCTAGCTTCCTGGGGTCCTTTTATAGAGCTCATCTAGGGATTTCTTCCGATTAAATTTAGAGTCAATTAGGCTCAAAATTGGCCGAATATCATGAAAAAAATCTTAGCCATTGATTTGTTGCATGATGGATTGATCGCTGCCTCCTTCCTTCTCGGGCAACCAGAGTCTGAATTAGACTCTTTCTGAATCCCAGATCCTCGATTCCTTCTTCAATTATGCTTCTCCCCATTCCAATGCCATGGATGGAGGTGGCAGAAGATGGCGGCCGACGGCATGGACAGTGTTGGGTGATGGTGCTTTAGTGGAGTCGATGAGGAACGAGCAGCAAAACAAGTCAATGGATGGTGTTGGGTTGCAGGTGATAACAAAAATGGGAAGGAGACTGGCACCTCTAGGTCTCAAGCCGGCGGTGAAGGAGAAGCTGGTGATAAGTCTATCAATTATCCCAATTTAATCATTAAAATAAATATTAATTACTTTATATTTATTAATAATTGATGCTTTTTATTAATGTTTTGTAGAAAATAAGTTCATAGATTGAAAGAGCTCGATTTTTGGAGTCTAACAGTATAGACGGTACTTAAATCAGATTTCGAACGAGCCTAGTATTCAAATTTGAAGTTTATTAAAACAAATGCATACATTTTAAAGTAGCCGGTCTACCATGGACTGGTTGCTAGGTTTGCAAAACGTAAGCTAGCTCACAGGTAGTCATTGCTGCCGGTCCACAGACTCTGTTCGTAGACCATCTTCATCGTTTTGAGTTGTCGATTGCCAAAGACGCCATCCGTCACTATCCACTTCCAGAGACATGCCGGAGGAGATGCAGGGAGCTTGTTTCCAGCTGGGAGAAGCGCCTGTCATTGCCCTCCACCACTTTTCTTCTTCTTCGTTCGATCATCGCCTTAACCCATCATTTTCCCATCGCCCTGGCCGCCATCCATCTATTGTCACCGGCTAACTACCGTCCACACACTGCCTGCCATCTTCTTGTTAAGCCACCCAAAGTCCTTGCAGCCGGCCATATGCACTGTTACTCAAAATCAATGCCACAGGCCATCATGCCAACCACCGTCACCACTCGCCGTCGCTGCACACTGCCGTCTTATGCCGCCATGCTGAAGAAGCTCTCCAAATCCTAGTGGGAGAGGGTGATCCAAGACTCGGCAGAGTCTAGATCGGACTCTATTTGCCCAAGAAGGAAGAAGGGCTATTTTGCATGATTCTCAACATGATACAAGGTTTGTGATGTAGAATGGATAACTGAGAAATTTCTTCATAATATCTTGCTAATCTTGAGCCCGATTGACTCCAAATTTGATTGGGAGAAAGCCTTAGATGAGCTCTATAAAAGGAGGACCCTAGATAGTAGTCCAGAATTCTTGTACTAATTTATTTTCTTGCTCTTGTTTAGATCATTATATTAGGCTTAAGAAAGAGGAAAATTATGGAGGGGATGCTGGTGGCAGCAATGCACGGCTAGACTCCTTCAACTAGGATGAAGATGAAGCATATAACCAGATTCTATCTCTCTTTTTGTACTTGATTTCTATATAATAAAAATCATGTTCTTCTTTCCTCTATCTTTTGAGTTATTTTTCTAATCGATGATTTGATCTAGCATACACAGCCAACACCTTCTATCGACATGCCATGATCTCAGGATATGGTATATGCTTAAGAGAGATAGATCGTAGTATAGTAGATTAGATCCATAACCTTGTAAATCAATTAGATAGTTTATATTTTAAGTGGACGTGTCATGATCTTTGGATACGACTCGTGCCCAACAAGAGATAGATTATTCTAATCCTGAATTTATAAGAATTATTAATATTACAACATAAAGAAAAGAAGATAAAACCTGTTTGCATGGTGGATTCGGATTCCTGGATTACTTCTCATGTTGTCTCAATTTAATTAATTAATTAGTTGTTATCTTTTAATAACTACTCCTCTCAATCTAATCCTCTATAAATAATTTTTTTCCTTTCTCGTGAAATAATTATCCTTGATCCCCAAGGATACGATCCCGACTCATCGCTAGCTATAATAGTGAGTAGATTTTATTTTTGACTGCTTATGATAGCGATCAAATTTTGATACCATTACCAGGGATCCAAGCATGATTACTTCACGAAAAAAAGTAAAAAAATATATCCTTTTTTTATGGTTATTGCTCTCTTTAGTTCATTATCTTTTTTTAGTTGCTTTAATTATTAGATTACCTTATTTTTTAACTAAAAAATTATCTTCTTTTCAACATAAAAAATTACTTTCCTTCTTTTCACAAACCAACTCTTAATCTAATTAACTTTTTTTTAATTAACTTACCTTAAATAACCCAAGAAGAAAACCATAAGACACCTTCTATAAAATGTAATTAATTTAAGGTAATAAATAATAAAATTTAAAAACTTCTTAACTTGTTTAGACACGTTGCTTAATTTGCATTGCATTTTCATAAAACACTTTAAGGGCATAACCCCTAAACAACATAAGGTGGGGATGTCATTACCCTTCCTTGGCCTACAAACCACCACCCTGCATACTACATAACCTTAAGGCTTAATTTAAAATCATTAGATCTCGGCCCCTTAGGATTTTCGAGCTCACTAAGATAAGAGAACTTGAGAGTTGGACTAGCTTAGAATTAACTGGTTAACTAGTATCTAGGAAAGGGGTTCAAGAATGATGTAGCCCTGAAGGAAGGTAGTTCTTTAATTGGTTCCATTGTTTGACCTGGTCAATTAATTTAACATCTAAGGAAAGCAATCGAGGGACCCCCACTGACCTTACCTTTACTTGGCTAGTGGCTAGTTAGTATCTGACTTCGAAGGCTCAAAGACAACCTTGGTAGTTAGGAGTTGTCTGGACATAAGGTAACCCTAGGATAGGGAGTCCATCGCTTGACAACTTATTTGTGCTAACATAAACTTTAACTTAATTAAGATATTTTTCTCTATCGTCTCTAGATTTAGGACTCCTTAGGTTCTCATCTTTAAACCTCTCCTCTCTTTCTTCCTTCTCCTTCTTCCACCTCTCTCCATATAATATAAAAAAATTTAAAAAAATTCAAAATTACAACTTGGAAAAGGAAGTCTAGTTGATTAGTAAGAATAGATCTAAATCCTATCCTTGACCAAGAAAAATTAACCATGAAAGAATTATGACATCCTCTTAGCTTGAGAGACTACTGCTACCTAATTAGATTTGCCTAACCATCGTGCATTCGACTATCCCAAACAAATGCTTCTATCTTTGAGATTAAGCCTCAGATTATCAACATGCTCCCTAAATTCACAGAAATTTAGGATGCCTACATTTTTATTTAAGAATTTGAGGAAGTATGTGATACTATGAGAATATATGAACTCTCAAAAGATGCTATGAAACTTAGGTTGATTAACTTTGCCTTTAAGAAAAATATCAAAAAGTGGCTGTATAGTTTACCTACTCAGTCAATCTTAACCTAGGAGGGTTTCGTTAAAGCATTCTTGAGAAAATTTTTTCTACATCATAAAATAGCCAAGTTGAGAAACTAAATTACCTAATTTTATCAATTAGGGGGAGAGCCTTTCTGGAAGTGTCTATATCGATTTAAGAACCTGTTGAGTTAATGTCCATACCATAGGATAGAGACTTGGAGGTTATGCCAAATATTCTATGAAGGTCTAAACTCAAACTCCAAAACCATGCTCGAGTCGATGTGTCAAGGTGACTTTATGTAGAAACTATCCAATGAAGCCTGGCAGTTTCTAGAGGATTTAGCAGAAAAGAGCCTACAATGGAAGGGAACTAGGAAATCTAAACCCATACCATCAAGAGGTGGTATGCACCAAATATCTCCATTCATAACTGAAAAAACAAAGATGGCATCTCTGATTCGTAGGATAGAAGTCCTGGAACTCAAGGGACAGGTCCCGATAAATCAAGTAAACTAAGTGTTTGCACCTGTATGCACTGGATGCAATGAGCCAAGATATGTATAGAAGAGTGCCCACACTTCATGATCCAAACTGAGAATGGTTGTGCACAAGTAAATGCAACCTATCAAAGAACAACTAATAATCCCTATGCACCAACCTACAACCCAGGATGGAGAAACCATCCAAGCTTTTCCTAGTCACACGATCCTAGTGCATGTGGTCCCAACTTCAACTAGCCTAATTCAAGGCCCAATCTGATAGGAAACAACCCACTAATCAATGAGAATGAAAAGAGGTTTAGTTCCCTAGATAAAGTTTTGAAAATCTTAGCTAAATCCCAAGCTGACACCTATGTCATGACAAATAGGACCAATGCCACCCTGAATATGCAAAACACAGGACAACACCTATCCTCTAATACACATGCTATAGCTCATTTAGAGATGCAGGTAGGTTAGTTAACCATGACTATAAGTGAAAGAGAACGAGGTAAGCTATCGAGTCAACCCGAGGCTTACCCTAGAAACCTAAGCATCCAAAGATCAAAACAAGGAGCCCAGATTAACCAACTAAATGCTATTCATATATTAAGATCTGGAAAATAAATAGATAACCAGGTAGGTATACGTGAAGAAGAAGAATTAGTGGTCCCACCACTTGAACAACTTATTGAGTAGGGTCAGTCCGAAATACCTGAGGTATCAAAGTTTGATGTAATGCCTAACCTACCAGCTGAGCCCATGCTAGAATTAGATGAACCAAAAATCAAGGTTTTACCACTATTCCCAAAAATACTTAAGCCCAACCGTAATTCAGTCCAATTCGATAAGATTTTGAAGGTCTTTAAGCAAGTTAAAGTGAACACCCCCTTACTGGACATGATCCAACAAGTCCTAGTCTATGCCAAATTTTTTAAGGATTTATGTACTAATAAGAAAACCACCAATGTGCCCAAGAGAGCCTTTCTAGTAGCTAGTGTAAGCTCTTACCTGTCAAACCACATGCCAATGAAATACAAAAATCCGGGATCACCCACTATTTCATGCATTTTGGGGAATCCCCTCATAAATAGGGCTCTATTAGACTTAGGGGCTAGTGTCAATATATTACCATATTCAGTATACGAGCAACTAGGGTTGGGAGAACTAAAGCCTATGGAAATGATCCTACAGCTAGCAGATCGCTCTTTGAAGGTATCCAGGAGAATAATAGAGGATGTGTTGATCAAAGTTAGTGATTTTATCTATCCGGTGGACTTTGTGATTCTAGAAACTAAATCGGTGATGAATCCAAAGAGCCACATCCTAGTTATCTTAGGTAGACTATTTTTGGCCATAGCTAATGTTCAAATTAATTATCGAAATGGATTAATAAAACTTTCCTTTGAAAACATGTCAATGGATCTTAATATTTTTAATCTTACCAATACATATCAAACGAGTGACTTAAATTGTATTCAAGATATGGTTTATAATCCAATTGACCTTAACAATGAATAGATTCACCTAGAAATCTGCATGAACCAAGATGGGGAGCAAATTAATAAGGTTACTACAATTGATGGGAAATTAAGATGTGAACCTCTAATTGAACCACTCGAGAAAATATCTGAATTATTACCCAGACCATCAATGGAGGAAGCACCTAAATTTGAACTGAATCCACTTCCTAAACATATCAAATATACATACCTAGGTCCATCAGAAATCTTGATTGCGATTATATCAGCTAACCTAGACTCCTCCCAAGAAGGAAAATTACTAAATGTCCTAAACGAAAATAAAGAAGTTTTAGGATGGACCATGGCTGATATAAAAGGGATTAGTCCCTTGATCATTCAACATAGGATCCACTTAGAGGAAGCCAAGCCTACAAGAGATTTCCAAAGGAGACTTAACGCAGCCATGAAGGAAGTAGTAAGGAAAGAAATCATCAAACTCCTTGACAATGGTATAATTTATCCTATTTCAAATAGTTCTTGCATAAGTCTTATGCAAGTGGTACCTAAGAAGTCGGGAGTCACTGTGATCCAAAATGATAACAATGAGTTGGTCCCAATAAGAATTCAAATTGGATGGAGGGTGTGTATCGATTACAGAAAATTAAATATAGCGACTAAGAAGGACCACTTTTTTTTGTCCTTTATAGACTAAATGCTAGAACGATTAGTGGGGCATGACTTTTCCTATTTTCTGGATGGATACTCTGGTTATAATCAAATTGCAATAGCCTTAGAGAATCAAGAGAAGATAATATTTACCTGTCCATATGGAACCTTTGCCTATAGACGTATGCCCTTTGACTTATGCAATGCACCATCCACTTTTCAAAGGTGCATGATTAATATTTTCTCTGATATGGTAGAACGGTTCCTTGAAATTTTCATGGATGACTTTTTTATTTTCGGATCTACTTTTTCTAAATGCCTATATCATCTTAGACTGGTCTTAGAAAGATGTAAGAAAAAGTATTTAGTATTAAACTAGAAAAAGTACCAATTCATGGTGAAGGAAGGTATGGTCATTGGCCACGTGATTTCAAATAGGGGTATAGAAATGATAAGGCCAAAGCAAATCTGATTGCAAATCTCCCTCCACCTAAATCAATCAAGGAAATAAGATCATTCCTTGGACATGCTGGATTATATTGAAGATTTATCAAGAATTTTAGCAAAGTGGCTCGACCATTTATTAACCTATTAGCCAAAGAAGTCAAATTTGACTTCACATCTAAATGTCTTGAGTCCTTTGAACACTTAAAGAGAGAATTAATCTTAGTCCCAATCATTCACCTACATGTATGGACTCAACCTTTTGATCTTATGTGTGATGCATCCGATCATGCCATAAGAGCAGTCCTAGTTCAAATAATTGATAAGACCTTGAATGATGCACAACTCAACTATTCTATTACTGAAAAAGAATTTTTAGCTGTGATATTTGTACTAAAAAAATTTAGGTCTTACTTAGTGGGGTCTCATATAGTCATCTATACTGATCACTCTGCCATTAGGCATCTTCTTTCAAAGAAGGATGCCAAGGCGTGCTTAATTAGATGGATCCTACTTTTATAAGAATTTAACCTAGAGATCAAAGATAAAAAGGATACCGAAATGTAGTGGCCGATCATTTATCTAAGTTAGCGATCACACCTACTAAAGAACTACTTGTCAATGAGTTCTTTCATGATGAACAACTTGTGTCCGCTACCATGGAACGATGGTATGCCGACATAATCAATTACTTAGCCACTGGTCATATTTTGATGCACTGGAATACTCAGGACAGAAATCAATTTTTTATCTAAGTAAAATATTTTATTTGGGATGACCCATATATATTTAAACAATGTTTTGACCTGATTATTAGAAGATGCATCCCAAATCAAGAAGTTAGGAGTATTTTATCCTTTTACCATGATCAAGCTTGTGGCGATTATTTTGGAGCTAAAAAGATAGTGGCAAAGGTACTTCAATATGGATTCTACTGGCCTAACCTATTCAAAGATACTTACAAATATTGTAAAAGTTGTGTTAGATGCCAGCAAATAGGCTAGATCACAAAGAGAGATATGATGCCTATGAATCCAATATTGATTGTAGAGATTTTTGATGTATGAAAAATTGACTTCATGGGACCATTTCTAAAATCTTTTGAAAATGAGTATATTTTAATAGCCATAGATTGTGTATCTAAGTGGGTAGAGGCAATACCTTGCAAAACCAAAGACAACAAAATTGCTGTAAAATTTTTCAAGGAATATATCCTCTCCTGCTTTGGTATTCCAAAGGCTATCATCAGTAACCATAGAACATATTTCTGCAACCAATCCTTTGAATCACTAATGAGAAAGTATAACATCACCCATAAGATAGCCACACCTTATCACCCGTAAATGAGTGGGTAAGTGAAAGTTTCTAATCAACAAATCAAATAGATCCTAGAAAAGACTGTGAGCTTTAATAGAAAAGGTTGGTCAATGAAGCTAGTAGATGCACAATGGGAACATCGCACTGCCTTCAACACCAATTTAAGAATGTCTCCTTATAGGCTTGTGTTTGGTAAAGCATGTTACTTACCGGTAGAATTAGAACATAGGACAATGTGGGCCATAAAACAACTGAATATAGATTTGGACGTAGTCGTAGGCTAGAGAAAATTATAGGTGGATGAACTTAAGGAAATCAGGAATAAAGCATCTGAAAATGCAAAAATTTATAAGGAGAGAACTAAAACCTTCCATGATGAAGCTATCGTTAGAAAATCTTTTACTCGTGGGCAAAAAGTTCTCTTATATAATTCAAGCCTTCACCTATTTCTAAAAAAATTAAGATCTAGATGGACTGGTCTATACATAGTGGAAGAAGTCTTCTCACATGGAGCTATAGAAATTGAAAATCCAAGTAATAGAGCTATTTTCAATGTTAATGGACAACACTTATAACCATTCTTGGAATTAACTATTGAAGAAGTTGGGGAGGTTATGATTCTATATGAACCAGAGTAAGCCATGATGTCTGGCTGAAGATGTTAAACTTAGCATTTTTTGGAAGACAATCCAATTTTTTATTATTTTTTGATCTCTATTTTAGTGATTCTTATTTTTAGGAACAAGAGACTGCTTCGTACGGTCACTTTTGGTATTACACGAGGCATATCTCGTCCAGGTGGTATCTCTCCTTATTTTATTCTTCCTTACTCTATTAAGGATAATAGAAATTAAGTTAGGGGGTAAGGAAAAATCTTTTTGAAATAAATATTTTAAAATACCTTGGTAATATTTGAAACACTTTGGCAATCTTTGAATTTTTTTTAAAAAATTTTATACCATGTGCCATGAAAGAAATTCTAGAGCAAAATAGGCTAGGAAAAAAAAATAGAGCTAGAAAATATTGGCTAATTACTGTAGCGAGCCAAGGAATAGACTAGCTGGTCATACTTTTAATGGCCTACTTAGATCACTTAAAGGCTATTAGCATTTCCATTACACATGCACACTGACGAGGTAAACTAGGTATTAGTTGTGAGGTCAATTGTAGATTCAATTATTACTAAAAATTGGTAATTGATATACACCCTATTGAAAGAAACTTGAATTTGAGAAAAGAGCTACCTGCCTGATAAAAAAATAGAAAAAAAAAAGCAAGCTTGAAATATTAGTTTTCCACCGAGTAACCAGGCACCTTCGTCTAAGTAAGTGCTGTTGTTTGCATCAAAAAGTGGGCGGTATGAAGATATCGTCAAAAAAATTAGGCAGTGTGAAAGCTATATCAACTCATGTGCTTAATTTGAGGGTGTATTGAAAATTGACCAAAATAAGTGATAAGCGAAGATACCATTATTTTTTACAAGCTAGTACCGAAAATGCTAAGTTAGCCATTACAAATACAAGTACTATAGATGTTTGGATAAACTCTAAAAAAGTTTCTAATAGTTTTGATTACGAAATTTACTTTAGAAACTTAATACTTAGTTTGTGATACTAGTTAGCTTATTTCAACCTTAAGTCTATATCTAATATTGTAAAGGAAGATCTTAGTGATACATGATTCTATTTTAATTACATTGCTAAGAAACTAGCAATGATTAAGTTAGAGGGTACGACAAGTATATTAATTATCCTAATTTAACAATTAAAATAAATATTAATTACTTTGGATTTATTAAGAATTGATATTTTTTTATTAATGTTTTGCAAAAAATGAGCCCATAGATTTAAAGAGCTCAATTTTTAGAGTCTAACGGCGTAGACGGTACTCAAATCGAAGTTCAAACCAACCCAAAATTCAAATTTGAAGTTTATTAAAATAAATGCATGTATCTTAAAGTAGCCGGTCCGCCATGGAATGGCCGTTGGGTCTACAAAACATGAGCTGGCTCACAGGTAGCCATTGTTGCTGGTCCACGAACCATGTCTGCAGATCATCTTCATCATTTTGAGCCATCGACCGTCGGAGACACCGTCTGTTGCCGTTCTCGTCGCCGCGCCCGTGCCGTGGATCAGCCGATCCTTCCTGACCGCCTGGCGAGGGAGCCTCCCTTCCTGCGGGGAACCTGCGACAAAGGGGTTAGAGGACCCTGGCCGGGGATTCCGGCGAGGGGGCTCCGACGGTCAAGTCAGTAGACGACGAGAAGGAACAGACTCTCCCTCCCAGGCCCTCTAAAGGGTCCCAGATTTGGAGAGTTAACTGGTGAAGGGAGCGCGCTGGGGACCGAGATCTCGGCGGGGCTTGCTTGCCGAGCTCGCGTCCAGTATTCCCCTCTCGGGATCTCTGGTTTCTCTTTCGGAGCGAGGCCTTGTGCCGGTGCTTCCTCCTTGTCCCCAGGCTAGTTGGCTTACCTTGCAGTCTCCGGATTCTTCCCTCTTTATCTCCCTCCGTCGTGCGCTTGTCATTTTCCTCCTCGAAAACTCCTCCCCCCTGTCTTCCTTTCTTTTCCCTTTTTGGTGAAGGAGGCCAGGCGGCTTTCCGACCTCGTCCGCCGGGCCCAGCAGGGAGAAGGCAAGGACAGAAGAGAAAAGGAGGGAGGGCGGCGCTGGCAGAGCGGCCAGTCGTCAGGCCTCGGGCTTCGTGAGAGTGCTCTTTTCCCCGAGCGTGGGCGCCATCCGTTTACGGGGCCTGTTCCGTCAGGATCGGGTCTCTCGACTGCGGGACCTGTCGGGCCAGTGTAAGTCACGTTCCGCGTGCCGCCGCCCTCCGTACGGGACGCCGTCTGGGGTCGGTACGGCCCGAGGGATGGCCTCGGGACCCGTCGCTTTCCCCCGGGGGCCTCTCCGTACGAGCGGTCTGACCTCGGCTGAGTTGGACCTGTCTCCGGGGGCCGACTGGCGAGAGGCGAGGGATCGGCCGACCTCGGCTTAGGTGGACCCCTCCGGGGTGGACACCTGGCGAGGTGGCAGGAGGTCGCCTGGCTTCGGCCGAGGTGGACCCGTCTCCGGGTGGCCACCTGGCGCAAGGCGGGGGGTCAGCCGACCTCGGCCTAGGTGGACCCCTCCTGGGTGGACACCTGGCGAGATGGCAGAAGATCGCCTGGCTTCGACCGAGGTGGACCCGTCTCCGGGTGGCCACCTGGCGCAAGGCGGGGAGTCAGCCGACCTCGGCCTAGGTGGACCCCTCCTGGGTGGACACCTGGCGAGGTGGCAGAAGGTCGCCTGGCTTCGGCCGAGGTGGACCCGTCTCCGGGTGGCCACCTGGCGCAAGGCGGGGGGTCAGCCGACCTCGACCTAGGTGGACCCCTCCTGGGTGGACACCTGGCGAGGTGGCAGAAGATCGCCTGGCTTCGACCGAGGTGGACCCGTCTCCGGGTGGCCACCTGGCGCAAGGCGGGGGGTCAGCCGACCTCGGCCTAGATGGACCCCTCCTGGGTGGACACCTGGCGAGGTGGCAGAAGATCGCCTGGCTTCGGCCGAGGTGGACCCGTCTCCGGGTGGCCACCTGGCGCAAGGTGGAGGGTCAGCCGACCTCGGCCGACCTTACACGGGGCGGACTCCTCCGAGCCCGGGCGCAGATGAGTTGGTGGGGGAACTTCGCGCCGAACTCGACCTCGGCGGGAGCTGTTTGCTTCAGACAGTATCGGGCGGTGCGGTCTTGCCGACCCCAGCCTTGAGGACGTGGCGCTGATTCTGGCAGGAAAACTCACACTTGGCTCGCTCGCATTCGGCGATACCTGAGCCTGGCCACGTCACTGTCACGGCTGTAACAGTTGCCCCCCAGCCCGCCGTTCCGTCGGGGCATCGTAGAACAGAACGTCGGGATTAATTGCAGACATGACGTGGAGAGGCGAAGATCTTGCATCATAATTGGCACGATCTCCATTCGTCGTGGCTCGATGCGGCTGATGACCTATGGGGAGTCGCCACGCGTCGTCCACTTGCCCGCAATCAATGCGTCGCTTCGGGGCAGAGGCCGTTACTCTGCTAACGAGGCGTCGGTGTCGGGCGTGTGCCCACGTGGCGACCATCCAGTGGCCTGAGGCGGAATGATGGGTACGGCTGCTGCCGGCTGAGTTTGAAAGGGAGGGGACTTTCCAGAACGAGGCCTTTTCCCTTGCTTCGTGGGCGGTTCGCTGCAGGCTAACAACTTCTGCTACTCGCGCCCGTCTGTGCATTTTTGGGTAAGTGTCTTCTTCTCCTTCTCTAGCCTCCCTCCTTCTCTCTCGTTTCTTATTCAGCCCCTTTCTCCTTTCCTTCTCCATGGCGCGCCATCGCCATGTCTCTTCTAACCCGGACGAGGCCGGTCCATCCCGGCCGAGGACTCCATCTTCTTCCTCCTCGGATGAGGAGGTAATTCCAGAGGAGGTCCGCCGGCGCTTGCAACCCGGGGGTGTCACTATTGGCATCCCCAGGGGGGTCCGGTCCCCTCCGGTTGCGCCTGCCGTGCCCCTCCGTTCACTCCCCGCCTTAATTTCTCTTCCGGCTCCGCCACCTCTTCCCGCCGGTCCCTCCGGTCATGCTTCTACCATGACCGAAGGCGATCTTTCTCTGCTCCGGGATGCCTATGGCATCCCGAGATCTGTCCGTCTGTTTGCTCCGCGGTCCGGGGAGCGTGTCACCATGAGTGGCCCCGGCCGCATTGCCTTCTACGAAGACTTCCTCCTCGGGGGTCTTCGTTTTCCTCTGCATCCTTTCTTTCTTTCCTTCCTCAGCCATTTTCGGCTCGTCCCGGCCCAGCTGGCTCCTAATGCCATCCGGGTCATCTTCTCCTTCATCGTCTTCTGCCATTTCCACGGGTTTGTTGCCCGTTTTTCTCTCTTCAGGGCCCTGTTCACCCTGAAGAAGTGCTCCACCGATGATGGCTGGTGGTACATTTCGCCCCGGCCTAGGTGTCTCCGGTTCGACCTCCCTTCCTTGGTCAAGGGATGGAAGAACCGATTTTTCTTTGCCTCGGTTGACGACGTCGACTGGGCCTGGAGCGAACCGGACCGGTCGCCGAACCGGAATTCCCGAGTCGAGTCTGCGGACCAGGAGTCATACACCCAGCTCCTGAGTGACGTGGTCCCGGCGCTCGAGGTTCTGCTCTCTGAGCAGAATCTTTTTGAGGCCGGCATCAGTCCCATCCGTGAGACCGGTGAGATTTGGCCCCGCATTAACTTCTGCCCCCCCCCCCTCTCTTTTTAAGATTGAACCGTCTGACCTTCCGATTTCTTCACTTTGCAGGGATGAAGTTTTCCTTGGAGAACCTCCTGGAGGGAGCGGCCCAGAGGGAGGTCGTCGACGTGGATGAGCCTGTAGCGAAGAGGGCTCGCACAGAGACGAGCCGGGAGGTCGCAGCGGCGACCGTGCCCGGCCCAGCTGCTGCTGTTTCTCCGCCCAGGCCTCCTCAGGGCGGCGCCCCTGGCGCCTCGGCCCCACGGCCTGGCGGCGTTGCCGAGAGAGCTCCGGCGCCCGCCGTCCTGCCCATCGCCGGGCCCGTTCCTATAGGCAGCCCAACGGCACCGCCAGTGGCGACCGCCGGTCCGTCGGTTGCGGCCCCGGCAGAGGGGGCAGCTGTCGCGGGGGTCGGCCCGAAGGGCCCAGCGCCGGTGATCTCGCACCGAGACTCGGTCATCCTCGACCGAGGACTGGCGGAGAGGGTGATGGAGTACGCTTCCACCGCCCGGGACCGCCGAGCTCGGGGCGGCCGAGATTATGCGGACGCGCTGCTCGGCATCCTGCCCCAGCTTTTCACGGTAAGTTTGAGCTTTGATTCTTCTTTTCTTCCGATCCGAGGCCTTCTGCCTTGGTACTGATGTGCGTTATTTTTGCCCTTGCAGATCGGGAACGACGTCCTCCTACTGAGGAACTACCTCGTAGGGAACGCCAAGCGGGACTCCGATCGGGAGCAAAGGCTTGGCAAGCTCGCGACCGACGTGAAGGATTTAATGGACAAGGGGGCCGAGCTGCGAGCTGAGAAGCAGGCCCTCCAGTCCGACCTGACGCGTTCCGAGGAGCGGAACAAAGAACTGGAGGCCTCCTTGGCGGAGGAGCGGACCTCCAACCAGCGCCAGACTGAGGAGGACGCGGCGGAGAAGGCCCGCCTGCAGGCCCACTCTCTGTTTTTGGAGTGCCAACTGGACGAGGCCCGGCGAGAGGTGGCTGCGGCGAAGGACCGGAGCTCCTACATCAACGGGCTCCTGGAGGCGGCGAAGCGGGAAGCGCAGGAGGCCGTCCCCAAGTTCCGGGCTTCCGACGAGTTCACGTCGGAAGTCCGGGAGGCCGCCGTGGACTCCTTCCTGAAGGGGTTCCGGATGTGCCGGGAGAAGGTGGGGGCCTTCTTCCCCCAGCTGGACCTGAGTGGGGTCATCGTCGGCGGCAGGAAACCGAGGAGCGAGGGCAGGGTCTCCGGCACGACCCAGGCGGCACCTCAGGCGACACCTGCAGTACCTCCGACCGATGACGCCGCGGTCCCGACGCAGCCCCAGGAGCCGGTCGTCGACGTGGATGTTGAAGAAGTGGCGTCCACGCCTCCGGCGGACGGCACCGACCCTGCGCCCCAGTGACCGTCACTTTGTAATTTTGTTTTCTTTGTCCTTCTTTTTGGGGAGTCCCGGCCTGTCGGGGCTCCCAGTTTGTACTGAATACCTGTGTTTAATGAAGATTTATTTTCTACAAAAACTTGTCCATCATCTTTGCCTCTTCTTCTTCTTCTTTTGTTTGTTTGTTTCTGAGATGTCGGTCTGGGACACCTGAGACAACTGCAGGCCTGGTCCTTCTATACTAAATCGAAGGACGGGGTCTGCAAAGCCGCGTCGCGGCAAGGCAAGAATCTTGAGCAGGTCCGACTTTGGGCTGCCTTTATGCTTGCGCGGACAACACAGTTCCTGTACCATCTTCCGGGCCGAAACCCGGGATCTTCCGGGCTGAGCTCGATGCCGCAGGCTTTCTTAAACCTTGCGCGGCTCACTGAGCTAAAACTCCGGGCTTGCGCGGGCGAAGCGGATTCGGCGCCACCTTCCAGGCCGAAGCCCAGGATCTTCCGGACTGAGCTCGATGCCGCAGGCTTTCTCAAACCTTGCACGGCTTGCTGAGCTATGCTCCGGGCTTGCGTGGGCGAACTGGGTTCGACGCCACCTTCCAGGCCGAAGCCCGGGATCTTCCGGACTGAGCTCGATGCCGCAGGCTTTCTCAAACCTTGCGCGGCTTGCTGAACTGTGCTCCGGGCTTGCATGGGCGAAGCGGGTTCGACGCCACCTTCCAGGCCGAAGCCCAGGATCTTCCGGACTGAGCTCGATGCCGCAGGCTTTCTCAAACCTTGCGCGGCTTGCTGAGCTATGCTCCGGGCTTGCGTGGGTGAAGCGGGTTCGACGCCACCTTCCAGGCCGAAGCCCAGGATCTTCCGGACTGAGCTCGATGCCGCAGGCTTTCTCAAACCTTGCGCGGCTTGCTGAGCTGTGCTCCGGGCTTGCGTGGGCGAAGCGGGTTCGACGCCACCTTCCAGGCCAAAGCCCAGGATCTTCCGGACTGAGCTCGATGCCGCAGGCTTTCTCAAACCTTGCGCGGCTTGCTGAGCTGTGCTCCGGGCTCGCGTGGGCGAAGCGGGTTCGACGCCACCTTCCAGGCCGAAGCCCAGGATCTTCCGGACTAAGCTCGATGCCGCAGGCTTTCTCAAACCTTGCGCGGCTTGCTGAGCTGTGCTCCGGGCTTGCGTGGGCGAAGCGGATTCGACGCCACCTTCCAGGCCGAAGCCCAGGATCTTCCGGACTGAGCTTGATGCCGCAGGCTTTCTCAAACCTTGCGCGGCTTGCTGAGCTGTGCTCCGGGCTCGCGTGGGCGAAGCGGGTTCGACGCCACCTTCCAGGCCGAAGCCCAGGATCTTCCGGACTGAGCTCGATGCCGCGGGCCTTCTTGTTGAAGTTAGAGAAGAGTGTTTAAAGTGGAGAAGCTTTGTTACAGAAACTGGGAGCCTTACATCATTGGTAGTACATTCTCAGGTTCGAGGGGTTCCATGTCCGGGGGAACCTGGCACCTCCCAATTCTTCCAAGTAACATGCTCCGTGAGGGAGGGCTTCTGCCACCCGATAAGGGCCTTCCCAGTTGGGTGAAAGCTTGCCGCATTCCCGTGGCTGGGAGGCTTCTGCGCGCCGGAGGACCAAATCCCCGGGACGAAAAACCTTCGGTCGTACTCGGGAGTTGTAGTATCTGGCTACACGTTGGCGGTATGCCGCCATTCGGATTCGGGCCTTGTCCCTCATTTCTTCGAGGAGGTCTAGGTTGAGCATCATTCTGGCCGGGTTTTCTGTCTCGTCGTATTGCTCCACGCGCAGCGTGGGTATGCTGAGCTCGATCGGGATGACTGCTTCGGCCCCGAAGACGAGGTTGAACGGAGTTTCGTCAGTAGCCGTCCTTGGGGTGGTGTGGTATGCCCAAAGAACGCTGGGAAGCTCGTCGGCCCACCTGCCCTTGGCTTGGTCTAGCCGCGTGCGGAGGCCCTGAAGAATGGTCCTGTTCGTGACCTCGGCTTCCCCGTTGGTCTGGGGGTGCGCCACCGAAGTGAAGCGATGCTTGATGCCGAGGTCGTTGCAGAAATCTTCAAACTCTCGACAGTCGAACTGGCGTCCATTGTCGGTGACCACGGTGTGGGGGAGGCCGAAGTGGCAGACGATGGACTTCCAGAAGAACTTGGCGACGTTTGCCTCGGTGATTCTTGCCAAGGGTTCGGCCTCGACCCACTTTGTGAAGTAGTCGATAGCCACTATCAAGAACTTCCGCTGGCCGGACGCCGGCGGGAATGGGCCCAGGAGGTCCATCCCCCACTGGGCGAACGGCCAGGGGGCTGAGAGCTGAGAGATCGGGTTGGAGGGTTGCCACTGTACCGTGGCGTGACGCTGGCACCGGTCGCATTTCTTCACAAAGTCGGCGGCGTCCTCCTTCATCGTCTCCCAGAAGTATCCTTGACGAAGGGCCTTGTACGCCAATGCCCTGCCTCCCACGTGGTTTCCACAGATGCCTTCATGAATCTCCTGGAGCACAAGCTTGGCTTCCGTGGGTCCAATGCACTTGAGGAGGGGATAAGAGTAGGACCTTCGATACAACTGCCCGTCCATCAGGACAAATCGCACGGCCTTCTTCCTGATGAGGCGAGCCGCGTCTCGGTCTTCCGGCAGGGTGCCGCTGGTGATGTACGCAGCGTACTTGTCCATCCAGCCGGGCTCCTGGCTGACCTGATGGACCTCCGCCGGTACTACGAGGCTTGGGACTTCGAGTCGCTCCACATGAGCGCATCCCAGCATCGTGTCCGGCAGGGTCGCCAGCCGAGAGAGGGCATCCGCGCGGGCGTTCTCCCCGCGGGGGATATGGAAGATGTTGAAGCGCCGGAACTTGGACGCGCCCGCCTTGACGAGCTCCAGATACTTCGCCATCTGGGGGTCGTGAGCGACGTACTCTCCGGACACCTGTCCTGCCACGAGCTGGGAGTCAGTGAAGGCTCTGAGGTTGGTCACGCCCAGCTCGCGGGAGACTCTCAGTCCGGCGAGAAGTGCCTCGTATTCCGCTTGGTTATTTGTCGCGGGGAACTGGAAACGGAGCGCGCACTCGGTGACGACTCCGTCGCCGTTGGCAAGGATGAGCCCAGCTCCGCTCCCGCCGGAGTTTGAGGCTCCGTCTACATGGAGGATCCAGGCGTCCTCTCCAAGCTCGTCGGTGCCGACCTCCATTGGCCGGGCCGGGGGGTCCTCCTCGGGCTTCTTGCCCAAACCTGCGCACTCGACCAAGAAATCGGCCAGCACCTGTGCCTTCATTGCCGACCTCGGTCGGTACGCAATGTCGAACTCGCTGAGTTTCAGTGCCCACTTGGCCAATCGTCCCGAGGTATCGGGTCGGCTGAGCACCGCTTTCAGCGGTTGATCCGTCAAGACGGCGATGGGATGCGCTTGGAAATAGGGCCTGAGATGCTGGGCAGACACTATTAGCGCAAAAACGAGTTTCTCGGGCCGGGAATACCTGAGCTCCGCGTCCCGGAGGAGTTTACTGGTATAGTACACTGGCCGCTGAATCCCGTGGTCGTCGGTTCGGACCAGGACAGAGCTGACGGCCTCCGGGGTAACGGCCAAGTAGAGGGCAAGCTCCTCCCCCTCCTCGGGCCTGGACAGCAAAGGTGGCGATGCGAGCGTCTTCTTCAACTCCTCGAAGGCCTGCTGGCACTCCTCGGTCCAGGCGAAACCATTCATCTTCCTCAGCACCTTGAAGAAGGGACGGCAGCGATCCGCCGACCTGGAAATAAAATGGCTAAGGGCCGCAACCCGGCCGGTCAGTTGCTGCACTTGCTTCTTGGAGGCTGGCTGCTCCATGTCCAGAATGGCCTGGACCTTCTCTGGGTTGGCCTTGATTCCTCTTTGGGTCACCATGAACCCTAGGAACTTTCCGGCGGAGACCCCGAAGGCGCACTTCGCCGGGTTCAGCTTTATCTGGTGGCGCCGGAGGTTGCCGAACGTCTCCGCCAGGTCGGCCACGTGGTCCGAGTCGAGTTTGCTCATTACTAGCATGTCGTCCACGTATACCTGCATGTTGCGGCCTATCTGGTCTTTGAAGACTTTATTGACCAGACGTTGGTACGTCGCCCCCGCGTTCTTGAGGCCGAAAGGCATCATCCTGTAACAGAAAGTCCCACGGTCAGTTATGAAGGCAGTGCGCTCTTCGTCCTCCGGATTCATCCGGATCTGGTTGTATCCGGAAAAAGCATCCATGAATGACAGGAGACGATGCCCCGAGGTGGTGTCGACCAGCTGGTCGATCTTTGGTAGAGGGAAGCTGTCCTTCGGGCAAGCTCGATTGAGGTCGGTGTAGTCCACACAGATCCTCCACTTACCACTACTCTTCTTTACCATGACCACGTTTGCTAACCAGCTGGGGTACTGGACTTCTCGGACGAAACCGGCGGCGAGGAGCTTTTCTACCTCCTCGTTGATCGCCTTCTGCCTCTCCATGGCAAAGCTTCTCTTCTTCTGGCGGACCGGGCGGCAACCTGGGTCCACGTTCAGGCTGTGCATGATAATCTCGGGCGGGATACCCGGCATGTCGGCCGCCGACCAGGCGAACACATCGGCGTTGGCACAGAGGAACTCCAGCAGGCGGGTTCGCTCCTCTTCGGGGAGCTGGGCCCCGACTTGCACCGTCTTCAGGGGGTCCGAACCAAGGGGAAAGGGTAGCAGGCACTCTACGGGCCCTCCCCTGGGTTCCTTCTCTCTCAGGTCGAGATCCTCGATATCGTGGGCGAGCTCTGCGCTCCTGGTGCCTGGGATTGTCTGTAGGCAGAATGGGACCGGCTGAATCGTCCCCTTCATTTCCCCGAGCCCGAAGGGCGTGGGGAACTGCACCAGCAGCCTCCTCGTGGAGATGGTGGCGTCTAGTTGGTTGAGCCCGGGATGCCCGAGAATGGCGTTGTAAGGCGAAGGGAGCTTGACGACAGTGAATGTTGCCATGATGGTCGCCTGCCGAGGTGGGGATCCGGCGGTGACCGGGAGAGTGATTTCCCCTTCGACTCCCACGGAGTCCCCTGTAAAACCTACCAGTGGGATGTGCACTGGCTTTAGCTGGTCGGGAGACAAATTCATCCGAGAGAAAGCATCGTAAAAAAGTACGTCAGCCGAGCTTCCACTATCCACCATGATTCGATGTACAGGATGCTTTGCGATGGTCATCTCGACCACCACGGCATCATTGTTTACATTGTCATTAGACTCCCCTCCCTTGGGAGGGATTACATTCTCCGGGACTTCCCGGGCTCTCTTCTCTGCTCGGCCGGACCCGCGCGAGATCATGCCCACGGGCTTCTCTGTTGGCCGGTTGTCGATCGCAGGGACAGGCGGTAAGGCCGCGAGCGGCTGCTTCTCGGAGGGGGCCTCGTTCTTGACGAACTTCCTGAGGTAACCCCTCCCGATCAGCTCCTCAATCTCCCGCTTCAAATGGCGGCACTCCTCCGTGTCGTGTCCGTGCTCGCGGTGGAACTGGCAGTACTTTGATTTGTCTCGGGCGGCTCTCGGGTTCTGAGGTGGAGGCCGACGGAGGTAGCGCTCGCCCTCGATTTCCATGAGGATTTTTGCTCGAGGTGCAAGGAGAGGGGTGTACCTCCGCTCGGAAGTAGACTCGGCCCTCGGCCTTGGATTCGGGCGAGGGTCGGCGGACGGCCCGGGCCTCCGAACTCCCGGGGCGTCCCTTGGGACTGACTTCTTCGGAATCTTCCCGTCCAGCTCTCGACGGGTGCGGTCAGCCTCCTCCGCCCGGATGTACTTGTGGGCGCGGAGGAGGAGCTCGGAATACGTCCTGGGCGGCTTCTTGTCCAGGGAATAGGTCAGGCGGGACGTCTTGAGCCCGCGCTTCAAAGCCAGCATAGCGACGGGCTCGTCCAAGCTGTAGATCTCCAGGGCTGCGGTCTTAAACCGGGTGACGTAGTCTCGGAGCAGCTCCTGGTCCTGCTGGCGGATGGAGAAGAGGCTGTCTACCTCCCTTGGCACCTTTCGACAAGCGTCGAAGTGCGCCACAAACTTTCCTTCCAACTGCTGGAAGGAGCAAATGGATCCGGGCTCGAGGCGGGCGAACCAGACTCGAGCCGCCTTTCGAAGGGTTGCTGGGAAGGCGATGCACAGAAGGGCATCGGTGGCGCCCTGGACCCTCATGAGAGCTTTATAACTCTCCAAATGGTCCAGGGGGTCGGTGGTCCCGTCGTAAGGGTCCACCTGCGGCATGCGGAACCGTTTCGGGATCGGTTCCGCCTGGATTTCTTCGGAGAAAGGGGGGCGGGAGTCGTAGCCCGCCGGGTCAGCTGACGAGTTCTGCAGGTCGGCGAACCGTCGGGCGAACTCCGCCAACTTGCGCTCGTGCTCTTCTAGGCGCCTCTCGGCCTGGCGCCTGATGGCTTCGTCGGTGGAGTCTTCCACCGAGACCGCAGGTGAGGGGGGCGCCGATCGGTCTCGGCGCGAGGTCTGGCCCCGGCGTCGCTTGCTGCGATGCACCGTTTCGGCCCCATCGGCCGGGGATCGACTCTCGTGATCCTCCGAACCAGAATAGTTTCTCTTCGGGGGAGCTTGGCGGCTCCCTCGGGGGTTGGAGATGGCTTGTGGATGGGACGGCCTGCCCTGGATTGAGCGCAGGCTCCCACGCTGTCCCGCAGCTCGGGCCGCGGGAGTCCCTGGCTGCGGCTGAGTGGCCAGGGATCGTTGCTGATGCTGTAGCTGTCGGACCGCTGAGGTCAAGGTCTGCAGCTGCTGGACGACGGCCGCGAGGGATCCGTCCGCCGGGGTAGGCTGCTGCGGGAGAGGAGGGGGAGCCGGAAGCTCCCGTTCGGGGGTGTGGCCCCCCGGAGGGGAGTGGGCCTCTCCCACACGGCTGGTGGATGCCTCGCGACCACGAGTGACCACCATTGCTGGAGAGCGTGACACCTGCAAAAAGCTAGTTCCCTCTGGGGGTTAGTGTCCTGCCCCCCTACCTGGTGCGCCAATCTGTTGCCGTTCTCGTCGCCGCGCCCGTGCCGTGGATCAGCCGATCCTTCCTGACCGCCTGGCGAGGGAGCCTCCCTTCCTGCGGGGAACCTGCGACAAAGGGGTTAGAGGACCCTGGCCGGGGATTCCGGCGAGGGGGCTCCGACGGTCAAGTCAGTAGACGACGAGAAGGAACAGACTCTCCCTCCCAGGCCCTCTAAAGGGTCCCAGATTTGGAGAGTTAACTGGTGAAGGGAGCGCGCTGGGGACCGAGATCTCGGCGGGGCCTGCTTGCCGAGCTCGCGTCCAGTATTCCCCTCTCGGGATCTCTGGTTTCTCTTTCGGAGCGAGGCCTTGTGCCGGTGCTTCCTCCTTGTCCCCAGGCTAGTTGGCTTACCTTGCAGTCTCCGGATTCTTCCCTCTTTATCTCCCTCCGTCGTGCGCTTGTCCTTTTCCTCCTCGAAAACTCCTCCCCCCTGTCTTCCTTTCTTTTCCCTTTTTGGTGAAGGAGGCCAGGCGGCTTTCCGACCTCGTCCGCCGGGCCCAGCAGGGAGAAGGCAAGGACAGAAGAGAAAAGGAGGGAGGGCGGCGCTGGCAGAGCGGCCAGTCGTCAGGCCTCGGGCTTCGTGAGAGTGCTCTTTTCCCCGAGCGTGGGCGCCATCCATTTACGGGGCCTGTTCCGTCAGGATCGGGTCTCTCGACTGCGGGACCTGTCGGGCCAGTGTAAGTCACGTTCCGCGTGCCGCCGCCCTCCGTACGGGACGCCGTCTGGGGTCGGTACGGCCCGAGGGATGGCCTCGGGACCCGTCGCTTTCCCCCGGGGGTCTCTCCGTACGAGCGGTCTGACCTCGGCTGAGTTGGACCTGTCTCCGGGGGCCGACTGGCGAGAGGCGAGGGATCGGCCGACCTCGGCTTAGGTGGACCCCTCCGGGGTGGACACCTGGCGAGGTGGCAGGAGGTCGCCTGGCTTCGGCCGAGGTGGACCCGTCTCCGGGTGGCCACCTGGCGCAAGGTGGGGGGTCAACCGACCTCGGCCTAGGTGGACCCCTCCTGGGTGGACACCTGGCGAGATGGCAGAAGATCGCCTGGCTTCGACCGAGGTGGACCCGTCTCCGGGTGGCCACCTGGCGCAAGGCGGGGGTCAGCCGACCTCGGCCTAGGTGGACCCCTCCTGGGTGGACACCTGGCGAGGTGGCAGAAGGTCGCCTGGCTTCGGCCGAGGTGGACCCGTCTCCGGGTGGCCACCTGGCGCAAGGCGGGGGTCAGCCGACCTCGGCCTAGGTGGACCCCTCCTGGGTGGACACCTGGCGAGGTGGCAGAAGATCGCCTGGCTTCGGCCGAGGTGGACCCGTCTCCGGGTGGCCACCTGGCGCAAGGCGGGGGGTCAGCCGACCTCGGCCTAGATGGACCCCTCCTGGGTGGACACCTGGCGAGGTGGCAGAAGATCGCCTGGCTTCGGCCGAGGTGGACCCGTCTCCGGGTGGCCACCTGGCGCAAGGCGGAGGGTCAGCCGACCTCGGCCGACCTTACACGGGGCGGACTCCTCCGAGCCCGGGCGCAGATGAGTTGGTGGGGGAACTTCGCGCCGAACTCGACCTCGGCGGGAGCTGTTTGCTTCAGACAGTATCGGGCGGTGCGGTCTTGCCGACCCCAGCCTTGAGGACGTGGCGCTGATTCTGGCAGGAAAACTCACACGTGGCTCGCTCGCATTCGGCGATACCTGAGCCTGGCCACATCACTGTCACGGCTGTAACACCGTCCATCACCACCTACTACTGGTAACACGTCGGAGGAGATGCCGAGAGCTCATTTCTGGTTGGGAGAAGTGCCCGTCATCGCCCTCCACCATTTTTCTTCTTCTTCATTCGATCATCGCTTCAACACATCATTTTCTCGCCGCCTTGACTATCATCTGCCTATTGTCGCCGACCGACCCCCATCCAGACATTGCTGGCCATCTTTCCGTCAAGCCACCTAAAGTCCCTGTAGCCGACCATATGCACTGTTACCCAAAATCAATGCTGTAGGCCATTGTGCCAACGACCATCACCGTCCGCTGCCACCTCACGCCGCCACGCTGAAGAAATTCTCCAAATCTCAGTGGAAGAGGGTGATCCGGGACTCGGGGAGTCCCGATCGAACTCTATTCGCCCAAGAAGGAAGAAGTGCTATTTCGCACGATTCTCGGCATAATCCAAGATCTGGATGCAGAATGAACGGGTAAGAGTTTTTTCATGATATCTGGTCGATCTTGAGCCTAATTGACTCCAAATTTGACCAGGAGGAAACCCTAGATGAGCTCTTTGAAAGGAGGACCCTAGGCAATTGTCCAGACATCGATTTCTATAGCAATTCTTGTACTAATTTATTTTCTTGCTCTTGTTTAGATCATCGTATTAGGTTTGGAAAAGAGAGGAATTATGGAGGGGATGCTAGTGGTAGCGATGCGCATCTAGACTCCTTCATCCTGGGATAAAGATGAACCTATAACCGGATTCTCTCTTTTTGTACTTGATTTCTATGCAATAAAAATTATGTTCTTCTTTTCTCTATCTTTTGAGTTATTTTTTTGATCGATAGTTTGATATCGCATACACAGCTTACACCCTCCATCGACATGTCGGGATCTCCGAATACGATCCATGCCCAACAAGAGATAGATTATTCTAACCCTGAATTTGCAAGAATTATTGATATTGCAACATAAAGAAAAGAAGATAAAATCTGTTTGCATGGTAAATTTGGATTCCTGGATTACTTCTCCTGCTATCTTGATTTAATTAATTAATTAGCTATTATCTTTTAATAACTACTCTTCTCAATCTAATCCTCTACAAATATTTTTTTTCTTTTCCGTGAAATAATTGTCCTTGATCCTTGAGGATACGATCCAGACTCACCGCTAGCTATATTATTTAATAGATTTTATTTTTAACCACCTACGATAGCGATCAGCCAGCCAGTGAGGGAGGACGGTGAATGGTGGCATTGGTGGCACTATTGCAGGTGGCGCTGGGCGGTTGAATGGGAGACCAATGGTAGCCGACAGTGGTGGTGAGCAGTGTCCCAATTTCACGGTGGCGAAGGCAATCTCTGGTGGCATGGATGGCGGTGGAGAAGTGGTGGTGCTAGTGACCGATCAAAAAAGAAAAAGAGACGGTGGCCGGCTTCAAAAGTGGCTTCCCGATGATTTTTCCGGCAAGGGATGGCTCCCGGCGATGATGGAAAGGACTGCGGCAGTTCCCCGGCGACGACAAAGCTCGGGACGGACGATGGTCCATGGAGCGGCCCGGTGGATCGAAAGCAATGGCTGTCATGAACCGCCGGCCAAGTCTTTGAACCGGGCAGTTAATCCATGGTGGACCGGCTACCTTAATAATCATGCAAATTTCAGTTAAATTAGTTTTTCTTTGATATTGGACCGATTTGAACTTTGATTTGAGTGCCGTTTGTACCGTTGGATTCCAAAAATCGTGCTCTTTCAATCCATGGACTCCTTTTCTATAAAATATTAATGAAAAAATATTAATTTTTAATAAATATAAAGTATTTAATTTAATTTAATGATTAAGTTGAGATAATTAATAGATTTATCATAATACTCATCGAACAAAGAGCCCCAACCATGTTAACCTGGGCTGAAGAAAGTAGTTACTTCCATATATAAGCTCTCGATTATTGCCACTATAGAAACAATATAATCTCAAGCACGAGATTGCATGCTTCACAATAAAGAGAGCTCATGCGAGAGATTTTTGAGCATGGACGATCTTAGTCCTATAAACAAGGATCATGCTCAAGAAAACTGCAACTATGCAAAATGCCAACATTATTAAGGAAGAAAGGAAAAAACAAACAGCTCCCTCACATTTTAGTGGCTCTTCATCATGAAGTTGTGCTCCAAAATAAGGATTTTGTGTTATGGTGCATCTGTGCTTGTTTTTCAGCTTCATAATCATAAATACCATTAGCAATTAGACCTGAGAATACTAATGAACCTGCAGGATTAGCCGCTGTGAGGAAATTGTACAAGGCTCCAAAACTTTTCAAGCCAAACAACTCAGAGGCAGCAGCTGGCACGATATACCAATGAAATCATTATCCAAGACCGATCAGAAACGTTGCAATTGTATATTGTTCCAGGCCAACCCATCGCAAAGAAGAAGTGTCCAACTGCCATTAAAACCTGAGTCGCTGCCAAAGCCACTGGCCTTGGATATGCATGTTCTCTGGAAAGAGACACCAGGAAAACTATCAATTATGAGTTGAAGAGGCTTTCCGTTAAGTCTGAATATTTAGAATGTTAAAAATTGAAATAAAATTAAAATAAAATTTATGGGACCGCTGTTGATGTGGGTTGGGATACATGGATCTCCACTGTGCCTTTATCCAGGTGGCCGACCTTTGTTAGTATGGAGCTGGTTGATAACCTTCGAGTCTCTGACTTGTTGATGGATGACGGTAGGACATGAAAAGCTCAGGAGGTTACCAGACTTTTTGGACTTCATCTGGCTGATCGGATTCTTGCTATCCTGATTCGACTCACTGCTGCCGAGATTTGAGGGTCTGGGGCCAGTCCTGTTATCCTAGACTCCCTTCGCATATCCTTTATGATATTTACATGACTCCCTCTGCATGACAATGGACGCTGCTTGGATGTGGCGTCTACAGGTTCATTCGAAAGTTCAACTCTTCCTATGGAAGGTTGCTGGAGACTACATCCCTACTAGGATGTTGCTCAGGCATAGAGGTATGGATCTATCAATGACTTGTCCTATGTGCAGTTCTGACGACGAGTCCACTGAGCATGCTATCCCATGCTATTCTATGACGATTCGTATTTGGAGGATGGCTGGGAGATGGCGATGGGAGGAGGGTGAGGGTTCCTGACTGTGTTCCTTCCTTGACATGCTCCAGCATTGCCAGGTCAAAATAGCGGCTCAAGCTGCCTACATTGCTTATCATATTTGGCTCTCTAGGAACAGTCTGGTCTTCGAGGCGGTCTCTGATCTAGCACAGAGAGTTCTTCAGAGAGCTAGGTTGATGGCCATGGAGTACCATCACTTTGACACTGCTACTTTTCTTATGGTCCAGGATCCCTGGGACTCCCATGTTGCTTCGACAGTGGCTCGTAGGACTCTACACATCTCCTGGGAGCCCCCTCCTTTGGGCTTTGTCAAGGTGAACTTTGATGGTAGTGTTCAAGGTGCTATGGGTGGCGCTGGTTTTGTTATCCACGATTCTAAGGATAGGTTGTTGGCTGCGGGAGGTGCCTTTCTCTATGAGCCTTCTATTCCAAAAGCTAAACTCAAAGCAGCATGGGCAGGCATCACCTGCGCTAGACAGGTGCTACATACCGATAGGATTTTCATCGAGGGTGACTCCACCACTGTTATTGCTTGGATCCAGGATAGGTTGGAGCAGTGTCAAGTCCATCCTCTACTTCATGACATTAGACACTTTTTTGGATCATTTGTTATTTCAATAGTTTATCATATCTTTTAAGAAGTTAATTCTGCAGTGGATTGGGCTGCCTCTTTTGTGGCTGAGCACTGGACCAACTGGTCATGATAGCTTGGGAACTGTATTCATCTGCCTCTTCAGGAGTTTCTTTTATTTGACCTTATGGGTGGCTCCCATATCCGATTTGTTTAAGCGCCCGTCTATATCAATATATATATAAGAGTTTTAGGTCATTCACCATGAGTGAACGTAGGTTCCTTTCAAGCTCAAACTTTTACTTAGTGTGCTGACTGGCATTCCTCCTTTCAACCTTTCATTTCTGTAATTTTAAATTTTTTAAATAAAGATTAAAAAAAGAACTATTTGACAATATTGATTTTTATCATATTTAATTTAAGTTGTTTTATGTTAACAATGTTCAAAACCCCTTTTAAGTTTCCAATGGTGGGCCTGTGCACTGACAGAGGCCCAACCCACCAAGGCAGATTTTTTCCAGACTCAGGTTAGGGTTCTTAGCCCATTAACGCAAAGTTCTAGGCATGATATACAACTTGCTAGTCTCTGGCTTGGCATTTTTTAACCTAGCCGAGGTGGATGTATATATAATTATTTTGTATATCTTTTATAACTAAGATATATAAATCTTTTCAACCTATTTAATGTATAATATATTATATTTTAAATTTTAACTTTTGAAAAAAAAGAGGCAGGAAGAATACAAATTAGAATTGGAGACCATAATTTTGCTTCTCCTTTGCTATCTAGCTAATGCATTCCTTATGCATGCTCTTCATCAATCAGTTACAACCACTAGATAAGGTAAACTCTTCCTTGGCACTCCCAATGATAGCATGTTAGTTCATCATCTACCCTTGGTTTCCATTTCCCTGTCCATCCCCTTTGTTGGCCTCAGCCTCAACTCTCTCCCTCCTTCCTTACCATTCCCCTACCTGGCCTCTCCTCTCTCTCTCTCTCTCCCCCCCCCCCCCCCCCCCCCCCCCATCCCCTAAATGGCCTCCTCTTTCTCTACTCAGGCCTAGTTCGACTTTCCTTGACTCAAGTGACCTAGTTCCACTTTCCTCGAAATAGATGGATGAGGTCCAAGCCTTTATAAGTTGCTCTTAGCTGGCATAGGCTCCAAATTTTGGGCTTCAAGCTGGATCAGGCCCCCCCCCCCCCCCCCCCCCATCCCCTAAATGGCCTCCTCTTTCTCTACTCAGGCCTAGTTCGACTTTCCTTGACTCAAGTGACCTAGTTCCACTTTCCTCGAAATAGATGGATGAGGTCCAAGCCTTTATAAGTTGCTCTTAGCTGGCATAGGCTCCAAATTTTGGGCTTCAAGCTGGATCAGGATGAGATCAAGCCCAGCATATTTTTCTTGATATTAGACCTAGGCCCGGCCTGACCAAGTAAATTATCATGTCTATTGATGGGATATAATTATACATTTTACTTTTTCTTATATTTAGTCTATTTGATATATTTATTTTCTTATTGTGATGATTAATATATAAGTTTATGTTTGAGGATTAATTTTTAGCATTGTTTAATTTCATCTCTTTGATTTCTCGTAGATTTTTTATAATCTTAGAGTCAGAATTGGAAGAAATGGTCTTCAATGAAGTTGTAGAGCATGACTTTTGGAATTCAACGACTCAAACGACGCGCAAATTAGACTTCAATTGACCTAGAAATAGAATTTTGAAGAAATTATCCATGAAATAGCATGGAATTTTAAGCAGTGGTTCACTATGAACCAGCAAATTGGTTCACGAAATAGCCAGTTGGTCCATAACCTCCATTACAGCCAGTCCACAGAATAGATCCGTGGACCATAGGCCAAATCAAGCCAAGATTTCTTCGCCCAAGCTGCCGGATCTTCTTCTCTCATCGTCGGGACACTCCTCACGGCCGGAGAAGTCGGATCTTGCCGGAAAATTCTAGCAAAAATGCCATCTTCACCACCGGTCTCCTCCTCTCATGCTCGTCTTCTTCCCATCTTCTCAACTCAGAGTAGCAATCCCTGCTGTTGCCGCTTCTACGCTCTTTGTCTTCCTCTGTTCATCGTTATCAGCCAGCCTCCCACCATACAATCGGAAAAACTAGATTAAGCCGTCCGCCTCCTCCTCCGGATCGGTCCACCATCTCCGTCGTCAAACCGAGTCGCCATTGTGCCAAACACCATTTTCGCTGCATCGCTGGCCTTCTTCCCAGTCTCGATGGTTGTCCGAGTCTCTCACTGCACCATCCTCTCTTGGCGGTCCAGGTTGTCGAGGGATAGATGTTTGAAGGAGTAGAAAAGAAGACCTTCGATCATGGACTCTGCATGGATAACCCCATCGGGACTATGCGAGTGGATACGAGATAACACAACGCGGTGGTTGTGTTTGTCACAGGAACGAAGATGGAGAACCGAAGAAGACCAACACTGATCTCCTTTACGTCGATGCATCTAACTCCTCTGCTATAAATTAATGCCGTCGCCCAACATCGGAAGGAGGTGAAGAAGAGAACAGAAAAAGATCTATTTTGCTGCAGGGGAGTTTAGTGCAGAGCAGCAGAATTTGAAGGAGACGAGCTCTATTGAAAGGAGATTTCTGTTTTCTATTAGAAGGAAGAAAAACAGCAAGAGAAATTTTCTGCAGCATGAAAAGGGGAGGAAATCAAATCGACTTTATGTTATTTTCCTTTCTCATGATTGAGTAATTTTTTTGTTTCGATTTAAGGGACAGCTAGCTATGTTAGCATGGTTGTGAGGTTATGATATTAATTTAATATCATTCTTTTGCTGGATATCTGTGTTTCCTAATTTTTATTGTTGATTATTTATGTAGTTTAATTGATTAAGAGGCCTATTAATTGATTGTCTACGTGATTGATTACTAAACTAAGTTCGTAATCCGTAATTGTTATGCAACTTGGTTAAAGTAGTACTTAGGCAAAATGATTATGATCCCAGTTTTCATCTTTGTCTAAAAAGAAAACATAGAATGAATTAAACAATTTACGCTTGTCTAATTGTTGTTCATTCTTAGTTTCATCCTAGTATGTAATGCTATCAATGAATACATGATGATTGCTTAATATCAATTGGTTCATCGGTAAGAATTTAATTTGGGTGCTTGACTTGAATTAATGAATGTAGGGATAATTAGATTTATCTAGCTCCTAGGTAAGTCTTCGGCTAAGTATTCAGAGAAAGAATAATATGTTTATATACCAATGATCAATCTGCTAACTAGCACAAAAACCTCTTGAACCGAACTTAAATTGAATCCAAAATAAATCTAAATTTAATTAAATTTTTTTCTTATTTGCATAATTAGTTAGTTGATTTCATAATTATTCAAACCCCCCCTCCAGTCTAGTTATTAAATTTGATTATCATATTCAGTCTCTAGGGTTCGATCTGGACTTACTAATACTGCAAGAAATATTACAAGAATTAGTGAAATAATAATTAATTTTGATGAATTCAATAAGCATCATCTATCCAATGATCACCTCTTACACAGAGATACTACTTTTGAAAGGTTTTCTTAATCATTGGACTTTAATTAATCACCTACTTCTATCCAACCAAAAACCTCCACCTTTTATTGCAGTTATCTTTTTCCAATTTGTGCATGTTTGAGGAGGAAACTTTTCTCCAATAGCTATAAATAAGGGTTGAATGTTTGGAAAGCCAAACAACACCTAATGGCTAATACAATCAAATTTTAAATCTCATAATAAAATACTTATCGATTTTCACAAGAAAGGCAATGATTTTCTCTTCTTTCATTATTTGCAAAAGGAAATGAAGTTTGATCAGCTTTCTCTTTTGTTTTTTTTTTTTTTTTTTTTTTTTCCCTTCCTCTATATTCATATACCTAGGCAATCATGATTCTATTGGATCAAAGTTGCACAGTTCTTTACACATGTACACAAATCAGTAAGAACTGGGTCATGACTCATGACTATATCTTGAGACTAGATGAATTATATAATCCTACGCACCTTGAGGGACTAACTCTACAAAAAGGACAATGTCAATGATGTGCTCCTCAACACAAACTGCTTTCGAATTATGTTTGTTATTTGTTTTAGTTTCCTAATTAATTTGAGATACAATAGATCCTAAAAGCCCGAAAAAATCATTATGTTTGACATTCTTAACCCATCTCAGCACCCCCAAAAAAAAAAAAAGAAAAAGAAAAAAAAAAGAAAAAGAAAAAGAAAAAGAAAAAAAAAAGAAAAAGAAGACTAAAGTTGCACCAAGTTCGAGGCTGCCATATTTAAGCCCAACTTACATTAGGCTAGGCCCAGATAATTTCATTGCATGGCTAGACTTGGGCCCACCAAGCTTGTGGACATCACCTGTAATGGTGGGAAAGGAAAGGAAATCTGCAACTCTTCAAGGCTATGGAGGCAAGCAAGGAACCATGGAGTTTTGAGCAAGATTTGCTGTCTTAGTATCAAACCCCATACCTATATCTTATTACAGTGTCATTAAATGGTATGGTAGAGTGACGTATACTCAGTGTCGATATAGTATGAGACTGTATACCCCGATTCAGTATCGATATAATATGGTATGCCCGGTATAATGGTACTGTCCGGTACCGTAAACTTTACATTTTTGTATATCCTAGTGCTAGTAAAATAAATTCATGTCACCAAGTTAAGATAAAAATCATTAGTATGGACTTTTTTGAAATAATAACATAGCATTTTAGCATATTTTTCTCAAAAAGAAATATATAAAACATTTGACTACCGAGTTGCAAGCAAATAAGCAAAAGTATTTTAGAGACAAAAAGCAATTCAAGAGCTAATCTAGATTTTAGGTCTTTTTATAAAACAAGCAATAATTCATCTTTATGTTAATGTAGGTTGATATAAAAATGTTTGTGCAAGTTACATGATTATGGAAGCATCCTATGACAGATTGAGAGCTCATATATCTGGCCTAATGCAATGAAATGGCAATCATACCTTACAATAATCTCAGAAATATAGCCTCCACCAATGCGGCCAAGAAAGTTCCAAATGCTGATCATGGATGCAAAAATATGAGTCTCACTGTAAGCCAAACATCGGCTCATTTGACCCAAATTATCGATCACCATTAAACTAGATACAGATCCCAACAATAGAGAGAAAAAAAGAAGCTAAAAATCTACCTTAATTAGTGCCCGCATCAGGGTGAAATCTTCTCCTCTATGAGGACCTCTCTCCCTTTTCACCATCACAGCTCCTACAGCTGCAGCCTGAAACAATCTTGCTTGCAATTGTGCAATTCTCTTCTGCCTCTCTGATGCAGGGAGTAAGTCAACTTCCTTGGGCTTTTCATCTTCAACCTCACTCAAAATAACCTCATGTTGTTCTGTAGATTCTCCTGATTTACCCATCTCTTCTTTCTGAGGCACAGGTAAAAGTGACTTCTTAGCAAAGGTATTACAATTGGGACCAGTAGAAGAAAGCGTAACATCACTGTGCACAAGGTCATCACAGATTCATTCAAGCCAACCACAACTTCAAGAAGCATGACATCCATCAGATAAGCAGCCACAAAGCAAGCACACACTATAAACAAACATAAAACTGGAGTTATCCGAAGGTCGCACTTGTCTATGGCCTCCAACAGGCCTGATTATGAACATTAAGGCAATGACTACTATCATAGGTCCAACTGCAACCATAAAGATAAAGATGAGAGCTGCATGATCTGGTGCATGAATCATGCTGTAAATTTGAGTCAAAATAGCACCACTTAAACCATCAAATCCCTTCAGGATATCCACTACAGGTCCCCGGCTTTTGGGGAAGCTCTGCACGCATGAAACCAGTGCATGCTGTGTTGAAGTAGGTTTCTCCATTATTGCCAACAAAGATAAGAATACACATCTACAAAAGATGCATCAATTTAACATCAACAAACCAAGTAGAACTAAAGATGAATATATGATGAACTGCCAGACTTTAAAGATAGCACAAAATCCTAAGTAGGATTTGGAGGGATGAGAGATACAGTTTCTGATGGAGAATGCCTTTGTCAACTAAATAGCACATTACAAAGTCAACAAACATAGAAGAGGCTACTCTATTTAAGAGATATATGTGCAATGAACTTCACAAGTTATTCTGATAAGAGTTCACAATAAAAAACTCTAAGATACAAGTAGCAGGAAAGGTTTTAAATTCTGAATATAAAGACAACCATATAGAACTGATGAGCTTGGAACTGGAACTTTATTGACACAAGAAAATATCCATATTTAGCTCCATGGACTTGTGGGGAAAGCAAAGGACTGAGAGAGATCACAATTGCAAAGGGAGAAGGAAACTATCTACTTGCCCAAGAAGCATCCATATGTAGACCAATCCATTTTATCATGAGTTAAAAACCAACAAGCTAACAACCTTATGTTAAGCAAAATTTTGTTGAATTAGTTGTTTTAGCAATATATAGATAAGCTTTCAAACAGAGAGACATAAGTTATAAGCAAAGCCAAATTGGTAACATTAAGCACGAAGTATGATAGAAAAAGGGACACAAATTGTTCCTACAATGTATTCTCAGAAAAGAGTTACAAGAGGGGCAATGGAATGATGATATGTAGAAAGAGCTTCAGAAACAAAATCAACAGTACAGATACATGAAGAGAGTCCTCAATACAATTATCAAAAAGAGAGAGAGAGAGAGAGTACTTGATGTATATAATCAGTATAAATGATTATTATTGTTCCATCACCAAATATGCAGATGATCATATAGAGTATTGTCTCATATTATCAGCAACCCACATGAAAGATCCATTCATAACAGCAAATAGTCAAGTCCATTATCCCGATAATGCATAAAAAGGAAAGACAATCACTGCTTCAGTGGTTAAGAATCAAATGAAGGTAGTAATGGTATTGTTCAACAACTGGTAATTAATATAAAGTGAACGAGGCTTGCTGATGTAAATGTTGGAGATCCGGACCAGCGCCTATACGCAGCGGATGCAACATGGAAGAACACAATTCAACAACCTATTCTTTTGGATTCAATATAATGCAACAATGGAGATATAAATGTAGGAAAAAAAGAAAAATTATTTTATTCTCCTTTGGAGAAGAACCTTATTATAACAAACAAGACAACACTCGACAGCATCTCTTCTGAAATCCCAGAAGCTTCTCGCTGCCCCGTACATCTTCTCTCTTACAGGCCTCGTGCCCCAAGAACCCACGTACGCCACGCATGGACAATACCTCAACGTGCATCCCTTCCCCAAAGCCTCGTGGAATATCCTACGGCACCAAGCCCTCCACGTGATATCTTCCTTACGTGCGTCTCTCTGTAGCCCATCACTATGGCCTCCTTGAAACCCAGGAGTCTCCCCACGGTCCCCGCCCCAAGGGGCGGCCCTCAAGCCCTCACGGTCCAATACCATAACCGTGAGAAGTCCTCATGGACTCCACACCATGGGACATCCAAACCGCACGCACCCTCCTTAAATTAAATAGCACATGGGGCATCAACCACTTCTTGATTAATTGGGCATCTAATCTTGAACTTCTTGTTGGACTGCATCAACTTCTTGAATCTTGTTAGGACTCAATCACATGGACGATTGGGTCTTGAATTTTTGGACCAATAACAAACTGGTTAGAACTCCCTAAGTAGTTAGGCTTCCAATTGGTTACAACCAACCAATTCGGTTAGGATCCTGGGTGGTTGGGCTAACCAACCAACTAACTAACCATCTACCCAACTAAGCTAACCACCTAACCAATTTAACAAACCTGGATCCAACCCCATAATCCAATTGGGTTATGTTATAATCTCTCAAAAAAACTCCCCCCAAAGTCACATGAGAAGACACTCAAACTTAGAGCACCTCCAAAAATCCGCTTGGGACATGCCCCCAAGCTCTAAGGATTGTCTCCGGCATCCTTGCCATGGCCTCCTAAGTCTCTCCAAGACTTGGGAGTACTACGCAAAACTCTATAGTAAACCTATAAAAAAAACTAGAGGGAATATTGATTTCTCAAGCAATATCCTTAAGATTAACAATAATTAGCAATATTATCCACCAAGTCAGCAATATACCACAGAATCTTTTAGCTAAGAAGAATCTAAAAAAATTCAAGATGCCTTAATTACTTGGACTAAATGATTATGGCTGTTGGCTAGTTGGCCCAGTTCTACCATGAAGAAGATATTCAACAATGTATTTCACAAAATTCATGAAATGTAATAGATACATGAATTGTAACCTGATCATCAGCATAAATCTATAATAAGTGAATCAGGTTATGCATGATAGCAGGTCTATTTGTACAATATTGATTATCCAAGGATTGTTGTGCCGGTATCGAAACAAATAGTGGTTTGTTGGAGCAAACCCGCTCCACGGAATGTCCAGGATCCTCCTTAATGCAGCCATGACGGAAAGGGAACAATCACCAGGAAAGAGATGGGGCGCGCCATCCGCTCCCATCGTGGAGGCGAGCCTCCATGGGGCTGCACGCACGAGAGAGAACCAGAAGATGAGAAGAGAGGCTAGGGTTTTGGAGGAGAAAAGGGATCGCGTCTACTCTTCTTATTTCCCGACGTTCCCATCGTTCTTTATATACAAAAGAGATAACCTTAGGTCACAACCGACCTAGTCCTAAAAAAACTCCCCCCTCTGAGTCACTCAAAAAAACCCAAACCCAAGCCCATGTACATCCATGTCTCACTAATTTTCTCAACCTCAGACTCAGAGTATCCCTGGAACATCTCCAGGAAACCCCTGGAATACATCCAGGACCCTCTCGGGACACGCCTCCAAGTCCCAGAGATCGCCTCCAGCATCCTTGCCATGGTCTCCCAAGTCTCTCCAAAGCTTGGGAGCACCATGCAAATCCCTACAATCTACATCTTGGTGCCCTCAAGCTTTGGCAAACCTGGCAATGTCCTCCATGCACAACCCCGCTGTAACTGCGTGTCTTGACAGCTTGTGTGGATATCCTCACCTTTGCCAACACTCTTCAGCTGTTGAATTCACTTGGAGGTCTTTGGGATGACCGCCTCCACAGCTGAAATCCCTCGCTTGTATCCTAGCACCATCGATTGTAGCCTTCCTTCTGCCTGGCAGCCGCATCAGACTTTTTCTTGGACTTCCCTGGAGAGAACCCAGCGAACCTGAGCCGGCACTCGATGTAATTGGAGCTCTACCTGACACCATCACCTCAGAGCCACACCAATCTCTGCATACTCTGCTCCACCTGGCTAAGTACTTCCCTAGCGCTCGTGCTAGGATATGATCCTTTCCATACCTCCCGCTCTGAACTCGTGTCAAAACCTGCTCAACCAGTGAAGCCACCTGTCATCGATGCTCCACCTGAAACTGAAGTCCCCCTGATTCCATAGAAAGAAATCCCGAGGCCAGCAACTCAACGCTGCCCTGCTGAGCCTGCACCTGAACCTCGTACCCAGTTGCATCTTTTCGGATCCTCTGCATCACTGCGGACCCCTCCGAGACCGTTTTAGATACTCTACATCCTTGCTGGAACCTCCAAAACCCAGGAGCTCATCTCAACTCTTCTAACCCAGTGACTGACCCAGCAACCATCTCCAGTGGCTGCTCCATCATGTAACAGCATGTCTCCTGGCTGCATGATATTCCTGGCACTTCCTAAGACCTATCCCCGGTCTCCTTGAGCTGCCAGCCCCATCAGCTTCAGTCTCTGTCTCTAGGCAAAAGCCATCATACCAAGACACTCCCGACTGCTCGATACCTTCGACGCTCCCTGAGACTGTCTCCTGTCTCCCTGAGCTGCCCCTGACATCGCCTCTGCTGATATACTCGGGTCGCTTGAGACCTCCCTGGTGCTCCCTGAGCTGCCAGCCTCCATCAACCTCTGCTAATGTACCTCCCTGGTGCTCCCTAAGCTACCAGCCTCCATTAACCTCTGCTGATGTGCTCGGTCTCCCTGAGCTAATAAACTCCCAAGACCCATCTCCATCCACGCGGGATACCATCCACATCCAGCTCCATCACGATCAAGGTAGCTGGAGTACTACCGATCGCTTTCCTCCATAGTGACCAAGAGCCTGGTCCACTACCAATGGAGCTACCACTCATGCTTTGAAAAATCTTCGGTATGTATCGCTCTACCTGTAATAAACCACAGATCACCCGACCTGTAATCACTCCATATCACAGACCCCGCAGCTCTGCACCACCATCGCGAGCTCCTGCACGACAGGATCCATCATCCTCGGTGAGATCCACACAACCAGCAAACCTCCATACTGCTCCCAACACCACGAACCTCTGTCTGCCAGGGAGAGTCAAAGATGGAGCCAACCTGCTCATGCTACTCGCACACATGACCGCTGCACCACGATCTCCACATATCCTATGAACTGACTCCATCATCGGACCCAACCTAGCTCAACATGAAAAGCTCGAAAAATGAAGTCCAACGTTACAAACAGGGCTCAAATCGAAGTTCAATTTAGCCCGGAATCGCTGAAAAACCATCAGCATGACTTTTAGAGCATAGAGTGACCTGAGATACTTGAACTGCCAATCCACCATGAACCAGCCCGTCATTCCACATGCGCCAAGCTGGTCTACCGGCTGCCATGGATGTTGGTCCACTGCAGAAAATCGTGGACCGCAGCCCCTCTCGGTTGCTGCCGTCGCCCCCGGTCGCCGTGCCGCACCCCGGCGACTGCCCACCATCGTGCAGTGCCTCCAGCGAGTGCCCCGCAGCCATCCACGCATCCGGTGACCGAAAGCAGTCGATCCCGTGCGCCCGCGTCACCCCGCGCTGCTCTCTTAATGCCCCGCACTACTCCCATGACCTAGCGAGCCCGTGCCGCCTCGCCCGCGACCGGCAACGCGCTAGCAAGCCCGCTGCGACGCCCTCGCATCGTGTCCGCACCAGTGACCGCGCCTTGCACCACCCGTGCCGCGCCCGCGCGCTGCACCGCTATGACACCCCACGCCGCTCTGCTGCGACGTTGCGGCCAATGGCCTGCGTCGTGGCCGACGAGCCGCGTCGCCTCGCCGTCTCCTCGCTGCGCCGCATCCGCACGTTGCAACCGACGCCCTCGCATCTTCTCGCCCAAGCCACCCTGCGCCGTGCTCGCATCGGCGAGCCCACTGCGATGCCCCTGCGTTGCTCTGCGTGCTGCTCCATGCATCGCCCAGATCCACGCGGGATCTGCTCCGTCTCCGTTTCCAGGGTGGGCAGCAGGCCCTCAACTCGAGATCTGCACCTTCCTCATGACATCCTCTTCCCTCTTCCCTGCATCCTTCATGCCACCGCATCAAGGTTGGCTCTGATACCAATTGTTGGAGCAAACCCGCTCCACGGAATGCCCAAGATCCTCCTTGATGCAGCCATGGCGGAAAGGGAACAATCACCAGAAAAGAGATGGGGCGTACCAACCACTCTCGTCACGTAGGCGAGCCCACATGGGGCTGCACGCACGAGAGAGAACCAGAAGATGAGAAGAGAGGCTAGGATTTTGGAGGAGAAAAGGGATCGCGTCTACTCTTCTTATTTCTCGACGTTCCCGTCGTTCTTTATATACAAAAGAGATAACCCTAGGTCACAACCGACCTAGCCCTAAAAAAACTCCCTTCTCTGAGTCAATCAAGAAAACCCAAACCCAAGCCCATGTACATCCATATCTCACTAGTTCTCTAAACCTCAAACTCAAAGTATCTCTGGAACACCTCCAGGAAATCCCTGGAATACATCCAGGACCTTCTTGGGACATGCCTCCAAATTCTAAGGATCGCCTCCAGCATCCCTATCATGATCTTCCAAGTCTCTCCAAAACTTGAAAGCACTATACAAATCCTTACATGGTTGCCCAGCAGCATGGTTCAGTGTAGTATTGTGCCATTGTGTCGGGCCTATACGGACATGGCAGAGCTGGAGGAAGGCAGGGGAGAGAGAGAGAATGAGAGGAAGGGAGGGAGAGAGAGGAAGAGGACGGAGGATGACCGGAGGGTCATAGATGGCCGAGGAGGGGTAGAGGGAGGACTCCACCCTCCTATTCCCTTATTTCATTTGAATCAGGAGTCCTGCGGGTTCCTTTTTTTATTTTGAAAACTTATGTGAAGTTTAAAGTTACATCATGGGTTGAATATAAAATTTTATTCAAAGTTTGCACCTTTCATGGAACCTGCCCCAGTCAAGTTACATGTTCCTTTTTATTATGGTGTCATGTATTAAAGGTACACTACCAAAGGGGCCTCTCCATGCATGTATAGTTTTGGTCCTTTCTGAAATTTTTTTGTGTTAAAATAAAATAATAATATTTTTTTAAATGGGCCTACATATGTAATTAAATATGTTATTTAATGCTATCTTAAAATAAAGCCTAAATTAAAGTGATATAATTAATATAAAGGTTTTTTGTAGTATTAAAATAATGTATGGGTTATATATGTGTAGATATCAATTCATGAATTCCAGATTTTATGATGGACAAAACTGAAATTATACTAAAATAATTGAACGTCAATTATTCATTCTGGTTAAAAAAAAAAAAAAAATGGAATTATACTAAAATAATTGAATGCCAGTTATTCATTCTGGTTATGGTCCCAATCTATACGTAATATTGAAAAATAGATCTCCAAACAAGTTTCTTTCTCTTCCTCTTTTCTAAAATCCCATCTTCAGAAAAGAATTAAGGAATACATATTAGATTGGAAGACAATAACCCACACCATTTTGAAATCATGAATCAAGGTACGTTTCTGCAATCAAGAATAAATTTCTTGATGAATTAACATGAGATATTTGGGATTAGATGACGGTTTTCGTCTGTAAAGTAATCAATTCAACAAGTGGTATCAGAGCCATTTCATGTTGAATCATCAAGAAATATATATTTTTTACATATATATTGGTTTTTCTTGTAGAAGTTTTTTTTATGAACTTATATTGATTTCTTTTTCGGTTGAATCCATGTCTGTATGAACATGAAACAAGAGGAAGACTTTTCCTTTTGAACGATTAAGCCATGTTTTCGGTTTCCTTTTGGATTATTAATATTATCAAATTAATTGATTGAATCAATAAGCTACCAAAGTAGCCTCTTTTGTATATATTAATTAATTTGTGATATTTAGATAGTTGTGTGAATTTAATTCATGCAAATATTAATCAGCCCAAATGAAGGTTGATATTTGGCCGAATTAAATTCATACCAGTGGTGATAAATATGTAACAATTATTTGGTTATTTTAGGTATGTGAATAAGAAGTGGATCCAAAGATTAGCTTATTATTTGACATAATTTATTGTTAATATTTGATCACTACATCAAGAACACCACTTACAAGTTAATATTTCTGTCCAAAGACTAAATATTAATGTTGTTCCTAGTTTCTTGTGATGGGGTTCATCATTGTTTGAATTTATTGATTGTTTTTTTTTATGTGGATTCTTGTGTGAATATGTGATTTTGTTCTTTGTTCAAGTACAGCATCAGCTTCCTCAATATCTGCAAATGTTAATTCCATTCCTATGCTGAATGGGACTAATTTTAAGGACTGGAAAGAGAATGTGTCGATCGTTCTCGGTTGCCTAGATCTGGACCTAGCCATAAGAGTTGAACATCCCACTATTACAGATTCTAGTCCCTCAGAGAATAAAAAGGAACTTGAAAGATGGGATTGTTCTAACCGGATGAGTCTAATGATCAATAAGAGAGGCATTCCAGAAGTATTCAGGGGCACTGTGCCTAATGAGGTTACTACAGCCAAGGGTTTCCTAGAAGCCATTAAGAAATGCTTTGCAAAGAACGATAAGGCTGAAACAACCATGCTTTTGGTGAGCTTGATTTCAATGAGATACAAAGCAAACGGAAACATAAGGGAGTACATCATGTAGATGTCTTATCTGGCTTCAAAATTGAAGACACTAGAACTGGACATTTCAAAGGACCTTCTAGTGCATCTTGTTTTCATTTCTCTTCTTGCACAATTCAGCCAATTCAAGATCAATTACAACAGCTAGAAAGAGAAATGAAATCTTAATGAGTTGATTTCTCATTGTGCAAGAAGAAGAAAGACTGAAGCAAGAGATGACCGAAAGTGTTCACTTGGCTGCCACCTCTAAGAATAAAAAATAGAAAAGAAAGAAGAGCAATGAAGCTGCTAATGATCCAGCACAAAAGAAACAACATAAGGATAAGAATAAGGATGATAAAGATGATAATGGTTGGTACTTTTGTGGTAGACCTAGACACATGGAGAAGGTCTGCACCAAGTATCATGCTTGGCGTAACAAAAAATGTATGCTTCTCAATTTGGTTTGTTATGAGGTTAATTTAGCTTCAGTGCTAAGAAACACTTGGTGGATTGATTCAGGTGCCACTACTCTTATAAGTGTGTTTATGCAGGATTGCCTCAACTTCCGAAAGCCAATTGATACCGAAAAACTCATCTATGTGGGTGATGGCAAATTGGTAGAAGTTGAAGCAATTGGGCATTTTAGGTTGTTATTAAGTTATGGTTGTTATTTGGATTTGAAAGACACTTTTGTTGTACCATCAATTAGATAGAATTCGGTCTCTATTTCTGCTTTGGACAAATCTGGATACTCTTGTTCCTTTGGAAATAGTCAGTTTAGTCTTTCTTTAAATTCAAATGTTATTGGTACCGGTTCTTTATCATTTCCAGATAACCTATATTTGCTTGATACATTTGCTTCTTATAATGAAACCTTGCATGTTAGTTCTCATGGCATAAAGTGTAAATTAGCCAATGAGAATTCTGCTGTGTTATGGCATAAGCGATTAAGACATATTTCAAGAAAAAGAATGGAAAGGCTTGTGTCAGATGGAATTCTTCATTCCCTTGACTTTACAAATTTTGGAATATGTGCTAATTGTATTAAAGGAAACAGACAAACAAAAGAGGATTAGGTGTCAATAGAGCTACAGATATCTTAGAATTGATACATACGGACACTTGTGGACCATTTCATTTAGCTTCATGGAATGGTCAACAATATTTTGTATCATTTATAAATGATTACTCTCGGTATGGGTACCTATATCTCATACATGAGAAGTCACAAACTTTGGACATGTTCAAGTCATATAAGGCTAAAGTTGAGCTTCAAATTGACAAAAGAATTAAGGGTGTCAGATCTGACCATGGTAGTGAGTACTATGATGGATATGATGGATCAGGTGAACAACGTCCAGAACCTTTTGCCAAATTCCTAGAGGAATGCGAGATAGTCCCTCAATATACCATGCCAGGTTCACCTGGCATGAAGGTGTAGCTGAGAGACGAAATCGGGCACTTAAGGATATGGTGAGGAGTATGATTTATCATTCTACCTTATCTGAATCCCTCTGGGGTGAAGCACTCAAGACTGCATCTTACATTCTCAATAGAGTACCAACAAAAGCATCGACCAAAATGTCATATGAGCTTTGGAGTGGCAAAAGGCCTAGTCCGAAGCAATTACATACTTGGGGTTGTCCAGCAGAGGCAAGGCCTTATAAACCAAATGAAAAGAAATTGGACTCCAAGACAGTGAGCATCTACTTTGTTGCTTACTCTGAAAGGTCAAGGGGCTACAAATTTTATGATCCCACTATTAAGGTTATCTTTGAGACGAGAATTGCAACATTCTTTAAGGATGTTTAGCTTGGGGGGAGAAAAAAGGTTACAGGCTTTGTCTTTGAGGATGAATTTGATCATGTTCCTCTTGTTCAACAGGAATTGGTTCCTATTCCCATAATTGCTTTTGATAATGTTCAGGCTTCTTCTATCCCTAACCTTGATCAAGTTGCAAATCAAGAATAATTAGACATAGTCGTTCAATCCCTTGAGATACAAACTCAACAACCTCACGAACAAGAACCTCAAGAACTTGTGTCATTAAGAAGATCCATTAGAGAGAGGAAAAGTGCTATTCCAGATGATTACATAGTATTTCTCTAAGAATATGAGGACAGTTTTGGATTGATGGAAGACGATCCGATCAATGTCCGTCAAGCCATACATGGTTCAAACTCTCAAAAGTGGATGGATGCCATGAATAATGAGATCAAGTCCATGAAAGACAATAATGTTTGGGATCTCGTTCCATTACCTGAAGGTGCGAAGCCCATTGGCTGTAAATGGATATTTAAAACCAAGAGGGATTCGAAGGGTGATATAGAGCAATATAAGGCTCGTCTTGTCGCCAAGGGCTTTACCCAAAAGGAAGGCATTGATTATACAGTGACTCTCCGATTTCAATGAAAGACTCTTTTAGGACAATTATGGCACTTGTAGCACATTTTGATCTTGAACTATATCAGATAGATATTAAGATGGCATTCCTAAATGGTGACATTGATGAAACGATCTATATGGTGCAACCAGAAAACTTTATGTCGGGTGACCCAAAGAAGATGGTTTGCAAATTAAAGAAATCCATTTATAGGTTTAAGCAAGCTTTTCGTCAATGGTATTACATATTTCATCAAGCAATAGTCTCATTCGGTTTCAAGATGAACGCTGTAGATGATTGTGTATACCATAAGTTCAGTGGGAGTAAGTGTATTTTCTTGGTATTGTATGTTGACGATATACTGATTGCCACCAATGATATAAGTTTATTACATGAAACCAAAAGATTTCTATCAAAAAAATTTGAGATGAAGGATCTTGGTGACACCTCTTTTGTGTTGAGTATACGGATATATCGAGATTGCTCGGGGTATTCTTGGATTATCATAAAAGAGCTATATCGAAAAGGTGCTTAAAAGATTTGGCATGCATGTTTGTAAACCAGGAGACACCCCAATGGCTAAAGGAGATAAATTCAGTTTAAGTCAGTGTCCTAAGAATGGTCTTGAGATTAAGGAAATGGAAAAAATCCCATATGCATCAGCTGTTGGAAGTTTAATGTATGCTCAAGTTTATATTCATCCAGATATAGCATACATTATTGGAATGTTGGGCAGATATTTGAATAATCCTGGAATGGATTATTAGAAAGCAGTTAAACGGGTTATGCGGTATTTGTAGAGAATGAAAGATTAAATGCTCATATATAGAAGGTCAGATCAACTTGAGATCATTGGTTATTCGGATTCAGATTTTGATGGATGTCAAGATAGTCGTCGATCCACTTATGGCTATATCTATTTGCTTATTGGAGGAGCCATTTCTTGGAGGAGTGCGAAACAGTCACTCATAGCTTCTTCCACTATGACAGTAGAATTTATAGCATGTTATGAAGCATCCAATCATGGAATATAGCTACAAAACTTTATCACTGGACTGTGAATTGTGAAAGGTATAGAAAGACCACTGAAGTTATTTTGTGATAATAAATCTGCAGTCTTATATTCCAACAATAGAAGCTCTTCAAAGTCAAAGCATATAGAAATTAAGTTTCTTGTTGTTAAGGAAAGAGTTCAAAATGGTCAGGTGTCTATAGAGCATGTTGATACAAACTCTATGATTACGGATTCGCTTACAAAAGGGCTTCCATCCAAGGTCTTTCATGAGTACATTGCTCATATGGGTATTCAATTACTTAATAATATTTAGTTTTAGTGGGAGTTTGTATTCGAATGCTATTTTTCTTTATATAAAGACATTATGTGTTTGTATATGGTTTCTGCTGAAACAATTTAGAATTCAAGTTACTTACACTCTGATTTTGGTACGATATTGATCTCATTAAGGTATAAGGTTGGACCAATTGGAAATAGGCATGTGTATATCACTATGCATGTAATTTCCATGCTACACATCCATACTTGATCTCTGTCATTTGGTTATATCGATATACGTGATCATTGATAGGTCTAGTCATGTTACATTGATGACAAAGATCACTTTGGTTCTATATTGGTATGGTCAATGGACGAGATTAAGGAATATCCTGATATATTGATGCAGAACAAATAAAGGGATGCGATGCGGAAGTAAATTAAGATTAACTAATTTTTTTGTTGTTTTTATATGTTTGTAGAAGTTGGCTTCAAATCAAAGAAAAGTTAACCTAACATTGAAAGATACTAATGTGATAATTGAAAGCACAATTTTAAGGAAACTAAATTATCAGAGTAGTTCAGAAGCAACGGATCGCTGGGGGTTGAGAAACTCCCAGACCTAGGGTTTCACTCCGAGCTTTCAACAAAACAGAAATAAAGAGAAGGGAAGGTTTATCTAACCAGACAATGATCTTCACAGATTTTGGTGGAAGAACTCTCCCGAGCAGATTGTTGGATCCTCGGAGTCGGATATCTTCGTAATGGATCCTCCAATACTGGTCCTTTGGCGGGTTGGCTTCTCCTGAACTCAAGATCTGGAAGAGAAGAAAAACAATTGATGGAATCAGAGAGTCAAGGAAAAGATTTACCAGGTTGATAAACTTGAAGATCGAAATTGCTGAAAACTGGATTCTCCTGGATGCTGATGTGATTTTCCTTGGAACTTGCTCTGGATCTGAAGTAGCCGGACTGGATCTGGATGAAGGTGGATGGCTTGGACTTGTAGAGAGAGAGAGGCCGTGGGAGATGGATGGATCTAGGGTTTGGTGGATGGAAAATAATGAAAGGTGGCTAGGGTTTTGGAATTTCAAGTGGCTAACCTAGGGTTTTGGATAAAGATGGAGATCTCTCACCTCCTCAAGGCTCCAATGGAACCCGGATTACCCCCTCACGGAGCTCAACACTTAGAATAGTGCGGAAGAAGAGAAACCTAGGTTGCTCAACACAAGAGAATAGCAAAATTAATTTTTCTTCATTGATTTCTAAAGTTACAAAGAGAGGTCTATTATATAGACCTAAAATTTTCTCCTAGCTTGTACAAATTCCCATGTGGGACTAAATTCTTCCAACCCCTAGATTAGGTAGAAAATCCTCTCCCTTGGCCGACCAAGAGTCCAAAAAAAATTGGGACGGCCATAAAGGAATTGTTTTGGAACTTTTATGGCACCTCCTTTGGAGTTGGATTTGGATTTGGAGTCCTCTTCTTCTTATGGTATTTCTTCTTTTCTTCCACTCCAAGTTAAGCTCTTTGATTTTGATTTGAACTTCAATTAGGAGTAGGTTGGATGTCCTTCTTTGATTTCTTCTCCAAGAGAAGTTTTCTTCCTTCTTTGCTTAGGTAAATTAGGCAGGTGTGGGCGCCTCCTTTAATTTAGCCTCCAATTTGATTTTTTCTTCTTTGGATATGGGGACCATGACACTGGGATGCCTCCATGGCGCCTCCTGGACTCTGGCGTGTGCTCGGAGTGTGGCTGGGCGTGTGGCTTGGAGTGTGGCCTCCACTTGCTTGAACCTTGAGTTGATTGGAAGAGAAATGTGGCACCATTTTGGACCAAATTGAAACCACATTGGGACTTGCACCGAGTCAACATGACTCAACAAAATTTAAATGGTGACTCAAGAAATAAATAAAATAAATAAACTGGTTGACCAGGTCAACCTTTATTACAAACCCTAATTTCTCGGGCAATGTCAATCAGAGATCCAAATGGAGCTCTGAAGTCTTCTTCTGAGTCTGGTGCCCGCACCAATTCTCCCAGGGTGGGAGGAACTCGACCCTGTCGAGTAAGGCTCAAGTTGGCTCTGGTATCTCTCCAAGAGGTCTGGGTCCAATTCTTGTAATTCTTCTCGGGAGATCCAAGAGTCATCAGAATCTGGCCTTCCTTGCCAGCGGACCAGGTACCTTTGGTATCCTCGATTACGAGTAGAGATAACCTGATCATCCAGGATCTTTTCAATCTGCTCTTTCCTCACAGGCCAGTTTGTTGGTGGACACACAGGGTCAGGATCACTCTCAATGATAGGGTTAGGCTCAAAAGGCTCACTAGGAATCACAGCTGACTCCCTGTACTCTACTAAGTCTGTAATGTTGAAAGTAGAGCTAATGCCTAGTTCTGGAGGCAACTCGAGCACATAGGCATTGGATCCTACTCTCTTTACCACTCTAAATGGTCCAGCTCCCCTAGCATGTAACTTTCTAACGGTTCCAGGAGGAAACCGTTCAGGCCTTAACCTAATCATCACATAGTCTCCCTCAATAAAAGATTTGACTCGTCTTTGAGTATCAGCCAACTTCTTATAAGTTTCATTACTTAAATTTATTTTGGCATGAATTTCTTTATGCAAGTCTTTTATATGCTGTGCAAAATTCTCAGCAGATTCGGAGACTCGAGTGTGGACAGGTAAAGGGACTAGGTCAAGAGGTGTGTGAGGTTTGTACCCATGTACAATTTCAAATGGACTCTTACCCGTAGACCTATTGACCGAGTCATTGTACGCAAATTCTGCCCTTGGTAGGTATAAATCCCAATTTCTGGTATTTTCACCAACAAGACATCTCAGCAGATTTCCTACGCTACGGTTCACTACTTCAGTTTGGCCATCAGTTTGGGGATGATAGGCAGTTGAAAACTTAAGTTTTGTCCCTAACTTATGCCAAAGGGTCTTCCAAAAGTAACTGGTGAACCGGACATCCCTATCTGAAATGATTGTCTTAGGTAGACCATGGAGTCTAACTATCTCATTGAAGAAAAGTGTGGCTACCTTAGACGCATCAAAAGTTTGGGAACAAGGCAAGAAGTGGGCCATTTTAGAGAATCGGTCGACTACGACACAGATAGAATCATGTCTTCTCTGGGTCTTAGGTAAACCTAACACAAAATCCATACTCACATCTTGCCAAGGACGATCTGGGACAGGGAGTGGGGTATAAAGGCCAGTGTTTTATTTTCGCTGTTTAGCAACAGCGCAGGTTCGACATCTAGCTACAATATTAGCTACATCCCTTTTCAAGCTAGGCCAGAAAAAGTGGTCTTCAATAGCTAGAATGGTCTTGTCTTTTCCAAAATGGCCAGCTAAACCTCCAGCATGGATTTCCCAAATCAAAAATTCCCTAAGAGAAGTTCTAGGGATGCAAAGCCTATTTTTGAAGAACAAAAAACCATCTACAAGGGTATAATCCTGGTGATTACTAGACGGTCCTTGAACTAGATCCTGATACACAATTGTGAAATCCGGACAAGACTCATATTCCTCTTTGATTTGCTCAAACCCTATGACCTCAGTTCTAACAGAAGTTAATAACAGAGATCGGCGACTAAGGGCATCAGCTACCTTATTCTCAACTCCAGCCTTATGTTTCAGGACAAAAGTATAGGACTGGATATATTCTACCCACTTAGCATGCCTAGGGTTAAGCTTCTTTTGGGAGTTCAGAAATCTAAGAGCCTCATGGTCCGAAAATAGTACAAATTCCTGCGGTAGCAAATAATGTCTCCAGTAACGCAAAGCTTGCACCACCGCATAAAATTCCTTATCATAGGTAGAATACCTAAGCTTAGCATCATTAAGTTTTTCACTAAAGAATGCTATGGGATGATTCTCTTGGCTTAGGACTCCACCTATTCCTACACCTGAAGCATCACAGGCAACCTCAAATACTTTAGAAAAATCGGGTAATCTCAGAATGGGTGCCTGGGTCATTTTATCCTTAAGATCTAGGAAGGCTTTATGGGCTGACTTAGTCCAATGAAATTCTCCCTTCCTAATACAATCAGTGATTGGAGCAGCTAAAGTACTAAACCCCTTGATGAATCGCCTATAGAAGGTAGCCAAGCCATGGAAACTTCTAACTTCATGCACATTGGTTGGCTCTGGCCAGTCTACTATGGACTTAATCTTCTCAGGATCGACCGCCACGCCGTCAGGGGTTACTACAAAACCAAGAAAGATAACTCTACTAGTCATGAATTCACACTTCTTAAGATTACCGTAGAGTCTCTCATTCCTCAAAACTTGGCAGACTGCTCTAAGGTGGTCTAGGTGATCTGTTGGGGTCTTACTATAGATCAGGATGTCATCAAAATAGACCACCACAAATTTTCCTATGAAAGCTCTAAGTACCTGGGTCATAATTCTCATGAAAGTACTAGGGGCATTGGACAACCCAAAAGGCATAACAACCCATTCATAAAGACCATCCTTAGTTTTGAAAGCAGTTTTCCATTCATCCCCGGGTCTAATCCTAACCTGATGATAGCCGCTTTTGAGATCAATCTTAGAAAAAACCATTGCACCAGCCATCATATCAAGCATGTCATCTAGTCTAGGGATGGGAAACCTATACTTGATTGTAATTTTATTGATGGCACGACTGTCAACACACATCCTCCACGTGCCATCTTTCTTTGGGGTCAGTAAGGCTGGGACTGCACAAGGGCTAAGACTTTCTCTAATAAACCCCTTCCTCAATAATTCTCCAACCTGCTTTTGCAGTTCTTCATGCTCAGATGGATTCATCCTGTAATGGGGCAAGTTGGGCAAAGTCGCTCCTGGGATTAGATCTATGGCATGCTGGATATCCCTAAGAGGTGGAAGGTGGTCTGGCAAATCCTCGGGAAAGACATCCTCAAATTCTTTTAACACAGGTTTAACTTCTTGAGGAGGCTCTGAGGGTTCCGAAGTTCTACGCTCCTTAGCAGTCAACATCCAGATGGGTGAACCACTATGAATTTCTTGTTCTAGATCCTTAGCACTGATTAGATTCACTCCAGTTTTCATCTCCTTAACCTTACCGGCTCCTTTAGTTACCTTGTCCTTAGGGAGAACTGAATGGATCGTAATCTTCTTCCCATTGAAACTAAAGACATAGGTATTGGATTTTCCTAAGAGGGTGGCATCATGATCATACAACCAAGGTCTTCCGAGAATTATACTGCTCACCCCCATGGGTAAGACATCGCACCAAATCTTTTCGTGATAAGATTGCATTTGGATTTGGACTTGACATCTAGATTGGATGGGTATGGAGGTAGAATCTACCCAAGAAACCTTATAGGGGTTGGGATGGGGAACTGGGATTAAGCCTAACATCTTGACAGTGCTAGTAGAGATGGCATTTACATAGCTCCCACTATCTATGATGATCTTACATACCTTATCCCCTAATTTAAGAAAAGTTTGTAGGATGTTAGTCCTACGCCAATCCTCTTGAACTAGATTTTGGGATAGGATGCATCTTACAACTCCTAATTGGTCAGATTCATTGGGTTCCTCCTCTCCTTCATACTCCTCAACCAAATTCATTCCGGCCTCATAAACTTCTTCTTCAAATTCCTCACTGGGCTCGGAATTATCATTCTCTCCCTCTTCTATGTAAAGGGATCTCCGTGGGCACTGGCTAGCAACATGACCTACCTTATGACACTTGAAACAGGCTATGGCAGTACACTGACTGGAAATGTGACCTAGTTTCTGACACTTAAAACAGGTGATATTTGAACTAGGGGTTCTCTGGGTGTCAGGTGCCTTACCTTTGTCCATGGGCCTAGGGGTAGAAGTACCCTGAAAAGGTTTACTAGGGATAACTTGGCTAGGTCCATTCCTTGGGATTGGGGCACTAACCCTAGAAGGTATAGGTCCTCTCTGAAATTTCTCAGTGTTCAGTGCAATCTGGTAGGCTTGGTCTAGATCAGTAACCTCTCTCAGAAATAATTCTCTCTTGATATCTTCCCTTAGTCCAGCCCTAAATCTAGACAAAGTGACTTCGTGGGCTTCACTCACATCACATCTCATTAGGTATTCATCAAAAGTAGTTATGTAGTCTGAGACAGATCGATTTCCTTGTTTCAGGTTTTGCCATTGGTCTAACAGGTTTTGCTGGTATGAAATGGGTAGGTATTTATCTCTCAATTTTTCTTTCATACCCTGCCAAGTGGTTATGGGCTCAACATTTCGTCTCCTAGTGGTTAGCTCAATGTTCCCCCAGTATAACCTAGCTTGACGCACTAATTTCATCTTGGCAAACTTGTATTTCCTCTCCTCAGACATAGCATACCACTCAAAGTATTGATCCATCTCACCCTCCCAATCAGAATACACCTTAGGGTTCAGACTACCGTCAAAAGTGGGTGCATCTAATTTGATGTTCCTGATGAACCTATCATCTCTATCTTCAGGCTCTGGGTCAGGCCTCCTATGATTAGGTTCGGGATCTCTATATAAAGGCCTCCTAGGCTCTTGATGTGGGTGAGGTTGAGGCACATTAAAATCGGGGTCAGGAGTCCAATTCCGATGTCTAGGTTCTTCAAGTACTTGGACTCGGTCCCTAAGTTGGGTAAGATCCTCATGAATTTGTGCGCTAAACTGGGCCACAGTGTTTGTCATATCCTGATTCATTTTAGCCATACTTTCAGTAAGAGTTCTGATCATGGCCTCTAAATCAGGTTGGGTTTGACCAGGTTGATATGGCACTCCGTTTCTGGTAGACATGATGATTCAAGCAAGCACACAAAATGAGACTAGACTAAATCGACTACTGGATCACTAGACCTAGAGTCCAAACTAGATGCCCAATCAGAGTGGCAAGCTAGCCTGTAGTAACTCAGGACTCAGCCAGGCAGGTGTAAGGGAAGTGTTAGGTCCCTGATTGCCAATCCTAGACACCAATCAGTGATTGGCCAGGTAGGCAGACCAGCATACAAGCCCTTCGGGACGTAGTCCCTGAACCACCGTTCTAGACACTGAGTGCTAAGCACACACAGAATAACTCAGCAAACTGACTCAACACTAGCCTAGACCCGACCAATTGGTGTCCCTAGCCCACTAGGGCAAATTAGGTCTAACTGATTTTAAATTAGGTCTAGGTTCGAATGATTGGATGGTGGTTTTGGGCTAAGGAGAGGTAATCAACTCCTCCCCTTATCTTAGATGCTCAATTGCCCTTAAGTAAATTATGAGATGATCACTCCAAAAAAGAATTGAATTGCAGAATACAAAAAAATAGAGTTGCTGTATTTTAATTCTCAGAATTTTTACCGAAACCAATAAATCGCATAAAAATTATGGAAAATAGGTTCAATTATACTGGTTTCAACGAAGCAAAAATCATGCAATTCGGAGTTTTATAAAGGGAGAAATAATTCAGACAACAGGGTAATTACGGGCTGCAACTAGATTGTCTTCCCCGTTTATAATCCCTGCTACGAAGTTATAACCCAATGGATCCCCTACACGCCCTAGGAACACCCCGTGGAATGGGAGGAGGAGGCTTGCGCCTCGCTTAGTTCCTAGGACCGGACGTCCTGGGGAGTCTACTTCGAGCAGACAAAATAAAAAGAGAACAATCAAAACAAGCAAGCAAGCAAATCAGAAACCCTAGACTGGGCTCTGATACCAAAAATGATGCAGAACAAATAAAGGGATGCGATGCGGAAGTAAATTAAGATTAACTAATTTTTTTGTTATTTTTATATGTTTGTAGAAGTTGGCTTCAAATCAAAGAAAAGTTAACCTAACATTGAAAGATACTAATGTGATAATTGAAAGCACAATTTTAAGGAAACTAAATTATCAGAGTAGTTCAGAAGCAACGGATCGCTGGGGGTTGAGAAACTCCCAGACCTAGGGTTTCACTCCGAGCTTTCAACAAAACAGAAATAAAGAGAAGGGAAGGTTTATCTAACCAGACAATGATCTTCACAGATTTTGGTGGAAGAACTCTCCCGAGCAGATTGTTGGATCCTCGGAGTCGGATATCTTCGTAATGGATCCTCCAATACTGGTCCTTTGGCGGGTTGGCTTCTCCTGAACTCAAGATCTGGAAGAGAAGAAAAACAATTGATGGAATCAGAGAGTCAAGGAAAAGATTTACCAGGTTGATGAACTTGAAGATCGAAATTGCTGAAAACTGGATTCTCCTGGATGCTGATGTGATTTTCCTTGGAACTTGCTCTGGATCTGAAGTAGCCGGACTGGATCTGGATGAAGGTGGACGGCCTGGACTTGTAGAGAGAGAGAGGCCGTGGGAGATGGATGGATCTAGGGTTTGGTGGATGGAAAATAATGAAAGGTGGCTAGGGTTTTGGAATTTCAAGTGGCTAACCTAGGGTTTTGGATAAAGATGGAGATCTCTCACCTCCTCAAGGCTCCAATGGAACCCGGATTACCCCCTCACGGAGCTCAACACTTAGAATAGTGTGGAAGAAGAGAAACCTAGGTTGCTCAACACAAGAGAATAGCAAAAATAATTTTTCTTCATTGATTTCTAAAGTTACAAAGAGAGGTCTATTATATAGACCTAAAATTTTCTCCTAGCTTGTACAAATTCCCATGTGGGACTAAATTCTTCCAACCCCTAGATTAGGTAGAAAATCCTCTCCCTTGGCCGACCAAGAGTCCAAAAAAAATTGGGACGGCCATAAAGGAATTGTTTTGGAACTTTTATGGCACCTCCTTTGGAGTTGGATTTGGATTTGGAGTCCTCTTCTTCTTATGGTATTTCTTCTTTTCTTCCACTCCAAGTTAAGCTCTTTGATTTTGATTTGAACTTCAATTAGGAGTAGGTTGGATGTCCTTCTTTGATTTCTTCTCCAAGAGAAGTTTTCTTCCTTCTTTGCTTAGGTAAATTAGGCAGGTGTGGGCGCCTCCTTTAATTTAGCCTCCAATTTGATTTTTTCTTCTTTGGATGTGGGGACCATGACACTGGGATGCCTCCATGGCGCCTCCTGGACTCTGGCGTGTGCTCGGAGTGTGGCTGGGCATGTGGCTTGGAGTGTGGCCTCCACTTGCTTGAACCTTGAGTTGATTGGAAGAGAAATGTGGCACCATTTTGGACCAAATTGAAACCACATTGGGACTTGCACCGAGTCAACATGACTCAACAAAATTTAAATGGTGACTCAAGAAATAAATAAAATAAATAAACTGGTTGACCAGGTCAACCTTTATTACAAACCCTAATTTCTCGGGCAATGTCAATCAGAGATCCAAATGGAGCTCTGAAGTCTTCTTCTGAGTCTGGTGCCCGCACCATATATGATAGCAAAGGTTGAGCTTACTAAGGTTAACACATTTTGTAAAGAAACATATATAGCCCAAGTGGAAGATTGTTAAAAATAAAATAATAATAATTTCTTTAAGTGGGCCTACATATGTAATTAAATGTGTTGTTTAATGCTATCTTAAAATAAAGCCTAAATTAAAGTGATATAATTTGTTGCCGCTCTCGCCGTCGCGCCCGTGCCACGGATCGGCCGATCCTTCCTGACCGCCTGGCGAGGGTGCCTCCCTTCGCGCGGAAAACCTGCAACAAAGGGGTTAGAGGGCCCTGGCCGGGGATCCCGGCGAGGGAGCTCCGACGGTCAAGTCAGTAGACGACGAGATGGAACAGACTCTCCAGCCGGACCCCCTAAAGGGTTCCAGACTTAGAGAGTTAACTGGTGAAGGAAACGCTCTGGGGACCAGGATCTCGGCTGGGCCTCCTTGCCGAGCTCGCGCCCAGTTTTCCCCTCTCGGGATTTCTGGCTTCTCTCTCGACGCAAGGCCATGGGCCGGTGCTTCCTACTTGTCCCCAGGCTCATTGGCTTACCTCGTCGTCCCCAGATCCTTCTTTCTTTATCCCCTTCCGTCGTGCATTTATCTTTTTCCGCCTCGGAAACCCCCCTCCCCCGTCCACTTCTCTTTTTCCCTTTTCGGTGAAGGGTGCCAGGCGGCTTTCCGACCTCGTCCGCCGGGCCCAGCATGGGAAAGGCAGGGACAGAAGAGAAAGAGGGGAGGGTGGCGCTGGCAGGGCGGCCGGTCAGGCCACGGGCCCGGTGAGAGCGCCCTCTTCCCCAAGCGTGGGCGCCATCTATCTATGGGGCCTGTGGCATCAGGGTTGCGTCCCTCGGCTGCGGGACCTGTCGGGCTGATGCTAGTGATGTTCCGCGTGCCGCCGTCCTCCGTACAGGATGCCATCTGGGATTCGTACGGCCCGAGGGATGGCCTCGGGGCCCGTCTCTCCCCCCAGGGCCCTCGTCGTACGATCGGTCTGACCTCGGCTGAGTTGGGCCCATCTCTGGGGGCCACCTGGCGAAGGGCAAAAGATCAGCCGACCTCGGCTTAGGTGGAACCCCTCCTGGGTGGACACCCGGCGAGGTGGCAGGAGGTCGCCTGGATTCGGCCGAGGTGGGCCCGTCTCCGGGTGGCCACCTGGCGAAGGGCGAAGGATCAGCCGACCTCGGCTTAGGTGGAACCCTCCTGGGTGGACACCTGGCGAGGTGGCAGGAGGTCGCCTGGCTTCGGCCGAGGTGGGCCCGTCTCCGGGTGGCCACCTGGCGAAGGACGAAGGATCAACCGACCTCGGCTTAGGTGGACCCTTCCTGGGTGGACACCTGGCGAGGTGGCAGGAGGTCGCCTGGCTTCGGCCGAGGTGGGCCCGTTTCTGGGTGGCCACCTGGCGAAGGGCGAAGGATCAGCCGACCTCGGCTTAGGTGGACCCCTCCTGGGTGGACACCTGGCGAGGTGGCGGGAGGTCGCCTGGCTTCGGCCGAGGTGGGCCCGTCTCCGGGCGGTCACCTGGCGAAGGGCGAAGGATCAGCCGACCTCGGCTTAGGCGGACCCCTCCTGGGTGGACACCTGGCAGGTGGCAGGAGGTCGCCCGACCTTGGCCGACCTCACTTAAGCGGACCCCTCCGGGCCCGGGCGCCAATGAGGTGGTAGAGGAACTCCGAGCCGAGCTCGACCTCGGCGAGGGCGGTTCGCCTTAGTCGTCGGGCGGTGTAGTCTCGCCGACCCTGGCTTTGAGGACTTGGCGCTGACTCCGCCGGGGAAGCCTACACGTGGCTTGCTCGTATTTGGCGATACCTGAGCCTGGCCATGTCACTGTCACGGCTGTAACAGTTGCCCCCCAGCCCGCCGTTCCGTCGGGGCATCGTAGAACGGAACGTCGGGATTAAATGCGGACATGACGTGGAGAGGCGAAAATCTTGCATCATAATTGCCACGATCCTCGTCGTCGTGGCTCGATGCGGCTGAAGACCTACGGGGAGCCGCCACGCGTCGCCCACTTGCCCATAATTAATGCGTCGCTTCGAGGCAGAGGCCGTTACTCTGCTAACAAGACGTTGGTGTCGGGCGTGCGCCCACGTGGCGACCATCCAGTGGCCTGAGGCGGAATGACGGGTACGGCCGCTGTCGGTTGAGTTTGAAATGGAGGGGACTTTCCAGAACGAGGCCTTTTCCCTTGCTTCGTGGGCGGTTTGCTGCAGGCTAACAACTCCTGTTGCTCGTGCTCGTCTGTGCATTTTCGGTGAGTGCCTCCTTCTTCTCTAGCTCCCCCCCCTTCTTCCTTCTCATTTCCTTTCTGATCTTCCTGTTCTTTTCTTCCCTATGGCGCGCCGTCGCCATGTCTCTTCCAACCCGGACGAGGCCGGTCCATCCCGGCCGAGGACTCCATCTTCTTCCTCCTCGGATGAGGAGGTAATTCCGGAGGAGGTCCGCCGGCGCTTGCAACCCGGGGGTGTCACCATTGGCATCCCCAGGGGGATCCGGTCCCCTCCGGTTGCACCTGCCGTGCCCCTCCGTTCCCTTCCTGCTTTGCCCTCTCTTCCTGCTCCACCGTCTCTTCCCGCCGGTCCCTCCGGTCATGCTTCTACCATGACCGAAGGCGACCTTTCTCTGCTCCGGGATGCCTATGGCATCCCGGGGTCTATTCGTCTGTTTGCTCCGCGGTCCGGGGAGCGCGTCACCATGAGTGGCCCCGGCCGCATAGCTTTCTACGAAGACTTCCTCCTTGGGGGTCTTCAGTTTCCTTTGCACCCTTTCTTTTTTTCCTTCCTCAGCCACTTTCGGCTCGTCCCGGCCCAGCTGGCTCCTAATGCCATCCGGGTCATCTTCTCCTTCATCGTTTTCTGTCACTTCCACGGGTTCGTTGCCCGTTTTTCTCTCTTCAGGGCCTTGTTCACCCTGAAGAAGTGCTCCACCGATGACGGCTGGTGGTACATTTCACCCCGGCCTAGGTGTCTCCGGTTCGACCTCCCTTCCTCGGTCAAGGGATGGAAGAGCCGGTTTTTCTTCGCCTCGGTCGACGATGTCGACTGGGCCTGGAGTGAGCCGGACCGGTCCCCGAACCGGAATTCCCGAGTCGAGCCGGCGGACCAGGAGTCCTATACCCAGCTCCTGGGCGACGAGGTCCCGGCGCTCGAGGTTCTGCTTTCTGAGCAGAATCTTTTCGAGGCCGGTATCAGTCCCATCCGCGAGACCGGTGAGATTTGGCCCCTCATTGACCTCTGCCCCCCCCCCCTTTCTTCATAACTGAGCCAGCTGACTTTCTGTCTCTTTTGTCTTGCAGGGATGAAGTTTTCACTGGAGAACCTCTTGGAGGGGGCGGCCCAGCGGGACGTCATGGAGGTAGACGAGCCCGCAGCGAAGAGGGCTCGCATGGAGACGAGCCGGGAGGTCGTGGCGACGACCGTGCCCTGCCCGGTTGCCGTCATCTCCCTGCCTCGGCCACCTCAGGGCGGGGCCACTCGTACTTCGGCCGCGCGACCTGGTGGCGCTGCAGAGAGGGCTCCAGCGCCTGCCGCTCCGCCCATCGCCGGGCCCGTTATTGCTGCCAGCCCGACAGCACCGCCTGTGGCGACCGCCGGTCCGTCGGTTGTGGCTTTGGCTGAGGGGGCAGCTGCCGCAGGGGCCGGCCCGAAGGCCCCGGCGCCGGTGATCACCCACCGGGACTCGGTCATCCTCGATAGGGGGCTGGCGGAGAAGATGATGGAGTACGCCTCCACCGCCCGGGACCGCCGAGCTCGGGGCGGCCGGGATTACGCGGACGCGCTGCTCAGCATCCTTCCACAACTCTTCACGGTAAGTCCGGGCTTCTTCCTTTTCCATTTTCCTATCTCGAAACTTACCTGCCTTTGCTCTGACCTGTGTCGCTTTTGCCATTGCAGATCGGGAACGACGTCCTCCTACTGAGGAATTTTCTCGTAGGGAACGCCAAGAGGGACTCCGAGCGGGAGCAAAAGCTCGGCAAGCTTGCGACTGACGTCAAGGATTTAATGGGGAAGGGCACCGAGCTGCGAGCCGAGAAGCAAGCCCTCCAGTCCGACCTGGCGCGTTCCGAGGAGCGGAACAAGGAGTTGGAGGCCTCCTTGTCGGAGGAGCGGACCTCTAACCAGCGCCGAACTGAAGAGGAGGCGGCGGAGAAGGCCCGCCTGCAGGCCCACTCCCAGTGGCTGGAGCGCCAGCTGGAGGAGGCCCGGCGAGACGCGACCGCGGCGAAGGACCGGAGCGCCTACGTCAACGGGCTCCTGGAGGTGGCCAAGCGGGAAGCGCAAGAGGCCATCCCCAAGTTCCGGGCCTCCGACGAGTATACGTCGGAGGTCCGAGAGGCCGCCGTGGACTCCTTCCTGAAGGGGTTCCGGATGTGCCGGGAGAAGGTGGGGGCCTTCTTCCCCCAGCTGGACCTGAGCGGGGTCGTAGTCGGTGGCAGGAGGCCAGGAGGTGAGAGCAGGGCTTCCGGCACAGCCGAAGCGACACCTGCGGCGCCGTCGTCCAGCGATGCCACGGCCCCGGAGCAGCCCCAGGAGCCGGCCGCTGCAGAAGTCGAAGACGCAGCGCCCGCGCCTCCGGCAGATGGCTCCGAACCCGCAGCCCAGTGATCCCGGCACTGTCTTTTGCTTTATTTCTGCTGTTTCTGTTTTTTTTTTGGGGAGTCCCGGCCTGTCGGGGTTCCCAGCTTGTACTGACTGCTTATGCTAATGAAGATCTAAGCTTTTACCGAAACCTTGTTCGTTGTCTCATTTTACTTTTCTCTTCTTTTCTTTCTGAGATGTCGGTCTGGAACACTTGAAGTGACTGCAGGCCTGGTCCTCCCATTGTTCAAATCGAAGGATGGGGCCTGCAGAGTCGCGTCGCAGTAGGGCAAGCCTTAGCGGGCCCGACTTTGGGTCGCCTTCATGCTTGCACGGACAACACGGTTTCTGCACCGTCTTCCAGGCCGAAGCCCGGGACCTCCGGACGGAGCTCGGCGCCGCAGGCTTTCTCAAGCCTCGCGCGGCTCACTGAGCTGTGCTCCGGGCTTGCGTGGGCGAACTGGGTTTGGCGCCACCTTCCAGGCCGAGGCCCGGGATCTTCCGGACTGAGCTCTATGCCGCAGGCTTTCTCAAGCTTTGCGCGGCTTGCTGAGCTGTGCTCCGGGCTCGCGTGGGCGAACTGGGTTCGGCGCCACCTTCCAGGCCGAAGCCCAGGATCTTCCGGACTGAGCTCGATGCCGCAGGCCTTCTCAAGCCTTGCGCGGCTTGCTGAGCTGTGCTCCGGGCTCGCGTGGGCGAACTGGGTTCGGCGCCACCTTCCAGGCCGAAGCCCAGGATCTTCCGGACTGAGCTCGATGCCGCAGGCCTTCTCAAGCCTTGCGCGGCTTGCTGAGCTGTGCTCCGGGCTTGTGTGGGCGAACTGGGTTCGGCGCCACCTTCCAGGTCGAAGCCCAGGATCTTCCGGACTGAGCTCGATGCCGCAGGCTTTCTCAAGCCTTGCGCGGCTCGCTGAGCTGTGCTCCGGGCTTGTGTGGGCGAACTGGGTTCGGCGCCACCTTCCAGGCCGAAGCCCAGGATCTTCCGGACTGAGCTCGATGCCGCAGGCCTTCTTGTTGAAGTTAGAAGGGAGTGTTTGAAGTGGGGAAGCTTTGTTACAGAAACTGGGAGCCTTACATCACTGGTAGTACATTCTCAGGTTCGAGGAATTCCATGTCCGGGGGAACCTGGCACCTCCCAATTCTTCCAAGTAATATGCTCCATGAGGGAGGGCTTCTGCCACCCGATACGGGCCTTCCCAGTTGGGCGATAGCTTGCCGCATTCCCGGGGTTGGGATGCTTCGGCGCGCCGGAGGACCAAGTCTCCGGGACGAAAAGCCTTAGGCCGCACCCGGGAGTTGTAATATCTGGCTACACGTTGCCGGTACGCCGCCATTCGGATTCGGGCCCTGTCCCTGGTTTCCTCGAGAAGATCTAGGTTGAGCATCATCCTGGCCAGGTTTTCTGTCTCGTCGTATTGCTCCACGCGCAGCGTGGGTAGGCTGAGCTCGATCGGGATGACTGCCTCGGCTCCGAAGACGAGGTTGAATGGAGTTTCGTCGGTAGCCGTCCTTGGGGTGGTGTGGTATGCCCAAAGGATGCTGGGAAGCTCATCGGCCCACCTGCCCTTGGCCTGGTCCAGCCACGTGCGGAGGCCCTGAAGAATGGTCCTGTTCGTGACTTCGGCCTCCCCGTTGGTCTGAGGGTGCGCCACCGAGGTAAAGCGATGTCTGATGCCGAGGTCGCTGCAGAATTCTTCGAATTCCCGGCAATCGAACTGGCATCCGTTGTCGGTGACCACAGTGTGGGGGAGGCCGAAGCGGCAGACGATGGACTTCCAGAAGAACTTGGCGACGTTTGCTTCAGTAATCCTTGCTAAGGGTTCGGCCTCGACCCACTTCGTGAAGTAGTCGATAGCCACTATCAAGAACTTTCGCTGGCCTGACGCCGGCGGGAATGGGCCCAGGAGGTCCATCCCCCACTGGGCGAACGGCCAGGGGGCTGAGAGCTGAGAGATTGGGTTGGAGGGTTGCCGCTGCATCGTGGCGTGACGCTGGCACCGGTCGCACTTCTTCACGAAGTCGGCGGTGTCTTCCTTCATTGTTTCCCAGAAGTAGCCCTGACGGAGGGCCTTGTACGCCAATGCCCTGCCCCCCACGTGGTTCTCGCAGATGCCTTCGTGAATCTCCTGGAGCACAAGCTTGGCTTCTGCGGGTCCTACGCACTTGAGGAGGGGATAAGAGTAGGATCTCCGATACAGCTGCCCGTCCATCAGGACAAACTGCACGGCCTTCTTCCTGATGAGGCGAGCCGCCTGTCGGTCCTCCGACAGGGTGCCGCTGGTGATGTAGGTAGCGTACTTGTCCATCCAGCTGGGCTCCTGGCTGACCTGATGGACCTCCACCGGTGCTTCGAGGCTTGGGACCTCAAGGCGCTCCACATGAGCGCGTCCCAGCATCGCGTCCGGCAGGGTCGCCAGCCGGGAGAGGGCGTCCGCACGGGCGTTCTCCCCGCGAGGGATGTGGGAGATGTTGAAGCGGCGGAATTTGGACGCGCCCGCCTTGACGAGCTCCAAGTACTTCGCCATTTGGGGGTCGTGCGCGACATACTCTCCGGACACCTGCCCCGCTACGAGCTGGGAGTCGGTGAAAGCTCTGAGGTTGGTCACGCCCAGCTCGCGGGAGACTCTCAGTCCGGCAAGAAGTGCCTCGTACTCCGCTTGGTTGTTTGTTGCGGGGAACTAGAAACGGAGTGCGCACTCGGCGATGACCTCGTCGCCGTTGGCAAGGATGAGCCCGGCCCCGCTCCCGCCGGAGTTCGAGGCTCCGTCCACATGGAGGATCCAGACGTCCTCTCCGGGCTCATCGGCGCCAACCTCCATCAGCTGGGCCGGGGGATCTTCCTCGGGCTCCTTGCCCAAGCCTGCACACTCGACCAAAAAATTGGCCAGCAACTGTGCCTTCATGGCCGACCTTGGCCTGTATGCAATGTCGAACTCGCTGAGTTTCAGTGCCCACTTGGCCAACCGTCCCGAAGTATCAGGTCGGCTGAGCACCGCCTTCAGCGGTTGGTCCGTCAAGACGGCAATGGGGTGCGCTTGGAAATAGGGCCTGAGACGCTGGGCAGACACTATTAGCGCAAAAACAAGTTTCTCGGGTCAGGAATACCTGAGCTCCGCGTCTCGGAGGAGTTTACTGGTATAGTACACCGGCCGTTGGAGCCCCTGGTCATCGGTTCGGACCAAGACAGAGCTGACGGCGTCCGGGGTAACCGCCAAGTAGAGGGCAAGCTCCTCCCCCTCCTCGGGCCTGGACAGTAAAGGTGGCGATGCGAGCGCCTTCTTCAGCTCCTCGAAGGCCCGCTGACATTCCTCGGTCCAAGCAAAGCCATTCATCTTCCTCAGCACCTTGAAGAAGGGACGGCAGCGGTCCGCCGACCTGAAAATAAAATGACTGAGGGCTGCGACTCGACCGGTCAGTCGTTGCACCTGCTTCTTGGAGGCGGGCTGCTCCATGTCCAGGATGGCCTGGACCTTCTCCGGGTTGGCCTCGATCCCTCTTTGAGTCACCATAAACCCTAAGAACTTACCGGCGGAGATGCCGAAAGCGCACTTCGCCGGGTTCAGCTTCATCTGATGGCGCCGGAGGTTGCCGAACGTCTCCGTCAAGTCAGCCACGTGGTCCGAATCAAGTTTACTCATCACCAGCATGTCGTCCACGTACACCTGCATGTTGCGGCCTATCTGGTCTTTGAAGACTTTACTGACCAGACGTTGATACGTCGCACCCACATTCTTGAGGCCGAAAGGCATCATCCTGTAGCAAAAAGTCCCGCGGTCAGTTATGAAGGCAGTGTGCTCTTCATCCTCCGGGTTCATCCGGATCTGGTTGTATCCGGAGAAGGCGTCCATGAACGACAAAAGGCGATGCCCCGAGATGGTGTCGACCAGCTGGTCGATCTTTAGAAGAGGGAAACTGTCCTTTGGGCAAGCTCGGTTGAGGTCGGTGTAGTCCACACAGATCCTCCACTTACCGCTACTCTTTTTTACCATGACCACGTTTGCCAGCCAGCTAGGGTATTGGACCTCTCGGACGAAACTGGCGGCGAGGAGCTTCTCTACTTCCTCGTTGATCGCCTTCTGCCTCTCCATGGCGAAGCTTCTCTTCTTCTGGCGGACCGGGCGGCAACCTGGGTCCACGTTCAGGCTGTGCATGATAACCTCGGGCGGGATGCCGGGCATGTCGGCTGCTGACCAGGCGAACACGTCAGCGTTGGCGCGGAGGAACTCCAGCAAGCGGGTTCGCCCTTCCTCAGGGAGCTGGGCCCCGATTTGCACCGTCTTCAGGGGATCCGAGCCGAGGGGAAAAGTCAGCAGGCGCTCTACGGGTCCTCCCCTGGGTTCCCTCTCTCTCAGATCGAGGTCGTTGATATCACGGGCAAGCTCCGCGCCCCTAGCGCCTGGGACCGTCTGGAGGCAGAGCGGGACTGGCTGGATCGTCCCCTTCATCTCTCCGAGCCCGGAAGGTGTGGGGAACTGCACCAACAGCCTCCTTGTGGAGATGGTGGCGTCCAGTTGGTTGAGCCCAGGACGCCCGAGAATGGCATTGTAAGGCGAGGGGAGCCTGACGACGGTGAATGTTATTAGGACGGTCGCTTGCCGGGGCGGGGATCCGGCGGTGACCGGGAGAGTGATCTCCCCCTCGACCCCCACTGAGTCCCCTGTAAAACCTACCAGGGGGGTGTGCACTGGCTTCAGCTGTTCGGGGGACAAATTCATCCGAGAGAATGCATCGTAAAAAAGTACGTCAGCTGAGCTTCCACTATCCACCATGATCCGATGTACAGGATGCTTTGCGATGGTCATCTCGACCACCACGGCATCGTTGTTTACATTATCATTAATTTCCTCTCCTTTGGGAGGGATTACATTCTCCGGGACTTCCCGGGCTCTCTTCATTGCTCGGCCGGGCCCGCGCGAGATCATGCCCACGGGCTTCTCCGTTGGGCGGTTGTCGATCGCAGGGACAGGCGGTAGGGCCGCGAGCGGCTGCCCTTCAAAGGGGGCCTCGCTCTTGACGAACTTCCTGAGGTAACCCCTGCTGATCAGCTCCTCAATCTCCCGCTTCAGATGGCGACACTCCTCCGTGTCATGCCCGTGTTCGCGATGGAACTGGCAGTACTTCGATTTGTCTCGGGCGGCTCTCGGGTTCTGAGGAGGAGGTCGGCGGAGGTAGCGCTCGCCCTCGATTTCCATGAGGATCTTCGTTCGAGGTGCGAGGAGAGGGGTGTACCTCCGCTCCGGAGTGGCTTCGCCCCTCGGCTTTGGATTTGGGCGGAGGTCGGCAGATGGCCCGGGCCTCCGAGCTCCCGGGATGTCCCTCGGGAGTGGTTTCTTTGGAGTCTTCCCGTCCAGCTCTCGACAGGTGCGGTCGGCCTCCTCCGCTCGAATGTACTTGTGGGCGCGGAGGAGGAGCTCGGAATACGTCCTGGGCGGCTTCTTGTCCAGGGAATAGGTTAGGCGGGACGTCTTGAGTCCGCGCTTCAAGGCCAGCATGGCGACGGGCTCGTCCAAGCTGTAGATCTCCAGTGCTGTGGTCTTAAACCGGGTGATGTAGTCCCGGAGCAGCTCCTGGTCCTGCTGGCGGATGGAAAAGAGGCTGTCCACCTCTCTTGGCACCTTTCGACAAGCGTCGAAATGCGCCACAAACTTTCCTTCCAACTGATGGAAGGAGCAAATGGACCCGGGCTCGAGGCGGGCGAACCAGACTCGAGCGGCCTTCCGAAGGGTTGCCGGGAAGGCGATGCATAGAAGGGCGTCGGTGGCCCCCTGGACCCTCATAAGAGCCTTATAGCTCTCCAAATGATCCAGGGGGTCGGTGGTTCCGTCGTAGGGATCCACCTGCGGCATGCGGAACCATTTCGGGATTGGTTCCGCCTGGATTTCTTCAGAGAAAGGGGGGCGGGAGTCATAGCCCGCCGGGTCCACCGACGAGTTCTGCAGGTCGGCGAATCGGCGAGCGAACTCCGTCAGTTTGCGCTCATGCTCCTCCAGGCGCCTCTCGGCTTGGCGCCTGATGGCTTTATCGGTGGAGTCTTCCACCGAGGCTACGGGTGAAAGGGGCGCCGATCGGTCTCGGCGCGAGGTCTGGCCTCAGCGTCGCTTGCTGCGGTGTGCCGTTTCGGCCCCATCGGCCGGGGATCGACTCTCGTGATCCTCCGAACCGGAATAGTTTCTCTTTGCGGGAGCTTGGTGGCTCCCCCGGGGGTTGGAGATGGCCCTTGGATGGGATGGCCTGCCCTGGATGGAGCGCAGGCTCCCACGCTGCCCCGCGGCTCGGGCCGCGGGGGTCCCTGGCTGCGGCTGAGTGGCCAGGGATCGTTGCTGATGCTGAAGCTGTCGGACCGCCGAGGTCAAGGTCTGCAGCTGCTGGACGATGGCCGCGAGGGATCCATCCACCGGGGCAGGCTGCTGTGGAAGAGGAGGGGGAGCCGGAAGCTCCCTTTCGGGGCTGTGCCCCCCCAGAGGGGAGTGGACATCCCCCACGTGACTGGTGGACGCCTCGCGACCATGAGTGACCACCATTGCTGGAGAGCATGACACCTGCAGAAAGCCGGTTCCCACTAGGGGTTAGTGTCCTGCCCCCCTACCTAGTGCGCCAATCTGTTGCCGCTCTCGCCGCCGCGCCCGTGTCACGGATCGGCCGATCCTTCCTGACCGCCTGGCGAGGGTGCCTCCCTTCGCACGGAAAACCTGCAACAAAGGGGTTAGAGGGCCCTGGCCGGGGATCCCGGCGAGGGAGCTCCGACGGTCAAGTCAGTAGACGACGAGATGGAACAGACTCTCCAGCCGGACCCCCTAAAGGGTTCCAGACTTAGAGAGTTAACTGGTGAAGGAAACGCTCTGGGGACCAGGATCTCGGCTGGGCCTCCTTGCCGAGCTCGCGCCCAGTCTTCCCCTCTCGGGAGTTCTGGCTTCTCTCTCGATGCAAGGCCTTGGGCCGGTGCTTACTCCTTGTCCCCAGGTTCATTGGCTTACCTCGTCGTCCCCAGATCCTTCCTTCTTTATCCCCTTCCGTCGCGCATTTGTCTTTTTCCGCCTCGGAAACCCCCCTCCCTCGTCCACTTCTCTTTTTCCCTTTTCGGTGAAGGGTGCCAGGCGGCTTTCTGACCTCGTCCGTCGGGCCCAGCATGGGAAAGGCAGGGACAGAAGAGAAAGAGGGGAGGGCGGCACTGGCAGGGCGGCCGGTCAGGCCTCGGGCCCAGTGAGAGCGCCCTCTTCCCCAAGCGTGGGCGCCATCTATCTATGGGGCCTGTGGCGTCAGGGTTGCGTCCCTCGGCTGCGGGACCTGTCGGGCCGATGCTAGTGATGTTCCGCGTGCCGCCGTCCTCCGTACAGGATGCCGTCTGGGATTCGTACGGCCCGAGGGATGGCCTCGGGGCCCGTCTCTCCCCCCAGGGCCCTCGTCGTACGATCGGTCTGACCTTGGCTGAGTTGGGCCCGTCTCTGGGGGCCACCTGGCGAAGGGCAAAAGATCAGCCGACCTCGGCTTAGGTGGAACCCCTCCTGGGTGGACACCCGGCGAGGTGGCAGGAGGTCGCCTGGATTCGGCCGAGGTGGGCCCGTCTCCGGGTGGCCACCTAGCGAAGGGCGAAGGATGAGCCGACCTCGGCTTAGGTGGAACCCTCCTGGGTGGACACCTGGCGAGGTGGCAGGAGGTCGCCTGGCTTCGGCCGAGGTGGGCCCGTCTCCGGGCGGCCACCTGGCGAAGGGCGAAGGATCAGCCGACCTCGGCTTAGGTGGACCCCTCCTGGGTGGACACCTGGCGAGGTGGCAAGAGGTCGCCTGGCTTCGGCCGAGGTGGGCCCGTTTCCGGGCGGCCACCTGGCGAAGGGCGAAGGATCAGCCGACCTCGGCTTAGGTGGATCCCTCCTGGGTGGACACCTGGCGAGGTGGCGGGAGGTCGCCTGGCTTCGGCCGAGGTGGGCCCGTCTCCGGGCGGTCGCCTGGCGAAGGGCGAAGGATCAGCCGACCTCGGCTTAGGCGGACCCCTCCTGGGTGGACACCTGGCAGGTGGCAGGAGGTCGCCCGACCTTGGCCGACCTCACTTAAGCGGACCCCTCCGGGCCCGGGCGCCAATGAGGTGGTAGAGGAACTCCGAGCCGAGCTCGACCTCGGCGAGGGCGGTTCGCCTTAGTCGTCGGGCAGTGTAGTCTCGCCGACCCTGGCTTTGAGGACGTGGCGCTGACTCCGCCGGGGAAGCCTACACGTGGCTTGCTCGTATTTGGCGATACCTGAGCCTGGCCACGTCACTGTCACGACTGTAACATAATTAATATAAAGGTTTTTTGGAGTATTAAAATAATGTATGGGTTATTATATGTGTAGATACCAATTCATGAATTCTAGATTTTATGATGGGCAAAACTGAAATTATACTAAAATAATTGAACGTCAATTATTCATTCTGGTTAAAAAAAAAAAATGGAATTATACTAAAATAACTGAACGCCAGTTATTCATTCTGGTTATGGTCCCCAATCTATACGTAATATTGAAAGATAGATCTCCGAACAAGTTTTTTTCTCTTCCTCTTTTCTAAAATCCTATCTTCAGAAAAGAATTAAGGAATACGTATTAGATTGGAAGACAATGACCTACATCATTTTGAAATCATGAATCAAGGTATGTTTCCGTAATCAAGAATAAATTTTTTGATGAATTAACATGAGATATTTGGGATTAGATAACGGTTTTTGTCCGTAAAGTAATCAATTCAACATTATGTGCTAGGAAAATTGATAGCTTTATATTGGGAATTATTTTCTCCTTTATACTCTTCAAATCATGGATAGCGGAACCGTCTCAAATCATCCAAATTGGAGCGTGCTGAGCTATATTAGCAATGGACCAAGATGGTTCTAACAAGAAAATTGAGACACTAGCAATAGAAGGGAAGAGGGAGAGGAGAGAGAGAATAGAAGGACAGGGAGAAGGAGATGCATAGAGAGGGAGAGAGAAGGGGGGGGGGGGGGCGCTTGGAAGCCCTCCTCTCCTTCGATCTCCAATATTGGATGGAGTGGAGCCTTATTTTGAACAAAATAGAGGCTTGGCTTTTTTTTTTTTTTTTTTTTTTTTTTTTTTTTTTTTTTTTGCTTCTTTACGTAAAGTTGGCACACCACTTAAAGAAGATAAAAAAATAGAAAAACAAACTTAGCCTCCGAGGCCCCGTTTTATTTGAAAGGGCTCAGCTCCATCCAACAGATCGAAGGAGGAGAGAAGGGCTTCCGATCCCCCTCTCTGTCCCTCTCCCGGCATCTCTTCCCCCCTCCCACCCTCCACCTCTCTTCTTCTCTCCTTTCTCTCTCCCTCTAGTTTTTCTTTTTGCTTTGCAACGGAACGGGATAATACAATACCATACAATACCATATGGCTGGCCAACTAGCACAAGTATTAGTTTTGGTCTTGCTTCAAATGTTAATGAGCTTTTTTTTATCCTCCCATGGATGTAGGCCATATTTTGAACCACATAAATTCTTGTCACTTCGTGTTTGTTCTCTATTAGTCCTACTAACACTATATCTAGCTTCTCTACATAACACTTCTATCCACCCAATACCACCAGGCTCTTCTATCTTTACTTGTTCCTTACCTAGAATGCCTAACACAACTTCCTTGCTTCAGTCATATAATCAACCATTTTGACAAGGCTAAAGCCACATCAGGCATAAAGAGAAGAAAACATGCTTATGGTGCCATCAAACCAGTTTACTGTCAATTATCACATCCCAAATAGTCAGAATGGCTCCCCGAGGTTGAAAGATTTTAACTAAGAGATGAAGAAAGAATTCGACAGACAACCGTAGAAAGATTGAACATGCCTTCCATTTTAGAAGAATCGGATAGAAACAAAAGCAAATGGCAAATTATGATTAGCATAGCCAACCACAAATTACATCACTTCTTAGTGCAACATTTAAGGCTTGGAATATGCAATTATTCCAACATTACTTAATTTTTCCACACTCCCTGCTCAATGTCCATGTTAAGATCACATTAATTCTCTGTTAATCTTACTGCTCTGTTTCGCACCACTAAAATACATGTAAATAGGCTTGTTTATCTAATGAAGATTTCTTTCATGCTTCAACATGTGATAACCATCACCACTAGGTTGGATCAAAATTTCTAATGAAGATTTCTTGGCCACTAGGTTGGATCAAGATTTCCCTTCCACATCTATTCCGATAAGAATTACCAATCATCACTAGAATAGAAAATAGATGAAATACTTTCTAGATATCAAACCCTCAAGAGCAAACTGGACAAGTAACTGCAGGATGCGGTACACCGGTGCTTCAACAAGCAGCTGCACCAAGAGGGTCTCATCTTGTTGACCCCACCGTCTCGATACCGGAGCTTCAGGAGGCTTAAGCTGGTATCCGTTATGCCAGGAGGACTCTCCATCTCGACCGTCTTATCATCGAAGGTGACTCTATTACGGTTATCTCTTGGATCAATCAGGCTTTCTAGGCTACACCTGTTCATCTTCTTATTTAGGACATTATCTGGCTTCTGCAGGGGTGTTCGGGGATTGTTGTCTAACAGGTCTATTGGGAGGTCAACTTAGTAGCTGACCGGGTAGCACCCTTTATTGAGAATTACTCGGGTGAAGTTTCTTGGTCTCATTTGGAGAAGGTACGTAGGTTCTTCAGGGATATTCTTCTTTTTGATTTTCTTGGCTGTACTCATTCCAGGATTATGGGTTGATTACTTCGATTTATCAAAAAAAAAAAAGAAGCAGCTGCACCAATCATATAAAACTTTCTTTGGCACAGCAGAACTTTCAAACAGCAAAAACTTATGGGGACAAAAAGAAGAGGCAAAAAAAAAGAAGCAACAATAGACCAATTTCTCTAGCAAATATATACCATTCAACAACATTACACTATAGTGAAACAATCTTATGCCGATACTTTTTGGGACCTTTGCCGATGCTTTTAAGTGTCGATAAGAAGTCTCCCGATGCTTCCTAAAGCATCGCAAAAGCGTCGGCTATGTAAGCGTGGGGATGCAACATGCCGATGCTTTTTAAAAGCGTCGGCATATGCCGACGCTTTAAATCATCGCTAAATTAAAAGCTGCTGACACTTTAAAGTGTCGCTAGGTTTTAAACTTAGTGACGCTTTTTAAAAACGTCAGCATATTCCGATGCTTTAAAGCGTCGCTAAGTTTAAAACCTAGCGACACTTTAAAGCATCGGAAGCGTCGTTAGGTTTTAAACTTAGCGACGCTTTAAAGCATCGGTATTTGCTCGGATAGCGACTCTTTAAAGCATCGGCAATTGGTAATTTACCGACTCTTTAAAGCGTCGACAAATTTAATTATTTTTTAAAAAAATATACCTGTATGTTACCTGTATACATCAAATACATACATCATTCAATCAAATACATACATCATTCATTCAAACCTGTATCATTTATTCCAACATATATCATACATTCAAACCTGTATCATACATTCAAACCTGAATCATTCATCAAACCTAAATCAAATATCATTTAAATGAAATTTGTTTCACACAAACATAACTTTAATACTCCAAACATGAAATACACTTGAAGTCAATATAAATAGTGTTATATATATATATAAAGTATCAACAGATGCTCAATATCAAGACAAGTTCAAATACATAAAAAGACATACAAAAATAATAAAAAAAATTAGCTGGCATCACTAATCCATGGGAGGATGGTTGTCATCAACTTTGTGACTAGCAGATATATCAGGAACCTACAAGATATATATATAGTTATGAAACATACATTATATATATTCTAAATTATTGGATACATACAATATATATATATAGTTATAAATAATTACTTACCTGAGATGACATGAACATATGCAGCACAGATGTAACATGCTCAAGCTGAGACCTAATAGTCTACATCTCTGCTCTATTTGCATTACGTGTCTGTCGAAGCTCTGCTATCTCATCCTCGAGTCGACGAACATGTGACTGATCATGACTATCTCTAGCATCCCGAGTATATCTACTCATCTCAAATAACTGAGTAGGGGTAACTCCAATCCCATAACCCCTCACTCGTCTAGGACGCTCTGGTCCCATCAACTCCGAGAATACCTCGATCTCGATGCGACTGCTATGAGTAGATGAGGTAGCCTCACCACCCCACTCGGCGATCATAGAGGTAGCACTATCCTATGTTTTATAAAAAACTCATATATCAATACTTAACAAAAATAAAATTATAAATCATGATATAATATAAATAAAAAAAATACATATATATCTCTGGACTCCTCCCGAACAAAACTGCCATCCTGGTGAACATGAGTCATCCGATAGAACTCCACCTCACCAGGCTCCCTTCCCTGCTGATTAGCCTATAGAAAGAATAAATGTTATAAAAAATTATGAATGATACATCTTATATTCCGTACCATGATACATGGCACATGCATGATACATGATGATACATGATGTTAAAACTAAAAATATACTAAAAGTATTAGAGGATGAGAAACATACAAACTCATGCCTGAGCCGTGCATAACTCTTGGATCCCGCTATATGAGAAACAGACTGAGCTACTCGTATAGCTCTACCAATAGCAGAATATGTCTACAAAAATAAATTAAAATTATGTTATATATTGTATAAATATAATTAGGATAAATGAAAATTAATAAATTTATATGTTTGATGATGCTACACAACCTGTGCCCTCTCGGAGAACCAATAGTGCACCAGCTCCCTCCACTGATGAGGATGAACATTAGAAGGACAGGTAGCTGCAACCTGCTCCTCTGTCCTACCCTCTAGCTTGTAGTCTTCCTTCAACTTTTCCCTATATTCTTTTCACTTGCGATTGAGAGACTTAAGCACAAATCAGAAGAATCTGGAGGGAGAACGAACTTGCTCTACAATTTAAATAAACAATAAAATAAGTATTAAATGAAATAAGCAATTCAATTGTTAAAAATCTAAGATATAAAATAATATATCAATTTTTTTACCTGCACAACTCGAAGCATCTCTACTTTATAGGCAAGAAGCATGTCATTTCACTTTGAATAATTTAGGGGACATAGCTGACCCTAGCATGCTACTCTCCCCAGAAAACTAGTCAACAAGCTAGTAGCTTTCATAATAGGCTGGCTTGGCTTGTTGCACTCTATGACTATCCTCTCGTCCTCAGGTAACTGCCACACATCACAGACTAGTGTGGCTCCTCGCCTCCGCCTAACTCTCCCGGATGCATCTATAAAAAAAATATGAAAAATTATATATCAAAACTATTGCATATGTATGAATTGAAATATGATGAAATTATTAAATTATCCTGTATCTGTATGTCATCGATAATAAGCTCGTCATTAGGATGATCCGTAGGAGGATCGTGATGTGCTGACTCGGAGGGAATGGCATCGTCCTGAGATGGAGAGGTACTGCCCTCCACCGGATGTACAGAAATGGATGGACCGACATCAGACCGATGTGAAACTGATTGAGGCTTGTCGGGCTGCTGTGACAAAGTACCAGCCTCGGTCTGAGAAAATTGAAACTGCACATCCGATAAGCGCTTCCTTCGAGGCATGGTGTACCTAACATGCATTATTTAAAACCAAGTCAGTCAACATTATAATCAAATTATAATGGAAATGAATTGTAATTTAAAAGATAACATAATCATTCATGCAAAAATGTAAACCATCTTATAAACTACTTGTCATAATCAACTAGTTGTACCTTTTTCGGAATCCAACCTAACCAAAATAGTTGTATCATTTATATGATTATCCGGCATAATATTATAAGGCATACACTGAGTGTAAATATCATCATCTTCTTCTTCCATCCTTTTTCTCATGTCATACAAGTCTTTGGATTTTGTCTTAATAACAGTAGCCCATTCTTTATCTTTCGAGTCTTGTACATAAAAAACTTATCGAGCTTGAGATGAAAAGATAAATGGATCATCCTTCAATAACATACCCATATGTATCAATCTTGAAAAATTGACAAGTATGAATCCATTTGAATCCTTTTTCAAACCTCTTGGTGTATTTATATCCACCCAATCGCATCGAAATAATATAACTTTAAAATTTTCATAATAATCAAACTCAAAAATATCTTTAAGTATACCATAATAACATTTTCCATTTGTTAACACCATAACACCACTGTTCTGAGTTTTTCTAAAATCTTCGTGCTCCTTGGTATGAAACTTAAAGCCATTTATAATAAAACCATTATATTTGTTCATAATATAATTAAAAACTTTGGCAAGTGCTATTAGTTCTGCTGAACAATTTTTCTCCATCAGTACCGGTACCTAGAAAATATAATATCAATTATCGATCACTTATTCGATGTTAAATGTATGTAAAATTATTATATGACTTATATATACTAACCTGATTGGCAAGTCAATTAGGGAATAACTCAACCAACCATCTTTGTTCAATCCTTGGATTAGGACGAGTGGAACGTTTGGCTTGTCATTATGCAGCTAAAATTCACTGCATGATAATCAAATATAAGTTTGACAACATGTTTAATATTTAGTATTATCCATGTGTAGATAGACTAACCAGCGATAGTCAGATATTAAGTCACTATGTAGCAATACATAATGGTATGCTTGTGACAAGGATTATGGTCAAGAACAATACTTTCAGCTTTTCCTATAAATCTTCTAGATGATGCAAATTTGTATAGATCTGTATTCTTCATAGTATCACCATGACTTTGAGGTTGATTGAATACAGTCTCTACACCTTTGAGATATCTTGAACAAAATGTTAAACACTCTTCAGCAATATATCCCTCTGCTATTGAGTCCTCGGGATGGGCTTTGTTTCATACATAATCTTTCAAACATATAAGATACCTTCAAAAAGTATGATATTTATTAAAATTTTAATATTAATACCACATTAAATAATAAAAAAGATATCTAAATTATAAAATTTTAGTTTTACATCATTACCTCTCGATAGGGTACATCCATCTGTACTGTACTGGTCTATCAAGTTTAGCTTCCGAAGCTAGGTGAATGAGTAGATAAACCATAATCGTAAAAAATCCAGGAGAAAAAATCTTTTCTATCTAACATAACATAAGTATGACTTAAGACTACAACAGATCAAGCTCCTGAGGATCAAGAACCTTAGAACATAATTCCTTGAAGAATGATGATAATTGAAAAACAACCGTAATAACTTATTTCGGTATTGACGACCTTAAAGCCAATGGAAGAATATCTTTCATTAGTATATGTCCATCATGATTTTTAAGATTTGAGATTTTTCGCTCTTTCAGATTCACACATCGTGAAATATTTGATGCATATCTATCAGGAATCTTGATATTCTTTAAAACTATCAGGAAGAGATCTTTTTCTCGACTAGACATTATATAACATGCATGAGAGATATAAGTCTATCATTTGCAAGCACTTGTGGATGAAGTTCATGTCGGATGCCCATTTCTTTTAAATCAAGATATGCCTTCATATTATCTTTAGTCTTTCCATCAATATTTAATATTGTTGCAATCAAATTATCATAAACATTCTTTTCTATATGCATAACATCAAGATTATGCCGGAGTATATTATGCTCCCAATAAGGTAAGTCAAAGAATATGCTTCTTTTCTTCCATAATTGTTTAGTATGCTGATGGGTAGATGCTGCCATTATATAATCATCATTTTCAACTTCAAAGAAATTATCCGGATCCTCGAATACTGCTGTATTTAAGATGCAAGTATTGACTTCCTCCGATTCTTCTTCCTGTGCTGAAGTCTCAACATCATCTCTTCCTCGCTTTTTAGAGGACTTTATCATCTTACCGTAACTGTGTCTGATACCAAGCATTTGTCTATGAATATCAGAACTAAAAGATAGAATTGGAGCAGATCCCAACTCTATAGTACCATCAAATAAATCCTTCTGAAATCGAAATGGATGATTTGCCTCCAACCTCGACGATGTCCCATATAACAAAACTTTCCTCCATGTTTTAACCAAAGTGAATGGGTTATTCACCACAAGAAGGACATGTAACTCATCCCTTAGTGCTCCAGCCAGATAAATTAGCATATGCAGGAAAATCATTAACAGTCTATAATAGAGCTGCTCATAGATTGAATGTTTAGCCATTCGAAGCATCAACTACACTGATACCCTCCCATAATTATTTCAATTCATCTATTAAAGGTTGTAAGAAAATATCAATATCATTGCCTGGACCCTTATCACCTGGAATGACCATTGATAAAATAAGTGAAGACTGTTTCATGCATATCCATGGTAACAAATTATAAGGAATCAGAATAACTGGCCAGGTACTATAGACATAACTTAAGGTCCGAAATGGATTGAACTCATCACTGGCTAAACCCAGCCTGACATTACGAGCATCAGATGCAAAATCAGGATGTCTATCATCAAATGCTTTCCATGCTAAACTATTCGCTGGGTGCCTCAGTATTCCATCTTTTGTACAGCTTTCATCATGCCATCTCATTGATGAAGCTATCTTTGATGATGCATAAATCCTTTTCAATGTAGGTACAAGAGAAAAATAGCATAATACCTTCACCAGCTTTTGTTTAATTTATGTTGCATCCAATTCAACTAATCCCTCACTCTCATTTTCTTTTTGCTTCGTCCATCATGAACATCCACAAATATGGCACGACTCTTGATCGGCATGTTCTCCCTGATATAATATACAATAATATACAATCATTTGGACAGCTATGAATCTTTTCGTATCCAAGATCCAATTCCTTTACTAGTTTTTTGGCTTCATAATAAGATGTTGGTAAACTAGTACCTTCAGGAAATGCATCCTTTAACAACTTTAGCAACATAGTAAAACTCTTGCCAGACCATCTATTCAAGTATTTTATATGAAACAAATGTACAAGAAAAGAAATTTTTGAAAAGTTCTTGCAACCGGCATATAATTCTTGATCTGCATCTCTTATCAGCTTTTGATAATGATCTGTTTCAATATTAGTTGGAGGCATTAGCTCCTCATTATGTAAAGATTCAATAAATATAGGACCATCAGGTAGTCCATCTACTACTTATCTTCCACTGAAATCTCCAGGATTTTGAGCACCATATTCAAAAGCATCTCTGAGCAAACTCCTGATATCATCATCTTTTGCAAGATTTTTCTGTTGGTTATTGAATCTAAAATTAGGTATATGTTCCATGTTAGAGGTTTGGTTACATGTAGATTGTAACCTTGACTCTCCATGAAAAAATCACTCTGTATAACCTCTTAAAAAACCATTCCATACCAAATATTCTTCAACAATATTTGGATATAGAGAACTGAAATTTACACATTTTCGACATGGACATAAAATCTTCCCATTAATACTACTTCTCTCCATACCAAATTTAATGAAATTCTGTACTCCATCCAGATATTCTTTGCTATTCCTCGATTTAGTTATCCAATTCTTATCCATTGTAAGATAAAACTAACTGAAATAAATAAATATTTATAAGAACATAATAAATTTAAAATAAGTTTATTTAATAGATCAATTACAGTATTATTAAATGTACCCTATCATCAACTAATAGGTAAAGAGGTCATATCCCATTCAAGAATTGCATTAATCTTATAGGTCATTTACAGTAACCAAAGGATACGTAATAAAAGTTCCAAAAAATTTTGGCAACATTTTTTCTTAGTTCTTCCCATACAAATAAAAATGTATGAGGAGAACTAAAAGAAAATGCTATCCAAAATATATCTGGAACTCTATCCATACCATTTGATTACTATAAGCACCTATAAAATTATTTGCAATTCTCAAACTGTCCAAACTGGATAATCAATTGATCACTATACATATTTCTCCCATCTGTAAAAAAATAAAATAATTGTATGGATGCTGTAGAATATGTACTTTAATCAATTGATGGGTCTATGTTTTTATGCAATGCAAGTTTTTTAAAAAATATTAAAAAAATCATAATTGATCATAACAAAGCTATAGATGGTGTTGAAATAAAAGATTTGCAATAATAAAACTAACCTTAAAGCATAAGATGTTCAGTAAGATGCAGGTATATACTAAAAAAATTATAAAAAAATAGAAATAATATACTAAAAAAAAGAATAATAAATAATAAAAAATAAGAAGGCTCAGTTATACTATTTAATCTGCAACTAAATCAAAATGACTACAATCGATTGCTTATAAAAGAAGGCCATCCAAGATTGTTGCCATTAGAAATAGTTGAATCAACCAAACATACATCGCATAATCATCATAGCCTCCATATACAAACCTTAAACCAATTTTAAAATTAGTTACAGAGCATATTTACTCTCAAAGCAGTCAAATACCTGATAAGAAAATAGCAACAAAACAGGTAGAGCAAATTTTTCTAAGTGGTGTGCAATTACTAAGTTCTTTAAGAACATAAACTCAAACCTAATATACGAACAGAATAATATAGTGAAGTACAAAACTTGTGAGGTGCTACTTTTTTCGCATGGAATCTATTTGGGCTATGCATAGATGGGGATAAACCTTACAGACTATCCGACAAACTAATACATGAAGCACGTACTATTTTCATGCATGTACATACAGTTTCCAGTTTGGCAAAATATATGGCCAAGTTACCTTATTTTGGATGAATTCTTTGTTAAATTGACAAATGCAATTTAAGATTTATTTGCCCCAAGCTTTTTAGTAGGCATATGAATGATAGCAAGCATTAATGCCATTATATAGATCCCATTAGCATTTATGCTTAACGTACTTATGACATCTAGTCATGTAAGCTGTCCTATTGATTAGAAATCAGATTATTTTGGAGACTAGGATCAATTTTGTACTTATGCCTTTATCTTTGCTAATACAATGGATTTGTGCACCCAGCTTATTTATGTTTAGCTTGTGTCTGCAGTCTTATGTGCTCCTTGTACAATGCTAGACCATGAAGTAGCGGTTCAGAATTAGGTCCGATATTAGACAAATGGTTCGTCTACTATGGTTTATCCTTTTTGTAATTATGTATCTTGATTCATCAAGTATTTCTACCTAGGATCATATCTGATGTTATTCCAAGTTTTCCCATGTTCTTCCTTTCAACCTCTCTGGATTAATTTAGATCCTCTTCTTCATTTAGATTATTTCAGATTGATTTAAATCTTCTTCATTTCCCACAACCTTCCACTCAACTACAAACCTTCTTTGCATTACAGGACATAATAGAGGACCTTTCAGTCAGAGATCTACTGTTAAAAATATAGTCTATTTCCTTTAACCATCTATTTCAACTGCAAATGGTATGGTAATTTGGGAATGACGGTAAGCCCTCTCTCTTATTCCCACCTCAAGGAATTTGGGAATGACAGTAAGGATCCATAATTTATTTTTTTTTAAAAAAAAATTCAAATATCATGTTATTAAAACTAACATTGGCATCTTTAGAAGGCATTAATCTTGAAAAAAATACTCTAGAGTGGCACAACATTGGCATGTTAAGTTATGAAAACTTGTGCATTCTAATTCACATATGTTTCAGAACATTTAATATTCATAAAGGAATTAACATCAAAACCCTGCTTAACATCATGTACTACTACCATGTTTATAAATTATTAACATATCATATTTATATTGTACAATTAAAATGTCGGCATATCCATAGGATCCCTAAGCCCTTGAGCATTTTACATAGAGAAATAATAAACAAAACAAAACAAATAATAATAGAAAAAAAATAAAAAATAAAAAAACTAAATTAATAGATCAAACCTACGGATGAACAGAGAGGGATCGAGGTGGCTGGCGCGCAAGCAGTTGACGGAAGAGACGGAGAAAGAGGGAGGGATCGTCGGAAGAGCTACCAGCCAATCGAGTAAGAGGAGGGAGGGATCGATGGAGGAGGTTGCGTCGGCGGATCGAGCGTGGGATCTAGGGCACGAATCGGAGCTAGGTCGGTGGATCGAGCAGAGGAGGAGGAGGACAACGAGATCGAGCAGAGGAGGAGGAGGAGGAGCTAGGTCGGTGCGGGATCGAGCAAATGGCGGGATCTAGGGCGCGGGATGGAAAAAGGGGATTTCAGAAATCCGGTGACGCTTTAAAGTGTCGAAGAATACAGACGCTTTAAAGTGTCGGAGAATACCGACACTTTTTAAAAGCGTTGGCAGGTTTCAGATTCTCTCGATGCCCCACAGAAGCATCGGGAGAAAATTGTCGCCGTTTAACACTTCTCCTGTAGTGTTAAAATCAAAAAAATCAGTTAGGTTCGATGAAGAAACTTAGTTAGAGGTAAAAAACTTATGGAAAACAACTACCAATGAAAGATTATCCAGATGTATAGAAAAAGAAGATAAAAAATTAAAGGGAACAGCACCAATCATAGAAGATAAAATTTCCATGTCTACATGAACAGACCGCGACAATAAGAAGTAAGAATATAAACATGAGAAAAAAGAGAAAAAAGACTTTCATATTACAATCAAAACAAATTCAAAACCAGTGAATGTCTTTGCCTTTTGGCATCCACGCACATTACAAAATTTCTTTCTCATGTACCTCAATAAAAGTCGTCAAATAGCCTATGACAACAAATCGGCATCCAACCTTATACTAATTTTTTTTAGCAGTACATTGTATTGCAGCTTCTCAACTTGAATCAACACTTTATTTTTGGAAAAAAGTTAATGAATTTTTAAACCAAAACCAGAATTTATTTACCTAGATAAAGCCCCACTAATCAAACCAAAAGAATGGTTATAAAGAATAATTCTATCTACAGGAAAAATCTTCAACTGCCAAAACCATATTAAGAGATACAGAAACTACCACTACAGTAAAAAGCCAAAAAGCCGACCCTTTTCTCCCGACACTTCTGGGTAGCGTTGGGAGACTCCGCAAACCCGTCGATGCTTTTGAAAAGCGTCGGTATCCTCCAACACTTTTAAGCATCAGCAAGTATGTCGATTTTAACGATGCTTAAAAGCATTGTCGGACTTTTGTTTAGGCGTCACCATGCCAGTGCCCTTTTCTCCCCAGCCCGAGCCCTAAATCCATTCACGCCTCCTCCTCTTCCGATCCCTAGCCCTATCCCATTTACTGCTCTATCCGGTCGCCGCAACCTCCTCCTCCTCCTCCTCCTCCAATCCCTCACTCCTCCTCCTCCTCTTCCTCCGATCCCTCCCTCCTCCTCTTGTTTGAGCCCTAGATCCCAATCATCCGCCGCAACCTCCTCCTCCTCCTCCTCCTCCAATCCCTCACTCCTCCTCCTCCTCTTCCTCCGATCCCTCCCTCCTCCTCTCGTTTGAGCCCTAGATCCTAATCATCCGCCGCAACCTCCTCCTCCTCCTCCGATCCCTCACTCCTCCTCCTCCGATCCCCCGATCCCTCCCTCCTCCTCTCATTCAAACGGTCGGTAGCTCCTCCTTCGATCCCTCCTCCTCCGGTCCCCTGATCCCTCCCTCCTACGTTTCTATCCTCGCCGTCTGAAGGATCGAGCAGCCGGCGGGTGGCCTTGAGTCGAGTCACTGCCGCGCACCATCACCTCCTCTGTTTCGTCCTCCGATCAAATCTAGGTACATTTCACCAGTTTTGTTGGCCTTTATTATTAAAAAATTATGTAGAGTATCTCTAAATTAATATTTTACCATCAGTTCTTTATTCTCTTTTATTTTAAAAAAAAGAGGTCACCGTTATCTTGAAGTTCCAAAATGTTCTAAGGTTGTATCACTCTTAAATCCTAAAAAAGAAAAAAATAAAAATAAAAAATAATTTCTCCATCCATAACTGTTCTAAATACTTAGCAACCATTTAAAACTCAAATCCGATACTTCCCTCCGCTATACAAATAGATATGGCTATTAGAATAAACACCGGAGTCACTCCGGCCAAAAAAGATTGCAAAGTTTACTAAGATTAGGTTTACATGGTAGAGCTAATTGGCTTCGATGCTTTGCAGGGTTGGGGTTTGAGTGACCTTTCACTCATTCTAACCCTATTTAACCGATTTGTGTCCTAAGCTGCAGAGGTCCAAGGATAAACCTATCAAGTAAATTACTAATCCAGCAAACTTAATTTAATTGAAATAGGTTTTGATATATGCCGATTTTTCATGAGGATCTAAAAGCTCCTCTAAGGTTCCATTATCAGCACGTTAAAGTTTTAGTGTCACTTCGGTGCACATTTATGACCCTTGCTTAACCAATAAACTACCTCATTTCCCAAACATTAGACATGAGCAACTTGCACAAAAGCCCTCCAAAGATCATCAATGACTTCAGAACCCACTAATTAAGTGGTTCTTTTAGATCCTTTCCCTTATTTAAATAATTATCCTATATTAGCAAATCAACATCCAAACATAACTTAAACAAATAATCCTACATTTCACTATCTAACTTGATGGTATTTAAATAAGGTAACTCTACCTTACCCTTGATCAATATCTAACTTGATGGTATTTGACAGAATCAAAGAAATCCTACATTTCTCCATTAGAACAATGTTTTCAACCAACAATGCAAGTAAACACGTTTACCCATTTGCATTTGCATCAAATGCATATATTTGAAAATAGAATAATTTAACAAAGAGTTTAACTTGGCCATATATTTTGCCAAACTGGAAACTGTATGTACATGCATGAAAATAGTACGTGCTTCATGTATTAGTTTGTTAGACAGTATGTAAGGTTTATCCTCATTTATGCATAGCCCAAATAGATTCCATGCGAACAAAGTAGCACCTTACAGGTTTTGTACTTCACTATGTTATTCTGTTCTTACACTAGGTTTGAGTTTATGGTCTTCAAAAAATTGTCTTGATTCTTCTAAAGTCATATATTATATTAGTCCAAGTACATGAGCCAGGGTTCAGGCTTAAATAACTTGGTAATTGCACACCACTAAGAAAAATATGCTCTACCTGTTTTGTTTCCTTTTTTTTATCAGGTGCTTGACTGCTTGGAGAGTAAAGAAGCTCTGTAACCAATTTTAAAATTGGTTTAAGGTTTGTATATGGAGGCTATGAAGATTATGCGATGTATGTTTGGCTGATTCAACTATTTCTAATGGAAACAATCTTGGATGGCCTTCTTTTGTAAGCATCCGATTGTAGTCGTTTTGATTTAGTTGCAGATTAAATAGTATATAACTGAGCCTCCTCCTTATTTTTCATTATTTATTATTTTTTTCTTAGTATATTATTTCTATTTCTTTATAAATTTCTTGGTATATACCTGCATCTTACTGAATATGTTATGCTTTAAGGTTAGTTTCATTATTACAAATATTTTATTTCAATACTATCTATAGCTTTGTTATGATCAATTATGATTTTTTAAATATTTTTTAAAAAAACTTGCATTGCATAGAAACATAGACTCATCAATTGATTAAAGTATATATTCTACAGCATCCGTATAATTATTTTATTTTTATACAGATGGGAAAAATATGTACAATGGTCAATTGATTGTCCAGTTTGGACAGTTTGAGAATTGTGAATAATTTTATAGGTGCTTACAGTAATCAAACGGTATGGAGGGAGCTGGTGCACTATTGGTTCTCCGAGAGGGCACAGGTTGTGTAACATCATCAAACATATACATTTATTAATTTTCACTCGTCCTAATTATATTTATACAGTATATAACATAATTTTAATTTATTTTTGTAGATATATTATGCTATTGGTAGAGCTGCACGAGCATCTCAATCTGTTCCTCTCGTGTAGCTCAGTCTGTTCCTCATACAGCGGGGTCCAAGAGTTATGCACGGCTCAAGCATGAGTTTATATGTTTCTCATCCTATAATACTTTTACTATATTTTTAGTTATAACATCATGTATCATCATGTATTATGCATGTGCCATGTATCATGGTACGGAGTATAAGATGTATCATTTATAATTTTTTTATAACATTTATTCTTTCTATAGGCTGATCAACAGGGGAGGGAGCCTAGTGAGGTGGAGTTCTATCGGATGACTAACGTTCACCAGGATGGCAGTTTTATTTGGGAGGAGTCCAGAGATATATATATATATATTATTTATATTATATCATGATTTATAATTTTATTTTTATTAAGTAATGATATATGAGTTTTTTATAAAACATAGGATAGGGCTACCTCTATAATCGCTGAGCGGTGTGGCGAGGCTACCTCATCTACTCAGAGCAGTTGCATCGAGGCCGAGGTATTCTCGGAGTTGATGGGACCAGAGCATCCTGGATGAGTGAGGGGTTATGGGATTGGAGTTATCCCTACTTAGTTATCTGAGATGAGTAGATATACTTGGGATGCTAGAGAGAGTCATGATCATTTACATGTTCGCCAACTCGAGGATGAGATAGCAGAGCTTCGATAAACATGTGATGCAAATAGAGCAGAGATGCAGACAAATAGGTCTCAGCTTAAGTATGTTACATCTGTGCTGCATATGTTCATGTCATCTCAGGTAAGAAATTATTTATAACTACATATATATATATATATTTTGTATGTATCTAATAATTTAGAATATATATAATGTATGTATCATAATTATATGTATATCTTGTAGATTCCTGATGCATCTGCTAGTCGCAGACTTGACGACGACCAACCTCCCGCGGATCAGTGATGCCAGTTGATTTTTTTTTATTATTTTTGTATATCTTTTTATGTATTTGAACTTGGATCGATATTGAGCATCTGTTGATACTTTATATATATAGAAAACACTCTTTATATTGACTTCAAGTGTATTTCATGTTTGGAGTATTAAAGTTATGTTTGTGTGATACAAATTTCATTTAAATAATATTTGATTCAAGTTTGATGAATGATACAGGTTTGAATATATAATACAGGTTTGAATGAATGATGTATGTATTTGATTGAATGATGTATGTATTTGATGTATATAGATAACATACAGGTATATTTTTTAAAAAATAAATAATTAAATTTATCGATGCTTTAAAATGTCGGTAAATCATCAATTGCCAATGTTTTAAAGCATCGCTATCCTAGCAAATACCGACGCTTTAAAGCGTCGCTAGGTTTCAAACTTAGCGACTCTTTAAGGTGTCGCTAGGTTTTAAACTTAGCGATGCTTTTTAAAAGCGTCGGCATATTCAGACGCTTTAAAGCATCGCTGAATTTAAAACCTAGCGACGCTTTAAAGCATCGGCATATACCGATGCTTTAAAGCGTCGCTAGGTTTTAAACTTAGCGACGCTTTAAAACGTCGGGATATGCCGATGCTTTTAAAAAGCGTCGCTAAGTTTAAAACCTAGCGATGCTTTAAAGCATCGGTATATGCCGACATTTTTAAAAAGCGTCGGCATGTTATATCCCCACGTTTACATAGCCAACGCTTTTGCGATGCTTTAAGAAGTGTCAAGAGACTTCTTACCGATGCTTAATAGCATCGGCAAAGATCCCAAAAAGCATTGCAATAAGACTGTTTCACTGTAGTGTACTAAGAAGTCCATAAAATCAAATTCTATTCTTTCTTGAGAAGAGAAAAAAAGAATATTGGAAAAAAAAAATTTCAAGGCACTGTTCCCACTTGTTGGGAGATTCGGATCAGCACCTTTATGCAGTAAAAGATCGCGGAAGCAACGTGGAAGGATACAGCCCAACAACCTGTTCTTGGATTCAATATTCATAGATAGATAAAAAGAAGAGATGTATGAGAAAAAGAGATATTGCTTTATTCCTTTGGAGAAGAATCTTGTTATAACAAACAAGATAACACTCGATAGCCCTTCTAAAAATCTAGAAGCTTCTCGTCGTCCCACACGTTTTCTCTCTTGCAGGCCTCATGCCCCAAGAACCCACGTATGCTACGCACGGAGAATACCTCAACGTGCATCCATTCTCCAAAGCCCCGTGAAACACTATCATGGCACAAGCCCTCCACATGATATCTCCCTCACGTGCACCTCTCTGCAGCCAACACCATGGCCTCCTTGAACCCAGGAGGCTCTCCATGGTCCGCACCCCAAGGGGCATCCTCAAGCCCTCACGCTCTAAGACCAGGACCGTGAGAAGTCCTCACGGACTCCATACTGGACTGGACCCCAAAGGGTCAGCCTTTCTTGGACATAACAAACTGCACGCCCCATCCCTCTTATTTATAGCACATGGGGTGGTGAACTTCTTGAATTCTTGGGCTCAACCACTTATTGGTTTGTTAGGACTTAATCACTTGAACGCTTAGGATTTGGATTCTTGGGCCAATAACAAACTAGTTAGAACTCTCTAGGTAGTTAGGCTTCCAATTGGTTACAATCAACCAATTCGGTTAGATCCTGGGTGGTTGGGGTAACCAACCAACTAACTAACCATCTAACGAACTAAGCTAACCTCATAACCAATTTAACAAACCTGGACCCAACACCAAAACCCAATTGGGTTATGTTACAATCTTTCAAAAAAACTCCCCCCTAAGTCACATGAGATAACACTCAAACTTAGAGCATCCCTGGAATACCTCCAGGAATCTGCTTGGGACACGCCCCCAAGCTCCAGGGATTGCCTCCAGCATCCCAGCCATGGCCTCCTAAGTTTCTCCAAGGCTTGGGAGCACCACGCAAAATTCTACAATCTCCACCTTGGTGCCCTAAGCCTTGGCAAACCTGGCAATGTCCTCCTGCACAACCCCGCTGTAACTGCGTGTCCTGACAGCCTCTTGTACGGACCTCCTTGCCTCTGCCAACACCCTTCAGCTGTTGCGCATCCTTGGAGACCTTTGGGATGACCACCTCTACGGCTGAAAATCCTTGCTTGTATTCTTATACCATGATTGTAGCCTTCCTTCTGCCTGGCAATGCTTCAGACTTTTCCTTGAACTTTCCTAGAGAGAATACAATGAATCTAAACCGGCACTCGCTATAACTAGAGCTCTACCATACACCATCTCCATAGAGCCATGCCAATCTCTGCACACTCTGCTACACCTAGCTAAGTACACCCCTCGCGCTCATGCTAGGACCTGGCCAGTATCCTTGCACCTCCCTCTCTGAACTTGTGTCAAATCTTGCTCCACCCATGAAGCCACCTCTATCTGGTGCTCCACCCGAGACTGAAGTTCCACTTATGCCACAGAAAGAAAACCCGATGCCAGCACCTCAATGCTGCACTGCTGAGCCTATACCTGAACCTCGTACCCAATCGCTGCCTCCTCGAACCCTTCGCAACACTGTGAACATCTTTGAGACCGTTTCGGATACACTGCATCCCGCAAGTTCCTCCGAAACTAAGAGCTCATCCCAACTCTTCTGCTAACCCAGCAACCATCTCCATAGGCTGCTGTATCATGTCCCAGCCTATCTCCCGACTGCATGATATTCCTGGCAATCCTTTAGACCTGTCCCTGGTCTTCCTGAGCTGCCATCTCCATCAGGTCCAGTCTCTGTCCCTAGGACAATGCCACCATATCGAGACACTCTAGACTGCCCGATAGCCCCGGTGCTCCTTGAGACTATCTTCTATCTCCCTGAGCTACCCCTAGCATTGTCTCTGTTGATGTACTCTGGTGAACTTGAAAAATTCAGGCTTTTCTTTTCTCCATCCATGCGGGATACCATACCCACGTACAACTCTCCCTACCTCGATGCACTCCTTGAATCCTCCTCTTCCACCTTCAAACCAGCGGCTCTGAAATCGCTCTACTTCCACTCGAACAATGGCTCAAACTAAGCTCTGATACCAGTTGTTGGAAAAAAAAATTCCAGGTGTTGCCTAGTAAGTAACCCAAGAGGGGGGGTGAATTGGGTCTCTAAAAATTAAAATAACTTTACTTGATGCAATGCAATCCAATTAAATAATTAATTATGCAAGGTACTATTAATTCAAATGTAATGCTCTTAAATAAAAGTACAGCAAAAATAGAGAGCAATAAAAGAAAAGTAAGTAGAGAGATTAATCAACCACAAAGATCAAGAAATATAGTGGTTCGGTGCTATTCAATGCACCTACATGCACTCCCCAAGATCTTCTTGGAAATTCACTATAATCACATCGATTACAGTTGATTAGTTTTGCGGGCTCACTAATCATAAACCCAACTTGTTTTTACAAGGCCAACAAGTCAAAACCTCACTTGGTTTTACGGGCTAACCAAGAACCTAATTGATTTTCAAAGGCTAACCAATAACCTCCCTTGGTTTTTCGGGCTAACCAAGAACCAAGTGGTTTTGCAGGCTAACCACCAATCTAATTGGTTTTCAAAGGCTCACCAATAACCTTCCTTGGTTTTCCAATAGGCTAACCAAGAACTCTTACAACAAATAAAGTTTAGAAGTAATGAAACAAAGTAAGCTTTCTAAAACAAAGCGGGTATCTCTTTGAAGTTCGATGTAGAAGTGCTTTGAACTTGTTGAAGCCTCTTGAATGCTCAAGAATGGTTGATCTTTAATGCTCTTCAAGGATCTTGAATGCTTGGAGGCTTGCTTTAGCTTGAGAGTAGTTGAATCTTCAATGAATAGGAGTTAAAGCTCTCTTTTCTTCTTTCTTCTCAAAACTCTTTAATGGTCTTCAATATTCTTCATTTTGATTTGATTTGGAGCATATAAATACTTTTCCAAGGTCTCAAATCTCGTTTCTAGCCGTTAGACTTGAACAACTAGCTGTTGGAGGGCAAAATGGACGAGTTTTGTATTTGAAAAACTAGCCGTTACTGTTCTCAGAACTCCATGTGTCGACACTTCAGGCTGTGAGTCAACACATAAGGTCGACACTTGAACTTCTTGAGTCGACACCCAATTCAAATATCTCCAATCTGGTTCTCTGAAAATCTCAGATGTGTAGATATTACTCAGTTGAGTCGACACCTTGAGTCGACACCTTGCTTTCATGTGTCGATACTTCAGATGTTCTTCATTTTCAGCAAGTTCTGTGGCTTTGAAAATCTCAGACGATGTGTTGATCCATGTGTTGACACTTTGAGTCAACAGTTCAGGTCCATGTGTTGACACTTCAGCCATGCCATTTGAAATATCATTGCGTATTGGCTTGAGTCGACACTTCACTTTCATGTGTCGACAGTTGGTGTCATGTGTCGACACTTTGAGTCGACACTTTACTAAATTCTTCATAGAAAAGGCTGAACTTGAGCTAAAACACATTTCTACTTTAACTTAACCATCTAATCAAGCAATTCTTGAGTTTCCAAGTCATCTTTGAGCAATGTTTCTCATTCAAACTTGGCTTCTTCGAACAAATAAGCTTCTTCAAATTTGTGAGCACCTTTTCCAACAAAAACACACTTCAAGAAAATCATTAATCCTCAATTTATACTTAACATTTTTGCTTATCATCAAATCAATAACGGAATTAACAATCTCTCCCTTTTTTATGATGACAAAATTCTTAAGTATAAATTGCTTAAAAAGACTTTTAAAAGAGATCATCAAGGTGCATAAAACTGAAAGCATTAAGTGTATCAATATAATTTGCACTAATGATATGACATTTCAGAATGAAAGTGATGTCAAGATTAATAATGTCAAGCCTGTTATAATGATTGAGAGTATCAGATCTTTGGGATACATTTAAGACATAGAAAACATGTATCTGATACTCTTCAAGAGAATTTCAGCAATGAACAAAGCTCCCCCTGAATTGATGATCCATAACATAGTTTGTAAATATCTATTCAAACATTTAAAGAGGGGTTTTACGATGAAATTCACTTTGAAAGGATTTTCAAATGAAAATAAGATAAAGCTCCCCCTTTCTTAAGGAACTTTGTAAACATTTTTCAATTCAAGTTTTCAAAAATTTGTTTACCTCTACCCCTTGCACATCACAAATATAAATCACCAAAAATATATTGCATTTATACTTATATCTCACTAAACTACTCCTCATTTTTGTTATCATTAAAAAGGTAGGAAGACAAATAGGTTGAATATTCAAGATATTGCATTGAATTGTCACTATACTACTTCCAAAAAAAAAAAATATTGCAATGAATTTAAAAATTCATTCATTCCCATCAAAGAGTGAAAACAATGAAGAACTAATAACAATTCAAGATATTTCATTCATTTCCATTAAAGGTATAAAGATGAAGAATAATATAGTTTTTCATTTAAAGTTAGAACTTGTACAACAACAAGACATACAAAGGATACATAGGAGTGAACAACAAAGACAAAAATACATAGAAGCATAAAAACAAACTATCTAAAAATACATAAGTGTCATAATCCTCATCCATATCATTAGTATCATCAGAAGATGAACCGATCTCAATCGGTCCAGAATCAATAGAAGATCGAGCTCGCAGCCACATCGATCGAAGATCTTGGAGTCGGGTCCTGGTCGGTCGTAGAGGGGTACGATGACTACGTCCTCTGTAATGAGCATATGTCCGACCTCTAGCTAGAGCAGTAGAGGTAGAAGAAATGTCCTCCGCAGGAATGGAACTGATCAGGTCAACATTCTCTGCAACTACTGGAAGAGGTGTGCGATCAAAGGAAGGACCTGAGTCAAGATACTGAAAGCCATGTGTATAAAATCCAAGCTCTCGGATAAGCAAGGATGTGTGAATAGTAGAAGTATCAATAATCGGTGTGTCTAAGATAGGGGTATTAGCTGATGATATGATAGGTGTATCAGGAATAGAAGTATCAGCTGAAGAATGAACTGGTAAGTCTGCAATCGATATATGAATGATAGGGGTGTCGATAATAGGTAAATCAATAACGAGTGAATGTACAACTAGAGTATCAACAACTGGAGAATCAATAATAGGTGTATGTATAATAGGAGTATCAATAACTAGAGAGAGAATAAGAATAGGAATGTGATCATCCGATCTAGAAGGAGAAGATGGGACTGGAGTCTGGGTAGGTGAACTAGAAGGGTCATGAACAGGACTCCTGGGCAAGTCTACCGTCACCTCCACTGCTGGTTGTGAAGTAAGATCTGGAAAATCAAATCTGTTGGAGTCAGTCTCCTCATCATCTCCATCACCATCATCATCAATATCTCCAACAATATCATCACCAACAGGTGCAGGAGTAGGTGGAGCAGTATCAGCAACCGAAGTACTCGCTAAAGGTCTGGACAGTGCAGTAAGTATAGCTGAGATGCCATCACTAAGTCCAATATGGCTCTCTCTGGTCTCAGCTATGAAACAGTCAAGATGCTGTCTCATGATAAAAATGTCAATCTCAATGCATCTGACTATGTCCAATAAGCTATCAGAAGTATCTAGAATCTCTGTTTGAGCTGGCTGAGGCTATGTTGAAGTAGTAGGATCAGGCTGAGATGCAACTGCTGGCTGTGCCGGTATCTCAGGCTAACTTTCGCTTGGTCCTGCCTCGCCTGAGAGAATGCGCTCCTCCTCTACTACATTATCGTCATCAGCTCTGTCCTTGGCTTGACCAGATATCCTGTGAGTCCACTGGCCTCGGAATAGATGATAGCCCATCTGGTGTAATGACCTGATGTCATACACATCAGTATAAAGTAGCATACGGTAGGGCTCGTCCTCAAAGCTAACGCCGTACTCTCTGAATAAAACTGTCAATCCCATCCCATATGGTAGGCATAGTCGCTGGCTAGTCGACACCTCTATCATTTGGTGAATCATAAGCACTAGAATGCAAACAGGCATGCACTGAACCAAAGAGACCATCACTAGCAACTCCCACTCAGTGATGTAATCGAAGTGTCCGGTCTTCAGCAGAAGTATCCGGGAGACAATGTGATGTAACAGTCTCATCTCTGCAGATAGTCGGGATGCTAGTATAGTGGCTTCCTCAGGCAGTATATCAGACTCAAAGATGCACTGAAGTCCACTCACTCTGTCCATCAAACTGTCCACCACTGATCCATTCATCGGTATATTCCATACTCTGCTCAGAACCTCTGATGAAACTAGGATATCCCGGCCTCTCACCTGTGCTAACCATCCATCAGATCCATGGACGAGAGATCCATAAAACTCTCGCATAAGCCAGGGATAGTATCTCTCGCTAAGTGAGCAAAATGAAGTCAGACCAGCTGTCGAATCTACTGTCCGATCCTAAAGTGCTGCTGGTCGATAAAAGTAAAGTCCACTCGTCATCCCCCAATGATGGTCTTCGAGCTCATCCGGCTAGAAGGTACAAAAAGTGGTCGTGTGGGTGGATCAGGAGCTCTAGCCTCATGTTTGGCCTTCGTCCTTCACTGATTTGACTGATGAGGATGACGAACTACTTGCTTTCGGGGTTCCATTACTTGGATTAAAGAATTGGGCAAGGTTTGGATAGAAACCTAGGGTTTCTAAGGTTTAGAATCCAAATGGAAGATGAAATCAAGCAAAATCCGAGCAATCGAATGTCCAAAACGAAGAATTAGCGGGCTTAAAACATGAAACAGATAATAGGAACAGTGAGGAGTACCTTCGATCAGGTGTCGGCTCGAAGGAGAAAAATAAATGGGGAGAAAACCGTTCAGAAAACCCTTTATTTTTGGTTTGCTGCCGTTCAAGTGTCGACTCACGAATGTGTCAATACATTCAGGTGTCGACACATCATTGTATCGACACATCGACTTAAAAAAAAATCGAAAATTAAGAGTCCTAAGCATTTATCAAAATCACTAGAAATATGATAGATTTAAAGAAAAAACAACAATGATTGAGTAAGATTGATCATGATTGGTGTCGAATTGATCTAATTTGAGTCAAAGATAGGAAAAAAATTTAATCAAATGGATTAATGATCCCGAGCTCTCTTCTAATCATACAGAATCTATCTTCCAGAAGAGGTTTAGTCAAAATATCAGCTAATTAAAACTCGGTACTAATAAATTCAATAAAATGATGTCTAATTTCAATATGTTTACTCCTAGAATGTTGAACATGATTTTTTTTCAAGCAAATAGCACTGGTATTATCACATTTATTAGGTGTACTAACCAACTTGATTCCAAAATCTTCAAGTTGTTGCTTAAACCACAATATTTGAGCACAACAACTTCCTGCTGCAATATACTTAGCCTCAGTTGTGGATAGTGCAACTGAAGTTTGTTTCTTGCTAAACCAAGAGATTAAGTTAACTCCAAGAAATTGGCAAGTACCACTAGTACTCTTTCTATCCAATTTACAACCAGCAAAATCCGTATCAGAATATCCAATCAATTCAGCAGATGAATTTCTAGAATACCATAAACCAATATCAATAGTACCAGATAGATATCTAATAATATGCTTAACAGCCATCAAATGTGATTCTTTAGGTTCAGACTTATATCTAGCACACATGCATACACTAAACATTATATCTGGTCTACTAGCAGTTAGATACAGTAAAGAGCCAATCATATCTCTGTATAACTTTTGATCTACTGATTTACCATGTTCATCTTTATCAAGTCTACAAGAGGGGCTCATAGGCATACCTATTGCTTTAGTAGTCCCCATCCCAATCTTCTTGAAAATTTCTCTTGTATACTTAGCTTGGTTGATGAAGATACCATCAGCAGTTTGCTTGATTTGGAGTCCGAGAAAGAAATTGAGTTCTCTTATCATGCTCATCCCGAACTCACCCTGCATTAGCTTAGCCTACTCTTGACAAAGAATTTCATTAGTAGCATCGAAAATAATGTCATCAGCATATATTTGCACTACTAATAAATCATTATCTTTCTTTTTCAAAAATAGTGTTTTGTTAACATTGCCTCTAAAAAATTTATTTTCAATCAAAAATTTGATGAGTCTTTCATACCAGGCTCGAGGTGCTTGCTTGAATCCATAAAGTACTTTGTGCAATTTAAAAACATGATTAGAATGTGCATGATTTTCAAATCCAGGTGTTGTTCAACAAAAATCTTTTCAGTTATAAAATTATTTAGAAAAGCACTCTTAACATCCATTTGAAATAGTTTGAAATTCATAAAACAAGCAAATGCTAATAATAATCTAATTGCTTCAAGTCTAGCAACAGAAGCAAAAGTTTTATCAAAATCAATCCCTTCCTCCTGGTTGTAGCCTTTAGCAACTAGCCTAGCTTTATTTCTAACAACAATTCCATTTTCATCTAATTTATTCCTAAATATCCATTTAGTGCCAATAATAGAAATATTATATGGTCTTTTTATTGATATCCAAACATTATTTTTATCAAACTGAATTAGTTCTTCTTGCATGGCATTAATCCAGTTAGGATCTTTTTTAGCTTCTTCAAAATATTTAGGCTCTACTTGCGATACAAAAGTTATATAATCACATTCATTTCTAATTGAGGCTCGAGTTCTTACCCCTTTAGATGGATCACCTAGGATTAATTCCTTAGGATGTCCATGAGCATACTTCCATTCCTTAGGTAGATATTGATGCTTTGGAGTGTCATCACATTTCTCATCCTTGTCTTGATCTTCTTCACTTAGCTGAGGTTGATCATTCAGTGTCAGTTTTTGAAGCTTGTCAGCACCTACACATTCATCAGATGTATCATCTTTTCTAAAGGATTTGTTAGTAGATTCTTCAAAAATAATATGTACTGACTCTTCTATGACCAAGGTTCTTTTATTGAAAACTCTATATGTTCTGCTTGATGCGGAGTATCCTAAAAAGATACCTTTATCAGACTTGGCATCAAACTTTCGAAGGTTATCTTTTTCATTATTTAAAATAAAACATTTATAACCAAAAATTCGAAAATATTTTAAAGTCAGTTTTCTTTGGTTCCAAAGTTCATATGAAGTTTTCTTCAAAATAAGGTGGATTAAAACTCGATTTAAAATATAACATGCAGTATTAATAGCTTCAGCCCAAAAATATCTCGGTAAATCATTTTCATAAAGCATAGTGCATGGCATTTCTTCCAAAATGCGATTTTTTCTTTCTACTACCCCATTCTGCTGAGATGTCCTAGGTGCAAAAAAATTGTGTTATATTCCTTTTTCATTATAAAAGTTTTTGAAATCTTGATTTTCAAATTTCGTTCCATGTTCACTATGAATGCAAATAACTGAAACACTTTTTTCATTTGAAACTTTTCGATAAAACTTTATGAATACAGAAAATGATTCATCTTTATGTTCTAAAAAGAAAATCCATATAAATCTCGAAAAATCATCTACTATGAATAATCCATATCTCTTGCTTCCTAGACTTGATGTTCTAGTTGGTCCAAAAAGATCCATATGAAGTAGTTCTAGTGGCCTACTAGTAGTTACAAAACCTTTTGGTTTGAAAAAAGTTTTAATTTGTTTACCAAATTGACATGCTTGACAAATTCTATCTTTTTCAAAACAAAGTTCAGGTAAATCTCTAACTAAATTCTTTTTATAATGTTTTGAAAGAAGATATATGCTAGCATGCCCTAATCTTCTATGCCAAATCCAACTAGTCTCATCCTTAGTAGAATTCATTGCAACAATGCATTCTCTATTAGGCAAAGATAGATCATCTAAGTCTATCAAATAAATATTTCTATATCTTTTTCAATGAATTGTACTCCATTTATATCCGGACTAGAAATTATGCAATATGATGATTTAAAAACTACTTGAAAATCTTTATCGCAAAACTGACTAATGCTTAAAAGATTATGTTTCAAATCATCAACTGAAGTACATTACTAATACTACTAGAAGGAGTTATGTGAACCTTACTAATACCAATGAATTTTCTTTTACCATTATCCCCGAAGGTTACTCCCTCCATTCAAAGCTTCAAGAGAAGTGAATTGCTTCACATCTCCAGTCATGTGGCTTGAGCAACCACTGTCAAGATACCAAAGTCTTTTGTTCTTCTTGGTTGCAAGACACACCTGCAATAAAATCAAGCTTTGTTTTTAGGTACCCAAGCCAACTTGGGTCCTTTAGGGTTAGCATTCAAAATGGTTCCTTTTGGAACCCAAACTTTACCAAAAGAATTGATTTTTCTTAAATTGCATTGAAATGATTTATGACCTAACTTTTTACAGGAAAAACAAGTAATGCTAGATGATGCTGGTACAAAAAAATTTTTGAAATACTTTTGTTGCTTTTGTGGTCTAAAACCTAAATCAACTTTGTTAAAAACAGCTCTTTGACTATTCAAAAGTAGGTTTAATTTTTCTGAACTATAAGTAAATTTTTTAACTAAAGGTTTTATCTTTTCAAGTTCATTTTTGTACTTAGTATTTTCAAGTTCTAAATCTTTATTTTTCTTCAAAAGGTCATTGTTAGAAATAACATTCTTAGGTATTTTTAAAACTTCATTTTTCATTGACAATGCATTATTTTTCTTTTCTAAAATATCCAATTTAGATTTTAAATCACTAACATCATTTAGTAAAGAATTGTTTTCAAAATAAAAACTATTTGCATGCTTTTTCAACTTTTTATTTTCACTTAAAATTAGTTTATAATCATGCATGAGTTCATCAAAGGCATTTCTAAGTTCATCAAATATAAAATTGATCTCGGTATCAAAATGTACCTCATCATTGTCTTGATGTGCCATTAAATAGAGATTTGTCATTTCTGTTTGCTCTTCTTCAGAATTGGAGTCTTCACTATCACTCCAGGTGGCCATCATTGCTTTCTTCCTTAATTTCTTCCTAGATTTTTTAAGGAGAGGACAATCAAACTTGTAGTGTCATGGCTTCTTACACTCGAAGCATGTAGGTATTTCCTTCTCCTTTTCCTTTTCTTTTTCCTCCTCTTTTTCTTTTCATTTTTCTTTTGATTGGTATTTCTTTTTGTAAGAAGATTTTCTCCTCTTTATGAATCTTCTGAATTTCTATGCAAGGAGGGCTTCTTCACCTTCATCATCTTCTTCATCTTCGGACTTATCTATTGAGGATTCTTCTTGAATGTTTGATTTGAAAGCGATCCCCTTCTTCTTTTTGTCCATGTCCATTGATTTTTGTTTCAAATTCAGCTCATAAGTCATGAGCGATCCAGCCAGCTGCTCTAGAGGTAATTTGTCAACGTCCTTGGCTTCTTGAATTGTGGTTACATTCGGATCCCACGATGTTGGAAGTGGCCTGAGAATTTTATTCACAAGATCAGCATTAGACATAACTTTTTCAAGACTTCTCATTCCATTTACAATATTAGTGAATCTTGTGTACATATCAGTGATTGATTCATTAGGTTCCATTCGGAACATCTCATAAGTATGCACTAACATATTTACTTTAGTATTTTTCACTTGATCGGTACCCTCATGTGTAACTTCAAGTGTGTCCCATATTTATTTAGCAGAAGTGCATGTAGATATCCTATTAAATTTACTGGGATCTAATGCACAGTAGAGGAGATTCATTGCCTTAGCATTGATATTGGATTGCTTAATGTCATTTTTATCCCAATTCTCTTCGAGCTTTGGGATGGAAACACCATTAACCACTATTGAAGGAATATGAGGACCCTTATCTACAACTTTCTATAAATTATAATCAATAGAATGCATATAAATTTTCATCCTAGTTTTTCAATAAATATAATTTGATCTATTGAAAAATGGAGGTCTATTTGAGGCTTGACCCTTAACTATGCTAGTACCAATTGGGGCTGCCATAGATCTTTACTCAAGGTGGTAAAGCCTATATACTGAGAACAGGATTCTGATACCACTTGTTGCCCAGTAAGTAACCCAAGAGGGGGGGTGAATTGGGTCTCTAAAAATTAAAATAACTTTACTTGATGCAATGCAATCCAATTCAATAATTAATTATGCAAGATACTATTAATTCAAATGCAATATTCTTAAATAAAAGTGCAGCGAAAATAGAGAGCAATAAAAGAAAAGCAAGTAGAAAGATTAATCAACCACAAAGATCAAGAAATATAGTGGTTCGTGCTATTCAATGCACCTACATCCACTCCCCAAGATCTCCTTGGGAATTCACTATAATCACACCGATTACAGTTGATTAGTTTTGCAGGCTCACTAATCAAAAATCTAACTTGTTTTCACAAGGCCAATAAGTCAAAACCTCACTTGGTTTTACGAGCTAATAAAGAACCTAATTAGTTTTCAAAGACTAACCAATAACCTCCCTTGGTTTTCCGGACTAACCAAGAACCTTAGTGGTTTTACGGGCTAACCACCAACCAATTGGTTTTCAAATGCTCACCAATAACCTCTCTTGATTTTTCAATAGGCTAATCAAGAACCCTTACAATAAATAAAGTTTAGAAGTAATATAACAAAGTGAGCTTTCTAAAACAAAGCGGGTATCTCTTTGAAGTTTGATGTAGAAGTGCTTTGAACTTGTTGAAGCCTCTTGAATGCTTAAGAATGGTTGATCTTTAATGCTCTTCAAGGATCTTGAATGCTTGGAGGCTTGCTTTAGCTTGAGAGTGGTTGAATCTTCAATGAATAGGAGTTAAAGCTCTCTTTTCTTCTCTCTTCTCAAAACTCTTTAATGGTCTTCAATATTCTTCGTTTTGATTTAATTTAGAGCATATAAATACTTTTTCAAGGTCTCAAATCCTGTTTCTAGTCATTAGACTTGAAAAACTAGCCATTGGAGGGCAAAATGGGCGAGTTCTGTATTTGAAAAACTAGTCGTTACTGTTCTCAGAACTCCATGTGTCGACATTTCAGGTTGTGAGTCGACACATAAGGTCGACACTTGAACTTCTTGAATGGACATCCAATTCAAATATCTCCAATCTGGTTCTCTGGAAATCTCAAATGTGTCGACACTTACTCAGTTGAGTCGACATCTTGAGTCGACACATTACTTCCATGTGTCGACACTTCAGTTGTTCTTCATTTTCAACAAGTTTTGTGGCTTTGAAAATCTCAGGCGATGTGTTGATCCATGTATCGACACTTTGAGTCAACACTTCAGGTCCATATATTGATACTTCAGCCATGCCATTTGAAACATCATTGCGTACCGGCTTGAGTCGATACTTCACTTCCATGTATCGACACCTGGTGTCATGTGTCGACACTTTGAATCGACACTTCACTGAATTCTTCACAGAAAAGGCTGAACTTGAGCTAAAACACATTTATACTTTAACTTAACCATCCAATCAAGCAATTCTTGAGTTTCCAAGTCCTCTTTAAGCAATCTTTCTCATTCAAACTTGGCTTCTTCAAACAAATAAGCTTCTTCAAACAAATAAGCTTCTTCAAATTTGTGAGCACATTTTTCAACAAAAATATACTTCAAGGAAATCATTAGTCCTCAACTTATACTTAACCCTTTTGCTTACCATCAAAATCAATAATGGAGTCAACACCAGGGCACTGTTCCCACTTGTTGGGAGATCCGGATCAGCACCTATACGCAGCGTAAGATTGTGGAAGCAACGTGGAAGGATACAGCCCAACAACATGTTCTTGGATTCAATATTCACAGACAGATAAGAAGAAGAGATGTAGGAGAAAAAGAGAGATTGCTTTATTTCTTTGGAGAAGAACCTTGTTATAACAAACAAGACAACATCCGACAGTCCTTCCGAAAATCCAGAAGCTTCTCGCAGTCCCGCACGTCTTCTCTCTTCAGGCCTCATACCCCAAGAACCCATGTACGCCACCCAAGGAGAATACCTCAACATGTGTCCCTTCTCCAAAGCATTGTGAAACACTATCACGGCACAAGCCCTTCACATGATATCTCCCTCACGTGCACCTCTCTGCAGTCCAACACCATGGCCTCCTTGAAACCCAAGAGGCTCTCCACGGTCTACGCCCCAAGGGACGTCCTCAAGCCCTCACGATCCAAGACCAGGACCATGAGAAGTCCTCACGGACTCCACACCAGACCGGACCCCAAAGTGACGGCCTCTCTTGGACATAACAAACCGCACGCCCTATCCCTCTTATTTATAGCACATAGGGCGGTGAACTTCTTCTTGAATTCTTGGGCACAACCACTTCTTGGTTTGTTAGGACTCAATCACATGGGTGATTAGAATTTGGATTCTTGGGCCAATAACAAACTAGTTAGAACTCTCTAGGAAGTTAGGCTTCCAATTGGTTACAACCAACCAATTCGGTTAGGATCCTGGGTGATTGGGCTAACCAACCAACCAACTAACCATCTAACCAACTAAGCTAACCTCCTAACCAATTTAACAAACCCGAACCCAACCCCATAACCCAATTAGATTATGTTACAATCTCTCAAAAAAATTCTTCCTAAGTCACATGAGATAACACTCAAACTTAGAACATCCCTGGAACACCTCCAGGAATCCGCTTGGTACATGCTCTCAAGCTCCAGGAATTGTCTCCAGCATCCCTGCCATGGCCTCCCAAGTCTCTCCAAGACTTTAGAACACCACGCAAAACCCTATAAAGAAAACTAAGAAATATGTCAATAAAATACAACAATTAACAATTCACAATTTAACAGATTAAAAAATCATTAAGAAAAACTGCCACTTCCATTAATTGAAGAGCGGCATTATATACCACATGAGAACAATTCAGCAGGGATTTTATGAGCAGCAATATCGAATAAAGACCAGAAAAAAATAAAATTACTTCACTAATTTTTTTTTTTAAAAAAAAGAAAATAACAAACATTTTCAAATAGCAGATCATCCAACAAATAACCAAAGTAAATATTAATTTGCCCAGATGGAAAACATACCTCCTCATGCTCGTCTGCACTAGAAGGGCATAACAACCTATCAGGAGAATTCCATCGAATTCAATAACAGAACTTAACCTACGATGGAAAATTACAGTAAAAGATAATCAAGTAGAAACCGAAATATGAAGACTGAATGAGAAAACAATTTAAATAGTTAACGGATATAAAAATCACCCATTTCCACTCACCACCCCAGAGAGGCAAAACAGGAACTCTCCCAGTGACGACGAGCCAAACCCATCCATAACCGATCAAATTCTGCAGCGCCGGGCCCGATAAGCAGCGCCGCCCAGAGGGTGCCGGCGAGGAACCCGACACTGTCGCCGAGGTCCTTGGCCACGCCAAGGCTGGCGAGCCGCCGCTGGTTGTAGCCCAGAGAGCTGTTGATCACCGGCGAGATGCTACCGAACAAGTAGCCGATCCCGGCACAGGACTGCATCCACATTGCTGCAACAAACACCAGCCATCGGTTGTTCAGGAACGACCACAGCCTCCCCTGGAGCGTAACCATTGGTTCTTGGAGAGGAGAACACCAAATATTGACGCAAAGATTGGATATTTTGATTCTTTCGTTGACTTCTCCGATTCGAAAGAGGAGAGCAAAGGGCCCAAGTTGGATCTTTTCTTCCTTTTTTGAGCTTTTGGAATAAAAAGGAGAGGCCTTTCTGGAGGTGACCACCTAAATACTGACAGAGAGCCAAGACAAAAGGACAAGAGGTTGGTGGGATTTAAGCGAGTTTTAAAACAAAATAAAGGAGACATGGCAAAGAGAGTTTTCTCCTTCACATATCTGGAAAAGAGAGTTTGACCTACAACCAGATGGAGGATTTGGTGGGTTTAATGGAATAAATCAGGAGTTTCTTGATTGAAAAATAGTAGTAGTAGAAGGAAGCGGAAGCAAGGACCGGGAGAAGAAGGATACTGGATGGCTTTTAAGCCCGCATCTGGGCGGGGTCACGAGGAAAAAGGATGAATCGGGTCATCATTCATCGGTCGACTCAAAAAAAAATTTTAGAAAGCATGGGAAAGGAGAAATTACCCATCCTAATCCATTTTTATCATCCCAATGTAAAATAAAGAAAAAATGGATGAAAGATAAATTTACCCATTGATAATATTATTTTTTTTATTATTTTAAACAAAATTATATTTTTTTTAACTTTCATATTTATTTTATTTAATATTTTTATTATATATATATATATTATTAATCATACATTATTAAATTTAATTAGTAATTATTTTAATTTTAGTATATGTTTTTTAAATTATAAGAAAAAAAAATTAAAATCATCTCTTTTTTTTATTTATATTTACTATTTTTAGTTAACTATTTATTTAAAATTAATCAACTATTTAAATTAAATTATAAATTAATTAATTATTTATATAATTAATATATAAATAAATTAATTCATATATAATTAATTTCATAAAAAAATATTTGTTAAATTAAAATTAAATAACTGTATAATTTTTTATATAATTATATATTATGAAGATTATAAGTTCATATATTATTATTTTTTAGTAAAATTAATGTTATAAATTGATATTAATATTATTTTTTTATTAAAGGATAGTTTGGTTAAAATGTCGTACCAACATTATCTATTCTTTTTTTCATTTCCGAGAATTATTCTCATACGTCCTTCCATATTTTATCAAATATATTAGAGAATAAATGGAAGATTCATCCATTCTTCTTTTATCCATCATTTTTCCAATCCACCCTCCCTGCCAAACAAAAGATAACTATAGGTACGAATAAGATCTCTTTTAAAAATAAAATAGTAGAGTATAAAAAAAAGAGAGAAAAAATGGATGTTTCTAAAAGGAAAAAAATAATTTTATAAATAACCTTTTAACATATTTTTCTAAGTCTTTGATCTTCTTTCTTCCTATATGTGGATATTTCCAAAAGACAAAAAAGATTTTATAAATAAACCACTTAACATATTTTTCTAGGTTCTTAATCTCTTTTTTACTTGCATGCATACAATACACCATGCAATAAATATTTTTAAGCAATTTGGAGGAATGTAAACAACTTGTTGCCGCCATAGTGGAGTGGAAGTATGATAGTAATTAGGGATGACAAAATTAGACCAGACCTATAAACTTGTAGTAAACCCACTCCAAATAAATAAATATAGGTTAGAATTTTAAATTTGATTTTGAAATAGGTTAACTAAAATTGACCAATCTATAAAATGGTGAGTTTAGGTTTAACTTTTGAAGTTGGTTAGTCATGAATGTTGAAATATATAAGCAGGCAGATATCATATTTTTTAGGTATAGCAAAAAATAGCAATATTACATATATTAAGATATTATTTAAACCATATCCAAATCAATTATTGTGATCCATAAGCTGATATATAAGGAAAGTGCAGGCTAATACAACTAGGGTGTAGCTTGATACCCAAATAGTGGATGTCTATATGGTAAGAGTATAGACTAAGTGACTATGGTGTAAATCGAGAGGGCAAAAACTATCAATCTAGGATGAGGCCTGTCATGGAGCAAAAGCCAATAAATGGCTAATGAATAATTACTACCACTCGATATATAAAGAAATGATAATATTAAATATCCAAAAAAATAGTAATGGCCAAAGAGAGATATTGTCATGCATGGTGATTCATGTGGCACGAGCTAACAAACATTAAAACTGATCAATTACATCTATTTTGCTACTACCCAAAAATTGCAAAGAGTAGAACAATTACTTAGAATATAGGAGAGAAGATAATTACCATGCATAATAATAGTATCCCACGTGACACAAAATAGAAATGATAAGTATTAAAAGTTAAATAGTGACACATATCCTAATAGTTAACGAGAGCTACTTAAAAAATTTAAAATAAGCTATTTATTTATAAAATAAAAATGTTTTTTTCAGCTTGGATAATTAAATAACTTTTCTATAGCAAAATCATCTTTTTGTAATTGCCTTTTACTTCTACAATGCTAGCAATATATATATATATATATATATATATATATATATATTGTTTAGTTTATCTACATGCATAATTTAATATAAGTGCTCTAAGAAAGATAGGATTCCTTGCATCATTCCATCATCCCACATTGCGATATCATGTGCTTTCTTACCGGTTCATCATTTTTCGTTAAATTGATCATTTTTATTTTTAATATAAACTCATTTTAATGAAACCTACAACCAAATACTAAAAAAAAAATGATTAAGAATATAGATTTCAAAAATGCTTTGGTTTTGTAAAAAAATTAAAGTTTCTCTTCCGAAAATAACCCACTTTGAACCTTGTCATCATAAGCATCATGCATGTCTCTCCACTCAAATGGATGCATTTGAATAAATGGAGTCTACCATCTTTCAAGAAAAATAAATTTTCTCTAAAATATTTCAATTCTATGAGCAAATAATTCTTCCTATAAGTGTTGCCCGTCTTTCAAGCGATCTATTTCAAGCATTATATGTCCATCACACCTTTGGTAGCTTTTTTCGACCTTTCAAATAACTTACTTGTCGCTAGTTTTTAGGTTTTGCCTTTCTAAATCTAACCTATATTTCACGTCAAAGATAGTTCATATTCTTTCTAATAAATTTGCCTCTTCAATTGCATTTCAACTTAATTTGCTTTTAAATTGGCCAAGACTTTGTTCCCCTCAAAATGTCATTTTGTGCTGTTTTCAAATTATTTTCTGTTCACAATAATATTCATTACTTCAATATAACTATATGTTCCAAGTTACGGTCCTCGGTTCATGATCAAACTTTTTAGAATTTATCTTTAGACTATAAATCAACATTCAACAAAGCATATATATATATATATATATATATCTTGCTATCCAGTAACTTCGGATTTTAAATTTGAGTCTTTGGTGATGCCTTCTAAATTACTCGGAGCAAAGTAGGTAGTTATAGTGCTGATGAGGTCATCATTCGTTTCTCTCAAAAGAAAAACTGCCAACGTAATATTTTTCATAAATTTTAATCCTAAATAGACTTGATGAAAAAAAAAAAAAAAAACTTGCTACACCAATGATCATAAAGATACAGAAAATGTGGTTACAATTTGGTTCCAATTCGAAGGCGCCGCTTCCAATACGTTATTATTCGTGCACCAACATAAAACAATCATAGCCACACACGTGGTCTTTACTGGAATTTTTCTTTTAAAAAAATAAAGATATCGGCGCCAGAATGGTAGTCCATGTGTTCGACGGTGATGCGGCGATGTCTTATTTAATTTGGTGCCTATCATTTCAAAATAAAAAAAAAGGGATGGTAGGGATCTTATTTTGCTATCAACTAATCGTAAATTTGAAATATAATTTTATAGATGATTTAATTAAATTTAAAAATATTTTTAGAACTCGTGATATTTAATATAAATAAAAATTTAAATATTTTAAATCGAATATTAATTTACGAGGTAACTGCATCAGAATTTTTTTTTTAATTAAAAAGAACGGCCAGTCCGCTCAATCCTTATAGCTTATCGCGATAATCAGACAAAACGTACAAGATTTCCATTTGGCATGCAAGTCCTCTTCGCACGCATTCAGGTGGGACCCGCACATTGCAGCCGTTTCAACTTCGTTGGGCTGCCGGGCCCACTAAAATATGAGGCTGGAAGGCTCGTCCCATCACTAAATTGCGCCGTGTACGTAGGGTGCATGGGTTCTCGTGGACATTTTACAAAGGTGGTATGCATGAGAGAGACGTGAATTCGCCATCGTTCCCGCATAGTGGTGATACTGGTGGTGGTATTTCACATGATCACTGAACAAAAGGTTAGGAACAAGCTTTATGCTCGTAAAAGTGGTATTTTTCATGAAATAATTATGATTAGTTTTAATAAACAAGATTGACAAATGTAATTATTTTTATGTTATATTTTATAATTTATTTATTTATTTAATTATTTTTTTGCATGTGTGCTCTTTTAAGTTTTAAAATTTATATGAACATCCTTATAAAATTTATATTCACCTGCTTGTCCTTTTAAATATATATATAAATATATATATAAATATATATATAAATATATATATAATATATATATAAATATATATATAAATATATATATAAATATATATATATATATTATATAAATCTATGTCATTTAATATAATTAAATAATTAATTATTAAAAATTAAAATGATTGAAATATCTTAATTATTTAAAATTAAAATGATGGAAATATCTTTATGAATAGATATACAAAATAAAATATTTATAAAGATGTGCAAATATTAATTTTATAAAATATTCATATATATTTCGATATTTATAAAAATGTATACATAAACAAACTATAATTTTTCTATTTTTATTTATTTTATATTATTTTAACTAGATAAAAAAATTAAAATATATTAATTTTTTATATAAGTAAAATAAATTAATATATTATAAATTAATAAAAAAATATAATTTAGAAGTGTTTACTTTTTAATGGCTTTCTATCAATTATTCATGCTTACAGTAAAATTATTTATTTCCATACATGGTGGCAGTATGGTTAATTTTGTACCCATCATCTCCTTCTTCTTTCTTTAATCAATTTTTCTTATAAACATTTCATTAGCTTGTGAATTTTAATCTTTGCACGACTAATAAATTATTAAGGAACACTGATTCATTCCAGGCTTACCGAAATTATCAACATCAGGATCTTTTTATATGAATATCACATTATAATAAACAGGATTATTCTCGATACTGAAATATATCTTTTTCGATGCTTCAAAGCATCGCTAAAAATCCTTCCGATATTTTAAAAAGCATCGTAAAAGCGTCGGGAATGCATAAATGGAGACTGTTTTTTTCAATGCTTTTTAAAAGCGTTGGGATTTTTTCCGACGTTTTAAAAAGCTTTAAAGTATCGGGAAAAACCCTATTTCCGATGCTTTAAAGCATGGGGAATAGGATATTCCTGATGCTTTAAAGCATCGAAAATAACTCTGGGATAAGGTTATTCCCGACTCTCTAAAGTATCGGAAATAAAGTTATTTTCGATACTTTTAAAAATCATTGGAAATAGGGTTATTCCCGATACTTTAAAGCATCAGAAAATAACTCCAGGATAATGTTATTCTCTATGCTTTAAAGTATTGGAATAAAGTTATTCCCGATACTTTTAAAAAGTATCGAAAATAGGGTTATTCCTGATGCTTTAGGTAGTGTTTGGTAACGGAATAGCCGGTTGGAATAAGAACTTATTCACGGTTAAAATGCCAAACAGCCCAATTAACGAGGAAGAATTGGGGTGGCTTTTTATTCCGGTCAACCGCCTCTTATTCACGAATTCTAATTCCATGGGTCCCCATGAAATTACATTATTCGTGATTTGGTATTCCAAGGGCATCCATGTAAATTGTATTTTGTGAAATTTATTTGATCATATTTTTTAATAATATATTATTATCAAAATAACTAATAAAAAATTATTATTAATTAATATTACTTTTCTTAAAATTAATGCCTAAAATTATTTTTATTCATTTTTATTTGATAATAATTTTTTAAATAAAAATATTAACAATTTTATAATATTTTATTGGAGATAATCATATCTAAATTGATATCCCTATCCATGTTAACATGAAAATTTGCCAACTTAAATATAATTTACTAAAAAAATAATTAACATTTTCTATAATATAATCTTCAAGGGTAATTTTGTCATTTTAATAAAATTCATCCACTATCCTCCAAGAATAAAGCCTTATTCTCATGTCAACCAAACACAAATAGGAATAAGACTGCATTAATTGCATTGGAATAACCACCTTATTGTATTTTCAACCAAACAGAAAACGAGAATACCAACTAATTCCCAGGAATTACTATCCCTATTCGAGGGTTAACTTTTTAACATCCAAACACCACCTTAAAGTATCGAAAATAACTCCGGGATAAGGTTATTTTCGATGCTTTAAAGCATCGAAAATTCAATTTTTTTAAAAAAATAAAATAATTATTTTAAAATTTAAAAATCTGTATAAATTTTTTTTAACCTGTATAATGCAGTAATAACAAATATTTTAATCTCATCGCATGCATTCTTCATACATCCAATCATAAATTCAAATATAAAATTCATTATGATCTAATATAATAAAATTTATTATACATATGTCTGTTTAACAAAATAAAAAAATACATGAAAATACAAGATATAAAATAATAAAAAGTTGAGATCAATGATATGTAGGAGGTAGTTCGTCACCCTGTTTGTGAGGATCTGATGCTCTAGAAGCCCATATAAAAAATATTTAAAATATTTAATTCATGAAACTATAAATGATAATATATTATATAAATTATTGATTTAATATAAGAATTTATATTTAATATCATATATATGTACATGATATGGAACAAACATCTGTATGATAGATGTAAGCCGCACAATGTGCTCTCTCATGCTCCCATCGCTGCTCTATCGGCGGTACGACTTTGCCGTATCTCCTTTAGCTCAACGGCATGGCTCTGTCGCATCTTCTCTAGCTCAGCGGCACGGCTCCATCGCATCTCCTCTATCTCCTCCACGAGTCTACAAATCGTGCATCATGAGTACTTTCTGCAGCCTTACGTGTATGTTTACTGACCGTAGATAATTGAGTCGGGGTGACTCTAACCCCATAGCCCCTCACTTGACTGTAGCACTTCGGCCCCATCAACTATGTAAATATCTCGATCTCGATGCGACTACTCTACGTAGATGCTGTAGCATCATCGACATGCTTGATAATAAGAGCGGTAGCTCTTTCCTATATTAATTTAGAAAAAAATTAGTTAGATCTTAAAGACTAACAAAATCAAATTTAAATCGTTGCATGAAATAAATAGTAATAAAAACTTACACATATATCCCTCGACTCATCTCTAACAAAACTACTGTCACGTGAGTATGAGTCATTCGGTAAAACTCCACCTGATCAGGTTCCCTCCCATGCTCATATATCTACAAGAAAAATTATAATTTTAAGTAAATAATTCAAACAAATTTAAAAATTATTTAAGTATCACGATTATTGCCGCCAAGACCGTCGCAGCCCATAGCTGCTGCCAGCGCCAGAGTGCGCTCCCTTCGCTGCCTACCGGTCCTTTGCTCTTGGACCTGCGAAACAGGGGTTAGTGACCCGGGCCAGGATTTCCGGTGGGGTCACTCCAACGATCAAGTCAGTGATGATCCAGGGGAACAGATCCTCCTGGTCGGGCCCCTCTTGATGGACTCCGCTCTAGGAGGAGTGAGAGATGTGTGTAGGTGAAAACATGACTGGGGGAGACTACTAGCGGGGACAGAGGGGTTCCCTATCACTCTGCTTCTCCTTGTTTCCCTCGTTTTCCCTCAGTTGTGATTTTTTTGGTGGTGGCGCTTCGCCCTCTTGGTCGAGCTTGTGCTTGTGTTGTTGGTGGTGATTTTGGTGCTACTGGTGTGTTACCTCTCCCTCATGAGGGTGACGATCGTTCTTTGTAGTTGAAAATTGGCCGTTTGAAGCTTGCCTCGAGATCCTCGCTGGATTGGCAGGCGCGTGCGGCGGGATTCCGTGCCATAGACGAGACGCCTTTCCTGACAGGTGATGGGGGAAGCTTCCATTCGCTTTGACATTCTCTCCGGTCACCCCATTCCGGGAAGCCTGGCAGAGCCTCAATCCGGGGGCCACGCCCTAGGGGTGAGGCTCTCTGGCTGGCCCATCTCCTGGAAGTACGGTTGGGCAGGTAGTTATGGCGGTATGGGGGGTGCCATTTCGTGGTCCTCGGGTGGCTCGCTGGTGTCTTGGGATGGCTGGGCTTGCTCCAGTCTGGATGCTCCGAGCTCGTGCGGTCGCCTCGATGGAGGAGGGGAGAGTGTGGGCCCAGTCTAGAGGGCGCATGCTCGGAGAGGCTCCATATCGGTGGGTGAGCGATGAGCTTGACCTCGATCGCAAGGCACTAGCCTCCGAGGGTCTCGCTCTGGAGGGCGAAGGACAAACCCGGTCCAGAGGGCGCACGCTCGGAGAGGCTCCACATCTGTGGGTGAGCGATGAGATCGATCTCGATCGCAGGGCACTAGCCTCCGAGGGTCTCGCTTTGGAGGGCGAAGGACGGACCCGGTCTAGAGGGCGCGTGCTCGGAGAGGCTCCACATCGGTGGGTGAGCGGTGAGCTCGACCTCGACCGCAGGGCACTAGCCTCCGAGGGTCTCGCACTAGAGGGTGGAGGACGGCTCCGGTCTAGGCATCCTGGACTTGCGGGCACGACCTGGCGGAGGACTGAGCTCGGCTCGTGGCCTTGTAGGAGCTCAACTCAGCTTGACAAAATAATCCAAGCTGGGGCATCGTTTTGGCATCCGCCGTGGCGGCCTTCCTTAACATGACGCATGTCAGCTACCCACGTCAGCGGTCTCGCCACATCATTTGCCCCCCACTCTCGAGGCTCGTTAGTGCGCGGTGCTCGAGGCAAAGGGAGTAATCGTAGTGCTGACATGGAGAGGCGAAAATCTGGCACAATGATAGCCGCGGTCGCTAGCGCTTCGAGGGATAGCCCCGCCGGCTGGTGTGGGGGTGCCACGTGGCCACGTCCGAGGAGCAGTTAATGCTGGTGCAGAATTCTGAGTGGCTGGGTCTCCTTTTTCGTCGATGGGCAGCACATGGCGCAGATCCGTCGGCGAGGGGGTCATAACAGCACGGATTTGATGGGCCTTTTCGGGGTGAAAAGAAAAATTTTCTTACTTAAAGTTTCCTTTCTTTCAAATCTTTCGCGCTTGCTGCAGTGTCTAGACCTTCCTTCCCCGTGGTATGCATCCGTTCTTCCTTTCCCTAGGGGTCCAGGCCGGCTTCGAGCAGAGATTGGGCATGGTCATCGCCGAGGCGGCTCGACAGAAGAGGACTGCCTAGTCCCTCCAAGCTTGACTGACGGCAGAGGAGGAGAAGTCAGCCGCGGCTCAGAGGACGGCAGATGAGGCGGCCAAGTCGGTCGTGGATGCCAGGCACGAGGTGGCCGCAGCGAAGAAGGAAGCTGGGGAGGCGGTGAAAAGGTACAGAGCCTCAGAGGAGTTCCTCGCCGAGATCCAACAGACGGCGTCGGACTCCTTTTTCAAGGGCTTCATGTACTTGCGCTGCTTAATCGAGGAGTTCGTCTCAGCCGAGGGCCGCAGCCACCTTGACTTTCCCGGCACTTCAGACCAGGAGGCGGGCATTGAGGAGGCCGTGCCACCTGAGCCCGAGGCCGTGCGGCCTGAAGCTCCTGCTGATGGAGACTCCCAGCTCGGCAGTCCAGCTAGCCAGTAGTCTTCTCTTGCTTCTTTTTGTATTTTATTCTTTTTCTGTACTTGGCAGGGCTACCCGACATGTCGGGGGCCCGCGGGATTCTTGTAATTGATATTTAATCAATGAAGTGCAATTTTTTTATCTTTCTTGTCCAGTCCTTTTTTCTCTTTCACTCCTCTTCTTTTCTTTCTTGATGTTTGGGGAGATCAGAGAGGGTACCGCACTTTGCGAGGGGTTGAGTTATTAAACTTCAACATCAGCAAGATGGGCGTATGTTAGTAGCACTTAAGAGCTGCTGGGCTCAAAATTCTCTCGACCGGAGATCTGAGCTCCGGTCTTGAGCTAGCATTCTAGAGCTGGGCTCGGGGACGTTGATGGTTGAAAGCTACATGGCTCAAAATTCTCTTGGCCAGAGATCTGAGCTCCAGTCTTGAGCTGGCATCCTGGAGCTGGGCTCGGGGACGTTGATGGTTGAGAGCTGCGTGGCTCGAAATTCTCTTGGCCGGAGATCTGAGCTCCGATCTTGAGCTGGCATCTTGGACCTGGGCTCGGGGATGTTGATGGTTGAGAGTTGCGTAGCTCGAAATTCTCTTGGTCGGAGATCTGAGCTCCGGTCTTGTGCTGGCGTCCTGGAGCTGGGCTCGGGGACGTTGATGGTTGAGAGCTGCGTGGCTCGAAATTCTCTTGGCCAGAGATCTAAACTCCGGTCTTGAGCTGACATCCTAGAGCTGGGCTCGGGGACGTTGATGGTTGAGAGCTGCGTGGCTCAGAGGTCTCTTGGCCGGAGATCTGAGCTCCGGTCTTGAGTGTGGAAAGTAGTGACTTCGATGTTGTATCTTCCTCTTGTTTTCTCTCCCCCTCTCTTCCTTCTTTCTCTTTCTTCTTCTTCCTTTTTCTTTTTCTCTTTCTTTCTCCTTTTTTTTTTTTTTAAGTGGGGAGATCAGAGGAGAGGATGCTGGTTGTACCCTCATCTTGTTCTCTTTCTTTCCTTCCCCTCTCGTCTTCTTTTCGAGTGGAGAGATCAGAGAAGGGGGCTGCCGGGCTTCCCTCCTTGTTCTCTTTCTTTCCTTCCCCTCTCGTCTTCTTTTCGAGTGGGGAGATCAGAGAAGGGGGTTACCGATCTTGATTGCGTTGGAGCTAGGCTCGAGGCCTTCCTGGACGTGGAGCTAGGCTGGGCCCAGGGGGTTGCCTGAGATCTTGGCTCAGGTCTTTGGCGCCTTGGAGCTAGGCTTGAGGTGTTGATGGGAGCTACGTGGCCCCATGATCTCTTGGCATCTTAGAGCTGGGCTCGAAGATGTTTGAGATAGAGAGCGGCTTGGCTCAAGGTTCTCTTGGCCGGAGATCTGAGCTCCGGTCTTGAGAAGGCATCCTGGAGCTGGGCTCAGGGACGTTGATGACTGAGAGCTGCTTGGCTCGAGGTTCTCTTGGCCGGAGAACTGAGCTCCGATCTTGAGAAGGCGTCCTGGTGCTGGGCTTGGGGACGTTGATGACTGAGAGCTACTTGGCTCGAGGTTCTCTTAGCTGGAGATTAGAGCTCCGGTCTTGAGAAGGCGTCCTGGAGCTGGGCTCGGGAATGTTGATGACTGAGAGCTGCTTGAAGTGGTAGCTTCGACGATTCTATATTTCTCTCTTGTTCTCTCTTTCTTTCCTTTCCCACTCTTCTTCTTTCTCTCTTTCTTTCTTCTCTTTTTTTTTTTTTGGAGTGGGGAGATCAGAGGAGAGGATGCTGGTTGTACCCCCACTTTGTTCTCTTTCTTTCCTTCCCCTCTCGTCTTCTTTTCGAGTGGGGAGATTAGAGGAGGGGGCTGCCGGGCTTCCCCCTTTGTTCTCTTTCTTTCCTTCCCTTCTCATCTTCTTTTTGAGAAGGGAGATCAGAGAAGGAGGGTTACCGGTCTTGATTGCCTTGGAGCTATGCTCGAGGCCTTCCTAGATGTGGAGCTAGGCTCGAGCCCAGGGGGTTGCCTGAGATCTTGGCTCAGGTCTTTGGTGCCTTGAAGCTAGGCTCAAGGCGTTGATGGGAGCTACGTGGCCCGAAGATCCTTCTACATCCTGGAGCTGGGCTCGGGCATGCTTGGAGTTGGAGAGCTACGTGGCTCGAAGATCCTTCCACGTCCTGGAGCTGGGCTCGGAGATGCATGGAGTTGGGAGCTACGTGGCTCGATGGTCCGTCTACATTCTGGAGCTGGGCTCGGGGATGCTTGGAGTTGAAGAGCTACGTGGCTCGAAGATCCTTCCACGTCTTGGAGTTGGGCTCGGGGATGCTTGGAGTTGGGAGCTACGTGGCTCGATGGTTCTTTGACGTCTTGGAGCTGGGCTTGAGGGCATCGTCGATCGGGGCAGTGTGGCCCTTTGATTCCCTTGGCATCCTGGAGCTGGGCTCGGGGATGCCGTTGGTATTCTCCTGCAAGATAGATAGACACTTGCACGAGGAAAAACCATTGTTATTATCATTGTTGGAAAATCTTACATTATTGATAGTATTTTCGCAAGTTGCAGGCATTCCATGTTCTGGGAAACTTGACGCCGTCGAGATCTTCAAGGTAATAGGCCCCTTGTGAGAGGGCTTCAGCTACCTTATAGGGGCCCTCCTAGTTCGGGGAGAGCTTGCTACACTCCCTAGGTTGGGACGCCTCTGTCCGTTGCAGCACCAGGTCTCCAGGTTTGAAAGCCTTCGTTCGGACGCGGGCATTATAGTACCGGGCCACTCTTTGTCGGTAGGCCACCATCCATAGGCGGGCTTTGTCCCTTGCTTCTTCAAGAAGGTCCAGGTTGAGCAAGAGATGCACCGAGTTCCGTGCTTCATCATACCGCTGCACCTGCAACGTTGGCAAGCCGAGCTCGACCGGGACGACCGCTTCGGCGTCGAAGACGAGGTTGAAGGGTGTCTCATTGGTTGCCGTCCTGGGCATTGTATGGTAGGTCCACAGGATGCTCGGCAGTTCTTCTGCCCACATGCCCTTAGCTTGGTCCAGTCTGGTCCGGAGTCCTTGAAGGATGGTCTGGTTGGTCACCTCGGCTTCCCCGTTCGTTTGGGGGTGAGCTACTGAGGTGAACCGATGTTGGATGCCGTGGGTTGCGCAGAATCCTTCAAACTCGCGGTTGTCGAACTGTTGCCCATTGTCGGTGATGATGCAATGGGGGAGCCCGAAGCAGCAGATGATTGACTTCCAAAAGAACTGGGGGACATTGGCTTCTGCGATCTGAGCTAGCGGTTCCGTCTTGACCCACTTGGTGAAGTAGTCGATCACCACTAGCAGGAACTTTTGCTGCCCGGATGCTAGGGCGAACGGTCCCAGGATGTCCATTTTTCACTGGACAAAGGGCCAAGGGGCTGAGAGTTGGGAGATCATCACCGTCGGCTGACGCTGTATGTTGGCGTGGCGCTGGCATTTGTCGCACCTCTTGACGAAGTCGGCGGCATCCTCTCTCATAGTCTCCCAGAAATATCCCTAGCGGAGGGCTTTGTAGGCCAATATTCTCCCTCCCACGTGGTTCCCGTAGAGGCCTTCATATATCTCTTGGAGCACAAAGGTCGCCTCGGCGAGCCTGAGGCATCTCAAGAGTGGGTAGGAGTAAGATCGGCGGTAGAGTTGGCCCTCCATCAGGATGAAATGGGAGGCTTTCTTCCTGACGAGGGCGGCTTCAGTGTGGTCTTCCGGCAGGGTGCCGTCAGTGATGTACCGGATGTACTTGTCCATCCAGCTCGGCTCGAGGGTGACTTGATGTACTTCCGTCGGGTTCTCGTAGCTAGGACTTTCAAGGTGCTCGATGTAGGCGCGTCCCAGCAATGAGTCCGGCAGAGTCAAGAGCCTGGACAGCGCATCCGCGCGCACATTCTCTCCTCGAGGGATGTGGAAGATGCTGAAGCGTCGAAGGCCTACCGTGGTTGTGCAGACTTGCTCCAGATACTTCATCATTTGGGCATCCCTCGCTTCATATTCCCCGAAAACTTGTCCGACGACCAGTTGGGAGTCGGTGAAGACTTTCAAGTCCTGCACACCCAGCTTGCGGAAGACTCTTAGGCCCGCGAGGAGTGCCTCATACTCCGCCTGGTTATTGGTTGCGGCGAATTTGAAGCGGAGGGCGCATTCCGCCATAACCCCATCTCAGTTGGTGAGGATGAGGCCTGCTCCGCTCCCGCAGGCATTGGATGCTCCATCTATGTAGAGGATCCAGGGCTCTTCTCCTGGCCAGGTCTCTGTTGCTGTCTGCTCTGGCTCCTCGGTGAACCCGGTGCACTCGACCACGAAGTTAGCCAGGACCTGGGCCTTTTGTGACGACCTCGATCGGTACGCTATGTCGAATTCACTGAGCAGCAGGGGCCACTTAACCAACCTCCCGGATGTCTTAGGTCGGGTGAGGATAGTCCTCAGCGGCTGGTCCGTCATGACCACTATTGGGTGTGCTTGAAAATAGGGCCTGAGGCGCTTAGCAGACATTATTAGTACAAAAATGAGTTTTTCGGAGCGAGTGTACCTGATCTCCGCATCACAGAGGATTTTGCTGGTGTAGTATACCGGCTTCTAAGATTTTTCCTCGTCCGTGCGGACGAGAACTGAGCTGACAGCTCCCGGTGTCACCGCCAGGTACGGCAAGAGCTCTTCTCCCTCCTCCGGCCTGGAGAGCAGGGAAGGAGAGGCGAGGAAGTTCTTCAGCTCCTCGAAGGCTGTCCTACACTCCTCAATCCAAGTGAGGTCATGTATCTTGCACAGTGCCTTGAAAAATGGGAGGCAACGATCAACCGACCTCGAGATGAATCTGCTGAGGGCGGCGACTCGTCTTATCAGGCGCTGGACCTGCTTCTTGGAGGTCGGGTGTTCCATGTCGACGATGGCCTGCACCTTCTCTGGGTTCGCTTCGATGCCCCTCTGGGTGACCATGAAGCCAAGGAATTTTCCTGCCCCACCCCAAAGGCGCACTTCACCGGGTTCAGCTTCATCTAATGCTACCGCAGGTTGTGGAACGACTCGACGAGGTCGTCTACGTGGCTTGAGCCCGGTTTGCTCATGACAAGCATGTCATCCACATACACCTGCATATTGCAGCCAATCTGGTCTATGAAGACCTTGCTGACCAGGCGCTGATAGGTAGCCCCCGCATTCTTCAGATCAAAAGGTATCATCCTATAGCAGTATGTCCCTTGGTCGGTGATGAAAGCAGTGTGCTCTTCATCCTCCGGATGCATGCAGATTTGATTATACCCGAAAAATGCATCCATGAAGGAGAGCAACCGGTGGCCCGAGGTGGCATCCACCAGCTGGTCGATCTTCGGGAGAGGGAAGCTGTCCAACGAGCAAGCTTTATTGAGGTCGGTGTAGTCCACACAGATCCTCCATTTACCATAATTTTTCTTGACCATCACCACATTCGCCAGCTAGCTCGGGTACTGGACCACTCGGACGAAACCGGCGGCCAAGAGTTTGTCAACTTCTTCTTTGATGGCAGCCTGTCTCTCCGGGGCAAAACTTTTCTTCTTCTGCCGAACTGGCTTGTGCCTTGGGTCGACACTCAATATGTGAGTAATGATGTCAGGGGGGAAACCTGGCATGTCTGCCACCATCCAGGCGAACACATCTGCATTCGCCCGCAAGAATCCTAGCAGTTGAGCCCTCTCCTCCTCAGGTAGCTGGGCTCCTATCTGCACCGTCTTCGCAGGGTCATCTCTTAGTGGATAAGAAAGTAGATGCTCGACTGGGCCTCCCCTGGGGTCTTGGGCCCTTTGGTCAAGGTCGTCTGCATTGGGGTCATCCTGAGGGACCTTGGCCCTAGGGAGAGTTTGGAAACAATGCTGCACTGGCTGGGGCGCTCCCCTCATCTCCCCGACACTGTAGAGAGTTGGGAACTGTACAAGCAACCTCTTAGTGGAGACAACGGTGTCAAGCAAGTTGAGCCCGGGCCATGCAGTATCATGTTGTAGGCGAAAGGAAGCCTTACAATCGTGAAAGTCATCATGATGGTGCTCTGCCGAGGTGGGGTTCCGGCAGTGACCAGGAGAGTGATTTCTCCTTCTACTCTCACAGAATCGCTCGTGAAACCAACAAGGGGTGTGTGCACGGGCCTAAGTTGATCGAGGGAGAGATTTATTCTGGAGAAGGCATCATAAAAAAGCACGTCTGTGGAGCTTCCACTATCAACCATGATGCGCTTTACAGGGTGCTTCGTGATTATCATTTCGACGACCACGACATCATTATTTATACTTTTTTCCCTGTCTTTCCCCTCCCTCATAAAGGGGAGTACATTCTCAGAGTCCCCTGCCCTCCGGGCCTTCTTGGATGCACGCACCGCTCCCTAGGAGATCATGCCCACCGGCTTCTCGGTAGGGCGGTTGTCGATGGTTGGAGCTGGCAGGAGAGCGACGAGCGCCTCGGACTCCACTTGAGGTCTGCCCCCCACGAACCTCTTGAGGTAGCCTCTCTTGATGAGTTCCTTAATCTCCCACTTGAGGTTGCGGCATTCCTCGGTGTCGTGGCTATGGTCGCGATGGAAGCGGCAGTACTTTGTCTTGTCACGGCCGGCAGCGGTCCTTAACGGAGGCGGGCGCCTCAAGTAGTCTTCGCCCTCAATCTCCATAAGGATTTTTATCCTCGAGACGAGGAGAGGGGTGTAGCTCTCCTCGGGGACAGGGGTCCCTCTCAGTCTTGGTCGGTCCCTCCGTGAGTTCGGAGCCTGGGGTGCTGGCTTCCGGGTCCCGGACACTTTAGCAGGGGCCGGCTTCTTCAAGGGTCCTCAATCGAGCTTTCGCCTCGTACGATCCGCCTCCTCAGCACGGATGTACTTCTGGGCTCGGAGAAGGAGCTCGAAGTAAGTCTTGGGGGCTTCTTATCCAGCGAGTTGGTCATGCGGGAGGGTCTTGAGCCCTCGCTTCAGTGCCAGCATGGGACTGGCTCTTCAAGACTATAGATCTCCAACGTGGCAGCTTTGAAGCGAGCCACATAGTCCCATAGGGGCTCGCGGTCTAGCTGCCGGATGGAGAAGAGGCTGTCTACCTCTCGTGGCAACTTCCTGCAAGCGTCGAAGTATGCCACGAACTTCTGCCATAGCTGGGCGAAGGAGCTGATGCTCTCCGGCTCCAAACGGGTGAACCACATCTGGGCTACCTTCCGGAGAGTGGCAGGGAAAGCGATGTAGAGAAGAGTGTCGGTGGCCCCCTGGACCCTCATGAGGGTCCGGTAGCTTTCTAGGTGGTCCAGGGGATCGGTGGTCCCATCGTTAGGATCCACCTGCGGCATCCGGAACCGGTGCGGGATTGGCTCCGCTTGGATTTCTTGGAAGAATGGGGGATGGGCATCTAGCCCACTGGCTCACTAGCGAAGCCCGGCATGCTGGCGAACCAGCGGGCAAACTCTGCCAGCTTGCGCTCATGTTCCTCCAAGCGCCTCTCCGTCGCACGCCTGATGGCTTCATCAGTAGACCCCTCCGCCGAAGGAGACGGAGAAGGTGACGTGGGTGCACGGCACCCATGGCATGGGGTCTTGCTTTTCTTACCTCGACGGGGTCTGGGCACCTCCCGCCCGAGGTTTGGTGAGCGGCTCTCCCTGTCAGCAGAACCGGCTCGTTGTCTCTTCGCCGTAGCTTGGTGGCTGCCCCGATTGTCAATGGTGGCCCACGGCTACGACGGCCTTTCTTGGAAGGAGCGCAAGCTGTCGCGGGGAGCCGCGGCATGGGCCACCGGGGTCCCTGGCTGCTGGTGGGTAGCCACGAACTGGTGCTGGTGTTGGAGCTGGCGCACTGCCGTGGGAAGGACTTGCATCTACTAGGCAAGTGCAGCTAGCTGGGCTTCTGGTGGAGGTGGCTGGACCGGAGTGGGTGGCTCCGCCTCTTGGCAGTGCAGGTTCCCCCGAGAGGGGGAGTCCCCCGCACGACTGGTGGATGCTTCCCTTGCCCTTGTCGTCACCATCCTTCCGCCTGGCTTGTCTATGAAGAGATGGAGGGTTCACTCCCCTACCTGGTGCACCAATCTGTTGCCGCCAAGACCGTCATGGCCCGTAGCTGCTGCCGGTGCCAGAGTGCGCTCCCTTTACTGCTTGTCAGTCCTCTGCTCCTAGACCTGCGAAACAGGGGTTAGTGACCCAGGCCGGGGTTTCCGGCGGGGGCACTCCGACGATCAAGTCAGTGACGATCCAGGGGAACAGATCCTCCTAGTCGGGCCCCTCTTGATGGACTCCGCTCTAGGAGGAGCGAGAGATGTGTGTAGGTGAAAACGTGACTGGGAAAGACTAATAGCGGGGACAGAGGGGTTCCCTATCACTCCACTTCTCCTTGTTTCCCTCGTTTTCCCTCAGCTGTGATTTTTTTGGTGGTGGCCCTTCACCCTCTTGGTCGAGCTTGCGCTTGTGTTGTTGGTGGTGATTTTGGTACTACTGGTATGTTACCTCCCCCTCGTGGGGGTAACAATCGTTCTTTGTAGTTGAAAATTGACTGTTTGAAGCTTGCCTCGGGATCCTCGCTGGATTGGCAGGCGCGTGCGGCGGGATTTCGTACCATAGACGAGATGCCTTTCATGACAGGTAATGGGGGAAGCTTCCATTCGCTCTGACATTCTCTCCGGTCACCCCATTCCGGGAAGCCTGGCAGAGCCTCGATCCGGGGGCCACCGCCCTAGGAGTGCGTGCTCTTTGGCTGGCCCATCTCCTGGAAGTACGGCTGGGCAGGTATTTATGGCGGTATGGGGGCACCGTTCCATGGTCCTCGGGTGGCTCACCGGTGTCTTGGGATGGCTGGGCTTGCTCGGGTTTGGATGCTCCGAGCTCGTGCGGTCGCCTCAGTGGAGGAGGGGAGAGTGCGGGCCCGGTCCAAAGGGCGTGCGCTCGGAGAGGCTCCACATCGGTGGGTGAGCGGTGAGCTCGATCTCGATCGCAGGGCACTAGCCTCCGAGGGTCTTGCTCTGGAGGGCGGAGGACGGACCCGGTCCAGAGGGCGCGCGCTCGGAGAGGCTCCACATCGACGGGTGAGCTGTGAGCTTGACCTCGACCGCAGGGCACTAGCCTCCGAGGGTTTCGCTCTAGAGGGCGGAGGACGGACCCGGTCCAGAGGGCGCACGCTCGGAGAGGCTCCACATCGGTGGGTGAGCGGTGAGCTCGACCTCGATCGTAGGGCACTAGCCTCCGAGAGTCTCGCTCTGGAGGGCGGAGGACGGCTCCGGCCTAGGCATCCGGACTTGCGGGCATGACCTGGCGGAGGACTGAGCTCGGCCCGTGGCCTTGTTGGAGCTCAACTCAGCTTGGCAAAACGATCCGGGCTGGGGCATCGTCTTGGCATCCGCCGTGGTGGCCTCCCTTAATATGATACCTGTTAGCTACCCACGTCAGCTGTCTCACCATATCAACGATATATATATGTATTGCGATACATCGTTCACGATACATATATATGTATCGCAATACATATATGTACCGCGATACATATATATACCATGATACATTTTTGATTTTATATAATATTAGTTTCATTAAAATATATAAATACTTTAATATTGAAAATATAAGCGTATAGTTTATGAAACTTACGAACTCCTGTCTGACTCGTGCATAACTCTTTGATCCTGATGTACGGAGAACAGACAGAGCTACTCGTGCAACTCTACCAATATCAGAATATGTCTGTAAAATCAGAAAAATAATTTTTTATATCTAGAAAGTATTGTATATATATATATGTATAATGTATAATATAAACTAAATATTTTAATAAACTTTCTTCAAAGAAATTAAAAGATACATGTCCCTTCTCGAAAACCAATAATGAACCAACTCCATCCATTTATGAGGAGGTACATCAAGAGGACAAGTACCAACTACCTATTCCTCTATCATACTCGGCAACTTGTACTTCATCTTCAACTATGCTTAATATTCTTTCTATTTTTGGTTGAGAGATTTCAGTACAAAATCATGAGAGGATGGAGGGAGTACAAACTTGGACTGCGAAAGAAAATAATTAATAAGAATATAAAACATAACATAATATTTTAACTATTCAAGATAACAAATAATTTAATACTAACTTTTTATCTGTACAACTCGTAGAATCTCTACTTTATATATTGGAAGCCTATCATTCCACTTTGCATAACTCAGTGGACAAAGTTGATGCCTCCGAGCAACTGTCCCTAAAAAATAACTCAATAAGCTGGCAGCTTTTTTAAGTGGCTACCTCAGCTCATTGCACTCAATCATTATCTTTTCACCCTCACGCATCTACCACACATCCCATACTGCTGTGGGCCTGCACCTACGTGTAACCCTTCCATATCCATCTGCATAGAAATAGATAAAAGTAAGCTATAGTAAAAAGTATAATAAAATTTTATCTTACCAAGGATATTGGAATAAATTATCCTGAATGTGTAGCTCATCATCCGCTAGATCGACGGGAGGATCATGATACATTGAGGATGATGAACCTGCAGTAGACTGGTGTGCCGAAGGACTGGATGCAACATCTGGTACAAAGGAAGGACCGGCATGAACATCATGTGATGAAGTATTGGCCTCAGCCTGTTGTGCCGAAGCAGAAGTGCCAGCCTCTATCCATGAGTGCCGGAATTGTACAATAAGAAATCGTCGCGAGCCCGGCATAGTATCACCTATCATTTACATCAGAGTCAGAATTAGTGAAGATAAATATTAATTTAATATAATAATTACTATAAATAATATATATTACAAAATTTAATACCAATAAGATTCAAGCATTAGTATTTTCTTCAAATTTCGTCATAACAAAGGATACTGTAGCATGTACGTCATCAACTGGTATAAAATTAAATGGCATGGAATATGTATAAGTATCATCATCTTCTAGCTATTTGTTCATATCATATAAGTCCTGAGATTTTGTTTTAATAACAATAGCCCAATCTTTGTCTTTTGCATCTTGTAAAAAAAATACTTGATGAGCTTGAGAAGAAAAAATAAATAGATCATCTTTCAATAAGATACCAGTATGTATCAACCTTATAAAATTTATAAGTGTAAATCTATTTGCATCTTTTTTCAAAGTCCTTGATGAGTTTAAAGATTCCGGAATAATCTAACTCATATATATCTTTAAGTACACCATAATAGGTCTTTCCATCAGCTTCCACCATAACACCACTATTTTGTATTTTTCTAAATTCCTCACGATCTTTAGTATGAAATTTAAACCATTGATCATGAAACCATTATATCTGATGACAACTTTGTTAGGTCCTCGAGCCAGGGCTATTAATTCATCTAAATAGTTTCTCTCCATCATTGTTGATACCTAAGAAATAATAAAAAATGTTAACAAGTTTTTTGATGATAAATCTATCAATATATTATTTAAATATATATCAAACATGTTTTGAAAGCCATGTAAAAAATAACTCGACTAATCATCGCTGCTCAATCCTTGGATTAGGTTGAGTACTATGATTAGCTTGTCGCTAAGATATTAAAAATTTGCTACATAAAATTTATATTTATTAATATAGTTTAAAAAATAAGATACGATATTTAAACTTGAAATACATTAAATATGCTAACCTTCGATAGTCAAATATGATTTCACTATGAAGTAACACATAACGATATGCTTGTGTAGTTGATTTCTGATCTAATACAATACTTTCACCTTTTTCCATTATTCTTCCAGCAGTAGAAAACTTATACAACTCTGCATTGTCTACGAAATCACTATGCCATTGAGGTCTATTAAATATAGTATCTATACCTTGAAGATATCTTGAATAAAATGTCAAATACTCTTCAGCAATATATCCTTCTACAATCGAATCCTTTGGATAGTCTCTGTTTCATACATAATCTTTCAATCGCACAAGATACCTATAATATTTAAATAATTATTTATACATCATCATGATGATACTTTTATTAAAAATTATATAGAGATTAAAAATTGATAATAATACCTCTCAATAGGATACATCCATCTATAGTATACCGGTCCACCAAGCTTGACTTTCAAAGCTAAGTGAATGAGTAGATGTACCATAATAGTAAAAATCCAGGTAAAAATTTTTTTCCATTTGACAAAGTGTAACCACAACATTCGACTCCAATGATCAAGCTCTCCAGGATCAATAATCTTTAAACATAATATCTTAAAGAATAATGATAACCAAATTATAACCGTAAGAACTTGTTTAGGCACTGATGATCTTGAAGCTATTGAAAAGATATCTTGCATCGATATGTGACCATCATGACTTTCAAGAATAAAAATTTTCCGGTCTTTAAGATGCACATACCTTGAAATATTTGATGCATATCCATCAGGTACTTTAATATTTTTCAATATTGTCAAAAAATTATCTTTTTCTTAAGTAGACATGGTATAAGATGCAAGAGACAAATAAATGCTATCATTAGCAAGCATTTTGAGATGAAGATCATGTCGGATACTCAATTCTTGTAAATCCATTCAGGTCTTCATGTTATCTTTGGTCTTTCCATCAAGATTCGATAATGTTCTAAGGAGATTATCACATACATTCTTTTCTATATGCATGATATCAAGATTAAGCCGAATAATATTATGTTCCCAATAAGGTAAGTCAAAGAAGATACTTTTTTTCTTCCATAAATGTTTGCTGGGCTAATTTGTAGATTCTATCTACACATCTTCCTCATTTTCATTTTCAAAAAAATTATCAGGATCTTCAAATAATGTGCATCCATAGTACCGGTAGTCACTTCTTCTGCCAATCCTTCTTGACCATCCCTTTCTCTATTTTTAGAAGACTTTGAGAATTTATCATATATATAACTGATGGGATCTATTTGTCTACGGACATTAGTTCCAGATGGTGGAATAGGTGCACATCCCATTTTTTATGGTACCATCAAATAAATCTTGCTGGAAATGAAATAGATGATTAGGTTCTAACCATTGACGATGTCCCATATAACAAGTTTTTTTTCCATGTTTTAATCAAATAGAATGTGTCGAATCTGCATAACAAGGACATGCAACCCATCCTTTTGTACTCCAGCCAGATAAATTAGCATATATTGGAAAATCATTAATAGTCCATAACAAAGCTGTCCATAGTTTAAATGTTTTATCATTGGAAGCATCAATTGCATCGATACCTTTCCACAACTGTTTCAATTCCTCTATTAAAAGTTACAGAAAAATATCAATATCATTTCCTGGACTCTTATCACCTAGAATAATTATTGACAAGATAAGTAAGGATTGTTTCATGCATAACCATGGTGATAAATTGTATGGTATTAGAACAACTAGCTAAGTGCTATATGTAAAATTTAGAGTCTGGAAAAAATTGAAGTCATCTGAAGCTAAACCCAACCAAACATTATAAATATCAGAGGCAAAATCAAAATGCCTAGCATTAAATGCTTACCATGCTAAACTATCTACTGGATGTCTCAATATTTCATCCTTCGTGTGCCCTTCATGATGCCATCTCATCAATAAAACTATTTTTGATGATGAATATAACCTTCTCAATCGAAGAGTAAGAGGAAAGTAATGCAATACCTTCATCGATTTCTTTGTACGCCACAGTGTATCTGTTCCATTCACTACATCATCCTCATCTCTTTCATGAGTTGTCCATCATGAAGATCCGCATATATTGCATGACTCTCGATCAGCATTTTCATAATGATAAAACATGCAGTCTTTCGGACAACCATGAATTTTTTGATATCCAATATCCAAATTGTTGATAACTTTCTTTGCTTCATAATAAGAGGATGGTAAACCATTGCCTTCTAGAAATGCATCATTTAATAATCTCAGAAGCATGGTAAAACTCTTTCCTGACCATCCATTTTTATATTTTATATGGAATAAATGTATAAGAAAAGAGATCTTAGAAAATTGCAAATAGGCTGAATATAATTGTTCATTTGTTTCTTTCATTAAATTATGATACCGAGCTGACTGAGAAGTTGATGGTTGCATATACTCCTCGATATATGTTTGTTCAATGAATGTAGAACCTTCACATATTCCAATTGTTTTATATATATCAGTTGAACTTCCAAAGTTTTGAACACCATGTCGAAAAGCATCTATGATCAAACCCGTTATATCATCATCTCCTACAGGATTCTTTTACATATTACTGGATCCAGGATTAGATGAGAGTTGATTACTTGATTCCAGCAACATAAGTTCTCCAAGTATAATCTCTTGTAAAACCATTCCATATCAAATGTTCTTCAACTGTTTGTGGATCTAGATAGGAACTATTAACACATTGTTGGCATGGACATAAAATCTTTCTATTCAAACTACTTTTGTCCATACCAAATTTAATGAAATCACGAACTCCATCTAAATATTCTTTGGTATTTCTTGATTTATTTATCCAACTTTTATCCATTTTAGGATAAAATGATCCAACTTTTAAGTTATCTAAATACAAAAAAAATTCTTCAGTCAATACAATGCACCAAGTAAAACTTTTTAAAAATATGTAAAAAATAATATAGGTTAACTAATAAATGCATCATATCACCAACTAATAGGTAAAAATAGGTCCTATCCCATTCAAGAATTGTATTAATTATATAGGTCATTTACAGTAATCAAACGATATGCAATAAGAGCTTCAGAAAAATTTTGGTAGCATTTCTCTTTTGTTCTTCCTATACGATTAAAGATGTATGAGGAGTATTAAAAAAAAAATACTATTTGAATTATTAAGGAATACTGATTCATTCCAAGCTTACCGAAATTATCAACGACAGGATTTTTTTTTTTATGAATATTATAAGGTACAATGCAATTATATACTACTGAGAGGCAAAAGAACCAGGTATGCCTTAGTACATCGATGTCACAACCAACATGCATCCATGCACGAGAATGGCTGCCCCAGTGGAGGAAACAGTGGCAAAGTACGGAAAATTATATATTTTATAAATAGCCAAGTCCATGAACTTTGACAAGTTTTTTTTTATATAAATGGATGACCAAACAACTTTGATACGAGAACAACCTAAAAAATTAAAAAAAAAATTTCTAAAGAGCTTATAAAATATAATTATCATATTACCAAGACCAATCTCCATGATGCTTATATATGAAGGAGATGATCCAGTCAGCCACATTGTTCATCACTTAGAAGATATGGTAAACTGACATCATCATAAAAGGTCTAAGAGATCGCCAAATATTGCGAAAGAGCGGGTATACCTCACGCTGCTTTGAGCTATCATAATCTAGCCAATGATAGTGGTAGAATCTCCCTCAATGAGAATTCTCTTGGCATGTAGCTCTTGCCTGCTCTAGGTGATGCCTGTCCAAGCAGAACTGAGCTCAGCTTCTAGAATCGAAGGCTCAAAGAAAAAGGAGCCCCTAACCGTCAATAGCCTACCATTAGCATCTTGGATAATATATCCTGTATCGTTCGAAGCACCACGAATGCTACCATCAAAATTTACCTTGACAAATCCTAGAGGAGGGGACTCCCAAGATATAAAAGTAACTCTCTGGGTCATTACCGAGACAGCATGAGAGTCCCAAGATTCTAGGACTGCAAGTGACTTAGTAGTACTAAAGTGGTGATACACCATAGCCATGAACATAGCTCCCTAAAGTACCTGGTATGTAGGTGTGACCTCTGCCTCAAAAACCAAGCTGTTCCTAGATAGCCAAATCTGATAGGTAATATAGGCAAATTGGCCACTAACCTCAACCAAACTCTACTGGGTCATGTTGAAAAAAGGAATAGCCAGGAGGCCTAGGACCCAGCACCCTCCTTCCAAGGCTGGGTCCTAACCATCCTCCAAATCAACCTCATTCTAGATAGTGCAAGATGGCATGCTCAGTAGACTTGACCTCTAACCTGCAATTCGGACAAAGTACGAGCAGGTCCATACCTCTACACTTGTTTAAAACCCATTTGGGGAGACGACCCCAAGCCGCCCTCCAAAGGAAGATGTGCACCCTAGAGTGAGCAGGCAGTCTCCAAATCTAGGTTGCCACGATCCTCCTGTCGAAAGGAATCCTGTACAACTTAAAAATGGCACTAGAAGGAGTCTTGGGATAGCAAGATTGGCCCCATACCCTCAGATTCTGGCTGCAGTGAACCAGAATAGTGATAGTGAGGATCCGATTAGCAAGCTGGCTCCTAAAGAGCCGGATGACTTTCTGAGCTCCCAGCTCCTGCCATCACCATCAATAAGTCGCAAACCCCAAGATGGTCATCCACCTCCATGCTAATATAGGTCGACCATTGGGACAAGGATTTGCTGGAGATTTATGCATCCTGAGTCACATGAACAATGGTCCCATCCCTAATTAAACATTTGACCTGGTCCGTATAGCAGGACCACCAGTATATATCTCCCTCCAAATAAAAGAGCAGCCATGGATAGCCTGAATCTGGGACCCCTCGTTCCAAGCTTCATAGCAGGCCGTCATCACCCTGCTCCATAAATAGTTAGGTTGAAGAAGGTATCTCATGGCATGCTTGGCAATCAACACCTCCCTCATGACCATAAAAGACTAAATTTCATGGCCTCCATCCCTCACTGGCTGGCAGACCATATCCCGGACATCAAGTATAGCCCGCAACTATCATATCTTGGATTCTACAAGAAGTTCCGGAAGAGTTGCTCCAAATCCATAAGTCAAGAACTGGGCAGTACATTGTTCATTAGAAGGTAGATTGAGATGGAACTCGATGGATCTTACAAGAGTGAGCTTGTCCATCATGGAAAGGATAGTAGCTAGTCAACCCTCGAGATAATCCCAGACTCACTGCTCCATGGGCTTGCACTATGCCCTCTGAAGTCTCTCACTAGTCATAAGCATATCCAAATAGGTAAAGGTCCCAATCTGTCCAAAGATCCTCAATCTGGCTCGGATAGCCTGCTTCTTCTGGATCTTCATTTTGAGATTGAAAACAACAGTAAATTTCTTTAGGTTCACAAGTTGGCTAGATATACAGTAATATGTTTCAATAATAATAGCGAAGCATCTTTCATTCTGGAGTGTTGACAAGTCATTAAGAAAAAGGGAAAAGGAAAAAGAAGACCAAAGCCAACATCATCAGGTTGAAAGCACTTGAATAAGCCTGCAACAAAGCTAGAGCAACTTGCTAATTCCTGTTCAAGTCCATGACTCAAGTCTTCGTCTGTGTCCGGCTCAATTGTTGCTGATCCTACGATTGATCAAGTTTCAGCACATTCTTCTGATATTGTGGTTCCACAATGCAATAGATAATGCCACGTATTACAATTCCACACCTGTCAATTTGTATGCTTGGAAACATAGATTAATGCATAACTACTACAAATTAAAAGCAATGAAGAAAGAGTAATGAAAAAAGGTACAGGTAAAATGAAAGAGAGTAATGAAAAAATACAATTAATTTTACTTATACTATCATCACCCAACAATGTGCACTTAAATAATGTTGTATCTAATAAAGTTATAATCAAAACTCATCATTATTTTCATCAGCAACATTCTTTTCAAGCTTATATTATTTGTAGGATATTGCCCTCATCATTGTAGAAGGCAACATAATTTCCACTGCTCCCGCAAAATCATATGATAAAATCTATAATTAATAAAAAAACTAATAATGAGATTTAACTCTATTTAACTCTATGTCAATTAAAAAATTATGTTTAGTAATCATCATAATAATGATTCAAATAACTTGAAAGAAAAAAAGATAAGGAAGTTGAGATACATATATACAATCGCATACCAATCAAGATTAAACCTGTATCCTAGAAACTTTATTTGAAAATTTTTGTATAGATGCCTCATACATTTTTTATATTATGCTTGGATATATATATATATATATATATATATATTTTGTACTACTTCTAGTCCTTTTTGTCAATCAAATACAACCACAAAACCTTATGGAGTTCCGATTGCTTCTTTAAGCACCTCCAATCTAAGTCTAGCTATCACCATTTTTAGACTCTACTATACCAAAAGCCATAAAAAATAAACTACTATTTCCATTGAGTGTTGTAGCAGCCATCATCACACCCCAGAACTTTTCCTTTAAGTGAAGCCATCTAGGCCTGCAAGAGGTCTACAACCAACTAAGAAGCCCATACTACAAGCTCCTAGAAAAATAATGAAATGGTGGAAGTAATGCTTATCACCGATCACATCTAATTGCAACTTTACTATACTAGGATTTTTTTGCAAAAGTTTCTCCTTGAAATCCTCCATTCTATCAAAAGAATCTGCCGAATTTTCATGAATTATAGGCATAGCAAGCTCCTTTCCTGGTCAAACTTTGTGATATGGAAACTTAAGATGATGGAACTATAATAATCTCCTTCGTAGTTTAATAGGTAATAGGTCACCCTCTTTCCTTAGCCAACTAATCATCCTGTTATGTGTCCAAAACTATGCGGTCATCTTGTTGCCACACTTGTTCACAAATGAGCATGCAGGAGGTTCTTTCAATTTTTTGATATGTGTAACAACCACAATAATATATTAATACATACAACATTATTCACATATACTATAATGAAAATGTTGACTCCACTAATTGATTTTAATGATAAGCAAAATAGTTAAGTATAAATTGAGAACTAATGATTTGCTTTAAGTGTGTTTTCATTGAAAGGATACTCACAAAATTTGAAGAAGTTCAATTATGTTAAAGAACCAAGTTTGAATGATAAGATTGCACAAAACAAGACTTGGACACTCAAGAGATGGTTGAATGGAAATGAAAGCCAAATGAAAACTTGTTCCAGCTCAAAATTAGCATCTTCTGTGATTTTTCAGAGATGTGTCGACTCAAGGTGTCGACACATGACATGAAGTGTCGATACATGAAGATGAGGTGTCAACTTAGGCTAGTACGCTACAAAGTTTCAAATGGCACAGATCAAGTGTCGACACATGGACCTTATATGTCGACTCAAAGTGTCAACACATGGATCAACACATCGTCTGAGATTTTCAAGCCACAGAACTTGTAGAAGGTGAAGGAACAGTTGAAGTATCGACACATGGATGCAAGGTGTCAACTCAAGATGTCGACTCAACTGAGAATGTGTCGACTCAATTGAGATTTCTAGAGAATCTGAATGGACCATTTCGAACTAAGTGTCGACTCAAGAAGAACATTTGTCGACCTTATATATCGACTCAACTGAGGAAGTGTCGACACATGGAGTTATGGCAATAGTAACGGTAAGTTTTTTTAAATGCAGAACTCGTCCCAAATGCCTCCAACAGCTAGTTTTTCAAGTGTAACGGCTAGATTTCAATTTTAAGACCTTTGGAGGGTATTTATATGGTTCAAATCAAATCTAAACACAAGAATATTGAATACCATTAAGAGTTTGAAGAGAAATGAAGAGATAAGAGCTATAACTCCTATTCATTCAAGTTTCAACCACTCTCAAGCTAAAAGAAGCATCCAAGCATTCAAAGCCATCAAGAGCATTGAAGATCATTCATACTTGGGCATTCAAAAGGCTTCAACAAGAGCAAAGCAGCACTACATCGAGCTACATCGACTTATTTTCTTTTCTTTTAAAAGCTTACATTGGTTCTTTGTTTCTAAACTTCATATCTTGTAAGGGTTCTTGGTTATCCTATTACAAAACCAAGGATATTGGTAAGCCTTGGAAAACCAATTAGGTTGGTGGTTAGCCCGCAAAACCACTAAGGTTCTTGGTTAGCCCGAAAAACCAAGGGAGGTTGTTGGTTAGCCTTATAAAAATCAATTAGGTTCTTGGTTAGCCCGTAAAACCAAGTGTGGTTTGACTTGTGAACCTTGTGAAAACAAGTCGGGTTTTGATTAGTGAGCTCGGAAAACAAATCGGCTGTAATCTTGTGATTATAGTGAATTTCCAAGGGAATCTTGGAGAGTGGATGTAGGTGCATTGTTGGCACCGAACCACTATAGCTTGTGGTATTTATGTTGGCTCCACCTAGCAGTTTTGATGAATAATAAAACATTGAGTACATATTGTGTACTAATGGTTATTTCTAGTTATGAGTTTTCAGGAAACAAGCACCTCAAAATCTCAAAATTAAAGTATCGTAGCATGCTATGGCACGAAGCATTTTTCGTGATTTGAAGAGTCTTCTCCATGTAAAAAGGGCTTAAAAGAGTTCATTTATTTGTTATTTGCATTAGTTTTAAAATCTATATTTAACACCTATGTTTTTAGGTTATTTTGCACTTGATTGTGAATTTTTCAGAACCAAGTGTCGACACCTGAGAAGTCAAGTGTCGACACTTCAGCTCTTGGCATGCAGAAAAACTCTTTGGCATGCCAAGTGTCGATACCCATAATTCAAGTGTCGACACCTGTAACTCAAGTGTCAACACTTAAGTTCCTAAGTGTCGACTCAAGACTTGAGACTTTTTGAAAATCCAGAACTTGGCCATTGGAGTGTTTTTGTATTAAGTGTCGACACCTGTGCATCAAGTGTCGATACTTGAAAGTTCAAGTGTCGACACCTGGAAGTCAAGTATCGACACCTGACAGCCAAGTGTCGACACCTGATAAACCAAGTATCGACACTCGGGTTTTGACAGTCCTAATGGATCTATTTTTCTGACATGCAGAAATGTCTATTCAAGCTCCCAACGGCTAGATTCAATGCTCAAACGGTCACAAACCATTTTTTGGATGTTTTATTTATATTTAAGCTTCACCAACTTCATTCTTGAGGTATTGAAGTCCATTAAAAGCCAAAAAGCCAAGATTCTCTCAAGAACTTCAAAGAGCCATTTAAAGAGTGATTCCCTAAAAAAGCCTACAAGCCTATCATTTCAACATTCCAAAAGAAGAGCTTGAAGAATATTCCAAGGAGAAGAAGACAAGAGAAGCATCAATTAGAGGCTCAAAGCTTTCATTCTACTCTTGAAGAGAGTTTGTCTTGTTTATTATAAATTGTATATCTGAAATTCTCCTTTGATTTGACCTTGCTTTCAAGGGTGTCTTGAAAGAAGGTTGTTGTGGTTTGTTGGTGAGCCAAGGTGATAAAACCAACTAGGGTTAATTTGTAAGCCCGAAGACAAAACAAGTGTAAAGGTTTGTTGGTGAACCTAGGTGATAAAGCCAACATAGGTTTTGACTTGTGAGCCTTTGGAAAAACATGTCGGCTGTAATCTTAGAAAGATTATAGTGAAATTTCAAAGGGTGGCTTGGGGAGTGGATGTAGGTGCTAGGTTTGCATCGAACCACTATAAACTTTGTGTTTGTATGTGATTGTCTCTTCTATCTCTTCCTCTTTACTTATTGCATTCTTTTTATTGCTTTTTGCTGCATATAACTTAGTGCATCAATTTTATAAATCATAAACACCACAAGGCCTGCACATTATTGCTTTAAATTTTAAAAGACCCAATTCATCCCCCCTCTTGGGCTTCATTTCGGGCAATAAGTGGTATCAGAGCACCGGTACTCTCTTGTAGGTCAAAGGATCTTGAGTTAAAGATCATGGCAGCCCCAACTGGAATGGGTATTGTTGAAGGTCAAGCTTCAAATCATCCCCCACTTTTTAATGGCATAAATTACACCTATTGGAAAACTTGCATGCGCATATTCATTCAAGCTATGGATTATAATCTTTGGAGGACAATCATAAAAGGTCCTTATCAGCCTACTATAATGGTTAATGGCATTCTCACTCCAAAAATGGAAGATGATTGAGATAAAATGACATTAAGCAAATAGATCTTAATGCGAAGGCTATGATATATTGTTTTGCTCTTTTGATCCGAGTGAATTCAATAGAATATCAAATTGTCTCTCCGCTAAGGAAAACTACTAAGGTTAACATGCTCATTCATATATATGAAATGTTCAAGATGGAACCTATTGAATCTATATACTAGGTTCACAAATATTGTGAATGGTATGAGAAGCTTAGAAAAAATTATATCTAATGGTGAGCTTGTTAATAAACTTCTCAGGTCTCTTCCGGCTTCTTGGGATGCCAAAGTGACGGCCATCGAAGAAGCCAAGGATATCAACACTCTACCCCTCGAGCAACTACTAGGCTCATGATGACTTCTGAGCTTTCCTTGAAACAGAATGTTACGGCCGTTATAGTGACGTGGCATGTCTCAGATTCTGCCAGGTGTGATTCGAGCCACGTGAAATTTTTTCGGCAGAACGGGGACGGTCCAGCAAGGACAGATGTGGGTCCACCTCGACCGAAGTCGAGGTCGGGCCGGGCCAACCTGCTCCTTCACTAGGTGTCCGCCCAGGAGGGGTCCACCTCGGTCGAAGCCGGTGGCCCCTTCCTCCCGCGCTAGGTGGCGCCCTGAGACGGTGCCACCTCGATCGAGGTCGAGTCGGGCCCTCTGCCGCTCCTTCGCCAGGTGTCCGCCCGGGAAGGGTCCACCTCGACTAAAGTCGAGCGCCTCTCTGCCGCTCCGCCAGGTATCCGCCCGGGAGGGGTCCACCTCGGCCGGAGCCGGCGGCCCCTTCCTCCCTCGCCGGGTGGCGCCCTGAGACGTGCCACCTCGGCTGAGGTTGAGCCGGGCCCTCTGCCGCTCCTTTGCCAGGTGTCCGCCCGGGAAGGGTCCACCTCGCCCGAAGTCAAGCGCCTCTCTGCCGCTCCGCCAGGTGTCCGCCTGGGAGGGGTCCACCTCGGTCGGAGTCGGCGGCCCCTTCCTCCCTCGCCGGGTGGCTCCCTGAGACGGTGCCACCTCGACCGAGGTCGAACCGGGCCCTCTGCTGCTCCTTCGCCAGGTGTCTGCCCAGGAGGGGTCCACCTCGACCGAAGTCGAGCGCCTCTCTGCCGCTCCGCCAAGTGTCCGCCCAAGAGGGGTCCACCTCGGCCGAAGCTGGCGGCCCCTTCCTCCCTCGCCGGGTGGCGCCCTGAGACGATGCCACCTCGACCGAGGTCGAGCCGGGCCCTCTGCTGCTCCTTCGCCAGGTGTCCGCCCAGGAGGGGTCAACCTCGACCGAAGTAGAGCACCTCTCTACCGCTCCGCCAGGTATTCGCCCAAGAGGGGTCCACCTTGGCCGAAGCCGGCGGCCCCTTCCTCCCTCGCCGGGTGGCTCCCTGAGACGGTGCCACCTCGACCAAGGTCGAGCCGGGCCCTCTGTTGCTCCTTCGCCAGGTGTCCGCCCAGGAGGGGTCCATCTCGGCCGAAGTCGAGCGCCTCTTTGCCGCTCCGCCAGGTGTCCACCCAAGAGGTGTCCACCTCGGCCGAAGCCGGCGGCCCCTTCCTCCCTTGCCGGGTGGCGACTTGAGACGGTGCCACCTCGGCCGAGGTCGAGCCGGGCCCTCTACTGCTCCTTCGCCAGGTGTCCACCGAGGAGGGGTCCACCTCGGCCGAAGTCGAGCACCTCTCTGCCGCTCCGCAAGGTATCCGCCCAGGAGGGGTCCATCTCAGCCGAAGCCGGCGGCCCCTTCCTCCCTCGCCGGGTGGTGCCCTGAGACGGTGCCACCTTGGCCGAGGTCGAGCCGGGCCCTCTGCTGCTCCTTCGCCAGGTGTTCGTTTAGGAGGGGTCCACCTCGACCGAAGTCGAGCGCCTCTCTGCCACTCCGCCAGGTGTCCGCCCAGGAGGTGTCCACCTCGGTCGAAGCCGGTGGCCCCTTCCTCCCTCACCGGGTGGCGCCCTGAGACAGTGCCACCTCGGCCGAGGTCGAGCCGGGCCCTCTATCGCTTTGCCAGGTGTCCACCCAAGAGGGGTCCACCTCGGTCGAAGTCGAGTGCCTCTCTGCCGCTCCGCCAGGTGTCCGCTCAGGAGGGGTCCACCTCGGCCGAAGTCGAGCGCCTCTCTGCCGCTCCGCCAGATGTCCTCCCAGGAGGGGTCCACCTCGGTCGAAGTCGAGCGCCCCACGTGGTGAGGCCGCCAAGGAGCAAAAGTACGAGTTCCAAGACCGTCCCTCGAGCAGCGCGCGCCGCACCCCGAGAGGAGTACCGGTACGGTCGACAGCAACGCGCAAAACCTCGTTTACATTGGCCCGACAGGTTCCGCAGTCGAGAAGCGAAATCCTGACATGATAGGACCCGGTAACGGGCGTTGTCGGTGCCTGGGAAAGAGAGCGCTCACACTCGGCCCCAAGATCTGGCCAGCATCCTCCCTCTACCCTTTCCTCGCTAGGCTCAGCAAGCAAGACAAGGAGGCCGCCGGGTTCTTAGACCCAAAGGGGAAAGGGGAAAGAGAGGGAGAGATGGAGGTGAAAGCGAGAGGGAGCCTCCCAGGGGTGAAAAGCCGGAGGCAGCGTGATGGATAAAAGGATGGGAAGAGCGGACGACTAGGTAAGGAAAAAGAGGGCTGGAAAAAGGAAAGACACCAAGAGCAGGATCCAAGATCCTGAGAGGGATCCCTTGGTGCGAGCTCGGTGAAGGAGCCTGGCCCAATTTCTACTCTTCCTGAGACCTTCTTTACAAACATAATCTCCAAGCCTGGGACTCCTTCAGGGGCCCCACCTTGGAGACTCTGTTCCATCTCGCCATTTTCTAACTTGACCGTTGGAGCCCCCTCGCCGGGATTCCCGGCCAGGGTTTCTAACCTTGTCTTGCAAGATCGTGAGCCCGGAGACCTCGGGGCGAGATGGCCTGATCAAGTCACTAGCTCTGAAGCTACAAATGCGGCGGTGAGATCGACAACACAGAAGAATGTGGATGTAGAAAAGAAGAAGAAAGTCATCGCTTTCAAATCCACCCCAAGAGAAGAGTCAAGCGATGAATTCAAAGAAGAAGATGAAGATGATGAGATCGCTCTTATGGCAAGAAAGTTCAGAAGGTTCATGTAGAAGAAGAAGTACAACTTTAAGAAGAAACCTTAGAAAGGTGAGCCAAGCAAGCAAAAAGAAAAGGAGAAAGACAAGGAGCAGCCCACGTGCTTTGAATGTAAAAAACCAGGCCACTTCAAGGTAGATTGCCCCTTACTTAAGAAAAGCAAGAGAAAACTAAGAAAGAAGGCCATGATGGTAACCTGTAGTGACAGTGAAGACTCCAACTTTGAAGAAGAACAGTAGGAATTTGCAAACTTCTATCTGATGGCAGATCATGATGAGGTACTATCTGAAACTGAACATAAATTTATATTTGATGAACTGCATGAAGTTTTTGATGAGTTTGTTATAGAATTTCAAAAACTAAAATCAAAACATAAAGAACTAAAAAGACAAAATCTAGTTTTAGTCAAAGCTAATGACATGTTTTCAAATAAAAATGATTGCCTACTTCTTTAAAATAAATAGTTAAATGATAAGATTATTGTTCTTGAAAAAGAAAAGGAAGTTTTGAAAAAGAAGAATGTTTCTGCTTCAAATGAAAATTTTTCAAATCAAAATAAGAAAATCTTGGATGAAAATAAAAAATATAAAGAAGAAATTGATAAGTTAAAACCTTTTGTGGATAAATTCACATACAGTTTTGAAAAATTAAATATGCTTTTAAACAATCAAAGAGCTGTTTTTGATAAAGCCGGTTTAGGTTTTAGATCTCAAAAGAAATAAAAGTTTTTCAAAAATTTCTTTGTGCCTGCATCATCATCCATTACTTGTTATGCTTGTGGTAATATAGGGCATAAATCTTACATGTGCAATAAGAGAAGATTGAGTAATGTTAAGAAAATCTAGGTTCCAAAAGGAACCATTACCACTAACCTGAAAGGATCCAAGATGACTTGTGTACCTAAAGTCTCCACCTGATTTTTTGCAGGTATGCCTTGCAACCAATAAGAAAGGAATGTGGTACCTCGATAGCGGTTGCTCAAGGCATATGATCGAAGATGTGGAGCAGTTTTCATCACTTGTATATCAAAATGGCGGTAATGTGATATTTGGTGATAATGGAAAGGGCAAAATTATCAAAATTGGTAAAGTCCATATCACCCCTTCTACTTACATTGATAATGTTTTGTATGTTGATAGATTGAAACATAACTTGCTTAGCATTAGTCAGTTTTGTGACAAGGAGTTTAAAGTTACTTTTGAATCTTCTTTGTGCATTGTTTCTAGTTTAGATGACAATGGCATCAATTTCATTGGTCATAGGCATGGCAATGTTTATATGGTTGATCTTGATGATCTTCCTGTTCAAAATGGTCAATGCCTAGTGGCAATGGAAGCCAAGATCAATGAAACCAGTTGGCTTTGGCATCGTAGACTAGGACATGCTAGTATACATTTGATTTCAAAACTTAGCAAAAATAATTTGATAAAAGATTTGCCAAAATTTAGTTTTGAAAAAGACAAAATTTGTAGTGCATGCCAGCTTGAAAAATAAACCAAATCATCTTTTAAACCAAAAGGCGTAATCTCTACATCTAGACCTTAGAGTTGCTTCATATGGACCTCTTTGGGCCGACTAGAACATCTAGTTTGGGAGGTAAGAAGTACGGTCTAGTCATTGTAGATGATTTCTCACGTTTTACTTGGATCATGTTTTTAGCACATAAGGATAAAATGTTTTCTGAATTCATTAGATTTCATAAAAGAGTTTCAAATGAAAAAGGTGTTTCAATTGTATCTTTGAGAAGTGATCATGGAACTGAATTTAAAAATTCTGATTTTAACAAATTATGTATTGAAAATAGCATTCATCACAATTTTTCAGCACCTAGGACACCTCAACAAAATGGGATGGTAGAAAGGAAAAATAGAACTCTTGAAGAAATGGCACGCACCATGCTTTGTGAAAATGACCTACCTAGATATTTTTAGATGGAAGCTATAAACACTGCATGCTATGTTTTAAACCGTGTTTTAATCCGACCAATTTTAAAGAAAACACCGTATGAGCTTTAGAAGGGTAGAAAACCTTCAATTCATTATTTTCGTATTTTTGGATGCCATTGTTTCATCTTAAACAATGGTAAAGATAATTTGAGCAAATTTGATACCAAGTCAGATGAGGGTGTCTTTCTAGGCTACTCTACATCTAGCAAGGCATACAGGGTCTTCAACAGAAGAACACTTGTTGTTGAAGAATCCATACATGTAGTATTTGATGAGTCTGACCAGAAATCTTCTAGGAAAGAAGATGTGCATTCTGATGAAAATGATACTAAAAGAATTGAAGAAATGAACACCAATGAAGAGCCTGCCAAGGAATAAGAAGTTGATCAAAACAATGAAGGAGATCAAGCACAAGGTGATGAAAACACATCTATTATTGATCCTCTACCTAAAGAATGAAGGTATGCTCATGGACACCCAAAAGAACTAATTATTGGTGATCCATCTAAAGGTGTAAGTACTCGATCATCCCTAAGATATATATGTGATTACTTAGCATTTGTATCTCAAATTGAACCTAAGACTATTAAAGAAGCTGAAAATGATAGTAATTGGATAAATGCTATGCAAGATGAACTTAACTAATTTAAAAGAAACAATGTTTGGACTTTAGTAGATAGGCCTTCAAATGCTTCAGTTATTGGCACTAAATGGGTTTTTAGAAACAAACTTGATGAAAATGGTATTGTTACAAGAAATAAGGCTAGACTAGTTGCCAAAGGATACAATCAGGAGGAAGGGATTGATTTTGATGAAACCTTTACTTCTATGGCTAGACTTGAGGTAATTAGACTATTATTGGCTTTTACTAGTTTTATGAATTTTAAATTATTTCAAATGGATGTTAAAAGTATCTTTTTGAATGATTTTATCGAAGAAGAGGTTTATGTTGAACAACCGCCTGGTTTTGAAAACCCTGAATTTTCAAACCATGTCTTCAAACTTCATAAAGCTTTGTATGGTTTGAAACAAGCCCCTAGAGCTTGGTATGATCGTTTAAGTTCTTTCTTGCTCAAAAATGATTTTACTAGAGGTAATGTTGATGAAACTATATTTTTGAAGAAAAAGAATGAAGATCTCTTAGTAGTACAAATATATGTAGATGATATCATATTGGGTGCTACTAACGAATCTCTTTGTCAAGAGTTTGCAAGATTAATGCAGGGTGAGTTCGAGATGAGCATGATGGGAGAACTAAACTTTTTCCTCAGCTCCAAATAAAGCAAACCAAAGAGGGGATCTTCATCAACCAAGCCAAGTACACAAAAGAAATACTCAAGAAGTTTGGGATGGAGAACACCAAGCTATTAGGTACCCCTATGAGCTCCTCTTGTAGACTTGACAAGGATGAATCAGGTAAATCTATAGACTAAAAACTTTATCATGGCATGATTGGTTCATTGTTATATCTTACTGCCAATAGGCCAGATATCATATTTAGTATTTGTATGTGTGCTAGATATCAGTCTAATCCTAAAGAGTCTCATCTTTTGGCTGTTAAATGCATACTTAGATATCTATCTGACTCAATTGAAATTGGTCTTTGGTACTCTAGAGATTCTTCATTTGAATTGATTGCTTATTTTGATGCTGACTTTGCTGAGTGTAAACTTGATCGTAAAAGTACTAGTAAAATTTATCAGTTTCTTGGAGTAAATTTGATCTCATGGAGCAGCAAGAAACAAAATTTAGTTGCTCTATCTACGACTGAAGCTGAATATATAGAAGCTGGAAGCTGTTGTGCTCAAATTCTATGGATCAAACAACAACTCGAAGATTTTGGCATTAAACTAATTAAGACACCCATAACATGTGACAATACTAGTGCAATCAATCTAACAAAGAATCCTGTGCAGCATTCAAGAAGTAAACACATTGAAATAAGACATCATTTCATAAGAGATCATGTACAAAACTCTAATGTAATACTTGAATTTGTGTGTACTAATGATTAATTAGCTGATGTGTTTACCAAACCTTTGAGTGAGGAGAGATTTTGTCTGATTAGAAGAGAGTTGGTATCATTAATCCATTCTCCTAGCACTCTCTCAAATTTCATCTTATCCAAGGTGCTTTTACTCAAAAATCACTTGTGTTTAGTTCCAAAAGCATTTAAAAACATCCTTGAATTTTTTGAAAACTTTTCAGATTTTTTTTGGATTTTCTTGGCCAAGTGTTGACACTTGTGATTTCGCGAAGTGTCGACACCTAACCAAGTGTTGACACTTGAGAAATCACAAGTATCGACACTTGCGGGAAAAATCTATCTTTTTAGGGCGGACCAAGGGTTTTGTATTTTGATTTCTCCCACTTTCTCCCGCGCTCCAGTGGTCCCCCAAGCTCCACTCCATCCAAATCAACTCTTTTCCTGTTCACCCCAACCGAAATCAGGTATTTCCCTCCTTTTTTTTGTTATTTTGGAACCGTGTAACCTAGGTTTAGGGTTTTCCATCCGTTTTCAATGGATTTTGATCAGATTTTTCGACAATTTAGTTGTTTGGGAGAATCCATTTTGGGGAAATCATGTTTGAACATGTTTATCTTGGATCTTCCATGGATTTTTGGCTGATTTCTCACACATTCCGTCTGTTTTTCCTTAAAATCACTGTTGGATTGATTTTTGGCTGAAATATCCTAGGGTTTTCATCTAAAAATCAATTTTCTAAACTGTTTATTACATTCTCGTTGTTTTAAAAAGGGGTATTTGTGATGTTTTCCTCTCCCTTATTTTGGTGTTTAAATCTAAAACCCTAATGTGTTTTGATTTTAACCCAAAAATCCCAAATAATTAGCTTACTTATAAAATATACTTTATATGTTTTACAACCTAAATATGTTTTATCGATTTGAAGCACAAATGTATTTTTAACACAAATATATTTTGTATGGATAAAATCCCCCGTTTTCTTATGATTTTATCCTCGATTTATTTTATCAAAAGTATTTCACCCTCGATTTCTCATATTTTACAACTTAAATCTGGTTAATCCCAGTTTTCAAAACTTATTTTAGCTTCTCTTGAAATCCAGTATTCCTCTCTTAGAAAGACGTAGCCTTCTTTAGCCTAGGTTCTTAACCTAATTGAAACCTTTACTTCCCCTAGGTTATTTATCTTTTTCCTTTCTTGTTCAGTGTGATTGAGATGGGTCCAAGAAAGAGATTAGCTGTTAGGAGACCTAGTCAGAGATCAGAGAGGAGGACCAAGACTAGACATGATACAGGAGAGTCCAGTAGCTCAGTTACCCCAGGTTCCCCTGCAGAGAGGATGGCAAGGAAGGCTATAGCTTCAGGACACGACTATTTGACCTCAAGTTTTTTCGACAGACAGCATTTCCAGATTCGTCAGAACCTCACTGATGCGGGACTAGTACCCTTCTGCACCATGCAGGAAAGGTATTACCCCCACCTAGTGCGTGAGTTTTATGGTGCCATGGACTGTCGTCGCTTGCTATGGAGGACTTCTGTCTGGGGTGTTGAGATTCTTCTGACTAAGGAGCTTTTGAGCAGAGTTTGGCAGATTTCGCATCATGGTATCAATATTTTCTCTGTGGAGGACAGAGAGGCTGCCTATAGGTGTATTCTTGAGTGTGAGGATGTTCGTGGAGTGACGGTGGTCACTGCAAACCAGCTTTCAGTGGAGATGCACCTTCTGCACCATATCACAGCTCAGATATTGCTTCTGAAGACTGGCTGCTTCAACTTCATCACCGAGAGAGAGCTGATACTCATGGTATGCTTGACTCAGAGGACTTAGGTCGATATTCCATCCATGATGCTAGTACATATAAGAGATGCTGCGAGCCAGCGACGACACTGTTTGCCCTACGGTATGGGGCTGACCAGACTATTTAGAGCATGTGGAGTATCCTTGGAGGGGGAGATCCCCAAGGAGATTCTGCACATGGACGTCTACAACGAGAGGTTGCTACATCGCATGGGATACAGATTGGTCGCAGGTCGATGGATTCGGAAAGAGTCTGGCTAGGAGCCAAATGAGGAGGACGAGATATGAGAGGCAGAGGTAGGGCCATCAGGGCCAGTTAGTTCACCTGCTCAGGCTGCTCATGCATTTGAGATACAGCCTATGACACCTACTGCCACTCCTTCAGCTACTCCTCCATCATCTACTGAATTATCTTTTGAGGAGCATTCTCGTCAGCAGTTCGTGGAGGTACGGAGTGAGCTCATTAGTCTTGGAGTACAGACCACTCAGCTACGGATAGAGATAGAGAGCCTTAGAGCTCATACATCTTCAGAGCATGCTGAGATTCGTCAGACTATGGAGGCAGGATTTGCTCGCATTAAGGATATGCTTAGATCCCTCCTTCCTCCTATTGCTCCTACTGATCCACCTGTTGATGATGATGATGGCGATGACCACCAGGATGACCCTGATGACACGATTGATGGTGGTGACCGTACTAATGGCATTGAGGACAGAGACACTGATGTTATTGACGATAGCGACAGTGATAGTGGTGATGGCACAGATGGATATGAGGTAGTCAGCCGAGAGCCACAGTCTCCTGTTGTTCCTCCCGCTGATGCGACTAGCACACCTGTTTCCACTGATCTAGTCTTTGTCACTCCTGTTGAGGCTCTTCCCCCTCCCTCTACTAGAGCTTCTAGGGTTGTACCCCATTTTGGACCTTCTACTAGGACTCGGAGTCATGGTATTTTGAAGACTCCTAGTGATCTAGCCCATAGGTCTAGGGTTACAGGTCCTATTTTCTTTGAGATCCCATCTGATGAGGATTAGCCTCACAGATGTTTATTGTGTTGTATGACTCTTGTTACTTATGATTTATGACTCTTGATGTATTTTGTTTGTTTCAGTATTGTTGATGAGTCAGCAAATTTTGTACTGAAAACATTATTTGACAAATTTATATATATATATTTCAGTTTGATGTTTACAATTTGTGAATCACTGTGATTATCTTTGACAACTTGATTGTTTACATTTACTTGATAGATATACATTTTGGCTCTGATACCTGTTAACTCTTGGAATTAACTTTGTCTCCATGCTCGTTTTGAGGGGGAGTTTACTCCCTTTTCTAATGATTGACAAAAAGGGAGAGTAGAATCTCAATTTTATAAATTTGAAATTTGATCTGATATCGATATTGCATAGATCTGATACCAATATTATGCTTGTTTTTTATTATAATTGTCTAAGGGGGAGATTCATCCTTCTTAACTATGCAAGTTATGGGTGTATTAGCTTGAAATCATATTCATGAATTATCAAAATTGAGAATTGAAATTAAATGTTGAGATACTCAAGATTTTGTCATCATCAAAAAGGGAGAGATTGTTGGCTCCACCTAGTGATTTTGATGAATAACAAAATGTTGAGTACATATTGTGTACTAATAGTTATTTCTAGTTATGAATTTTCAGGAAACAAACACCTCAAAATCTCAAAATTAAAGTATCGTGGCATGCTGTGGCACGGAGCATTTTTCGCGATTTGAGGAGTCTTCTCCATGCAAAAAGGGCTTAAAAGAGTTCATTTATTTGTTATTTGCATTAGTTTTAAGTTCTATATTTAACACCCATGTTTTTGGATTATTTTGCACTTGATTGTGAATTTTTCAGAATCAAGTGTCGACATGTGGAAAGTCAAGTGTCGACACTTCAGCTCTTGGCACACAAAAAATTTTTTTGGCATGCCAAGTGTCGACACCCAGAATTCAAGTGTCGACACTTGCAACTCCAGTGTCGATACTTAAGTTTCCAAGTGTCGACTCAAGGCTTGAGACTTTTTGAAAACCCAGAACTTGGCCATTGGAGTGTTTTTGTGTCAGTTGTCGACACATGTGTATCAAGTATCGATACCTGGAAGTCAAGTGTCGACAGTTGACAGCCAAGTATCGACACCTGACAAACCAAGTATCGATACTCGAGTTCTGACAGCCCTAACGGATTTATTTTTCTGACTTGCAGAAACATCTATTCAAGCTCCCAACGGCTAGATTCGATGCTCAAACAGTCACAAACTATTTTTTGGAAGTTTTTATTTGTATTTAAGCTTCACCAACTTCATTCTTAAGGTATTGAAGTCCATTAAAAGCCAAAAAGCCAAGATTCTCTCAAGAACTTCAAAGAGCCATTTAAAGAGTGATTCCCTAAAAAAGCCTATAAGCCTATCATTTTAACATTCCAAAAGAAGAGCTTGAAGAATATTCCAAAGAGAAGAAGACAAGAGAAGCATCAATTAGAGGCTCAAAGCTTTCATTCTACTCTTGAAGAGAGTTTGTCTTGTTTATTTTAAATTGTATATATAAAATTCTCCTTTGATTTGACCTTGCTTTCAAGGGTGTCTTGAAAGAAGGTTGTTATGGTTTGTTGGTGAGCCAAGGTGATAAAACCAACTAGGGTTAACTTGTGAGCCCGAAGACAAAACAAGTGTAAAGGTTTGTTGGTGAACCTAGGTGATAAAACTAACATAAGTTTTGACTTGTGAGCCTTTGGAAAAACAAGTCAGCTATAATCTTGGAAGGATTATAGTCGAATTCCCAAGGATGGCTTGGGAAGTGGATGTAGGTGCTAGGTTTGCACTGAACCATTATAAACTTTGTGTTTGTATGTGATTGTCTCTTCTATCTCTTCCTCTTTACTTATTGCACTCTTTTTGTTGCTTTCTGCTGTATATAACTTAGTGCATCAATTTCATAACTCACAATCACCACAAGGCCTGTACATTATTGCTTTAAATCTTAAAAGACCCAATTCAACCCCCCCTCTTGGGCTTCATTTCCAGGCAACAGTTTGTGATTGCTTGATCTCTCCCTCCTTGCTCTTTATAGTTTTGCTCATTGCTTTTAATTTCCATTACACTATTACTTTAGAGCATTGCATTCAAATCATAGTACCTTATTCAATTGAATTGCATATCTTGTTTTGTAAAGTTTATAGCTTGTGATATTAAGCTTAGCTTTAAATTTTTAGAGACCCAATTCACCCCCCCTCTTGGGTTGCTTACTGGGCAACAAGTGGTATCAGAGCCCTATTCTCAGTATATAGGCTTTACCGTCTTGACCGTCTTGAGTAAAGATCTATGGCAGCCCCAATAGGTACTAGTGTAGTTGAGGGATAAGTCTTAAATAGACCTCCATTTTTCAATGGTGCAAATTACACTTATTGAAAAACTAGGATAAGAATTTATATGCATTCTATAGATTACAATTTATGGAGAGTAGTTAATAAGGGTCCTTATATTCCTTCGGTAGTGGTTAATGGTATTTCCATCCTAAAACTTGAAGAGAATTGGGATGAAAATGATATTAAACAATCCGAGATCAATACTAAGGCAATGAATCTCTTTGTATTATGCATTATATCCTAGTGAGTTTAATAGGATATCTACATGCATGTATGCCAAAGAAATATGGGACACACTTGAAGTTACCCATGAGGATACCGATCAAGTGAAGAACACTAAGGTCAATATGTTAGTGCACACATATGAGATATTCCAGATGGAATCAAATGAATCTATCATTGATATGTATACACGTTTCACAAATATTGTAAATGCTTTGAGAAGTCTTGGTAAAGTCATATCTAATGCTGATCGTGTGAATAAAATTCTTAGGTCACTACCAACATCGTGGGATCCAAAGGTGACCGCAATTCAAGAAACAAAGGATATGGATAAGCTACCTCTTAAGCAGTTAGTAGGATCGCTCATGACCTATGAGCTCAACTTGAAATAGAAATCAATGGACATGGACAAAAAGAAGAAGGGGATCGCTTTTAAATCAAATATTCAAGAAGAATCCTCAATTGATGAGTCCGAAAATGAAGAAGAAGAAGAAGGTGAAGCCCTCCTTGCTAGAAAGTTTAGAAGATTTATGAAGAGGAGGAAGTTTCCCTACAAGAAGAAATATCAATCCAAAGATAAAGGTAAAGAAAAAGAGAAAGAGAAAGAAAAGGAAAATGAGAAGGAAATACCTACTTGCTTCTAGTGCAAGAAGCCCGGGCACTACAAATTTGATTATCCTCTTCTCAAGAAATCAAGAAAGAAATTAAGGAAGAAAGCAATGATGGTCACTTGGAGTGACAGTGAAGACTCCAGTTCAGAAGAAGAGCAGACTGACATTGCAAATCTCTGCTTCATGGCACATCAGGACAATGAAGAGGTATGTTCTGACTCTGAAATTGATTTTACTTTTGATGAACTTAAAAATGCTTTTGAAGAGCTTATGTATGATTATAAAATAATTTTATCAGAAAATAAGAAATTAAAAAAACATGCAAATAGTTTTTCCTTAGAAAATAATTCTTTACTTAATGATGTTAGTTCTTTGAAAACTAAACTAGATATTTTGGAAAAAAAAATAATGCTTTGGCTATGAAAAATGAAGTTTTAAAAAAACCTAAAAATGTTGTTTCTAACAATGATCTTATAAAGAAAAATAAGGATTTGGAACTTGAAAATGATAAATACAAAAATGAACTTGAAAAAATTAAACCTTTTATTGACAAATTTACTTATAGCTCAGAAAAGCTGAATTTATTTTTAAACAATCAAAGTGCAGTTTTCAATAAGGCAAGTTTAGGATATAAATCTCAAAAGCAACAAAAGTATTTCAAAAACTTTATCGTACCTGCATCATCCAGCATTACCTGTTTCACTTGCAAAAAATTTGGTCATAAATCATATCAATGCAATTTTAGAAAAATCATGTCTTTTGGTAAAGTGTGGGTTCCAAAAGGAACCATTTTGAATGCTAACCCTAAAGGACCCAAGTTGACTTGGGTACCTAAGAACAAAGCTTGATCATTTTGCAGGTGTATCTTGCAACCAAGGAAAACAAACGAATTTGGTATCTTGACAGTGGTTGCTCAAGGCACATGATTGGAGATGTGAAGCAATTCACTTCTCTTGAAGCTTTGAATGGAGGGAGTGTGACCTTCGGTGACAATGGTAAAGGAAAAATCATTGGTATTGGTAAGGTTCACATAACTCCTTCTAATAGTATTAGTAATGTACTTTTAGTAGATGACTTAAAGCATAATCTTTTAAGCATTAGTCAGTTTTGCGATAAAGGTTTTCAGGTATTTTTCAAATCATCATATTGCATAATTCCTAGTCTGGATTTAAATGGAGTACAATTCATTGGAAAAAGGCATTGAAATATTTATTTGGTAGACCTAGATGATCTATCTTTATCTAATGGAGAATGCCTTGTTGCAATGAATTCTACTAAGGAATAGACTAGTTGGTTATGGTATAGAATATTAGGGCATGCTAGTATGTATCTCATTTCAAAACTTAGTAAAAAGAATTTAGTTAGATATTTACCTAAAATTTATTTTGAAAAAGATAGAATTTGCCAAGCATGTCTATTTGGCAAGCAAGTCAAAACTTCTTTTAAATCAAAAGGATTTGTAACTACTAGTAGACCACTTGAACTACTCCATATTGATCTCTTTGGACTAACTAGAACATCAAGTCTAGGAGGCAAGAGATATGGATTAGTCATTGTGGCTGATTTTTTGAGATTTACTTGGATTTTCTTTTTAGCACAAAAAGATGAATCATTTTCTGTATTTGTAAAGTTTTATAGAAAAGTTTCAAATGAGAAAGGTGTTTCAGTCATTTGTATTCGTAGTGATCATGGAACCGAATTTGAAAATCAAGATTTTGAAAACTTTTGCAATGAAAAAGGTATTGAACATAATTTTTCTGCACCTAGGACACCTCAACAGAATGGGGTGGTTAGAAGAAAAAATCGTACTTTAGAAGAAATGGCATGCACTATGCTTTGTGAAAACAATTTGCCAAGGTATTTTTGGGCTGAAGCTATTAATATAGTCTGTTATATTTTAAATCGAGTTTTAATTCACTCTATTTTAAAGAAAACTCCATTTGAGCTTTGGAACCAAAGAAAACTAACTTTGAAATATTTTTGAGTTTTTGGTTGTAAATGTTTTTTTTTAAACAATGGAAATGATCATCTTGGAAAGTTTGATGCCAAGTCTGATGAAGGTATCTTCTTAGGATACTCTACATCAAGCAGGGCATACAGAATATTTAATAAATGAACTTTGGTTGTAGAAGAGTCAGTACATGTTGTATTTAAAGAATCTACTAACAAATCCTTGAGAAAAGAGGATACATCTGATGAATGTGCAGGTGCTGACAAACTTCAGAAGCTGACACTGAATGATCAAGTTCAACCAAGTGAAGAAGAACAAGACAAGGATGAGAAAGAAGATGATACTTCAAAGCATCAAGATCTACCTAAGGAGTGGAGGTATGCTCATGGAATTAATCTTGGGTGATCTTTCAAAAGGGATAAAAACTCGAGCTTTTATTAGAAATGAATGTGATTACATAGCTTTTGTATCTCAAGTAGAACCTAAATATTTTGAAGAAGCTGAAAAAGACTCTAATTGGATCAATGCTATGCAAGAGGAACTAATACAATTTGATAGAAATAATGTTTGGACACTTATAGAAAGACCATCTAATGTTTCAATCATTGGTACTAAATGGGTATTTAGGAATAAATTAGATGAAAATGGTGTTGTTATTAGAAATAAAGCTAGGCTAGTTGCTAAAGGCTACAATCAGGAGGAAGGGATTGACTTTGATGAAACTTTTGCTCCTGTTGCTAGACTTGAAGCAATTAGACTGCTATTAGCATTTGCTTGTTTTATGAATTTCAAGTTATTTCAAATGGATGTTAAAATTGCTTTCTTAAATGGTTTTATATCTAAAAAGGTTTTTGTTAAACAACCACCTGGATTTGAAAATCATGCATATCCTGGCTATGTTTTCAAATTACACAAAGTACTTTATGGATTGAAGCAAGCACCTAGAGCATGGTATGAAAGGTTAAGCAAATTTCTTATTGAAAATGAATTTTTTAGAGGAAATGTTGATAAGACTCTATTTTTGAAAAAGAAAGATAATGATTTATTAGCAGTGCAAATATATGTTGATGATATTATCTTCGGTGCTACTAATGAAATTCTTTGTCAAGAGTTTGCTAAGCTTATACAGGATGAGTTCGAGATGAGTATGATGGGTGAACTAAACTTCTTTCTCAGACTCCAGATCAAGCAAACTTCAGATGGTATCTTCATCAACCAAGCTAAGTATACAAGAAAAATTATCAAAAAATTTGGGATGGAGACTACTAAACCAATAGGTACGCCTATGAGCCCCTCCTGTTAACTTGATAAAGATGAACATGGTAAATCTGTAGATCAGAAGTTATACGAGGCATGATAGGCTCTTTACTGTATCTAACTGCTAATAGACCAGATATTATGTTCAATGTTTGCATGTGTGCTAGATATCAGTCTGAACCTAAGGAATCACATCTTATGGCTGTTAAGCGTATTATTAGATATCTGTCTGGTACTATTAGTATTGGTTTATGATATTCTAGAAATTCTTCTGCTGAATTGATTGGATATTCTGATGCAGACTTTGCTGGTTGTAGATTAGATAGAAAGAGTACTAGTGGAACTTGCCAACTTCTTGGAGTGAACTTAATCTCATGGTTTAGCAAGAAACAAACTTCAGTTGCACTATCCACAGCTGAGGCCGAGTATATTGCAGCAGGAAGTTGTTATGATCAAATCTTGTGGATTAAGCAATAACTTGAAGACTTTGGAATCAAGTTGGCTAGAACTCCTATTAAATGTGATAATACCAGTACTATTTGCTTGACTAAAAATCCTGTTCAACACTCAGGAGCGAGCACATTGAAATTATGCATCATTTTATTAGAGATCATGTAGAAAACAATGATGTTTTGCTTGAATTTATCTGTACTGAATTTTAATTAGCTGATATTTTAACTAAACCTCTTCTGGAAGATCGATTTTGTATGATTAGAAGAGAGCTCGGGATCATCAATCTGTTTGATTAAGTTTTTTCCTTAATTTCACTCAAACTAGATCAATTCAACCTTATTTATGATAAATCATGATTAATCATTATTAATTTGACTCCAAATATATGTTATCTCAATTGATTTTGATCCATCTATGAAATTCCTGATTTTTTAGTTTTTAAGTCGATGTGTCGACACATCATGAGTCGACACCAAAATGTGTCGACACATGCATGAGTCGACACATGGCCGATGGCAAACTAAGATTTAAGGGGTTTCCGAATCATTTTTCTCCCAAATTTCATTCTCCTTTGAGCCGACACACTGATTCAAGGTACCCATACAGTTCATCTTGTTATTTTCTTGCTTTTACCCACCGTTTTCTCGGATTTGAAGGTTCGATGGTTGTTCTTGTTGGATTTCTATCTAGGTTTTAGCTCCTAAACTCTAGAAACCCTCTTTTTCCACCAAAAACCTTACCCAAACTTTGATTCTTGATAATGGGTCCTCTTAAACAAGTCGTTCACCGACCTCGCCAATCACAGCATGAAGAAGAGCGAAGAACGAAGGCCTGACACGAGTCTAGAGCTCCGGATCCGCCTGCACGATCCATGTTTTCCCCTTCTAGCCGGATAAGCTCCAAGACAGTGGTTGGAGGATGCTGAGTGGACTTTTCCTTCTTAAACCAGCAGCATTTTCGGATAGGAGAGTGGATCCGACATGCTGGGTTGGTTATTTTTTGTTTGCTCAGTGATAGATACTATCTCGGGTTGATGAGAGAGTTCTACAAATCACTTGTCCGTGGATCAGATAGTTGGATTGCACAGGTTAGAGGACAGGATATCTCCATCACTTCAGAGACTCTGAGCAGAGTATGGGATATACCCATGACTGGATCAGTTATTGACAGCCTGATGGACCGAGTTAGTGGTCTCCAGTGCATTTTTGAGTCCGATATCTTACCAGAGGGAGCCACTATTCCAGCTTCGAGGTTGTCTGCGGAGATGAGACTGCTACATCATATAGTTGCCTGGATTCTTCTGCCGAAGACCGGTCGCTTTGACTATATCATCGAGCGAGAGTTGCTGGTGATGGTCTCGCTGATTCAGCGCATGCCGATTTGTCTTCCTGTTTTGATGGTTCATCAGATTACTGAGACATCATCTAGCCAGCGGCTCTGCTTACCGTATGGCATGGGATTGACTGTATTGTTTCGGGAGTATGGAGTTAGCTTTCAAGATGAGCCTTATCGTACTTTGATCCATACCAATGTATATGACATCGGGTCGTTGCATCGCATGTGTTATCATTTAGTCCGAGGTCAGTGGACATAGAGGATATCAAGTCAGGTCAAGGATAGAGCTGATATTGATGAGGATACAACAGAGGAGAAGCGGATTCTTTCAGGTGAGGCTGGACCGAGCGAGACACAGCCTGAGATGGCAGCACAGCCAGCTCAACCTGATCCTTCTAAATCTGCCCTGCCACAGCCAACGCAGACGGAGACACCTGGCACTTCAGATAGTCTAGAGGGCAGAGTCAGATGCATAGAGATCGATGTATTCATCATGAGGCAGCATCTAGACATTTTTATTGCTGAGATGAGAGAGAGCCACATTGGTTTTAGTGATGGCATTTCGGCTATTCTCTCAGCACTGTCCAGATCTTCGACGAGTGCTCCTGTTGCAGACACTGCTCCCGCATCTATTTATGTACCTGCTCCTACACCAGCTGATGACATTGTGGATTTTGATACTGGTGTTCAGACTACTGTTGAAGATGGAGATGGAGATACTGTTATTGGAGATATTGATGGAGATGAGGAGACTGACTCAGATCGGTTTGATATTGCTGATCTTACATTAGAGCCAGTTGCGGAGGTGACAGATGACGTGCCTGCGAGCCCTGTTGTTGACCCATCCTTCTCACCTGTCCCGATTCCTGATCCATCCTCTCCTCCCAGATCGGTTGATCACACTCCAGTTCCAGTTCCTATTCCTATTTTTAGTCCTGTTATTGATATAACTATTATTGATTTACATACTATTGATTCTCCTGACATTCATACATCTATCATTGAAACACCCTCTATTGATACATCTATTATAGATATACTGATACTTTCTATAGCTAACACTGTTGTTCTTGATATGCCTATATCATCAGCTGTTACACCTACTTTTGATAGTCCTACCCTTCATACTTCATCAGTCACTCGAGAGCTTGGGTTTTATACACCTGACTTTCAGTATCTTGATTCAGGTCCTACTTTTGATCGCACTCCTCTTCCAGCTATTGCTGAGATGATTCATCCGATCAATTCAGTTCCTGCGGAGGACGTAGCTCCTACCTCTACTGCTTCAGCCAGAGATCAAATTTATATTCGTCGCAGAGGACGTGGATGCCGTACCCTTCTCAGTCGACCAGGACCAGACTTCGAGATCTTCGATCATGATGGCCTAGAGCTCGTTCTTTCACAGATACAGGATCGATCGAGATCGATTCATCTTCTGATGAGTCGATGGATGAGGATTAGGACTTATTTTGTATTTCTTAGGATTTTTATATACTTCTAGATAATTTACTTTTATGCTTATATGTACTTTTACCTTTGTTGTGTACTTGATGTACAAGTTCTTGGCATATATGAAACACTTTTTGATTCCTCTTATCTTTATGTTTGATGAGATTAAATATTATATTTTGAATTGCTCTTATAATTCTATGTCTTCACTCTTTATTGAATGTATTTCTTAAAGAAAAAGAGCGAGTAGTTTCGAAAATGAATTATAAACTCTATGATATATCTTGTATTTATTTTCCTACCTTTTTAATGATAACAAAAAGGGAGAGTAATTTAGTGAGATTTAAGTATAAATGTGTTTACATCTCAAAACTAAAGGGGGAGTAACTTTTAATTTTGAGTATTTTTGAAAAACCTGAAAATCATTTACAAAATTCCTTAAGAAAGGGGAGCTTTACTTTATGCTCAAATTCAAAGTGAGTTTAATTCTTGAAACCCCTCTTTCAATGTTTTGAAAAGATTCTTACAAATGTTGTTATGAATCATTGATTCAGGGGGAGTCTTGTTAATTGCTGGAATTTTAATTATAGAGTATCATGATACATGTTCTTAGTGTATTTAAATAAATATCAAGCTCAAAGTTCTGACAAAATTCTGATACTCTATCTTTGTAACAAGCTCAAATACTATTACTTGCATTTTGAATGATCATATCTTTAGTGCAAGTAATGTTAATTTACTTAATGCTTTCTGTTGGCTCCACCTAGTGATTTTGATGAATAACAAAACATTGAGTACATATTGTATTCTAATGTGAATTTCAAGTTATGAGTTTTCAGGAAGAAAGCACCTCAAAATTCCAAATATTTATGGTGTATGGCATGCAATGGCACGGAGCAAATCTCACATATCCGGGCATCCTCTTCATTGAAAAAGGGCTTACAATTGCTTAATTATTATGTGTTTATGCTTTCATGAACATCATTTTTTATTTTAAGGCTTTTACTCTTGATTCTAGATGTTTTCAGTCTCAAGTGTCGACACCTGGACAGTCAAGTGTCGATACTTCAGCATTTGGCATGGACAAAAATCCTTGGTATGCCAAGTGTCGACACCTAGAATTCAAGTGTCGGCACCAAGTGTCGACACTTAGGTTTCAAGTGTCGACTCAAGGCCTGAGAATTTTGAAAATACAGAACTTTGTTGGTTCAAGGATTTTTGTGTCAAGTGTCGATACATGTGCATCAAGTGTCGATACTTGAATGATCAAGTGTCGACACTTGAATGATCAAGTGTCGACACTTGAATGATCAAGTGTCGACTCCCAGAAATCAAGTGTCGACACCTGACAGCCAAGTGTCGACACCTGACAGCCAAGTGTCGACACTTGCAGCCTGACAGCTCTAACGGATCTATTTTTCTGGCTTGCAGAAATTGGTTTTCAAGCTCCAAACGGCTATTTCTAATGCTCCAACGGTCACAAACCATTTTTAAAAGGTTTTTGGTATATTTAATCTCCACCAACCTCATTTTAAAGATAAGAGAAGTGTGAAAAAGTCAAGAAAAAGAAGAGAGAAATCTATTCAAGAGCATTCAAGTCCACTCAAAAGCCAAAAAGCCAATATTCTCTCCAAACTTCAAATCAAAAGCCTCTTCTAGCTTTATTCCACTGAAAAAGCCTGCTTGCTCAACTTTACTACATTCCAAAAGGAGGCAACTTGAAGAAGAGTGAAGTCAAAGCATCCTTTGGGTTTCAAAGATTCCAATCTACTCTTGAAGAGAGTTTGTTGTAGCTTTTAAATTTCATATCTGTTTTATTGTGCTTTAACCTTGCTTTCAAGGGTGTCTTGAAAGAAGGTTATTGTGGTTTGTTGGTGAGCCAAAGTGTTAAAACCAACTAGGGTTAACTTGTGAGCCCGAAGACAAAACAAGTAGTTAGGTTTGTTGGTGAGCCTAGGTGATAAAACCAACTTAGGTTTTGACTTGTGAGTCTTGTAAAAGCAAGTCAACTGTAATCTGGTGTGGATTATAGTGGAATTCCCAAGGGTGGCTTGGAGAGTGGATGTAGGTGCTAGGTTTGCACCGAACCACTATATATCTTGTGTTTGTGTATGATTGCTCTTTTCCTTTTGCATTCTTTAATTAAGTGCTATCATCTTGCATCTAATTTATTATTATTCACAAGCACCACTAGACCTTTATTTTATTGTGTTAAATTTGTAAAAGACCCAATTCACCCTCCCTCTTGGACTCCATTTCTGGGCAACAAGTGGTATCAGAGCATCAGTACTCTCTTGTAGGTCCAAGGATCTTGAGTAAAAGATCATGGCAGCCCCAATAGGCATGGGTATTGTTGAAGGTCAAGCTTCAAACCGACCCCCACTTTTTAATGGCACAAATTACACATACTGGAAGATACGCATGCGCATATTTATACAAGCTCTTGATTATAATTTGTGGAGAACAATAGTAAAAGGTCCTCATCAGCCTACAATGATGATTAATGGCATTCTCATCCCTAAAATGGAAGATGATTGGGATGAGAGTGACATTAAACAAATTGAGCTTAATGCAAAGGCAATGCACCTTTTATTTTGTTCTCTTGATCCTAGTGAGTTTAACAGAATATCCAACTGTCTCTCCGCAAAGGAGATTTGGGATACACTTGAGGTTATCTATGAGGGTACACACCAAGTGAAGACCACCAAAGTTAACATGCTAATTCACACTTATGAAATGTTTAAAATGAAACCTACTGAGTCTATCAGTGAGATGTATACTAGGTTCACAAACATTGTGAATGGCATGAGAAGTTTAGGAAAAATAATTTCTAACGGTGAACTTGTAAATAAACTTCTCAGGTCTCTACCAGCTTCATGGGATGCAAAGGTCACTGCAATTGAAGAAGCAAAAGATGTCAACACTCTCCCGCTGGAACAACTGTTGGGCTCTTTAATGACATATGAACTATCTCTCAAACAGAAGAATGGAGAGGTGGACAAAAAGAAAAAGACAATAGCATTCAAATCTACTACTAGAGAAGACTCGAGCGAAGACTCTGAAGAGGATGACGAAGATGAAACTGCTATGTTAGCAAGGAAATTCAGAAGGTTTATGAGGAAAAAGAAATTCAGTTACAAAAAGAAACCTCTGAAAGGTGAGTCCAGTAAAGAAAAAGATAAGGAAAAGAAGGAGGAGCATCCCACATATTTTGAGTGCAAAAAGCCAGGGCATTTCAAGGTAGACTGCCCCTTACTAAAGAAAAGCAGAAGAAAGCTAAGAAAGAAGGCCATGATGGCAACCTGGAGGGAAAGTGAAGACTCCAGCTCTGAGGAAGAACAACAGGAAGTAGCAAATTTCTGTCTAATGGCCGATCAAGAAGAGGTATGTTCTGAAACCGAAAATGAATTATCTTTTGATGAGCTTCATGAAATTTTTGATGAACTAGTCATAGAATTTCAAAAATTAAAGTCAAAACATAAATACTTAAAGAAGCAAAATCTGGAACTAGCTAAAATAAATAACAACCTTTCAAATGAAAATGAATACCTTCTAATACAAAATAAAAATTTAAATGATAAGATTATGGGTCTTGAAAATGAAAAGAATATACTTGAAAAGAAAAGTAACTTACTTTCAAATGAAAAATTGTCAAGACAACACAGAGAAATTTTAATGGAAAACAAAAGATGTAAAGAGGAAATCGATAAACTAAAGCCTTTTGTTGAAAAATTTACTTACAGTTCTGAAAAGTTAAATTTACTGTTAAATAACCAAAGAGCAGTATTTGACAAAGCTGGATTAGGATTCAGAACTCATAAGAAACAGAAACTCCCTAAAAATTTTTTTGTGCCTGCATCTTCATCAATTACATGCTATACTTGTGGTGTTAAAGGACATAAATCTTACATGTGCAACAAAAGAAAATTAAGAAAAACTAAAAAAGTTTGGGTTCCAAAAGGAACCAATGCCACTAACCAAAAAGGACCCAAGATGGCTTGGATACCTAAAGTCTCCACTTGATCTTTATTGCAGGTATGCCTTGCAACCAACAAGAAAAGAATGTGGTATTTTGATAGCGGTTGCTTAAGGCATATGACAGGAGATGTGGAGAGTTCTCATCACTCACATATCAAAATGGTGGCAATGTAACTTTTGGTGATAATGGAAAAGGAAAAATCATTGGTATTGGTAAAATCCATATCACCCCTACCTCTTATATTGATAATGTTTTATATGTTGATGGATTAAAACATAACTTGCTTAGTATTAGTCAATTTTGTGACAAAAATTTTAAAGTTGTTTTTGAATCTTCTTTGTGCATTGTTTCTAGTCTAGATGACAATGGCATTAAATTCATCGGTCATAGGCATGGCAATATTTATATGGTTGATCTTGATGATCTCCCTATTCAGAAAGGTCAATGTCTAGTGGCAATGGAAGCCAAGATCGATGAAACTAGTTGGCTTTGGCATCGTAGACTAGGACATGCTAGCATGCATTTAATTTCAAAACTTAGCAAAAAGAATTTAGTAAAAGATTTGCCTAAACTCAATTTTGAAAAAGATAAGATTTGCAGTGCATGTCAACTTGGAAAACAAACAAAGTCTTCTTTCAAACCTAAAGGAGTAATCTCTACATCTAGACCTTTAGAATTGCTTCATATGGACCTCTTTGGGCCTACTAGAACATCTAGTTTGGGAGGTAAGAAGTTTGGTCTAGTCATTGTAGATGATTTCTCACGTTTTACTTGGGTCATGTTTTTAGCACACAAAGATGAAACGTTTTCTGAATTTATAAGATTTCACAAAAGAGTCTTAAATGAAAAAGGTGTTTCAGTAATTTCTTTAAGAAGTGATCATGGAACTGAATTTGAAAACGCCGATTTTAATAAATTATGTATTGAAAATGGAATTAATCACAATTTTTCTGTACCTAGGACACCTCAACAAAATGGGGTAGTAGAAAGAAAAAATAGAACTCTTGAAGAAATGGCACGCACCATGCTTTGTGAAAATGATTTACCTAGATACTTTTGGGCAGAAGCCATAAATACTGCATGCTATATCTTAAATCGTGTTTTAATTTGATCGATTTTAAAGAAAACTCCTTATGAGCTTTGGAAGGGTAGAAAACCTTCAATCCGTTATTTTCATGTTTTTGGTTGCCGTTGTTTCATCTTAAACAATGGTAAAGACAATCTAAGTAAATTTGATGCCAAATCAGATGAGGGAGTATTTCTAGGCTACTCCATATCTAGTAAGGCATACAGGGTCTTCAACAGAAGGACACTTGTTGTTGAAGAATCCATTCATGTAGTATTTGACGAAACTAACCAAAAATCTTCAAGAAAAGAAGATGTACTTTTTGATGAATCAGGTAACAAGAAAACTGAAGAAAGAAACAATAATGAAGAACTTACCAAGGAACAGAATGATGATCAAAACACTGACAGAGATCAAGCACAAGGTGATGAAGATACCTCAGCTGTTGATCCTTTACCAAAAAAATGGAGGTATGCTCATGGACACCCAAAATAACTAATTATAGGTGATCCATCTAAAGGTGTAAGTACTCGATCATCTCTTAGAAATATTTGTGATTATTTAGCTTTTGTGTCTCAAATTGAACCTAAAACTATTGAGGAAGCTGAATGTGATAGTAATTGGATAAATGCTATGCAAGATGAACTTAATCAATTTATAAGGAACAATGTTTGGACACTGGTAGATAGGCCCTCAAACATATCAATTATTGGCACAAAATGGGTTTTTCGAAACAAACTTGATGAAAATGGAATAGTAATTAGAAATAAAGCTAGACTAGTTGCCAAAGGATACAATCAGGAGGAAGGGATAGATTTTGATGAAACCTTTGCTCCTGTGGCTAGACTTGAGGTAATTAGGCTATTATTGGCTTTTTCCTGTTTCATGAACTTTAAACTGTATCAGATGGATGTTAAAAGTGCTTTCTTGAATGGATTAATTGAAGAAGAAGTTTATGTTGAACAACCCCCTGGTTTTGAAAATTCTGAATTTCCAAATCATGTTTATAAACTTCATAAAGCTTTATATGGATTAAAACAAGCTCCAAGAGCTTGGTATGATCGTTTAAGCTCTTTTCTGCTGAAAAATGATTTTACTAGAGAAAATGTAGATAAAACATTGTTTTTAAAGAAAAAGAATGATGATCTCTTAGTAGTACAAATCTATATTGATGATATAATATTTGGTGCTACTAATGAATCTCTTTGTCAAGATTTTGCAAGTCTAATGCAGGGTGAGTTCGAGATGAGCTTGATGGGAGAACTGAATTTCTTCCTCGGACTCCAGATAAGGCAAACCAAAGAGGGGATCTTCATCAACCAAACAAAATACACAAGAGAAATACTCAAGAAGTTTGGGATGGAGAACACTAAGCCATTAGGTACCCCTATGAGCTATACATGTAGACTTGACAAGGATGAATCAGGTAAGTCAATTGATCAAAAATTATATCGTGGCATGATTGGTTCATTATTATATCTTACTGCCAGTAGGCCAGATATCATGTTTAGTGTCTGTATGTGTGCTAGATATCAGTCCAATCCTAAAGAGTCTCATCTTTTGGCTGTTAAACGCATACTTAGATATCTATCTGGCTTAATTAAAATTGGTTTATGGTACTATAGAGATTCTTCATGTGATTTAATTGCTTATTCCGATGCTGATTTTGCTGGGTGTAAACTTGATCGTAAAAGTACTAGTGGAACCTGTCAGTTTCTTGGAGTAAATTTGATCTCCTGGAGTAGCAAGAAACAGAACTCTATTGCTCTATCTACGGCAGAAGCCGAATATATAGCAGCTGGGAGCTGTTGTGCTCAAATGCTCTGGATCAAACAACAACTCGAAGACTTTGGCATTAAACTAACTAAGACACCCATAAGATGTGATAATACTAGTGCAATCAACTTATCTAAAAATCCAGTGCAACATTCAAGAAATAAACACATTGAAATAAGACATCATTTCATAAGAGATAATGTACAAAACTCAAATGTAATTCTTGATTTTGTTTGTACCAATGATCAATTAGCTGATGTGTTTACAAAGCCTTTGAGTGAGGATAGGTTCTGTCTGATTAGAAGAGAGTTAGGTGTAATTGATCCATTCTCCTAGGACTCTCTTAGTATCATTTTACCTAGTCCTAAAAGCTCAAAACTTATTGTTTAAAATCCCAAGAAATTTGTCAAAAATTTTTTTAATTTTTTTCGGATTTTCTCGAATTTTCTTGGCCAAGTGTCGACACTTGGAAAGTGTCAAGTGTCGACACCTGACCAAGTGTCGACACTTGACAAATCCGAAGTGTCGACACTTGCGAATCTAAACTATTTTAAAACGGACTGAATAAAGGCTTTTTTGAAAATTTTCTTCCCCCAAATTTCTTGGAACAGTGGTCCCCCCTGTCCAAACCCGTCTTTTCACCCTTCAATCCGTCACAAATCAAGTATTTTCCCTCTCTAATTTCGTTTTTATTTTTCTATGTTTTTAATTTTATTATTTTTAAACCAAACGATCGTGTTTTAGGTTTTCCAAACATTTTTCTTCAATCTAACCGGATTTTTGAGTGTTTTAGTAAATTTCTAAAACTCCACTTGAGGGAATCATGTTTTAGATTTGTTTTTCTCGAATTTCCCTCATCTTTTGGGTGTTTTTCAACCCTTTTTCACAAAAATCACTGTTTCATCAATTTTGGGCAAAATAAAATGGGTTTTCATCTAATTTAAGCATACTAAATCCTGTTATTGGTGATTAAGAAGTATTTTTTGTAATGCATTTTGAACATTTTCGCCTATTTGCAAAAACCCTAAATGATTAAAACCCAAATCCCATGGTTTTTGATTTTTTGGACCTTACAAAAATAATTCTTTTTGGGATTCAAATGTGCTCCACCTAACACAAATTTTTCCTACAAATTTTACTCAAAAGTTTTGTCATTTGATCAAAACTTATTGAGTCTGGTTTTCGAAACCAATTTGAACTCTAATCTCAACCTATGGCCAGTCCTTTGTTCTGAATCCTTTTTCTCTTTCTTCCTGGTCAGTTGGCTAATATGGGTCCTAGGAAGAGACTTGCAGTTAGAGCAAGGCCTAGTCAGGGTAGTGAGAGGAGGTCGAAGGCCAGATTCGATCCCGCTCAGCCGAGCAGTACAGCCACTCCGAGCTCCCCCCTGCAGAGAGGATGGCAGGGAAGTCAGTAGCTTCAGGAAGGAGAGTTGATCTACACTATTTCAACAGGCACCATTTTGGCATTAGGGAGATACTCACAGATGCAGGACTAGTACCCTTCTGGACCATGCAGGAGAGATACTATCCTCACCTGGTGAGGGAGTTCTACGGTGCACTGGATTGTCGACGACTCTTATGGACGACATCCGTCAGGGGTACACAGATTTCTTTGACTGATGAGTTGCTGAGCCGAGTATGGGAGATACCCCGGAGAGGAGTCTGTGCATTTTCAGTTGATGATAGAGAGGCAGCTTTCAGATGCATCCTTGAGCGAGAGGATGTTCGCGGTATCTCAGTGGTTACCGCGAACCAGTTATCATTAGAGATGCGACTGCTGCACCACATTATCGCACGGATCCTTCTACCGAAGACTGGCAGATTCGATTTCATCACAGAGAGAGAGCTGATGTTGATGACCAGTCTGATCGAGAGGAGACCAGTTGACATACCCGCCTTGATGCTGTCACAGATGCATGATGCTGCCACTCAGCGACGACACTGTTTGCCATACGGGATGGCACTGACCCATCTTTTCAAAGCTTGTGGAGTATCATTGGAGGGGGAGATCCCCAAGGAGATACTGCACACAGATGTATATGATGAGAGGTCATTGCACCGCATGGGATTCAGGATGGTTGGAGGTCGATGGGTTCGGAGAGAGTCTGGCCAGGAGCCAGATGAGGAGGATGAGATTCGAGAGACTGAGGCTGAACCATCTGAGCCAGCAGTCCTTCCTCCAGTGGATGTACCATCGACACAGGCAGAGCACCTGTCACCTGATGCTTCAGCTCCTCCACCACCATCTACCGGATTATCCTTTGAGGAGCATGCAAGAGCACAGTTCACACAGATCAGAGGAGAGGTGACTCAACTGCGTAGCGAGGTCGAGCTTCTATGAGCATAGACTACCTCAGAGCATGCTGAGATCCGCAGATCCATAGAGGAGGGATTTACATGTCTTGAGAGTCTTCTGAGATCAATTATACCTCCTGCTGCACCTGCACTTGCTCGATCTGATGATGATGATGATGATGATGATGACGGCGGCGATCACCAGAGCGACCATGCTGATTTTGCTGACGGAGGTGATCAGGATGTTGACCGAGCCACTGAGGTAGTAGGCGCTGACAGCGACAGTGTAGGCGGAGCTGATACTTATGAGGTGGTTAGTCGAGATCCTCCTACTACACCTGCTCCTTCTACTGCACTAGTTGACTTCGTTCCGGATCCTATTGAGCCAGCTGATCATCTTTTACCTCCTTCTACCAGATCTTCTAGGGTTGTACCCGCTTTTGGTCCTGCCGGCCGTACCAGGAGTCTTAGAGTTTTAGCACCTCCTAGGGCATTAGCCACCAAATCTAGGATTAGTGCTCCTTTCAGTCTTGATGTTCCATCTGATGAGGATTAGCCTCACAGATGACTATTTCAGATCTTATTTAGTATGGTTGATATATGTATGTTTCAGCTCTTTTGTACTGAAAATTTATCTCATATATATATGTTTGTTATCTTAAACCTTTTGTACTTCAGTTTATCATATTTTAGCTCTGATATAATGGGATATTTTAACTCTGATACAAGCACAATTTCAGCTATGATATTTGTTTCTCTACTCTCTTTTTGTATCCATGCTAATTGTAAGGGGGAGGTTATTTTTTATGATTGACAAAAAGGGGGAGAAAAAGTAATGTTAAAAAGTAATGTTAAAAAGTGATGTTAATTGTTATGGAGAAAAAGAGTGATGTTAATGGATGTTTAAGTAATGATGTTAATTGTTATTGAGAATTTGAGAATTGAGAACAAGTATTTTTTATCAAGAAAAAGATGCATTATATTGATTTGAAGTTTACCTTAATAAGAAGTATCTAATTAAGGGGGAGATTGTTTCCTATCTCTATTATGATTAGAAACTCATGGTTATAAAAGTTTGAACTATATTGTCTCTTTTTCTCAAGGTTTTGTCATCATCAAAAAGGGAGAGATTGTTGGCTCCACCCAGTGATTTTGATGAATAACAAAACATTGAGTACATATTGTATTCTAATGTGAATTTCAAGTTGTGAGTTTTCAGGAGGAAATCACCTCAAAATTCCAAATATTTATGGTGTATGGCACGAATGGCACGGAGCAAATCTCACATATCCGGACATCCTCTTCATTGAAAAAGGGCTTACAATTGCTTAATTATTATGTGTTTATGCTTTCATGAACATCATTTTTGATTTCAAGGCTTTTACTCTTGATTCTGGATGTTTTCAGTTTCAAGTGTCGACACCTGGACAGTCAAGTGTCGACACTTCAGCATTTGGCACGGACAAAAATCCTTGGCACGCCAAGTGTCGACACCTAGAATTCAAGTGTCGACACCAAGTGTCGACACTTAGGTTTCAAGTGTCGACTCAAGGCCTGAGAATTTTGAAAATATAGAACTTTGTTGGTTCAAGAATTTTTGTGTCAAGTGTCGACACCTGTGCATCAAGTGTCGACACTTGAATGATCAAGTGTCGACTCCCAGAAATCAAGTGTCGACACCTGACAGCCAAGTGTCGACACCTGACAGCCAAGTGTCGACACTTGCAGCCTGACAGCTCTAACGGATCTATTTTTCTGGCTTGCAGAAATTGGTTTTCAAGCTCCAAACGGCTATTTCCAATGCTCCAACGGTCACAAACCATTTTTAGAAGGTTTTTGGTGTATTTAATCTCTGCCAACCTCATTTTAAAGGTAAAAAAAAAGTGTGAAAAAGTCAAGAAAAAGAAGAGAGAAGTCTATTCAAGAGCATTCAAGTCCACTCAAAAGCCAAAAAGCCAATATTCTCTCCAAACTTCAAATCAAAAGCCTCTTCTAGCTTGATTCCACTGAAAAAACCTGCTTACTCAACTTTACTACATTCCAAAAGGAGGCAATTTGAAGAAGAGTGAAGTCAAAGCATCCCTTGGGCTTCAAAGATTCCAATCTACTCTTGAAGAGAGTTTGTTGTAGCTTTTAAATTTCATATCTGTTTTATTGTGCTTTAACCTTGCTTTCAAGGGTGTCTTGAAAGAAGGTTATTATGGTTTGTTGGTGAGCCAAAGTGTTAAAACCAACTAGGGTTAACTTGTGAGCCCGACAACAAAACAAGTAGTTAGGTTTGTTGGTGAGCCTAGGTGATAAAACCAACTTAGGTTTTGACTTGTGAGCCTTGTAAAAACAAGTCAACTATAATCTGGTGTGGATTATAGTGGAATTCCCAAGGGTGGCTTGGGGAGTGGATGTAGGTGCTAGGTTTGCACCGAACCACTATATATCTTGTGTTTGTGTGTGATTGCTCTTTTCCTTTTGCATTCTTTAATTAAGTGTTATCATCTTGCATCTAATTTATTATTACTCACAAGCATCACTAGACCTTTATTTTATTGTGTTAAATTTGTAAAAGACCCAATTCACCCCCCTCTTGGGCTCCATTTCTGGGCAACACTTTCAATATTGTGCATCTTGTTAAATTCTCTTAAAGCTTTACTTGTAAAGCAATTTATACTTAAGAATTTTGTCATCATCAAAAAGGGAGAGATTATTAACTCCACTAATTGATTTTGATGATAAGCAAAACAGTTAAGTATAAATTGAGAACTAATGATTTACTTTAAGTATGTTTTCATTGAAAGGATGCTTACAAAATTTGAAGAAGCCCAATTATGTTAAAGAACTAAATTTGAATGATAAGATTGCACAAAACAAGACTTGGACACTCAAGAGATGGTTGAATGGATGTGAAAGCCAAATGGAAACTTGTTCCAGCTCAAAATCAGCATCTTCTATGATTTTTCAGAGATGTGTCGACTCAAGGTGTCGACACATGACATGAAGTGTCGACACATGAAGATGAGGTGTCGACTCAAGCCGGTACGCTACAAAGTTTCAAATGGCATAGATCAAGTGTCAACATATGGACCTTATGTGTCGACTCAAAGTGTCAACATATGGATCAACACGTCGCCTGAGACTTTCAAGCCATAGAACTTGTAGAAGGTGAAGGAACAATTGAAGTGTCGACACATGGATGCAAGGTATCGACTCAAGGTGTTGACTCAACTGAGAATGTGTCGACTCAACTGAGTTTTCCAGAGAATCTGAATGGACCATTTTGAACTAAGTGTCGACTCAAGAAGAACATGTGTCGACCTTATGTGTCGACTCAACTGAGAAAGTATCGACACATGGAGTTCTGGCAACAGTAACGGCTAGTTTTTTCAAACGCAAAACTCGTTCCAAATGCCCCCAATGGCTAGTTTTTCAAGTTTAATGGCTAAATTTTGATTTTAAGATCTTGGGAGGGTATTTATATGGTTCAAATCAAATCTAAATACAAGAATATTGAATACCATTAAGAGTTTGAAGAGTAAAGAAAAGAGAAGAGCCATAACTCGTATTCATTCAAGTTTCAACCACTCTCAAGCTAAAGGAAGCCTCCAAGCATTCAAAGCCATCAAGAGCATTGAAGATCATTCATACTTGGGCATTCAAAAGGCTTCAACAAGAGCAAAGCAGCACCACATCGAGCTACATCGACTTATTTTCTTTTCTTTTGAAAGCTTACATTGATTCTTTGTTTCTAAACTTCATATCTTGGAAGGGTTCTTGGTTAGCCTATTGCAAAACCAAGGAAGGTTATTGGTAAGCCTTGGAAAATCAATTAGATTGGTGGTTAGCCTACAAAATCACTAAGGTTCTTTGTTAGCCCGGAAAACCAAGGGAGGTTGTTAGTTAGCCTTGTGAAAGCCAATTAAGTTCTTGGTTAGCCCGTAAAACTAAGTGAGGTTTGACTTGTGAACCTTGTGAAAACATGTCGGGTTTTGATTAGTGAGCCTGGAAAACTAATCGGCTGTAATCTTGTGATTATAGTGAATTTCCAAGAGAATCTTGGGGAGTGGATGTAGGTGCATTGTTGTCATCGAACCACTATAGCTTGTGGTGTTTGTGATTGCTTGATCTCTCCCTCCTTGCTCTTTATATTTTTGCTCATTGCTTTTAATTTTTGCTGCACTATTACTTTAGAGCATTGCATTCAAATCATAGTATCTTATTCAATTGAATTGCATATCTTGTTTTGTAAAGTTTGTAGCTTGTAATATTAATCTTAGCTTTAAATATTTAGAGACCCAATTCACCCCCCCTCTTGGATTGCTTACTGGGCAATAGAAAATAATTAAAATTTCTATTATAACACTTGAAATATGTGCCTATCATATAATAGCGAAGCATGGAGCCTCCAATTACAAGCTTCATTTTTGTAGCATACAATCATTCTACATGGCTCACTTTTGAGAACCTTTATAGTAAATTCATTCAATATAACATACTGACTCAATGCCACCTTAAAGTGTTATAGACTTGCATATTTTGCTCCTACAAATATATTAGGATTCTCATTATCCATCTCATAGGTCTCTCCCTTGTATTCCATGACATCATCATCATTAGTATAATCACTATTATAAATACGATGATAGCTACTATTGGGACCACAAATTTTAGTATCTGATTCTTGCTCCTCTTGAAATATAGTTGCATTATTTATCCCAATATCAGTCCCCCAATGTAGTTCGATGCTCACTTTTATTCTGCCTTTGGTCTTGGCTGCATAGTATTGATGGAGAAAGTTGTATATCATTACTCTCTTTTTTGACAGACTCCTTCAAATATTTGTACCTTCAAATCTTTGTAACAATAGCAGTCAACATCAACAAACCAACTTTTTTGCCTTCCAAAATAATATTTTATTCTTATAGAATTATTAATTTCTTAAAATAACCTCCAAATTTCATCTTTAATTTGAAGAGTGGTTGCTCCATGTTAATAAGCCTGGACATAGATGACATAATATACATGAAAGAGAGTTTATCAACCACAAAAATATAGAGATAAAATTGATAAAATATTTTAGCATATTCTCAGCAAAATATCAATAAAAAAATGGCATATATCATCTAAAACTCGAAAATGATGTAATATTCAACAAGCATGGATGGTAATCAAGGCTGCTCACCAAGCCAGGGAGAGTGGAGAGGGGGAAGGAGAGTGTAGAGACGAATGAAGTTGGCTGTTCTCTTCCTTGGTAGTGGCAATGAGTGATGACTACTAGTCTGATACCAAGGAGATCATTGGTAAAGAAAAAAGAGTAGTCGACAGAGGAGAAGAGTAAAGAGGGAAGGTGCTTGGTGCCATCCATTTCTAGCTTTAGGGGCCAACCGGTCATGGAAGAGAGGAGGTTACAGGTCCTTGGTAGTAGTGATGAGCGATGGCTACGAGTCTGACACTGAGGAGATCACTAGCAAAGAGAAGAGGGTTGCCAATAGAGGAGAAGAGTAAAGAGTGAAGGTGCTCGGTGCCATCCGTTTGTGGCTTTAGGGGCTATTTGGTCATAGAATGGAGGGGGATCTACTCCTTGGCAGTGGCAATGAGCAACGACTAAGAGTCCAGTATTAAGGAGATCATTGACGAAGAGAAAATGGATGCTGATGTTGGAGAAGAGAGAAGTAGCAAGGTGCTCGATGCCGATAGGTCATGGCAGAAAATACTTGGCTTTAAGAACCATCCAGTCGAAAGAGAATGGTGATGAGATCTCCAGCGATGGGAGATCGATAATAAAAGGGGTGCTGGACAAATTGTTGTGAGGGTTTTGGTGGATTAGGACCACTGATGGTTCCGGAGAGAGGAGAACAGCTATTCGAGAGAGAAGGAAAAAAAATGGGTCAAGGATTTCTTTCAAGACCCATTAACCACCAGTTATTTTTAGGGGCAAAAATGTCATTTAATAAATTTTTAATTTTAATTTATAAAAAAATATTTTTAGTTAATGGTGTTAATATAACCGTTATGTGGAGGGTATATATGCAAAAATAATTTTTTATGAGGGTTGTTGGATAAATCATTGTGAGGCTTTTGGTGGATTAGAACCATCGATAGTTCGGGAGAGAGGAGAACAACTATTCGATAGAGAAGGAAAAAAATTGGATCGGAGATTTCTTTCAAGACCCATTAACCTACCAGTTATTTTCAGGGGCAAAAATATCATTTCATAAATTTTTAATTTTAATTTATAAAAAATATTTTTAGTTAATGGTGTTAATATAATAGTTATGTGGAGGGTGCACATGCAAAATTAATTTTTTATAAGGGTATACATGTAAATATAAAATTAGAAAGGTATTCACATAAATTTCAAAATTTAGGAGGATATACATGCAAAAAATTCTTTTTTTTTAATGAAAAGATGGTTGCCTATCAATACTCATTAAGGGAATGAATTACAATAGGGATAGGTTATATCATACTTTTATTTGATGAAAGATGAATTATGTTTATGTGATAACATTATTTATATCTACTATTAATTTTATGGAGGAAAATACTTTCATAATTTTCAAATAAAATTGGAATAATTTTAGACAATTATTTTCATAAATATAGTTATTGATGTTCTTGATTCTCTTATTCCAAACCGATACTTTTTTTTTTGTGGGCTCTTTATATGCGTTAATTATTGACTTTGCAAGAAAATATTCTTTTGAAAGATGATACACATTTATGATAACCAAACAATTTAATCTATGAAAAAGTACAATGACACCTTTTCATATTTGGATGAGAAATATATTGATCCCAAAAGTTAAATAATTTATAATTAACCTCGAATTTTTTTTGGTATCAATATGATTTGGTACTCTTTTTCAGTCCTAACCTCTATAAAACTTTCTCATTCCACCACCAAATTTCTTTATCAAAATGGCTTTTTTTCTTTGTTCTTCAAGTACTTCAATAGCAATTTTCTTGATATCATTGGCCATCTTTTCTCACATAGGATTGATTTTCTCATTTAAAACCCAATTTTGCCCTTTAATATCCTATCCTTAAAAGCTATTTATTTCTCTCCTCTTAAATTCCAATACTAATATTCAGATCTTTATTTTCTTTGATCTTTCGTTTCCATTTTCCAATCTCTTTCATTTCCAAATACACACATCATATTCATATATTTTTATAAAAATAAATAATTTTTTTGGAAATCATTTAGTATCAATTTTTAACTTAAAGTGGAATGATTTCATTATATCTTACTTATTGCCTAGCTACAAATTTAATTTTAAAACTCTAGCTTATAATAGAATGATTTTGGTTTTATATTTTTAAAATCTCATTCATTGGCTAGTTATAAAATTAAAAAAAAAAATGTTTACATATTAAAACTTGTTCTTGGAAATTTTTAAATATTTTTGTTTTAAAAGATTTAAATATTAAAAGGATCCTTATCCCATTCTCTTTTTTTTTTGTTTTTTCCAAAAGCTTTAAAATATTTCTTTTTTAGTCACACATTAAAAATATAAAAATATATTTTTTTGCTTTTATAAAAACCCCATCTTTTAAATAGGGATAAAAGTAGTATGGATAAAATCTGACTAGATTCATTTTTGTATTTAAATTTATCCAGATATGGACATAAATTAGTATTTATATATATATCTATAAAGAAAAAAAGATATGGATATGGATAGATAGCTATTCGATCCATATCCAAATATCTAACTTTACATGCAATCTTATATAAATTTATAAAATACTCAGTAAATTTTAATATATATATATAACTGTATTAACATGCATTTATCATCCATTTAGTAATAACTTTAATTTTGTAATTATAAAGTTTAATAGTATATTAATATCAATATTTACATTCATAGTTTGAGTAGTCAATTTATACCTTTATCCATATAAAATAAATATGGATATAAATTTTTGCATCCGACTAACATTCATATCCGAATTTATATTCATTAGACAAGGTAAATATAAATATAGATATATCGATATATGATTCGTATTTTATTCAGTTTCAGCCTTACTTTTAAAACCTAACTTGGGCTTTAAGAAAAGTGGGCTGGTGACCACATGCGCATGCAATCAACTCGGTTAGGTGTGTGCATGCACTACAGTAAAATAGAGATTTCCCGACCATTTTCTCCCGATGCTTCTGTGAAGCGTCGGGAAGATCCAGGAACCCATCGACACTTTTTGGAAACATTGGCAATCTCTGAAACCCGCCGACCCTTTTAAGCATCGGCAATTCGTCTTATTTACCGACGCTTATAAGCGTCGCCATCCAGGAATCCATCGACGCTTTTGAAAAGCATCCGTATGCTCCTCAACAGGCCGACGCTTTTAAGCATCGACAATTCCCGACCAGAAATCTGTCGATGCTTTTGAAAAGCGTCGGTATGCACCTCAACTCGCCGACGCTTAAAAGCATCGGTGGAATCGGCGTCGCTGGACTCCCCTCTTTTCCCCCGACCGAGCCCTAGTTTGCATCAGATATCCATCCGCCGCCGCCCCTAACCCTTTTCTTCCTCCTCCCTCTCCCTCCTCCTTCATCTCCGGTGCGCTGCCCGAGCTGACCACCACCTCCTCCCTATCGGCCCACCAATCGAAGCCCCTCCCTCCCACCCGTTACCCTGCCTACTCCACCGGCCAGGTAAAGCAAGAAATATCCCACAGGTTAGTTTTTTTTTTTTATTCATGATTATTCTCGCATAAACCTATGGTTTTTGTTTATGCAATTTCGGCCCCCTACCCAAAAAAAATAGGTTAGGATTGGATCAGAAATCTTCAAATTATTGAAATGAGGCTTGGATTCGGGTCATTGATATTCAATTTTGACCTGAACTTACCTTCAACAAATGCAATATGTTCTTTGCTCAAGGCTTTAAGTTATGAATTTATGAAATTAATTATCTATCTTCATAGTTGAGTGACAATATTTAATTACATGTTAACTGTTTATTAACCTCGGGAGAATGCCAACTATTTTAGCAAAGTTTGTGGGTGTCAATATATGTGAACGGCTTGGATTTGATTATGGTCTTCGTTTAACTTTGGCTGGATTTCGTTCCTAGAATATTGGACACATACAGATGCATGCACATATCCTTCTAATGTTGACAGAATGGCATTAAAGATAATGCATGATACCTTCTTACATAATATATTTTTTTGAGAGAATTTTACATGATATCTTTTTAGTACAGTCAATTGCAGTCCAATTTACATACATGTTTCTTATGGTTCATGATTACTTATTGTTAATTTGATTCAATCAGAAAGATCTACTACATTGACAAAATAAGTTTCAACGTGAGTTGATGTAGGTCGATATTTGGATCAAACATGCTAACCGGATTCAGACATAGATCAGGTTTGTATAACGTTAGAACTCGGTCCAAGTCAATCTCTAGTTCCGACCCTATACATGGATCGAAATTGTGATAGAGGCTAAAAGTGCACATTAGAAAACATATTAATTTCCATTCTAGATATGTGCATACCCTAATGTCTTATTGGCCCCCCCCAAAAAAAAGTGGACTGATGATCTCAAGTTAATCTTTCGGCATACCCTAAGAACATCCGAGATATGGTTTCAGAATTTGTCCAAATTTAAGCTTGTGTCAATCATGCACATCTTGGTAGAATGTCTAGTTTTTATTAAGAATTGTATGGAAGGTTCAAATAAATAATAGAAAAAATAAATTATTTTTATTTAAATAATTGAGTGCAAGAAATGTAAGCTTAAAATAAAGCTTAATATGAATAATGGAGTACGAGAAATGTAAGTTTTTGCTAAACTTAGCTTCAACATGTCCTCTTCATCTCCTGAAATTAAAAATGGTATAAATAATTGAGTCTAAGAAAATGTAACTTCAACTTTAGTTTTAGCATGTACATGCATTAAAACCTTATGATTGCACTCTTCATCCCTTCAAAAAAATGATATCAGCTAGCTAATGCTAACAAACCTTCAGCAACTTTCCACTATTTTTCTAGGCAATGGTTTATCATATATAGGGCTAATCCCCATTCTCTGCCATGATTAATTTTACTCCTAAATTAAGGTATTGACCATCTTTCATTGCTCGCAACAGGTATCATAAAATGTGGCCTACCGTTTGTTTCATGCTTCCTGATACATATATTATTTACGATAATCGCAAGTAGTAAAAGCTCTTTTCCTTGGACAACCCGGTCTAGTTTTTTTTCCCCTCTAGAAACAATAATAGGCCTTACAGACTGCCACGAACCATCTTAAAATAGTACGTGTTTCATGTATTAGTTTGTCAAACAGAATATAAGGTTATCCCCATCAATGTATAGCCCAAATATATTCCATGCGAACAAAGTAGCACCTCACAGGTTTTGTATTTCACTATGTTATTCCGTTCTTACATTAGGTTTGAGTTTATGGTTTTCAAAAAGTCATCTTGATTCTTCTAAAGTCATATATTATAGTAGTCAAAGTATGGGAGCCAGGGTTCAAGCTTAAATAACTTGGTAATTGCACACCACTAAGAAAAATATGCTTTACCTGTTTTGTTGTCTTTTCATATCAGGTGCTTGATTGCTTAAAGAGTAAAGAAGCTCTGTAATCAATTTTAAAATTGGTTTAAGATTTGTATATGGAGGCTATGATGATTATGCAATGTATGTTTGGCTGATTCAACTATTTCTAATGGTAACAATCTTGGATGGCCTTCTTTTGTAGGCAACCGATTGTAGTCATTTTGATTTAGTTGCAGATTAAATAGTATATAACTGAGCCTCCTCCTTATTTTTTTATTATTTATTGTTCTTTGCCTTAGTAGATTATTTCTGTTTATTTATAAATTTCTTGGTATATACCTACATCTTACTGAATATGTTATGCTTTAAAGTTAGTTTCATTATTGCAATTGATTTCAATACCATATGTAGCTTTGTTACGATCAATTATGATTTTTTAGATATTTTTTAAAAAACTTGCATTGCATTGAAACATAGACCCGTCAATTGATTAAAGTACATATTCTATAGGATCCGTACAATTATTTAATTTTTGTATAGATGGAAAAAATATGTATAGTGGTCAATTGAATGTCTAGTTTGGACAGTTTGAGAATTGTAAATAATTTTATAGGTGCTTACAGTAATCAAATAGTATGGATAGAGTTCCAGATATATTTTGGATATCATTTTCTTTTAGTTCTCCTCATACATATTTATTTGTATGGGAAGAACTAAGGAGAAATGCTGCCAAAATTTTTCTGGAACTTCTATTGCATATCCTTTGGTTACTGTAAATGACCTATATAATTAATGCAATTCTTGAATGGGATATGATCTCTTTACCTATTAGTTGGTGATAGGGTATATTTAATAATACTATAATTGATCTATTGAATAAACTTATTTTAAATTTATTCTGTTCTTATAAATATTTATTTATTTCAGTTAGTTTTATCTTACAATGGATAAGAGTTGGATAACTAAACTGAGGAATAGCAAAGAACATCTGGATGGAGTACAGAATTTTATTAAATTTGGTATGGAGAGAAGTAGTATCAATGGAAAGATTTTATGTCCATGCCAAAAATGTATAAATTCTAGTTCTCTATATCCAAATATTGTTGAAGAACATTTGTTATGGAATGATTTTTTAAGAGGTTATACTGAGTGATTTTTTCATGGAGAGTCAATGTTACAATCTACATGTAATTAAACCTCTAAAATGGAACATATACCTGATTTTGGATCTAGTAACCAACAAAAAAATCTTGTAAGAGATGATGATATCAGGGGTTTGCTCAGAGATGCTTTTGAATATGGTGCTCAACATCCTGGAGATTACATTGGAGGACAAGTAGCAGCTGGGTTACCTGAGGATTCTATATTTACTGAATCTATACATGATGGAAAGTCGATATCCCCAACTAATGTTGGAACAGATAATTATCAGAAGCTGATAAGAGATGCAGATCAAGAATTATATGACAGTTGCAAGAACTTTTCAAAAATTTCTTTTCTTGTGCATTTGTTTCATATAAAATACTTGAATGGATGGTCTGGCAAGAGTTTTACTATGTTGCTTAAGTTGTTAAAGGATGCATTTCCTGAAGGTACTAGTTTACCAACATCTTGTTATGAAGCCAAAAAACTAGTAAAGGAATTGGATCTTGGATACGAAAAGATTCATAGCTGTCCAAATGATTGTATATTATATTGGGGAGAACATGTCGATCAAGCATCGTGCCATGTGTGTGGATGTTCACGATGGACGAAGCAAAAATAAAATGAAAGTGAGGGATTAGATGAATTGGATGCAACACAAATTAAACAAAAGCCGGTGAAGGTATTACGCTATTTTCTTCTTGTACCTAGATTGAAAAGGATCTATGCATCATCAAAGACAGCTTTGTCAATGAGATGGCATGATGAAAGCCATACAAAAGATGGAATGCTGAGACACCTAACGGATAGTTTAGCATGGAAAGCATTTGATGACAGACATCCTGATTTTGCATCTGATGCTCGTAATGTCAAGCTGGGTTTAGCCAATGATGGGTTCAATCCATTTCGGATATTAAGTTCTGTCTATAGCACCTGGCTAGTTATTCTGATTCCTTATAATTTGCCACCATGGATATGCATGAAACAGTCTTCACTTATTTTATCAATGGTCATTCCAGGTGATAAGGGTCCAGGCAATGATATTGATATTTTCTTACAACCTTTAATAGATGAATTGAAACAACTGTGAGAGGGTATCAGTGCAATTGATGCTTCGAATGGCCAAACATTAAATTTGCGGGCAGCTCTATTATGGACTGTTAACGATTTTCTTGCATATGCTAATTTATCTGGCTGGAGCACTAAGGGACGAGTTGCATGTCCTTCTTGTGGTGAATCAACCCATTCAATTTGGTTAAAACATGGAGGAAAGTTCTGTTATATGGGACATCGTCGATGGTTGAAGGCAAATCATCCAATTTGATTTCAAATGGATTTATTTGATGGTATTATAGAGTTGGGATCTGCTCCAATTCTACCTTCTGGTTCTGATATTCATAGACAAATGCTTGGTATCAGACACAGTTACAGCAAGATGACAAAGTCCTCTAAAAAGTGAGGAAGAGATGATGTTGAGACTTCGGTACAAGAAGAAGTATCGGAGGAAGTCAATACTTGCACCTTAGATACGGCAGTGTTCGAGGATCTGGATAATTTCTTTGAAGTTGAAAATGGTGATGATATAATCACAGCATCTACCTATCAGCATACTAAACAATTATGGAAGAAAAGAAGCATATTCTTTGACTTACCTTATTAGGAGCATAATATACTCCGGCATAATCTTGATGTTATGCATATAGAAAAGAATGTTTGTGATAATTTGATTGGAACAATATTAAATCTTGATGGAAAGACTAAAGTAACATGAAGGCACATCTTGATTTAAAAGAAATGGGTATCCGACATGAACTTCATCCACAAGTGCTTGCAAATGATAGAACTTATATCCCTCATGCATGTTATACAATGTCTAGTCGAGAAAAAGATCTCTTCCTGACAGTTTTAAAGAATATCAAAGTTCCTGATGGATATGCCTCAAATATTTCACGATGTGTGAATCTGAAAGAGCGCAAAATTTCAAATCTTAAAAGACATGATAGACATATACTAATGCAAGATATTCTTCCATTGGCTTTAAGGTCGTCAATGCCAAAACAAGTTATTACGGTTGTTTTTCAGTTATCATCATTCTTCAAGGCATTATGTTCTAAGGTTCTTGATCCTTAAGAGCTTGATTAGTTGCAGTCTCAAGTCGTACTTACATTATGTCAGATGGAAAAGATTTTTTCTCCTGGATTTTTTATGATTATGGTTCATCTACTCATTCACCTAGCTTCGGAAGCTAAACTTGGTCGACCGGTACAGTACAGATGGATGTACCCTATCAAGAGGTAATGCTGTAAAACTTAAATTTTATAATTTATATATCTTTTTCATTATTTAATGTGATATTAATATTAATAAATATCATACTTTTTGAAGGTATCTTGTATGTTTGAAGGATTATGTACGAAACAAAGCCCATCCTGAGGGCTCAATAGCAGAGGGATATATTGCTGAAGAGTGTTTAACATTTTGTTCAAGATATCTCGAAGGTGTAGAGACTGTATTCAATCGACCTCAACGTCATGGTGATACTATGGAGAATACAGATCTATACAAATTTGCATCATCCAGAAGATTTATAGGAAAAGCTGAAAGTATTGTTCTTAACCATAAATCCTTGTCACAAGCACACTGTTATGTATTGCTACATAGTGGCATAATATCTGACTATCGCGAGTTAGTCTATCTATACATGGATAATACTAAATATTAGACATGTTGTTGTCAAACATATATTTGATTGTCATGCAGTGAATTTTTAGTTGTACAAAGACAAGCCTATCATTCCACTCGTCTTAATCCAAGGATTGAACAAAGATGGTTGGTTGAGTTATTCCCTAAATGGCTTGCCAATCAGGTTAGTATATATAAGTCATATAATAATTTTATATATATTTAACATCGAATAAGTGATCGATAATTGATATTATATTTTTTAGGTAACAGTATTGATGGAGAAAAATAGTTTAGCAGAACTAATAGCACTTTCCAAAGGTCCAAATTATATTGTGAACAAATATAATGGTTTTATTATAAATGGCTTTAAATTTCATACCAAGGAGCGCGAGAAACTTAGAAAAACTCAGAACAGTGGTGTTATAGTAGAAGCAGATGAAAAATCTTATTATGGTATACTTAAAGATATTTTGGAGTTGGATTATTATGGAAATTTTAAAGTTGTATTATTTCGATGCGATTGGGTGGATATAAATACACTGAGAGGTTTAAAAAAGGACTCAAACGGATTCATACTTGTTAATTTTTCAAGATTGATACATACGGGTGTGTTATTGAAGGATGATCCATTCATTTTTTTATCTCAAGCTCGACAAGTTTTTTATGTACAAGACTCGAAAGATAAAGAATGAGCTATTGTTATTAAGACAAAACTCATAGACTTGTATGACATGGAAAAAAGGGTGGAAGAAGAAGATGATGATACTTACACTCAGTGTATTCCTTATAATATTGTGTCGAATGATCATATAAATGATATAACCATTTTGGTTAGGTTGGATTCTGAAGAAGGTACAACTGGTTGATTATGACAAGTAAGTAGTTTATAAGATGGTTTAAATTTTTGCATGAGTGATTATGTTATCTTTTAAATTACAATTCATTTTCGTTATAATTTGATTATAATGTTGATTGACTTGTTTTAAAATAATGCATGTTAGGTACACCATGCCTCGAAGGAAACGATTATCAGATGTACTGTTTCAATTTTTCCAGACCGAGGCTGGTACTTCTTCAGCACACCAGCCCGTGGGCAGTCGATCATCTTCACATTGGTCAGATGCGAGTCCCTCTATTTTTGCACATCCGGCCGATGCTAGTACCTCTCCACCTCATGACGATGCCATTCCTTCGAAGTTTGCACATCATGATCCTCCTATGGATTATTCTGATGACGAGCCTATCATCGATGACATACAGATACAGGATAATTTAATAATTTCATCCTATTTCAATTCATACATATGCAATAGTTTTGATATATAACTTTCTGTATTTTTTTTGTAGATGGATCTGGCAGACTTAGGCGGAGGCGAGGACCCACACTAGTCCGTGATGTGTGGCAGTTACCTGAGGACGAGAGGATAGTCATAGAGTGAAACAAGCTAGGGCAGCCTATTAATAAAGCTGCTTGCTTGTTGACTAGTTTTCTGGGGACAGTAGCATACAAGGGTCAACCATGTCCCGTGAATTATTTGAAGTGGAATGACATGCTTCCTGCATATAAAATAGAGATGCTACGAGTTGTACAGGTAAAAAAATTGATATATTATTTTATATCTTAGGTTTTTAACAATTGAATTGCTTATTTCATTTAATACTTATTTTATTGTTTATTTAAATTGTAGAGCAAGTTCGTTATTCCTTCAGATTCTTCTGATTTTATTCTTAAGTCTATCAATCGCAAGTGGAAAGAATATAGGGCGAAGTTGAAGAGAGACTACATGCGAGAGGGTAGGACAGAGGAGCAGGTTGCAACTACCAGTGCTCCTAATGTTCATCCTCATCAGTGGATGGAGCTGGTGCACTATTGGTTCTCCGAGAGGGCACAGGTTGTGTAGCATCATCAAACACTTCAAAATTTATTAATTTTCACTCGTCATAATTATATTTATACAATATATAACATAATTTTAATTTTATTTTGTAGACATATTCTGCTATTGGTAGATCTGCACGAGCAGCTCAGTCTGTTCATCACACAGCGGGGTCAAAGAGTTATGCACGGCTTAGGCATGAGTTTGTATGTTTCTCATCCTATAATACTTTTAGTACACTTATAGTTTTAACATCATGTATCATCATGTATCATGTATGTGCCATGTATCATGGTACGGGGGTATAAGATGTGTTATTTTAGATTTTTTTGTAATATTTATTCATTATATAGGCTGATCAGCAGAGAAGGGAGCCTGATGAGGTGGAGTTCTATCGGATGACTCACGTTCACCAGGATGGCAGTTTTGTTCGGGAGGAGTCCAGAGATATATATGTATTTTTTATTTATTTATATTATATTATGATTTATATTTTTATTTTTATTAAGTATTGATATATGTATTTTTTATAAAATATAGAATAGGGCTACCTCTATGATCTCCGAGCGTGCTGGTAAGGGTTCATCATCTACTCAGAGCAGTTGCATCAAGGTCGAGGTATTCTCGGAGTTGATGGGACCAGAGCATCATGGACGAGTGATGAGTTATGGGATTGGAATTACCCCTACTCAGTTATTTGAGGTGAGTAGATATACTCAGGATACTAGAGAGAGTTATGATCAGTTACATGTTCGTCAGCTCCAGGAGGAGATAGCAGAGCTCCGACAGACACGTGATGCAGACAGAGCAGAGATGCAGACCATTAGGTCTCAGCTAGAGCATGTTACATCTATGCTGCATATGTTCATGTCATCTCAGGTAAGTAATTATTTATTAATTTTGTATGTATCTAATTCTTTAGAATATATATAATATATGTATCATAATTCCTGATGTATATCTTGTAGGTTCTTGGTGCATCTGCGAGTCGTAGACCTGACGATGACTAGCCTCCCGCGGATCAGTGATGCCAGCTATTTTTTTTATTATTTTTGTATATCTTTTTTTTATTTGAACTTGGATTGGTACTTATATATATATATATATATATATATATATATATATATATATATATATATATATATATATAAATCTTTATGATTGGTTTGTGTTTGTGTTTCTGTATGTTGGGTATGATACATGTTTGAATGTTTGAATGTTTTTATTTGTTTGTGTATATTGGATGTGATACAGGTTTGAAGAATTTCATTTTGATGATGTATACAGGTTGTGTTGTATAGCTATCTGTTTAATTTTAAAAAAAAAAAAAATTCTGCCGATGCTTTAAAGCGTTGCCAGTTTTAAATCTAGCGACGCTTTAAAATTTCGCTAGGTTTAGACCTGGCGATGCTTTAAAGCATCGCTATACTTAAACCTTAGCGACACTTTAAAGCGTCGCCAAATTTAAACCTAGCGACGCTTTAAAGCGTCGCCAGGTTTAAACCTAGCGATGCTTTAAAGCGTCGCTAGACTTAACTCTAGCGACGTTTTAAAGCGTCGGGAAATGCGACGCTTTTAAAAAGCGTCGGCAGGTGGCGTCCCCACACTTGCATAGGCGACGCTTTAAAAAATGTCGAGAGGTTTCTTGGCGATGCTTAAAAGCATTGGTAAAGGCCAAAAAAAGCATCGCTAAAGCCCTGTTTTACTATAGTGATGGCATGGCACGTATCTTCAAAGTGTTACATCGCTTTTAAAGTGCATGTTTGTTTTCAAGGAGATACAATATTTCATCTTTTATTTTAGGCAACTAAAAGAGTTGATTAGGTATTAACCCCCCCCTTCCCAAAAAAAACAGAAAAAAAAAAAAAGAGTTGATCAGGTCTAGCCTTCCAAGTGATCATACTGGTTAGAAAATAATCAGGCTAAGCCGAGTAATTATATCTTAAAAATAAGATTATCACAAACTCACATAAAAGGATGAATCACATTTTTAGGACAGCAGTCTTCAACATGCCTTAATCTAGGCCAGCTGTCTGTTGACTTGATTTTCAAAGTTTTCTAGTTATAAAATTTAATCTAACTCAGTTTTATCATTTCTATGCAATATAGGAATTTATAGGTCCCATTGTTGTTAACAAAATTGAGATGCTCCCCTTCAGGTTATAAATAAAACAAGGCCGAATCAACAAAGAGTTTAGTTTAGAAAAATTTTAACTTTAATATTTTTCATTGATAATAAAGTATAAATATTTTTTTTTTCTTTTTTTTTTTTTTGGGGTAAAGAAGGTGCTATCCGAAGAGCTTCTCACCTTAATAAGTAGTGGAGACTTGTTAGGTATATAGCTGGATGGCTAGACTTGTTATATCTCGAGGATGGCATATAAAAAATTATGGATCCAGTGCACCAGAAAATTCTACATACAGCACATATCGTGTCCAAAGAGTGACCTAGTCCTCCGCATCTTAACCATGCCACCTTTCTTAGGTAAAATTGTTTCAGGATACCTTAAGCAAATTTCAAGTAATTATCTCTTCATTTTCCTTCAACACATCCAAAACCACTGGTCTATCTTGCCTCCCATAACCAGCCAACTTTCTTCTACATGATATCCTTTATATATGCATCTTATTTTTCGGAGCAAGCTACATGAGAATTTTCACCATTTTCCATGATCCACTCCTCTAGATTGCTTTTGATAAAAGGTATTGGGAACGAGCAGAGAAGCATTTGTTCACCTTAAGGCCTCACAAGTTTTTGTTTTGGTTGTCACCAACCCAGAGTCTTATCTAGCTCTAGCAATTCCGAAAGGTTAGATCAAGGTTTTGTGAAGACAATTATGTCATTGTCGAGGGAAAAAAATAGGTTTAGTGAAATGTCCCTTACCCATGAATTATCCTCACAAAACCAAGTTCCCTTCCAAACTGATGAAAGTGACCCGGTTCTAGAATGGGCCAAGTGATTTATGGCCAGATCAAGGAGAAGTGAAGGCCCAAGGTGCTTTAATTTAGGTCCCATTCTTTTATGCGAAATAACTGAACAATCTGCATCTTTTTATCAGCACAGAACTTTCACATCGCATCTTGATGATGTCGGGTTGACATACTTATTCTTAAATAAAAAAATATTTTCCTGTATGATGGGAGCCTACGAGGATAGCTACGCGGGATTTATCCCCCATATCTCTTTTGTTTGCAAAAAAAATAAAATAAAATAAAATTCCACGTTCACTTTGGATAACAAGAAAATATTAATATCATCTGTTTTTTTTTAAAATTTTTTTTTTTTTTATCCTCGATCCACCTTTCCCTTAGACTTGGGCAAATTTCTGGTTGGCAAGGCAGTGTAAGCCACTAACCTTGTTCTTTCTTTTTCATACGAGTTTATCAAAGAAAAAAAAAAAATCTTGGATGGGAGGGATATGGTTATCTAATTCAAAAGCTTCGATGCAAGATGTCGAAGATTCATCACTTGGGATATGTTCGTAGCTATCTAATTCAAATGCTTCGGTGCAAAATCTATTTGGATGTCAAAAACTCACTACTTAGGATACGTTTATAGCTATCTAATTCAAAAGCCTCGATGTAAAACCTATTTGGATATCAAAGGTTCATCACTTAAAAGGTATATTTGGTTCTTGGCCGGAATTGGCAGCGGAATGAATCGGAATAGTCATGCTCTCCGGCATATTCGGTTCATGATTCAAATAAGGATCGGAATCAAAATATTTCTAAATAAAATCTTGAAAAATCAATTAAACATAGGTGTATGTTTGAAAGAAAAATTATTTTTTTGAGTAATTCTGGTAAAATAATATTCAAATATTAAGAGAATGGTCGTAATTGGGTTTTAAAAAAATTGAAATGTTTTTATATTTTAGAAATGCAAAATGAGTGACTCTCACTTTATTTCCATTTTTTATTTTTGATGAAACGGTGTATTCATTATACCGAACGGAGATGAATACAACCTAAGGAGTCAGCAAGAGTAATATTTCTAAGCTGTACATGGGCTGTATACCAATCAGTCCACAAACAGAACCCGTATGCTGGGCAACATAGCAGGCTACCTAGTCAGCAGTTGAGTTGGCCTCCCTGAAAATGTGCCTGATAGTCAGGGAACAACAATCCTGCAATATGAGTCTAATATCCCTGACTATAGGATGAGCCACATGCGTGGAGGAAGTCTGCGAAATCCAAGATATGACGGTGGCAGAGTCTCCCTCAATGATGAGATGGTCAAGGTAGAGAACCTGCCGAGCATATCTAATGCCAGCCCAAGCAGCGTAAATCTCAAGTGCCGGAACGGAAGAGTCGAGAAAGGGGATACCTCCAGCCACAAGGAACCTCAGCGAAGAGTCCCTGATAATGAAACCTGCTCCACCCATCCTACAGCGGAGACTCCTGTCAAAGCTGACAGTGATAAAGGGCTAAAGAGGGGATTCACAGGTAATAAAAACCCTCCGGGTCGCTCGACGAGCGAGAGGGGAACCCCAGATCTCAGCCGGCATCACTGCGAACCTACAAAACTCCATCGCGGCAACCCTGGCACTCTCAATCAGCATCGTCGGTGAAGACCTCATAGATGCAAAGATCTGATCATCTCTGGAAATCCAGATATGATATGCCAGATAAGCAATAAAGGAAACCTGGGTAATAGGAGCCGTCCGCAAGAGGAGGTAAAAGGCATCAAGGATGTGATCGGGCTGGGCCGATATACCATGAAAGCTAGCCATAGCCCATATCCGTGTGGCATGGTCATAAAGGAAGATGGCATGAGTCTGCGTCTCGGGCAGATTCCCACAAAAGGGACAATCTGGAGTGATATGGATCCCCCTGGAGATAATAAACTCATGCGTGGAAAGGCGATGCCAAGCGAGTTTCCAGATAAAGAGAGAAACCCTGGGATGCACTGGCAAGGTCCAGATCCAATGATAGCTCCTGGATAAATAATGGTCCAGAGCAGGCCTAGGGATGAGATCAGAGATGGGCACACGGGTCGACGTCGTGTGTCTCCATACTCTGATATCGGAGCATGGATAAACCGGAAGGGGAATGGACAATACTTTGAAGCCGAGGATATCCCCAAATATGGCCAGAATCCTATCCGTGTCCCACGGGGCCAATCCCGGCAGCTGAAGATCAGCAACAGTAATCGATGGTGGCATCAGAATCGAGATGAAGGTGGGCCATCTAATCAACAGAATGTCCAAATCCAGGGATCATTCATGAAGCTAATAAAGCAGCCATCTCCCATCACCCAGGAAAGCTGGGGAATGACGGTTGGGGCCCTGGCAAGCATCTCCCGCCAGATGATCGAAGCCTTTCTGGTGGCGCTAGAGCAATCCCTAGGGTGCAAAGGAATATCACCATATTTAGCCCTCATGAAAGAAGACCACATAGTGTCCAGACATAAGAAAAATCTGACCGCATGTCGGGTCATAAAAGCCTCTCTCCTTGCAAGAAGAGAAGTGATACCCAAGCCCCCATCATGCGTCGGTCGACAAACATTATCCCAGCACATAAGATGTATCCTCCTTCGATTAGAAGAGGAGTTCCAGAGAAAGGAATGAATCAACTGCTCAATCTTGGTAATAACCCCCCTGGGTATAAAAGTATTAGAGAGCATATAAACCAGAAGAGAAGCAAGGATAGATCAAATAAGAGTGAGCCTGCCCATCGCAGAGAGCGATCTGGCCTGCCAACCCCCAATCCTGTCCGTCACTGAAGCCTATAATGGGGCACAATCTTGCATGGCAAGCCTGGTACCAGAGATGGGAATACTAAGATAATGTAGATTGCCTTGACGCTCCTGAATACTCAGCATATCAATAATCCTGCACCGGATAGTCAAAGTAGTTTTAGGGCTGAAGTAGATCCTGGACTTATGGAAATTTACCCTCTAGCCCGAGGCATAACAGTAGCGCTCCATTATGCTCCTAAATCCCCTAGCATTAGCTAGGGAAGCCCGGCCAAGTAAAAGACAGTCATCCGCAAATAGGAGATGGGAGACCGGGAAGGATCCCCGACCAACAATATATGGGTGGATCTGAGAATCCCGCACTGCCTGAGAAAGGGCTCTGGAGAGGAAGTTAGCACAAATAAAAAATAAATAGGAGGACAGAGGACAATATTGCCGGAGGCCATGGGAAGATGATAGAAATCCGTAGGGGATCCATTGATCAGAATAGAGAAGGCTAGAGCCTTGATGCAAGCCATAATTTTAGAGATCCAAGATGAGTGAAAACCAAAATCTTCCAGAGCTTTAATAAGAAAAGATTAGTTGACACAATCATAGGCCCTCTCCATGTCGAGCTTAATAGCCATCAAACTATGCCACCGAGATGCTCGATGCAGATCGTGCATGAATTCCTGAGAAATAAGAATATTGTCGATAATATTGCGGCCACCAATGAAAGCCCCTTGTTCAGGACTAATAAGCTTCGGAAGAATCAGCCTCATCATGTTTGCCAAGAGTTTGGCACAAACTTTGTAAAGAGTGTTATAAAGACTGATGGGTCTGTAATGTGAAGGCAAGAATGGATCCTGGCGCTTCGTAATAAGAGCTATGTAAGTTTGCTTCCAGTCAGGGGGCATGGTAGCCGTATTAAAAAAGAGTTGAACAGCCGCAACCATGTCAACCCTCAGATCTCCCAGACTGAGTGGAAGAAAAAAGGAAGGTAGCCATCAGGATCGGGAGCTTTATCCTCCACCAAGGACCACAGGGTAGATTTGACTTCCTCTTCAGTTACCTGATTCAGAAGTGCACAATTCTGAAGAGTAGAAATCGAAATCTGGGGAGGAGCAGAAGAAATATTAGGAATAGTAGTATTAGGAACAATCCACCTGGTCGTAAAATACTGGATGAATTCTCTCCAGATATCAGCTACATCATCCAGCCATCCCTCCTGGTCAGAATGAAGAGCCCGGACTGTATTGGTATGTCTCCTAATAACAGTGGCATGATGAAAAAACTGGGTATTCCTCTCTCTCTCCCGCAGCCACTGAACCCTGGATTTTTGTCTCCAAAGGATTTCTTGATTCTGAAGGAGGGTGTGGTGAGTAGCAAGAGTAGTGCGAAGAGCATGAAGGTCATCATCCAATAAATAACCTTGGACATCTTCCTTGAGCTGTAGTGCATGAATAGAAGCTTCAGCCTTCTTGATTTGGTGGAGAAGATTGCCAACCTCCACCCTATTTCACCAAAGGAGGCATCTCCTCAGGAGCTCCAATTTTTTGGACATCCTATAAGCCGCACCCCTTGAACCGGCATTCTCCAGACTTCCTTAGCAATCTGCTTGGCCTTAGGATAGGAAAGCCAAAACTTCTCAAATATGAAAGGCTTCGATCTAGCAGGGGGGAAAGTCATGGAAAGGAGAATGGGCGCATGATCAGAGGCTATCCTGCTCAAATGGGTCACTGTGTGATCAAGATAAAGGGACAGCCATGAAGGCATAGCAAAGTATCTGTCCAGCCTCTCCCAAACTCTGGCATGCCTAGTATGGTTGTTGCACCAAGTATGACGAGGACCCACAAACCCTAAGTCAATGAGGTCATTCTCCAGGATGAAGGTGGGAAATTCCCTTATGCCAATATCCGGGTGGAAAGGTTTACCTCCACGCTTGTCATCCTGCCTGAGTACAGTGTTGAAGTCCCCCGCACAACAGTAGGGATTCCTTGATCAATTAAGGCAGATACCTCTTCCCAGACCAATCTATGCTCCCTGTAGGACATGCTAGCATATACAACACAGAGGAGCCAGGAGGGACAATCCGGTTCAGAGACAACGATAGCCACCAGCTGAGAAGATCTATGAAAAATATCAATCCTAGCTGTCGTAATATCCTAGTTGATAATAATGCCCCTAGCTAGACCCTGGGAGGGAACTGAGTAGAAACCTCAGTCCCTAGGAAGGCGTGCCTCAAACTGTCAAGAGTAGAACCAGATAACCTGGTCTCCAACAACACACAAATGTGAGGATGATATATCTGCAGATACCTGTGATAGGTAGATAAAAAGGAGGGTTTTTTTGCCCCCCTGACATTCCAAATAAAAGTTTTTATGGAAACAAGTCAAAGTTGAGGATCGGATCCCTATCCACCCTCATCTCGTTTAAACACAAAAACTTGTTTTACAGAAATATTAACCAGTTCATTCCTCCCACTTGTTTTTCCAGTCAAGCCCAGGGCCAGTCTGATCTTGTCACATACTGGCTCATGCCCCCCCTGATCTGAGATAAGTTTAAGTGGATGCAATAGGGATTTGGCAGCCTGAACACCAGCTTTCGAAGATTCAGCAGCGCCCTTTTCCACTTGAAATTGAGCTAAGACATCATAATCCACAGGAATGGGCTAGTGCAAAAGGGTTTTGGCAGCCTCGGTCTATTGAGGTTGACCGCCTGATGAAACCTACAGCTCAGTTGCCGACATTCTTGCAAGTGATTTCAATCGATGGGTCTTCCCAGTTCCCCCCAGAACATGCACTCCCTTCACCTCTACCCGCTAAAGAGCCCCAACCCTCAACTCCAGTGTGTCCCGTAGCTCACCCCCTGCATGCCCCCTCTTTCCCATTGGCCCTTCTTCCCCTGCTAACTCTTTCTCCCCCTTTGTACTACCACCCTTCCCCTGGACTGAGAGGGGTGTCAATGGAACCCGGTCCGATCCACTCCCTCCCCCAACCTTCTCAGACTGGGAGGCAGCCCCAGCAAGATCACCCTTAGAGAGGGTACCCCTTCCCTCCCCAGAACACTGTCCCCCATTGCCTCCCTCCTCCCTGTGCAACCCCTGCTTACCCTCCACTCTCCGCCATTCTTTCTTCTCCCTTTTCCTATCCTCCTGTAACCCCATCGAAGAAGAAGAAGCAGTAACACCCAGAGTTGCACCCTCAGAAGCATTCACAGTGGGTTTGGAGGGGCATACCTGGTTCACTGGAGTAGCTGCGGACTTCGACGAGAATGGGGAAGAGGATCTGGATCGACTTCGAGTCCGTTTTAGTGAAATCGTACCGTATTCCACCATTTGAAGGTCCCGGTGGCCTTCTTCGGGAGGGATGATCTACATGGTGTCCATCAGAGGTGCGAAGAAGCTCCCCCTTACCTTCTTTAAAGAACTACCACCATTTGTTCGCTCCGATTCCGTAGCAGCCGGCGACTTCCACTTGGCCACCTTTGCCGGCTTTTGCCAGCCTTCAGCGTCCAGTGGCAAGGTGGGGGTAGAGGAGTGCCGATTCGGGGAGGATCTTGAAGGAGAGGAAGATGGTGGATCAGGAGATGAAGCCGGGGCCTTACCTCGGTCCGGCAATGCCTCAGGTCTGGTGGAGGTTCCTCCCAAACGGGTGGGGCGCACCCTCGCCATCATAAGCCAGGGACCAAAAGTAAGGACTTCCCCCTTCCTTGAAGCATTAGGACCCTGACCCTCGGAGGTCTGATCCCCCTGAACATCCACAAAGTTCCCCGAGTAGACCCCTGGAGTAAAGGATTCGGACTTCCCCTATTCCTCCAGAAATTGGTAATCGGCCACCTCGTGGCCCATTCTTCCACACCAAAAGCATACCGGAGGTAGGCTCTCATACACAAATTGCTGCTAGAACACTTCGGTTTTCCCCTAGATCAAGACTCCAGGCAGCAAAGGTTTGGATGCATCAATCTCCATACGGATTCGAGCAAAGCCGGTTTTTCGCATGAGATCAGTAAAGCTATCCAGAGAGAGAGGCTTACCTACCTCTCCGGTGATGGCCATAATGGCCGCTGGCTCCCAGTATTCCAAGGGTAGCTCAAGCAGCCTCATCCATACAACTATGCGATTAACCGGGCTCCTTCCCGGTATGAAATCGGACTACCACGGTGCAAGCGCCATGAGCTGGCCGGCGACATACCATGGCCCAGCAGCGATCACCCGGTTACAGTCATCCTCGGTAGCCATTTGAACCACCAAGTGATCATCTCCCACCAGAAAAACCTCAGGGTCCGAGGTCAGTTGCAGCCTCAGCCGGACCTCCTTCACTAGCCGGAGAGCTTGAACCCGGTGACCAAGGCTCTTGAAAGTGACCGCGAGGCCCTCCCATTTCTTCCTTACATCTTCTATCAAGGTCTCCGGCATGATCAACACTTTGGAGAAGTTGTGCTGGAGCCTCTCCATCTCCTCTTCGGTGAGCTTGTATGATGTCCAAACCAGTGCACGAGGCGGTCCATGCACAACATCCGCCCACGTATGGCCGGTGTCTTCCTTCCCATCAGAGCTGGAGGCTCTTCCTTCAGCTCCCTGCTCCACCATCAGGCAACAATCGACTCAGAGATACAACGCAGAACCAGCGAAACCCTCAAAACCCTCAAAACCCAGCTGAAACCCTCGGGGAAGACGGCGCGGAAATCAAGAGACTCCGACCGCCAATAGCGAACTGATTCTTTTTTAACTTTTTCCATTTTAATATCTAACTCCCCACCTCCGAATGCACTTTTATAATCTTTAAATTGATATATGCATTTTCTAAAAAAAAAAAAGGTGGGACATATCCGTCACCAGGATGTGGATTATTCCCTTTAGGAGGAGGCAGACAAGCATGTGTGCGTGTGCGTGTTTTTTTTTTTAACTAAAAGGATAGGAGAATAAATTCGGTATTGCTATCTCGCATGTCCCCATCCCGTCGAGAAGATTTAAGATACTAGATTTTCGATCTAAGAATGAGTACATCAATCCGATACCACCTTTTCTCAATCCGATACCATCTTTTCTCATTCAAGGATAAGTAGACAGCACAATCAAGGTGCTGATGCCTTTTCTCATCACCAAGGTGCAGGTGCCAGCTGATCAAAATGTATCACGGGTCTCAAGAAATATGACCTATTAATTATAAGACAAGATCTTAATCAACTGAACTATCACCTTGATGGTGCAGGCAAGCATTTTTGATCATGTAAATGGCACGACTACATTGACTTAGTGGCATGTCAAATTTTGGGCCACACATTTTGTCAACCAGTAACATCTTTGTTTTAATGTCCAAACAAAGTCGCATGAACACAAAGAGTGGCATGGGAGAGATAAGCGTTCGAGAAAATGAATGGAAAGCCACCTTTCTTTGGTTACAGTTTCTTTTTCTTTTTTTATTTGATAAAAAAAAGGAATAGGAGGGGATAAATCCTGGTGTAGCTAACCCCGCAGGTCCCCACCCCGTCAGGTAATGTTTGATACGAGGTGCTCAGATTCGCACAGCCTCTCCCCACCTAATGGTGAGTATGTCAACCTCTCACCACAAAGATGACGGCCAGTAGATCGAGGACAAAGGAAGAGACCTTGACCTCTCACTCACGCCAACTATCGAGGGCTCTAGAAAAATTCTGAATTTAATTGAGTCACCCGCGGGATCATGTCTCGAACTGCCGACCTGTTGGTATTTGGTTACTGTTTCTTGAACATGAGTTGATGGGTCACGGGAAGGGAAAGCCATACATAAGAGGCAAAGATAGGGAAAGACATACAGAAGAAGCAAAGGTGCTTAGCAAATAGAGCCATCGCTCATGGGATAGAGGATTACCGTAATCAAGGATCGAGGCAGATTCCCTATAAGATTGAAACCCTAACCCTGGTCTAAATGGATAAGGGTCATACCATCTAGAGATAAAAATAGTAGGGATAATATGAGATCGGATTCATTTTCATATTCGAATATATCTAGATATGATAGAAATTTAAGCATATGACTAATATCTATATTTATATCTATATCTGTTATTGATAAACTCATGATAGGAAATTATTGGGTACTTACTCGGATTGGTCCAAGTAAGTGGAAAGTTGGAGATGACCTTGTGGTCATTTGTAGCGCTTTTCACCGAAGATATCCCTCACCTGCAAAATAAGTCCCAGACTGGAGATTCTTCAGTGGAGGACCCTCCGATGCTTTAGTTAGTGGAGGAGTTGAGTCTCGTGACATGGTATTAGCTTACCCCTTGAAGATCCTCTTTTACTGGTATTTATAAATACTTGTAGTAACTGAATTTTGTTAGGAAATAACTTCCTTCTATTGGCCATAACAACTTTCTGTTGTAGTTAACATATTTCAATTGTAGTTAATAGCTCGTCGTAATAACTTTCTGATAGTTGTTTCCTCTCCACTCATTTAATCGGATATTTATAAGTAGTTGGCATGCATGCCTTAGTTGCCGATGGTGCTTTGGCATCCTAAAAGTCAGCCACTTTATCTTGCATCCAACTATTCGAAAATCTTGCTTTTGAGAATATTCATCCGACTAACTCTTGGTAAGATGTAGTTAGTTGGACTTTAGTCTTATAATTAGTCAGCCTTACTCATTTGTAGTTAAGTTATTTCGACTACCTTATGCTGATTCACTTTAGCATTCTTAGTCGGCAAACCTAGTCACTCTCAGTTAGCATGTCCGAGCATTTAATTTAATAGTTGCTCCCCACTTCTGATTCCAAGATATTTTGTTATCTTGGAAGAAGGAAGTAACAATAAAGATCCATAAATCCTCGACTTCTACTATCCTTTTTCTTCTCCCTGGCCATTAATATCTCCTTAAAAGTTTGTAGGAAAAGAATCGTTTTATCGTTTCGATATTAGAACCACTCTTAGGCAATTTGAAGGAGTTGTCTACTTTTTGCTTGGCCACTCTAGTCTCAACAAATGTTGAATTACTATTGGAAGTTTGATTCTCATATATATCTAGGTGACATGTTGACATTGCCAAGGAGGTACGATGAAAAGTAGGACAATCCCTTCAGCCATGACCAAGCCATGTGATGAAATCTAGTAAGTTTCTCATCGCCTGATGACTAAATCATCATCGCCGCTTCTATCTATATAATGACAATCTTCTTCTTTCAGGGTTCTTCTGCTCGAACTCTAAGTTCTCATTCTTATCCTTGAGAGCCCCCTTCTCCATGGAGTCTCCCTCAAATTTTCTTCAGGCTCCTCCCTTCCAAGTTCTTCCAAAGGTTAGGTTCTTCCCATCTTCATTGGTTTTTCTTTCTTTTTTATTGGTTTCTTTGACCCTTTTAGGATTTTAGGGGCTTTCCTCATAGGTTTTATCTTCTTTCCTTCTTCAACCCCTAGTCTTTAGGATGGCTAGGATTATAGAAGTTCTTGCTGATGCCAGAGCTTTTGCTTCTAGGAGAACCGCTCCACAGCCTCCCCAAAGAAACCCACAACCTAGATGGATGAAAGGTCTGAATGTTGAAGATTTACGTCCAGCCAAGTGAAAAGTGTTTTAACTGAGTCTATGGTAGCCCACTTGTAGGATTATTATCAAATTCTGTAGGATATCTAAGTCCACACTCCTGGTCCCGAGGATTGAGTAAGTAGTGCCCCTACCTGGCATATAGCCATATATAAAGATTCATCTTCGAGCAAGAATACATTTCTCCCTTCATCCCCTGTTCATTAAAATCTTTACTTGTGTAGCGTCATCCCCACATGATTGATTTTGAATTATTTTCAGATCATTGTGCGTTCATAGTTTTATGCCATGATCTTCAGGTCGAGCTTAAGACTTTTCTTTTCTGCAGCCTCTTTGTGATTAAGAGGCACCCTTATGGCCATAGGTAGTGATTTATAGGGCCACACCATGGTCAAAAATTCATCAAAGGTCTCCCTTCCGCCATTCATGGATAGAAGCCTAGCTTCTTCGTCCTATCATCTGACCATTCCTAGGGCTTTAATACCGAACAGAGGGAGCCCTAATTAACTTCTAACAATGTTAAAAAAGTCCTTAGGGTTGATAAAGATGACTTTGAGAAGCTTTTAGGAATTGAAGTTGCCTTGCTGAGAGAGCTGCTTAGCGAGTTGTACCTCTTCACAAATGAGATTTGCATGGTCACTAGATTACGTATAGTCTGAGTAATTATCATAGATTTTACTTTTATAGCTTTTGTTATTGTTTAACTAAGTTAATAAACTTTTCCTTCTTAGTGCAGAGGAAATGAGGCCAACATCAAGAATGTCCGGCAAGCCATCCGAAAATGGCTTGCTGGATTGGGAGAGTTAGGAATGTCAACAAAATCCAAACACATGGATACCCATCTAGCCGGACTCGAATGGATTGGGTAGTCCATGCTATGACTGGGTTTGGGTTGGGTTTGGATAAAACCCGAATGCTTAACTTTGAGTTTGGACTGGGATTGGATAGATATGTACCCGACCCGAACTTAACTCAAATTATTTTAAAATTTTAATATATGAAATTACTATATATTATATTAAATATATTTTATTAATTATTATCTATTAATTATTAAATTCTAAAATACTTAAATCCTTATCATTATTCTTAAAAAAGAGAATTGGAAAGGGTTCTAATTGGCTAATCTCTCGATTCTCCATTAATCTCCCGATTCAATCATTACTAATAATGATTAATTATTTATAATCAGATCAGATGAAGAATGATGTTGCAACTAAGGATTAATCGAGAATTATTTTTTAAATCTTTTTAAAACTGAGAACTTAAAGTTAGATATGCTTGTAAATTATATTTAGATCTTTATTTACTTCAAAGGTATTGAACTAAGTATTGTTGAATTTTATTTATCTAAGATAATTTAAATTTTATTTTGATTGAATATGGAACTAACTGCTGTTGAACTAAAAATGTTGTTAAATTTAATTTGTTTAAGGTATGTGTGGTTTATGAAATGGAAGATGGCTTTAGAGTTGATAAAAATAAAAAAATGCTTAATGTGACTCAATTGGGTTCGATTGGCTAAACCTGAATCATCCGATACCTGACTGATATGGGTTTGGACAAAAAAATTTAGTTCCAATAATGTTTAGAATGGGTTTGGGTTGTTTATTAGGGATTAGGATTTGGGTTTAGGTAGTTAGGAACTCGATCCAAACCCGGTCCATTGCCATCCCTAGGGAGAGTCCTCCCAATAGCTAAAGAAGCCATGTACTGTTCTAAGTTCTTTAGCTCTCGAAGCTTCGTCAGCTTTGATTGATGCTGCCCTAGCCATTGTAAAAGAAGCAGCGAAAGCAACTTCTAGTGATGGCGTTATCATCATCAACCCTTAGCCAACAAGGTCCTTAGTGTCGGCTACCTTATATCCCAAATGGTGGATTTCTCTAGAGATAGCCGGTCTATCTACCCCCTAAGTTAGTGTCAACCAAGGAAAGGTGAAACAAACTTCATTGGGGGTTGAGAGAGTTAGTCGAGCTGCTGAAGAGCTTGAGTCAGTTATTGATCTAAATGTTTACTTCGATAATACAGGGCTTCAAAACCTTGAGTTGGCTCGTCGGCTATTGAAAGCCATCATCCTCCCGAGAGATTGGAAGGCAACTAAGTCTCATCGCTTGACTGAAGTTGTATCTTCACCATATCCAACTCTTCTTAAGGTAAAAGTTTCTTTTCTTTATTCCATTTTTGCTTGACTTTTCGATACTACACAATCTCTAACTTTGAATTTTTTTCCTATTTTAGCTTGCTCAAGAGGTGGCCATTATCGAAGAAGGTTTTCAGGGCTTCACTGATCTCAATCAGTCTTTGGAGGATCAGATTCAAACTACAAGAGCCCAAAAAGAGGTTGCCGAAGAATTGAGGTAGAGTCTGGAGACTAAAGTAAAGGAGAATCTGGAAGAGATCTCTTTGCTTAAAAAGGAATTATGCTCAGTGAGAAATCATGCAACTGGTTTGGAGTCCAAGTTGAAGAAAAAGAAGAAGAAAAAGTTTCTATCTAATAAAAAAATCATGAAGGATATGAAAAGAAGCTTGATGAAGCTAATGCTTAGGTAGAAGAAGCTAAGAAGAAAACAAAGCTAATAGAGGAGAATGCTTTGAAGGCCATTAACGATTACAAGAAGTCAATAGCCTTTGAAGAATAGGTGATTGAGGTGTCATCTTATACTTATGAATATGGCTTTAATGATTGCAAAGCTAAGGTTGCAAATCTTTTTTCGGGTTTAGGCCTTAGCAAAGTTGTCCTTCAAGAAAAAATTGCTAAGAAAGGTGAGATTCAGGAGGAACATGTTGAAGAAGCTATAGCTGTGGAAGCAGCCCCATTTGTTCTTGAAGGAACTTCGACTGAAGAAGCAATCCCTCCAACCATTAAAGAGCCCCCCCAGGCAACTCCACTAGTTGATGAACAAGCTTAAAAGTCTTTTATCTTTTACTTTATAATCTTTTGCTTCCGGTTTCTTTGCAACTATTTGACAGTCAGCTTCATTCTGACCTTCATAAAATCTTCCAACTTTTGTAGAAACTTTTAGGTATAAATAAAGTTTACTATTTTTTCATCAAATTCTAGTCTTTTCTATCAATGTCTATATTGGTGGTTGTCTTTTTAAAAATTTCTCCAAGTATAAAATTGTCAGTGCAATGTTGCCTTCGTTGATAGATTAGCACTAGTTAATAAACTAACATTGGATGATGAATTTACATTGACTGATGAATGAACATTGGCTAATTATTTGAACCTTCGTGAAGTTCAAAATATGCTCAACTACTTGTCGAAAGCTCCAACTATCTTTGATAGTTAACTAGTCGATTAACCTTCGCAACGTTGCTAGATGCATCAATTGAACTTTAATGGCTAACTTATCCATTTTAAACTAACTCTTTTAAATTATCAAACAAACCAATTATAGTCCAACATTTAAGCCAATTATCTTTTATATTGTCGGACATACAGATTATAGTCAGTTATTTAGGCTAATTATCTTTTAAATTATCGGACATACCGATTATAGTTGGATATTTAAGCTAGCTATATTTTAAATTATTAGATATATCGATTATAGCTAGATATTTAAGCTAACTATCTTTTAAATTATTGGACATACTGATTATTGTCAGGTACTAGCCAACTATATATTTGGTATTATCGAGCATACCGATTAAATTTAGATAGTTGAGTGCCAGTCAATTATCTTAGTAGAAATCATAAAATACTCTTGTTTAATACATAAAAACATTGTGAGTAACTTTGTTAATGCACTGTAGTACATGCTTAGGTTCTCAGCATTCCATGGATGAAGAATCTAGGATCCATCTAAGTTTTTGATTTGATATGCTCCTGGGCATATTACTTCAGTAACCCAGTGTGGGCCTTCCTAATTCGGAGATAGCTTTTCTTATTTAGTTGGCTTTGAAACTTTAACTCTTCGCAACACTAGATCACCCGACCGAAAGGTTTTTAGGTTAACCTTAGAGTTGTAATATCAGGTGACCCTTTGTCGATAAGAGGCCATCTTTATATGAGTTTGCAGCCTCATCCCTTCTATCAGGTCAAGATCAGCCCTTCATCACTCCAAGTTACTTGGCTCTTCAAAATGTTCGACCCTCATTAAGGGTAAACCTATCTCTATGAGTATTACTATCTTGATTCCAAATGTCAAATTAAATAGAGACTCTCTTGTTAGAATCCGAGAAGTTGTTTGGTAAGTCCAAAGTACTGAACTTAGCTCTTTGACTCATGAACCTTTATTTTCATTCAACCTTGTCTTTAAGCCATGTAGAATCGTCCGATTTGTTACTTTGATTTCACCATTCGATTGGGGGTGTCCAACAGAGGTTAGCTTATGAGTAATGTAGTACTGAGTATAGAAATCTTTAAACCTCTGATTATTAAATAATTTCCTATTGTCGATGATATAGCGTAAAGAATTCTAAACCATTAGATAATATTATTTCAGACAAAACCTTCAACTTTTTCTTCTATTATGTGAACTAAAAGTTCAGCTATAAGGTGAAGAAGTTGATGGAAACAATGATGATCTTTCTTTGACCAGAAGCTAGGAAAAATGAGCCAAGTATGTTCATTCCCCACCAAGCAAAGCAACAATGATGATCTTTCTTTGATTAGAAGCTGGAAAAAATGGATCAAGTATATCCATGACCTACTAAGTAAATGACTAAGGAGCCACTAGTTGAGTTAGTTGGCTTGCTGGCTATCATTGAATATTCGAATATCTTTGACATTGATCACATTTTTTTAACAAAGTCGATCACATCCTTCTGAATAGTCGGCTAATAATATCCTTGTCTCAAAATTTTATAATCTAGAAATCCACCTTCTAAGTAATTTTCATAAATACCTTCATGCACCTACCTAAGAGCATAGTCAGCATCAATCGGGCCCAAACACTTTAATAGAGCAGAGCAAAAGACCTTTTATAAAGGGCTTTATTTATGATTATTGATGTGAACTTTAGTTTAACTGCAAGCGCACGATGTGCAGAGTAGCATATCCAGCAAGTATGGATCGATCCCATGAGAAATTTGTGTTTTGATCTGTGTTCAAACTCTCACTTAGATAAGCTAACAAAAATGAGCAAAAGATCATTAAATCGATAAAATAAATGATTTAAGGATCTAGGGCTTTTTAATCCACTGGACCAATGATTTCGAAAACTTTTCTAAGGATCTCTTTTATAAAACCTTTCAACTTCCTCTTTTGTAAAGACCAAGTATGGATTATGAAGAGATTTAACTCAACTATAACCCATCAAGATTTTACAAGGAAAGAAAGAAACGAAAAAATAAATTATTGAGCCTTCTATCTTTCATCATTCTTTCTTGCATCGAATCAAGCATGAACTATGAAGGGATTGAAATCCAACTATAGCTTATCAAGTATCTTCGCAAGAAGTTAAAAAAGGAAGATAAACTCTTAAAAATTAAAGCCCGGAAAGAAATCCAAAGAAGGGCTTCTAATCATAGTCTAGCTTCATCGCCAACCCTAAGTGATCACTTAGCCAGACATGATATTAAAACTTTAAAATAAAATAAAATAATATAAAATTAATTATACTACTTGTAGAAATATATATTGCAGGATTGTAAAAATAACAACTACTCTAATTGCAGGGATGTAAATTATATAAAATAAATTTAAGAAAAGTAATCTAATCTAATACTAAAATAAAAATTATGAGAATAATTTAAATAAAAAAAAATTTTTATTTTAAGAAATAATCTAATTATAGAATATTTAATTCCTAAATTATTAATAGGATTTGGAGTTAAAATAAAAAATAAAAAAAAAAAATTAAGACTCGATGGGAAGGAAAAAGAGCAAGAGGAAAAAGATGATGGGCTGACTTTCAATGGAATCCGGTAACGAAAAATGATACTCTATAAATAGGTGCAGGAAAACGTATCTATACCGTGTGAGAGATCCGTATTGGTTTCTTATCACTATTTGCCCCAACCGCATCGGTTCCTTGTCGGACTTCGTTCTTATCTTTATCTCTGTACTCCGCATTCTTATTCCATATCCACTCGCACAAACAAATTTATCCCTTCGTAAAATTGAACTCCTCGGTGTTATCCCGAGAATCCATGATCGATCTTTCGTTGTCGAACAAATCACTCCTTCCCCGTATACGGACATTACTTCACCCCCTGTCCCGACAACATCCTTCTGACCGACATCAAGAGCAGCAGGCTAATGGAAGAACGGAAGAGCGGGTAGTGACGGTGGATCGTTCTTCTCGGCGCCGATGAGGACATGGCCGGAAGCTCGGACAACAGCTCAAGATGGGAAGAAGACCGGTAGATAAGAACGGTGACTCGTTGGCAGCAGCAGGGAGAAGATGACCCGGTGTAGAGCTTGACGGTGAAGACAAGAAGAAAATTGGTGATGATCGGCCGGGAGACGGCTGCAGGGACTTTTCCGGTATGTTGGCGGTGATCTGATGGAGACCGGCCATGGTGGAGTGGATGGCGGAGCAATGTTAGATGGCGGCTCGATAGCAGGCAACTGTGAAGAAGAAGACCGGGCGGATGGCAGCATGCGCAGGCATTGATGGAGGATCGGCGGACGAGCAGAGACCAGCCGGTGGATCACAGGAGGAGCAATGATCGTGAAGGCACAAACGAAGAAGAGGAAGTGGTTTTTCTGGCCATTACAGGCTTTTCCGGCGACCCGGCGGTGAGAGAAGCTTCTCGTCGGTAAGAAGAAGAGTTCTGGCAAATTTCCCGGTGACATCGTGGCTTGGTTTGGACTGTGGTCCACGGATCCGTGGACCGGCTGCAATGGAGGTTATGGACCAGCTGGCTACTTCGTGGACCAAGCAGGTGGTTCACAGTGAACCAATGCTTTTATTTCCGTGCAATTCTATAACATAATTCAAATTTTAATTTCGGGGCCATCCGAACTCCGATTTGAATGATGTTGAATCCCAAAAATCGTACTCTTCATATTGACGAATTCTTTCGTACAAAACTCTATAAAAAAATATTAATTTTAATTAAATAAAATAAATTTGATATATATATTAATGTACTTATTACTAATTTTTATATACTTATCACTCCTCCAACTTGAATCTTACTCGTCCTCGAGTAAAAATAAATGATTAAGGAAACTACCAAAAACTATTAATACCTTACACAAGTTTACTTAGACTCAAAGGTTATTCTCATATCTTTTTATAAGTAGAAGATTTTTCATTAGATAGTAGATGAAATGGGTAATTGGGATATTAATAGCTTCCAATAAATTGGGTAAGCGCAGACTCCTCATTTTTCTAAATAATTCTTAACCAACTCCTACTGTTATTTCTAAATCCTCTATTTCCATGGAGTGGTGAGATATCGTTTTAGTGCAAGGATATTCTTATTCTTTCACTCTTTTTTTTTATACAGACCGTGCAATATTTTAATCTTTTAAGCTTTCTATCTGACCCTTGTAACAAGCTTTCGATCAATATCTCCCAAACTAATTAGCCTTAGGGCACTAGGTATAAAACACCCCTCGGGCTTACTGGCTTAAGTCAAAAAGGCTACATATCAAAACTGGCCATATAGCAAAATTTCTTTACATTTCTACTTTTTGATGTGAGCTCAACCGTTTACTTAGACGAAGAGACCCGGTTACTCGATGGAACAATGTTTAGAACTGACTTTTATTATCTCTTTTTTTTTCACTAATAAAGGAACCTTGCATTTAGCAACACCCACACACCAAGAGGAAGATTCTTCTTCGATGCAAATAGAAGGATTAGAATTATCTAGAAATTGATTGTATTCTTACTTATCATTTTTACTTGAGTCTATTAATATTTTATCCCTCAATATTTTAAAAATTATCTAGACTGTTCAATCAACTACTTATCAAAAGTATATGATTTACCCTAGGTCCAAGATCAACAAGTGTAAGATTATTAAGGTAAAGGTAGCTCCGAATATATACTTATGTAGCTTTATATCCCCTATAAATAAAAATTGATTCTAAATGTATGCATGACATGGTATAAATGGAAACGAAGACACCTAACGAATTTTCTTGAGCTATCCCCCTAACTTAGCCAATGGAGCTCATTTGAGTCAGGATTTGCTAAATCTAAACATGCTAAAAAGAAAATTATTAGAAAGAAAGAAGCTGGGTTGCCTCCCAGGAGTGCTAAGTTTAAAGTCTTCAGCCAGACCAAGTGGATCTTTTAGATTATATCGATTGATACATCCATTAAATTATCAGATATACCTAGCTACGGCAGATGGTTGGGTGAAGTCTAATCACTAATGTCCCACATGATCTCTCTGTTATGTGTATCTATAAGATGTGTCATACCCAGCGATGGCTTGGTTGATGGTTTATCCATAAGTGTTTCAGTAGGAGGCTCCCATCTCTGGCTATATTTATCATTACCAAATATTTTATCAACATCTTCATACTCATATGTTGGCCAGATACTGGACTCAAGATCGACTTCTTTATCGCTAATGTCTATAGGTTCATAAATTTTATCTTGGATTACATTTACATTAGTATGCTTGGTAGATTCATGTTCTAAATTGAATATATTCAGCTCAATAGTCATGTTCCCAAAAGATAATTTCATAAGTCTATTCTGACAATTGATTTCAGCATTAGTAGTAGCTAGGAATGGTCTTCCTAAAATAACTGGGATATGACCTTTAGGATTTGATACTGGTTCAGTCTCCAAAATAATGAAAATTACAGGGAAGATAAAACTTTCAACCTTGATTAAGACATCCTCTACCAATCTTTTAGGGATTCTAAAAGATCGGTCTGCTAATTGTAATGTGATCCCTATTGGCTGAAGTTTTCCCAATCCTAATTGCTCATAAACTGAATATGGAAGAATATTTACACTAGCCCCTAAATCAAGTAAAGCCTTCTCAATATGGGTTTCTCCTATAACATAAGAAATTATTAGAGAACCTGGATCCTTGTATTTTACAGGCATGTGACTCAACAAGTATGAACTCACACTTGCTGCTAAGAAAGCTCTCCTCGGTACATTGGTGGTCTTTTTCTTGGTACAAAGGTCTTTTAAGAATTTGGCATAAGTCGGAACCTGTTGGATCATATCTAGTAGAAGAATATTTACTTGAACTTGCTTAAACACCTCAAATATTTTATCTAAATGTTCCGATTATTTATTTGACATTAATCGATTTGGAAAAGGAGCTCTAGAAATTATGGGCACATGGTTTGGTGGACTATTAGTGGTTTCAATAACTTGAATTCGTAAGGTAGGTTGTTCATTAGATGGCTCAGCTGACTCAGTAGTTGAGTCTTCTCTAGTGTTGGACGTACCTACCTTATTATCCACTTATTTTCCTGATCTTAAAGTGTGAATTACATTAACTTGAATGACTTGATTTCCTTGGGGTAGATGATTATTTTGATTTCTTGGGTTGGTCTCAGGTTGGCTAGGTAGCCGACCTCATTCACGTTCATTGATGGTAGATGCTAGCTAACCCACCTGCATTTCTAAGCAGGCTATGGCCTGGGAGTTTGAATTCAGAAGTTGGCCCATGGTTTGCATAAAATTATTCAATATAGCATTGGTGTCAACATTGGATTTGGCTAAGGCTTCCATGTTTTTTTCTAAAGAACTAAGTTTCTTTTCATTAATATTGAAGCCTGGTGGTGGTAAGTTATTCATCACAAGATTAGGCCCTGGGTTTTGTTGATTGAAGCTAGGACCACCTACATTTGGGTTCTGTGACCATGAGATTTGGATGGTTCCTCCATCCTACGTTATATGTGGGTGCATAGGGATTGTTCATGGGTCTCTGATAGATAGCATTCACCTGTGCACATCCATTATCTATTGGGTTCATCAGGAGTGGACATTCCTCAAGGACATAGTTTGGTGCATTGCACCCATTACATATTGGTGCAGATACTTGGTTCGCACTAGATGGTCTCTGAAGTTTTAAGAACTCTAACCTACATGTTAAGGTTGTAATTTTGGCTTCTGCAGCTAAGAAAGTCTGCATTTGGTGCATTCCACCTCTTGAAGGTGTGAATCTCTCTGGTTCTTAGTTGTTTCCCATTGTAGACTCTTTTTAGGTCTTCTAAAAATTGCCAAGCTTCATTGGGTTCTTTATACATAAATTGGCCTTGGCACATAGACTCTAGCATGGTTCTTGAATTGGAATCTAAACCTTGACATAGTCTCCAAGTTTCTATTCCATGGTGTGCACATTGGCTCAAGAGGTTCTTGAAATGATCAAAATATTTTCAAAATGACTCACCAGCTAATTGATAAAATTGGTTTATTTCATTTCTAATCTTAGCTGTTTTATGATGAGAAAAATATTTCTTTAAGAACATTCTTACAAAGGCCTTCTAGGTTGTGATAGATTGATTTGGAAGACTATAAAGCCACTTTTTGGCATTATCTTTAAGGACAAAGTTGATTAGTCTTAGTTTGATTTCATCCTATGACAATTATTGTAGCCTCATAGTTGTACAAACCTCTTTAAATTCCCTAATAAAAATATATGCATCCTCTATTCCTGTGAACTTTGGAAGCATATTAATCATTTAAGATTTGATTTCAAAATTATTAGCTACGGATTGAGGCAACCTAATGCAAGAAGGTTGGATGGAATCAATTGGATAACATAAATCATTAAGGGTTTGGGTTTAATTTGTCAAATCCATTATAGTAGAGGTTGTAGGATCTGAAACAGAAATTGAATCGGTTCTAACAAGTCGACCCGATATCCTTCTCCACACAGGAGTGGGAAAATTTACTAAATCTACTATATCTTCAATTTTTTTTTGAATTATATATATTTATTTTATATATATATTTTTAATTTCTTTAGAAGCTTTTTTTTTTAAAAAAATTAACTCAATTCAACATTTTCATACCCTAGGACAACTATGCAACATAACTTCCAGTTATGTCAGGGCAACCTTATGTCAGGATAGTCAAGATTGAAAGTACCTAAAATAATTTAATTAAGTTATTTTTTTTAAAAAAAAATTACAAACAAGTTTCACACAAAATTAATCCTATCCTAGGGTTAATCGAGAACTAGACTGCTCCTAACTGTTCCAAGTCAACCTTCAAGCACTCCAAGTTCGAACCAATTCACCAAATTGGCCAGGTAAGTGTAAGATTGGCGGAGTCCCCCCATTGCTTTCCTTAGACACCAATTGGATTAGCTAGGTCAGTGAACGGAACCAATTAAGTAACTGTCTTTCTTCGAGACTTAATCTCTGAACCACTTTCCTAGACACCAATTCAATGATTGAATCTAGCTTGGTATAACTCTTAGGTCTCCTTGTCCTAATGAGCTTGGATGTCCCTAGAATTAGCATCTAATTAATTTTATTTAAAGGCTTGGGTTGATGCAGATAAAGGAGTCTTGTTTATGGGCTAAGGAAGGGTGATGAAATCCCCACCTTATCTTGTTTAGGTTTGTGCCCTTAAAGTGATTTAAGAATGCTATGCATAAACAAACAGAAATTAAACAAATTTAAATAAAAAACTAAACTAAACTAAAGTCAAGATAATATGCTGAAAAAAACTAGAATAATTTAAATTGTATACCTGACTTCCATCACTCACTAACTTAAAAATAAATTTAGACATATCAAATTAAAGCAAGAATTTAAAATATAATTCAAAACATACCAATTCCTCGGCAACGGTGCCAAAAACTTGATGTGAACTTTAGTTTAACCGCAAGTGCATGGTGTGCGGAGTAGTACGTCCAGCGAGTACTGGTTGATCCTACAAGAAATTTGTGTTTTGATCCGTATTCAAACCCTCACTCACAAGGAATTTGTGTTTTGATATGTATTCAAACCCTCACTTAGATAAGTTGACAAGAATGAGCAAAAGTTAATTAAATCGATGAAATAAATGATTTAAAGATCTAGGACTTTTGAATCCACTAGATCAATGATTTCGAAAACTTTTCTAAGGATCTCTTTTATAAAACCTTTCAACTTCCTCTAACAACCAAGTATGGATTATGAAGAGATTTAACTCAACTATAATCCATCAAGATTTTACAAGAAAAGAAAGAAAGAAACGAAAAAATAAATTATTGAGCCTTCTATCTTTCATCCTTCTTGAACCGAATCAAGCATGAAGGGATTGAAATCCAACTATAGCTCATCAAGTCTCTTGGCTTAAAAAGGGAAGATAAATTTTTAAAAATTAAAGTCCGAAAATAAATCGGAAGGGCTTCTAATCATAGTCTAGCTTCATCGCCAATCCTACGTGGTTTGCTTAGCCAGACATGATATTAAAACTTTAAAATAAAATAAAATGATATAAAATCAATTATATTACTTGCAGAAATATAAATTGCAGGATTGTAAAAATAATAACTACTCTAATTGTAGGGATGTAAATTGCATAAAATAAATTTCAGAAAAATAATCTAATTTAATACTGGAATAAAAATTATGAGAATAATTTAAATAAAAAAATAAAATTTTTATTTCCAGAAAATAATCTAATTACAGGATATATATTTAACTCTCAAGTCATCAACAGGATCTCCGGAGTTAAAATAAATATTAAAAAAAACTAAGATTCCAGGATGGGAAGGAGAAAGAGCAAGAAGAAAGAACGACGGGCTGGCTTTCAGTGAAATTCCCGGTAACGAAGAGATGATGCTCCATGAATGGCCGCAGGAAAATGCATCGATCCTTGTTGGTTAGCTATCTGCTCCAACTGCATCGATTCGGACTTCGTTCTTATCTTTATCTCGGTACCTGTTTCAGTTCCGCGTTCTTATTCCATATCCACTTGCGCAATCAATTTTATCCCCTCGTAAAATTGAACTCGCCGGTGTTATCCCGAGAATCCGTGATCGATCTTTCGTTGTCGAACAAATCACTCCTTCCCCGTATACGGACATTACTTCAGCCCCTCTCCCGACAACATCCTTCAGACCGACATCAAGAGCAGCAGGCTAATGGAAGAATGGAAGAGCAGGTAGTGACGGTGGATCGTTCTTCTCGGCACCGAGGAGGACATGGCCGGAAGCTCAGACAGCAGCTCAAGATGGGAAGAAGACCGGCAGCTAAGAACGGTAACTCGTTGGCAGCAGCAGGGAGAAGATGACCCGGTGTAGAGCTGGACGGTGAAGACAAGAAGAAAACCGGTGATGGTCGGCCGGGAGGCGGTTGCAGGGACTTTTCCGGTATGTTGGCGGTTATCGGATGGAGACCGGCCATTGTGGAGTGGAGGCGGAGCGATGTTAGATGGCGGCTGGATAGCAGGCAACCGTGAAGAAGAAGACCGGGCGGATGGCAGCATGCGACGGCATTGATGGGGGATCGGCGGATGGGCAGAGACCAGCCGGTGGATCACAGGAGGAGCGGTGATCGTGAAGGCACAAATGAAGAAGAGGAAGTGGTTCTTCCAGCCATCACAGGCTTTTCCGGCGACCCGGCGGTGAGGGAAGCTTCCCGTCGGTGAGAAGAGGAGTTCCTGCAAATTTCCCGGTGACATCGTGGCCTGGTTTGGACTGTGGCCCAAATGGAGGTTATGGACCAGCTGGCTACTTCGTGGACCAAGCAAGTGGTTCACAGCGAACCAACGCTTTTATTTCCATGCAATTCCATAACAAAATTCAAATTTTAATTCTGGGGCCATCCGAACTTCGATTTGAGCACCGTTCATGGCATTGAATCTAAAAAATCATGCTCTTCGTATTGATGGATTCTTCCGTACAAAACTCTACATAAAAATATTAATTTTAATTAAATAAAATAAATTTGATATATATATTAATGCACTTATTACTAATTTTTATGCACTTATCAATTATGTATTGGGAGGCCATCCATTTGGCTTCTATTGAATCACTCGACAGAACTTCATCAGTTAAGTGCTTAATGATCAGATCCATTCGGCTAGGTTCATGTTTTACTTGTGAACTTCTATATGTTTGTCGATGCTGAGTGCTTCAAGATGCTTAATGTATGTCCTCCCTAGTGAATCAAGTGTCGATGTCACTAGTCAAGAATGAGTGTCGTCCGTACATTTTCAGCTTGAGGAATATGAAAAATTTTGAAATACTTAAAGTTAGATATAAATGTTTGCATTTTTTTCTAGATACTTTGCTATAACTGGATCCCGGGCTTCAAACTCTCCTTTCGTTTGACTGACCACTAGCTGGGAGTTTATAAATATTCTCAACTTTTTGGTTCCAAGTTTCTTAGCAATTCTTAGTCCAGCTAAGAGTGCCTCATACTTGGCATGATTGTTTGATACTTTGAAAGCAAACCGGAGTGCATACTCAATAACTACTTCTTCAGGATTTATAAAATCAATCCCTCTCCACTACCAAATGAATTAGATGCACTATCCATGTGAAGTATCCATGTAGCTTCCAGGCACTCTTCATCGACCTTCTCCTAGATGCCTTCTCCTTCAATTTCTTTCTGATAGACTTTTTTATCAGTCCATGTGCATTTCATAATGAAGTCAGTTAAGACTTGATCCTTCATTGCTGAGCGAGGTTGATAAGATATATCAAACTCGCTTAGTCAAATAGCAAATTCTGCCATCCTTCCTGATAAATAAGGGCACTGCAAGATGGCTTCTAATGGTTGGTCAGTCAGCACTACCATCGAGTGGGCCGAGACCTATGGCCTTAAGCATCACGTTGTTACTATCAGGGCATAAACCAATTTTTTCACCTTTAAATATCTTGTCTTGGTGTCATGCAGTACTCAGTTAATATAACAAATTGGCTTTTGGATCCCTTTGCATTCTTCTTTAATTAATACTGAGCTTAATGCTTCGGATGAAGTAGACAAGTATAGGTATAAAACTTCTCCTTCGTTATATTTTGAAAGTAAAGGTGGAGAGCCAAGATCTATCCACTCAAAGTTTTTTTGTCTACCATAGGGTTTTAAAAAATGGTAAATATCTTTTAGCCATCTGAGACATAAATTGACTTAATGTAGCAATACACCCAGTCAATTATTGAACTTCTTTTTTAGTTGAAGGGTGTCTCATGTTAAGAATTGTTCTTATTTTCTCAGGATTGGCTTCAATTCCTTGATTGATAATAGAAAACACAAGAAATTTTTTTAATGTCACATCAAAGATATTCTTAGTTGAATTCAGCGTCATTTGATGTTATCATAATGCATTGAAAGCCTCCTCCAAGTCTTTGATGTGATCTGATGTTTGGACACTCTTCATCAGCATATCATCGATATAAGCCTCCATATTCTTCCCGAATTATTTTTCAAAGACCTTGTTCACTAGCTAGTCGCTGGTAAGTTACTCTAGCATTCTTTAGATCGAATAGCATTACTTTGTAGTAGTATAGACCTTTCTCAATCATACAAGCTATTTTCTCTTCATCTTTAGGATCCATTCAAATTTGATTATAATTCGAGAAAGCATCCATAAAATTTAAGAGTTTATACTTGACTTTTGCATCTACTAGCTAATCTATCTTCGACAAAGGAAAGCTATCCTTTAGACAAGCCTTGTTGAGATCTATATAATTAATACAAATCCTCCATTTTTTATTGGCCTTCTTAACCATTACCACATTGGCTAACTAATTGGAATAATAAGTTTCTCAGATAAACTTAGTATCAAGGAGCTTGCCAAGTTCTTCGTTGATGGCCTTTTATCATTCAGGTAGAAGTTCCTTTTCTTCTACCAAATAGGTTTAAATCTCAAATTGACTTGCAATTTATGAGTAATTATTTCTAAAAGAATTATGGCATGTCTATAGACAACCAAGCAAAGACATCGGTATTGCATTGTAGGAAGTCTACTAGTTGCTCCCTTATTTTTTCTCTAAAAGATTGCCAATTTGCACAGTCTTAGTTAGATCTCTACCCTCAAAGACTCAAAGATAGTCTTCTCTACCATCTCTTCATGTCCCTCAGGTTCCCTTTGGTCCGGTTGATCAAGGGACTACTTTTTCTTTGATTGCTTATCTTGTATCATCAGGCATTGCCATGCAAATTGTTGATCTCCACTTTTTTCTCCAACTCCATTCTTAGTTGGAAATCATACTAGGAGATGATAAGTTGAAATGATTGCTTGGAATTTGTTCAATGCTAGTCATCTGAGTATCGCATTGTAATCTAACAGAACTCAAACTACCATAAAGTTGATACAAAAGAGTTTTTTATCGAGGTTCTATACTTATGGTCACAAGAAGAGTAATTTTTCTTTTAACACCGACCAAGTTGCCATCAAATCCGACAAGGACATTGATATTCTTCTTAGTCGATCCAGAGAGAGGTTCATGTTGGCAAAAGCATCATAAAATAATATCTCAGTAGAACTTTCATTATAAATCAAGATTCTTCTTATATCATAATTCACTATCGTTGCCAAGACAATGGCAACATCATCATGGGAAGTCTGAACTCCCCAAGATCACTGTCAAAAAAATTAATTACATTATTGCTCCGATGCTTCTTTGAAGAATCTTCCACAGTACCTGCCCACTGGACTTGCCCTCCAAGATATCTTGTCGACTCTTCCTTCAGTAGGTCGATTTTCAATTTCAAGTTCATCGGGAGTCATCTTGGAGGTAGCAACTTCAAGCTGATGTTCCTTCTCGTGTACATACTTCCTCAGATAGCCATGACAGATCAGGTCATCTATTTCATCTTTCAATTGAATGCATTCCTCCATTGTGTGGTCATGATCATGATGGAATCGATAATATTTGTTCTTATTCTACAAAGTGGGTGGTGCGCATATGGGCCGAGGCCTTTACAGAAACTTTTCTTCCTCTATCTCCATCCCTGAGAGATAGGGGAGTGTAGGTGTCAAACTTGTAAGTCAAGTTTTTTGGCTTCGAACTTTATCATTAGGGTTGGATATCTTTGTTGTTGCAAGGCCGAGAGTTGTTGTCTTCTTGAGTCTTCTTCTTCTTCGGCATTGATTTTCCTTCAGCTTGGCACTAATTAAGTATTTGTTCTTCAGCTAGCATATATTTTTAAACATGTGCTAATAGATCTGAGTAACTTTTAGAAAACTTCTTGTCCAAAGAAAAAATGAACATGAACGATCGAAGTTCTTTCTTCATGGCCAACATGGTCACAGATTCATTGAGATCCTAAACCTCAAACATGGTAGTATTAAAGCATGCTACATAGTCTTTCAGACTCTCCTTCCTTTTACTGAATGGAGAAGAGGCTGACTAAGTTTTGTGGCACCCTCCTACTTGTTTGGAAATGAGCCATGAACTATTCCTCCAACTGGCTGATGGAATGGATACTTCTTGGCTAAAGACCCAAGTACCATACTTAAGAAACTTTCAAAGTTATTGGGAAAGCGAGGTAGTGGATGGCATCACTAGCACGTTGGATATCATATGGGCCTTGTAGCTATCCAAATGATCCGATGGATTGGTGGTCCCTTCATAAGGTTCTAGCTGAGGTATTTTAAAGTGTAGTGGTATCACTTCTTCCATGATCTACTGAGAGAATGGAGGTCGAGAATTGTAGTCGAGGGAGTTGGCAAGTCCTTGATTGTCATCCTAGAGCTCTGCAAGTTGTCGATCAAACTCATGCAACTTTCTTTCATAGTCATCGAGTCGGCGGGTTTCTTGGTCCCATCAAGCATTTACTAGAGTGGAGCCTTCCTTTGAAGACTTCAAGGGAGATCATGGGTACTTCTTGATGCGGGATGTGGGGATGAATGAAATGCAAGGATGATAATGTTCTTCCAGAGATTAATAATCCATTAAGAGCAATGAAATTTAAAGCAAAAATTAATCACAAGGGAGAACAATTTCATTCAAGTAGGAGACTAGTTCATAAAAAATTAAACACCCGCATGCTAATCACCTCCAAAATGATAGGAGATGGATCTCATGGCTAGAAAACCATTTCTACTAGGTCAAATCTCCTTCAAATGGTCAGATCTAAAGAGCCAGTAGAAAGTTTTCTACCAACAATGATGACTAATTATTTGATGGAAGAAGAAGCTCTCATCACTCAAGGATTGAGGTTTAGAAGTCAAGATTAACACTCCCTACTTTGAGACTTACCTTGGCCTTGATCCATGGCATGGAGACCTTCATCCTTGACTTAGAAACCTGAGAGAACCTACAAATAAACTTGGGATTAGGCATGGAAGAAGAATTGGGGTTGGAATGGAAACAAGGGAAAGGGAAGAAGAAGAAAGTGGCCGATGGCCTTGGTGCTTGGAACATGAGCTTGGACCAAACTATGGGGCATTCGACTCTTCACTCCTTGCAATGTCACTCTTCTCTCTCAAACACAAACTTAAAAGCTCTCACTCTTTCCTTGGATAAGGATCTACACACTCAAACTAGCAAGAACACTCTCGCTCCAAACAAGAACACAAGAGAAATAATCCTTTCATTAATCATCATAGCATAGTATGAAAACAAATGAAAGCTTTGGGGGCCCTATTTATAGGCTCCTAAGCTAGGAAAATTCATCCAAGGGTGGAGGGGAGGGGATAAGGATGGCTTAGTTGGCTCTAGCAACTCTTAGGTAAGTGGTTCTAACTAGAAACAAATTGTAGGTAGAAAGTTACAACCACTTTGACATGTGGCATCTAGAAGGTCTTAATATGGCTTTCAAGTGTTGATGTGGAGGCTTAGGTGTCATAAGTTGTGGCATCCCACATGTCAAATATTGTTAGGTAGTTGAAGGAATCTTTATGTTCCCCATAAAAGTCTTGATGTAGTATAATTCCTTCTCCCCCAAGGTTGTTTGATGAGTTCTTCCCCCATGTGTTTTAAGTCTTGGTGTGAATTGGGCTTGAATGGTTGGGCTTGGACTTGAAGAGGGCTTGAATGGTTGGCTTGGACTTGAAGAGGAGGCCCTCCATTAGGCTTTGAGCTTGAGCCGATGGGCTTCTTTCATGTATTGGCTTTTGAGCCAAATCATGAATAGAATGTGTTGTCTTATGCTTCATGAAAAAATTGTAACTTGCTTCAAAGTTCAAAAACTTTATTGACTATAGCTGCAAGAAAAAATAAAGTGAGTTAATCAAAGTATATATTCTTATTATGGATGTTCCCATCAATTTTTTCAGGATGGAAAGAGCTCGACTCTATCGAGTAGGAATTCATTTGGCTTTGGTAATACTCTAGGAGGTTAGGATCAATTCTTTGTAAGTCCTCTTGAGTGATCCATGAGTCTTCAGAATCAGGACATTCTTGTCAGTGAACCAAATAGCGCTGATAGTCTTTGTTTCGAGTAGTGACAATCTTGTCATCTAAGATTCGCTCAATCCTATCTCGCCGTTTTGGAAATATGGCTGGTGGACACTCAAGGATGGGTTCACCCTCAATAGTAGAATCAGGCCCGAATAGCTCACTGTGTATCATTGTCGGTTCCTTGTACTTTACTAGATATGAAAAGTTGAAAGTGGAACTGATACCAAAGTCGAATGGTAAATCTAGTATATATTAGGTTCAAATTTTCTTGTTATTTTGAAAGGACCTGCACCACGGGTATGTAACCGTTCAGGTTTGAGCCTTACCATAACATAGTCTCCTTCCTGAAATTTTTTAGCTCTCTTACGTGAGTTAATCATATGCTTGTTAATTTCATTGCTCAAATTTTTTTACTAATCATGCTATGCATATGACTCTCGCAATCATGGACACTTATGCATGGGAAGGTCAAATGACACCAAATGACTAAACACAAATGACACCAAAACAAAACAAGTTCAAATGGACTTTATTATCTATGGACTAAATTTTATTATTGGGCTAGGAAACAAAAAGTTCCTAATTTCCAATATTTCCCTAAATGGATTTGAAGACTCTGGCACACAACTTTAAGTAGGTGGTAGTGAATCTTAATTTAGTGCCCAGTAAATGCCATAATGTCTTCCAAAAATAACCGTTGAATATTACTAGGACCTGATCAATGGTATGGTGGATGTCCGAGCTGGGTGGATTAGGATTGGGGATGTTTCAGAAGGGTGAATCAGGCTCAGGGCAATTATCAGAGAATACAATTTCCATCTTCCTTCTCTTCCATTTTCATCTTTTAATTCCTACCATCTATTCACTTTCAATCCTCATGTTAAATTCTTTTGCAGGTTCTATAATTTCTTGGGGTTGATCCTTTGGAATTGGTTATAGGTTTTCTCTGATGATCAATATCCCATTAGGTAATCCTTCATTAATCTTTAGATCTATATCCTCAACATTGATTAATTCTGGGTCCTCTATTATTTCCTTGGATTGCTCTTCATAGTTTTGTCCCTGGACTTCATTTTCTTCAAGTTGATTATTTTCGTTGTTGATTTCTTTAGGCTAGGTGATTATTTTATCCTTAAGCAATTGTTCCTGTTCATACCCATCCATAAAGTTAGACCCAGGTTCATAAACTTCTTCTTTAAGTTCTTCAACGAGTTTAGGATATTTTCTTTCTACCCCTTCATTTGGACAAGACTTTGATTCCATTGACTTTAAATTCTTCAATAGGTTCAGGAGATTTTTTCTCTAATTTTTTAGTGGGCTTAGTCTCTTCTTTATCTTCTTTATATTCATTTATGAGACTGGATTCAGCTTCATATGTTTCTACTTTTGGCTCTTCAATGGGTTCAAGGATTTCTTTTTTACAAACTATTGGGATAATAAGAGTTGGTTTGTTTGAAGGAATCTGACTAGAACTAGGTCTATGTTCAGATATATTATTCTTGTTGGACTTAGGTTAACTGATCAAGAGTTCCTTCTGATATGTATCAAATTTCCTAGCAATTTGATAAACTTTTTCTAGGTAGTGAATTTTTCATTGAAATAATTTCCACTAGATGTCCTTACATAGACTAGCCCGAAATCTAGATATGATTATTGCCTCGGATTCGGCTGTGCTACATCTCTTGACAAACTCATTGAATTTAGCAATATACTCAGATACGGTTGCATCATCTTGTCTCAATCTGTACCATTGGACTAAAAGTCTTTGCTCATAATATCTACATAGGTACTTTTCTTGCAATTTACTCTTCATATCTCTCCAAGTAATTATTTTATCCCCACTATAATAACTTTTATGCTCAACTTCTCTCCAATATATTTTAGCATGTTAGACTAACTTTAATTTAGTAAATTGACACTTGCTTACTTCTGACATTTCATCAAACTCAAAATATTGATCCATTTTCTTCTCCTAATCGACATACATCTCAGAGTTTCCATCGAAAGTGGGTGCATAGGGTCGATTGCTCCTAAAGACTCTCTCCTCCTGATCTATAAAGTCTTGGCAGGGGTATCTAGGATTATACTCAGGGGTGAGATCATGACATTGGGTTATTGGACCAAGGAAGGTGGACTAGGTGATTTGGGCTTAGTATAGTTCCCGATTTGATTGTCCATTTGTATTAACTCTTTGTTCATTGATCCTAATTGTTTAGTTAGGGTATCAATTTTTTTAGTCATGGTCCTCATAAAGGATTGAAGATTGGGATCCATGGATAAACCAGATTGAGTGTGGGACTGTTGGTTTAAAGCTCTTGACCAAATAGACAAGCAATACAAACCTAGCTTCTAGGGTTCCTAGGCCTAGAAGTTCAAAATACATGATTTAACTAGGTACTAAATAAGGATGCAATTACCCTGTCCACTGGCCAAGTAAGAGGTGAGGTTGCGGGAGGCTCCCCTCGCTTTCGTGAGATCCTAATTAAAAATCGCAAGTCTACTTAAGGCGTTTGCCATTGGACCTCTAGCCTTAGACACCAATTTCAAGGAATAAGTACAAACTCAAATAATACTTTATCTTATGTTGCACTTGAACCCGACTTGTAGGTGTCCCTAGTTTTAGGTTACTACTCGATTTCAATTATGGCTTAGGTCAATGCAAATGTGGGTGATTGTTTTGGACCAAGGAAAGGTAATGACCTCCTTCCCTTATGTTATAATTGAATGCCCTTAAAATGATTTTAAAATGGGTGCACAAATAACCAACTAGCTAACAAGATATGTAGACTAGCACAAACATATGAGTCAAACCTGAATTTTGAAGTTTTAAAAATTTAAAATTTAAATTAAAAATTATAGATCTAAACATCTTGATTTCAAAACTCAAATTTTAAAATTTAAATTTCAAAATTTAGTAAGAAAATTCATTCTTAGAGGTACAAGTTGTTGTAAGAAAAATTTCAGTCTCTAACAACTTCTAACTAGCTAGTTTTAAAATTTGAAATTAAAATTTTAAAATTTCAGAAAAAATAAAATTTAATTTGAATTATTAGATCTCAGAGTTAAGGCTTTAGATTTTGAAATTTAATTTTTAATTCTTGAATTTTGGTTAGGAAATTCAAATTTGAAAGCTTGTTGTTGAAGTGGTTATAAGAAGCTTCTAGCCAACAAACCCTTAACCATCTAACATCCAAAATTTGAAATTAAATTCAAGTAAATTCCAGAATTTGAATTTTAATGAGTGGAGATCTTAGATCCAAATCTAAAATTCAGAGGGAGATTTTTTTGAATTTTTCTAAAATTTAATGGAACAACTAAATGGAGGGAAACTAGAATTGAAACAAGCTGTGAACTAATTAAGGCAGCAGCTTAAAGTGACGAAAATTAAACTAAGAACTCGAAGAAAATATTTTTTAAAAAATTTAGATCTCAGATCTTAACATCCTAAAGTAAATCAAAAGGATTTTCTTGGATTTTTTTGCCTTTAAAAAAATAATAATAAAATTTATAGAAAACTCAGGTTGGTGCTAGTATAGAAGTTTTAGCAATCAACAAACCTCCAACTAACTAGATTCAAAATTCAAAATTTAAATTTTAAAATCTCAAAAGAATTTAAATTTAAATTGAAACTTTCAGATCTTAGAGTTAAGATTCTATATCTCAAGTTTTAAAATTTAAATCTCAAATTTCTGGCTTTGAATTTTGGACTTGAAGGCAAGCAACACACACAGGGAACAAAATTTCAGCAACTTGACCTAGTAAACCTTAAGCTCTGATACCAAAAATTGATGTGGGACATGGGGATGAATGAAATGAAAGGATGATGATGTTCTTCCAGAGATTAACAATCCATTAAGAGCAATAAAATTTAAAGCAAAAATTAATCACAAGGGAGAACATTTTCATTCAAGTAGGAGACTAGTTCATGAAAAATTAAACACTTGCATGCTAATCACTTCCAAAATGATAGGAGATGGATCTCATGGCTAGGAAACCATTCCTACTAGGTCAAATATCCTTCAAATGATTAGATCTAAAGAGCCAAGTAGAAGGTTTTCTACCAACAATGATGACTAATTATTTGGTGGAAGAAGAAGCTCTAATTACTCAAGGATTGAGGTCAAGAAGTCAAGATTAACACTCTCTACTTTCAGACTTACCTTGGCCTTAATCCATGGCATGGAGACCTTCATCCTTGACTTAGGAACCTGAGAGAACTTGCAAATAAACTTGGGATTAGGCGTGGAAGAAGAATTGGGGTTGGAATGAAAACAAGGGAAAGGGAAGAAGATGAAAGTGGCCGGTGGCCTTGGTGCTTAGAACTTGAGCTTGGACCAAACTATGAGGTATTCCACTCTTCACTCGTTGCAATGAAACTCTTCTCTCTCAAATACAAACTTAAAACTCTCACTCTTTCCTTGGATAATGATCTACACACTCAAATTAGCAAGAACACTCTCACTCCAAACAAGAATACAAGAGAACTAGAACACAAGAGAAATAATCCTTTCATTAATCATCATAGTATAGCATGAAAACAAATAAGAGCTTTGGGACTCTATTTATAGGCTCCTAAACTAGGAAAATTCGTCCAAGGATGGAGGGGAGGGGATATGGATGGCTTAGTTGGCTCCAACAACTCTTAGGTAAGTGGTTCTAACTAGAAACAAATTGTAGGTAGAAAGTTACAACCACTTTGACGTGTGGCATCTAAAAGATCTTAATGTGACTTCCAAGTGCTGATATGAAGGCTTAGGTGTCATAAGTTGTGGCATCCCATATGTCAAATATTGTTGGATAGTGGAAGGAATCTTTATGTTTCCCATAAAACTCTTGATGTAGTATAATTCCTTCTCCTCCAAGGTTGTTTGATGAGTTGTTCTCCCATATGCTTTAAGTCTTGGTGTGAATTGGGTTTGAATGGTTGGGCTTGGACTTGAAGAGGGCTTGAATGGTTGGCTTGGACTTGAAGAGGAGGCCCTCCATTAGGCTTTGAGCTTGAGCCGAATGGGCTTCTTTCATGTGTTGGCTTATAAGCCAAATCATGAATAGAATGTGTAATCTTATGCTTCAAGAAAAATTTGTAACTTACTTCGAAGTTCAAAAAATTTATTAACTATAGCTGCAAAAAAAACAAAGCGAGTTAATCAAAGTATGTATTCTTATTATGGATGTCCCCATCACTTTTGTTGACTCCTAAAGTGATTTTGATGATAACAAAATATTGGAGCATACATTTAGTCATCTAACAACTCTTCAAATGATTGACAAGTTTTTGTAGGACAACTACATTGACACACTTTCTAATCCCTACAATCTTTATTGCTTTATGTTGAGTTGTAAAGTGTTTAGAATCTTGTAAAAAAGAATCCTACAAAAATTTCCTACTTAAATCAAGATAAAGGGTTACTTCTAGTAGTTTTCAAGCTTAAATTTTTCTTGATTTTATTATAAGAAGACTTTGAAGATGTCTTCAAAGCATGGCACAAGAAGTTCTGGAAGATTGAATTTGATCTGGCTAAAGAACAAATTTCGAGCCGACTGGATGGAGGAACCAGCCGACTCTGGCACTGGCATAGGAAAGAAGTTCTCTGGCACACAGATCAAGCCGACTGGCACCAAGGCCCAGCCGACTCATCCAGAACATGGTTGAGAAAGTTCTGAGATTCTCAGGGATCCGAGCCGACTAGAATTTAGCCCAGCCGACTCGTCCAGAACTTGGTTGAGAATGCTCTGAGAGCCTCTAAGATCCGATCCGACTAGAATTCAGTCTAGCCGACTCATCCAGAGTGACCCATTCTCTCAACTGTGGAACCCAGCCGATTGGCGTTCAGCCCAGCTGACCCGAACTTGATCCGAGCCGACTCGAAGATTGTCCGAGCTGACTGGAATGACGGGGTCACCTCCAACGGCTAGTTCCAGTTTTTAATTTTTGAATTCCAAAAATGCTCCAACGGTAACCTGTCACCTCCCAATGGTCTACAACGTTCAAAATCAAGGGAAGGCAGTTAAAGTCTCTATAAATAAGGTATGAGAACATCTTTGGAGAGACTAATGAGTTAATGGACATTTATTGAACACTTATTGAAGTTAGAAGAGAGAGAGCACTTGAGCTTTCAAGTCAGCCTTCAAGACTTCACCAACTCTTACCAGAAGCTTGAAGCACCTTTTGAGGAAAGCAAGGAAGCCATTGAATTGCATTGAAGAGCATTCAATTGAGCTTCAATCGAGCTGTATCGGCAACCACCAGACAACAGAGTTTGTCATTTTTTTGTTGCTTCTTTATTCTATTTTTAGAATATTTGGGTTATTGGTGAGCCCGATTGTAAAAACCAAATAGGTTTCTTTGGTGAGCCTTTTTCAAAACCAAAGTGTAGAGGTTCTAGGTGAGCCTGTAAAAACCTAGTGTGGGTTTCTTTGGTGAGCCCGATTCAAAAACCAAAGTGTAGAGGTTGGGATTGTGAGCCTGTAAAACAATCCGACTGTATTCCGGTTTTAGGGATATAGTGAAAATTACGAGTGGTGAACTTGGGTAGTGGACGTAGGAGCTGGATTGCTCCGAACCACTATAAACCTGCCTTGTTTGTGTTGTGCTTGATTTACTTTTAGCTTCTGTATTTATCCTCTGATTAACACAGCACCCTTCTACTAAAAGGAATTACTTGTGCACATACTTGCAAAAATTTTGTAATTCCCAATTCACCCCCCTCTTGGGAAAAGCCACATGACCAACAACTTCTCCTTGCACCAACTTTCTCCTTATCGATCTCTCTCTAAGCTTAGTCATTGCGAAGGAATTCATCAAATTGGAGAGCATCAAGTAGGGGAGTATTGATAATGGGATCGTCAGATAGTGGGTTGATGCCAAGACTTTCATTGTGGAGACCATCAGCTATGCCTTGTAGCGACATCTAGGGCAGATGGCTGTAGCGGACGTTGGTTATTGATCGTAGCTTGTTGAAGACTCTATATAGCAGCAGTTAAAGCTTGTACTTGATTCATTAGAGTAGTGAATTGTTGCTAATCCGCTACCACCATTGGGGTTGTGTTGTTGATTTCTATTTGCTGGCTAAGTGGGTCATTCCGTTTGGATAACTGTCAGACTCTACTGGTAGAAGCATTATGTACCTTTGCTTTTGCCATTGCTTTTTTCTTATCTAAGTTTCTTTTTGCAGTCAAGAGATACTTTAGTAGCCCCCTACCTAGCATGCCAGTCTGTTGCCATCAAACTCCCAGTAGGAAATTGTTGGATACTTACTTGGACTGGCAGGGTAAGTGGGAAGTTAAAGATAACCTAGTGGTCACCTGTAGCACTTTTCACCAGAGATGTCCCTCACCTGCAAAACAAGTTCTAGACCTGAGGTTTTCCAGTGGAGGACCCTTCGATGCTTAAGTTAGTGGAAAAAGTTGGAGGAACAGATATGAAACTAAGATAAAATAAAATAGAAGAGTTTCCTAGCATAATATTAGCTCAAGCATAATATTAGCTTACTCCCTAAAGGTCCTCTCTTACTAATATTTATAGATATTTGTAGTAACCAAATTATATTAGGAGAAAACCTGCTTTTATTGGTCATAACAACTTTCTATTGGGGCTAGCCTCTTTCTATTGTGGTTAATAGCCTGTTGTAATAACTTTCTACAATGACAGTTGTTTTCTCTCCACTCACTTAGTCGGATATCTTTAAGTAGTCGACATGTATGCCTTAGTCATGATGGTGCTTCGACATTTTGAAAGTCAACCACTTTATCTTGCATCTAACTATTTGGGTATCTTACCTTTGCGTCTAACTATTCGGGCACCCCTTCCACCATAGTCCTCTATGGCAGGATGGCTTTTAATATGATTCTCGAAGAGTACTAGGCTACTAAGACATTTAGATCTAACCTAAACATGCTGATCTTAATCAAACAGAGTTAGATCTAACCTAAACATGTGATCTAATCAAATTAGACTTAGATCTAATCTAAACATGCTGAAATTCAAATTTAAACATGCTAAAAGTCATATCTAATTTGATTTCAATTTCAGATCTAATCACTACTTCAGATCATATCTAATCGTATTTGATCATGATTTAGATCTACTATCCTTGAACATGGCTTTGGTACTAGTTGTAGGATTAATTACAAACCCAATCTCCAGATCTAGGTATAGTAAAATTTTAAAAATTTTTGATTCATATATGGCATGGATTAGATCGAGATTTCATCTCGATCTATATCAGATTGCTCGATAGTACATCTAAAATGATATATTAAATCAGATATTTAATTTAGATATGATGATCTTATCATCACCTTTACATGGCCAGTCCATCTTCGCTATCTGATGATTGTGGTTTGAGGTTTTTTGTTGAGCCGCACATTTATTTGACCTCTATAGGTATCCACTTAAGTTCGATCTTGGATGCTTTTCTGGATTTGATCCATCTTGACCAAGAAGGATCAGAGGCTCCTCAATCTGTTGTGAATATTGTCTCTAGTGCTGGATTAATGGTTGATTATAGCCTTTTCTTGGATCTTCCTTCACATAGTTAGTACAAGAGGGTTCAAAGGAAGAGGGGGATTTCACTCAAAATTGAAAAACTTACTTTCATTCTAGGTAAAACCCCTTTTAAGAAGTCAACCTCAGCTTTCTTTATGCATATAAAACACCATAAAAATCACCTGGTGAATGGCCCCTCTTTGAATTCAAAGGGAGTTCACGCCCTTTCTCTTCCTCTCCACATGTTCTCGTAATTAGAAAAGAAGCGCACACCCAGCGCACACCCCCTAGATCTTATCCAGAAAGGTGGCATGTGCCCTCTCTCATTTTTCATGAAACAAAAAGGGGCACACACCACCTACATCTTATCCAGAAAGGGGGTGTGTGCCCTCTCTCTCTCTCTCTCCCATTCAAGTTCAAAAGAGGGTAATGCCCTCATCTTTATCCAAAGTGGCGCCCCCTTAAACTTTCTTGTGCAATGAAAAATATGTGAAAAGAAGAGGAGGCACCAACACTTAGCACCTCATCCTTATCCATATAAGGGAATCGTATAGCACCAACTCTTAATGCCCTTGCAAGCCCAATCTTATTAGAGCAAACCCAATCTAATAGGAAACCAAATTAAGGAATAAATGAGTCCAATTATATTAGGCTAAACCAATTCTAATAAAGAACCCAAATCAAGAAAAAACATAGGTCTAATCATGTACTAACATAATTTCTTCAGGTCCAATCAGACTACGCAAGTCCAATCATATAATTCTAGACCAAAACCTTTGTATGTGTGATCCCATAGGTTTAATTCTATTTGGTAATAGGACATATCATGATCTCCATCATCAATATCATCAAAACCATTTTTCAATAGATCTAAACTCTTTCTAATTCAGCCAATTAGAATTATTGACATCTAAATAATTTTAATCGGTCCCATAATTTACTAGTGATACCTAACATTATATAATGGCAGCCCATCAAAATCAAATGGATGAACCTCTAGGTGCAATTACCGTGTGATTCGATTATTCTATCATGAGTCCCAACAGGCTGTAAGTTAAGGATAATTCATCAAATCTTATCCTTGTTATATGTTAGATTCAATCGATTCGAGTCCATTGTAAAATCTTATGGAAATACCTTTCTATCATTCAATTGCCATGGCCATGGACTTTAGAACTTAGTCTTATGATCTACATAGGATTGCTCTTTATCTACCAAGGTTGATAGATCCCATCATGGTATACAACCTATTCCTATAATGAACATACTGCAACCAGGTTACACCTCAAGACTCCACATGTTTAGGAGACTAAGTTTTATTGCAGTCAAACTATAGCATCCTCATTGTAAACAATCGAAACATCTTAAGTCATAGAACTATTCATACTACCATAGCATTGAGTACATCACTGACGAGAAGGTAGACATCCTAGTGAGTACTCATGTTTGGTCATGCTTAGTATCCTTGTTTTTAATAAGCACCTGCACTCTTACTCTAGTGTCTCCACATTGTAGATTCAAGATTCATCTATCCTAGGAAAGTGATTGTGCACCAATTTTTTTGGATCAAACACCATCCTTGTGATGATCCTTTAATCAAAAGTAATTAATGAATTAATTATTAATGGCACATGTCTCAAATTCTCAACTCTTGAGAATATGTGTTATTATACTTATTAACTCAATGGACGATTCATAGATACTTTTAACTCAAATTGAATAAAAAATCTAATTTTATTAATATAAAAAGTCAATATTATAAATTATGTCCTAAGAAAGTTTTACAAGTATCGGCCAATCTAGTTTCTAGGATATACATCTAACATACACGTAGAGAGCCGGTGATGGAATTCTGAAGGTTATCTATAATAATAGGATTGTCTTACAAGAAAAGAAGCATAGAGGACATTACCTCTTGATAAGGAGTCTAATGCGAGGTAGAGTCCTTGATGCAAATGAGAGCTCAGTACAAGATGGAGCTTCGGGAGCAGATGGATCGGGTATGAGATAAGAAATTCGAGAGAATGAATGGTGACATCATATTGTGAAGTTTCTATTATCACAGAAAGCTTTTTCAAGTAGGTATTAGATCAAGGTGAACACAGCACATGATGGAGAGGATCGAGCAGCCTAGCTTGACTTCCATGTTTGCCCATCCATAAGCAGTAAGCATTTGCCCCGGGGATGGGGATGAGATTCTTCAAAAGATCTCAAAGTCAAATGGAGGTCGAATATTGAGTCTAGTTGGAGATTATTAAAAAAAATACCTCCATTCAATCAGAAAGATAGACTAAGTGTCGAGCCCGATAGCCACAAGATTCTACTTCCAATGCCTAAGGTAAAGGAGATGCCTCAACCTAGAAAGTGGGGGACAACTGATATACCTGAAAATAGTCAGGTCTATGTAGAGTCCAGCATGGCTCGCCATGTTACCTGCCAACTTAGAATATAGATTAGTTCCTTATATCTTAACATGTAATCCTCAAGATTCATGCTGGAAGAATCAAGTACCTTGAATCGAATATTTCTTGATGGGGTGGGGGCTTGTAGGAATAAGTATGCTGAATTTATTCCTCCTATCTTTTCTTTTTTTTTTATCAAAAAAAATATGACATCGAAACCAAAATTAGATTCAGGATCCGGTCGGATCTCCGAATATAACTTGTAAATTGCATGCAAATTAGTGAGGTACGTAGGGTTCGAGCACAACTTGGGTGCGTGATATTGGACTGGATAAAGAGCAGTGGCAACCATTGGAAGCGTGGCTTAAATGGAAGGCCTTGTTGTAGAGAAAGCGTCAGGGAAGAACATATCTCCTGCAAGTATGCCAGGAGAAAAAAAACCCAAGGAGACGAGGTCTACATGGTGGATGCAAATGGCTTAAATCTCCCTTAATTCTTTTTTAAAGCTAGAGGAAGATTATTCTTCCCTGACTGCTCCTCACCCTTTCTTCCTCCAAACTGGCAGCTTGAGGGTATCATGATATGTATAAATTTATAAGGAAACTTTACATTTAAAAAAAAAAAAAAAAACAAACAAAGAGACTAATCCGCGTGTTATCTTACTCTCTCTTTGTGGACCACAATTGCCAAGCCGATACCAAACTATTTTAATTATATTTGAATATATAATGAACTTTTGACACGATGCTTATCTGATGAAGTTTGCTTGCTCAACCTATAAATCAAACTATATATGTTAAGCTATCAATCTAAATTGCATTCTTTATTAGCCAAAAGCCAAACGTGAAGGAAAGTAGTACACTTTTCTTGTGCATGGTTAGATGAGAGAACTGATATTTGGTCGGTCTTTAGTGGAATTAATTAAATTGCAAAAGTGAGCCAACTTGAATCTTAATCATGCATGATTATTCTTTTTTAATACATGGTACTGCATGAAAACGTGCAAGTGCTTGTTTAAACCCGCGCGCGAAACGAAAAAAAAAAAAAAAAAAAAAGATCTGCATCCCCTTCTACGGGACATTGCCTTTCTCTTATACAGTTGTTCTATTTTTATAGTTGTGTATGTATATCGGGAGCCAATTCAATGATGGATTGAATTGCCTTCTTTGTTACTCATTATTCGGGTAAAGTTTTGTGGTTTTTCTTGGGGAATGCCCCGGAGCCACTGCGGAACATTGTTCTTTCAAACCATCTTGACTGTATTCATCCTAGAACTTTATGTTGAATGCATGACTTACCACAAAAAAAAAAAAGAAAGAGAGAGAGAGAGATATGAGATTGGTCAAAGATAAGTATGAATTGTATATGAATCTTATGATAGGTACTAATATGCCATTACAATTGGGTTTTCTTAGAGAAGTTTAAAATTGAAAAAAATCAATAGTAATTTGAGTACAAAAGATGAACTCCCTTTTTTTAATACAATATCAGTAAGGTGATGTATGGTCCGTTATTTCGTCATATTAATTATCTTATTCTTTCTTTGCACAATATGGTTTGAGTTCTGTTACAAAATTTAGCAAGCATGCATATCAACTTTCAACATTCACTCCAAATTTATATCTGATCATGAAAAGTACATACACGATCCAAAAACTCAATCTAGGTCTAATGTATTTCCAACTCCGGTAGAGGTCATGCTATTTTGATGTCGTGCAACATGATTGCTTGGCATTTTCAAACAAAATTTTTCATATGGTTGATGTGATGATCATAAAATATTTAGTGTAAACAAGGCATTATTTAGAAACATATTCAAGCCTAGGTACAGTTGTGCCCTGCATAAGTTTTTTAGTAGTTTGATAGACAAGACTCAAAAAAAAATAAAATTGCTGACCATTTAGTTGTAAGTTGGAAATTGGAAATATTAATAATTATTTCTTTTATAGCCACAAATATGATCATTAATTGTTAGGAACATGGATCTTGCATGGAAAATTAAAATAACAAATAAATCACAAGAAAAGTAAAGCATAAAAGAAATAGAGAAAAAATACAAAAAAATTACTGGATTTAGATAACAATGTATCATTCCTATGTCCTCTGGCAGGATCTCTGTACACGTTTTTTATTGATCACGGCATAAAATAATTACAAAGAAAAACAATCTCTAATTTCCTACCCTACTCTCTCTATAATGAAAACAAAGTTGTAAAACCAAATTCCACGAGACAAGAGAAAAAAAAACCCACGGGGACTTGGAACCACCCATGCATCTTTACAAAAATAAAAGGCTATATATATATACATATAATTTTTATTGAGTTTGAGAAAGATTAGAATTATTATCCTTATTATACAAGGACTAGAATTATTTTTCTTGTTACACAAGGACTACCCATATTTTTTATGGGATATGGTTTTATCAACTAATATATCTCCCACTTAGAGAAATGTGCTACAACAAAATACCAATCGAAGATCTTGTTAATCGCTACTCATCACATAGCTCCAAGTTCAAGAGAAGTCTTACTCCAATTGAACTTTTCTTGAGTCACAGGCTTCACTAACATATCCACTAAATTTGAATATGTGTAGATTTTCAGCAATGACATTTAACCATTCTCTACCCTATCATGCACAAAATGAAAACTAATATTAATGTGCTTTGTATGAGAGTAAAAAGCTAGATTTTTTGCTAAGTACTTTGCCTATCACAATACAACTCCAATATATTCCATTTCACCTTGAGCTTTCCAAGTAATCAACAAAGTGATATGGCTTTTTTACAAGCATGCGTTGCTACAATGTTCACCTTTATCATGGATAAACTATAACTAACTGTAACTTTGATTCCCAGCTTATAGCACCACCTGATATGGTTACATCGCTGACGTGGATCGTGTGTCAAATCAAGATGGAATCCGTAGGTGCCACGTGGGTTTTTATTTCAAAACTCCTGCTACTTCGCCAGGTGGCACCCCAAGATGAGTCCACCTCGGTCGAAGTCGAGCCCCTCTCCGCAGCTCCGCCAGGTGTCCACCCAGGAGGGGTCCACCTCGACCGAAGCGGGTGGCCTCCTGCTCCCTCGCCATGTGGCATCCCAAGATGGGTCCACCTCTGCCGAGGTCGAGCCAGGCCCTCTTGCTCCTTCGCCAGGTGGCACCCCAAGACGGTTCCACCTCGGTCGAAGTCGAGCAACTCTCTGCCACTCCGCCAGGTGTCCACCCAGGAGGGATCCACCTCGGCCGAAGCTGGCGGCCTTTGCTCCCTCGCCAGGTGGCACCCCAAGACAGGTCCACCTCAGTCGAGGTTGAACCAGGCCCTCCTGCTACTTCTCTAGGTGGCACCCCAAGACGGGTCCACCTCGGCCGAAGTCGAGCCCCTCTCTGCCGCTCCGCCAGGTGTCCATCCAGGAGGGGTCCACCTCGACCGAAGCTGGTAGCCTTCTGCTCCCTCGCCAGGTGGCACCCCAAGACAGGTCCACCTATGCAGAGGTCGAGCCAGGCCCTCCTGCTCCTTCGCCAGGTGGCACCCCAAGACGGGTCCACCTCGGTCGAAGTCGAGCCCCTCTCCGCCGCTCCGCCAGGTGTCCACCCAGGAGGGGTCCACCTCGGTCAAAGCTGGCGGCCCTCCTGCTCCCTCACCAGGTGGCACCCCAAGACGAGTCCACCTCTGCCGAGGTCGAGCCATGCCCTCCTGCTCCTTCGCCAGGTGGCACCCCAAGACGGGTCCACCTCGACCGAAGTCGAGCCGCTCTTCGCTGTTCCGCCAGGTGTCCACCCAGGAGGGGTCCACCTAGACCGAAGCGGGCAGCCTCCTGCTCCCTCGCCAGGTGGTACCCCAAGACGGGTCCACCTCTGCCGAGATCGAGTTAGGCCTTTTTGCTCCTTCGCCAGGTGGCACCCCAAGACGGTTCCACCTCGGCCGAAGTCGAGCACCTCTCTGCCACTCCCTAGGTGTCCACCCAAGAAGGGTCCACCTCGGCCGAAGCTGGCGGCCTTTGCTCCCTCGCCAGGTGGCACCCCAAGACGGGTCCACCTCAGCCGAGGTCAAGCCAGGCCCTCCTGCTCCCTTGCCAGGTGGCACCCTAAGACAGGTCCACCTTGGCCGAAGTCGAGCCCCTCTCTGCAGCTCCGCCAGGTGTCCACCCAGGAGGGGTCCACCTCGGTCGAAGCTGGCGGCCTTCTGCTCCATCACCAGATGGCATCCCAAGACGGGTCCACCTCTGCTGAGGTCGAGCCAGGCCCTCCTACTCCTTCGCTAGGTGGCACACTAAGACAGGTCCACCTCGGTCGAAGTCGAGCCCCTCTCCGCCGCTCCACTAGGTGTCCACCCAGGAGGGGTCAACCCCGGCCGAAGCTGGCAGCCTTCTACTCCCTCGCCAGGTGGCAACCCAAGATGGGTCCACCTCTGCCGAGGTCGAGCCAGGCTCTCCTGCTCCTTCGCCAGGTGGCACCCCCAAGATGGGTCCACCTCGGCCGAAGTCAAGCCCCTCTCCGCCGCTCCACCAGGTGTCCACCCAGGAGGGGTCCACCTCGGCCAAAGCGGGCGGCCTCCTGCTCCCTCATCATGTGGCACCCCAAGACGGGTCCACCTCTACCGAGTTCGAGCCAGGCCCTCTTGCTCCTTCGCCAAGTGGCACCACAAGACGGTTCCACCTCGGCCAAAATTGAGAACCTCTCTGCCACTCCGCCAGGTGTCCACCCAGGAGGGGTCCACCTCGGTCGAAGCTGGCGGCCTTTGCTCCCTCGCCAGGTGGCACCCCAAGATGAGTCCACCTCAGCCGAGGTTGAGCCAGGCCCTCCTACTCCTTCGCCAGGTGGCACCCCAAGACGGGTCCACCTCGGCCGAAGTCGAGCCCCTCTCTGTCGCTCTGCCAGGTGTCCAACCAGGAGGGGTCCACCTCGGCCGAAGCTGGCGGCCTTCTGCTCCCTCTCTAGGTGAAACCCCAAGACGGGTCCACCTCAGCCGAAGTCGAGCCAGGCCCTCCTGCTCCTTCGCCAGGTGGCACCCCAAAACAGGTCCACCTCGGCCGAAGTCCATCCCCTCTCTACCGCTCCACCAGGTGTCCACCCAGGAGGGGTCCACCTTGGCCGAAGCTGGCGGCCTTCTGCTCCCTCGCCAGGTGGCACCCCAAGATGGGTCCACCTCTACCGAGGTCGAACCAGGCCCTCCTGCTCCTTCGACAGGTGGCACCCTAAGACAGTTCCACCTCGACCGAAGTCGAGCACCTCTCTGCCACTCCGCCAGGTGTCCACCCAAGAAGGGTCCATCTCAGCCAAGCTGGCAGCTCCTGCTCCTTTGCCAGGTGGCACTCCATGACAGGTCCATCTCGGCCGAAGTCGAGCCTCTCTCTGCCACTCCGCCAAGTGTCCACCCAGTAGGGGTCCACCTCGGCCAAACTGGTAGCTCCTGCTCCTTCGCCAGGTGGCACCCCATGACGGGTCCACCTCGATCGAAGTCGAGCCTCTCTCTGCTACTCCGCCAGGTGTCCACCCAAGAGGGGTCCACCTCGGCCAAGCTAGCAGCTGCTGCTCCTTTGCCAGGTGGCACCCCATGATGGGTCCACCTCGGCCGAAGTCGAGCCTCTTTCTACCACTCCACTAGGTGTCCACCCAAGAGGGGTCCATCTCGGTCGAAGCTGGCAGCCCCTGCTCCTCCGCCAGGTGGCGCCCCCTGTCGGGACCACCTCGGTCAAAGTCAGCCCTACTCTGCAAGGCCTCAGGGAGGTAGAGACACGGGTCGCGAGGTCGCAACTAGAGCCGGCGCGATCCGCGCCCCGTAGGGGGCGCCAGTATGGCCTGCAGTGACATGCAAAACCTCGTTTACATCAGTTAAACGGGGCCCCGCAACCGAGGAACGAAATCCTTGCGGGCAGGGGCCTGAAACGGCTAGAAGCCCATCGTCAACACCCCGAAAGGAGAGCTCCTGTGCTCGGCCCGAGGTCTCACCAGTCTTCCCCCTTTCATGATACATGACGGACGAGGCGTGCCGGCCACTTAACTCCCGGACTCCAAGGAGAAGGGGGGAAGAAGACCAAGAGATCTCGGGGAGCCCCCAAAAGGAGACGTGGGCTGAAGGCGGTCCGGTAGTATAAAAGGGACGATAAAAATGGACGGAGAGGTAAGTCGAAAAAGGGGGAGAACATCGAGAGAACGATCTGGGGGACCCCAGGAAGTCCTCAGGTGTGAGCTCGGTGAACCCAGCGCAGGAAGCCGGGCTTCAACTCCCCTCTTCCCCACACTTCTTTCATTTACATATCCTCTAAGCACGAGAATCCACCGGGAACCCATCTTGGAGGTCATGTTCCATCTTGCCGCTCTCTTACTTGACCATCGGAGTGCCCCCGCCGGAATTCCCAGCCCGGATCTTTGACTTTGTTTTGCAGGTATGGAAGCTTGGAGACCTCGAGGTGAGAGAGTCTGAGAACCGGCGTCAGCTCACGAGCTACAGGCCATCGCGGTGAGATCGGCAACAGATTGGCGTGCTTGGTAGGGGGCAGGACAGTAACCCCTATACAAGCAAGCTCTCTGTGGGTGAGAGAGTGCTCCGACCATGGTGGTGACACGTGGACGCGAAGCATCCACCAGTCGAGCAGGAGAGGTTCCTTCTCCCCAAGGGCCGTGCAGCCCGGAGAGGAAACTTCCTGCTCCTCCTCCTCCTCAACCGTCCTCGGTGGATGTTCCTTTCGTGGTTATCGTCCAGCAGCTGCAAACTCTGACTACTGCTGTGCGGCAACTGCAGCACCAGCAGCGCTCCCTGGCCACTCAACCCCAGCGAGGGACCCCCGTGGCTCGAGCCACGGGCCCCCGTGGAAGCCTGCGTTCCATCCAAGGCAGGCCCTCCCAACCGCGGGCAGTTTCCAACCCCCGCGAGAGCCACCAGACTCCCACAAAGAGGAACTACTCCAGTTCAGCGGATCATGAGAGTCGATCCTCGACCAATGATGTCGAAGCAGTGCAGCACAGCAGACGCCATCGGGGCAAGGCCCCCCACCGAGACCGATCGGCACCCCATTCTCCAGCAGCCTCGGTGGAAGATTCCACCGACGAGGCCATCAGGCACCAGGCCGAGAGGCACCTGGAGGAGCACGAGCGCAAGCTGGCAGAGTTCTCCCGCCACTTTGCCGACATGCAGAGCTCCCCAACCGATCCAGCAGGCTACAACGCTCGGCCACCCTTCTCCCGGGAAATCCAAGAGGAACCGATCCCGAATTGGTTCCGTATGCCTCAGGTGGATCCCTACGATGGGACCACCGACCCCTTGGACCACCTGGAGAGCTATAAGGCTCTCATGAGGGTCCAGGGGGTGACGGATGCTCTTCTGTCCATCACCTTCCTAGCCACTCTCCGGAAGGCTGCTCGAGTTTGGTTCACCCACCTTGAGCCGGAATCCATCAGCTCCTTCCATCAGTTGGAAGGAAAGTTTGTGGCACACTTCGACGCCTGCCGGAAGGTGCCAAGGGAGGTGGATAGCCTCTTCTCTATCCGCCAGCAAGACCAGGAGCTGCTGCGGGATTATGTCACCCGCTTTAAGACCGCCGCCCTGGAGATCTATAGCCTGGACGAGCCCGTTGCCATGCTGGCATTGAAGCGCTGGCTCAAGACCTCCCGTCTGACGTATTCCCTGGATAAAAAGCCCCCCAAGATGTACTCTGAGCTCCTCCTCCGCGTCCACAAGTACATCTGAGTGGAGGAGGTCGATCACACCAGGTGAGAGCTGGACAGGAAGCCTTCAAAGAAGCCTACCCCAAGGGATGTCCCCGGGACCCGGAGGCCTGGACCACCTACAGATTTTCATCCAGGCTCGAAGCCGAAGAATGGTGCTGCCCCAGAGAGAACGTTCACCCCTCTCCTCGCTCTCAGAATGAAGATCCTTATGGAGATTGAGGGTGAGCACTAAATCCACCAACCTCCTCCTCAGAACCCAAGGAACATCCGTGATAAGACGAAGTATTGTCAATTTCACCGCGAGCATGGCCACGACATGGAGGAGTGCCATAATCTGAAGTGGGAGATTGAGGAGCTGATCAAGAGGGGCTACCTTATAAAGTTCATGAGGAATGAAGCCCCGGTAGAGGGTCAGCCGCTCGCAGCCCTTCCCCCCATCCCTGCAATCACAACCGCCCAACGGAGAAGCCGGTGGGCATGATCTCATGGGGGATAGGGCGTGCGACGAAGAGGGCCCGGGAGGCAGGAAACCTGGAGAATGTACTCCCCTTTGAAAAGGAAAATAAAAATGAAAATGTAAACAATGATGCAGTGGTGGTCGAGATGACCATCGCGAAGCATCCTGTACACCGCATTATGGTGGATAATGGGAGCTTTACTGATATACTTTTTTATGATGCTTTCTCCCGAATGAATTTGTCTCATGATCTATTAAAGCCGGTGCACACCCCTCTTGTGGGCTTCACCGAAGATTCTGTAGGGGTCGAGGGAGAGATCACTCTCCCTGTTACCACCGGATCCCCACCTCGGCAGAGCACGGTCATGATGATGTTTACTGTCGTCAAGCTCCCATCACCTTATAATGCCATCCTCGGCCATCCAGGGCTCAACCAACTGGATGCTGTCATTTCTACTAAGAGGTTGCTGGTACAGTTCCCCACTGCCTCTAGGACGGGAGTGATGAGGGGGACGGCCCAACCTATCCCGCATTGTCTGCAGACGGCCCCAGGGGCCCGGAGTGCCGAGCTCAGCTCCGACGTAGATGACCTCGATCTAAGAGAGCAAGACCCCATGGGAGGGCCCGTGGAGCACTTGTTGACGTACCCCCTTGGCTCGGACCCTCAAAAGACAGTGCAGATAGGAGCCCAACTCCCGGAAGAAGAGCGGGCTCGTTTGCTGGACTTCCTCCGAGCGAACGCTGATATGTTCGTCTGGTCCGCGCTGACATACCAGGTATCCCCTCGGAGGTTATCACCCACCAGTTGAACATTGATCCGAGGTGCCACCCTGTCCGCTAGAAGAAGAGGAGTTTTGCTGCAGAGAGACAGAAGGCCATCAACGAGGAAGTAGAGAAGCTTCTCGTCGCCGGCTTCGTACGAGAGGTACAGTATCCCAGTTGGCTGGCAAACGTGGTCATGGTGAAAAAGAGCAACGGCAAGTGAAGGATTTGTGTGGACTACACCGACCTTAACCGAGCTTGCCCGAAACATAGCTTCCCTCTTCCAAAGATCGACCAGCTCGTGGACACTACTTCAGGGCATCGCCTCCTCTCTTTCATGGATGCCTTCTCCGGGTACAACCAGATCTGAATGCACCCGGAGGACGAGGAGCACACCGCTTTCATCACCGATCGCGGAACCTACTGCTATAAGATGATGTCGTTCGGCCTCAAGAATGCCAGTGCCACGTACCAATGGCCGGTCAACAAGGTCTTCAAAGACCAAATCGGCCGCAACATGCAGGCATACGTGGATGACATGTTGGTGATGAGCAAGCCCACTTCGGACCACATAGGAGACCTGGCGGAAACCTTCAGCAACCTCCGGCTTCATCAGATGAAATTGAACCCGGCGAAGTGCACTTTCGGCATGTCCGCGGGGAAGTTCCTGGGGTTCATGGTGACCTAGAGAGGAATAGAAGCCAACCCGGAGAAGGTCCAGGCTATGCTGGACATAGAGCAACCCACCTCCAAGAAGCAAGTGCAGCGGCTCACCGGCCGGATAGCCGCCCTAAGTCGATTTATCTCAAGGTCAGCTGACCGCTACCAGCCCTTCTTCAAGGCGCTGAGGAAGATGAATGACTTTGCTTGGACGAAGGAGTGCCAAGAGGCATTCGATGAGCTGAAGAGGACACTAGCATCTCCGTCGCTGCTTTCCAGGCCCGAGGAAGGAGAGGACCTCCTCCTGTACTTGGCGATCACCCCGGAGACTGTCAGTTCGGTCCTAGTTCGGATGAACAACAAGGTGATGCAAAGGCCAGTGTATTACACGAGCAAACTCCTCCACGATGCGGAGCTCAGGTATTCCCGGTCTGAGAAACTGATTTTTGTGCTAATCGTGTCCGCTCAGCGTCTCAGGCCTTATTTCCAAGCGCACCCCATTACGGTCCTAATGGATCAGCCACTAAAGGCGGTGCTCAACTGACCTGACATGTCTGGGCGCCTGGCGAAGTGGGCGCCCAAGCTCAGCGAATTCGACATCACCTACAGGCCGAGGTCGGCCATGAAGGCATAGGTACTCGCTGATTTTTTGGTTGAGTGTGCAGGCCTAGGCGAGGGGCTGGAAGAAAGCCCCCAAGACCGGTAGCCAGAACCAGGACCAGAGGAGGATGTCTGGATCCTTCACGTGGATGGAGCATCGAACTTTAGTGGGAGTGAAGCTGGACTCATCCTTGCCAACGGCGAGGGGGTCGTCGTTGAGTGTGCGCTCTGCTTCCAGTTCGCCACCACCAATAACCAGGCGGAGTACGAAGCGTTGCTCGCGGGGCTAAGAGTGTTCTGCGAGCTGGGCTTGGCCAACCTCAGGGTCTTCATCGACTAGCAACTGGTGGTCGGGCAGGTCTCTAGGGAGTACGAGGCACGGGACCCGCAAATGGTGAAGTACCTGGAGCTCTTGCAAACGAGCATAGTGGGATTTCGGTGCTTCAGCATCTCGCATATCCCTCGTGGGAAAAATGCCCACGCGGATGCCCTCTCCCGCCTGGCAACCCTGCCAGACTCATCACTGGGCCGTGCTTATATCGAGCATCTCAAGGCCCCGAGCTACGAGACACCCATGGAGGTCCAGCAGGTCAACTAAGAGCCCAACTGGATGGATAAGTACATCGAGTACATCACCAAAGGCACCTTGCTAGAGGATCGCATGGTGGCTGACCTCATCAAGAGGAAGGCCGCATTGTTCGTCTTGATGGATGGGCTACTATATCGGAGATCCTACTCTTACCCGCTCCTCAAGTGTCTGAGACCCGCGGAAGCCGTACTCGTGCTTCAGGAGATCCACAAAGGCATCTGTGGGAACCATGTGGGGGGCAGGACATTGGCGTACAAGGCCCTCCATCAAGGTTATTTCTGGGAAACAATGAAAGAAGATGTGGATGACTTCGTAAAAAGATGTGACCGATGTCAGCGGCATGCCGTGGTGCAACGACAGCCTGCTGCTCCACTCTCTTAGCTCTCCGCCCCATGGCCGTTCGCTCAATGGGGCATGGATCTCCTAGGACCTTTTTCTCTAGCATCCGGGTAACGAAAGTTCCTGATCGTGGCTATCGACTACTTCACGAAGTGGGTCGAGGCCGAGCCCTTGGCCCATATCACGGAGGCAAATGTCACCAAGTTCCTATGGAAGTCGATTATCTGTCGCTTCGGCCTACCCCATACCATCATCACCGATAACGGATGTTAGTTCGATTATCGAGAGTTTGAGGAGTTTTGTAATGACCTCGGCATCCACCATCGCTTCACCTCGGTGGCGCATCCTCAGACAAATGGAGAGGCCGAGAAGACAAGCCGGACCATCTCGCAGGGCCTCCGGACAAGACTAGACCAGGCCAAGGGGAGGTGGGCAGAAGAGCTCCCGAGCATCCTTTAGACATATCACACTACCCCAAGGACGGCTATGGACGAGACCCCATTCAACCTAGTCTTCGGGGCGGAAGCGGTTATTCCAATCGAACTCAGCCTACCAACCCTGCACGTGGAGCAGTATGGCAAGGCGGAGAACCCAGCCAGGATGCTGCTGAACCTGGACCTCCTTGAAGAAACAAGGGATAGGGCCCGAGTTCAGATGGTGGCTTACCGGCAATGAATGGCCAAATACTACAACTCCAGAGTACGACCGAAGTCCTTCCGCCAGGGAGACTTAGTGCTACGCCGCGCTGAAGCTTCCCAACCTCGGGAGTGCGGAAAGCTCTTCCTAAATTGGGAGGGCCCCTATAGGGTGGCGGAGGCACTCCCCCATGGGGCGTACTACCTGGAGGAGCTAGGCGGATCCCGGTTCTCCCAGACCTGGAATGCCTCAAACTTGAGGATGTACTACCAATAGTATAAGACCCCTCAAACTTTAATAATAAAATCTTTTTCACCAAATTCATACTCTCATCTCATAGGGCAAAAGCCATCCGGCTCTAAGTTCGGCGAGCATGGACACGGCGGAAGATCCGCGAAGGCACGAGGTCCCTTCCATAAAAATCCCAGAGTTCAGTCTAGAGTGTCGCATGGAATTAAATTCCAAAATGTGGTCCCGGAATTCAGTCCAGAAGAGGTCCCAGAGACTTAGGTCCCGGTCCTATGAAATCCCAGAGAACAGCTCGGTAAGCCGCGCAGGGCTCAATTTCGGCCCGCAGCCCCGGGGTTCAGTCTGGAAGTTTGCAAGGAACCTAGTTCCAAAGCAAAGTCCCGGACTTCGGTCTGTAAGGTGGAGCAGAACCCAGTTCGCCCACGCAATCCCGGAGTTCAGCTCGGAACGCACTACGGGACTTAGTCCCAGTAGCTAGCGCTGAGGTTCAATCTGGAAGATGCACAAAAAAAAGATGAAGAAAAGAAATAAGAAAAAGAAAGAACAAGTTAATGAAAAACATAATTTTCATTTCTAGTGAAAAATTCCTTACAAAAAAGGGGGGGCCCGATAAGCCGGAAGCCCCCCAAAAAAGAAAAAGGAATACATAACCACAGAAACAAAGAAAAGGTGTGAAGCTTCAGGGCTACTTCGCCGCCGCTGCGTCCTCCTGGGGATGCGTGGCACCCTCTCCGCCGGCGCCGTCGACTGGAGGCTGCTCGGGAGCCACCACCTCAACACCGGCTGCAACTGGAGCTGCCTCGGCGGGCTCCTCCCTCCGGCCGCCCAGCACGACCCCACTGAGATTGAGCTCAGGGAAGAAGGAGCTCACCTTCTCCCAACAGACCTGGAAGCCCTTCAGGAAGGAGTCCACAGCCGCCTCGTGAACCTCCACCCTGAAGTCATCGGAGGCCCAGAACCTTGGCACGGCCTCCTGTGCCTCCTTCTTCGACGCCTCCAGCAACCCGCTAACTCGGGCGATCTGCTCCTTGGATGCGCTCAGGTCCATCAGGACCTCTTCCACCCGGTGCTCCAACGACTTGGACTGGGCCCTGAGGCGGGACTTCTCCGTCGCATCTTTCTACGTGCGGCGCTGGTTCGAGATCCTCTCCTCAGACATAGAGGTCTCGAGCTCCTTCATGCGTCCCTCGGCGCGACCCAGGTCAGCTTGGAGGGCCTGGTTCTTGCCCCGCAGTTCGACCCCCTTCTCCATGAGGTCCTTCATGTCGGCCGCCAGTTTGCTAAGTCTCCTCTCCTTCTCGGCGTCCTTCTTGGCATAGCTCGATAGGAAGTTCCTTAGTAGGAGAACGTCCGTCCCGATCTGCATAAAAAGAAAAAAGAAAAAGAAAGAGGTTAGTAAGATCCAACTGGAACTTTAAAGAAGGAGAACTCGGGACTCACCGTGAAGAGCTGGGGGAGGATCCCCAGCAGTGTGTCAGCGTAGTCCCGGCCGCCCCTCAGACAGCGGTCACGGGAGGTGCTGGCGAATTCCATCATCCTTTCCGCGAGCCCTTGGTCATGGATGATGGAAGAGTTGGTAGCAAGACTTGGAGGCGGGACATGGACATCAGCAGCAGGTGGGGTCGCCGCCCCTTCACCGGGTGGTGCAGCCGTTAGCGGGGCCACCGTCGCCCTGGTGGCCACAGTGGAGATGACCGGCGCAGCAGCTGGGGCAGGCGCTGCCCGAGGAGGATCCGGCCTCCTCTCTTCCCCGGCCCTGTCGAGCTCGATGACAGGGACATCGAGCCTGGAAACCGAACCCGTCACCCCGAGTCCGGTGGCAGCAGGAGTGGGCGCGGGCCCATGGCTTGTCTCCATGCGAGCCCGCTTCACCGAGGCCTCCTCGATCACCTTGACAGCATCCCTCTTCAAGGCGCCTTCCATCAGGCTCTCAATTGAGAACTTCATACCAGGAAGAAGAGATCAGTCAGGCCAGTTTAAAGAAAAGAAGTGCAAAGTAAAAAATAAAGGCGAAGGAGGAAGATCCAGGTCTCACCCGGCTCTAGGATGGGACTGATCCCTGCCTCGAATAAGTTCTGCTCTGAGAGCAGAACCTCGAGAGCTGGGACCATGTCACCCAGCAGCAGTTGTAGTCATCCTGATCCGCCGGCTCAACCTGAGAGTTCCGGTTCGGGGACCGGTCCGGCTCACTCCAGGCCCAGTCGACATCCTCGACTGAGGCAAAGAAGAAGCGGTTCTTCCAACCCTTGATCGACGAGGGGAGGTCGAACCTAAGGCACCTAGGCCGGGGCAAGATGTACCACCAGCCATCATCGGCAAAGTGACGTTTCAGGGTGAAGAGAGCCTTGAAAAGGGAGAACCGGGCAACAAACCCATGGAAGTGGCAGAAGACGATGAAGGCGAAGATGACCCGGATGGCATTAGAAGCCAACTGAGCCAGGACAAGGTGATAATGACTGAGGAAAGAGAGAAAGAAAGGATGAAGGGGAAAATGAAGATCCCCAACAAGGAAGTCCTCGTAGATGGCGACCCTTCCAGGACCACTCGAGGTCACTCGGTCCCTGGGTCCCGGGAGGGAAAGATGGATTAAACCTGGGACCCCATAGGTATCCCGGATCCAAGAAAGGTCGTCTCCGGTCATCGTCGAAATGTAACCGGAGGGGCTGGAAGAGGAAACCTCCACCGCCGGAGGAGGAAGAGAAGAAATGGGAAGCGCAGGGATTGCAGGGGGAGACCTAGGACCCCTAGGGACACCTATGGTCAAAGTCCCTGGCCAAAGTTGCCTTCGAACCTCGATCGGGATCTCTTCCCCCTCTGAGGAAGAGGACGATGGAGTCCTCGGCCGGGAAGGACCAGCCTCGTCCGGGTTTGAAGAGACATGACGACGATGTGCCATTAGAGAAGAAGTGAGAAGAAGAGGAGATTTGAGATGACACATGGGCTAGAAGGTGGAAGAAGAAGAGAACGGGTCGCAGACACTCACCGAAATGATTTGTACCAAAAGATGGGCAGCCCTTGGAAGGTGAAGGGAGATCGCTTCAACTGCCGGCGAAGTGTGAGAAAGCTTAGAGACTTCATTTCCGGAAAGTCCCCCTCCTTTTTCAAACTCAATCATAGCGGTCGTACACCTCTTTCCATCCCGGACCATCAGATGATCGCCATGTGGAGGCACGCCCAACATCGACGCTTCGGTCCGATGGAAACTGCCTCATTTTCGAAATGGCATATTAATGGCCCGTCAGACGCACACACGTGGCAGCCTATCATTGGGTATCGGGTGCAACAGAAGCGGCGGCAGGGATCATGGAAATTATGGTATAGGATTTTCGTCCTTTCCACGTCATCCCCGGATTAAATCCCCACGTCTCAAGCTGCAACGCTTCGATAGGACCTGGGGATGGGGGGCAACTGATATGGTTACATCGCTGACGTGGATCGTGTGTCAGATCCAGATGGAAGCCGCAGGTGCCATGTGGATTTTTCTTTCAAAACTCTTGCTCCTTCGCCAGGTGGCACCCCAAGACGGGTCCACCTCGGTCGAAGTCGAGCCCCTCTCTGCCGCTCCGCCAGGTGTCCACCCAGGAGGGGTCCACCTCGGTCGAAGCGGGCAGCCTCCTGCTCCCTCGCTAGGTGGAACCCCAAGACGGGTCCACCTCTGCCGAGGTCGAGCCAGGCCCTCTTGCTCCTACACCAGGTGGCACCCCAAGATAGTTCCACCTCGGCCGAAGTCGAGCACCTCTCTGCCGCTCCGCCAGGTGTCCACCCAAGAGGGGTCCACCTTAGCTGAAGATGGCGGCCTTTGCTCCCTCTCCAGGTGGCACCCCAAGATGGGTCCACCCCAACTGAGGTCGAGCCAAGCCCTCCTGCTCCTTCGCCAGGTGGCATCCCAAGACGGGTCCATCTCGGTCGAAGTCGAGCCCCTCTCTGTCGCTCCGCCAAGTGTCCACCCAGGCGGGGTCCACCTCGGTCGAAGCTGGCGGCCTTCTGCTCCCTCGACAGGTGGCACCCCAAGACGGGTCCACCTCTGCCGAGATCGAGCCAGGCCCTCCTGGTCCTTCACCAGGTGGCACCCCAAGACGGGTTCACCTCGATCGAAGTCGAGCCCCTCTCCGCCGCTCCGCCAGGTGTCCACCCAGGAGGGGTCCACCTCGGTCGAAGCTGGCGGCCTTCTGCTCCCTCGCCAGGTGGCACCCCAAGATGGATCCACCTCTGCCGAGGTCGAGCCAGGCCCTCCTGCTCCTTCGCCAGGTGGCATCCCAAGACAGGTCCACTTCGGTCGAAGTCGAGCCTCTCTCCGTCACTCCGCCAGGTGTCCACCCAGGAGGGGTCCACCTTGGCCGAAGCGGGCGGCCTCCTGCTCCCTCGCCAAGTGGCACCCCAAGACGGGTCCACCTTTGTCGAGGTCGAGCCAGGCCCTCTTGCTCCTTCGTCAGGTGGCACCGCAAGATGGTTCCACCTCGATCGAAGTCGAGCACCTCTTTGCCACTCCGCCAGGTGTCCACCCAAGAGGGGTCCACCTTGGCCGAAGCTGGCGGCCTTTGCTCCCACGCCAGGTAGCACCCCAAGATGGGTCCACCTCAACCGAGGTCGAGCCAGGCCCTCCTGCTCCTTCACCAGGTGGCACCCCAAGACGGGTCCACCTCGGCCAAAGTCGAGCCCCTCTCTGCCACTCCACCAGGTGTCCACCCAGGAGGGGTCCATCTCGGTCGAAGCTGGCGGCCTTCTGCTCCCTCGCCAGGTGGTGCCCCAAGATGGGTCCACCTCAACCGAGGTCGAGCCAGGCCCTCCTGCTCCTTCGCCAGGTGGCACCCCAAGACGGATCCACCTCGGTCGAAGTCAAGCCCCTCTTTGCCGCTTCGCCAGGTGTCCACCCAGGAGGGTTTCACCTCGGCCGAAGCTAGCGGCCTTCTGCTCCCTCGCCAGGTAGCACCCTAAGACGGGTCCACCTCTGCCGAGGTCGAGCCAGGCCCTCCTGCTCCTTCGCCAGGTGGCACCCCAAGACGGTTCCACCTCGGCCGAAGTCGAGCACCTCTCTGCCACTCTGCCAGGTGTCCACCCAGGAGGGGTCCATCTCAGCCAAGCTGGCAGCTCCTGCTCCTTCGCCAGGTGGCACCCTATGACGGGTCCAACTCGGCCGAAGTCGAGCCTCTCTCTGCCACTCCGCCAGGTATCCACCCATGAGGGGTCCACCTCGGCCAAGCTTGCAACTCCTGCTCCTTCGCTAGGTGGCACCCCATGACCGGTCAATCTCGGCCGAAGTCGAGCCTCTCTCTGCCACTCCGCCAGGTGTCCACCTAGGAGGGGTCCACCTAGGCCAAGCTAGCAGCTCCTGCTCCTTCGCAAGGTGGCACCCCATGATGGGTCCACCTCGGTCGAAGTCGAGCCTCTCTCTACCACTCCGCCAGGTGTCCACCCAGGAGGGGTCCACCTCGGCCGAAGCTGGCAGCCCCTACTCCAATGCTAGGTGGCGCCTCCTGACGGGACCACCTCGGTCGAAGTTAGCCCTACTCTGCAAGGCCTCGGGGAGGCAGAGACACGCGTCGCGAGGTCGCCACTAGAGCCGGCGCGCACCGCGCCCCGTAGGGGGTGCTAGTATGGCTTGCAATGACATGCGAAACCTCGTTTACATCAGTTAAACGGGGCCCTGCAATCGAGGAATGGAATCCTTGCGGGCAGGGGCTTGAAACGGCTAGAAGCCCATCGTCAACGCCCCGAAAGGAGAGCTCCCATGCTCGGCCCGAGGTCTCACCAGTCTTCCTCCTTTCGTGACACACGATGGACGAGGCGTGCCGGCCACTTAACTCCTGGACTCGAAGGAGAAGGGGAGAAAGAAGACCCAGAGATCTCGGGGAGCCCCCAGAAGGAGACGTGGGCTGAAGGCGGTCCGGTAGTATAAAAGGGACGGTAAAAACGGATGGAGAGATAAGTCATAAAAGGGGGAGAACATCGAGAGAACGATCTGGGGGACCCCAGGAAGTCCCCAGGCATGAGCTCGGTGAACCCAGCATAGGAAGCCGGGCTTCAACTCCTCTCTTCCCCACACTTCTTTCATTTACATCTCCTCTAAGCATGGGAATCCTCCGGGAACTTGTCTTGGAGGTCCTGTTCCATCTTGCCGCTCTCTTACTTGACCGTCGGAGTGCCCCCGCCGGAATCCCCAGCCCGGGTCTCTGACTTTGTTTTGCAGGTCCGGAAGCTTGGAGACTTCGAGGTGAGAGAGTTCGAGAACTGGCACCAGCTCACGAGCTACAAGACACCGCGGTGAGATCGGCAACACCACCTATCATGGAGAACATGTATCCCATGATAGAGCACTTCACATTTGTATCTTCAACAAAATCTATATTGACAAAGCCAGTACACTGCAAACCCGCAAGCCCATAATAGAGTGAATAATTAGAAGTACCCCTTGAGTACTTAAGGACTCACTTTACCACTATCCATTGATCACTGCCAGGATTCATTATGTACCAACTAATCGCTCTCACTGCATGTATAATGTTGGGTCTCATATATACTATAGCAAACATTGGCTCCCTACTGCTGATGAAAACGGTACTTGAGCCATGTTTGCCTTTTCTACTTCAGTACTAGGTGATTGCTCCAAAGACAACTTTATATAGATTGAAAAAGGGATACTGGTTTCATAGTTTTCATATTGAAGCAATGCAAAACCTTCTTTACATATGTCAATTAGGTCAACCAGATATTCTTATCCTTTCTCTCTTATAATACCTTTATACCGAGAATCTGACTAACAGCTCTCAAATCCTTATATCAAACTTCCCAGCGAATTTAGTTTTAAATGTGGATATATGACACTTGCAGTTACCTATCACAATCATATAATTTATACCAATACAAAATATAAAAACTATCATTATCATTATAGAAATATGCATAATGGTCAGCCTTTAATCTACGAAAATCCAAACCTATAATAAAAAAATCAAATTGACTATGCCAACACCTTGGTACCTATTTCAACTCATATAGTGACTTGTTCGGCCAACAAACCAGAGTATCTTTTCCTTTTTAATAAAGCCTTCAAGCTACATCATATAAATCTCTTTTTTATATCACCATGTAAGAAAGTAATTTTGATATCTAATTTCTCCAACCCCAAGTCCATGACTGTTGCAATTGCTAGCACAACTCTAATAGTAACAAGATAAATAATTGGAGAGAAAATCTTATCAAAGTTGATAGCTAGTTTCTGAGCATAGTCCTTAACCATTAGTCTTGTTTTAAACCTCTCAACATTACTTCAAGAGTCCTTCAATTTATATACCAAGCGATATCCAATTGCTTTCTATTCCTTTAAGTAGCTTAACAAGATCCCAAGTCTTGTATTTTTTCAAGGATTCTATCTCCTCCTCCATAGCACATCACTATTTGTCTAAATAGGTGGACTTATAAGCTTTTTTCATGTTTCTTTATCAAAGCAACAAAAGTACTAACAATATTAGTCTTAGTCATGAAAGATGTGATATTTTCATTACACCTCGTAGGTGATCTAATGACCCTCCTAAGATTTTCCAAATCAACTAGTGTATCGACATGTGCACAATCATCAGAAAATAAATAAAAAGTCTCTAGTCTATGCTCGTCATCTATCACTCTATCATCAAGCTGCACATCATTGGATACATCATGCTCCACTAGAATTTTTTTCTTTTCTTACAGTATAATAGTTTTCTAAAAAGAATTTTTATTACAAACAATATCTTGGCTAATAATAATCTTGTAGACAGTAGGATCCTATAAACTGTTATCCTTTTTTTCTTTTTACGTAGCCAAGAAATATGCATATCTTAGAATTCATATCAAGTTTGGTCCATTTCTTCCTTGAAATCCAAATATATGCATTACAACCAAACACACGGACAAAAAAATAATTGAGAGACTTGCTAGACCAAACCTCTTCATGAATGTTTAATCCAAGTGAGACCGTAAGTACTTTGTTCATCCATAAATAAGATGTGCTTACTACTTCAGCCCAAAATCTCTTGTTAAGCCTCATTGTACTTAATATGTTGCTAGCACATTCCATGAGAGTCCTATTCATTCTCTTAGTAGCACCATTCTACTATGGTGTCCTAGGAACCATCAAATATCACTTAATCCCATGTTCATTGCAAAAGGCTTTAAGTTTTTGAACAAATTTTTTTTCTATTATCAATATGGTGACACTTTATTTTCAAATCATTTTTATTTTCAACCCGAGCTTTGAAAATCTTGAACTTTTCAAAAACATATGTTTTTCTCTTGAACATATAAATCCACACCTTTCTAGAATAGTCATCAATAAAAGTAACAAAATAAGAATTACCATCTAAAGAAATTACAGGTGCTTTCCAAGTATTAGAATTAATCAACTTAAGAAAATTCCAGCTGTTATTGTGAGACAAACAAAAAGAAAGTTTATGCCACTTTTCAAACAAATATTCTTCATAAAAAAATTAAAAATACAGACTTGTAACCAGGAAGAAGATCTCTATTAGAAAGTACTTGAAGCTCGCACTCACTAATATGTCCTAAATGCCTCTGCAAGGTGGTAGGAGACTCCGATTTAGCACTAACAACAATGGCTTCTCCTACTAGAGTCTCGCCAATCAACCCATAGAGTTTATCGACCAACTCTCCCTTTGCCACCACCATGTAACCTTTAACAACTTTCAACTGACACTTCTTTTTGATGAATTTTATACCATGCTCATTAAACATCCTTACAAATAAAACTCCTTTGGAGTGCAGGGACATATTTGATATTTAAAATTATATGAATATACCGATCGAATATTCTGATCCACACATCTCCCACTCCAATGATAGGGCACTCGCCATTGTCTCACATGTGAACAATGTCATCCTGCTAAGGTCTGTAAGTATAAAACTACTTCTTGTGATGAGTCATGCAAAATGATGCACCCGAATCAAGAATCCACTAATTGAGTATTTCTAATATCCCTTGACTAGATAATGCATCTCTGTCTTCAGATGCAGTAAAGCCATCATCTATCATGTTTTCTTGGAAATCATTGGGCTCGGGCTAGCTTATTCTCTCCACCTCTTTTCAATATGTAATCCTTCCTCACATGCCTTGATTCATTGCAGCTCCAGCACTTTTTCTTGTTCTTTGCCTTGAACTTTGATTTGGACTTCCTTCTATCACCATAATCTCTTTTCATGGACCTTCCTCGTGCTACCATTATATTAGCTTATAAACTTTGACTTGACTTATGCTTCAGTTCTTCAATTAGAAGTGATGCTACAATATATTCTATCTTAAGAGACTTCACATGGCTAAGATTCAAGATTAGATTATTCTAAGAATCTGGCAAAGAATAAAGTAAAATGCTAGTTTTTTCTCATTATCAATTTTAACATTAAGGACCACAAGCTTACTGATTAAGGAATTGAAATGGTTGAGGTGCTCTTAAATTGATACTCCCACCATCTTCAGGTTGAACATCTACCATTTGAGGAATATCTTGTTCACCAATGACTTCCATTCATAGATACTTTCCAGCTTCTCCCACAACCCTTTTTGCGATTGTCTCGTTCTTGATGTTGAAAATAATAGTATCCTCCAATGCTAATAGCAGGTTTGCGAAAGCCATTTTATCTTTCTCTATGAATTGCTTATCCATCATCCTTTCTAGCTTATCTTCTTTATCGAGAAGGGCCATCGTGCAATTATCTTTTACTAGCACCGCATGAATCTTAAGTTTTTACAATGCAAAGTTCGTTCCACCAAAGCATGGGATCTCAACCTTGGTTACGTTCTTTCCTACCATCATAGTTATACTATATAAACTTTCTTACAAACCTTTGGCTCTGATACCAATTGTTAAGAACAAAGGATCTTGCATAAAAAACTAAAACAATGGATAAATCTCAAGAAAAGTAAAGCAACAAAGAAATAAAGAAAGAATACAAAGATTTTATGAGATTTGGATGATAGTGTATCATTCCTATATTCTCGGGCAAGAACTCCATACATGTCTTTTATCGATCATGGTAGGAAACAATTACAAAGAAAAAATAATCTTTAATCTCTTACATTTCTCTCTCTTTACAATGTGAATAATGTTGTAAAACTCAAATCCCAATAACACAAAAGAAAAAGTACACTCTATTTGTAAAACTCAAATCTTTAAGGGAGTTAGAACCATCCCTTAGATGCTTTTTTTTTTATAAAAATAGAGTGTACTTGGCATATGAATGGACAATCGTTGTTGAGTTTGACAAGGACTAGCAAGAATTATTATCCTTGTTGGATAAAGACCATCCATATTCCTATCATTTTTCTTGTTGAACAAGGACTATCTATATTTCTTACAGGATGCGGTTTCATCAACTAACATTAACTTCCATGAAAAGCTATATAAGAATTAACTCATTATAGTTTCATGTGTTGTTAGGGTCTCTTAGCTCTAGCTAGTTTGGCTTTAAATTGTATAAAGAACCAAGAGGAGAGTAGCCTCATCGAGCCTAAAAATCTAGCAACCAGGACTTTGGAAAGATCTTTTGGTGGGAGCACAAGAAATTAAGGGACTGGCAGGGGCCATAAGCTATTACCTTCATGGAGGTTTTTCTATGGAATTGGTGTACCAAGTGATCTAGCTATAAACAATGGGGACTAAATGGATAGAATTTTTGCATCTATCTACTCCATGAAAGATAGCTATCAATTTTACGGCATCCAATGTTATCACAACCATTGCAAATCCTTTAGCATCCTGACCTTCTTGATGCCATTCGAAATTGCAGAGATGCGACCTGGACCTGATGATATCCACCTCATATCTGGCCATATATATTATGAGTGTTATCATGGCGTGGGTCCTAAACCAAGATCTTGAACTCCAATAAAGACTTATAAAGATCTAGTAATAGTTGAATCGAACCATTGTTCGAGCCTTAATTTGTCCAATTAAACATAGTGAAATTAGTCCGAGACAGAATGGACTGCTACATGTAAAAAAATAATTTTGAGCCATCGAATATTGGTTAAGATCTAAGGTGGATGACTACTAAAACTAAAGAATAATCTAGACTATTAAACCTAGATAATAATTTAGAGCTATTGAATATTGGATTAGATCTTGATGATAGGAAACCTCTCTATGTAGGTGAGTGGATGGATGTGAATAATTTGGGCACCAAACTACATTTTTGTCCCCCATCATTTCTTGGTCATAGGCCAGGCAGGAGTTGGGTTTGGGCATCGAAAAACCCTAAGTTTCCTCTAGCTCAAAAAAGAAAATTAAAGTTGCAAAATTATATGGCAATTAAATATCTTACCAACATCTATGCATGTATGTTGTATACAATGTTACATGTATGATATGTTTGTCCCATTTAATAGGCAACTTTAAACTATCATCTAGTTTTGGGCAATATGTACGAGTGTTGCCAATAAGTGGTGAACACAATAACGAAAGTGGAAATAGTGATGGTAGAAGTGGCAGTGGCACTGATATAAGGGGTCTTGGTGGTGGAGGTAACAAATATAAGTTTTTTTATTTATAAAAATATTGAAGGAAAGGATTAATTTCTTTTTTAAAAATAATTTTTAAAAATATAAAATAAAAATAATAGTACCATGCATATTTTTTATCTTTATTTTTATTTTTAAAATAAAAAATAGATAAAGGTGATGCCAAAGAGGACCCTGGTTCCCAAGGATTCAAAATAGATAAAAAATAAAAAAATAAAAAATAAAGAAGTTGCATAGCCATACAAACTTGAAGGGATATGCAACCCTCCTAAAAGTTGAGTTGGACTTCGTTTCGCGCCAACACACCTGCAACTATAAAATATATACATTTTTTTTCTAAATGTACCTTAGATTAATTTGAGAGGCTGTTACCAACTTGCCATGATCTCTGATCAAGCTGTTGTGATGATTTTTACCTTATTTTTATAGTTGGACCTTTCTTGATATATTTTACCTTGTCTTTAATCAATATTTTACTTTAAAAATTGAGTTAGACTATGTGTTGAGAAAAAAATATCTTGACTCGACATGGAAAGAGCCCGCTGGAATGAAACCTATGAGAAAAAGCCTAGAATTTAGTCCAAAGCACGAAAGGGGACCCAGTTTAGCGCACGTGGCCCGTAGGCACGTGCAAACTAGCCTAGCATGTGGCCCAGTGCATGGGTGCGGCCCAGTGTACACACTCAATGCACGTGGCCTAGGTGCGCTTGGGCGGGTGGCTCAGCCTGTAGCACGTGGTCGATGCACAGTCTATGTGCATGGGTGCTGCATGGCATGCAGGGGTTGGCCGGTTCATACAAGGGAAGCCGTGTAGTGATTTTAGTGCTTTACGAGTTTGGGATGCATTTTTAGTTTCATTTGGACTCTATTTTTAATATGAATTGCACTTTCGGATTCCTGTCAACTTTGACATAAAAAGCAGTATAAGGTATCAGAATCTATAAAAAGAATGACAGAAAGCTAGAGAGACCAGTATGTAAGGATTCAGAGGGCTTTCAAGAGATATGGTAGTGGCAAATAAAGCTTAAAGAAGCTAGAGGGTCTCTTTGAGATGTGAGAGCTTATAAGTGAAACTTTTTTGGATTTTTTATTGAGTTTTTTTTTTGTACAGGATGTGAGTATAAGATCTTTATAATTTTTGCTCATGGTGAAACCTTATATACCCTATTGATTATATTCTCTATTTTATTTTTTCTTTTTCCTTCTCTTTTGGCATCAATAATTAAAGATTCTTCAAAAAATGATATCAGTATAGGTGGTACGATAATAATTGGTACCAAAATCCCAGAATGTCCAATTGATCAAAATTGAAGAAGATGGAGAAGATATGTATAATCAAAGTCAACATCAATAGGTTCGATGAAAAGAGTAATTTTTTTCTCTAGAAAGTAAGGGTGAAAGACATGCTCATCTAGCAGGGGTTAATCGATACTCTCGTATATGAGGAGAGGTCGACCACTATGGAGGAAAAAAGTTGGAGGTGGCTTTAGAAGTAGGCGATGGGCATAATCTGTTTATACCTGGTGGATGACGTGGTGATTCATGTATTGAATGAGACTTTTTCGACAATGCTATGGACGAAGCTCGAAGAGTTGAATATGGCAAAGTCCCTCACCAACATGCTCTTTTTTTTAAAGCAATTTTATTAACTATGAATGAACGAAGGATAGGGCATGCAAGAGCATTTGAGCAACTTCTAGAAGATCCTCACCGATCTTCTCAGTATAGGTGAGAAGGTTGAAGAGAAGACCGGGACTTTGGTCTTGATTTCGTCACTTTTGCACTCCTTTGAGTCCTTGGTAACTGCTCTTCTAGTAGAAAAGAGTACAATCAAGATGGAGGAGGTCATTTCAGCACTTCTTCAGAATGAGGTTCTTTAGTAGAAGAATTAAGCTTCCAGTTCAGGCAAGAACTCAGCATTGGCAATCTTTGAAAGAGCTAGTGGTAGAGGAAGAGTGGTAGAAGATCGCATGGCTGGTGGTTAGGTCCAAGTCGAAGGACACCAACAAGATCAAGTGCTACTGGTGTGACAAGTTAGGATATCATGTTAAAGATTGCCCTCAACTCAAGAATCGGATGAAGGGTACTATGATGGTGATCGATGGTAATGGTAGTGATGAATACGATGATGCACTCATAGGATCTAATGATGTATCTTCCCGGCCATAGATTCTATATTGCATATCCCCATCATGTATATTACAGAGAGGAGCTGCTTGACTCTCTAGAGAGTAGAGAAGGTGCTGTCCACCTACTAGACGGATTGAGCTATGTAATAAAGGGTGAAGAGATAGTCAGCTTAAAGTTTCATGATGGAACATCGAAAAAACTGGACAAGATTCGATACATACCCAACTTTAGCAAGAATCTAACTTCATTGAATAAATTGGATTCAAACAGCTATACATAGAGAGTCGATATGGAATCCTGAAGGTTATCCATGGTAATGGGATTGTCTTGCAAGGGAAGAAGCATAAAGAATATTACCTCTCAATAAAAAGTCTAGTATGAGATAGAGTTCCTGATGCAGATGGCAGCCTAGTACGAGATGGAGCTCCAGGAGCAGGTAGATTGGGCATGAGACGAGAGAGTCGGAAGGACAACAGGCAACATCGCACAGTGAAGTTTCAATTATTATAGGAAGTTATCTCGAGCAGGTCTCGGGTCAAGGTGAATACAATATATGATGGAGATAGAATCGGGTGATCTGGCTCAACTTCTATGTTTACCTATCCATGAGCAACAAGCATTTTCCCCAAGGCATGTGAGTGAGATCCTTCAAAAGCCCTCAAAGTCAGATAGAAGCCAAGTATCAAGTCAAAGTGGAAATTGTTGAAAAAAAATATCTTGATTTAGCATAGAAGAAGCCTACTTGAATGAAATCTACGGGAAGAAGCCTAAACCCTAGCTCAAAGCACGAAAGGGGGTTGGGCCCAATGCACGCGGTCTGCAGGCACACACGACCCAACCTGTGTGCATGCAATGTACATGGCCCAGGCACACATAGGCCCATGGCTCGGCCTACTGTGCATGCACATGAGACACTCAGTCCACGATCATGTTTTGCATGGTACAGATGGTTTTCTTGCATGTTTCATGCGGTCCATGTTCTGTTTACCTGCATGAATACGGGCAGGCACCGTGTGGCATGCAGGAGTTGACCGGTTCACGTAGGAGAAGCTGCATGGAAGTTTTAGCATGATTTCATACGTTTCCAATTTCGTTTGGACTCCATTTTTAACATGGATTGGACCTCTGAATTCATGTGAACTTCAATATAGAAAATAGTGTGGGGTGTCAGACTTTATATAAAGAGTGCCAAAGAGTCAAAGAGACCGGTGTATAAGTATCCAGAGGGCTTGTAAGATTTGTGGCATTAGCAGAGAAAGCCGATAGGGGCTAGAGGATCTTTTTAAGATGTGAGAACTTGTGATAAAAATTTTTTATTAATTTTTTTTTGCATAGGATGAGAGTATAAGATCTCTTTTATAATTTTTTCTTATAATAAAACTTTGCATATCCTATTGATTATGTTCTCTATTTTATTTCTCTTCTTTCTTCTCTTGCAACATCAATAATGATATCATGATCTTAAAAATCGGGATCCATATTCCGTACGAGAGATTCTCTAATAAGTAGTATATCAGTATATATAGATGGTACCACGATACTTTTGATTCGGGGCAATTGCTCTTTTGTTCTACTTTTTGCTTCATCCTAGTCTCGCCCTTACTCCTCCTCGATAAAATGTTTTCCAAAAGGATCTTTGGATGCATTCATCTCTTATAACTGCATCAATATTCCACCTTCCCAAATAGTTGGGATAGCTGCTTTATTCTACGCAACCTAAATTTGATTTGAATATCACATAACTTAGAAAAGGGAAATGATGGAAAAAAGTTATCCAAAGTTCTTCACCAGGTCATCTATTTTTTATAGCTTTTTAGTTCTACTATAAAAATGAAAATGGTATCGAAGAAAGCTAGAGACTTATTTTCATATCATAGTTTTTTTTCCTTTTTATGCAGAATACAAGAGACGGGATGAACTGCTATGAAGAATGGAGTTATTTTGTGGACCATTGAATGTGTCTGGCTAACGTCAAGATACATCGATTATAATGGGACGAGGGTGCAGTAGTAAGGATAGTGATCATGTCAATTAATTCAAACTAGATATTTGCCTGATCGTATCAAATACAGTTCGAGTTAGATACGAAATAGATCGAGAATACGCCAATCTAAACTTGACCTTTTGTCAAGGACTTATTTGGATGCTCCTACATGATTAGGTTGAAAATCCTATAGAAATCGGGTCCGGCTTCTCCGGTACCTATATTCTAAATTATATATACAAATTATGTTTAATATCATAGAATATGAGACTTGGCTTAGCCCACGTCAACAGAACCTCTTTCAATCCATTCATGTATGATGAAAAGAAAGATCTAGCGAGTTCATTTTTTCTCTCCATGGAATTTGGGTAGGCTCACCATAAAAATATTTTGTAAATACTGTGAAACGAGTCTTACCAACTTGTGTTCGATCTTGTGAACCTTATCGGATTGCACAGGATTATTCAAACATACGCTAAGTGGATTAAAAAAACAAATAGAGAGAGAGAATGTGATCAATAGTTTGGGTCAGGTTTTTAGGACCAAATCCCCGGGAGCACCTTGTGCACATTTGCGAGCTTAAATCTAACAACTAGAACATGCGTCATGACATTTTGCTAAGAATATGGTAAGAAAGAAATAGAACGAATAAAAATAATGTATCCATACGCTTTTAAAACTGAAATTTTGAGCATCCTGTTAATCCTTTAAAACAACTTAAAAAACCCAAGTTTCAAGGAAATAAAATTAGCACTTCAGGGAAATATTAGAATCCGTAAATATTGCTTGAAATCATCCTATTCAAACTATTGATACCATATAAAACACATAAATTCAGTCCAAATTTGTAAGAGTAAATAAAAATAAAATCTTTAAATGCCCATCTAAGGTAAATCTTAACATTGTGATCGTAGGATTTTGTGGTGCTCTCAAGTCTTGGAAAGACTTGAAAGGTCATGACAGGAATGTTCGAGGATCCCTGGGGCTTGGGGGGCATGTCCCAAGCGGGTCCTGGAGATGTTCCACTCTGAGTCTGAGGTTGAGAGAATATATGAGTCATGTTGGGTCAGCTCAGGGAGCTTGACCCAAGTTTGAGTATTTTCTCATGTTGACTTAAGAGGGAGTTTTTGAGAGATTGTAACATAACCCAGTTGGATTATGGGGTTTAGGTCCGGAGGTATGGTAGGTTGCCCTTTGGTGTGAAAGGAGTTTGAGGCTAGATAGTTACTTGGTTAGTTGGTTAGCATGTGGTTAGGTGGTTGAGTCCTAACCACTTGAGGTCTAACTAACTAGGGAGCCTAACCAACTAAGGATCATAACTACCTAGGGGTCCTAACCACCTTGAACCTAATGTCCAAGTTCAAGAATTAGTTGGTTGGTTGTAACCAACTTAGGAAGCCCCAAATCGCCCCATGTGATGATATAAAAGAAAGGGGTGACGGTTTGGTACGGAGAGAGAGCAGTGAGCAAACAAGAGGGCGTGCGTGAGGGAGACTGTATGTGGAACCTCTTCACTGTGAGGGCTTTGAGACCATGGAGGTTCTTCCACGGGTTTGAAGAAGGGGAATCTTGCGTGAGGGAGTCCGCAAGAGGGAGTTGCTTCTCGGATGTCAGAGAGGTGCTGGTTCTTGTATCTTATAATCAAGAGTTTCTTCTCCAAGGATTAACAAATATCAGTATCTCCTCCTAATCTCTTCTATATATTCTCCTGCTTCTTTGTGAATCAAGAAGGGTGCCATCATCTCGTCAGGGACTCTCCTACAGTGCTTTCGTGGTTAGGTGCTGATCTGGGATTCACAACAAGTGGTATCAAAGCAGGTTCGAGCATAGAGAGAAGAGATTTCTACCCTAGGATCCCTCAAGGTGTTCTTGATCAAGGTGTTTTTTGAATTAGGTTTCTCTAGGATTTTGGAGAAGGGTTCAGATCTAGGGTTTCTTCAAAGGTGTTGAGAAGAAGGATAAGATCTGGGACTGCTATCCACCTTCCCTTACTTCATGTTCCTTCTTCAAGGTTTTCAATTTTTCGTTGTTTGTGATTGTTTTGGATCATGGAAGGCAGCGGGGTGAAGATTGGTGTGGAGAAGTTTGATGGGAAAGGGAGTTTCATCATGTGGAGGGTTAGGGTGGAAGACTTGTTGGTTCAAATGGGATTAGATCTGGCTTTGGAAGATAGGCCACGGGGTATGAATGACAAAGAGTGGATGTCCTTAGAGAAAAGGGCATGTGCCATGATTAAGACTTGTCTGGCAGATGAGATTTTGTATAGCATGTTAGAGGAGAAGCCACCCAAGGGATTGTAATCGAGGTTACATACCATGTACATGAGGAAGAATTTGTGCAACAAGTTGTTGCTGAAGAAGCAACTGTACAGCCTTCGGATGCAAGAGGGTGAAGATGTTGCATGACACATTCAGCTATTTGATCGGATGAGCATGGATTTGCTCAACATTGGGGTGGATTTAGAAGAGGAAGATAAGAGTCTGTTGCTTTTATGTTCACTACCCGGGAGCTTCGATATGTTGGTGACTACACTACTGTATGGAAAGGAGACTCTGGTTTATGAGGAGATCATATTAGTGCTAAGGTCCAATGAGCAGCGGGAACAGATGACGAAGAGGGAGGTCTTCTAGGAGGGTTTGGCTGCATCAGATAGGCCAAGAAAATGGAAGAAAAAAGGTGAACAGGTGGGATGGGTACAGTCCAGGAAAGGCAGCATGACTGGCAAGTGCTATAGGTATGGTGTAGCATGGCACTTTAAGCGGGAGTGTTTGCTTAGGAAGAAGTACAAGAATGGAAAGAATGAAAGCCCGGATTTCTCAGGTTCAGTCACTGGATCAAAGGAAGAGTCGGATGAGCTCATGATTTTGGAGGAGCTTACGGGAGGCAATAATCCAAAATGGTCTCGAAGGGGTCTGCGAGATGCGGAGGGTCCGAGGAGGCAACGACGGGATTCGAGATGCAGGGGCAGGCTCAGCAGGGCAGCGTTGAGTGGCTGACCTCAGGATTTTATTCTATGACATCAGGTGGACTTCAGTTTCAGGTGGAGCACCGGGGAGAGGTGGCTTCACGGGTGGAGCAGGATTCGACATGAGGTCAGAGCGGAGGGGTACACGGGAGGAGTCATATCCCAGCACCAGCGCTAGGGATGCATCGAGGTAGTTGGAGCAGTGTGCACATGTAGTAGGCATGGCTCTGAGGAAATGGTGTCAGGTAGAGCTCCAGTTGCAGTAGTGCCGGCTCAGGTTCGCTGGTTTCTCTCCAAGAAAGTCCAAGAAAAAGACTGATTAGCTGCCAGGCAGGAGGAAGGCTACAATGGTGGTGCCAGGGTGCAAGCAAGGGTCTTTAGCTATGGAGGTGGTCATCCTAAAGGACTCCAATGGCATGCAGTAGCTGAAAGATATTGGCAGAGGCAAGGAGGTCCGCACAAGGGGCTGTCAGGATACGCAGTTACAGGAGGATTGTGCAGGAGGACATTGCCGGGTTTGTCAAGGCTTGGGGGCACCGAGATGAAGATTGTAAGATTTTGTGGTGCTCCCAAGCCTTGGAGAGACTTGGGAGGCCATGGCAGGGATGTTCGAGGATCCCTGGGACTTGGGGGGCGTGTCCCAAGCGGGTTCTGGAGATGTTCTAGGGATTCTCCGAGTCTAAGGTTGAGAGAACATGTGAGTCATGTTGGGTCAAGGGGCTTGACCCAGGTTTGAGTATTTTCTCATATTGATTTAGGGAGAAGTTTTTGAGAGATTGTAACATAACCCAGTTAGGTTATGGGGTTTAGGTCCAGAGGTATGGTAGGTTGCCCTTTGGTGTGAAAGAGGTTTAAGGCTAGGTAGTTACAGGGGTGGACCACACCAATTTTTCTAAGAAGAGCCAAAAAAATATAAAAATATAAAATATTAATAAATAATTTAAATTAATTTAAATATTTTTTATAAATATTATTTAAATTATACTTATCTTATTTTATAAGATTAAATTTATTAATAATGAAATCTATTATAAAATCTTTAGCTATCTCCTTATCATATAAGTGACTAAATAATCGATAAAAAAATCATCTTCCATCTTGTTGCATAATCTGGTCTTGACAATCTTCATTTTTGAAAATATTTTCTCTATAGTAGTAGTTGAAACTGGAAGAGTAATAAGCGTTACGGACTCGTAGAGGATTGTGCGCACCGGCCACGGTAGTGGCAGCGTCGTACCGAGTACCATTGGGCTGCACAATGGGATGTGACATCCATCGAGCGACGATGCCAAGGATTATGGGATGTGAGTGCAGTAGTATTGGTGGGAGCCTGAGGCATGACGGGCGCCCACCCATCCATACCCTTCAAGATCCGATTATGCTATGCAATGGATCCGATCGCTAAGGCGGTGCGTGGCTTCACCGCATGCTGTGTTTGTTAGTGCGACGAGGCTGATGAAGGCCACCAAGATGGTAGTCATAGGCCAACGCATCGGTGGTATCCGGCCTTATGTATGCGCAACCACCTGGTCTCATCGTGGTAGCGTTCTCGTCGATCGCATCACATGACAAGTCTGGCCGCCATTTTATCCATCGGTATGGTGAATAGGATGGTGCTGACTATGTGCAGTGGCTTCAACCACGGCGAATTCTGGAAACAGGCGCTGTCGAGTAACAAAAAAAAATTATTTGCCTTCTTCTAAAAAATTATGAAAAAAATAATGAAAATAAAAAATAAAATAGTTAGTAATCAAACTTTCAAGTAAAGAAAGCTGATTTACAGTATTTGTTTCATTTTAATTTTTTTTTTAAGATTCTTCAAGTTATATTTAATATCTCCAAGTTTAGAAGGGCCAAATATATATATATATATATATATATATATATATATATATATATATATATATATATATATATATATATATATATATTAAAAGTTTACATAAAATCTTAATTTATAAAAAAAATAAAAAAATTAGGGGGGCCAAGGGGCCTCCTTGCCCTCCCAGCAATTTATCCTTGTATATATTTAAAAGTTTAAAAAAAAAATTTAACTTATAAAAAAAATTTTAAAAAATTATGGGGCACCAAGGCCCCCCTTGCTCTCCCGGCAGTCCGCCACTGGGTAGTTAGTTGGTTAGCATGTAGCTAGTTGGTTAGTCGGTTAGGTGGTTGAGTCCTAACTGCTTAAGGTCTAACTAACTAGGGAGCCTAACTAACTAAGGATCATAACTATCTAGGGATCCTAACCATCTTGAACCTAATGTCCAAGTCCAAGAATTAGTTGGTTGGTTGTAACCAACTTAGGAAGCCCCAAACCGTCCCATGTGATGATATAAAAGAAAGGGGCGACGGTTTGGTACGGAGAGAGAGCGGTGAGAAAACAAGAGGGCATGCGTGAGGGAGTCCGTGCGTGGAACCTCTTCACCATGAGGGCTTTAGGACTGTGGAGGTTTTTCCACGGGTTTAAAGAAGGGGAATCTTGCATGAGGGAGTCCGCAAGAGGGAGTTGCTTCTTGGGTATCAGAGAGGCACTGGTTCTTGTATCTTGTAATCAAGAGTTTTTTCTCCAAGGATTAATAAAGGTCAGTCTCTTTTTTTCTAATCTCTTATATATATTCTCCTGCTTCTTTGTAAAACAAGAAGGCTGCCATCATCTCATCAGGGACTCTCCTACGGTGCTTCCGCGGTTAGGCGCTGATCCGGGATTCACAATAAATGATATCAGTGCCTAGGATTTTCTAACAGTGATGTCATCATTGGCTGTTGTGCCATATATATCATTGGCCCTCGGCATTATTAAACTTGTTGGTTTTGGTTAGTGGCAAAATTTTTACATCTAAAATTTGAAATTAGCTTGTTGCCAAATCTCTCTCTCTGTGTGGAGAAACAAAACAAGAAAAATGCATGCCAAATTATGATTTTTAAATCATTTGAATTGCTAATGGAGTCGTGCATTCCATTCACGTGCCATTGATGTTATTACAGTTTATTTAGCATTCAAATTAATCTATAGTTTATTTTTATGATAAGAAAATAGTTTGTGGAATGGGGGAAAGCAAAATGGGGTTGTTTATATAGTTAGATTTCTATTATTCCTATGCCTGCCAAAAAATTGAAAGCTGAAATTTTGAGTTTTATGCCTGTCATGGACAAGATATTGTCGAAACTATGCATAGCACCTCTCCTTAACTCTATTTATAAAATGATGTTGATAATGTTAATCTAATTTACCAAAAAAAAAAAAAAACCTTTCATTAGATTTTCATATCTCTAATTAATATAACCAAGTTCTTTAGTTAAGGTAACTGATAACTTTACCCCTATTTACTCTCAACCAGGGTGGTCCATAAACAATAAAAGAAAATTCCATCCTGGTCTGCTAGGCCTCAAAGACTAATCCAATCTAAATATATATCAGAGTTAAGAACCATGACTTTTTTTTTTTTTTTTAATGCGAAGGAAGCTAGAAACTTTCTCCAAATTTTTGGATAAATAAGGTTGCAACGTAAGCACAAGTACTAGATCTCCAAGAGATTGAAGGGAGGTTAAAAAGGTGGCAAGAAGGGAGAGAAGTAAAAGTTGAGAGAGTGGGGGACCACTCCCAGTACAAGGTAGAGAGCTCGATGGAAGCAGCCTTGTGAGTTGGTTGGGCATATATTGGCCCGTAGGCTAAACGAATGGAGAGCTTTGTGAAGGATTGAAGTTGTGAAGGTCTATTTTTTTAAAGAAGATCCTTGATCTCGTTTGATGCCTGCCATATATGCCCCCGTAACAAACACGAGCAATTGATCCCATCATCTTCTTAAACTCTTTAAGTTATATTTGGTAGCCGGTAATCTGGATTTGCCAACAATTTAAAGGAGGCCTATTGAATTACTGTATTTGATATACTTTTTTTTTTGTAGCGATCTAAATTACCTCAGCAATCTACATTGCTTTTTATGAAGCAATCTAGATAATTTTAGAAAGGAATGGCTATCTAGATTACTATATTTTTAGCAATATTACAATAAAAAAACTTGGACAAAATTATCCCTAAAAAAGAATCATACAAAATCCTACGGCACCCACTACCGTTGCCTGTGGCTCCTTCGCCGCCCATTGACTGTACCTCCTGCTATTCCTTACAGCTTCTCCATCGCCTATCAACTACACTCCCTACTTATTTTGATTTTCTTTTCTTATATTCTTTGTATATAATTCTATATGCATGATCCCGTATTGCTTGAGGATATAATTTTGCAGATCTATAATTTTTAAAAATTAACTTATAGTATTTTGAAATTTTGATTGTACATTACTAGTAATCTGATTATCATACCAAATATTTTAATTAAGATTTTTAATAATTTTACTATAACATTACTTGCATGTATCAAATATAGTAATTAATATTACTAGTAATTTAATTAGTAGCAATTTATCTTGAAAACAATCTACATTACCTTCCAAAATTGGTTGGCAGTGCATCAAATATAATCTTATATATTTTTCTACACCTTCAAATGATCCTAAAATTATTTAGGTTAGGAGGGCGGCTCTTAGGTTTAAGGCATGAGGCAATGGGTGCCCAAATTACATGAGTGAAGGGAATTTGATAAAGAGATTAGGTGGTTTCAAACATAGGTATCATATAGAGGATAACTAAAGTTTACTCTCCAACATTTTCTAGCCATTACTTTTATGGTGCGTAACTTGTTTCCAAAAGCTAACCATACGAAGGTTTTTATCTTTCTTGATACAAGAGCATTCCAAATGATTTTTTTTGAGTTTTGAGTGGACAGCGTATACCTCTATTATTAATGAATTGTAGAAAGACAACAGTATATGATTAATTGTTATCAAATTTCCATGTTAGCACTTCAAATGTGTTTGAGGGGTGGACTGAGGACAGAAGGCCTTGTTATCAATCCGTTTAAGGGGTGGACTGAGAAGACAATGGTATATGATTTTGAAGATGAAAGTGGGACCAAAAACTCAAATCCACCACAATCTTGATCTTTTGCAAAAACCACAACACGAACTTGCTTTGATCATCTTTTCTAATTTTATCATGCCTTCCTAGTAGGAACGTGCAACCAAATCGATTGAACTATAAAACTATATGGACCATTAATTTTGGTTCGATTTGAATTTTTTTTAGATTCAATTTAGTTTCGGTCTAAGATTTTAGAAATCGAAAAAATTGGCTCGGTTTTGGTTCAAATTTTGAAAAACCCTATTTAAATTGAATCGGTTCTGTCACCGTCCAAATCGCCGTGGCCCATAGCTGCTGATAGCATCGGGTATTCTGCGTCCGTTCACGGGGATGCCTCCGGGGCCTCGGGACCTGCAAGAAAGCCAATGTCGGTGACCCGAGCCGAGGATTCCGGCAGGGACACTCCGACGGTCAAGTCAGTGACGATCCAAGAAAACAGACCCTCCTGGTCAAGCCCCTCGGGATGAGCTCCATGCTAGGAGGAGTCAAAATGTAGTATGAAATGAAGTGGTGAGCTGGGAGAGGTGACGGCCGAGGAGAGGGTGACCTGCCGTGTGGCCTCCTTCCCTTCTGCTTTTTTTTTGCTCTGAGTTGGATTGAATATGTTCTACCTCTTTGGCTTACTTTCGTTGGGTTTTTACCCTGGCTTGCCTCAAGGTTCTCCCATGCCGTCAGATGGGTACGACGAGGTATCGTGCCATAGACGGGTACGATAAGGTATTGTGACGTAGACAGGACGCCTTCTTTATTGGGTAGCTGGGGAAGCTTCTACATGCCTCTGACATTCCTTTCATTTGCCCTTCCTGGAAGCCTGGCAGGACCTCGACTGTTGTGCCGCCGCTCTCGGGGACCATGCTCCTTAGTGGGGCCTTTTCTACGGTCGTACGGCAAGTCGGTGGAGAGCATGGTGCCTTGATGTGAGCTTCCTTTCTTTATGGTGTGAATGGCGGCCGTGGGCATTAATGGCGATGTGGCGGGTGCTGTTGTACGGTCCTCGGGGGCATGCTGTAAAATATGGGCCTGGGCTGAAGTCGGCAGACCCAGCCGACTTCAACCCAAACGGAAAAAAAAAAAAAAGGGGTGGAATCGGGGAAGAGATGGAACAGCGGGGGGGGACTTCGCCGGATTTTTCGTCGGAGGACTCGGAGGGAGGAGTCGTGAGAGGCGAGGGAGGAGGTCGGCGGAAGACCCGTAAGGATTTGGGACGGGTGGTATTTTTTTAACGACGAGGGGATCTCGTTGTTTTGTTTTCGTTTTAAACCCTTCACCGCCGCCCCTAGAACCACCATCCTGCTCTCTCTCCCTCTCCGACGAACGACCGGAAGCTCCCACAACGCCGCCGGTGAGGTCCTTTCTTTTATTGCAAATTTTTGGGAGGTTTTTTTTTGTTAATTTGGATGGATTTTTTTGTTTCGGTTCGTTGGGATCAGCCGCCGCCGTCGTCGTCGCCACCGCCGCCGCTGTCATCGTCGCCGTCGTCGTCGCCACCCTGCGCAAGGTCTGTGAGAGCCCCTGTGACTTGCCGGCAGGTGGAGGGGGGGTGGGACGCCGGATCGGCCGAAGAAGAAAAAAACGAGGAGGGGTGTTCGGGAGAAAGAAAAGAGAAGAGAAAGAAAGAAAGAAGAAGGAAAAAAAAAAAGAAAAGAAAAGAAAAGAAAAAAAAAAAAAAGGTCTGTATGGCCAGAAAGAAAAAAAATTAATTAAAATAAATAAATAAATAAAATATATATAAATATATGATAGGAGGAGAGAGAAAGAGGAGAGAGAAGGATGAGAGAAAAAGAGGAGAGAGAAGGATGAGAGAGAAAGAGGAGAGAGAATGATGAGAGAGAAAGAGGAGAGAAGGATGAGAGAGAAGAAGGAGGGAGAAAGAGGAGAGAGAAGGATGAGAGAGAAGAAGGAGGGAGAAAGAGGAGAGAGAAGGAGGAGAGAGAAAGAGGAGAGAGAAGGAAGGGAGAGAAGGAAGAGAGAGAAAATCAGCGATTTGTTTTCAAGATTCGTGAAAAATTGAGAATTTAGTTTAATTAAAATTATTTATCTATGTAGAGAATCAGTCTTCTGAGCGAGAAGGCGTCGCACCGATTTCGAGTTCGGATTAGTACAAGCGTGGATAGTTGATTTGTAAGGACTTCTAAACTTGATCACCGTATTATTAATATATTTTACATGACCTGATTTGATTCGAGCATAAATTAAATATTTTTCATGCATAGTAGTTTTCGGATAGCATGATTTGATTTCCGGGTTACGGAACGAGTTTGTTGTTAGTGTTATTTGCATTTGCCAAATGATCTTGAAATGTGTTTGATCGTGATAGTGATCGTTGGAAAGTGACATGATCCGACTATGTGAAAAGAAATGATAAAGTGTTAAGTGAACTGGTGTTTGGACTAGCCATGCCACGGCGGTACCGTGGTTTCTCAGTGTGCCAGTCACAGGCTGGAGTGTGACAATTTGTGTGCCCGTCACAGGCTGGAGTGTGACAATAATGTGCCCGTCACAGGCTGGAGTGTGACAACAGTGTGCCCGTCACAGGCTGGAGTGTGACAATAGTGTGCCAATCACATGCTGGAGTGTGATCGTGGTTAGTCCAGAACCCTAAAGATAATGGTTAAATAATTGAAAATTTTAAAAGAAAAAAAATATAAAAATTCCAAAGTTTTTGGTTAAACATGAAATCTGAATTGTTGATTTCGTCATATGTTATGCTAATGTTTTGTTGTTTACATATACATGTAAATTATTATTGGTGATCATTTGGAACCCTTACTGGGCTATGTAGCTCACTCCCTATCATTTGTTTTCTTTCAGAGAACCAGGATACTTAAAGAAGATCTGGGCTAGGCGTGAGACGGAGCTTCTTAATTATTGAGCTTGTTAGTTAGTTAGTTTCGGTTACTGATATTATGATTCAGTAGACCATTTAATGACATCAATTTAAATACTGAATTGTATATTTGTTATTGGATTGTTTATATAATATTAATCTAACTCGGATATGTTTGAATTGTTGTGTACCTAGGCCTTGCATAATCTCTAGGGTAAAACCTAGGGTTTGTGCGGCCGGTCACGTAGCCGATTCCGGTACTGGATTCGGGGTGTGACACACGCCACTGTCCTCGGAGGGGAGGTGCCGCTCCTTTGGTGGTTGATGCCTCGATTTGCACTGGGAACCGAGCTGGGAAGATGGGGCCCGCTTGTAGGGGACCCGCCTCGTGGCGGCTCGGTTGTGCGAAGGAGGGCCGAGCTTGGCTCCATGCCAGGGGGCCCAGCCTTGACCAAGCTCGGGCTGGCAGAGGTGGATGAGGTGCGCCCAGCCCAGGGGATCCGGTCTCGGAGGGGTCCCACATGGCGGAGGAGGCTTGATCTCAACTCCGGGTCACGGGGCCCAAGCTCGGGCTCGAAGGGTCTGCCTCTGGTGGGGCTTGAGCTCGACTCCGACCTAGCAGGGACCGACTTGGCGGAGGACGGAGCCCGGCTTCGACGGGCGGCCCCGTTGACATCGAGAAGCTCAGCCTGGTGAGGGGCCTGTGGTGGGAATCCAGCGTGGCATCCGATGAGGGCTCCACGTCAGGCTCCTTGCTCCACATCAGCGATCCGGTCACATCAGATCCATATGTATGTATATGTATGTATATATGTTTATATATTTGTATGTATATATGTATGTATATCAATAAATGATAAACCACAAGCTGCTCTATATTCTCAAAGGAGGTTGGTGGTCATATCCTATTTAGCCCATTTAGCTCATTCACAAGTTGCCGATTCCATAAACCGCCAATTCAGTACTATTAGGATTTAAAATAAATAGCAGCTTATTTAGTCCATATTCTAAGCTATCGATTTGATAGAAGCTCGATAGCCTACAATCCAAATCAATCGAGCTGAATCGAACCATTTATTTCAGATTAGTCCGAAGCGATGTTTCATGTTACTTGTTGGGTTTGGATTTGATTTTTTTTTTTTTTTTTTTTTTTAAAAAAAAAACTATTTTAAATCAGTTCAATTTAAAGATTGATTCTAAACTGATCCAAACCGAACTGCGCACATCCTCCTAACTTGCTTGTCTCTTGCTCTTCAATCCCTCCTCTCTATCTACCATTGTCCCCATGATGATCCCTCGTTGGCTTGCCACCCTTGGCCAGAGCCTCCAGCCTCCACACTAAACTTGAGTTTTTACAGGAGAGGATCACTACATTATTGTCTTCGAGCCTGATGGGCAATTGGTGGGAACTGAGTCCACACCCCAACCATCAAGTTTTACTCCTCTCAACTTCGAACCAACTTGCAAGGTATACCATGTCATAGGAGACACCCGGTAGTCCCCTGGCCATCTCAAGGTGCATGCAACGCTACCTGGAGGAGGACTTCACCTAAGATTTTTTATCTCTATGGGCTTCTCAGGCTCTGGATAGAGAGGTGGTTTGGTGGAGAGGAACGAGAGAACTCTGGATGCTCAAAGATTAAATAAATGACCGATCGGCGATAATAGCACCTGCAATCCTCGGTAGTCGATGTTGGGGATGATCAAAATCCTAGAATTTTGATCTAATTCAAGGATATAAGAAGGATTTGAGGTGAACTGGGAGCAGCCCTGGAGTTGGATCATCCACTGCTCTAGAAACCCTAGGCAGGGAAGGGATTTATAGCTCTTGGCCAACCATTCATGCTTGGAACTTAGGGGAGGAAAAAGACAGCGCCAAGAGAAATTTTTGCCAAGTTTTTTTAAATCAATAGATATTGAGAATAGGCTATGGATCTAACAATGAATTTTAAATGTACCTTGGTTATAAAACATTCAAAAGCTACTATTAATGTCTGCAGTGATTTTTTTTTTTTTTTTTTTTTTTTTTTGAGTTTACTGATTGGAACTAACTCAAGATTCTTCTTGCAAATAAAATTAACATTATCTGGCTGGATTTAGAGATAGGAATGAGAAACATTGTTATACATAATTTTAATAAAAACTTGGGTGTGATTAGCCAAACACTAAAATTTAAGATGACAGTAAGCGATGGTGAAGCAGATTGCCTGGTGAGCTCCTTGTGGAGCACCTAACTTTCCATTGGGTTGATATCTTGAAGTCCTAAGAAAATTATCATAATTTTTTGCTGGTAGCCATTCTATCCTGTCCTGTCTCGGTTGTAAATCTGACTACATGAACGAACTGTAGAGGCTGCTCTCATGACAATATTTGGAAGGAACACCTACTGATATTCTAAACCTGATGTACTGCACATAAGACTTTTTGACACCATTCCAGATGGTCTTTGAGATCAGGATCCTATTTGATGATTCGATATGATTCATTAGTCCTTCAATTAGTAATATGGCAATCTTTCATAACATTGCAGCATATTTTTGATATTCCGAGGAATGATATAGAGAGAAAAACTACCTCATTCCTCTGTAAAAAAAAATGGCAATGCTTGATCTGAACAGCTGGAGAGATTGCAATCCTAAGGAAGTTGAGGCATTTTATGAAAAGGATGCATAGAAAAAGAAATAAAAAAAGTCTAATTTTTCATATGCCTAGGGTTTGGAAAGGGCATCATAGAACCGTTGAAAAAAGTGAATAGGAATTTTGTATTTCTAAATTATCCTTTGGGATGGGAAACTATCATGTGGGATGAGAAACTATCCTGTGAAATGGAAACTATCATGTAGGATGAGAACTTTTAGTCACACATGGAAAGATTGGAAAAGGAGAAGGCTCTTTATAAGAAAACTTCTTTCCATGATCTTGCTTTGAGGCTCACCATAAGTGGAGAGCTTGATGGTGATGCTACGGATGACAAGGGCGCAATGGGCTCTTTGTAGGCGTACATGCGCATTGTCGTGAGGAGCTCGAGGAGCCTTCAAATTTTTCTTGATTAAACAGATCAGACAGTCGAGATTGATTAGCACCACATCAGGGTTGCAGGGAGGAAAGTCGACTCGAGTGGTTCGAGCCGACTTGGTTCTGGTGGCGAGTCGACTCGGATAACTGGGAGTCGACTCGGATCCACAGAACAGTACATGCGATCTGGACGAGTCGACTCGAGAGGATCGAGCCGACTCGACCAGGGTGCTCTCTGCAGCAAGAAGTCGACTCGAGTAGTTCGAGCCGACTCGGATGACGGGATTTCAAAATCACGAAACAATGGATCACGCATCCGGAAGCATAATCATGCATCCCGAGGCATAATCACGCGTCCGTTCACCGATCAACGTTTCTTTTGATATCAGGGGTGCCATCGAATCGTGAAACAACATATTGAGAAGCACTCCGATCGCGTGATCTTAAGATCACGGCACGAATCAGCATATCAAGGCGTCCGATCGCGATTGAGAAATCGTATTGATCGCGTAAAGGCATATCTCACTACGAAAAGACATCGGAAACTCCTTCCGATGAAATCAGAAGGTTGCTTCCAAGTGACACCTTAAGGTTATAAATAGGTCCACATTCGTCATTCATTTCATTCATTCAATCAAGTCTTTTCCTTCCTTCTCTCAGGCATTTGCATACTCTGAATAATAGAGTATAGCTATAGTGCAGCCTAAGTCTCTTAGGCATTTGCATACTCTGAAAACAGAGTATAGCAATAGTGCATACAAAGAGAGAAAAGCATTCCTGGTTTGAATTTCTGGTGAATTGTAGTGCTGCTTTCATCAGAAGAAGACCTTTGTATCCTGGAAAACAATCGTCATAAAACCGTAAGCACCATTGCAGGATAAAATTATCTTAAGGACATAGAGTGTAACTCTAGACTCGGTCTTGTCAATTAGGCAGCCATTGTTCATATACATCTACCAACAAGAACTAGTCCCATTTCTAGCATAAAAATAGCTGCTCGGATTTAGCTAATGACATGTACCCTACTGGTCGTGTTCTATTTTATCGATAGGGTTCGAACCCTAATCATCTAATAAACCAATCACGCATCGTGCAGCAATGCCTGGTTCATGGAATTATGTTTCGAACTTTGAAGACTTTAACCCATTTCTATTTTGGAATAATCATGCTGTCGATCAGCTCAGCGACCACCAAAACAGCAGCAGTGATCGACAAATGAATCTGTTATGTCATGCAAATTGTAAAATACTTGGAGGACCCATCTGCAAACATAATTTGAGGCCTTGATTGATGACAGAAACTCGGGACAACCATGTCACAATAATTGCAAGCAGGATTTCGCAATCATTTGAAAAGAGCTTGATGATGGATCTGAAGTCATCCAGACTGGAAATGCAAATCACCAGTAGGGCTCTACACCTGGCATTGACACCTAATCCATCAACATCTCCAGGTTGGAAGGTCTTCTTAATGACAACCTGAAATCATCTCCAATTCTTTGACAAAACAGTTACTTATCAGCTCCTCTTCCTGGAATTGTCATAGACTGTTTGGTAACATGAAATTGTTGTCATGGAAACTAGAGATGGACTTCATTGACTTGGCTTCATAGATCCCAAACCCAATAAATGATGATTAAATGTTTTAAATCTGGCTACCATTCTGTAAATTTTTCTTCCATCAGAAACCTGCCTGCATAACCTATCAACATCACTTATTTGTGTATCAGCGTTTGATACTTCGAGTTCGAAAAGAGTAACTTTTTAAAAGATTAATGAAGAATTAAAGCTAAAGAGCTATATAATGAGTAACATCACTACAGTTACCGATATTAAGAAAGTGCAACTTATAATTCACATACCATAGATCATGGGAAAACGAAGCTTGAAGTAGTGATCATTCTGTGATTAATTCCTGTTCGATTCAATCATTCGCACAGCGAAGAAGATTCACCAATTATTGCAGAACTGCAGTAAAAAAAAAAAAATGATAATATTGTTGCTAAGCATAAGTTTATATGCGACCAGCAGCATTCTAATAATTTTTTCCTTTGTGTTTTTGAGTCTGGGACTGTTAGAAAGTTCCCCATGGATCCACGTTATTCAGCGAGCTCATCATTGCCGAGTTGTTATTACTCTACGGTTTTGACATGACCTGCCACTTGAGATTTAGAGAAAAAAAAAACCTCAATCGCTCTCATGGTATGATGTGATGTGGGCTTGCTTTGAACAATCATGGACGTCTCATCTGTGTAACGTTCGAGAGCTTGATGGAGCTTGATGGGGCCTGCTTTGACGAGCTTTAACTCGAGATTCCTTACCCAAAAGAAATCAACGCAGTTTCTCTCGCTCGCACACACGCACGCACGTAATGCCGTCCCCCGTACCGTTATCAAATGTTATACTGACTATGTTATTTAGCACCGCTTCTACGACGGTAATCCAGCTGGTATTTACCGGGAATTCGAGACATGAACTACTGCATTAAATCAAAAAACTATTTTCTGGAATTCATGATAGATTGGATTAGATGAAAGATCATGATTCTCTCTTTGTCCCCGTTCTATCAGGTTGGATTGGATGAGAGATCGGGATTCTTTTTTTTTATCTCCATTCTATCGGCCGGTATCTTGGTGACGTCAGATTGACCTACATATTTATAGGTACGGAAATGTTGCAAAAAATTAATATTATTTGTCAGGTTGGCCTGCTCATCTATAGATGAAGAAAGACCGTGAAAATCTAACATTATCTTGATAAAAAAAAGATGACAAAAATCTAGCATTATCTTGTTCATTTTATATATATATATATATATATATATATATATATATATTCATTATTGTCTTAAAGTGGAAGTTATTAGCTGTGATAGCAGCTTATCAAAACAACCGTGAGCGTTATGATAATGAATTTTTATTAATCATTAGGATAATGACAATATACAAAAATAGATTAATAAATAGCGTACAATGGCTAGAATATGATGATGTCCCAGAATTTAATGCTGAGATATATGTCGACGTACCAACCGTGATACCAAGCTCCAGTTTCAACTCATATTGATTTATGTGAAAGATAACGAAAATAATAGTGTTGCTGTTGAATCTCCGGGACCGAATTTTTTTGATTTGATTGAAATACGTATTTTTTTTATTTTTATAAAAAATATTTTACGAGTCGGTGATATTTCGATGGAAGATATTCCGATAGCTAAGTCAGTGCGAATCTCCAAGCAACAGAATGGAGGAATCCAAAAAAGATAGGCTTGTAGAGAAGGAAGAGTTTTCTTCTTACCACTCGAAGTCCTCCTCTTACCTTATATAGGCACGGAACTTCACCAGAACATGTTAGGGACCGGGCTGGAAATGACCAATCTATTCCTAAAAGAATCTTGGTAGTGGCCAGGTAGCACCAGATCATGGAACTTGTGGAGTAACGGCGCCAAGATCGTTGGATCCGCAGGAAAATGGCACCGAGATATCAGGATCCTGTTGTAACGGCATCCTGACACCAACTGGAGGGAACCTCTGATACCTCCTGGCCATTCTTGGAGTGGTCCGTCTTGGATCGATAGGGGTCCGACTGAAGTGGATCGGTCGGACCTTCGATGGGTCAGCCGATCGAAGAGCCATCGGCTCCAATATTGTTCGAAGAAAAGTTGATTGAGTATAACAAACAATAACAACTATCATATAGAAATCTAAGTAGGTTTGGAATTTCTTGCTTGCTGGCATTAGAAAGCTCTTTACCTATCTTGGAGTTACTAAAGAGAATTCTTTCAAGGAACTTTTATACTTTGGTTAGTGCTTTGCTGTTGATATTCAAAGCTTGCAGGTTAATAAAACGGAAGTAATCCATATTACAGCATGTAAATTACAGTATTTCATATGAACTAACTCAAGGCTATGACATGAAGAATGGTTTTAAATAATAAAATTTTGACCAGGAATTCTTCTAGAAATAGAGCTACGTCACACAAAAAACTAGAACTGATAATTTTTTTTAAAGAAAAATGGGGTTAGATGGCTTATAAATATGAGAAGCTAAACCTTGCATGTAGGGTTGAAAACGGAGAGGTAATATCTAACCATATCTAGTTTTGTACCTTGTCCGTTTGAAGCAAATTTGGATTGAAATTTCGGCATCCCATCGAATCCATATCTAGATTCAAATGCCTACTTATTTTGGTGGATCCAAACCCAGAATTTTTTCAGAACCTTTAGCTCAAGTGAGAAGTACTCAACCATACCTGGACAACAATCATTTTTATTCTAATACGATGGTTTATCATTCTTATTTAAATCTTATTCACATTATTTAATATTTCTACTTGATGTATATCATGTACGTGTGCGAATGGATCGGGTCGGACAAGATCGTCACGAGTGATCCTAACCCAACCTAATTTTTTTGATCATGTCTCGATATTAGACTCAAATCAATCCAATAGAAGATTGGATTGGGTCCATGATCAAGTTTTTTTTGATCCAACGGACCATTTAGATTAAATCCATATATAATCCGGCTCCGATGTATAAAATGCATACAGTTCAAGTTTGGGTCAGGCCATGGATCGATATTACATGCAAGTTAGTGAAATGAAGTTCGTACTCAAAGAATTAAAGAGAAATGTTTCAAAGTATTATCGATTAACCCTCTTGCCTTTTAAATCGGGCCTCTGTTATCCGCGTCGGCCATGGTAAATAAATGTAGTGATATCGATTTATATTTCAAACGGTGATATAAATTGATATCTAGTGGTGTTGCCAAATGCGGTTATATTTTGATAGTATCTTCTAATTTGGATTGTGGTAAATGATACAACCATGGAAAATAAAGGATAACAACGGGATGTTTAATAATAGCCATGTCAACATCATATCATTCATGTACCTTGTCATGCATGCTTGCTTAAATTTTTGCCATATTTGTTTTTCCTTTTTTTATTATTTTCTCTTCGAATTTATACTTATTCTAACTATTGTTGCGAGTCTCGATGGCGAGAATGATGATAGTAGCACCCAGCTTGGATCATAATTCTTCGTAGACCGGGGGCTACCAGAAGACCTGCAAAGAAAGTCTATATACCAAAAGGGATGTTTTTTGATGGAAGGCTCCCTGATAATTAAATCAGTTGGAGTCTCGAGAACGATTGAAAGAAAAGAATGAAGTAAGAGTTAAAGCTCAAAACCTCCTCTTAGTCCTCTTGTTCTCTTTTTTTTTTTTTTTTTTTTTTAATAGAGAGTGTTATTTGTTGGGCAGTTTTGATAGCCATCCAATCTATTTTGATCCGAAAATGGATTATTAGGGTAGAGTACCTCTAATCCATTGGAACGGAATTGCTAGCTTGCAAGAAGTAATAGAACTATAATGCAACGGTGAGAAATCCTATGGCCAGGGCTCATTATCAAGTATAGTACATGGTGAGGCACTTAATTAAATAAAGGGACAAGGCAAAAAGAAGGAAGAAACCTGAGAGACATGTGGAGCCCCTATGTTTTACAATTGGACGAGAATAAATGGATATTGGAACCAAAAGCTAGGAGCTGGAGAAGAAATAGCCTTTGCAATTCCTTTGACCTCTCTCTTCCATTATTGATCTCTACTTCGGAGCTTGCACCATGCTAGAGATATCTCATGAATTAGGATATCTAGCATAGCATGCAAATAGATGTCTAAAGTTGGATAGGAACTTAAACTAGATTTAGACAGAGAGAGAGAGTGATGACTTGGGTTTTAGTTTTAGTGATGGTTCATGGACTCAGGATTGGTTTGTGATGCGGGGTTTAACCCTCGAAATCCCAAGCATTCCTTGATTGGACGCTAAGGCAAGTGGTCACCCTCCATCCCTTGGCCGAAGGAAAGATTATACTCTGCTCTCCCTCGGCCTTCCTGACCTTCGATATCAGACCTTTCATCCTCGAATTATTTATATGCGAAGCATTTGCTCAAATAGAATATCAACCAAATATTTATGATGAGGTTCATAAGATGAGCTTCTTGATAGCACAACACCAGTTATATACCATGTCTATATATGATGGCTCTTCCGATAGTAAAGTTAAGGGCCTAGTTATCAAAGTTCATTCTTGGTATCTAAGTGGGCATGACAAAGCTGTACCATCAAGCCCTTCCGATATTCAAGTTAAGTTCTGGTGCATCAGAATCACTCCCGAGACCTTCGGCTCTAGCCGACTCTCGGTCTCGGTAGGAAAGCCAGGTCCGACCCAAGACCCTTGAGCTTAGAAAAACTAAAGTCCCAAGTAGCATGCTGTCAGTCAACTTAAAGAGGAATCTTCCGATGCTTACTTCCATCATATAGTGGCATGATTAGGATGCTATATTCTATAATCTTTGATAAATCCTCTCAATTAAAAGGGATATATCCCGTTCCATATTACAGTTCCGTCACCATTAAGAAAAACGATTGGCAATGCAAATAAGACAAGGTTTCTGGTAATGGGAGATAGACATTTTAGATAAGCGAAATGATCCTTTGCCCGATTTCTTGACAGGATCTCACGCACTATCAATTCTTACCGAACTCTATCGAGACTTTTGGCATTCCAAAAATACTCTTGTCACTTGCCTATAAATTGGCGCTCCTTAGGAGCTCTCAGGGTGCGCTATTATTTCTTCATGCAATATTTTTGCCATACAATTTCTCTACCCTTCGCTCTACTTTCTTTCTCCTGATGTCTGTTAACTAATTTGACCGTCAGAGAGCCTTCGCCAGAGCAATTTCTGATTTGGATTTTTCTTGTTGGTACATCTCGTGAGTACTTCTCCTCTAGCATCCTTTAGCATACAGATAGAAAACAATGTCGACAGTTTGCTTTGCCCATCACAATTCTATCCATGTCATATAATGGATTCAGGTCGAGTCAGGTCTTCGAGCATAAGATCCATACAGACCCAAAAAATTAAGCGGATTGGGTTGGGATCGAATTTAGTAAATCGATACCCAAGTAATGAGCATAGATATCCAATCAATTTTTGCTCCTGCTTCCATGTTGACATTGTGAAAGGTGTCGGTTGCTTTGAATAATTTCTTGAGTTCCAATTAAATTACAATGACAGGATTTTAATTATGCATGCTGCTTGTTCTGGTAGCTAGTGGGCACTCCTAGGATGTAAATATGAATCAATGCTCATTAGTAATTATAGTATTCATAAAAATTAAATGGATTTGTTTGAATATTTATGCTCATTAGTAAAATTAAATATGGATACTGACATAGATATAAGGAGCATGGATATCAATCAATTTTTGCTCCTACTTCCATATTGTTGACATTGTGAAAGGTGTCATTGCTCTGAATAATATCTTGAGCTCTAATTAAATTGCAATGACAGGATTTTAATTACACGTGTTTCTTGTTCTTGGAAGTTAGTGGGCACCCTTAGTTGGGTCTTATTAACATAGGCCCTACTCCAGCCTATGTTCAGTTCAATCAAACAAATAAAAGGTGAAGTGGGTTAATATTGGTGGGCTCTTCTTCACCCTCCTTTTATTCTAGTTAAAAGTAGTAGAGGTAGTTGCATGCCTCTAGCCCTAGTGTTTGAATGTCTTTTATCTTTGGCTATCTTGTCTCTTTTTATCACACAATGAAGAGTCCACCAAGCAATGAAGGGAAAGCTCTCTCTCTCTCTCTCTCTCTCTCTCTCTCTCTCTCTCTCTCTCTCTTATATAATTCTATTTACTCTTGATGACTAGATAGGGGGAAAGAGATGGAGAATGGTACCAATGTGTACAAGTAGTCATTGGAGCCTATAGAGATGGCATGTGCTGCATTTGACCCCTTCTTAAAGGCTATGCCCTCCAATAGTTCCCTTGATGGGTTGATTGACCCTTGTTTTGCGCAGTCAGAATTATATTTGAAATTCTGAACTATTGGGACTATGACATGATATACCTTTTATTATTCAATAATATATATATATATATATATATATATATATATATATATATATATATATATATATATATATATATATATATATATATGTATGTATGTATGTATGTATGTATATATATGTATGTATGTATGTATGTATGTATATATATGTATGTATGTATGTATGTATATATATATATGTATATATATATATGTATATATATATATATATATGTATGTATATATATGTATGTATGTATGTATGTATGTATATATATATATGTATGTATGTATGTATATATATATATGTATGTATAATATCTTCTAAAAGAGTGAGAGTGTGAACATAAGCAAACTATATAATTAGGGATACGAATGGATCGGGTCGGATCGGATCACGAGTGATCCCGATCCAATCCGGTTCTTTGATCGGGTCGGATCGGGTCACGAGTGATCCCGATCCAATCCGGTTCTTTGATCGGGTCCTAATAGTAGACCCAGACCTAATCCATTAGAAAATCGGGTCGGGTTGGGTCGGGTCCACTATCAGAATTTTCAACCCAACGAGTCATTCGGGTTGGAATAACCCGATCCGACCCGGTTCTTTGATCGGGTCCTAATAGTAGACCCAGACCTAATCCATTACAAAATCGGATCAAGTCGGGTCGGGTCCACTATCAGAATTTTCAACCCAACGAGTCATTCGGGTTGGATCGGGTCCATAAATAATTCGGTTCTAATCTATAAAGTTTGGATCTAAATATGATCCGAATAAAATATAGACAACTATATTTTAATTATTACATAGCTAACTATTATTAACTATAAAATAGATAACAAATAATATTATTTTTAAAATAAATTAAGATATAAAAATAATTATAACTAGTTCTATACAAGTTTTAAATTATAATTTAAAGGTCCAAATAGATATAATTCTAATAGTATTAGTATGTTCGAATCGGGTCGGATCGGGTCAGGTCCAAATTCAGTAAACCCAGACCCGACCCAGAAAATGGAACAGGTCTAATTTGAGGACCCAACCCGGATCCACGGGTCCATAAAAATGGGTTGATCGGGTCTAAATAGGTCAGGTCGGGTCGGGTCACGGGTCAACCCAACCCATTTGCAGCCTTATATATAATAGTATTGCATATTCTCAAATCGTTGGTTTTAGGGTTTTAAAAAGAGCCATGCTTATGCTTCGATATTCTAGGGCTTTTAAAAAGAGCTTACCATCAAGACGATAGCCTAGCTGGTCAAGGTCCTGTCTCACAATCAACGGGTCACGGGTTCGAGGCATGACTGCGGAAGACTTGATTAAATTCAAGGATTATCTCCTGAGATCCATGATGGTTGGGTGAGTGAGAGGTCAGGATCCTTCTTCTTTCCTGTTCTGATCAGCTGGCACCTTGGTGGTGTCGGGTTTATGTACTCATCCTTGAATGGAAAAATACTATAAAAATCTAGCATCTTGAATCGAACATTTGCCGACGGGGTGGGGGCAGCGGGGTAGATATACCGGATTTATCTCTCCTATCCCTTTTATTTACCAAAAAAAAAAAAAAACTTCAAAATTATGTCGTGGGACCTTTTATTCTATGCAGCGAATATTGGTTAGTGCAAATATTTGATAGATCTTTCTATTTGTCATTTTGGCCAAGGTTCGACCATACTTATTGATGCCTATAAGTACCAAGGACATCCATCCATAACTCAACTTAACTATATTTGGCGTATACATCCCCACACAAAATTCGACGCTTTGAAATCCAGCATTTAGATCTACTTGGGTGCACCTAACTATCACATTTATTGATCACACATGACATGGTTCATGAAATTGTACACGTTGTTGACATGATGCACGAAGCATCATGTGGTACATCGAATGGTACAAAGCTAATAGCCAACCATATAACTTACGTTGGCCTTGCTCTTTAGGACCACGACATCTCATTGATAGAGAGGCTTAACATTTCTTATGGATTTTTTTTTTTTTTTTTTTTTTTTGACTTAATATGGAGGTGAAGCCGCATATTTTTAATTTTTTCTAGGTCTTGCAATGGTATTGGACCAACTTTTTTTTTTTTCACAAATTCTTTATTTTTCTCTACTATTAAAATGTAAGTTCTAAAGTCATATGGCTTTATCCTTTAGCAACTCTAATTTTAAATATTCTCGATATTCCCTCTCAAGAAGACTTTTTCATAGCGTGCTCGGTGAACTACGTCTTATCAATTCCTTGTTAATTATTTTATTTTTAAACTGTAGTTCTATGATAAAAATTAAAATGATTTTTTTTTTTTTTTTTTTGAAGGTGGGACTCCATCTTTTATATTCTACTCCACTTTTGTTAATCTCTTAACAGGTCTCCATTTTATTTATGTACATAGCTCCCATTTGCTCTCCACTCTTGATGAATTTACAATAGACCCCAAGAGACCATGATGATTTTGTTTCATTTTTTTCTTTTTTTTTTATAATCTATATCTATCGTTACGATTATTCTCTCCTACCATTCCAAATGATCCTATCATCCCTCCTGCATGCATTATACATGCATGTCAAAGTCTTGTATAAGCTAACCAATTTAGGTCCTACCATAATTCAAGATATTCCAAAAAAATAATAATCCAAAGGTAGTGCAATTTATAACATATTTCAAAATCAACTAATCATCTCATCTTTATTTCTTTCTCATCGGATGTAAACACAAAGTAAAAAAAAAAAAAAAATTTGCCTTGCAAGTAATCCGGGGTTCCCTATGAAGTTTCCATCTTAGCCAAGAAAGTTAAGGTCCTTTTATTTTATTTCCAATAATAAAAAAAAAATAGGCCCACCTTCCAAAAAAAAAAAAAAAAAAGAGGACAGTTAGCATTTCTAGAAGGAGCTGTCCACTTAATCTCAATCATCACTTCCCTGAAGGGCAATTAGACAGCTAAAAAGGACCCTTACAAGCTAAGCGTCACCAAAATCCAAGCAATCTTAGGGGGGATGTCCCTCACTTTTGTGGTGCTCCCCTGCACCCAGGGCCCATACTTTCCTGGGCACTGGATCCCACTCCAAGGGCACGAACAAAACAAGCCTACCAGACCCCCGAGGAGGCTGACATGGTGACCAAAACCCAATTAAAAAAAAAAAAAAAAAAAAAAAAAAAAAAAAAAAAAAGGTACATGGATCGCAGAGGTGAAAGCATCCCTCGTGTCCAATATAAGGTCCATCAGGTGAACTGGGGGACAGATTAGTTGCATTTAGTGTACCCGATGGTGGCGTTATTACCGGAGTCAAGCCCCTTCCCTCTGTTCTAAGGTCGGTGGTTCTTTTACCTTTCAAAGGCTAATTATAGGTCACTATAATATTATAATTTAATATATTATAGTATTATTATTATTATAATAAAATATATTATATTTCTTTATTTTTTAAATTTTTGATGACATCGTATATTCGACATTCAATTTTATTGATAAATATTTATCTAAAAATATTTATCGAATATAATAATCAATAATATATTTTATTTATTTTATATTTAAATAAAATATTAAGTAAATGAAATTAATTATAAATAAATAAATTATTAAAATATATGATAGAGACCATAGTAAAAGAGAGAGTGACCGGAAAGAAGGAAAAAATATAAAAGATATGAAATGGGGGTGGGGGAATCGCGTATCCGTGCTATCGAAGAAAAAAAATATCAAAAATATAATTTCATGAACAATAAAATCACATATCTACTATATTATAATATAATATTAGATATTCTAATATTTATTATAATATTATATATATATATAATATATAATATATGGTATATAATATATGATATTATATTATTATTTAATATTATATAATACTATACTATAATATTATATTATAATTAGAAAATAAAGTATTTATTTTAATATATCATATTATTATAATATACTTTTTGAATTTTTTGAATTTTAAATATTTTTTTGTTTTTTTCTAGAAAATTCTGAATAGTAAGTAAAATCGGGAGGAGAGAGAACTCGCAGGTTGAACTTGCGACTTCTCCACGGGTTCTACCAGCAAGTTCTCTGCATGAAATAGTTATCGTTCGAACATGTGAATTCTCTTTCTTATTCAGCATAACTATTCTATTTTTATAAATATATTTCCGATCGCTTTATTTTAGAAAATAAAAAATAAAAAAATATTATTTTTTTAAAAAATCAATATGTCATAAGGTCGATGGGCAGTGGCTCTTTTACTTTTTCGCAAACTAATTCGGTCCCCTCCGGGAGGGGGGGCGGAGCAGAGATAGTTTACCGGCATCTTCTGTTCATCATTGTTAAAAATCAGTACGGCATCTGATACACGGGGATAGGATGTGCCTTTGGGGGAGATTAAATTTTACTAGATTTCCAGCTGAATTTTGGCTCTATGTCTTTGGTAATATGGATTCAGAAACATATATTTTATTTTATTTTATTTTATTTTATTTTATTTATAGTTTTAAGTTCATACCATTATTTATAAATAAATTAGCATATGTTGTTATATGGATAGCTTGACTCGACTCGATGGTAAGCTCGTCAATGCTCGGTGATTCAATAAAATAGTCAAGTCAGAATGATGTATTAGATCTTTGTTAATGTACAGGACGGACTTTAAAATTTGGCATACGTGCCGAATTGAACGATTTAAATCAAATTTTCTTTGATGCTGATCACATTGCTCAAATGAGCAAGCTAGCATGAAAAATATTGAAAGTTTTGTTCGATTCATTTGTTACCGCTTGTTCCGCTTCCATCTTACCATTTTGTTGTTTTTAAAGTTACCGACACTTTTATTTATTTATTTTTTTTTGGTGGTGGCAGGGGGAGGGGGAGTAGCTGGTGGGGTGGAGATTAGACTAGGTATCAACGTAGGCATTGAAAGTGAGTTATTTGGAGTTCTTGGCTATTTAACTTGATCCATGTGGGTTCACTAAAGCATCGAACTCATTTAAATACATCTCCAACGTCAATATTAAAAATGATCATTTATAAATCACATCAAGCTATCAATCCGCACCTACTTACTTGTCAAGACAAAATATATAATAATACAATTTAAAACCATTAGATGACATGAATTTTGCACGAGATAAATAAATGACCGACTCTACATGACTGGTCGAAGAATCTCTACTTGAAAATAGCCGCTTTGACATAAACTTTGTGTCCACGCTTACCATTGAACTTGAATCTTAGAATTCAATATGTTAAAAAAAAAAAAAAAAAAAAAAAAAAGAGATTAGAAAGTTTCAAACCGAATCAATCTTTTCTACATGACTCCATATAATTAAGGATAAAATGTGGTATTGACCGAATCATTCAAAAAAAAAAAAAAGAGAGAGAGAGAGAAAAGGGGGAGGGGGTGTTTCAATTTAGTCTTCTGGGATAGGAAGGTGGGTAACCTTACCGAGCGAGTGCACGCACCCGCCCGTTTCCGTGTTTGGCCTGGTCTCCGTTCCGCATGCGTGGGACGGCATTGACACCTTCCAACCCGACACTCACGAAAGCGCCGTAATTGGTCGACACGTTGCGTCCCAGATCCACCCGTCGGTGCGGGCCGTCGAAGTGTCGCATACGAACCCCATTGGCAGCTGTCCACGTGGAGCGAGTGATCACCGTCGGTGCCCGTCGCTGTCTGCTTTGGAGGTTGTGCGGTGGTGGTGATGGGCTAATCATGATAGGGACCAGCCCAGCCCCCTGCGGCTTGGCCTCTCGCCGCGCCGCCATGCCGCCGTCGGATTATTTACCGAATTGCCATTATCATGATGCCATGAAAATTTTCCAATGAGGTTGTCCAGGAAATAATGATGCATGAAAAAGGAATATAAAGAAAAAATTAAGTTATATTTGAAAATTTTATTCTAACTAGCAACTATATATATATATATATATATATATATATATATATATATATATATATTGTTCAAGAAATATAAAATTTTATAAATTTATTATATAAAAATTGTAAATAGAATGGTTAGATCTCTGTGTATACTAGTACTATCATCCTCAAAAAATGGCTAAAACTAATTATTTCTGTTCCTTCTTGGGTGTTTGGATTTTTGTTATTTTATTTTTTAAAAAGTAGTTCGATTAATTTAAATAGGAGTTGGTTTGTATTGGAAGAGATAGAGAAAGGTATTATTAGAGGGACAATGAGAAATGAAATGGAACATTCTTTGAAATTAAAATTATTGTTTTTATGTAAAATAAATAAATGTACATTTGTTTCTTTTTCACTGTTCAGATACTTGGAAAACTTTGATTTTGCTAAAAATATTAGTTTTGCAGAGCTTTTTCCAAGAAACCATCTCTATATCTTGTTTTAGCTCGGTGCCAAGTGAATGGTCCAATCATTATGTAACATTTATCTATCTTTTTCTTATATCGCATCAATTTTTGGCTATTAGATAAGATTGAAGACTAAGCGGTCAATAAAATGTTGATCGCTACTAGTAACGATTTAGGTTCCGATGGAATATCCTGTAAGATACTAAGATGAGATATCATTCTATATATTGGGACAGAACATCCGATAGTATTTCAGCATTTCAATCGAGATACTTTGGAACATTCCTTATCCCGAGTGCCGCGATAGGATGGGATGCCAGTACATCCCATTCTATAAAAAAATAGGGATAGTCTCGTTTCATGAAATTTAAAATCTTGATTAATAGTACTTAATACTATTTGCATCATATTCAATCATATATGATTTTTTTTCTTTAATTATTTTCTTTGTATCATCCGGGCATAAAGTTAATTGCTTTGGCTTCATCCATTTAGAATATGGCTAGTTACCTTGACTTGAAAAGTATAGTGGGTCAAGGAGTGCTTGGATTATTTCTTTCTATCTATTTATAGCTTTTTTGTTGTTCTCTTTCTAACTAGAACCTTACGGTTTACCAAGCTAAGGAAAAATAGTATAGTCACACATTAGATGCTTAAATTTAATTTTTTTTATAAAAATATTTTTCTTCTTAATATTATATTTTTATATCCTACTATACATCATGAGAGGTGTAAAGATGGAATCCAAGAATTCATATTATATATATATGACTAAAATATTATAGTAAACATAAGAGCTACTGCTTTGCAAATATAGGTACTTTTTATATGTAGGGTTGTTGCTGATCTTACTGCAGTGGCCTGTAGCTCGTGAGCTAGCGCCGGTTCTCGGACTTTCTCACATCAGAATCTCCAAGCTTTCGGTCCTGCAAAACAAAGTCAGAGATCCGGATCGGAGGTTCCAGCGGGGGCACTTCGACGGTCAAGTTAGAGAGCGGCAAGATGGAACAGGTCCTCTAAGGCGGGTTCCCGAAGGATTCCCGTGCTTAGAGGAGACGTAGATGAGAGAAGTATAAGGAAGAGAGGAGTTGAAGCTCGGCTTCCTGTGATGGGTTCACCGAGCTCGCGCCTGGGGACTTCTTGGGGGCCCCATGATCGTTCTCTCGATGTTCTATCCTCTTTTCGATTTACCTTTTTGTCCGCTTTCTCCATTTCTTTTATACCACCGGACTGCCTTCAGCCCATGTCCCCTCACAGAGGTTCCTAGAGATCTCTGGATCTTTTCCTCCTCCTTCAAGTTCGAGAGTTAAGTGGCTGGCCCACCTCGTCCGCCGTATGTCACGAAAGGGGAAGACTGGCGAGACCTCGGGCCAAGTATGGGAGCTCTCATTTCGAGGCGTTGACGATGGGCTTCCGGTCGTTTCAGGCTCCTGCCCGCAAGGATTTCGTTCCTCGATTGCGGGGCCCCATTTAACCGATGTAAACGAGGTTTCACGTATCGCTGCAGGCCGTACTGGCGCCCTGTACGGGATGCGGCGCGCGCCGGCTCTAGTGGCGAACTCGTGACCCGTGCCTCTACCTCCCCGAGGCTTTGCATAGTAGGGCTGACTTCGGCCGAGGTAGACCCATCAGGGGGTGCCACCTGGCGAAAGAGCAGAAAGGCCTGGTTCGACCTCGACGGGGGTGGACTCGTCTTGAGGTGCCACCTGGCAAGGGAGCAAGGGGCCGCCGGCTTCGACCGAGGTGGGCCCCTCCTGGGCGGACACCTGGCGAAGCGGCAGAGGGGCGCTCGACTTTGGCCGAGGTGGACCCCTCCTGGGCGGACACCTGGCGAAGGAGCAGCAGAGGGGCGCTCGACTTCGGCCGAGGTGGACCCGTGTCCGGGCGCCACCTGGCGATGGAGCGGGAAGGCCGGGCTCGACCTCGGCCGAGGTGGAACCATCTCAGGGCGCCACCCGGCGAGAGAGCAATGGGCCGCTGGCTTCGGTCGAGGTGGGCCCCTCCTGGACGGACACCTGGCGAAGCGGCAAAGGGACGCTCGACTTCGGCCGAGGTGGACCCGTGTCCGGGCGCCACCTGGCGAATGAGCGGGAAGGCCGGGCTCGACCTCGGCCGAGGTGGAACCGTCTCAGGGCGCCACCTGGCGAGGGAGCAAGGGGCCGCCGGCTTCGGCCGAGGTGGGCCCCTCCTGGGCGGACACCTGGCGGAGCGGCAGAGGGGCGCTCGACTTCGGCCGAGGTGGACCCGTGTCTAGGCACCACCTGGCGAAGGAGCAGAAAGACCCGGCTCGACCTCGACCGAGGTGGAACCGTCTCAGGGCGCCACCCGGTGAGGGAGCAAGGGGCCGCCGGCTTCGGCCGAGGTGGGCCCCTTCTGGGCGGACACCTGGCGGAGCGGCAGAGGGGCGCTCGACTTCGACCGAGGTGGACCCCTCCTGGGGGGATACCCGGCGAAGGAGCAGCAGAGGGGCGCTCGACTTCGGCCGAGGTGGACCCGTGTCCGGGCGCCACCTGGCGAAGGAGCAGAAAGACCCGGCTTGACCTCGTCCGAGGTGGAACCGTCTCGGGGTGCCACCCGGCGAGGGAGCAAGGGGCAGCGGGCTTCGACCGTGGTGGGCCCCTCCTGGGCGGACACCTGGCGGAGCGGCAGAGGGGCGCTCGACTTCGGCCGATGTGGACCCCTCCTGGGCGGACACCTGGCGAAGGAGCAGCAGAGGGGTGTTCGACTTCGGCCGAGGTGGACCCGTGTCCGGGTGCCACCTGGCGAAGGAGCAAGAAGGCCCGGCTCGACCTCAACTTCAGCCGTGGTGGAGCCACATCTGATCTTGCTGGACCGTTCCCGTTCTGCCGAAAAAAATCCACGTGGTTCGGATCATGCCCGGCGGAATCTGAGTCACGCCACGTCATCGTAACGGCTGTAACACCTATAATTCTAATTATAAATATTAAAACTAAATGGTGATAAAATCAAATAATAGCTTATTTTATTTCAAAACTTACTCTCTTATACAGTAGCCATTATAATCACTAATAGCCAGTAAATAACAATGATAGACTCGAGTGCTATTTGCATAAATATACAATATTGTGGGATCATTTGAAATCAACATTCAACCATTACAAAATTATACCGGTTGTTATGGTAAATAGCAGAGGTTGATGGAAAGGTTTTTGATAACAAAAATATTTCATTGATGTGCTTGTAATTATTATGCACCTACACTTTTTCGTTGGTGTTTTTTGTGCTAACTATCTAAGCAATGTGATAGCCTAAATAGAAATAATTTTATGATTTATAATTTAATTATTCGATTTCTACTTCTAATAAGGTAATAATAGAATCTCATATAGTGGATGGAGCATTGCCTACTTTTCTTTACATATCATTTTCTTGTATGCATTCTGCATCATGTAAAATGTAATATATACTTGTAATCATGGATAAGAAAAAGTTAAATTATAACTGTGAGAGGATAAAGAATCCCACTTTCATCTTTTTCATTATTTTCAGAAGGCATTTTATGTAATATTAAAAAAAATAAAATATTTTTTAAAATAATAGCATGGAGGAATGTGTCTTCCATCTCTCTCTCTCTATATATATATATATATGTTGGCGTGGAGTCCCTGTATCGGCCGGTCGGAGCTGCTGCACCACAGGACTGTTCCCTGGTTCACCTGCAAAACAGGTTCCTTACCGGAGTTGTTCCGGCGGGGTACACTTCGATGCCTAAGTCAGAAGCGGATCCCAACCACAGAATGGGAAAGATTCTCGAGAGGTGGAGGGAAAGGCTCTTTCAATTTAGAGTATGTGTGAGTGTATATGTGTGTGTACCTCTCTTGAGCAATTCTTCTTACCGCTATTTAAAAGGAGGCGTCCGGCCTGCGGCCCCGCTCTTCTCCTGGCGATTACGGGGAGTTAATTTCTTCCCATGATTGGCAATCGTGGGTTGTCATTGAGCGGTTCTGGCCAGACCGGAGGTGTGGTAGCTGGAGTTGCGCGCCATGATCGTGGCATGAAGATAGTCGATAGTAACCATTGGTTACTGTTGCCTATCTGGACCAAATCGTGGTCCCATCTTTAGATTTTCCCTGTTTAGGGAGATTCTCGTCGAAGATTTCATCCTCTGCATGAGTTGAAGACTTGGTGTTTACCAAGGACCGGAGATCGTGTCTTCGGTAGGAACCGAAGAGCATGTCTTTGAAAGTCGACGAGAAGCCTGGTCTTCGGTTAGAGCCGAAGACATCATCCGAAGATCTCACCTTCGGATGTCGTAGGCCGATGAGAAGCCTTGGGTTGCCTATAGTTGGCCTGACCTTTCCTGGTCCGAAGTCAGTGGTTCAGAGAAAAAAGGTCTTCGGCCAGCTGAACTGGTATTCTATTCATACTTGGACCGGGATACCCCAACAGTTGCCCCCTTACTCTCAGTTCTCGAAGCGAAGGTTTGCCTCGAGAAGTGAGAGTACTAATGCTTTGTCGTTTTCCTCTCAGGGGATAGTGTAGTGGATGATTATGGGATCTCTGATTGGACTGCCCATCATGATTGCTGATTGATTTGGGAATCATGTGGTGGACAGCTGTCACTCCCTGGTTGGGGGAAAAGAAAAGAGCGAGCGGCCCTAGGACCGTCTCTCCTTTTCCTGTTGCGTGATGGTTCATCTAATCTTTCGGTTGAGATTTGGATGGTTGGGGCAGCTTCTCCCTGTCCGTTGGATGATGGATGCGCTTCATCCTGGCGGTTAGTTGAAGTGGGTTACCTCCCTGGGTAACCTTTGGTCAAATCAACCTAGTGGGACTTCAGAGACCCCTGGTTTCCTCTTGAAAAAGAGAGAAGGTCTGGATAAAGAAGCTTCTTCAACCTCGCCTCACTCTTCGCTCAGCTTTCTTTGTTCTGGACTACCAGTCTATTCTGCAGGTAGAATCTTCCTTCTGCTTCTTTGTTTCATTCTTTTATCATGGAAGAAAATGTAGAAAGTCAGGAGGAACAAGCTGGGCCCTCGGGGGCCGGCAACGTAGTAGGTCTGGAGTTGATCTTTAGTTCAGTTTCTCAGGGGAAGATGGGCCTTCTTCGAGAACGCTATCGCATTCCCGAGGGGTTCCCTTTTCTCCTCCCCGCACCCGAGGAACGGGTGAACAAACCTCCCCCCGGGTGCCTAGCCATGTACGAAGATCGTTTGAAGGCTGGCCTTCGATTTTTCCTACACCCTTTCTTCATCAAAATCTTCCATCTGTACCAAGTGGTGCCAGCGCAGTTGACCCCGAACAGCATCCGGAACGTCTACGGGTTTTTGGTCATGTGCAGCATTGCAAACATAGAACCTAGGACCAATTTATTCACGACCCTTTTCGTACTCAAGAGAGATTTTCATAGCAACGGATGGTGGGTGATTGGCCCTCGACCGGGCCACAAGGTCATCAAGGACATGCCCAGCACCATCCACGGCTAGAAACCTGTTTTTGTGTTCGTACTGCCATTTGATCCATGGGACTTCAATACTGTTAGGAAGAAGCCTCGTTTAACCATCAATGAGGGGAAGAAGGTCTTGGCGGCTGATCAGTCGGATTACGTTCTTCTGGTTAATTCAGAAGTCGCTCTTATCTGGGAGTTGTTAGAGGAGAGAAATCTCCATCTTGCGGGAATTAGCAAATTCTCCGCATTAGGTATAGTGATGGAAATTTCTGCTCCCTTTCCTCCCAGTTTTGTTGTAGCTTAGTTGTCTTAAAGAAATTTCTTTGCTTGTAGGTGGCAGAATGAAGCCTGTTGTAAGTTGGCTCTGTCAGGCTTCTGAGAAGAGGGTAGCTCAAGCCCCTCTCACCAAATCGGCGGTTCGGAAGAAGGCTCGAAGGGATGGTCCTGAGGGGGACCGGAGCACTTCGTCTTCCCGGGGAACTTCAGGGGAAGATGCGGCACCGTGGAAGGGGCCCCGTTGAGACCTTATCCAGCCGAAACTCCACCGATGGCTAATTCCCTGGTTCGCACAATGGGGAGTCCACCTCAGGTGGTGAATGTGCCACCGTTTTGCCCCCATGTAGTTGATAGGGACAAAGCGCGGCAAGTCGAGGGAGAGTTCGCTTGCGAGGCTTCCCTAGCTGGAAGCCGTTCGACGAATTCTTCAGAGCTTTCACCTACAGGGGGACTGCTGGTCCCCACCGTAGCCAGGCAGGCGCTGAAGAGTATGTTGCTACCTCATGACTTGGCAGTTCTTCGAAGTCGAAACCTTTCCAGGGTGTCCGATTCTGCTTTTTCCGCCCTGCAACAAGTATGGTCCTTGCCGTTTCCCTTGCTCTGAGAATTGTTCAATCCATAACTCCATATCTTTGATGCAGTTGGTCTACAACCTTACCTTTATGGAGGAGGGCCTAGGAAATGTTAACAGCCTCATCCATGGCCTCAAGGAGGATCTCCATACTGCCAGGGCTACAAAAGAGGTAGCCGAAGAGTTGAGACAGTTTATGGAGGATCGCCTTGTTCGGCTGAACGTCGAGGTTCATGAACTAAAGGGCGAACTAAAAAGTGCCCATTTGACAATAACGGAGCAAGGGGCAGGGTGGAGGAAGAGCAGAAAGCAAGTCGACTCTTTGGAGCAAGCTGCCAAGGAGAATCAGGAGAAGATAGAGAGTTTGACCAAGGCAGCGGAGGAGGCTGCTAGGAGGGTCGAAGAGGTAATTCTGGAGTTCGAAGCGGCCAAGAGAGAGTCTATGTCCCTGAGAAAGTGGGTGGATGATGTTGTAGCAGACTTCAGGAAGTCTTGACGATTCCAAGAGGAAATGAATGAAGTATCCTTGTACGGCTACCAGCATGGCTTTAATGACGGACTTTCCAAGGTAAAGGAGGCCTTCCCCCACCTTGATCTTTCTGGCATCCCTCCCTTCAACATAGCCGAAGAAGAAGAGGAGGGAGAGGAGGCTAAAGCCGCAGTAGAGGCTGAAGAAGTGCCATGCCCAGGAGAAGAGGCCTCTACCTCAGTCGAAGATATGGGGGTGACCCCAACTCTGATCCCGGTTCAGGAAGAGGTTCAGGCTGGGGGAGTCCAAGCCGAAGGTTCTCCGGTCCTGGCCCAAATCGACGAGATCCTTCTGCACAGGTGGACAAGTTGCTTCAATCATGTGATGTTGGGTCTCCTCTCGTGGATGTTGAATGATCCGTGTAGCTTTAAATGCGTCTTCGTTTCTCTCTCTTTTTTTTTTTGTACCGTCAATGGCTTTTGTATGACAACTTCTCCAGATTCTAAAGTAGCTGTTTCTCCTTCTGCATATGCCATGTTGTGTTTTTAGATGTAGCTTAAGCAAAGTTTACTATTCCTTCTTCGGCTTGGTCGAACGGTCGTGGCCGAAGGCTGTTTGATTGGTAGTTGACGAAGATGAACTCTGTAATAGGTTAGAACTCCGTTGCCGAAGACTGTCTATGGTTGACTAGGTTGGTGTCACCTTCCTTTTGGTACTAAACCTGTCCGTTGGGGTAGACAAGCGTCAACTCCCCATCAACCGGTGATTAGGAAAGTTTGATTGCAATTCTTGTTGTCCACGCGGTGTATTGATATTCGTACATCCATGATTTCTTGCGCCTTGTGTGCCGCCAGGTCTCTTTTTTTCCAAAAAGAAGCCATTAATGTTGCCGCCGCAAGATGGGAATTCCTCCGGATTTGAAGCGCCGGCAGTTGTTGTCCTGGGAATGACCCCTGAGCGGCTTTCTGGTTCTCGAAGCATCGCTTGGACACGTGGCTGGGAAAAGACGTGGAGCATGCCTCCTTGTAGTCGGTCGTGGGTGCAGAGTCTCTATAAATAGGATCTTGCCTTCTACTGCCAAGGGCCACCATTCTCGCAGACTTCTTCTTCCAGTTGAAAATGAGGTTCAGCACCTCCGAGCTTCATCGGGCTGCGAAGAGGAGGGCTGTTGACCCAAAGAGGAAGAGGAGTCCGGAGTTCTTCGAGCCGGGGGATGACGAAGAGCCTCTCGTGGACTGTTTAGAGAAGAAGGGTCGCATGTTGGAGGCTCAGGTGAAGGAGGCCAGGGTCCAAGTCGCGACGGCAGTCGTGGAGGTGGAGGAGGCCAAGAAGGAGGCGGCGAGTGCCATTTCAGACTTCAGGGCGTCTGCTGCCTTCAAGGAGGAGGTCACCGATGCGGCTCTGGACTCCTACCATCAGGGATTCCAGGAATGCAGGAGGAAGGCCTTCAAGTTCTATGAATTGAAGGGCCTGGACAATATCAAGCCCTCCGTTCCCTTTTCCAGGCATGAATTTGATTCCGACTCCGATGAGGGGTCGGATTCTGGTTTGGATGGGAACCCTGGGGCCCCTTTGTCATTCCTTCAGAGCTCCCCCCCGCGGTACCGGAAAAAGCCTGCGGGAGGTTATTGAAATGTTTCCCGCAATCCTTCTACTACTACCCCCTTTTTTTCTTTTTCTTTTTTTTGGCCTCTCTTTGAGTCTCTTTTCTTCTTTTTTTTGTAAAAATCAAAAAAAAGTGAAATGGAATATCCTTCTCTTACCTCTTTCCATGTGTTTCTTGTGATATATTGTATCACGTTTTGTCTAGAGTGTAGATTCCTCGGACCATTTGCGGTCTATGGGGAAGATATGAGGTCGGTTGGACCATTCTTAAAATGTCTGTTGTCGACAGGAAGGATGATAATGGTCCTTTTAGGCACGTTTTTGGATTTACTGTAGGGTAGGGTGTTTACACCGTCCCTGTGCACTTCTGTCGTGATCAAGGTAGGCTGTTCAGGCCCGTCCCGGCGCGTCTTTGGGTTTACCATAGGGTAGGTTACGAAAACCATCCTTGTGCCTTTGATCTTCTTGGTGGCCTGACTAGGCCATCCGTTGCGCTCGTCGGGCATACCGATAAGGTGAGTGGATCAGACTCTCCTTTGCACAGTTGATCGATTTCTCAGATCGGGTCACTTAGGCTGTTGTCGTTCAGTCGATGCAACAAGCCGTTCTAAGTTGAGTAGGGTTGAGCAATTTTGCACAGAAAATTTAGGAACTCGTTTATTGATAATATTTGTAAAGGTTTTGTACATTCCATGGTCGAGACAGAGTCTTCCCATCCAAGGTCTTAAATCGATATGCTCCTGGTCGAATAACTTCTTCGACTTGATATGGACCTTCCCAGTTGGGAAAGAGTTTATCCTGTTCTGTTGGCCTGGATACTTCTGCCCTTCGCAATACCATATCCCCTGTACGGAAAATCTACTCCTTCACTCTTGAGTTGTAGTATTTGGCGACCTTTTGTTGGTACGCCACCATTATTATCTGGGCCTGAGGTTTGGTGCTTGGCAGCAGATCTAGGTCGATCCTTCTACGATCGGAGTTCCCAGGCTCTTCGTAGTTATCAATTCTCAGGGATTGCAAGGAGACTTCAATAGGTAGTACAGCTTCGGTACCGTATGCTAGGTTGAACGGAGACTCGCCGATGGCCGTTCTTGGGATAGTTCGGTATGCCCAAAGAATGGAGGCCAGCTCTTCGGCCCAAAGCCCTTTGGTGGCGTTCAACCTCATCTTCAGACCATGGAGAATGGTCCAATTAGTGGCTTCGACTTTCCCGTTGGACTGTGGATGGGCAACGAAGGTCAGCCGATGCTGAACATGATACCGAGCGCAAAAGTCCTTGAACTTCGGATTGTCGAACTATCTCCCGTTGTCCGTGATCATGACATGTGGGATGCTAAACTGGAATATGATGGCATTTTTTACAAAATTCTCTACCTTGCCCTCTGTGATCTGGGCCAGTGGTTCAGCTTCTACCCACTTTGTGAAGTAGTCGATGGCCACAAAAGGAACTTTCTTTGTCCAGAAGCCGGCGAGAATGGGCCGAGAATATCCATTCCCCACTGGATAAAAGGCCAAGGAGCTGTCAGTTGAGTCAAGTGACTTGCAGGCTACCTCTGAACATTGGCGAACCTCTGGCACTGGTCACACCTTCGCACAAAGTCAACCGAATCCTTCTGGATGGATGGCCAGTAATATCCCTGTCGAATGATCTTGTATGCCAGGGACCTACCCCCAAGTGATCACCGCATATGCCCTCATGGACCTCTCTCAGGGCATAATCCGCATCCGTCGGTCCCAAGCATTTTAGCAGCGATTGAGAAAATGATCTTTTATAGAGGGTTCCATCTAAGATGACATACTGGGATGCCATCCAGCAAATTTTCTTGGCCTTTGCCTTGTCTTCTGGTAGCACGCCCTCATTTAGGAATTTGATGATAGGATCCATCCAACTCGGCTCGGCGTCGATCTGATGCACCTCCACAGCCTCTTAGGCTATACTTGGAGTTTCAAGATATTCAATAAAGGTGCGCCCGAGAGATTTCGGTGTTGTAATAGCCAGTCAGACAATGCGTCCGCCCGAAAGTTCTCTGATTGTGGGACATGGATAATCTCAAAATATTCCAGTTGAGAGGATAAGGCCCGTACCTTCTCTAGGTACTGCATCATGGTCGGATCCCTAGATTCATATTCTCCTTTAACTTGATTTACAACCAGTTGGGAGTCCGAGAAGGCCCGGAGTTGCTGAACTCCCAAATTTTTGACAATCCGAAGTCCGGCAAGTAAGGCTTCATATTCGGCCTGGTTGTTAGAAGCATGGAAGGAGAACCGAAGTGCGAACACTATGGTATGGCCGTCAGGTTCGGCTAGCATAAGGTCAGCCCCGCATCCAGTAGCATTGGAAGCTCCGTCCACATGGAGCACCCAAACGAATTTTGTCTCCTTCGGGACTTCATCTTCTGTCAAAGATGCTTCATCCTCGGACCTCCAGGTGCATTCTGCCAAGAAATCAGAGAGCACCTGGGCCTTCATAGCCGATCGGGGCTGAAAGCTTATGTCGAATTCACTCAATTTTATAGCCCAATTGGCTATCCTTCTAGAGGTGTCCGGAGACCAGAGAACGGCCTTAAGGGACTGATCGGTCAGCACCATGATAGCGTGGACATGGAAGTACGCCGTAGTCGCTTCACCGCAATCACCAGAGAGTAGATCAGCTTCTGCATCCTCGCATATCGCGTTTCAGCATCATGTAGAACTTTGCTGATGTAGTAGATTGGCTTGTGGGATCTATCTTCATCTCTCCGAACAAGGACCGAACTAATTGCTTCATCTAAAGCAGAGAGGTATAGGTAAAGTACCTTACCTTCTTGAGGTTTGGAGAGCAGAGGCAGAGTTTCTAGGTATTTCTTTAGTTTCTCAAAGGCAATGCGACAGTCTTCGAACCATTCAAAGCCCTTTGACTACCGAAGTACCTTGAAGAATGGGAGACATTTCTCAGTTGAATGAGAAATGAACCTGCTTATGGAGGCGATTCTCTCTGTTAACTGCTGGACTTCCTTTTTGCAGGAGGGATGTCTCATATCCTTTAGGGCTTAGATCTTCTCAGGATTTGCCTCAATCCCTTGTTTGATGACAAGAAAGCCCAAGAACTTTCCCGAAGTGACCCCAAAGGTGCACTTGCCGGGTTTAGCTTCATGCGGTAACGTCACAGAGCACTGAATGACTCTTCCAAGTCATGGATATGATCTTTTCGGAGGAGGCTTTTGACGATCATGTCGTCAACGTAGGCTTCCATGTTTCTTCCCAGTTACTTTTCGAACACCTTGTTGATTAGTCTTTAAAATGTTGCCCTGGCGTTCTTGAGGCCGAATGGCATCATCTTGTAGCAGTCGAGACCTTTGTCGGTGATGAAGGCCATCTCCTTCTCATCCTGTGGATCCATCCTAATCTGATTATAGCCGAAAAAAGCTTCCATGAAGCTCAGCAGTTGGTGGCCGGCGGTGGCGTCGACCAGCTGATCAATCTTTGGGAGAGGGAAGCTATCTTTTGGGCAAGCCTTGTTGAGGTCCGTGTAATCAATACAGATCCTCCACTTGCCGCTAGCTTTCTTCACCACCATATTGGCCAACCATTCGGGGTAGTGGGCCTCCCGGATGAACCCTGCTCTAAGGAGTTTTCTGACTTCTTCGTCCACGACTTTCTATCTTTCAGGAGCGAAGCTCCTTTTCTTCTGCTATACTGGTTTGTATCCAGGGGTAACTTCCAGCCGATGAGTGATTACTTCGGCAGGAATCCCCGGCATATCCGAAGCCGACCAGGCGAAGATATCGGAGTTGTTTCTGAGGAATCGGATCAGCTCCGTTCTGGTTTCCTCATCAAGCGTACTCCTGATCTGCACAACTCTGCTGGGGTCTTCCTTTGTCAAAGGTACCAGGACAGTTCTTTCCATGGGTTCACCAGAGTTTATAGTTGTATCCCTCAGATCCAGCTGATCCGGAGTTGCAGAATCGTTGAAGTGCTTGTCTTGAATCATCAAGCACTGACGTGCTGCTCTCTGGTCTTCTCTAACTTCTCCGACACTGTTCCTAGTGGGGAAGCGTACCAAGAGATAATGAGAGGAGATCACGGTTCGAAACTTGTTCAAGGCGGGCCACCCCATAATGATGTTGTAAGCCGAGGGGGTCCGGACTACCGTGAAGTTGATCGGCAGTATTTTTCTCGAGGTTCAGTGCCAAGAGTTATAGGCAACACTATTTCTCCTTCAGCATGAACTTGATTACCCCCAAAGCCAGTGAGCGGTATGGGGGATCTCTGCAGTTGATGTCTAAGCAAACACATTTTAGAGAATGCATCATAAATCAAGACATCAGTCAAACTTCCATTATCAACAAGGATTCACTGTACATCATAGTTGGTCACAACAGCCGAGATTATAAGAAGATCATCATGCAGGAGCCGGACTCCCGCAAGGTCATCATCGAAGAAGAGAATAGCGTTATTGTCCTTGAGTCGCTTTGGGGCATCATCCTCGTCCCTTCTCCAGTAGATAGGCCGGTGTATCATCCTTACACCTCCATTGGTGGGCCTTTGATTCGGCAGTTCGGCCTCTTCAAGAGGTGGCTGGGGAACAGTAGCTTCCGACCGAGATCCTTGACGACCAATGTACCGTCCCAAATATCCTCTCTTGATGAGATCCTCAATCGCATCCTTTATCTGGATGCACTCTTCGGTATTGTGGCCGTGGTCTCGGTGGAATCGGCAATATTTGTTCCTATTCCTTACGGAAGAGGAGGCCTTCATGGGACGGGGCCGTTAGAGATAGTTTTCTTTCTCTATCTCCATAAGGATCTTTTCTCGAGAAAGGTTGAGGGGGGTGTAGGAGTCGAATCTTCCTCCCGATGCTCTGGGCCTAGGAGGACTTCTTCGGTGGTCAGTATATTTGCTGTTATTGTTATTAGAGATTGGGGGACCTTGTCCCCTGTTGTTCTTTTTTTTTTAAGGGGATTTTCCTTCGATCAGTCGTCGGTTGGCCACCTTCTCTTCAGCATCGGCGTATTTCTGAGTCCTTGATAAGAGCTCAGCGTAGCTTTTTGGAAACTTCTTATCCAGGAAAAAGGTAAGCCTGGATGTACGAAGTCCCTTCTTCAGTGCAGACATGGCCATATGCTCGTTGAGATCGGGGATCTCAAGTGTGGCCGCATTAAACCTGGAGAAGTAGTCTCGCAGGCTTTTTCCTTTATTCTGGTGAAGGAGGAACAGTGTGTCCGTATTCTGGGGAGTCTTGCGGCAGGTCCTGAAATGCAAGACAAACAATTTCTCTAACTCGAAAAAAAAATCGATGGTACCTGGGCACAAGCTCGAGTACCACATCCGAGCGGCTTTCTTCAAAGTAGCCGGCAACGCGAGGCAGTACATCACGTCCGAAGCTCCTTGGATCATCATATGGGCCTTGAAACTGCCCAAGTGGTCGAGGGGATCGGAGGTGCCGTCGTAGGATTCCATCTGTGGAACCTTGAAATGCTGAGGAATGACTTCGACCATGATACGGTCGGTGTAGGGCGGGAATATATCACCCACTATCAAGTCATCAGGATCCTTTAGATCCTGCATTCTCTGCTCCCGTGCCCTCGCCATTTCCAATTTAATGGCTCTAAATCTCCCGTCGTAATCGGGAGTCTATTTCAGCACCCTCTCTACGGAAGTGGAGTCTTCGAATGAGGGTGAGGGAGTTTGCCTAGGCCTTCTCCCTTTCTGCTGGGAATCGGCGAACCTAGGCAGTCTCGGAGTTCGGCCTTCAAGAGAGGGCCGAGAACGGGGGGAGAGATGTGTGGAATCCTCCCGTGGGGCTCTCTTCCTTCGGGACCGAGAGCTATGTCTGGAGGCGGCCGGTGGGTTTCCCATCGGAAAAGCTCTGTTCTAAAAATCTTAAACCATGGCTGTAAGGTTGGTAACCTGGTTCACAAGAACTTCAAATTGTTGTAATCCCACAACAACTGTGGGAGGTGGGACGTGGTTCTCTCCCGGGGATGTGCCCCCTTGGGACGGAACATAATTTTGACTTGTGGAGGCTATCTGAGTCTTTCCTCTCGTCATCAGGAACCTCTTACTTCCCCTTGTTTATGAGGGAGCCTAAAGAGTGCTGTGTCGCCCCCCTACCTGGCGCGCCAATCTATTGGCGTGGAGTCCCTGTATCGATCGGTTGGAGCTGCTGCACCACAGGACCGCTCCCTGGTTCACCTGCAAAACAGGTCCCTTGCCGAAGTTGTTCCAGCGGGGGACACTCCGATGCCTAAGTCAGAGACGGATCCCAGCCACAAAATGGAGAAGATTCTCGAGAGGCAGAGGGAAAGGCTCTTTCAATTTAGAGTATGTGTGAGTGTATATGTGTGTACCTCTCTCGAGCAATTTTTCTTACCGCTATTTAAAAGAAGGCGTCCGGCCTGCGGCCTTGCTCTTCTCTCGGCAATTACGGAAAGTTAATTTCTCCCTATGATTAGCGATCGTGGATTGTCATTGAGCGGTTCCGGCCAGATCGGAGGCGTGGCAGCTAGAGTTGCGTGCCATGATCGTGGCATGGGGGTAGTCGATAGTAACCGTTGGTTACTGTTGCCTATTTGGGCCAAATCGTGGTCCCATCTTTAGATTTTTCCTGTTTAGGAAGATTCTCGGTCGAAGATTTCGTCCTCTTCATGAGTCGAAGACTTGGTGTTTACCAAGGGCTTGGATATCGTGTCTTCAACAGGAACCGAAGAGCATATCTTTGGAAGTCGACGAGAAGCTTGGTCTTCGGTTAGAACCGAAGACGTCATCCGAAGATCTTGCCTTCGGATGTCGTAGGCTAATGAGAAGCCTTGGGTTGCCTGTAGTTGGCCTGACCTTTCCTGATCCGAAGTCAGTGGTTCGGAGAAAAAAGGTCTTCGGCCAGCCAAACTGGTATTCGGTTCATACTTGGACCGGGATACCCCAACAATATATATATATATTTGAAGTTTTTTTTCAAGCTAATCAAATTTTCAATGCCAATAGTGGTGCATGCACACCTATAGTTTTAGGATTGCAATATCGCATAGCTAAGGTAGTGGAAGATAAATTATTAGCGGTCAACATCTTCCTAGTTTCTCTTGTTGCATAGACAAATGATGTTTGAGATCATGGAAGCTTTCTAGCAAGGTGAGAGGACATAAAGAGAAAGAAACTTCAATTTCTACAAAGGGGCACGTAGTGTATAGAATCTAGAGGTTTATGTATAATAAGTGTCTCATGGTACCAGCATATATGTAATATATAGTGTAATTAGATGGAAAAGAATTGGTAGATATATTATATGAAACATATTACATGACATACATTAAGCAAATCATAATTTGTTAGATTAGTCATGGTTCTTGAAGTTAAGTCCTATGTTCTAGTTGTCAAATATAAAAATAGATATGCATGTGAAATTCTAGAGGAAGATTTAGAATGACAAAAACAATGAACAAAAAAAAAAAAAAGATTGGAAACCACTGCTAATGGTTTAGGGAAATGACACATAACCCTAATGGATTTTCAAGATTGGTTAAATGGCTAAAAGCAAAGAACAAGTGATCATTGAAATGTTCATATGAAGAAATTTCTTTTCTCCCAAAACCTTGACCTTGATTCGATACGTCGGGGCGGCTTGTCGTCTATGTACAAATGACACATAGTGAGGTCTATCAAATAAATATAGCAATAATGAGAGCTTGATTATATGTTCAAAAGCTTGAAATAATACTCGAGTATAAATGAATTACTAAATTATGGAATTTTATATATGCTTTCAAACCTGGTTGAAAACAGTGAGTAGATGCTTATGATGATAGAAGTTAAAAGATGCTTGTAATGACATAGGTAATTGGCAAGCAGGTTTTGTGTCTACATGTGGAGTCCAAGCATGACCTGATTGATATTTTATATAAAATCTTAGTTGGATTGTTCTCGAAATAATTGAACATTAAGCTAGGTTTGTATTCCAAAACGGCTAACATAAACCAACTCAAATAAGGCTACATCATCTGGAGTCCAGGCTTGTTTGATGTGCATGCTTTCTTGGTGGTGGTAAGGCATGCATGTGACATGAAGGTAAACCTACAAAGATGGTGAGCAAATAATTGATTGGATGATGGATATCCACTTTTAGTCACCAGGAAAGGTAGCTAATTTTTGCCAACATAAAGTAGCATGGTAATTGCTTCTTATCTAATAATATTTTTTCCTTGCCTACAAGGACTAGCAAGCCTATCACAGTATCAAGAACTTTCTTGAGTTTGACAAAGGAAGCGTCATCTAATTTAATGGTCTTGTAAAACTCTATTCCACATGCAACAGTGCATACCAAATATAAGTAAATCCTGGAATCCCTGTTGACCGGTAGTAATGAAAAAATTAATATGTACCGTGTATCGAATATTTTTTAACAGGAATTGGAGAACCATCTGGGAATGATCCAGGATCTAACTCCTCCCCCTTTCCTTTTTGTTTATCAAAAAAAAAAAATACAAGTAAATCCTCAGCGTTCGCACTGGCAAAGAATATTCCACTTTTTCTTGGTAGAGATGTAAATAAAGAAAACATCAGCTGCCTCGAATGGTAGGGCATTATGGTGGCCCCACACCTTATCATTCCTTATCATCTCATCAAAGATATCTGAATACCAAAAGCAACAAAAACTACACCAAGCTCAACTCCACCCATCAAAGTCCAAGCCCTCTCTCAAGGTGCCTCCTTTAACCTCCTCACCCTTTTTCTCTCTCTACCACTAAATTCTTCTTAGTTCTTACTCTCCCCATCAAATGCCTCATGCCCCTCTCCGAACCCACATACCATTTTGTCCTAACACCCTCTTTCCACACCAAGAGGAGCCACACACCCCTGTCCCTGTGAACCGGGACAACCCATCCCCTGTTGGAATAGAAGGCAATAAAAGGGCCATTTTGGTCCTAGAGAGAAAAGAGTATAGCCCCCACAAGAAGCAGGGCACTTGCGTGCAGGGCTTGTCCACTGCGCTGATTGGGATGGGAACACGGAAAGGTGACTGATCTGTGCTGAGTGGAGGGGGGTGGGATGCCTTTCTGGCACTTTGTTTATTGTTGATTGCTCTGTTTTATCTGTTTTTTTTAAATTTTATTTTAATCCATTTCCTTTGGGAGGATAATGACCTTGGCAATAAGACACTTCTCCCCACCTTATTCCCCATCATTCTCTCTCAGGAATCTCCCTCCCCACAAGAATCAGGACTCCCTCCCACTCCCATCACCACCCCTTCCCATCATCCTCTCCCTTGCTTCCCCTGTTCCTAGTCAATCTTTGAAACCCGCTAGTTTGGCCTATTCCCTGTTTGGTTGCAGGAGTTGAGCTGTTTTCTGGCTGATTCCTTCTTTGTCTTTGGTTTGATTTCCTGGTTTGTGCTTCAGGTCATTTTTCCACAGCTCAAAATTGGATCTTGCTGGGTTTTGATCCATTCTTTGTTGCATTCCTGTTGGTAGGGTGTAGGACCTGGGCCTTTGTTGCGCTTTTCTTCCTTGTTGTGGCTCAGGCCCCTGCTTCATAGCTTAAAATTGGATCTTGCTGGGACTGGCTTAGAGAATTAGAGGAAGCTGAAGGTTTGTGTGGAGAAAGAAAGAGATTTTAAAAACGTGTTTCCTTTTCTTTGATGTTTTGGGTTGTTTTTCTTTGGGTGGGTTTTATTTTGTTCCTGCCCCATCTGAGATTTGAGGGTTAAAAGAATGATTTTTCTTTTTTTCCCAGCACTTTATTTCTGTGCCCTTGTGGTAGGCAACTAGGAATCTCTCCAATTTTTCGTTTTTAGCCTTGGATAGGATGTTAATGTTCTTGTTTAAACCGATAGGACTGTTTGAAAAGGTTCAATAGGAAATTATTTCCTTTTTCTGCATTGGAGCTAACAGTGCTGACCACCTTTCTGTTTCTCTACATACCAAGCCATTTGAATAGCTTTGCCCTCTATTTATTTTCGTGGTATTATATCAGATAAGTATTAGATGAGTCCTCTGCATGTATTTGGGCTTGGATTTAGTGCTATTTAGTTTTGATGCTATGTTGGTGGCTGTCCTCTGAGATCCCCATGACTTGGTTCATTGATGCTGATATGATGGAGAAGAAGGCTGGATTTCTTAGTGATAAGAGGAAGCTCTGGTTGCGATGCTGCGACAAACTCTCGCTGCGAGGCTGGAAGAGCCACCTTTATAACCATTACTTTGGGTCGAAGAAGGTCAGAGAAACATGGTGGAGGAAGCTTCTGATCTTGTGGGTGGTTGGTTGGATCTTAGTATCTCTGTGGATCTTCTGGTTGATGAATTCCCAAGGTATCAAGAAGAGGAGGGAGACGCTTGCTAGCATGTGCGACGAGCGTGCTAGAATGCTTCAGGACCAGTTCAATGTGAGCATGAACCATCTTCAGGCATTGGCAATCCTCATTTCAACATTTCATCACTCCAAGGAGCCATCTGCCATCAATCAGGCACTAACTTCTTTTCAGCTTTTCTCTTCCTTTCAAAGTATTTTGGCTCACCGTTTTCTTAATCTGATGTTAGATTGAACTATGTAACTATTAACTAGAATATGTTTGGTTGGCTAATTTGGTCGAGTCTTTTCTAAAGAAACGATGATAATTATTAATGAATTGTAATCCCTTGAAGTGATTAGTTTTATTTGACTCTTTTGCTGACAGTCTGAAGAGTGAAAATGCCTAACTAAATTCTTGGCATGCAGATGACTTTTGCAAGATATGCGGAGAGAACTGCTTTCGAGAGGCCGTTGACGAGCGGTGTGGCTTATGCTGTGAAGGTGCTGCATTCTGAAAGAGAAGAGTTTGAGAGGCAACAGGGATGGACTATCAAGAGAATGGACTCCACGGAGCAATCCCCGGCTTGTAAAGATGACTCAGCCCCCGAGGCCCAGGAGGTATCACCAGTTGAAGAAGAATATGCTCCTGTTATCTTTGCCCAAGATGCCTATAAGCATGTGATATCTCTGGATATGTTGTCTGGAAAGGTAGAGACTGAGACTTCTGTTCAGTGTCCATCATGTCTTCCATTAGATTTCCTATTTTGTTTTAGAATTCTGGATGAAGTGCCCCAATAGTGGAGTTAGGAAATTTGCTCAGGTTCTGAAAGAGACAATTCATAAAACAGTGTCCATAAAGGCTTTCTTTCTTTGATTTAATTCCAGCTTTTTATCCTGTGTATTGGCAAGTAAGGAAGCACCTTCTTGGCTTATTCGCAGAAATAATCATCTTTTATCAGGCAGAGCTAATAAGCATGTAATAAACATAGCAAGCTGTTAGTTCTATTGTGAAATTCGGTTAATCTGATGTAAAGAAAAAAATTGTTTAACTTCTGATCAATTTTGGTGCTTGTCAAGTGGTTACCACATTCTTTGGTTTATGGAGTCGTAGCATGATGAATTTTTGGAATCGCTGATGTGTGTCACTCATAATTCAAATTATGGATGGAATGCTTGATAGTTATTTTATGTATGTTGATGGTTACCATGTTGTCATTTTTCAGATCCTGTTTTCGTTGGAAAATGCTGTAAAACTTTGTTTCAATCGGATCAAACTAGGTTATGTTTTGCGTTTTCTCTCATTATATCTGACCATCAACCTAAAATTGTCTTCGCATATGCAGGAGGATCGTGAAAACATTCTACGAGCTAGGGAATCTGGGAAAGGGGTCCTAACTGCTCCTTTTCAGCTGCTAAAATCAAAACGCCTTGGGGTTATTCTGACATATGCGGTGTACAAAAGAGAACTTTCTTCAAATGCATCCCCAGTGGAACGTATCCAAGAAGCCATAGGGTGAGTAACCAACATGTTATGCATTAAAAGTTCCTACTTGAGAATAAGGCATTCATCCGTGCCATCAAAAAAAAAAAAGAAAGAAAGAAAGAAGAAGATTCTAATTCAATTTGGCTTAAGCAGGTACTTAGGAGGAATCTTTGATATAGAAGCACTGGTGGATAAATTACTTCACCAACTTGCATGTAAGCAATCCATTATGGTCGATGTGTATGATACCACCAAACCTAACAAACCTATCAGAATGTATGGTTCAAACATGATGGGTAATGGTATATACCATAGCAGCACCCTTCACTTTGGTGATCCATTCAGAAAGCATGAGATGCAGTGCAGGTACTTGACATGACTTTGTTTTATAAAATGCTTCTAGAAAACATGATATGCATTTGTTTACAGTGATGAGAAATACTGTTGATACTCCTCTAAATCTTTGTTTTAGGTTTAAAAACAAGTCACCACTTCCATGGCTTGCCATAACAACATCAATTGGAGCTCTGGTGATTGCCCTGCTAATTGGATATATTTTTCATGCTACGGTCAACCGCATTGCCAAAGTGGAAGATGACTACCGGGAGATGATGGAACTTAAAAAACGTGCAGAAGCAGCAGATGTGGCAAAGTCTCAGGTAGGTTATGCCATGATAGCCCTGGAAACCACGTACCTTTTTTTTGTAGCTTATCAGGTTATTGATCTTTGCTTGAATTAGTTCTAGTTTGAATTTGTACTCCTAATACCAATGGTTCCATTTCATGTTTCTGTAGTTCTTGGCAACTGTATCTCATGAAATCAGAACTCCAATGAATGGGGTTTTAGGTGAGGAATTGAAACATTTCCTTAGCCAACATGATATTAGAGTACTTTAGAATGATGCATATTGACAAAATTTAACTTTAGGGATGCTACAAATGCTTATGGACACTGAGCTGGATATCACACAACAAGATTATGTGAGAATTGCTCAAGAAAGTGGAAAAGCTCTTGTATCACTTATAAATGAGGTTCTGGATCAAGCAAAGATCGAGTCAGGCAAACTTGAGCTTGAAGCTGTCAGATTTGATTTGCGGGCAGTTCTGGATGATGTTTTATCACTCTTCTATGGAAAGGCCCAGGAAAAACAAATAGAGGTAAGTGATAATTTTAAGCATTCTGTTATTGATATTTATTGGTATTTCAACCCCTGACTGCATGCCACTGTTCTTGTGGGATCTCCGAGAAAAGTTGGCAGTTTATGTTTCTGATCAAGTTCCCAAATTTCTTGTCGGTGATTCTGGAAGAATACGGCAAATCATCACAAATCTCATGGGAAATTCCATAAAAGTAAGTACATTCCTTTCTTTATATGTGAAGTAGATTGATTCTTATAAAGTTAAATAAATAAGCGGTTGCACATTTTTCCCTTTTGCAGTTCACAGAAAAAGGGCATATCTATGTGACTGTTCATCTTGTTGAAGAAGTGATGAATTCATTGGAAGTGGAAACAGAAGATCAGTCTGTTGGTACCTTGAGTGGCTTTCCTGTAGCAGATAAAAGGCGTAGCTGGCAGAGCTTTAAGATATTCAATCAGGATTTGCCCATGACTGAGCTGTCTCTTTTGTCAACCTATCCCGATCTTATTAACCTAATCATATCTGTTGAAGATACTGGGGTGGGAATCCCTCGAGAAGCCCAGTCCCGGATGTTCACTCCTTTTATGCAGGTAGGCCCATCAATTTCACGCATTCATGGGGGCACTGGCATTGGACTTAGCATCAGCAAATGTTTGGTTGGCCTCATGAAGGGAGAGATTGGATTTGTGAGTGAACCTCAGATTGGTTCGACTTTCACCTTTACTGCTGTTCTTATGAGAGCATGCATCAGTTCAAATGAGTACAAATCATCTGAATTTCAAGGGATGACTGCATTGGTGATTGACCACAGGCCGGCACGTGCAAAGGTCACTAGGTACCATCTGCAAAGGCTTGGTATTCGTGCTGAAATGGTCAGTGACCTAAATCAAGTTCTCTCTAGAATAACTGATGGAACATTAATGGTAAATATGGTTCTTGTCGACAAGGAAACATGGTTGAGGGATGATAAACTCTGGCCTCATTTTATTAGCAAATTAAGGATGGATGGCCATACAAATATTCCAAAACCTTTTCTATTAGCAAATCCTAGCAGTTCTCCCAAAAGCAGTCCTGCTAGCCCTGCAGAATATTTTTCAACCATGATCATGAAGCCCCTCAGAGCAAGCTTGCTACAAGTGTCACTGCAACGAGCTATGGGTGGTGGAGACAAGGACAAATTTCCAAATGGAGGGGTCCCTCATTTGTCATTGCGCAGTCTTCTTCATGGAAAGCAGATTCTGGTTGTAGATGATAATATTGTGAATCTAAGAGTAGCTGCTGGTGCTTTGAAGAAGTATGGAGCTGATGTAATTTGTACAGAGAGTGGGAAGAAGGCAATCATAATGCTCAAGCCACCACACAAGTTCGATGCTTGTTTCATGGATATTCAGATGCCAGAAATGGATGGGTACACCTCATTTACTTGCTTGGTCAAGTAACTCCTTTTTATTATTATTATTAGAGATTCATTTTATCATTGCAGTTATCTTTTGTATTGCGGTAATTTTTTTTGTCTATATGGTTTTATATTTTTGTTATAGTCTGCGTTTCTTGAACCTTTTATTTGGTTTTTTGCTGAACTGTAAAACTTCACTGTTAAATTTCTCAGATTTGAAGCTACTAAAAGGATACGAGAGATGGAAAATGATCTTAATGATCGAATAAAACATGGGGAAGTGCCATTAGAAGCTTCTGAAAATGTCTTGCATTGGCACACTCCCATATTGGCTATGACAGCAGATGTGATCCAGGCAACGTATGAGGAATGTCTAAGATATGGAATGGATGGCTATGTATCAAAGCCATTTGAAGGAGAACAGCTGTACAGAGAAGCAGCTCGCTTTTTCAAAATTACCACGAAAATAACTCAATAGAAGAAGGGTTGAAATATGAACGACATAGTAGCAGAGGAGACATGCTTGATGGTTCATTAGTTGCAGCAAGCGGCACCTGATAAACAACTATAGTTATTTTGAAGAGTAAGCACTTTGAATTTTATATGATTCCTCTATTATCAAATTGATTTTTGTTTGTTCGGGTGCTGTGATGTAGCTCCAGATAACACTAACCTATCTCATTGTTTAGAAGACTGCATCACATTCTATCACATATCACATAGCAAAACTTGCATTTGAACTTGAGATATTTATGTGGTGATTTAGACATTTTCTTTATGTCAGGTCATTTACATCTGTATGTCACCCCGTGTTAATGTATGTTAGCATATTTTTATATGCTAAGGTGTCCAACTTCAGGGAAATAAAAGAGATATACCTGGAGTCTATTCCTTGGCGAACCAATAAATGTCACTTGGAAGTGTTGAAGTAACTTGGCGAACCAAATAATGTAACTACCACATTGGTATTCCTAACAGTTAATGTTAAAGAATCTAGATATGATAAGATAAATATAAATATGTAGAACATAGGCAAATTCCATCGAGTCTATGACAAGATATAACGAATCCATGAAGCAATCACTTTGCTATCCTCTACACTAAGTACCTTCATTTAGAAAATGTCAAGTCAATTCAACTTCACCCATTTTCTAAGATCTTCATTGGGCAAAATAAAAAAATTCCAATGTCCTCCATTTTTAGACACATGGTTCTTCATTGGATGAAGAGGAAGAAGTATGAGATGGAGCTTTTAATTCCATGAAATTTCTTTGCTATTTGTCTACCAAAATATTGCATCAAGATGTTCGCCAACAGATTTTTCTTGATATCATCTGTTGATCGACTTAGGAGGGATTCTTCTGTATCCAATCACGAGTCTCACATCACATGCAACAAATATTATAATGTAAATTGAAAGCTTCACAAATTATTAGAAATTATACAAGACAGGCTTTAGAACACTTGAATTCATGTAAGTTGACGATCACTTGATTGCTATTCTTTTTAATAAAATTTTTAATGAATCACTACTACTAAGTTGCAATGCATTAAATTTAACTTCTGATGTCATCACTGATGATAAAAAAGATTGTATAGCCACGTAACTTGGTTTTGTTTTTCAGTTAATTCCATCTGAAGGCATTACTTCTATATGCCTTGGCTATAACCTAAATTATGAGAAACATTAACCAGTCTAGACATTTCATCTGCTAACAAAATAATGCATTTCCTTCTTTTACCAAGAGAAGTAATCCAAAGTCTCAAATTGTGTTTCAACTAATACCCAAAAATATTTGGAACAAGCTCCATTATTTAATCTAGCATGCGACTTAAACAAACCTGGTACCTCAAAACCTAAATGTCTTGGCCACTCCATGTTTTGAAATACAGCATCTAGACTACAGAACTGCAGGTTGCAATGAAGATGATTTCTTGATTGCAGCTTTGATTCGACTGTTCCAGTTGTGCTGGCAGTGCTGTCGAAGCCTGATCATATAACTAGCCTGAACTATTAAATTTTTGTGCTATTAATCAGCATCAGATTGTGCACTCCTTTAGCTGCTGTTTTAAGTGCTCATAGATTTAGCATGTTTTATGCTCCTGTGATGCATGCTGTTAAAATTCCTGCATTCTTAAACTCGAGACATTTGCTGTTTCAGATTGTAAGAAATTTTCCATATGTTTTTTATTTATTTTGATACACAATTTATAGAACTATGTTTTTTATATCCTTTTGCATTAGCCTTCCAGGGATGAAATTTGAAGATGGAGCAAGTATTTTATATTCCTCATCTAATGGGAATGTCTAACATATGATACAATTTTGGCATAAGGTGCTACATAATCGCAAATGCAATTTTCACTGTCAGCACTGTATAAAGGAGAGACACCTTGCACTTGTCCTGGATTGCAGCCCCAATATCGTCTGTCCTGTAAAATAAAATGGGTCTTGGAAAAGATCTTTTTTCCCCGCGAAATATGGAGAGTGTACAGAGATGGACAGTCAGTTCAGATTTCTTTTTTTTTTTTTTTGGTTTATTTTCTTGAATATGTGATAATACATGTATTCTTCAGAAAATAGTAAATTCATGGATGTAAATTAAACATTCAAATAAAAATTGATGCATCAAGCTGTTTAAGACTATTGTATATAAAATGACTCTAGTCTCTTCAACGAGTTGCTTGTGATCTCATGAATGTTTATTGGATGCTTTTGTGTTAATATTTTTTATTAATGTATCATATGTACATTCATCCTTGGATGCTGAGAGTCCATGCATGTTTGATTCAAACAGCATTATGAAAATGATCATCTTGTACTGTAATAATCCAAATGTAAGTCTGCTGATGGATGACCAACTGAAAAAGCTGAGCTTTGATCCCTTGAGCCGTTCATGATATTCTTTAATTTTCTAATTGCTTGATAGCTTTGAACATTGAAGGTTGGCTCCATAAACAATAAGGTTTGCTTGATAGCTTTGACTATTGTATATAAACAACTGAAAAAGCTGTTACTGTTTACTATCTCGCCCCTCCATTTGATACTCTTCCCCTTGAGTAGTCTAACTCATCTCAAATTGTTGTTTCACTTTGCAGTCCACATGAGCTCATATTTTATCTTGTTGCTTTCTAACTCTGATTCCACTTCTACCATGTGTCCTTATATCCATCATCTCTGCCGTCGCTGTGCTTGTCTTGTGCTCAGGCACTCTCCATTTCGCTAACCAACACGCAATTTTTAATATCAAGCAAGCCCCAGCTCTGTAAATTTCTTTTATCTATGTTTCCATGGTATGATGTGCATGTTAATATTAATACGCTTTTTTGGTTGAGATGACAACCTCAATCCCCCATCTCTTTTTGTAATAAATCTACGGCACAAATAATATCGGTTATACCCAATCGGCTTTTTTTTGAGCCGGACTGGAGCCAACAGCCCTTTGACCGGAGCGGATCAGGATTCGATCGATCAATTCCAGTAGAGGTCCGAATGACCCACTGTAGTAGAGGTCCGATCGACCCATTTCATCGAAGGTCCGATCGATCCACCTTCAGCAGAGGTCCGACTGACCCATTCCAGCAGAGATCCGTCCGACCCGCTTCTTCAGAGATCCGTCCGACCCGCTTCTTCAGAGATCCAAACGACCCGCTATAGCAGAGGTCCGACCGATCCACTCCAACAGAGGTCCGAACGACCCGCTGTAGCAGAGGTCTGACCGACCCACCTTCTGCAGGACCTCATTTGAAGGCTCCATAAGTCTCTTCCAGCTAGTACCAGAATTCTGTTGTAATAGATCCCACGACGTAGCGACGTTCTGGTGCCACCTGGCCACTATCCTGATTTATCTAGGGGTAAATCGGACATTCTCAGCCTATTCTCTAACAGAATTTGAGAGTATTCCGTGCCTATATAAGGAAAACGGGGGACCTCGAACAAAGGCGAAGTATTCTCTTCCTGCTTCACAAGTTCATTCCTTTGATTCCTCCATTATGTTGCTCTCAAGCTTCTGCTAACTTAAGCATCGGAGGGTCCTGCCGGAACACCACCGATATTTGAGAACTTTTTTATAGGAACCGAAAGAAGAGCGCTCCAGCCAAGCCCGCCTAAGCCCAACCCAGGAGAAGTTGCAGCAACAATATCCATCTCACCTTTTGGGGCTGGGGGGTGGGGTTTGGTATTTTGTTTTATCTTCATCCTACCTACACCGTTACATTTGTACTAAAATTTCTATTTTTCACCTATAACATGCACCAAGAGTATTTCACAATCCTAAACAACACACACTATTTTTTTTTTTTTGGTAAAAAAAAAAAAATGGAAGGAGGGAAGAACTCCGGCTGTAGCTGTCTCCACTGAGCCCACGTCCCGCCAGGCCTTGTTCGATTCGAGCCATAATTTATCCGCGTACCCTTTCTATCCGAAGGTGAGTGCGTCAGCCTAATCCCACTAAGCTGCTAGAGCGAAGTGCTTTCTCTATCCCAGGAATAAATTTCGAGAGGACAGGAGTCAAAGCGCCTACCAACTACACTATCATCTTAATAGTACAACACACACTATTTGATAAGACGTTCAAATCAAAGTTATGAGTGTGCTATTTTATTAGAATACATAGCTACCTACCCCATACCACCCCCACGGAAGCACCCAAGAAGGGCTGATACGTACCCTAACATTTTCTTTTGATGAGGCATTAGTAGCTAACAAACTTTGGAGTGTTGGGAATGCACCTCGAATTCAAACGCGCGCGCGCGCGCGAGAGAGAGAGAGAGAGAGAGAGAGAGAGAGAGGTGAAGAAGTTAAAAAAAACAAAAAAACAAAAAAGAAAATTTGACCCAGAAGTCCAAATCCAACACGGCCCAATGCACAGGCACATAGCCCAGCAAGTATGCGCACGGTGCACGTAGGCTAGACCAGGCGGCTCCCATTCATAGCCCCCCTCTGTGCTGCGTTTGTGGTCCACGGTGTCCATCGATGGATTAGCATGATCTACGCACAATTTGACATGGTCTACGAGACATTTCAAGATCCAGATGTGTGATACGACGGTCGCGTGCAATCCAGGCCTGGATTGGATGGAGATCTGCGTCCGCCGGTGTGATCCGACATAGATTAAGACTATGTAACATGATCAATGGCACGATAGAGGGAGATCGGATGGCCAGAAGTTATTTCATGAATTGGAAAGCTTACATTACTCTAATTTGAATATGTTTTAGATCGTCGCACTCCTAGAAAGATGCTTTCCGTGCTAGAAACTACAAAAATGGGAACAGAGGACCAAAAACATAATGTGAGAATCCAGAGGGTGGTGAAGGATCTCTAGAAAGTCTGTAGTGGCCGAGAGTTGAAAGCTTGTAGAGGGATTTGTGATTTCTTTTTGAAAAAATTGTATGGGATTGAAAGTAAGAGTTTCAATCTTGTAAGTTTATTTTTCTGATAGTACAACCTTGCATACCCAACTGATTGTATTTATTTTATTTTATTTTTCTCTTTTTTCTCTTGCAGCATCGATACCGATAATATGATTATGAAAATGGGGATCCATATTCTATATGAGAAATTCTCTAAGAAAATAGTATCAGTATAATTGATACCACAACATAGAGGCCAAGCAAATTTTCTATAGGCTACTTTAGTTCAATCACCGTCACCAAACCTATATTTATTAAGGCCCTGGTCCTGCAAACCGAGTAACCAAGAAGGTTTCATAAGTTTGGAGTGCCTATATTCTTGGAGAAAACTAGAAGGAGCCTTGCTTATGATGTACGTACGTGTTAAACAAAATTTATAGAAATTTGCTGTCATCAAAATCTGATCCAACATAATTGAGCAATGGCTCCATGCCCTCACTCCTATAAATGTTGAACCCGATCTTCAAGGATACTTATTCCTCTCTCTACTCTACATGGCTTATATCCTCAAGTCTCCATTGCTTTAGTAGAGCTTGGCCTAATTTAGACATCAGAGAGTCTTCCACCGGATCAAATTCATCAATTTTTAGTATTTTTCCTTTCTATTCACAAGTTGAGGGGGGGGGGGGGGGATACAACAATGGAAGCTTAAGCTTTATCAAGAAATAGAAAAAAAGAAGTATAATGTTGCTGTACCTTTCTAAGCTAATCAAGTGAGCTGCGCTAAAGTTGGTATAAGATATCGAGGGTCTTCAAAAGACCGTTGAAAACTTGATGACTTTGGAGTGAATCCGACCTCCTCCTTGACCTGCAAAAAAAGTTCTCAGTGTTGGAGAAATGGATGGGATTTCTCCAATAAGAAACCCTCTGATGCTTAAGTCAATTTTGAGAGAGAGAAAGTAAGCATTAAATAGAGAGAGTACTCAAAAAAGTTACCCCCGGAAAATTTTCTCGACTCCCTATTTATAGAAGTAGCGGGCCAATTTAATTAGGTGGTTATAACCATTTGCGAGATGGTTACATTGTTAAGAAAGTGTGTTGCCCAGGTGGCCAACCTAAGAGGGGGGATGAATTGGGTATTTAAAATTTTCATAAATATGTGCTATTTTAAAACTTGTATGGTGAGTGATTTGATTTAAATATGAATAGCAGAAGCAAGTAAAGAACATAATAAGCACAAGCACAAACACGAGCAATTTATAGTGGTTCGGAGCAACCTAGCTCCTACGTCCACTATCTAAGATACCACTTGGGATTTCCACTATATTCATTCATGGAATACAGTTGGTTTGTTTTACACCAGGCTTATAAACCAAAACCCAATCTTGGTTTTATACTGAGATCACCAAGAACCCAATACAATATTATTTTTCCGGGCTCACTAATAACCCAAACTTGATTTTCAAAGGCTCACCAAAAATCTAAAATAATCTCCAAGTTACATGCCCTGCTGTACTTGGTACAACTCAAATAAAGAGTTAAAAACAGAGCAACAATAATGATAAACCAAACATTGTCAGATAGTTACAGTTGATGCCCTTTGAGAAGCCTTCTTGATTGCTCCTTCATGCTCTTCAAGGCTTCCAATCTTTTTCAATAAATGACTCAAGAAAAGAATGGGAGTTAGTGAATTCTTGAGTTCTTCTCTTCAAAGCTCTCTTGAATAATGAATGTTCTCTTAAAGTTTCATTAAAAATCTTCAAAAGTTATTTAAATCCCTTATTTATAGTCCTTGAACTAATCTCAAATGAATATGACCTTTGTAGAGCCTTGGAATTTGAAATATGACTGTTGGAGTACTTTTTGGATTCAAAAAATTAATTCTGGAACTAGACGTTATGCACATGAACCAGGAATTTGAGTCGGCTCGGATGAGTCGAGTCAGCTCGGATGACTCAAGTCAGCTCGGATTCTCAGTCCTTCAGAAATTGAACACTGGTCGAGTCGGCTCTTCAGTGACGAGTCGGCTCGTCTGACTGGTTCTCTCAGAACTGATTTTTCAATATTTTGGATGAGTTGGCTCGGTTTTCTGTTGGGTCGACTCGATTGTTTGAATGAATATTTGAGTCGGCTCAAATTCTATCGGGTCGGCTCGATTATTTGACTAAAGAATTGTAGCTCTAAACGAGTCGGCTTGGATGACTGCATGCCAGAAACTTTATACTGTGCCAGAACAATGAGTCGGCTCTCCTGCTTTGAGTCGGCTTGAGTGATTTTTGTTAAAAACCTTCTAAACTTCTCCAATCTTCTTCCAAAAGCTTCCAATAGACTTCTATGCTCCTTTAAGGTTGTTCTAAGTAATTTAAACTTGAAATTTATATAGAATTGGCCCACTTTCATGAATACATAAGTAATTTTTCTTTGGGCTCTTCATTACATAATACTTTTTCAAAAATAAACTTGACATACATCAATAAGATCATAATTGTAGGAAGAGTAGTTATTCATTTAAATCATCTTATAAAAACTTCTCAAACATTCAAAAATATTAGTAACAAATGCATGCTCCAATATTTTGTTATCATAAAAATCATTACAGGGATCAACAATCTCCTCCTTTTTGATGATAACAAAATACTGCGCATGGAAAAACTTTACAGTTATATATATATGAACACTTAGAAGTGAGTATCAACAATGTATCAGAATGTATCAAAAGTATCAGAGCTTAAAAAAATTAAAGCATTTTGTATCTAATCCAATATTTATCAAAATCTGCTTTTGTTCTAGAATGTATTAGAGGCAATTAAATGTCAAAAATGTTAGAGCTAGTCAAGAGTTAATCAATGTGTATCATAGCTGATAGAGCATTTCTAGATATATCAAAGCTAATTTCAAATGTATCAGAGCTAATTTCCTTCTAGTATCAAGAAGTATCACAGTTAATAAAATCCAAAGTGTGAATGTATCAGAGCTAATGAATATTGAATATCAAGAGGTGTTAGAGCTAATCAAAGGCTAATCAAGATAAATTAAAGCAAATTTGAGTTAATTTTCATTAATAGCATCAAGAAGGTATTAGAGCTTTGTTGAGCATTAAAATGTATCAGAGCAAATTAATTTTCATGAATGTATCATAGCTATCATTTAGTATTAAAATGTATCAGAGCTCAAGGCTAAAGTTCATTAATTATCTTTCAGGCATAAATAATTTCTCCCCCTGACTTGCATATTTTAATGAAGTTTTGAATTTTTTTGAATTTCCCATGCACAACACAAACATTACTCCCCCTTTTTTTCATCAACAAAAATGTTCTTTAAGCATTCAATGATTTTTGAAATAGAATAAGAATATTAGCATAATTTGAGATAATTTCACATTCTCTTTATAATTTTGATATTCTTATTAATATTTTCCTTTATTTTTTAATGATAATTGTTTGAAATTTCATGTTGAGTCCGAGCTGTATGCATGACAGAAAAGTAAAGAAAAAGAATGACAATGACATTAAAGCAAAGTGCACATATATATATATATAAGCATGTTTTTTTTATACAAAAAGATACAACTATTAAAAACAACATACAAAAGATACAATCAAGATCAAACAACATCTAATCATCTTCTTCCTCACCAGAGGAAGAACCTATTTCTAAGACAGTAGAAGATACCTTAGTTTTCAAGGGTTTGTGCCTAAGATCTTTAAGCCTAGTTCTTGTAGGAGCCTCAGGTCTAGTGGATTTGGCTTTCGGTCTAGCTTTAGGTTTAGAAGAGGTAGGCTCAGCCTTGATGTCTACAAAAGGTATGCCAGGCCAAACTGTAGATGGTGGAGGTGGCTATGTAGGTCTGGCATGTAGTGGAGGCTGCCTCGGTATAGTGAAGGCTGAGTAGGAGGCTGTCCTGAAGTAGATGCACCAGATGCTCCAACTCCAGATCGCAACCCAGATACAAAGACCCAGACAGTCCAAAGCTCAGTGCCAATCTTCTGAACTCCTTCCTGTAGCTCATGAAGTGTAGGGGCCTGCTCTCTGGCAAATGAGTCAGCTGCTCTTCGAAGTCTCCCAAAATCAGAGCGTAAATCTCTAAGGATGGAACTCCTGAAGTCCAGTCTCGAGTGTTTGGCGTAGATTGCCAAACATCGATCTAAATGATCCCGTCAAAGTCTCACAAAATTGAGTGAGCTGCTCAGTAAAATATGCCTGAGTGGTAGTCGGTGGTCCTGAAGTCGATAGTCCTGAAGGTGCAGGTGTAGCTGATGGTCCAGGAGGTGTCCTGGAGCTGCCAGTCTGTCCAGTCATCCTAGCCTATCCCTGGATCTCCTCATCTGTGGAATCCTCATCACTATCATCAGAACTGTCACTGTCTCCATTAGGCACATGCTCAGCAACTCTATTAGTCTCTCCAGCAGCAGTATCAGCAAACTCAATAGCATCAGCCTCATCATCAAAGTTAGAGTGATGTACCACTCTCTGACCAGATGTTTTCTTGACCCAAACACCCTCTACTTGGTGATAACCCATCCTATGGAGGGATTTCACCGAGTATCTGTCAGTGTGGTGAAGGGGTCGTCCATCCTCTCCGGTCATGTCAATACCAAACTCCTGAAATAACAGAGTGAATATCATACCATATGATAGACAGGCCTTCGCTCTCCTGGCTGCGTCCCGTATCTGTGCCAACATGATGAATGGAAGATTGAGGGCCTCCCCCTCAATCATGCATCTCATGAATACCATATCACGTTCATTTACCCAATCGAAGCGACCTATCCTTAGCAAAAAGATTTGACTGATGATGTTGTGGAGAAGTCTCATTTCTAGGGATAATATATTAGCTTGCATATTAGAAATCCCTTCTACACTTCTCCTCTCCAAAATAAGTCTCAAAGTCCTCTGTTTATCCTTTAAATTCAAATAATTTCTTCCTTCCTTGGGCATTCTTAAAACCCTACTCAATATATCTTCATCTATGCACATTTGGGTTCCTTTTACGGTTGATAAAATCTCATTCTCCCCAAGTGATAGATTTTTAAAAAATATCCTTACAAGAGAGGGATATGTAGGAATATCAAGAGAACAAAAGTAATCACATCCTTGCTGTTCAATCCAGCCACCGATTCTAAAACCCCGATTTTCAAGAAATCTGAAATTGATATGCCTACCAGAGGTAACCGATCGATTTTCCATGGGAATGATTTGCTTTGCCGGTGCGGGAAACAAATTTCTTGGTTCTTCTTGCTCTTCAACCCGAGTCGACTCATCCTCATGCCGTTTGGATCTCTTTTTCTGTTAGATGGAGCTCGGTTCTGCATGCCTAACTCTCTTTGCAACTACTTTCTTTGGAGCCATCTGGAGGGAATCTAAGGTGGGAGCAAAAGGTTTTGGGTGGATCTAGGATTGGAAGGGAAGCGGTCCCCCCTAGAGCTTCTATTGAGCAGTGAAAAAGGAAAGTGAATGGGATTTTAGGGCTTATGATTTTATAACAGGATTCGACCTTCGAGTCGACTCGACCTTTGCTCGAGTCGGCTCGAGCCAAAACACTTAAAATGGCTCAAAAAATCGATAAAAAGGTATCTAAACTCTAGAATTACACTAAATTATGTGGTTGGTGACCTTAGATTAGTAATGGAGGTCCTCTAGATAATTTTTCCTTAATTTTGAAGGAATTAGATCAAAAATAATAAAATGGGTCACACAAACCTAATTCTCCTCTAATCATTTGGAATCTGTCTTCACTAAGTGGCTTAGTAAAGATGTCAGCTAATTGATTTTCAGTTGGAATAAATTCAAGTTTAATATTGCCATTTTGTACATGATCCCTAATAAAGTGATATCTAATTTCTCTGTGTTTTGTTCTAGAATGCTGAATTGGATTCTTTGTCAAATTAATAGCACTTGTGTTATCATATTTGATAGGAATTTTTGTTTGAATAACACTATAGTCTTCTAGTTGTTGCTTAATCTATAACACTTGGGTACAACAACTTCCTGCAGCCACATACTCTGCCTCGGTAGTAAATAGTGCTACAGAGTTTTGTTTCTTACTATGCCATGAAATTAAGTTCAACCCTAGAAATTGATAAGTATCGCTAGTACTCTTTCTATCAATTTTACATCTACCATAATCAGCATCAAAAAACCCAATTAAATTTATGAAGATTGCTTGGAATACCATAAACCTAGATTGCTTGTTCCTTTTAGATATTTTATAATTCTTTTGAGAGCAAGTATATATGATTTTTTTGGATTTGATTGAAATCTAGCACATATATATATACTGAACAAGATGTCAAGCCTACTAGCAGTTAAATATAATAGTGATCCAATCATACCTCGATGGAGTTTTTGATCAACATCACTTCCATCTTCATCTTTATCAAGTCTGCAGGAGGGGCTCATGGGTGTGCTCATTTCTTTGATTGACTTCATACCAAACTTCTTAATTATCTCCTTGATGTACTTCGCATCAAAGCATGGTTCAAAATATAACAGGCAGTATTCACAGCTTCTGTCCAAAAGTACCTTGGAAGATTGCCTTCACATAACATAGTTCGGACTGTGATCTTCTGGAAAGTAAAAATAGTATCCTATAGATTCTCTAGGATATCCTATGAAGTGAGCTTTTATCAATATGGACTGTAATTTGTCTACCATTAGTCTCTTGACATAGGCTGAACACTCTCCTAAATCTTAAGATGGCCAAGACTTAGTTTCTTACTATACCATATTTCATATGGAATGGTAAGAATAGATTTAAAGGGATGTCATATTCTTCCTCTCTACAACACTATTTTGCTGTGGTGTTCTAGAAGTGGAGAAGTTGTGATCCATGCCATGCTCAGTACAATATTCATCAAAGTATTGATTTTCAAATTTTATGCCGTGATCACTTCTAATAGAAATAACTGAAAGATTTTTCTGGTTTGAAACTTTCTTATAAAATTTTTTGAAAAACTTTAAAAGCTTCATCTTTGTGTGCAATAAATAAAATCCAAGTAAATCTTAAAAATCATCTACTATCACAAGTCCATATTTTATACCACCTAGGCTTGTGGCCTTAGTTGGTCCAAATAGGTCCATGTGTAGTAGCTCTAAAGGTTTAGAAATAAAAACCATATTTTTTGATTTAAAACTTCCCTTATTTTGTTTACCAAATTGGCATGCATCACAAACATGTTCAAAATTAATTTTAAATTTTGATAAACCTCTAACTAGATCTTTGAAAATTAATTTAGCTCTTGTATGCATGCTAGCATGACCTAATCTCCTATGCCAAAGTAAGCTAGACTCCTTGGTTTTAGCGTTCATTGCCATAAGACTGTACTACTAGACAGGGCTAGATCATTTAAATCTACCACATATATGTTTCCAAGTCTATGACCAATAAGCTTAGTGCTAGAATCAAGTGAGTTAGTTATTATATACATTGAAGATTCAAAGACAACCTTAAAGTCTCTATCACATAATTGACTTATACTTAATAAATTGTGCTTCAATTTGTCAACTAGTAATATATTTTTAATGAATGTAGAAGGGATAGTTCTGATCTTACCAATGTCAATGATCTTCCCCTTACCATTGTCACCAAAAGTGACCAATCAACAATCCTTCATTTCTAGGGTAATGAATTATTCTTTGTCACCCGTCATATGTCTTGAACAGTCGCTGTCAAGATACCATCTTTTCTTTGAATTCTTGACTGCAAGACATTCCTGCCAGATAATCAAGTAGTTCTTTTAGGTACCCAAGCTTTCTTGAATCCTTGCAGGTTAGTATAAGTGGTTCCTTTGAGAATCCAAAACTTTTTCATTTTATTTTTACTGTTTCTTTTCAAATTATATTCAAAGGATTTGTGACCAACCCCATTGCAAGAATAATAGATAACTCATGATTTTTGAAAAGATGCAAGTGCTGAAACTTTTGATGCAAGAGATTTTTGAGTTAAAAACTTATATATATATGATTTTGAAGCTATAAACTTTGTAGCTGAAACCCTATTAGAATGCAATGAATGGTAACCAATTCTAGCTTTGTTATTTGAATCCCTTTGACTTTTCAAAATTAGCTCAAGCTTATTTAAACTCAAAGTTAATTTTTCAACCAAGGACTTGAGTTTTTCAACTTCTTTTTGCAAACGTATATTTTCTTCATATAGAGCTTTATTCTTTTCAAGATAATCATTCTTTTCAACTTGCAAGACTCTATATTTGTTTGAAATACAGCTCAATTCTTTTTGAAAAATATTGTTCTTTTCTGAAATTTCATATTTTTCTTTCATTAAAATATTATTATTATTTTTCAAAGTCTTAATTTTTAAACCTTTCTTTTTATATTCAGATAATAGCTCATAAAAAGTAGTATTCAATTCTTCATATGTAAATTCATCATTAGGTTCAGGAGACATTACCTTATCCTCGAAATCCATCAAACATATATTAGCTATCTTGGTAGTCTCTTCTTCTTCATTTGATGTAGACTCCTCTCTGTCACTCCAAGTTGCAACCATCGCTTTCTTCTTCTTCTTTTTGTAGGCTTTCTTCAAAGTGGGATAATCAGAATGGAAGTGCCCTGGTTTCTTACACTCCTAGCAGATAGGCTGTTGCTCTTTGTCTCTTTCTTTTTTTTTTCTTTCTCTTTGTTGTATTCCCCTTTTCTATAGTGTTTTCTCCAATGTCTTACCTTTCTTTTGTCCATAAATTTCTTGAATTTCTTCATGACTAGAGCAAGTTAGATGATTGTCATTTGGACACAATTCCTAATAACTTTTACTTGGACTATAGCTAATCAAAATAGTATCTAATACCCATCTTCCATTTATGATCATCGAACTCTTTGATTTCAAGAGTTTTAGTAAATGGGTTGGCTAGGTTCTCCTTTCTGTCGATCTTCTAAAGCTTCATATCACCTCGTTCCATGATCTCTCATATAAGATGAAAGCAATGTAGAATATGCTTGGTACGTCGATAAAACTTTAGTTCTTTAGTTGAGCTATGGCTCTAGTGCTATCATAATACAAGAAAACTAAACCATTAAGGGACGGTTTCACTTCCAGCTCATCGAGGAACTTCTACAACCATATAGCTTCCTTTGCTATATTTGATGCTACAATATACTCTGCCTCGCAAATTGAATCCATTATGGAGTGTTGTTTGAAACTTTTTCAATAGATTGTTCCACTAATCAGGGTAAAGACAAATCCCGACACACTCTTGCTGTTATCCCTATTTGATTGAAAACTGGAGTCAGTATATCCCATAAGTTTTAAGTTAGGTTTTCCAAAAACTATCCATTGGTCATTAGTATTTTGTAAATACTTAAGGATATTTTTTACTACTATCTAATGGACCTCACCTGGGTCAGACTGGTATCTACTCACTATCCCTAGTGAGTATATCTTGTCTAGTCTCGTATATATTATGGCATACATGATATATCCCACTATCGAGGCATATGGGATCTTACTCATACACTCTCTTTCTTCAAAAGTTGTCGCACAATCTTTCTTAGAAAGAAAATTTTCATGGCCTATCGAAAGATAGCCTTTTTTGGAGAATTTCTCATGTTGAACCACTTTAGCACAATATCGATATATATAAACTGGGACAATCCCAGTAGCTTTCTAGATCTATCTCTTAAGATCTTCATCCCTAAGATATAGGAAGCTTCACCCAAGTCCTTCATAGAGAACTAAGACAACAACTAGACCTTCATTTCCTGTAGTGCGGTGATATTATTCTCGATTAAGAGAATATCATCTACAAACAGTATAAGGAATACCACCATAGAACCATTAGCCCACTTATAAATGCAAGGTTTCTCTCCATTCTTAGTGAAGCCATGCATTTTAATTATCTTATCAAAATATATGTTCTAACTCTGAGATGCCTACTCCAGTCCATAAATGGACCTTTGAAGTTTGCATACCTTTGACTCATCAATGGATTTGAATCCTTCAGATTGCATCATATACACCTCATCTAACTTTCCATTTAGAAAAGTTGTTCGGACATCCATTTACTAAATTTCATATTTAAAGTATATAGCCAAAGCAAGTATAATTCGAGTGGTAAAATTGAGCATTGTCACATGAAAAATATCTCGTCATCGTCAATACCATAATGTTGACAAGATCCCTTGACAACCAAACGGGCTTTATAGGTCTCTACCTATCCATCTGCATCTCGTTTTCTTTTGAAAATTCATTTGTACCAAATGGGTTTTATCCCTTGAGGTGAATCAACAAGTGTCCATATACTATTAATTTCATGGACTCCATTTCAGATTTCATAGCTTCAAGCTACTTATCAAAGTCGGACCTCTGCATGGCATCCATATAGGTGATCGAATCCTTGCCATTCTCATAAAGCTCAATAGGATCTCCATCTCAGGCCAAAAAACCATAGTATATATCCAGCTGATGCGGTACTCTACTAGATCTCCTTAATATTTTTTTTATGGGCTCTAGATTTGATCTAGTCAAAGCCAATTCTATAGTATCCTTTAAATGTATCGATTCCTCTACCTAATGAACTTCAGTAAGTTCAAGCTTAGTGGTTTTAGCTCCTTTCTTAAGAAATTTCCTTTCCAAAAAGCTAGTTTTAAGACTGACGAACAACTTTTGTTCTTCAGAATGTAGAAATAATAAACTTTGATTTCTTTAGGATACCCAATAAATAAGCACTTGTTAGATCTAGGTCCAAGATTATCTATCCATAATCATTTGACATAAGCTGGACATCCATAGATCCTTAAATGTAAAAGCATTGGTTTATGCCCTGTCTATATCTCATTTGGCATTTTGTCAATGGACTTTCTCGGAACCCTATTAAGAACATAACAAGTTGATCTAGAGCATATCTCCAAAAGGAGATCGATAGACTCGCAAATCCCATCATGGATCTAACTATGTCCAATTGGATTTGATTCCTCCTTTCAGACACTCTTTTTAACTAAAGTGTCTGTGGAGGAGTCCATTATGAGAGAATCTCATTATCCCTTAGATATATTAGAAATTTACTGGTAAAGTATTCCCCTCCTGGATCTGATCGAAAAGTTTTAATACTCTTCCCAGTTTGTTTCTCTACCTCATTACGATATCGTTTGAATATTTCAAACAACTTAGATTTATGTCTCATAAGAAAGACATAACCATACCTTGAAAGGTAGTTTGTAAATGTAATAAAATAGTTATACCCATCTATAGCATTAGTGTTCATAGGTCTGCATGCATCAGTATGTACCAAACTAAGAATCTCACTGGCCCATTCTTCTTTTTTAGTAAAAGGTGACTTGGTCATTTTTCAAAGAAAGTAGGATTCACAAGTTGGTAGTAATTCATAATCACTAACTTCGAGGATACCCTCTTTAATCAACCTTTTTATCCTGTTCTTGTTAACATGACCTAGTCTATAGTGCCAAAGATAGGCATAACTGACATTATTTATCCTAGGGCATTTGCTAAAAGTATACATTAAATTAATTGGTTATGATAGTACATATATGCTATTTTTCATTTATCCACTCATTACAACAACACCATTCAAAATGATATTATAAATGTCATTCTTTATTGATATTTTGTAACCATACATGGCCAAAAGGCCTGTTGATTGCTATTGTAGGTGGTCAAAAAAAATATACTCATTATTATAGCTAGCAATGAGTCGGGATCATATCCACGAGAATCAAGAGTGATTATTTCATGAGAAAGAGTAAAAAAATTATTTTGCAGAGAATTGGATTAAGAGTAAGAGTTATTGAAAGATAACTAATTACTTAGTTAAATCAGTTAGCAGGAGAAGTAACCTAGGAATCCAAATCCACCATGCAAGCAGATTTTTATCTTCTTTTCTTTATATTGCAATATCAATGATTCTTGCAGGTTCCATGATAGAGTAGTTTATCTCTTATTGGGCATGGGTCATATCCAAAGATCATGATACATCCACTTAGAGCATAAACTGTCTAATTGATTTTCAAGGTTAGGGGTTTAATCTACCATACTACGATTACTTCTCTAAGGCACGTACCATATCCTCAGATCATAGTACGTTGATAGAGAGTGTAGGCCGTGTATGCCAGATTAAAACCTCGATCAGGAAGATAATTCAAATGATATGTAAATGAAAAATATGATTTTTATTGCATAGAAACTAAATACAAAAAGAGTGATAGAACCTGGTTATAAGCTTCGTCTTCATCCCAGGTTGAAGGAGCCTAGCCGTGCATCATTGCCGCCAGCATCTCCTTCCAAAATTTCTCTCTTTTTTAAACCTAATACATTGATCTCAATAAAAGAAAAAGAAAATAATTACTAGAATAATTGATGCCTGGACTGCTGCCTAGGGTCCTCCTTTTATAGAGCTTATTTAGGGCTTTCTTTCAGTCAAATTTGGAGTCAATCGGGTTCAAGGTCAACTAGATATCGTGCAGGAAATTCTCAACTATTTGATTTGCATCTTGATGGAGTAATCGGTGCCAAGATTCATGTACTTCCTTCTCGGCCAAATGGAGTCTGAACAGGACTCTTCTTTGAATCCTGATCTTAGATCCCGGTCCCACTTTGATTTGGATTTGGAGAGTGGCAGCATGAGGCGATGGTGGTGCCGCATGGAGTGGTGGCCGATGACTGGCGGCGACAGTGGAGTTGGTCGACACTATAGTGGGTCGATGATAGCAGAGGAAGAGCTCGACAGTGACATTCGGTGGACAATGGTAATGGAGGATGGCTGCATTGGTGACTGGTGGCTTGACGGACGATGGTGGGATAGCATGGAAAATGGTGGTTGGTGGCAGTGTTCCATGGTGCTGCATGTGACCGACAGAGAAGAAAATGGTGCTCGACCAAAGAAACAGCCTTTTGATGGCTCTCTGGCCATAAGGGAGCTCCCAATGATGAGGGGGATGGTGAGGGACTACTTCTATGGTCAGGCAGTGCGAAATGGTGACTATGGTCCACAAGCAGGGGCGTGGACTGATGGTAACGGCCACCCATGGACCGACTGATATTCTGTAGACCGAGCGGCCTATCCATGGTGGATCAGCTACTCCAAATATCATGCAATGACTTTAATAACTTTAAAATCCGATTCTAGGGCCATCCAAACTTTTATTTGAGTGTCGTTTATGCCGTTGGACTCCAAAATCGAGCTCTTCCCATCCATGGACTCCTTTTCTATAAAACTTAAATAAAAAGTATCACTTCTTAATAAATATATATTAATTAATATTTATTTAAATGATTAAATTAGAATAATTAATAAACTTATCGCACCCCCTAACTTATTCATTGCTAGTTAGTCCCTTAGCAACGTAATCATGTATCACTAAGATCCTCCCTTGCAAAACTAGGTCTAGGCTTAAGGTTAAAAGAAGCTAGCTGGTATCATTAACTAAGTATTAAGTTTTCGAAATAAATTTTGCAGTCAAAACTATCAGAAACTTTCTTAGAGTTCATCCAAAGATCTACAATACTTGTGTTTATGATGGTTGACTTGGTATTTCGATACTAGCTTGTAAAGAACAATGGTATCTTCGTTTATCACCTACTTTGGTTAATTTTTTATACACCCTCAAATTAAGCACATAAGCTGAGGTAGCTTTCACACTACCTGATTTTTTCTCTTTTCTTTTTTTTTTGCGATGTCTTCACACTGCTCACTTTTTGATGCAAACAACAACGCTTACTTAGACAAAGGTACCCGGTTACTCGATGAAAAATCAATGTTTAGAACCTACTTTTTTTTCTTTTTTTTTTCTTCTTCTTTTTTTAGGCAGGTAGCTCTTTCTTCAACTTCAAGTTTCTCTCAACAAAGTATATATCAATTACCAATTTTCAATAATACTTGAATCTCCAATTAACCTTACAACTAATACCTAGTTTACCTCATTAGTGTGCATGTACGATGGAAGTGCTAATAGGCTTTATATGACCTAAGTAGGCCACTAAAAGTCTAACCAACTAGTCTACTCCTTGGCTCACTATAGTAATTAGTCAATACTTTCTAATTCTATAATATTTTTTGAGTCGATTTTGCTCAAGAATTTCTTTCATTGTACATGATTTATAAAAAAATTTTGGTTTTTTTAAAAATTACCAAGGTATTTTTAAAATATATTTTTTAAAAAAGGTCTTTCCCTACCCCCAACTTAATTTTCATTGTCCTTAATTATTGCCTAGTTGGCCAATCCAAGAGGGAGGGTGAATTGGATTTGTAAAAATTTTAGCAAGTATGTACCTTTTGAAATCTTGTGTGATGAGTGAAGTAGATAGAGTATTGCATGAGAAAGTAAATAAGAATGCAAAAGTAAGAGCAAACACAAACACCACAAGATTTAGAGTGGTTCGGAGCAACCTAGTTCCTATGTCCACTATCCAATGTGCATTCATAGGATTTTTACTATATTCACTCCAAATACAGTCGAATTATTTTTCTACGGGCTCATAATCCAAAACCCAATACAAAGTTAGTTTTTCCAAGCTCACTCATAACCTAACTTAGTTTTAAAGGCTAACCAACAACCTAAAAATAACTTACAAGCTACAACCACCTGCTATACTTGTAGCAACTCAAAAATAAAGTACAAAAGAAGCAACTCAAAAACAAACCTAATGTGTTGAATGGTTGTAGTTGAAGCTCTTGATGAGACCCTCTTGAATGCTTCTTCAATGCTCTTCAAGGTTCTCTTAACTCTTTAAAGATTAACTCAAGAAATTAGTTGGAAGTTGTTCGGAAACTTGAGTTTCTACTTGAAAGCTCTTAGAATATTCAATACCCTCATAAAAGCTCTTTTTTTCTATTAAATCCATTATTTATAGCTTCTTGAAGTGTTCCCAGATGAATATGGCCATTGGAATCTCTTGAAAATTGAAAACTAGACGTTGGGAGGCTTTAACTTCAAAAAATTGAATTCTGGAAATAGTCGTTGCTGCTGAAATTACTGAGAGGCAAGTCAGCTTACATAACTTGAGTCAGCTCGGATTGTCAGTAAAGTAATTCTGTAGTCGTGAGAGTTGGCTCCCGTCAAATTAGAGTCAGCTCAGTTGACTGAAATCTCAGAAGCTACTTTCTGTCACTCTGTGAGAGTCGGCTCTGATTTTCTTGAAATTGGCTTAGATGTCCTGTATCAGAAAAGTAATGTGCCGTGCTAAGAAATGTATTAGCTCTATTCATTAGAGTTGGCTCGAGTTGAAACTTCTCCAAAGTCTTCCAAATAACTTCAAACTTCTTCCAAACAAATTCTAAACCTATTCTAAAATATTTATACTTAAAATTGCATTGATTTGGGCTCTTTTTCATGAATGTACAATTAAATTTACTTAGGGCTCTCAAATAATTGAAAAATACATGAAGTTTTTCTTGTATATATCGATTCATTCCAATGGTTTTGAGAAACATGGGGTTGATGATTGTTCATTAGAAATGCCCTACAAAAACTTCTTAAACACTTAAAAAGTATTAGTATCAAATGCATGCTCCAATATTTTGTAACCATCAAAATCATTCCAGGGGTCAACATCAATGGAGTAAGGAAGAATAAAACAAGGAGAGATATCACCTTAATGAGATATGCCTTGTGTAATGCCAGGAGTGACCATGCAGAGCAGTCTCTTATTCCTAGAAAAATGAAAATCACTAAAGCAAAAAATAAAAAGATTGGGTTGCCTTCCAACAAGCGCTAAGTTTAATGTCTTCAACCAGACCTCTTAGGGTTTTCATCTTATTCCAGTCTGAATCTTGATGTGGGTTTGTAATTCCCTACACAATTCAGGTTTAGCTTTAGAATATTTCTTGCCTGGGACCATTAGGTAGCTCATTCCCCTGATAGCTAACAATTCTTGTCTTATAATTAGATCTAGGTATAACTTAAGTACCAATTGAGTTTCTTATGGACCTAGATCTATATAATTGATGTATCAAGGGAGTACCTTAGGATCCCCGTTTGCTGCCTCTTCCATCCTAGGCAATGGTTCAACCAGTGTTGTGAGGGGTTCAATCAATAATTTAAATTTTGGTGTAAACCCTTTCTGGTATATAATTTGGCACTTTCTCCAAATCAATATCAACCCTGTCTCCATACATTGTTTTAACATTATAGATAAGTTTTGGAGGCAGATTTCAAAGGTAGTGCCAAATATAAATAAATCAAATATAAAAGTTTTAAATTCGTTAGCCCCCATATGTACAATGTCCCACCTAATAGCTTCTATTATGCATTTAGAACACCAACAATTTGAGCTTTCCGAGTGTATATTACTGGTAAGGTATCAGTGGATATGACAGGAAGTGGCTTTAATTCTGAATCAGGTGGTGATTCTAACAAGGGAGCTATTGGAGATTTAGGTGATGGCTCATATCATTCGATCAAAGTGGGGTGGTATTGGGATAGAGTACTTCTACTATGTCATTCATCTCTAGGGTACACCCTCTATATCAAGATCATCCATCTCAAAGTGAGCCAAATTAGGGTTTAACGAATCATAGGGTGAACTTTCATGCATAGCTTTCTTTATTACATTATATATTTATGAGTCCTGGAAAGTCTCAATATAATCCATCATGGCACCTATTGTTCTCCCTTCCCATTAACAATAGTGGATGATTCTAGGGTTCTTGGAATTGGGGCCGTAGGTAAGTTGGGTGATGATGGAAGTGGTTCATCCCTTCATTATGATTTCTCTTTATATATTTCTATCTTAGTCAAATTATCTAGGTTGGTCTTTTTGATTGTATAGGTTTGTTCTATGACCAATTCATTCCCGGAAGTTATAATGGATTGCTGAGGGGTTATCATATTGATATCAAAATTTTTAATTATGTATTTCCCTCATGATGACTCTTAAGTTGACTAGGCAGCTCTTCTTCACTTATAGCTATGGCCAATTGATTTATTTGCATATCTAAATGGGTAATAGCTTAGGTATTGGAGGTTATCTGTTGGCCTGCGGTTTGCATAAAGGTATTTAAATTGGCATTGGTGCTATTTATCATGGCATGGGCATCAGCTTCGGCTTTAACCAAGGTTTCTAGGCTCTTTTCTAACTTGCTAAATCCTTCCTCAAGATCTAAATCTAGTTGATGATTAGGTACTTGGTTAGGTCTAAAGTAGGGCTGATCAAAATCATGGGCTCCTAGTGTTGCATCATGTGACCACATAGAATTAATATGATGATCCCACCCTGGATTATAGGTTGGGGCATAAGGTTCATTATATATATGTCATTCGGTGCACTCCCCCATGTAAACCAGTTTTGGATTGGGTGCATCAAGTAAGGATATCCCTCTACAACATGGTCTAGTGTGTAGGTGCTGGCACATGATGAAATTGGTATATCCTCATGTTCTAAGACCTCAATCCTATAGATCAATGATGCCATGTTAATTCCTACATGTTCCCTTGGATGATTGTATGCATCTTCAAATCTCATGAAATTATGATGCATGTCAATCTGTTGTGGTTGATTCATAAAATTGTTAGCTTGGGTTCTCATTTTGAACGATCGATCAGCCTTGATCTTATCCCAATACTCTTGTAGGGTTCAAGGTCGTTCATTAGGATCCAAGAAAATAATACTCCATTAAGCTCTTTGGTCATTCAATAGGATCCATGACCTTTTAATTTTGTATGGTTTAGATTGAATCTGACCAATTATTTTTTTTATCTTAGCAAGATTCTTTTTTGATTTTTTTGATTAGTCTTTTTTTAAAAATGTTATGCAGAGAGAGGAGAGAAAAAGAGGAAAGAAAGAGAGAGAAAAAGTCTAAAGATGAGAAACCTAAAGGATCCTAAATCTATAGATGATAGAAAAGGATGGTTTAATTAGGTTAGAATTTTGGTAGGACAACCAAGCTATCATACAATGGACTCTCTATCCTAGAGTTACCATATATCTAGACAGCTCCTAACTGCCAAGGTTGCCTTTGAGTCTTCAAAGTCAGATACTAACTAGCCACTAGCCAGGTTAGGGTAAAACTGGTGGGGGTCCCTCCATTGCTTTCCTTAGACATCAAATAAATTGACCAGGTCAGACAATGGAACCAATTAAAGAACCACCTTCCTTCATGGCTAGATCATCCTTGAACCCCTTTCCTAGACACCAGTGAACCAGTTAATACTGAGCTAGTCCAACTCTTAGGATCTCTTATCCTAGTGAGCTTGAAGATCCTTAGAGGCCAACATCTAATTGATGTTAAATTAAGGCTTGGGTTATGCAGTATACAAGATAATGGTTTATGGGCCAAGAAAGGGTAACAACATTACTCATACAACTAGAAGGAGTAATGTGAATCTTACCAATATGATGCAGAACAAAAGAGGAGAGATGATGCGATGCAGAAGTAAATTAAGACTAATTCTTTTTTTTTTATTATTATATATATATTTTTTAGAAGTCGGCTTTGACTCAAAGGAAAGTTAAACTAATTGAAAGAAACTAGGTAATAATTAAAAGCACAATTTAAATGAAACTGGGTTATCAGAGTAGTTCAGAAGTAACGGATCGCTGGGGGTTGAGAAACTCCCAGACCTAGGGTTTCGCTCTGAACTTTCAACAGGACAGAAGTAAAGAGAAGAGAAGGGTACCAACCAAACAGCGATCTTCACAAAGTTTGGTGGAAGAACTCTCTCGAGCAGATTATTGGATCCTCGGATTCGGATACCTTCGCAATGGATCCTCCAATACTGGTCCTGTGGCTGAGTCGGCTTCTCCTGGACTCAAGATCTGGGAAAGAAGAAGAACAAGTGATGAAATCAGATACTCAAGGAAGAATTTACCAGATTGAAGAACTTGAAAGTTGATGTGCTGAAATCCGGATTCTCCTGGAGGTTGATCTGACTTCCTCTGGGAATTGCTCTAGATCTGAAGTATCCGGACTGGACCCGGATGCTGGGGTCGGCCTTGACTTGAAGAGGGTGGCCGTGAGAGGTGGGATATGCTAGGGCTTGGTGGAAAGAGAAGCATGATTGGCGGCTAGGGTTTGGGAGTGAAGTGGCTAACCTAGGGTTTTGGGGTTTGGAGATCTCACACCTCCTCAAGGTTCCTGGGGAACCCGGATTTACTCCCTCATGGAGCTCAACACCTGGATGCAAGTGCGGAAGAGAGAAAACACAGAGTTTGCTCACACAAAAACTTGAATTTATTCATCAGATTACTTTCAAATTTACAAGAAGGGTTTAATTTATAGGACTTTACAAGAGAGTAGGGTCTTACATCTTCCCATGTGGGACTAAAGGAGGGGATCTTCAATTGCAGAGGAGGTCCTCTTTGATAAATATATATCATATTGGTAAGATTCACATTACTCCTTCTAGTCTCTTTTCTCTTGATGTTTGTAGGATCCCTCAGGTACCACACCCTGCAGAGGAGGTCCTCTTTGATAACTGAACCGCCAGCCAGGAGCCAAGAGTTCAGGAAAACCTAGCCTCTTCATCCAGGTGGATCCTTCGAGGTATTGTGTGATCCTGCTACTTTCAAGAGAAGGGATAATCATTGCCAGGTATTCCAAACCCTTCCCTTCTCCTAGATCTATTTTGTTGAAGGGTAGATGAGCATGTTCTAGTTAGGGTTTCTTAATCCTAATGGTCATGCTTTCTTTATCTTCTTTGAGGGTTAAACTTGTGGGGGATTGTAACTTGATCATCATAGGTTAATCTTGCATGCTCCTTAACTTGTTTTCGGGAATAGAAGCATCATAAAACCTAAGATCATACTCATATTAATCTGAAATTGCTTTCTTCTTAATGATGATCAATTGCATGCCCTATGTTCCCCATCATGAAGCTATGTAATTAGTGTCCAGATATAGCATCTACCAGCTAGTCATTTCTAGATAGAGGATAGCTATCTTTTGAATAGGCTTTATTAAGATCTATGTAATCGATGTAGATTCTCTATTTGCCATTTATCTTTTTGACCATCATCACATTGGCTATCCAATCTGGATAATGTATTTCCTTGATGAAGCCCGTCTTCAATATCTTGTCACCTCCTCTTCAATAGCTTTTTGCCTTTCTAATGCAAAGTTCCTCTTATTTTGCTTAATAGAAAGAAAATGAGGATGAACACTTAATTTATAAATAATAACATTAGCAGGAATACCTATCATGTCGATAGCAATCCATTCAAAGACATCAGCATTAGCTTGAAGGAAGAGAATTAGTCTTTCTCTAACCTCAGGAGCCAAAAGTAAGATGATCTATACTACTTTATCTAGGTCATCTCCCAGAAGGATGCTTGTCAACTACTTGGTTATGTTTTCCCCTGCTTGTAGCGGCATCCTCTCTAACATACAACTCTTCGGTTTGTCAATCTCCAATCTATTTTGGGGTTTTGATAGTCACGAGGAAGTAATGTCTTGCCAGAATCGATCTCCCTTGACTTTTTCGACTCCATATCTTGTTAGGAAGTGAATAAGCAGGTGATAAGCGGAGACCATAGCCCATAATGCATTCAACCCTAGTCATATTAAGAGGGCATTGTAAGCTAATAGGATTCAGACAACCGAAGTTTAGCTGAACTATTGCTTGTCTTGGTTGTTGACCTGCAATCACTAATAAAAGGATTTTTCCTTCTACAACGATAGAGCTTCCATTGAACCCCATGAGCAGGGTGTATATCTTTTTAAGCCTGTCAAGTGGTAATTTTATTTTTTTGAAAAGCATCATAGAATAAGAGATCGATGAAGCTTTCATTATTAACTAGAATTCTCTTTACATCATGCTTGGCTATTGTTATAGAGACAACAACTGCATCATTATGTGGGGTTTGGACCTCTTTTACATCGTCATCAAAAAAAGTAATAACATTTTGAGAAGTGGTCAGCTTAACCTCATGCCTCTTGCTCGGTGGCCCTTCTCCTACCTCCCTGCCCCCCAGTTATGGGAGAGGCTTGAAATCATGTTAATTATCTCCTTGGTCTGTAGATTATCTAGCTTAGCTCCATGCTCAGATCGAGCAGGAGGGACTTCTTTCCTTTAGGCATTGGAGTATTTGTTGAGGTTGCCCTTGTCTTAAGTTCTCGATCTCTTACTTCAACTACTTACATTCTTCTATGTCATGCCTATGGTCTTTGTGGTATTGACAATACTTATGCTTGTCCCTCTTTCCGGGCGAACCTCTCATGGGCAGTGGTCAGCAAAAGAAGTTTTTATTCTCAATCTCTATCAGGATCTAAGATCAAGAAGCAATCAAGGGGTGTAGCTATGAAACCGACGGGCAGGATGATCTAGCTTTAGATTCTTTGCAGGTCTAGTGGCTCCTTGTTGAGCATGAGTTTCTTCCTCATGAGGCCGCTTCTTTCTGCTTCCTTTCTTTCCTTTCTCCTTCTAGCAAAGGAACATCTCTTCTTCAGCTTGGGTGTATTTTCTTGCACACTTAAGGAGTTCAACATAACTCCTTGAAAAATTCTTATACAAGGAGAAACTCAGGTGACCATTCTAGAGTCTTCGCTTTAGGACTGACATTGTGACAAACTTGTTGAACTCTTTAACTTCCAGGGTGGCCGCATTGAAGCATGCCACATAGTTTCAAAGTGTCTCTCCTTCTTCTTGTTTAAAGGAGAATAGACTATTGTTGTTCTTGGGTGGAGGTTGATGGCTTTCGAAGTGGGTCATCATCTGATGACCCAACTGTTTAAAAGAGTGGATACACACGGGCTGCAAGCTTGAGAACCATATCCTTGCAGCCTTCTTCAAGGATGTAGGGAAGGCCAAGCATGGAAAGGCATCAAATATGCCTTGAAGTCTCATGAGGGCTTTGTATTCCTCTCGGTGGTCGATGGGATCAGTGGAGCCATCGTAGGGATCAATCGATGGCACCTTGAACTGGTGGGGGATTGGTTCACTCATGATTTTATTAGAGAAAGGAGGCTAGTGTTGAAGTCATGGAAGTTGTTCCACTGGTGGTTTCCCATATGAATTTCTTCAAGTTAGCCTCCAGCTCCCTAACTTTCTTCTCAAGATCATCCTCTAGTTAAGAGTAGTGATTCGAGAGATGCACTAGAGTTGAATCCATATGAGAATCCTTCAAAGTGCGATCACGGTGATTTTTTCCTTCTTAAGGAGGAACTGATCGCCAAATTTCCTCCTTCCTGTGGGGAGGTTGCTGTGATGATTTGGCTAGCAGAGCAAAAGGACAGGCAGTAGATTGTTAGAGATGATTGACAGTACTCACCAACAATTAGACCTACTCAATCAAAGCATCCATTCTTGGATCAATAACGGAAGTGAGTTGTGGGTCCTTACCTCAACTTTTGCAACACTATGTGCATTTTGAATGGATCATGATTGAGTCATGTAATTAAGAGGAGGTCTCCCTCTTGACATTTTCTTGAATGATTTAGGCACAGGACCCTTCCTTTAGTACCAATCTATTACTATACCTCCCCAATCTGATCAAATGAGCTATACTGGAGTTGGTCTGAGCTCTTGAGGGTCTTTAAAAGATCGGTTGAGACTTATTGATGACTTTGGGTTGAGTCTGATCTCCTCTTCGACCTGCAAATGAAATCCTTAATGTTGAAAAAATTGATGGGATTTCTTCAACGAAAAATTCTTTGATGCTTAAGTCAGCTTTGAGAGGGAGAACAATAAGAAAAAAATGGAGAGTGAGTGAGTGTTCAAAAAATTTACCTCCAGGAGATCCTCCCAATCTCCTATTTATAAAAGTAGAGGGATGAGTTAATTAGACGGTTATAACATTTGTGAGATGGTTACATCGTTAACAAAGTAGTTAAGTCAGTTAGGCCATTAAGGGATTTGTTTGAGAAGTGGTTTGTTAAGTAGTCTATTACACTTCTTGATATCACTTTACCAACCTTGTCATAATGGCTCTAAGAATTTTAAGATATATACTTTATGTTAAACAAAATTATAAAATTTTGTACTTGCCTTGGATAAGTGATTGGCACCTGTCCGATGAGTTTGGCATCTATCTGATGAGTTAGGTATCCATTCGATGAGTTATTAAGTAACCTATGCTTCTGATGGATGATAAGTTCATAGCTAATGAGTAATTGGGTACCTTGTACCTTAGAGAAAGTGTTCAGCTCTTGATCGATGAGTAGTCAGGCACCCTGTGCCTTGGAGGAAGGATTCAACTCCTAATTGATAAGTGATCGGACACCCTATGCCCAGAATAAGTAATTGACTCTTAGCTATCTAGAATAAGATGTCAGCATCCTGTGCCTGAATAAGTGATTGGTAGCCTATGCTTGGAATAAGTGATCGGTAGCCTGGTCAAACACTTTTCTATATACAACAGGTCATTTATCCTATAACATATATCATATATACAACATTAACAACTGAGTAGACACAATAAAATTGATACAAACCCTATCCAAAAAAGTAACATAGAAATACAATATAAGCAACAACCAAACAAGTGTATCCATTGATACCTTATATAAGTGGAAAGAAACAACCAAAGAAAGGGCATTCAACAACTGAAGATTATGATATAAGATAAAATGGATAACTAGCTAAAGATGATGCCATGTGATTAAAGTAGAGATACCCCCATTGTAGCACCCATATAGTAGAAATAAAAGTGGTGAAACACCATTATTGCAGTAGCCATTGCAAAGATGAGTGAAGAAAGTTGACAAAGTGATGCACCCATTGTTTGAAAATTCTGCAGCCAAAGAGAAACATCCAAAGCATAGATGAGATCTCCAAAACATCCATATAAGATAGATAAAATTGGTAAAACCATGTTGTTAAAATAGGCATTGCAAAGATTGGTAAAGGAAATTGATAAAATGATGCATCTATTATTTATGAATTTAATAGCAGCAAAGATGCATCCAAAGCAAAATGTAAATGAAGTAGTAGCTTAGTTGCAATAGCGAGAATATGGGATTGCAGCATGCTAGTAGATATTGAAAGAAACTCCATGCTACTGAGGAGCTGATAATGAACCTCATCATGATATGTTTTGTGCAAAACACTTTGGGGAGAACAACCAAAGAAGAAAGCTAAAGCATCCCCCTAGATAATGATAAGGGAAACGGAAGATTGTGGATGTGAGAAATAGGGTTAGCAAGGAAACAAAAGATAATGAGATGCTATATGAGAAGGAGAAATTTTAGAAAAACCACAGCCATGAGGAAAATAGGAACCTGATGTTGAAGTAGTAGATTGAAAATATAACACTAGCAAACAAATGTCAAGATGACAGCTAATATAGATGGAAATTGTATCTCAACTGAAATTAAAGAATGAGAAACCTTGGATGGGACCGACCTTTTCAGAAAATTCTAATTAGAGGTATGTCCGTTGTTACACTTAACTAATATTTCTGATAGGAGTTATGTATGAGATACTACGTTATTCACTCACCACCAATAATATTCCAAAATCTTTAGAAGCAGCTCGCCATGGCCAGGTAAAGCAAATATAGCAAAAATCTCTTAACCAATTCTTCATTTTTTTATAGGAAGCCATTGTTCATGCCTATAAATAGAGGACTAAAGGGGATCCCCAAGGTAGATTCTCAACTCTCTTATACTCACTCCTTTCCACTATTCTCTGAATTCTAACTTGAGCATTAGAGAGTCCCAGCTGGAGACAGCTCTAGCAAGGGATTTCTTTTATAGGTCTGGCCATTCGCTTCCTAGTAGTGATGATCATCTCCTTCTTGGATGGGCTAATCTTAGTGCTTAACTGAAACCCAACAGTAACAAATTGGTACAAGAGGAAGGGCACAGGCCCACTTATGGGAAGGAGTGGAAATTAGATGCCATGACATCATGCAAGGAAGCTTCAAATGACTCACACTTTTCTAATATAACTACCTCGAGGCTAGCTGAAGTACAGTGTTCGGCCACCAAGGTTTTTCTCCAAGTTAGGGCACCAGCTTAGCAGCTTGAAGCGTAGCCTCCATCCTCCCAGCCAGCTATGGGAATGGCCCCCAATCTATTCAATCTACTTATTCAACAGGTACAAATCCTGGCTATGATAGTCTGTCTATTTATCAAGTAGCTGTGACCCTGCGAGTGATGCCTCAACCTCCCCCACGTAGCTTAGAGTAAGAGAGGCAAAGTCATCTTAGCCAACTCAAGAGTCCCATCCATGGCAGTAGAAGGAAATCCTTGACCCCACAATTTGGAAAGGGTTCCACCAATGGGTGCTCCCTACCTCGGCAGTTAGATCCCTATGCCACCTAAGATGCTGATGCAGATCAAAAACTAAGAAATGAATCAATGAATTAAGGCACTATGCAACTAGGTCACAATCTAGGATAGTGAGATCAGCTTCAATGTCGACCCACCTGTTAGTGCAAGGATTATAAATAAGCAAATCCCAAGTCATTTCAAAATGTTACAACTATAGGCGTACAACACGATGACCAACCCTCTAGATGACCTGGAGAGCTTTAAGGCCCTTATATTTCTCATGGTGTTGCTGATGGGATCCTTTGCTAGGCTTTTTCCTCTAATTTACAAAAAGTAGCTTGGTACTAGTATTCAAGCCTCAAGATGAGCTCCATTCATTTCTTTGAGTAGCTTGGTTGATCTTTTATAGCACACTTCATCGGCAATAGGAGGCAGCATCGCAAGTCGGACTTCTTAATGAACATTAAGCAAAGGAAAGGAGAGTTCCTTCGAGATTATGTGGGCCATTTCAGTGCAGCTACTTTGGAAGTTTAGGATCTTGACCAGTCAGTTGCCATGTTCACCTTAAAGAGTGGCCTCAGAATTACCAATTCCTTTTCTCCTCAAAAAATGGTACTATAAGAACTTTGTAGAGATGCTAGCTTGAATAAAGAAATATGCCAATGTTAAGAAAACCTACGAGCTCCATGGGAATCCACTCGAGATGGAGGAAGGAAGAAAGAAAAAGAATGGAGAAAAGAAGAATGTATAGAGACAGGAGAATTGGCGAGCAAGGGGCATAGATGATCAAGGTTTTCACTTCGAAACCACCAATCTAGGACCCCTCCCCGAGATCGATAGAATGCATATCTGCCAAGGAGATTCACTATGTACATCTTTCTAAACACTCCAAAGACATAAATACTGATAGAAATTAAAGATAATGACAATTACCCAGGATAAGGGGGATGAAGGCTTCGCCCACTTGACATAATCCAAGCAAATATTGCCTATTGTAACACGACCATGGCGACAACACCAAGGAGTGTATCCAACTCTAGCACAAGATAAAGGAACTCATCCAACAAAGGTGGTTCGACGGGTACCTCAAACATTGGCAAGAGTAGCATGAAGCTTGTTCTGAGCATCCTCGATTAGAAAGGGCTACGAAGAACTGACCCACCAATGGAGTTATAGATACTATCACTAGGGGCCAATTCTGTTGCATAGTGGGGAACTCAGGAAGGACAACGGTGCCAACCAAGAAGCAAAAGACTGAGGACATCATAATCTTTTTTAAGAAAGATGCTTAAGGGATCTAGCCCCTGTACAATGATCCGGTAGTTGTATTTTTGAACATAGCAAATTATGATGTATGCCGTATCCTAGTTGATAATGAAAGTTTAGCTGATGTATTGTTCTATAATGCTTTCTCTAAAATGAGCTTTATCTTGGATTGGTTTGGAAAACTTGACCCCCACTTGTCGGGTTTTTGGGAGATGCTATTTCCATCGAAGGAGTCATCATCTTGCCAATCATGGCTAGTCGGGTGCCTTAGCAGATGACAATATAACTTGAATTTCTAGCTGTTAAAGTCCTATTAGCATATAATGCTTTCCTTATATGAATGGGGCTAAATGTGTTCTAAGCCATGGCCTCAATGTACCATCTACTAGTGAGGTTCCTGATGCAGTACGGGCTTGGAGAGATTAAAGAAGATCAAGCCCTCGCACAACAATGCTATATAACAACACTTCAAGAAGCAAGATTGCCCAAGCTTTTCCCATCGAAGAATTGAATGCTCGAGATGAGCTAGATGAGCAGTGCAGTGAGCTGGTTGAAGGCCTCAACCTAGTCCAGCTTGAAGAAGGAAAGATACTAGAACAGTTCGAGTTGGGTCATACCTAAATGAGATAACTAAGCATGAATTTGTTATTTTCTTGCAGGAGAATGCTGACATCTTTGCTTGGTTGATTGCAAACATGCTAGCAATTGATCCTGAGATGATGGTGCATCAGCTAAATGTAAATCCTGGACATCGACCAGTCAAATAAAAGAAGAGAAGTTTTGTCGGCAAACCACTAATGCTTGATTCATCAGAGAAGTAGTTTACCCTAATTGGCTTATGAATATAGATTTTGTCAAAAGGTGAATGAAAAATGGAGGGTTTGCATAGACTTACACCAACCTCAATAAGGTATGCCCGAAGGATAGCTACCTGTTATCTCGAATTGACCAATTAGTAGACACCACTTTGGACTATGAGTTACCTTCATGGATGCCTTCTTTGACTATAATTGAATCCAAATGGCATATAAGGATGAGGAAAAAATTACTTTTACTATTGATCAAGATTTTTTTTGTTATAGGATCATGCATTTTAGATTAAAAAATAGAGTGACCTATCAGAGATTGGTGAACAAGATCTTCAAGGATTAGATTAGGAGAAATATGAAAGTTTATGTAGATAACATGTTGGTTAAGGCCAAATCATGGAGGATCTCATTGGTGATCTTAGAAAGACCTTTACTGCCCTTTAGAAATTTCAAATGAAGTTAAATTCGAGCAAATGTGCTTTTAAGATAACCTCTAGAAAATTGTTCAGTTTCATAGTCTCGTAATGAGGTATCGAAGCCAATCCCAAGAAGATACAGCTGTGCAAGAGATGAGCCCAACAATGTCTATAAAGAGGGTCTAATTTCTTATAGAAAAGATAGCTGCTATGAGCTAATTCATCTCCAGATTAGCCAAACAGTTCCTCCCCTTCTTCGAGATCCTTAAGTGAGATTTTTAGTGGACTAATGAGTGTCAAAAAGCATTTGACAAGTTTAAGAGTTTGACTTGCCTCCACTTTTCAACAAGCCTAAACAAGATGAAAAGTTATTCTTGTACCTGGTAGTCTCCTCCACTGCTATGAGCTCAGACAGTCTTGGTGCAGGAAGAAGAGAGAGTTCAAATGTTGATCTACTACATCAATAAAATCCTCCACGATGCTGAAACAAATTATTTGAGGCTTGAGAAAATAATCTTCGCACTCATTGCCTTAGCAAGGTAATTCCGCTCTTGCTTCCAAGCCCATACGATGGTATTCCTCATGGATTAGTCCCTAAAAATCATACTCTACTGATTAGACACCTTGGACTAGATAGCTAAATGAAAGATAGAGCTCTCAAATTTTGATGTAAAGTACCAGTCCCGGCCCCCAATCAAAGCACAGTACTAGCCAACTTTATCCTGGAATGCAGCATTGTTGAGGAGGTTCTTGCTGAACCCTACTTGAAGGGGGAAAAGGCCGAGGAACCTTAGACACTATATGTGGATGGAGTGTCAGGCTCGGTCATATCAGGAGTAGGTTTGATTCTTATTAGTCCAAAAGGAAAGGTTGTTAAGTATACTTAACAATTTGGATTCTAGACCATCAATAATATGGCTGAATATGAAGCCCTCACCACCAGCCTTAAAGATTGCAAAGAAATTAAGTGTGCGGTGGTGTCTACAGCAATTCACAACTCATTATCGGCCAAGTTCGAGATGAATATGAAATCCAAGAGAAAAACATGGTGAAGCATCTACAAAATTGCATTCACTAGCTTCAACATCCAATAAGTTCCAAGGTTAGAAAACTCCTGAGCAAACCTACTATCCAAGCTTATAACCTCGGGATCAACCAACTTACATTAAGAATCCTCCTTTTAAGTCTTAGAAAAGCTTAGCATTAAAGAACTAATGCCAGTGATGCATGTCAAGCCTGAACTGAGTTGGATGGATCCCCTAATCTAATATCTCTAGGACATAACAGCTAGGGACATCAGAGGCCCCAGACTTTGACAGAGGTATTTCAACCCTTTATGGTTATCAAATTAGAGTTTAGGATGTGAGTTCAAGTTTTGTTCAATTTGTAATTAGGGTTTAGTCAATTTTAGTGAGTTCATTTGAGTTTTATGAGTAAGTCCATTGGAGTCCTGTCCACACTTGAGTCCTGTATTTAGAATGCCAAGTCAATTGCGTCAGGTCAAGTTTTGAGTCTTGTAAATTTTGAAGTTTATCAGTCAAGTCAGCTCATGTTGAGCTAGTTATTTTCTGGGTCCTATAAATTTTATAGTGAGTCCAGTCAAATTTTACAAGTAGAAGACTCAAGATAATCGAAGATCCAGCCAGGTTAAAGTCATGGAGCCGCACTTAAAGACCATGGAAGATCCAGCAATAGAATTTAAAGGCCTTGGAACCCTGGACCGTAGCCTGGAGCATGCTTGGCCGCCCAAGGTTCATGAGGAGCATCAAGAGGGGCATCAACCCTTATGGATACCCCCCTTGGTCGGCCTCCCTTAGAGTCACCCCTCTTTGGTCGACCAAGAGAAGGAGAGGGAGAGAGAGAGGCTCAGTTAAAAGTAGAGAGCCCTAGTCTATGTCTTTGTATGGATTTAGGACTAATGTAATTTCTCATGAATACCCTTACTTGAGCCCCAAGTTTGTAAGCCTATTTAAAGGCCTCTCCTCCTCATGTAATTTAAGAATATTGATAAATTAAATTTGAGTTTTCTCTCTTTGCTATGTGCCCTTACTGTGTGCATGTTATGTGCGAGTTGTGTGCGAGTTCTTCTTGTTCCTGCACCCTGCCTCCATCTACAACATCAAAACCCTAGCCGTCCCTTCCTTCCAACCCTTGGTCGCCATCATCCAAGAACCTTTCTTTTTCCTTCTTTCAATTATTCAATCTTCATACTCATAGTTTTCTAAACCCAGATGGTGATTTGTAGGTCCCTCAGTTTTCATAAGTCTAAGGATACCTTATGATCAGCCGTCGGATCACCGAGCAGAGAGCCACGAATCCGCAGGATCAGAAGCTTGTTCTTCTAGGTCGTATCCTGAAGCGTGAGCAATATCTTCATGAAACGATCTTCAGCAGGCACTTCTACCGTTGCCAGGTACACCCTCTTGATTCATCAGTAGTGGTATTGTAGGAAAGCTAGCCTAACTAGGATTTTTCAACCTTGACGATCCTGCTTATGTATTACTTTAGCGTTTATTTCTGCATGCATGACTTCCAGAATTTTCATAGAATTCTATACTTTGGATCTTGGCTTGAAATTCGGGATCTAAAACCTTAACTTCATGCTTAATCACGGAAAGAAATTTTGCATGCATAAATCATCCCGCATCAAAAACACTTCCTACCAACTTTAAAGAAGTTCAAAAGCAGAGGCACGAGGCACTCACTATGTCATCCACAAGAACAAATTATACAAAGAGGTCCTTCTCTTTACCTCTCTTTAGGTATCTGCATTCATCCAACATCGATTTTGCCCTCCGACGAGTGTATGAGGGGGTATCTTGGGAAGCAAATCCTTAACTTATAAAATACTTCGACAGGGATATTATTGGCTAGCCTTGTAGTAAGATGCGGTCGAGTTTGTAAGAAGATTTGACCGGTGTTAGCAGAATACCAACATCCAGCATTGATCGGCAAATTCACTAACCTCCATCGGTGTACCTTGATTTTTTGTGCAATGGAGGATGGACATCCTCGGACCTTCAGGACTTGGCACCTCATCACGATGACCTGAACTACGAAGGCTTAAATTGGCGTTAAAAATGGCTGACCTTCAAACCACATCATTCCAAATTATCCTGGATGCTAACCTAAGTCAGTTCGGACAAGGATCTGAACTTTGAAACCTACCTCGGTTCTGATACAGAAATTGACTTTGGCTCCTTGGAAACTCCCGAGACAATTGATCATCCCGAAGTTAAAAACCTGGAAAAGTTTTTTTTTGCCAAGGGGGTCAGTCGGTTAGCTGCTTGAGTTAAACAAAGGCATACAAGATCAACACGATGAGGTAATGCCTCCTCCAGGCATTTGGTCTTTCTTCCACGATGCAGGGACATAAATCACCAACCTGAGAATTGACGAGGACAATGCCACAATGAGAAAGAAGCACTTTAGCTGGTAATCTCTCACAACATGGTTGCCACCATAATGTGCAAACTCTAAGGTGGAAGCTGCAATTTCTAGATCCAAAGAAAGGAACAAGGTGATTGAAGGTGCTGCTGGCATCTAAACAATTGAGTCCTTAAGAGAAACCGGGGGCAAGCTTAGCGATCTCCCATACGAGTTGATCAGAGCAGAAGGCATTCCCAATTGGAATTGAAACTATTTGTTTCAGGAGCTCTTGAGAGAATAATTGGGCGGGACAAACGATCTAAATTCCACTCCTGAGATTCAGTAATTAAATCTGAAACTTAAAGATCTAAACCCTGATTATCAATATTAAAGTATGTAGACGAAGCTGCCAAAGGCATCATCGATATCCAAACATCAGTATAAACATTGATAGACTCCCTGGAGCCCACCAACAACTGAAAATGAAATTTAACCCCTGCCCGAAATAGTCGAAGGATGCCGAGGCTTAGTATAGTTAATACGAGTACTAGAAAAATTATACCTAGCCTTGACTAATTAGGCCCATAAGCAATTAGGATGTAATAAAAGCCGTGCTGCTAGTTTGCATAAACAAGGATACGGTTGAGCGAACCAGGAATACAAACCTAATCTCCCTTTACTTTAGGTGCACGAACCCGGTCCCATATAAGTAGGTTTAAGATAAAATAGATAGAGGAAAATGCACAGGCGACAAGGCATAAAAAGGAAAAAGACGTAAGAATGGATCGAAGCGGCAACCCGACCTGCTAAAAATAAAGTCCTCCATTTCCAAGCATTAATTCTCTTTGGAATGGTCTTCATTTAAAGTATAATTGTAAAGCCCTTTATTCTAATAATTAGTTGCTCATCGTCCTCGAGTCTGAAATCGCAAAAGGATACAGGACAAGAGGAAGAAGCACTACTTTGCGAAACATCACGATTTTAGGGCAACCTCACAACATTTGGATGATGGAAGCAACATGTAGAATATGATCCTTTTAGCAGCCCTTGCTTCTACTCCCATCAGTCTGGAGGAGAATAAAAACCTGATAAAAATTCACAGATCCACATGCAAATTGCTTGGCTACTTATATCCAGAAGAGAAACTAAGCCTAGCCATGCTCCAAAAATTTAATAAAAGGTTTGGTACAGTTTCTCCCTGATAAGTGCAAGCCCGTGTTCAGATTAAAGAAAAAACTTTTTCTCAGGCCATGTCAGGCAAATCGGAAGCACAAAAGTTGCATATCAGCTATCACCCCTCCACCAAACACGAGCATTAATTCCATTAAGATACTCATATCACGATATCTCTGCATTAATTCCATTAGGTACATTAGGCTCCACATTCCCCATATAACAAGTGGGTCTCTGCCCTGACAAAAGTCCAATCCAGAACAAAAGTAATTCAATTATACCCAAAAAAAAAAAAAAAAAAAAAAAAATCTGATTTCAATGGTGCCAACAAGTAGCAAAAGCAAATGGCAGACTTGGGAAGGGATGGGATGCACCATGCACCCATCCATGCCCTCTATTATCTTTTCTTGAAACCATATTTTTTACGCTCATAGAAGAGATCGGTCTTGGCACTCCCGAGGTTGACGATTTTGGGGCATCCATCTCGGTCCTTCTCCTGCTGGGTGCATTCCTTGCAGTAATATGCATCGGAAATGCCAACACCCCCGCAGATGACACACCTGCCCTGAAAAGAGCCATAGTTGCACTCATCACAGACACGCACAAGCGTGCATGGACGCACGTACGAGTCACAGATGACGCACTTGCCATCACACTTCTCACACAGGCGGCCGATGGCAATTCCCGGTTGCTTCCGGCACATGATGAGGTCAGGATGGTGCTTGGCCATGATCTCTAGATGCCAACAGGAATCCTGGATAAAGTAAGATTTCATTGACCACAAATCAGACAAGTAACCTTAACTTATTTGTTAAGAGCTCACTGTTTCATTTCTACATGGAAATCAACCAGAAGCATGATAGTAATTAAAGGGCAGGGTGCATCTACAGACAATAAATCTAGAAAGCGAGAGCAGCTGAACTGCAGAAACTGAGAAAATATTAAATCTTTATTTACTTATCCAAAAAAGTTATAAAAAAAGCAGCAAACCAATCAGCAATCATGAGCAGGATGCATCTGGATGCTACTGCCTAGCATACCTCTCATAACTTTTATTGAAACCCTTTTTAAACCAAAAAAGAGAGAGAGAACCATTATTGCCGAGTCCAAATACTTGGGAAGCAACCCAAGACTCACTGCAGCCTTTGATTTTTAAACAAAAGGGTGTGACAATTTGGATGACCAGTGAAACTCCTAATGTTTCAATTAAAACACTGCTGCTGACAAAATGATCCAATCTTACAGATAGGGTAAGATCTAAGGCCCAAGACTAGATGAGTCAAGTATAAGATCAGCACGTTAGAGTGCTAAGGACAGTGAGGTTTTCACACGATAAATTAGATAAGATAGGGTTAAGAGAGCATATCAGAGAAAGGTCAAGAAAGACATTAAACGAAGCTGACATAAGGGAAAACTATTTCTAATGGTGGCATGACTCATGTCAGGAGAGAGAGGTTTGATAAAGAGGAGTGCCCAAAGAAAAATACCTGCATAGACATGGTGAGCAAATTAATCAGAGAATGCTTTCTAAATTAGATGACATGACATGAATCAGTCAATTGCAAACTGAAGGGCGGAGTCTTCTTGTCTGTCAGGATTTCAAGCAATCAAACATATGAAGTTTGGGTTTGAACAAAAAGTGCATGCATAGAGCCCCTGGTCTTGAGTTTGATTTTGTGAGAACTATAAGATGTCATTTCCTACACAAGGTCATGAACTGTAGATAGCATTGCCGATTCACGTATTGCCCATAAGCAAGCACGTGTATGCACTTATATGTGTCCCACAGCACACCCATGCACACAATGGAGAGAGAGAGAGAGAGAGAGAGAGAGAGAGAGAGAGAGAGAGAGAGAGAGATATTAGGGCATCCAACATAATGTCATTGGAGAGAAACAGGGAGGAAAGAAAAGGAGATAAAGATGAAGAGGCCCCTCAGAGTACATACTGTTGATGCCAGTAGGGATGGAGATTCAAAGGTCGCTGTTCAGATGATAGATAGATATGTAGAGTATAGTATGAGTTATACATCAGGTTATGTTGATGAATGGGTCATAGCTACTGTTGATACTATGCTCGGTGGCCCGTACAGGTTAAAACATAGTTGAGGACCATCCACTCCTATATGTTGGTTGGAAACTTGCCTCTTTTAGCAACCAATTAAATTTTGGTCCATGCTAATAAGTTCCAAGCCTAGCTCATGAACCTAATACCTAGTCTGAAGTTTGGAGTTCTCAAGCCAAGCCTTCAGCTCTTTAAGCAAGTTTGGCACTAAAAAGGAGAAAAAAAATTAAAACAGAACTTGCATTATCTACAAAATTTTTGTTTTGCCTTGGCGAAGTGGAAGTCCACCAAATTTCCACCGTAGTCTATAGGATGCTTGATCTGGAGCCCCTGGAGTATAAAGCTTTCCCTGCAAGCTTCGTACATAGACACATTGTACAGCCCAAACATGAATAAAAACATCATTTGTCATATATAACTGACCACTGCTGCAATACACATGATACATACATCATTTAAAAGAAAATCAACAAAGTTGATTGTTCAAAATCTTCACAGGAAGTGCTTCATGGTCAGATTTGTCGTATCAAAGGTTCTATCACCACATTAGATAAAATATAGCGGTAATATCATTGAGATTCATCAAGGGATTTAAAGGATGATTATGTTAGAAGTTGTCATCTTACAGACAGGAAACCTGTACAAGAACATAATACATGATTCTTCCTGAAGAGAATGGGAAAAATGAGCTACACTAATCAAGCTCTATAAAGGAAACAAGAACCGTTAAAGATATCACGATACCCACAAATTTTTTATAAAAAAAAAGAAAATCAAACTAGACTTAAATTAATTGTTTGAATTAGGGTCAGTTTGAGACATGGCATTTGTTAATAGTTTGATTTTAGTAGTTGAGAGTGATGGCTACAGTGATGATTTTATTAGGAACTATTTTGATACATCAATGCTTAAGTGTTCAGTTTAATGGACTTGAGTTATGCTAGGAATTCTAATAATAATAGGCCATGACCATGATAGGTACGTTACACCCTGTTATAGAAAGTATATCTAACGTATCAAGGAGCAGCCGTAACCAAGTAAAGAGAGTATGGCTGGCTGAGAGTTTTGAATTGGAGAGGGAAAAGAAAAGTGGTGTGAATAATTTCCTGTTACTACTAGATTTGGGTGGGCTTCATCTAAAATTGTGGTGGGACCCTATTTTGTACCACTGGTTGTCATTTAGATTACATTAAGTTAGTGACCATAGCCTTGTTCTCAATAGGTTATATGGATGGTGAGAAAGTACTTTGTTATGTCTGTCTAGGAAGTACAATCCTTGTTGGACTATCTTGTTTATGACCTATAAAAAAGCCCACAGTGGATGTTCCTTGGAGTCTAGAGTGTGTCAGGCCAAGAGCTTGCGAAATGTTCAATATCTTGTGTGCTTGGACAGGATTTTGAGAGAGATAATACACTTCAGGGAGGAGGTATGGTTCTGAAGTTTTGTCACAATAGTAAGTCTTTCTTTTCCTCATCAATTATCAATATTATTTTAATCAAGGTTTGCAATCTTTATACCAAATCCTGTACTAGTACATTATGGTACAGTGTCGATATGCCTGGCACAGACGTGGTTACTCAGTATCGATTTGATACCAGCATAGTCTGGTACACACTGGTACTACAAACCTTGATTTTAAAATTTTAAACAATTTTCTGTGTATGTTAATTTTTGTTTTAAAGAAAAAGGAATATGCATGAAATAATTTCAGCAAACCTTATTTCCAGCTAACAAATTTATCTTGAGCTTCTGCAGTTCAATTTTCTGAATATCATTCTCTAGCTTTTTAAAACTACGCATATCGGACAATGTCTATTAGAATTCTTTAACATTATTTCAGAAAAATAAAATTCGGTTGTAAATTTCTGCAAAATAATTTTGTAGATATACATATTTTGGTTTTCAAAATTCTAATTATTATATTTATGTATATTATATTGTATGACTAAATTTGTAGACAGAAAGAATTCTGCATGATAATTTTGGTACAATAAATGTCAGCAAATTAAACTACTGAATATTATATTTTTGTATATTATATTTCTACAACTTGATTTCTACAAGATAAAGTTTCTGTTCATCAGTTTTCTGCCTAAAATATAATTAAGCTGCTAAAATTTGCAAAAGCAATTCCTGAGATTCAGAATATAAGACTTTAAGGTTAGATTTTTAAACTAAGTTGATCCTACATCATATTATTTTGGTACAAATAAGCACATACAAATTATTTTTGGGTTTTATCACTATTGGCCATTTTGAGATAGGCCTAGAGGGGTATCAAGTTAGTTGTAGCTAAGCTTAATTTTGGGGCTGAATATGACATGCCAAGGTATATAATCTTTTACAAGACTTCCAGGTTTCTAGAAATAATTCAGCGAAATTGCTTGTGCGTTGTGCAAATTATAGAAATTTACTACCATTGTCTTGCTTGTATTTTCATAGGCTGTAAATGATTATTAGATCCTGGAGGGACCTTTCTGGACTAGTTGGGTTCATTTCTTATTGATGCTAGCAAAGTAATAGTTCACCTTCTCTGCAAGCTTTCCATTCTATTAACTCTGTATAAATATTTGATATCAAATAAATTATAAAATGATTAATATTATTAAATAAGAAAATCTTTTGGATTTTATGCAATTATGTTAAAATTATAATTTTGTATGGAAAATACAACTTGTAAATTAAAATTATTACTTCTACTTTTATTACTAAATGTTATGTATATTTTGTATGAAATCTTTTAATAGAAATAAATATTTTGTTTTAGAATTTGTCATCTAAAATGATGAATGAATACCTTTAATATGCTTTGATTTTTGACTCTTAACCCGACTTCATTTTGGACCCCGCCAATAGGGGTTATATTTTGGTTATTTCGGAATTTATATTATTCTAGCCTACCCTGCAGGGTCTAAATGCAGTATTCTGTAGGGTCTAAATGAGGCCCCCTTGCAAGGTGTAAATATAAAACTCTGGCTTTGCCATAGAGTATACATGTGGTCATAGTCTCATAGTTTATTAGGTGAAATAACAAAATTTGTCCTTATGAATATGAATATTTGAGTGAGTATACCTGAATAGTTTTAATTATTAATGTTATATACATATATATAGATAGATAGATAGATAGTTACTAGAAAAGAAAATTTATTAATTTTGAGTGATACATACACACACACACACACACGCACACACTTACTTTTCTTGTTAAGATAAAATGATTTTGCCTTTCATGTTAGTTACTAGCAAAGAAAATTTATTAATTTACTAGTTGAACAAACTAGTGAAGGTTTTCATTACTTTCTAGGCTATTAAGCTCATTATTTTGATTTACCTCCCTTTCTGATCCAAAGTCTTTTAGATTTGCAGGTTAAGATTGTCAGTGCCATTAGAGACAACGCTTCGTATTTTAGTGTGGACCAGATTTACCTTTACAAAAAATTAAATGAGATTATCCTTTTTTTCTAATTTTGTTGAGTAGTTGTGACTTATTTGGAATTGTAATCTGTGAATTACAAACTATTAATGTTTTTTATGGTTGTAAAACTTTTTAAATTATTATTTGAGGTTTATCCAGATCTGAATTTGTACTGCTGCCTGTGAATATTTTTATTATATTGTATTAGTTTGGATTTATACATCATGAGGTTCAGTCTCATGGGATATATGGCCATGTCATATGTCTAGCTCTTGTAGCTGGGTTTGAGGCATGACAGAACACTGTGCATTTCAAAGTTTTCTCATTCTGATCAAAAATTCACTTCCCTAAGGCTAGGTGTTTAGTTAAGAGTAATTATGATAGTAAACTATCACATGAGTACCTTTGTCCCAATCCTTCAACAAAGAGCCCATATAACTTTCTTGAGTTTTTTTCCTTTTTTCTTAAACTGAAAAAAAAAAAAAGAAGAAGAAAAAGTATCACCTAGTATATTGCTTTAGAGAAGAGGGAAAAAAAAACCAAGACTTGGTATAAAGGTGAGCAGACCTAAAAACAGTCACAACCAATCTTGAAAATGTTCCAATTAAGATAGTCATGAGCAGACATTACATTTGTTCTAAACTTCTAATATTCTCTTCTAAAATGGAATGATTTATGCTAGTGAAGTCTCATAGTAATCTTGCATGTGAGAAAATTAAGAACGTACTCAAACAGTCATCTTTATTTTATATGTCAAGGTATCATTAGCTTTGCTTTGGGTACAAAAAAAAAAAAAAAAAAAAGAAGAAGAAGAAGAAATTTTTACTGTTGAGTAATTATAAAATGGTTTATGATTAGATGACAAGAATTCTATTTGCTTTTAGTCTTATGTACAATAACATAGAAGTCCATGGCTACTCTGTAAATCAGATACAGTCACTAGGCATGAGTTTTGGAGTGTTTTTGGATATGTCAATATAAGCTTTGCAATTTTGAGATTTTATATTGAATGGGACTTTCCGGTTTGAGTTTTGCTTATCTCCCTCTCTCTCTCACCTCTTTCTGCATTCCTCAACCCCTCCATATTTGTCTAATTATCCAATATAAAGCTGCACATATTTTTCTAAAGGGTTTATTGGTCCAAAATTTCTTAATCCTTTTCTCTGTCATGTTTCACTTAAATCTTTATTTTCTTTAAAATGGCTTGCTAGTTTGTCTCCTCTCTCTACACCACCAAACTAATATTTTCATTCCTTTCTTATACTTTATATATGATCAAGATGCCATCTTTCCCAGGGGTGAAGCCAAAACTTAGTTGAGGGGTATGCGCCCCTGAAGGAAGCTAGTAGTTACCCTACCTCCACTTCCTCCCAGAAGCCACCCCACTTCTTGCTCCTGCAGTCCTACTCCTATCCGCAGCAACCCCTCTAGGTCCCGCTTGGCCACTCCCTAATCCTGATCCTCCGGAAGTGCCCAAGGAGCCCTGCTTGGCCACTTCCACTCCTCCAGCTCCATTTTTCAACCCATAATCTGGAGCTTTCATCCCATGGAGCTCTCCACTGATGAGGAGATTAGTCAGCTCTATATGAAATGATTGTTCCTGGGGAACTGAAAAAGATTTTCCAAATCCAAAGTAATCTCTTTTGTCTTCGCAGAAACTCTTTCGATGTTGGATGTTGGATTGTGCGGTTTGTGAATCACACCTCTCCATAACCATTTGCATGCATATTCTGAATATATAACTATTTTAGTCCATTATATCTATTCTCATATTAACTAAACATAACACCATGATTTTGGAAAATCATAGAAATAGGATGGTACAATTGGTGCCATATCATTCTGGTATGAAATTGGCCCTAGTATAAGTGCCAGGATGTTGAAATAGTTGTACCAATATAGACTAGCCATACCAATCTTTACCAAACTATATCAATGTATACCAACAATACAGTACTGGTCAGTGTTGGTGGTTTTTCAATTTTTTAAAATATGTTAGTTTCTGGATGTACTATCAATACCACAACCGTTATGATGTTGTACCATTCTGATGGAAACATCGGGTATACCTTGCTTCACACAGATCACTTCTTATTCTTAAATGAACAATAACAAGACATGCATCCCTAAAAGCAAAAGAACATATTATGTATTACATAACAAAAATCTTTAATTTGAGTGGATGGAGGATATTATTAAACAAATCTTTTACAACGTATGCCCAGGACATTGCAAGAATAATTGCATACAAAGCACATGTAGGATTTAGTTCCATTATAAATGCATTTTTTCAATATATGCACCCTAAATTAATTAATTACTATAGAACAATATATAGACTTATAGATAGCATATTAGTTTCTTAAAAGTGGTTGTCCTAGTACCCAAATCCGTGCCATTGCATTTGTCAGCCCAAGCCTTTTATCAATGCTGGGAAAATTAAAAATAGAAAACATATTAATCAAATCTATTGTAAATTATCTTAATACATGTGATTGCTAAGCCATTCATCATATATTCCTTCTTGCATAAACCATGTGCAACTAGCAAGCCTAAATAACATCATCTAGCTAGGGGATGCTACATATCACTCTCCTCTAACTTTCTCACGAAATTACCTCAACCAGTCATGAGTTCAGTGGATGCTCAGCCCACCTGCTCACTCCTCATGACCAATAAGATTTAGGTAGTTACTTCACTCATGGCCATCAGTAGTGAATTTCTTGTCAAAGTTTTTGCAACAACTTTTGGGATTGTCTAATGAATGTCTTGCAGTTTGCCTTTCTTGTAAAGTGGTGAACATGATTTTTTAAAATGCAATAATACAATTACACACTTATAAGGGGCTATGTCCTAATATAAGAGCACGGGTTCTTTTAAAATGCAATAATACAATTACAATTTTTGGGATTGTATAACGACACATGTAAGAGCACGGGTTCTTTGTGGTACTTGTGGGTTTAATGTCCATCACAAGATGGATGGCTGCATGCGGCATGCATGACATGGCCTGCATCTGCACCCTGGCCATCCATTGTGCGACGGATGGTGCATGCGATGCACCGCACCATGCAATGCACCGTAGAGGATTTACACTCTACATATAAATACTCATAAAAATTATGCATGACCACCACTAAAATTTTTTTTGCCCTCCATATCATTAGCATCCCTTCACATTCACATAGATTGATTCATCAAGAGTTTGTTCAGTACCAAACAATGCGATAAAAGGTTTACTCAAGGTGTTAGCCAATATTGATGAGCTTCCTTTACTTGTGAAAATTTAGTGACCACAATATATATAAGGCAAAAAGTCTATATAAAATGCAAATATGCAAAGGCAATATAGCCAACCAGCCTTTCAAGGCAATGCAAGAGATCAAAAACTCAACCATGGTGCTAAGGCAAAAGCCAATGATTTGTTGCACCATCCTTGAGACAAGAAGGTTTAAAAAGAATAAAAAAGACATTTGCTAAATGTCGCTAAGTATAAATCACCGAGCTAATTGACATCTAAAGTAGTATAAAGTTCAAGCATCAAGGATCAAGGGAAGCGGAGCAAGTAAAGGCACCTTGAAGATCTTGATGCATGTGTCAGAATTTCATATAACAATACAAATCCACATTAATGGGAATAATCCCTATGAGTAAATGTTTAAATATTCCTACATAGTGATGCTGGATAAATTAAGAAGGATCTAGGCAGTTTAAGCCCTTTCAAAGGGATACCTAAATGATCTTAGGTATGGCCACTAAATTAAAAGCTACTGAAACTTGTCTTGATTAAAAGCATTTTCTTAATTAGTTATTAGAGATATCAAATATTATCCAAGTCTAAGCACAAGATTAAAGTAGGAGTATAACTCATATTGGAAAGTTACAAGTTTCTCTTGTACCAAGAAATCTTATAATAAATCTGATAAGATCAAGGCCCTATATTAAAGTAGCATAAGTAAATTGGCCTATGTATGAAGGGTGAGGTCACATTTTAGTGAAAAAAATTATGAATTAATTCAATGGAGTCCTATTTTTTATTTCCCTAGAGGGTTTACGACATTCTCGTCGCCTTCATTCTTTTCCTCCATTTTTGGTTCTTCATCTTGATTGGCCCGTCACTTGTAGCTTTAATTCATTAGCAACCAAATTATTTGATAAGCAAAAAAATTCAAACCCATTGCTTTGTCAACCATATTCTTTGCTAATCTAAATATGCATGAGCAACCTATAAAAGAAAAACTAGATGCCACTACCAAGTTGTGTGGCATGTCACTATGCATTAAAAATATGATTAAATTGATGGAGTGATAGATCATAATCTTGTCTTGGTGATAAAATCACCACCTTTGAGCAACCTCTTCCATCTTCTCTTTGACTAATACTCTACAAGAGACCCCATTCAAAATAAATGAATAAATAAATGAGCATTTTCAACTTCTTCTCTACCATCTACATAAAAGGAAAGGGAATCATGAATGAATTTTATGATGGGTCAAAGCATGCATATCTATATAAAAAAACTTTGTATTTTCCCTCATCCTTGAACTTGAAATCTTTTCTTCCCAAGCACCATAGAAATGGGACCATCTAGTTCCACAAGTGAAAATGATTAATGTTTTAATGTTGTCCATGCCCAACCTTCCTCTTCCCACCTCCTCTGCTCCTAGGTCTACCCCATGCCCATACTCTCTCTCTCTCTCTTGCCTACCTCTACCCACAGTGATTTTATTCATTTCACTGCAACTCTCAGCCACGCCACTCTTAATGCCTACCACTCCAACACTCAGCCAATCCATCCATTGTATGACTTATCGCCTCCCTCCCCCTCCCCCTCAACAAAAAAAAAAAAAAAAAAAAAGAAGAAAGAAAGAAGAGAGAATCTACTCTTTTGAGGAAATTAAGTTTCTTGAATAGCTCAATCTTTCATCTCTTCTTTGCTCTCTGAAATGTTTGGAACAAGCATTCTAGAGGTGGACAGAAGTAATACTCTCAAATACAAGACATCTAATAACCATGATAAAATAGAAACATTAGTTAGCATTTAATTCATCTGTTAATAACAAGTGTTTGTCTTGCTGAAATTTTAAGAATATATGACAGATACAAAATCGATTGGCTATACCTGCTTTTGTTGCAAAGTAAGGAGAATTTTTCTTAGAAGCTTACATTTGTGTGATTAGCCTTTCATCAAGTAACAGAGCAACTTCTTCTCAACAATGGGTCAAGCATTTTTTGGTTTAAATACAACGAGCATCTCCATCACAAAAGGTCATGGGACAGCATCTTGGAAGTATGAGGATTAGCCCACTTAATTACATAAATAGACCAATTTCAGGAGAATGGGGATAGAGCAGTTCCTGTTCATAGGATAGGAAGGAAAAAGATAGAGAGAGGGGAGGAATGGAGAAAGAAAAGGAGACCAGGAAGAAGACAAGCTGTGGCCAGAAGCTTTGTGGTGGGAAGAGGGCTTGAGACAGATAAAAGGACAAGGGGTGATGTAGGATCAGAGGTGAGTAGACTTGCGATTATCTTTGGTGGCATAATTTGTTTTCCACAAAGAAAGTTGAGAGGCCAATTCCTGTTTATTTGTGCAATTCTAGGCTAGAACTAGCTAATCCGAGGGTGTTGAACTGGACATGGGAAAGGCAGGCATGGCTTCCTCTCTTTCCTCTTGGTAGGTATAACTTAACTGATGTAATCTTCTGACAGAGTCACATCCATGACAATATGGAGGATCAGTTCAGTACAGTACAAAGTGATTGTGCCAGATAAACATATTGTTTGTATACTGAATTTTTTGCTTTTCGAGAGTCATCACTGAATAGCAACCACATTCATTCAATTGTTAATCAATGACTTTCCAGTTATATTTCCCATTTTCAAACATTAAGCATGGGATGATGGTAGAAGTTTGAGTATTTCCAAGAGAACTTTAAATTGCTTTCGAGTCAAGAAGGCATAGAATTAGTCAAGGATAGACTAAATGATGCCTCTTAGCCTGTAGTTGCTTGGCCTATACTGGTCAAAAAGAGTCCTCAATGATCTGGTGTAAAGCGAAGTTATAAGTGTCAGCCCATGCCTATCCATGCTGGCTGGCATATGATGCCAAGCTAGCATTGTCACTGGCACATGATTGACAAAACACCCATTAGATAATTTTTAATTTTTTGGAATTACAAAAATATTTATTTGTATCTTTTTTCCCTGCAAGGCCAGACCATCAGCATGGCATGGCAATGCAAGTGTTGTTCCTTGCCTGGGTGCTCCTACTAGCATAGCTAATCAAAAACTTGGCATAAAGAATTATGAATCAACTACACTATAGTGTACATCAAGTTTTATCTTCTTCCTGATGTATTTCAAGAAATACTAATCATCCCAGAAATCCACGAAATAATCTGTAGGGGAAAGAAGATTGAAAATTGTTCATGACACAACCACAAATCTAAAAACCTAGCACTAGAACACAATCATATGAATTTTCTCTACTATATTGCAATCGTTGCTACATTGTTGATGGTTCATAGGTGGGTTCCAGATAACAACGTGAAATACCTAGTATAGGTTTAAACCCAGCTTCCCAAAAACCCTACCCCTTTATTTTACAAACACAAAACAACAAAATTATTCAGGCAAAGAGAACAACAAAACCACGACTCGGCAGAGATTGGTTGTATATAAAACCCTAACATGACCTATGCCAGTGCAGAGATTATAAGCAATAATAAGAAATAAACCTGAAAGAAGATTAAACAAAAATGACACTAGAGAACCGGACTCAAAGATTCCAGGCCAAACCAAAAAAGAAAAAAACAATCATCATCGTCAAACAGTTCGGAACGAATGCTTAAGTTAATAAGAAAAGACAAAGACATAGAGAAGCCAAACTGCGAAACAATTACTCACCTTGGAAAGAGATCTCTGAACAAGATTAATCGAATCCTTCGAGCTACGAATGAATGTGAGCGCGAGGTCCCGAGCTACTTAACTTTTTCCCGATCCCGGAACTCGAAGCTTCTCGGTGTCGGTGGACAATCCCACCCGGCACCCGCAAACCAAGCCCGCTCCGGCCGTCTAATTATTACTTGGACCAGGTCCAAATGTACCACGCGAAATCCCACGGTGGATACCGCGCCGCATTGAATTTATTTAAAATAATATTTTTTTAAAATCCATTAAAACGGTAGCCTGATTGGTAGGGAGAACTGCCCCGCTACCAACCCATTACCGGTTACATACCCGAGACATAATCTTGAAATAATTTAATTAAAACTAGAAATTTTTTTGAATCGTTATGCTTATCATTTTCTGAAGTTGCTGTACCAGAATTTATTTTTTCTATTTTTTTTAAAAAAAATATTTTATTAAATATTTATCAAAAAGATGCTACTCAAATTATATTTATGGAAATAAATTTACTTACCATTACCCAGCGGAATAGCTAAATTAGAATTTATCTTCCCTAATCTTTTTTTTTAAAAAAAAATTATTAAATATTTATCAAAATGATGCTACTCAAACTATGTTTATGGAAATAAATTTTTTTTTTACACGTGAAACGTACAAACTAAAAAAAATTACGTGAACAAGCCGTAGTGAAAAATTACATGTACAATCTATAATTTTTTAATTGAAAATTTATTTAAAATATTTTTAAAAAAATAAAAAAATTAATAATTTAATAATTTTTTTAAAAAATAAAAAATATATAAAAATAAAAAATATAGTAACATGATATTCTAATAATATATTTTAATATATTTTATATAATAATAAATATTATATATTTTAAAATATAATAAATATATTAGAATATATTAGATTATATATTATATATTATAATATAGTATATTTGTTGATGTACACTATCCGACGGCATCGTGTGCAATGGAGCCGCATACCTCCATGGTGGCCAGACTCGTTGCATGGTGCGATCACCAAGAACATCCCATAGTACGACCGATGGTTACACGTATATAAGGTCGGATACTACTGCGCGTCGAGAACGGTTGCTATTCCGATAGCCTTTGTTAGCCTTGTCGCACTGATTGATGACGTATACAGTGGAGCCACGTGTCGCACTAGCGGTTGGACTCATCATGTGGCATGATCAGGTCTTGAGGGTATGGGCAGGTGGGTGCCCAGGCTTGCACCGACATCGCCATCCTCATGCCTTGTTATCTCCGATCTCGTCACTTAATAGACGTTTCATCCCGTCGTGCTGTATCGATGACACTCGACGCGCTGCCACTGTCGCTACGATCGATACGCACGCACCAACAAATATACTATATTATAATATATAATTTATAATATATTATAATATATTTATTATATTTTATAATATAAAATATTTATTATAATATATTATTATAATATCATATTACTATATTTATTTTTTATTTTTTATTTTTTAAAAAAGTTTTATTAATTTTTAAAATTTTTTGTTAATTTTTTAATTTTTTTAATTTTTATTAAATTTTGATCAAGAAAATCCTAAAAACAATTTATGATTTCTTAACGGACTTTCTCCGTTCTCTTTTTTAAGTTCGTACCTTCCACATGTAAAAAAAACTAACTTCGATAAATATAATTTGAGTAGCACTGTTTTGATAAATATTTAATAAAAAATATCATTTAAAAAATTCTATATATTTTTTAAAAATAAACTTAGGCAACAGAATGGAGGAATCTGAGAGGCAGCGTATCGGGAAAGGAGAGAGTACTTCGCTCAAAACGGGGCCCCCGGGTACCTTATATAGGAGAGAGTATTTCTGGCGGGGGAAGGAGAGAGTACTTCTGGTGGGGGACACTCCGATGCCTAACGACCGAACTGGCATCGACCTAGCAGCCAGACTAGCGACCGGACTCACACCATGCTAATGGTCGATTGGCATCGGCCTGACAGGCAAACTAGCAACTAAACTGGCATCGAACTGGCAGCCGCTAGTCCAGTCAGCAGTCTGCCCATTAGCCGGTGCCAGTCCAGTTACTAATCTAGTGCTAGTCCTGTCGCTAGTTTAGTCACCAGGCCGGTGCTAGTCCGGTCGCTAGTCCGGTTACCAAGTTGGTGCCAGTTTCACTGCTAGCTTGATGTTAGTCCGGTCATAATTCGGCCACCAGTGTGGTGCTAATCCAATCATCAATTTGCCTATCAGGTCATTGCTAATCCAACCACCAATTCGGTGTTAGTTTGGTCGCCAGTCTAGCTTCCAAGCCATTGCTAGTTTGGCTGCCAAGCTGGTTCCAGTCCGGTCGCCAGCCTGGTACTAGTCTAGTCGCCAGTCTGAACACCAGTTCGGTGCCAATCCAGTAGCCAATCCGCTTGTTAGGCTGGCATTAGTCCGGTCGCTAGGTTTAACCTATGGTTTCAGGCTTGTGCCGGTCTAGTCACCAGGTCGATGCCAGTCTAGTCGCTAGTTTGATGCTTGTCCAATCGCCAGTCGTTTGCTAGTCCAATCGTTAGTTCGGTTGCCAGGCTGGTGCCAATCCGATTGCTAGCCTAGTACTAGTCCGGTCACCAGTTTGGTGCCAGTTCAGTACAAGTCTGCCTATTAGACCGGTGCCGGTCTGGCCACCAAGCCAGTACTAGTCCGGTCGCCAGTCTGATCACTTGTGTGGTGCTAGTATAGTCGCCAGTTCGGCTACCAGTTCACTGCCAGTCCAGTCACCAATCCACCTGTCAGGTTGGTTCCATCCGGCTACCAGCCCGGTGCAGTTCGGTCACTAGTCCAACCACCAGGTCTGTGCCAGTCCGATTGCCAAGCCGGATCCAGTCCGGCCACCAAGTCAGTGTCAATCCAACTGCCAATTCAGTCATCATGATCGGATCACTAGGGCATAAGCAGGTGGGTGACCGTCGTGCCCCTGGTGATCGGACTGGCACTGGTCTGACGGTCGGACTAACGATATTAAACTTCTCTATTAATAATTAATTCTAGGATTATCTATTTATTTATTAATATTATATATTATAATATTAAATTGTTAATATTATATTTTTAATAGTATAAATTTATTAAAATATTATTACTAAGTTAATGTATTATAATATATTTAAATGTTATATATTACATTAATTAAAATATTAGTAGACATAACTAATTAATTATATATTTTATTATTATTTTATCATTGATATTTTTAAATTATTATAATTTTTTTGTTTTTAATATTTTTTAAATTTTTTATTTTTTAAATTTCCTGTTTTTTTAATATTAAATTTTTTAAAAAAATTTTAATTGGAAATCATTTGTTGAACCTCTGGTTTCAATTAAATGAAATCGAAGGTTGAATATGTGGTTTCACACTTGGATGCCATCTCACCAAAACCCCCCCTACAATTATAGGTATGTTTAAAAGTATACTATTTCAGTAAATATTATTTAAAAAAATAATATTTTAAAAAAAAAATCCCGCCACATTACCCCTTATCTAAATAGATTTTTGTTGTGCGCTTGCTCGGTGTTGAGCCGGTCGAGTCGGGCCAGGCTTCAATTTTCCCATGAACAAAAATCGGGTTTGGTATTTATTAACACAACACCGCCCGATATAATAATTATGTTTACTAATTTATATCAGAATAATATTATAGTTTTATAAATTTTATTTTTTTCTTAAAAAAAAAAGCCAAGAGAAAAATCTGGCTGTTTCGTGTCTCAAAGGTGCACTACGACCCATTCTCTCGGTCCTCCCACATTCTCCTCCATCTCCGCTTGCACCACTGCAATCACCATTCGACACTTTCTCCTCTCCACCTCCTCTTTATGATTGTCACAAGTTATATTCACGGACTGGATGGCCTGCCTGACTTAAGATTTTTTATCAATCTTGGATTCGGATTTCAAGCTTGACAAGATTGGCGCAATTGAAAAATGAATTTATTTATCAAAGGGATAGACCTGGATTTAAGCATGAAAGACAAGCTTAAGCCTGACTTTAGCTTGAACTATAAAATAATATATTAAAAAAAAAATGTTTTGCACCTATATTTTCCTGAACATTCAAATTTGAATGAATATTTTTTTTAAATTGATATATACATACATATATATGTATATATATACATATATATATATATATATATACAAGCTTAAGCCTGACTTTAGCTTGAACTATAAAATAATATATTAAAAAAAAAATGTTTTGCACCTATATTTTCCTGAAAATTCAAATTTGAATGAATATTTTTTAAAATTGATATATACATACATATATGTATATATATACATATATATATATATACATATATACATATACATATATACATATATACATATACATATACATATATACATATACATATACATATATACATATATACATATACATATATACATATACATATATATATATTGCGGCGATTTCTCCTAGACCGGGCTCGGTCGGCTGTGCTGGAGTGTTCTTCTTCCGGTCGACCTGCAAAAAGGTCCCCAGGCACCGGTGGTGTTCCGGCGGTGACACTTCGATGCCTAAGTTAGCAGGAGCTTAAATGCAACAGAATGGAGGAATCGGAGAGACAGCATATGGGAAAAGGAGAGAGTACTTCGCTCAAAACGGGATCCCCCGGGTACCTTATATAGGCACGGAACAGTTCAAAATCTGTTAGGGAGGAGTCCAAATAAGACCGATTTGCCCCTAGGAGGATCTGGAGAGTAGCCACGTGGCGCCCGGATAGGGCAACGTCGTGGGAGTAGTGGAGCAATGCTGCTTACGTGGCAGGATTCCGTTACAATCAAAAAAGGTTTCTGGAATTCTCTGGGCCCTGGAGTGAGTCGATCGGACGCCGACTGGAAGGGCCAACTAGTCCTCCGAGAGGGAGTGTCTGTCAGGACTTCCGAAGGAGAACAGTGGGCCGGACCCAGCAGGAATGAGTCGTTCGGACCTCTAATCCAGTAGGTCGGACTTCCGAAGGAGAACAGTGGGCTGGACCCCAGCAGGAATGGGTCGTTTGAATCTCTACTCCAGGGGGTCGGACTTCCGAAGGAGAATAGTGGGCTGGACCCCAGCAGGAATGGGTCGTTCGGACATCTACTCTAGTGGGTCGGACTTCCGAAGGAGAACAATGGGCCAGACCCCAGCAGGAATGGGTCGTTCGGACCTCTACTCCAGTGGGTCGGGCTTTCGAAGGAGAACAATGGGCCAGACCCCAACAGGAATGGGTTGTTCGGACCTCTACTTCGGTGGGTCGGACTTCAGCTGGGGTGTGTCCGTCGGAGCTTTAGAAGAGCGGCCTGGTCAGACCGCCGAGAGGGGCCAGTCTAGTATGGCGGTGAGCCAGTAGGGTATAACAGTTGCCTCCCTTGTCCTTTGCCTTCGAGCGGCTCGAAGGATGAGGGCATTACTTGGCAATAAATGCGCCAGTCTTCGAGATGATGGCAAATCTGATTCAGCGTGCTGCGACCAACCGCCTCCTGCTCTGAATCTTCGCCCTTGGACAGGTATCGACACCGGATTGGCGGTGGCAGGAGTGGCAGTTATTGCTGGTACGGTGCATGATGGCTGCCGGTCTTGAAACGCACGCCCGTCCAACTTCTAACGCGATGCAGGCCATGTGGTAATATCCGAACGGTCGGCGCGGTGTCCGGAGCGATCCATCCGCCGTTGCTTCGATGGTCACGTGAATCGCGACCAGACACGATCCGGCGCGTCTCATCGGGTTCTCGCCAAATTCGGGAGTCGTGTTGTCTGTCGTTGGATCATGGCGCTCGAGAGACAATGGGAAGCCACCCTCTGGCGCCTATAAAAGGAAGGGATGAACGCCCAGAGGGGATTTTCCGTTGCACCCAGGTTGGAGAGAGAGAGAGCTCCCTTCTTCTGCTACTCTAGCTCCCCTAGGAAACCCGAGAACCAGGTTAGTTCCGCATCCGTCTTCTTCCTCTTTTACAGCTTCCATTAGAATGGCCTCTGGTAGTCAGAGTTCGGCTCGCGGGAATAGGGAACCAGGCCCGTACGATATTTCTTCGACCATGACCTGGGAGAGGGCGGAGAGCCTTAGAGTCATTTATAGTATCCTCTCTATTTTGCATCTGACCATTCCCAATCGTGAGGGGAGCGTGAACGGCCCACTGACCTTAGGAGCCCTTCATGTATACGAAGACCATCTGATGGCCAGCCTCCGATTTCCACTCCATAGCTTTTTTATCCAGATTTTCAACTTATATAGAATTACGCCCTCCTAACTGATCCCGAATAGTATCCGGGCAATCAGCGGCTTCATGGTCCTTTGTCGGGAGGCCGGCATCGAGCCGAGGCCGCCATTATTTTCCAACTTCTTTCTTCTAAAACAGGGCTTCCGAAGTTAGGAATGGTGGGTGTTCAGCCCTCGTCCTGGCCGGAAGATACTATGGGGCTTCCGTCGGTCATTCATGGATGGAAGTCCCGATATTTCTTTATAGTTAGCTTAGAGCCGTTAGGCTTTGAACCGGCATGGAGAGGGCTTAGGCCGAACACCGCAAATGGAAGGAAGATATTGAAGGCTGATGAGGTCGACTTCCATAGGCTGAATGACGAGGACCTGGTGTTTATCGGCTCCCTGCTCCATGAGGAGAGTCTCCATCAGGCTGGGATCAGCCAACACTAAACGCTGGGTAGGACGGAGGCCGTTGAGAGGAACTTATTATTCTTTCCTTTGTCGGTTTTGACGTCGTTGCTGACCTTAACTTTGTTTGCTGGCAGGTGGAAAAATAAAGCCAGATCGGGCGACCATATCAGCATGATCGGTGCAGAGGAGGGCCGTCCGCATTTCTGAGCCGACACCCAGGGAGCCAAAGAGGCAACGGGCGATGAAGCCAGCACCCAAAAGGCCAAAGAAGCAACGGACAGAGGAGCCATCCACCACCGTAGTTTCGGTGGAGTCTGATGACGACGTGCCGCTGGCGGATCGCCGGAAGGCGGTGGCACCGGAGTGTTCATCATCGATCGGGCAGTCAGCCGCCCGATTAGGAGAGGAACTCCCGGTGCCAACTGAGGCATAGATGACTCCAGTCTCTCCGCCAATCGAACTGATGGAGGGGATTTCCCCGATGGCTGGGGAGAGATGGGTAGCCTGAGGGTCGACAGCGGTCAAGGGGAAGGCTGACGAGGTCGACGATGATGGAGAGCGCCAGACGTGGCACGCTATTCGCGACGCCGAGCAGGTCAAAGAGCAGCTCCAGAGGGCTGTCACCGATGTCGACCAGCGATCAGTAGATGAGGCCGTCAGAAGTTCCCTTCATCACCTACTGGGGGTAAGTTTTAGATTCGGGTCTCTGGTTTTTATTTTATTGTTCGTAAGCTTCTAACTGTCTAACTGTTGGTAGCTCCTTCGGGACACGCTGCTAATGGATGACGGCTTGGGCGAGTTGCTTGGTCTGAAGGAGCACTTGACCAAGAGGACGGAGGCAACGGAGGTGGTGAGGGACACCGCATGGGCAGCGCTGATAGCCGCCAGGGTGGAATTGTCCGATCTACGGGCTGCCAAAGGGGAACTGTCTACTCTGAGGGCTAAGTCGAAGGTCTAAAAGAAGCAGATAGAAGACTCACTAGCCCGAGAGGCTGATCGAGAGGTGAGGTTAAAAAGTAGGAAGCTGAAAGTGAAAACTCTTACCCACCAGCTAGTTGAGGAGGAGGGGCGCCTGGCTAAATCCGAGAGTCGCTCGCGGGGCCATCAGGCGGAGGCGGAGCAGTATAAGGGTCTGTTGAAGACGACCCAGGAGCTGATGAAGACAACAGCTGAAATGGATGTGAGGGAATACAAGACCTCCGAGGACTTCAAGGAGGAGGTGAACGAGGCTGGCACAGTCGGCTTCGATTACGGATATGAATGTCTTGATAAGGTCAGCGCCACATTCCCGGAACTCGATCTCTCCTTTCTTCAGCCACCAAAGCCAGCGGAGGAGAAGGACACGGAGGTGGTGGATCTGACTGTCAGCACGGTCGAGACCCCGACTAAAGTCGTCACCGTGGAGGTCGTGTCGGACATCCAAGCTGAAGCTGATGCGGGAGCGACAGGTACCTCTGCAGGTGCTTCAGCCGAACCAGAGGGGACCGAAGTGGAAGCTGAGGTCCCAACTGTGCCTGGCGAAGTTGAGGCAGAGGTGACAATTTATGTAACCTCGATGAGTCAGACCTAGATTGGTTGTAAAGGTCTGACCTCCTCTTTTTGTACTGACCTCTACATATATATAACACCTTTGTCATATTTTCTTTGCTAGTGGTTGGTCGGATAGACCGCAGCTTCGATCCTTCGAGAATATGTCCAAGTATTGCCAGTCGGTTTGGTAGAAATGCAAGGGGTAGTTACTGGAAAGTAGCTTGTTGTAGGTTATCAACTTAGAAATTTTTCTAAGTATGAGTCCTTTGGCTTGAGGCAGGATGCTGGTCCGTCGACTTGTCCAAAGTCGAAAGCATCTTCCAGATGGCAGCTCAATCCAAACTAAGATACATGAAGAATTTCTCCCAAGTGTTAGTCCGTCGGCTCATCTGGACTGGAGGATTGCTAAGGTAGTTGCCGGACGGTAGCTCGGGTCGAACCAAGATACTTTGAAATTTTTCCCAAGTGTTGATCCATCGGCTCATCCGAATTCGAGAGATGTTGAAGACCGGATGACGGATAGTAGCTCAGGCCGGACCGATTTTTTTAGAATTTTTCTTTCCAAGTGTTGGTCAGTCGGCTCGTCCAAATTCGAGAGATATTGGAGACTGGATGACGGATAGTAGCTCAGGTTGGACCGATTTCCTTAGGATTTTTCTTTCCAAGTATTGGTCCGTCGGCTCGTCCAAGTTCGAGAGATGTTGGAGACCGGATGACGGATAGTAGCTCAGGTTGGACTGATTTCCTTAGGATTTTTCTTTCCAAGTATTGGTTCATCGGCTCGTCCGAATATGAGAGATGTTAGAGATCGGATGACAGACAGTAGCTCAGGCCGGACCGATTTCCTTAGGGTTTTTCTTCCCAAGTGTTGATCCATCGGCTCGTCCGAATTCGAGAGATGTTGAAGACCGGACGATGGACAGTAGCTCAGGCCAGACCGATTTTCTTAGGATTTTTTTTTCCAAGTGTTGGTCCGTCGGCTCGTCCGAAATCGAGAGATGTTGGAGACCGGACGACGGACACTAGCTCAGGCCGAATCGATTTTCTTAGGATTTTTCTTTCCAAGTGTTGGTCCGTCGACTCGTCCGAATTCGAGAGATGTTGGAGACCGGACAACGGATAGTAGCTCAGGCCAGACCGATTTCCTTAGGATTTTTCTTCCCAAGTGTTGATCCATCGGCTCGTCTAAATCCGAGAGATGTTGGAGATTGGGCAATGGATAGTAGCTTAGGTCGGATCGATTTTCTTAGGATTTTTCTTCCCAAGTGTTGGTCCGTCGGCTCGTCTGAATCCGAGAGATGTTGGAGACCGGACGATGGACAGTAGCTTAGGCTGGACCGATTTTCTTAGGATTTTTCTTCCCAAGTGTTGATCCGTCAGCTCGTCCGAATCCGAGAGATGTCGCTGACCGGAGTCGGTCTTTCGAAAGTGGGCTGCCCTAGAGCCTTTGCCGACTGGAGTCGGTCTTTTGGAGGTGGGCTGCCCTAGAGTCTTTGCCAACCGGAATCGATCTTTCGAAGGTGGGCTGCCCTAGAGCCTTTGCCGACCGGAGTCGATCTTTCGAAGGTGGGCTACCCTAGAGCCTTTGTCGACCGGAGTCGGTCTTTCAGAGGTGGGTTGCCCTAGAGCCTTTGCCGACTGGAGTCGGTCTTTTGGAGGTGGGCTACCCTAAAGCCTTTGCTGACCGAAGTCGGTCTTTCGGAGGTGGGCTGCCCTAGAGCCTTTGCCGACCGGAGTTGGTCTTTCGGAAGTACTTCATAGAAAAAGTTGTAGACTTTATTGATAGTACTTGTGAAGATTGTCTACATTCCATGGACGTGCTATCTGCCGTCCATCCAAATGTTCGAGTCAATAGGTTATGGCTTAAATTACTTCAATGACTCGATAAGGGCCTTCCCAAATTGGGGAGAGTTTCCCTTGCTCGGTCAGTCTTGAGATTTCAGACCTCCGTAAGACCAGATCTCCGACTCGAAAAGTTCGCGACTTAACCTGTGAGTTGTAATACTTTGCCATCTTCTGACGTTAGGCCGCCATCTTTAAACTTATTCGGAGTCTGGTTTCTTCAAGTAGGTCCAGGTCAGCCCTCCGCTGCTCAGAGTTAGTTGGCTCAACATAGTGGTCAATCCGTAGGGATTGCAAAGAGATCTCAACGGGGATGATGGCTTCACTTCCGTAAGTCAGGTTGAATGGAGTCTCCCCGGTCGCCGTTCGGGCAGTCGTCCAATATGCCCAAAGCACTGAATGGAGTTCTTCTGTCCAAAGACTTATGGCTTCATTCAGTCGGGTCTTCAGTCCATGTAGGATTGTCCGATTGGTGACTCGACCTCTTCGTTGGACTGAGGATGGCCGACTGAGGTGAGTCGATAAAAGATGTGATATTGCTGGCAAAAGTCTCGAAATTTCGGGTTGTCGAACTGCCTTCTATTATCAACAATGATTGTCCGCGGGATGCCGAATCGAAAGATGATGTAGTTCCGAATAAAGTTTTTTGCCTTGGCCTTAGTGATCTGCATCAGTGGTTTGGCCTCACCCACTTGGTGAAATAATCAATGGCCATAATAAGAAATTTGCGCTGGCCGGATGCCGAAGGGAAGGGTCCCAGTATGTCCATTCCCCACTATGCAAACGGCCAAGGCGTGGTAAGCGGAGTTAGCTGGCTGGCCGGCCTCCTCTGGATATTGGAGTACCTCTGACATGCATCGCACCTTCGAACAAAGTCTGACACGTCTTGCTGGATTGTAGGCCAATAATACCCCTGTCGGATTATCTTGTAGGCCAGGGATCTTCCTTCGAGATGGTCGCCATAAATGCCTTCATGTATTTCTCTGAGTGCATAGTCTACATCCGTCGGCCCCATGCATTTCAGCAGCGACTGTGAGAATGACCGCTTGTAGAGGGTGCCGTCGAGGATGACGTACTTGGTAGCCATCCAGCATATACGCTTGGCTTTGGGCGGGTCTTTCGGGAGAGTCCCCTTAATCAGAAATGAGAGAATTGAGTCCATCCATGAGGCTTCCTGTTCAACTTGGTGGACCTCGGTCAGCTCTTCGGTGATACTTGGGCTTTGCAGATACTCCATAAAGGTTCAATCAGATGTGTTGGTGACGGCCGTAGCTAGTCGTGACAACGCATTCGCCCGGGAGTTCTACAGTCGAGGTATATGGAGAAATTCGAAGAATTTGAACCGAGATGCGAGATTTTGTACCTTTTTCAAGTACTTGGCCAGAGTCGGATCTCTTGCTTCGAATTTTTCCTTCACCTGATTGACCACTAGTTGGGAGTTAGAGAAGGCCATGAGTCGGTTGATGCCCAATTCGCTGGCAATTATCAGTCCTGCAAGAAGGGCTTCGTACTCCACCTGATTATTCGATACCTAAAATGAAAAGTGGAGTGCATAGACCCTTGTCGGTGACAAAGGCCATCTTCTCCTCATCCTCCGGGTGCATCCTAATTTGGTTGTAGCCGAAGAAAGCATCCATGAAACTCAGAAGCTGGTGGCCGGCCATGGCATCCACCAGATGATCAATCTTAGGTAAGGGAAAACTGTCCTTCGGACAGGCCTTGTTGAGGTCGGTGTAGTCAACACAGATCCTCCACTTTTTATTAGCCTTTTTCACCATCACAACATTTGCTAGCCATTCAAGGTAATGGACTATCCTAATAAAACCAGCGTCGGAGAGCTTCTTCACTTCCTTATCAATGGCCCTTTGCCTCTTGGCAGCGAAGCTCCTCTTTTTTTGTCGGACAGGCCTGTAAGTCGGATCCATCTTGAGCTGATAGGTGATGATATCTGATGGTATACCAGGCATGTCCGACGCCGACCAAGCAAAGATATCGGCATTACTCCTCAGGAAGCCGATCAGCTCTGACTTGATGTCCTCGCTGAGAGAGCTCTCGATTTGGAGGACTTTGATGGGGTCATCCTCCCGAAGGGGGACAAATAGGATCTTTTCATCTGGCTGACCACGGTCATCGGCTTCAGCCCTCGGGTCTAGCTGTTTCAGAGTAAGACGGCCTTGTGACTGTTGGTTTAGAATAGTTAAGCACTGTCTGGCCATCCTACGATCTCCCCTCATAATTTTGACCCCGCTCCTGGTTGGAAATTTGGCCAACAGATGGTAAGTTGATACAATGGCCTGAAACTTGTTGAGGGCCGGTCGACCTAGGATGGCATTGTAAGCCGAGGTCGTACGTATGACCACAAAGTTAATGGAGAGAGTTTTTTGAAAAGGCTCCATCCCGATCGTCATAGGTAGTGTGATTTTCCCTTCGACTCCGACGGAGTTTCTCCCAAAGCCCATCAGCGGTATGGGGGAATCCTGCATCATTGATCGGGACAGATTCATTCTCAAAAATGTATCATACAACAATACCTCCGTGGAGCTTTCATTATCTATAAGAATCATTTTTACATCGTAGTTGGCAATCACTGCCGACATGACTACAGGATCATTTTCAAAGACATGGGACTTCAGGAGGTTTTCATCGGAGAAGGTGATTACGTCGGAACCCCTCGACCTCTTGACAATGTCCGGGTCATCTTCATATCTCCAATCGGACCGTCGATGCAGCATGCCAACATCTCCACCGGTCGATCACTGGTTGGGGAGCTTCGCCTCCTCCGGAGGGTTTCTGGCAGTTGAGGCTTCAGCCCAGTCCCAGTGGGGTCGGATGTACTTGTGCAGGTACCCCCTCCGGATGAGGTCTTCAATGGCGTTCTTCAGCTGTAAGCACTCCTCGGTGCTGTGCCCATGGTCTTTATGGAACCGACAAAATTTATCTTTGTTTCTGGATGCAGCAGGGCCCCTCATTGGATGAGGCCTTTGTAGAAAGGTCTCGTTCTTGATATCCAGGAGGATCTTTTTCCTTGGAAGGGAGAGGGGCTCATAACTCTCGAACATTATGGGAATGTCCTTCGGCTTCGGACTTCGGTGCTGGGCCGACCATTTATCGTTGTTAGGGGATCAGACTTTGGGAGCCTTGTCGCTTCGCTTCTTGGGAGTCGGCCTCCCCTCTTCCTGGCATCGTCTCGCCGCCTACTCCTCGGCCAAGGCATACTTCTGCGCCCTGGCGAGCAACTCAGTGTAGCTCATCGGAAACCTCTTATCCAGGAAAAAAGTAAGCCTGGATAAGCGGAGCCCTCTTTTGAAAGCCGACATAGCCACTGCCTCATTCAGATCCGGGACCTCCATGGTCACTGAGTTGAAATGGGCCATGTAGTCTCGGAGGGTCTCTCCCTCCTTTTACAGCACGAGGAAGAGCCAGTCGATGTTCCATGGGGTCTGACTGCTTGTCCTGAAATGGAAGAGAAAAAGGTTTTCGAGCTGAGAGAAAGAATAGATCGTACCTGGTCGGATGGCGCTGAACCACATCCGAGTGGCCTTTTTTAGGATTGCTGGGAAGGCGATACAGTGGAGGGCGTCAGAGGTGCCCTGTACCATCATGTGGGCCTTATAGGTGCCTAGTGTTGGGAATTGTGTTCCAAAGCCAATCTCCTGGGTTGTACGCTGTTGTGCTCAGTAATGTATTCCGTTTATGAATTAATAAAATATTATTTTTGGCAGCTCATCACATATTGTATTTTCCTGAAATGAACTCTTTCCATGTGATGAAGTCCTTAGGACTACACTGACTTCGATACAGAGAGGATGTATCGAGTGGTCCTTAAATCCAGTTCACAACCATAGGATATATTGTACTGGACGGCAATATATCAAGTATAGGTTGTTGCAGTTCACATCGTTTGGTTATCCTCTTGACCAAATGAGTGTGGTGACACTAATGTGATCTGCAAGTGGGATATGTGATATCTCATTGAACGTGACTCCGTGCAGCCCCTTTTCTGCCAAAGGGAAACTCACGATTGGATATAGGTATATGTATCCCTCTGACCTGAGGTCATCACGGTAGCTTGCAAGCAACTCCCTATGTTTTGGTGCCGGACTATCCAGATTTTTAATCCGGTGACGGAAGGTTTCTGGGTATAGGCAAGTACTTGTGGAGCAGTGATGAACCAAGATGGAATTGACCTGTCCAAACAGTTTGGGTTGAATGTCTCGCAGTATCTCAATTTAGCAAATCCTCGGCCGGGGTAGCCCTAGTGAAGAGTCACTGGGCTTGCGAGGTTGAGACACGTAGTGGACTGACTCAGTCTGGGTTGGCAGCCCAAATCTCAGTCGTCCTGAGCATTAGAGGTCAAAGGGATGAATTATACGGTAACCATATTCCAGAGGTTCGATAGTTTGCTCCCGCATCTTCGACCTATCCGGACACCGGGATCCATTGCTAGATGGTTTCCTGTGCTGGTACTAGAATTGTTCTAGTGCTACCATTTAGGTTCAAACCTATGAGGTCACACGCTACAGAGGATTATTCTCTGATCCGGATACCGATTACGATTGGGAATCATCTCGGTTTTATGGTCACAATATTTTTGAGCACTCTTTTTCCCGTCTTGCCCTTGTCTGCGTCAACCGAAAATTATTCCGGGTTGACCAGCACTGTGCCAGGATTTTTTTGAATCAGTTTTGAACTGATTCGGAGTTCGTTTCGGCCTTCAATTGGTTGTGAACCAATTTTTTCCTTGAACCAAATTTTAAACCGGTTCAAATTAGATTGAACCACTTGGTTTAAATATTTTGGACTGTTTTTTTTTTTTTTATTGGACCGGTGGCTTTTCCTCTCACTTGGATCGTTTACACGTTATTTACGTTGGGAGAAAATTTTCTTGCGTTTGAAGGCCAAACGACGGATTTGTTTGACGCTGGGCTGGCGTCTCTTCTCCTCCCTCCACCGACCTGGTTTAATCCTATTTAATGGCTGTTAAATGGGTGTTTTGGCTGCCGGCATCGTTTGCTTTTCCCTGCCTTTACCTCTCCCTCTTCCCTGCTTTTTTTTTAAACCCCTGCAGTCCCTGTTTCAAAGCGGCATGTCATCGTTTGAAAGGTGGAAAAACCGTGAGAGTTGGTTCTTTCCTTGGAGAGCTCAATATTTTTACTACCGGGGTTTTCAAAGGGCTGGGTTTTGGTGAGAGATTATCCTTGATTCCCTGATCTTCTTTGTGCTCAAAATCTACTCTGCAGCAAATAAAAATTGCTGCAACTTACCGTGACCATTGCTCCTTCCAGCGGCTAGCACTGCTCGTGGAGGAGGATCGGAGAACCCCGGGCGTGTCTCCCCTCTAGAGGGAGTATCACTCTACTCCTGGGAACAAGCCACGTGACCCGGATTTGCTGCTGTTGCTCCAAACGCCAAGAAGATAGCTGCTGGTTTTCTGCAACCAAAAATTCTGGCAGCAGAGTTTGCCAAATTTTTAAAAATTTTTGGCTAAGTTTTTCTTGCAGATTTCAATTGGAGATCGAAGAGCACTTGTCCAAGTTGCCGCTGCTCGAATTTGGGAGCAAACGGAGGTCCGAAAGCCATCATTCCGGCGATGTTTTTCAATCCCAAAACAGAGTTTTCTGCAGCCCAAGGAGGAAGACGACTGGAATAACTTTATTCCATTTATTCCAGCCTATTCCAGGTTTATTCCAGAGTTATTCCAGGCGGAATAAAGGTATGGAAAATTATTTTTTTAATCATGCATGGATAGACTTAATTGTTTAATATTATGCAAATATTTTATATGATTATACATGCCTAATTGCAACTAGAATTAGATTAGTTCCTGGCGGAGCAGATTTCCGCTGCGCGAATTTTAAAAAATGTTTTAAAATCTATTCTGCTCCCGCAGATGTTTGCATGCCTTGTGTAGGTTCATGTCAAACCTCCTGCACCTGTTTCTTTCAATGGTATCAGAGCAAGGTTGCATGTGTAATCTGATCTAGTATGCATATTTATTAGATTAAAATTGGTTTAATCTAATTTGTGTCCAAATTTCTTTTTGGAACCTAGTTGAGACCTTCACCATGACCGTGTGTCTTTGACACGATGCGGATCGTCTGTGTTGGCCTCTTCAGAAGGATCCTTAAAGAATATTAAAATTAAAATTAAAAATTGTTTTAATTTAAGTGATACATGTTTTTAGGCATGTTTAATATGAATATAAAATATGTGTAAAATATCTTGATGCATGATTTTTTGTTTATGTAAAATTGTTTTACATAGAGACTTAATTAAAAATTATTTTAATTAAGAGTTTGGCTTATTAAAAAAATTTTTAGGTTTATGAAATCTAATCAAAATTTGCATAAGCCATTTTGGGTTAATTGGGTTAGCTGACTAGTTGGGTCCATAACTGGGTTAGACCTAAGTTTAGTTGAACCAGATTACAAGAAGATTAAACAAAAGTTGTTTAAGGCCCTTCTTTAGAACTATCTAATAGTTAGATTAGTTGATCCGTTCATCTAAAATGGATCCAATTAGTGGCTCAGTGGATGCCCGAGTCTTTAGGCTAGTCTGATCGAGTCTGGTAAACCGACTGGTGTCGAGGTAGGTTTGGCATTGTGATCATGGCTGTATGAGGCTACCTCTTTCCTGGCCAACTTGGTTGGTGTCTAGGAAAGATAGTTAATGGCGGATACTCACCCATGATCTCACCTACCTGGCTAGTCGAGTCGATCAGAACTGATTGGAAAAGCTCAATGACTCGAGTTAACCCATGTCACCCAGGTTGATCGGTCTGACTGATCTATAGGTGCCCATGGATCATTTGTTGATTCAAATCAACCCTCCTGAAATCTGATTGATTCAGTGGGAGGATGATCCATGTCCTTGTCTTTTTCCTCTGTCACAACTAAAAATCCTCTAAAATTATTAGGTCCTTAAAAAGACTAAGTCAAGGTGTTGACAATGTCTTAGCCTCCCATTAAGTCAGTTAGAAATGTGTCCACTAGTTTAGTGTGCATCAGCAGTTCCAAAGAACGGGTGTACATTCGGCGACTGGAATTTCTATCTGATCGATGATGGTTCAGTGCAACCTCCTTAACGGGACCAGGTGGGCCGGCCAAAGTCGGGCTTGGTCTTTAGTTAGCTGGAAGCATTGGATTTGTCATTTTAATGGTAGGACCTAACCAGAGACCCGCAATAGGAGGCCCCAAGGTCGATTGGGGTGTTCTCTGAGGCAAAATGAAATACTGAAAATTGTTCAGGGAAACAATTGGTTTACGAACCTACCTTTAGGCTCGTATGGGTGAGCCGGCCAAAGTCGGGCTCATGCGAGGCCTATTGGATTTCAGTACCCACTTGAAAAGTATTTTTCACGGATTGGAGTTAGAGGCTACCAATCTAAAAAATTAGTGGGAGAAACCTTTAGACTAAAGTCCAAGTCTTTTGGTTAAATTATTAATTCATACACTAATTTAGTCTTGTTTTCTTTTCAGATGTCTTCCAATTTATCGCTCCGGTCACTTCTCGATAATGAGAAGTTAAAGGGTCACAATTTCGATAGTTGGTATCGAAGGTTGAGAATCGTTCTGGAGCATGAACGGATCCTTTATGTGATAATGGATCCGGTACCTGAAATCCCTCCCGCAAATGCACGGAGTGCGATCAGAGACGCTTATCTGAAGTGGGTCTCTGATCGGACTACTGTCCATTGCATTATATTAGCGGCGTTGAACGACGAGTTCAGTCGCAAATTCGAGGAGGCCCAACCTGATGAAATCCTTCAAAAGTTGAAGGAATCCTTCGGCACCCCGGAAGATGTAGAACGGTACAAAGTGTCTTATGCCATCTACAACTCCAAGATGCCGAATGGTGGTTCAGTCACTGATCATGTATTGTACATGATCGAGCTGATTGAAAAGTTGGGCAAACTCGGATGCCCCTTGCACGAGCAGCTCGGTAAGGATGCGATCCTGAATTCTCTTCCCTCCTCCTATCTTGACTTTCTTGATCATTATAGAATGAACAAGCCTGCAGTCAACTACCATGGTCTTTTGGGGTTGCTGCAGATTTTCGAGAAAGACCACCAACTGAATAAGGGGGTGGTGAATTTAGTGGGAGAAAGTAGAGGTCGTCGTCCCTTTAAGAAAGGGAAGAAGAAAATAAATAAGAAGGGAAAAAAAGTGCTGAATGCTCCTGGCCCTAGTCAGACCAGGAAGTAAAAGGTTGATCAGTCTTCTGTAGAGTGCTTCTACTGCAAGAAGAAGGGACACTGGAAGAGGAACTGTCCTCTTTATATTGCATTCCTTGATCCGAACAGGCTGAGGAAGCAGAGGTCTGCTGAACAAGGTATTTATATGATAAAACTTTGTAATTACTCAATTGTTGATGCTGCTAACTGGGTATTGGATACTGGTAGTCCAATTCATGTTTGTAATTCGTTACAGGGACTTCAAGTTAGCAGAAGATTTGAAGATGGAGAACATTTTCTGAGCATCGGGAATGGAAATCATGTTCCAGTACTGGCGGTCAGAGTCCTGCGTCTTGTCTTTGAGTCTTGTACTGTCGAATTAGTCGACTGTCACTATTGTCCTAGTTTCATTATGTGCATAATCTCTGTAGGCCTTTTGGCCAATTATGGTTTTGAACTTTCAATAAAGGGAGATTTTTGCAATGTTATTTTGAATAACTCTCTGATAATGAAAGCTAGATTAAATAATGGCATATATGTACTATCAAGGCCTGTTAATGTGATGTACACTTCTAGCAAACGCCCAAGGTTAGATAATGTCAATAATTTGTATCTTTGGCACTGTAGGCTAGGTCATATTAACCAAAATAGGATAAACAAGATGCGAGGAGATGGACTCCTCGAGATCAGTGATTCTGAATCACTGCCCACTTGTGAATCCTGTTTACTTGGTAAAATGACCAAATCACCTTTTACTGGAAAAGGTGAACGAGCTACAGAACTTCTAAGTCTAATACATATTGATGTATGTGGACTGATGACAGTTAGTGCCAGAGGAGGATACAAATATTTCATTACTTTTACAGATGACTTTTTGAGGTTCGGTTATGTCTTTCTAATGAGACATAAGTCTGAGTCATTTGAAATGTTCAAACGATACCGTAATGAAGTAGAAAAGCAAACTGGAAAAAGTATTAAAACTCTTCGATCTGATCAAGGTGGTGAATACTTATCTGGTAAATTTTTGACATATCTTGAGGAGAATGGAATTCTCTCTCAGTGGACTCCTCCAGGAACACCATAGTTGAATGGTGTGTCTGAAAGGAGGAATCGAACCTTGTTAGACATGGTTCGATCCATGATGGGTTTTGCAACTCTGCCGCTATCCTTTTGGAGATATGCGCTTCAGACAGCCTGTTACTTATTAAATGACGTTCCAAGTAAGTCTGTTGTCTCCACTCCGTATGAGATGTGGACTGGACGTAAACCCTCAATCTCACACCTTCGGGTCTGGGGTTGTCCGGCTTACGTAAAGCATTTAGACTCATACAAACTTGATCCTAGGTCTGACCGATGTTTATTCATTGGTTATCCTAAGGAAACCAAAGGGTATTTCTTCTATTTGGAGAATGAACAAAAGGTGTTCGTTGCTCTTAGAGCTATCTTTTTAGAAAAGGAGTTCCTTGGAGAAGGAACTATAGCCTCTAAGATTGAACTTGATGAAGTTCAGCCAATAGAAGAACATGCACACTCTAAGGACATCGTAGAACCGGCTGTGATTGAATCACACCCAGAACCCATTAGGAGGTCCGGTAGAATACCGCGTCAGTCGAACAGATACTACGGTTTCTTGGTCCGGGATGGTGATCCCATTGAGCTCGATAAAAACAATGAGGATCCGATCACCTATATGGATGCACTTCAGAGATCTGACTCTGAGGCATGGCTTGGAGCCATGCGATCCGAAATGGAGTCCATGGAAATCAACAATGTTTGGACATTGGTTGATCCGCCTGAAGGAATAAAACCCATTGGGTGTAAATGGATCTTCAAACGGAAAAGGGGCGCAGATGGGAAGGTAGAGACCTATAAAGCCCGTCTGGTTGCCAAGGGGTATCGTCAGTGATATGGTATCGATTATGACGAGACTTTCTCCCCTGTGGCAATGCTCAAGTCCATTCGGATCATGCTTGCTTTGGCAGCATATTTTGATTACGAGATCTGGCAGATGAATGTCCGAACCGCTTTCCTAAATGGGGAGCTGGAAGAGGAGGTGTATATGTACAGCCTGAAGGGTTCACATCCACAGATGAATCAAAGGTATGCAAGTTGCAGAGGTCCATCTATGGACTCAAGCAAGCATCTCGAAGTTGGAACTTACGGTTTGATAGGTGTATCAAATCTTACGGCTTCGTTAAGAACGGAGAAGAACCGTGCATCTATAAATGGGTTAATGGTTCTGTGATTGTATTCCTAGTATTGTATGTTGACGACATTCTCTTAATCGGGAATGATGTCGCAGCATTATAAGGAATAAAGGTCTGGTTATCATCTCAATTCTCCATGAAGGACTTGGGTGAAGCTTCTTACATACTAGGTATGAAGATCTATAGAGATAGATCTAAGAAGCTTTTGGGATTGTCCCAGTCTACGTACATTGACATCGTGCTGAAACGGTTCAGCATGGAAAATTTCAAGAAAGGCTATCTTCCGATAGGTTCTGGAATTACTCTTTCCAAGAAGGATTATGCAACAACTCCTGAGGAAAGAGAGCGCATGAGTAGAGTACCTTATGCTTCTGCAGTAGGCTCTATCATGTATGCTATGACTTGTACTAGACCAGACGTGACATACTCGCTAGGAGTAGTGAGCAGATACCAGTCTGACCCAGGTGAGGTGCATTGGAAGGTGGTTAAGTCCATCCTTAAGTATTTGAGAAATACTAAAGATCAATGGCTGATTTATGGAGAACCCGACTTGAAACTTGTGGGGTACTCTGACTCCAGTTTCCAGTCAGATAAAGATGATAGCAAGGGTGTGTCAGGGTTTGCATGGTTTGTATTTATCCTGAACGGAGGAGCGATCTGCTGGAAAAGTTCCAAGCAGCCAACTATTACAGACTCGGTATGCGAAGCAGAATATATTGCAGCATCAGATGCAGCAAAGGAAGCTATATGGTTGCGGAAGTTCCTTCGAGAGCTAGGGGTGGCACCTTCCCTAGATGGTCCTGTTCCGGTGTATTGTGACAGCACTGGAGCCATTGCTCAAGCTAAGGAGCCTAAAGCTCATCACCGCACCAAGCATATTCTGCGGCGCTACCACCTCGTACGAGAGATCGTGGAACGAGACGACATCAATCTTCTGAAGATCGATGGAAAAGAAAATCTGGTTGACCCCTTCACTAAAGCCCTCGGAATAAAAGAGTTCGACTATTATAAATGGAAAATGGGTATTAGATACTCTTCTGATTGGCTTTAGTACAAGTGGGAGTTGTTGGGAATTGTGTTCCAAAGCCAATCGCCTGGGTTGTAGGCTATTGTGCTCAGTAATGTATTCCGTTTATGAATTAATAAAATATTATTTTTGGCAGCTCATCATATATTGTATTTTCCTGAAATGAACTCTTTCCATGTGATGAAGTCCTTAGGACTATACTGACTTCGATACAGAGAGGATGTATCGAGTGGTCTTTAAACCCAGTTCACAACCAACGTATATATTATACTGGATGGCAATATATCAAGTATAGGTTGTTGCAGTTCACATTGTTTGGTTATCCTCTTGACCAAATGAGTGTGGTAACACTGATGTGATCTGCAAGTGGGATATGTGATATCTCATTGAACGTGACTCCGTGCAGCCCCTTTTCTGCCAAAGGGAAACTCACGATTGGATATGGGTATATGTGTCCCTCTGACCTGAGGTCATCACGGTAGCTTGCAAGCAACTCCCTGTGTTTTGGTGCCGGACTACCCGGATTTTTAATCCGGTGACGGAAGGTTTCTGGGTATAGGCAAGTACTTGTGGAGCAGTGATGAACCAAGATGGAATTGACCTGTCCAAACAGTTTGGATTGAATGTCTCGCAGTATCTCAATTTAGCAAATCCTCGACCGGGGTAGCCCTAGTGAAGAGTCACTGGGCTTGCGAGGTTGAGACACGTAGTGGACTGACTCAGTCTGGGTTGGCAGCCCAAATCTCAGTCGTCCTGAGCATTAGAGGTCAAAGGGATGAATTATACGGTAACCATATGCTAGAGGTTCGATAGTTTGCTCCCGCATCTTCGACCTATCCGGACGCCGGGACCCATTGCTAGATGGTTTCCTGTGCTGGTACTAGAATTATTCTAGTGCTACCGTTTAGGTTCGAACCTATGAGGTCACACGCCACATAGGATTATTCTCTGATTCGGATACCGATTACGATTGGGAATCATCTCGATTTTATGGTCACAGTATTTTTGAGCACTCTTTTCCCCATCTTGCCCTTGTCTGCGTCAACCGAAAATTGTTCCGGGTTGACCAGCACTGCGCTAGGATTTTTCTGAATCAGTTTTGAACTGATTCGGAGTTCGTTTCGGCCTTCAATTGGTTGTGAACCAATTTTTCCCTTGAACCAAATTTTAAACCGGTTCAGATTAGATTGAACCACTTGGTTTAAATATTTTGGACTGTTTTTTTTTTTTATTGGACTGGTGGCTTTTCCTCTCACTTGGACCGTTTACACGTTATTTACGTTGGGAGAAAATTTTCTTGTGTTTGAAGGCCAAACGACGGATTTGTTTGATGCTGGGCTGGCGTCTCTTCTCCTCCCTCCACCGGCCTGGTTTAATCCCATTTAATGGCTGTTAAATGGGTGTTTTGGCTGCCTGCGTCGTTTGCTTTTCCCTGCCTTTACCTCTCCCTCTTCCCTGCTTTTTTTTTAAACCCCTGCAGTCCCTGTTTCAAAGTGGCATGTCATCGTTTGAAAGGTGGAAAAATCGTGAGAGCTGGTTCTTTCCTTGGAGAGCTCAATATTTTTACTACCGGGGTTTTCAAAGGGCTGGGTTTTGGTGAGAGATTGGGAGAGAAAGATCCTTGATTCCCTGATCTTCTTTGTGCTCAAAATCTACTCTGCAGCAAATAAAAATTGCTGCAACTTATCGTGACCATTGCTCCTTCCAGCGGCTAGCACCGCTCGTGGAGGAGGATCGAAGAACCCCGGGCGTGTCTCCCCTCTAGAGGGAGTATCCCTCTACTCCTGGGAACAAGCCACGCGACCCGGATTTGCTGCTGTTGCTCCAAATGCCAAGAAGATAGCTACTGGTTTTCTGCAACCAAAGATTATGGCAGCAGAGTTTGCCGAATTTTTAAAAATTTTTGGCTAAGTTTTTCTTGCAGATTTCAATTGGAGATCGAAGAGCACTTGCCCAAGTTGCCGCTGCTCGAGTTTGGGAGCAAACGGAGGTCCGGAAGCCATCGTTCCGGCGATGTTTTTCAACCCCAAAACAGAGTTTTCTGCAGCCCAAGGAGGAAGACGACTGGAATAACTTTATTCCAGTTATTCCAGCCTATTCCAGGTTTATTCCAGAGTTATTCCAGGCAGAATAAAGGTATGAAAAATTATTTTTTTAATCATGCATGGATAGACTTAATTGTTTAATATTATGCAAATATTTTATATGATTATACATGCCTAATTGTAACTAGAATTGGATTAGTTCCTGACAGAGCAGATTTCCGCTGCGCGAATTTTAAAAAATGTTTTAAAATCCATTCTGCTCCCGCAGATATTTGTATGCCTTGTGTAGGTTCATATCAAACCTCCTGCACCTGTTTCTTTCACCTAGATGGTCTAGCGGGCCAGTGGTGCCATTGTAGGGATCCACATGAGAAATTTTGAAGTGGTGGGGGATCATCTTTGCCAGAATCTCATCGGAGAAAGGCGGACGGGAGTCATATACCTACCCCCCTTCGACTTTCTGCCGATGAACTATTTCAGCAATGCGCTCCTCCTACGCAAAATCTTGCTGGTGTGGTCCTTCGGAGGTTCAGCATGGTGCTGAACACCAGCTGGGACAGATTCAGCATAGGAGGGCGAGGCAAGCATCGCCCTCTTGCCGTCAGCACGAGCCCCCAAGGACCTTCAAGGCTCTGTAACAGCACGAGAACAAGGCTGAGGGAATTTGGGCTATCGGCTTCCCTCAACGGTAGGTTGATGGTCGGTGCAGGACACAGCTGGTGGCTATTGCCGGTTGTCGGCCGCCTCCTGGAAATGCTGAACCGCAGTGGTGAGCATCTCGATGCGGTCCATTAACATCTGGAACTGCTGCAGTCCAGAGTGATGGTAGGCTCGACGACAGCGATGGTGGCAGCAGCGTCATTTTCCCTCGGAGGTCCCTCGGACCTGGATGGGGAATGACCTCCTCTGATGGAGGCATTTTGGATTCTTCCCTTTGCCATTGCCAGTCCTTGCTAACTGATTCCTCCTTTTAGAGTGAGAGAGCAGCAGCCCTTCCTCTAGCGCTAATCTGTTACGGCGACTTCTCTTGGACCGGGCTTGGTCGGCTGTGCCGGAGCGCTCTTCTCTTGGTCGACCTACAAAAAGGTCTCCAAGCACTGGTGGTGTTCCGGCGGGGGACATTCTGATGCCTAAGTTTGCAGGAGCTTGAAGGAAACAGAATGGAAGAATCAGAGAGGCAGCGCGTGGGGAAAGGAGAGAGTACTTCGCTCAAAATGGGGTCCCTCGAGTACCTTATATAGGTACGGAACAGTCCAAAATCTATTAGGGAGGAGTCCAAATAAGACTGATTTGCTCCTAGGAGGATCTAGAGAGTAGCCACGTGGCGCCCGGATAGGGCAGCGTCATGGGAGTAGTGGAGCAGTGCTGCTGACATGGCAAGATTTCGTTACAACCGAGAGAGGTTTCTGGAATTCTCTCGGCCCTGGAGTAGTCGGTCGGATGCCGACTGGGAGGGCCAACTGGTCCTCCAAGAGGGAGTGTCTGTCGGGACTTCCGAAGGAGAACAGTGGGCCAGATCCTAACAAGAATGGGTCGTTTGGACCTCTAATCAGTGGGTCGGACTTCCGAAGGAGAACAGTGGGCCGGACCCCAGCAGGAATGGGTCGTTCGGACCTCTACTCCAGTGGGTCGGACTTCCGAAGGAGAACAGTGGGCCGGACCCAGCAGGAATGGGTCGTTCGGACCGCTACTCCAGTGGGTCGGACTTCCGAAGGAGAACAGTGGCCCGGACCCCAGCAGGAATGGGTCGTTTGGACCTTTACTCCAGTGGGTCGGACTTCCAAAGGAGAACAGTGGGTCGGACCCCAGCAGGAATGGGTCCTTCGGACCTCTACTTCGGTGGGTCGAACTTCGACTGGGGTGTGTCCATTGGAGCTTTAAAAGAGCGGCCTGGTCGGACCGCCGAGAGGGGCCGGTCTAGTCGGCGGTGAGCCGATAGGGTATAACATATATATATATATCTTATAAAATATTTATTTTAAATATTTATTTTTTTATCTTTTTGTAAATATACCAATATCATTTTATATTATTAAAAAATTAATAATTTAAAATTAAAATGACTGAAATACCTTTATAGATAGATATGTAAAAAGAAAAAATTATGAGAGTATATATACAAATAGCAATTTGACGAGAGTATTCATGTAATTAAATATTTATGAGGGTATATACAAAAAAAAAATATATAATTTATTTTTTATAGTTTTTACATTTATATCATTTCAAACATTTAAATTTACCTAAATATTCTTTCAAAATTAATACTTATATATATATCCTTATAAAGCTTTATTTTTGCATACATACCCTCTATATAATAGTACTCTAATGCCATTAGATAAAACATAATTTTAAAATTATAAAATTAATAAGAATTATAAAATTACATCTTTATATCTGAATATAGAAAATTTGTTAACATATCTTGGTGCAATCCATCCAATACATTATCTTCCACTTGGCTCCAAATTATACATTATTCCTATCATGATCACTGACATACCTAATTTCTTAGAAAATCTAATTTCTTTCGACCAAGAAGGAATTGTCGGAGAATGCGATTAAGGCTTAATAGTGCCATATATGAAGCTAGCTCGCTCTTTGAAAATTATGAAATTTTTTATAGAATAAATAAAATTCTAATAAATCATTCCATTTTGCCACAAAATAAAATAAAATATAATAGTCTAATATTCTAATATATAATATATTATTCAATATCATCATTATATAGTTATATTATGTAATATGTTATTATATTATAGAGTAAGCTAGTTTGAATCCATAAAAATAAAAGGGATAAAAAAATATTTTTTTTTGTATGTATATCCTTTCAAATATTTAAATTTGTATGAATATTCTCGTAAATTTATATATATATATATATATATATATATATATATATATACCCTTATAATTTTTTTTGCATATCTATCCATAAAGGTATTTCAGTCATTTTAACTTTAAATCGTTAATTTTTTTAATGATATTAGATAATATAGATATATTTATAAAAATAAGAAAAAAGATATATATGTAAAATAAATATTTTATAGGGATATACATGTAAATATAAATTTTGAAAGAATATTCATCTAAATTTAAATATTTAAAAAGATATACATATTAAAAAAATCTGATTAAAAAATATAGATTTTTTAAGATACTCCTGATGTGCCAGTATGATGTATCATCCATATCATCTATTCTATAATGGATGGTTGTATGCAACCACGTGCAGCATGCATCACATAGTCCATGCCTTCATGATGCAGTTGTTCATCATCCACATGAGCGGTGCTTGCCATCTCTTATTTTCAACTTGGAAGGAGTCTACTTTGCTACTCGATCTCTTTTTCGAGAAGATTAACAAATTTGCCATCATCATCAACTTCAGCATTGCCATGTTGAGCAGGAGGCCTCACCTCCCTCGCCCTCACTCTCACCTTTTTTTGCTTCCACAACTTTATTTTATCAAGCACTACCCTCTCGGTCCTCCTCCACGCCCATATTGGAATGAGGGGATTATTTGGAGTGGAGGCTTGCGGCTGCGGTTAGAGGTCAGCAGTTCAAGGACGAAGTGGTGGTTAATGGCAGTGCATATCGAGAACTGATAACATTCGACGGTGATGCAGGCTAAGTGCTGGGTTGGGGGAGGTGCAATGGATGTAGAGATGAGTCTTAAGGAACATGTATGGCAGAGATGCATAAGGCCCGAGTAAAGGATCCTATGTATGATGCTGTTGTTGCTACCGAAGCATGGCCACTATAATAGTGGTTGCTGCTACCGTGGGGAGCACAACTTTGTTGCGTACGTGAGGTCAAGGATGAGGATGAGATCAGCACTCATCCATGATACCGAAAAAGACCATGCTCGAGACCACGATCTCCAGCTCGAGCTAGCAGAGCTTGGAGCGAGGATAGGCGGAATGTTGGCTTTTTTTTTTTTTTTTTTTTTTTTTTTTTTTTTTTTTGTTTTGTTTTGTTGGGAGGTGGGGTGGGGTGGGGGTCGGGCAAATGAAAAAAATGAAGAAGAAGTTAGATCCCGGGCGTGGCTACTTACGGTTCTCCAATTTCAACCGAAAAATATTAATTTTTTCGCAGTCGTTCTTTATCCGAAGATGAGTATATCAACCTGATTATCACTGGCGTCAACCGAGTGAACAAGATTTATTATATATATCCATAATTTTTTTATTACTATCCATCAACAAAAATTTCAGAATTATTTTATTAATTTTATTTAAAAAATTTATTTTAAAATTTATTCATCAAAATATGTCGAATTCGAAACTCGAATTCTTACCAGCTAGTTGCGAGGAAAATTTCGCAACCAGCTGTACCACCGCAAGAGGCGTGGCAAAGAATGGTGGTTTTCTTGGGAGGTCAAAATGGTGGCAATTATGGAGGGCATAGCGTCAGTGGCCGTTGCTGATCCATGGAAGAGGAATACAGCTTGCCTCCCAAACAAAGCACCCCATGCTTCCAAAACACGTGAACATAGACTGATCTTGGTGGGCAATTCATTACATTTAATTCCCAAAATATCTTCACTTTCTTTCTTGATATCTAAGATCTCAAGCAAGATTTCCAGAAATTTATTATATATATATATATAATATTTTTTATATTTTATATTTTAAAATTAAAAAAATGATTCGAAGTACTGTCCGAAACTTGATGCCCAACTAAATATAGGGCATGAGCCTAAAATGTAGATCCCCGAACACCAAGTCTAAACCGGTCTTAACTAAATTTAAATGTACTTTGGATCCAGCCTCATTTAAACCTGGCTTAATCTATCTGGCATGCGAATAAGTTTAACACCACCGCCCTTCTTACTAACGGACGTTAGAATTAACGGTCCCACACCCTCTCCCCCCCCTCTCCTTTCCTTCAAACCTTCATCACGGACTTGCAATTCTCTTACACCGCTTCCACCAAATGCTCCTCCCCGTCCTATGCCACTCCACCACGTTGGGTCTAGTTTTTTTCGTTTTTTTTTGTTTTTGGGAGCAACCTCTTTTTTAATAGACCCAATGAAAGAGAGAAAAATATGACTATCATCTAATAAATTAAGTATTGACAATATCTACTATTGAGTTATGACAAACTTGATTTATTTGTATTGGATCGAACAAAATAAACATGGTTGATCGATTGACGGATCAACATACAAGAAACATGGAACCGATCGATGTCCAAGAGATGCAAGGTCGATCGACATCCAAGAGGTATGGAACCGATCGATGCCCAAGAGATGCAAGGCCGATCGATGTCCAAGAGGTGCAAGGCCGATCGACGCCCAAAAGGCATGGAGCCGATCGATGCCTAAGAGGCGCAAGGCCGATCGACGCCCAAGAGGCACAAGATTGATCGATGCTTAAGAGGCACAAGGCCGATTGATCCTCAGAAGGAGTTTATTATTTAGGCTAACTTAAGTGCACAGCCGATTGATGTTTAAGGCTAATTTAATGAGTCAACTATGATGTTATGTTGATCGATGTAATAAGTTGGTCAAAAAGTGCAAACGATATGGACTGTAACTGATGACGAATGTTCTATGCATGTGATGGTCCACCAGCGAACTAACCGTTTATAGCTTGCTTAATTGAATTCGGTTAGGATCGTACCCTATAAATATTGGTGAGTACGGGGCTTCCGGGAGGTAAGTGAGTTCAAGTAGCAGGAACTCTCACATTTCCTTGATTTAATCTTTTCTCAGATCTTATTTGTTTAGTCCAGACCCTGTGATTGACTTGAGCGTCGGAGTGTCCCCCACCGGAACTTCTCTGGTGAGTGGATTTGCTTACAGGATTGGAAGGTGATCGATCCAAGGAACGAGGGCACTCATCAATCATTGGAGAAGAGTTAGATCTGCAGGACGAAACCATCATCAGCAATCTTGTTGAAGCTTGGGCATCACATCGATCTAGATACAACAGATTGGAGCACCAGGTAGGAGCTCGACATAAGAGTTTTTCAATATCTAGAGGGAAAAATGGTGAAAGGCAGGGTGCGAAATCTTCCTACTGAAGAGATTTATCATTCGCCTAAAGAGAATGATCCTGTTCTGAATGGAGTGGATGTCGTTCCTACTGGGAACCTAGATCAAGAACAGTTGGGGATACTTTTGAACAAAATGGAAGTACTCACTGCGGCAGTTCAAAATCTTCAGGAAATGGCTGTAAGTGGACAGCAGTGACCTACTGCTTCAAGGAGCAACCGACGATCATCTCTTTATATGAGTCGATGTCCGGGTCTAAGTCGACATTCTCCTTATTAGCATTCACCAGGGCAGCGTTCTCCCTTGAAGCGATATTATCAATCCCATAATCATGCGGAAAGAGGGGATAAGGGGAAATGCCCCCGATCTTATTCAATATCTTCCAGCGATTCAACCACCGAAAGTGCTCAAGGGACTCCAGATGCTAGAAGAACTGATAATTTTGTAAAGAAATTTTGGAAGCTGGAATTATAGATCGCCAGGCTTGGCGAGCAAAGGAAAACAAAAGATATGATCTCCACATGTGATATTCAGCCCCCTTTCTCCAAGAATATAATGGAAGAAAAGATTCCGTACCATTTTAAAATTTTTCAAGTAGAGCCATATGATGGATCGGCTGATCCTCTCGACCATCTGGACAGTTTTAAAGCCCATATGTTAGTCCAAGGAGCATCGGATGCGCTCCACTGCCTTGCTTTTCTAGCGACTCTTAAAAAGGTAGCAAAGATGTGGTATTCTAGCCTCCAACCAGGCACTATTCATTCTTTCAGTCAACTGAAAAGGTTGTTCACCTCTCATTTCAGAACAAGTCGAAGGATGCCAAAAACTCAGATAATCTTTTCTTTATTCAGCAATAATAAGGAGAGACTTTAAGAGATTATGTAGCCAGGTTCAATTCCACCACGCTGGAGATTCCGGATCTCAATGAGCATATGATGATGTCAGCTATGAAAAAGGGTTGCGAGCCTCCAGGTTCATATTCTCTTTAGATAAAAAGTTTCCGGTTAGTTATTCCGAACTACTGGCCCATGCCCAAAAATATGCTCAGGCTGAAGAACAAGCCCTGAGCCAACACCAGGTGGAAAGAAAATCAGTGTCGAACAAGAAGAATACCAAGAATGATGGGCTTCGATCCCCTGGAGACTGACCGATTCAATGACAAGTTCAAAAGCCGAAGAACTTAATCAACGGAGGCTATGTTAACAAGTATGATACCTATACCCCCTGACTCTTCCAAGAGAAAAAATACTTATGGAGATAGAAAAAGAAAATTTTCTCTAGAGGCCAAGGCCAATGCGAGCTCCGGCTGTCATGCGCAATAGAGCTAAACACTATCACTTTCATCGTGATTACGGACATACTATTGAAGAGTGTATCCAATTAAAAGATGAGATTGAAGATCTGATCAAGCATGGTTATATGGGCAAATATGTTCATAATCAAAATCGCCTGACTGAAGTGATAGCACCAAGGCTGACAGCTCCAAGATTGATCACTGATGGCACAGAGTTTTCTAATCAACAACCAATCGATGGTATGGTCAGGATGCTACACCACCAACCACTTTATGAAGATGATGCAGTCCCAAAAAAAACTTCGTAAAAGCATCAGCTTTTCTGATGATGATCTATAAGGAGTTCAAATGCAGCTTGATGATTACGGACATACTATTGAAGAGTGTATCCAATTAAAAGATGAGATTGAAGATCTGATCAAGCATGGTTATCTGGGCAAATATGTTCATAATCAAAATCGCCGGACTAAAGTGATAGCACCAAGGCTGACAGCTCCAAGATTGATCATTGATGGCACAGAGCTTTCTAATCAACAACCAATCGATGGTATGGTCAGGATGCTACACCACCAACCACTTTATGAAGATGATGGAGTCCTAAAAAAAACTCCGTAAAAGCATCAGCTTTTCTGACGATGATCTATAAAGAGTTCAAATGCAGCATGATGATCCTGTTGTGATTTCTGCAATAATTGCAAATTATGATATACATCGAGTTTTGATTGATAATGGAAGTTCTACTGAGGTATTGCTTTATGATGCTTTTGTCAAGTTACGAAGAACTCGCGTGCCGTTAACTGGATTTGGTGGAAACTCTATAAGAGTAGAGGGAGAAATAATAGTTCCTGTGACCCTTGGAACAGTCCCAAAATAAAAAACTCTTCATATCACCTTTATGGTTGTTCAAATGCCTTCTACATATAATGCCATCTTGGGACAGTCTGTCCTGAACAAATTTCAAGCCATCGTATCTACTTATCATATGTTAGTACGATTCCTAACCCAAAATGGGATCAGAGAAGTGAGAGGAGATCAACAGATGGCTCATCAATGTTTGATGATTCAGAATCAACAACCAGTTAGTTGGTTAACTCCAGAACAAGTAGATCCTCATGATCAGACCGAAGAAATGGGAACTCCAGTAGAAAGAACCATTCCTGCACCTTTGGCAAGAGATGATCCGACAAAAACTGTTCAGATTGGAAGCTCACTTAATGAAGATCAAAGAAAAGAATTGATCAACTTCTTGCAAAAGAATATCAATATATTTGTATGGACAGCCGTCGATATGCCAGGGACTCCCCATGAAGTGATCACACATAAGCTTAAGGTGGACTCGTTAAGTCAACCAATCTATCAAAAAAAGTGGAATTTTGCCCCAGAAAGGCAAAAGATTATCAATGAGGAAGTAACCAAGTTACTTGACACTGGATTTATCAAAGAAGTTCACTATCCTGACGGGCTTCCCAATGTAGTGATGGTAAAAAGATCCAATGGAAAGTAGAGGATATGTATTGATTACACAGATCTTAACAAAGTATGTTCTAAAGACAATTTTCCTTTGCCCAAAATTAACCAACTTGTTTATGCTACCGCAGGGCATAAGCTCTTAAGTTTCATGGATGCTTTTTCTAGGTATAACCAAATACGAATGAGTCCAGAAGATGAAAAAAAAACTTCCTTTGTTACGGATCGAGGAATATAATGCTACTGGGTGATGCCCTTTGACCTCAAAAATGCTGGAGCTACGTATCAAAGGTTAGTAAACAAGATCTTTGAAGATCAAATTAGTAAGACCATGGAGGCGTATATAGACGATATGATCGTCAAGAGTATTCAGGTTGACGATCATATCATAGATCTACAGAGAGCCTTTGACATGTTGCGAGGACATCAAATGAAACTAAATCCTACTAAGTGCATCTTTGGCATAACTTCCAGAAAGTTTTTGGACTTCATGGTTACGAAACAAGGGATTGAAGCTAATCCGGAGAAGATCCGGGCCATATTGGATATGAGACATCCTACTAATAAGAAGGAGATCCAATAATTGACTGGACGGATCACTTCATTAAGTTGATTTGTATCCTATTCGGCCGAAAGGTGCTTGCCTTTCTTTAAAGCCCTACGACAATCTAAAGACTTTGATTGGTTGGATAGTTGTCAACAAGCATTTGAGGAGCTTAAAAGATATCTGATGAATCCGATCCTGTTAACTAAACCAGAAGAAGGGAAAAGTTTGTATCTTTACTTGGTTGCATCCAATGAAGTGATCAGTTCAGTTTTAGTAAGGAAAGGATTCGATGGATCACACAAGCTTATCTATTATATTAACAAAGTTCTTCATGATGCCAAGGTAAGGTATCCAAAACTCTAAAAAATTATTTATACCTTGGTAATATCAGCAAAGTGGCTCAGACTGTACTTCCAGTCTTATCCGATTATTGTATTAATTGATCAACTTCTAAGGACTATTTTACAATATCATGGTATATCTGGCTGGATGGCCAAGTGGGCAATAAAGTTAAGTGAGTTCGATATTACTTATCAACTCTGTTCTGCAATGAAAGCCCAGGTGCTGGCTGACTTCATAGCCGAATGCACTTGGAATGACAATGAGGATGATGTCCAAACATCAGTTGAAGTAGAAAAGAATGATATCCCTTGGATTCTACATGTAGATGGAGCTTCGAATTCTTCTAGTTGTGGAGTTGGCTTGATTTTATCTAGTCCTAGTGGAGATGTCATGGAATATGCTCTTCGATTCACCTTTAGAACTTCAAATAATCAAGCCAAATATAAGGCCCTTTTGGCTGGCCTGAGAATTGCAAAGAAGCTAGGTGTTCGAAGATTGAAAATATTGTCCAATTCTCAGTTAGTTGTAAATCAAGTAAAAGAAAATTTTGAGGCTCGTGATGCGACCTTGGCCCTGTATTTAAGAAAAGCTCAAGAACTAAGTGCCTTATTTGACTAATAGGACATCAGTCATGTCCCTTGAGCTAAAAATTCTCGAGCTGATTCATTATCTTGGTTAGCCACTTCGGCACCTGATTCAATGGATCGGACTTTCGTTGAACACTTGGAAGCTCCAAGTATCTCCAAGGATAACAGAGAAGGGGTCCTTCAAATAGGATAAGAATCAAATTGGATGAGCCCTATAATCAGATATTTAACCGAAAGAATTTTACCAAAAAATAATATGGAAGCCAAGCAACTTCGTAGGATTGCTTTTCAATATGTCATCTTGGATGGTTTATTGTACAAAAAATCATTCTCCCAGCCACTGCTAAAATATTTGTCCCCTTTGGATGCTAAGTATACTCTAAAAGAGGTTCATGAAGGTATATGCGATGACCATTTGGGATGCAGATCATTGGCCTATAAAATCATAAGATAAGGATATTATTGGTCGACATACAGAAAGATGCGGTAGATTTTGTGAGGAAATGTGACCCCTATCAAAGGTATGCTAACATACAAAGACATCCTGCTAGTCATTTCATACAGTTGACTGCTCCCTGGCCGTTTGCTCAGTGGGGAATGGATATTCTTGGTCCGTTTCCCCCAGCCTCTGGACAACGAAAATTTTTGATCGTAGCCATCAGTTATTTTACCAAGTGGGTGAAAGCTGAGCCTTTAGCCCAAATTACTGAAAGTAAAGTTGAAGCATTTGTTAAAAATGCCATCATATATAGATTCGAGATCCCTCATGTTATTATCACTGATAATGGGAGATAGTTCGATAATCAGAAGTTTGATGATTTTTGTGCCCGATTCCACATTCTTTTCAAATTAACTTCCGTTGGACATCCACAAGCTAATGGGAAGGCGGAGGTGACCAATCGAATTATCCTTCATGGATTGAAGACCCGATAGAATGAAACTAAAGGGCTCTGGGCAGATGAACTTAACTCTGTCCTTTGGGCCTATCGAACAACTCCCCGATCCACTACAGGGGAAACTCCGTTTAACCTCACCTATAGAAGTGAAGCCATATTGCCTGTAGAAATTGTTCTCCGTTCTAGAAGAACGGACAGTCTTAAGAAGCCAAGTAATGCTGATCAAAGAAGAGCTGATCTGGATCTGCTCGAAAGCTCCAGGTTACAAGCACAGTTAAGAACGATAATGTATCGACAAAGGGTTGTTCGATATTATAATTCGAGAGTCAAGGCTCGAATCTTTCGACCTAGGGATCTTGCCCTGCACAAAATGGTGATATCCTGACCAACTGATCAAGGCAAACTTGTCCCAAATTGGGAGGGTCTCTATCGCATCATTGAAGTTGTGTGACCAGGGACTTATCGAATTGAAAGCCTGGATGGCTATCAAATGACTCGACCTTGGAATGTCGAAAATCTTCGTAGGTATCATCAATAAAATGATTTTTTCTTTCTCATTATTCTTATCTAAGAAAAGATGTTTGATATATCCTACAAACTGAAAGGTTGGCCTAATACGCTAACCACAATCCGACAAATAGAGTTGGTTTGACTCACTGACTCATCGATATGATAATATTAGTATAACCCATCGATTGAAAGGTTAGTCTAATACGCTAACCACAATCCGACAAACAGAATTGGCCTGACTCATCGACTCATCGGTATGATAGTATCGGTATGACCAATCAAATGAAAGGTTGGTTTAATACGTTGACCATGATTCAATAAATAAAGTTGGTCTGATCCACCATTCCTTTGATATTATTATGTCGATGTATCTAGTATATTGAAAGGATGATCTGATATACTGATCCTGGATCGACTTCTATAGTTGGTTTAATGTGCTAACTATGAAATACTAAGTTAGTTTTGTTCTGTTATATCATTGGTATATGTGAAATAGCATTATTGATTTCTTGGAGATTATTATAAAAGACGGGATTAATTTGTAAAATTTGAACTTGGTATTTTTCAGAAAGAAAGAAAAGATTTCATTGATGATTGATTAAAAGAGATAACATTGAATCATAAAGAATGCGTGGTTACAGGTACTACTCAGTCTTTTTCTCAATTGGATTGGGGGTCGAGGCAAGGACAGCTGTCTCTTGAACTTGTACTCCTTCAACTAAAGGGACTATCGGATCATTGATCGGCTTTTTCGCTTCATCTTCATATATTTCCATGATCTCATCTATGGTAATAGAAGAAATATTGAGATCAGGTATAACTTTTTAATTTTCTTGATACAGTCTTCAAAGCCGATCCTATAACCTTCTACCCTCGCTTCATCTATCTCGTCATTAAAGATCTCGGATTTCTTGAATTCATAGACTGCATGAAGGCTTTCTTGGATCGTCAAAATAACCTTTTGTTTAGCTTGTTTCATTTTTTGTTCTAGAAAGGCAACTTTCTCCTATATTTTAGACTTCTGGATCATTATCTCAGCATAGGCACGGGATTTATCTTCTATTGTTGTTTCTGCCAGTTGAAGCTTCTTCCTCCTGTTCTTTGCATCGTCCAGAAGTTTCATGGTCTGGTCTTCAACTGTCTCTACATGTCTCTTCAATGACAAGTTCGCAGAGGTGGTTTGGACTAACCTCGATTCTAAGGCCACTCGACATGCATTGGCCTTATCTCTCTCTTCTCTAACCAATGTCAACTGATTTTGGAGGTCTATTTGAGAATCGGTCGATCTGAGCAAGTTTTCTTTGATCATAGAGATGTCATTTATGAACTGACAAAAGGAATGAAGATAAAATTAGAGGCAGGAATAAAAAATTTCTCGAAAGGAAAGTTAACATTTACCTTTAGTATTCCTGGATAAATAGAAGAGAAGATATCTTCCACTCCTCTGTGTTGCTTCCCAGTCTTTCTGAAGAATGGTAGATTGTAACACAATCTTAGCCAGTTTTGGGTTATCGAAACCTGCATCTGCAACAAGAACTTGAATATCCTTGTCGGCCCTAGTTCGGATGTCACTTCCGTAATTGAAGCTTTACCTTTTTCTATTGGAGATAGAGTTGGTCTATTAGATGGGCCTCTATCTGGTTTTCTCGACGAAGGATCGGGCAAATGTGGTTTATCATCATCAGAAGAAGATGCAATATTTATGGGTGGTTCTTGTTTAGCAGAGGTTTTGGAGAGGCTTTTCAATAAATAGGCTCTTTTCACACATGTTCTTTTTCTCGAGATCGGAAGGATTTGGCTCTTTCTTTGAAGGCCTGACAAAGCCTCTCGCTATCTGGTTTCATTTCTGAAATATGGTGAAATTTTTTTAAAGTCACTCAAGACAAGGTGTTCAAAGAAGGAGATGCTCGAATTCTCTAAAAAATGAAATTGGCCTGAGAAGTAGACCGAAGATCCCTTTATATAACGAGTGCCGACGATCGAGATTTATGATCCGACTCTTGATCAGCCCCAAGATTATGACACGTCTATGTCCCTAATTTGGTGGGAATTCATGTGCCATTACTGATTCTTAGAAAATCAGTTATGGAAAGAGAAAAGACTGTAATTGGTTTGAATTTGAATAGTGTACAGTTTCTGGAATACTGACCAGCACGACTTCATAATCTGCAGAATAACTACCCTTCCAATAGGAACATGACATTTGGTAAGAGTGAAACACCTTTTTATTATGATTATCGCGTATCATGATTGATATCCAAAGCATTATATGAAAACTTCTCCTTTTCACAAAGAAAAATGAAAGAAGAAAGGAGAAATATTTGGTAAGTCTACTTAAAAGATCGGATTATTATAGTCTTCAATAGCCTAAGATGGCATATTGCTATATCATCCTTAAGGGCCGACTGATTTAAAGTGATTAGCTCCCTTGATGATATGACGATCAATAATCGGGTAACTTTATAGTTTCAAGAAATTTTTGTTGACAATGATTTTGGATTGTCAGATTTTTTCGAATGAGAAATTGTTTTGATCAAGTTTTCCAAAATATGCTAATGCTATTTGTAGTTTGGTAATTTCATATGATTGTTCATTTTATTCGGATAACTTCATAATTAAATGGATTTTTCTAAAAGACACTCATTTTTTATATGATCCGATGGTTCCATACTTGGAAAATTTTTGCTTGTAAAAATTTGTCGAGTGGTTTACCCTATTAAGTGTTTAACTGAAATTCTTTCAAAAGAATATTTTCTTTATTTAAAGTTCAACAATCTTTATTTGAAAGGGTCAGATAAGTTAATTTATTGTACCGGTCAGTATTCATCACATGGTCATATGATTTGAAAGATAAGGATGAAAAAGACTTTTTTCATTTAACACCAAAAGTATAACAAACTAGTACATCGGTTGTACATTAACTTTCCAAGTTTTGTTCAAGCGTTGTTACATCAACATCTTCGGTCTGCTCTAGAGCGGAGATTGGTATGGTTGCTTCCTGAGTCAAGACGTCTACTATCGGTTCTTCAATTTGATTTTTCGTTTGTTCTTTAGCCTGACCCCTTCATCGGATTCTTCCAAGATTTTGGAGATGTTCAGGTCTATATAACATCTTTTCACCTTGTCTAGGTAGTCTCCATGGCCGATGTCATAACTCTCGACCCCTGCTTCATGAAGTTTATCTTGAAAAGCCGATGACTTTTTGTAGTTGTTAATGGCTTCTTTAGCAGCTAATCCTGCTTTTTTCTCTACTGCTATGGTCCTTTCTTCGGCTTTAGCTATAGCCAATCGAAGTTTCTTCTTTTTCTTTTTAAACTTTGATTTAGTGTCGGCTAACTTGGATTGAGCTATCTTGAGCTCCTTCTCCAAAGCTGAAACTTGGGTTGCACTTTGTTCTAGCTTCTTTTCTACAGCTTGTTTCAATTCTTCGGTGACTTCTTTCTCTACCTTGGCAGTATCTATCTTATTGCGCATGGCCTGGCGGAGTTGGTCGAAGCTCATTAAACTTTCCTCCATTAGCGTTACTCCATGAATGAACTGCATATGATACAATAGACTTGGTCGGATTCTAAAAAGATCATTTAAACAACTGTTTGAAATAAAGTTTAGTGTCATACCTTTAGCATAGTAGGGTAAATTGACAAAATTGTTTCATCTATTTGTTGGGGTTTGGTTATCTCCCAGTCTTTCGGGAGAATAATGGCCCTTAGAAGATGGCGGGATAATTCTGAGTCATTTAGACCCAATTCATCTATAAATACATTAAAGTTTATGGTGGGATCTTCTGTTGAATGTCTCTCTTCTTCTTCCACCATTGGAGCCTTGCCTCTGTCATCTTGACCAGTCGGGGATGATGATGGACCAGCGATGGAAATTTTGGCCAATCACCTCTTTTATGTCGGAGACTGAAGAGCAGCAGACATGGGCACATCATTATCATCAGATACACTTGCTATTAATATTGGCGATTCAGGTATTGGTGGGACAGTTGGTCTTATTTTCTTTGATTTCTTTGGCTCCTTGCTTCTTTGATCATATGGGGCCATAGTAGCTATCCTCTTCTTTGACATCTGCCGAAGTCTTTGAGTGTCCATCATGATGGTTGTATCTGCATGATCCGACAAACCGAGTATTAGACTCAACCTTCATCAGATAAGTAGAAAAGTAATTTCAATAACAAGATACCTAGAGAAGGGTGGGGGCTGATATAAGCCGAATATAATCCCCTCTCATTAAGAAGCTCCTTTATCGGAGGGATCTCCATTCCCGTAAACTTCTCAAAGTCTTCTTTGTCTGTTGTTAGTATTTTCTTACCATCGTTCAGAGTTAAACGAGGTTCTTTCTTATTGATATTAAAGTTCCAGGGAGTTTTGGAAACTATATAGAAGAAACAAGGCTTCCAGTCATGGATTGCCGAAGGAAGCCCTACTATAAATTTTTGACCGTGGCGGGGATTAATCACCCACCATCCTTGGCCATGAAAATCTCTCTTCAAAATAAAGAGAGTGATGAAAAGTGAAGTTTTGGATGTTATGTCGACATCCTTGCAGAGAATTAAAAAGGAACAGATTATTCTAATGCTATTGGGGGTCAGTTGGGCCGGAAGTACATGGTATAGTCTGAAGATTTGAATAAAATATGGATGAAGTGGAAACCTAAGTCCAGCTTTAAGATGTTCTTTGTAAATTGCCAAACTGCCCAGGGGTGGTTGGTCTATTTGTCTTTCGGAGTTTGGGGTGACTACTATGAATTCATCCGAGATATTGTAATATCTTTGTAGTATTAGAACTCTATGTTTTGTTAAGGAGGTTCTAACAGCATCAATCCTAATTGATTCAGATTAGTTTTTCTTCTTCTTTTGGGAAGTGGAACTTTTAGGTTCATTGGTATGGCTGACTTCTAAGATCCTAGCCATGAGAAGGAGAAGGATAAAGAAATGAAGATTAACTTATAACAAAAGGAAGAGAGAAGGAGAAGATGACCTGAAGAAAGCTCTGCTCCTAAAGGGTGAAAGACTAAAAAGGAGGAAAACCTATTCTCTTAGAGGAGATGATGCTTATATAGTCATGGATAACGGTCAGGATTTCTTCCTCGAATGGCGAGTTTGATTCCAATTGTGCCACCTGTCTTTGATATCCGATGGAAAGATATGACCCTTCAGAGAACCGAAGCGACTGTCTATGATTCGACGGTAGATGTGGTTATGATACGACATTTGCATTTATTCTATGATGGTGATTTTTCAGCTTTTATAAATTTTAAAATTGGTAATGATGACAGCTGGTTGTGATATGGCTGTCAGTTTTGTAATTGCCCCCCCAATAAGAGGTTGACACATCATCAGGGTGCTCTATTCGAGAACATGGGCATTAAAAAAAAAAGGAGAAAAAATAAAAAGGAGGGAAAAGTAAGATGTGCAAATATATCATATTTTTCCTTCTAACAGCTTCAACATTCATTTAATGAATTCAGAAGCTGGGAAGACTAGTGTTGGGTTATGACAAACTTGATCTATTTGTGTTAGGTCGAATGAAATAAACATGGTTAATCGATTGACGGATCAACATATAAGAGACACGAAATCGATTGATGCCTAAGAGATGCAAGGCCGATCGATGCCTAAGAGGTGCAAAGTTGATCGACGCCCAAGAGGCACAAGGCCGATCGACACCCAAGAGATGCAAGGTCGATCGATGCCCAAGAGGCATGGAGCTGATCGATGCCCAAGAGGTGCAAGAATGATCGATGCTTAAGAGGCACAAGGCTGATTGGTCCTCAGAAGGAGTTTATTATTTAGGCTGACTTAAGTGCACAGCCAATTGATGTTTAAGGCTAATTTAATGAGTCAACCATGATATTATGTTGATCGTTGTGATAAGTTGGTCAAAGAGTGCAAACGATATGGACTGTAACTTTTGATGAATGTTCTATGCACGTGATGGTCCACCAGCGAACTAACCGTTTATAGCTTGCTTAACTGAATTCGGTTAGGATCGTACCCTATAAATACCGGTGAGTACGGGGCTTCCGGGAGGTAAGTGAGTTCAAGTAGCAGAAACTCTCGTACATCCTTGATCAATCTTCTCTCAGATCTTATCTATTTAGTCCAGACCTTGTGATTGACTTGAACGTCGGAGTGTCCTCCCACCGGAACCTCTCCGGTGAGTGGATTTGCTTGCAAGATTGGAAGGTGATCGATCCAAGGAATGAGGGCACTCATCAATCATTGGAGAAGAGCTAGATCTGCAGGATGAAACCATCATCAGCACTCTTGTTGAAGCTTGGACATCACATTGATGTGGATACAACATCTACTATAACAAGAAAATTGATATGTTGGGTTAATTTAGCTGAAGAATCAATTAAATTTATTTAGATAAGGTTTAGTTGTGTATTGAAAGAGATATGGAATGATATTTTTGAAAAAAAAAAAGAAGAAATCATAATGGAGTATTATTTAAATTAAGAATTATTATTTTATATGTAGTGTAATATAAATTATAAATAGACAAATTAGATTTCTCTCATATTTTTTTCTTGTATTATCTCCTTAAGAAGGATTATTAGTATCTAATTTTTGCTTTCTAGGATTTGATTATTTTATTTTTGAACATGGTCAAATATATTTAATTAATGTATTGTAGACATGAGGGTTATTTTTGAAAGAAAAAAGTGACATATAAAATAGGAAAGAAATATTCCTTAATTTGAAAAAGAAATCATTGTATGTAAAAATAAAGATTGTCTAGGGTGGAATGATACTTATGAATTTTCATGTTGCCATTAAATACATGTGCAAATAATGTTCATGGACATCCACTAGTATTGAATGTTAGGTGTCTAGGAGTAAAAGTGGATTGGATGATGTTGCCATCCATTTGCCTATCACCGGACTCCGGCGATGAAGTAAGGACACTCCAGTCTTTCCCAGTAGGGTCTGAGGATCTTCAAAGGCTGCCCTTCTTCAATGACTTGCAAGAAAGTTCTTAAATCAGGGTTACCGACAGTTATTCTCCGATGCTCAAGTCAAAGATTGAAAAATATAAGGCCACAACGATCGAAGCCGGGAGTCTATGATGATCTGATGAGTATGAGAGTAAGAGTATGTGGAAATATGTGAGTGTATACTTTATCAAAGGTTTCTCTTACTTATATATATAGTGCAATAGAATGTTATTGAAAAAAGTACTTATTTTTGATAGATATAATAGATTCTACTGAGATGGTGCATAGGATCTTATTCCCCAAGATCTCTATCATTGAGATTTTTTGTTATAATATCAAGAACTATTGAGATTTTGTCTGCCACTACTCTCACTTGCACAAGCTATAATAGGATAGGCCAATGGCTATCTGGGCATTCTATAGCTCGAATAAGAGGCGGCTCAGCTATCTATTAAACTGGATTAGACTGCCTGACTAGCTGATCGATCCAAACAGAAAGCCGACTGAGATGCACGAAGTGAGATGTTGTAGCAAATGGAGTCGGCGTGTCTCCACCACCCATCTCGAGGGTGGCTAATTGGTCCAAGCAAGAGTACCTAATGATGTGGCGAGACCGCTGACGTGGGTAGCTGACGGGTTCCACATTGAGGGAGGCCACTACGGAAGATGCCACGTCGACTCTCCAGCTCGGATCCCACTACCGAGCTGGGATGAGCTCCCTCAAGACAGCAAGTCAAGCTTAGTCCTCCGCCAGGTCGAGCTCATGAGCTCGACGCCATGGTCAGAGCCATCCTCCGCCCTCCAGAGAGAGACCCTCGGAGGCTAGTGCCCTGCGGTCATGGTCGAGCCAAGAGCTCGCCCGTCGATGTGGAGCCTCTCCGAGCGCGTGCCCTCTGGACCGGGTCCGTCCTTCGCCCTCCAGAGCGAGACCCTCGGAGGCTAGTGCCCTGCGGTTGAGGTCAAGCCAAGAGCTCACCCACCGATGTGGAGCCTCTCCGAGCGCGCGCCCTCTGGATCGGGTCCGTCCTCAACCCTCTAGAGCGAGGCCCTCAGAGGCTAGTGCCCTGCGATCGAGGTCGAGCCAAGAGCTCGCCTACCGATGTGGAGCCTCTCCGAGCGCGCGCCCTCTGGACCGGGTTCATCCTCCACCCTCCAGAGCGAGACCCTCGGAGGCTAGTGCCCTGCGGTTGAGGTCGAGCCAAGAGCTCGCCTGCCGATGTGGAGCCTCTCCGAGCACGCGCCCTCTGGACTGGGCCCACACTCTTCCCTTCTCCACCAAGGTGACCGCACGAGCTCGGAGCGCCCAGATCGGAGCAGACCCTGCCATCCTAGGACGCCGGCGAGCCACCCGAGGACCATGGAACGGCGCCCCCATGCAACCATAACTACATGTCCGACCATACTTACAGGGGATGGGCTAGCCAAAAAGCACACGCCCCTAGGGCGATGGGCCCCGGATCGAGGCTCTGCCAGGCTTCCCGGAATAGAGTGACTGGAGAGGATGTCAGAAGGAATGGAAGCTTCCCCTACCACCTGTCAGGAAAGGCGTCCCATCCACAGCACGGGACCCTACCGCATGTGCCTGCCAACCCAGCGAGGATCCCGAGGTAGGCTCCAACAGCCAATTTCCAACTACAAAGAATGATCGGCACCCCCAAAGAGGGAGAGGTAACACACCAGTAACACAGATACAATAATCCACCATAAACACAAAGTGCATGCTCGACCAAGAGGGCAAGAGGCGACCACCAACATCACGGTTGAGGAAAAACCACCGGGAAACAAGGAGAAGCGGAGGAACAGGGAACCCCTCCATCCCCGCTATCACTCTCCCCTGGTTGCATTTCTCCTTCACTGACACATCTTCCACTCCTCCTAGTGCGGAGTCCATCAAGAGGGGCCCGACCAGGAGGATCTGTTCTCCTGGATCGTCACTGACTTGATCATCGGAGTGCCCCCATCGGAAACCCTGGCCCGGGTCACTAACCCTTGTTTCGCAGGTCCAGGAGCAGAGGACCGGCAGGCAGCGACAGGAGCGCACTCCGGCGCTGGCAGTAGCTATGGGCCACGATGGTCTTGGCCGTAACAGATTGGCGCGCCAGGTAGGGGCATAAACCCTCCATCTCTTCACAGACAAGCCAGGCAGGAGGATGGTGATGACAAGGGCAAGGGAGGCGTCCACCAGTCATGCGGGGGACTCCTGCTATCGGGGAAACCCGCACTGCCAAGAAGCAGAGCCGCTCGCTCCGGTCCAGCCACCTCCACCAGAAGCCCAACTGGCCGTACTTGCCCAGCTGATGCAAGTCCTCGTCACGGCAGTGCATCAGCTTCAGCACCAGCATCGGTTCGTGGCTACCCACCAGCAGCCAAGGACCCAAGCGGCCCATGCCGCAGCTCCCCGCGATAGCCAGCGCTCCTTCCAAGGAAGGCCATCGCAGCCGCGGGCCACCACTGACAACCGAGGTAGCCACCAAGCTCCGGCGAAAAGATAATGAGCTGGCTTTACTGACAGAGAGAGCCGCTCGCCAAACCTCGGGCGGGAGGTGCCCAGACCCCACCGAGGCAAGAAAAGCAAGACCCCCCGCCATGGGTGCTATGCATCCATGTCACCTTCTCCGTCTCCTTCGATGGAGGGGTCCACTGATGAAGCCGTCCAACGCGCAGCGGAAAGGTGCCTGGAGGAACATGAGCGCAAGTTGGCAGAGTTTGCCCGCCGGTTTGCCAACATGCCGGGCTCCACTAGCGAGCCACCGGGCTATGATGCCCGTCCCCTGTTCTCCCAAGAAATCCAGGCGGAGCCGATCCCGCATCGGTTCTGAATGCCGCAGGTGGATCCTTACGATGGGACCACCGACCCCTGGACCACTTGGAAAGTTACCGGGTCCTCATGAGGATCCAGGGAGCCACCGACGCTCTTCTCTGCATCGCTTTTCCTGCTACTCTCCGGAAGGCAGCCCGGGTGTGGTTCACCCGTCTGGAGTCGGAGAGCATCACTTCCTTTGCCCAGCTGGGGCAAAAATTTGTGGCTCACTTCGATGCTTACAGGAAGTTGCCACGGGAGGTAGACAGCCTCTTCTCCATCCGGCAGCAGGACCGCGAGCCCTTACGGGACTACGTGGCCCGCTTCAAGACCGCCATGTTGGAGATCTATAATCTTGAAGAGCCAGTGGCCATACTGGCATTGAAGCGAGGGCTCAGGACCTCCTGCCTGACCTACTCGCTGGACAAGAACCCCCCCCAAATCCTACTCCGAGCTCCTTCTCCGGGCCTAGAAGTACATCCACGCCGAGGAGGCGGACCATTCAAGGTGGGAGCTCGATGGAGGATCCTTGAAGAAGTCAGACCCTGCTGAAATGTCCGGGACCCGGAAGCTAGCACCCCAGGCTCAGAGCTCCCGGAGGGATCGGCCAAGGCCGAGAGGGACACCTATCCCTGAGGAAAGCTACACCCCTCTCCTCGCCTCGAGGACAAAAATCTTTATGGAGATCGAGGGCGAGGACTACTTGAGGCGCTCGCCTCTGCTGATGACCACCGTTGGCCATGACAAGACGAAGTACTGCCGCTTCCACCGTGACCACGGCCACGACACCGAGGAATGCTGTAACCTCAAGTGGGAGATTGAGGAACTCATCAAGAGAGGCTACCTCAAGTGGTTCGTGGGGGGCAGACCTCAAGCGGAGTCCCATGCACTCGTCGCTCTCCCGCCAGCTCCAGCCATCGACAACCGCCCCACCGAGAAGCCGGTGGGCATGATCTCCTGGGGAGCGACGCGCCCGTCCAAGAAGGCCTGGGGGGCACGGGACCCTAAAAATGTACTTCCCTTTATGAGGGAGGGGGAAGACGGGGGCAAAAATATAAATAATGACGCCGTGGTCGTCGAAATGACGATCACGAAGCACCCTGTAAAGCGCATCATGGTTGATAGTGGAAGCTCCATAGACGTGCTTTTTTACGATGCCTTCTCCAGGATGAATCTCTTCCCCAATCAGCTTAGGCCCTTGCACACACCCCTTGTCGGTTTCATGGGCGATTCCATGAGAGTAGAAGGAGAAATCACTCTTTCGGTCATTGCTGGAATCCCACCTCGGCAGAGCACCGTCATGATGACTTTCACGGTTGTAAGGCTCTCCTCCGCCTACAATGTGATATTGGGTTGACTCGGGCTCAACTTGCTTGATGCCATTGTCTCCACTAAGAGGCTACTTGTGCAGTTCCCAACCCCCTACGGTGTCGGGGAAATGAGAGGAGCGCCCCAGCCGGTGCAGCATTGCTTCCAAACTCTCCCCGTGGCCAAGGTCCCTCAGGACGATCCCAGCACAGACGACCTCGACCAAAAGGCCAAGACCCCAGAGGGGGCCTAGTCGAGCATTTACTTTCCTATCTGCTTGGAGATGATTCCGCAAAGACGATGCAGATCGGAGCCCAGCTACCCCAGGGAAAGAGGGCCCAACTACTAGGATTCCTGTGGGTGAACGCGAACATGTTCACCTGGATGGTGGTTGACGTGCCAGGTATTTCTCCTGACATCATTACTCATAAATTGAGTGTCGACCCAAAGCACAAGCCAGTTCGATAGAAGAAAAGAAGTTTTGCCTCAGAGAGACAGGCATCCATCAAAGAAGAAGTAGACAAACTCCTGGCTGCCAGTTTTGTTCGAGAGGTCTAGTATCCGAGCTGGCTGGCGAATGTAGTGATGGTCAAGAAGAATAACGGCAAATGGAGGATCTGTGTGGACTACACCATCCTCAATAAAGCCTGCCCGAAGGATAGCTTTCCTCTCCCGAAGATCGACCAGCTGGTGGATGGCACTTCGGGCCACCGGTTGCTCTCCTTCATGGATGCATTTTTCAGGTACAATCAAATCCGCATGCACCCGGATGACGAGGAGCACACTACCTTCATCACCGACCAGGGGACATACTATTACAGGATGATGCCCTTCGGCCTGAAGAATGCGGGGGCCACCTATCAGCGCCTGGTCAGCAAGGTCTTCGAGAGCCAAATTGGCCACAACATGCAGGTGTATGTGGATGACATGCTCGTCATGAGCAAGCCAGGTTCGAGCCACGTAGCCAACCTTGCTGAGTCCTTCCACAACTTGCGACAGCATCAGATAAAGCTGAACCCGGCGAAGTGCACCTTCGGGGTGGCCGCAGAAAAATTTCTCGACTTCATGGTCACCCAAAGGGGCATTAAAGCAAACCCTGAGAAGGTGCAGGACATCATCAACATGGAACACCAGACCTCAAAGAAGCAGGTCCAGTGCTTGACGGGATGCATCGCCACCCTCAGTAGATTTATCTCGAGGTCGACCGACCGTTGCCAACCATTTTTCAAGGCGCTACGCAAGATGCACGACTTCGCCTAGACCGAGGAGTGCAGGACAGCCTTCGAGAAGCTGAAGAATTTTCTTGCCTCCCCTCCGCTGCTCTCCAGGCCGGAGGAGGGGGAGGAGCTCTTGCTGTACCTGGCGGTGACAACTGGAGCGGTCAACTCAGTTCTCGTCCGTACAAACGAGGACAAATCTCAGAAGCCGGTGTACTACACCAGCAAAATCCTTCGTGACACAGAGATTAGGTACACTCGCTCAGAAAAACTTATTTTTGCACTATTAATGTCTGCTAAGTGCCTCAGGCCCTATTTCCAAGCACACCCAATAGTGGTGGTGATGGACCAGCCGTTGAGGACTATCCTCACCCGACCCGAGACATCCGGGAGGTTGGCTAAGTGGTCCCTGCTGCTCAGCGAATTCAACATAGTGTACTGAACGAGGTCATCACAAAAGGCCCAAGTCCGACCGACTTCATGGTCGAGTGCACTGGGTTCGTCGAGGAGCCAGAGCAGACAGCAACAGAGCCTGGGCCAGGAGAAGAGCCATGGATCCTTCACGTAGATGGAGCATCTAATTCCGGCAGGAGCGGAGCAGGCCTCATCCTGACCAATTATGATAGGGTTGTGGCGGAATGCACCCTCCGCTTCAAGTTCGCAGCAACCAATAACCAGGCGGAGTACGAGGCACTCCTCGCGGGCCTAACAGTCACCTGTGAGCTAGGTGTGCAGGACTTGAAAGTCTTCACCGACTCCCAACTGGTCGCCGGACAAGTATCCGGGGAGTATGATCAAGGGACTCCCAGAGATGAAGTACCTGGAACAAGTCTGCTTGAGCACGGCAGGCCTCCGGCGCTTCAGCATTTTTCACATCCCCCGAGGAGAGAATGCACACGCGGATGCATTGTCCAGACTCGTGACCCTGCTGGACTCGTCACTAGGGCGCACCTACATCGAGCACCTTAAAAGTTCCAGCTACGAGAACCTGATGGAGGTAAATCAAGTCGCCCCCGAGCCGAGCTGGATGGACAAGTATATTTGGTACATCACTGACGGCACCCTGCCAGAAGACCGCACAGAAGCCACCCTCATTAGGAAGAAAGCCTCTCGGTTCGTCCTGATGGAGGGCCAACTCTACCATCGATCTTACTCCTACCCGCTCCTGAGATGCCTCAGGCCCGCCGAGGCGGCCTTTGTGCTCTAAGAAGTGCATGAAAGCCTCTACAGGAACCACGTGGGAGGGAGAACACTGGCTTACAAAACTCTCCTCCAGGGATACTTTTGGGAGACCATGAGGGAAGACGTAGCCGACTTTGTCAAAAGGTGTGACAAGTGCCAGCGCCACGCCAACATACAGTATCAGCCGGCGGCGCCGATCTCCCACCTCTCAACCCTTTGGCCCTTTGCCTAATAAGGAATGGATATCTTGGGACCGTTCCCCCTAGCATCAGGGCAACGAAAGTTCCTGCTAGTAGTGATCGACTACTTCACCAAGTGTGTCGAGGCAGAGCCGCTAGCTCGGATCGCAAAAGCCAATGTCCGCCAGTTCTTTTGGAAGTCAATCATCTGCCGCTTCGGGCTTCCCCGTTGCATCATCACCGACAACGGGTGATAGTTCGACAATCGCGAGTTTGAAAGATTCTACGTAGCCCACGGCATCCAACACCGGTTCACCTCGGTAGCTCACCCCCAAACAAACAGGAAAGCCGAGATGACCAACCAGACTATCCTCCAAGGGCTCCGGACCAGACTGGACCAAGCTAAGGGCATGTTGGCAGAATAGTTCTTGAGCGTCCAATGGGCCTACCACACAACGCCCAGGACGGCGACCAGTGAAACACCCTTCAGCCTCGTCTTCGATGCCGAAGCAGTCATCTCCATCGAGCTCGGCGTGCCTACGTTACGGGTGCAGCAGTACGATGAAGCACGAAACTCAGCATACCTCCTGCTCAACCTGGACCTTCTTGAAGAAGCAAGGGACAAAGCCCGCCTACGGATGGTGGCCTACAGACAAAGAGTGGCCCGGTACTACAGCACCCGTGTCCGGATAAAAGCTTTCAAGCCCGAAGACTTGGTGCTGCGGCGGGCGGAGGTGTCCCAGCCTAGGGAGTGCGGCAAGCTCTCCCCGAACTGGGAGGGCCCCTACAAAGTAGCTGAAGCCCTCATGCAAGGGGCTTATTACCTTGAGGATCTCGATGGCGTCAGGTTTCTCAGGACATGGAATGCATGCAACTTGCGAAAATACTATCAATGATGTAAGGTTTCCCAATAATGAATAACAATGGTTTTTTCTATGCGAGTGTCTATTTGTCTTGCGGGAGAATACCAACGACGCCCTCGAGCCCAGCTCCAGGACGTCGAAGGATCTTCGAGCCACGTAGCTCTCCAACTCCAAGCTTCCCCGAGCCCAGCTCCAGGACATAGAGGGATATTCGAGCCACGTAGCTCTCCAACTCCAAGCATCCCGGAGCCCAGCTCTAGGACGTAGAGGGGTATTCGAGCCACGTAGCTCTCCAACTCCAAGCATCCCCGAGCCCAGCTCCAGGACGTAGAGGGATATTCGAGCCACGTAGCTCTCCAACTCCAAGCATCCCCAAGCCCAGCTCCAGGACGTAGAGGGGTATTCGAGCCATGTAGCTCTCCAACTCCAAGCATCCCAGAGCCCAGCTCCAGGACGTAGAGGGATATTCGAGCCACGTAGCTCTTCAACTCCAAGCATCCCCGAGCCCAGCTCCAGGACATAGAGGGGTTTTCGAGCCACGTAGCTCTCCAACTCCAAGCATCCTCGAGCCTAGCTCCAGGACATAGAGGGATATTCGAGCCACGTAGCTCTCCAACTCCAACGACGCCCTCGAGCCCAGCTCCAGGACGTCAACCCAAGACCGGAGCTCAGATCTCCGGTCAAGGAATCACCGAGCTAAGCAACTCTCCATCTCAAACATCCCTGAGCCCAGCTCCAGGGTGCCAAGAGATCATAGGGCCACGTAGCTCCCATCAATGCCTCGAGCCTAGCTCCAAGGCACCAAAGACCTGAGCCAAGATCTCAGGCAACCCCCTGGGCCCGAGCCTAGCTCCACGTCCAGGAAGGTCTCGAGCTTAGCTCCAAGGCAATCAAGACCGGTAACCCCCCTTCTTTGATCTCCCCACTCAAAAAGGAGACGAGAGGGGAAGGAAAGAAAGAGAACAAAGGAGGGAAGCCCGATAGCCCCCTTCTTTGATCTCCCCGCTCGAAAAGAAGACGAGAGGGAAAGGAAAGAAAGAGAACAAGGCGGGGGTACAACTAGCATCCTCTCCTCTGATATCCCCACTTAAAAAAAAAAATGGAAAAGATGAATGAAAAATGAATGAGAGAAGAGTGGGGAAAGAAAGAAAGAGAGAACAAGAGGAAGATACAACATCATCGCAGCTCTCAACCATCCACATCCCCGAGCCCAGCTCCAGGATGCCAGCTCAAGATTGGAGCTCAGACCTCCGGCCCAGAGACTGCCGAGCTCAGCAGCTCTCAGGTACCCTCTCTGATCTCCCCATACATTAAAAGGAAAGACAAAAGAAGAAGGGAAGTGAAGGAGAGGAGGAGCCAGACAAGAAACACAATTGCAAAAAGTTTGCATTTCATTAATTGGGTATCGATTACAAGTATCCTGTGGGCCCCCGACATGCCGAGTGGCCCTGCTAAATACAGAAGAAGAAGCGAAGAGTGACTATCTGCTGGCCGGGTCGTCGAGCCGGGAGTCCCCATCAGTACGGGCTTCTAGCCGCGCGGCTTCAGGCTCAGCTGGTGCGGCCTCCTCAACACCCGCCTCCTGTCTGAAGTGCCGGGATAGTCAAGGTAGCTGCGGCCTTCGGCCGAGATGAACTCCTCGACCAGGCGGTGCAGGTACACGAAGCCTTTGAAGAAGGAGTCCGACACCGTTTGCTAGATCTCGGCGAGGAACTCCTCCGAGGCCTTGTACCTTTCCACCGCTTCCCCAGTTTCCTTCCTTGCCGCGGCCACCTCGTGCCTGGCATCCGTGACCAACTTGGCCACCTCATCTACTGCCCTCTGAGCCACGACGGACTTCTCCTCCTCTGCCGTCAGTCGAGCTTGGAGGGACTAGGTGGTCCTCTTCTGCCGGGCCACCTCGGCGATGACCACGTCCAACCTCCGCTCGGAGTTGGCAAGCTCCTCAATTTTCTTCCTCGACTCCTCTTGCTCGCGATCGAGATTCTCTTGGAGCTCCTTCACTCGCCCCTCAGAATCGGCGAGCTGCTTCTCGAGGTCCTTGACCCTCTGGCCAAGCGCCCCTTCGGAGTTAGCCCTCCTCTCCAGATTGGCCTTCAACGATGTGACCTCGACTGCCCACTGCTGCTCAGCTTGCTCCTAGTTGCGGCAGCAGCTCCTAATGAAGAGGGCCTCGACACCCATCTACATTGCATGGGAAGTCAAAAAAAAAAAGAGAGGAGAAGAAGAAAGAGGAGAAGAGGGAGAAGATGAGGCTGCTTACTGTGTAGAGATGGGAAAAAATACTGTCGATCATGGCTCCGACCGGCAGCCCATCCATCTCCTCCTGGTCGCATTGCTGGATGGAGAAGTCCATCATGCGATAGACCAGGGCACGGTTGTCGGCCAAGGAGCTCTCCGGCCCCAGCCTGAACAGAAGGTGGCGGCTTGCCTCATCTCTCCTGCTCTCCCGGGGAGCAGGTATGCCCGTCCCTCTGGCAGTGGGACCCCCGAGAACCGGTCGAGGATCCAACGCTGTTGTGGTCGGAGCCCCCGTCGCCGGAGGATCTCTAGAGCGGGCCTCCCCTCCCTCAGCTTCACCATCCTCGGACCCGGAGGGCGAAGCGGAGCAGCAGCAACGGCATCAGCCTGAACGGCCACCACCGGCTCCAAGATAGGGAGTTCAGCATCGGTCCGGATGGTCACCGCGGGCTCCGGGATGGGAGGTTCTGCCTGAGGCCTCGCCCGTCGCACAGGGGCTCCCACAACCTCCATTTCTTTTGAGGCGGTTGGCACGGCAGCAGCAAACGTCGACGTCCCCTCAATTCGAGCCCGCCTCGAAGAGGGCTCGGCGACCACCCCAGTGGGCGGCCTCTTCTTGGAGACCGACGATGGCTCGCCCTCCGGAAGGATCAACCCTGCACACAGGAGCTTGGAAAGTCAGCCCAAAATAGAGAAAAGAAGAAATTCATATGGAAGAAAGAGTTGAACCTACCTAGCCCGGCTGACGAGTCGACCCTGGCGTCAAGAAGGTTCTGCTCCGATAGCAGGACCTCCAAAGAAGGGATTTGAGTGGTGCGAAGCTGATCGTAGTCGTCCTGATCGGTTTCTTCGACCGCGGAGATTCGGTTTGGGGATCGGTCTGGCTCGCTCCAGGCCCAGTCGACCCCTTCGACGTCTGCAAAGAAGAACTTGCTCTTCCATCCTTTGATGGAAGAGGGAAGTTCGAACTTGATCCCCTTTGGGCGAGAAGACAGAGACCACCACCCATCCTCGGTCGGGTGGCGTTTCAGGATGAAGAACGCCTTGAACAGGAAGAATCGGGCGACGAACCCGTGAACATGACAGAGTACGAGGAAGGAGAAGATGACCCTAATGGCATTTGGGACCAACTGGGCAGGGACCAGACGATAGTTGCTCAGAATAGACAAGAAGAAAGGATGGAAGGGGAATCAGAGACCCCCGGAGAAGGTCCCCTTATAAAAGGCGAGACGCCCCGGGCCACTGGAAGTGACCCGTTCCCCGGGTCGGGGGACCATGAGTCGAACGGAAGCTGGGATCCCATAGGCATCCCGGATGGCCTCCAGCTCTGTGGCGGAAATCGTCGAAGCAACCCTGCCCGGACCTGTTGACCGGATAGACTCAGGGACTGGTTCAAACAGAAGAGGAGGACCGGTAGGAAGGGAAGAAACGACCTCTAGCTCCCTGATGGACACACAGGGGGCAGGGAGGGCCGGTCTCATGCTAATCCTAAACTGCTCCCCCTCTGACTCCTCTTCGGAGGAGGAGAGCACTACCCTCCGGGCGAAAGACTCCGAATGAGACATGCTGAAATGAGAAGGAAGAAGCCTACCCCTAAAGGAGAGAAGAACGGGTGCAGATCGCGGAGGAAGAAAGGTTTGGACACTGTAACGAGCACGAAGGATTTGAAAGAAGGGGAATTCTGGGTGAGAAATTTTTTCTTTTCACTTCGATAGGGCCTGTCAAATCCACGCTGTTATGACCCCCTCGCCAATGGATCTGCACCACGTGCTGCCCCTCGACGAAAAAGGAGTCTCAGCCGCTCAGAATTCTGCGCCAACATTAACTGTCCCTCGAGCGTGGCGACCGCGGCCATCATTGTACCGGATTTTTGCCTCTCCACGTCAGCATTGCTGTTACTCCCTTCGCCCCGAGCGCCGCGCACTAACGAGCCTCTTAAGTGGGGGGCAAATGATGTGGCGAGACCATTGACATGGGTAGCTAACGGGCGCCACATTGAGGGAGGCCACCACGGAAGACGCCACGTCGACTCTCTAGCTCGGACCCCACTACCGAGTTAGGCTGAGCTCCCTCGGGATAGCAAGTCGAGCTCAGTCCTCCGTCAGGTCGAGCTCATGAGCTTGACACCAAGGTCAGAGCCGTCCTCCGCCCTTCAGAGCGAGACCCTCAGAGGCTAGTGCCCTGCGATCGAGGTCGAGCCAAGAGCTTGCCCACCGATGTGGAGCCTCTCCGAGCGCGCGCCCTCTGGACTGGGTCCATCCTCCGCCCTCCAGAGCGAGACCCTCGGAGGCTAGTGCCCTGCAGTCAAGGTCGAGCCAGGAGCTCGCCCGTCGATGTGGAGCCTCTCCGAGCACGCGCCCTCTGGACCGAGTCCGTTCTCTGCCCTCTAGAGTGAGACCCTCGGAGGCTAGTGCCCTGCGGTCGAGGTCGAGCCAAGAGCTCGCCCGCCGATGTGGAGCCTCTCCTAGCGTGCCCCCTCTGGATCGGGCCCGCACTCTTCCCTTCTCCACCAAGGTGACCGCACGAGCTTGGAGCGCCCAGACCGGAGCAGACCCTGCCATCCTAGGACACCGGCGAGCCGCCCGAGGATCACGGAACGACGCTCCCCATGCCGCCATAACTACCTGTCCGGCTGTACTTATAGGGGATGGGCCAGCCAGAGAGCACGCGCCCCTAGGGCGGCGGCCCCCAGATCGAGACTCTGCCAGGCTTCCCGGAATGGAGTGACCGGAGAGGATGTCAGAAGGAATGGAAGCTTCCCCTACCACCTGTCAGGAAAGACATCCCGTCCACGGCACGGGACCCTGCCGCATGCGCCTGCCAACCCAGCGAGGATCCCGAGGCAGGCTCCAACGGCCAATTTTCAACTACAAAGAACGATCGGCACCCCCAAAGAGGGGGAGGTAACACACTAGTAACACAGAAACAATAATCCACCACAAACATAAAGTGCAAGCTCGACCAAGAGGGCGAGAGGCGACCACCAACATCATGGTTGAGGGAAAACCACCGGGAAACAAGGAGAAGCGGAGGAACAGGGAACCCCTCTATCCCCGCTATCACTCTCCTCCTGTTGCGTTTCTCCTTCACCGACACATCTTCCACTCCTCCTAGTGCAGAGTCCATCAAGAGGGGCCCGACCAGGAGGATCTGTTTCCCTGGATCGTCACTGACTTGATCGTCGGAGTGCCCCCGCCGGAATCCCCGGCCCGGGTCACTAACCCCTGTTTCGCAGGTCCAGGAGCAGAGGATCGGCAGGCAGCGATAGGAGCGCATTCCGGCGCTAGCAGCAGCTACAGGCCACGACGGTCTTGGAGGCAACACCTAGTCAATGGGGTGCACTCATGACTCTTCTTAGACATATAGCTAGTTAGCTCCAGCCTCCTTGTCACACTGATAGATTTACTACTTTGTATAGGGTACATAGATCTGCCATCACTAGTGGTATACATGGCGATCTGAGATGTCATCGAAGCCACTTCGATAATAGGCATATCAGATGTCTTCTACTTTTGTGTTCAAAAAATTTGACACTTTTGTCGCTTTCGAGCAAAGGGAGTATCTGGCCTAATTACATCGGGGACTAGACCAATTTGGGCATTATCTGGTTATCAGTTGGGCTCCTAGATAGATTTTCTCTAGCTATACTAGCATTTCGATCATAAGAGAGAAAGCCATTGATGTAGTATGCCATAGAATCGCAATTAAATCCCAGGACATTAGGTGGCTGATCGCTTGTCATAGGGCGTTCAAAAATGAAAATCTAACTCACTACTATAGCTAGGATGAGTACAAATCGTATTATCGGGGATCAAGAGTAATTATTTCACAAAAAAAATAAAAAAAATAAATAGAATAATTTAATTATGAAATTTCAGAAACTAATAAGCAGAATAAATTAATTTAAAAGATAACTAGTTAACACATCTCAGGATCTAGGAATCCATTCATTTTATTAATAGTTTTGGTATTTATTCAAACAAAGGGCTTGTGATTAATTGATATTTGAATGCAGCATATCTCTATGAGTATGAACCGTATTCTCGGGATCATGACCCATTCCTTTATGAGTATAAATTATTTCAAATCCATATAAAATAAAAGGAATTAACTTTAAGACAATTTATTCCCTATTTGAATATGAACCGTATATTATTAAAATCATGGCACGTCTCCTTAAAAAAATGAATTATTAAAAATTAAATTTATTTTTAAAAATATAATATAAATATAAATAAAAATAATAATAAATTTTATTCATATTGCACGGAAGAAATATAAAAAATAAAAAAAAAGAAGTAAATATACTATAGAAAGAACTTTATCCTCTCTCTCCAAGATGGAGACACATGGATTGAATTGACAGCGTTCTCTTTCTCCGCGTCTCAATCCCACACCAAAAATAGAAAAATAAAAATAAATCAAAATAACTGGTGGCTGCTCGCTGCCATGGTTCTTTTATGGTCCTTCTTTTATAAGGCTCGATGAAGGCTCTTTTCTGGTCCAACTTAGAATATAATTGAAATAAAAATAATCCTGGATTCTATGTAGAATTTGTAAAATTCTTGCTGTTCGTGCACTGTTAGATAGCAAATATTGGATGTGTAACGTGGTCCAAATCATGAAGAGAATTCCTTCAACCCATTAGAGATTATTTTGGCCGCTCGATCTTCGCTGGACGCGCTACCATCCACTCGTTAGTGCTCTGAAATGAGTCCCAACACATGCGCTTCAACGGATCGGTATGGAAGTTCCTGTGTGCCGCTGTAAACAAAAGCCTACTCCCAGTAAGCCATGTGAAGGAGGGAAGTGAGAGGCTTCTCTGCTGCCACGTTAACCGTTTGACCAGGTCCACTACAACTCCAAATTGTTTAACGCCAATTCCTTGCCTCCCATGTGAATTCCCACCAAAAGCTTGAAACCACCGGTAAGTTAGAAAATTCTCATTTTGCCCCCTATGTCCATGTGCTAAGCCTTTTAATCCTTCTTAATTGCCTTTAATTCATACCATTCAAACAATTCCATTCGAACTCTTTTTTGAATCCTATTTGATCTCTTGGATTCTATAAATCGAGCTTTTTTATCTATAAATATTATTCCTGCGAAATATAATTAAAATCATCAATTATTAAAAAATAAAGATTAATTAATATATATTTTGATATTCTTTATTATAATTTTATTAAATTTATCATACTTCCAACTTAAATTTTGCTCATCTTCGAGTAAAGTAAGGATTTAATATTAATTTATAATCGTGTATCATTAAGATCCTCCTTTACATAAGTAGCTCTAGGAGTAAATGTTAAAGGAGTTTAGCAAGTTTTACCAACTAAGTATTGAGTTTCGAAAGTTAAAAGAGTTTAGCAAGTATTACGAACTGAGTATTAAGTTTTAAAAGTAAATTTTACAGTCAGTCAGTATAATCGAAAATTTTCTTAAAATTCATCTAAAGATCTATAGCACTTGTGTTCATGATGGCTAACTTAGTATTTTGGTATTAGCTTGTAAAGAACAAATATATCTTCTCTTATGACTTACTTTGGTCAACTTGATATACATTTCTAAATTAAGCTCATGAATTTAGATAGTTTTCATACTACCTACATTTTTTTTTAAGTGCTGAATATGCTAACCTTCCCTTCACCATTCGACACGAACATCTATACTTGAGTTAGATGCAAAGGCTCGATTACTAAGCTTAGGGCAATTTATATATACTATGTATTTTGTACTTTTATTTTGGGCAAGTAGCTTTTTTCTTAAATTCAAGGTAGCTTTTATACTACCTAATTTTTTTCTGGTAGATAGCTCTTTTCTTAAATTCAAGTTTTTTAAATTGGAATGTATATCAATTACTAGTTTTCAATGATAACTGAATCCTTGGTTGGCCTCACAACTAACCCTACTTTGCTTTGTTAGTGTGCATGTGAAAGCTAGCGGCCTTTAGATAATTTAAGTAGGCAACTAAAAGTCTGAACAACTAGACTCCTGTCTTGATTTTGATAAATAACAAAATACTTCAATATATTTTAGTACTAATTATGTGTTAAAAGTGTGTTTAACAAAATAAGGTATTCATCAAAGTTATAATGTACGAAGAGTTTCAAAATGCTTATCATCTCATTGAAGAAGTCACATATGTTGAGGGATTTTCAAGTTATATGGACCTTGGCATATAAGAATGACTTTGAAGGACTCAAATTTTAAATTTGGATAAGTTTCAGCAATGTTTCAGCTATGTGTCGACTCATGAAAATGAAGTGTCGACTCAATGTGTCAACTCACAGAAGTTTGAGCTGATACGCAGAAAATGTTTTAGCCCGCATGCTGAAGTATCGACTCATGAATTACCAAGTATCGACTCATGGTTAGCTAAGTGTCAACTCAAGGTCTGACACCAAAAAGAAGACATAACTTGCTAATTTCAGGAATTTGCTTAAATGTCAACTCATGAAGATAAAGTATCGACTCAAGTATCGACTCACCAGAAGTAGTATCAATGCACCAGTGCATTCCAGAGAGCTTCAAAAAATTTTTTTGACTCAAGTGTCGACTCATGATCTGAAGTGTCGACCCAAAGTATTGACTCATGGACTGAAGTGTTGACACTTACAGGTCTGACTGAACGGTAACGGCTAGTTTTTGGAAGCACAAAATTTCTCCAATTTGTGTTTAACTGCTATTTTCTCCTCTCCAATAGCTATAAACTATCTTTTAAGGCTTGGAAAGGTATTTAAAGCCCACTAAACACAAGAGGAAAGCAACTAATAAATAACTAATTGCAAACATCAAAAGCATTCATTACTTTTGAGTGAAGTTGAGCCTTCAAGTATTCAAGTTTTAAAGAGAGCATTCAAGTCTATATCATTCAAGTATTGATTGAGGCTTCAATAACTTAAAGACAAGCTTCTCAACAACATTAAAGAGCTTCATTAAGTTTATTTGCTTTTTGAGAAAGCTTATTATATTTTTACATTATAGTTGAGTTATTTTATTGTTACTAGTTTTAAGGATATTAAAACTAGTATTGAGGTTTATTGGTGAGCCTTGAGTAAAAACCAACTTGGTTTGTTGGTGAGTCTTGAGTAAAAACCAACTTAGGTTGTTGGTAAGCCTTGTATGAAAATCAACTAGATTTTTGGTTAGCTTTGTGAAAACCAAGGGATTTTGATTAGTGAGCCTGAAAAACTAATCTACTGTAATCAAGGTTGGATTATAGTGAAATACCTAAGGAAAGCTTGGAGAGTGGACATAGATATTTTGGAAAACATCGAACCATTATAAAACTTTTGTGTTTGTGTTTGCTATTTACTCTTTCTGTATTTACTTTATTACTTATGCTGTATATTTTTATTGAGCACGCAAACACTTTGAAAACACACTAGCATCTATTTTTTAATTATTGCAAAAAATTTTTAGAAACCTAATTCACCCCCCCTCTTGGATTGCTTTAGCTGGGCAACAAGTGATATCAGAGCTTAGTACTCAGCTAAATAGGTCTAACCATCTTGAGTAAAATATCTATGGCAGGCCTAATAGGTACTAATGTTGTTGAGGGTCAAGCCTCAAATAGACTACCATTTTTTAATGAGACAAACTACACATATTGAAAAACTCGCATGTGCATTTATATGTATTATATTGACTATAATCTTTGAAAAATAGTAGTTAGAGGTCCTCATGTTCCTTCAATTATGGTTAATAGCATTTCTGTTTCAAAGCTTGAAGAAGATTGGGATGAAAACAATATTAAGCAATCTGAGCTTAATGTCAAAGCAATGAACTTGCTTTATTGCGTATTGGATCCTAGTGAATTCAATAAAATTTTCACATATGCATCGACGAAGGAAATATGTAATACACTTGAGGTTATACATGTTACATGAGGATACCCATCAAGTTAAAAACATAACAATAAATATGCTTGTGCACATATACGAAATACTTAGAATGGAACCTAATGAATTCATCACTGAAATGTACACGAGATTTACTAATATTGTTAATGGAATGAGAAGTCTTGGCAAAGCAATATCTAATGCTGATTTGGTTAACAAAATTCTTAGGTCTTTGGCATCTTCATGGGATCCAAAGGTGATGGCTATTCAAGAAGCAAAGGATGTTGAGACTCTATCCTTGGAGTAGCTTGTTTGTTCACTCATGACTTATAAGTTGAACCTAAAGTAAAAAGCAGTAGATGCAGATAGAAAGAAGAAGATAATTGCCCTCAAATCCACTACACCAATGGAACCTTCAAGTGAGAAGTTTGAAGAAAGTGAAAATGAAGATGAGGAGACTCTAGTGGCTAGAAATTTAGAAGATTTATAAGGAAGAAGAAGTACTTATATAAAAAGAAGCCATACAAAGGTGAGCCTAGTAATGATAAAGGCAAGGACAAAAAAAAGAAAAGGAAAAGGAGAAGGACCAACCCATTTGTTTTGAATGCAAGAAGCCCGGTCATTACAAGTTTGATTGTCCTCTCCTCAAGAAGCTCAAAAAGAAATACAAAAAGAAGACAATGATGGCCACTTGGAGCGAAAGTGAAGATTCTAGCTCGGAGAAAGAAGAGCAAGAAGTTGCCAATCTTTGCCTCATGGCATATGAAAATGAGATACAATCCGAATTTGAATTTATTTTTAAAGTGCTTAGAGATGTTTTTGAATGAACTTGTGCATGAATATAAATTATTAAAAATTGAGCATAAGAAATCAAAGAAGCAAGCTGATTCTTTTTCTTTTGAAAACAACAATCTTGAAAATTAAAACAAAGAATAAAAAGTCAAGGTTACTATTTTGGAAAAGGAAATGAATGCTCTCTCAAAAGAGAGAAGTTCTAAAAAGATCCAAGATTTTTGTTTCAAATGATGAGCTTATAAAGAAAAACAAAGACCTTAAGTTGAAGAATAAAAAGTTTAAAGAAGAGATCGATAAAGTTAAGCCTTTTATTAAAAAATTCATGTTTAGTTTTGAAAAACTGAATTTACTATTGAATAGTCAATGTGCAATTTTCAATAAAGCTGGTTTGGGGTATAAACCTCAAAAGCAGCAAAAGTATTTCAAAAATTTTTTGTTCCTGCATCTTCTAGTATTACATGTTATTGTTGTGAAAAATTTGGACATAAAGCATATCGATGTAATCTAAGAAAGGTAAACAAATCTATAAAAGTTTGAGTTCCAAAAGAAACCATCACTACTAACCCTAAAGAACCCAAGATGGCTTGGGTACCTAAAGTAAAAACTTGATCATTTTTGTAGGTGTGTCTTGCAATCAAGGGAAAAAGAAGAATGTGGTACCTTGACAGTGGTTGCTCAAGACACATGACGGGAGATGTGAAGAAATTTACCTCTCTTGAAGCTTTGAATGGGGGGAATGTGACTTTTGAAGATAATAAAAAAAGAAAAATCATTGATGTTGGTAAAGTTCACATTTCTCCATCTACTTTTATTGACAATGTATTATTAGTAGAAGGATTAAAGCATAATTTACTTAGCATTAGTCAATTTTGTGATAAAGGTTTTGAAGTTGTTTTTTAATCATCTCTTTGCATGGTGTCTAGTCTTAGTGATGATGGACTAAAATTCATTGGAAATAAGCATGGCAACATCTATCTAGTTGATCATAATAATCTTCCAATACAAGATGGTGAATGCCAGTTACAATGAATGCCAAAAATCAATGAGATTAGCTGGTTATGTCATCGTAGATTAGGACATGCAAGCATGCATTTACTTTTCAAATTATACAAAAAAGGATTTAGTTAAAGATTTACCAAAACTTAGATTTGAAAAAGATAAAATTTATGATGCTTGCCAATTTGGTAAACAAACAAGAATTTCTTTTAAATCTAAAGAAATTGTTTTAACTACTAGGCCACTAGAACTCTCCATATGGATCTTTTTGGACTAACTAGGATCACAAACCTAGGAGGCAAGAGATATGGATTAGTTATAGTTGATGATTTCTCTCGTTTTACTTAGATTTTATTTTTAGCTCATAAAGATACTTAGATTTTATTTTTAGCTCATAAAGATGAACTTTTTCTGCTTTTACAAAGTTTTATAAAAAAGTTTTAAATAAAAAAAGTACTTATATTATTTGCATTCGAAGTGATCATGGAACCGAATTTGAAAATCAAGATTTTGAAGAATTTTGTAATGAAAAAGGTATTGAACATAATTTTTCTATACCTAGAACATCTCAATAAAATGGAATAGTAGAAAGAAAATATAGAACTTTAGAAGAAATGGCACTTACAATGCTTTGCAAAAATAACCTTCCTAGATATTTTTGGATTGAAGCAAGCAACACTGCTCGTTACATTTTAAACTAAGTTTTAATTCGACCAATTTAAAAAAAAAATATTCTATGACTTTGGAAAGAAAGAAAACCTACTTTAAAATATTTTTGTATATTTGGTTGCCAGTATTTTATTTTAAACATTGGCAAAGATAATTTAAATAAATTTGATAATAAGTCTGATGAAGGTATCTTCTTAGGATACTTAACATCTAGCAAGGCATACAGAATTTTCAATAAAAGAACACTTGTAATAGAAGAATCTAAGCATGTTGTGTTTGAAGAATCCACTAACAAGTCTTTTAGAAAAAATGATACTTCTGATGATGTTGCAGGTATTAAAGGCTCGAGAAGCTGACCTTAAATTATCCTCCTTCCAAGGAGAATGAGGAAGATCAAAATAAGGAGAATGATGAAGAAGTCACAAGACCTTCATCAAAGCACAAGGACCTACCTAAAGAATGGAGGTATGCTCATGGACACCCTAAGGAACTCATCTTAGGCGATCTATCAAAAGAGGTAAGAACTAGATCTTCTTTTAGAAATGAATGTGATTATCTTATTTTTGTATCTTAAATTGAATCTAAAAGCATAGAACAAGTTGAAAATGACCATAATTAGTTAAATGCTATGCAAGAATAATTAAATCAATTTGAAAGAAATAAGGTTTGTACATTAATAGAAAGACCATTAAATACTTAAATTATAGGCACTAAATGGGTGTATAAAAATAAGTTAGATAAAAATAGAATTGTAACTAGAAATAAGGTCAAACTAGTTGCTAAAGGCTACAATCAGGGAGAAGGTATTTTTTTGATGAAACTTTTGCTCCTATTGATAGACTTGAAGTAATTAGATTACTTCTAGCATTTGCATATTTTATAAATTTTAAATTATTTTAAATGGATGTTAAAAGTACTTTTTTAAATGGATATATAGTTGAAGAAGTATATGTAGAACAACCACCTAGTTTTGAAAATTATGCACATCCCGACCATGTTTTCGAACTACATAAAGCCCTTTATAATTTAAAATAGGCCCCACGTGCATGGTATGAAAGGTTAAGCAAATTTTTGATTGATAATGGTTTTACTAGGGGCCATGTAGATACTACCTTGTTTTTAAAGAAAAAGGCTAATGATCTCTTAGTAGTACAAATCTATGTTGATGATATTATCTTTGGTGTCACTAATGAAACTCTTTGTCAATAATTTGCTAAGCTTATGCAGGGAGAGTTTGAGATGAGCATGATGGGAGAGTTAAAATTACTGTGAATTATGATGAATCCAGAAAAATAAATTTCAGAATTTTTAGAGTTTTTATTAGGGAGAAATAATTAAAATAATAGAATATATACGGACTAAAAAATTGCAGAAAACAAGCCCTAATCTAAGCTCTGATACCAAATGATGCGGGACTAATATGCATGCAATTCTTTTTGTATGTTTTATATGTGAGGTTAGGTGATTAATTCCCGAATTTCAGATCAAAATTAGTTGTAGAGAATTTTGTATGAATTTTTGAAGCCAAGCATCCAGATTATAACCTAAAAAAGTACTAAAGAAGGATCGCCGGGGCTGAGAAGCCTCGGTTAGGGCAAGTTCTCCTACAATAAAACTATTGGAGGTAGATGGGTGTACCTGACAATGTCTGTGAAGATCGCAGCGAAGGGGTCTCTCGTTCCTCGATGGATGCGGCCTGGAAAACCGAGCCAATGACCCGCGGATACCCAGCTTTCTGCTCGGTGGTCCGATTGAGGCTTGGCTGGAGTCGTTGGATTCGTAGAAACTCGGGGACTTGCAAACGACCTGTCAGGGGTTAGAAAATTCATAAAGGAATAAGAAAACAAAGAAAAAATAGCAAGGGAAGGCTTTTTTTGGAGTGGGCGTCCAGGGATCTAGAGGGTTTGTTGGCAGCAGGAAGATGCTTGCAAACACCGGGAAGAAGAACTCTCACAAACCCCTTTATGCACACAGCAGGGTATCACACAACTCAATAGAAGAACTCAAGGTTTTAATTCATATCAAAAAGTCCCTTCATACAAGAGGCTAGGGTCCTTTAAATAGACCCTTAACCTTGGGCTCCAAGTAAGAGCACATAAGTCTTTACATAAGAATCATTTTCCCTCTCAAACCCTAGCTAGAAAATAAGGAAACATTAGGTAGAAAAATCCCTAAAATTCTCTTGACTTGGCCAACACTCCAAGGACGCCTAGGGGGACGTGTTGGGCTTCTTGGAGCAGCAAGAGGCCGGCCCAAAGGGGCTCGGGCGCATGGGTTTGGGCCTTTGGAAGCTGGGGTGGCCTGGTAGCCAGGTAGCAGGAATATTCCCTGGTATCTTGCTTCTTAGGGGCTTGGGCTTGGCACCTGGGCTTGATTTCTTTGGGCTAGGATGCAGATGGACCTCTAAAATCATGGATGCCTTGGTACATGAATATATTTTGGCATCTGGAAGGGAATTTGGGCATCTGGAGGGCATCTGCAAGGAATCAGGGTTTTCTAAATTTTCCTCCTGGGGTCTTCAAATCTTCAAGCTGGGTTGGACTTGGGTTATACTTCCATGTCTTCAATCTGGTTGGACTTGGTCTTCACTTGTATGATGTGGTCTTGAGTCTTCAATATGGTTGAATAGGACTCAAAAAAAATAAAATTAGCTCGACATGATCTGACTAGCATTGGATTGAACTAGCTCAACATGAGCTGACTAGTACAGAACTGAAATAACAACTTAAAAGATTCAAATAACAACTAAATTAGACTCAAATGGGCTAAGCCCTTATTACAGATGAACTCATAAATTATTGATCAATTCATAGAGGGTTGAAAAGCCTCTATCTTATTCTGGTGCCTTTGGTGTCCCCACCAATGATTAAGATCGAATTGATCTAGTTTGAGTCAAATGTAGGAAAAATTTAATCAAACGGATTGATGATCCCGAGCTCTCTTCTTATCCTACAGAATCGATCTTCCAGAAGAGGTTTAGTCAAAATATCAGCTAATTAAAATTCAGTACTAATAAATTCAAGCAAAATATCATTATTTTCTACATGATCCCTAATAAAATGATGTCTAATTTCAATGTGCTTACTCCTAGAGTGTTGAACAGGATTTTTAGTCAAACAAATAGCACTGGTATTATCATATTTAATAGGTGTACTAGCCAACTTGATTCCAAAGTCTTCAAGTTATTGCTTAATCCACAAGATTTGAGCACAACAACTTCCTGCTGCAATATACTCAGCCTCAGCTGTGGATAGTGCAACTGAAGTTTATTTCTTGCTAAACCATGAGATCAAGTTAACTCCAAGAAATTGACAAATACCACTAGTACTCTTTTTATCTAATCTACAACCAGCAAAATTCACATCAGAATATCCATTTAATTCAGCAGATGAATTTCTAGAATACCATAAACCAATACTAATAGTACCAGATAGATATCTAATAATGCACTTAACAGTCATAAGATGTGATTTTTTAGGTTCAGACTGATATCTAGCACACATGCAAACACTAAACATTGTATCTGGTCTACTAGTAGTTAAATACAATAAGGAGCCTATCATACCTCTGTATAACTTTTGATCTACAGATTTATCATGTTCATCTTTATCAAGTCTACAAGAGGGGCTCATAGGCGTACCTATTAGTTTAGTAGTCTCCATTCCAAACTTCTTAATAATTTCTCTTGTGTACTTAGCTTGGTTGATGAAGATACCATCTGTAGTTTACTTAATTTGGAGTATGAGAAAGAAATTGAGTTCTCCCATCATGCTCATCTCGAACTCACCCTGCATTAGCTTAGCAAACTCTTGACAAAGAATTTCATTAGTAGCATCAAAAATAATATCATCAACATATATTTGTACTACTAATAAATCATTATCTTTCTTTTTCAAAAATAGTGTCTTATCAACATTTCCTCTAGAAAATTCATTTTCAATCAGGAATTTGCTTAGTCTTTCATATCATGCTCTAGGTGCTTGCTTTAATCCATAAAGTGCCTTGTGTAATTTAAAAACATTATCAGGATGTGCATGATTTTCAAATCCAAGTGATTGTTCAACAAAAACCTTTTTAGCTATAAAACTATTCAAGAAAGCACTCTTAACATCCATCTGAAATAACTTGAAATTCACAAAACAAGCAAATACTAATAATAGCCTAATTGCTTCAAGTCTAGCAACATGAACAAAAGTTTCATCAAAGTCAATCCCTTCCTCCTGATTGTAGCCTTTTACAACTAGCCTAGCTTTATTTCTAATAACAATACCATTTTCATCTAATTTATTCCTAAATATCCATTTAGTGCCAATAATTGAAACATTAAATGGTTTTTCTACAAGTGTCCAAATACTATTTCTATCAAATTGAATTAGTTCTTCTTGCATAGCATTGATCCAATTAGAGTCTTTTTCAGCTTCTTCAAAATATTTAGGTTCTACTTGAGATACAAATGCTATATAATCACATTCATTTCTAATTAAAGCTCGAGTTCTTATCCTTTTAAATGGATCACCTAAGATTAATTTCTTAGGATGTCCATAAGCATACCTCCACTCCTTAGGTAGATCTTGATGCTTTGGAGTGTCATCTTCTTTCTCATCCTTGTCTTGATCTTCTTCATTTGGTTGAACTTGATCATTCAAAGTCAGCTTCTGAAGCTTGTCGGTACATGTACATTCATTAGATGTATCCTCTTTTCTCGAGGATTTGTTAGTACATTCTTCAAAAATAACATGCACTACTCTTCTACAACCAAAGTTCGTTTATTAAATACTTTGTATGCCCTGCTTGATGTAGAGTATCCTAAGAAGATACCTTCATCAAACTTGGCATCGAACTTTCCAAGATGATCTTTTCCATTATTCAAAATAAAACATTTACAACCAAAAACTCGAAAATATTTCAAAGTCGGTTTTCTTTGGTTCCAAAACTCATATGGAGTTTTGTTTAAAATAGGACGGATTAAAACTCGATTTAAAACATAACAGGCTGTATTAATAGCTTCAGCCCAAAAATACCTTGGTAAATCATTTTTACAAAGCATAGTGCATGCCATTTCTTTCAAAGTATAATTTTTCCTTTATACTAGCCCATTCTGCTGAGGTGTCCTAGGTGCAGAAAAATTGTATTCTATTCCTTTCTCATTACAAAAGTTTTCGAAATCTTGATTTTCAAATTCAGTTCCATGATCACTATAAATACAAATGACTGAAATACCTTTTTCGTTTGAAACTTTTCTATAAAACTTTATAAATGCAGAAAATAATTCATCTTTTTGTGCTAAAAAGAAAACCCATATAAATCTTGAAAAATCATCCATAATGACTAATCCATATCTCTTGCCTCCTATACTTGATGTTCTAGTTGGTCCAAAGAGATCCATATGAAGTAGTTCAAGTGGCCTACTAGTAGTTACAAATCCTTTTGGTTTGAAAGAAGTTTTGACTTGTTTACCAAATTGACATGCTTGGCAAATTCTATCTTTTTCAAAACAAATTTCAGGTAGATCTCTAACTAAATTCTTTTTTCAAAGTTTTGAAATAAGGTACATACTAGCATGCCTTAACCTTCTATGCCATAGCTAACTAGTCTCTTCTTTAGTAGAATTCATTGCTACAAGGCATTCTTTATTAGGCAAAGATAGATCATTTAGGTCTACCAAATAAATATTTCCATGCCTTTTTTCAATGATTTGTACTCCATTTATATCCGGACTAGTAATCATGCAATATGATGATTTAAAAACTACTTGAGAACCTTTATCGCAAAATTGACTAAAGCTTAAAATATTATGCTTTAAACCATCTACTAAAAATACATTACTAATACTATTAGAAGGAGTTATATGAACCTTACCAATACCAATGATCTTTTCTTTACCATTATCACCGAAGGTCACACTCCCTTCATTCAAAGCTTTAAGAGAAGTGAATTGCTTCACATCTCTAGTCATGTGCCTTGAGCAACCACTATCAAGATACCAAAGTCTTTTGTTCTCCTTGGTTGCAAGGCATATCTCATCATTATCCTGATGTGCCATGAAGCAAAGATTTGTAACTTCGGTCTGCTCTTCTTTAGAATTGGAGTCTTTGCTGTCACTCCAAGTGGCCATCATTGCTTTCTTCCTTAATTTCTTTCTTGATTTCTTGAGGAGAGGACAGTCAAACTTGTAGTGTCCCGGCTTCTTACACTCGAAGTATATAGGTACTTCCTTCTTCTTTTCCTTTTCTTTTTCTTTCTCTTTCTCTTTTCCTTTTTCCTTGGATTGATACTTCTTTTTGTAAGAAAATTTCTTCCTCTTTATGAATCTTCTAAACTTTCGAGCAAGGAGGGCTTCTTCACCTTCTTCTTCCTCTTCATCTTCAGACTCATTAATTGAGAATTCTTCTTGAATTTTTGACTTGAAAGTAATCCCCTTCTTCTTCTTGTCCATGTCCATAGATTTCAATTTCAGATTGAGCTCATAAGTCGAGTGATCCAACTAGCTACTCAAGAGGTAGATTGTCAACGTCCTTTGCTTCTTGAATTACAGTCACCTTCGGATCCCATGATATTGGAAGTGACCTAAGGTTAAATTTGGTGGATCGCTAGAAAATTCTGAATGGTAATCTGGATTACTTGCAAGATAAATTACTACCAGATAGATTGCCAGTAACGCTGATTACTGTGTTTGGTATACACGGTAATCTATTAGTAAGATTGATTATTATATTTGGTATGATAAATAGATTACCAGTAATCTAAGCTTAAATTTCTAAATTATTCTTAAGTCAAATTTATTAAAATATATTATAATATAATATAGTAATGTAATATAATATTGCATTAATATAATATATTATTTGATAATTTTTAATATAATATAGTATTATATTATTTGATATTTTATAATATAACTATTTATAAAATTATATAGTTAATAATGTATTATATAATATTATTATATATTATATTATATTAAATATATTATACTATATTTAATATAATGTAATATATGTTATGTTATAAAATATAATATATAATTTAAATTATATTATATTACACTTTATTGTTATATAATATATATTTTAAAATATTCTATTTTCTAATATTACAAATAAAATAAAATAAAAGATTATATATTATTTTAAATTTAATAATATAATATATATAAATTTAATATATTACTCAGTATATTTAAAAGATTATGTATAATTTTTTACATTTATTTAGTATAAAAAATAATTTTCAATTTTTCAATTTTAATATAAACATATTAAATATTTTATATTTAATAATAAAAATATTTAAAAATTATATTTTTATTAAATAGCTAAAATGTATAGATTATTTTTTTATAAATAAAATATAGATTTAAGAAGAGCTCCCAACTAACACCTAGAGGACCTAGATGAGAGGGAGAAGGAAAATGTTTCGTTCTCACCAAAGCGAAAGGGACAGGACAATTTTGTAAAAATAAAAAATATCATATTACCACATCTCCGGTAATCTGGATAGCTACCTCTTCCTGAGATAATATGGATTGCCATATGAGAGGTAATCCAGATTACCACTACAACATAGATTACCGGTTTAAATAAATACCAAATACGGTTATCTGGTGGGCCTAGTTTAAAATTATCGATAATCTGGATAGATTACCATATACCAAACGCAACCTAAGAATTTTATTTACAAGATCAGCATTAGACATGACTTTACCATGACTTCTCATACCATTAACTATATTAGTAAATCTTGTGTACATATATGTATGGATTCATTTGGTTCCATACGGAACATCTCATAAGTATGTACTAATATATTAACTTTAGTGTTCTTCACTTGATCGGTACCCTCATGGATAACTTCAAGTATATCCCATATTTCTTTAGCAGACATGCATGTAGATATCCTATTAAATTCACTAGGATCTAATGCACAGTAGAGGAGATTCATTGCCTTAGCATTGATCTTGGATTGTTTAATATCATTTTCATCCCAATCCTCTTCGAGCTTTAGGATGGAAACACCATTAACCACTTCCGAAGGAATATAAGGACCCTTGTCTACTACTTTCCATAAATTGTAATCAATAGAATTCATATAAATGCTCATCCTAGTTTTTCAATAAGAATAATTTGTTCCATTGAAAAATGAAGATCTATTTGAGGCTTGTCCCTCAACTATACTAGTACCAATTGGGGCTGTCATAGATCTTTACTCAAGATGGCAAAGCCTATACATTGAGAACAGGACTCTGATATCACTTGTTGCCCAGCATGCAACCCAAGAGGGGGGGTGAATTGGGTCTTTAAAAATTAATTTGACAAACTAACTTAATAAAACTTGATACTAAGTAATGCTATCTAATTCAACAAGTAAGTTAGCAAGGTACTATTAAAATAATTGCAATGCTCTAAAATAAATATGCAGCAAAAATTAAGAGCAATAAATAAAGAGCAAAGAGAAAGAGATCAAGAAATCACAAACATCAAGAACTATAGTGGTTCGGTGCTATACAATGCACCTACATCTACTCCCCAAGATTCCCTTGAGAATTCACTATAATCATACTGATTACAGCAGATTAGTTTTCCGGGCTCACTAATCAAAACTCGACTTGTTTTCACAAGGCTTACAAGTCAAAACCTCACTTGGTTTTACGGGCTAACCAAGAACCTAATTGGTTTTCACAAGGCTAACCAACAACCTCTGTCAGTTTTCCGGGCTAACCAAGAACCTTAGTGATTTTGCGGGCTAACCACCAACCTAATTGGTTTTTCAAGGCTTACCAATAACCTTCCTTGGTTTTACAATAGGCTAACCAAAAACCTTTACAAGAAATATGGTTTAAAAGTAAGGAACCAATGTAAGCTTTCTAAAACAAAGCGAATATCTCGATGTAGCTCATTATAGAGTTGCTTTGCACTTGTTGAAGCCTTTTGGATGCCCAAGTATCGATGATCTTCAATGCTCTTGAAGGCTCTTGAATGTTTGGTGGCTTCCTTTAGCTTGAGAGTGATTGAAACTTCAATGAATAGGAGTTAAAGCTCACTCTTCTTCTTTCTTCTCAAAACTCTTTGATAATATTTAATTCCTTATATTTTGATTTGATTTGGAGTATATAAATACCTTCCTAAGGCCTCAAAATTGAATTCTAGCCGTTAGACTTGAAAAACTAGCCATTGGGGACAATTTGGACGAGTTCTGTGTTTGAAAAAAACTAGCCGTTACTGTTACCAAAACTCCATGTGTCGACATTTCCTCAGTTGAGTTGACACATAAGGTCGACACATGTTCTTCTTGAGTTCGACACATAGTTCAATTTGCTTTATTCAGATTCTCTGGAAATTTCAGATATGTCGATACTTTCTTAGTTGGGTCGACACCTTGAGTCGACACCTTGCTTCCATGTATCGACACTTTAGCTGTTCCTTTAACTTCTGCAAGTTTTGTGGCTTGAAAGTCTCGGGTGATGTGTTGATCCATGTGTCGACACCTTGAGTCGACACTTCAGGTCCATGTGTCGATACTTCATCTGTGCCATTTGAAACAGTGCTGCGTACCGGCCTGAGTTGACACTTCATCTTCATGTATCGACACTTCATGTCATGTGTCGACACTTTGAGTCGACACTTCTTTGAAAAAATCATAGAAGATGCTAAATTTGAGCTGGAACATGTTTCCATTTAGCTTAGCTATCCATTCAACCATCTCTTAAGTGTCCAAGTCTTCTTTTGAGCAATCTTTTCATTCAAACTTGGCTTTTTCAAAACAATTGGACTTCATCAAATTTTGTGAGCACCTTTTCAATAGAAACACACGCAAAGCAAATCATTAGTCCTCAACTTATACTTAACTGTTTTGCTTATCATCAAAATCAATTAATGGAGTCAACAGGGTCCCAACTTGAATTCAAATTCGAATTCTTTAGGCTTTAGGCACAAAAATGGAGCTGATGTGGCATGGAGGATGAGGTGGCATTTCATCTTGGCATGGAGGGTAAGGTGGCATTCCATCTTGGCATGGAGGTTGAGGTGGTTTGCTCCATCTTGATGCTTCTTTACTTGGGTTCAAGCTTCATTCATGCTTTCATCTAATGGTCTTGATTTTGCCTTGACCAATTTGAACCCAACTTGACCAATTATAAGACTAAATTGAACCCAACTTGCCTCTTAGGGCTAATTACAGGACTTTTGCTAAAATTAAAATTGACTTGACTCTAATCACAGGACTCATGTTGAAATTCTTAAGCTAAAATCAACTTGACCCTACACGACTCAGCTGAAATTAAAAGTTGAACCTAAAATGGCTTATTCATTGGTAATCCACAAGGAGCCTGTATTGATTGGGTTTGATTGAAGTCTCTTTTGAATTTTGGTGCCTATACCACTCCCCTTCCTAGCATGCTAATCTATTATCGTCCGTTCGCTTGTCACTAAACTCTGGCGATGAAGTAAGACACTCCAGTCTTCCCCAGTAGGGATTGAGGATCTTCAAAGACTGCTTTGCTTCGATGACCTACAAAAAGACCCATGGGCTGAGGTTACCAGTTGGGACACTTTGATACTCAAAGCACCTAGTCTTGGGTGTGGAAACATATCTTTGATTGCTGACATGTCTAGGGAGGAGATTTGGGAGGTAATTTGGATGATGGCTAAGGATAAAGCACTTAGCCTTAATGATTTCTTCCCTTTATTTTTTAGATGGTATTAGGCTACCATTTGGGATGAGGTGGTGGAGGCGATTCAGTAGGTTTTTGCTACTGAGTCATTGTTGAAGGAGTGGAAGAGGACCTTCATTGTGCTTCTTACATAGGGACAGGACCCTTTCGAGCCAAGTCATTACAAGTCTATTAGCTTGTATACTACTCTTTACAAGATTTGTACCAAGATCTTGGTGGGCAAGTTGAAGCCTACTCTCCCTTGATTGATTAGCCCTAAGCAAGGAGCTTTTGTTGATGGTTGCAACATTTCTTACAATGTTTATATTGCACATAAATTTATGCACTACCTACAAAGAGCTCTTGCTCGTGGATGCCTTATAGCCATCAAGCTTTATGTGGAGATGGCTTATGACCAAATTGACTGGGTGTTTCTTTATTAGGTCTTGGGAAGCTTTGAGTTTCACAGTTAGTGGATCATCTAGATTAAAGGGTGTGTGCATTCTCCATCCTTCTCTATCCTGGTGAATGGCATGCCAACAAACTTCTTTCAATCCACTATTGGCCTTTGCTAAGGTTGCCCCTATCTCCTTATTTATTATTTATGCTGATACTATGTCTTATGCTCTATGCTTAGTGATCCTTAGCTAGTACTGTACAACCTTATATGCCAACTACTGGTGCCTAGCCTATGTTGCATCTACTCTTTGCAGATGATTGCCTCTTAGTAGGCCAAGCATTCGCTCGAAATGCTGTAGCCTTCAAGGAGTTTGGATGAATATTATACTAGATTTGGGCAAAAGGTGAACTAGTTAAAGTTAGTAATCTATTTTAGCTCGAAGACTAAAGCTCAGCATAGGCAAGCGATCAGGAAGATTCTTGACTGATGGGGACATCCCAACATAGATCCTGATGGGGACATCTCAGCACAGATTCTGATGCCAGCCCAGATCTTGATGTGGACATCCTAGCCCAGATCCTGAGCCAGCCCAGATCCTGATGTAGATAATTTTTGGGCTTTTGAAGAATGGGATATTATCAAAGTCTTAGGATCGGAATTTTTTAGGATTAGTTTGTTTCTAGAATAAATCTATTTTAGGATTTAGTTTATCGTTGTTTCAGGATCGGAGTTTTAGGATAGTTTGTTATACTTGTTTGGGATTTGTTTTATCGGGATCTTAGTGGTTCTAATTGTTTGGTTGTTTAAAGTTTGTTAGAGTCCTATAGGGAGTTTATTTAAGATATTTGTGCCATTTAAATAAAATTATCGAAGAAAAATTATTGAGAAAAGGTTTGGGTGTGTCCCTCCTCCTTCCCCTTTTCTCTTCCTAGTTCTCTTTCCCCATATTCTTCTTCTTCCCCTTCTCTCTCTTCTTCTCTGATCTCCTTCTCCCCTCTCATTGGCTTGAGAATTAGACACCCGAACCAATCACCAACCAGCCTTCCTTTTGGTCCACGCTGCCATCATCCCGAAATAAAGCTAACAAACCATGTGAACCTCTTCTTTAATTTGGCGACCCGACGATGAACCAAACCCCCTCTCCTTTGTTGTTTGAGATGCCATTCTCACCAGAAATTGCCATGCCAGCCGTGCCGAGCTCTGCAACAGGGCCACGAAATGCACCACCTGCAACCGAACAAATAGTCCAGTGGTCAAATCCTCCACCTGAGATCACGAAACCCGCTGCTATGCCATCTTCCCTGGAGCACCTCGACCACCCGACCATCGATCCCGTCGCTGATCACCAATGCCCAGAAATCAACCAGCCCTAGATCACAACTCAACGATGCTCCACCGGATCTCCTCCCTCACCAACAATAACAATCGACCTTCGCGACAAGTGCCACCTCTTTCTTCCCATTTGGAGACGTTCACAGACAGGCCGACATCCACCACCCCGGCCACCTGTCTCTCCACCCACTGCCTTCCGTGAGGCCTCCTATCTCCGCTCGAACATCAACCCACCTTCGTGCCTCCCACGCTCCACTGCCACCGTCAGATCCACCATTGCCTCTGACATCGTCCACCGACCCTCCTCTGCTTGTGAGCAAGACCTCCACCGCCTAGCCGTGCTTCATTCCCCACCTTCTGCCACTCAATGCCATCTCCGCCTCTCTTCTATCCAGAATTTCAGAGCAGCCGGGCCCTTCGACCATTGAGCCACCCAATCATCGATGCCCTCATCTGACATCATCATCAATTTCATCATGTTAGCGCCAGATTCTGAGGTTATGAGTTCCCATCGCCATCGGACTCTCCCACCACTACATGGCCAAACTCTAAGCCCCGTCTCCCCTGGCACGTCCAATCCCTCATCTCCTTGCTGGATCCCGTCGAATCCCCCTTGCTACCGCGATGCCTCTTCGACGCCCCATCTCCTGCCGAATCCTCCTTGCTCCCCTGCTAACAGCCAACGACCACTATCGCCTGAGTCACCGTCATCCTCAGGCCTCAGATCAAAGCCTCCACCATTGCCTGAACCCTCTGTGGACTTCCTCCCGATCGTGCCATCCTTCTTCCATCCATGCGAGATCCTGACTAGGACCGTGGAATCGTGCCGTTCCGCCTCCTATCAGACCTTCCTTCTCCAGCAACGTCTTCCTGCAGGATCGCTGGTGAAAGCTCCACTGGATCATTCCCATTGAAGTCTTCCCTGTTCTATCTTAGTTCCTTCCAGTAAAGAAGAAGCACCAGCTCACAATCATGAAAGCAAACTTCCATCCCTATTACTGACTTCAAGCTGCATGAATCCCAAAGCTACACGAATACCAAAGCTACATAGATCTCAAAGCTACACAGATCTCAGAACTGCATGGATCTCAAAGCTGCATGGATCTTAGAGCTATATGGATCTTAGAGCAGAACCTCTTCATTGCTTCAGGCCCATTTTGATTTATCTGGTTTATTTAATTGGGTTTGTGGGTTGAACTAACTTAGTCTAACGGTCGTTTCTTAATAACCAACGATCCATCCTCTTAAACTAATTTTGATCGGGTTGTCCCACATCAATTTTGGTATCAGAGCATGGTTTAGGTTAGGTTAGAGTCAATTCCATTTTATTTGCATTTAAATTATTTGTATTAAAAAAAATTCTATTTCATGGCTATCGACAAGTCAAGCTAGAGTCCCAGGAGCCTACTAGAGTTTATCGAGCTTGACTCGATAAAGTCAAGTTCTCCCTATCCCAGAAGAATGATGGGGACATTCCAGCACAAATCCTGATAGGGATATCTTAGCACAGATCCTGATGAGGACATCCCAGTCCAGATCCTGATACCAGCGTAGATCCTCATGCAGATAAATTTTGGGTGTTTGAAAAATGGAATATTATCGAAGTTTTAGGATCGGAATTTTAGGATAATTTGTTTTACTTGTTTGGGATTTGTTTTATTAAGATCTTAGTGGTTCCAATTATTTGGTTGTTTAAAGCTTGTTAGAGACATGTAGAAAGTTTATTTAAGATGTTTTTATCATTTGAATAAAATTATCAAAGAAAAATTATTAAAAAAAATTTGGATGTGTCCCGAATCCTTCCCCCTCCTCCTCCTCCTCTTTTCTTCGTGGTTCTCTTTTCCCATATTTTTCTTCATCCCCTTCCCTCTCTTCTTCTCTGATCTCCTTCTTCCCTCTCATTGGCTTGAGAATTAAACACCCGAACAAAACACCAACCAGCATTCCTTCTGGTCCTCACTGCCATCATCCTAAAACAAAGCTAACAAATTGTGTGAACCTCTTCTTTGATTCGGCGACCAAATAACGAACCAAACCCCCTCTCCTTTATTGTCTGAGATGCCGTTCTCACTAGAAATCGCCATGCCAAGCCATGCCAATCCCAGCCATGTCGAGCTCTGTAATAGGGCCACGGAATGCACCACCTGTAGCCAAACAAGTAGTCCGGCGGCCAAATCCTCTGCCTGAGATCGCGTAACCCGCTGCTATGCCATCTTCCCCGGAGCACCTCGACCTCCCGATCGCTGATCCCATCGCTGATCACCAGTGCCCGGAAATCGATCAGCCCTAGATCACAACTCGACGATGCTCCACCGGATCTCCTCCCTCGTCGACAACAACAATCGACCTCCACGACAAGTGCCACCTCTTTCTTCCCGTCCGGAGACATCCACGAACAGGCCGACATCCACCACCCCGGTCGCCGATCTCTCCACCCGCTGCCTTCCGTGAGGCCTCCTATCTCTACCCGACCATCAACCCACCTTCGTGGCTTACTAGAGTCATTTACTTTATCAGGGTTTCTATCACTTGGCGATGGATTCACAGGTCCCAATGCACTAAGTTGAAGGCTTCGATTCAAAGTCATCTTGAAGAGTATCAATCCAAAGCACTATTGATGATGGCTAGAGTCATCCTAGTCAGGTTTTTCCTTAATGCTAGTCCTATCTATCTCATATCTCATACTGCAGTTCTAAAGACCTTTATGACAAGACTTGAGTAGATATTTAGGAACTTTCTATAGGACTCTCATCAAGGAAGGGTAGGTGTCCATCTCGTAGCTTGGGATGTATGTGCCTCCAAACTTGTGAAAGGGGCTTGACATCCGGTCATTGCAGGTTCTACATGAGGCTCTGATTCCCCGGAATGCCATGAGATTTCTAATGTAGCCTGATAGTCCCTAGAGTAGATGATGCATGCCAAGTATAGAGGTTGGGGCTATGGGGTGGAGATTCATGTTAGTTGGAGTAGCTTATGTATGCGGAAGGAAATCTATAGTTGCACTCTTGATGTGTTGGCCCAAATGTCGTGGCTTCAAGAGATGGGCAATCGATTGACATCCTGCATGATTAATGGTTGGGTACTTCCTTTAAGCCAATGGCTGACTTACATTAGCATTAAGCTTGGCAATCAGGCATGGGTGCATGACCTCTTCTAGTCTCAAGGGAGGGGCTGGGATGTTAATTGGTTGCTTAGTGTTTTGGTGACTAGCTAGCCGAGTGTATGCTGTCCCAAGCAATTCCCATCCTGGTGGGCCCAGATATTAGGGTTTGGTAAACATCGTGCACTTCCAAGGTGGCAATGAGAGAGCTCTATGTCATATACAAGGATGAATCGATAAGAGTGATGGAATGATACTAGATTTGGAGACTTAAGATTCACTTGAGGATGAGTTTATTCTTGTGGACAGTTGTTTGGGGCAAGTTATCTACCAGAGTACTGTTGAGAGCCAGAGGGATTAATATTCTGATTACTTGTCCCAACTATAAGTCAAAGTATGAGACTTTGTAGGCTATAGCATGTTCTTTTCATGTGTTTGAGTGCATGGTGGGTCTGGTAGCTAGCTATCTCCCCCTTGTTGGCCAATTCGGTAGAGCAGCCTACCCAGACCTTCTTAGGGGCCTTGAGATGGAGCATGGAGTCTAAGGCCACTAGGCTTGCTGATATCAAGGTTGCCTACATTGTTTATTGTTGACTCTGGTCTTGATTTTGATGATTGATAAAATGTTTAAGTATATATGAATATTAATTATATTTTTAGTGTGTTTATCAGATCTTAGTACTCATTCATGTTGAATGAAGAAATGCTTGTACTTTCGTTGAAAAAGTTCTTAAATTAATGGAAAATCAAGTATATGGACTTTGGAATTAATATGGAAGAACTTGAAAAAGTTAAAGTTTGATTTTTTGTAAGTTTCAGCAATGGCACGCCCAAGTGTTGACACCTGGAATTGAAGTGTCGACACCTGAAGATCAAGTGTCGATACTTGAAGAATGAAGTGTCGACTCAAGGCCTGAGATTTTTGAAAATACAGAACTATGCCATCTGGAGGTGTTTTGCCTCAAGTGTCGACTCACGGGAATGAAGTATTGACACTTGAAGATGAAATGTCGAATCTGGAGGTGTTTTGCCTCAAGTGTCGACTCACGGGAATGAAGTATTGACACTTGAAGATGAAATGTCGATACCTGGTGGTGAAGTGTCAATACCTGAGAATAAAGTGTCGATACCTGGAGGTGAAGTGTCGATACTTGGACAGTAATGGCTAGTTTTTTGGACTGCAGAACTTCTCCAACTTGTTTTCAAACAGCTATTTTTTCATCCCTAATGGCTATAAATGATCATTTAAGTGTTGGGAGGCTATATAAACATCTAAAATCAAATGGGAAAGCAATCCTTTGGTGAGATCATTGAATATTCTTCAAGGATTCAAGAGTTGAGTGGTTCAAGCATTCAAGCTTCTAAGTTTCAAAGAGAGCATCCAAAGTTCACATCCTCAAGCATCAATCAAAGGCTTCAACAATTTGAAAACAAGATCTTCATCAACTTTCAAAGAGCTTCAAAGAGATATTTGCTTTATTTTAGAAAGCTTTTATTGTATTCTTTCATACTGCTCTTACATTGTTTTACTTAAGATTTTTTGGTGAGCCTTTGAAAATCAAAGAGGTTTTTGGTAAGCCTTGGAAAACTAAAGTGGTTGTTGGTGAGCCTTGAAACCAACTAGGATTTTACTTGTGAGCCCAAAGATAAAACAAGTTGTGTAGGTTCTTGGTTAGCCTGTAAAACCAAGGGTGGTTGTTGGTGAGCCTTGAAACTAACTAGGATTTAACTTGTGAGCCCGAAGACAAAGCAAGTTGTGTAGGTTCTTGGTTAGCTCGTACAACCAAGGGTGATTGTTGGTGAGCCTTGAAACCAACTAGGATTTTACTTGTGAGCCCAAAGACAAAACAAGTTGTAAAAGGTTATTGGTGAGCCTAGGTTACAAAACTATCTTAGTGAATTCCTATGGAGATCTTGGGGAGTGGATGTAGGTGCCTTGGAGCGCACCAAACCACTATAAATTTCTTTGTATTTGTATGATTGTTTTCTTTATGCATTTACTTTGTTTATTCCACTGCATATTATTTTGAAGCACACAAATACATTGCCTAAATATAAGCATTTGATTTGAATTAGCATATACTTGCTTTAGTTTATCAAAGTAGTTCAAAAGTTTTATAAATCCCAATTCACCCCCTCTCTTGGGTTGCCTACCTGAGCCTTCAATTGGTATCGGAGTCCGGTGCTCTGTTTGAAAATCTAACGATTTTGAGTTAAAGATTATGGCAACCATAGTAGGTATTAGTGTTAGACCACCATTTTTCGATGGCACTAATTATATTTTTTGGAAAACTCGTATGTGCATTCATATTCAATCTATTAATTATTATCTTTGGAAAGTTATTGTTAGTGGTCCTCATATTCCTTCCATGTTGGTCAATGGCATTTCCATTCCAAAGCTCGAAAAGGATTGGAATGAATATGACATTAAGCAAACTGAACTCGATGCTAAAGTAATGAACTTGCTTTATTGTGCATTGGACTTAAATGAATTTAATAGAATCTCATCATGCACATTGGCGAAGGAAATATGAGACACACTTGAAGTTACTCATGAGGGTACTCTTCAAGTGAAGAACACTAAAATTAATTTTCTTGTACACTAAAATTCATGACTATTATTAATGAATTAAAAAGTCTTGGCAAAATCTATACTAACGTTGATTTGGTGAACAAAATTCTTAGATCTTTGCCAATATCATGGGATCCCAAGGTGACGGCGATCCAAGAAGCTAAAGATGTAGAAACCTTATCTTTGGAGGAGCTTATCGGTTCACTCATGATCTATGAGTTGAATTTATGGCAAAGGAAAGTAATTGCTGATCAAGAGAAGAAGAAGATAATGGCCTTCAAGGCCAAAAAGAAATTCAAGATAATGATGGCAACTTGGAGTGATAGCGAAGATTCAAGTTCGGATGATGAAGTTGCCCATCTTTGCTTCATGGCAAATGAGAAAGAGGTATGTCTGAAAATGATTATGATTTTACCTTTAATGAACTACATGATGCATTCAATGATCTTGTGCATAAATACAAAATGCTAAAAATTGAGCATAAGAAATTAAAAGGCATGAAGATTCCTTTTCTCTTGAGAACACCAATTTTGCTAATGAAAATGATGATTTAAATGCCAAGATTGATATTTTGAATAATGAAAAGGATAGATTTTCTAAAGAAAAAAAATTTTTAGAAAAAGAAAATGATATTTTGAAAGATTTATGTGATAAATTTTGAAAGAGAAAAATATTTTGATTAAAGAAAAGAAGCAAAATCTTTTGAAGAATTTTCTTATTCCTGCTTCTTCCAATTTGACTTGTAGATCTGGATTTAATGCATATCCTTGTAGATCAAGAAAAGTTTGGGTTCCAAATGGAACCATAATCTCTAACCCTAAAAGACTCAAGAAAGTTTGGGTACCAAAATTGTCTACTTAGTATGTTTTACAGGAATATCTTGCAACTCAACATGAAGAAAGAAATTTTTTAAAAAGTGGGCATACAAGATAATTTAAAGAAGTGGACAAGCTATATTTTGGACTAAATGGTAAAAGGAATGTTACAATAGTAACCAACCCATTCAGCACTGATACAACGGTGGCTCCACTTGAAGAGATCAGCCCCTATGGCAGCCAGGTCGGCACCTCGGCCAGCTCGGTTCGATCGTGCCTGGAGCCCAGCTCGGCCGGGCTGGCACCTCGACTAGATCAGCAGCTCGGCCAGCCCACTTTAGGCAGGCCAGGTCGGGACCTTGGCCAGCTCACTTCAGCCATGCCTGGAGCCCAGCCAGGTATGCCGGGCAGCCCACCTCGGCCAATGAAGCTCTCCAGCTCTGCCCTGCGAGCGCCTGCATGGCTCCGACCACCTCAGCCCATGTCGGTCTAGTTCGGCATGTTGGGAAGTGGCATGACCCGGCAACGAGGCTAAGTCCATATGGGATCCAGTTCTGGCCGCATGGTGGGACTCCCCAATTCAGGACAACCGTAGCACACCCACACCTCGGTCCGTGTGGAAGGGAGACGCGCGACCAAGGCCATACCTCCGAGCCACGACTCCTCCTGCCTGGCGCCCAGTTCGGCTGAGGAAGGCCTCCGGTCGCACCTTGGTTCGGCTCCCTTGGCTCACGCTCCAGCAGCAGGGGAGGAGTCCGTCAGCCCAAGTGTCGCTCGGAAGCAGCCGCATCCAGTTCGGTGCCTCCGAGATTGGTGCGGCATGCCCAGGGCAGCGCGCCCCTGCGCCCTACTCCGCCCGGTCCACCTGTGGGAGACCAAGGCCACGCCTCCGAGCCCTCGCTCCTCCAGCTCCGCCCGACCTCACCGGCGTGCCCCAGATCTGCCCGCGTCTAGTTCGGCACCTCCGAGCCCGGCGCGGCAAGCCCAGGGCAGCGCACCCCCATGCCCCGCTCCGTCTGGTCCACCTGCGGGAGACCAAGGCCACGCATCCGAGCCCCGGCTCCTCCAGCTCCGCCCAACCTCGCCGGCACGCCCCAGATCCACCCACGTCCAGCTCTAACAGACCGCGGCACGCTCGCGTGGCACGTCCGTGCCCGGCTCCAATCGCTCACGGCATGCCCCCGACGCGTCTGCGTCGGCCCCAGCTCCTTCCGCGCCCGCTCCGGCATCCAGCCGACCTCGGCACGCCATGGTATGCCCGCCTGACACACCTGCGACTCAGCTCGGCACGGTCCTCGCTCCGCTCCTAGCAGGACGCCGCCTCAGCGAGCCCAGCTCCGGCCGGCCTCGACTCGGTCCAGCTCAGCTCGGCTCTGCCCGGTTTGGCGCTCCCGCGCCCCAGGTCTGAGCCTTCCGCCCGCGGTAGCTCCGGCATGCACGGGCACGCGTGACGCCCAGTTCGGCATGCCCACGTGCCCAGTTCGGCATGCCCACGTGGCACCCCGTTTGGCACTCCCACGTGGCCATATCCGTCCATACCTGCTCCGTGCCCAAGCATGCCCGCGGTCCAGCTCCGCTCTCCTGCGGTCCGGCAGCGCTCGTGTTCGCAATGCATGGGTTCGCACCTACGTGCATGGGGCCTCGCACATCACCTCGATCAGCTGCATGGAGGTCCCCATGGGCCTTCTCTCGGTCCGCATGCTTGCATGGCAACTTGAAGCGGCGTCCTGGCTAGTTCAGCACCTTGGCATCATAGCCCAGCTCGGTCACTGGGTACACCGCACAATTTGGCCTCATTAATGTGGGCCCGATGCGTTTCCCGAGGGGCCCATCCACATGGGCCCGGCACTCTTTCTAAGGATCCCCCTCCACGTGGGTCCTATGGCATGCCGCCTGCAAGGAAGGTTTGCATTTAAGTTTTCTAAGCTACTGTTTATACTAACTGGTGAATAGCGCTCTGCCCAAAGCACTGTACCCCTGTACCAACTTCCTGAACCATCCAGAAGAAGAAGGTTCACCAGCCCATCATGGCCTCACAAGCTACCTTAGCCTGACAAGTCTATATCAAGACCGGCATGCCTCTCCCGCCAACGACAGGAGCTATTCGTCTGCATAAAGACCGGCATGGAAAGGTAAGGGGAGGTAAGAGAGACAACACACTCTCTTCATTCTTACATTATCGTCCATTTACTATCACCCTCTGGCAGCAGAGAGTCTTCCAAGCTCTCCGCCTCAGAGGTCTCTTATTCCCTTCGATCGTCCCACTGACTTGATCATCGGAGTGTCTTTGTCGGAATCCCCAGTGCAGGTCTCCCCTGTTTTACAGGTCCACCCGACGGAAGAACGATACAGAGAAGATTTCTCCCACCGGAGAGGCCCACAGGAGGCCCATAGCATAGTATCAACCCCTTCATCCCTACAATGACCCCTCCGAGTACGACGGCTCCACCAAGCCTCGTGGCGGAGGGTATATTCCCCTTGATCGTCTCTGACCGACGAGCCCGATGACGCTGGCGGGGAGTCCACTCACCCGGGCCCCGTAAGAAGCTGCAGGCCATGATGATCTAGGCGGCAACAGTTTGGCGCACCAGGAAGGGGGGCAGATCCACGCTCCCCATCAAGTTGGATGACGATTTCCATCTTTGTCCTTAGTTCCCGGGGGGCAGACCAGGGGCACGGGGATGGGGGCACAAGAACTTCTCCCTCTTTCTTGAGGCTCCAAGGAGCAGCCTCGACCAAAAAACCTTGAGCTGTGAAGATGCATCGCCACCCTTGATGGGGCAACAGGCATCAAGCTGAAGATGGAGCCACCTCCCAGCGGTGCCACCATCCAAGGGCCCCACTAAAAAAAAAAGAGAGAGAAGAAAAGAGAGAAGAAAAGAAAAATAAGAGAAGGAGGGAGGGGCTGACCATCGTAAAGAAGAAAGAAACCCATCTAACGGAGTCTGCTCCCATGCAGTAGGAGTCCCCTCCCCTCACACGCAATGGGAGCCTCTTTCCTCCCTCGCGACGGAGTACCAACTCTCCCATGCAGTGACGGGAGCCTCATTTCTTCCATCCAACGGAGTAGGCTCCCATGCAACGGAGCTTACTCCTGTGCGACGGGGTTTGCTCCCATCCTACGGAGCTTCCCCCCATCTGACGGAGTTTGCTCCCATGCAATGGGGTTTCCTCCCATGCAACGGAGCTTACTCCCTCATGCTATAGGAGTCTCTTTTCCTTCCATGCAATGGAGCTTACTCCCTCATGCTATAGGAGTCTCATTTTCTCCCACGCAGCAGGATATCATTTCTCCTGAGCGACGGAGTTCCATCTCCTCCATGCAACGAAGCCTCCTCCCATGCAATGGAGTCATCCCCCTCATGCAGCAGGAGTCTCCTCCCTTCTGTACAATATGCAACATGAGCCTTATGCTCCCATGCAACGAAGCTCTCCTCCCATGCAACGGGGGTCTCATCTCCTCCATGCAATGAGGTCTTCTCCTCCCATGCGACGGAGTCATTTCCCTCATGCAAAAGAGGTCTCACTTCCTCCCAGGCAGTGGAGGTCCACCTTCCCATGCAACAGGAGCCTTATGCTCCCATGCAACGAAGCTCCCTCCCATGCAATGGAGTCTCATGCTCCCATGCAACGGAGGACTGTCTTTCCATGCAACGGAGCCTTGCTCCCCCATGCAACCGGGTTCTATGCTTCTGTGCAACGTGCGGAGTCTCACTCTCTCCCAAGATGGCGGTCAGCGAACCTAATCTGGCATGCCCAAGGAAGAAATATATCTTTGTTTATTCATATAACCGGAGCTCAACAGGTAACTCCTTCTCCGCTACATTTACAAGATAAAAAACTGTGTTTCAGTTTTACAGGAAAAGCTCCCGCAAGCTCAGAACGCCTAGGCCGGAGCCCTGTCCTCCTCCTCCAGGCCGAGCCCTTCGAAGGCTAGAGCCACCTGAGCTGGAGCCGAGCCGCCGATGCCCTCCACCAGGTTGAGCTTCTTCGAGGTAGAGCCCCCTGGGCCAGAATCGAATCCAGCCCTCCTCCTCCAGGCCGAGCCCTTTGAAGGCTAGAGCCACCTGAGCTGGAGTCGGGTCGTCGATGCCCTCCACCAGGTTAAGCCTCTTCGAGGATGAGCACCTTGGACCGGAGTCGAGCCCTCCTGAAGATGAAGCCCGTATCCCACGTCCCTCCGGCACCAAAGACCGGACCATGCTCCAGCACCGGAGAGCCTAGCTCCCTGGCATCAAAGCCCGGAAAAACATCTTCTGCCACAAGGTCTTAGAGCCCAGAGCCAAGACCTCAGCCTTGAGCCTAGCTCCAAGGCATCAAAGCCCGGAAAAACATCTTCCAGCACCAGGTCTCAGAGCCCAGAGCCAAGACCTCAGCCTCGAGCCTAGATCCAAGGCATCAAAGCCCAGGAAAACATCTTCCGGCACCAGGTCTCAGAGCCCAGAGCCAAGACCTCAACCTCGAGCCTAGCTCCAAGGCATCAAAGCCCAGGAAAACATCTTCCGGCACCAGGTCTCAGAGCCTAGAGCCAAGACCTCAGCCTCGAGCCTAGCTCTAAGGCATCAAAGCCCGGGAAAATATCTTCCGGCACTAGGTCTCAGAGCCCAGAGCCAAGACCTCAGCCTCGAGTCTAACTCCAAAGCATCAGGTCCGGAACTCAGATTTTTGGCACCAACTCTCTGAGTCCAGCTCCAAAGCATCAAGGTCCGAAGCTCAGACTTCCGGCACCCAATCTTCGAGCCCAGCTCTAAGACACCAGGGTCTGAAGCTCAGACTTCCGGCACCAACTCTTCAAGCCCAGCTCCAAGACACCAAGGTCCGGAACTCAAATTTTCGATACCAGCTCTCTGAGTCTAGCTCCAAAGCATCAGGTCTAGAACTCAGATTTTTGGCACCAGCTCTCTGAGTCCAGCTCCAAAGCATTAGGTATGGAACTCAGATTTTCGGCACCAACTCTTCGAGCCCAACTCTAAAGCATCAGGTCTGGAACTTAGATTTTTGGCACCAACTCTTCGAGCCCAGCTCCAAGACACCAGGATCCGGAACTCAGATTTCCAGCACCAACTCTCTGAGTCTAGCTCCAAAGCATCAAGGTTCGGAACTCAGATTTCCAGCACCGACTCTCTGAGTCCAGCTCCAAAGCATTAGGTCCAGAACTCAGATTTCCGGCACCAACTCTCTGAGTCCAACTCCAAAGCATCAAGGTCCGGAACTCAGATTTCTAGCACCAGATCTCTGAGTCTAACTCCAAAACACCAAGGTCCGAAGCTCAGACTTCCAGCACCGGATCTTCAAGCCCAGCTCCAAGACACCAAAGCCAAGAAGCTTCCGAAGCTCTGTGTTCATGCCAAGAGTCAATCGAACCTCTCAGTGAAGCAGAATTGAGGCCAAGTTCTTCACTGAAGTCAAGCTCCTCAGTTCAGCCAAGCTGAGGTCAAACAAAGCCGAGCTGAACTCAAGTCAAGCTCCTCAGTTCAACCGAGCTGAAGTCAGGCCCCTTGGTCCAGCCAAGTCGAGGTCATATCCCTTGATTCAGCCGAGCTGAAGCCATGCTCCTAACTGAGCCCCGCATCTATCTTATGACTCTCAATTTAGCACTTGCCTTACTCACAGTCCGGAGATGTCCGCGGAGACTCCAAGAAGTCCCGCCATCTATCGAAAAAACTCATAGTTTGGCATTTGTTGTACTCAAAGTTCGGAGATGTCCATGGGAAGCTCTGGAGCTGCAACCGTTCATGACTCGCCTCCTAGCATGGCGAACCAGTAGTTTTACCATCCCATGAAGGAGGTAAGAATTCCTCCTCAATAACCAAAGTTCCTTTCTGGTGCAACTTTGCTCTTCACCAATACAGGAACTCACCCGTCAGACTCCAAGTCTGGCGAAGTTAAGAGCTAAAATCAAGCTTTTCAAGGCAGCTGAGCTGAGATCAAATAAAGCCGAGCTGAAGTCATGCCCCTTGATTCAGTCGAGCTAAAGTTAAACTCCTCAGTTCATCCAAGCTGAGCTCAAATAAAGCCGAGCTGAAGTCATGCCCCTTGATTTAGCCGAGCTAAAGTTAAACTCCTCGGTTCAGCCGAGTTGAGCTCAAATAAAGCCGAGCTGAAGTCACACCCCTTGATTCAGCCGAGCTGAAGTCAAACTCCTCAGTTCAGTCGAGCTAAACTCAAATTAAGCCGAGCTAAAGTCATGCCCCTTGATCCAGCCGAGCTGAAGCCAGGCCCTTCATTGAGCCCCACAGCTACCGCTTGACTCTCATCCGGAGATGTCCACGAGTAGCCCTGGAGGTCCAACCATTTGCAGCTTGCCTCCTAGCATGCCAAACGAGCATCTCTGCCACTTCATAAAGGATGTAAGAATCCCTCCCCAATAATTAAAGTTACTCTTTGGTGCAGCTCTACTCTTCATCATTGTAGGAGCTCATCCGTCTGGCTCCGAGTCTGGCGAAGAAAGCCCGGAACCTAGTTCCAGTACAAAATCCCAAAGTCCAGTCCGGATGAAAGCCCGAAACCCAGTTCCGGCACCTAAAGCCCAGAATATCCGGCACCTAAAGGCCGGACACCCCGGCACATAAAGACCAGACACCCCGGCACATAAAGACCGGAATCCCCGGTACCTAAAGATCGGAATCCCCGGTACCTAAAGACCGGAAACCCCGGCACCCCAAGACCAAAGATCCTGGCACCTTAAAATGGAAAATGACGAAAGTCCCACACCAAAAGCCTCATCAAAAGCTTTGAGGAGTGCTCTTAGCCCAACCATGTGCCCGGTCATACATGTGTGCACCCAAGTTGTGCACCTCACCAACCTCTTCCTCCAGGGCACCGCTTTCTATCCGGTCAAAGAGGAGTCAGACTGAACTGCAGCACCATCAAAATGCAACTAACCTTCAGTCGAAGTACTTACGGACAAGTAAGTTTCAAAAACACTACCTCCTATTTTTGTTTTGCAGGCCTGCTGCGACATAGAGCCGAATGGGTAAAAAACTACTCCCTTCGCCCAAAACGAGGAGAAGTAACGCTTTGGACTCAGGGAGTGGGGGCATTTGTTACAGTAGTAACCAACCCATTCAGCACTGACACAACGGTGGGTCCACTTGAAGAGATTAGCCCTTGTGGTGGCCAGGTCGGCACCTCGGCCAGCCCGATTCGACCGTGCCTGGAGCCCAGCTCGGTCGGGCTGGCACCTCGACCAGATCGGCAGCTCGGCCAGCCCACTTTAGGTAGGCCAGGTCGACACCTCGGCCAGCTCACTTCAGCCATGCCTGGAGCCCAGCCATGCATGCTGGGCAGCCCACTTCAGCCCATGAAGCTCTCCGGCTCCACCCTGCAAGTGCCTGCATGGCTCCGACCACCTCAGCTCATGCCGGTCTAGTTCGACATGTTGGGAAGTGGCGTGACCTGGCAATGAGGCTAAGTCCATGTGGGATCCAGTTCCGGCTGCATGGTGGGACTCCCCAATTCGACACAACTGTAGCGCACCCGCGCCTCGATCCGTACGAAAGGGAGATGCACGACCAATGCCATGCCTCCGAGCCTCGGCTCCTCCTGCCGGGCACCCAGTCCGGCCGAGGAAGGCCTCCGCCTGCACCTTGGTCCGGCTCCCTCGGCTCGTGCTCCAACAGCACGGGAGGACTCTGTCTGCCCAAGTGTCGCCCGGAAGTAGCCGCGTCCAGTTCGGCACCTCTGAGCTCGGTGAGGCACGCCCAGGGCAATACGCCCCTGTACCCCACTCCGTCCGGTCCACCTGCATTAGACCAAGGCCACGCCTCTGAGCCCTGACTCCTCCGGCTTCGCCCGACCTCGCCGGCGTGCCCCAGATCCGCCCGCATCCAGTTCGGCGCCTCCGAGCTCGGTACGGTACGTCCAGGGCAGCGCGTTCCCGTGCCCCGCTCCATCCGGTCCACCTACGAGAGACCAAGGCCATGCCTCCAAGCCCCGACTCCTCTGGCTCCGCCCGACCTCGCCGGTGCACCCCATATCTGCCCACATCTAGCTCCAACCAGCCACGGCATGCCCGCATGGCATGTCCATGCCCGGCTCCAACCGCCCGCGGCATGCCCCCGGCGTGCCTGTGTCGGCCCCAGCTCCTTCTGTGCCCGCTCTGGCGTCTAGCCGACCTCGGCACGCCGGCTCCCGGCTTGGCATGTCGTGGTATGCCCGCCTGATGCACCTTCGACTCAGCTCGGCACGGTCCCTGCTCCACTCCTGGCAAGACACTACCTCAACGAGCCCAGCTCCGGCCGGCCCTGCCTCGATCCAACTCAGCCTGGCTCTGCCCGGTCTGGCGCTCCCGCGCCCCAGGTCCGAGCCTTCCGCCCGTGGTAGCTCCAGCACGCACGGGCACGCATGATGCCCAGTTCGGCATGACCACATGCCCACGTGCCTTGTTCGGCATGCCCACGTGGTGCCCCGTCTGGCACTCCCGCGTGGCCACATCCGTCTGCACCTGCTTCGTGCCCAAGCATGCCCACGGTCCAGCTCCGCTCTCCCACAGTCTGGCAGCGCTCGTGTTCGCAACGCGTGGGTTTGCGCCTACGTGCATGGGGCCTCGCACGTCGTCTCGATCAACATGCATGGAGGCCCCCACAGGCCTTCTCTCAGTCCGGGTGCTTGCATGGCAACTTGAAGTGGTGTCCCGGCTAGTTCAGCACCTTGGCATCACAGCCTAGCTCGGTCACTGAGTACACCACGCAGTTCGATCTCATTCATATGGCCCTGGCGCATTTCCCGAGGGGCCCATCCACATGGGCCTGGCACTCTTTTCAAGGATCCCCCTCCATATGGGTCCTATGGCACGCCGCCTGCAAGGAAGGTTTGCATTTAAATTTCCTAAGCTACTGTTTATTCTAATTAGTGAATAGCGCTCTGACCAAGGTACTGTATCCCTGCACCAACTTTCTGAACCATCTAGGAGAAGAAGGTTCACCAGCCCATCATGGTCTCACAGGCTACCCTAGCCTGACAAGTCTACATCAAGACCAGCACGCCTCTCCCGCCAATGACAGGAGCCATTCGTCTGCATAAAGACCGACATGGAAAGGTAAAGGGAGGTAAGAGAGACAACACACTCTCTTCATTCTTACATTATCGTCCATTTACTATCACCCTCTGGCAGCAGAGAGTCCCCCAAGCTCTCCACCTCAGAGGTCTCTTATTTCCTTCGATCGTCCCACTGACTTGATCATCGAAGTCTTTGCCGGAATCCCCGGTGCAGGTCTCCCCTGTTTTGTAGGTCTGCCCGATGGAGGGACGATACAGAGAAGATTTCTCCCACCGAAGAGGCCCATAGGAGGACCACAGCACAGTATCAAGCCCCTTCATCCCTATAACGACCCCTCCGAGCACAGCGGCTCCACCAAGCCTCGTGGCGGAGGGTATGTTCTCCTTGATCGTCTCCGACCGACGAGCCCGGTGACACCGTGGTACGACCACATAGTTCGGTCTCATTCATGTGGGCCTGATGCGTTTCCTGAGGGGCCCATCCATATGGGCCCGGCACTCTTTCCAAGGATCCCCCTCCACATGGGTCCTATGGCACGTCGCCTGCAATGATGGTTTGCATTTAAGTTTCCTAAGCTACTGTTTATACTAACTGGTGAATAGCGCTCTGCCCAAGGCACTGTATCCCTGCACCAACTTCCTGAACCATCCAGAAGAAGAAGGTTCACCAGCCCATCATGGCGTCACAGGCTACCCTAGCCTGACAAGTCTACATCAAGACTAGCACGCCTCTCCCACCAACGACAGGAGCCATTCGTCTGCATAAAGACAAGCATGGAAAGGTAAGGGGAGGTAAGAGAGACAACACCCTCTTTTCATTCTTACATTATCGTCCATTTACTATCACCCTCTGGTAGCAGAGAGTCCCCCAAGGTCTCCATCTCAGAGGTCTCTTATTTTCTTTGATCATCTCACTGACTTGATCGCCGGAGTGTCTTTGCCAGAATCCCCGGCGCAGGTCTCCCTTGTTTTGTATTGCCTTTCACCTTTTTTTATGATGTCAAAAAGGGGGAGAAAAATGTTAAATCTGAAAAAGAAAAGATTGGATAAACATAAAAAATATTTTGAGAAATGAAAAAAAGTACAAAAGGGAGAGTAGAAAGCAAAATGTTACAATTTTAAGGAAAGAATTAGAAAGGGGGAGATTGTTTTAAAATTTTTTGCATATTTTGAAAAATATTTTTGAAATCATATTTTGAGGGGGAGCTTGGTGCTTATTATTTTTGAGCTTACATGTTTATCTTATTATTAATCTTTTTAAGTTTACCCTATTCATATATTTAAAGATTTTGTCATCATCAAAAAAGGGGAGATTGTTGACTTTGATCTTGATTTTGATGATTGATAAAATATTTAAGTATATATGAGTACTAATTATATTTTTAGTGTGTTTATCAGATCTTAGTACTCATCCATATTGAATAAAGAAATGCTTGTATTTTAGTTGAAAAAGTTATTAAATTAATGAAAAATCAAGTATATGGACTTTGGAATTAATATGGAAGAACTTGAAAAAGTTAAAGTTTCATTTTTAGCAAGTTTCAATAATGGCATGCCCAAGTGTTGACACCTGGAATTAAAGTGTCGATACCTGAATATCAAGTGTCGACACTTGAAGAATGAAGTGTCGACTCAAGGCTTGAGATTTTTAAAAATACAGAACTATGCCATCTGGAGGTGTTTTGCCTCAAGTGTCGACTCACGGGAATGAAGTGTCGACACTTGAAGATGAAATGTCGACACTTGGAGGTGAAGTGTTGACACCTGAGAATGAAATGTCGACACCTGGAGGTGAAGTGTCGACACTTGGACAGTAACGACTAGTTTTCTGGGCTGCAGAACTTCTCCAACTTGCTTTCAAATGGCTATTTTTTCATCCCTAATGGCTATAAATGGTCATTTAAGTGTTGGGAGGCTATATAAACATCTAAAATCAAATGGGAAAGCAATTATTTGGTGAGATCATTGAATATTCTTTAAGGATTCAAGAGTTGAGTGGTTCAAGCCTTCAAGCTTCCAAGTTTCAAAGAGAGCGTCCAAAGTTCATATCCTCAAGCATCAATCAAAGGCTTCAACAACTTGAAGACAAGATCTTCATCAACTTTTAAAGAGCTTCAAAGATATATTTGCTTTATTTTAGAAAGCTTTTATTATATTCTTTCATATTGCTCTTACATTATTTTACTTGAGATTTTTTGGTGAGCCTTTGAAAACCAAAGAGATTTTTGGTAAGCCTTGAAAAATCAAAGTGGTTGTTGGTGAGCCTTAAAACAAACTAGGATTTTACTTGTAAGCCCGAAGGCAAAACAAGTTGTATAGGTTCTTGGTTAGCCCGTAAAACTAAGAGTGGTTGTTGCTGAGCCTTGAATCCAATTAGGATTTAACTTGTGAGCCTGAAGACAAAACAAGTTGTGAAGGTTCTTGGTTAGCTCGTACAACCAAGGATGGTTATTGGTGAGCCTTGAAACCAACTAGAATTTTACTTGTGAGTCTAAAGATAAAACAAGTTGTAAAAGGTTGTTGGTGAGCCTAGGTTACAAAACTATCTTAGTAAATTCATAAGGAATCTTGGGGAGTAGATGTAGGTGCCTTGGAGTGCACCGAACCACTATAAATTTCTTTGTATTTGTGTAATTGTTTTCTTTGTGCATTTACTTTGTTTATTCCGCTGCATATTATTTTGAAGCACACAAATACATTGCCTAAACACAAACATTTGATTTGAATTAGCACATACTTGCTTTAGTTTATCAAAGTAGTTCAAAAGTTTTATAAATTCCAATTCACCTCCCTTCTTGGGTTGCCACCTTAGCCTTCATCTATTGTATCTATTTTGCCCAAAATGATGGAGTGTTTGAGGTGAGATGGCAGCTAGTGAGATTGGTATTTTAGAGGACTATGGCTCAAGCCACGAAGTTGTTAGTGTTTTGTTGTCCGGTATGATCTTGAAGACTCGAGACACTGGTGACTCTTTTTTCTCTCATACGTTGCTGAGGAGAGTCCTCATCTCTTGGAAGCCCCCTCCCCTGACATTCCTAAAGGTTAACTTTAATGGTAGTAAGGTTAAAGGGAGAGGTGGCATAGGGTTTGTAATCCAAAGCCCTGACTCTCGACTTATTGCAGCTAGTGAAGTTTGGTTAGTGGAGACCATTGTGCCTAGTTTGGAGTTGCGGATAGCCTAGATGGGCTTTTTTTATGTGAGGATGACCCTAAGGGCCGATCGATTGATTGTAGAGGAGGATTCATTTATGGTAGTGGCTTGGTTGAGGAGCATCTGGATCGTGCTACCTTTACCACCTGTTTGTGCATAACATTCAGAGTTTGTTACGAGGGTATATTTTTACGAAAATTTGGTATATTTATCATGAAATGAAGAGCACCATGGATTGCATTACCTCTTTTATTGCCTAGTGGAGTTGTATGAGAAGATGTTTTTTTTTTTTTTTTTGTTGATTTTTTAGGAACATCTTTTTTTTTTTTGACTTTTGGATGTACTCATACTTGAATTAAATGAATTTTATACTTTACCAAAAAATTGAGCTCAAGTTAAGGGGTATTCCTATAATTTATCTTAAAATAATTTTATTTTACAAGTTATTTATTTTTATTTTATAAATTTTTATTATAATATTATATTATATTATTAAGGATGAAACCAGATCGGATATGGATCAGATACTGGTATATCCGTATCCATAGTTATTTTTTCTAACAAATATAAATATGCATACAAATATTAGTTGAATAAAAAAAATTAATACCATATATAAATACAGATATAAATCAGATACTTAAATTTTGTAACTACATAATCAAATATATAAATATATAAATCAAGTTAATAGCATGTTTATATGATTATATATTTCATTCAAAAATTAATAAGTATTATATGAAAATAAATATGATTACAAGTAGAATTGAATATCCAGATATAGATCGAATAGTTGTCTATATATATCTATAGCTATTTTTTTAATAGATATAGATATTAGTTGGATGCTCAAATTTTTATATATTTTCGGATATATTCGGATATGAAAATAAATTCGGATGGATATTATCCGGTCCACTTTCAACCCTAAATATTATGGTAACAAAAGATTTTTTATATTGTAATAAATTACAATATAATACAATTATAGAATAATAATGATAGTCATATAATTTAATTATAATATATATAATTTAATATAATTTAATAAATATGATATGATATAATAATATTATTGTATCTTATTATGTTGTAATTACAAAGTATTGTTAATTTGTAAATTATTTTATATTGTATCTTTAATAATATAATATATAAATTTAAAATTTTAATTTCGTAATTATGATATAAAAACCAACTTAAATTATTATAGTAATAAAAATATTAAATTAATATTTAGAAAAAAATATTATAATGATTTAGTAACTTTAAGTTGACTTTTTTGTTAAATAAATCACGTCACATTTCTTATAAATAAAAAAAAAGAATATTCCTTCTTCAGAAGGCAACGACAGAAACAGACAAAGCAAGCGATCGAGAGGGCCCCGCGGCGGCGGAGTAGAATAAGGGTTTTTGATCTTGTTCGGCGGCGGCAGGCTGGCTGCGGAGATGGATCCGGACGCGGTGGCGAAGGCGTTCGTGGAGCACTACTACCGAACGTTCGACTCGAACAGGGCGGGTCTGGGGAACCTTTACCAAGAGGGTTCGATGCTGACCTTCGAGGGGGCCAGGACCCAGGGCGCCCAGGCCATCGCCGCCAAGCTCGCCTCCCTCCCCTTCCAGCAGTGCATGCACAACATCTCCACCGTCGACTGCCAGCCCTCCGGACCCGTCGGCGGCATGCTTGTCTTCGTCAGCGGCTCCCTCCAGCTCGCCGGCGAGCAGCACCCCCTCAAGTTCAGCCAGGTCTCGATCTTTTTCGTTGGCCTCCCTTTTTCACTTCGTCCAACTCTTTCTTGGTTTGTTGATTGGGTTTTGTTTTTGTTGATTCCTGGTAGCTAATTTTCTTGTGCTAATAGATCTAAAATTTCTTCGATTTCTTTTCTGTTTTTGATTGCGATTTGTTTATTTTTCTATAGTGATAGAACAGGGCTTTAAAAACTTATAGATGTGGTTAAAAAAAATAAAATAAAAATAATTATAGAAAAATGATAAAATATTTATAGAAAATTAAAAAATCAAAATTAAATCGGGAAGCGTGTAATACTGGTATAAGATATATTTTCATTCCTCATACAGGACTTATCATCGAAAATACTATTTCAAGATACAACCAAGATTCTACCGTCAGCGAGCATAATCGTGGAAGAGATTGATGGAGATCTCAATATCCAGTAAAATAACTTTGAAACAAGAAAGACTTGAAAGAGAAAATATTAGAAAAAAAGTATGAAAACATAAATAAAATTTATATCTTTAGGCCTCTAAGATGATCTTTTTGTAGTCATCCAAAATTTGACTATTTAAATTTTTATTGATCTATTAAAGTTTAATTAGAAGTTCAATGATCAAAAAATTAAAAGTCTAATAATAAAAGTATAATAGTTAAATAATTAAAACTTCAACAATCAAATTATTAAAACTCTAACGATCAAATCATTAAAAACTTCAAAGGTCAAATAATTAAAGCAAAATGGTTAAATAATTAAAAGTAAAATGGTCAAATAATTAATTAGTTGATGAAAATTTAGGAATTTCCAAATATTCTCTCTCAAAATTTAAAATTTTAGAAAAAATAATAAAATATAAAATTTTGTGTACTTATGCTATGCAATAAGTAAGGTGATTTTATCCTTAGTGTGAATAGTTTCCATTTGAAAGAATTGGAGTAAAACAGGTTTTGAACTACGTTCCTTTATTCAGACTTCAACTACCACACACATAGTACAAAATTTTTCATCGCAAGTCTGTGCGTTAATGGTGTTGCACATGTATTTTCATTTTTCACGAGAGCTTCTAAAGATTGTCAATATCTCTAGTCATGGCCATACATGGATATTTTCATATAGATGAGCCCCTCCAAAGATGTATATAGTATCACATCTCGAAAAATACCTCTCGATTCTCAATCAGAGATAAACTCTTTTTAACCACTATATAGAAGTACTAATCATTACAGGGATGGGATGGAGTCTATGACTCCTATATCAAATAAATCACATGTTCTCCTTGACCAACCAATCAACTTGTTATTACCACATTGAATCTCCTTCAAGAAATCTCCTATCACAGAGGTTGGGTTTCTACTATTGAAATGTTTGTTATAAGGCTAAGTTCCATCTTCCTCGATAAGTCTGAGATCTTAATTCGCAAATTGATAAAAACTTTTCTTTAACAAATGTTTGGGGTATATCAGAATTGAGCTTTTGTAACAAAATTAATTCCAAGTACTATTAATAGATTTGAGTTGCAACAAATGCAAGTATAGTTATTAATGCATATACATAATCATCATACAAAAGCAATATTGCAGGTACATTCAATATATTGTATCAAATGATCATCTATAAAATTTGTATAAAAACATGCATATATGTTGAATATATAAATCTATATAAATACAACCATTTATACACATGAAGTATGAGCTAGTATCTAAGTTTGCTTAGTTTAGGATATATTTGAATATCAGTGAAACAAACATAAGTAGCATATCACTGATATGCTAATATTTCATAGTCCTAATTTTAAGCATTAGAAAATTATGTGCATCATCTTTCTTATATTTCAAGTATTAAAAGAAACTAATATGCATTTCATAATCAATATGGTAGGTTTCCTATCTATTAATTATGACAAATTCCTTCTAAATATGCTTTGATCAGAAATTTCATGACAAACCCTATTTGCTTAGTTGCAGATGGCCAAATCCTTGTCAACACCATATAAACATGTGATGTTTGCCTGATAAGCTATAATCTACTGATATAGATTAGATGTTATAGAATTTCTCATCCAATTTTTTTTTTGCCCATCATAATACTATTTCAAGATACAACCAAGATTCTACCGTCTGCGAGCATGATCGTGGAAGAGATTGATGGAGACTCTCTCAATATCCAGTAAAATAACTTTGAAACAAGAAAGACTTGAAAGAGAAAATATTAGAAAAAAAGTATGAAAACATAAATAAAATTTATATCTTTAGGCCTCTAAGATGGTCTTTTTGTAGTCATCCAAAATTTGACTATTTAAATTTTTATTGATCTATTAAAGTTTAATTAGAAGTTCAATGATCAGAAAATTAAAAGTCTAATAATTAAAAGTATAATAGTTAAATAATTAAAACTTCAACAATCAAATTATTAAAATTCTAACGATCAAATCATTAAAAACTTCAAAGGTTAAATAATTAAAGCAAAATGGTTAAATAATTAAAAGTAAAATGGTCAAATAATTAATTAGTTGATGAAGAAAATTTTGGATTTTCCTAATAATCCCTCTCAAAATTTAAAATTTTAGAAAAAATAATAAAATATGAATTTTTGTGTACTATTCTATGCAATCGGTAAGGTGATTTTATCCTTAGTGTGAATAGTTTCCATTTGAAAGAATCGGAGTAAAACAGGTCTTGAACTACGTTCTTTTGTTCATACTTTAACTACCACACACAGTATAGAATTTTTTATCGCAAGTCTGTGCGTTAATGGTGTTGCACATGTATTTTCATTTTTCATGAGAGCTTCTAAAGATTGTCAATATCTCTAGTCATGGCCATACATCGATATTTTCATATAGATGAGCCCCTCCAAATATGTATATAGTATCACATCTCGAAAAATACCTCTCGGGTCTCAATCAGAGATAAACTCTTTCTAACCACTATATAGAAGTACTAATCATTACATGGATGGGATGGAGTCTATGACTCCTATATCAAATAAATCACATGTTCTCCTTGACCAACCAATCAACTTGTTATTACCACATTGAATCTCCTTCAAGAAATTTCCTATCACAAAGGTTGGGTTTCTACTATTGAAATGTTTGTTATAGGCTAAGTTCCATCTTCCTCGATGAGTCTAAGATCTTAATTCGCAAATTGATAAAAACTTTTCTTTAACAAATGTTTGGGGTATATCAGAATTGAGCTTTTGTAACAAAATTAATTCCAAGTACCATTAATAGATTTGAGTTGCAACAAATGCAAGTATAGTTATTAATGCATATACATAATCATTATACAAAAGCAATATTGCAGGTACATTCAATATATTGTATCAAATGATCATCTATAAAATTTGTATAAAAACATGCATATATGTTGAATATATAAATCTATATAAATACGGCCATGTATACACATGAAGTATGAGCTAGTATCTAAGTTTGCTTAGTTTAGGATATATTTGAATATCAGTGAAACAAACATAAGTAGCATATCACTGATCTGCTAATATTTCATAGTCCTAATTTTAAGCATTAGAAAATTATGTGCATCATCTTTCTTATATTTCAAGTATTAAAAGAAACTAATATGCATTTCATAATCAATATGGTAGGTTTCCTATCTATTAATTATGACAAATTCCTTCTAAATATGCTTTGATCAGAAATTTCATGACAAACCCTATTTGCTTAGCTGCAGATGGCCAAATCCTTGTCAACACCATATAAACATGTGATGTTTGCCTGATAAGCTATAATCTACTGATATAGATTAGATGTTATAGAATTTCTCATCCAATTTTTTTTTTGCCCATCATATATCAATGGGCCCTTGTTAGAGTATGCCTAGTTTTTTATTAGATAAATTATAATGTAGGATGTAAGTAAAAGTAATATAAAAAAAATTGATAGGTCCAACATCTATGATTTGAAAAGATAAATTGTGGTTTTATGTTATTGCAGCAACTACCAATAATATACCAAATTAAAGGGCTAAGAATATTTTTAAGCTAGAAAGAATCTTAATTACTTGTCATTTAATAGCAAAAAAAATTAGATAGCATAAATAATTCAAGCAATGATATATCACAAACTTGAAATTTTATGGTAAACAGATAGATAGCCTGCTCTAAAGAAAAAAATTGAAGACCTATATCTGCATATTAGATCACATATATAAGTTAAAATAATTCTATTTTAATCAAGCACATTCGGAAGAGAAAAAAGATAAAAGCAAGAGGTAATGGATGACACATGCTATTTTGACATAAGTAAAAGCCATTGATCTCGTTATTAACATTTTATTTATGGTAGTTATAGTACAATAGTAGTTAAGCAGGTTAACCAGTAATAGATAGCCGTTCAAAATCATTCTAATGATCGTTGTAACATTACCTTTTTTTTTTATGATAGTCATAATGCGAAAATGAAAAGGCAATTCAATCAAAGTAGACCTATTTATAAAAAATGATAAGATCAATGCATGATCAAAAGTAATGGCAGAGGAACTGGCCTTTTTAAACCAAGCTATGAAATATAAATGGAATCATGTATTGTAAATAATAAACTTTAACATATAAATATTGTTAGAAAGGTATTTTGCAAAACTACATATCCAACTTAGAGTATATATAAAAAATAATTAATAAGCATAAAAGAACAATAATAATTGTAAATAGTAATTAAAAGATAATTCATTAGTTACCAATCATCGTTCCAACTCGAATTCTATTTTAATCTTGGATTAACACCATATTAGTTTCTTTAATCACAATTCATGGAAATATGCCTTAGATTGTTAGAGCAGGGCTTTAAAAATTATGAATATGGTTAAAGAAAACTAATAAAAAATTTAATTACAGAAAAATGATAAAATACTTACAGGAAATTGAAGAATCAAAATCAAATCCGGAAGTGTGTAACACTGTCCTAAGGCATATTCCCATCCCTTAATTGAAAAGGGGATGTGATCATACCAGCATTAATGCATTGGATCTCATTAGAACTCCACAATTAAGTGTGCTTAGGCGAGAGTAGTAGGTCTTTTTATAGCCATCCAAAATCTGACCGTTTGGATTTTTATTAGCCTATTAAAGCCTAATTAGGAGTCCAACGGTCGGAAAATTAAAAGTCAAATAATTAAAAGCATAACGATCAAATAATTAAAACTCCAACGGTCAAATTATTAAAAACTCTAACGGTCAAATTATTTAAAACTCTAACGGTCAAATCATTAAAAATTTTAACGGTCAAATAATTAAAAGCAAAACGGTCAAATAATTAAAAGTAAAATGGTCAAATAATTAATTAATTAGTGGAGAAAATTTTGGATTTTTTCAACAATTACCTCCTCTCAGTTAAAGTTTAGATTTTGGTGACATTTAATGAGCTTGATGGTCAATCAGAGTTGCAGAGTAGTCGTTAACTTTGTGATATGTATTTCTTTGTTTGGGTGATTTACGGTTCTATAAATACCATTCATATTGATTGTCTGATATGCGGCTTTTTTTTTTTTTTTTCCTTTCTTCTTCTATAAGCAAATACTTTAACAACTTATTACAGGTTCTGATTAAATGAAAAACTGGGGCATGTTAAGGTCTGTCTAAAATGCTTAAAAGATGGCTATGTTGATCAGTATGAGTAGTGATATTTTGAGGCCAAGATTATGTGTTTGTAGAGATGTATTTACATTATCTGGATGTTGTTGAGCAATGCTAATAAAGGATAAGAAATGCTAATAAAGTTCTTAATATCAGTGTGAATGTTCATGGTTGATGGAATGTGCCAAATAATACATGCAAGATGCAACAATTTCGTGATGCAGAAGTTTTGTGTAATTAGCAACAATTACATGCAAGATGCAAAAGTTGTGTGTAATTAGCAACAATTACATGCAAGATGCAACAATTTCGTGATGCAGAAGTTGTGTGTAATTGGTTATACCTATGTCACTTGCGTCCAGCTACATGGTGCCATTTTGACTTGTTCATTGGAAATTCTATGCATTGTTTTTGTGATGTTTAATTGGTAGATACATGCATGCCACAGTTAATTGATGAATCTTGCAACCATGACAAGAACATCAGAGCATCTTGTGGAAGCAGGATTATGTAGATGCAATGTGCTTATAAATGAGGTGACTATTAAGATAGCAAGGTTTTGGATCAGGATGTTGTGATGAGGCTGTTGATGTGTTTAGCTGCTTGCCTTAACATGTTTTATAACTTAGAAAACTGTTGTAAAGGTCAGTTGGTTATCAAGAGATATGTCTACTAGTTATCCATCTAATGATAATCCTCTTTGATCTCTCTAATGTCTTAATGGATCTTCTACATCCTAATTTTTCTTTTTTGGATCCAAAAAAAAGAGTATTCTGGGAGTAATTTTATCTAAGTCTTGCTTCAATGTAAGGGTATATTCTGGGATGTTTACAATGTAGAATTTTTTTGTAATTTTATGTTAATATATCTCATGTTGCATCCACAATTGTCCATACACTTTGGTATATTCAGTTAAACTATTCATTTTGAATTCATCATGATGGGCTAAGGAGCATTACAAATGATTGTGACAAATTACTACAAATGATTTTAACAAATCACTACAAATGATTATTCATGCATTGGTGCTGCTGTATTTCTGCCTTGTATTATATTCACATGTGCATTCACATGCCAAATGCTAGTTGATGAAAATACAAAAATTGAAGTTGAGAAACTTACAAAATGTATAAAACACAGAGAGCCTATTTATTGGGATATATTACACTGTTTGAGTTCAATGCTTTATTTCATGCCAAATTTGATTAGATTGGTCATGTCCTGATACCACCACTGAAAAATAAGTAAGGGAATGGGAATCAAGTCAGTAATACCTTTTTGTTCCAGATATTATCTGCATATCATTTACTCCAAGGACCAAACCACTCTGAGATCATATATTTATCCCATGTTTTACTGATATACTCATCACTTGAAAGAACTTTGTTTATCTCATTAAGATAATTGTTCGTGCAATCTATGTAATCATTATATATTTTGCATTAGAATTTTTTTGGGTACAAATAGGATTTTTAGTAGCCCCATATTTCGAAATCATGAATCACGACAAATTCTAGGCTTGACTGATTTTTAGAAGGCTGGTGCTCAATTATTGAAACATGTAAATGGAATCCTTATAGTGACCAATTTTATTATTTTTAGTTTTGTGATTCATTGCTTTTTATTGATTTAGAGAAAGCATATGATGCAATCCTTAGATAAGTCTTATAGTGGGTATTAGAAAAAAAAGGAGTTCCTGTTAGATATATTAATAGGCTTAAGGCCATGTACGTTAGAGTAGTTACTAATGGGAGAACTATTGATGGTAATACTAGTGAGTTTCCGATCATAATAGATTTACTTTTAAGGATCTGGTTTTAGTCCTAACCTTTTTGCACTAGTTATGGATCGGCTCATTAAACATATTCTGAATGATATTTCTTGGTATATTATTATTTGCAAGTGATATAGTCTTAGTGGATGAACTAAGATTGGGTTTAATCATAAGTTGAAATTATGGAGGAGCACATTAGAATTCAAGGGTTTTAGTTAGGTTTAGTAGGATCAAGATGGAATACATAGAATGTAGTTCTAGTTAACTTAAAAATGGAGATAAAGGTTGAGTGAAGATTTTAGATCATGAAGTTTCTAAAAGTGATTATTTTTAGTATTTAGGTTTGATTATTTAAGAAAAGGGAGACTGAATAGGATGTTAACAATAATATGGAGCACCTGGGATATTATATGATTATAGGATACCTGTCAAGTTGAAGAGAAAATCTTCTAAGATGGTCATATAACCAACTAGATTTTATGGTATAGAATGTTGAGTAGATAGGAAGCAACATCTGCACAGATGAGTGTGGTCAAAATGAGAACGTTGCGAAGGATATGTGATAATACAAGAAAGAATAAAAAATAGTCTTGTAAAAAGTTAGACATAGCACTAATTTAGGACAAATTGAGAGGACAACTTAGATGGTTTGGACATGCACAACATGGGTGGAAGGATGTACTGATATGAGGGATTGATTTGATATAATGTAGAGGAATGAAGAGGACAGAAATAGACCAAAAATCACATGGGATGAAGGAGTGAGGAAGGACTTAATATCTCAACATCTTGTAGAATGTTTGGCCCTAAATTGAGTGGAATGGAGGAAAATAATTCATGTAGCTGATCTCAACTTGTTTGGGACCAAGGATTAGTTCACTTGAGTTAAGAAGGGGGAGAGACCTCGGTGCAATGGTGAAGTTGCTCCATTGTGACATGGGTGTCACCGGTCTGAAACATAGAAACATTCTCTCTACCTGTGAGGGTAAGGCTACCTACATTTGACCCTCCCTGGACCCGACAGTAGCAGGAGCCTTGTGCACTGGGATGCCATTCTTTGAGTGAGTCGAGTTAATTTGATTTATCAGTTGGGAGGGATGTTGAAAGAGAAATCATCATTCCAGAACCAAATAGATGAAATGAGACCAATTTGTAAAGTACGGTTATGCATATTTTTTTGAGATAGATATTTATTACTCTTATAATGAGATTTTAACCAGCAAATTGCTTTGCTAGAACTACAGAACTGATTGCCCACTTCCCAGCTTGTGAACTTGTATGTGCATCTCATGCCTTAAGAAATTCAAGAAGAAAATACATTGCCCTGTTATAGTGTCCATTATCATCATAATTCTGAACTTTGATTTTTTATTTGTCTGTATTCGTACACAACTATTTTTCTGACAATACTGTGATATTTTTTTGGTATATTCTAGGAGCATTCTCTATTTGTTCTTAAAAGGGATTTTTGTGCCAAAGATCATTCATTTAGTTATCAGTGATATCTAATGCACCCAAAGTTGAGAAAGCTATGTTACGTGATGTCTAAATCTCTTACAATGACTGAGGGAGGTGGCTGCTGTAGTCTTGTGCAGAGATATTCCTACACTGGATGGTGCATACGTGCTCCTCCCAGAGCGACTTCATGTGTGGTTGAATAAACATATTTCGCGAGTTGGTCTATTTTTAAACTTCATTTCTGGCGTTATTTAATCCTTTATCATCAGTTGGTGGTAAATTATGATTAGAAAGCACTTGAGGACAATTAATCAGTTTTACGGATCACCACTAGTTTTGTCAAATTTGTATACTACCAATGTCAACTGTTTCTTGTTCCATATTGTGCTAGTGAGGCAAAACATGATTCAAGCTTGTGTTTGAAAGATCCCAGGATCTTCCCTGCCACCTGAAGTCTGCTTGAGTTTTTGTCAGATAAGAGTGTACTAATTTTGTGGAAGCATGAAAAAGACCACCAAATATAAGTAATCAAAGAAAATGACTTTCAAATTTTGTCCTCTTTTCACAACACTTAATTGAGTGATATCTTTAACTTTGTATAATTGCATAATGGTATTAACAAAGTTGTCAGAAGCCAAGGGCATGATTAAGGCACTAGGACTTCCATGTCATCGAGGTGCTAGGTGCCAAAAAGGCACTAGGTGAAGAAAGCAACAGGCTAGCTTAGAAGTAAATACATTTGAACAACTCATATTTTATTAAAATGACTGTTCAAGTTTCAATTTTCTAAATCATAGTAATCTAAAATATTAGGTATCATGTACTGCATATTTCAAATATTACATTAAAACATCACCTTCTGTAACATGTTATAAAACAAAAGGTGGCAAAAATTAACTACTGGACTGAAAGAATTGTGCCCTAAAAGCCAATCTTTGTATGGGCAATTCTGTAATCTTCCAGCTCATGTATGATATTATTCATTAATAAAGACATTTTTTGATTTATCATATGCTGTGTCTAATGCTTTTAATTTTAAGATTATGATAAACCCTATAGGTTAGGGCAATGGAATTAGGGTTATGATGGAAATCATGACAGTGAGACCTAAGTTCCTATAAACCCTAATCTAAAATGTTCCTAGTTATTGGATCATCGATTCAGAGATCGATGTTTCCAGAAAGACTAATACATCCTATGTATACTCATTGGAGAGGGTGGTTGGTCTCACAGCCACTTGTGTAGAGACACTAATATAAGGATGTAGGTGCTTATTAGGTTATGAGTTCACTGAACTGATCCGATGAGAGAATATCAAATGGAAGTCGTACTTGTCAATAGGAATGTTCTCTTAGTGGGAGTTGTGCATGTGGTCCTTAGACTTGAGACTATCATAATATCTTGTGCACATGAACCCATATTTTGGTGGATACTCACTCATGGCAATTAAGTCATGTACGGGATATTTCTGGATATGGTGGATTGTATATGAAAGTAATAAGTAGGTCAACAAGGAATCGATCGCTCCCAGTAAGGGGAGTAGTTATCCTATATGATCTCTTCGAATGATGACTCAGGAAATCTTTGATCAAAGCATGATGAGATTAGATAGGGTTTCTAATCTCACATCGGTCGAGTCTTCATTATCGAATAGAGATTCGAAATGATTAAGTGCTAGGATTTGACATTTATCCATGCTCATCACTTAATCGGGATAAAAGGAGATCGAAGGATTGAATTGCATGGTAACTTTCCACTGAAGGGTATTTTGGTAAAATTTATCAAAATTTTCATCTTCGGGTAGGCATGACACGTTGCTAGGCGTCAATCATGTTCTGTAGATTTTCATAAATCAATTCGATTAGATTCAGGAGTCAATTCGGAAGTTAGTTCGAATTGGCAACTTAGGTCAGCTCAATTTGACCTAATTAGATCAATCGGGTTCGATTGAATCAAATTGGCTTGGACCTAGACCTATTGCTGGCTAGATGTGGAACCCAGAGGGTCACACGCATTAGGTAATTGACCAAGGAAGTCAATTATATTTTAATTAGGGTCATGAGATCCTAATTGGCTAGCTAATTAACATACTAGCATATGTTGGCTAGCCCAATTCTTAACCCAATTAGATTGGGTCTAGTTGCTTGCTAATTGAGTTAACCAATTTAAGAGGGACTTAAATTGGGTTGTCTTAATTAGGACAGCCTATTTCAGTTTTTATTTGAATTAATTAGAACTTATCTTGCTTTTGTGATAGAGTCCATGTTGGCGTGGACTCTCGGTACACCATTTGGTTTTAAGCCAATTTGGTACGCAGAAGGACCAAGAGTCCTGCCAATCAATCACAAATGCAAGTTAGAGTCCAAGGGACTCTTCCTTATCTCCATGCCCTTTCACAAGGGGATTGACTGGTCAAGATAAATCAAAATTGCATGGAAGGAATTCGGTGCACAAAGTGAAGAGCCATGTCTCTTCACTTTGGTGCTAATTCAAATAAGCAGAATCCTTCTGCTTTAAGTCATTTTAATTTTTCAATGCTTCACAATTAAAATGACGCGTCCCTAGCTTGAAAAATGACCGGTAATCTTATGTAGCATGTGAAGAAAAATGCTGGATACCGAAGAGACAAAGTCTTGTCTCTTGGCGCATGAAGGGTCTTATCCAGGTAAGTGTTTTCTATCCTTAAGACTCTTTTTATTTGAAGAGTCTTATTAGATGGCTGATGGATGGACTTATCACACACCCCTTCCCACTTTATAAATTGCGTCGGTAATCTGATGCAAAGATTAGAATTGATCATCCGACAAAGTCCATTCTATTCTTCTTCCTTGTTCTTAAGACAAGCCTTGTCTTCTTAAGATGACTTATCCATTTAAGACAAACTTTGTCATTTTAAGACAGGGTCTTAGGAAGAGTTATAGAAGGGATAATTGGATTCTGAGAGAAGATTCAGAAAGTGCTTAGAGTGCCCTACAGGAGGATAGGGAGTTCAGCAAAGAAGAAAGTCCAGAAGGCTGTCAAAAGAGTCCCAGTCAAACAAGCAACTATTGTAGGAGTGTTTCCTTGGTCCGGTTCCTGTATGGATCACCTTTGGAGGACATGCACTTGTGTGCCTCGTGGAAATAAAGGATTATAGCACTCTAGGTATTCTTCTATAATCCTAAAGTTTAGATTTATTGATTGTCATGATCAAGTGGTCCTAGTGTTTAGGGTTCCGGCCGGTCAGGATTTCAAATATGAAAGTTTTTGAAACCTAGTCTTCCGCTGCGCCCGGCCCTAGGAACCCAACAGTGGTATCAGAGCCACCTTGATGCATTTAAATAGTAATCTCTTAAGTGTTGATTGCTTGTTATGCTATAATCGATGCATGATTAGTTAAAATTATATATATATATGATATGTTATATCCTAGTAACTGTTTCGGATTGGGTTAGTCATCATGGCCGTCTGGTCATAGGAGCAAAGTAGGGTTTAAAGGCTCTCTCTTCCCATTCAATGGGATATCCTATGGCGTGAGGGGTGCCGCTGTGGCCATATACCATAAACAAGTGAGGTGAATGGATTATTGTCATAATCATGCTATGTTAAGCATATTAGGTTTTATATGCTTAAATAATGTCATGAATATCATGTTTACTTAGGATGTGTTTGAGACCATCAAAGCCCTCATAAAAATTGTATTTAGTCATAGTGTAAGTTAATCATAATGCAAATCCGATTGGGGTATGATCAGCCAATTGGTGTCTAGACAAAGTGGTTCTGGGAAGGTAAAGGGAATGAGGTTTTTAATTGGTTCCGTTGACTGACCTGGCCAATTTAATTGGTGTCTAAGGAAAGCAACGGGAGGACCCCTTCATCTCTTCCACTTACCTGGCCAATTTGGTCATATATAAACCCTAAGTTGGTAATGTTGATTGATTAAGCACACTACAAAATTGCCTTCCTTCATGCTAAGCCAAATCCATGTCAAAAACTATAGTAGATTTGTTGTGTAACATAAGGTCTACTTTAGGATTTGATATGATATTTGTCTTGGTGCATGTTATGCTTTATAGCATGACTTATGGTGTTGCTTTGTTGTGTAACACAAGGGCAACATTATTCAGTCATGGCTATATGAAAATGAAGGGTCTAACTAAACTAAGACATTATGGTTTGTTATGTAACACAAGGCTATAAGTGTCTTAGAGGGAAGTGTTATGTTGAGAATTGCAAGGGATGCAATTGGAAGGGGGTTTTCCTATCCTTGAACTCATAGGTGTTTGTTGTGTAACACAAGACATTCATGAGGAATTGGGATCTCAACCCCACTAAGAAAGCCTTGAGAGTTTTTCTCGCTTACTACAAGTGAGGACTATGGTATTTGAAATAAAATAGTGGGAGACATAATTAGGTGTAAAAGTCCTTATCTAATTATGAATGTCATCTTGAGTGGTCTGCTTATAGTTATTCTTTACTTTAATGTAGATTTAAATATTATGGCTTCAAGTTCATCACGGCGAGGCATTTTAGATGCCAACAAATTGACCGGTCCCAATCATGTCGATTGATTAAGGAACCTGAGGATAGTATTAACTCAGGAGAAGCTTTCTTATATTCTTGATTCTTCGGATCCTGAGCTGATCGGAGATAATGCTTCCGAGGAGAAAAGAGCCACACATAAAATGTGGCAGAATGATAGTATGACTGTCAAGTACATCATGTTAGCCTCAATGAGTAATGAACTTCAAAGGCAATATGAGGAGATGGAACCTTAGTCTATATTGCTCAATTTAAAAGAGCTTTATAGAGAGCAAAGTAAGGCTGCTCGATATGAAATATCGAAGCAGTTGTTCCGTGCACGCATGAGTGAGGGCTCATCAGTTCAAACCCATGTTTTGAAAATAATTGACTTAATCATCCAATTAAGTCAATTAGGGTTTGTGATGGATGGGGAACTCAACCAGGATTTAATCTTGCAGTCACTTCCAGAATCCTCTCAGTTTGTTCCAAATTATCATATGAACAAACTAAATATTTCTTTGCCTGAGTTGCTTAACATGCTTAAGATAGCCGAGAGCCACTTTAAGGGAGATAAGGCTCATCTTCTTATTGATGGAAAGAAGAAATAGGCAACGAAAAAGGGTTTGAAAAGAAAATTCAACCCTAAAAAGAGCATCCAGAAGAAGAAGAAAGCAAAGAAGGCCATTGTTGATGGATCCTGTTTTCATTGCAGGAAGCAGGGGCATTGGAAGAAAAATTGCAAGACATATCTTGCAAGTTTAAAGCAAGATGCTGGAGGAGCATCTAAAAGTTTGTATATGATACAAACAAAATTATCATTGAGTACTTCAACTTCTAATTCATGGATATTGGATACCGCATGTGGATCTTATATCTGCAAGTCATTGCAATTGCAGGGACTCCAAATTAGAAGTTTGAAGAAATGTGACTTCAAGCTATATGGGGCAAGTGGTGAAGCCATTTATGTTGAAGCTGTAGGCACCTATCTCTTATTATTACCTTCGAGTAATGTATTAAAGTTAGAAGATTGTTATTATGTATCAAATATTATTAGAAATATTATTTCTGTACCCTTGTTATTATAACAAGGTTATGAAATAAATGTAAAGGGCAATGACTGCTCTATTCTTTATTCTAATAAAGTATTTAGACATGGTTATTTCATTAATTGTCTTTTAACTTTAGTACTCAATGATAAAGTATTGCTTGTTGATAACAAGAAAAGAAAGAGAGATGATGTCAATGTCACATTTCTCTCGTATTGTCGATTAGGTCATATAAGTGAGTCAAGGATAAACAAGTTATTCAAAGATAATTACTTTGATTCCTATAATTTTTAATCATTAGGAACTTGTGAGTCCTGCCTCATTGGTAAAATGATCAAGTCTCTGTTCACTGGACATGGAGATAGGGCAACTGAAATATTAGGTGTAGTACATGCTGATGTATGTGGATCTATGACCGTTCAGGCCAGAGGAGAATATTCTTATTTCATCATATTTATAGATGACTTATCTAGGTTTGGATATGTGTATCTAATGAAACATAAATCCAAAGCCTTTGATAAATTTAAAGAATATCAAAATATGGTTGAGAAACAAACTGGACATAGTATTAAAATTCTTCGGTCTGATCGAGGAGGAGAATGCTTGTCTAGTGAATTTCTAAACCATCTTAAGGACAAAGATATACTCTCAGAATGGACCCCTCCTTATACACCCCAATTAAATGGTGTAGCAGAAAGGAGAAATCGCACCTTGTTATACATGGTAAGGTCCATGATGAGCTTCGCAAATCTTCCTATTTCCTTCTGGGGATATGCCCTAGAAACTGCTGCTTATATTTTGAACGGGCTACCATCAAAGTCAATTATTAGCACACCATATGAAATATGGAATGGCAAAAGACCAAATCTTAAATATTTAAAGATTTGGGGATGCTATGTTCATGTCAAGAATAATTTTGGATATAAATTAGGTGCTAGGGCTGACAAGTGCAGGTTTGTTGGTTATCCTAGAGAGGGTGTTGGATACCTTTTTTATCATTCTACTGAACAAAAGATATTTGTCAGTAGACATGCCACCTTCTTGGAGTAAGAATTCATTCGAGATAATGGTAGTGGGACAACAATTGAACTTAATGAAGTTCAAGATCAACAAACTATTTCTGAAGAGTCCTTGAATGAAAATTCTCAACCAAAGGTTCTAGTTGATCAGGAACAACCACAATACACACCTCCTCTTCGAAGGTCAGAGAGAGTGGGTAGTGCACCTCTAAGATATGGCTTTGTCATTGGAAATGACAATGAAGCCAGTATCATACAGGAAGATGATCCTATGATCTATACGGAAGCTATCGAGGGTAAAGACTCCGACAAATGGCTAAATGCCATAAAATCTGAAATAAACTCCATGTATTCCAATCAGGTCTGGATTTTAGTAGATCCACCTGAAGGAATTAACCCAATAGGGTGTAAATGGATCTTCAAGAAGAAGATTGGAGCACATGGTCAAATAGAGACCTATAAGGCCAGGCTGGTGGCAAAAGGTTTCAGGCAAAAGCATGGTATTGACTATGATGAAACTTTTTCACCAGTAGCTATACTCAAGTCCATTCAGATATTGCTTGCTATAGTTGCATACTATTTTTATGAGATATGACAGTTGGATGTAAAGATAGCTTTCCTCAATGGGAATCTTGAGGAAGAAGTTTTTATGTCATAGCCAGAGGGTTTTGTCTCAAGTGGGAGACCAAACCAAGTATGCAAGCTTAAGAAATCTATTTATGGATTAAAGCAAGTATCGAGGAGTTGGAATATCCGCTTTGATGAAACAATCAAACAGTTTGGTTTCATCAAAAATGTGGATGAACCATGTGTGTACAAGAAGACAAGTGGGAGTGTCCTTGTTTTCTTGGTTTTGTATGTTGATGACATACTCATCATTGGGAATGATATCTCAATGTTGCAATTGGTCAAGTCTTGGTTGTCAAAGCAGTTTTCCACGAAGAATTTGGGAGAGGCATCCTATATACTGGGTATAAAGATCTATAAAGATAGATCTAAAAGGATGCTAGGTTTATTCCAATCCAGGTACATTGACTTAGTGTTGAAGAGATTCAACATGGAGGGAAGAAGGGTTACTTGCTCATGAGTCAATGCATACACCTATCTAAAAGGATGTCACCTAAGACTCTAGAAGAAAGAGATAGGATGAATAAGATCCCTTATGCTTCGGCAGTATGATCTATAATGTATGCCATGTTATGTACCAGGCCTGATGTTGCTTATGCCTTGGGCATAGTGAGCAGATTCCAGGCTGATCCAGGGAAGGATCATTAGAAAGCTGTGAAAAGCATTCTTAAGTACCTAAGAAGAACTAAGGATGTTTTTCTTATATATGGCGGATCAGAATTGAAACTAGAAGGCTATACAGATTCTAGTTTCTAATCTGATCCAGATGACAGCAAATCCATATCAGGGTATGTTTTTACTTTGAATGTTGGAGCAGTGAGTTGGAAGAGTACCAAGCAGCTGACTGTAGCTGACTCAGTTACTAAGGTAGAATGCATAGCTGTTAGTGAAGCCGCTAAGGAAGTAGTCTGGATGAGAGTTTATCACATAATTGGACGTAGTTCCTGCTATACAACAATCAATACCACTTTATTGTGATAACACTAAAGCTGTTGCACAAGCTAAGGAACCATGGTCTCATCATAAGTCCAAGCACATCCTGAGACGCTTACACCTCGTTCAAGAAATCATTGAAAGAAAAAAAGTGGTGGTAGAACGAGTAGATACAAAGAATAACATAGCAGCCCCATTCACTAAGGCCCTACCACTACAGCAGTTAGATTGCCATTAGATTGTATGGGTATTAAATACAAGGGTGATTGGCTTTAGTGCAAGTGGGAGATTGAAAGAATTATATCCTAAAAGCCAATCTTTGTATAGATAATTCTATAATCTTCCAGCTCATGTATGACATTATTCATTAATAAAGGCATTTTCTGATTCATCATATGATGTGTCTTATGCTTTTAAGTATGAGATTATGATGAACCCCATGGGTTAGGACAATGGAATTAGGGTTATGATGAAAATCATAATAGTGAGATCTAAATTCCTATAAATCCTAATCTAAAATATTTCTAGTCATTGGATCATCGATTCGGGGATCGATGTTTCCAGAAAGACTAGTATATCCCATGTATACTCATTGGAGAGGGTGGTTGGTCTCACAGCCACTTGTGTAGAGACACTAATACAAGGATGTAGGTGCTCATTTGGTTGAGTTCACTAAACTGATCCGACGAGAGAACATCAAATGGAAGTCTTACTTGTTAATAGGAATGTTCTCTTAGTGGAAGTTGTGCATGTGGTCCTTAGACCTGAGACTACCATAGTATCTTGTACACATGAACCCATGTTTTGGTGCATACTTATGGCAATTAAGCCATGTACGAGATGTTTCTGGATATGGTGGATTATGTATGAAGGTAATGAGTAGGTCAACAAGAAATCGATCGCTCCCAGTAAGGGGAGTAGTTATCCCATATGATCTCTTCGAATGATGACTCAGGAAGTCTTTGATCAAAGCATGATGAGATTGGATAGGGTTTCTAATCTCACATCAGTCGAGTCTTCATTATCGAATAGAGATTCAAAATGATTAAGAGCTAGAGTTTGATATTTATCCATGCCTATCACTTAATTGGGATAAAAGGAGATCGAAGGATTGAATTGTATGGTAACTTTCCACTGAAGGGTATTTTGATAATTTTCATCAAATTTTTCATCTTCCGGGTAGGCATGATACGTTGCTAGCCATCAATCATGTATTGTAGATTTTCATGAATCAATTCGATTGGATTCATGAGTCAATTCGGAAGTTAGTTCGAATTGGCAACTTAGGTTAGCTTAATTTGACCTAATTAGGTCAATCGGGTTCGATTGAATAAAATTGGCTTGGACCTAGACCTACTGTTGGTTAGATGTAGAATCCAGAGGGTCATATACATTAAGAAATTGACCAAGGAAGTCAATTATATTTTAATTAGGATCATGGGATCCTAATTGGCCAGCTAATTAATATACTAGCATATGTTGGCTAGCCCAATTCCTAACCCAATTGGATTTGGTCCAGTTGCTTACTAATTGAGTTATCCAATTTAAGAGGGACTTAAATTGGGTCGTGTCTTAATTAGGACAGCCTATTTCAGTTTTTATCTGAATTAATTAGGACTTATCTTGCTTTTGTGATAGAGTCCATGTTGGTGTGGACTCTTGGTGCACCATTTGGTTTCACGCCAATTTGGTGCGCAGAAGGACTCCAATCAATCACAAATGCAAGTTAGAGTCTAAAGGGACTCCTCCTTATCTCCATGCCCTTTCATAAGGGGATTGACCGATCAAGATAAATCAAAATGGCGTGGAAGGAATTCGGCACACAAAGTGAAGAGTCGTGTCTATTCACTTTGGCGTTAATTCAAATTCTGCTTTAAGTCATTTTAATTTTCCGACACTTCACAATTAAAATAACACGTCCCTAGCTTGAAAAATGACCGGTAATCCCATGTGGCATATGGAGAAAAATGCTGGATACTGAAGAGACAAAGTCTTGTCTCTTAGCGCATGAAGGGTCTTATCTAGATAAGTGTTTTCCATCCTTATAAGACTCTTCCTATTTGAAGAATCTTATCAGAGGATGATGGATGGACTTATCACACATCCCTTCCCACTCTATAAATTGCGTCGGTAATCTGATGCAAAGATTAGAATCGATTATTCGACAAAGTCTATTCTATTCTTCTTGTTCTTAAAACAAGCCTTGTCTTCTTAAGACAAGACTTATCCATTTAAGACAAACCTTGTCATTTTAAGGCAAAGTCCTAGGAAGAGTTATGAAGGGATAACCGAATCTGAGAGAAGATTCAAAAAGTGCTTAGAGTGCCCTACAGGAGAATAGGGAGTTCAGCAAAGGAGAAAGTCCAGAAGGCTGTCAAAAGAGTCCCAGTCAAACAAGCAACTATTGTAGGAGTGTTTCCTTGGTCCGGTTCCTGTGTGGATCATCACCTTCAGAGGGCATGCACTTGTGTGCCTCGTGGAAATAAAGAATTATAGCGCTCCAGGTATTCTTCTATAGCCCTAAAGTTTAGATTTATTGATTGCCATGATCAAATGGTCCTAGGATTTAGGGTTTCGGCCGGTCAGGGTTTCAAATATGAAAGTTTTTGAAATCTAGTCTTCCACTGCGCCCGGCCCGAGGAACCTAACATGGACATCCTAAAGTAGCTTCAAAGTTCGAAAATATGACCGAAATTAGCATTTTCCAAAATTTCTTTATGAACAAAATGGTAAAATTTAAATAACCGGACATCCTAAAATAGCTTCAAGCCTTTTAAGCATTATCATCATGATCATCATGCAAACTCTTATCACTTTCATCTCCACTAAATTTTTAAGCATCATTGTGCTTGCCTATCTCCTTCAAGTCATCTTTCACTGATGGTCCGTCCATATTTGCATCGCTGGACCAAAATGGCCCTCAAAGTAAACACAGCCTTTAGAGAAAGGACATATAAGAGATTTTAGGATAGTCCTGGAATTAGAGAGGCACTAACCTGAATGGCCTGTGCTTTGGCAGTTTAATCCAGCTGGTTGCATAGATATTGTCTCACAAAACCCATCTTTGCTGGGGACTATTGAGGCACTCTAGCATTGCCTCGCCTCACAAATGCCTGGGAGAGCACCGGGTGCACCTTTGACAGAAGTGTATAATAATTCACATCATTGTCCAGAGAGATCATATGCTTCAGCAATTACCTGCACCAGCCATCAGTAACTTTCATAGAATGTCTCCTTCAATTCTTTTATCCTTGACTCTCTTGATTTTTTGCAACACAAGAGTTTGATACCCCATGTTGGAAAATAGTTATGTCAAGCACAATTTGACGACCTTTTTCTCTGTTTTTCTTTTCTTTTCTTTTCTTTTAATCTTTTTCTGTTTGGTTGCAAGCAAATCTATAGAGAAGGAATGCTAAAATAAGACTTTTCCATTGAAAAGTTTTCAATAAACTTAGCTACAAGCTTTTCAATTTTTCAATTTTCTGTTGAAACAAACACATGGAATACTAGATTTCTTCAAGGAAAGTAAGTTTTCCTCAGAGTTTCCCTTGCAACCTTGGGGACCTGACCCTAGAGTTCTGGGAAAGTGATGAAGATGGGTGGTTGCTGCAACATTCTTCAGTCTCTTTAGAAGTCAGCGAATTTGGTGACTTGGGGTTGAAAATAGGTGCTTGTTCTTGATACCTTTAAATGAATCACTGAATCACACTGCTTTTGTTGTTGTATGCGTTTACAAAATTTTTGGGTTGCCAAATGGTGGGCCATTAGCAATTGGAGGTCATGATTTTGGCCATTCAGATGGTTATGTTATTTCTTTTGTTGATTGCTTATGACTTTTTTGTTTCTTGTGCTCTTGGTTGCTTCTTAAGAAATGGCTCTATACCATTTGACTGCTGTCTGTATGTCTGTTATAGATGTTCCATTTGATGCCAACACCACAAGGAACCTTCTATGTGTTGAACGACATCTTCCGGTTGAACTATGCCTGAGTATTCTTCCAAACAACTGTGAATGTAATTGTGGTTGGAATACCAGAAACACTACAACATCTATTCTGGGTTGTGAGTTTCCTATCAAAAGAGGATTGTTCTTTTGTTTGATGGATTGCTTCCTTTTATTTGAATGGCTTGGCAAGGAAGCATGTTGAACCAGTTTCAAGATTTGCCAAATTTGGACCAATTTTTTTTTTAATCATGTATTGTTCGTTTTAATTTTTCTTGTTGATTGCAGTGGTTGGGAGCTGTCGCTTTTGCCTTATCGAGATTAATATTTCATCTTTTTATATATGTATATTTTTAGTTTTTTAACTTTATCTAAGGAGTCGCATGCTGTTGCTTGTCAACTTGGTTGAAACTAGATTGGGCTTTGTTATGAATAAAGAATCCAAATCATGATATGCACCATTCTAGCACAATTTTTTTGGTTATCTGAACTATATTTGTGGTTTCATCTCTGCATCCTTTCCGCTCACAATGTATTACGTTCTGTCACATTGCAAATGTAAATTGTTGCTGTCAGCAAAGGTTTTGTAAATTAGCTACATCATTAGATAACTTCTCCTAAAACCTATAAATGTATCTGGGGATTTTGATTATCACTGTTATTTGTTTCAGATCCTGAGCTGTATTGCACTAGATTGGAATTAGACGTTTACATTCTTGACTGAAAGAAGGCGCTGAAATGTCATTGGCCTTTTTTCTGCTAACTTATCAATTCTTGATCTTTGTTTTAGTATTTGGGTTTGTTTGGCATCGTTTTCATTTCTTGTTTTCTATTTTAAAATAAAATGATAGAAATCAATACAAATCATGTTTCATGATATTTTTTTTTAAAAAAAATTTTGGAATTCACTTTCATTATTTCTAAAAAAAAGGTAAGAAACTCTTATGTTCAATATTTTCAAAATAATGACCATCAACATCTTTGTTTCCTCCGATGCCATTCCTACTGCCATTATTGCCTTATCATGCTATCATCACTATCATCGTTACTTTTGTTGCATTGCTATTGCTTCTCTTTTCATGGATGCTAATCTCACCAAAATATTGTAGCTATTATTGCCACCACCATCATATACTTGGCAACCCTACCACCGCCATTGCCACCAATCTTGTCTGCACCATTATAGCAATTTTCATTGTCTTTGCTATATCATTGACAAGGATGGTTGTTGGACAGGTTTTTTCAGGTACCTGACCCGTTCAAATCCTAATAGAACTTGTTAAGTAATGCCCTGTAGGGTTTGGGATGAATTTGAAATTTAAAATTGAATCCCAAATGGGTTTGGGATGGTTTTGTAATTTATTTTTTGAGTATATGCTATTCGAACTTAAATATAAATTTCATCGGTGCTTATACTATGTAATAGGTAAGATGATTTTAATCTCAGTATGAATAGTTTCTATCTAGAAAAATTGAAGTAAATCAAGTCTTGAACTACGTTTCTTTGATTTAGATTTCAACTGCTACATATATAGTACAGAATATTTCATTGCAAGTCATTGCAAGTTTATGCGTTAGTAGTTCTGTATATGTATCTTGATTTTTCATGAAAGTTTCTAGAGATTATCTATGTCTTTAATTACGGCCATGTACTAATATTTTTATATAGATGATCCCTTCTAAGAATGTGTAGTGTCACATCTCGAGGAATACCTTTCTGTTGCATTTGGTACATTACCAGGTAATCTTAAAACGTAATGTGGATTGCCAGTAATATGAATTGCTAGCAATGAAATTACAGATAATGCGGATTATAATATTTAGTATATGTAAGTAATATTGTATAATATAAAATCAAATTTCTAAACTACCACTAAATTAAATTTATATTTATTTATAAAATAGAGTTTTTATATTTTATATATTTATTAAAAATATATTTTTTATATTTTATTTTAAAAATATAAAATATAAAAAATGTTATATTTTTATATAAAAAATAAAAATAAAAAAATATATTTTTATATTAAAAAATAAAAAATATTTTTAAATATACATATAATCTCACAATACCTTCCCTCCCCTCTTCATCGGTTGATGGGTGGTGAGAGGGGTGCCATCAACAGGCGATGGAGAGGTTGTTGGGGGGTCGTAGAAGGGAAGAGGAAAGGACAATGTGATGGTAATATTATCCAAAAGATTATATGGAAAGTAGTAATCTAAATTGCCATCATTTTCAAAGGCAATTCAGATTACTTGGTAATCTGAATTACCGTAAAAAAATCTTACCAAATACAGTAGGGTCTATTTAAATTGCTGGCAATCTAGATAGATTACCAGCTATTAAACGTAACCCTCGGATTTCATTCAGAGATAAACTTTTTCTAAACACTATATAAGAGCACTAATCACCATAGAGATGTGATAGAGTCCATGATTTTTATATCAAATAAATCACATATGCTTTCTAACTAACCAATCAGCCTATTATTAGTACATTGAACCTTCTTATGTGATGCCGATTCTAGTACTTTATTTGCCTTCTTATTAACTACTACTAGAATGAATACTTAATTGTAAAAGTGCATTTAATTAAAAAGTGGAAGTAATCTAATATCAAAATGAACCTATAGATAAAATCTAAAAAATTTGTGCTAGCATGACAAGATGTGTCCAATCAGATAATGCATTTTTAAGAGAAAGATAGAAAATCAAATCAGAACTAGGAGAAAACAAATTACTAATATAGAGTACGATTTTGCTGTAACAGCTGATATTTCTAATGAATGCGTAAAGATTTCGCTTGCAGGAGTGTTGAAATATTGACATCTTGGATGCAGATGGTATGGAATGGCAAGACACTTATTAGCACTGGAAAAATGGAATGTTCAACTGACATCATCTCAAAATATCAATATTCTATTCTAAATTTGGAGAATCATGCCCAATACTCCATTGAATTGATCAACATCATTTTCATTTTGCTCTTACTTTGTTATCTAACTATGATTTATAGGCTCAAGCAAACTTAGTGTGTCGAAGTACATTTCTGTTAAGAATCTCCCTCACACTAATCCAACAGGCAAGAGAAAATCAAAGGTAAGCAATATAAGATAATAGCAACGATGTGAGATTACACTTTCAACTCAACGAGTATGTTCAACTTGTTTTATTATGTCTTACTTCAGACACAGAAAATATTGTAAAAGTACAACAAGAAAAACACTTATCATTTCAAATATATGAAGATATAAAGATGTGGTTAGAAGGAAACATTGTATTATATTCTCCATTTGGAAACGAGACTGGAATGCGTATGCAACTACTGAACAATGGGAAACTGAAAAAATGGTAATGAACTGCTGGTTCATTCAACCATTTAAAATCTACATCATTTTATAGGTTTCACAAAATTCTTTTATAACTTGAATCTTACAGTCTACAGGGAGATGGTTTATAGTTTGACTTCATTCTAGCACCGTCAAATTTCAGTTTTGCTTTGATAAAATTAGATGCAGATATGTTATTCGAATATTGACAAGCTGCAAGTTCATAGATCACAACATTGTGCTTGCTTGCATAAAGTAAACTAGTAAAGGCTGTTCAATTAAAACCGCATACTTTGAAAATTGCATGGTGTTATGACCCTAGGATTGTGAAAGAAAATTTTAAAATAACAGCAAAGAGAAGTCAATCCCTTTCGACACACAACAGAAGTCTGTTACTAATCCCTTGATTATCTGCTAGTTGCATGACAATGACAAAATGAAGAATCATGTTAAAGGCAATGCTAGCGATTTGGGATACATTAAAACATAAATTGTAGCCTTCACAAGCATTCAGATTTCAGACTGTAGTATAGCATAACCTGTGAAACTACATAAAGTAATAGAGTACAAAAATAATGTGATCTCAACAGTAAAATCTGCCACCACATATATTGGTGCATACAGAAACAGCTAACAACCTGTTTTGACTCATTACAGTGTAATCAATGCATGTCCTACCAGTGTGCTCTGGTACATGGAAGTGTATTTTAACATTAATACCAACTAGATGGTATCTAATTGTTTATTATTATTATTATATTATTAGGTCTTGGGTTCAGAATACCTGTAGACATTCAAGTCACATCCATGATATAAATAATTATTAATCAGAGAGGACATCAAATTAAAAGACCAGACTTGAAGTGGTACAAATTGTTCTTAAGATAGATTGGCTTTCTTACTTATATATATCACCACTTACAATATGCTTAAAATTAATTCAAAAATATTCACAAATGATAGATAGAGTAGTTGCTAAAAATAGAAAAATAAATTTCACAGCAGTCTATATCATAATTTATAATTCAAAAAAGATTCAGGCCATAAAAGAACAAGCATAATTGTGAGTAGTTATGATATGGCACATTTGCTAATGTGGAGCCCCTGCCGGCATTCGCTCTGGCAAGATATCCGTCATTTGGACACGGTGGCCAAACAAAGAGCCAAGGCGAGCCCTCCTGTCGAGGTCAGCTCCCAGCCAGGGTCGTGTTCATAGGACGAGCCCTCCGTCTGAGGCCAGCTTCCAATCAGGGTCGTGCTCATGCTATTAAGGTGAGCCCTCCTGTCGAGATCAGTTTTTAGCCGGAGTTGTGCTCATAGGACGAGCCCTCCATCTGAGGCCAGCTTCCAGCTGGGATGGTGCTCATGCTGCCAAGACGAGCCATCCTATTGAGGTCAGCTCCCAGCCGGGGTCGTGCTCATAGGGCGAGCCCTCCGTCTGAGGCCAGCTCTATGCCGGGGTCGTGCTCATGCTACCAAGGTGAGCCCTCCTATCGAGGTCAACTCCTAGAAAGGGTCGTGCTTGTTACCCAGTAAGCAATCCAAGAGGGGGGATGAAGTGGGTTTCTAAAAATTAATTGCAAGTGAGTGAACCAATTCAATAAACAATTTAAGTGCAATGAGATGTAAGAGTAATGTGCTCTTAAAGAGTATGCAGCGGAAATTTAAATGTAATAAATGTAAGAGCAAGAGAGAGAGATAAACAATTACAAATACAATCTAAGTATAGTGGTTCGGTGCTTTTCAATGCACGTACATCCACTTTCCAAGGTTTACTTGGGAATTCACTATAATCTCTATCGATTACAGCCGATTAGTTTTTCGGGCTCACTAATCAAAATCCCTTTTGGTTTTTACAAGGCTCACCAAAAGAAACCTCTTGGTTTTTAAAGGCTAATCAATAACCTCCTTGATTTTTAACTAGACTTACCAAAAATCTCCTTGGTTTTCAAATAGGCTAACAAAAAATCTCCTTGATTTTTAAAGGCTAACCAATAACCTTCTTGATTTTCTAATAGGCTAACCAAAAATCTCATTGGTTTTCCAATAGGCTAACCAAAAACCTTTACAACAAAAATAGAGTTAAAGTACAGCAACAAGAAAAGCTTTCTTAATAAAAGCAGATATCTCTTTGAAGCTTGGAGGAATTGCTGGTCTTCAACTTGATGAAGCCTCAATCAATGCTCAAGGATGTTGGACTTGAATGCTCTTGAAGGCTTTGAATACTTTGAGACTTCTTTTTGCTTGAAGGTGGTTGCTCTCAATGAATAGGAATGAATGCACTTTCTTTTTTTCTCTTTCTCTTTTTGTTCCTCTTGTTTTTAGATTTGATTTTAATCACTTAAATACCATCCCAAGGCCTCAAAGTCAATTTATGATCGTTAGACATAAAAAACTAGCCGTTGGAAGCTAAGAGGACTAAGTTCTGCATTTGAAAAACTAGCCATTACTGTTTCCAGAACTCCAAGTGTCGACACTTCAAGCTATGAGTCGATACTTAGGGTCGACACTTAAGTCCCATGAGTCGACACCTAGTTCAAAATTCTGCATTGAGACTCTCTGGAAATCTCAGGTGAGTCGACACTTCTTTGGATGAGTCGACACATGATATCCATGAATCGACACCTCACGCAAGTCTTCAACTTCAGTATGTCTGTAAGAAATTTTTCTCAGGTGATGTACCGATTCTTGAGTTGACACATAAGTCAACACTTGTAAGCCATGAGTCGATACTTCAGTCATGCCATTTGAAACTTTTTCTGTGTGCCGGCTTGAGTCGATACTTGCACTGCCATGAGTCGATACTTGATTAATGAGTTGACACTTTGAGTCGACACTTTCTGAGAATACTTCAAAAATCACTGAAGCTCTGCTGAAGTTTTTTTGTGCTGAACTCTTTATGTCCTTTCAAGCAATCTTCAAGTACTTAAGTCCATTTATAACTGATCTTTTACTCAAATAAGGGGCTTCTTCATCATTTGATAGGCATTCCATTTTTGTTGAATTGAAGAGTATCTTTTTCTATTTAACACATTTCAAAGAACAGTTAGTATTCAACTTATACTTAAGTATTTTGTTTATCATCAACATCAATAATGGAGTCAACAGTACTTATAGGGCGATCCCTCCATCCGAGGCCAGCTCCCGGTCGGAGTCGTGCTCATGCTGCAAAGATGAGCTCTCCTACCGAGGTTAGCTCCTAACCAGGATCGTGCTCATAGGGCGAGCCCTCCGTCTGAGGCCAGCTCCCGACCGGGGTCGCACTCATGTTGCCAAGATGAGCCCTTCTGTCGAGGTTAGCTCCCAGCTGGGATCATGCTTACAAGGCGAGCCTTCCATCTGAGACCAGCTCCCGGTCGGGGTCGTGCTCATGCTTCTAGGGGCGAGGCTCTCGAAGCAAGTCCTTCCCTGTCTTGTGGATGACAAAATTCCTGCCAGCGATAAAGGAGGAAAGGATCAATAAAAATTTAAACCATGGTGAGGGGGTCCCCATTCACTTGCAGCCTCTGGGAGGTGGTGCCGCCTTACCATTAATTCAAGCTCTGCAATGCGCCACCTGCATGTTCTGTGCAAGGTGTGCTCCTTTAGGTCTCGGATCCTGTAGCATACCGCCATGTCGATGATTGTGCAACCAGGGGTCTCAACCCTCACGACACGAAACTTGAACCTCCCCCAAGAATAGTATTCTATTAAGGCCACAGGCCCTGCGATGCTCTGACGGTCCCTCAGAAAATAGAAAGGTCCCACCGTGGCTCGGAGCTCAGCAGCACGGTGCCCGCCCCTCCCATGGGGAACTACGCCACCCAAGTGATGCGGGACACGGATGCGATGCAGTACTAAAGGTTGATTTAAATTTTATGTTAATCGAGAGCAAATGTTCATTAACCTAACAACCTATTAAACAATACGTTAAAAGAATCTATAGCAAGTAACTAAATACTGGATTACATCACCCGCATGCATACCTAACAAAATAATTAATTCAATGGATCACGGTGATTGAGAAACCACCCTAGATTAGGTTCCTACTTTCTAACATCAGATCTAGAGGAAGGGAAAGGGATCTTGAGTTACCGATATGCTTAGAAGCCTCTTCTGATGAAGATCTGGATCACTGCACTCTAGGGTTGAAGAATCAGATTCCAAACTGATCGCTCCTGGCATCCGGATTCCGAACGAACTGATTCCAAAGCATGGACACCGATCTTCAAAGTTGGATCTCAAGAGAATCTGCCAAAAAATACCAAAAAATAGCAATTAAACATTGGAAATCAAAAGCTAGAAGGAAGGCTGGCACCAGGGTTGTTGGTTCTCCCGGGGATCTTCTTCTTTGGTTGGCTTCTAGGATCTCATCAAAGTATTGGATGAAGGCCTTAAAGAGACTTAGGGATCAGATCTGATGGAGGGATTGGATGGATAAACAGGGCGTCGCACCCCGGTAGAACTTGGACATCGCACCCAAGTATTCTAGGCGTCACACCTAGCACCTATTAGCCATCGCAGCTAGAAAGGAATTGGAAGAAGAACTTGACAGAGTTTCATTTCATTTCATCAAATATTCATTAATTACAAGGGAAGAGGTGTAGGGGTATTTATAGAACCCTAACCAGAGAAGTGAGGGACTCAAATACAAGAGTTTCATTACAACTCTAGACTTCAAGTTTACATTGCCTAGACTCCTGCTGGATGAAAAAAAATGGACTCCTATCCATAGTTGGCGCCAAGATGAGACTTTGATGGAGGTCATGATCGCTTCTGGGTTGGTCATGATGATTGAACTCCAATGTCTTGATAATGTATTCTTCTAGAGCTGACTGGACTCTTCAGTCTGGATTGAAGAGAACTCTAGAGTCCTGCTGAAATTCTAGAATCCTTGAAGCTTGAACAATTAGCAGCTTATTTGAATGGAATGCTAGGAACCCTTGGACCTCCAACACTAGGTGAGAAAAAATTTCCAAACTCCTTTGAATGCTTGGCAGACTTCTCACTTTGGCATGAAATATTATGAGTAGAAGGACGCCATCTGGGAGAAGTCCTTCACAATTACTCTTAAAAATTTTGTGCGCCTTTTTTCATGGGCCGACCAAAAGAAATTGTCTTGATGAGTGTAGCTTATCCAAACTTAAGTGGTAGGCCATGTGTCATTGTCCCCCTGGTGACATGACAATAGTAGTCCTGAAATCATGCAAAGTTGACATGCAAAATAGGCTAGCATATGATAAGAGCTTGTGCTAGTATATGGGTCACATAGGCTTGTCTTGAACTAGCACATGGGTCTTGATTTGAGTCACATAGGTATTATAATTGGTCTCCCCTGTAATACAAGACTCAACAACTAATTTTTACAGGACTCAATAAATAACTAAAGTCCTATTTGATCAATTGGAACCCAATTTGATCAAAAAGGCAAGACATGTAAATATGTAGTTCAACTTGATAAAAGGGATTTAGCCTAAAAGGCTAAATAAATAAAATCCTAATTCTAGTTGGTAAAAGGGGCTAACCCTAACTAATCCAAAATAACAAAAATTAAAATAAATTATCTACATGGATAAAAGGGTTGGGTCCAGGGTTTCATTCATAGGTGATCCACAAGGATGTGGATTCAACCTGTCGATATTTTCGGGCCCTGGTGTCCTCACTACCAGGGACAAGGTCTATGCCACACCGGTGAATACCCCTAATAGAAGGATCTCCTTTAAAGGACCGATCCAAAGGGGGAGCATGGGGAACAATAGAAAGACCCCCTCTAAAGGAAACACCGGGGAAAAGGACATCTTAGGAAAGCCTCAAATCGGGTCTGGGCCATCATTCTCATATTAAACAGAAGAAAAAATCTCCAGAGGAGGCAATTGGTAAGAGATAGAGAGCTAACGGGTCAGGAACCAACCAGCAGAACCTCCCAAGCTCTCTGATCCTAACTTGACCTGGTCTTTACATCTCAGTTCTATCTTTGACCCTCTACGCGTGGAGAGTCCCCAAGCTCTTCACCAAAGAGGTTTTGTTCTCCTAGATCGTCCCACTGACTTGATCATTGGAGTGTTCCCACCAGAATTTCCAGTATGAGTCTCCTCTATTTTGCAGGACGACCGACCAAGGAGCGCATCGGAGCAGAGTACTGAGTGCCCTACGGGAGCCCGACATGTCTGCAACATGTTAGAGCTGCAGGCCACGGTGATCTTGGTGGCAACAGATTGGCGCACTAGGTAGGGGGGCGAGCACTAGAACTCCAGTGATTGTGGGAAGTCCAACCATGAGTCTCCCGCCACTAGCAAAGCATCTGCAGAAGTCCCGGAGCTTCATGGTGACAACGAGAACGTGCAAGGCTTCTGCTAGCAGGGCGGGGGCCCCTTGTCATGGTGATCAGAGCCCAGAGAGGGGGCTCCCCGCTCCACCATCGTCTACTCCGATGGATCCCCAGATAACCGCACTGGCATAGCAGGTCCATGCCTTGGCTGCAGCGGTGCGCCAGCTAAATAAGAGACACCGGCAGTCCTTGGCAACAGTAGCAGCCAGGGATGCCGGCGGCTCATGCTATCGACCCTCGTACCAGTCTACGATCATTTCAGGAGGGACTGTTGCATGCGGTCTCCCACCTGAGAGGGGGCCACCAGGTAGTCGAAAGAGGTAGCATGATGGTTCGACCGGCCGGGAGAGTCGCTCCCCGATCTTGGACCACGGTGCACACTCCTACCAACGGCGCCGGCATGGCCAGAAACTCAGGCAAGAATTCCCCCACTCTGCACCTCCATCATCCCTAACGGTCTCTATCGAGGGTTCCACTAACAAGGCCATCCGTCGCCAGGCGGAGAGGCGCCTTGAAGAGCAGGAGCACAAACTGGCTGACCTTTCCTATCAGTTTGTAGAGATTCAGGGCTTCCCTAGCGAGCCTGCGGGTTACGACACCCATCTTTCTTTCTCCCACAGAATCCAAGAGAAACCGATTCCCAGCCGGTTTTACATGCTCCAGGTTGATCCTTACGACAAGATAATTGATCCCCTCGACCACTTGGAAAGCTACAAGGCCCTTATGAGGGTTCAGGGGGCTACTGATGCACTCCTCTGCATCGCCTTCCTGGCTACCCTGTGGAAGGCTGCTCGAGCCTGGTTCTACAGACTTGAGTTGGAAAGCATTGACTCCTTCCAGTTGGAGAAGAGATTCGTGGTGCACTTTGATGCATGTAGGAAGGTGCCACATGAGGCTGACAGCCTCTTCTTGATCTGTCAGCAGGATCGAGAGTCTCTCTAGGACTATGTGTCTCATTTCAAGGCCGCCACCCTGAAGATCTACCACCTGGACAAGTCAATTGCTATGCTGGCCCTGAAGAGGGGATTGCAGACCTCCTGCTTCACCTACTCCCTCGACAAGAAGCCTTCGAAGACTTACTCGGAGCTCCTCCTCTGGGCTCACAAGTACATTCATGCGGAGGAGGTGGACCACACCAAGAGGGAGCTCGACGGGATGCCCCTCAAGAGACAGGCCATTCGGGAAACATTCATTTTCCAAGCCCAGAAGTTGGCACCGGCCCCGGTCGTGGGCTGGGGTCGAGACCTAGAGTCGACCCCACCAAAGAAGAGAAGTTCACTCCTCTCCTCACCCTGAGAGCAAAGATCTTTATGGAGATTGAGGACGAGCGCTTCCTGCACCGTCTCCCTCCACTGAGGCCATCCGCTAGACGCGATCGGTCTCACTATTGTCACTTTCATCGGGACCACGGCCATGACACTGAGGAATGCTGCCACTTGAACAAAGAGATAGAAGACTTGTTCAAGCGTGATTACCTCGAAAAGTATGTGGAGGGAGGAGTTCCCCCGGTAGCCCAGAATAAAGAGCCCCGTCCGTTCACCATCGACAACCGGCCCACTAAGAAGCCAATAGAAATGATTTCCTAGGGGGCAGGCTGAACCCTAAAGAGGGCTAGGGGGAGAGAGGAGAGTGATGATGTACTCTCCTACATGGGAGAGGGGTCGGTTGGGATAAATAATCCAAATAATGATGCTGTCATCGTGGAAATAACGATAGTGATGCATCCTATAAAGAGAATCATGGTTGATAGTGGAAGCTCTGTAGATATCCTTTTTTATGATGCTTTTGCAAGGATGAACCTGTTTGCTGATTAGATAAAATCGGTGTTCACGCTCTTAGTGGGCTTCACCGAAGACTCAGTTGGAGTTGAGGGAGAGAGTACACTCTTAATAACTGCTGGGATCCCACCTCGGCAAAGGACAGTGCTAACGACCTTTATCATTATGAGAGTCTCTTCGCCTTATAATGCCATCCTAGGGTATCCCGGACTCAACCTGCTCGACACCACCATCTCCACTAGGCATCTCCTCATTCAATTCCCAACCCCTCGGGGGACCAGGGAGATGAGGGGGTCATGCCAGCCAGTCCAGCCCTGCCTGCAGACTGTCCTGGGGTCACGAGGAGCTAGTCCAAACCTAGTCATCGACCAGCTGAATCCAGCAGAGTCGGAGCTGAATGGAGGACCTGTTGAGCCCTTATTGTCCTTCTCCTTGGGAGAGGATCCCTTGAGGATGGTGCAGGTGGGAGCCCTGCTATCTGGGGAGGAGAATCCTGTCTGCTTAGCTTCCTGCAGGCCAACACGGATGTCTTCGCCTGGATCGCCACCGATATGCCTAGCATCCCTCCAGAAGTGATCACCCATAAATTGAAAGTCGACCCCAACTGTCGCCTAGTCCGGCAGAAGAAAAGGAGCTTTATCCTGAAGTGACAGAAGGTGATCGACGAAGAAGTGGAGAAACTTCTTACAGCGGGCTTCATCCACGAGGTACGCTATCTTGATTGGCTTGCTAATGTGGTGATGGTCAGAAAAGCCTCTAAAAAGTGGAGGATCTGTGTAGACTACATCGACCTTAACCGGGCCTGCCCAAAGGACAGCTTCCTACTCCCAAAGATTGACCAGCTGGTGGACACAATCGCGGGACACAAGTTCCTCAGCTTCATGGATGCATTCTCTGGGTACGACCAAATATGCATGCATCTGCGGGACGAGGAGCACACAGCATTTATAACTGACTAGGATATGTACTGTTACAAGATGATGCCATTTGGCCTCAAGAATGCAAGGGCCACGTACTAGTGACTGGTCAGCAAGGTCTTCAAAGACTAGATCGGTCGCAACATACAGGTATATGTAGACGACATGCTCGTCATGAGTGGCCCGGAGTCAGATCACATTACCGACTTGGTGGAGGTTTTTGATAACCTCCATCTCTATCAGATAAAGCTAAACCCTGCCAAGTGCATATTTGGCATCACGGCCGGAAAGTTTATGGACTTTATGGTTATCCAGAGGGGGATAAAGGCCAACCCTGAGAAGATCTAGGTGATTACCGACATGAGACATCCTGTCTCCAAGAAGGAGGTCCAGCGCCTAACTAGATGCATCATAGCATTGAGCTGCTTCATCTCGTATTCCGCCAAGCGCTATTAGCCCTTCTTCAAGGTGCTGCGAAAGTTGAATGACTTCACTTGGACGGAAGAATGCTGGGAGGTATTTGAGGGGCTGAAGAAGCTCCTCGCCTCCCCACCACTGCTATCCAGGTTGGAGCCTGGAGAAGAGCTCCTCCTGTACCTGGCGGTCTCACCTGAGGTGCTTAGCTCGGTGCTAGTCTGCACTGACAAGGATGGCACCCAACGGTCAGTCCACTACACCAGCGAGCTGCTCTATGATGCAAAAATATGTACACCCGATTCGAAAAGATCATTTTTGTACTAATAATGTCTGCGTAGCGCCTCACACCCTATTTCCAAGCGCATCCCATTACTGCCCTCATCGATCAACCCCTGAGGGCTATTCTGAGCCACCCTGACACTTTGGAGTGCCTGGCCAAGTGGGCAGTGAAACTCAATGAGTTTGACATTGCCTACCGCCTACGGTCGACGTAAAAGGCCTAGGTCCTAGTCAATTTCCTGGTGAAATGCACCTGGGCAAACGAGGACCTGGAGGTGATAGGACAGCATGCCAAACCCAACCTCGGAGGCGATGACGTGGATCCTTCACGTCGACGGTGCATCTACTGCTGGAGGGAGCGGAGCCGGCCTCATTCTTGCCAACTCTAACGGGGTTGTCATGGAGTATGTATTGCGGTTCCTCTTCAGGATGACCAACAATCAAGCTGAGTATGAGGCACTCCTCGTGGGGCTAAAGGTGTCCCACGAGTTGGGTGTCAAGAGATTGAAGGTCTTCACCGACTCTTAGCTCATGGTGGGCCAAGTCTCCGGTGAATACGAAGCTCGGGATCCCATGATGGTGAGGTACCTGGACAACGTATGTTCGTATACGGTGAACCTCTAGCACTTCGGCATCTCCTACATCTTGCAAGCGGAGAATGCTTGAGCTGATGTATTCTCCAGACTGGCCACCCTGTCGGAGTCATTGTTGGGGTGTACCTTCATTGAGTACCTCGAAGCATCCAGCTATAGTCCGTAGCAAAAGTCCAGTAAGTTACCACTGAAGCCAGCTAGATGGATCCCTACATTAAGTATATCACTACTGGCGCCCTACCTGAGGATCGGAAGGAAGTCGGCCTCCTCAAGAAGAAGGCCACGCATTATGTGATGATGGATGGGCAGCTGTACCGGAGATCTTATTCTTACCCCCTGCTAAAATGTCTGAAGCCTTTAGAAGCCGCCTACGTGCTCCAAGAAATACATGAATGCATTTGCGGCAATCATGTGGGGGTAGAACTTTGGCCTACAAGGCCCTCCAGCAAGGATATTTTTGGGAGACCATGCAAGAAGATGCTGCTAGCTTCGTGAGGAAGTGCGACCGTTACCAGCATCATGCCCACATCCAGCGGTAGCTGGTGGCCCCACTCTCTCAACTATTAGCCCCATGGCCGTTCGCCTAGTAGGGAATGGACATCCTAGGACCCTTTCCTCCCGCGTCTGGCCAACAGAAGTTCCTGATTATGGCCATCGACTACTTCACTAAGTGGGTCGAAACTGAACCCCTAACCCGGATAATGGAAGCAAAGGTCAGATCTTTCTTTTGGAAGTCTGTCATTTGTCAGTTCAGGCTTTCGCACTCAGTCATAATTGACAATGGATAGCAGTTCGACAATCAGGCTTTTGAAGAGTTCTGCATTGACGTTGGCATCTGTCACCACTTCATCTTAGTGTCTCATCCCCAGACCAATGGGGAAGCCGAGGTGACTAACTGGACCATCTTACAAGAGCTCCGCACGAGGATTTATGGGGCCAATGGTCAGTGGGCTGAAGAACTGTCCAGTGTGCTGTGGGCCTACCACATTACACCCCACATGGCCATCGACGAGATGCCCTTCAACCTTGCCTTCGGCACTTGGCCTGCCCACACTCTAGATAGAGCAATACGATGAAGCTGAGGATCCAGCCCGTCTCCTCCTCAACTTGGATTTGCTAGATGAGACGAGGGACAAAGCTCGACTCTGGATGGCAGCCTACTGGTAAAGGTTGGCACGCTACTATAAATCCCGTGTGAGGCCTAAGGCGTTCCATCCAAGCGACCTCGTCCTCAGGCGGGCGGAAGCATCCCAACCAAGAGAATGCGGCAAACTCTTCCAGAACTAGAAAGGCCCCTACAAGGTGGTCGGGCTCTACCAGGTGGGTCTTATTACCTCACCGGACTTGATGGTGCCCAGTTCACACAAACATGGAATGCGAGCAACTTGAGAATGTACTACCAGTGATGTAAGGCTTCTTATCAATTATTAAAGTTTCTTTTTGGTGCAAACTTATCTTTCACCTATGCAGGAACATCCCCGTCTGACTCTGAGTCCGATGGAACAAGCCAGAAAACTTATGAAGCGCCGCATCTCAAGCTGAGAAACTAACGAAGCCCTGCACCTCACGCCGGGAAACTTACGAAGCCCCATACCTCAAGCCAGGAAACTTACAAAGGCCTGCACCTCAAGCCAGAAAACTTACGAAGCCCTGTACCTCAAGTTGGAAAACTTACAAAGCCCCGCACCTCAAGCAGGGAAACTTATGAAGCCCCGTACCTCAAGCCGGGAAACTTACGAAGCCCCGCATCTCAAGCCAGGAAACTTACGAAGCCCCATATCTACCGCCTTGCTCACAGTCCGAAGATGTTTGCTGGGAAACTCTTGAAGTCCCGCCATCCATCGCTTGACTCACAACATGGCCAATCCCATTGAGGAGTTCTAGAAGTTTCACATCTGGCCTAGCTCACAGTTCGGAGATGTTTGCTGGGAAACTCTTGAAGTCCCACCATCTATCGCTTGACTCACTGCATGGCCAATCAAATCAAGAAGCTCCAGGAATCCGACATCTAGCAGCCTCGCTCACAGTTCGGGGATATCAGTTGGGAATTCTTGAAATCCCACCATCTGTCGCTTGACTCACAGCTTGGCAAATCAAGGAGCTCTAGAAGTCTTGCACTTGGGTCCGCATGACTACAAGGCTAGAAAAGCAGGGATGAAGTGTTCCCAGGAACCTTCGTACCAATTCTAAGGCTACAGAATCAATCTACAGCAACTGAGTCCTGGGGGAAACACATGCCTATGGCGACCATGAAGATTATTTCCTTACCATGCAAAAACGTAAAGGAATTGAAGAGAAAAGGAGAAGATAAAGTCCAAACTAAAGGCATTAGTCAAGTTGGACCATTCCTTCATTACAAAAATGAATCCTTCACGAGCTTTGAAGAATCCTCTGAAAGTATCTCAAGGCAAAAAAAGGGAGGGGGAGATAAATGAAAAAGAAAAAGAAGAATGATGAATGAACAGTCAATGCCAGTTTAAAAGAAAAGGGTGCCTTTGTCATTGATCAAAATGCTTTTTACATCCTATGAAGGATCCCGACAGGTCGAGAAGCCTTCCAAAAACCTAGTTACAAGATAAAGAAGGAAGAAGGCTATGCTAGAGCTTAGACTTTGCTTGCCGGCCCCCCACTCGATCGTGTGCGGGTTCTCCTAGTGTTGGTGTAGCACTCACCAGAGGGGCATCCCGGGTGACTCCAGCCCTGGACTCTACCCTCGGGATCATCGCACCCTTGACCTCGGCATCCCTGGGCATCAGAGGGATGGCCTCAATAGCTCTCTTTTTGACCTCCTCGTCTAGCTCCACCTGGGGGTCTATGTTCTACCCTCCAAGCGGGCTACCTCCGTCGCTGAGGCAGCCATCTCCTTCGCCCCCCTGGGGGCTCTCTCCCTTCTCTTCCTTGAGGGTAGCTTCGAGCTCAGCGGATTTCTTCTCCAGACCGGACATCCTCACCCTGATGCCGGTCGGCTCCTCTTAAAGGGTCATTATCTGGCCCATTGGTTCTAGGGACTGGGCAACCTAGGCCCGGGACTCATCCTGCTCCTCGCCTAGGTGGTGGTTCCGCCCCATCGATGCTCGACAAGAGCCCCTCATCAACTGAATGTCGACAATCACCTGCGCGAGAAACAATAGTTACGAGCCGAAATCGGACAAACAAAAGAGAAAATTCTTAACAATAAAGGAAGCGAAGAAATACGGAAACCTGAGGGACCTAACAGGAACCCTCCCCCGACATAGACCCAAAGAGAGAAGTAGAAAAAGAGGAGAATAGGAAAGTAGAAGAAAGAAGGGAGGAGGTCCCAATCTACCAAGAAATTGTGGATGCCGGGACAAGGGAGAAAGCATGGAGGAGATCTGGTTTCCTACATTCGGAAAAGCCCTTTAAGGGTAAAAGGACAAGTCCCTTTCAAATGACCCGAAGCCACCGTTGCCTTGTACCTATCGAAGGCATGCGCCATATCTCGCCCGGACCAGCCAGGGTATGCCACGTGTTAGAACTCGTTGGGAGCGACACTTCGATCCGAAGGCAACTCCTTCGGGCCCGGTGATGGCATTCATAGCTGCTATTGAAAGGGGCTAACGTGGCGTTGTCTTGTTGGTACGGAGGCATGATCTCCCGAACGCCAGTGCACAAGGCATTGATGGTGCAGGAAGTGCACCCCTCCATGTCAACGTAATCATTATTCCCCTCGCCCCGAGCGTCGCTTTGTTCTCTGGGCTCGGGAGTGAGGAGCATCTGATGTGGCACATTCACTAACGTGGAGCCCCTGTTGGCATTCGCTCTGGCAAGAGATCCGCTACCTGGACATGGTGGCCAAACAAAGAGCCAAGGCGAGCCCTCCTGCCGAGGTCAGCTCCCAATCGAGGTCATGCTCATAGGACGAGCCCTCCATCTGAGGCTAGCTCCCAGCTGGGGTCGTGCTCATGCTGCCAAGGCGAGCCCTCCTGCCGAGGTCAGCTCCCAGCTGAGCTTGTGCTTATAGGACGAGCCCTCCGTGTGAGACCAGCTCCCGGCCGGAGTCGTGCTCATGCTGCCAAGACGAGCCCTCCTACCGAGGTTAGCTCCCAACCGGGATCATGCTCATAGGACAAGCCCTCCGTCTGAGGCCAGCTCCCAGCTAGGGTCGTGCTCATGCTGCCAAGGTAAGCCCTCCTGCCGAGGTCAGCTCCCAACCGAGGTCATGCTCATAAAGCGAGCCCTCCATCTGAGGCTAGCTCCTAGCTGGGATTGTGCTCATGCTGCCAAGGCGAGCCCTCCTGTCGAGGTCAGCTCCCAGCCAGGGTCATGCTCATAGGACGAGCCCTCCATCTGAGGCCAGCTCCCAGCCGGGGTCGTACTCATGCTGCTAAGATGAGCCCTCCTGCCGAGGTCAGCTCCCAGTCGGGGTCGTGCTCATAACGTGAGCCCTCCGTCTGAGACCAGCTCCTGGTCGGGGTCGTGCTCATGCTTCCAGGGGAGGGGCTCCTGAAGCGAGCCCCTTCCTTGCCTTGCGAAGGACAGAATTCCCGCCAGTGGCAGAAATGATCAACATAAATTCAAACCATGGCAAGGGGGTCCCCATCCACCTGTAGCCTTTGGGAGGTGGCGCGTGCCTTGCCATTAATTCAAGCTCTGCAATGCACCACCCGCATGCTCTGTGCAAGGTGTGCTCCTCCAGGCCCCGGGTCCTGTAGCGTACTGCCACATTGACAATCATGCAATTAGGGGTCTCAACCCTCGCGACACGAAACCTAAACCTCCCCCAAGAAGAGTATTCTATTAAGGCCACAGGCCCTGCGACGCTCCGACGGTCCCTCCAGGAATAGAAATGTCCCACCTTGGCTCGGGGCTCAGTAGCACAGCATTCGCCCCTCCCATGAGGAACTATGCCACCCAAGGGACAAGGTCTATGTCACGCCGGCAAACACCCCCAATAGAAAGATCTCCTTCAAAGGACCGGTCCGAGGTGGGAGCATGGGGGACAACAGAAAGACTCCCTCCAATAGGGACACTGGGGAAAAGGACATCTCAGGAAAGTCCTAGACCGGGTCTGGGCCATCGTTCTCATATAAAATAGAAGAAAGAATCCCCAGAGAAGGAGGCAATCATTAAAAGACAGAGAGCTAATGGGTCAGGAACCAGCCAACAGAACCTCCCAAGCTCTCTGATCCCAGCTTGACCTGGTCTTTACATCTCAATTCTATCTTTCACCCTCTACATGCGGAGAGTCCCCAAGCTCTCCACCAAAGAGGTTCTGTTCTCCTAGTTCGTCCCACTGATTTGACCATCGGAGTATCTTCGTTAGAATTCCCGGCCCAAGTCTCCTCTATTTTGCAGGGCGGCTGACCAATAAGCGCACCGGAGCAGAGAACCGAGTGTCCTACGGGAGCCCGACACGTTTGCAATACATCAGAGCTGCATGCCACGACGATCTTGGCTGCAACAAGTTAGATAATAATTTACTTAGTTACCAATCATCATTCTAATTCAGATTCTTGGATTAACACATAAAATCTAAAATATATGGTTTATAATGTTAGGACAATGTTTTAACATTGCAGATGTGACTAAATAAAATTAATAATATTTTTAGTATAAAAAAATATAAAATGTTTTCAAGGAATCACAAAATTTAAAAGAATGCGTCTTGAAATATATTTTCTTTTCTCGTGCGGGAATAATCGAAAACTTATTTCAAGATACGATCAAAATTTCTCTGTTTATGAGCATGACTATAGAGAAAGTTGATGAAAACTTTTTCAGTATCCAAAAAAAAGAAATTTGCGTAATTAAAAAGATTAGAAAGAATTTTAGAGAAAAGAAAAAACTAGAAGAAATTAAAAATTTTTTTTGATAACTTATTAGATAAGAACTTAAGAAAGCTTTTATATAGCCATCAAATTTGATTATTTAAATTTTTATTGGTTTATTAAAGAAGCCCAATGGCATGAAATTAAAATTTTAATAATCAAATCATTAAAAACCCAACAGTCAAATTATTAAAAACTAAACGATCAAATCATTAAAAACTTAATAATCAAATAATTAAAAGTACAATGATTAAATAATTAAAAGTTTAACGATCAAATAATTAAAAAATATAATAATTAAAAAATTAAAAATTGATTATTAAAAAAATTAAATTTTTTCAACAAAAAAACATATATCCTAATTACCTCATCTCTCTCCACCATCCTATTCCATAAAATAAGATCTAACCAATCGGACTCTCTCTTTTAAAAACCATTTTAAATCACATCTATTATTCCACCATCTCCCTCTTGCCCCTCCCCTGTGTAGTTCTCTTTCCTACTTCCTCCTACCCCAACGTTCTGGTTGAAATCCTCGTTCCCTTGCAACCCAACAACACCTCTCCTCCCCCTTCGCGGCCCAACCTATTTATTTCAACTACTTTTACATGTATATAAATAGTCATATGTAAATGGTTACAATAGATATTAAATTTTTGCAAAACATATACAATCTTTAGAACTAATGCTGAAATTTCAAATTAATGATATTCACTATTGATTGTTGATCATTTCAAGTATTGAAAATAAAAAAGGCATTTTGATGGTCTTTTATCTATAAATTAAGGGGGTGTGAAAGGGGATAATGAAAATTATTCTCCATGCGACTTCAAAAGAAAATTATGCTCAATACACGTTTGCATGTTTATAGCCTAATTATGTCCACATAGCCAACAAAAAAAGCTATCAGAGTTTAATAAAAAACGGGAAGCATTTTCTTATCTTCTCATGTTTTTTGCATAAAGGTTCATTTAATTATTAGTGTTACAAGAAAAGATTGGAATTTTCTCCCTAAGGATACATATATAGGGGTCTTCAGATGATATTTTCATAGACCTAAGTACAAAATGGCTGATGAACCACATACATGTATAAATACATGAACATACATCTATATACATGTATATACATATATGTAGATACATGTACATACATACAGTTATGATAATCCGGTCCAATTTAAATAATTACTGGACCATTTGTCGAGCCAATTTTGATTTTTGGTTTATCAGCCGAATCGATACACTAAAGGAAATATCTCCTTAGTTTAACGAAGGTTGAGGTCCCTAAAAGGAATACATTATTGTTATTTCTTCATTCGGAGTCATGTCTTCAGCCTAGTTCAAAGAGTATGCCTCTGATTATATTTCCTTCGGCTTCATGTCTTCAGCCTAGTCCGAAGAGTATTCCTGGATTATATTTCCTTCGGCTTTATGTCTTCAGCCTTATCCGAAGAGTATGCCTCCGGATTATATTCTCTCAGCTTCATGTCTTCAGTCTGGTCCGAAGAGTATGCCCCTGGAATATGTTATTCTATTTCCTTCGGCTTCATGTTGCAGTAAGTAGTTATCTGTTTTCTTTGTTCGCTCTAAAGAGATATGTTCGAAGTATATAGCTAACATTCCCTCAGGCCATCTCAATGAAGGCCATCCGAAGAGTATGTTAGGTTCACTTCGGACTCTCTCTAAAAAGGAATGCATCTGAGACAGGTGAGCAGTTTTTCAACCTGAAACAGTTGAAGGTTGTTCTGGTTGTTATAACCGTCCACATGGTCGATATCTCCAGATTGGATAATCACGGAATAACTAATTCTCTGACCGCCACTACTTATTGTTATGAGGAGATTTTGTTAGCTAACTCTCATAACCGTAAGTAGTTACACTTGTGCCTATAAATATTGGCAAGAGGGGACACTCGAGATAAGCTAACTCCAGACAAGTTATAGCCATTCTTTTTTCTTCATTCTCACTATACTCTGCTCTCGAGCTCTCCACTCTGTTGCTTGGATTCTTGCTAACTTTGGTATCGGAGTGTCCCCCACCATAAAAATTCTGGTCAGGGGAGTTGTTTTGCAGGCTCCCATTGACAGCGAACCGGCAGGCGAGCTACTCTATCTGGTCGGCAAGGATTTAGCATCAATAGATTGGCACGCCAGGTAGGGGAAGATATATTTTCTCTGGTTAAAGGAGAACTTCGATCAAGCAAAAATGATGAAAGGGAAGATTCAGAATGCCTATACAAGCAGGGAGCAACATGCTCCTCAAGCAGATAACCTTCTGGTGGATAGTGACATGCCACCTCCTATGTAGATGGTAGGGCAGCAATAATTTGAAGCCCTCTTGAACAGGGTGGATGCTTTGATAGCTCTGGTTCAAACTCTGTATGAAATTGCTGTTCAAAGGCAATGTTCTCTACCCACCTTTCAACCCGGCCATCAAACTGAAAGAAAGGAAGATCGATATCGAGAACTCACTCCAAGTTCTTCACGGATCTAGTCATCCCGTGATCATTATGCTTCTCTGCCAGATCGACGTTTGGAGGATCACAATGGAAAGAAGAGAACCAGACATTCTCTTTCTATTTCTTTCGAAGATTCTGTACCTGGAGGAGTCAGGCAAAGAGAAATGAACTTCGAGTTTGAAGAGAAATTCAAGTTCTGCAATTGCAGATAGCTAGACTTACAAATCAAAGAAGAAGCGATGAAGTTGTGGCTTTCAACTCCTAACCTCCTTTCTCTGATCGGATTATGGCCGAAGTCATTCCTCGACATATTAAGATTCTGCAACTGGAGGCTTATAATGGAACTTCGGACCCTCTTGATCATCTAGGAAGTTACAAGGCTCACATGATGATACAGGGGGCAACTGATGCATTGTATTGCCTCGCTTTCCCTGCTACTTTAAGGAGATCTGCTCGAATGTGGTATTCAAGCTTACTACCGAAGACCATCTATTCCTTTGCTGAACTGAAGCGGCAATTTGTCTCACATTGTAGAACGTGCCAAAGGATGCCACGCAACATGACAGTTTGTTCCTCCTTCAATAGAACGAATGAGAGAGTCTTAAAGAATTCCTGATCTGGTTCAATTCGGCCACTCTGAAGATTCCAAATCTCAATGAACACGTGGCCATGTCAGCATTAAAGAAGGGCCTCAAATTGTCCAGGTTCACCTTTTTCGTGGACAAGGGATTTTCATGAGCTATGTCGAACTACTAGTAAGGGCTCAGAAATATGCTGTTGCTGAAGAGCAGGCTGCGAGTCGCAGACTCGCTGAAAGGAGACACCCTTCTAAGAAGAAGAACATCAAGGGACCGAATGTGCCCACATCTTTAAATAATACTCTGGTTTCTAGATGCAGTGCCAAGTCCAAGCAACAAGTTAATGATTTGATTCCTACACACCCCTCAACCTACCAAGGAAGAAAATCCTATTAGAAATTGAAAAAGAAAATTACTTGCAAAGGCCACGTCCTCTGAAGACTTTTGCAAAAATAAGGAATAAGAGTAAATATTATTGATTCCACCGAGACCATGGTCACAACACCGAAGAGTGTTTTCAGCTTCGGGATGCTATTGAGGATTTGATAAAGAGGGGATATCTGGAAAAATACATCAATCGCTCAGAGCCCCAAGTCGAAGCAACAGCTTTTTAGAGAGTTGCTGATGAAGCCGATCTGCCTCACCAAAGGCCAACCGATGGAAATGTTGGCATGCTTCAGTGGTCAATTGGATGGAATAATGAAGCTGAAGAAAATAACCTTAAGAGGTTTAAAAGAAAAAATTCCATTACTTTTTTAGATGAAGATCTCCAAGAAGTCCAACTTCCACATGATGACCTTGTTGTGGTCTTTGCTATAATTGCAAAATATGATGTAAAAAGAATTCTGATAGATAATGGAAGTTCTACTGATGTTTTGCTATATGATGCTTTTCTTATAATGGGATTGTCTGGACGTCAACTGCAAAGATCCTCCATTCCTTTAACTGGTTTCGGAGGAAATCAGGTTGGAGTTGAAGGAGAAACGATTTTGCCCGTAACTTTTGGCACTGAACCATATCAAAGAACCCTTCCCATCAACTTCATAGTGGTACGAACGTCTTCGGCCTATAATGCAATCCTGGGACGTCCAGCTTTGAATAAGTTCCAAGCTATAGTATCAACCTATCACCTTTTGGTATGGTTTTCCACCAGACTTGGCACTAGAGAGGTGAGGGGGGATCAAAGGATTGCTCACCAATGCCTAATGATCCAAGATAAACAGTTAGCTAAATCCTTAACACTTGATCAATTAGATCCGAGGGACAAAGCCAAAGACTGTGGAGAGCCAGTAGAGAAAACTCTTTTTATGCCTTTATCCAAAGACGATCCAACGAAACTTATACAAATTGGCAGCTTGTTGGATGAAGAATCAAGAGCAAGATTGATTACATTTCTCCGAAACAATGCTGATATTTTTGCTTGGACAGCTTTGGACATGTCCGGAATTCCATCTGAAGTGATTACACATCGCTTGGAGGTATTCCCAAGCTATAAATCAGTTCGGCAGAAGAAGAAGAATTTTGCTCCAGAAAGGTAGAGGGCTATTGACGAAGAAGTCAACAAACTTCTTGAGGCTAAATTTATAAGGAAGGTACAATATCCGAATTGGCTGGCCAATGTTGTGATGGTAAAGAAATCTAACGGCAAGTGGAGGATATGCATTGATTATACAAATCTTAATAAAGCCTGCCCGATAACTAAAGGTCCCGGCTTTAGTCAATTCATCATCAAAAGCTGAAGACTTCTTGTAGTCTTTGACTAATCTTCTTAATTGGTCTTTCAAAGACCTTATCTCTTTGGTCGATGTATTAGCTTTCTCAATTGCCTCTTCAACCTTCTTCACGACTTCTTCAATCTTTTGCTGGGCTTCTTTGACTGAAGATTCTAAAGAACAGATCTTTTTCTTCTTCTTCTTCTTTATCTTTGCATCTTGTTCAGAGTTTTTTGATTGAGCTTTTTCTAGCTCGGCTTTCAAACTCTAAACCACAGCATCACTTTTAGCAAGCTTCTCTTCCATCGCTTGCTTTAGCTCTTCGGCTATCACCTTTTTAGACTTGACCTCTTGAAGTTTTTCTTTCATCTTCTTTCGGTAAAAATCTCGAAAGTCAATGATACTCTCTTCCATGATAGTAATATCATGGACCAGCTGCATTGATTACATGATGTATGAAGTTAGCAAACTTGAAAATCATATATCAGAAAGAAGAAGAGATGGTATTTACCTTCAGCATAGATGAGAATGCTGAATCGGAGATATCTTCGATGCATCGGTATTTGGTGGTTTCCCAATCTTGAGGAACCAGAGTATGCTTTAGCAGTTCTCTGGCTATTTCAAGGTTCTCCAAACCCTTAGCATCACTAAAAATAATAAAATCCACATTACATTCTTGGTCCATGGGAGCATTCCGCCCGGAACTCTCTTTTAGGAGAGGAGCTTTTCCTTTCCTTGGACCCTTCGGAGAGGCGAGAAGTAGTTCACCAATGGTTGGTGTTGGATCAGATTGATCCGAAGAAGGCATCAAAGGAGAGCTTCTTGTGGGAGGCCCTGTTGGCGAAGAACTCCTTGGAAAAGGCTCCGTTGAGGGCACATCATCTCCGTCGGATGCAACTCTCATCGGAGATATATTTGAAGTCCCTTAAGCTCTTGCTTTCTTTCGGACTTCAGATTCTTTTGGGATCGATACTGGCCTCTTCCTTATGGCCTGTCAAAGTTTATCGAGCTTTGGCTTCATCGGCTCACCTGCAATTAAAGGGAAAAAGTTCCAAGATCAGCCAGTAAAATAAAAAAGAGGAAGAAAAGGGGAGAACCTCGAAGCCAATTATCTATATACCTAATGAAGGAACTTCACTGATATGGGCACGATGGAGGTTATCTTCCCTCAACAGCTCCTTGGCCAAAGGGATCTCTAGATCTGATAAAATCTCAAAGTCCATTTGATCGACCTTCAAAATTCTCTTCCCAGCATTTGCAGTCAAATGTGGAGCCCTCCATTCAGTATTGAATCCCCAGTGTAGGTAATATATGAAGAAGAAACAGGGTTTCCACCCATGTATGGCACTGGGAGTTCCTTTGATCAGTCTTCGACCTAGCCGAGGGTCGATAACCCACCACCCTTCACCATGAAAATTCCTTTTCAATACGAATAGGGAGGTGAACAAAGAAGTCCTTGGCTCTACATTTTGGAGTTTGCAGAGGACTAAAAATTCATAGATATTCCTAAAGCTATTTGGAGTTAATTGGGCTGGAACTACCTGATAAAGGTTAAAAACCTTTATAAAGAAGGGGTGGAGTGGAAACCGAAGACCGGCCTTGAGATGATCTTCGTATATGGCGATTGACCCAGGAGGAGGACAAACTACCCTTTCATCAGGGTTAGGAATGAATAATTTAAAGGTTCGCGAAAGTGAAAATGATGTCGAAGGCTCTCTAACCTAGCATATGATAGAGAACCAGTAATGGCTTCAGGAGATCTCTCGAGACTCCTTTTTCTACTTGAAGCTCTACTCCTAATGGGTTCACCTCCCGATGAACCCCTGCTAACAGTGGGATTACCTAATGACCCCAACATTATAAGGAAGGAATAAAAAGAAGAGGAAAAGATCTCTACCTCCAAAGAAAAGTGAAGCGGTTGGTTGAAGAAACAGTGATGCAGAGCAAAGAGGAGAAAGAGATTTCGAAAATACGGAAATCTTTCCTGTGAAGCTTCCCTCCCTTTTATATGAGCAGGACGGTGGGTTTTTCCATCATTTCGAAGATCTCCTCGATCATGCATCGTATCAGCGCCATCGATCATGGGTACGATTCTCTGAAGAGGCATTCATCAATGAGATGGCAATTACGATCCGCGTGAAGAACTGTGAATGGCCAAGATGAATTCTCAGCATTACGATCGAGCCACAAGATGCCGCCAGGTGTATTTCCCCAGTTAAATGAAAGTCCCTAAAAAGAATCTTTAATGAAAAGATTAGCCAGGCTTTTCAAATCTGTAGTGTCTTTTTGAAATGGCAATAAGGAGATGACATCTATCCTTAGCACGATTTCCATGCCACCAATCAATTATTATAAGTGACAGTTATCATAGATCTGCCATCATTATTTATCTGTTTTTTATAAACGACAAATTTCGGTACTCCCATTTTTTGAAATAAAATTATTTCGAACTTGAGAGTGGGGGATAGCTGTTATGATAATCCGGTCCAATTTAAATAATTACTGGACCATTTATCGAGCCAATTTTGATTTTTGGTTATTAGCTAAATCGATACACTAAAGGAAATCTCTTTAGTTTAACGAAGGTTGAGATCCCTAAAAGGAATACATTATTATTATTTCTTCCTTCGGAGTCATATCTTCAGCCTGGTCCGAAGAGTATGCCTCTGGATTATACTTCCTTCGGCTTCATATCTTTAGCCTAGTCCGAAGAGTATGCCTGGATTATATTTCCTTCAGCTTCATGTCTCCAGCCTTGTCCGAAGAGTATGCCTCTGGATTATATTCTCTCAGCTTCATGTCTTCAGCCTGGTCTGAAGAGTATGCCCCTGGAATATGTTATTCTATTTCCTTTCGGCTTCATGTTGCAGTAAGTAGTTATCTGTTTTCCTTGTTCACTCCAAAGAGATATGTCTGAAGTATATAGCTAACATTCCCTCAGGCCATCTCAAGGAAGGCCATCCGAAGAGTATGTTAGGTTCACATCAAACTCTCTCTAAAAAGGAATGTATCTGAGATAGGTGAGCAGTTTTTTAACCTGAAACAGTTGAAGGTTGTTCTGGTTATTATAACCGTCCACATGGTCGATATCTCCAAATTGGATAATCATGGAATAACTAATTCTCCGACCGTCACTACTTATCGTTATGAGGAGGTTTCATTAGCTAACTCCCATAACCGTAAGTAGTTTCACTTATGCCTATAAATATTGGTAAGAGGGGACACTCGAGGTAAGCTAACTCCAGACATGTTAGAGCTATTCTTTTTTCTTCCTTCTCACTACACTCTGCTCTCGAGCTCTCCATTCTGCTGTCTAGATTCTTGCTAACTTGGGCATCGGAGTATCCCCCACCAGAAAAATTTCGATTAGGGGAGTTGTTTTGCAGGCTCCCATCAATGGCGAACCGACAGGCGAGCTACTCCATCCGATCGGCAAGGATTCAATGTCAACACATACATACATATATGTATATGTATTTGTATTTGTATGCATATATGTATATGTATACATATATGTTGTGAAACCCAAGCACTGGGCCAAAGTTGGCAAGCCGAGCCGACTTCAGCCCGGTTACAAGAAAAAAAAAAGAGATGTCGAAGAGGAGTCCGGAACATGGGAGATTTGATCTTCCTAATCCGGTAGGAGTTATCATCAGTAATTGCGAGGGAAGACTCATGGAGGGAGAGGGAGGTGGCCGATGATGTATTTGAGAGGGATTGGTACTCGATCGAGTGGTGGTTGTCTTCCAAACGACAAGAAAATCATCGAGCGTTTTTCTTTAAATTTCTCACACCGCCGCCCCATCGAGCCCCTTCACGCACCTTCTTCCTCTCCAACGAACGACCGAGAATCCCTTAACACCGGCCAGTGAGTTCCTTTTACTGATTAGAGGGATTAATCAATTTCTTATGGATTCATTCTGTTCGGGTTGTCTTGGTCTTGGGGTTGTGGACTGCCGACGGCTGCGCAGCCATCCACTCCAGTCCGTCGAGCCTTCCTGGAGACCATCTACCTTGGTCATCGGTAGTTGGGGGGAAGGCCGGTTCGATCGGGCTGAGGGAGAAGCAAGGTGGGTTAGGGAGAGAAGAAAAGAAAAGAGAGGAAGAGAGAGAAAGAGAGGAAAGAGGAAGAAGAGAGAGAATCAAGGAATTTTCTTGAGATTCATGAAAATTATGAATTTAGATTTTAATAAAATTATTTATTAATATAGGGAATCAATCTTCTGAGCAGGAAGGCGTCGTGCAAATTTTGGGTATGGACTAGTTCAGCTGTAGACAGTTGATTCTTGAGAGATAAGGATTCTGGACACGATCACCAATTCTATATATTATTTTACATGGCATGATTTGATCCGTGTATATGAGCATTGGCAAGCATGTTTGTTTTGCATCGTATATTTGATTTCTCGAGATGGATAGTATATTTGAGATTATTAATTATGTTCCTATATACCATGTTTTACCAAGAAAGTTATTTTTTGACGGTTTGGACCGTGATACCGATCATCGAAAGATTTGAGATTTCATGATTTGACATCATGATATGGCGTGACATCATGATATGATTTGACAGGATAATGTGGAAGGATAAAGTGTTAACGGTATTTGAACTAGCCATGCCACGGGATCGTGGTTACATAGCCAAAACAACGGGCTTAGTACGTGGGCCTGGCCATGGGCAAATTGTACATGATCGATTACGAGATTGCCAGTCATAGCCTGAAGTGTGACAATGAGCTTCTCAGTCACAGGCTGAAGTATGACATTGAGATTGCCAGTCATGGACTGAAGCATGACCGCGGTTAGTCCAGAACCCTAAAAAAGATGGATGATTAAATTGAAATATAAAAAGGAAACATGATTTATAAAAAGGTTTTGTCACATATGGCATTGAGTTGTTTGGTTGCTTGACATGATATATTATTATATCCTTGTTATTTTTTAAATTATTATTATTGATGGTGACTGTTTGGAGACCTTACTGGGCTGTAAAGCTCACAACCCTCTATTTGTTTTCCCTTCTTAGAGTTCGGCAGGATATTTGAGCTTAGTGATGAATGAGATTCGTGAAGAAATAATGAGTAGTTAGAGAGTTATTAATACCAAGTAGATGACTGAAGGATGATGGAAATTGAACCATATGTATTATACTATTTCCTTTGTATTGGGTATATTTCTTATGATTTGTGATCAATAATATTACGAAGCATGGAGGTTATAATGGAAAATTTGTAGGTCTTGCATGACCTCTAGGATAAAATCTAGGGTTTGTGCCGCCGGTTGCGTAGCCGATTCTGATGCTGGATTCGGGACATATGTATTTGTATACGTATATGTATATGCATGTATGTATATATCATTTAGAAAAGTATTTGATGATTTAAAAGCAATGGGTTATTCAAATTGAAAATCCATATTATTGTTTTTTATATATATCTTCGAAAATGTCTAAAACAAAACTTACATATTAAATAAGCAAAAAAAAAAAGTAGCCGATCATGTTAGTATACTAAAACACATGATAAGATGCATAATTTTTTTTATAAAAAAATTACTTTGTTGGTTTTAATATTAATTGTTGAAACTATTTATTTTTGCGGATCCACTCGATGCTTTGAGTAAAGACCACCTAAATATATGATATTTTGTGACCAAACATTTTTTTTATGGTATAAGTTTAATATTTTGGATCTTCAATTTGTATGGTCATTATTAATTTTGAATTTTAATTTGTTTATATATATTATATATGTATACGTATGCGCATGTATTCATGCATGTAGCTAGGTATGAATGTATATATGTACCGGTTAAACTGTGTAGTTAGCACTAATTTTTTGTTAAAAAGATAATTTTTTAAAATCTAATTCTAGACCTTCCTGATAGAATATTAACTCTATCAATTATCATTTTACCATCATTACTTAAAATGTCTAAAAATAAATAAAATTTATATACTTTGGATATCTCTAATCAATGCATTAAGTGGATGTAAGAGGAACAACGAAAAATAACGGGTACATGCGTGTGCACGCAGCCAGAAAAAAATCTATTGAAGTTGAACATAAATGCAAAGCATTTGCTTATCCTCCGTATGATATATAGCCCAAGTAGACATCCAATTCCTATGTAAGAGTAAGCTAAGTTGGATGATTTAATTAGAGGCACGCGCGCTCTCTCTCTCTCTCTCTCTGGAAAATATATGATAGAAGAGCTAGCCACCTATTGCGTTTGAGCTTGGAAACAGGCCAAATTATGGATTTAAAACACAACAAAGACTTGTAGTAATTCAAAGACTGACATTTTAAAAGAAAATTGGGTTTCTGCGTTGAATTAAGGAGACTTGCTAATCTCAAACATTTAACACAAAATTTGTCCTTAGTTATATATATATATATATATATATATATACTAGGTTATTAATTATCCATGGCCTAAAAGAAATATAGAGCCATGGCAAGAGTTTATACAAGACATGACTTATAGTAAGTTTTTCCTTCCCTACCTACGGTGGACCTGTCCGATTAGAAAGCGACATGGACAAACACCGACCCAAAAAAAAAAAAAAAAAAAAAAAGCCAGGGGTCTTCTTCTTTTTGGTGAACAAAAAGGGGACATCACTAAGACACCGGCCAGTAGAACGGAAATAAAGAGGGAGACTCTGACCTCTCATTCACACCAACTGTCGCGAGTTCCAGAAAAATTTTTGAATTTAATCAAGTCATCAACGGAATCATGCCTCAAACCCCTGATTGATTGGTAGCGAGGCAAGGCCTCTACCAACTGGACTACCACCTTAGTGGTAGGGGCCTTCTTCTTTGTCTGTGTTGCTTTCTAGTTGGACTGATCCACCGTTGGACTGATGGACATGGTCCAATGAATAATTTCTTCAATCCTGGGTAGGAGTGCAAATGGAACGGGTCGGATTGGGTCATGAGTGACCCCGATCCGACCCAGTTCTTTGATCAGGTTTTAATATTAGATCCTGACCCAACTCACTAGAAAATCGGATCGGGTCCACTATTAAAATTTTCAACCCAATGAATTTTCGGGCTTATAAATAACACGGTTCTAATCTAAAAAATTTGAATCTAAATATGATCCGGATGAAATATAGACAACTATATTTTAATTATTACATAGCTAATTATTATTAACCATAAAATATATAACAAACAATATTATTTTCAAAATAAATTAAAATATAAAAATAATTATAACTCTATCTCTATATTAAAAATAAGTTGCATATAAGTTTTAAATTATAATTTAAAGATTCAAATAGATATAATTCTAATAATATTAATATGTTCAGATCGGACCTGGTCGGATCCAAATTCAGTAAATTCAGACCCGATCCGAAAAATAAAATGGATCTAGTTTTAGGATCCAATCCAGATCTACGGATTCATAAAAATGAATTGGATCGTGTCTAAATGAACCGGATCGGGTCGAGTCACGGGTCTAACCCGTCTCATTTGCAGGGCCATGCACTCTACCGCCTAAAACCCAACCGACAATAGTCGGAAGTGCGGTTTCGATCTTTAATTTTGACAACAGACAACTGTTTCTAACTTTTAATTTTGAGTATACGAAGGTCACCGTTAGAAGAGATGAAGCTGATAGAAGAAGCATCGGATGGCGAGCAAAACCTTCCACGAGGTCAATAATGAAATCCAACTCTGAGTCGGACTCACCTTCAACTAAGTGATGGTGATGAGTCACCATCTAAAGATTTTTTTTGACAGTCACCTCTTGCTATTGAAGAACCAACAACATTCTCTTCTGACCAGGATTCTCAAGTCACCTGAATTGATTGCAAACTATTCGCCATTCTTCCAACATTGCACAAGAGGCGAGATTAAGTTAGCACTACGTGTCTTAGAAGTTGTTTTCCTAGTTTTGTTAGAGTCGAGGAGGGTAACCAATTATCCTTACCCTTGTAATTAAGATATCCTGAACTGATGAATACCCACCTGGCCTCTTCTATGGTCAATTTTGATTACCAGTGAATATTGAATAAAGTCTCTCTCTCTCTCTCTCTCTCTCATTTCAAAGTGCACGTATTGCTTTCTTTCTTGAATGGGGTGGATTCTACGCGATGGATTTTTCACGATCTTGATGGATTCTGTGGAACGATGAAATGACTGGTTGGTGAAGTTCTTGGTCTTGGAGCATCTCGAAGATGCCAGCTAGTGAAGTCTTAGGTGATGATGATGAGACCTTATTGGTATGGTAGCAAGGCAAAAGCCATTGGTCATCACTTTAGCTAGTTGTTTATTCTTATTATCCAGGTCTTTGCCTCGAGGTCTTTCAAGTAAATAATCGCTTCCGAGCTCTGGGCTTAAATTTTAGTTTCTTGTGTCACTTGAGTTTATTTTTCATTAGATCGATCTCAAGCTCCTGCTAGGCCTTTCAGCCTGCATCAAAACTTCAAAAAAATGTCTTTTATTTATTTTTCATTGGATCGATCTCAAGCTCCTGCTAGGCCTTTCAGCCTGCATCGAAACTCCAAAAAAATATCTTTTATTTATTTTTCATTGGATCGATCTCAAGCTCCTGCTAGGCCTTTCAGCCTGCATCGAAACTCCAAAAAAATGTCTTTTATTTATTTTTCATTGGATCGATCTCAAGCTCCTGCTAGGCCTTTCAGCCTGCATCGAAACTCCAAAAAAATGTCTTTTATTCATTTTTCATTGGATCGATCTCAAGCTCCTGCTAGGCCTTTCAGCCTGCATCAAAACTCAAAAAAAATGTCTTTTATCTCATGCAAGGCAGGGAATTTGCTTGGAGCTGGGGGAAGGCCAGGAAGGGGGGGAGGGGATAGCAATCCCTAAGTGATGTAGCTAGTATGTTAGCATACATCAAAATACAGTACTTTTAGTAATAAAAAGTATTTATGTAAAAATTCATGCATGCATGTATTTAATCTCGCATTGGTTATTTATAGGAAAGATTATAGTTATTTATGCAAAGCTAAGGAATCCAGATAATATCTTTTGCTTAGCTTTTTTAGGCAAGGTCTTGATTGTTATAAATTATATTAGAGCTTGCCTATCAGCACGAGTTCATTAAGACTAACCATGGACCAATCCTGATATTTATGAATTAATGCATCATGAATCTGAAGCCTTAGCCTAACAAGGATCCAGAGCTTAAACAGGAAAAATATAAGGATTTGCACAAGTATGTATTTAGTTTTACATCAGTTATTGGCTAGAAAGATTTTGAATAGTTATACAGGATTAAAGAATCTAAATAATACTTTGTGGCTAACTTTTTTTGAATGAGATCTTGAATTATTATAAATGGTCCTTTATTTAGCGAAGTATATGTAAGATTATTGACCCTTCCTGAGCAGGCATCTCCTTTGTCTTTAAAAAAGGATCAGGTTTTAAGTCCTTAACAGATGTTTTGGTTAAAAATTACTCCTTGGCGACCCTCTTCGAACACCTCTTGGAAGTTTCTATTGGACTACATGTCATCAATTGATAGGTCCAATAACTGTCATAGTAGTTACACACAAAGAGAACTACCCATGGCAATTTTTGTTCAAAAACAAAATTGGTCCATAGAAACATGAAAAAAAGTGCTCTTTCATATTTGTGTGGATATAAAGTGAAAACATAAAAGAAATAGTATGAGCAAAGATATGTGTACAATGGAAACTAAAAATAAACTTAAATATGGATTGGATTATGAAAAGAAGGATAATACTACAACTTAGTATTCAAACCACCATGAAATCATTAAGGCAAGTCAACCCAACTCATTTTATTTATTTCCGCATGTATTAACATTGGTATAGAGCCATATTGATGATTCTCTTGTTGAGTTTTCATTGTATTGAATTGTTAGAATGAATTTTCTTTTTTTTTTTCCGACTCCGTAGTAAGTTCACCATAGAGGCTACTTTGAGCCGATTTTTTGATTAATTTGTCACACACCATGCCATAAAAGTTAGATATTCTTAAACTAGGAAATGCATGCTTTAAAATGGTATATAGATCATTAATTTTGGACAAGTGTAGAGAAAGATATGCTTATTTGAAAATGGCATCTTGAAACTATCAATATGGATAGTACTCATGAAGCCAATTTTTGGTCATTATTCTGGTTTATATAATATGAGTCATGATAAATAATTTGTGTATTATGAAACTAGAGATCATTATCTTTCCAATGGTATATAATACACTAATTTTCAAAGCCTACGGAGAGAGATATAATTGATTGAAATTGGCACGTTGAAATTTTTCTCCATTGTGCAATGGCATCAAGAAGAAAATTTAATGAACATAAGGGGTATTTCAGGCTTTTCACAAATTGAGTTAAGGGTAAAATTGACCTAGTTAGAAATTGAGTTTAACCGAGTCAACTTTCCTATTTTAATGGGCTAATCTTGGATCTATTTTTATGGAATTTGATTTACATTACTTTTTTCACTTAAAAAAAATCATAGAAAATTGTAGAAAACTCAGAAAAATATGTTCATTACAAACTATTCAAAGAGAACATATTTACAAGGACTACTAAAAAAAAATGCACTACTAGATAAAGTGTACCTTCCTAGGGATTGATTGCTCAAAATCCTGGTTAAAAATGATTCCTGTGATATTGGATAGGAAAAATTTGAGCAATCATCCCTAGGAGGGTACGCTTTATCTGGTATTGTATTATTTTTTTATCAGTTCTTATAAATATGTTCTCTTTGAATAGTTTGTAATGAATATGTTTTTTTATATAATTATGTGAAGTTATTTTTGTATATCAATTTAGTTTTTTTGATTTGGGCATTTCATGGTTGGGAGAATTCAAGTGAATTATCATTTGGAATTAAATCTGTCATAATTCAAATTAAGTTTTTCGAATTCAACATTTGAATATAGATATTGATTGGGAACATAATAAACTTTTCGATCTATTTTATGAAGGATTTTAGTGATTTAATTTAGAATTGTGACTAATGATGTGTTTATAGAACGTAAATTGATATTGCATTTAACTTGTCTTCTTGTAGTTCTATGAACAATCATGAAATCTAAGAATATCATTGCTGATCTCAATAAATGCAAAAAATTAAATAGTGATAATATAACATATGGCAATTGAAAATTTAGTATCTACTTGATGAGAGTAATGCTTTGGAGGCCATCAACAATGTGATGGATGAGGCTCAAGCTGCTGAGAGAAATGTTAACAACGTCCAATACAGGCATGATTTGGCTGCTTATAATATATGGAAAAAAGATTCCATGGTACGAGGAATCCGGATCAGCTCCATGACTGATGATCTAGTCTCTGAATATCAATAGTATCAGACTGCTAATGGCATGTGGGTCACTTTGAGAGAAAAGTTTGGGGGAACTTCTATATCCGAACTTAAGTAGCTGACTATTAAATTTGACACTTACAAGAAAGTCCCTAACAAATCCATGAAACAACATTTAAGGGACATGTCAAACATGATCATGGAACTAAAATATGATGGCATAACCTCACAGATGAGCAGCAAGTACAAGTAGTTATCCAGTCTCTTCCCAATAGTGGGGAACACGTGAAGGTCAACATGATACATAACAAAAATATTAAGACTTTTACTAATATGCCTGCCACTTGGAACTTGAAGATGAGCACCTGGAGGTAGCCAAGCCTGATGCACAGGCATATGTGATAGAGCCAAGTTCCAAGAAGGTTTTTGGTTTTAAGTGCAAGAGATTTGATAGACGAAATAAAGACAAGGGCAAGGGAATTAAAGAGATTTGTCCAGGACCAAAGAAAAGGAATAATTAAGTTTCAAAAGCACTATAGGGGAAAGTGCGGTGATAAAAAAGATAAAACTAAGATGACATGCTACAACTATGGTAAACTAGATCATTTTGCTCATGAATGCACTAAACCTAAAATGGTATTATCTTATCTTGTCTCTTCTTATCGTGATTTTGTTTCAAATATTTTTGTTTCTAATACTGTATTGCTTACTGAAGTGCATCTTTTATGGATTGTAGACCTAGCAATGGACTATGTAGCTAGAGATAGAAATGAGTTTATGAAATTTCATCAAATTCCTCGTAGAATGAAGTAGATTTATTTAGGCAACAATGCGAGGACAGAAGTAAAAGAAATTGGCACATGCAAATTAGATTTGCAAGAAGGCCGGATCCTATATTTACATGACATCCTTTATGCTTCGATGAAATTTGATCTCTATTTTTGCTCTTCTGAAATTGGGGTACAATTTAAATTTACATGGAGAATGTGTAAATATTTTTCATAGTATAATTTACTATGGTTGTGGATTTCTTATAGATAGTTTTATGGTTTTAAACACTAAATATTGTAATGGTAGCATGGTATTTATTTTTCCTTATTTACTAAATCTAGCAATGATGATATAAATGTGAATTTATGGAATACTAGACTAGGGGATAGTGGACAAGATAAAATGAATAGACTTGCTCATAATGGTCTATGGGATCAAACATGAAATTTAATTTGCCCACTTATGAGTATTGCTTGGAAGGAAAAATGAACAGAAAATCATTTGGAAAATCCTATAGGGCTGACTATCCTTTGCAACTTGTACATTATGATATTTGTGGACTAATGAGTATTAGAGCAAGGCATGGAGCCTTATATTTCATTACTTTCATAGATGATTGCACTCAATATGGTGATATCTATTTGATATCCCATAAACCGGAAGCATTGGATTGCTTTATATGATATTTAAACAAGGTAAAAAATCAATTAGATAAGAAAGTAAAAGGTTTGAGGATCGATCGAGAAAGAGAGTATCTATTTGAACAATTCAAGGAACTGTATAATGAGAAAGAAATTTTGAGGCAATTAACCACTCCTAGAACTCCGCAACAAAATGGTGTTACTAAACAAAAAATAGGATATTACTAGAAATGGTTAGGTCTGTGATGGCATAAGCTAATCTCCTAATACAATATTAGAGAGATGCTTTATTAACTACTGCATACATACTTAATCAAGTACCTTCTAAGTCAATGTCTTCCATACCTTATGAGTTATCAATAGGTAGAAAACCCGATTTGAGTCAGTTGCATTCCTAGGGGGTCTTTAGCTTACATCCTTAACACTTCCCACAAATTTAACAAATTAGGATTAGAGGGAAGAAATGTATCTTTATATGGTACTCTGAAAACTCAAAGGGATATGCTAAGAAATGTATCTTTATATGGTACACTGAAAACTCAAAGGGATATGCTTTTATTGGTAAGGATTCTGATATAAGGGTAACTGAATTTGAGTCCCGAGATGTCATTTTTCTTGAAGATCAAATTTCTAAAAAGGATAATATGGACAAAGATTCTCATTTGCATGAGATTGGGAATAGAGAAAGGTTGGTAAAAGTCAATAGATGGTTGACACTCAGGAAGTTGTACCTAATTCTATTCTTGAAAGTAGGAGTACAAAGGATTTACTTCAACCATCTCAATTGAGTGGGATAGTTAAGGCTGAATTAGAGCCAATTGCAATTGATGGAAGCAATAATCCTTAATTACGAAGAAGTATTCATTCAAAAACTCCTAAAAAATATTTTCAAATTAAAATGAGACTTACATAGTAACTCCCCAAGATGATGATGAATCTATAATTTTCAAATAGGCACTTGAGTGTCCTATTAAAGACAAGTGAAAAGTTGCATTGGAAGAGGAAATGAAATCTATGAGAATAAACCAAGTTTAGGACTTAGTTGATTTACCATAACGCCGCAAAGCTATTGGAAATAAATGGGTTCTCAAAATAAAGCATAAGGCGAATGGTTCCATTGATAGATAAAAGCTCGTATGGTGCAAAGGGTTATACCCAAGAAGAGGGTATAGACTATAAGAAAACCTTTTTACCTATTATTTGCTTTACCTCTATTCACTTATTTTTAGCTATTGTAGTATATTTAGATTTAGAATTGCATCAAATAGACATGAAAATAACTTTCCTAAATGGAGAGTTAGATGAAAAAATCTACATGAAATAGCCTATAAGTGTTGTAGTTAAAGGTCAAGAGCACAAAGTTTGCAAGCTCCAAAGGTCAATCTATGGTCTGAAATAATCATCTAGATAGTGGTACCTTAGATTTTATAAAGTGATTTCAATATATGATTTCAAAATGATTGATGAGGATCATTATGTTTACGTCAAAAAGTTCGATGACAAATTTGTAATTCTATCTCTTTATATTGATGACATTTTGATAGCTAGAAATGACAAGGAGTATGTCATGACCATCAAAGGATGGTTGTCCATAAATTTTGACATGAAAGATAAGGGTGAAGCAGATTACATATTGGGAGTAAAATTAAAAGAGATTGTTCAAAGATAATTTTAGCTCTGTCACAAGAGAGTTATATCCAAAAGATTCTAAAATGTTTCAATATGAGTAGTTGCAAACCTGTGGATACTCTTGTGTCAAGGGACGAAGCTTTGAGTCAAAATATGTATCCTAAGAATTCATAAGAATAAAAGCAAATATCTAATATACCATATTCAAGTGCTGCTGAGAGTCTAATATATGCCATGATGGATATATGTTTTGTTGTTGGGCTGGTTAGTTGGTATCAATCGAATCTGGTCCAGAATATTGGAAAGCTATCAAAATAATTTTGAGATATCTAAAAGGAACTGTGGATTATTATTTATGTTATTAAGGATCAAATTTACATCTTATTGGATATTCAAATGTTGATTAGGGATGATACCTTGATCAATAAAAATCCATATATGGTTATATTTTTTACTCAATAAAGGTACCATGGTGCAGTAAGAAGCAAACATGCATGGTGCTGTCAACTATAAAAGTTGAATTTGTTGTGTGTTCAGCTGTTGTGTAGGAAGCTATTTGGTTAAGAAGATTTTTTGATAATTTAGAAGTTCAAAATGATGGTATTGGACTAATCACTGTTTATTGTGATAATCAAGTAGTGATTGCTTTCACAAAAGATCCCAAATATCATAGTAGAACCAAACACATTGATACCATATATAACTATATCAGAGACATCATTGGTAAAATCGAAGTGATTGTACAATATATCTCTATGCATCAAATGGTGGCAGATCCCTTGACTAAGCCAATTCCAAGAGACATTTTTTATGGCATATGTGGGTTTTCTTGGATTGTGTAGAATATAGATTGTATAATTTTGAACATTGTTTAGAACATGTAATGTATTATTTTTCTAATAAATGCAAATGATGATTACATTCTTAATTTTTCTTCTTTTTTAATTATGATATAAACACATTGTATGTTTAGTTTGGAGCTCAATAAAGAGATATCACACAGGTTTAGATTGGCTTACTCACTCAAGCAATCACCTGTAGTGCTCAAATAGCGAGTAGAGATCGAGACAATGCTGGTTTGTCATCTCATAGAGAGTATGAGATGAGGTTGTAAATATATTTGATAACCGATTTGAATATCTCACTTCTAAATAACCTGTGAAAGCTAGATGTGAATTCTTGATGATTACTTGCTGAGTGAGAGCAGTTAGAGAATTCAGGTTAGACACCTGGAAGCGACTGAACTAAAATCTGTATAATATTTTATCAAACATAAAAAAGTTACAAACATTGTAACACATGATTCATACCATGTGCGCTAGTTCGACCAATAAGGTAGTGGAAGAATAGATTCCTGCTGTCCACTGTGTGAGACCGGTTGAGGTTAAATCAGAACCTCATAATAGTGCCCTTGTACTTTTTGCTATAATTTGGTATTTGTATTTAGTACCTTATTGTCTTAGCATGTTACCTATGATTATAAATGATTCAGTCTATGGAATATGTTTAAATAAATGGCTAATATGAATTATAAGTTTCAAGTTGAAAAGGAAGACTATGTCTGAAGTATTCATTGGCCGGCCAATCTTGTCACTTGAGAAAAGCTAGGACTCGATTATGGATACATAATTGTATTACTTTAACATGCTCTTTGAGGGATTAGAGATATTTTGATAAAGGGACAAGTCTAGGGTATAATGAGTTCAAACAATTAAATAGTTATTTTTCTTATGATTGAGTTACTATGACATTTCTAACAGATGCATGGTAATAAGCTCCCAAGTGCAAGTTTACTTGCTAGGTTGCACTATCCATCAACTAGTATGAAAATAGTGTTCTGGTTTTTATAGCATAGTTTTTATTTTTTGTGTTACTTGTTTTGCTCCCAAACTCCCGCCCCAGCCCATGACGCACGTGCGCGAACGCACGTGGGCTTGGCCCAGCGCGTTGCAGCAGCCGCGCGGAGAGTTTCCGCACGCATTTCGTGCGACGCACAGTTTCCTTCCATTCGGTCATGGATTGTGGCTCGATTTGAGCCGTTGATTTTTTATCTGATGGCCTGGGATATTTTTGGAAGGCATTGAACTTGTTTTAGATCTTTTTTGACACAGTTTCTGATGGTTTTTTGAAAACCATAGAGACGCCCTGCAATACAAGATGCCGAAATATTTTTCTGAGATGCAATAGAGAGCTGCAGAAGGTCTAGAAAAATATTGAAGATGATCTAGAGATCAAATAAAATAATAGAGAATCCATGACAAGATTTGGCGAGGCTAGAGGCATGGTATTCTATGATCTCCCTTATTTTCTTCTTCCCTTTCGATTTGTTTGCCTCTTTGTGATTAATCTGCAATTGTTATTGGGATATTTGTATTTCTTTTGTGCCCAATTTTGAGGGCAGATTATAGTGGATTGCTCCTTCCTCTGTGTGGATGTAGGCAAATTTGTCGAACCATGTTAAATCTCGTATTTCCTTTTGATTTGATATCTGCCTATGTGATTAGGTAAATTGCTAAAGTGAGTAAACAAGAATTAATTAGAAGCCTAAACCGGTTCAATCCACTGCGCGCATTCCAACAATTGGTATCAGAGCACTGGGATGGCATCTGACGGGCAACCAAGTTCTTCTACGGCTCCTGAGATAATTATTTTTCATTCTACTACCTCTAGGCATGAGGTGGCGATATTTGATGGCACAGGTGATTTTGCACTATGGAAGGTGAGAATGAAATATCTACTGGTTAAGGAGGGCATGTCAATAGCCCTCAAAGGTATGGATGCAATTCTAGGTGATACAGAGGCTACAAAAGAGGAGATGAATGAGAGAGCACTTGGGACTCTATTTTCGGGACTGAGTGATAAAGTTCTCCGCAATGTGTTGGATCTTGTAATAGCTAAAAGAGTATGGATAAAATTAGACACTTTGTATATGCCAAAATCTCTTACAAATAGGCTGTATTTAAGGGGCAAGCTACACACATTCCGTATGACGGAAGGGACCCCACTCAAGGATCACTTGGATGATTATAATAAGCTCCTGCTCGATTTGGCGAATATTGGTGTTAACGTTGATGAGGAAGACAAGACTTTGATCCTGATTTATTCTTTACCTAAGTCCTATGAAATATTACTACTACCATGCTCTATGGAAGAGAGACTATAAGTCTTGATGAGGTTGAAGCCACTTTGTTATCCAATGAGCTCAGGTTGAAAGTATACTTGGAGCATCAGGCTCCAAATCCGGCACAAGGACTTACTGTCGAGGTAGAAATGAGCAAAGAATAGGTGGACAAGGTAGAAACAAGTCCAAGACAAGATCAAAGTCTAGGTCTAAAAGATCCGGAGTTTGTCATTACTGCAAGAAGCCAGGCCACTGGAAAAATGAGTATAGACTTCTACAGTCCAAGAAAGAGAAGGAAGAGAAAGAAAAAGGAACAATTTCAGATTCGGTATCAGTTATAGTTACTTCAGCAGATCATAGCAGTGTTGCAGATAATGTAGTATTTACAGCTGTATGCAGTATCAGTCAGGCTGATACATGGATCGTAGACTCTGGAGCATCTTTCTATATGACACCCCATAAAGAATGTTTCATTTCTTTTAGATCCTGTGATGGAGGCTCTGTTCTTCTTGGGGATGACGCCATCTGTAAAGTGAAAAGAATTGATACAGTTCAGATCAAATCTCATGCAAATACTATGGTGACTTTGGATGATGTCAGATATGTTTTCCAATTGAAAAAAAAATCCTCTCAGTAAATGCTCTTGATATTGCAGGTTTTGAGGGCAGATGGGGTAGAGGATCTATTACAATTAGTAAAGGTGCTTTGACTTTGTTAAGAGATAAATTGAGTGGCACTCTTTATTATTTTGATGGCACTATAGTGGTTGGTGAGGCTTCTTCAGCACATTCCCCTATTGTTCAATTGACACAGTAATGGCATCAAAGATTGGGCCACATGTCAGATAAAAGTTTATAGGAGCTGAGCAGATGTGGTCTGCTAGGAGGTCAGAAAGTTGGTGCACTTGGATTCTATGAGCATTGCATATTTGGAAAACAACACAGAGTTAGCTTTACTTCAGGCATGCATAGGACAGCAGGTATATTGGATTACATTCATTCTGACCTATGGGGACCTGCCCCAATTACATCCAAGGGTGGATCTAGATATTTGCTCACTTTGATTAATGACTACTCCCGCAAAGTCTAGATTTATACTATCAAAAATAAAAGTGATGTATTTCACACTTTTAAAGGATGGAAGGCTATGGTTGAGAGGCAAACCGAGAGGAAGGTGAAAACCTTCTGGACTGACAATGGATTGAAATTTTGTTCTACAGAGTTTAATGACTTTTGCAAGTCAGAGGGCATTGTCAGGCATAGGACCACTGTATATACTCCTCAGTAAAATGGTATGGTGGAATGCATGAATCGCACATTACTAGAAAGAGTCAGATCTATGCTATCAAGTTCTGGATTGAGTAGAGATTTCTGGGCTGAGGCTGCACATACAGCCTGCTTTATTATAAATCGATCTCCAGCATCTGCATTGAATATGAAGACTCCGGAAGAGATGTGGACAGGTAGACCTGCAGACTATTCAGGTTCTTAAAGTATTGGGTGTTCAGCATATGCACATGTCAAAGATGGAAAGCTGAATCCCAGGGCTAAGAAATGCATATTTCTTGGATATGCATATGGGGTGAAGGGCTACAGATTATGGTGCACAGAGCCCGGATCCCAGCATTTTCTAGTCAGCAAGGATGTGACTTTTGATGAGTCAGCCACTCCTTCATGGCAGCTATAACCAAGTTCTTCACCGGGAGATCAAGTTCAGGATCAACAGGATAGGACAGTTGCTGATATTAATCAGACTGTTAGATCACAGCAGTTGCAGCCTACAGGTGATATTCAGAATAAACAGCATCAGCAGACAGATCCAGAGTTACAACTCAGGAGGAGGTTATTGTACGTGGTCAAGTTCAAGATGATAGTATTGCCACTCGAAGAACATATCAGAGCACCTCAAAGGTATGGTTTTGAGGACTCTGCTTGTGCTAAATTAGTATATTATGCTCTAAATATTGCAGACACTATAAGTGATAAGCCGGCCATATTTTAAGAAGCAATTGATAGTTCACAGGCTAAGCAATGGACCATAGCTATGGTAGAAGAGCTTCAGTCTTTGGAAAAGAATCAAACTTGGGAATTAGTCAGTTTACCTAAGGGCAAGAAGAAAATTGCCTGCAAATGGATCTTCAAGAAGAAGGAAAGAGCTACTCCTCAGGATTTGAAATATAAGGCATGGTTGGTGGCTAAGGGTTACAGTCAAAGAGAGGGTATTGATTATAAGGAGGTATTTTCTCCTGTGGTTGAACATTCTTCTATTCGTGTGTTCCTTGCTTTAGTTGCTACTCAGAATTTGGAGTTAGAATAGCTAGATGTCAAGATAGCTTTTCTACATGGTGATTTGGAGGAGCATATTTATATGCAACAGCCACCTAGTTTTGAGGCTCTAGATAAAGAAGATCATGTATGCTTGCTCAAAAGGTCTTTGTATGGTTTGAAGTAGTCTCCAAGATAATAATACCATAAATTTGATAGGTTTATGATCGACCATGACTTCAAAAGATCTCCTTATGATAGTTGCGTGTATCATCAGCAGTTTTCAAATGGGTCCTTTTGTTACTTATTATTATATATGGATGACATGATGATTGCAGCTAGGGATATGTCAGTCATTCAGAAGCTGAAAATTAAGCTTAGTACTACATTTGAGATGGACCTTGGACCGGTAAAGAAGATACTTGGGATGGAGATCATTCGTGACAGGTAATTATGTAGACTATTTGTTACTCAGCATGATTATATTGAGAAAGTCTTGGACAGATATGGTATGTCTACAGCTAAGCCAGTCACTACTCTTTTTGCTAGTCATTTTCGGTTATCTGCCAGGGATTCTTCTCAGACTGAGGATGAAGAGAAGTATATGTTTAAAGTGCCTTATGCGAGTGCAGTTGGCAATATCATGTATGCAATGGTCTGCACTCGTCCTTATATTTTACAGGCAATTAGTGTAGTGAGCAGATATATGGACAAGCCTAAAAAAGCTCACTGGTCAGCTATGAAATGGATTCTTAGATACTTGAAAGGCACTTCTGATTTGGGATTGGTATTCTCCGGATAGAGTGGTTGCACTGTTATAGGATTTTGTAATTTAGATTATGCTTATGACTAGGATAGGAGGAGGTCATTGACCGGATATGTATTTACTCTCTCTAGTTGTATAATTAGTTGGAAGGCTACTTTGCAATCTACAGTTGCTTTGTCTACTTCAGAGGCAGAGTATATGGCATTGACAGAGGCAGCAAAGGAAGCTATCTGGCTAAGAGGGTTAGTACAAGATTTGGGTTTCAAGCAGAATTGTTTAGTTATTCACTATGACAGTCAGAGTGCTTTACATCTTGCCAGAGATCAGATGTATCATGAACGCACTAAGCATGTGGATGTCAGGTATTACTTTATCAGAGATTTGGTAGAGGATAGTGATATTCAACTTTAGAAAATTAGCACTGCTATTAATCCGGCTGATATGCTCACTAAACCAATTCCAGTGGTCAAGTTCAGGACATTCCTGAACTTGATTCGTTTGAGCACTTGGTGATGCCCCTTTGGGGCTTGTGATGAGGAGGAGGCTTTACAATCCATATTTGATAGAGGCTTTTTTTTTTTTTTGGTCGCAAGGAGGAGGATTGTTACTTGTTTTGCTCCCAAACGCCCGCCCCAGCCTATGATGCACGCGCGCGAACACGCGTGGGCTCGGCCCAGCGCATTGCAGCAGCCACACGGAGAGTTTCTGCGTGCATTTCACGCGGCACATAATTTCCTTCCATTCGGTCATGGATTATGGCTCGATTTGAGCCGTTGATTTTTTATCTGATGGCCTGGGATATTTTTGGAAAACATTGGACTTGTTTTAGGTCTCTTTTGACATAGTTTTTTATGGTTTTTAAAAACCATAGAGATGCCCTGCGACACAAGATGCCGAAATATTTTTCTGAGATGCAACAGAGAGCTGCAGAAGGTCTAGCAAAATATTGAAGATGATCCAGAGAGCAAATAAAATAACAGAGAATCCACGACAGGATTTGGCGAGGCTAGAGGCATGGTATTCTGTGATCTCTCTTGTATTCTTCTTCCCTTTCGATTTGTTTGCCTCTTTGTGATTAATCTGCAATTGTTATTGGGATATTTATATTTCTTTTGTGCCCATTTTGGGAGCAAATTATAGTGGATTGCTCCTTCCTCTGTGTGGATGTAGGCAAATTTGCCGAACCACATTAAATCTCGTCTTTTCTTCTGATTTGATATCTACCTGGGTGATTGGTAAATTGCTAAATTGAGTAAACAGGAATTAATTGGAAGCCTAAACCGGTTCAATCCGTTGCACGCATCCCAACATTTTGCAATAAGGGTCTTACCCATCATGTGCGAGTAGAAGATGTTAGACTATATGTTACCCATGACATGTCTAATAACTATCATGGACAGTTACATATGAAGAAAAATATGCATAGCAATTTTTGCTTAAAAACAAAACTGCTTTACAAAAACATAAAAAAAAAGGTACTCTTTTATGTTTGTGTAGATATAGAATGAAAACATAAAAGAAATGGTATGAGCAGAGGGGTGTGTGTGTGCAATAGAAACCAAAAACAAACTTAAATATAAATTGGATTGTGAAAAGAAGGATAATACCGTAACCTAGCATTCAGACCACCATGGAATCATTGAGGTAAGTCAACCCAACCCGTCCTATTTGTTTTCACATGTATTAACAGTTTCAATTAGCTGAAGTAGAACTGTAGTTAATTGATTGAATGATAACTCCAATGTCTAGTCCAATTTTGTTAGTACCCCTCTCCCACCAATTTCTTTGGAGGACCTCAACAATCTTTCTCAAATTCTAAGTCCCATCCAATTGAATCCACAAGGAGGAGAAACCTACTTAGAGATGTTCCATCCTGGGTGTTAAGAGAGGAAACCTACTTTGTTAGAGGTTATAAAACAATGGAGTTATAGCTCTCTTGCCTCCTCCCTTTGGAATTCTTCTTGCCCTGAGTTTTTGTGTGGTTGGCCTATAGAAGAAAAACTTTGTAATAGGTCAGTCCTAAACAAAAAGGGATGGAAATAAACTTCAACAGTCCCATCTACTACTCACATCAGGAAACAATTGATCATCCTCTGCTTCATTACTCTTCTTCTTCCATAATTAAGAGTTCTTTGGCCTCTCTGCTTGTGGTTTCAGCATCAACCTAAGACTTTCTTTAAAAAGTTTTTCGAGTACTTTGATTTCAAGCTTAAGTTAACCAAATCTCATGGTGTCCTGAACCCCCTCTACTTCTCTATCTACTAGTCCATCTTTGAGAGAAGAAACAATAGAATTCTAATGTCAAGTCTTTCAATTGGCAAGTTGCTCAAGAAGGGTGTTGCCTATTTGCCTCTTGGAAGGTACCGGTACCTAACATGAAGATTCCAACCTTTCATTCACTACTTTCTAAGCATGATCAAATTTTGGAATTTCTTACTTCAATATACCTTCCTTCCTGAACATTTTTGTCACATTTCTACCCTTGTTTTGTAGCCTTAATTTTCTGAATGAAGTAGGTGCCAAATCATAAAATATGTCTGCCATGTAAGAACCTTTCTTTTGGAACCCATGCCAAATCATAGAAATATCGATTGTTTACTTGACTCTGTGGATTATGAACCTACACATGATATAACAAAAATGTATGAATGCCATTACACATCGATATAACATAATTCGATAGACATATACCATAATTCGAAAAAACACTTACAAAAGACTTAAACCAATATGGAAAGTCAGATGCAATCCTAGAATCAATTTTTGTGGTGCTTATATTTGGTGTCGAAAGCCATAATTGCTCGCTAAAAATTCTGAAACCAAGATTTTTTCAGAGTTAGTATCTCAATAATCGATATAGGGTTTGATTAATTATGCATCAATGATTATTTAACCTTACTCGATAAATGGTTGAACCTCTTCACAGTTGAGCAATATATGTAAATACGTAGCAGCTAATTTTCTGTCATTCAGATATCGACTTTGACATCTACCAGAAGATCGGCCAGGTTTATTAAATATTGACAGAGTAAATTCACGTGTCATATCCTGACCCACAACATCATTTCTTCCAATTCTATTTCTTGATGACTGCACATGTGGTTCAAAATAATACGAACAAAAAGAAGTTGTCTCTTGACACAAGTATACCTCGCATATGGATCCTTCAACACGAGCTTTGTTCTTGATCATCCGTTTTATTTTGTTAAGGAACCTACATCATTCAAGTATTAAAATATGGTTATTGTCTTACGTACATGATATAGATTTGTTGTAGAAGAATAGATTTGTTGAATTGATATGTGACATATTTACCTCTCAAACGGATACATCCAATGATATTGAACTAGACCACCAACTATTGCTTCATATGGTAAATGAATCGGTAAGTGCTCCATTGAGTCAAAAAAGCCGGGTGGAAAAATCCGTTCCAATTTGCATATAATCAAAGCAATATTCTGTTCCATTTGCAACAAATCATCGATCCGTAACATTGTTGAACACAAATCCTTAAAAAACATACTTAGCTCTGCTATAGGCTTCCATACATGATCCGGTAGAGCTTTAAATGCAACTGGCAACAAATGCTCAAAGAAAACATGGCAATCATGACTTTTTATTCCAATTAATTTTCCCTCATTTATATTAACACATCTGCTTAAGTTAGATGCATAACCGTCAAGCATTTTTAATTCCTTCATCCATTTAAATACACATCTTTTCTGCTCCAAGTTGAAAGAATATGTTGCTTTTGGTTTCAATAAATTTCCGTTAGCCAACTCTTGCAACTCAAGTTCCCTACGCTTACAGTATTTCTTTAGATCCATTCATGCTTTGATGTTATCTTTGGTTTTGCCTTTGATATCTATTACAGTGTTAAAAACATTATCAAATACATTTTTTTCTATGTGCATCACATCCAAATTGTGTCTGATCAAATTAGTCTTCCAATATGGTAAATTCCAAAATATGCTTTATTTTAACTAATTATGAGTAACCCCATATCCTTCAACTCTGCATGAACCATGCTCAATTACATTTGGAATGGAAGATACATCTTCCCATATTTCCTCTCCAGTCAAACTTCGTGGAGGTTGATCTTTTTCAATCCAATTTTTGTAGAATGCATCCTTATTTCTTCTTAGTACATGATCAATAGGCAGAAACTGTCGATGGCAATCAAACCAAGAATTCTTCCGACTATGTTTCAAAGTGAATGCCTTTGATCGGTCCATACAATACGGACAAGCCAATTTTCTAGCTGTACTCCATCCGGACAGCATTCCATATGCAGGAAAGTCATTGCTGGTCCACATCAATGCAGCCTTCATCACAAAATTTTGCTTTCTTGCTATATCATATGTTAGGACACCCTCCTCCCACAAATATTTCAACTCATCTATCAAAGGCTGTAGATACACATCTATCCTGCTCTTTGGATTATGTGGACCCGGAATAATTATTGTCAAGAACATATAAGGAATGGTCATGCACAATTCAGGTGGCAGATTGTAGGGAGTAACAATTACTGGCCAGCAAGAATATGGGGTTGATGACTGACTGTAAGGAGTAAAACCATCAGCACATAGGCATAGCCTGACATTGCATGGTTCAGCTGTAAAATTAGGATAGCTTCGATCAAAATGTTTCTAGGCTTCTCCATCTGATGGATGACACAATATCCCTGGCTCACGCCTGTTCTCATAATGCCATGGCATATGTGGTGCAGAACTCATTGAAGCATATAATCTTTTTAATCTAGGAATTAGAGGTAAATAATGCATTCTCTTCATCGGCACCTCTTTATATTTACCGTCTGCATGAGGCCGAGGTTTATATCTACCAGCCCCGCAAAATCTACATTGCTTTTCTTCAGATTGTTGACCATAATACAGCATGCAACCATTAATACAACAATCAATTTTGTCAGCAGTAAGTCCGAGTTTGGACACCAATTTTTTTATCCTATAAAAATCCTGAGGTATGGTATTATCGGTTGGAAGGGTCTCTTTCATAAGACCCGTAATTTGATCAAAGGATCGTTGTGAAATATTACCTTCAGATTTGATGCTAAGCAACCGTACAGCTACCGATAACTCAGAATGATCTGTACATCCCGGCCATAATGGTTTTTTGACTGAATGCAACAAGTCATAAAATCTTTGATCATCCAAATTCGGTGTCTCCTCTTCATTAGACGAATGGTCAAGTACGTACTCTGTTCCAAATGTATCGAATATCATGCGTTGATATGTGTTCTATGGATCATTATCCATTGGTGCAAAAGCAGGATCATTTGCATGCAAATCAGGTACCCCACTGACACGAGGATCACTCTCCCCATGAGATGTCCAATACCAGTAATTCGGTACAAATCCTTTTTTGTAAAGATGAAGCTTTACTTCATCGGTAGTTAGGAACCTTAGATTTTTGTACTTGCAATAAGGGCATCTGAATTTCCCTTCACTTTGAAAGTTAGGTTGCTGACATGCAAAGAGTACAAAATCTTCCACGCCCTTTAAAAATTCTTCGGTATATCCCTTTCGACCCGGTAAAAGTATATAATACATCCAACTACGAAGTCAAAATATATCCATAGTCTGTATCATATCAAAACATGATCATACAGAAAAATCAAATGAGGCTGGACTAAGCATTGTTAAGGAAGAGGAGTTGCATCAAAAATATGATCATACAATGGTAGAATGTCCATATAGCATACTGTTAGTGGTAGGATGTGTATGAACAATGGCTACCTTATTGACAAGAGTCAGCTTGAATTCCTCGAGTCGACTCGTCCAGACCGCATGATACCATTCTGTGGATCCGAGTCGACTCGAACCACTCGAGTCGACTGGTCCAGATCGTGTATTTTCGTTCTACGGATCCAGTCGACTCGAACCACTCAAGTCGACTCGGTCAATCATCCGCCGACTCGTCCAGACCGTGTATTTCCGTTCCGCGGATCCAGCCGACTCGGCCAGTCATCGAGCCGGCTCGTCTCCCTGCAACCTTGATCTGGTGCCAATCAATCTCGACCATCTGATCTGTTTGATCAAGAAAAATTTAAAGGCTCCTCAAGCTCCTCGCGACGATGGTAGGATGTGTATGAACAATGGCTACCTTATTGACAAGAGTCGGCTTGAATTCCTCGAGTCGACTCGTCCAAGTCGCTTGATACCATTCTGTGGATCTAAGTCAACTCGAACCACTCGAGTCGACTCGTCCAGACCGTGTATTTCCGTTCTGTGGATCCAGTCGACTCGACCAGTCATCTAGCCGGCTCGTCTCCTTGCAACCTTGATCTGGTGCCAATCAATCTCGACCGTCTGATCTATTTGATCAGGAAAAATTTAAAGGCTCCTCAAGAGGATGTGCAAAGTGCGCCTACAAAGCGCCCATTGCGCCCTTGTCGCACACGCGCGTGCATGTGCGGGTGATGCGAACATCACCCTCAAGCTCTCCACCTATGGTGAGCCTAGAAGTAAGAGCTTGGGAAAAGGTTTTCTTATAAAGAGCCTTCTTTTTTTCCATTCTTTCCATGTGGGACTAAAAGTTCCCATCTCAAAGGATAGTTTAGGAATACAAAATTTCTATTCACTTTTTTAAACACATATGTAATTGGGTTCACTAACACTTTGAAAGCAAGTTCATCTAAGGTCCCCTACGATCATCTTTCCTGAGTTAAACCTATCATTAACCACATTAGAATCAGTTCAATAGTTGATAGCACTTAGGTTAGCTAGTGGATGACCACCTCTATTGATTGAAGATGCATTCTGATTATGGTTGGGGTTTGGATCACATAGAGAAGGATTTATGGAATCATTTGCATCTAAAGATTCTAAACTATGTTCACAAGTGTTATTCCACTTCAATCTATAAAAGACTCATGCTTAGACATGTAATTAAAGTGAACCAGCTAAAGGCAAGTTTAAAATAAAATGATTAAGGAATCATATAATGAATTCTGTCATCAGTGCAATGATTCATCTAAGAAAATAGAATATAAATTTAAACAAAAATGATAGCAAACAATTCAGACTCTACTTATATTATGTTCCTAATGACATCAACTAATCTTCTTAGCAGGAAATTAGTTTTAGAAGTAATGATCATTTGTATAAGAGAACAAAGTAGTGGAAAATAAAAATTCAGAGCAGTACAATAACTAAGAAGTATTGTCTCATCTATACGGTTGGTTTAGATCAAGGTTTCATCAATCAAACATTGAAAACATTTTTAGTTCCCACAATCAGAAAGCAGCAATCCAAGTTTTGCCTAGACTTTGAAAGAACTGAGAAAAAGAATATCATACCACAATCTAAACACTCAAGTTTTGCAGATAAAACAATTTATGTAAAAATACTTGGTAAAAAATAAAACAATCTTAATAGTGTCAATGGACATCAAGAAATAAAATCCACAAGTCAAAAATAGTATTTTCATTAACCAAGGTTGCCCACTCAAACTATAAATTAGAGCAAGTATTCATTCATGAGACCATGACAAATGACAGTTTCCAATAAAAGGTAGATCTACATTCTTAAAATTTTATAACAAACAAGATGGCAAGCATAACAATTACAAAATACTTAAACCCTTTGTACAATGATGCAAAATACTTGAAAAAGACAATATTAGCTGCACGAGAATTGACAGGGCTGATGGACCATGGACGTTGCCGGATGATACAAAACTATAACATAGACTATAGCAATTACATGCACGAGATCTGGAGATATCTGAACAAAAGGCTTAAAAAAAAAAATGAAACAATGTAGACGGCGATACCAGAATCCGGTGGAGCTCGGAGCTGAGGAAGGGAGAGCCGGAGGCGGCAGCCGGCGGGGCTCGGAGCTAAGGAAGGGACAGCCGGAGGGTAGCCGGTACCCGATGACCGGCGGGGCTCGGAGATGAGGAAGGGAGAGCCGGTGGCATAGGAGATACCCGGAGCCGGCGAGGCTCAGAGCGGAGGAAGGGAGAGCCAGAGGCGGCGGCCGGCGGGGCTCGGACCTGAGGAAGGGAGAGCCGGAGGGGTAGCCGGTACCCGACGACCGGCGGGGCTCAGAAATGAGGAAGGGAGAGCCGGTGGTGTAGGAGATACCTGGAGCCAATGAGGCTCGGAGTGGAGGAAGGGAGAGTCGGAGGCGGCGGCCGGCGGGGCTCGAAGATGAGGAAGGGAGAGCCGGTGGCGTAGGAGATACCCGGATCCGGAGCTGATGAGGCTTGGAGCGGAGGAAGAGGGAGTCGATGGGGTAGCCGGTACCCGGAGCCGGCCGTCGAGGGGAGCGATGCGTCGGCCGTCAAGGGAGGAGTCCGGACGGAGGGAGATTAGGGAATCGGTGATTTGGGAGAGCGAGAGAAAAAAATGGGGGCTAGGGCATCGGGTTTTTAATTTTTTTAATACCCCTCAATTTCGAAAAAAAGAAATTTAAAAAAAACCAATTTTTTTGCAACCAAAAATATCAGTTGCAAAATTTAAAAAATTATAAATTTTTTTTTTAAAAAAATTAGCAACCGAAAAAATCGGTTGCAAAAATCAAAAATTATAAAATTTATTTTCTAAAAAATTAGCAACCGAAAAATTCGGTTGCAAATTTCAAAATTAAAAAATTAAATTTAAATAAAAGTTTGCAACCGAAAAATCAGTTGCAATATTTTAATAAAATTTTTTAAACAAAACTAAAAATTTATATATTTATATTTTTTTTGCAACCGAAAAAATTGGTTGCGAAAATCAAAAATTATAAAATTTATTTTTAAAAAAATTTAGCAACTGAAAATTCGGTTGCAAATTAAAAAATAAAAAAAATTAAATAAAAAAAAATTTGCAACTGAAAAATCGGTTACAAAATTTTAATATTTTTTTATAAAAAAATTTATAATTTATATATTTATAATTTTTTTTGCAACTGAAAAAATCGGTTGAAAATTTCAAAAATTATAAATTTATTTTCAAAAAAAATTTAGCAACCGAAAAATTCGGTTGCAAATTTTTTTTAAAAAATAAATTAAAAAAAAAAATTGCAACCGAAAAATTGGTTACAAAAATTTAAATATTTTTTTATAAAAAAATTGAAAATTTATATATTTATAATTTTTTTTGTAACCGAAAAATCAGTTGCAAATTTCAAAATTATAAAATTTATTTTCAAAAAAAATTTAGTAACCAAAAATTCGGTTGCAAATTAAAAAAAAATAATAAATTTAAATAAAATTTGCAACCGAAATATCGGTTGCAAAATTATTATTTAAATTTAATTTTTTAAAAAAATTTACAACCAAAATTTTTGGTTGCTAAATTTTTAAATAATAATTTAAAAAAAATTAAAAATATTTTGTGTTTCGGTTGCAAAATCAGTTGCAAAATGAAATTTTTGCAACTGAATTTGCAACCGATTTAAATTGGTTGCAAAATTATTCAGAAAAAATATCGGTTGCAAAATCGGTCACAAATTTTTAAAAAAAATTCGGTTGCAAAATCAGTCATAAATATAATCAAAAAATTGATTATAAAATCGATTACTAAAATTAGTTTTTTCTTATAGTGCATCCCATTCTATAACGAAGGCTATCCATGAATGCACTGTACCCTGCAATGCTTGGATGGATTTAATGAACGTGAATGTCAGTCTTAGAAAAAATTGCTTGCCTTTTAATTTCTTTCTTTTTAAGGATAATATAAACTTGCTTATTTTGATTGCTTGCTAAAATTCCATGGAAGATGTGTTTGTTCACGATACTTTTGGTGAACTATTAAAATTACTAAAAAAAAAAAATTAAAAGGCATTTTAATAATTTTTCCGTGCAGAAAAATATCATATTATTGGCTTGGAACCAAAATGCATGGTGCAACATTGATTCATAAATTTTCATAATTTTAAAATTTGAATGACACAAGGGAGAAAGACTTGATGTCAGCACGAGAGTAAATTAAAGCAATGAAATGCAAACTAACCATTCATTAACTGTTTGGATATTCTTATAAAACATGTAGTAATTATCTGGCCTGTTGGTGGCCTATCTAGCTTGGATTTTTTAAGAATTTATTTAAAAATAGTCCTGTCCTAGTCTTTGGGATATAGGAAGGAAAAAAAGATTTTTATTTTTTTTCTTACAAGATTTGGACTGGGTGGTTTTTAGTTAATACAATATTATGCTCAAATGGATGGCTTAATTCTTAAGTCCTACAAGATTTTAGTCCAATTCTATAAAAATATCTAGACAGTTCCCCGAGATGATTAAATTAATTAGATAATAATCTAAGCATGGAAATTAAAAAATAAATTAATTTTAAAGGCATGATGTAAGGTAACTAGTAGCTTTAGCATATTATTATCGAGACAATCTTTCGAAGGACTCCACCAACTGATTCCTCAAAACATGCTACAATCAAGAACAATACGATCTCTAGCCTTGCCATCATTTCCAAAATCCGCCAAGACTAATGCAGAGTCCACCATGTAGAAAGAGAAGCAAAATAGCACCCACAAAAGAAAACTTAATTGACTAATGAAACAAGGGATATATAGAAGGTATTTGTGGGCTCTGAGATCCCTTACAATATTAACTGGTTATCCTTCCAGCTCGACAATTTGGTTAGAAATGAAAGTTCTAGAAATTAATAGCTAAGAAATTTCACTAATGGTTGCCTGGTTGCCCGTGGGTACTTTTCAAACTTTTTGGATGTACGATGGTGCATACGGACACAAAGTCTCCAGGAGATTACAGAAGGACAACCATTGCCAAATTGGATTCGACAGTGAAATCAATACCATCAGATGATTTCTGATGACGATTGTATAACAATACAGGATCTTATCTACAAAGGCTAGCCAGGAAGTATAATTAGCATCCTTAATTACAAGACTAAGGATCCAAATCCATATATCTATTCATAAATAACACAATCAATCTATGGTTAACTCGATGAACCTGTACTGTAGTATCCCCTATTCTATATTGATTATGGACCAAGTCTACTTTGATCCTGTTGCAGCGTTTGCTCCCTGTTACAGCCGTGACAGTGACATGGCTAGGCTCAGATACCGCCGAATGCGATCGAGCCACGTGGAGGTTTCTCCGGCCGAGTCAGCGCCACGTCTTCAAGACCAGGTTCGGCAAGACTACAGCGCCCGGCAATTTTCTAAGGCAATTGCCCTCGCCGAGGTCGAGCTCGGATCGGAGTTCCTCTACCACCTCGATGGCGCCCAAGCCCGGAGGGGTCCGCCTAAGTGAGGTCGGCCAAAGCCAGGAGACCTCCTGCCACCTCGCCAGGTGTCCACCCAGGAGGGGTCCACCTAGGCCGAGGTCGGCTGGTCCTTCGCCCCTTTGCAAGGTGGCCTCCCGGAGACGGGCCCACCTCGGCCAAGGCCAGGCGACCTCCTGCCACCTCGCCAGGTGTCCACCCAGGAGGGGTCCACCTAGGCCGAGTTCGGCTGGTCCTTCGCCCCTTTGCCAGGTGGCCCCCCGGAGACGGACGGTCCACCTCGGCCGAGGCCAGGCGACCTCCTGCCATCTCGCCAGGTGTCCACCCAGGAGGGGTCCACCTAGGCCGAGGTCGGCTGGTCCTTCGCTCTTCGCCAGGTGGCCCCCGGAGACGGGTCCACCTTGGCCGAGGCCAGGCGACCTCCTGCCACCTCGCCAGGTGTCCACCCAGGAGAGGTCCACCTAGGCCGAGGTTGGCTGGTCCTTCGCTCTTCGCCAGGTGGCCCCCGGAGATGGGTCCACCTCGGCCGAGGCCAGGCAACCTCCTGCCACCTCGCCAGGTATCCACCCAGGAGGGGTCCACCTAGGCCGAGGTCGGCTGGTCCTTCGTTCTTCGCCAGGTGGCCCCCGGAGACGGGTCCACCTCGGCCGAGGCCAGGCGACCTCCTGCCATCTCGCCAGGTGTCCACTCAGGAGGGGTCCACCTAGGCCGAGGTCGGCTGGTCCTTCGCTCTTCGCCAGGTGGCCCCCGGAGACGGGTCCACCTCGGCCGAGGCCAGGCGACCTTCTGCCACCTCGCCAGGTGTCCACCCAGGAGGGGTCCACCTAGGCCGAGGTCGGCTGGTCCTTCGCTCTTCGCCAGGTGGCCCCCGGAGACGGGTCCACCTCGGCCGAGGTCAGGCCACCCGTACGGAGGTCTCAGGGAAGAGGCGCGGGCCCCGAGGCCATCCCTCGGGCCGTACGAATCCCAGACGGCGCCCCGTACGGAGGGCGGTGGCACGCGGAACATCACTTGCATCGGCCCGACAAGTTCCACAGTCGAGGGGCACGATTCTGACAGAACAGGCCCTATAGATGGATGGCGCCCACGCTTGGGAAAGAGAGGGCTCTCGCTGGGCCCGAGGCCTGACCGGCCGCCTTACCAGCGCCGCCCTCCCTTTTTCTCTTCTGTCTTTGCCTTTTCCCTGCTGGGCTCGGCGGACGAGGTCGGAAAGCCGCCTGGCCCCCTTCACCGAGAAGGGAAAAGAGAAGAGGACGGGGGAGGGGAGTCTCCCAGGAGGAAAAGACAAGCGCACGACGAAAGGAGATAAAGAGGGAGGAATCTGGGGACGACAAGGTAAGCAAACAAGCCTGGGGACAAAGGAGAAGCAGCGGCAAAAGGCCTCGCTCCGGAGAGTGAAAACCAGAGATCCCGAGAGGGATCACTGGGCGTGAGCTCGGCAAGGAGGCCCGGCCGAGATTCTGGTCCCCAGAGCGTCTCTCTCACCAGTAAACTCTCTAAGTCTGGAACCCTTTCGGGGGTCCGTCTGGAGAGTCTGTTCCTTCTCGTCGTCTACTGACTTGACCGTCGGAGTTCCCTCGCCAGGATCCCCGGCCAGGGTCTTCTAACCCCTTTTTTGCAGGTTAGCCGCAGCCAGGGAGGCTCCTTCGCCAGGCAGTCAGGAGGGATCGGCGGATCCATGGCACGGGCGCGACGACGGGAGCGGCAACAGATTGGCGCACCAGGTAAGGGGGCAGGACACCAAACCCGAGCGGGGGCCAGCTTTCTGCAGGTGTCGCGCTCTCTGACTAATGGTGGTCACTCGTGGCCGTGAGGCGTCCACCAGCCACGTGGGGAGGTTCACTCCCCTCCAGGGGCCCGCAACCCGGAGAGGGAGCTTCCAGCTCCCCCTCCTCTTCCACCACAACCTACCCCAACGGACAGACCCCTTGCGGCTGTCATCCAGCAGCTGCAGACCTTGACCTCGGCGGTCCGGCAGCTTCAGCATCAGCAGCGGTCCCTGGCCACGCAGCCACAGCCAGGGACCCCCGCGGCCCGAGCCGCGGGGCAGCGTGGGAGCCTGCGCTCCATCCAGGGCAGGCCATCCCATCCGAGGGACGTCTCCAACCCCCGGGGGAGCCACCAAGCTCCCGCAAAAAGAAACTACTCCGGTTCGGAGGATCGCGAGAGTCGATCCCCGGTCGACGAGGTCGAAACGGCGCATCACAGCAAGCGACGCCGAGGCCTGACTTCGCGCCGAGACCGATCGGCGCCCCCTTCACCAGCAGCCTCGGTGGAAGACTCCACCGACGAAGCCATCAGGCGCCAGGCCGAGAGGCGCTTGGAGGAGCATGAGCGCAAGCTGGCGGAGTTCGCCCGCCGATTTGCCGACCTGCAGAACTCGTCGGCAGACCCGGCGGGCTACGACTCCCGCCCCCCTTTCTTTGAAGAAATCCAGGCGGAACCAATCCAAAACGGTTCCGCATGCCGCAGGTGGATCCCTACGACGGGACCACCGACCCTCTGGACCATCTGGAAAGATACAAAGCCCTCATGAGGGTCCAGGGGGCCACTGACGCTCTCCTGTGCATCGCCTTCCCGGCCACCCTCCGGAAGGCCGCTCGAGTCTGGTTCACCCGCCTCGAGCCCGGATCCATTTGCTCCTTCCATCAGCTGGAAGGAAAGTTCGTGGCACACTTCGACGCTTGCCGAAAGGTGCCGAGAGAGGTGGACAGCCTCTTCTCCATCCGCCAGCAGGACCAGGAGCTGCTCCGGGACTACATCACCCAGTTCAAGACCGCAGCCCTGGAAATCTACAATCTGGATGAGCCCGTCGCCATGCTGGCTTTGAAGCGCGGGCTCAAGACGTCCCGCCTGACCTACTCCCTGGACAAGAAGCTGCCCAGGACGTACTCCGAGCTCCTCCTCCGTGCCCACAAGTACATCCGAGCGGAGGAGGCTGACCGCACCCGTCGAGAGTTAGACGGGAAGACTCCGAAGAGGCCGCCCCCAGGAGACACCCCGGGAGCTCGGAAGCCCGGGCCGTCTGCCGACCCTCGCCCGAATCCAAGGCCGAGGGGCGAGGCCACTCCCGAGCGGAGGTACACCCCTCTCCTCGCACCTCGGACGAAGATCCTCATGGAAATCGAGGGCGAGCGCTACCTCCGCCGACCTCCTCCTCAGAACCCGAGAGCCGTCCGAGACAAATCGAAGTACTGCCAGTTCCACCGCGAGCACGGGCACGACACGGAGGAGTGTCGCAACCTGAAGCGGGAGATCGAGGAGCTGATTAGGAGGGGCTACCTCAGGAAGTTCGTCAAGAACGAGGCCCCCTCGGAAGGGCAGCCGCTCGCGACCTTACCGCCCGTCCCTGTAATCGATAACCGCCCAACGGAGAAGCCCGTGGGCATGATCTCGCGCGGGGTCGGTCGGGCGGCGAAGAGAGCCAGGGAAGTCGGGAACCCGGAGGATGTAATCTCTCCCCGGGGGGGGGGAGGGTAATGACAATGTGAACAACGATGCCGTGGTGGTCGAGATGACCATCGCGAGGCATCCTGTACATCGAATCATGGTTGATAGTGGAAGCTCGGCTGACGTACTTTTTTACGATGCTTTCTCCCGCATGAACTTGTCCCACGATCAGCTGAAACCGGTGCACACCCCCCTGGTAGGTTTTACAGGGGACTCCGTGGGGGTCGAGGGGGAGATCACTCTCCCGGTCACCGCCGGATCCCTGCCCCGGCAGGCGACCGTCCTAATCACATTTACCGTCGTCAGGCTCCCTTCGCCTTACAACGCCATTCTCGGCATCCCGGGCTCAACCAACTGGACGCCACAATCTCCACGAGAAGGCTGTTGGTACAGTTCCCCATGCCTACCGGGCTCGGGGAGATGAAGGGGACGACCCAGCCAGTCCCGCTCTGCCTCCAGACGGTCCCGGGCGCCCGGGGCGCGGAGCTCGCCCCCAATATCGACGACCTCGACGTAAGAGAGAAGGAACCCAGGGGAGGGCCCGTAGAGCGCCTGCTGATTTTTCCCCTTGGATCGGATCCCCTAAAGACGGTGCAGGTCGGGGCCCAGCTCCTCGAAGAAGAACGGACCCGCCTGCTGGAGTTCCTCCGCGCGAACGCTGACGTGTTCGCCTGGTCAGCAGCTGACATGCCGGGCATCCCGCCCGAGGTCATCATGCACAGGCTAAACGTGGACCCAGGTTGCCGCCCGGTCCGCCAGAAGAAGAGGAGTTTCGCCATGGAAAGGCAGAAGGCGATCAACGAGGAAGTGGAGAAGCTCCTCGCCGCCGGTTTTGTGCGGGAGGTCCAGTACCCTAGCTGGCTGGCAAACGTGGTCATGGTAAGAAAGAGTAGTGGTAAGTGGAGGATCTGTGTGGATTACACCGACCTCAACCGAGCTTGCCCAAAGGGCAGCTTCCCTCTTCCAAAGATCGACCAGCTGGTCGACACCACCTCGGGGCATCGCCTCCTGTCGTTCATGGATGCCTTATCCGGATACAACCAGATCCGAATGAGCCCGGAGGACGAAGAGCACACCGCCTTCATAACTGACCGCGGAACTTTTTGCTACAGGATGATGCCATTTGGCCTCAAGAACGCGGGGCAATGTACCAGCGCCTGGTCAATAGAATTTTCAAAGACCAGATCGGCCGCAACATGCAGGTGTACGTGGACGACATGCTGGTAATGAGCAAACCCGAGTCGGACCACGTGGCTGACTTGGCGGAGACGTTCGGCAACCTCCGACGCCATCAGATGAAGCTAAACCCGGTGAAGTGCGCCTTTGGCGTCTCCGCCGGGCAAAGTGCACTTCGCCGGGAAATTCCTAGGATTTATGGTGACCCAAAGAAGAATCGAGGCCAACCCGCAGAAGGTCCAGGCCATCCTGGATATGGAGCAGCCCGCCTCCAAGAAGCAAGTGCAGCAACTAACCGGCCGAGTTGCGGCCCTCAGCCATTTTATCTCCAGGTCGGCGGACCGCTGCCATCCCTTCTTCAAGGTACTGAGGAAGATGAATGACTTTGCTTGGACCGAGGAATGCCAGCAGGCCTTCGAGGAGCTGAAGAAGACCCTCGCATCGCCACCGTTGCTGTCCAGGCCCGAGGAGGGAGAGGAGCTTATCCTCTACCTAGCGGTTACCCCGGAAGCCGTCAGCTCAGTCTTGGTTCGAACCGATGGCCAGGGGGCCCAGCGGCCGGTGTACTATACCAGCAAACTTCTCCGTGACGCGGAGCTCAGGTATTCTCGGCCCGAGAAACTCGTTTTTGTGCTAATAGTGTCTGCCCAGCATCTCAGGCCTTATTTCCAAGCGCACCCCATCGCTGTCCTGACGGATCAACCGCTGAAAGCAGTGCTCAGCTGACCCGATACCTCGGGATGATTGGCAAAGTGGGCACTGAAACTCAGCGAGTTCGACATTACGTACAGGCCGAGGTCGGCCATGAAGGCACAGGTGCTAGCCGACTTCTTGGTCGAATGTGCAGGCTTGGGCAAGGAGCCTGAGGAAGGCCCCTCAGGCCGGTCGATGGAGATAGGCACCGACGAGCCCGGAGAGGATGCCTGGATCCTCCATGTAGACGGAGCCTCAAACTCCGGCCGGAGCGGGGCTGGGCTCATCCTTGCCAACGGCAACGGGGTCGTCGCCGAATGCACACTTCGTTTCCAATTCCCCGCGACAAATAACCAGGCGGAGTACGAAGCACTTCTTGCCGGACTGAGAGTCTCCCGCGAGCTGGGAGTAACCAACCTCAAGGCTTTCACTGATTCCCAGGTCGTGGCGGGGCAGGTGTCCGGGGAGTACGTCGCGCACGACCCCCAATGGCGAGATACTTGGAGCTCGTCAAGGCGGGCGCGTCCAGATTCCGGTGCTTCAACATCTTCCATATCCCCGCGGAGAACGCCCGCGCGGATGCTCTCTCTCGACTGGCGACCCTGCCGGACTCGATGCTGGGACGCGCTCATGTGGAGCATCTGGAGTTCCCAAGCCTCGAGGCACCGGTGGAGGTCCATCAGGTCAGCCATGAACCCAGCTGGATAGACAAGTACGCCGCATACATCACCAGTGGCGCCCTGCCAGAGGACCGTGAGGCGGCTCGCCTCATCAGGAAGAAGGCCGTGCGGTTCGTCCTGATGGACGGGCAGTTGTATCGAAGATCCTACTCCTACCCCCTCCTCAAGTGCGTAGGACCCACAGAAGCCAAGCTTGTGCTCCACGAGATTCACGAAGGCATCTGCGGGAACCACGTGGGGGGCAGGGCATTGGCGTACAAGGCCCTCCGTCAGGGCTACTTCTGGGAGACGATGAAAGAAGACGCCGCCGACTTCGTGAAGAAGTGCGACCGGTGCCAGCGTCATGCCACGGTGCAACGGCAGCCCTCCAACCCAATCTCCCGGCTCTCAGCCCCCTGGCCGTTCGCCCAGTGGGGGATGGACCTCCTGGGCCCATTCCCGCCGGCGTCTGGACAATGGAAGTTCTTGATAGTGGCCATCGATTACTTCACAAAGTGGGTCGAGGCCGAACCCTTGGCGAGGATCACCGAAGCAAACGTCGTCAAGTTCTTTTGGAAGTCCATCGTCTGTCGCTTCGGCCTCCCCCACACCGTGGTCACTGACAACGGGCGCCAGTTCGACTGCCGGGAGTTCGAAGAATTCTGCAGCGACCTCGGCATCAAGCATCGCTTTACCTCGGTGGCGCACCCCCAGACCAATGGGGAGGCCGAAGTCACGAACAGGACCATTCTTCAGGGCCTCCGCACGCGGCTGGACCAGGCCAAGGGCAGGTGGGCTGACGAGCTCCCCAGCATCCTCTGGGCATACCACACCACCCCGAGGACGGCTACCGACGAAACCCCGTTCAACCTCATCTTCGGAGCTGAGGCAGTCATCCCGATCGAGCTCAGCCTACCCATGCTGCGTGTGGAGCAATATGACGAGACAGAAAACCCAGCCAGGATGATGCTCAACCTTGACCTTCTCGAGGAAACGAGGGACAAAGCCCGAATTCGAATGGCGGCGTATAGGCAACGCGTGGCCAGGTATTACAACTCCCGAGTGCGGTCGAAGGTTTTTCGTCCCGGAGACTTGGTCCTCCGGCGCGCTGAAGCTTCCCAACCACGGGAATGCGGCAAGCTCTCACCCAACTGGGAAGGCCCATATCAGGTGGCAGAGGCCCTCCCTCATGGCGCATACTACTTGGAGGAATTGGGAGGTGCTAGGTTCCCCAGACGTGGAACGCCTCGAACCTGAGGATGTACATCAGTAAGTTAAGGTTCCCTGCTCCTGTAATAAAGTTCCCCCACTTCAAACACTCCCTTCTCACTTCGACAAGAAAGCCTACGGCATCGGGTTCAGTCCGGAGATCCTGGGCTTCGGCCTAGAAGGCGGCGTAGAACCCAGTTCGCACACGAAAGCCCGGAGAATAGCTCGGCAAGCCGTGCAAGGCTTGAGAAAGCCTGCGGCATCGAGCTCACTCCGGAGATCCTGGGCTTCGGCCTGGAAGGTGGCGCAGAACCCAGTTCGCCCACGAAAGCCCGGAGAACAGCTCGGCAAGCCGCACAAGGCTTGAGAAAGCCTGCGGCATCGAGCTCACTCCGGAGATCCTGGGCTTCGGCCTGGAAGGTGGCGCAGAACCCAGTTCGCCCACGAAAGCCCAGAGAACAGCTCGGCAAGCCGCGCAAGGCTTGAGAAAGCCTGCGGCATCGAGCTCACTCCGGAGATCCTGGGCTTCGGCCTGGAAGGTGGCGTAGAACCCAGTTCGCCCACGAAATCCTGGAGAACAGCTCGGCAAGCCGCGCAAGGCTTGAGAAAGCCTGCGGCATCGAGCTCACTCCGGAGATCCTGGGCTTCGGCCTGGAAGGTGGCGCAGAACCCAGTTCGCCCACGAAAGCCCGGAGAACAGCTTAGCAAACCGCGCAAGGCTTGAGAAAGCCTGCGGCATCGAGCTCAGTCCGGAGATCCTGGGCTTCGGCCCGGAAGGTGGCGCGGAACCCAGTTCGCCCACAAAAGCCCGGAGAACAGCTCGGCAAGCCACGCAAGGTTTGAGAAAGCCTGCGGCATCGAGCTCAATCCGGAAATCCTGGGCTTCGGCCTGGAAGGCGGTGCAGAAACCATGTCGCCTGCGCAAGTATGAAGGCGATCCCAAAGACGGGCCCGCTTAAGGCCTACTCTACCGCCACGCGATCCGGGAGGCCCCAACCTTCGATTTGAGCAATGGAAGGATCGGGCCTGCGATCGTGTCAGCATTCCATACCAACATCTCAAAAAAAAAAAAAAAAAAAAAAAAAAAAAAAAAAGGGAAAAAGAGGAGAACTCGAGGTTTTGTCAAACTAAGGCTTTCATTAATACAAGTGGCCAGTACAAGCTGGGAGTCCCAACAGCCGGGAGTCCCCAAAGAAGAAAAAGAAAAAGGAAAAAACACGACTACGACGACGAAAGCAGGTAAGAAGGCGCCGGGCTCAGTGTGGTGCAGGGTCGGAGCGCTCTGCCGGGGGCGCAGGCGCTGCATCCTCGACTTCGGCAGCTGCCGGCTCTTGGGGCTGCTCCGGAGCCACAGCTTCGCTAGTCGACGGCGCTGCAAGAGTTGCGTCGGCCGCACCGGAGGCCCTGCTCTCGACTCCTTGCCTCCTGCCTCCGATCACCACCCGCTAAGATCGAGCTCGGGGAAGAAGGCCCCCACCTTCTCCCGGCACATCCGGAACCCCTTCAGGAAGGAGTCCACGGCGGCCTCCCGGACCTCCGACGTGTACTCGTCGAAAGCCCGGAATTTTGGGACGGCTTCCTGCGCCTCCCGCTTTGCGGCCTCCAGGAGTCCGTTGATGTACGCACTCCGGTCCTTCGCCGCGCTCGCACCTCGCCGGGCCTCCTCCAACTGGCGCTCCAGCCACTGGGAGTGGGCCTGCAGGCGAGCCTTCTCCGCCGCGTCCTCCTCCGTGCGGTGCTGGTAGGAGATCCTCTCCTCCGACAAGGAGGCCTCCAGCTCCTTGTTCCGCCCCTCGGAACGCGCCAGGTCGGACTGGAGGGCTTGGTTGTTGGCTCGCAGCTCGACCCCCTTCTCCATGAGGTCTTTGACGTCGGCCGCGAGCTTGCCAAGCTTCACTCCTTCTTGGCGTCCCTTTTAGCGTTCCCTACGAGGAAGTTCCTCAGTAGGAGAATGTCATTCCGATCTGCACCAACGAAAACAAACCAGGTCAGGAGAAAAGAAGTTAGATCTTGAAAGAACAGAAAGGAAGGGGCTCGGGCTTACTGTGAAGAGCTGCGGGAGAATCCCGAGCAAAGTATCTGCGTAGTCCCGGCCGCCCCGGGCTCGGCGGTCCCGGGTGGTGGAGGCGTACTCCATGATCTTTTCCGCGAGCCCTTTGTCGCGGATGACCGAGTCCCGGTGGGTGATCACCGGTGCCGGAGCTGTCAGGCCGGCTCCTGCACCGGCCGCCCCCTCAGCTGATTCCACGGTCGACGGGCCGGCGGTGGCCACCGGCTGCGCTGTCGAGGCAGCGGCGACAACGGGACCGGCGCTGGATGGAGCTGCAGGTGGTGGAGCCCTCTCAGCAGCGGCGCCACCAGGTCGCGCAACTGAGGCGTCGGCGGCCCCGCCCTGAGGCAACCTGGACGGGGGAGCGGCGGCCATCGAGCTGGGCACGGTCGCCGTCACGACCTCCTGGCTCGCCTCCGTGCGAGCCCTCTTCGCCGCGGGCTCATCCACCTCGACGACATCTCTCCGGGCTGCGCCCTCCAAAAGGCTCTCCAGTGAGAACTTTATCCCTGCAACACAAAGGAATAGAAAGTCAGCAGGCTCGGTCATGAAGAAAATGGCGGCAGGAGTCAAAGTAGGGCCGAGTCTCACCCGTCTCGCGGATGGGACTGATCCCGGCCTCAAAAAGATTCTGCTCCGAAAGCAAAACCTCGAGTGCCGGGACCACGTCGCTCAGGAGCTGGGAGTAGGCCTCCTGGTCCGCCGACTCAACCCGAGAGTTCCGGTTCGAAGACCGGTCCGGTTCGCTCCAGGCCCAGTCGACGTCTTCGATTGAGGCGAAGAAAAACCGGCTCTTCTAGCCCTTGACCGAGGAAGGGAGGTCGAACCAGAGACACCTGGGCCGGGGCGAAATGTACCACCAGCCGTCATCTGTGGAGCACTTCTTCAGGGTGAACATGGCCCTGAAGAGGGAGAAACGGGCAACGAACTCGTGGAAGTGACAAAAGACAATGAAAGAGAAGATGACCCGGATGGCGTTGGGAGCCAACTGGGCCGGGACAAGCCGGAAATGGCTGAGAAAAGAAAGAAAGAAGGGATGCAGAGGAAATCGAAGACCCCCGAGGAGGAAGTCTTCGTAAAAGGCTATGCGGCCGGGGCCACTCATGGTGTCGCGCTCCCCGGACCACGGAACAGACAAGCGGATTGACCCCGGCATACCATAGGCATCCCGGAGCAGAGAAAGATCACCTTCGGTCATGGTGGAAGCATGACCGGAGGGACCGGCGGAAAGAAGATGTGGAGCAGGAAGAGAACGGAGGGGCACGGCAGGAGCAACCGGAGGAGCCCGGATCCCCCTAGGGATGCCAATGGTGACACCCCGGGTTGCAGACGCCGGCGGATCTCCTCCGGGATCGTCTCCTCATCTGAGGAGGAAGAAGATGGAGTCCTCGGCCGGGATGGACCGGCCTCGTCCGGGTTGGAAGAGACATGGCGACGGCACGCCATGGAAAAGAGAAGGACGGAGGATCAAAGAGAAAAGAAAAAGAAAGAGAAGGAGGGGAGCCGGAGAAGATGAAGGCACTCACCGAAAATATGCCAGACGAGCGCAGGGCAACAGGAGTTAGCCTGCAGCAAACCGCCCACGAAGCAAGGGGAAAGGCCTCGTTCTGGAAAGTCCCCTCCCTTTCAAACTCAACGGACAGCGGCCGTACCCGTCATTCCACCTCGGGCCACTGGACGATCGCCACGTGGGCGCACGCCCGACACCGATGCCTCGTTAGCAGAGTAACGGCCTCTGCCTCGAAGCGACGCATTTATTGCGAGCAAGTGGGCGACGCGTGGCGGCTCCCCATAGGTTTTCAGCCGCATCGAGCCACGGCGACGAGGATCGTGGCAATTATGATGCAAGATCTTTGCCTCCCCACGTCATGTCCGCATTTAATCCCGACATTCCGTTCTACGACGCCCCGACGGAACGGCGGGCTGGGGGGCAATTGTTACAGCCGTGACAGTGACGTGGCCAGGCTCAGATACCGTCGAATGCGATCGAGCCACGTGGAGGTTTCTCCGGCCGAGTCAGCGCCACGTCTTCAAGACCAGGTTCGGCAAGACTACAGCGCCCGACAATTTTCTAAGGCAAACTGCCCTCGTCGAGGTCGAGCTCGGATCGGAGTTCCTCTACCACCTCGATGGCGCCCAAGCCCGGAGGGGTCCGCCTAAGTGAGGTCGGCCAAAGCCAGGAGACCTCCTGCCACCTCGCCAGGTGTCCACCCAGGAGGGATCCACCTAGGCCGAGGTCGATTGGTCCTTCGCCCCTTTGCCAGGTGGCCTCCCGGAGACGGGCCCACCTCGGCCAAGGCCAGGCGACCTCCTGCCACCTCGCCAGGTGTCCACCCAGGAGGGGTCCACCTAGGCCGAGTTCGGTTGGTCCTTCGCCCCTTCGCTAGGTGGCCCCCGGAGACGGGTCCACCTCGGCCGAGGCCAGGCGACCTCCTGCCACCTCGCCAAGTGTCCACCCAGGAGGGGTCCACCTAGGCCGAGGTTGGCTGGTCCTTCGCTCTTCGCCAGGTGGCCCCCGGAGACGGGTCCACCTCGGCCGAGGCCAGGCGACCTCCTGCCACCTCGCCAGGTGTCCACCCAGGAGGGGTCCACCTAGGCCGAGGTCGGCTGGTCCTTCGCTCTTCGCCAGGTGGCCCCCAGAGACGGGTCCACCTCGGCCGAGGCCAGGCGACCTCCTGCCACCTTGCCAGGTGTCCACCCAGGAGGGGTCCACATAGGCCGAGGTCGGCTGGTCCTTCGCTCTTCGCCAGGTGGCCCCCGGAGACGGGTCCACCTCGGCCGAGGCCAGGCGACCTCCTGCCACCTCGCCAGGTGTCCACCCAGGAGGGGTCCACCTAGGCCGAGGTCGGCTGGTCCTTCGCTCTTCGCCAGGTGGCCCCCGGAGACGGGTCCACCTCGACCGAGGTCAGGCCGCCCGTACGGAGAAGGTCTCAGGGAAGAGGCGCGGGCCCCGAGGCCATCCCTCGGGCCGTACGAATCCCAGACGGTGCCCCTTACGGAGGGCGGCGGCACGCGGAACATCACTTGCATCGGCCCGACAAGTTCCACAGCCGAGGGGCACGATTCTGACAGAACAGGCCCTATAGATGGATGGCGCCCACGCTTGGGAAAGAGAGCGCTCTCGCTGGGCCCGAGGCCTGACCGGCCGCCTTACCAGCGCCGCCCTCCCTTTTTCTCTTCTGTCTTTGCCTTTTCCCTGCTGGGCTCGGCGGACGAGGTCGGAAAGCCGCCTGGCCCCCTTCACCGAGAAGGGAAAAGAGAAGAGGACGGGGGAGGGGAGTCTCCCAGGAGGAAAAGACAAGCGCACGACGAAAGGAGATAAAGAGGGAGGAATCTGGGGACGACAAGGTAAGCAAACAAGCCTGGGGACAAAGGAGAAGCAGCGACAAAAGGCCTCGCTCCGGAGAGTGAAAACCAGAGATCCCGAGAGGGGATCACTGGGCGTGAGCTCGGCAAGGAGGCCCGGCCGAGATTCTGGTCCCCAGAGCGTCTCTCTCACCAGTAAACTCTCTAAGTCTGGAACCCTTTCGGGGGTCCGTCTGGAGAGTCTGTTCCTTCTCGTCGTCTACTGACTTGACCGTCGGAGTTCCCTCGTCGGGATCCCCGGCCAGGGTCTTCTAACCCCTTTTTTGCAGGTTAGCCGCAGCCAGGGAGGCTCCTTCGCCAGGCGGTCAGGAGGGATCGGCGGATCCGTGGCACGGGCGTGACGACGGGAGCGGCAACACTCCCGAACCAGGCTCGGTCGACTGTGCTGGAACCTTCCTCTCCCGATAATTGCAACATAGTCCCCGAGGGCCGTTGGTGCTTTGGTGGGGGACACTCCGATGCTTAAGTCAACGAGAGCTTAAGGGCAACAGAATGGAGGAATAAAATGGAGATATCGAATGGAAAGAGAAGAGAATACTTAGCCCTGAAACGAGATCCCCGGTCACCTTTTATAGATGTAGAATGCTACCAAATTCTGTTAAGGGATGGATTGAGAATGCCCGATTTGCCCCTAAGAGAATCAAGATAGTGACCAGGTGGCACCAGGACGTGGCCACGTCGCGATGTCCGTTGTAACAGAATTCTGGTACCAGTTGGAAAGGGCCTTCAGAGCCTTCGAGTCACCTCTGGAGTCAGAGCGAGTCGGTCGGACTTCAACAGGAGTGGGTCGACCGGTCGTCCGAGGGAGAACATCCGTCAGTTCTTCTGGAGGAGTAGACCGGTCGGACCTCTGTGAAAGTGGGTCGTTCGGATCTCTACTTTGATGGATCGGCCAGTCAGACTTCTGGCGAAGGAGATCGGTCGAACCTCAACAGAAGTGGGTCGTTCGGACCTCAGCTTCAGTGGATCGGCCAATCGGACTTCCGGTGGAGTGGGCCGGCCGAAATTCAGTAGGAGTGGGTCGGCTGTCCGACCGGGAGGCCGCTAGCACTGGTTCAATTCAGGAAAAGCTGGTTGAGTACAACAGTTGCCCCCTGCTCCTAGCCTTTGAGGGGGCACGTGGTTTCAAAGGACAGGAGCACCATCTTTGCATGGGTCGTGTCCATCCTTGAGACAACCGCAAAATCGATTAGGAACGTCGTGTCTGATCGCTTCGAATCCCCCACGATCGGTATCAGGGACAGGTGTCGATCTCGTATTGGGAGCGAGGGAGCTACAATTAATGCGAAGAGGCTGCAATGATAACGGGCCACCTTGGCTCATGCAATGGTTGGAATGCGAAGACGAGCCATGCGACGTGGTAGCATCTGTATGGCCGGTGTCATGCTCGAGGCAATTCTCTTGCCATTGATTCAACCTTTATGTGAATCGTCGCCTGCCCGCTCCCATCAACTAGTCGCCTCGACTCCTGCGACGTGGAACATCGCACCGAATTGATGGGACGGTTATATGCCCACGGGGTGAAGGAAGCCGCTTCTCCGAAGACCTATAAAAGGGGGGTGGGGGGGCGAGACGCTCAGGAAGGACTTTTTGCTGTGACTGCGCCTTGCGAGAGAAAGAGAGCGACTCTCCCTTCTGCAGTTTCTGGTCTTCTAGGAACCCAGTTCCAGGTCAGTCCCTCCTGTCTTTCTCCTTCCTCCATATTAATGGCGTCCGGTAGCCGTGGCCTGATCCATAGACGTAGGGAACCAGGTCCGAGTAAGATCCAGTCGATGATGACCCGGGAACGGGTCGAAAACCTTAGAGAAGTGTTTAACATCCCCTCAACCCTACACCTTACAGTCCCAGGTTGAGAGGGGAGAGTGAATAACCCATTAAGGCCAGGAAACCTCCCAATGTACGAAGCCCACCTCAAGGCCAGCCTGAGGTTTCCATTACATCCTTTTTTCATGGAAGTACTCAATATTTATAGAGTGACCCCAGCGCAGCTGACCCCGAACAGCATTCGAGTGATCTGCTGTTTCATAGTGTTGTGTCATAGGGCCGAGATTGAGCCTAGGTTATCCCTTTTCGATAATTTTTTCCTTTTGAAAAAGGATTTCAGGAGCCAGGAGTGGTGGATGTTTTGTCCCCGCCCTGGCCGAAGGATCCTGAAGTGCCTTCCGTTAGCCATCCATTAGTAGAAGGCTAGATTTTTCTTTGTAGATAGTCCTCATCCATGGGGCTTCGAGCCGCTATGGAGAGAGCCGAGGCCGAGGCTCCATGAGGGGAGGGCGATCCTGATGGCTGACCAGGCCAGCTTTACTGAGATAGAGGGGGCCAATCCAACCATGGCGTATGAACTGCTCGGGGAAGACATCCTTCACCAGGCAGGGGTTAGCCACCAGAGACACCGAGGTAGGACAAGGGGGCCATCATGGTCGACCGACCTTCTTTCTCGCACCTATTTCATTAGCTTCATTATTTCCCTTCTCTTCACTTACCTTGATCTTTCCTTGGAACAGGAAGAAGAACGAAGGTTGATAAGGCCAAGGTGGTCCAATGGGCGATGAGGAAGAGGGCTGCCCAAGGAGTGGAGCCGACCGCCGAGAGGCTGAAGAAAAAGCGGGCGGAGGAACAGCCCGCACCTGTTGTAAATATGGACTCCGATGAGGATGACACCCCTCTAACGGAGGTATTGGCAAAGAAGGCGCCAGGGTCTTCAACTCTTGTCGAGCAGTCGGCCGCCCGACCAGAGTAGGAACAGCCGGAGTTGTTTGACACGGCGGCGGCTTCAGCCCCAGCACCCGCCGAATTAGTAGAAGTGATCTTCCCCATAGAAAAAGGAAAGGGGATGGCCGAAGGAGAGGTAGCCGAAGGGGAGGCAACCAAGGAAGTCCGTCAGGAGGCGCATCAGCATTGGCACGCTCTGAACAATGCAAGGAGGGTGCGAAGTCTGCTCAGAGGGGTGATGACGGATGTCGACTGGGAGCTGTCGATCCAAAGGTACCTGAGTAACGTGGCGAAGGATTCCTACCGCAATCTCATGAGGGTAAGATGTTTACTTTGCGCCCCTGTGCCTTTCTTTTTACTTGTCTTGTGCGAGACTAACCCGGTATTTTGCTTATAACTTCTTCACGAAATCGTCCTGATGGACGACGGCTTAGGTGAGCTACTCTTTGCAGCCAAAACCATAACCAAGAAGATCCAGGAGTCAGAGACGGCCCGAGCGGTAGCGGAGGCATCTTTGAAGGCCATGGAGGAGAGGCTGTCGACCATCCAGACTGAAGCTAAGTCATCAAGGGAAGCATCGAAGGACCTCCAGAATCGGCTAGCCGACCGGGAGGCTAGGCTGAAGAAAAAGAAGGCGAAGGTCACCTCCCTCGTCTGGTAGCTAAGGGAGGAGGAAGAACAATTCACCGAAGTCGACAAAAGGGCCCAGGTTGAGCAAGCGTCAGCAGCAAGGTGGGCGAGCCAACTGAGTGAGGCCAAGGAGCTGGCGGCGAAACAGGTTCGTGACGCCGTAGCAACATACAAGGTCTCCACAGACTTTACCAAGGAAGTAGAAGAAGCAGCATCAGAGTTCTATTTAGAGGGCTACGATGATTGCTTGAAGAAGGTGGCCGGACTCTTCCGAGGACTTGACCTATCTGGCACTCAGCTGAGTAGATCAGCCGAGGGAGAGGGATGCCCGACTGATGGCGGGACCGAACCCCAGGCTGAAGGCGGTGCAGAAGAGGTTGGGGCTGACGCGCAAGTTAAGGCTGACATGGGGACGACGGACGTCCCAGTGGAAGCTTCAACTGTATCGAGTGGGGCTGAAGTCGAGGCCCCTGCTGTACCTTCTGTGGGTCAGACCTAAGGTGTTTGTAAAGGTCTGACCTTCTTTTGTAAAGAACTTCTTTCGATATAATAGAAGAACTTCTTTTTGTCATCTCTTGTATGTATTTTTGTGTATATAAAGTCGATTGTGTTGACTGAAGCTCTTTCTTTTCGAAATATTTCTAAGTATCTTCGATCGGCTTGATAGGACCATAAGCTTTCCGAAATAGCTGCTAGATGGTAGCTCAATCCGAATCTAAACACTCAAAAAATTTTCTAAGTGTTGGTCCGTCGGCTCGTCCGAACTCGAGACTTATGGAATAGCTATTAGACAGTAGCTCAGTCCAAACCTAAATACTCAAAAATTTTTCTAAGTATTGGTTCATCGGCTCGTCCAAACTCGAGGCTTGTGGAATAGCTGCTGGATAGTAGCTCAGTCCGAACCTAGACACTTAGAAATTTTTCTAAGTGTTGATCCGTCGACTCATCCAAACCCAAAGCTAGTTCTCCATATGGATCATTTCGAAACTGTTGATGACCGGGGTCAGACTTTCGGAAGTGGGCTGCCCTAGAGCCTTTGTCGACCAGGGTCGGACTTTCGGAAGTGGGCTACCCTAGAGCCTTTGCCGATCGGGGTTGGACTTTCGAAGGTGGGCTACCCTAGAGCCTTTGTCGACCGGGGTCAAACTTTCGGAGGTGGGCTGCCCTAGAGCCTTTGCCGACCGGGATCAAACTTTCGGAGGTGGACTGCCCTAGAGCCTTTGCTGACCGGAGTCGAACTTTCGGAGGTGGGCTATCCTAGAGCCTTTGCCGACCGGGGTCAGACTTTTGGAGGTGGGCTGTCTTAGAGCCTTTGTCGACCGGGGTCGAACTTTCGGAAGTGGGCTGCTCTAGAGCCTTTTCCGACCGGGATCGGACTTTCGGAGGTGGGGTGCTCTAGAGCCTTTACCGACCGGGGTCGGACTTTCGAAAGTGGGCTGCCCTAGAGCCTTTGCTGACCGGGGTCGGACTTTTGGAAGTGGGCTGCCCTAGAGCCTTTGCCGATCGAGGTTGGACTTTTGGAAGTGGGCTATCCTAGAGCCTTTGCCGACCGGGGTCGGACTTTCGGAGGTGGGCTGTGAAAGAAGTTGTGGCCTTTATTGATAATACTTGTGAAGATTATCTACATTCCATGGGCGCGCCACTTGCCGCCCATCCAAATGTTCGAGCTGGTAAGTTCCGGCTCGAATTACTTCAACAACTTGATAAGTGCCTTGCCAATTTGGGAGAGAGTTTTCCTTGCTCAGTCGGCCTTAATATTTCAGCTCTTCGCAAAACCAGATCTCCGACTTGAAAAGTTCGAGTCTTGACTCGATAATTGTAGTATCTAGCCACTTTTTGACGATAAGTTGCCATCTTCAAACCTGCCCGGAGCCTGGACTCTTCCAGCAGATCTAGGTCAGCCCTTCTCCGCTCTGAGTTGGTTGGCTCGACGAAATGATCAATTCGCAAGGATTGCAAGGACACTTCCACAGGGATTACTACCTCACTTCCGTAGGTCAGGTTGAATGGAGTCTCCCCGGTCGCCGTTTGGGCAGTTGTCCGATAGGCCTAGAGTACTGAGTAAAGTTCCTCTGTCCAAAGTCCTTTGGCATCATTCAGCCGGGTCTTCAATCCATGTAGGATTGTCCGATTGGTGACCTCGGCTTCCCTATTGGACTGAGGGTGGCCGACCGATGTAAGTCGATGGGAGATGTGATATTGCTGGCAGAAGTCCCGAAACTTAGGATTGTTAAACTGTCTTCCATTGTCGATGATGATTGTCAGTGGAATGCCAAACTGGAAGATGATGCAGTTCTAGACAAAGTTCTCCACCTTGGCCTCTGTTATCTGTGCCAGTGGTTCAGCCTCCACCCATTTGGTGAAGTAATCAATAGCCACAAGGAGGAATTTTCATTGGCTGGATGCTGGAAGAAATGGGCCCAGGATATCCATCCCCCACTGTGCGAATGGCCAAGGCGCAGTGAGCGCAACTAGCTGACTGGCGGGCCTCCTTTGGATGTTAGAGTACCTTTGGCACGCGTCGCACTTTCTGACGAAGTCTGACGCGTCCTTCTGGATTGTGGGCCAATAGTATCCTTGTCGGATAATCTTGTAAGCAAGGGATCTTCCTCCCATGTGGTCGCCGTAGATACCTTTATGCACTTCTCTGAGTGCGTAGTCTGCATTCGTTGGGCCTAAGTACTTTAGTAAGGGTTATGAAAATGACCGCTTGTAGAGAGTGCCGTTGAGGACAACATACTTCGAAGCCATCCAGCGTACATGCTTGGCTTCGGTCGAATTTTTTGGCAGGGTCCCTTTAACAAGGAAGGCAAAGATTGGGTCCATCCAAGAGGCTTCTTGTTCAACTTGGTGGACTTCCACCGGCTCTTCAACAATACTTGGATGTTGCAGGTACTACACGAATGTTCGGTCGAAAGTGTTGGTGACAGGTGTAGCCAATCGTGACAAAGCATCTGCCCGGGAGTTCTATAATCGAGGTATATGGAGAATTTCAAAGAATTTGAGCCGAGATACGAAGTTTTGTACCTTGTTCAAGTATTTGGCCAAGGTCGGATCTCTCGCTTCGAACTCATCCTTTACTTGATTCACCACCAGTTGAGAGTCAGAGAAGGTCCTAACTCAGCCGATGCCCAACTCATTGGCTATTCTTAGTCCTGCAAGGAGGGCTTCATACCCCGCTTGGTTGTTTGACACTTGAAATGCAAAGTGCAAAGCATACTCCAAACTTTCTCCATCTGGGTCAGCTAGGATCAGGCCCGCCCAGCAGCCTGCAAGGTTGGACGCTCTGTCCACATGAAGGGTCCAAGCAGGTTTCAATTCTTCGATGATTTCAATTTCAGGTGTGCCGGCCATTGGCGAGGATGCTTCTTGTCTCCAGGTACATTCTGCAATAAAGTCAGCAATTACTTGGGCCTTCAAAGTCGATTGGGATTGGAAAGAGATGTCGAACTTGCCAAGTTTGATGACCCACTTGGCAAGCCGACCAGAGATGTCTGGACTCTAAAGGATCGCCTTGAGGGGTTGGTCGGATAGGACAATGATAGGATGTGCCTGGAAGTAGGGCCGGAGCTGTTTGGCAGCTATGACTAAGGAATAAACAAGCTTCTGGAACTTAGGGTACCTTGTTTTGATGTCATGAAGGACCTTACTAGTGTAGTAGACAGGTTTATGCTGGCCATCTTCTCCCACTCGTACGAGGACAGAGCTGACTGCTTCGTGCGATGCCAATAGGTAAAGATATAGAGGCTCCCCCTCCATCGGCTTGGCCAGCAATGGAGGGTTCTTCAAATAATCTTTCAAAGCTTCAAAGGTCGACCGACACTCGTCGGTCCAGTGGAAGCGGTCCGATCGGTGCAATGTCTTGAAAAATGGTATGGACTTCTCAACCGAACGAGAGATGAAACGGTTGAGAGAAGCTATCCGGCCCATCAACTCTTGTACTTGTTTCTTGTTGGTCGAATGTCCCATCTCAATAATGGCTTTGATCTTGTCAGGGTTAACTTCAATTCCTTTTTGTGTAACTAGGAAACCAAGGAACTTCCCGAAAGTCACCTCAAATGTGTACTTAGCATGATTCAGTTTCATCCAATGTCGTCTCAATGCATCAAAGGACTCATGCAAGTCTTTTATGTGGTCAGCCCTGTGGAGGCTCTTGACTATCATATCATCAACATACGCCTCCATATTTCTTCCAAGCTATCCTTCGAAGATCCGGTTGATCAGCCTTTGGAAAGTGGCATCGGCATTCTTTAGACCGAAGGGCATCATTTTGTAACAATACAATCCTTTGTTAGTGACAAAGGCCATCTTCTCCTCATCCTTCGGGTGCATCCTGATTTGGTTGTAGCCGGAGAAGGCATCCATGAAGCTCAAGAGCTGATGGCCGACCGTGGCATCCACCAGCTGATCAATTTTCGATAGAGGGAAGCTGTCATTTGGGTATGCCTTGTTGAGGTCAGTATAGTCCACACATATTCTTCACTTCCTGTTGGCCTTCTTTACCATAACAACATTTGCTAACCAATCCGGGTAATGGGCCTCTCTGATGAAGCTGGCCTCAGAGAGCTTCTTGACCTCTTCGTCAATTACCCTTTGTCTCTCGGGAGCGAAGCTCCTCTTCTTCTGTCGGATAGGCTTGTAGGTCGGATCCACTTTAAGTTGGTGGGTGATGATCTCCGACGGAATGCCCGGCATGTCCAATGCCGACCAAGCAAATCCATCAGCATTTCCTCTTAAAAAGTCAATCAACTTCAACTTGGCCTCCTCACTAAGAGTGCTTCCAATTTGGAGAACCCTGGTGGGGTCGTCCTCTCAAAGGGGGACAAACACAATCTTCTCGATGGGTTGGCCATGGTCATCGGCTTCGGCTCGGGGTCAAGTTGTTCAAGAGTGGGATGTCCCTCTGATTGCTTGTCATGGATAGTCAAGCATTATCTGGCCATCCTTCGATCTCCCTTCAATATCCCGATTCCATTATGAGTCGAGAACTTTGCCAGCAGATGGTAGGTAGAGACGATGGCACGAAACTTGTTAAGGACCAGCCAGCCTAGGATGGCATTATAAGCCAAGGTCGTACGTACGACCACAAAGTTGATGGGGAGAGTCTTCTGGTAAGGCTCCGTCCCGATGGTCATGGGCAGAGTTATTTCTCCTTCAACTCCAACGGAGTTTCCCTCGAAGCCCGTCAACAGCATGGGGGATTCTTGCAGCCTCGATCTGGATAGGTTCATTCTGACAAAGGCATCATACAATAAAACTTCCATAAAGCTTCCATTATCGATAAGGATTCACTTTACATCATAGTTGGCAATTACTGCCGACACAACTACAGGGTCATCTCCAGAAAGATGGGATTCCAGGAGGTCTTCATCAGAGAAACTGATTACGTTGGAACCTCTAGACCTCTTCACGACGTCCTGGTCTTCATCAGGTATCCAGTTGGACCGGCGGTGTAGCATGCCAACGTTCCCATCAGTCGGATGCTGATTGGGGAGCTCTACCTCTCCCGGGGGGTCTCTGGAAGTTGAGGTTTCGGCCCGATCCCTGTGGGGTCGGACATACTTGTGTAGGTACCCCCTCTTGATGAGATCTTCAATGGCGTCCTTCAGCCGGAGGCACTCTTCTGTGTTATGCCCATGGTCCCGATGGAACCGGCAGTACTTGTCTTTATTTCTGGATGCAGAGGGGCCCCTTATTAGACAAGGCATTTGCAGGAAGGTCTCGTTCTCGATTTCCAGGAGGATCTTCTCCCTCGAAAGGGAGAGGGGCGCATATGTTTCGAACCTCCTGGAGAAGTTTTTTGGCTTCGGACCGTGAAGTTGGGCTGACCGGTTGCCATGGCTGGGAGGTTAAACTTCAGGAGCCTTGTCGCTCCGCTTCTTGGGGGCCAACTTCCCTTCATCCTAGCATCGGCTCGCCGTTTGCTCTTCCGCCAGGGCATATTTCTGCACCCAAGCGAGTAACTTGGAGTAGCTCATCGGGAACTTCTTGTCTAAGGAGAACATGAGCCTGGACGAGTGGAGCCCTCTCTTGAAGGCTGACATAGCTACGTCTTCATTCAGATCCGGGATCTCCATGGCCATTGAGTTACGGGCCATGTAATCCCGAAGGGTCTCTCCTTTTTTTTGCAGCACGAGGAAGAGGCAGTCGGTGTTCCTCGGGGTCCGACTGCAGGTCCTGAAATAGAAAAGAAAAAGATTCTCAAGTTGAGGGAAGGAGCGGATCATACCTGGTCGGATGGTGGAGAACCACATCCGAGCGGCCTTCTTTAGGGTTGCAGGGAAGGCAATGCAATGAAGGACGTTAGAGGCACCCTGCACCATCATATGGGCCTTGTAAGTGCCCAGATGGTCCAGCGGGTCGGTGGTACTGTCATAGGGGTCCACCTACGAGATCTTGAAGTGACGGGGGATCGGCTCCCCCATGATCTCGGCAGAAAAAGGCGGGCGGGAGTCGTATACCAACTCCCTTTTGGCCTTCTGCCAGTCAGCTATTTCAGCAATGCACTCCTCCATGCATAAGAATTTTGCTGGTATAGTCCCTCGGGGCTTCGGCAGGGTACTGAACACCATCGGGGACGGAGTCAGCAAAGGAGGGTGATGCTGACCTTGCTCTCTTCCCGTCAGCGAGAGCCCCTAAGGACCTTCGAGGCTCCGGAACAACGTAGGAGAGAGGCTGAGGGGCTTCTTGGTGTCGGCTCTACTCGGCGACTGGTTGGTGGTTGGTGCAGGATGCAGCAGGCGGCTGCTGTCGGTTGTTAGCCGCTTCCTGGAGATGCTGAACCATAGTAGTGAGCATGTCGATGCGGTTCAGGAGCGTCTGGAACTGCTATAGTCCCAGAATGATAGTGGGTTTGGCGACAGCGGCATCATTCTTCCTGGGAGGTCCTTCTGACCTTGACAGGGAGTGACCTCTCCTGGCGGAGGTGTTCTGGGCTCTTCCCTTTGCCATTATCAGACTCAGCAAGCGGGTTCGTCCTTTTAGGGAAGGAAAAAATGAACCTGAACCGAAGGTTCGCGCCCTTCCTCTAGCACCAATATGTTGTGGTGTCTGCTCCTGGACCGGCTCGGTCGGCTGTGCTGGAGCGCTCCTCTCCCAGTACCTGCAACACAGTCCCTGAGGGCCGGTGGTTCTCCGGCGGGGGACACTTCGATGTTTAAGTCAGCGAGAGCTTAAGGGCAACCAAATGGAGGAATAAGATGGAGATATCGAATGGAAAGAGAAGAGAATACTTAGCCCTGAAATGAGGTCCCCCGGTCACCTTTTGTAGGTGTAGAATGCTGCCAAATTCTGTTAAAGGATGGGTTGAGAATACCCGATTTGCCCCTAGGAGAATCAAGATAGTGATCAGGTGGCACCAGGACGTGGCCACGTCACGATGTCCGTTGTAACAGAATTCTGGTACCAGCTGGAAAGGACCTCCGAAGCCTTCGAGTCACCTTTGGAGTCAGAGCGAGTCGGTCGGACTTCGACAGGAGTGGGTCGGCCGGTCGTCTAAGGGAGAACATCCGTCAGGCCTTCTGGAGGAGTAGACCGGTCGGACCTCTATGGAAGTGGGTCGTTCGGACCTCTACTTCGGTGGGTCTGCCAGTAGGACTTTTGGCGGAGGAGATCGGTCGAACCTCAACGGAAGTGGGTCGTTCAGACTTCTGCTTCAGTGGGTCGGCCAATCGGACTTCCGGTGGAGTGGGCCGGCCGAAATTCAGTAGGAGTGGGTCAGCTGTCCGACCGGGAGGCCGCTAGCACCGGTTCAATTCAGGAAAAGCAGGTTGAGTACAACAGATCCTATTTATAATGATCCCGGATCTACATAAAAGGATTAGCCGAAGGTATTATTTGAATTTCTTTGTCATGCATAAGTATATATCCAAGATTTTCGTAGTGAATAACTGATATGGGACAAAATATATGCTTGTTTGGGTTCTCACATATTGCTATATCAACAAGATGGTACTAATTAAACATTGCCCCTTCCGAATCTAATGGTGAACTTGGAATCTTCATTTGCCTTCTGACGGTGAATATTGTTCTATCAAACCTGTTTCGATGTCGAATTATTTTTGGTGTAGGGTTCGGTCCATTGGGCTTTGGAGTTGCTATCAAACCGTTCATCCTTTTGGGAGTTTCAAAAGATAGGTCTGGTGTAATTGGAGCCGCATAGCTCTTTTCCACTTAGAGAATTCGGCTCTTAACAAATAAAAGTCTAGTTGGTATAGGAATACTATAAACTTTCATTGTCCACCATGCTTCCATCGCTAGATGCAATTAGACCTTCAGATGTCTTTTAATTGCATATATGGTGATCGGTCTTCATGGTCAGGTGGCCTCTTTTGACTTCTAAATGCATGGACCATTGTAACAGCCCGATTCTAACACTACAACAGAATTTTGTAAAGCCAACTCTTTTTTCTCGACGCTAGTACGGAGCATCGGGAAGTCCCGCATGCTGGCCGATATTTTGTAAAATGTCGACAAATTACAATACTTAAAAATGTCGATAAATATTTTTAAAGAACTGCCGGCATTTTTGCCTGTGTCAGGTTATAGTGTATTTTAACGATGCTTTAAAGCATCGATCGAAGTATTTTGCCTAAATTTTGAAACCCAGGTTTTCCTGGCATGATTTTTTTCCCCTCTCCAAAATCCTATTCTCGACCTCCACTGCTTCATGGCACCTCCCTCCATCACTGATCCTATCGGTTTTCCTTCCATCCTCCCTCCCTCGTCATCCATTTCTAGTGGATTCGTGTTCTTTCTTACCCTCGCGATCCGATCCCGAAGCAAGATGCCATCTTTTTTTTTTATTTTTGAAGTAGGTTGGAGATCTCTAGATGATGGAAAGGTGGATCTTTGATCGAGAGGAATCAACAACATTGATAGGATTTTGGTGCATCGTTTTTTTTTTGTTTTCCATTACCGCTAAGGTACGGTACAAAACCATATTTTTTCCTTTTGCTGTTGTTAACATTTCTGCTGGTTCTCATTTTTCCTTTTCATGATTAATCCATGCCATTAACCCATAGTCTGTGATTTATACCGAAGTTGTTCATTATTGGGATTGTTGGATGAATGACCGAAAGATATGGTTGTTGATGCACGGGATTTAAAGAGGGTTCAAAGCATGAAAATAGAAGTTAAATGCCCTCAAGGGAAAGGGGAAAATAAGAAACATGATCCAATAAATGCATTGAAAAAACTCTAAGTCAAATAATTTAGGGAAGGTTTGCTTGATTTTGAACTTGGAGGGAAAATATAGTATTTTTTTGGCAAGATAAGGCGCAATAAATTTATTAGGTCTATATATCTAGCTATATGATTACTCTTAACCATATTTCTGATCATCCCTTTTTTTGATGAATCCACTTGAAAATTGGTGGATGAATATATGTTTTATAAAATATACAAAGTTTTATAATGCATCCAAGGAGGCATTGGCTTAATTTAACTTTGTTATTTTTCACTAAAATTGATTTCTGGGCAATTTAGTTTGTGATCTTGTGCTATGCATTATCATGCTATATTTATAATACTAATGTCATCATATTTGTTTATTATTGTAAATCTTTCATTTCAATACCATGTACATCTTTACTATGATTTGTTATGATTTTTTAAATATTTTTTATAAAACTTTCATTGCATAGAAATATAGACTCGTCAATTGATTAATGTACATATTCTATAGCATTCGTACATTTATATATTTTTATATAGGTGAGAGAATTATGTACACTAGTCAATTGATTGTCCAGTTTGGATAATTTGAGAATTATAAATAATTCTGTAGATAATTACAGTAATCAAACAGTATGAATAGAGTTCGAGATATATTTCGCATAGTATTTTTTTTAGTTCTCCTCACACATCTTTAGCCATGTGGGGAGAACTAAAAGAAAATGCTGCCATAATTTTTTCAAAGCCCTTACTACGTATCGTTTGATTACTGTAAATAACCTATATAATTAATACAATTCTTGAATGGGATAAGATCTATCTTTATCTATTAGTTGATGATATAATAATTTATTAGTTAAGTTATTTTATATTTCATATATTTTTAATATTTTTACTTGTTTCATTAATATTGACTATTTAATTTTTCTTGCTTTTAAATAACTTGAAAGTTTGATTATTTTATTCTATAATCGATAAAAGTCGGATAAATAAACCAAGAAATATCAAAGAATATTTAGATGGAGTTCATGATTTCATTAAATTTGGTATGGATAAAAGTAGTTTGAATGCAAAGATTTTATGTCCATGCTGAAGATGTGTTAATAGTTCTTCTCTAGATCCATAAATCATTGAAGAACATTTGATATAGAATGGTTTTGTAAGAGATTATACTGAGTGAATTTTTCATGGAGAGTTTATGTTGCCAATATCAAGTAATCAACCCTTGTCTGATCTTATATCCAGTAACATGCAAGAGAATCATGTAGAAGATGATGATATAAGGGATTTGATCATAGATACTTTTGGACATGGTGTTCAAAACTTAAAAGGTTCCAGTAATATACATGAAGCAGCTAGAATATGCGAGAGTTCTATATTTATAGAACCAATATATGTCGAGGAGTGTATGTAACCATCAACTGCTGAGTCAGCTAGGTATCACAATTTAATGAAAGATATAGATGAACAATTATATCCGGGCTATTTAAAATTTTCCAAGATCTCTTTTTTTATATTTTTTCATATAAAATATATGAATGGATGGTCCGAAAATTTTTTTACCATACTTCTCAAGTTATTAAAGGATGTATTTTCAGAAGGTACTAGTTTGCCATTCTCTTATTATGAAGCAAAGAAAGCTGCCAAGGAATTGGATCTTAGATATTAATAATACCAGAGGTCAAGATGACGTACCAAAAAATTCTATAATACCTAATTGAATCAACTCTGATACTGCTCTTTTGATAGGCTAGATGAAATCCCTAATAAGATCAATTATATAATCAATTTTCTATCTAAGATAAACTAGCATAGGAAAATAATTCTTAATTCGATCTGGGTCTTGGCCTAAATTCCAAAATAAACAATTTCAAGTTTTATCATTATTTTTGACATTTTTTTCAATTTTCCTTTTTCTTTCTCTTCATTCTCTCTCAATATATATATTATATATAATTTTATTTATTTATTTATTTTGTTGGATCCTCTCTTTTTTTTCTTTTCCTTTCTCTCCCAATCTTCTTCCCCTTTCAGCCTGGGCTCACCTCCTTTGCTCCGGTGAGTCAGAGGAAGGACGGTGACCACTAAGGTTTTCTAGGTGGAGAGATGATAAGGTCAGCCGACACATCCTCGATCGTCCCGGCCATCGTAGAAGATTTGGAAAGACCCATATAACCCCTTCCAATCCAAAAAAAAAAATCCTTGAATTAAAACCCAGGATATGGAGGGCTTACCGGCGACGATCAACGAATGCTCGACCACTAGAGATGGAAGGAAAATCGAGGGAAAACTCAACTACGAGGAGGGTTTTAAAGAGAACAATGACAAGGAGTCTCCTTACTGTATGGGGAGGAACCTCGATCGACCAAGAGTCCCAACCTTCCATGATGCTCTACCATCGAGTTCGATCCTTCCATGGCATTTCTTCCTACTTTTCTGGCGAGGTAAGCAATCGGATAAATAGGGTCTCCGTCCCCTATTTCCAGTATCATTTTTTTTCCTGTGTTCGATCTGAAGTCCGCGAAGGTTGTCGACTTCAGCCCACTTAGCCCAAAATAAATGGGCTTTGCATTCTCCCCTCCTAAAAAACAAATTCGGCCTCGAAATTTAACGTACCTGATTTATGAAATAGCTAGGGATACTTGGTTTGCATATACTCTTCAAGTTTCCAAGTCGCTTCTCGCTCTGAATGGTTGTTCCATTGTACTTTGACATAAGGAATATACGTCATTTTAAGACCTATTCCTTCCGATCTACAATTTTCACCATTTTTTTTTCATAAGGCAAATCTTCTCTTAATTGAAGTGGTTCAATCTCTCGAGCACATGATTAGGATTTGATACATATCCTTAACATGGATACAAGATCATGATCCCCGATGCTCAAAGGGCAAGATGGACAAATCATATTTACCAAAATAATATCCTTATCTGGAGCAGTCACACACATTTCATAATTCAATTTTTTAGGTACAACATTAACTTTCTTAACAAATTCCAATGAAATAAAAGAATGTTGCTCAAGAGTCAATAAAATAATATGTAGATGCCACGTTAATCATACCTGTCACTACGGCATTCGATGCCAGAGTATCCTGCTGAGTCATGGCATAAACATGGGCTCGGGTTTCGGTTATGGATGTCCCCCATATCCTTGCTTCAAAGGTTGGCCTTGATAAGAAGTCGGTACATGCTGGATAGTCTAAACAGGTGGTCCAGATACATTCGGATAAGGTTGCTGATAATCGATGTTCTGACGGAGTGGGCAATCTACAGCCTTGTGACCCTACTGGCCACAATCAAAACATGCTCCAGAAAACCAGCGACAATCCTCTATCGAATGAAAACCCTAACAACTTGTACAACAAGGTCCATTACTCTGTCCATGTGCATTTTGTGGTTTTGATTGATTGCCAGAAGGTTGATCACGTTGCTGTCCATCAGACCTCAACCTTTTCTTTTGTTGACGCTCCCTTTCTTGTTGCATATTGTTAACCTCTTGCTCAACAATTTTGACCTTATTAACTACATCTCGATATGAGTTCAATTGCATTAGCCTTACTCCAGTATGAATTCTAGGTACCAATCCTTTTTCAAATCTTCGGGCTTTAATGCCATCAGTAGTCACCAAATCTGGAGCAAAATGGGACAATTCAAAAAACTTGGCTTCATAGTATGCCACCATCATGTTTCCTTGTATCAGTCTCATAAATTCACTTTCCTTCTCAAATCTACGACTTTCTGAAAAATACATATCCAAGAACTCTTGATGAAAATTGTTCCCAGTAATTGGCTCTTCGGTACCATGCTGTCTCTTGATAGCTTCCCACCATTCAAAAGCTTCGCCCTGCAATTGATAAGTAGCAAAATAGACCTTTTCACTATCAGTGCAATCCCTGCTAGCAAAAGCTTTTTCCATCTCTTTAAGCCATTTCAGTGATTCGGTGAGTTCAATGGAGCCTTCAAAAATAGGTGGTGCTAACTTCTTGAACTCGCCAATCCCCGATCCATCCTGGAAGATTGACCACCTCTATTTCCTTGCTGACGCATCTCTTAAACAAACCCAACTAAAACTTGTATGAGATTTGCCACTTGACCATCAGAACTAATAATCCTCTGATTATTGGGCATATCATACTGCTGAATAGGGCTAGTTGCTCGACTCTCATCCTGATTTGACGATGGACTATGAGCTACCCTAGGAGTATTAGCAACTCGAGTTGTTCCTGCTGCTCGAGAAGTATTTCCCTTAATTTGAGAAGCTCCATTTATTAGGGAGATATCTTAGGTCCGCAAGGTACTACGGGTTTGAGCGGTGCGATTATTTGGATGACTGCGTTGCATATTAACAACTTGAGAATTGTCTGCAGCATTGATACCCTCATGGATCAAGTTTGAACCATTTCTACCTGGTTCACAAAAATATTAGATTCAATTAAATTTAATCTACATATATATATATAGTAATCATCTAATCATATCCTAATCAATTCTACCCTACACTCACTATCTATTCTAATATATAGGATCTTTGAATGCTCTGATACCACTAAATCTGTCACGTCCCGGTCCGAAGCCTGACCAGCCGTGTAACAGACAGCTGCATATCCTCAGGGTTCACCCCGACGAATACACAAGGCTTAACTTTACAAACTAACATTTGGATAATGGTAGAAAATTAATTCACTAAGCTTTATTATTACTTTGTCATTTGAGCATTTCAATCCAATTAACAGATGAAATCTCATAAAAATCTCATATACATATGAGCATAGTTTATCTAAATTTAAACTAACATGAATTAAGAAACTAAAAACCTAAATCCTAACTTCTCACTGGCTGGTCTCCAAGCTCGCTGGATCTTCTGGATTTGTAACAAAGGTAAAAATAGGGTGTGAGCTTAACAGGCTCAGTAAGTTATCATCACTCCAATATACAAATATAAATATGCCAATAATAAACAACAAGCATAAACATGTCATACAAACAAGATATCCAGCATCATAATAATATAACCAACAACATTATGCAAAATGTGTTTACTTAATTACAACTGACATGACTATGGATGGCCAGCCATTTACTTTGCTCTCCTAGTCTCTCTGACTATGGCCACAATCGGCCTGTGGCTAGCCCCGAAAGAGAATAGAGTCTTGACTACACATACCACATATCGGTCATATGCCAGTGATCGCCCCACTGGAGGTCCGGAAGGAAACTACCTTCGATATCACACGAGAAAACATGCATCCCTAGCATATACCAGCAACTGCCACACATGGCTAAAAATAAAATAAGGCAACTAGCTCCTGACTACACATACCGCACACCGGTCATGTGCCCGTGATCGCCCCACTAAAGGCCCGGAAGGAGACTAGGTCCTCATGTGATCATAGTTGGACTAGAGAGTATCCACACCAATCCAATACATGCAATCCAATGCAATCTAATGCAGATAAAAATATACTACACATATTTAATATTTCATAAATACATAACATGTTTGGCATATAATACCAGAGGTCAAGATAACTTATCAAAAAATTCTATAATGCCTAATTGAATCAACTCCGATATTACTCTTCCAACAGGTTAGATGAAATTCTTGATAAGATCAATTATATAATCAATTTTCTATCTAAGATAAACTAGCATAGAAAAATAATTCTTAATCCATTTTAGATCTTGGCCTAAATCCCAAAATAAATCATTTCTAATTTTATCATTATTTCCAACATTTTTTTTCAATTTCTATTTTCCCTTTTTCTCTCTCTTCATTCTCTCTCAGTATATATATATTTATATAATTTTATTTATTTATTTTTTTCCAGATCCTCTCTTTTTTTTCTTTTCCTTTCTCTCCCGATCTTCTTCCCCTTTCGGCCCAGCTCACCTCCTTTGCTCCAGTGAGCCGAAGGAAGGATGGCGACCACTGAGGTTTTCCAAGTGGAGCAATGATAGGGTCAGCTGACACATCCTCGACCATCCCGGCCACCGTAGAAGATTTGGCAAAGACCCACATAATCCCTTCCAATCCAAAAAAAAACCCTTGAATTAAAACCCAAGATGTGGAGGGCTTACCAGTGACGTTCCACGAATGCTCGACCACCAAAGATGGAAGGAAAATTAAGAGAAAACTTGGCTATGAGGAGGGTTTTTAAGAGAACAACGTCGAGGAGTCTCCTTGCCGTACGGGGAGAAACCTCGATCGACTGAGAGTCCTAACCTTCCACGATGCTCCACTGTTGAGTTCGATCCTTCCACGGTGTTTCTTCCTGCTTTTCCGACGAGGTAAGCAATAGGATAAACAAGGGCTCCGTCCCCTATTTCTAGCATCATTTTTTTTTCCTGCGTTCGATATGAAGTTGGCGAAGGCTGCCAACTTCAGCCCACTTAGCCTAAAATAAATGGGCTTCACATTTCTAATAGCTTTAAGATCATCAATGCCTAAACAAGATTTTGTAGTTATAATTCAATTATCATCATTCTTTAAGACATTTTATTAAAAAAATATTGACCTGTGGAGCTTGATTAGCTGGAGTCTAATATTATGATTATACTTTGCTAGATAAAGAAGATTTTTCCTCCCGAGTTTTTTATCATTATGGTACATCTACTCATTCACTTATCTTCAAAGGTCAAGCTTAATGGACTAGTACACTATAGATGGATGTATCCTATTGAGAGATATTGTTCTCAATTTTTAATTTTTATATACCTTTAGTAGAAGTAGCATCAAAATGATGTGTAAATAAAATTTTAATTCTTGAAGGTATCTTGTACGACTAAAAGATTATGTACGAAACATAACCTATCTCGAGGGCTCGATTGCTGAAGAATATATTGCTGAAAAGTATTTGACATTTTGTTCAGGATATTATCAAGATGTAGATACTGTGTTTAATACACATCAACAGTATAATGGTTTTGTAGATAATGTAGAATTGTATAAGTTTTCTACTACTAGTAGAATAATTGAAAAAAGTGAAAGTATTGTACTTAATCAGAAATCCATAGCACAAGAACATCGTTATGTATTATTTCATAATGATATAATATCTGACCATCATAGGTTAGTATATTTAAGGCATTTCAAGTTTAAATATCATATCTTATGTAATGTTCTAAATGAACAATATATATTTTATACAGATCAATGTCTCAGTGACAAGCCAATCATAGTACTCATCCTAAATCAAGGATTGAGCAATGATGGTTAGTCGAGTTATTTTCTATATGGCTTTTAAAAAAGGTTTGAAATATATTTAAAGAATATATGGATACATTTAACATCGAATAACTCATTAATATTTTTTATTATTTTTTTGGTATCAATGATGATGGAGTGAAATTGTTCAAATAAATTAATAGCCCTGGCCAAGAACCTAACAAAGTTGTCAATTGATATAATGGTTTCATAATCAATGATTTTAAATTTCATTCTAAAGATCGTAAGAAATTTAAAAAATATAGAATAGTAGTGTTATGATGGAAGCAGATAGAAAAACTTATGATGGTATACTTAAAGATATTTATAAATTAGATTATTATGGAATGTTTAAAATAGTATTATTTAGATGTGATTGAGTAGATATAAACTCATCAAGGAATTTAAAACAAGATGCAAATGGATTTATACTTGTAAATTTTACAAGGTTGATACATACCGGTATCTTATTGAAGGATGATCCATTCATTTTTTCTTTTCAAGCTCATCAAGTATTTTTTATAGAAGATGCAAAAGATAAAGATTAAGCTACTATTGTTAAAATAAAATTTAGGGACTTATATGATATGAAAAAGTAGCTACAAGATGATGAATATGATGACATACGCATTCCATGCCATTCAATTTTGTACCAATTGATGATGTACATGCTACAATATCTTTGGTTAGGATGAAATTTAAAGGAAATGCTATTGCTTGATTATTATTGGTATTAAATTTTTACAATATATACAATTTGTAGTAATTATTTTGTTAAATTAATATTTTGTTCACTAATTCTGACTTTGATGTAAATGATAGGTGACATTATGCCTTGCTCATGATAATTTGCTAGTGTGCAATTTCAACACTCACAGATAAAGGCTGGTACTTCTTCTTCAGTATAATAGGCTGAGATCGATCCTTTAGCACAGCAGGCTGAGGTTGGTACTTCTTCATCAGCCTAGCAGGTTAAGGTTGGTCCTTCTTCTTCAGAACTGGAGGCTAGGGCTAGTCCTTCCCCATAGCAGTCTACTGTAGGTCCATCATCCTTGGAGCAACATGATCCTCTCATCAATATAGCAGATGATGAGCTACACATTAAGGATAATTTATTTTTTTATTTGATCTGATAAAATTTTATTATATTTCTTACTATAGTTTACTTATATGTATTTTTTTATAGACAAATCTGGGAGGGTTAGACCTAGATGCGGGCCCACAGTAGTACGAGACATATGGCAGATGCACGAGGGTGAAAGAATAGTAGTTGAGTACAATAAGCTAGGGCAGCCAATTAAAAAAAGCCACCAGCTTATTGACTTCATTTTTAAGGATAGTTACATGGAGGCATTAGCTATGTCCCTTAAGTTATGCAAAATGGAATGACATGCTTCTGACCTACAAAGTTGAGCTTTTACAAGTTGTGTAGATAAAAAATTAAATCTATTTTGTTCATATTTTGCATAATTGACATATTATGTTATGCTTTATATTCTTTCAGTTATAAAATTTGTATCGGCATGACAATAGATGATAGAGGCCTAGAAAATTTTTTATTTTTTTATTTTTTATATCTGCATGATTATTTATAACATTTATTTAACTTAACATTTATTTTGTTTGTAGTCCAAGTTCGTACTCTCTCCATCCTTTCATGATTTTGTATTGAAGTCTCTCAACTAGAAATGTAAAGAATAGAAAGCACAATTGAAGATGAAATATAAGTTACCGGGTATGACTGAGGAGCAGGTAGTTAGTGCTTATCCTCCTGATATACCCCCTCATCAATAGATAGAGTTGGTTCATTACTGGTTCTCTGGGAAGGGACAGGCATTTTGTATTACAATCCTTTAAGCAACTTTATTAAAATATTTGATTTATATTATACATTATACATATATATACTTTACTTTTAAGATATAATAAGTTATTTATTTGATTTTATAGATATATTCTAATATTGGTAGAACTGCATGAGCAACTTTGTCTGTTTCTCATACATCAGGATCTAAGAGTTATACGCGAGTCAGATAGGAGTATGTATGTTTCTTAAACTACAAACTTATATTTTTTATATTAAAATATTTATACTTTTTAAGAAAACTAAGATTATGTATCATGAACGATGTACGTATCATGATACTTAAATATTTTTAAATTTGTTAGTAATATTTGTTTAAAATTATATTTTTTCTTGTAAATGGATGAGCATGGATGGGAACCTGGTGAGGTGGAGTTTTACCAGATGACTCATACTCACCGTGATGGCACTTTTGTTAGAGATGAGTCGAGAGAGTTATATATAATTATTTATTATAATTTATTTCATGTAATTATTTTAGTTTGATTTTGTTAGTCATTAAGATCTAACTATTTTTTTAAAATTAATACAGGAAAGAGCTACATCTTTCATTATGGAGCATGTCGATGTATTTGTAGCATCTATGCAGAGTAGTTACATCGAGACCGAGGTGGTCACGGAGCTAATAGGACCATAGTGCTATGGTCGAGTGAGAGGTTATGGGGTTGGAATCATTCCCACTCAGTTATCTGTGATGAGTATGTATACTCGTGATATTGTAGATGGTGTTTAGGATGCACGTGTTCGCAGACTCGAGGAGGTGATAGAGGAGATGCAACGGAGTCGTGCCATCGATAGAGTAGCAATGGAGACCATGAGAAAGCACATTGAGCGGTTTATATCTATCATACAGATGTCTATTCCACATCAGATAAATACATATATTATCAAATATACATTTTTATATAAAATCAATGATATATAATATATTGTCATACATAGATTCTCACCATAAGCTTTTTAAATATTTCTTATAGGCTCCTGAAGTATCAGATACTCATAGACAGGGTGACGACCTTCTTCTTGCATATCATTAACCTCAACTTTTTTTATTTTATCCATATGTTTTATATTTTATTTTATTTATTAAACTTTGGATTGTAATAAACTTTGTTATATTAGATTATAATGAATTTTATATTTGAGTTTTCAGTTTGGATGGAATGGAATATATATATATATATTTAATATTTATACTTGTTATGATTTCATTGTACAAGTTTAGTAAAAATTTATACATATTTTTATTTACATTTATTTATTTATTTAAAAAATATAATTATTGATGCTTTAAAGTGTCGACAGATAATATTATTAATAATACTTTAAAGTGCCAAAAAATTTTCATTTAGTAATGCTGTTAGATGTTGCTAAATTATATTTGCCGATGCTTTTTAAAAGCATCGACAAAAGATGGGTCATGGCAAAGGTGCATGCATAACAAATGCTGCTAGCAGCTGAGAAGCCATTCCATCTATCTCTTGAGATCTAATCCCACTGGTGACCTAGATCAATGATTAGGTTCTAGACTGATGGGGGACGAATTTGATGAAATGGGTATGTGGAGATGTGATCTACTCACTTAGCAACAATATATTAGCATTAGAGCTCCAAATATAGCCAAATTCATGGGTAAAAGGGATGAAGAATTTCGAGCTAGGAACTAAGTGAGCAGAAATTTGACACCCTTGTGCAAGCTTCCTTTCAAAAAAAAATAAAAGAGAAGATCTAAGGGCATAGAAATCCTGAAACTAGGCTAAGCTACCTTTAAAAACCTCATATCTAAGGATCAAGAAGGTCTATTCCCAATAATGAGGAGAAATCAAAGCTCAAATGGAAGAGAAACACTCACCACTCAAGAATTGAAGGTTAGAGACAAGATCTGCACTCCCTTCTTGATTTACCATTGGAGCTTTGATCCATGGCATGGAGCCTTCATCATCATCTTCGAATCACCAAAAAGAACCTGCAAAAGAGTCAAGGTAAGGTCGTGATTCAAAGAAATTAAGAAAAAAGGAAGGAATCAACAAAGAGAAGTGAAGAGAGTTGCTGGGATTTTTGGACAGCACTTCCTCTTCTTCTTGGACTACTTGGATCTTAGGTAGAAGAGCTTGGAAATGGAACTATGGTCCTTCAAACTCAAGGCACTTACTCAAATTCAAGATCAAACTCAACACTCCAACTCAAACTTAAAGAGAAACACTCAAACATCAAGAAGAACTCATGAACTTGGCAAGGTGGAAGAGAACACAAACTAGCAAGCTTTCATTCAACTCAAGTAATTCATATCATACAAGAGGAGGCATTGGTCCCTATTTATAGGCCAAGGGAGCTACTTTGGGCGGCAAAGAAGGGGATTAAGAGACCAACTAATTCAAGTTTAGTTGATAGCTAATTACAAGATTAGTTCTTAGTAACTAATTCTTAGTAACTAATCCTAACAAAAGAAATTCTAGAATCTCCATGTGACGCCACCTCCTTGCAACACTTGTCTTCATCTAACCCTTCCACATGTCCTTTAAAGTTTGGTCTTCAATAGGCTTCAAAGTGGATGATTTCTTCATAGCTTGGCCAGCCCATGGGCTTGGAAAAGGAGTCTTCACTTGGTTTTGGTCTTGAACACAAACTTGTTTCATGGAATTATGAGTCTATACTTCAAGAGGTGCTTCATACATTTGTGGGAACATTTGTGGGAACCTGAAAAAGAAAAGATTGGACTACAACCAAAGATTGTTAGTTTGTAGTTTCTTTCTCTTGCCAATGTCCTCATTAATTCTTCCTGGCTGAAAAGAACTCGGCCCTAACGAGTATGGATCATTTTGGCTTTGGTAGTATTCAAGTATGTTGACCTCTGGAATGATTTTGATGATCACAAAATATTGGAGCATGTATTTGATACTAATTCTTTCAATTACTTGAGAAGTTTTTACAGGAAATTGGTTACCTTTAGTTTAAATTGGTTTTTAAATTGATTGAGAGGTAATTCAATTATGTATGGACTTTTATGAACTTTAACTTGTAAAAGCCCTAATTTTGCCAATCTTGTAATCTTGTAAAAAGGGATAGAAAATTATAAAATTGAGAGTAGGTAGATTAGCTCTTGTTTGATTCAAATGTTGAAGAGTTTTGGAGAAGTTTGAAGCATCAATTGAAGTTTTGGCAAGAGCTGACTCATGGATCAAGAGCCGACTCCTTGTGGCACGGTACGAAGAAATTTTTGAGTTCAGTATCAAGAGCCGACTTGTGTTCCAAGAGCTGACTCGTGGAAAATTCATGTTTCTGAAGTCTGAGAACTCAAGCTGACTCGAGCCCCAAGAGCTGACTCGTCTAGAGTTATGAAATTTTGGTGACTGAGACTTCGAGCCGGCTCTGCCCTGAAGAGCCGACTCCTATAATTTTCTGTTTTGAATTGATTAAGGCAAGAGCCGACTCTAGCTTGAAGAGCCGACTCTCACAGAAATTTATTTTAGACTATCTGAGACTTCGAGCTGACTCATGGACCTTGAGCCAACTCGAGTAGTCATTTTATGTACTCTAACGGCTAGTTACTGAAAATAATTTTTGAATTTTATTTCATCTCCAACAGCTCTTTCACGAATCCCTAGGCCCTACAATGGCCATATCTCATGAAAAACTATAAAATGAATTGCTTTTGAGGGATTAAACAATTTTTAGAGCATTATTATTGATTTATCTTGAGAAATTGAAGAGCCTTCAAGTCTTTCACCAAACTACTTCAAGAGCTTTCAAGTTAGGATTCAAAGCTTCACCAACTCCACTTCATCATTGAATCCACTCATTGAAGAATCAAAGAAGTAGCTTGAAGAGTAATTAAAGAACATTCAAAGCTAGGCTTCGTCTTGATCTACATTAGCAATATTTAAACAAACTCGGTTTGTTGTAGTTGCTTGTTTATTTCTCTCTATCTCTGTTTTCTCTCTAAGAACAGCAAGGGACTGTCTTAAGGAGGGTTGAAGGTTTTTAGGTGAGCCTTATGAAAACCTAAGTTGGGTTCTTGGTGATCCCAGTATAAAACCAAGTGATGTGACAAGAAGCTGACATGCTGATGTGTAATCCCTATCAAATGCCATGTCAGAAAATCCACCATGGTGGACATCCCATCTCGGACTCCTTTGACCGGGCCGAGCTCCCCATACCAACGAGGCGGCCCGTCAAAGCCGAGCTCCGTCCTCTGCCAGGTCGGCACCCGCAAGCCCGGGGTGCCTAGGCCGGAGCCGAGCGACCTCCTTCATCAAATCGAGCCCCTCCGAGGCTGAGCCCCCTGAACCAGAGTCGAGCTCAGCCCTCCTCTGCCAGGTCGAGCCCCTTTGAGGTCGAGCCCTCTGGGCTGGAGTCGCGTGTCGACTTCCTCCATCGGATCGAGCCCCTCCGAGGTTGAGACCCCTGGACCGGAGTCGAGCTCAACCCTCCTCTGCCAGGTCGAGCCACTCTGAGGCCGAGCCCTCCGGGCAGGAGTCGAGCCTTCCTCCATCGGGTCGAGCCCTTCCGAGGTTGAGCCCCCTGTGCCGAAGTCGAGCCTAGCTTCCTCCACCAGGTCGAGCCCTTCGGAGGTCGAGCCCCCCGAGTTGGAGCCGAGTCCCAGCTCTCTAGTTTGGCAACCAACTCGGACAGTACCACCAGCCGTCAAGGGGGTGGATCCACCTCCCCGAGGCACCAGCGAGCAACCCGAAGATCACAAGGAAGCACCTATCAAGTCATAATAACTGTCCACGGCCACCACTTACACCAGGAGAGGAAGAAGCTCCTTGACCAAGGTGCCATGCTCTCCACCAACTACCTGCACCACCCAAAAGAGGAAGTCAACCAGGAGATTCGAATCCCGGAGACGGTGGCCCCCCGATCGAGACATTGCCAGGCTTCCCAGAATGGGGTGACCGGAAGGAATGTCAGAATGCACGACAGTTTTCTTTATCACGAATCGGGAAAGACGTCCCATCCATGGCATGGAACACCACCACATGTGCCTGACAGCATGGGAGAGATCCCAAGGTAGGTGCCCAACAATCACTGGACTTAAAAGAACCTTCTACACCCCCAGTAGGAAGGTATGCAAATGTAAGCTTAACCGCAAAACATCATCCAAGCGAGTAAGGGAGAAGAAGCCTCACAGGAGGGCTAACCCACCTCGGCTACCACCTCTCCCGGCACACTCGCACCATCACTCTCACACCATTTACTCCTCCTAGCGTGGAGTCCATTAGGAGGGGCTCGACCAGGAGGATATGTTCCCTGGATCGTCACTGACTTGACCGTCGGAGTGCCCCCACCGGAATCCCTGGCCTAGGTCACTAATCCTTGTTTAGCAGGTCCTAAAGCGCAGGTCAACCCCGAGAGGATGAGGGGCGATCCGACGTCGACAGTAGCTATGGGCCACGATGATCTTGGCGGCAACAGATTGGCGTGCCAGGTAGGGGGGCTGACATGTTTTGATCCCACATAAGCCCCCTGCAAGCGGCTCACCGGAAGGATTGTGACAACACAGCGAGAGAAGTCTCCACCAACCCCTTCTTAAGGAAACCCATACAGTCCAGAAGGGGAGCTCCCCGCTCCCGCTCAGCCACCTCCGGTGGACATCTAGCTGGCCGCACTCGCCCAACAGATGCAAATCCTCACTACGACAGTGTGCCAGCTCCAGCATCAGCAACGGTTCTTGGCTATCCACCAGCAGCCAGGGACCCCTGTGGCCCACATCGCAACACCCCGCGATAGCCTGCATTCCTTCCAAGGAAGGCCTTTGCAGCCGTGGGCCATCACTGATCACCGAGGCAGTCACTTGACTACGGCAAAGAGACAATGGGTCGGGTCCGTCGATGGGGAGAGTCGGTCCCCTACCCTTGAGCGGGTAGTATCCAAACCCCGTCGAGGTCGAAAAGGCAAGACCCCCCTTTATGGGCATCATCCAACGTCACCTTCTACATCTCCTTCAGCCTCGACGGAGGGCTCGACCGATGAGGCCATCAGGCACATGGCTGAAAAGCGCTTGGAGGAGCACGAGCACAAGCTGACGAAATTATCCCGTCGATTTACGGACATGCAGGGCTCTGTTGGCGAGCCAACGGGCTATGATGCCCATCCCCCATTCTCCCGAGAGATCCAAGAGGAACCGATTCCCAGCCGATTCCGGATGCTGCAGGTGGATCCCTACGATGGGACCACCGACCCCCTGGACCACCTGGAAAGCTACAAGGCCCTCATGAGGGTCCAGGGGGCCACTGACACCCTTCTTTGTATTGCCTTCCCAGCAACCCTTCGGAAGGCGGCTCGGGTCTAGCTTACCCATCTCGAGCCTGAAAGCATTGGTTCTTTCGCTCAACTGGAGCAGAAGTTTGTGGCCCACTTCGACGCCTGTCGGAAGGTGCCACGTGAAGTAGATAGCCTCTTCTCCATCTGACAATAGGACCGCAAGCCCCTACGAGACTACGTGGCCCGCTTCAAGGTTGCTGTGTTGGAGATTTATAACCTTGAAGAGCCAGTCGCCATGCTGGTACTAAAGCGAGGGCTACTCCAAGCTTAAAAGTATGTCCGTGCTGAGGAGGCGGACCATACAAGGAGGGAGCTAGATGGGAAGCCATTGAAGAAGCCAGCTCCTACCAAGATGTCCGAGATGCGGAAGCCAGGGCCTTCGGCTCCGAACTTCCGCCAGGGCCCGAGACTGAGGTGCGCTCCAGCCCCAAAGGAGAGACTCACCCCCTGCTCACCCCAAGGATAAAAATCCTGATGGAGATCGAAGGTGAGCCTTACCTGAAGCACCCACCTCCTGATGAGGCCGTCCACTATCCATGATATGACGAAGTATTGTCACTACCACCACGACCACGGCCACGACACCGAGGAATGCCGCAATCTCAAGAAGGAAATCAAAGAACTCATCAAGAGAGGCTACCTCGAGAGGTTCGTGGGGGACAGACCTCCAATGGAACCTCAAGTACTCACTGCTCTCCCGCCAGTTCCTGCAGTGGATAACCGTCCTACCGAGAAGCCGGTGGGGATGATATGTTGGGGAGCCGAGTGCACATCTAAGAAGGCCCAGGGGGCAGGGCATTCTGAAAATGTACTCCCCTTTATGAGGGAAGAGGGAGGTTGGGGGAAAAATGTAAATAATGATGTCGTGGTCATCAAGATGATGATCGCGAGGCATCCTGTAAAATGCATCATGGTTGATAGTAGAAGCTCCATAAATATACTTTTCTACGATGCCTTCTCTAGAATGAACTTGTCTCCTGCACAGCTCAAACCTGTGCATGCACCCCTGGTCGGCTTCACGGGAGATTCTATGAAGGTTGAGGGAGAGATCACACTCTCAATTATTGTAGGGACCCCACCTCGACAGAGTACGTCATGATGACCTTCACAGTAGTTAGACTTCCTTTGGCTTACAATGTAATCCTTGGCCGACCCAGGCTCAATCTACTCGACACTGTCGTCTCTACGAAGCGGTTGCTGGTGTAGTTCTCAACTCCCTAAGGAGTCGGTGAAATAAGAGGTGCACCTCAGCCGATTCAACACTGTTTTTAGACTCTCCCAGGTATTAAAGTCCCCGAAAACAATCCCAAGATGGATGAGCTTGACCAAAGAGCGCAAGACCCTAGGGGTGGCCCGGTCGAGCGCCTACTGTCTTACCCACTCGGAGCTGATCAGGAGAAGATGGTGCAGATTGGGGCCCAGCTTCAAGATGAGGAAAGGGCCCACCTATCGAGTTCTTACGGGTGAATGCAGACATGTTCACCTGGACAGTGGCTGATATGCCAGGTATCCCCTTTCACATCATCATCCCACAAGCTGAGCATTGACCCAAAGTGCAGGCCAGTTCGACAGAAGAAGAGGAGTTTTGCCCCCGAGAGGCAAGCGGCAATCAAGAAGGAAGTCGACAAACTTCTCGCTGCTAGTTTCATTCGAGAGGTACAATACCCAAGCTGGCTTGCGAACATGGTGGTGGTGAAGAAGAATAACGGCAAGTGGAGGATCTGTGTGAACTACATCGACCTCAACAAGGCATGCTCAAAGAATAATTTTCCCCTTCCGAAGATCATCAACTGGTGGACGCCACCTCGGGTCACCGACTGCTCTCCTTTATGGATGCATTCTCTAGATACAATCAGATCCGGATTCACCCAGAGGACGATGAGCACACCACCTTCATCATCGACCAAGGGACGTACTGCTACAAGATGATGCCCTTCGGTCTGAAGAATGCCGGAGCCACATACTAGCGTCTGGTCAACAGGGTCTTCAAAAATCAGATTGGCCAGAACATGCAAGTATACGTGGATGACATGCTTGTCATGAGCAAGCCGAGCTCGGACCACGTCGTCGACCTCGTCGAAGCCTTCAACAACCTCCGAAAGCACTAGATGAAACTGAACCCAGCAAAGTGTGCTTTCAGAGTGGCAGCAGGAAAATTCCTCGGCTTCATGGTCACCCAGAGGGGCACTGAAGCAAACCTGGAGAAGGTCCAGGCGATCATCAACATGGAGCACCTGGCATCCAAGAAGCAGGTCCAGTGCCTGACAGGGCATATTGCAGCCCTGAGCCGGTTCATCTCGAGGTCGGCCGACTGCTACCTCCCCTTCTTCAAGGCATTGCGCAAGATGCATGACTTCACCTGGACGATGGAGTGCAGGACGGCCTTTGAAGGACTGAAGGAGTTCCTAGCCTCTCCTCCGCTACTCTCCAAACTAGAGGAAGGAGAAGAGCTCCTGCTCTACTTGGCGGTCACACCCGGGGCCGTCAGCTCGGTCCTTGTCCGTGCAGACAAGGACAGATCTCAAAAGCTGGTATACTCACCAGCAAAATCCTCCGTGATGCGGAGATCAGGTATACCCGCTCTGAAAAACTTATTTTTGCTCTAATAATGTCTGCTAAACACCTCAGGCCCTACTTCCAAGCGCATCCCATCGTGGTCGTGATAGACCAGCCGCTGAGGACCATACTCAGCAACCCCGAAACATCCGAGTGGTTGGCTAAATGGTCCCTAATGCTGAGCGAGTTCGATATCACTACCGGTCGAGGTCATCATAGAAGGCCCAAGTCCTAGCCGACTTTCTAGTCGAGTGCACGAGACTTGCCGAGGAGCCGGAGCAGACTTCCCCAGAGCATCAAGTTGAGCTCGGCACGGAGGAGGAACCTTGGATCCTCCATGTGGACGGCGCATCCAACTCCGACGGGAGTGGGGCAGGCCTTATCCTCGTCAACGATAGTGAGATCATGGTGGATTATGCTCTCCACTTCAAATTTGCCATGACAAATAACCAGGCAGAGTATGAGGTGCTCCTCGTAGGCCTAAAGGTCTCACGTGAGCTGGGCGTCCAGAACTTGAAAGTCTTCATCGACTCCCAACTGGTGGCTAGACAAGTTTTCGGAGAATATGAAGCCAGAGATCCTCAAATTGTGAAGTACTTGGAGTGAGTCCACTCATACACGACAGTCTTCCGACACTTCAACATCTTTCATATCCCCCGTGGAGAGAACGCTCACACGGATGCACTGTCGAGACTCGCGACCCTGCCAGGCTCGTCGCTGGGGTGCGCATATATTGAGTACCTCGAAAATCCAAGCTACGAAGCTCCTGAGAAGGTACAGCAAGTCACCCTGAAGCCGAGCTAGATGGACGGTACATCAGATACATCACTGACGACACTTTGCCCGAGGATCGCACGGAAGCCGGTATCATTAAAAAGAAAGCCTCTCGGTTTGTCCTGATGAAAGGACAGCTCTACCGCGATCCCACTCATACCCACTCCTGAAGTGCCTAAGACCCGTAGAGGTAGCCTTCGTTCTCTAGGAGATACATGAAGGCCTGTAAGGGAACCACGTGGGAGGAAGGATGTTGGCGTACAAAGATCTCTGCCAGGGATACTTCTAGAAATCCATGAGGGAGGATGCCATCGACTTCGTGAGGAGGTGTGACAAATGCCAGTGCCATGCCCACATACAACATCAACCGGCGGCATCGATCTCGCAGCTCTCCGCCCCTTGGCCATTCGCCCAGTGGGGAATGGACATCTTAGGGCCATTTCCCCCTACACCAGGGCAACGGAGGTTCTTGCTGGTGGCCATCGACTACTTCACCAAATGGGTGGAAGCAGAGCCACTGGCGCGGATCACAGAAGCCAAGGTCCGTCAGTTCTTCTGGAAGTCAATAATATGCCGCTTCGGACTACCCCGCTGCATCATCACCGACAACGGGTGGTAGTTCGATAATCAGGAGTTCGAAGGTTTCTGTGCCGAGCATGACACCCAGCACTGCTTCACCTTCGTCGCCCATCCCCAGACGAATGGAGAGACTGAAGTGACTAACTGGACCATTCTCCAGGAACTCAGGACCAGGCTAGGCCATGCCAGGGGCAGGTGGGCAGAAGAACTTCCAAGCATTCTCTAGGCCTACCACATAATGCCCAGGATGGCGACGGATGAAACACCCTTGAACCTTGTCTTCGATGTTGAGGCAGTGGTCCCGGTCGAGCTCGACATGCCCATGTTGCGGGTGCAACAATATGATAAATCACAAAACTCAATGCACCTTCTACTCAACTTAGATCTCCTCGAGGAGATCAGAGACAATGCTCGGCTCTGGATGGCCGCATACCGACAGTGAGTGGCCCAGTACTATAATGCACGAGTAAGGCCCAAGGTCTTCCAACTTGACGGCCTGGTGCTCCACCGAGCCGAAGCATCTCAGTCCCGGAGTGCGGCAAACTCTCACCAAACTAGGAAGGCCCGTGTAAGGTGGTTAAAACCATTCCGCACAGAGACTACTACCTCGCGGATTTAGATGGTACCAGGTTCCCGCGAATATGGAACGCCTACAACCCAAGAAAATATTATCAGTAATGTAAGGCTCACCCTTTAAAATAATAAAGGCCCTTTTTTGTACAAATCGCCTTCCACCTTGCAGGAATCTCGCTACCCGGCCCAAGGTCCAGCACGCCAAAACTTGGAGGCCAACTCTCCGACGTCAAAACTTGGGGCCCAGTTCTTCGACATCAATAGCGTGAGGTATTTTCTCACCAATAATTAAGGTTCCCCTTGTGCCAATGCTTCTTGCCTTGCAGGAGAACTTCTGCCAGACCCCAGGTTCGATGCCTAAAGCCCGGAGCCAAGCTCTTTGGCCACCAAGTCTTCGAGCCCAGCTCCGAGACACCAAAGCCCAGAGCCAAGCTCTTCGGCCACCAAGTCTTCGAGCCCAGCTTCAAGACACCACAGCCCGGAGCCAAGCTCTTCGGCCACGAAGTCTTCGAGCCCAGCTCCGAGACACCAAAGCCCGGAGCCAAGCTCTCCGACCACCAAGTCTTTGAGCCCAGCTCCAAAACACCAAAGCCCGGAGCTTAGATCTCCGGCCACCAAGTCTTCGAGCCCAGCTCCAAGACACCAAAGTCCGGAGCTTAGATCTTTGGCCACTAAATCTCTGAGCCCAGCTCCGAGATGTCGGAGCTCGGAGCTCAGCTCTACGACACTGAAGTTCAGGACACCCAGAAACAAAGTGGAAACCTCTCCTCTGATCTCATCACATGTAAAAAAAAAGGAAAAGAAAAGAAGAAAAGAAAAAAGAGAGAGAGGAAAAGAGTAGAGGACCCACAAGCTAGGATAAATGGAAACTTTCATTTCATTAAAGGTAGTTCATTACAAGTATCCCCAGGTCCTCGACATGCCGGGTAGCCTAGGTCAAAAGCAAGACAGAAAATAATCCTATTCTACTGAGGTGGGCCCCCCGCCAAGACTCTACGGCTACGAGGCATCATCTCCAGGAACCCCAGGCTGTGGATCTCCGGCATCAGCTACCGCCATCGGCGAAGAAGGTTCAGGGGCAGCCTCCAACTCCCTGACGTTGCCCAATCTGGAGCTGATTCCGTGTCCAAGGAAGTAGGGTACCTGAGCAGAGGCTGACCCTTGTCGGATACATAATCCCGGATCCTTGAGCGAAGGTACATGAAGCCCTTGCAAAAGGAGTCTGACACCATTTCATGGAACTCGACGGTGAACTCCTTCGAGGACCTGTACCTTGCCACGGCCTCCTCTGCCCACTTCTTCACCTTGGTGGCCTGCTTCTTCGCTGCCTCTGCGATCTGGTCACCGCTGCCACTTCTTTCTCAGCAGTTGTGGCCCTTTCCTCGGCGGCGACCAAGCATTCCTTTGCCGTGTCCAGTTCATCCTGAAAGGACTGGGCGCGTCCTTTCTGCCTAACTGCCTCGGCGTTGAACTCCGACAGCCATCTCTCGGTGGCCGTGAGCTCCTTGTCTTTCTTCCTTGCCCGACTTCGCTCTTGATCGAGTTCCTCCTGGAGGTCCTTCGAGTGCCTCTCGACGCTTGCAAGCCCTTTTTGGAGCTCCTCATTCTTCAAGCTGAGCTCTCAGGAGGCATCAGACTTCTCCTTCAGCTCGGTCCTCAAGGCCTCAACCTCAGCTGCACGTTGCTGGTCATTCTTCAACTAGTTCCGGCAGCAATCCTTGATCAAGTGTCTCAGCTCTGATCTGCACCAAATGGGACGTCAAAAGAAAAGGGGGGGAGAGAGAAAAATCCAGAAAGTTAAACTACTCATCATGAAGAGTAGGGGGAAGATGCTACTGATTGCTTCCCCCAGTACCTTCCTGGCCATCTCCCGTCGATCGCACGATTGGATTGAGAAATCCATCATATGCTCGGCCAGCTTCCGGTCCTGGAGCAGCGAGACATCAAGCCCCATTCTGAACGGGACCCGGTGATAATCTCTCTCTCTCCTACATGCCCCCGAGGCAGAATCACCCGCTCCGCTGCCAGTAGAGGCCTCGGGGGCCAGTTGGGAGCTCGGCGCCCCCTCAAGTGGTGCCCCTGGTACTGGCTCCGCTCCTTCCCGTGCCTCCTCCTCGATGATGACAAGCTCTAGAGGAGGGGGTGACATGATAGCGATGGCTGCAGCGGTGGCCCTGGTTCGGACGACCACCTCAAGCTCCGGGGCGGGGATCGGCTCTCGTCACCTCGGCCGCTCCAACACAGTCCCGGCCGCCCTCTGCTCTGGCTCAGACACAACAGCCACCATTCCCCTTGCTTGTGCGGAGGCAGCCTCGAACTCCCTCCTCCTTGGCTCGGTCGGCTCATCGGGGGTGGCCGTCGATGCGCCCTCATCACGAGCCCTCTTCGGAGGGGACTCCTCAGTCAAACCTGATGGAGGCCTCTTCCGGGTGATCGAAAGCAAGTCATCCATCAAGAACTTCATGCCTGCATGTAGAAAATATAATGTTAATTCTAGTTCAGAAGAAACAGATTAAAAGGAGCAAAAAAGACTCGAGCCAAACTCACCCAACTCTCTCATTGGGCCGACCTCAGCCTCGGCGAGGTTCTACTCTAATAATAGAACCTCGAGAGAAGGAATTTGAGCAGTGCAGAGCAGCTCGTAGATATCCTTGTCAGCTGCTTCGATCGTAGAGTTTCGATTGGGGGATCGATCTAGGTTGCTCCACACCCAGTCAACCCCCTCGACTGTGGCAAAGAAGAATTTGCTCTTCCATCCTTTGATGGAAGAGGGAAGTTCAAATCTGATCCCCCTCGAACAAGAAGAGAGAGGCCACCACCCATCCTCGGTGGGGTGGCGCTTCAGAGTGAAGAAAGCTCTGAACAAGGAGAAACGGGCAATGATCCCGTGGAAGTGGTAGAGCACGACGAAGCAAAAGATAGTCCTTACGGCATTTGGGATGAGTTGAGCAGGGACCAGGCAGTAGTTGCTCAACACAGATAGAAAGAAAGATGGAAAGGGAAGCGGAGCCCTCCAGAGAAGGTCTCCTCATAAAAGGTGATCTGGCCCGGGCTACTGGAAGTAACCCGATCCCCTGGTCGAGGGACCAAGAGCCAGACAGAATATGGGATGCCATAGACATCCCGAATGGTCCCCAGTTCCTTGGTCGAGATTGTCGAAGCAATCCTACTAGGACCTATGGATCGAGAAGGTTCAGGAACTGATTCGGTTGGGGGAGGAGGAAGAGAAGGGATGGGTCCAGGCTCCCTAATGACTATCCCACCAGGGAGACGCCTCCTACTAAGCTCGAAGCGCGCCCCATCTTCCTCCTCATCAGAAGAAGAAGATGATGGTGGTCTCAACCTAGAAGGCCCGACCTCATCCTGATTAGTTGAAGGATGGAAACTTGGCCCAAAATGAGACATGGCGAAGAAGATCAAGGAAAGAAGAAGAAAGCGGACGAAAGTTCGAAGGTGAACCTAGCCCTAAGAGGAGGGTCCTACTTAACCGAGGCGAGGAGAAAGAGGACTAACCTGCTGTGAGCTTTGGAAGACAAGAGTGGTTGGATGGACGAAAGAAGAGCCTCGGTACAGTGGCGGGCACGAAGGATTTGAAAGAAGACGTATTTCAAGAAAGGCAACTTTTCCTTTCGAAGTGACCGGCGCCCGACCATACCATTACAATTTCCCACCATCAAATCCGTGCCACACATCATTCATCGACAGGACTGGCATCTAGCTTCGACTGTGGCCGCTCTGGATTCTGTACTCGTAATAACTACTCCTCGGATGTATCCATGTGGCTCCTCCGGGTATGTTGAAGAAATCGCTTCCCGAGACGCCGCCGATCACGGCCATCATTGCACCGGATCCCCACCTTTCCATGTCAGCAGTGCATTTACTCCCTTCGTCCCGAATGCCCCGCGCCAACGGGACTTGGAAGTGGGGGGCAAATGATGTGGCAAGAAGCTGACATGCTAACATGTAATCCCTGTCATATGCCATGTCAGAAAATCCGTCATGGTGGACACCCCATCTCGAACTCCTTTGACTGGGCTGAGCTCCCCCAGACCAACGAGGTGGCCCGTCAAAGCCGAGCTTCGTCCTCCGCTAGGTCGGCACCTGCAAGCCCGGTGCCTAGGCCGGAGCTGAGCGACCTCCTTCGCCAGATCGAGCCCCTCCGAGGCTGAGCCCCCTGAACCAAAATCGAGCTCAGCCCTCCTCTGCCAGGTCAAGCCCCTTTGAGGTTGAGCCCTCTGGACTGGAGTCGCGTGTCGACCTCCTCCACCGGATCGAGCTCCTCCGAGGTTGAGACCCCTGGATCGGAGTCGAGCTCAGCCCTCCTCCGCCAGGTCGAGCCACTGCGAGGCTGAGCCCTCCGGGCAGGAGTCGAGCCTTCCTCTATCGGGTCGAGCCCTTCCAAGGTCGAGCCCTGCCTCCTCCGCCAGGTCGAGCCCTTCAGAGGTCGAGCCCCCAAAGTCGGAGCCAAGTCCCAGCTCTCTAGTTTGGCAACCAACTCGGACAGTATCGTCGATCATCAAGGGGGCGGAGCCACCTCCCCGAGGCATTGGCGAGCAACCTGAAGATTACAAGGAAGCACCTATCAAGTCATAATAACTGTCCACGGCCATCGCTTATACTAGGAGAGGAAGAAGCTCCCTGACCAAGGTGCCATGCTCTCCACCAACCACTTGCACCACCCAAAAGAGGAAGTCAACCAGGAGATTCGAATCCTGGGGATGGCGGCCCCCTGATTGAGACACTGCCAGGCTTCCTAGAATGGGACGACTGGAAGGAATGTCAGAACGCACGATAGTTTTCCTTATCACAAATCGGGAAAGATGTCCTGTCCATGGCACGGAATATCACCGCATGCGCCTGACAGCATGGGGGAGATCCCAAGGTAGGCGCCCAACAATCACCTGGACTTAAAAGAACCTTCGACATCCTCAATAGGAAGGTACGCAAATATAAGCTTAATCGTAAATTATCATCCAAGCGAATAAGGGAGAAGAAGCCTCACAGGAGGGCTAACCCACCTCAGCTACCACCTCTCCCGGCACACTCGCACCATCACTCTCACACCATTCACTCCTCCTAGCATGGAGTCTATCAAGAGGGGCTCGACCAGGAGGATATGTTCCCCTAGATTGTCACGGACTTGACCATCAGAGTGCCCCCACCGGAATCCCCGGCCCGGGTCACTAACCCTTGTTTTGCAAGTCCTGAAACACATGTCAACCCTGAGAGGATGAGGGGCGATCCAACGTTGACAGCAGCTACGGGCCACGACGATCTTGGCGACAACACCAAGTGTTAGGTTTTCTTTTATGATTTCGTTCAAAACCAAAGGGAGTTCGGGTTTCTTTGGTAATCTCAGTAAAACCAAAGTGTCTAGGTTTGGATTGTGAGCCTGGTAAAACAATCTGACTGTATTCCGGTTGGGAGATATAGTGAAAATTCCAAATGGTGCTTGGGTAGTGGACGTAGAAGCCGGTTGCTCCGAACCACTCTAAATCTCTTTGTGTTTGTGTTTGTGCTTACTTTAGCTTATTACATTTACTTATTTACTTTCACATTGCATATTGCATCACAACACCAAAAGAATTTCAAAGTGCACATAATTGTGAAAAGTTTTTTAATCCCAATTCACCCCCCTCTTGGGAAGCTACCTGGGCAACAAGTTGTATCAAAGCAGAGTCTCTAAAATTTATTTAGAGTAAAGATAGATGGCACATCCCATGAGCACTTCATTGGCTAAAGGTCAATCCACAAATCGACCTCCACTTTTTACCGGAACCAATTATACATATTGGAAGGCAAGAATGAAAATATACATTCAAGCCATAGATTTTCATTTATAGAAAATTATCTTGAAAGGATCTCACACACCCACTATTAGAGTTAATGATGTTAAGGTTCCCAAACCTGAAGAAGAATGGGACGAAAATGATATGAAACTAGCTGAATTGATTGCCAAAGCTATGAATCTATTGTATTGTGCTTTGGATCCAAGTGAGTTTAACAGAATTTTAACTTGTAATTCTGCTAAAAAAAATTGGGACAAGCTAGAAATTATACATGAAGGCACATCACAAGTTAAAATATCAAAAATCAATCTTCTTGTGCATAACTATGAGTTATTTAAGATAGATCCTAGTGAGACTATATCTGCTATGTATACTCATTTTACTGATATTATAAATGGTCTTCAAAGTCTTGGTAGAACTTACACTAATACTGACTTGTCCAAAAGGTTTTGAGATCCTTGCCAGATAAATGGGAAGCTAAGGTGACAGCTATTCAAGAGGCAAAGGACCTGAACACTCTACCACTGGATGAGTTGCTTAGTTCACTAATTACACATGAATTAACCATGCAACAAAGGACTAATGAAGACTCCAAGAAAAAGAAAGCAATAGCATTTAAAGCTACAGAAGAGGACAAGAATAAAGATTCAGACTCATCAGATGATGATGATTTAGAAAATGATGAGATTGCCCATGTAATGAGAAAGTTTAAAAGATTTATGGATAGAAGAAAAACAAATAGATGGAGAAAGCAATTCAGAAAAGGAGACTTTGGGAAAGAAAAAGAAAAAGACAGAAAAGGATAAGGATAAAGATAGAGATCAAGTTCCAATCTGCTATGGATGCAAGAAACCGGGACATATCTTTCCTAACTGTCCTGAAGCAAAGAAAAAGATGATCACCAGAAGGAAGAAGAAGGCAATGCTTGCAGCATGGAGTGACAACGATGAATCTACATCCACTGAAGAGGATGAAGAAGGAACAAAGACTGCACAGATCTATCTTATGAGTTTGGAGGACAAGGTAACTACTTCTGAACCTAACTTAGAATTTACATATGATGAACTGCATAATATATTTTGTGAATTATTAGTAGAATAAAAAAAGGTAGGTTTGAAAATGAAAACTTTGAAAAATCATTATGATATAATTGAAAAAGATAAAATGAATTGGTGAAAGAAATAAGATTTTGCAAATGAATTAAACCTAGTTTATGAAAGACTTAAGACCACTCAATTTGAAAAAGAAGAGCTTCTTGAGAAAACAAAGTTTGCAAAATGAAAATGATGATTTAAAGAAAGAAGTTCAAAAACTCAAGGCTTTAGTTGAAAACTAACCCTAAGTTCCAACAAACTTGAATTAATTTTGAAAAATCAAAGAGAGATAAATAACAAATTGGAATTGGTTACAAAGGCTCTATTTCAACAAATTTTTTGCATCTACATTATATGCTCCTAAGTTTACTACAAAATAATTTAGACCTAAATTTGCATCATCACGTACTTTTTATTCAAAGTCAAGGATTGTATGTTATGCTTGTAATAACATTGTCATAAGGTATTTGAGTATCATTTGAAACATAATGATAAAAAAAATTAAGAAAGTTTGAATTCCAAAAGGAGCCATTTCTACTAACTTGCAAGGACCCAAGAAAGCTTGGGTACCTAAATCTATTACATGATTGTTTTGCAGGGATGTCTTGCAGCCAAAAATATAAAGAAAAGATGGTACCTGGATAACGGCTGTTCAAGATACATGACGGGTGATATTGATCATTCTTCATCCTAAAATAAAAAGATGGTGGAATGGTAACATTTGGTGATAATCGAAAAGGAAGGATAATCGATATCGGTAAAATCAAAATTACTCCTATATTTTTGAAAATATGTTACTGGTAGAAAAGTTAAAATATAATCTTTTGAGTATTAGTCAGCTGTGTGACATTGGTTTTAATGTTTTCTTCAAGTCATCAATGTGTATAATAGTGATCCACTTGACTCTAGTACTAAATTCATTGGACATAGACTTGGTAACATTTATGTAGTAGATCTAATGATCTGGCTATATCAAGCAACACAAGTCTTGTAGCAATAAATGACAAGAGCAAGGAATAAAGTTTACTATGGCATAGGCGACTTGGACATGCTAGTATGAACACTATAGCTAAACTTATTTCAAAAGACTTAGTTAAAGGATTGCCAAAATTTAAAGTTAATTTTGATTATGTTTGCGATGCTTGTCATTTAGGAAATAAGTAAGGGAAAGTTTTAAATATAAAAACATTATTTCTACTACTAGACCCTTAGAGCTACTTCACATGGACTTATTTGGACTTACTAGAACTACAAATCTAAGTGGTATGAAATATGGCCTTATGATTGTAGATGATTTTTCAAGATATACTTGGATTTTATTTATTGCACATAAGATGAAACTTTCAAAGTATTCAAAAAGTTTTATAAAGAGTTTCAAATTGAAAAATCTATCTATTTTTTCAATTCGTAGTGATCATGGCACTGAGTTTGAAAAACAACATTTTGATCACTTTTGCACAAAGCACGGTATTGACCATAAATTCTCTGCACCTAGAACACCATAGCAAAATGGTGTTGTAGAAAGAAAGAATCGTACTTTGGAAGAGATATCCCGAACAATACTTTGTGAAGGAAATCTTCTAAAATACTTTTGGACAGAAGCTGTAAATATCGCTTGCTATATTTTGAACAGTTTTGATTAGACCTATCATTAGAAAAACTCCCTATGAATATGGAACAATAAAAATCTAATATTAATATTTTCATGTTTTCATATGTAAATGTTTTGTTCTTAACAATGGAAAAATAATCTTGGTAAATTTGATGCAAAATTCGATGAGGCTATTTTTATTGGATATTCTTTAAATAGTAAAGCCTATTGAGTTTTCAACAAAAGAACATTGACTGTAAAAGAATCAATATATGTTGTTTTCAATGAATCTGACATTACATCTTCTAGAAAAGAAGATCTTGCTGATGATGATGTAGGTACACTAGAACATGGACTAAAAGATTTGACTCTCAAAGACAAACAATCAAGTTAACCACATGAAGAAGAGGTAAGCAAAAATCATGATGATATACCCAAGGAATGGAGGTATATACACTCACATCCCAAGAATTAATTATAAGAGACCCATCTCAAGGTGTTAGAACTAGAGCTGCACATAGAGATATACATGACTTAATTGCTTTTGTTTCTCATGTAGAACCACACACTATAGAAGAAGCTGAAATTGATCTTAATTGGATGTTAGAAATGCATGATGAATTAAACCATTTAGGAGAAATAATATCTGGACCTTAATAGAAAGACCTAATGACTATCCTGTTATAGGTACTAGGTGGGCTTATAGAAAAAATTAGATGAAGGAAATGTAATTAGAAATAAGGCTAGATCGGTAGCACAAGGATTTAATCAAGAAGGAAATAGATTTTGATAAAACTTATGTACCAGTAGCTAGATTAGAAGCCATTAGATTACTATTAGCTTATGCATGTTTTATAAATTTTAAGTTATTTCAAATGGACGTAAAGAGTTCATTTTTGAATGATTTTCTATCTGAAGATTTTTTATATCGAACAACCACCGGGTTTTATCGATCACTCATCTCCAAATTATGTTTTCAAATTGAATAAAGCTTTGTATGGTCTGAAACAGGCACCTAGAGCCTGGTATGATACACTAAGTTTTAATTACAAATGATTTTGTAAGAGGTAGTGTTGACACCACACTATTTATTCAAAGAAAACATAATGATATTCTAGTTGTTCAAATCTATGTTGACAATATTATTTTTGGATCTACTGATGAATCTTTGTGTCAAGACTTTGCTAAGCTAATGCAGGGTGATTCGAGATGAGCTTGATGGGTGAGCTAAGTTACTTCCTCGGGCTTCAAATCAAACAATCTAAGGAAGGTATTCTGATAAACCAGTCAAACATCAAAGAGATTATCAAGAATTTGGCATGGAATCAAGCAAAAAAATTGGAACACCTATGAATCCTGCACATAGACTTGATAAAGATGAGAATGGCATAAATGTTGATCAAAAGCTGTACAAAGGTATGATCAGTTCTTTACTTTTTATTCGACAGCTAGTAGACCTGATATTTTATTTAGTGTTTGTATGTGTGCACGATTTCAATCTAATCCAAAAAAGTCACACATCATATTTGTTAAAAGAATCATTAAGTATCTTAAAGGCATATGCAATCTAGGTTTATGGTACTCTAAGTATACATCTTTGAAATTAATTAGTTATTTTGATGCTGATTATGGAGGCTGTAAAATTGATAAAAAAATACAAGTGGCACCTGTCAATTTCTAGGTGTTAACTTGATTTCATGGTAATATCGCAAGTAGAACTCTGTAGCACTGTCTACTACTGAGATAGAATATGTGGCTGCTGGGAGCTGTTATGCTCAAGTGTTATGGATCAAACAATAACTAGAAGATTATGGTGTTGTCCAATCTAAAATTCCTATTAAATATGATAATACTAGTGCTATTAACTTATCCAAAAATCCAATTCAGCATTCACGAACTAAGCACATAGAAATAAGACATCATTTTATTCGTGATCATGTTTTAAATAATATTGTTGAGCTAGAATTTGTACCTGCTGAAGATCAACTTGCTGACATTTTTACTAAACCCCTAAGTCAAGAAAGATTTGGGAAAATTAGAGACGAATTAGGCCTGTGTGACCCATTCTAAACATTTTGACCTAATTTTTGAAAAATAAGGAAAAATTATCTAGACATTTCAAATTTCCTTATAGAGCTTATGACAACCTATTTTAGTGACTAGAAATCCATAGAAATTGATTTTACCTTTTTCAAGTTTTAGGTTGAATTTTGGCTCGAGCCGACTCGAGTCATCAGGCAGTTCGGCGACCTGACTCGAGAGTCGGGCCGAAGGGTTTTAAATAGGGCTCCATAGGTTTGTATTCACTATGTCTTTCCATTTTCCTCACTTTCCCTTAGCCGACTCCTCTTCCCAACCTAGGAAAAGCTCCTAGAACACTTCCTAAACTCTCCAAGTCCTGATCCAAGCTAGATGGCTCCTCATAAGGCCATAGCCAAGAAACCTAGGAGAGTGGTTCGGTCAGTTATGGAGGAAAGAAGGACAAAGCGGTGCTTGGACACTTCAAATCCGGAAGAAGAACATCAAATAGAGCATGAGGAAGAGCAAGAGGCACCAAGGCAATTTACTTTAATGGGAAATAGAAAAGTTACATCGGGTAGATGTATTGATTTCAATTTCCTAGAACAAGAGTATTTGCACATTGGGGATTGGTTGATTAAACAGGGTTGGAAGGACTTTTGTATGTTAAATCTTCCCACTTATCCCCACCTGGTTAGGTAATTTTTTGAAAGTATGTCCTTAGGTGCATTCCACATTGAAGGTACAGTGAAGGAAAAACATATTGAAATCAGTGAACAGAATTATCAAGTATTCTTCACATTCCAAAAGAGGGTGAAAGTTACCTAGTTTTGAAGGAAAAGCAAAAGACCTTGAGATTAGTGCTGGAAAGGACAAATGTAAAAGGTGTTATTCATGTTAGTGCAAACCAATTATCATTGGAAATGAGACTATTGCACAACATCATTAGTCGTATCTTCTTGCCCCGGACGGGGAGGTTTGACTGGGTTTAGTGAGCGCGACCTGGTCTTTATGAGATGCTTGATTGAGGGGGAGGCCCTCAATCTACCATTCATTATGCTATCACAGATGAGAGAAGCTGCTCGTAGGGCATGAGCATGTCTACCATACGAGATGGTATTCACACTTCTATTTCAGGATGCCCTAGTTGATTTGTCTGGTGAGGACAGTAGGCCACTCTTATACATAGATAGATACAACTTAAAATCTCTGACCCTGATGGGATTTATTAAAGTGGAGGGTCACTGGATTAGGAAGAGCTCAGGTCTTCCAGTGGCTCGCTTAGAGGATGACTTGGATGAGGAAATTCAAGCAGTAGAGGGACATGGTGCAGAGGCAGAGGCACATACTGATGAGGCTGGATCCTCAGAGCCAGCTCCTACCACTCCTCGTTCACCTATCAGAGGATCTACAACTGTTGGACCTGATGCTGATGATCGATTGCAGCATGTACTGGTTGAGATCTCAAGTCTTCACAGAGGGAGAGTTGAGACTGATGCCAGGATATCTGCTCTTCAGTCAAAGATGCACCAGGGATTCCAGGACATCATGACTATTCTTCGATAGCTTACTGCAGCCAGTCAGTCTGTACCGACTACTTCCACAGCAGCACCTGACACTGGCACTTGATTGCGGGTAGGGACAGGCAGCACATTTCAATGACATTCCTTCAAAGGCCACTCCTGTTGAGGCTGAGGCTGGTACTGAGATTCCAAGATCTGATATTGGGGAGACTCCAGCTACAGAGATATTGTCTACCCACCACTTTGGCCTTGTCTTTTGATCCTCCCACTACCAGACCACTCCTATTATCATTTCTCTTCCGAGTCCAAAGTGAAAGCTAAAGCCAAACCAAAGCTTCTAGGACTACCACATTCATTAGGACTAGAATCAAGGACCTTAGGCCTAGGTTCCCGAAGTTCAGGCCTGCTCTAGGCATCTAGAGGTCGGTTCCTCCTCTAGTGAGGAAGACCTTAGTGGTGATGATCCTAGTCCATCCTTTTGATGTTTTAGTCTTTCATCTTGATGTTCTTAGGACTTTATGATAGTTCTGTTTTGTTGTTATGATACTATTTTGTCATGCCGAGGCACATTTGTACTGTATCACTTATGTACTGACTTTTTCATATATATACATATGACCTTTTATGAAACATGTCTCTTTATGATACACATTGTGAATGATTTTCTATAAATGTATGTTCTTATATTCTATATACCTTTTTTGATGACAAAAAGGGGGAGAAGGGAGAATGTGCATGAAAATGTGAAGATATGAATGTTAATTTACGAAATATGTATGAATGTTTATAAAAACATGAATATGTATAAAATTTATAAAAATTTGATGAAAATAAAAAGAAATGCTATTACAATAGTAAGGGGGAGCTTATGTCAAGTTTTTGTTAAGTTTTCATGAATTCACTTCAAATATTAGTTAATTCTGTAAACTTTCGATATGCAATACATTTGATACATTATGTTTTCGATACTTGATACACATATGATACAGATGAAACTTTGTATCGATACATATGATACCTTGTGTTGATAGTTTTCAGTTTCATTATACATATGATACATTTTGATACATTGTATTGATACCTTGATACTCATTCTGTTTGATACATACTATGTCTAATATCATTTGAATTATGAATATGATACACAATAATTGCAAAGTGTTTTTAAATTCTGTTCATGCCCAGTGTTTTGTCATCATCAAAAAGGGAGATTGTTGACCCCTGGAATGATTTTGATGATCATAAAATATTGAAACATGTATTTGATACTAATTCTTTCAATTACTTGAGAAGTTTTTGTAGGAAATTGGTTACCTTTAGTTTAAATTGGTTTTTAAATTGATTGAGAGGTAATTCAATTATGTATGGACTGACTTTATGAACTTTACTTGTAAAAGCCCTAATTTTGCCAATCTTGTAATCTTGTAAAAGGGCTGAAAATTATAAAATTGAGAGTAGGTAGATTAGCTCTTGTTTGACTCAAATGTTGAAGAATTTTGGAAAAGTTTGAAGCATCAATTGAAGTTTTGGCAAGAGCTGACTCATGGATCAAGAGCCGACTCCTTGTGGCATGGCATGAAGAAATTTCAGAGTTTCAGTATCAAGAGCCGACTCGTGTTCCAAGAGCCGACTTATGGAAGAATTCATATTTCTGAAGTCTGAGAACTCAAGCCGACTCAAGCCCCAAGAGCCGACTCGTCCAGAGTTATGAATTTTTAGTGACTGAGACTTCTAGCCGACTCTGCCCTGAAGAGCCGACTCCTGTAATTTTCTGATTTGAATTGATTGAAGGTAAGAGCCGACTCTTACAGAAATTTATTTTTGGGCTGTCTGAGACTTCGAGCCAACTCGTGGACCTCGAGCCACTCGAGTAGCCATTTTCTGCACTCTAACGGCTAGTTGCTGAAAGTGATTTTTGAATTCTATTTCATCTCCAACATCTCTTTCATGAATCCCTAGGCCCTACAACATCCATATCTCATAGAAACTATAAAAGGATTGCTTTTGAGAGATTAAATAATTTTAGAGCATTATTATTGATTTATCTTGAGAAATTGAAGAGCCTTCAAGTCTTTCACCAAACTACTTCAAGAGCTTTCAAGTTAGGATTCAAAGCTTCACCAACTCCACTTCATCATTGAATCCACTCATTGAAGAAGCAAAGAAGCAGCTTGAAGAGCAATTAAGAGTATTCAAAGCTAGGCTTCGTCTTGATCTACATCGTAACATTTAAACAAACTCGGTTTGTTGTAGTTGCTTGTTTATTTCTCTCTATCTTGTTTTCTCTCTAAGAACAGCAAGGGGTTGTGTCTTAAGAGAGGGTTGAAGGTTTTTAGGTGAGCCTTGTGAAAACCTAAGTTGGGTTCTTGGTGATCCCGATATAAAACCAAGGGTTAGGGTTTCTTTGGTGATTCCGTTCAAAACCAAAGGGAGTTCGGGTTCTTTGATAATCCCGATAAAATCAAAGTATATAGGTTTGGATCGTGAGCCTGGTAAAATAATCTGACTGTATTCCGGTTAGGGGATATAGTGGAAATTTCAAGTGGTACTTAGGTAGTGGACGTAGGAGCCGGTTGCTCCGAACCACTCTAAATCTCTTTGTATTTATGTTTGTGCTTACTTTAGCTTATTGTATTTACTTATTTACTTCCGCATTGCATATTGCACCACAACACCAAAAGAATTTCAAAGTACACATAATTGTGAAAAGTTTTTTAATCCCAATTCACCTCTCCTCTTGGGAAGCCACCGGGCAACAAAGTATATCTAGATTGATCCTTTGTAGTTCTTCTTGAGTGATTCATGAATCTTCAGAATCAGGTCTGCCTTGCTAATGGATCAAGTATTGTTGGTAATCTTTATTCCGGGTAGTGACAATCTTTTCATCTACCCTTTCAATTCTTTCTCCCCGTTTTGGTAGTGTGGCTGATGGGCACTCTAGGGTTAGTTCACTCTCAAGGGATAGATCAGGTTCTAGGAACTCACTGGGAATCATTGTGGGCTTCTTATATCCTACCAGATCTGAGATATTAAAAGTAGAGCTAATGCCAAAGTCAGAAGGTAGGTCCAGTACATAAGCATTAGGTCCTATTCTTTTTATTATTTTGAAAGGACCAACACCATGAGCGTGGAGTTTTTTTATAGTTCCCAGTGGAAACTGTTCAAGTTTTAGCCTGATCATTACAAAGTCCCCTATTTGAAATTCTTTGACCCTTCTATGAGAATCAGCCATATGCTTGTAGCTCTCATTGCTTATTTGGATTTTCTTGCTAACCTCTTTGTGTAGATCCTTAATGTGTTGTGCATATAACTCAGCAGAATCAGATGTTCGTGCATGCATGGGTAATGGAATGAGGTCAATTGGTTTTCGTGGTTTATACCTATGAAGAATCTCAAAAGGATTTTTTCTAGTGGACCTGTTAACTGAGCTATTATAGGCAAACTCTATACGTGGCAGTAATAGGTCCCAATTTCCAGTATGTTCTCCCACTAAACATCTCACATATTCCCAAGACTTCTATTTACCACTTCCGTTTGGTCGTCAATTTGGGGGTGCTAAGATGTGGAAAAGTTCAGCTTGGTTCCTAAGAGATGCCATAGGGTCTTCCAAAAATAACCGGTGAACTTTACATCCCTATCAGATACTATGGTTTTAGGTAACCCATGTAACCTAACCACTTCATCTAGGAATAATTTGGCCACTTTAGATGCATCAAAGGTCTAGAAACAAGGCAAAAAATGGGCCATCTTAGAAAATCAGTCGACTACCATAAAGATAGAATCATTCTTCCTTAAGGCCTTTGGTAGTCCCAACACAAAGTTCATATTGATATCTTGCCATGGTTGATTAGGGATAGATAACGGAGTGTATAGTCCAGTGTTTTGTTTTTGCATCTTGGCAATAGTACATGTTTTACACTGGGCTACAACTTGGGCAACGTTTCTTTTCAAGTTAGGCCAATAGAATTGTTCCTCCAAAGCTAAAATAGTCTTATTCCTCCCAAAATGGCCTGCTAATCCCCCGGCATGAATCTCCCAAATCAAGAACTCTCAGATATAAGTCTGGGGAACACACAATTTATTTCCTTTGAAAAGAAACCCATCATGAAAGACATAGTCTTGATACTCCTTAGATGGTCCTAGACTGATAGACTCAAAAATCTTGCTAAAGTCAGGGCAACTCTTGTATTCCTCTTTTAACTTATTAAACCCCGTGACTTCAGTACTCAATGAAGTTAGAAGCATGGAACGTCGACTCAAAGCATCAGCTACTTTATTTTCAATCCCAGCACGGTGTTTCAGGACAAAGGTATAGGCTTGGATGTATTCTACCCATTTTCTGTGCCTAGGGTTTAACTTCTTTTAGGAGCTAAGAAAACAGAGTGCTTCATGATCAGGAAACAGAACAAATTCTTGCGGTAACAAATAATGTCTCCAATATTTCAAAGATTGAACTACCGCATATAACTCCTTATGATACGTGGAATATTTCAATTTCGCTCCATTTAATTCTCACTAAAGAATGCTACCGGTGGTTTTCTTGACTTAGAACTCCTCCAATCCCTATTCCGGAAGCATCACAAGCAACCTTGAAAACTTTAGTAAAATCAAGTAATCTCAATATTGGTGCTTGGGTCATTTTCTCTTTAATTTCAAGAAAGGCTTGGCTAGCTTGTTTGGTCTACTCAAAATCTCCTTAATATAATCTGTGATTGGGGCGATGATGGTACTAAACCCTCTTATGAACCTCCTATAGAAAGTGGCAAGGCCGTGAAAACTACGGACATCATATACTCTTAGGTTTAGGCCACTCAACTATGGATCTAACTTTTTCGGATCATTAGATACCCCTTCAGCAGTGACAACAAATCCTAGAAAGTCACTCTCTTGGTCAAGAATTCACACTTTTTCAAATTGGCATAGAGATTCTCTTTTCTAAGGATGCAGCAAACTTGATGGAGGTGATCTAGATGGTCTTCCCTAGATTTGCTATAGATAAGGATGTCATCAAAGTATACTACAACAAACTTCCCCATGAATGGCTTTAAAATTGAGTCATGATTCGCATGAAACTACTAGGGGCATTAGATAGACCAAAGGGCATTACTAGCCTCATAAAGACCATCTTTTTTTAAATGCCGTTTTCCATTCATCTCCAAGTCTAATCCTTACCTGGTGATATCCACTCTTAAGATCTACTTTGGAAACACAGTGGCTCCGGTCATCATATCTAGTAAGTCATCAAGACGAGGAATGGGAAATCGATATTTGACCATAATCTTGTTGATGGCACGACTATCAATGCATATTCTCCAACTGCCATCTTTCTTTGGGATTAATAAGGTAGGTTCGGTACATGGACTTAACTCTCCCTAATGAACCCTTTTTGGATGAGGTTTCCTACTTGTCTTTGTAGTTCAGCATGTTCAGTAGGATTCATCCTATAGTGAGGTAAATTGGATAAAGTGGCACCTTGGACTAAATCGATTGCATGTTGAATGTCCATAAGTGGAGGTAGGTGGTCAGGTAAGTCTTTAAGGAATATGTCCTTAAAGTCCTCTAAAACCTTTGTGACTTCCTGAGGTGGCTCCTTAGGATCTTGTTCAGGTACTTCCCTAAGGGTTAAAATCCACATGGGTGATCCTTCTTTAATTTCTTTCTTCAAATCCTTGGCATCAATCAAATTCAAACTTGGCTTCTTTTCTTTCAATTCACTAGACCCTTTCTTGATATTGTCCTTAAGTGGGGTCGAGTTAATGGTAAGCCTTTTTCCAAGATGAGTGAAGGCACAAGAATTGGATTGACCATATAAAGTTGCATCATGATCATATAGCCATGGTCTATCCAAAATGATGCTACTTACCCCCATGGGTAGTACATCACACCAGACTTGTTCCTGATAGGATTGAATTTGAATGGGAACTTGACATCTGGATTTGATTGGAATGGATGTTGCATCTATCCAAGAAACTTTGTACATATTGGGATGGAAAACAGGGGTCAAACCTAAGGTCTTAAGGGCCTTAGCGGATATGGCATTTACACAACGTCCATTGTCTATGATGATTTTATAAACTTTATCCCCTATTTTGATAAACATTTGAAGTATATTTGTTCTTCTCCAATCCTCCTCCTTAATTTGGGTTAAAATCCTAACAACACCCAAATCTTTTCATAGTCAATTTCTTCTTCTTCCTCAACATACTCATTGATTAAGTTAGACTCGGCCTCATTTACTTATTCTTCAATTTACTTAATGGGTTCGTTCTCCTCATCAATTATCTCCCCTATATGTAATGAATGGGTAGGGCATTGGTTGGAGTAGTGTCCCTTTTTGCTGCATTTAAAGCATTGAACATTAGGGTTACTACTCTTTTGAATTAGAGGGGCCTTACCTTTATCACTTGCTTGACCTATTGGAGTACTAGGAATGGGTCTATTGGGTCGCATCCGATTGAATCCTGGTTTCTGAGTAGGGGTGCTAACCTTACTTGGTTCGGGTCGCCTGGTTATTGGTCCCCTATGAAACCTCTCATAGTCCCTGGCTATCTGGTAAGCCTGGTCTAGATCTGTAATCTCTCTCAAAAATAATTTCCTTTGAATCGCTTCTCTCAGACCGGCTCTAAACCTAGACAAAGTCATAGCTTTTGATTCATCAATATTACACCTCATCGCAAATTCATCAAACTTGGCGATGTACTCCAATACAGTCTTCTGATACAATCTTTGCCATTGGTCTAATAATCTCTGATGGTAGGACATAGGGAGGTACTTCTCTCTCGGCTTAGCTTTCATTGCTCTCCATGTGGTTATAGGCATGTCTCCCCTTTGTCTAATTATTCTCTCGACATTCTTCCAGTATAACCTAGCTTGTCGAACCAATCTAAGCTTGGCAAATTTGTACTTCCTATCCTCGGTCATTTCATACCACTCAAAGTATTGGTTCATCTCTTCTTCCCGGTCAATGTAAACCTTAGGATCCATGCTTCCATCAAAGATAGGAGCCTCTAGTCTAATGCTTCTCATGACCCTCTCATCTTGGTCTAAGTAGTCCTGGTGGGGTCGCCTAGGGGTGTGATCATGGGTGAAATCATATCAATAGGCTTGGTGAGTAGGCCTGGGTGACTCATGCTCGAAGTGGGCTCTCCGAGCCTCCTCCATAAAATCAGGGTGAAGTCTTCTAGGGTTGTACTCAGGGGTGTGCTCAAAATGTTGGGCTCTTGGTCCTCTTGGGATTGACCTAGATGACTCGAGTTCAGGGGGGTCTTTTCAAGGGTCCCAACTCTTTCTTTGACTTGACCTAGTTCCTTGTTAATTTGCCCTAATTGCTCAGTTACATGATCAAATTTTTCGGTTAGGGTCCTCATGATGAATTCAAGATTGGGATCCATGGATAATAACCAGACTGAGGATGGGCTTTGGTATAGGGCTTATAGGACACGGTATAAGGATAAGCAATACAATGGGCAAGCAAACATGACCTAATCTAGGCTCCTAGACCTAGAGTTCAAGAATACAAGACTTAACTAGGCACTACTTAAGAATGTAATTATCCTGTCCACTAGCCAGGTAAGAGATGGGGTTGCGGGAGGCTCCCCTCGCTTTCGCGAGGTCCTAATTAAAAACTGCAAGTCCGCTTAAGGCGTTTGCCATTTGACCTCTAGCCTTAGATACCAATTTCAAGAAATAAGTACAAGCTCAAATAATACTGTCTTACCTTGCACTTGAACCCGACTCGTGGGTGTCCCTAGTTTAGTTTCCTACTTGATTTTACTTAGGGTTTAGGTTAATACAAATGTGGATGATTGTTTTGGGCTAAGGAAAGGTAATGACCTCCTTCTCTTATATAATATTGAATGCCCTTAGGATATTTTAAAAAAATGGATGCAAACAATTTCAGCAAAACAATGAGCACAATCACAAATACATGAATTTTTAACCCAATTTTGAAATTTCAATTAATGCAAATTTAAATTGAGTAATTCAAATCTTGAAGTCTAGATTCCAGCAACCAATTTTAAAATTTTAATTTCGAAACTTGATTAGAAAATTCATCCTTGGAGGCAAAATGTTAAAATGTAATTTTCAGTTTCCAACTAACCTCCAGCTAACCTGAATTTAAAAATCTAAAATTTAAAATTTTAAAAATCTAAAAATTCAAAATAAAACTGATTTGGTTAGCTCTCAGATCTGAAATCTTGGAATTTAATTTGTGACCCCAAATTAATTCGAATTTTGGTTGAGAAGGTAGTTTGAAAACAGTTTCTAGAAGGTTCCAGCAGTTTAGCTAACTCTTAACAACCTGAATTCAAATTTCGAATTCCGAACTCTAAACCTCTCTAAAATTCAAAATTCCAGTGGAAAATGATAAAACTTTGAATCTTGATCTCAGATCTAAAATTTGAAATTTAGAAAAAATATTTTTTTATTTTTTTGAAAATTAAATGAAATGAAAAGCGGAATAGAATTCTGATAGAATTCAGAAATGACCTAAGAACTCATATTTTTATATCTAGAAATAAAAAAATATTTTTTTGAATTTTATTTTTTGAATTCTAACACACTAAGGTACTGAAAAAGTATTTTTTGGATTTTTTTATCACTATAAAAATTATGAAAATTATAGAAGACTCAGAAGACAGTGAGACAGGACTGCAGCAACTTGCAAAGCTTAACCTAGAAACAAAGCTCTGATACCAAAAATTGATGGAAACGAATTTGATGAAATGGGTGCATGGAGATTTGATCTATTCACTTAGCAACAACATATTAGCATTAGAGCTCCAAATATGGCCGGATTCATGGGTAGAAGGGATGAAGAATTTCGAGCTAGGAACTAGGTGAGCGGAAATTTGACATCCTTGTGCAAGCTTCCTTTCAAAAAAAAATAAAATAGAGGATCTAAGGGCATAGAAACCCTAAAACTAGGCTAAGTTACTTTTAAGAACCTCATATCTAAGGATCAAGAGGGTCTATTCCCAACAATGAGGAGAAATCAAAGCTTAAATGGAAGGGAAACACTCATCACTCAAGAATTGAAGGTTAGAGACAATATCTACACTCCCTTCTTGGATTTATCATTAGAGCTTTGATCCATGACATGGAGTCTTCATCATCTTCTTCAAATCACCAAGAAGAACCTGCAAAAGAGTCAAGGTAAGGTCGTGATTCAAAGAAATTAAGGAAAAATGAAGGAATCAATAAAGAGAAGTGAAGAGAGTTGCTGGAATTTTTGGACAGCACTTTCTCTTCTTCTTGGACTACTTGGATCTTAGATAGAAGAGCTTGGAAATGGAACTATGGTCCTTCAAACTCAAGGCACTTACTCAAATTCAAGATCAAACTCAACACTCCAACTCAAACTTAAAGAGAAACACTCAAACATCAAGAAGAACTCATGAACTTGGCAAGGTGGAAGAGAACACGAACTAGCAAGCTTTCATTCAACTCAAGTAATTCATATCATACAAAAGGAGGCCTTGGTCCCTATTTATAGGCCAAGGGCAGCTACTTTGGGCGGCAAAGAAGGGGATTAAGAGACCAACTAATTCAAGTTTAGTTGGTAGCTAATTACAAGATTAGTTCCTAGTAACTAATTCCTAGTAACTAATCCTAACAAAAGAAATTCTAGAAGCTCATGTGGCGCCATCTCCTTGCAACACTTGTCTTCATCTAACCCTTCCACATGTCCCTTAAAGTTTGGTCCTTCAATAGGCTTCAAAGTGGATGATTTCTTTATAGCTTGGCCAGCCCATGGACTTGGAAAAGAAGTCTTCACTTGGTTTTGGTCTTGAACACTTCAAACTTATTTCATGGAATTATGAGTCTTTACTTCAAGAGGTGCTTCATATATTTATGAAAACATTTGTGGAAACCTGAAAAAGAAAAGATTGGACTACAACCAAAGATTGTTAATTTGTAGTTTCATCCTCTTGCCAATATCCTCATTATAGACCCTCACTCCAAGCAGCATGCCTTTACTTTGACTTAAAAGCAAATTGACCATTTGGAAAGCCGTGTGAGAGAAAGTAGAGTTCCAGTCAAACATTGGAGTTTCAAAGCAATAAGAATTTTAGAAGGAACCCAAATATCCTTTCTTGTGTGATTAAAATTCTAGATCAAACACAAACCTAAATCTTAATCTAGGTAGGCATCACATGAGCAATCATCAAAAGTCTCCATGAAAATTTGTGGCCACGATAGGCATTGGGAAAGGCATTGCTCTTGTACCGGAACTGCTGATGTAGGTGGGGAATGCCTCACATTAGCTTCAATGTAATACAAGGAAAGAACAAGCTAGATATGAAATGATTAAATTAATTAGACAATAAACTAAGACTACAAGTAGGAAAATAGACTAATTCTAACGACCTAAGGCAAGGAAACTAAACTAATTTAAGGGATAAACTAAACCATTTTTTGAACAAAGTTCTTAATTTGTCATGTGATCACCACTTGTGACCGGTGTGCTCACTGTCCTCCAGGTCTTCAGCATCGAAATTAAACAATGTAATAATATAAAGATGCCTTGAGCATCTATGATATCAATTTTTTTTTTTTGAAGAGACACCTGTGACTATCAAATATTATTGCTGCTGAAACACTTTATCAAGAGCATTCCTCTGATGAAATTTTGGAGGTGATTGATACCTACCATCTCTGCTTGCTTTTTTCCTCCTTTGAATGTTAATATTGTAATAGTTAATTAATGGCAGAGATTTCCATATTGCTTCTTGAAGTGATTGCAACTGCCCGATTATGAGTATTCACAGATGCTCTTAGAGCATATAACAGTTCATCAATTTTTTTTAATGCTAGCAAAATCAACATATTAAATTATCGTACAAAATTTGAAACCAAGAGAGCATTTTGTTTCATTTGAGACTCATTTAGTTGATGGAAATAGGAGGGGGAAAGTGTAGTCAACAAAAGAGTAAACAGTTGTTTAGTTGTAGTTTTCAATAAAAAAAGAAATTAGAAAGTGACATTTTCATGAAAATAAACTTTCCATGTTTCATGAAAAAATAAAAAAAATTACGTGAAATATAGATTTTGACTTTTCTATTTAGAAGCGAATCGATTTTTTTAAAAAAATCATGAATAGAATAGAACAAGATATTTTTAAAATATAATAGATATTTTGCATAATTTTTTTTAAAAAAAATAAATGCTTAATTAAATATAAGACATTTTGAAATATATCACTTTCCCATAATCGGCCAATATGTTAAAACCATTTTTCTAGGAATCAAATTTCTAAAAATCAAATTCCTAAAAAAAAAAAAAATTAATTAGAGAATTTTATTTCCGCAAACCAAACGGGCCCTTGATCATTCTTCCTTTTCTTCCGTCCCCTGCTAAGACACTTCTATTTACTCGAGAGATGAAACATCAATCCCATGCACATCAAAAAACCCAAAGTATGTAGTTTTTACTCGTAAAGCCTGAGACAGTCGAGAATAGCTGTCACATGCATGCACCAAATGAAGTTTATGCATGAATATAGAGGATACATGAAGCATGGGAAGTGCATAGTAGCCTTCACCAAGAAAATTATATAAGGCGAACTTTGCCTCAACTTTGGTTCAATCACTGTGCCAAACCATGCATCTTTCTCACTAAAAAGACTAAATGCTCCACCGATGTAGGGGAGATCTTCTAATCCAGCTAGCGCTTTCAGAGGCCCCTTGACTTCAATTTGATAATTTCTCACACAACCAGGCCATGTAGCATCTTTTGCTCCAAATTATCGATCTACAATCCATTCCCCTTTTATTGCTGCATGATATATTAATGTGTTTCAGCCATGCTGGTCAACCATGTATTATTTTGATACTGTTTCTGACAAAAAGATCTCAAGTATGCATTTCAAGATTTAGTACAATAACAGGATTCTTTTCCTTTTACTCTTCCCCACCCTTGCCATCATTTCTGCCAATTCAAGCTTCAAGTAAAAATAAAACATAATACCTTCCACACACAAGCAGCAGATTACAAGCTTGCAACCATCCATTTGTCCCTTTGCTTTCTATCATAACAAAATTTTCAATGAGAACATGTATACAGGAAGCTACTGCTACAGAACATCTAACAACTAAATGTTCCATGTCATGACAGACCAACCGTTGCATTAGATATAAGAAACTAGACATTATTTTACACCAAACAAATATAGGGTTCATGGTTGCACCAACTTAAGGCATCCGTACAGGCGGCAGAATGCAACAAACTGTCTGGCAAGCAACTGTCACCTCTTTGGGTTCCAGGAAAACCCAATGGATGGTAGTTTGAATTGAGGCAATGTCTTCACTTATGTAAACCAATAGAGAAGTGATCAGTCTCCAGTGACTTGCAGTTCTCAGGGAATCTTAAGATTTAGTTGCATCGCCCATCAGCCAGTAGAGAGACAAAGATTAGCAAACAAATAATAACTAATTAAAAAAAAAATGGCCAAGTTTATGGATTTTTACTTCTAAAAGCTTGTCATTCCTATCCTAACCGATTCGAGTAGTCTTCAAATTCTAGTGACTTCCAATCATACCAGACTCTGGATGTTGCTGTTTCTACTTTGCTCAACTCTGCCTGAGAAGAGGAAGAATAAGGGACTTACAATTACTTAAAAATATTTTTTGTCAAATTTAAAGTTACGAGCCACGAGCATGGATATGGGATACAGTCACACAGATATAACACAATATGAATATAAACATGACAAGTCTTACAAAAGTAGAATATGATACGGTTAGGATATGACAAGGAATATGTGTGCGTGTGTTAATGTATATATTTATACTAAGTACATGTGTACAGGCATACACATAAATTCATGTATGAATATTTTTTTTAAAAAAAAACAAACCATAGTAAGCTATTAAAATAACGGTCATTATCCATAGACCATAATACATACTTCATTTTTAAAATTAATATCATAGACTACAAAATTGACCATTCCTTTCAATTTTGGAGGTATCATGGAAGTAGGGACGGACCACACCAACTTTTTCAACAATGGCCAAGAAAATAAAAAAATATCAATAAATAATTAAAATTAATTTAAATATTTTTTATAAATATTATTTGCATTGTATTTATGTTGTTTTATAAGATTAAATTCATCAATAATGAAATCTATATAAAATTTTTAGCTATCTCCTTATCGATATAAGTGACTAAATAATCGCCAAAAAAATCATTTTCCATCCTGCAAAACCTGATCTTGATAATCTTCATTGTTGAAAATGCTCTCTCTATAGTAGTAGTTAAAACCAGAAGAGTAATAAGCGCCACAGACTTGTTGAGGATGCGTGCATACCGGCCATGATAGTGCGGCATCGTGCCGAGTACCGTTAGCGCTGCATAACGGGATTGGATGTCCATTGAGCGACGAGTGCGGTAGCATCGGTAAGAGCCCAGAGAATGACGAGCGCCCGCTCGTCCGTGCCCCCCAAGACCCGATCGTGCTACGCGATAGATCCAGTCACTAGGACGGTGCACGGCTTCACCGCAAGCGACATCCGTCGATGCAGCAAAGCTGACAGAGCTCACCAAGACAGTAGCCATAGGCCAGCGCATCGATGGTATCCGGCCTTACATATGCGCAACCGCCCGGTCTCGCCATAGGAGCATTCCCACCGGTTGCATTGTATGATAGGTTCGGCCACCATCCATCGATGCGGCGAATGGGATGGTGCTGGCTGTGTGCAATGGCTTCGGCCATGGCAGATTCTAGAGATGGGTGTCGGTCGAGTGACAAAAAAAAATGTCTTCTCCTAAAAAATTATAGAAAAGAAAAAAAAGAAACTAAATGAAAATGACAGATAACGTTGGAAGTGGTCCAACTTCCAAGTAGAGAAAGCTGATTTATAGTATTTGTTTCATTTTAAAACTTTTTTCCAAGATTCTTCAAGTTATATTTAATATCCCTAATTTTAGGAAGGCAAATATATAAATATATATATATATATATATATATAAAGTTTTATATAAATCTTAATTTATAAAAAAATGAAAAAAAATTATGGGGGCCAAGGCCCCCCCCCTGCCCCCTCGGCAATCCGCCCCTGCATGGAAGTATAGGAAGTGTACTTGGAAAGCATCCAGAGTGTTTCTTTATTTTGCAAAATAAGATACTTAATATAAGACAAATTCGAGAGGTATTTAAACAGGTATTGACATCTGATTTGGATTCCACATGGCATATGATTTGAAGTATTTATGCTTCCTAGACTTAAGGATTTTATGGTTCCTTTGCTTTTGCTTATTCAATGCTCATGAAAATTTTAATTTGAAAAGTTTTATGATGAAATCTTTAGTTGCCTGAAAAGGATTGTAATAATAGAGGAAGAAGAGAAACCATAAAATCTAAAACCACAACTAGGTTGGTATTTTACATTCCATGTTATAAGGAACTCTTTAAGTTTTCATAAGAATCCAAACATTTCAAAGAAAACCTTAACTTGATTTACTAAATGCCAGACTAGAAATCAAACCCAAGGAAAGTCCCAACAATTACGATTACCACAGTAAATGATCAAGCAACGATTTTTTTTTTTTTTTGGATCACAAAATGTTGAGGCCCAGATGTCCCAGTCTGTTTTGTATCAATGTTACGAGTTATTACCTTAGCTTGCCTGTAACTCTCAAGCATTCGGCGGTATTGTTGCTGTGCTTCAGGGCAGTTCACCATTGATAGAACCCTTGAGACAGCTTCATCAAGAGCAGCATCCACTTTTTGCTTACGGAAAACCTGGAGTATGTCATTTTCTTCCCCTTCATTGATTGATTCTGGTTCAGCTTGAAACCCTCGTAATCCAACTCCTCTCCTATGCCACCGCAATATTATCTTTTCTAGAACACCAACAGTCAGAAGCAACTTATACTTCTTTCTTGCCTGATGAGCTCTTACACGAGCCTGTCAAAAAAATCAAGATAGAGAAAAAGAAAAAGTGAAAAATATATTTATTCACTTTGAAATAATATACATCTATAAGACAGTTAAAGGTTTGACATGGTAGGGTCCATCCTTTTACTAAGCAAAAAATCCACACCATTACAAAAACTACATGAGTTCAATAATGTTTCAGATCTTGTTTGTAGATAATTGTCATATGACTTTTTTACACTAAATATCAGATATTGCACCTCATATTAAACCTTGTTTGAAAGTCATAGTATATTATTATTGCCTAATTGGATAGCTAAGATTTGTGCCTATTATCCAACTATGGATGTACAAGAGCAGTTCAAGTCAGTTTTCAGGAGAGATGATAAGAAAGTACAGCATTGTTATGGTAATAAGTTGTCAAAAAATAATGTCCAGAGTTCCTGTTGGGACTAGCAAGTATTTCTCAAAGATCTAGTACTTGAGCTAATGGTAGTGGTTTATGGTGGCAGCAACGTCTTTTTATGACCCACTCTAGAACACTTTAATTTTATTGACTGATCATATTATTTATAAATTTCTTTTAACCTTTTCAACCTCAGTATAATGTATAAAGGCTAAAGGTGGATTAATATAAATCCTTTAACCATAAAAATTTTCAATCTTTTCACCTTTTCACACCAGCACAACAATTAAATGTTCACAGAGATGTATTTTACAATAACAAAAAAGGAACATGGCAACTTGATTACTTGGATCTTTACAATACGTACACAAATAGGCACACAATCAACTAAATTTTCATACAGATGTGTATTACGATTAAACAATGAACATGGAAGTTTGATTACCTGTATCTTTATGATATGTTTACGTAAGGTCACAAATTCTTTACGTCTCTTCCAACAACGATAGTTCTTTTGAATTGATAGAGCTGCTTTACAAGACGTTGGATCACAACGACCATGAAAAGCCAGAGACACTCCATTTATATCTTCTGGAGGCAAACCATCCTTGTCTTGATCAGCATTGTGATGTTTCTTCCTGAAAGAATAAGCACGGAATGTAGATTGTATCCGTGCTGCAGCTTGTGTTGCATTTCTGACAGCTGCTAAGGAATCTTTAAATGAAAGTTGATCTTCTGTACCACCTTGTAAGTGGGCACTTCTCTGCGACATGCTCTCAACACCTCCATCTGCCTCCACAGATCCAAAGGTTTTGGAAATCTCACTTTTTCCCGTTGTGAGACAAAAAGATGGTTGGTTAGTGCAGCTTCTGAAAGATATCCAGCAAGGCCTTTGTGGCCATTGGAAGCAGCAAGAGAACCTGCCGTTTTGCCTGCTGGTTCTTGTGGAGTGGGATCCGTCACAGCACCAGCTGAAGCACCTGCAGCAAGAAGTGCAGTAACCATTTTCTCCCTGCGACAATCAATTTTTTAAAGTCACAAGAAAATGTGTTGCAGCATAGACAGAGAAATCAAATTCTACATCAAATTTCTATAACTTTGTTAAAGCCCAGGGGCTCCACACCTCCACCTTTGGAATATATAGCTTTTAGTTTTCCACTAACGATGATTAATAACAAAATGTGAACTCTGTGAAATTTCAGGTACCTTCCAAAACGTGCAGCCCAATGAAGTGCAGTCCATCCTTTTGCATCACGGAAATTTATGCCAGTGCCAGCATAAAGAATTGGGTTTAATGCCCACTCATATCCCAAGCCAGAAATCATGTGTATAATGCATTGCTCTTGCTTAGACAACACACAGGTTTGGCCAGCATTTCCCAAATGTTTACACAATAACCACTGGTGCAACATATCTTTTAATAGTTCTTCCAAGATCCAAACCATTATGTTTGTTGAAGTCTCTCTACCAGCTAGGAGAGCTTCAACAATTTCCCCTATCCAATCATCATTTCTTTTCAATTTTCCGGAAGGATCAATATATGTTTCACTTTCAACATCACCTTCTTGAGGAATAGATGTCCTGTCATGTCCACATAAAAGTATCTGAACAAATCTGACTAGCAACAACAATTCCTCAGTGCTTGTGACAGCATATGATTGCTTTGAAGTGCTAGTGAAACTTGAGGTGCCCGGGTTTGCACGAAATTCAAATTCTCGTACATCACTGCAGGGTTCCCCATTTCCAGATGTAATGCACAATTTGACTTTTCCAGTATCATGTTTGGGAGCCAGACAACGGAAGACACCTTCCTGAACAATTTCTAGAGGAACTTCAATGTCCCCAAATAATATGGCCCATGAGTGCCCTGGAGGATTGCAAAGAAAGTGTCCAGCAATGATAACCTGCAGTGTGCACTTCTGAGTTAGTTTTAAGGCAGCTTGACACACTACTTGTTCTTTATAGCATTAAAAAGAATGATGGTGTTGCTAAAGATGCATAGGAAAATTAAAATATGGTTGTAAAGAAAAAAAAAAAGAATGTTATCATGATTTCTTTTGTTCAGTAATCATTGCCATAACCATCAAGCCTTCTCCCAATTACTTGTGTCAACTTTAAGAATTCCTATTCACAAGCATTCCTGCTCTTTGCTATCTTTAATGTTATCTCAATCTTCTCAGCATAACTAAGAGTGGTTACTTCCATCTATGTCACCAATAGGTTTTCCCTTGCTTCACAAATGGGCAAAATAAACGTCCTTAGTGGATCCCATTGGATCTTCATTGCACACAACTATACCACCTCTATCAACTTTCCATCACTTTGTCCGTAACTTGCCAACTTCTAAAACTCTTACAATATAACCATTCCTCTTGCTAATTTTACTACATAATTGTCTTGACATTACCATTTCTGCTACATTCAACTTGTGTATTTCTAGATCCTCTATTGCTAAACATTCTGAACCATACAGGACAGCACACATTTTACAATTTTTTTCAGCGACCAGATATACGCTGATCACATGCAACACTGGAAGTGCCATCCAACTCCATCCGGGACTTAATTGTAAAACTTATTTCCATTTTTTCTCCACTCTTTTGCATCATAGATCTAAACAACAAAATTTATCACTCTATGCTCTCTTGTTCATCAATCTGGATTCAAGGTCTTACTTTCATTTGCATTTTCACTAAAATTACATATGACCTACTCTAGTCTTTTCCTATTGATATTTAAGCCCTAATCCTTTAGGGGCATTTGGTATGGGGTGAGCATCCTGGGGATCAAGGGTGATGCAGGTTAAGGTGATGAGATCGCCGCATTTGGTTACATCATTATGATCCTTCATGGCAGTGATCCTAAATCACCCCCCCTACTCTCTTCCATCACCTCCCAACTCAGTCAAGGAATCCATCCTAGAGGTCAGATATCCAAGATCACTTCATGACAACAATTTTAAGACAAATATACCTCTCAATCCAACAAAAGAATTGGTATATCAATGTACAATTAATCTATTATATCATTATTATATATATTAGATTATATTGATGTTATATACCTTGTATTTATGATATATTATATTATTAATCATATTCTTGTCATATTATTATTCAATGATAATTTTAAATTATAGTAGAAATATATTATTGCACTTTATATTATAATAAAATTATTTAACATATTACTTCCATTTGCCTTATTTTCCTAAGGAAAATAAATATTACCATTAAAAAATAATATTTTATAAGTACATACAAAATATTAATTCTGTAATAACAATTAATATATCTTTATAGGATTATTAATCTATAGGACTAATAAATTTATTTTTATAGAATATATTAATAATTTATTATTAATAAATATATTAATATGTTATCATTACACATTTTATATGATAAATAAATATATTTTTTTGAAATATATTAGAGATAGTTTTGGTATTATATGTTTAGTGATCATGGATTCTCGTGGAATACTAAATAGGGTACTTGTGGAACCCACCATGCACTACAATTTATGTAGAAAAATCTTCAATGGATATTGGAACATTTCCTTATTATGTCTGCAGCAACTTTATCAAATCTAACACTAATGCCCCTCTGGAAGTCTACAACTTTTCGTATGTCATTGTGTATAACTTTACAAATTGTCATGCATAGCTGAGCACCAAAATAAACAATAAAATGTTGACAAAAAAATAGAGCATCAAAAAATTCTGTAACTTTTAGGGGGTGTACCTTTGTTCTTTCAAAAGAAAATGCCCACTCAGGAGAGATTTCACGTATGCCAAACCATGGTTTTTGTGCTACTGGCAAACCAGAATCTGCTCCAAGACTCTGGTCCAACCACATCCCTGAGAAGGCAGAAGAAAAAATAAACTATTTTCAGTTAAGAGCACTGTCTCCAGCCCATGAATGTTATTATCATTTCCAAGAGTCAGCAATCCAAAGACAGCTCTACAAGAGTTTAGCTTAGAGGTAGAATTTAGCAGGGCATGAGAAACATGAGACCATTCTGAAAATTCTGCAGTGAAAGGTAAATGGATGCACATGCATCATTAATGTTAAGATACTAGGAATTACTTCAAGGTAAATTATCATGGAAACAAAGGAGGTACCATAAATTAGTTGCGTGGTAATCCACAGGAGAAATTTAGTGACTGTAATAACCTGTATGGCTAGCAAAGACAGATGAAGGCACTTGGTTCATGGATCTTAATACTATCATGGCTTGCTTCAATATCAGTGGCCTCATTTTCTGGGGGTTTTTGCTTATTAAGTTACTTCAATAATTAAATACTATTGTGTTTGCTAAATTATAAGGTGAGTCGTAAAACATTAGCTCTTCCTTGGATATTTTGAAACTTGAATTAGCAAAATCCAGATAAGATGGTGCATTTATAGTGAAAAGAGTTGAAAACTGCTCTTGTTAAGTTATTTTGTAATCAAGTTTGTTAATTATCAAAGATGGTCAAAGAAACATTTGGCCAAACTTAATCAGAACAAACAAAAGTCATTGATCCAAGTTAGCTACAAAAAGGAAGCATGACATACCTGGACTCTTTACTATCTCGAGGGTTCTAGAGCCATCTTGCTGTCCACCCTCTTCCACATGATCATTTACCTCATGTTTCAATTGATCAAGTAGACTGTCAAGTGCTTCCTGTGAGAAGTCCCATGTTTCATGGTTCAGAATTCCTAAATCTTCTGATTTCTCATTCTGATTGCAGCTAGGATGCAGCTTCTCCTCAGAATAGATGTAACCGCCACCACCATCATCATCATCATCCAAACTTAACTGCTCTTCAAGCTTCCGCAATGCATGATCAACCTCTGGCAGCAATGGCTGTTTATAAGTTTCTGATCTAACCATTTTGATCAAGTGGGGCTTCTCAGGTTCTCTAACAAACTCAGAATTAACTTCTTCCACTGATACCGGACTGCACGAGTTCTGGCATTGTTCATTTAATTCATTAACTTGAGTGGGGAACCCTTGTACTTGAGCGTCAGTAATGCTGTTGCTCCAATTGAAAGTTGAAGGAGATTTGGTTGAGAAGCTGAAAATTGGTTCAGGAACATATCTTCCCTGGATCGAACAGAGAACAAGAAAAGTGAAAAATAATACATAAGTAATATACCTTCAATATGTCACACTCATTAAACATGAATCCACCACTTGCATCATGAAGGAAAGAAGAAAAGGGCAAGCATACAGAGAATATAGATTATAGTTAGACCACGGAATGCCGAATCCGGCTAAACCACCTAGTTCACCTCGTATCGAACCGAACTGGCAAAGGATCGGCATGATTTGGCTTGCTTTTTTAAGAAGGCACCCAAAACGCTCGAAGCTAGTGTGAATTGCTTGGTTCACACCAGTTTGAACCGATTCGGTCCCCACTTCCTCTATTTGCAGTTCACACCAATTTGAACCGATTGGGTCTCCACTCCCTCTATTTGCAGTTCACACCAGTCTAAATTGGTTTGGCCCCCTCTCCCCCTATTTCAATGATAGAAAGGCCTGAGAAGGCTCCTTCTCAAGCCATTATTTCATTTCTTCTTCAAAACAATCCCCTCTTTTTGCCAAGAAATGCAAGGATTTCATTGATTAAAAAAGGATCCAACCCAAACAAGGGAAGGCGGCTCTCCCCCACCTCCATTCTTTTTTTCGACATCGGAAAATACCAAAAATAAAAAAAAATAAGAGGTCATACTAAAACTTTTGATTTTGGCATAATTTCACGATATGTTGTAGATCCGTGGATGACCTCCACAATGAGATAAAAATCTTTAATTTTATTTAAATCTATAAATTTTTAAACAAAAAATATATTTTTTGGATTAAAAAATTCAAAATAAAATAAAATTCAAAAATAATTATAAATTTAGAATCATATTTAGGGGCATGCAAGCTACTTTAGAGCTAAATTTAGTATCTATTTATTTACGTTTGGATGCAATCATGCACATAATGACCTAGGCTCAACTTAAATAAACTTGATAAACAATAGCCTTTGATGCATGCTCACAAGTTTAGAAAATTATATGAAGGATGGATCCATGGTAGAATTCTACATAAATTTAAGATCAATTAATTTTCTAAAATTTTTTAATTTAAAAATTATTTCTTTAATTTAAAAATTACTGAAATATATAATTAATACATAAAATATGAAAAATTAGAATTGCGTATTACATAATTCAGAAGTATTTTCTGAAGTAGAAAATCTTTTTTTAAATTTATGATATTTAAAAAGATTTTTTAATTAAAAAATAATTAAAAGTAATATCTCAAAAATTATTAAAAAATTATAACTACATATGGCATACTTTAGAAGTATTTTCAAAAATACAAAACATATTTTTTCATGATAAATTTTTTATTAATTTTAAATAATTAATAAACATGCATGCTTGTTAACCTGCAGGAATGGATCAACATTAAAATTCGACATGGTGCTGACAATGGTTGGAACTATAGGCAAATGCTCTTAGGATGGAGGTGCATTGACTGGAGGTCAAGCAAGTGCAACACAAAGTTCATCAGAGAAGGAATAACCAAGTTGAAGTAGCATCTCATTGATGGTTATCCCAATATATTGTATGTCAAAAATGCTAATAGAAGATCTGACAGCTAATGAAGTACTTCGCTGATTTTAGAACAACAAAGGAGATGGTTGCCAAAAAGAAGATGGAGGTGGCCCGTCAAGTTGTAGAGCCACCTTTCTATGACTCTAGGGAGTCAAAGGCCTCCGCTCCAAATGATAAGAGATCCAAAAGGCAAACTATCATACATGTCATCACTAATCATGAGCCATAGTATAAGGCTACCACCATCCTAACTTAGGAGATCCTAATTGAGCAGTGGCCACATTTTTTGGATCACATATATTGCACATTGTATCAATCTCATGTTGTTGGACATTGGGAAGCTTTGTAGGGTGCTTCAGGCAATGGAAATAGCCTAGTCTATCATCAAATTTATCAATAACCACACATAAGTCCTTTCACGGACGAGGAGATACATGGGGGGAGAGATCTTAAGACTAAATGTGACATGATTTGTCACAAACTACATTGCACTTGATAGCCTTCTTTAGAGGAAAGCAAGCCCGCATCACATGTTTGTTAGTGCCAAGTGGCAAGAGAGCAGATATGCAAAGGCTGGCACTAAGAGGAGTAATGTTGAAAAGTTGGTGATGAGGTAAACATTTTGGTAGTAGGCCAGGAAGATCATGAAGGCAATCAACAAATTATATGAAGTACTTCGGGCTATGAATAGGGAGAGAGACCCCCAAATAGGCTTACTATATCATATGATGGATCATATCATAAAGGCAGATTTGAAGCATGCCCAAAAGTACATCGGTATCATTAAGCAGTAGTGGGCTACCAAATGAAGAGGAACTTGCATCTAGCAAGTAAGCAAGAAGTCAACAACCATTTAAAAACTTGACTCCTACTATACATGCACAATTTTACTAAAACCATTATGATATTTGCAGTTGACTATCTGAACTGGAGGTTCTAGTACACCATACCTGGGATCAACATGGACGACAAACTTTTGACCACCTTGTGTAATGTGATATACAAGATTGAGCATGATTTAGAAGTCGCAGCCCTATGTTTACAAAAGGTAAGTTAACTTAAGTGGCATGCTTTTGTCAACTTAACTCTATCTTCAATAAGTAACATATTCTAACAAGTATATTTTTTACGGATGAAAATAGGGCACCGATAACTTTAGAGTCTCAGCAGCTATCATAAGCAAAACAAGTATAAATCAAAGGTAACTTAGATATCAATGACAGTAATTATTGCTTGACATTATAAAGCTATTAATATGATATCATCTCATATGTAATTTTTTTCAATGCTTTTGCAACCGATTGGTGGATTCATTTTTGTTTATTGACAAAGAATCTTAAGTGGCTTGCCATTTGGATCCTCTTCCAGATAATCTCCTCGAGTGGCTGTAAATGCAACTGGTCCGCCTTCACCCTCATCTACAGCAAGCAAAGGAACCGTCAGACATAGAAGTGCCTGAACGACCTTATACATATTTTTGAGGTTGAGGCTGACATGCATTCAAGAAGAAGTAGAACTGAAGTACTCAAATTCGATTTAGGATGCTCTTGTTTAATATGAGAATAATCTAATGATCAGATGGCTTATGGGCTAGCAGCACAAGCTAGAGCTTGATGAGGCAATATTGCCTCCATAATCAGTCAGTTATGTAGCCAGTGAGCTGATGGTGGATGCAAAGTGATGGGTAGATTGCTACATTCCAAGCATGCTTTTAGCTGGTCAGCAATAGCCAGAGGGGTCATTGGGAAGCCAATCATCACATGACTCCATGTTAAAGACATCCTCTCAGAGATATTACTAAGAGCTGCTTAGACAAGGCTAACATACTACTCGATCATCTCAGACAGCAAGGTGATTTCCATCCTCCCAGTATAGCTAAGCAGAGAACGAGGGGAAAATAGGCAACTACTCAACATAGCCTCAAAAGAAAAGGAAAGGCAATTGCAACCTCGATGAAGAGAATGAAGTTATGTAATGACCTAGCTTCTAGCCTCTTGGGCTAGCTTGAAAACATCAAGCCCATTAGCAACACATGCCTGGCATATATTGGAGGTGAAGAAGACTCCCATCCTCATCATGACAGAACAGAGGGACCTAAGGCGAGTCAAACTCAGCAAAATCCTAGAAATTCCTTTATAAAAGGGTTCCTCTTCTCCACCTTTGGACTCCAAAGATTTCAAGAATCCCCACCAATTTCAATAGTTTTCGTGAGTTTTCCTTGGATTGCTGCCGGAGGTCACCAAAATCACCCTCATTTGAACCTGGGCAGGGAAGGTATTGCCCTATTCCCTTCTTTTTTGGGCTTTTCCCATCATTTAAAGATAGCGAGCCACTGGTTCGGGCAAGAATAGGGTCGTCCCTATTTTCTATGATTCCCTTGTTCCACCAAACCCCCTGCTAGCAATGGTTGCCATGATTGCTTCACCACCGCCAGGAGCCACTATAGGAGGCCAGTCCCAAGGTTCTGCCACCATGTTTGGGAGGAAGAGAGAGGGGGTATCCCCCGTTTTGCCGAAGGAGAAGAGAAGATTCTTTCTTCTCTCTTTTCTTTCTCCTCTTTCATCTCTCTTCTCTCTTCCCTAGCTTTCTTTCTTTTTTTCTCTTTAGATGGGTCAAGGAATCTATAGGAGACGGGTTTAGGGTCTTGAGGTTAGAACCCTGATGAGCCTCAACAGAGGATTCTAGATAGATGATTTCTATCTTATGGATTTTTTTAATATTAAATTAATTATGTAGGGGAATGATTTAATGGACTGAGGAACATCAAGCAGGGTTCTTAACACCGCAGTTATCAAATCAACATGTGGAGTAAGTTGAGTTGTCGCTAGTAGAGGATCTTGGGTCTCTATTTTGTAAATCCTAAACTGACTCGAGTAGAGGGTCCTGGATCGGTATTGATATGACCACCCATTGTATCAATCTCCATTCTAGCTTTTATTGAATATCCATCATTGACAATATTTGAGATATCACCTTTGAACTAATTTAATTCTTATCTCATGATCTATAGGTCAAGTCATCCATATTTGATTAAGTCAGGCTGCTAGGCATCGTTATCTGAAAGTTGTGTCCTTTTCTCTCCTAATATTTCCACCACAATCTAGCCACTTTATGATTTCTCTTAGTGATTGGTGATGGTTATATATGGGTAAGCAATCAACTAGACAAAAAGATGTCGAGCAAGGGGATTAACCCTCTAATCCCTAAATCAAGGTAAGTTCTAACTATTGATTTATTAATTCGTCATGAAAATTGTAATTAAGAGTAATTTGGATATTAGAAATATGAATTTAATAATAATTTATTACTTTTTGTGTTAATGGTTGATCAAGAATGTGTTAGAATCATATTAGTTGTTGGACATGCTAGGCATGGACTAGTAGATGTTGTGAGTGAGATTGTCATCGATAAAGGTAAGGATTCTTGGACGCGATCACCTTTATATATATATAGGTAGACTTGACTATATTTGAATGTAATTGGAACCAAATCGGTCAGGTCAAAACTCTACAATAGAGGTCCTATATCGATGATCCAAGGCCATTGAATATAATTTACTACCTCAAAACTACTCATATATCAAAAATCATATAATTTGAAAACCCTAGCCTATGCATCAAGTAATCAAAAATATATCTAATTTAATTTTATTTAGGCTGTCCATTTTTTAATCACTTGATACATAAACTAGGGATTTCCAAATCATACGATTTTTTATATATAAATAGTTTTGATATAGTATATCACACACAACGATTTGAATCATCGATATAATATCTCCATTATAGAGTTTTGACCTAATCGTACATTCGAATGTAGCTAAGTCTATCTTATTTATACATATATATGTATACATACATATGTATGTATATATGCATACATGCATACATGTATATGCAGACATGCATACATGTATATATGCAGACATGCATACATGTATACATGTATATATGCAGACATGCATACATGCAGACATGCAGACATGCATACATGCAGACATGCAGACATGCATACATGCAGACATGCATACATGCATATATATATACATATATGCATGTATGCATATATATATATATGTGCATATATGCATATATGTATATATATATGTTATATATATATGTGTATATGTATATATATATATGTGCATATATGTATATATGTATATATGTTATATATGTATGTATATATATGTATGTATGTATATATATGTATGTATATGTATGTATATATGTATGTATATGTATGTATATATGTATATATATGTATGTATATATATATTTTATTTAGAAACTGCGTGATTGTGATCCTTAGGCATAATCATCGTGTTGCCAACCTTACCGCTTTGGCCCGTAGCTATGAGTTGGCGCCGGATTGGGTCCCCTAAGTTGCGGAATCCCGACACTTCCGGACCTGCAAAAATGAAGTTAGAGACCCGAGCTGGAAATCCTGGTGGGAGCACTCCGACGGTCAAGTTAGAGAGCGGTAAAGTGGAACAGATCCACTAAGGCGGAAACCTGATGTATTTCCGATCTTAGGGGAATCTTAGATGAGGAAAAGAATGAGAACGAGAGAGAGAAGGGTGCTCTGATCCCTGCAACCGAGCTCATTGGACTCGGCCCTGCGGGTTCTTCAGGAGCCTCTGGCTTAGGATCACCCCTTCTCCATCTTTCGGGATTGCCTGTCCTCTCAATTACTTACCTTACTTCTTGCCCCTGGCCTTCCTTTTTAGGTCGCCGATCCATGCCTCCATCCACGCCCCCATCCCCCGGGGGTGCTCGACCGTCTCCCCCTCGTCCCCCTTACGGTCGAGAGTTAAGTGGTGAACCGGTCTCGTTAGCCGTGTAGTCACGAGAGGGGGAACTTGGCAGGATACCGATCCTTGTGAAGGCGTCCTCGGGCCTAAGGCGTTGATCGTGACCCTCCCTTTTTAGGATACCGGGCTACTGAATGCTAGGTTCGGTGCCTTAGATAGGATTCCCTTTCCAAACTGGTGCTAACGAGGTTTCGCGCACCATTGCAGGCCTAGAGACACCGTACCGGCTGCGCCGCCTGTGAACGCCGTCTTCAGCAGCTTCCTTGAGACTCGCACCCCCGGTCCTCTCGTCTTTCGTAGAGAGGGCTAGCTTCGGCCGAGGTGGACCCATCTGGGAGCGCCACCTGGTGAATGAGCAGAGGCAGGACCGCTCCGACCGAGATGGATCCCGCATGGATCGACACCTGGCGGAGTAGCAGAGGCCAGCTCGACCTTGGCCGAGGTGGACCCATCTGGGGGCGCCACCTGGCAAAGGAGCAGAGGCAGGGCTACTCTGGCTAAGGTGGATCCCGCCTGGATCGACACCTGGCAGAGTGGCAGAGGCCAGCTCGACCTCGGCTGAGGTGGACCCATCTGGGGGCGCCACCTGGCGAGGGAATGGGGAGAGCCTGTCTCGACTTCGGCGAGGTGGTCCCATCTGGGGGCGCCACCTGGCGAAGGAGCAAAAGCAGGGCCAGTCCGCCGAGGTAGATCCCGCCTGGATCGACACCTAGCGGAGTGGCAGAGGCCAGCTCGACCTCGATCGAGGTGGACCCATCTGGGGGCACCACCTAGCGAGGGAGCGAGGAGAGCCTGTCTCGACTTCGGCGAGGTGGGCCCATCTGGGGGTGCCACCTGGCGAAGGAGCAGAGGCAGGGCCACTCCGGTCGAGGTGGATCCCGCCTGGATCGACACCTGGCGGAGTGGCAGAGGCTAGCTCGACCTCGACCGAGGTGGACCCATTTGGGGGTGCCACCTGGCGAGGGAGCGGGAAGAGCCTGGCTCGACTTCGGCGAGGTGGACCCATCTGGGGGTGCCACCTGGCGAAGGAGCAGAGGCAGGGCCATTCCGACCGAGGTGGATCCCGCCTGGATCGACACCTTGTGGAGTGGCAGAGGCCAGCTCGCCTCGACCGAGGTGGACCCATCTGGGGATGCCACCTGGCGAGGGAGCGGGGAGAGCCTGGCTCGACTTCGGTGAGGTGGACCCATCTGGGGGCGCTACCTGACGAAGGAGCAGAGGCAGGGCCACTCCAGCCGAGGTGGATCCCGCCTGGATCGACACCTGGCGGAGTGGCAGAGTCCAGCTCGACCTCGACCAAGGTGGACCCATCTAGAGGCACCACCTGGCGAGGGAGCGGGTAGAGCTTGGCTCGACTTCGGCGAGGTAGGCCCATCTGGAGGCGCCACCTGATGAAGGAGCAGAGGCAAGGCCTACTCCGGCCGAGGTGGATCCCGCCTGGATCGACACCTGGCGAAGTGGTAGAGGCCAACTCGACCTCGGCCGCAGTGGACCCATCTGGAGGCGCCACCTTGCGAGGGAGCGAAGAGAGCCTGGCTCGACTTCGGCGAGGTGGACCCATCTAAGGGCGCCACCTGGCGAAGGAGAAGAAGCAGGGCCACTCCGGCCGAGGTGGATCTCGCCTGGATCGACACCTGGCAGAGTGGCAGAGGCCAACTCGACCTCAGCCGAGGTGGACCCATCTGGGAGCGCCACCTGGCGAGGGAGCGAGGAGAGCCTGGCTCGGCTTCGGCGAGGTGGTCCCATCTGGGGGCGCCACCTGGCGAAGGAGCAGAAGCAAGGCCACTCCGGCCGAGGTGGATCCCGCTGGATCGACACCTGGCGGAGTGGCAGAGGCCAGCTCGACCTCGACCGAGGTGGACCCATCTGGGGGCGCCACCTGGCGAGGGAGCAGGGAGCGCCCGGCTCGACTGCAGCGAGGCGGGCCCATCTGGGGGCACCACCTGGCGAAGGAGTAGAGGCAGGGCCACTCCGGCCGAGGTGGATCTCGCCTGGATCGACACCTGGCGAAGTGGCAGAGGCCGGCTCGACCTCGGCCGAGGTGGACCCATCTGGGGGTGCCACCTGTCGAGGGAGCGGGGAGAGCTTGGCTCGACTTCAGCGAGGTGGATCCATCTCGGGATGCCACCTGACGAAGGAGCAGAGGCAGGGCCATTCCGGCCGAGGTGGATCCCACCTGGATCGACACCTGGCAGAGTAGCAGAGGCCGGCTCGACCTCGGCCGAGGTGGACCCATCTGGGGGTGCCACCTAGCGAGGGAGTGGGGAGAGCCTAGCTCGACTTTGGCGAGGTGGACCCATCTGGGGATGCCACCTGGCGAGGGAGCAGAGGCAGGGCCTACTCCGGCCGAGGTGGATCCCGCTTGGATCGACACCTAGCGGAGTGGCAGAGGTGCCAAGCTCGGCTCCGAGGTCGACTCTACTACTAAACGAGCCACTTGGCAGGAGAGTCCGAAGACGGTGCCACGCGGTGCCACCTGGCGGCCGGCTGGATCTGACGCACACTCCACGTCAGCGATGTTGCCATATCAGTTGCCCCCCACTCCCAAGTCCCATCGGAGCGCCGCTGCAAAGACGTGGGGAGTTAATTCGGAGATGATGTGGGAGGACAAAAATCCTGCACAATAAATGCTGGGATCGCTGCCGATCCGCTCATCATGCCCGAGGTCCAATACGTATGCGCCACGTCAGCATGTTCCGTAGGTCATTATTGTGCTGCGCTGGGCTCGAGGCGGTTTTCAGCGAACCGAAGTGTCTTCATCGGTGCCTTTCCACGTGGCGCTCATCCGAGGGCGTTGGCGAAAAAGGAGTTGTACGGCTGCTGTTGATGGGTTTGAAAAGAGAGGAGACTTTCCGGAAACGAGGTCTTTTGGCTTTCTTGCACCTCGCCGGCGGTTGCAGCGATCCCTCTTCTTCTCTCGGATCGCATTCTTCCACCACAATATCCCGGTGAGTGCTCTGTGACCCGGTCTCCTCCATCTGCTTCCCCTTCACCTTCACCTAATCCTTCATCTGCTCCTTCCTCGTCTCGATTGCCCGCCATCGCCACTTCTCTTCTAACCCGGATGAGGCCGGTCCTTCCCGGCCGAGGACTCCATCCCCCTCCTCTACAGAGGATGACCTTCCCGTCAACGTCCGGCGGCGGCTGCGGCCGGGCGGCATAACCATTGGCATCCCTAGGGCTTCTAGGGCTCCTCCGGCTCTTCCTGCTATCCCCGTCTCTGCCCTTCCTCCTCCAGTGGCAGAGACTTCTTCTGGTCCCTCCGGCTTCGCCTCAACGATGACCGGAGACGACCTTTTTTGGATCCGAGATATGTATGGGGTCCCGGACTCCATTCAGCTTTCAGTCCTAGGGCCGAGGGATCAGGTGACTTCCAGCGGCCTTGGCAGAATTGCCTTCTACGAAGACTTCCTTGCCGAAGGTCTTCGTTTTCCCCTTCATCCATTCTTTCTATATTTCCTTAGCCACTTCCGTCTCATTCCGGCCCAGTTGGCTCCCAATGCCATCAGGATCATCTTCGCCTTCATAGTTTTTTGTCATTTCCACGGGTTCGTCGCCCGTTTCTCCTTGTTCAGGGCCCTTTTCATCCTGAAACTGTACTCCACCGATAATGGTTGGTGGTACCTTTCGTCCCGGTCCAGGTGCCTCCGGTTCGACCTCCCCATATCGATCAAGGGGTGGAAGAACCGGTTCTTTTTTGCTTCAGTCAGGGATGTCGACTGGGTCTGGAGTGAGCCGGATCGGTCCCCGAACCGGAATTTCCAGTCGAGTCGGCGGATCAGGAGGTCTACTCCCAGTTGTTGGGCGATATAGTCCCTTCCCTTGACGTTTTGCTCTCAGAGTAGAACTCGTTCAAGGCAGGGATCAGCCCAGTACGGACGATCGGTGGGCCTCCGCTCTTCTTTCTTCTCCCCCCTTCTTTTTTTTTTTTTTTTGCTGGACCATCTGATGCTCTGGCCTCTCTTTTTCTCCAGGGATGAAGTTCTCCATTGAAAGCCCGATGGAGGGGGCCCAGAAGAGAAACGCCCCCGAAGGGGCCCAGGAGGCTCCCCCGAAGCAGGCCCGAACGGAGACGACCAGGGGCCCAGGCCCACTCTGGATTCTGCTGGGGGCAGGGCGACGGGTCTGGCTCCCAGGCCACCTCAGCGGCAGACACCACCGCGGACATCGTCGAGCTCAACGAGGCCGGGGAGGTGGGGCGATCGGCACCTCCCCCTGCTACTGCTGCACCAGTCGCCATGCCAGCAGCGGCTGTGGCTATACCGAGGGTGGCGCCTTCAATTGCGGCTCCGCCCGGCGGGGGAACTCCAGCTCAATCTCCCCCCGATCCTCAGCTGGCACCACCCGCCCTCCATGGGGCTCGTCCGTCATCCGCGACAAGGCCTCGTGGAGAAGATGATGGAGTTTGCAGCGCGGCCCCGGGACCGCCGCCTGAAAGGCGGCCAAGACTACACGAAGGCCCTGCTCAGGACCCTTCCCCTGCTTTTCACGGGTGGTATCTAGCTCCTCCATTTAATGTTCCAGTTGGGTCTTCTTGAACCCTCAATTCTTCCTCTGATACAGATTGGGACCGACGTGCTGTTGCTTCGAGATTTTATCTCCGCCTCAGCGAAGAAAGAGACCGAGGAGCGGAAGTTGAGCAAGTTGGCGGCCGATGTAAAGGATCTCATGGACAAGGGCTAGGAGATGCGGGGGAGGAATGAGGCCCTCCGGGAGGACCTGGCCCGTGCCGATGGTCGGGTCAGGGAACTGGAGTTCTCTCTATCCGAGGAGAGGATCTCGAGCCAGCGCCGGGCCGAAGAAGACGCGGCTGAGATTACCCGCCTCACGGGGCAGTCCCGATCACTAGAGCACCGGGTGGAGGAGGTTCTCAAAGAGTTGACGGCAGCCAATGACAAGACATCCTACGTCAACAGGTTGCTGGCAGCCTCACGGAAAGAGACGCAGGAGGTCGTGCCAAAGTTCCGGGCCTCCGGAGAGTTCGAGAAGGAGATGCACGAAACTGCCGTAACTCCTTCCTGAAAGGCTTCGAGGTCTGCCGGGGACAGGTGGTCGCCCAGTTTCCCGAGCTCGACCTGACCGGGGTCGCCCTTGGCGGGCCTAGGGGGCAGCCTTAGAGAGGAGCGGCACCGGGGGCCGCTGGCGAGGAGGCTCCGGGCAGCCTTTTGAGGATGCGGCCGGCGGCGCGGAGGCCTCCCGGCCACAGGAGGGTGCAGCAGCCGAGTGATTCCACTCCGTACCTTAGCATAGGTTTTTCTTTGGCTTGTTGTTGTCTTCTCAATTTTCTGGATCATCCGGTCTGTCGGGACCCTTCTTTTTGTAAGGAGAACTCTCATCAGGAATGAAAGTCTATTTTCCTTCATCGTTTCATTGAGCTTCTCTTTTCTCTTTGCCTGGTAGTGCTATTGTAGTGTTGCCTGCTACTGGAGCCCAAAAGCTATAACTCCAGTTCGCGACTTAACCTGGACCCTTGGTCTGGAACAAAGTTCAGGGGGGCTTCAAGCTCCGCAAAGGAACCCTCGGTGCTTCTGGCTTATGCCTTAAAAATTTTTGGTGCCAGGACTTAAGTCGCCGGGGCATCCTCCGGATTGAACTCCGGGATCTCGTGGGCTTCGTGCCACCTTCCGGACTGAACTTTGGGGCCTGGAACTGGGTTCCACTCGACACTCCAGACTGAACTCCAGGATTTCGTGGGGGAACTGGGTTCCGCACCACCTTCCGGAAAGAACTCTGATGCCTCATGCCGGAACTGTTCCGTTCGGCTTTCCGGACTGAACTCCGGGATCTCGTGGACTCCGTGCCACCTTCCGAACTAAACTCCGGGATTTCGTGGGGGAACTGGGTTCCGCGCCACCTTCCGGACTAAACTCCGGTGCCTCATGCCGGAACTGTGTTCCGTTCGGCTTTCGGAACTGAACTTCGGGATCTCATGGACTCCGTGCCACCTTCCGGACTGAACTCTGGGGCCTGGAACTGGGTTCCGCTCGGCACTCCAAACTAAACTCCGGGATTTAGCGCTTCTCGCGGACCGTTTTGCGGGATCTTCGCCTTGCCTTCGTTCGCCGGGCTTAAGGCCGGGAGGCGTTGGTCCTACGAGACGGAAACAAACATTGCGCAAAGAAAGGGTTTCATTGTTAATATCCAGGGAATCTTACATTATTGGTAATACATCCTTAAGTTTGCGGCATTCCAAGTTCGCGAAAATCGATCCCCGCCGAGCTCGGCAAGATAATAGGCACCGTGAGGGAGTGCTTCGACCACCTGATAGGGACCTTCCCAGTTCGGGAAGAGCTTCCCGCATTTCCGAGGTTGGGAAGCCTCGGTGCAGCGCAAAACTAAATCTCTCGGGCGAAAGGCCTTCGGCCTTACCTTGGAGTTGTAGTACCTAGCCACCCGTTGCCGGTAGGCCGCCATCCGAACTTGTGCCTTGTCCCTTGTTTCCTCGAGAAGATCCAGGTTTAGCAGCAACCGCGCTGGATTCTCGGCTTCATCATACTGTTCCACGCGCAATGTCGGCAGGCTAAGCTCCACCGGGATTACCGCCTCCGACCCAAAGACAAGGTTGAAGGGAGTTTCGTCTATGGCCGTCCTTGGGGTTGTATGGTACGCCCACAGAATGCTGGGAAGTTCTTCAGCCCATCTCCCTTTAGCCTAGTCCAACCTGGTCCAGAGCCCTTGCAGGATGGTCCGGTTGGTTACTTCGGCTTCCCCGTTGGTCTGTGGATGCGCCACCGAGGTGAAGCAATGATGAATTCCGAGGTCGTTGCAGAACTCCTCGAATTCCCGATAGTCGAACTGACATCCGTTATCGGTGATGATAGTGTGGGAAAGTCCGAAGCAGCACATAATCGACTTCCAAAGGAACTTACTAACATTTGCCTCCATAATCCGGCCAATGGCTCGGCCTCGACCCACTTCGTGAAGTAGTCGATGGCAACAATCAAGAACTTATGTTGCCCGAACGCAGAAGGAAAGGGACCGAGGAGGTCCATGCCCCACTGGGCAAAAGGCCAGGGGGCAGAGAGTTGGGAGAGCGGCGCGGCCGGCTGGCGTTGCACGACGGCATGACGTTGGCAGCAGTCACACCTCTTGACGAAGTTGGCCGCGTCCTCCCTCATCGTCTCCCAGTAGTATCCTTGACGAGGGCTTTGTATGCCAGGGTCCTGCCCCCTACGTGGTTCCCGCAGAGGCCCTCGTGAATTTCCTAGAGCACGAGTGCAGCCTCCGTGGGCCTCAAACACTTGAAGAGTGGGTAGGAAAATGACCTCCGGTAAAGTAGCCCGTCCATCAGCACGAAGCGCACGGCCTTCCTCTTGATGAGACCAGTCTCTGTCCGATCTTCAGGCAAGGCGCTGTCGATGATGTACCTGACGTACTTGTCCATCCAGCTGGGCTCTAGGGTGGCTTACTGGATTTCTCTGGGGATCTCATAGCTCGAAGCCTGGAGATGCTCGATGTGGACGCGACCCAACGATGAGTCCGGCAGGGTTACTAGGCGAGAGAGGGCGTCTGCACGAGCGTTCTCGCCATGCGGGATGTGGGAGACGCTGAAGCGCTTGAAGCCCGCCGAGCTCGCATGCACCAATTCCAGATATTTCAACATCTGAGGATCCCGCGCTTCATACTCGCCTGAAACATGTCCGGTGACTAGTTGGGAGTCGGTGAAGACCCTCAGGCTGGTCACACCGAGCTCGTGGGAAACTCTCAGCCCCGCGAGGAGCGCTTCGTATTCTGCCTGGTTATTGGTGGCGGCAAACTGGAGGCGGAGCACGCATTCAGCTACAACTCCCTCATTGTTGGCGAGTATGAGCCTGGCCCCGCTTCCACCGAAATTAGAGGATCCGTCCACATGCAGGACCCATATGTCCTCCTCCGGCTCAGGCCCTGGTTGTTGACTCTGAGGGCTCTCTTCCCCACCCTCGTCCAGGCTTGCACACTTAACTAAAAAGTCACCAGTATCTGTGCCTTCATAGCCGACCGCGGTCGATAGGCAATGTCGAACTCGCTGAGTTTCAATGCCCACTTTGCCAGGCGACCATATGTGTCAGGTCGGCTCAACACGGCCTTCAACAGTTGATCTGTCAGGATCGCAATGGGGTGTGCTTGGAAATAAGGCCTGAGGCACTGGGCAGACATTATTAGCGCAAAAATCAACTTTTCGGATCGAGAGTACCTGAGCTCCACATCACGGAGGAGCTTGCTTGTATAGTACACAGATCTCTGGATCCCTTTGTCGTCCGTCCGGACTAAGATCGAACTGACGGCCTCCGGAGTGACCGCCAGATACAGGAGGAGCTCTTCCCCCTCCTCTAGCCAGGAGAGCAGTGACGGTGACGCCAAGGTCTTCTTCAGCTCCTCGAACGCTCCTGACACTCCTTCGTCTAGAAGAAGTCGTGCATCTTCCTTAGTACCTTGAAGAAGGGCTGGCAACAATCGGCGGATCGCGAGATAAGACGACTCAGGGCCGCCACCTGGCCGGTGAGCCGCTGGACTTGTTTCTTGGAGGTGGGCAATTCCATGTCAAGGATCGCCTGAACCTTCTCCGGGTTGGCTTCAATCCCTCTTTGGATCACCATGAAGCCGAGGAACTTCCCCGCCACCACACCGAAAGCACATTTCGCCGGGTTCAGCTTCATTTGGTAGAGGCGGAGGTTGCGAAAGGTTTCTTCCAGGTCGTCGACGTGGTCTGAGGTCGGCTTGCTCATCACCAGCATGTCGTCCACATACACCTACATGTTGTGGCCAATTTGGTCCTTGAAGATCTTGTTGACCAACCGCTGATACGTGGCGCCAGCATTCTTCAGGCCAAAGGGCATCATCTTGTAGTAATAGGTCCCGCGATCCGTGATGAAGGCAGTGTGCTCCTCATATTCCGGGTGCATCCTGATCTGGTTGAACCCGGAGAAGGCATCCATGAAGGATAGGAGGCGGTGGCTTGACGTGGTGTCCACAAGCTGATCGATCTTCGGGAGAGGGAAGTTGTCTTTTGGGCAGGCTCGATTGAGGTTGGTGTAGTCCATGCAGATCCTCCACTTGCCGTTGTTCTTTTTCACCATTACCACGTTCGCTAGCCAACTAGGGTAGTGTACCTCCCGCATGAAGCCGGCGTTGAGGAGCTTTTCCACCTCATTGATCGCCTTCTGCCTTTATGCAGCAAAGCTCCTCTTCTTTGCCTCACTAGGCGGTACTTCAGATCGATCTTCAGCTGGTGGGTGATGACCTCCGAAGGAATACCTGGCATGTCTGCTGCGGACCAGGCAAACACATCCGCGTTCGCCCGAAGGAAGTCCAGTAAGCGAATTCGCTCGTCTTCTGGAAGTTGGGCTCCTATCTGCACCGTTTTCTGCGGGTCCGAGCCAAGGGGGTGCATCAACAATCGCTCCACTGGGCCGTCTCTGGGATCCTGCGCTCTCTGGTCGAGGTCGTCGACGTCAGATTCGAGCTCAGCACTCCGGGCGCCCAGGACGGCCTGCATGCAATGCTGGACGGGCTGAATTGCCGCCTCATCTCTCCTACTCCGAAAATAGTGGGAAACCGCACCAACAATCTTTAGTGGAGATGACTGCATCAAGCTGGTTGAGCCCTGGACGGCCCAAAATGGCGTTGTACGGTGATGGGAGTCGGACAACAGTGAAGGTCATCAAAACCATGCTCTGCCGGGGCGGGGTCCCGGCGGTAACAGGGAGAGTGATCTCTCCCTCGACCCCCACAGAATCTCCGGTGAAACCCACGAGAGGGGTGTGCACCGGCCTTAATTGATCACGAGAGAGATTCATCTGGGAGAACGCATCGTAGAAAAGTACGTATATAGAGCTCCCACTATAAACCATGATCAGATATACAGGATGCTTAGCGATGGCCATTTCGACCACTACTGCATCATTATTTATATTTTCATTTTCACCTCCCTTCCCCTTTTCAAAAGGGAGTACATCTCCCATATTTTCTCCCTCCCGGGCTCTCTTTGACGCGCACCCTATCCCCCAAGAAATCATACCCACGGGCTTCTCCGTGGGACGGTTGTCGACTGCAGGGACGGGGGAAGGGCCGTGAGTGGCTGGTCTTCCGCCAGGGTTCCTCTTCCCACGAATTTCTTGAGATAGCCCCTCTTGATCAGGTCCTCGATCTCCCATTTCAGATTACAGCACTCCTCCGTGTCATGGTCGTGGTCGCGATGGAACTGACAGTACTTCGCCATGTCGCGACGGTTCTTCGGGTTCTGAGGATTGGCGGAGGTACTCCTCACCCTCGATCTCCATGATGATCTTGGTTCTGGAGCAAGGAGGGGAGTAAAGGCCTGCTCTGGAGCGGGACCATTCCTGGGCTTCGGCCCCGCTCGAAAGTCCACGGGCGGCCTAGGCCTGCGAGTCCCCTGAACATCTTTCGAGGTTGGCTTCTTCAAAGGCTTCCCATCCAGTTCTCTCCTGGTACGGTCGGCCTCCTCAGCCCGGATGTACTTGTGGGCGCGGAGGAGAAGCTCGGAATACGTCTTGGACGGTTTCTTGTCCAACGAATATGTCAAACGGGAGGTCTTAAGCCCTCGCTTTAATGCCAGCATAGCGACGGGCTCATCCAAACTGTACATCTCCAGGGCGGCAGTCTTGAAGCGGGCTACATAGTCCCGTAAGAGCTCCTGGTCTTGCTGGCGGATGGAAAAGAGGCTGTCCACCTCTCTTGGCACCTTTCGACAAGCATCGAAGTGTACCACAAACTTTCCTTCCAACTGCTGGAAGGAGTTGATGGATTCAGGCTCGAGGCGGGTGAACCAAACTTGAGCAGCCTTCCGGAGGGTGGCTGAGAAGGCAATGCACAGAAGGGCGTCTGTCGCCCCCCGGACTCTCATTAGAGCCTTATAGCTCTCCAGATGGTCTAGGGGGTCGGTGGTCCCGTCGTAGGGACCCACCTGAGGCATACTGAACCGATTTGGGATCGGTTCCTCTTGGATTTCTCAGGAGAAGGGGGGTCGGGCATTGTAGCCTACTGGCTCGCTAGGAGAGCCCTGCATGTTGGCAAACCGGCGGGAAAGCTCCGCCAACTTGCGCTCTTGCTCTTCCAGGCGCCTTTCAGCTAGATGTCTGATGGCCTCGTCAGTGGAACCTTCCACTGAGGCCGCTGGAGAAGGTGCTGACGGGTCGCGGCGAGGGGCCTTTCCCCGGCGACGCTTGCTGCGCTTGGCAGCATCGTCGTTGTCCGCTGGAGATCGGCTCTCGTGGTCCGCCGACCCAGAATGGTTCCTCTTCGCGGGGGTCTGGTGACTCCTGCGAGGAACGGTTGATGCCCGTGGGTGGGACGGCTTGCCCTGGATAGAGCGCAGGCTTTCGCGGGGGCCCGCGACTTGAGCCGCAGGGGTCCCTGGCTGAGGCTGGGTCACCAAGGAACGCTGCTGATGCTGTAGCTGCCTCACGGCCGTGGCCAGTGTCTGCAATTGTTGGACAATGGCAGCATACTGACCGTCCATCGAGGGCAGCTGAGGAGGTGGAACGGGAGTGGGAAGTTCCCTTTCCGGGCTACGGGGGCCCAGGGGAGAGGGAACTTCCCCCGCCCGACTGGTGGAGGCTTTACGTCCGCGTGTCACGACCATACTTAGAATCGACCTTAAGGGGGCTTACTCGCCTAGGGGCCTCGTTCCCCCTTCCTGGCGCGCCAATCTGTTGCTGACCTTACCGCTTTGGCCTGCAACTGTGAGTTGGCATCGGATTGGATCCCCTGAGTTGCGGAATCCCGACACTTCCGGACCTGCAAAAATGAAGTTAGAGACCCGGGTCGGGATCTCGGCGAGGCACTCCGACGGTCAAGTTAGAGAGCGGCAAAGTGGAACAGATCCACTAAGGCGGAAACCTGTTGTATTTCTGCTCTTAGGGGAATCTTAGACGAGGAGAAGAATGAGAACGAGAGAGAGAAGGGTGCTCTGATCCCTGCAACCAAGCTTGTTGGACTCGGCCCTGTGGGTTCTTCGAGAGCCTCCGGCTTAGGATCGACCCTTCTCCTTCTTCCGGGAGTGCCTGTCCTCTCGATTGCTTATCTTGCTTCTTGCTCCTGGCCTTCCTTTTTAAGTCACCGATCCATGCCTCCGTCCGCACCCCCATCCCCCGGAGGGGGTTCGACCGTCTCTCCCTCGTCCCCCTTACGGTCGGGAGTTAAGCGGCGAACCGGTCTCGTCAGCCATGTAGTCACGAGAGAGGGAACTTGGCGGGATACCGATCCTTGCAAAGGCATCCTCGGGCCTGAGGTGCTGATCGTGACCCTCCCTTTTTAGGATACCGGGCTACCGAATGCTGGGTTCGAAGCTTTGGATAGGATTCCCTTTTCAAAGGGGCGCTAACGAGGTTTTGCACACCATTGCAGGCCTAGGGACACCGTACCAAGTGCACCGCCTGTGCGCGCCGTCTTTAGCAGCTTCCTTGAGACTCGCGCCCCCGGTCCTCTCGTCTTCCATAGAGAGGGCTAGCTTCGGCCGAGGTGGACCCATCTGGGGGCGCCACCCGGCGAAGGAGCAGAGGCAGGACCGCTCCGGCATAAGTGGATCCCGCCTAGATCGACACTTGGCGGAGTGGCAGAGGCCAGCTCGACCTCGGCCAAGGTGGACCCATCTGGGGGCGCCACCTGGCGAGGGAGCGGGAGAGCCTGGCTCAACTTCGGCGAGGTGGACCCATTTGGGAGCGCCACTTGGTGAAGGAGCAGAGGCAGGGCCACTTCGGCCGAGGTGGATCCCGCATGGATCGATATCTAACGGAATGGCAGAGGCCAGCTCGACCTCGGCCGAGGTGGACCCATCTGGGGGCGCCACCTGGCGAGGGAGCGGGGAGAGCCTGGCTCGACTTCGGTGAGGTGGTCCCATCTGGGGACGCCACCTGGCGAAGGAGCAGAAGAAGGGCCACTCCGGCCGAGGTGGATCCCACCTGGATCGGCACCTGGCATAGTGGCAGAGGCCAGCTCGACCTCGACCGAGGTGGATCCATCTGGAGGCGCCACCTGGCGAGGGAGCGGGGAGAGCCTGGCTCGACTTCGACGAGATGGGCCCATCTGGGGGTGCCACCTGGCGAAGGAGCAGAGGCAGCGCCACTCCGGCCGAGGTGGATCCCGCCTGGATCGACACCTGGCGGAGTGGCAGAGGCCGGCTCGACCTCGATCGAGGTGGACCCATCTTGGGGTGCCACCTGGCGAGGGAGCAGGGAGAGCTTGGCTCGACTTCGGCGAGGTAGACCCATCTGGGGGCGCCACCTGGTGAAGGAGCAGAGGCAGGGCCATTCCGGCCGAGGTGGATCCTGCCTGGATCGACACCTGGTGGAGTGGCAGAGGCCGGCTCGACCTCGGCCAAGGTGGACCCATCTGGGGGTGCCACCTAGCGAGGGAGTGGGGAGAGCCTAGCTCGACTTCGACGAGGTGGACCCATCTGAGGGCGCCACCTGGCGAAGGAGCAGAGGCAGGGCCACTCTAGCCAAGGTGGATCCCACCTGGATCGACACCTGGCGGAGTGGCAGAGGCTAGCTCGACCTCGACCGAGGTGGACCCATCTGGAGGCGCCACCTGGTGAGGGAGCGGAGAGAGCCTGGCTCGACTTCGGCGAGGTGGGCCCATCAGGGGGCACCACCTGGCGAAGGAGCAGAGGCAGGGCCTACTCCGGCCAAGGTGGATCCTGCCTAGATCGACACCTGGCAGAGTGGCAAAGGCCAGCTCGACCTCGGTCGAGGTGGACCCATCTGGGGGCGCCACCTAGCGAGGGAGCGGAGAGAGCCTGGCTCGACTTCAACGAGGTGGACTCATCTGGGGGTGCCACCTCGCGAAAGAGCAGAAGCAAGGCCACTCCGGCCGAGGTGGATCCTGCTGGATCGACACCTGGCGAAGTGGCAGAGGCCAGCTCGACCTCAGTCGAGGTGGACCCATCTGGGGGCGCCACTTGGCGAGGGAGCGGGGAGAGTCTGGCTCGACTTCGGCGAAGTGGTCCCATCTGGGGGCGCCACTTGGCGAAGGAGCAGAAGCAGGGCCACTCCAGCCGAGGTGGATCCCGCCTGGATCGACACCTGGCGGAGTGGCAGAGGCCAGCTCAACCTTGACCGAGGTGGATCCATCTGGGGGCGCTACCTGGCAAGGAAGCGGGGAGAGCCTGGCTCGACTGCGGCGAGGCTGGCCCATCTGGGGGCGCCACCTAGCGAAAGAGCAGAGACAGGGCCACTCCAGCCGAGGTGGATCCCGCCTAGATCGACACCTGGCGGAGTGGTAGAGGCCGGCTCGACCTCGGCTGAGGTGGACCCATCTGGGGGTGCCACCTGGCGAGGGAGCGGGGAGAGCCTGGCTTGACTTCGACGAGGTGGACCCATCTGGGGGCACCACCTGGCGAAGGAGCAGAGGCAGGGCCATTCCGGCTGAGTTGGATCCCGCCTGGATCGATACCTGGCGGAGTGACAGAGGTCGGCTCGACCTCGGCCGAGGTGGACCCATCTGGGGGTGCCACCTGGTGAGGGAGCGGGGAGAGCCTAGCTCGACTTCGACGAGGTGGACCCATCTGGGGGCGCCACCTGGCGAAGGAGCAGAGGGCCTATTCCGGCCGAGGTGGATCTCGCCTGGATCGACACCCGGCGGAGTGGCAGAGGTGCCGAGCTCGGCTCTGAGGTCAGCTCTATCGCTGAACGAGCCACCTGGCAGGAGAGTCCGGAGACAGTGCCACACGGTGCCACCTGGCGACCGGTTGGATCTGACGCACACTCCACGTCAGCGATGTTGCCATATCACATCGATATGTATAATTATTTATGCCCTTAACTTTGATTTCTCATGGCTGATATTTGTTTTGTGATTGCTGATATGATTACTTGTATTTTTTGTATCATATATTTATAACAAATATGAATGGCTTTTTGGATAGTTTGGATTATAATAATGATAATTAAAAATCTTAAAATAATATAGTATGGTACAATATTTTTCTCGCATAATTAAGATATAATAACTTGATGATCAAGAAAGGAATGTTTGGACTAGTCATGTTAAACCAAGTATAGCCCCATCACGGGCAGGACCATAGCATCATGAATAGCCCACCACGGACAAAAATATGGCACTGAGGATAGACTGTCATGGATAAGAACATGGCACTGTGAATAACCCATAATGGACACAAGCATAGTACTAACAATAGACCTGCCATGAACAGAATGTGGTACTTGAGTTTGCTGGTCACAAACTAGAACATGATCGTGATTAGTCCAAAATCCTCAAAAAAATTATTGATTGATTAGAATCATATTAATTAGACATGGAAGATAAGACATAAAATCATAATGGTGGTATATCATTATAAGAAAGATAAATATTTGATGGTATATATGCACATTTTTGCATACATAGGCATTGAGTTATACTGGATACTTAATATGAGATTTTGTTTTCCTCTTTGATATTGTTTATCTATTATTTTAGAATTATATTATCTTATTGGTGTGTAAGGAGATTCTTATGGGACTGTAAAGCTCACCCTCCTATTCTCTTTCTGTTCTCAGAGTTGCAGATGCTCATGCTTGGATATGGTTTGGATTCACGAGTGAAAGGATAAATAGATAAAGCATTATTGGTATCTGGTTGGGTGATTGAAGGATGATTGAATTTGTAATTATACAATTTTTACTAATTGTTATGAACTGAGATCATTATTATTTATGGATATTGAGGTCAAGGTTTTAAATCCCGTGGGACAGGGCTGTCCCAGTTTTTTCCTAGAACGGAACGCATCAGCGTCCCACCCCGTCCCGACACTCGGGACAAGGAATATCCCAAGGTGTCCCGATTGGGATACTGGGTCACTGGCGGGATGTCCTGTCCCGACACATGGGGATAATACCCTGTCCCGATGTCCCAAGGGATGTCCCGTCGGGACCTGAATCCTTGATTGAGGTTGTAATTGGATTTTAAGGCATTGCATATTCTTTAGAACTTTGTCCTAGAAAGTGTGCGGCCATGTCGTGTGATCGACCAGCATCCTGGGTTCAGGGCATGATAAGTCAGTTTACTCAGATTTAAAGACTAAGGAGCGTAGCGATGATTGTTTCGATGGTCATGGATCTGGTAGCCATGGAGGGAGTGGATATGAGATCATTGTTTATGAGATAGCCACAAGGTAGTCTTCGATTCATCAATGAACCACAGTTTATACATGCCACATAGGATAGGAACCACGGTGCATAAACTAGTAGAGCCCATGAGGATATGATTGCATATAGGAGATAGGCTCCTTGAAATTATTTAGGACACGATGCAACTATAGATGACCTCATACATAAAGTAAGATCCATAGAAATTAGGTTCTAAATCATATGCTATATCATTTTACCTACAACCATAGATAGCTTATGATCCATACGGATATATGAATGGTGCATTTGAAGCATCGTCTTTCAGTAGCTACTATCCAATGCAGCCAGGAGCACCTTATAGGTCAGATTTTACTGCTTCCATATTCAGTAGGTCCTTTCACAACTGTATTATCAGCCAAAGGACATCTCTAAGAGTCAAAGCTACAATGACAGATCCGACACCGATTACAATCCAAAGTGCATATCTTATGGGATAAGTCTACAGAACTATAATAACTCTTGGTTAGAATAAGTTGATGCACCTCTTGATTATACAAACGATCCAGATATCCACAATTGCCATTGACACTCAATGAGATTCTAGATATCAATGATGTGATACACTTTAAATACATACAATTGATTGTATCATTTTATGTTTTGTATCTTACTGCTTGATATGAAAATATTTCACTCGATAAGATTGCAGACATTGGCATCACCATTAAATTATCCTTATATATATATAATTATCCATGTATATATGTATAGGTCATGACACACTTCACAAACTAGCCACCACCATCATTGGCTTTTACCTTCCTAGACTTAGGATCCATATAGGGCATCTCTTTGGAAATTTTTTAAGTGCAATGCCATGGTGATACAGAAAAATCACTCCAAAATGTCAAGCATCATTTAGGTCAACTCGATAAGATTGCGGACATTGGCATCACCATTAAATTATCCTTATATATATATAATTATCCATGTATATATGTATAGGTCATGACACACTTCACAAACCGGCCACCACCATCATTGGCTTTTACCTTCCTAGACTTGGGATCCATATAGGACATCTCTTTCGAGATTTTTTAAGTGCAATGCCATGGTGATACAGAAAAATCACTCCAAAATGTCAAGCATCATTTAGGATCTATTGGAGTGATAGAGAAATCAAGAAACATAAAATTAGACTTAAAATTATTCAAAAAACCAAAAAAATAATTAGGTTTCATTAAAGCCTAAAAAAATTAAGGCCTCCCCCCTCCTTCCAAAAAAAAAATAGGGCATGCCAATTCGAAACCAACATGCCATTGCATACGTGTGTCGATACAATAAAATACCAAACCAGTGGCCGACTGGTATGGTTCCTGGTTCTGGTTCAGCCAATCTTGAGTTTGACTGTAGAATTGCATCTTAGAAAGAACAAGGCCATCATATCATGATATTACTTAAAATCAAATTTGAGATAGTAACAAGGTTTACTTTTACATAAAGGCATCTTTGTCATTTACTAGCCAGCAAATAAGTGAGCTGTGCGCTCTTCCTCAAAGTCTTTAATCCATTGGTTCTCCATTCAGCTTCTTACTTCACCACTTTCTGAGACATCATCATCCTTTGCCTTCCATTGCGGTTATTACCTCTGACTTCCTAGAAGCTCCATCACATACAACCCTAATGGGTTGGTACTAGAAACTCCCTAACTGAATCAATGAATTACCACAGCAGATGTATATCATGTACTCTTAGCTAAAAAAGTAAAGCTAAAGATAAGATGTCCCTTTTCCTGGTTGCTGAGCTAGGATTTTGTTTAAGGTGAGGAAATAATGAAACCATGTTTGTAATAGTAATTTTGAGAAGGCAATCCATCAGCATGAACAATACGGTGCGTTAAGTCAAGGTGTATGATTACCTCATCATGTTGTAAGGCATGCTGTTATTCCAAAAAAGTTCAAGTTATTAAGCTCAGAGCTACCGATGATTTAAATTTGCTATTACTAACCAAACTTTCCACACTTTTTCATGCATCTCGACTTTGCAATCAAAAGGCATCTCTGCTCTACCAAATCAGGAGACTTATATCTAACTCTGATTTTCTTGCCTCTTTGATTTGAGGGATAGAATTGTTTTCTTATTAACCTAGATTTATGAAATGTTCAATAAGAGGCTGTGAGAATAGTAGTAACAAAGGGTAATTGTGGTGTTTGAAAACATGCCATCGTTTGTGCCTATTATTTCTTTAGTTGTTTTGACACATTCTGTTCCATTCATTCTTCCACTAAACATTATTTAAATCAGAAACAGATATTCTGGTATGGAAACAAGTGGGGTGTCGACTCATGAAATTTAACATTTCAACTGCTTGCTTGGATGGTATCAGCCCTTGCCACTTGGGCCAGGGAGGATTCCAGTAAATGCTTTCACTCAATCATAACCAATACTTCAGGCATGTATATTTATTGAGAAGTTAATCTACAATCAAGTTAAAAGCAACGAACCCATATTCAAATAACTAAATATCCGGTCACCAAAAGGAACCCCACATTTTTAGGAAGGGGGTCTCCTATTGGATTTCCCAAATTCCATCTATATCTAGTGACAGACCAAGAAATTTGGGCAGGGGGTGCAAATGATCCTAAACTCCAGAATAGTCTAGAAAATACAACACATCCAGAAGGCAATTTTCCTCTGGCTATGCCATTTTCTTTGCTTGCTGAAGGTGCTGCCACTTTTGACATAAAGCTGCGTCCCCAACAAAGGAGGCCAGTCTCTCTCTTTTTACACTGTTCGCGGTCATGTTGATGAAATTTGAAACCATTATATGGCCCTGAATCTTTGGTTGTCAGTGAAGTTTTGATGATTAGTTTTGAGCTGTAGTGTCAACATTTGAGAATCAGGCTGTTCATATTGTGAATTTTTCTCCATGTGTTTGTCTATATTCTAATTCTCTGACAAGTTAACAATCTTTTTCAGACAAGATGCCGAAGATTCATGTCTTAACAATCTTTCTTTGATGTATTGAACAGGCATGACTTGTTTGACCATTGTAAGGAGAACCTATATTGCACTTCCACAAGAACAAAATTTAATATCCAAACCTGCTTACCCCATTTAGAACAACAATATAAACTAGTGATATGAACAAAGGCAGCAGCCATGTATGGCTATTCAATGGTTGATCTATAAGGTCCAGGTCCATGCATTTTTTACATCCGAAAATAAATTGAAGCAATATATATTTAATAAAAAGAACTCAAACAAACATCATTAATTAAACCAAGCAAGTAAGGCAGTGCATTCGTGTCAGAAATATATTATGTATGCATGCATGTATAGATGTATGGACATATGGATAGCCTTGTGTATTCTTGTGCATAGTTAGCCCTATTCTGAAAATATGGATGACCATTTGAAGATTACAAAGCATAAGGAAATTTTTCAGCAGTTAAATGTAAATATGTGTAAACACCAGTGATGCAGGATACTTTTTTATGAATCCAACATAGGATAAATTTTTGGTTTTCTTGTTTATTGCTTTCTCCAAAATTTTGGTTGGTTGTTTTCAGGGAAACTTAATGAATTCATCATAAATTACAGTCCTTTTTTTTTTTAATTTTCTTCACTCTTTTTCATCATTCTTTCATATTCTGCCTTCCCCTTTTGGGGCAAAATGGAATGATGGATGGAATGAATAAAGAGAAAAAGTCTGTGCAGAATTTGCCCATCTTTTGGGTGTTTTTTTTTTTTTTTTTGGGGAGGCGGGGGAAGGGGTGGTGTTGGGGGGAGGGAATCAAGAACAGACCTCTGCCACTTCTCTGTAATGGACAAAAACAATGTGCTCATAGGCCCTGCCCAGAAGAAAAGAAATGTACTTAGGCACTCATGACGGTTCTATAAAAAAAACTGGCATATCCAATATAAACTGTCACTGTAGTAAATTCCTAAAAACATATAGATCAACAAACAGCATTAGCATACAAGACTTGTCATTGGTATAATAGAGTGCTAAACTAAATACTTACTTTTAAAACTTACTTGGAAAAAGGCAATTATATTGTTTGATTGTATCATAAGCTTAGGAAGTTTTCTCTAACAATATCAATTACTTTCTATCCAATATATAACATATCTGTTTAAATATCATCAACAAAGACAATATTTGATGCCATTGCATAAACATTGTGGCAGTTAGTGGCATCAGAAAGAGAAAAGGCACTTTAATACTGATGCATGACCAAGAAAGATGGTCAATACTACTCGGTTACATAATCAATACAGCCTCCAGAGGAGAGAAGAAAAAGATCCCTTTTGTAACACAGACAACAAATATATGACCACCTTATCCAAGTAGGCAGCAAAAAAGAGAAGCCAAATAAATAAGATATGACTTGACAAAATTAGTCTCAAAGTTTAGTCTATCCCTAAACTTAATTTCAACCTGGTCTGGGCTGAAAAAAGGGCCTGGCTCAATCCAGACCTATCAAGTAATGGTTCAGCTCTAGATCTTAGACATGAAGTAAGTTTAGATAGGATTTGCATCTATCTGGACCATATTTTATTCCTTAGTGATGAAACTCTAGGTGGTCTATTCCCACCTTTCCTTATTGAAACAAAAGGAAATATGTATGTTGAGTTAAATTATAAAATATGGCTAAACTGGACAACTATCCTTCCACTGTTCCACAATGTGCGCATGTCTACCATATAACAGTTATCAAAGTCAAGCTAGTTGATAGTATCATCTAGCAACAACATCTCCATTATGGTGTAAATTTTCATGAACTTCATGGTAGGTCATCAAGATGAAGTTTCAAAACATCCAATAAATAAATAAGAAGGCAATAAATTCCACTGAGAAAGTAAAGATAAGATAAACCTACTTTATAATCAGAAGCAGAGAAAAACTTATTTTAATAAGTGACAATGTTCCAAGGCTTATATGCTAAGCTAGTAACTTTTTGTAGTCAAACAAATATAATAATAAAATCAAAGGGCAAAAGCATGAACATTTGAATTTCGAACAATCCAAAGTAAAATGGGATTAAAAGTTATGCTAATTCTTTAAAAATTACAAGGAATTTATAATCTTACGGGTCCAGCATCCAATAAATACGCCTCTGAAAACATGGATTTTGCTCCACACGAGCATAATAACAAGACAATACTTCAGCATTCCCAACCTAGCCAAGTTAACTGATGCTGAGAACATCATTTTAAGGAAAGGAATATACAGTCCAGAATCCAGATGATCTCACAAAAAATACATAAACAGTAGCAATTTAAACTAATTGCAGATCAGGTAACTTTTACTGTGACTAAAATATGTGCATGGAGGACCAAGAATTCAATGTTCGCTGATATTTAGGAGGCATAATACACTTAAGTAATGAAGAAATTAGCAATCAATATACTAATCACAGTCCAAAAATAGACATTCTAAAAATATATTAAATAATTTAGAATTAAAATAGAAAAATTAGAAGATTTATGACAGCAATTAGTTCATGTACATGCAGAGCTTGGTCATTTCTGTCCAACAACCGATGGAGGCCAGGTTGAAAGTTTGAGGTACAGGACATAATACCAATCATGTACTATTCCATGCATAGAATAATTAATGCCTATATTTACAAGGTTAGCCAGCACAAACAACACACGATGTTGATATGCATCAATACAGCACATTGAACGGTCTGCAATACAGGGTGGTATGGTTGGCATTTCAAACCTTGGACAGAAGTTGCCAAGGTGTGGTATCAGCCCCAAAATATGTTGCATAGGAGCATTGATGCCCAAGGCAACCCAAAATTGTGTGATCCCTAGCCTAGCTTCTAGTACTTGCTTTCAAATATGAAAGTCTTCACAATTGTGGAACTGCATGTCAAAGCAAATTCAGAAACTAGCCAGGCTCGGTAATTGCATTTCATACTGCATGTCCTTGTTTACTTCAGGCAGAAAGCATATTAAAACATACCAAGCAACTGTTATACATTTTCATTTTTATGTGCAGAAAAAGTCCTTGCTCAAGAATCTTGACTGGTTAATTGATTAAATCAGTGGAACAAAATTGTCAGGCTTTTCCGTTTCCCTTACTTGAGCACAATATCATTTCTTTAAATACTTCTCATCCTTTGATTTTTCAGGGGGTACTCTTAGAGTTCTTTGTCAAAAAAATTTATGCCAATTTCACAAGCAAGTATGATCACCAAGGTAATGAGTTGGATCATTGACTTCATGCCAAGATGGTGTGTTTGTCAGGTTAGTCCTCAATAAGGTCAATCAATTTAGCTGAAATGGTATCTTGAGGAGCTACATTAATGATGATCAGTAAGTAAAGAAAGTGTGCATGGTGATTTTTTTTTTTTTTTGAATAAAAAGGGAGGTGAAGAACCTAGATTCATTGAGTTAATGAAGAAAGAAGAAATAACATGTGATTTATATAAGTTCATGCATTAGCTCATAAGAACCAGAACTTCTTTGTGGAATGTGACAGGAAACACAAGCCATCTTTTGTAAGTGGAGACAGAGAAAGAGAACATTTTGCACAAAGTTGGGAAGAAACAGAAAAGAGGTGGAAAGGAAAGATAGCTCCTTTCAAAAAGGCTAATGTTACAAGCATAGGCTGACATTATGAACATAAATAATTCAATTAAACAAACCTTAAGACGCTCATGTGCTTCTGCAAGGGTCTTTCCATTGTTCTTTTTCCGCCACAAATGGCCATCATTACGGTAATTGCGTAGTACCCTTCGATTGAAAAGGAACAAAGAACCACCTATTCAAAAGATATCACAAACATAAGCAGCGGAAGACTTAAACTGAATTCAATCAACAATACTGAATATCTAATATCCAGGAAAAGCAGGTATATTACTAGGTGGCTTATCAGGAGGCTTATTGGAAAGTTGGAAATTCTCATGATTGTGCAAGATAAAAAGAACTTCTACAGGTTTCAGCCAACGTGTTTGAGCTCCTCTGCACAGCTTATTCATAGCAAAACCTGAAACCACACAGACAAAACAACTTATTCTGGAAACAGCTTGATGAACAACGACAAGTGGACAACAATTCTATCTTAACAAAAATGATAGATCATCTATCTTGCAGTTCACATTAAGTTAAAATTGAATTTACATCAGAACACTAAATTTCGGTTGCATATTTCAAATATTGGAGTGTTCAGAATGGAGCAGATGAGAAATGCAATGGTTAAACCACTAATATGGTTCGACCATCATCCTCCAAAACCTACTAAAATTGCATAAATAGATCTACGAACAACAAAATAAAATGTACCTTTATGTTATCATACTTGAACACCTCATTTAACTAATTCTGAACACAATTCCAGGTCATAGATTCTTTGACTACACGAAAGAATTATGAAACATACCGGAACAATTGGCACCACTTGGGCCAAAAAGTGACCATAATTGACCTGAACTCCACAAGAAATCAAATCATATTCACAAACTTGTAACACTGAAGAAGCAAGCCCAAGAAAGCAACACTCTAAGCTCAAAGGTCAGAAACATATCTAGATATTGACAATTTAAGTCACGAGACATGCCATATTGCAGCCAACTTCGAGTAACCAATCTTTCCTTCCATAAATGCTATATCATCAGTTTTCCAGCCAAAAAGAAGGTAAGCTTCATAATCACCACACAAAGTATAAATTCTCAACATCGGAATCATCTTCTTGAATCAGAAGGCAAATCCAACTACATATGTACGAGATTGGAAACATCTACAAGCATGAAAGATAGTCCATGAATTTTCTGAACACATTAAATTTTCCTGAAAAATAGAAAAAAATGCACAAGGTTTCATTTTTAAGATAAGCCGGCAAAGGAATACGTTAAGTCCCGATCGCATGTTCCAATCATCAAAAACAAATCCAAACCTAGTAAAATGACGAAAAATGATCACAAAAATAATCAAATAAATAGGTAGTTAAACAAAGTGCACCTTTGGCATTACACTCAACATTTTACTCAATCAACCGATCCCTAATTCGATTCCAAGTAGACGATTCTCGGAATACAGGGATCAGAATCATTCAATTGGATAACAAGAACAGATATTACGGATTGGGTGTAAAAAGAAAAAAGAAAGAACCGAGATGGACCCGAATTCAACACAAGAAATCGAAGTTTTCTTAATGAAACGAGGCAAAACACACCACTTTGATAACCTGGCTGCATCGCGATTGGTCCACGGAAACAGTTCTGAAAGAAGCGGCACTCGAGCTCGAATTGACTGCAGAAGTATCAAATTTGAAGGCCTAAAAGATATCGAGAAGAGAGGGAAACAGGAAGGATATAAAAGCCGAGAGGAGACGAGGCGACGGGAGTCAAAGATGGTGGCGGCCAACGCAGGAGTTGTCCAGTCTGGAAGAGGGCCTCTAAAAGCGGCATGGTGAATTTAAGAAGAACGCGAGGCAGAGGAGGGAGGGAGAGAGGAGGAGGCGATTCTCGGAAGTGGACAGGCGGAACCGCGGGAGAGCGAAAGGAAGCCAGTACATTGAAAGGTGAAATAGCGGTTGGTTAGAACACGGCTCTATCCTCATGAATATTTTACGGTTGATGATTTAAGGCATGAATTTATGAATGAATGGTTTGATTAAATTTTAAAATTTTTAAGCATATATAACTAGAGATGAAACGGCTATAACTTTAATGGCGTGGTTGATGTACTTAACGATTAATAAAAAAATATAAAAAAAATTTATGGTCTAAATCGAACAGCTTAGAATCTAAAGTTATATTAGAATTTATTTCCTACCTTTTATTTTATTAAAAAAAAAGGGCAAATAACTGGCAGACGTTTGGACGTTTCCTTAAAAAAAAAAAAAAAAAAAAAAAAAAAAAAAAAAAAAAAGGCGTGCTATATACGAGTATTGTTGGAGTATCCTGATTCAGCTACAAACCAAACTCCGGTTCAACTTATCGAAGCCCGTTTCTCCGGACGACGGACTTTGGACTAAGCGAAGAACAGGCCAACTGCAAGCAACCCAAGGCTTCACACCGGACTACAATATCCGGAGGCCAGTCCTTCAGGTAGCACCTTCAGCCCCGACCGAAGTCTGAACTACTCATCGACTTCCGAAGACACGTACTTCGGTCCCCGCCGTAGAGACGATTTCCGGCCTCGGGGAAATACCAAGTCTTCGGCCCACGCAAGAGGAAACCCGAAGCTTGAACCACAATCTGTTCCAGAAAGGAAATTGTAACCAACGGTTACAATCGACATTCATCATGCCATGATCATGGCGCGCAACTCCTGCAGCCACGCCTCCGATCTGGCCGGAACCGCTCATTGACAACCCACGATCGCCAATCATGGGAGAGATTGGTTCCCCATGATCACCGGAAAAAGAGCGGGCCACAGACCGGAGGCCATCTTTTAAATATGCGTAAGAAGGATAGCTCGAGAGGTATGCGAACAATCTCGCACACAAACACTTTCAATCCCCAAGAGCATTTTCTCTTCCACTCTTTCTCGACACCTTTCCCATTCTGTGGCTGGAATCCGCCACTAACTTAGGCATCGGAGTGTCCTCCACCGGAATAACTCCGACAAGGGACCTGTTTTGCAGGTGAACCAGGGAGCGGTCCTGCGATGCAGTGGCTCCGACCGGCCGATCCAGGGACTCCACGCCAACAGATTGGCATGCCAGGAAGGGGGGTGCATTAACATTCTTTAAGCTCCCTCTCAGACAAGGGGAAGGAAAAAGTTCTTTGATGGCAAGAGGAAAAGCCCCAATTGCTTATACAAGTCGGAGTCGTGCTCCGTCTCAGGGGGTGTACCCCCGGAGGAGAACGATGCTCCACCTCCCACAGTTGTTGTGGGAGCGCAGCAGTTTGAAGCTCTTATGAACCAGGCGCCAACCTAACGGCCATGGTTCAAGAGTTCCAAGACAGAGCCTTTCCGGTGGCAAACCCACCGGCTGTTTCTAGACATAGCTCGCGATCCCGAAGAAGGAGAGCACCACGGGAGGATTCTGCGCATCCCTCCCCCCATTCTCGGCCCTCTCCCGAAGGCCGAACTTCAAGACTGCCTAGGTCTGCCGATTCCCCGCAAAAAGGAAAAAGGTCTAGGCAAACCTCCTCCTCCTCCAAAGACTTCACTCCGGTGGAGAGAGCACCGAAGTAGACTCCCGATTATGACGGGAGGTTCAGAGCCATCGAATCAGAGATGGCGAAAGTGCGAGAACAGAGAATGCGGGTTCAGAGAGATCTCGATGACTTGATTGTAGATGATCTATGCCCACCCTACACCGACGGCATCATGGCTGAGGACATTCCTCGGTACTTCAGAGTTCCCCAAATGGAACCCTACGACGGCACCTCCGACCCCCTCGACCATTTAGGCAACTTCAAAGCCCATATGATGATCCAAGGAGCTTCGGACGCAAAGCACTGTTTGGCATTCCAGGCTACTTTGAAGAAGTCCGCTCGAATGTGGTACTCGAGCCTGCGCCCAGGTACCATCAATTCCTTTTCCGAGTTAGAAAAATTATTTGTCTTGCATTTCAGGACCTGCCGCAAGACTTCTCGGAATACGGACACACTCTTCCTCCTTCACCAGAACGAATGAGAAAGCCTGCGGGATTATATCTCCAGGTTTAATGCGGCCATGCTTGAGATCCCAGATCTCAACGAACACGTGGCCATGTCAGCATTGAAGAAGGGGCTTCGAACCTCCAGGCTTACTTTTTCTCTGGACAAGAAGTTCCCTAAAAGCTACGCTGAACTCCTGTCGAGGGCTCAGAAATATGCCGATACCGAAGAGTAGGCAGCGAATCGACGACTGGTTGAAGGAAAACCCCCCTTCAAAAAAGAAAAATAATAGGGGACAAGGTTCCCAAACCTCCAATAATAACAACGGTGGCAGATATACGGACCGCCGAAGAAGTCCTCCCAAACTCAGAGTGCTGGGAGGAAGATTCGACTCATACACCCCCCTCAACCTCCCCCGAGAGAAGATCCTCCTGGAAATAGAGAAAGAAAACTATCTCCAACGGCCCCATCCCATGAAAGCCTCCTCTTCCGCAAGGAACAGGAACAAATTCTGCTGATTTCACTAGGACCACAGCCACAACACAGAAGAGTGCATCCAGCTGAGGGATGCAATCGAGGATCTCATCAAGAGAGGATACCCGGGGCGGTACATCGATCGCCAGGGACTCCGGTCGGAAGTAACTGTTCCCCAGCCACCTCTTGAAGAGGTCGAATTGCCAAACCAAAGGCCCACCAATGGAGGTGTAGGGACGATACACCGGCCCACCAACTAGAGAAGGGATGAAGATGAAGCTTCAAAGCGACTGAAAGATAACAACTCCATCCTCTTCTCCGACGACGACCTTGCGGGAGTTCGGCTCCCACATGATGACCCTCTTGTAATTTCGGCCGTAGTGGCCAACTATGATGTACAGCGAGTTCTTATTGATAATGGAAGTTCGACTAATGTCTTGATGTACGATGCATTCTCCAAAATGTGTTTGCCTAGACATTAATTGCAAAGATCCCCCATATCACTCTCCAGTTTCGGGGGCAACCAAGTTTATGCCGAGGGGGAGATAATGTTGCCTGTAACCCTCGGCACCGAGCCTCGACAAAAGACATTGCTGATCAACTTCACGGTGGTCCAGATCTCCTCAGCATACAACATTATTCTAGGGAGGCCTGCCTTGAAAAGGTTCCGGACCGTGATCTCCTCTCACTACCTCTTGGTACGCTTCCCCACCAGAAATGGTGTTTGAGAAGTTAGAGGGAACCAGAGGACGGCACGGCTATGTCTGATAATTGAAGACAGGCATTTCAAGGATTCGACTACTCCGGATCAACTGGATCCAAGGGATGCAACCACAAATCTTGGTGAACCCATGGAAAGGAACATCCCGGTGCCTTTGAAAGAGGAGGATCCCTCCAGGGTTGTGCAGATCGGGAGTGCCCTTGATGAGGAAACCAGAACGGAGCTGATCCGTTTCCTCAGGGATAACGCCGATATCTTCGCCTGGTCGGCTTCGGACATGCCTGGGATTCCCACCGAAGTAATCACTCATCGGATGGAAGTAACCCCTGGGTACAAGCCGGTGCGGCAGAAGAAGAGGAGCTTCATCCCAGAAAGACAGCAAGCTGTAGATGAAGAGGTTGGCAAGCTCCTCAAGGCAGGGTTCATCAGAGAGGCCCGCTACCCCTAGTGGTTGGCCAATGTAGTGACGGTGAAGAAAGCTAGTGGCAAGTGGAGGATTTGCATTGACTATACAGACCTCAACAAGGCTTGCCCAAAGGATAGCTTCCCTCTCCCAAAGATTGACCAACTGGTCGACGCTACCACCGGCCACCAGTTGCTGAGCTTCATGGACGCCTTCTCCGGCTACAACCAAATCTGAATGGATCCACAAGATGAGGAGAAGATGGCATTCATCACTGACAAAGGTCTCTACTACTACAAGATGATGCCATTCGGCCTCAAGAATGCCGGAGTGACATTTCAAAGACTCATCAATAAGGTGTTCAAAAAGCAACTGGGAAAAAATATGGAGGCCTATGTTGATGACATGATCGTCAAGAGCCTCCACCGGAGAGATCACATCCACGACTTGGAAGAGTCATTCAGCACCCTCTGGCGCTACCATATGAAGTTAAACCCAGCAAAATGTGCCTTCGGGGTCACGTCAGGTAAATTCCTGGGCTTCCTTGTCACCAAACGAGGAATTGAGGCGAACCCTGAGAAGATTCAAGCCTTGAAAGATATGAGACATCCCTCTAGCAAAAAGGAAGTCAAACAGTTGACAGGGAGGATTGCCTCCCTAAGTAGATTTATCTCTAGTCAGCCGAGAAATGTCTTCCGTTCATCAAGGTACTTCGGCAATCAAAGGGTTTCAAATGGTCTGAAGACTGTCACGTTACCTTTGAGGAATTGAAGAAGTATTTGGAGACCCCACCATTGCTCTCCAAGCCAAAAGAAGGTGAGGTCCTCTACCTGTACCTCTCTGCTTCAGACGAAGCAGTGAGTTCGGTTCTTGTCTGGAAGGAAGAAGATGGGTCTCACAAGCCGATTTACTACATCAGCAAGGTCCTGCATGATGCAGAAACGTGATATACAAGGATGCAGAAGCTGATCTACTCTTTAGTGATCATGGCAAAGTGACTACGGCCATACTTCCAGGCCCACGCTATTATGTTGCTGACTGATCAACCTCTCAAGGCCATTCTCCGATCTCCGGACACTTCTGGAAGGATAGCCAAGTGGGCTGTGAAGCTAAGTGAATTTGACATTAGCGTCCAGCCCCGAGCGACTATGAAGGCCTAAGTGCTCTTCGATTTTTTGGCTGAGTGCACCTGGAAGTCCGAAGATGAAGCCTCTTCGAAAGAAGAAGAAGCCCTGAAGGAGATGAACTCCGTTTGGGTGCTTCATGTGGACGGAGCTTCCAATGCTACCGGGTGCAAGGCTGGACTCATGTTGGCCGAACCTGATGGCCATACCATAAAGTATGCACTCCGTTTCTCCTTCCACGCCTCCAATAATCAGGCCGAATATGAGGCCCTACTCGTTGGACTTCAGATCGCCAAAGATCTGGGAGTCTGGCAACTCCGAACCTTCTCCGATTCTCAACTGGTTGTGAATCAAGTCAACGGAGAATACGCAGCCAAAGATCCAACCATGGTGCAATACCTGGAGAAGGTTCAGGCTTTATCCTCCCAACTAGAATATTTTGAAATTATCCATGTTCCCCGATCAGAGAACTCCGGGCGGATGTACTGTCTCGACTGGCAACTACAGCACCGGAGTCTCTCGGGCGTACCTTTGTTGAACATCTTGAAACTCCAAGCATTGTCGAAGAGGCTGCAGAGGTGTGCTAGATTGATACTGAGCCAAGTTGGATGGATCCCATTATCAGATTCCTGAATGAAGGAAAACTGCCAGAAGATAAGGTAGAGGCCAAGAAGATCTGCTGGATGGTGTCTCAATACGTCATCTTAGATGGAACCCTCTACAAGAGATCATTCTCCCAACCACTGCTAAAATGCCTAGGACCCATCGATGCAGATTATGCTTTGAGAGAGGTCTATGAGGGCATATGCAGGGATCACTTGGGTGGCAGGTCTCTAGCATACAAGATTATTCGACAGGGGTATTACTGGCCCTCCATCCAGAAGGACTCGACTGATTTTGTGCGAAAGTGCGACCAATGCCAGAGGTATGCTAATATACAGAGATAACCTGCGAGTCACCTGACTCAGTTGGCAGCCCCATGGCTTTTTGCCCAGTGGGGGATGGACATTCTTGGCCCATTCCCACCAGCATCAGGGCAAAGGAAGTTTCTCCTAGTGGCCATCGACTATTTCATGAAGTGGGTGAAAGCCGAACCATTGGCCCAGATCACAGAGGGCAAAGTGAAAAATTTTGTGAAAAATTCCATCATCTTCAGGTTCGGCATCCCACATGTCATCATCATGGACAACGGGAGATAATTCGACAATCCGAAGTTCAAGGACTTATGTGCTCGGTACCATATCCAGCATCGGCTGACATCCGTAGCTCATCCGCAGTTCAACGGAGAAGCCGAAGTCACCAACCAGACCATCATTCATGGTCTGAAGACGAGGTTGAACGCCACTAAGGGACTTTGGGCCGAAGAGTTGACCTCCGTTCTCTGGGCGTAACGAACTACCCCGAGAACGGCCACCGGCGAATCTCCGTTCAACCTGGCCTACAGTACCGAAGCCGTACTACCCATCGAAGTCTCCCTACAATCTCTGAGAATTGACAACTTTGAAGAGCTTGAGAATTCCAATCATAGAAAGATTGATCTGGATTTGCTATCAAGCACCAGGCTACAGGCCCATATAAGAATGGCAGCATACCAACAAAAAGTCACCAAGTACTACAACTCAAAGGTGAAGGAGCAAACTTTCCGCACGGGGGATATGGTAGTGTGAAGAGCAGAAGTGTCCAGGCCAACAGAACAGGGTAAACTCTCCCCCAACTGGAAAGGCCCATATCAAGTCGAAGAAGTCATTCGACCAGGGACATATCAACTCAAGACCCTGGAGGGAAAGACCCTATCCCGGCCATGGAATGTACAAAACCTTCGCAAATACTATCAATGAAAAAGTTCCAAAAAACTCCTGTACAAAGCTCCTCAACCCTACTCAACTCAGAACGGCTAGTTGCATCAACTGAACGACAACAGCCTGAATGACCCGATCTGAAAAATCGGTCAACTGCACAAAGGATAGTCTGATCCACTCACCTTATCGGTATGTCCGATGAGCGCAATGGATGGTCTAACCAGGCCACCAAAAAAATCAAAGGCGCAGGGATGGTTTTCGTAACCTACTCTACGGTGAATCCGAACATGCACCGAGGCGGGCCTGAATAGCCTACCTTAATCATGACAGAAAGTGCACAAGGATGGTGTAAACACCTTACCCTATGAAAAATCCGAACACGTGTCTAAAAGGACCACTGTTGTCCTCTCTATCAACAACAAACATTCTCAGAATGGTCCAATTGACCTCGCTTCTTCCCTGTAGACCGAAAGTGGTCTACGGAGTCTACATTACAGACAAATCGTGATGCAACACATCGCAAAAAGTACGCGAGAAGAGGTAACAAAAAAGATCTTTCATTTCTTTCAAATTTTTTACACAAAAAAAAAGAAAGAGAAAAGAAAGCAAGAAACTCTCCTAAAAAGAGAGTGAGAAAAAAGGAAAAGAAACTCTCCTAAAGAGAGATGTAAAAAAAAAAAAAGAGGAGCAACAGCAGTAGAATTTGAGAAATTTTCAATAACTCCCCGATGGGTTTTTTCCATACCGCCAGGGAGAGACCAGATGGGACGACGAAGGGCCCCCGAGGTTCCCGTCCGAACTCAAGTCCGACCCCTCATCGGAGTCAGAATCGAACTCGTAGCCGGGGAAGGGAATGGAGGGTTTGATATTATCCAAGCCCTTCAAGTTATAAAACTTAGAGGCTTTCCTCCGGCACTCCTAAAACCCCTGGTGGAAGGAGTCCAGGGCCACCCCGGTAAGCTCATCCTTGAAAGCGACAGAAGCTCTGAAGTTTGCGACGGCATCCGCTGCCTCCTTCTTCGCCTCCTCCGCCGCCGTGGTCGCCACCGTGACTTGAGCCCAGGCCTCCCTCAACTGAGCCTCCAGAAGGCGGACCTTCTTCTCGAGACAATCCACCAGAGGCTCCTCCTCTTCGCCCCCTGGCCTAGGTGACTCCGGACTTCGCTTCCTCTTGAGGTCAATAGCCCTCCTTTTCGCCGCTCGGCAGAGCTCAGAAGTGCTGAACCTCATGGCTAATGGAGGGAAGAAGCTTATGGAAATGATGCCCTCTGACAGCGGAGGGCAGGGTCTTATTTATAGAAACCCTGCACCCACGACCGACTGCGGGGAGGCGTGTCCCACATCCTTCCCAGCTGCATGAGAAGGCGCCACGTGTCCAGGCGATGCTTCGAGAATTAGAAAAGTGGCTCAGAGCCATCTCTGGGACAACAACCGCCATCGCTTCGAATCCGGAGAAATCCTCATCGTGCAACGACATCATTAATGGTTCCTTTTTGGAAAAAAGAGACCCGGCGGCTCGTAAGGCGCAAAAAATTATGACTGTGCAAATTTGATGTGCCACATGGACAACGGTGATCCTAATCAAATCTCCCTAATCATTTATTGGCGGGAAGATGACTTCTGTCCGCCCCAACGAACAAGTTTAACATCCGAAGGAAGGTGGCGGTCTTCGACAACGGAGCTCTGGACCATTCCAGGTTTCATCCTCACCGATTGAATGGCCTTCGGCCATGACTGCTCAACCAAACAGAAAAGAGAACGGTAAAACCAGTTCTTATCGACTGAACGGCCTTCGAAGGCTATCATTTGACTAGGCAAAAGAAGAAATGGTAGAACCGTTTCAGGCTACACATGAAGCACAACAGTATATGCAAAGGAAGGAAAATTCATTCCGAAATTTAGAAAAGTTATCATACAAAGTTCGTTGATTAAGAAAAAAAGAAAGGTGGAAAATACATCTAGAGTGACCCAAGTCACTCAACATCAACGGAAGAAGGCTCCACACCATAGGACTGGAGTACCTTATTGATTTGCTTTGAGAGGACCTCGTCAATCTGAGCCGGGACAGGAGAACCTTCAGCTTGGACTCCTCCAGCCTGAGTTACCTCCTGGACCGGGATCGGAGCTGGGATCACCTCCGGATCTTCGACTGGGGTAGCAGCCTCCTCCTCCGGACATGGCGACCTTTCGACCTCCTCTGCGGCTTCGGCCTCCTCTACTTCTTCTCCTTCCTCTCCAATTATATTGTAGGAGGGAATGATCGAAAGGTCGAGGTGAGGGAGGGTCTCCTTTACCTTGGAGAGTCTATCGTTGAAGCCGTGCTGATAGGCATACAATGATACTTCATCAATCTCTGTCTAAAATTGCGAAGACATCTTGAAGTCAGCCACGGCATTGTCTATCCGCTTCCTTAAAGCTTCGGACTCCCTCTTGGCAGCTTCGGCCTCCCTCTTAGCAGCTTCGGATTCCATGATCGCCTCTTCGGCCCTCCTAGAAGCCTCCTCTGCCACATTGGACAAATTTTTCATCTTCTCCTGTTCCTCCCTAGCGGCCTACTCCAAGGACTCAACTTGCTTCCTGCTCCTCTTCCACCCTGCCTCTTGTCCCACTATCCTCGAGTGGGCACCTTTCAGTTCGCTTTTCAGTTCGCGAACTTCATCAGTTACCCGAACAAGACGGTCCTCTATGGATTGCTTCAGCTCTTCGGCTACTTCCCTAGCAGCCCTAGCGGTCTGAAGCTCCTCCTTGAGGCCATGGATGAGGCTGTCCATGTTCCCCGGGCCTTCCTCCATGAAGGTGAAATCATAGACCAACTACATCAAAAAAGAAGAATTGATGATCAAATAACTCTCAAGACAAAGGAGGCGGTGATAGTCATACCTGTTGCAGGGCGGTGAAGCCGGAATCTGACACTTTGAGAAATCTCCGATTCCAGAGAATTGCCAGGTTGTGGGGCAGTATCGTACCCTTCAACACCTGCCTAGCTTCGACCAGGACCAGCAGTCCTCCCATAGGCGGGAGCTCCGAGGAGTTCATCGAACGGCCTCCGGCTGAAGAAGCCCCATAGACAGACTCTCTTTCAACTTGCTGCGCTTTGCTCCTATCAGCAGCAGGGGGGCAAACTGGCGGCACATCCACTCCTTGAGGCGGGCTCCCAGTTGTGTCGACTGGGAAGGCGACCGCCGATAGAGTTTCGACTGGACAGGGTCTCGCCGGAGCCCCTTCTGCAGCCACTTCATCTTTCCCCGAGGCACCTCGGGAGGACGAAGTGCTTTGGTCCCCTTCGGGGCCATCCCTCCGAGCTTTCTTCTGAACCGCAGACCTGGTGGAAGGGGCCTGTGCAACCCTCTTCCCCGAAGTCTGGCGAAACCAACTCAAATCGTGCTTCATCCCACCACCTGCAGGCAAAGGGGATCACCTCAGTTAAATGAGTTACAATAAAACCTGAAGTAGAGGGGCAGAAATTTCCACCGCTATACCTAGTAAGAGGAATTTACTGATTCCCACCCGATGGAGATTCCTCTCTTCCAACAGCTCCCGGATGGGGGCAACTTTGGAGTTAACCAGAAGATCATAATCCGACTGATCGGCCACTAAGACTTTCTTTCCGTCATTGACGGTCAGGCGAGGCTTCTTCCACACAGTGTCGAAGCCCCATGGGTCAAAAGACAACACAAATACGAAGACGGGTTTCCACCCGTGGATGGCACTGGGCATGTCCTTGATCACCCTGCGACCCGATATGGGACCGATCACCCACCATCCGTTGCTGTGGAAGTCCCTCTTGAGAACGAAAAGGACCGTGAACAAGTTAGTCCTAGGTTCTACTTTGGCAATGCTGCACATAACCAGGAACTCGCAGATGTTCCTGATGCTGTTTGGGATCAACTATGCTGGCACCACTGGGTACAAGCAAAAAATCTTAACAAAGAAGGGGTGCAGGGGGAGCCGAAGACCAGCCTTCAGGTGATCTCGTATATAGCTAGGTACCCGGGGAGAGCTTCGTTCACCCGCTCCTCGGGCACGGGGAGGACAAAGGGAAACTCCTCAGGAATGCGGTAGCGTTCCCAAAGAAGGGCTGCCTTGCCCTGAGAAATCGAGCTGGGGACCGACTCCGGACCTACTATATCTCCGACCCCCGAGGGCCCAACCTTTTCCCCCTGACTCTCAACGGTCTCTTCCATGACAAAGGAATGAAGCAAAGGAGCGGAAAGAGGATTCTACCTGGAGAATAGACTGGTAGTCCAAAACAGTTTGGGTAGAGAATGAGACGAGGTTGAAGAAGCTTCCTTGCCCAGACCTTCGCCCTTCCCTAAAAGAAAAGTAAGGGTCTCTAGACCCCCACCGAGGGTTGTTTTGACTCAAGGTTACCCTGGGAGGTAACCCACTTGCGACTGACCGCCAGGATAAGATCTACCCTTCATCCAACGGGCGGAGGACAGCCACCACAACTATCCAAATCCCAACCAAAAGATTGCCTCAACCACCATGCAACAGGACAAGAAGAGATAGCCCCAGGGCCACCTACTTTTTCCCAATTCGGGAATGACACCTATCCACCATCTGATTCTCAGATCATGATGGACAGCCCAATAAGGGTCCCGTAATCATTCACTGCGCCGTCTCTCAGGAGGAAAATGACAATGCCATAATACTCTCACTTCTCGAGGCAGATCTTCGCTTCAACAACTGAGAGTAGGGGGGCAACTGTTGGGGTATCCTGGTTCAGCTACAAACCAAACTCCGGTTCGACTATTGAAGCCCGTTTCTCCGGACCACGAACTTCGGACTAAGCGAAGGACAGGCCAACTGCAAGCAACCCAAGGCTTCACACCGGACTACAATATCCGGAGGCCACTCCTTCAGGTAGCACCTTCGACCCTGGCCAAAGTCTAACTACTCATTGACTTCCGAAGACACGTACTTCGGTCTCCGCCATAGATACGTTCTCCGGCCTCGGAAAAATACCAAGTCTTCGGCCCATGCAAGGGAAAACCCGAAGCTTGAACGACAATCTGTTCCAAAAAGGAAATTGTAACCAACGGTTACAATCGACACTCATCATGCCATGATCATGGCGCGCAACTCCTGCGGCCATGCCTCCGATCTGGCCGGAACCGCTCATTGACAACCCACGATCACCAATCATGGGAGAGATTGGTTCCCCATGATCACCGAAAAAAGAGAGGGCCACAGACCGGAGGCCATCTTTTAAATATGGATAAGAAGGATAGCTCGAGAGGTATGCGAACAATCTCGCACACATACACTTTCAATACCCAAGAGCCTTTTCTCTTCCACTCTTTCTCGACACCTTCCCCATTCTGCGGCTGGAATCCGCCACTAACTTAGGCATCGGAGTGTCCTCCGCCGGAACAACTCTGGCAAGGGACCTGTTTTGCAGGTGAACCAGTGAGCGGTCCTACGATGCAGTGGCTCCGACCGGCCGATCCAGGGACTCCACGCCAACAAGTATGTACCAAAAAAAAATTTGGATGTATCCTGCTCTCCTCCTGAGAATAATTTCAACTTTTCATGGAAGAAATACTTTCGCCGACGTCACTAATTTAGTTGAATTTAATTATAACATTTATAAATTATTAGATATAGATGTGGTACGTATAAATTTCTTTAAAAAATCTATATATATATATATATATATATATAATATATATATATATATATTCTTCATGGAATATAGCTGGGCAATAATGAGGTAGCATTCAATCTACGAAGACTACAAATGAATCAGATTGATTCATAATCTGGTTCGATCTTATCTATTTGGATCCAATTTGGTCCATTTTAAAAAAATCATGAGATCGGATCATGTTTTAAAATTGAATCCATTCCATTTTATGGATTGGGCATGAATTTACAAAATTTAGATATGACTCGACTCGTCTTTAATCTAGTACTATCGTTAGGACTCAAACTTATTTTTAACCTCCAAGTTATGATTTAAAATTTATATGAACAATGTCTTTAGCATAAAAATAGGTTTTAAATAATTTTTATATTTTAATTTATTTTGAAAGTAATATTATTTATTATCTATTTTGTGTGGTTAATAATGGTTGGCTATTTCGTAATTAAAATGTAATTAGCTACATTCAACCTTGACCCAACTTGGATCGAATCCAGATTTGAATTTTTCAGATTGGGACTAAGTTGTGTATAGACTCAATCTAATACGATCCAAATAATTAATTGGGTTGAAAATTTTGACTATAAACATGACCCGATTTTGAGTTGGATATGGATCTAATATTAAGATCTAATCAAAAATTGAATCAAGTCAGGATCATGCATTACTCGGTCCGACTTGATTCATTGCACATCTAGTATGGGATGATAATGAGATTAAAAATATAATTTTATATAAAATAAAATAAAATAAAATAATAAATGTGTAATATTTTAGTTATAGAAAGAATAGAGACAAGATTATTTTTTTTTCCGCTCTCCTACTGCGTTGGATCATAAAGTCAAGTTTGAGATATTTCATGCGCGAAGAAAAAAAATATAAACTGAAAGTTTTCCTTTTAAGTTCTCAAATATAAAACGTGGACTATCTTTTTATTCACAACTTCGAAATATCCTATTTTTCCTTTATTATGAATGAATTATTTTTTCCATGATTTATTTGATTTTTTTCTTAATTTATTTTGGTTCGTGTGAGTTTCTTTTATCCCATGACATTTTGTAATTATTTATGAGTTTTTTTCTTTTAAGCATTTCTTTTTGAAATTTTTTTCTTTTTAAAGAGTTCCTATCAAAACCCAATTTACTCGTGAATAAAATATTATGAACAAATTATTTTTTGGTGCATGTACCGTGTCCCAAATCCGAAACGAGACATGGCTCTACTACCATGGGATATCTCCTACGATAAAAAATTCATACAAAATTCGTAATCAAAAGTACATAATAACAGAGTTACAAAAATTTCTTCCTTTGTTAAACGAGTGCATGCTTCTGGATCTAAAGTTTAAATATTCCAAAATTATGTAACTCATGATTCACCATAATTTTTACATTGTTTTAATGCACCATTTGGAGAATAATTTTTATTGCAAATTAAACCATTCTATATGCATGATAATATAACAAATCATGGCATAAAAATCCAATCATGTGTGCATAAATAGTGCAACTATAGTTGCAAAATGGAGCATTTCATAATAATAGTATAATAAATCATAAAATCAATTGTACTATTGCATACACATAAATCATACAAATTTTATAAATACGGTCAAAGTGCTTAGCATAAATAAATTCTTAAATTATTTATTATTTAGTCTTGTCATAATATAAAATAGTACTCGCTGATTAAATGTTAAAATTATCTTATACTACGATAGGGTCGTAATCGAGTGAATATTATAATTTGCTAACTATTAGACTTATTGGTAAAGTCGTATGCCAACTATTATATCTACTGATAGGATTGTATGCCAATAATTTTACCCACTAGATGGGCTATATGCCAACTATTATATTCATTGACAAAACTGTATATAGTCATCTAAGAGCATGTAGTCGTAGTTCTTATATTATATTTTCTTAAATCATATTTCTTCAAAACATGCTTTCTTAAATCCTACATTAATAAAACATTAAATGGCTTTATAGTCCCTAAATGGTCTTTAACAGTAAAACAGTCATCAAATCATTTACAATAAATCAAATATCTTCATGAAAGTTCATAATTGATAATCAAGCCATATATATCATTTTCATAGCAAAATGCAATATTTTTTCATTATCTAGAGGTCATGATCCATAAATAAATCATGTATAGTAAAATTTCCATGGAAGCATGCTATTTGATATAAAACTTGAATTATTCATAATTCACATGTTTGATCTCAAATTTCAAGAAAATACTAGATCAGTCCTATCAAATATTATTTATAATTTTATATATTTGAATTGTACAATTCTAAACTTGATAAAGAGTGTGAAGGTCACTTATCAATGTTTGCTTTTAGGTTCACAAAGTTTAATTGGGCAAATCAGCTATACTTATTCAAGAATATTTAAGAATATAATAAATCTGTATTCACAAGAAATCCTAAGGGGCTGAATTAGACTGGATTAGGCTTCATAACTGAAAAAAATGGTGGAGAATGGAAGGAATGGCTAGATGATGGTGTTTGATAGCCTGCATTCAATTGGTTTATTTAGGATGAGTTCAACTAGTCAAGATCAATTAGGGTTTAGATGACTCAATAAAGTTTTGATGGTGATCAGATTCTAGAGGTACTAGCAAAGGTTGAGCAGGAAAACTAACATGTTGCCTGATATCCAGCAACTAGAATCCCTATCTATAGTCAACCTATGCTATAGGGGGTCCCACTGATGGAGCCCCTTATGAAGAGGAGGGAGGAAGAGGGTAAAGAGAGAAGGAATCAAGCCAGGGATGGGATATATTATTTTTTTCTCTTCTTTCATTCTTTTTCTTGGCATAATAGAGGAGAAAAGGCTCCTCGTCTATCTTCAAAGGAGGAAGGAGGGGTGATTCTACAACGACGGCGAGCAAGTGTCTTAGCCCTTGAAATAGGGTCGTGGAGCATAGGCTTGTTGCTGCAGATTCTCCCGGACCGGATTTGGTCGATTTGGCTAGAGCGCTCCTCTCCCGGTTCCTATAAAAAAGTCTTCAGGGCTGGTGGTGTTCCGGCGGGGGACACTCTGATGTTTAAGTTAGCGGGAGTTTGTGGGTAACAGAATGGAGGAATCGAAGAAGATGTGCTTGCGGAGAGTGAAAGAGAGCTTACCGCCCAGAGTTCTCCATTTTATCTTATATAGGCACGGAATACTGCCAAATTCTGTTAGGGACTAGGTCGGGAATGTCCGATTTGCCCCTAAGAGAATCAGAGTGGTGGCCAGGTGGCACCAGGACGTGGTCACGTCATGGGATCTGTTATAACAGAATTCTGGAACCAGCTAGAAAGGGCTTCTAGAGCCTTCTGATTGGTATGAATTTGGCTGAAATAGATCAGCCAAATTTCTGATGGAGGAGGTCGGACGGACCTCTGATGAAGTGGGTCGGACGGACCTCTGCCATAGTGGGTTAGACGGACCTCTGATGAAGTGGGTTGAACGGACCTCTGCCATAGTGGGTCGAACGGACCTCTGCTACAGCGGGTCGTTTGGACCGCTGCTGAAGTGGGTCGGACGGACCTCTGCTACAGTGGGTTGGACGGACCTCTGCTATAGCGGGTCGTTCAGATCTTTGCTGAAGTGGGTCGGGGGACCTCTGCTACAGTGGATCGGTCAGACCCTTGCTGAAGGTGGGTTGGTCGGACCCTTGGTCTATCCCGGTTGAAGGACTGTCGGCTCTGGTCCGGTTCAGGGAAAAATCAATTAAGTATAATAGTTGTCCCCCTTGCTGTTGCCCTTCGAAGCCACGCCAATCTGTTGCTGCAGATTCTCCTGGACCGGGTTCGGTCGACTTGGCGGGAGCACTCCTCTCCCGGTTCCTGCAAAAAAGTCTCCAGGGCCGGTGGTGTTCCGGCTGGGGTCACTCCGATGCTTAAATTAGCGGGAGTTTGTGGACAACAGAATGAAGGAATCGAAGAAGATGTGATTGCAGAGAGTGAAAGAGAGCTTATCGCCCAGAGTCCCCCGTTTTACCTTATATAAGTGTGAAATACTGCCAAATTCTATTAGGGACTAGGCCAGGAATGTCCGATTTGCCCCTAAGAGAATCAGAGTGGTGGCCAGGTGGTACCAGGATGTTGTCACGTTATGGGATATGTTGTAACAGAATTCTGGTACTAGCTGGAAAGAACTTCTAGAGCCTTCTGATTGGTATGAACTTGGCTGAAATAGATCAGCCGGATTTCTGATAGAGAGGATCGGACGGACCTCTGATGAAGTGGGTCGGACAGACCTCTGATGAAGTGGGTCGGACGGACCTCTGCCACAATGGGTCGGATGGACCTCTGATGAAGTGGGTCGGTCGGACCTTCGGTGAAGTGGGTCGGACGGACCTCTACTACAGCAGGTCGTTCGGACCTCTACTGAAGTGGGTCGGACGGACCTCTGCTATAGTGGGTTGGACGGACCTCTGTTGAAGTGGGTCGGGAGACCTCTGCTACAGTGGATCGGTCGGACCTTTGCTGAAGGTGGGTCGGTCGGACCCTTGGTTTTCCCCGGCCGAAGGATTGTCGGCTCCGATCCGGTTCAAGGAAAAGTCGATTAGGTATAACAGGTCTCGAGTCAACCACTCAATTAACGGTGAGGCCACTGAAGTTGGTAGGCCATGCAAGCAATAGCTAAAGGGAAGGAAGACCAGGAATAGGGAGATGGCTTGGTCCCATAGTGGAATAGAGGAAGAGAAAACAGAGAAGGATAAGCAAGGGGTTGAGGGACTTCTCACATTGGTTCCAATGAAAATTCACCATGGCCATAAGAAACTCGATCTTGGTGATGCAACGGGGGCACAGTGAAACCAAGTAGAGAGAAAAAGGAAGAGGAAGGGAAAAGGAGAAAAGAGAAAAGGATGATGGCTATCACCGTGGTGATAGCTCAGCCAATATTAGTTATAGTTTCATGCCCTTCACATCTAAGATTCGAGCCACGACTGGAATCGATTTATCTTAGATGCCTGGACATGAGTGGTGGAATTGGCTATTGGATTGATTGATACTGTGGTGGGATTATGATGATATACTTATCCAAATGTAGTAGGGAATGGCTGAGCTATCTTTATTGTTACCATGCATCAAATATTTTCTAGTAAAGTAGGGATCCTTGTGATGACACCCAAAGAGGGTAGTCACACTGGTCGCCCCCTCCCTAATACCTTTTGTCTTATCCAAAAAAAAAAGTGATGACTAAGATCTCGGGAGAAGAAATAGGGAATGAAGATTAATACATCCCATCTTCCTCATGCCCGATAGCAGGAAATCCCACCATGAAAGAAAAGGATGAGTGCATATTCATCAATTTCAACAAGCCTTGCACTTTCTCATGTAGTAATTCTAGCTAGGCTATTAGTCTTCAAGAGCTTGGTCTTTTTTTTTCTTTTTTTTGATAAAGGCAAAAGGGTGAGGGGGGGGGGCGGGGTAAACCCCGGTGTACTTCCCCACTCGGGTCCCAACCCGTTAGATGATTGTTCAATTCGGGCCATAAATTAGCATACCTTCCCCACCAACCGGTGAATACGTCAGCCTAATCCTACTACGGCATCGGAGTAGCAACCGTTTTGCCCTCCAGTCATGTGTGCCCAGAAATCTGGAATTTAATCGAGTCACCCACGGGATCATGCCACGAATCCATGACCGGAGAGAGGCGAAGCCGTGCTTCTACCAACCGCGCTACACCGTAGTGGTAAGAGCTTGGTCTTTTCCCCAGGCAATTGGATTGACCTAACTCAACCGAGCCAGGTTAAGCGAGTTCTTACAGCATGTAGAGTTCTAAAAAAAATAAGAAGTAAAATATTTTTTTTTTTTTGAAGAGTCCCACTAAAAATCTAATTTATTTCAAATAAATATGCAAAATTTTTCTTTTCTTGTTTAATGACTTCCAAAAATAATTAAGAAGGGTCAATTTTTCCATAATATTTTTTTTTTATTTTTCCTGAATTTAGAGATGGTTAAGTTTTGTCTTTCCTTTCTATAAAACAGGTATAGAAATATTTCAAAAGGATTCAAAAAAAATCTTTTAATAAAAGCTACCCAAATGTTATATTTTTAACACTTTTAATGCATGTATGGGCTTGTGATAAACTTTATAACTGGCAACAATATTTGACAATATAGCATAAGTAGAAATAGTTATGCTGATCAAGTTTTCTTTTGACAAGCATAAATATATGCTGAGCTATGATAAACAATTTCTTAGTATAAACATAATTTTTTATGCTATTTCTTACTTGTTTAACAATAAAAATCATCATTCAAAAGTTATTCTAAAAGGCACTTTTTTACTATTTGTAAATGTATAAATTAGTATAAATCATCGCATACATTGCTATTTCTAGGGGCATAATTTTTGCTATTCCTACTTTTCTTATCCCCAAACCAATGGCAAGAGGTTTTAAATTTAGAATGATTTAAATAAAATCTAAATTCTGAAAATATCTGAAAATAATTAATTCATGATTAACTTTTTTTCCTATGCATTAAACCCCATACTTATCTCTCTTCTCTTCCCTTAAATTTTTTAGTAAAGATACGTTAGAAATATTTGGATCCCTTCCTTCTAGCTAAATTAATTTTTTATAAGCCATCGATTTGAAATATCTGCACCCCTTTCCTTCTTCTCAAAGTTCAGTAACATTAGAAACCCTTCTTTTAAAGAAGTTTGCATGCTTTGTTAAGCATTCTAGGAAAATATTCTAGCTATTTCAAATTTTAATGGAGTAATCTAATTAGGGTTACTTTTAAAATCAAAAAAAAAAAAACAAGAAATTAACATGCTTTTTTTATATAGTTTAATGATAAGGATGAGAGCATACATGGAGACTTCAACGATGGATATAAACTAAGTAGTAGTATAGATTATTGTTCTTATCTAAGAAAATAAAAGAAAGTGATTAGCTATAGAGACTGGTATTATTAAGTCAAGTTTAAAAGTAAATCCAGTGCCGTGTGTCTTTGCCTAGTCTAATATATTCCATCAATTCCCCTAATCTCAATTACTTCTTTGCATGACTCTTTGGAGTGTCCCAATTTACTCCTTCCTTCCTCTTCTAGTTTAGGTGGCGGCAATGCCTATTGGTGTCAAAAGGTGAGCTTGGCAGGGTTATATCATTGACGTTGACCAGATCCCTCGTTTCTCCATCGGTTGCCATCAACTTTATTCTTGTGCCCCATCCATCGAACAAGACAAAACCTCGTATATAATAGAGGACCAACGTAGAAGGTTTATGTTCCAAACAAATATTCTATTTAAGCCATTCATTTGAAAACGATACAGCACTGGACAAGACAGATCGATCATATTCATTAACAAATCCCCCTTTGAACACCATTACATTCGTGATTCATGCAAATCGGATTTTTTTAAAAAAAATATTATTTTTTTTAAAAATAATTTTACTGCCCTTTCAAACATATTTACCGTTTCACGGTAGCTTTTGCCACGTTGGTCCAATTTCTTTTTTTTTTACGCATGAAAACCCTGCACCTTCTCATAATTTTTTTTTTAAAAAGATTTTAATTAAAGGTACGGGTTAAAAAAATAATAATAAATAAAAAGTACAGGTTCTGGTTTTAAAAAAAATTTAATTGAATGCGAAAAAAAACTCACTAAAGGTTCGATGGCAGGATCCTGGTGACCGGACCAGCAGTTTGACCGGTAATAGGACCCTAGCGATCGAATCTATAGCAGGACCCTGCCGGACAGACCGACGATCAGATCGATGGCATGACCCTAGCGGCCAGATCGATAGCAGGACCCTGATGGCTGGATCGATGGCGAGACCCTAGCGACGGACTGGTGGTTTGATCGTTGACAGGATCCTAGCGGCTGAACCTATGGCAGGATCCTACCGACCAGACCGGCGATCAGACCGGTGGCAGGACTCTAGCGACCGAACCAGTGGCAGGACCCTGGCTGCTGGATCGGTAGTAGAACCCTTGCAACCAGACCGACGGTTTGACCGGTGACAGAACCCTAACAGCCGAACCTGTGGCAGGACCCTACCGGTTAGACAGGTGATCAGACCGATAGCAAGACCCTGATCGCTGGACCAGTGGCAGGATCCTGGCGGCTGGACCGGTGGCAGGACCCTACCGACCAGATCGGTGATCAGACGGTGGCAGGATCCTAGCTATCGGACCGGTGGTAGGACCCTGGCGGTCGGACCGATGGCAGGATCGGCGACGGGACGATGGCAGGACCAGCGACCCGATTGGCAGCCGGTCCGATCACTGGTTCGGTCGCTGGTCCGATAAGGGGTCCGGCAGTCGGTTTGGTTACCGGTCCGACCACCAATCCGCCGGACTAGTGCCGGTCTGCCATCGATCCGGTCGCCGGTCTTGCCACGGTCCGGTCGCCGGTCCAACCAGGGGTCCAGCCACCGGTCCGATAGCCGATCTTGCCACCAGTCCGGTCATTGGTCTGGTAGCCGGTCCTGCCACCGGTCCGGCCATCGGTATGGCTACCGATCCGGCCATGGGTCCGACCAGGGGTCTGATCGTCAGTCTTGCCACCGGTGGCAGGATCTGTGGTAGGACCAGCGATCGGACTGGTTGCCAGATTATGGAAAGATCAGCAACGGACCGGTGGCAAGACCGGCGGCCAGATTGGTAGCCAGTCTGGCCACCGGACATGATCGGTGTCGAACCGGTGGCTAGATTGATGGCCAGACCGGTGACTGGACCAGTGGCCGGCCCGGTGATTGGACCAGTGGTTAGACTGACTCCCAGACCGATGGCAGGACCTATTGATCCGTCGGACCAGTGGCAGCACTGACGGCCAAACTAGTGGCATGACCGATGGCCGGATGGGTGACCGGACCGGAAGCCGGAATGGCGACCGGATCCGATCGTCGATCTAATCTAGTCGTCGGTCTAGCCACCGATCCAATTGCCAGTCCGGGCTCCAATTCGACCACTGATCCGATCGCCGATCCGATTATCAAAATGTTACAATTTTTAAATTTTAATTTTTAAATTTTTAATTTTAAAATTGAGATGCATGAATAAGATGAAGTCGTAAGTACGGCTTGCAGCTTCACTTTACATGTAGCTTTTTTTATTTTTTTTAAATTTTTAATTTATTATATTAATTTATATATTTTATATATTATAATTTTATTATGTTATTTTAAATATTTTAATTTTATTATGTTATTTTAAATATATTAAATATTTTTATATTATTTTAAATTTTATTATTTTTTTAAATATTATTATATTAAAACTTAAAGATGTGGGTGTGGCTGTCATGTTTACTGAGCTACGGTAGCTCAATAAATTTGTTTTGACCCGTACTACTTCGATATTTTTTAAAAAATTATTTAAAAAAATAGACACGGGATCTATGAGCTACGGTAGCTCAATAAATTTGTTTTGACCCGTACTACTTCGATATTTTTTTAAAAAAATTATTTAAAAAAATAGACACGGGATCTATCTCCATCTTTAAATATTTTTTAAAAAATATTATTTAAAAAATATTATTTAAAAAATATTATTTTATTTTTGTATTTGATATGTTCAAAAGATTCAACTATTTTTTATTTTTTATAATAAAATTAATATTAATAAAGCATACACGGATCAAATAAAAAATAAAATATAATTTCTTTAAATAATATTTTTTAAAAAAAGAATATTTAAAGACGGAGATAGATCCCATGTCTATTTTTTAAATATTTTTTTAAAAAAAATATCGAAATTGTATGGATCAAAATAAATTTGCTGAACTACCGTAGCTCAGTAAACATGATAGCCACACTCGCATATTTAAGTTTTAATATAATAATATTAAAAATATAATAAAATTTAAAATAATATAAAAAAATATTTAATATATTTAATATATTTAAAATAACATAATAAAATTACAAATATTTAAAATAATATAATACAATTATAATATATAAAATATATAAATTAATATAATAAAATTAAATTTTAAAAAAACTAAAAGAAGATGCATGTAAAGTGAAGTCGCAGGCCGTACCTGCGACTTCACTTATTCTATACCTCAATTTTTAAAATTAAAAATTAAAAAATTAAAAAAATTAAAAAAAATTAAAAAATTGTAACATTTTGGTAATCGGATCGGTGATCGGATCAGTTGTCGGATCGGAGCCCGGACCGGCAATCGGATCGGTGGTTGGACTAGCGACTAGATTGGATCGATGATCGGATCCAGTCGCCATTCCGGCTGCCGGTCCGATCACCCATTCGACCACCGGTCATGCCACTAGTCCGGCCGCCAGTGCTGCCACTGATCCGATGGACCGATAGTTCCTGCCATTATCTAGGCATCGGTCCTGCCACTGGTCCGACTAGGGGTCCGATCACCAGTTCAGCCACCAATCTAGTCACTTGTCCTGCCACCAATCCGACATTAATCCTGTCCAGTGGCCGGACCGGCTGCTAATCTGGCTACTATCCTGCCACCGATCCGGCCACCGATCCTGCCACCAGTCCGGCCACCGATCCTGCTATCGGTCCTGCTGCCAGTCCTACCACCAGTCCTACCACTAGTGGCAAGACTGACGGTCGGACCGCTGGTCGGACTGATGGCCAGATCGGTGGCCGGACCGATGGCCGAACCGGTGCAGGACCAACTACCAGACCGGCTACCGGATCGATGGCTGGACCCCTGCTTGGACCGGTGACCTATCGGTGGCAGGACCGGCGACTGGACCGGTGGCAGGACCGACAGCCATATTGGTGGTCGGACCGGTGACCAAACTGACTGCCGGACCCCTTGTCGGACCGGCGACCGGACCTGTGATCGGAGCGGCTACCAATCTGGCCGCTGGTCCTGCCACCAGTCCGACCGCCAAGGTCCTGCCACCGGTCCGGTAGCTAGGATCTTGCCGCTAGTCTGATCATCGGTCTGGCCAGTAGGGTCCTGCCATAGGTCCGGCCACTAGGGTCTTGTCACCAGTCAAATTGTCGATCCGGTCATCAGGGTCCTGCCACCGGTCCAGCCGCCAAGGTCCTGCCACTGGTATAGCGATCAAGGTCTTGCTATCGATTTGATCATCAGTCTAACCAGCAAGGTCCTGCCATAGGTTCGGCTGTTAGGGTCCTGTCACCGGTTAAACCGCCGGTCCAGTTGCAAGGGTCCTGCCACCGGTCCAGCAGCCAGGGTCCTGCCACTAGTCCGATCGCTAGGGTCCTGCCACCGGTCTAATCACCGTGTGGCCGGTAGGGTCCTGCCACAGGTCCGGCCGCTAGGGTTCTGTCAATGGTAAAACCACCGGTCCGGTCGCCAGGGTCCTGCCACTGGTCAGCCGTCAGGGTCCTGCTACCGGTCTGGTCGCTAGGATCCTGCCACCAATCTGAGTGTCGATCTGGCCGGCAGGGTCCTGCCACAGGTTCGGTAACTAGGATCCTGTCACCGGTCAAACCATCGATCCAGTCATCAGGATCCTGCCACCGGTCTAGCTGCTAGGATCCTGCCATCGATCCTTCAGTGAATTTTTTTTTTTGCATTCAATTATTTTTTTTTTAAACTTTAGAACCTGCACCTTTTATTTATTATTATTTTTTTAACCCGTACTTTCAACCAGATTTTTTTTAAAAAAATTTATGAGAAAGTGTAGGTTCAACCTGCATCTTCTTCATGCTAAATTTTTATTTTTAAATTTTAGAGAAGGCTGCGCCTTCTCCAAGTATAAATTTTTTTAAAAAACTTAATGAAAAGGCGCAGGTTCAACCTGCACCTTCTTCACATATAAAAAAAAAAATATTGGACCAATATGGTATCATAAAATGATAAATATATTTAAAAGGATTGTATTTAGATAAATTTTTTTTAAAAAAATAATATTTAAAAATAAAATTCTATGCAAATCGCATGCAACACATCGATTCTAAACAAATTTGTTTGGAAGCATAGCAGCGCTCTGCTGTAGCAGGACTTTAAAAATTATAGGTGTAATTAAATAAATTAATAATACTTTTAAATATAGAGATATTGTAATATGAGATCGTTGAAATAAAAATCAAACCAGGAAGTATATGAAGTACTGTCTTAAAATATATTTTTATTTTTGATATAGGAATAATTAGAAATACTATTCCAAGATACGGTCGAGATATCTTCTTTACCTGCAAACATGATCGTGGAAGAAGTTGATAGAGATTCTTTTAGTATATAAAAAAAATATTTTATGATTGAAAAAATCAAAAAGAGATGTGGAAAAGCGAAAAAACTAGAAAAAGCTAGAAAATGTTTTAGATGGCTTGCTGACGAGGATCCTAAAGGATTTTTTTTATAGTCACTAAATTTGACCGTTTAAATTTGATTGACTCATTAAAGTCTGTAATAAGAAGTCCAACCGTTAGAAATTAAAAAGCCTAATTATCAAATTATTAAAAATCTAATAATTAAATCATTAAAAATTCAATGATCAAATAATTAAAAACTTAACAATTAAATAATTAAAAATCAAATAATCAAATAATTAAAAATTAATTATTGGAGTGAATTTTGGATTTTTTCAGTACATCCAACCATTGTTAATTATGAATGTTGTTATCCAAGCTTGGTGTTAGAAAGCTTCGAACACTAGCTTGAGTATTTGATGATTTTACGAATGTCCAAGCTAAACAAACATCTTTACTTAGCTGTCCTTACTTCAATTTAAGTTCTTCACCAAGTCAAGGCTTGTTTTCCTTTCTTGACATAGCTTATTTGTCTATTAAAATCTCTTCAATCAAGGCTACTTGGTTGTTGTAACATTCCTTTCTAATCCCTTCAATCAACAAAACAAAATTTTTCTTCGCGGGAGGATTATTGATATGTTGGGTATTCGGGAGCGTCATGGATCTCTCCACTACCTAGGTATTCCTATTTCTGGTGCTAGACTTACCAACCGGAATTGTTCACCTCTGCTTGCTTCTGTTGCTGATAGGATCTCAGGATGGCAGCCAGATCTCTCTCAGCGATGGGGAGGGTTACTCTTATCCGCTCTGTCCTTGCCTCGCTCCCTATTTATATGCTCTCTAATTCGGTCATCCTGAAGGGAGTAATTATCAAGATGGAGCAGATGATCAGGTCTTTCTTCTAGGATTCCTCCTCTAATAGGCGGAGGATACATTTGATGAGATGGGACGTTGTTTGCTCTCCTACTCATTCGGGTGGATTGGATATTCCCTCTCTCCTTCATAGGAGAGAGGCACTCTTGACCAGACATGCTGCTAGATTCTTTTTATGCCCTGATACTTTGTGGTCCTCCTTTATGAGGGCCAAATATGGAGATATCCCTATGGACCCTACTGATTGTCCTACTCCTCTGAGGAAATCATCGGTTCTTTGGCGGGACTTGTTAGCTAGGGCACTGACTGGTATCCCTCATATCTCTTGGATTATGGGTGATGGCCATTCCATCAGATTCATGCAGGACCCCTAGATTTCTGACATTCCTCTGATTCGGTGGCCCACTTTGATCTCGGTTCTCGTGCCCTTCTCCATAACCATTCTTGATCTTCGATGACCGGGGCTTGCCGCTTGGGATACTGAGGTGGTGCTCACCATGTTTGGAGCTATTCTTGGGGCCAGGGTTCTTTGTATTCCACTTCCTGTTCATACTTATCCTGATTTCAGAGTGTGGTACCATACGATGTCCTCCCGAGTTCCTATTTCTGATATCATCTGGAGGACCCAGCCTGATCAGCATTATTCCAGGAGCTATCACTGGATTTGGACTCTGCCGGTCCATCCAAAGGTCTCTCTCTTTATTTGGAAGCTTGCTTGGCATCATCTCCCCACCTGGGAGCTTCTCAGCTCCAGAGACATCTATATTCCTCCTGGGTATCCCTTCTGCGACATGCAGTCCGAGTCTCAAACTCATGCTATCTTTCATTGTCCTCGAGTGACGAGGATTTGGACTTTGGTGGGCTTCCTTGACCCTACAGTTTAATCCGACACCATGCCTGATTGTTTTATGATCTTCTACGGACGGTGCCGATGCTCTAGGTATCCTTTACTGCTTATCTGGCCTACTATATTTGGATGTCCAGAAACGAGAGGATCTTTCGACAGAACAGATCCTCTCCTCGGATGATCGTCGAGAGAGCTAGGACTGCGGCTATGGAGTATTGTAGAGCTTCTTTGATGACGACGGAGACCTAGAGTTTCTTGTCTGCTCCTCGAGCGACCCGGAGGGTGTTATCTCCTGGGTACCCCCTCCTCCATCTGTTGTTACGGTCAGCTTTGATGGGAGCTTTCGATGCAGGATGGGTGGTGCTGGTTTTGTTATTAGGGACTCCTGCTTGGGCTTCCTTGCACCGGCGGCATGTCGCTTATGGACTCCTCAGTTCCGACTCTTGAGCTTTATGCTGCTTGGGCTGGTATTAGATATGTACGGCAGATTCTCCATCTTGATCACCTGGTTATTGAGGGTGACTCGGCCACCGTAGTTTCTTGGATCTCGCATCCTCTTCTACGACTACGGATCATCCTATGGTCCGGGATATCAGACTTATGATGCAGGGTTGTAGCTTTCTTTCAATTAGGCACATTTATAGGGAGGCTAATTTGGCTGCTGACTGGGTAGCCTCCTTTGTAGCTCAGCATTCGGGGTCTGTTGTGTGGTTTGACTGGTGCTCCGCCCCTGTACAGTTTAGGGATGTTTTACTTTCTGACTTTTTATATTGTATTCACCTTCGCTCAGTGAAATGAATATACCGGGTTACCAAAAAAAAAAACAAAAAACAAAACAAAACAAAATTTGTACACACATTGCACACTGCACATTCAATTAATGAAAAATATCTTTCAAACTTGTACCAAAATTTGTCATGTTTAGATGTACAGGTGGTTTACAATTAATTTTGACACATATAGTTTGGATGAGGACACAAATATAGCCAAATTTGACTAGGCCTGGGTCATTATTCTGCAAGTGTTAGTTCCTTACAATTAATATACCTATTTTGAGACTATTGCTTACCCATATAATGACTATAACAAATATTTTTCACTTACATATGCCTTGATTGATCTTATTTATAATGGTTATCTTTATAATATTAATAATAATCAATAATATTAAAATAGAGTCATTATCTGACCTGGTTATCATCGACCAAGATATATATATGACTTCAATATTTGAATTTGAAAATATGATTCTATGTAGAAAATAAATGCAAATGTTAGATACAACCTATTATATATATCATGGTTGTTAAAATGGAGTAACAATAAGATGATGGTCACCATCTAAATCCATCACTATTAACATATGTGTAGAGCCTTGTTGACGCTAAATTCTCGCTGACCGGACGGAGCGACTTGCATGCCGGTTCACCGTCGATGGAAGCCTGCAAACAAATCCTCTGACCGGAATTTTTCTGGTGGGGGATACTCCGATGCCAAAGTTAGCAAGAATTTAGGTAGCAAAATGGAGAACTTGAGAGCAGAATGAAGTGAAAAATAGAAAGAAAAAGTAGAGTGGAGTGGCATTGAAAGAGCTAGCTGTGGACTAGCTCTAACTTGCCAGGAGTTGGCTTACCTCGAGTATCTCCTCTTACCGATATTTATAGGCATGAGTGTAACTACTTACGGTTATGGGAATTAGTTAACGTAACTTCCTCATAACAGTAAGTAGTGGTAGTCGAAAATTAGTTATTCCATGGTTATCGAAGCTGGAGCTATTGACCATGTGGGTGGTTATAATAACCAGAAAAACCTTCAACTATTTCAGGTTGAAAGATTGTTCACATGCTTCAGATACACTCTCTTTAGAGGAGATCCAAAATTTTCCTAACTACCTCTTCGGACTGTCTTCCTTGGAATAGTCTGAAGAGGTGTTAGCTATATACCTCGGATTTATCTCCTTCGGAGTGAACTAGAAAATAAGGAACTACTTATCGTGGAGCTGAAGGGATAAACAATATATTTAGAAGTGTCATCTTCGAACCAGGCTGAAGACATGGAGCCGAACGAAATAATAATATATTATGGAGGCATCTTCTTCGGACCAGGCTGAAGACATGATGCCAAACGAAATAATAATATATTCCAGAGGCGTCTTCTTCGGACCAGGCTGAAAACATGGAGCCGAACGAAATAATAATACATTTCACAGATGTCTTCTTCGAACCAAGCTGAAGACATGAAGTCGAATGAAATAATAATATATCAATAAAGTAATAATATATTCTTTTCATTGAGATGGACTGTAGCCCTCATTAAATTATGAAAATATCATCTTCAGGTACACTGATCTGGTTGACGGGTCAAAATTAAAATTGACCCAACTGATGAACCGGTAATTATTTTATATTAAACCAGATTACCACAACAGCAGCCCCCCACTCCCAATTTCGAAATAACTTTATTTCGAAAAATGGAAGTAATTAGAGTTTGTCGTTTATGAATGAAAAGAAAATAACCAATGATGGTAGATCTCCAATTTTGTCATTTATAATAAATGATTTACGGTTTGGAGATCATGCTGAGGATAGGTATCAGCCCCTTATTGATGCTTCAAAAAATGGCGCAGACTTAAAAAACCTGGCTGATCCTCTTTATTAAAAAGACTTTTATAGGACTTTCATTTAATTGAGAAAGTATGCTTGGCATCATCTTAAGCCTTGGTTATCATGCTGACAGTTCATCTTGACCGTCCATGGCATTTCTCACGGATCGTAACTGACAGTCCATTAATGGACACCCTTAGTAATTCGCTTCAACGATCGGCACCGCCGATATGTTGCACGATCGAGAAGATCGTTAGTTTTCTGAGAAAAACTCTATCGTCCCGTACATATAAAAAGGGGGAGTCTCCACGGAATGAACTTCAATGTTTCTTTTGAAATCTTCTTCTTCTTCCTCCCATCCCGCACCATTATTTACCTTCAACAGGTTACCTTGTCTTTACCTGGAGGTAAGGGTCTTTCTTTCTTTCTACTTTTTTTTATAATGTCTGAGTCTCTAGGTAACCCAGCCACTAGCAAGGGTTAAATAAGAGATGAACCCTCTGGGAGTAGAGGCCCTGGTAGAAAGAGAGGTTCCGAACTTTCTCCAGAAACCATTGTCAGCTCATTATCTTATACTATGATAGAGAGTCTTCGAAATCATTACCATTTTCCTAGGACTTTTAAGTTATTTCTTCCCAACCAGATGAGAGGGTTATCTATCCTCCTTCCGAGTCAATTACCGTATGCGAGGATCACTTAAAAGCCGGTTTTAGATTTCCTCTTCATCCCTTCTTTGTGAAGATCTTTAACCTTTATCAAGTAGTCCCAACTCAATAGACCCCAAACAGCTTTAGAAACATTTATGGATTTTTAGCCCTTTGTAAACTCCGTAATGTAAAACCCAAAACTTCTTTGTTCACTTCCCTCTTCGTACTGAAAAAGAATTTTCATGGTGAAGGATGGTGGGTCAGCGGTCCTCGTCCAGGCCAAAGACTAATTAAGGGAACTCCCAGTGCCATACATGGATGGAAACCTATTTTTTCTTAATCTATATCCATCCTGAGGTTTTAACATCGAATGAAAGAATCGCATTTAGATGCAAACGCTGGAAAGAAAGTCTTGAAGGCCGATCAAAAGGACTTCGAGATATTATCAAGTCCGAGAGTTCCTCTGGCTAAGGAACTGTTGAGGGAACAAAACCTTCACCTCGCTCATATCAGTGAGCTTCCGGCATTAGGTATAGAAATAGTCAACTTTAAATTTTTTTGTCCTTTTGATGATTGTTCTGAGAATCCTTTTTTCTTTGATTGCAGGTGAACGATGAAGCCTAATCTTGAAAGACTTCAACAGGCCTCCATAAAGAGACCAATGCCAGTTTAGCAAAAGGAAACCGAAGTCCGAAAGAAGGCCAGGACCGAAGGGACTTCCAATAGCTCCGATAAGGGCCACATTTGACGAAGACGATGTGCCCCCAATGGAACCTCCTCCAAGGAGCTCACCCCCATCGCCTTCTTCGGAACGATCCATCCCAATTTCGTCCATCGGAGAGCCGCTCCTTGCCTCTCCAAAGGATAAAAGAAAAGCAAAAGGAAAGTCTCCTCAGGTCGAAGAGGGTTCAGGGAGGAACGCTCCAATATACAGGGAATATCATGTAGATTTTTCAACATTTTCTGATGAACAGGGCTTGGCGAATCCCGAATTGGTCAGGGAGATACTAAAGCATACTTTCCTCCCTCAGGATTGGAAAGTCAGCAAAACCTGATGCATCGAGGATATATCTGATTCAGCTCATCTATGCCGAAAGTGAATATCTTTTCTTCCATTTTATATAATGTTCAACTTTGCTAACTTCATATTCCATGTGATCAATGCAGTTGGTTTACGATGTCACCCTTATGGAAGAGAGCATCATCGAATTCAGAGACTACCATAAGGGAATGAAAGAAAAACTCCAAATGGCCAAGGCCGAAAAAGAGGTAGCCGAGGAGTTGAAGCAGGCTATGGAGGAAAAGCTTGCTTAAAGCGATGCTACAGTTCAAAATCTGAAGGTTGAACTAGAGAAGGCCTAATAAAAAAACTCCGAACAAGAGGTAAAGCTTAAGAAGAAGAAGAAGAAAATTCGTTCTTTAGAACATTCAACCAAAGAAGCTCAGCAATATAAAAAATTGCCGGTTCATTAGTTGGGTCAATTTTAATTTTGACCCGTCAACCAGATTAGTGCACCTGAAGATGATATTTTCTTAATTTAATGAGGGCTATAGTCCATCTCAATGAAAAAATATATTATTACTTTATTAATATATTATTATTTTATTTGACTTCATGTCTTCAGCTTGGTCCAAAAAAGACATCTCTGGAATGTATTATTATTTCGTTCGACTCCATGTCTTCAGCCTGGTCTGAAGAAGACGCCTCTGGAATATATTATTATTTTGTTCGGCTTCATGTCTTCAGCCTGGTCCGAAGAAGATGCCTCCGGAATATATTATTATTTCGTTCGACTCCATGTCTTCAACCTAGTCAGGACACTTCTTAATATATTGTTTATCCCTTCGGCTCCATGGTAAGTAGTTCCTTATTTTCTAGTTCACTCTGAAAAAGATAAATCGAAGCATATAGCTAACACCTCTTCGGACCATTCCAAGGAAGACAGTTTGAAGAGGTAGTTAGGCTCATTTCGGATCTCCTCTAAAGAGAGTGTATCTAAAGCATGTGAACAATCTTTCAACATGAAATAGTTGAAGGTTGTTCTGATTGTTATAACCACCTACATGGTCGATAGCTTCAGCTTCGATAACCATGAAATAACTAATTTTCAACTGCCACTACTTACTATTACGAGGAAGTTACGTTAACTAATTTCCATAACCATAAGTAGTTACACTCGTGCCTATAAATATCGGTAAGAGAGGATACTCGAGGTAAGCCAACTCCAGGCAAGTTAGAGCTAGTCCACAGCTAGCTCTTTCAACGCCACTCCAATCTATTTTTCTTTTCTATTTTTCACTTCATTTTGCTCTCAAGTTCTCCATTATGCTGCCTAAATTCTTGCTAACTTTGGCATCGGAGTGTCCCCCATTGAAAAAATCTCGGTTAGAGAATTTATTTGCATGCTTCCATCGACGGTGAACGGCAGGCAGGTCGCTCCATCCGGTCAGCAAGGAATTAACATTAACAGATTGGCGCACCAGATAGGGGAAGATCAATTCCCTCTAGTTAAGGAGAACCTTGACAAAGCAAGAATAGTGAAAGGAAAGATCCAAAATACTTCTACGAGCAGGGAGCACCATGCTCCTTGGGTGAACAACCCTCCGGTGGACAATGATATGCCACCTCCTATGTTGATGGTGGGGCAACAGCAATTCGAGGCCCTTTTAAATCGAGTTGATGCCCTGACAGCTCTGGTCCAGACTCTTCGAGAAGCTGTCATTCAAAGGCAGTGCCCTCTAGCCACCTCTCAGCCCAGTCATCGAGCTAGGGGAAAGGAAGATTGATGCCGGGAATCTATCCCAAGTTCTTCACAAATCTAGTCTTCTCGTGAGCATTACAGTTCCCAGCCAAGTAGACATATGGAGGATCACTATGGCAAGAAAAGAACTAGAGGTTCCTTTTCTGTTTCTTCTGGAGATTCTATACCTGGAGGAGTCAGGCAAAGAGAAATGAACTTTGATTTTGAAGAGAAGTTCAAGTTATTAGAGTCAGATAGCCAGGCTCACTGATCAAAGAAGAGGTGACGAAGTTATGACTTTCAATTCTCCACCTCCTTTCTCCGATCAGATCATGGCCAAAGTCATCTCTCGATATTTTAAGATTCCACAACTGAAGGCTTATGATGGAACTGTCGACCCCCTTGATCATTTGGAAAGTTACAAAGCTCATATGATGGTACAAGGGGCGTCTGATGTATTGTATTGCCTTGCTTTTCTTGCTACCTTAAGGAAAGCTGCTCGAATGTGGTATTCGAGCTTACTGCTAGGCACAATCCATTCTTTGCTAAGCTAGAGTGGCTATTTATCTTACATTTTAGAACATATCGAAAGATGCCGCATAACACAGACAGTTTGTTCCTCCTTCAATAGAATGAAGGAGAAAGTCTTAAAGAATTTGTTATTCAATTCAATTCAGCCACTCTGGAGATCCCAGATCTCAATGAGCATGTGGCCATGTCAGTGCAAAAGAAAGGTCTCAGATCATCCATGTGAGGCCCAGCCCATCCGGCTGTTCGATCCAGGCGGGTTTGGGCTGAAGTCGACAACTGGGTTGCCGACTTCAATTCAAAATTTCTTTAGGCATCGGACTTCAGAACGATCGGCGGAAGCTGCGGAAGCCGGTTGATCGGTGCAGGGGAGGCGATAAGGGTTTTCTCCAGCTTTAAAGGCTCCTCGCGTGCCTCTCCTCCAGCCGAACCCTCCACCTCCGATGGACGTCGAAGATCGACGCCGATCATGCCGGGCGTTTCCCTCTTGTGCCATGGCTCTTTTCAACGGTCATTCCTTTCTCTGGTGCTGCTGAAACCGCCGTCGACCTCACCGGTAAGTGCCCTATCCCCTGTCTTCATCTGTGTGTGGGCATCTAAGGTGATGGACGGGAGCCGTCTCCTCTCGAGCATGGGCTTGGGTAGGGACAACCAAGCAGGGAGGAAGATCCATTTTATTTTTTCCTTTGTTTTGGGATTTAGGTAGATGTTCGGACGGCCACCGATGATCGCGTTGCCATCCACTCCTGTCAACCGGGCCCCCTTCTAGGTGGCCGTCTCCCATGGCAGCCACCGGCAGCCATGATTAGACCGGCTCGGTCAAGCCGATAGAGGAGCAACAGGATTACTTTGGGTTTCTGGCTGGTGGCCGAACGGCTGTCGGGGTCGCTGCCGGTCTCTCTCCTCCTTCCGATCTTCCATTAGCTAAGGGGGTTGGCTTAGTAGGGGAGATGGCGGCGGGTGAGTGAAAGAAGGGAGGCAGAGTCGGTGAAGGGAGAGAATCGAGTTGACTCGGTTAGCAGGGGTGAGTCGACTCGGTCAACAGAACTGGGTTGACTCGGTCTATGGGATGTGTTGACTTGATTTTCTGGGATGGGTCTATTCGGTGAAAGCAAATTTTGGAGAGAGAAAGGAAAAAGAGGGAAAAAGTGAAAATAGAACCGGGATTCGAGGGAGTTTCGGGGAATCTAGTTTTCTTTTTAATTTTTTTTTGAAATATAAATTAATTGTATGTTTAAATTATTGATCAGGATCATTGTTGACCTTGGAAGACCCGGTTTAGTGTTAGACTGTACTAGTTGATGGAGGCTCTTCGGTAAGTTATCTTGATCTCTGATATGTATGCCAATATGTATATATTTATAACCTAGTAGATATATGTAATATATCTGCATTTGATTGCATTGGATTGCATGCATCATATTGGTGTGGGTGCTTTGTGTTGGTGTGAGTACATTATGCTGGTGTGGATATATTGTGGGATTGCTTTGGATTACGTGCATCGTGTTGATGTGGAGCATTGTGCTAGTGTGAGTACATTGTATTGGTGTGGGTACATTGTGGGATTGCTTTGGATTGCGTGCATCGTGTTGATGTGGATGCATTGTGTTGGTGTGAGTGCATTGTGATTGTGTGAGTGCTCTCTAGTTCGACTATGATCATACGAGGACCTAGTCTCTTTTTGGGCCTCCAGCAGGGCTATTGCTAGTACATGACCGTTGAGCGGTATGTGACACAGGAGCTAGTTGCCTTATTTTAGCCATGCATGACGGGCACATACAGAGGATGCATGTTTCTCGTGTGATACTCAGAGCTAGTTTTCCTTTTGGGCCTCCAACAGGCTATTGCTGGCATATGACTGTTGAGCGGTATGTGACACAGGATCTAGTCTCTTTCGGGGCGAGCCACGGGCCGATCGTGGCCGTAGTCTGAGGGACTAGGAAAGTTAAGTAAATGGTTGGCCATCCATAATCGTGTCGTGTCAATATCGGTTGCATTTAAGTGACACATTTGCATAGTGTTGCTGGTATATTATTTTGAGATGGATATCTTGTATGTGTGTTGTATATGTTACTAGTTATTATTGACATATTTGTGTATATATATTGGAGGTGATGATAACTTACTGAGCCTGTTTAGCTCATTCCCTATTTTTTCTATGTTTTTGTTGCAGATCCAGAAAATCAAGCAGGCTTTGGGACCAGTCAGTGAGGAGTAGGGTTTAGGTGTTGATCTCTGAGTTTATATTAAAAATTTAGTTGAATTTTATGATTAATTCTTGGAATCAATAAATATTTGATGAGATTTGTTCTTTACCACTGTTTGGATATTGAATTGAGGTTAGGTCTGGCATGATCTCTAGGATGATACCTAGGGTTGTGCGGCTGGTCGTGTAGCCGATCCGAAATCTGGATTCGGGGCATGACAAAATGGTATCAGAGCAAATGTTTAAGATCAAGATGTCATAGTTAGTGAGAGTGGGGTAGAATTAGGGTATTGAAAGATATTTGATGATTTGAAAATTTATATCAGAGTACGTAGCGAAAGTGTGGTAGACTAAAGATACTAGAATTAATTTAAAGTGTGTATGATGGAAGAAGAGATGTTCTTATTGGAATTATTGAATTTGTATAGAATGGTACTTGTAAGTATTGAATCATACAAGTTTTGGATTACGCATCTTTGGATTTAGAAGACTTAAATTTCGAGGATGAAATTTTTTTTAGGAGGGGAGAATGTGAGGCCCAGCCCATCTGGCTGTTTGATCCAAGCGGGTTTGGGCTGAAGTCGGCAACTGGGTTGCCGACTTTAGTTCGAAATTTCTTTAGGCACTGGACTTCAGAACGATTGGCGGAAGCTGCGGAAGCCGGTTGATTGGTGCGGGGGGGGGGGGGGGGGGGGGCGATAAGGTTTTCTCTGGCTTTAAAGGCTCCTCGCATGCCTCTCCTCCAGCCGAACCCTCCACCTCCGATGGATGTCGAAGATCGATGCCAATCACGCTGGCGTTTCCCTCTTGTGCCACGGCTCTTTTTGATGGTCATTCCTTTCTCTGGTGCTGCCGAAACCGCCGCCGACCTCACCGGTAAGTGCCCTATCCCCTGTCTTCATCTGTGCGTGGGCATCTAAGGCGATGGATGGGAGCCGTCTCCTCTCGAGCACGGGCTTGGGTAGGGACAACCGGGCAGGGAGGAGGATCCATTTTATTATTATTTTTTTTGGGATTTAGGTCGGTGTTCGGACGACCGCCGGTGGTCACGCTGCCATCCGCTCCTGTCAATCGGGCCCCCTTCTTGGTGGCCATCTCCCATGGCAGCCGCCGGCAGCCGTGGGTAGACTGACTCGATCAAGCCGAGAGAGGAGCAGCAAGGTTACTTTGGGTTTCCGGCTGGTGGCCGGACGGCCATCGCTGTCGCTGCTGGTCTCTCTTTTCCTTCTGATCTTCCGTTGGCTAAGGAGGTTGGCTTAGTAGGGGAGATGGCGGCGGGTGAGTGAAAGAAGGGAGGCAGAGTCGGTGAAGGGAGAGAACCGAGTTGACTCGGTTAGCAGGGGTGAGTCGACTCGGTCAACAAAACTGGGTTGACTCGGTCTATGGGATGTGTTGACTCGATTTTCTGGGATGGGTCTGTTCGGTGAAAGCAAATTTTGGAGAGAGAAGGAAAAAGAGGGAAAAAGTGAAAATAGAACAGGGATTCGAGGGTGTTTCGGGAAATTTAGTTTTCTTTTTAGTTTTTTTTTGAAATAGAAATTAATTGTATGTTTAAATTGTTGATCAGTATCATTGTTGACCTTGGAAGACCCGGTTTAGTATTGGACTGTACTAGTTGGTGGAGACTCTTCCGTAAGTTATCTTGACCTCTGATATGCATGCCAATATGTATATATTTATAACTTAGTAGATATATATAATATATCTGCATTTGATTGTATTGGATTGTGTGCATCATATTGGTGTGGGTGCTTTGTGTTGGTGTGAGTACATTATGTTAGTGTAGGTACATTGTGGGATTGCTTTGGATTGCGTGCATCGTGTTGATGTGGATGCATTGTGCTGGTGTGAGTACATTGTGTTGGTGTAGGTACATTATGGGATTGCTTTGGATTGCGTGCATCGTGTTGATGTGGATGCATTGTGTTGGTGTGAGTACATTGTGACGGTGTGAGTGCTCTCTAGTCCGACTATGATCATACGAGGACCTAGTCTCCTTTTGGACCTCCAGTAGGGGTATTACTGGCACATGACCGTTGAGTGATATGTGACACAGAAGCTAGTTGCCTTATTTTAACCATGCGTGGCGGGCACATGCAGAGGATGCATGTTTCTTGTGTGATACTCAGATCTAGTTTTTCTTTTGGGCCTCCAGTAGGGCTATTGCTGGCACATGACTGTTGAGCGGTATGTAATACAGGATCTAGTCTCTTTCGGGGCGAGCCATGGGCCGATCGTGGCCATAGTCCGAGGGACTAGGAGAGTTAAGTAAATGGTTGGCTATCCATAGTCGTGTCGTGTCAGTATCGGTTGCATTTAAGTGTACACATTTGCATAGTGTTGCTGGTATATTATTTTGAGATGGATATCTTGTATGTGTGTTGTATATGTTACTAGTTATTATTGACATAGTTGTATATGTATATTAGAGGTAATGATAACTTACTGAGCCTGTTTAGCTCATTCCCTATTTTCCCTATGTTTTTGTTGCAGATCCAAAAAATCAAGCGGGCTTTGGGACCGGTCAGTGAGGAGTAGGATTTAGGTGTTGATCTCTGAGTTTATATTAAAAATTTAGTTGAATTTTATGATTAATTCTTGGAATCAATAAATATTTGATGAGATTTGTTCTTTACCACTGTTTGGATATTGAATTGAGATTAGGCCTGACATGATCTCTAGGGTGATACCTAGGATTGTGCGACCGGTCGCGTAGCCGATCCGAAATCTGGATTTGGGGCATGACAGTCCAAGTTTACTTTTTTCCTGGATAAAAGGTTTCCTATGTGCTATAACAAACTACTGGCAAGAGCTCAGAAGTATGCTGCTGTTGAAGAGCAACCTGCAAGTCATAGACTCATTGAAGGGAGACACCCTTCCAAGAAAAAGAGCATCAAGGGATCAAATGTTCCCTTATCTTCCAACAATGCCCCAATTCCCAAACGCAGTCCCAAGTCCAAGCAATAGGACAATCGGTTCGACTCTTACACTCCCTTCAACCTTCCAAGGATAAGCAAGGTCTAAGGCCAACAGGTCCAAGCTAGACTACTCTACTCATTCTCTTTTTCATCTATGCTATTCTTAAATTCTCCATTCTGTTGCTGCCTAGACCACCCACTGACTTGAACGTCAGAGTATCCCCTACCAGAAATTCGGTCCGGGGTCTTTTGCAGGTATCCATCTATGCCCAGGAGCCCGGTGAAAAGAGTGAGCGGGTTGCCCGATACCGTCGAAGTCTCAGCCACGGATAATTTAGCCGCAACAAGCCTCTTCAAAACCATCATAGTATCTATTAAAATATTATAGCAAACCCAGGATCATATTAACGATGTTCTCTGGATTGTTGAATAATTAAATTGTTCATAATTTCTTCCTTGGGTGTGTAATGTTTGATAAATGAAAATTATTCAGTCATTTATGCATTCTACATTATTCACAAAATGTTCATAGGTTTCTCAAGAAGTACTCTAAAGTTTCAAATTAATTATTCATCTAATACTATTGTTGGCAATTTCTTTTACTATTGATCATTATACTCTCTCTCTTATACATGTTATTGTTGCGATACATGCTTCAGTCTCGTTAAACTGTTAATTTTATACTTTTTCTAAGATTTTAGCTGTTTTGAACTCCTCAAGAAAATTCTCTACCTTTTCTTTTCTTCTCCTTTAAGAAAAAAAAAAAATCAAAATCTTTGCCTTTAGTCAATATTGCACTCAATGCAAAACTTGAGACGGTGACTTTTCCGTATCAAGAAGAAAATGAAAATAAGAGCCGTACTCTTTTTTTTTGAAAAACACTTGAATAAATAGTTTATTTGAGAATTATTTTTTCTTTACATATTAAATATAGGGGTGTTTTGTGAAGACTCATGCAGGTGTAATTTAATCCCACAACAATTATTCATTAGAAAAATTTGAATAGTTATATAGATTAAGAAATTCAAAAATATATTTTAGCTAGTCTTTTTAGATGAGGTCCTGAATTATTACAAATGGTATCTGAGTAGATCCGTTCCATAACCTATGTAAATTAAAGAATACTATAGCACAGATTTATTTGGTTGACCACGAGCCGATCATGGTATTTATGAATGGATACATGGATTTGGATCCTTAGCCTGACAAGAACGTGTTTAAATGAAAGAATATGCAAGGACTCATACAGGTGTATATTTAGTTCCATATCGATTATTCGCTAAAAAGATCATGGATACTTTTAAAGGATAAAGAATCTAAATAATACTGCTGGCTTATTTTTCTGGATGAGGTTGTAGATTGTTACAGCTTTACCTCAAATTCTAGCTTAATATGCAAAAGCAACTGATTATCCTAGTTAGACATTAAGTATGCCTTTATTTCCCCAGCGAAAAGGTCTTAAGGTGAATGCCTTTGATGTCCAACATATAGTTTTGCATCAAAATATCTCTAACTTAAAGTCATGGCTTACCTAATGTTAGATATGTGAATGGGTTGGACAACTAAATAATAGATCATCCATACAGATATCCATTCAAAATAGGGTTTAGGTCACTCATAATTCTACATCTATCACAAGAAGCCTCACTACTTGAGAATGCGATTTTTCTCCTTATGCAATATTATATGGGCAGTAGTCGCATTTCTATTTCTGTTTGTGTATGCAATTCACACCAATTATTGATCAATTATAAAATAAATGGTTAATAATGAACCAACTATGGGTTGGTTAAGTTATTTATTGATTTGTGTATTCACGCTTGGAGATATCATAATTTGTCACTTTTTATCCATACAAAACAAAACTCAAGGAACAGAAGGAGCTATTTGTGAAATTATCATCAAAAGTAGTTATTTAGAGAGAAAACTATTAATAAATATCAAGAGTTATAATTTTGTTAAAAAAAGAACAAGAAAGCTGATATTAGAAATAACTTCTTCCCTTCATTATAAGATGGTCAAGAAGGATTCATCTAGATATCCCTAAAAACTCTTCTAAAACGCATATTCAATACATTAAGGCTGTTAAGTTTATTATGCTTTTTTCCTTTACTTTTTCTGGTTTGATTTTATTTTTTCTAGGATCACTTCCCCATCAGAGTGAAAATCTGGCCGGCTCCAAAGTGTTATAGTGTTTATATCATTGTCCCGGCAATATTCTCATATTATTTTCTTTATGTTAATTAAAGTTTCTTTTTTTAACACTTTTAATTAAAAGGATGATTTGTTTTCATATATTTATCTTTCTTACATGGATGATTCTCACCACGAATCTTTGCTTCTTACATTAGATGGTACTTGAGAGATTTAAAAAGAAAAACATGCTCTTATTAGAGAAGCATGAGAATGATTGAGAAAGGCTTTTAGGAATGATTTAGATAATTGCAAGCATACTACTGTAGTGAATTATTTAGATTGTTTTCTTAATCATATGGTAAATATTAATCTTTAGGGTTGAAACATGCAAAGACAGACCTCTCTACAAATCTACAAAGTAGTTTGCATGTGAATACGATCAAGAAATGATTACATTTAAGGGTACTTGCTAGTGTAGTTGATCAAGTAACCAAGGAGGCATGGGAGGATTGGGCCTTTCTTAGTAGGTTTGGCTTATTATCATTGATTTTTATTGAATATGATTCCTAGAAGATTATTGATCGGGTCAATAATTGATGATCATCTGTAGTACATCATGCTTCATATAAATTTGGAAAATGCATATAATGTTCAACGGTATCGCATATTAGGATGCTAATATAAGGTGTTATAGGATAGATGACCTGTCATAAGTAATTGCTAGTATATGAAAATTTTTTTTGACTAGGATGCCCGATGATCTCTTGTTGGAGGCACAAAGTGCTCGATAATCTCTTATTTAAGATACAAAATATTGGATGATCTCTTATTTAAGGCATTGGATGCCCAATGGTCTCTTATTTGAGACATAGGATATCGGATGATCTCTTATTTGGGGCATGGATACTCGATAATCTTTTATCTGGGATACAGGATGCTCGATGATCTCTTATTTGAGGTACAAGATGTTGGATGATCTCTTATTTGATGCACATGATGCTAGATGATCTCTTATTTGAGGTACATGATGCCAAATGATCTCTTATTTAAGGTACAGGATGCCAGATGATCTCTTATTCAAGGCACTTGATATCGAGCCTATCTCTTATTCAAGGCACTTGGTGCCGAGCCTATCTCTTATTTAAGGTAGAAGATGTCGAGCTAATCTCTTATTTGAAGTACAAGATGCTGAGCTGACTATTTCTTTGAGATAGGTACAAAGTTTCATACTTTATTTAACATAAAGCCAATCTTAAAGTCGTTAAAGTTGTTATAACAAGGATGGTAAAGTGGTTATCAAGAAGTATAACATATAACTTAACAAACTATTTCATGAGCTGATCTCTTAACAACCTAACCAAATTAATCATTTTTTTAACGATGTAACTATCTCATAAACGGTTATAACCGTCTAACTAACTCACCCTCTACTTTTATAAATAAGAGATCGAGGGAATCTTTCGGAAATAACTTTTTTCGAATACTCACCCTCTCTCCATTTTTTCTTACCATTCTCCCTCTCAAGCTGGTTTAAGCATCGGAGGGTCCTCTATTGAAGAAATTCTATTAATTTTTTCAACGTTTAGGACTTCTTTTACAGGTTAAGGGGCTCATTAGACCTACTAACAAAAATATCAATAAGTTATCAGCAAGTCATTGACAAGTCATCAGCCAACCACCTAAAGTCCTCTAAGAGCTTAGTCCACTCTAGCATAACTAGCTTAATCAGTTGGGAGAGGTGCAGCAATAGATTAGTACTAGAGAAAGAATCCTTGCACCCAAAATATTCAAGAAAATGACAAGAGGAAGACCTTTACTAAATCGTGCTACCTAACCACGATCTTCTTGAAATACTCATAGCACAACAGAAGTTGAGGTAAGGAATTCTCAACCCATTCCTACTACCAATCCAAGAATAGAAGACCTCTCCAAGAACTTAGGGACAGGAATACAAGACTTGAAGTCACCAATCAAAAAAGGCTTTGGATGAGCCTTCAGCTTCTGGAAGAAATATGTTATCCATGCCAGAAAAGGTCAGCTCCCAAATGGCATTTAATTATCTCGAGTAACTTTATAAAAATGATAAGAGAAGACCCCTGCAAGGTATACTTTCACACCCCTCTCTACACACTCATTCTAGCATTTAGTCTTGTTATGGCTCTCAGCTCCGACTGCTATTATCCAAACTCTCCTCATTGACTTAAGCATCAGAAGGTCTCCCATCGATAACCACTGGTCAAGGAGGACTGTTCTCATAGGTTTCCGCCCGAGAGGTGCCCAAAAGTAGGACCTAATCACCAATCCCAAGATCATAAAATTCTGATAATTTGAAAAAAATATTATCTTTTCTTCCAAGAAGATATCTCTTTATTATTATCTCTATCAAAGAAATCGGATATTCTTTATTAAAGAGATCAAGTTTTCTTCATTCAAAGTGATTAGATATTCTCTATCAAAAAAATCGGGTATTCTCTATTGAAAAAAATTAGATTTTCTTCATTTAAAGTGATTGGATATTCTTTATTAAAGAGATCGGATCTTCTTTATTCAAAGTAATCAGATATTCTTTATTCAATATAATCAGGTATTCTTCATTAATATGATCGGTGGGTGGTATAGGTTTGCCTAGGAAGGAAACATATTTTTTTGACATCCAATCAAGTATTCTTTATCAATATGATCGACAGGTGGCATATATTTACCTAGAAAGGAAACATATTTTCATGACCTTTGATCGGATATTCTTTATCAATATAATCAGTGATAAGTACATAAAAATATCTATAAAAGCATCGATTTGTAAATTAATTCATATTTATTCCTTAGAAATCTATGCTTTTGTCTATGTTTTACGGGAAATATATTCACCAACATCAAGAACCTGAGCTACAGGTCAAAAGGGAGTAAATCAGAGCTAAAACAGAGTTAAAATGGGAGCCCAAAACCATCCAAAATTAGCCTAACCCCATAGGCGATTCATAGAAGGTTCTGCCACCTTTCACCAGATCCGATAGGATCTCGATCATGCCCAAAGTATCCTTGAATCTTCACCTATAAAATAGACTACTTGTGAGTCCTCAAAGGTATGCATAAACTCTTCTGCTTATACCTAATAGTATTGGTAGATACTGATTTAAGCATTAGAGTGCCATCACTGGGGTCACCCCAACAGGGCTTTGTTGCAAGTACCACTTCTTAATGACAGACCCGCACTACCTACTATAGCACCACCTCAGCTCTTCTTCTAGTTCTTGACAAATTTTGGTACCCATAATTAGGATTAGGTCAAAGGGACTCAAAATCAAGCTTAGATGTAGTTTGGTCATATCGATTCACACTTGATGCAAATTGATTACCTTAAGATCTAATACAGCTTAGTGGTCCAAGCCCGAGTTGCTAGACTGACCTATACAATACTTATTGACCAATTGGTGTCTAAAGTAAATTTTTATCATGGTTTTTAATTGGGGCCAATTATTGTTGGCCAACTTCATTGGTGTCTAAGGAAAGAGGATAAAGGCGAAAGCCTCCCATTGATCTTGCTTACCTGGCCAACTTGGTCGACTAAGTTTTGAAAAGGGTACTGTTGATTCGAGTTCATCCATGCCATCTAGGTAAGTCAAACATAAGATGTGCTGATCTAAACTAAGTCAGATATAAGATATGCTGACCCAAATTAGGTTAGTTAGATATAAGATGTATTGACCTGAATCGGCTTAGTCAGACATGAGTTGTGTGACCTAAATAGGGTTAATCAAACATAAGCTATGCTAACCTAAATTAGGTCAATAAGATATGAGATGTGCCGACTAATTAAGAAAAGACTTGAACCCAAACCTCTTTATAAATATTAAGTCTTAAATTTTTCATTGTTATAGAGATGCTAGCATCTCTCAGGTATTGATTATTCTCAATTGGATATAGTGGTTTAGTTGCATCAAGGGAGTGCAACCACTCTATTAACATAAGATGTTACGAGGTAAAGATGAGGTTGGATCCAATAACTGTTAGGTGAGAGACTCAATGATGACTTTATTTTGCATTGAACAGTGGGTCTTATTTAACTAGAAAGTATAGGCAATAATTATTAGGTAAGCCCACATGACTTAGAGATCGAGTCGCTGTAACATACTTGCAAAGCATTGATAATATATATTCACTGATTTACGTGTTACCAATAACTATTAGGTGATGTGCATGGAATCAGTAGGACCGTAGTATCCACTAGGAACCCAAATCACGTAGGAGTTTTTGCATCTCCACTTAGGAGTATGAGAAATCCGTAAAAATAGTGGAAGCCTAATTTATTTCTTAAAGTTTCTAGAATAAATTTAAAATTAAATGCAAACATCTAAATAAAATCTTTACTTTTTATGAATTAAAGTCAGCTTTCAACCCTCTTGATTCTTAGACCATTTGATTGAATAAAATCTAAAGAATGGCTCAACTTTAAAAATGACTAGAAAGGCTAAGTATTGTAATAGACTAGGACTATCCTATATTACCTAGTCATCTGATGGTTGCCTAAGTGCAGTCGATCCATGTTCATTGTTTGATAATGATTAAGGGGTAGGAGCTTAAGAAGCTCAGACATGGATTTGATCCAGTGATCTTGATCCAATTCATATGGAAAGTTTATTATAAATTATTATTTAAATATGATTGAGATAATTAGGTCAACACATTAGTGATTATTAAAGGGATCTTGAAGGTTCAAGGGATATGATTCTCGGTATAAAGCAGACACTTATATCTGGAATCCTTAAAGAATAAATAGGATACCTTTAGAATGTATGTTAGCTGCTCAAAGTTATATAACCTAATGATTTTTTCTACTTCTTTTGAGTTATAAACTCTATTAGAATCTATAGGAAAGTAGAGGATTGAGGTGCTTTATGAGTGGATAACATGATAATAATTGCTGCTATTAACTCATGACTCTATGATTATCATTTGGTTAAAGATACTATTACCTACGTGAGCAAAAATTTGATTTCTGTCACTAATCTATTTATTTGAAAAATAAATTGGATACATGTAGTTTTATAATTATTAGTCTCTACTTGCATATAGATACATTAGTTGATCAAGTTTAGTGAGTGCAGTTGGATCTGAGAGATCATGTGAGATGATATTAACCTAAAGTATATAGGTGGCACCTCTAGTTTAGTCAATTCGAAAAAAAGATAAATAATTTGAAAACCATAGACAACCATGGATCTTCTGGTTAATTAACTATTGAGTCATTTTCAATTTGTAAATCCTATCTTATAGAATGTTGACTAAGCTACTTTTTATGAGACAAAGGGTGTGGATGAGGACCACTGATGTACTTATCTGGGTACACTTTTATGTATTAGCATATTCGACATGCAGACTAAAAAGGTTGTCTTTACTAGTGTTGGGATGCGCGTAACGGATTGAACTGGTTTAGGCTTCCAATTAATTCCTGTTTACTCACTTTAGCAATTTACCAATCACACAAGCAAATATCAAATCAGAAGGAAAGACGAGATTTAACGTGGTTCGGCAAATTTGCCTACATCCACACAAAGGAAGGAGCAATCCACTATAATCTGCCCCCAAAATTGGACACAAAAGAAATACAAATATCCTAATAACAATTGCAGATTAATGACAAAGAGACAAATAAATCGAAAGGAAAGAAGAAAACATGAGAGAATGCAGAATACCAGGCCTCTAGCCTCGCCAAATCCTGTCGTGGATTCTCTGATATTTTATTTGCTCTCTGGATCATCTTCAATATTTTTCTGGACTTTCTGCGGCTCTCTGTTGCATCTCAGAAAAATATTTCGGCTGGCAGGGCATCTTTAAAAAAATATATCGGTCCAGATCATTCTCCCGCACGCGACTTCCTTCCTCTCGGTCGCTGGTTTTAGCCCAGTCGTTCTCTTCCTGGGATCTGGGAGGCACTCTCCCGTACATCTATCCCCTCCCTCAAGTTTGTTTCCCAGGACTTCACATGTCTTCCCAAGCCCCTCTTATAAATTCTACTGCAGGCTGTGGGTTGGGAACATGAGAGAATAGAGTAACAAAAAAAGGAGAAGAGAGAAACAGAGTCCATGGCATGGGGTAAAAAAAAAGAAAAAAAAATAAAAAACAATAGAGCAGTTCCTCAATAAATTGCGTTTGGGAGCAAAACACGTAACAACTAGTTTATCTGAAGTCTTTGAATGGTTCAATAAGTTCAAATAATAAGTGCAAATGCAAAATAAGAATACTGCTTAAAGGTTCTTTGATTAGGTTGAGAAAAAAAATGCTTCAAGGAGAATTTGATCATCTCAGGTTGTTCGGCATAATCCCATAATAGACTCCTCTTACATTTCAAGCTTAATAAGGTATCTAAACAGAGAAAATGATTCATATTAGATATGGTTCAATCTATTATGAAAATTATTTATTTACCTTTGAGGATATAGTTACATAACTCAGCTTATCTATAAATTTGGTATACTCTAAATCTGATATTACCGCTCCTATATGAGGTATAGTATGGTAAGAAGATGGCTCGATCTATGTTAAATAACTATAGATAGACAAATTAGAGATTAGATCATTAATGGCATATAACATAAAGAATTAGGATAATACTTTCTAGTGGATCACAAGTTATTGTTATCTAATATCTATATTCATAATTAAATAGTTTAACCTTGTTGCCCAGATATGGTGCCCAAGAGGGGGGGTGAATTGGGTATTTAAAAAATTAAAGCAATATATGTGCTACCAAGTTTTAAGGTGAAGAGTGATAGTGCTCAAATAATTGTGCAACGGAAGCAATGAAATAAATCAACAATTAAAGAGCAAAAGAAGATAAAAAGAGAAGCAATGCAAACACACAAGAAGTATAGTGGTTCGGTGCACCTAGCACCTACATCCACTCCCCAAGCTCCACTTGGGAATTTCCACTATAATCTTTAGATTACAGCCGAATTGTTTTACCAGGCTCACAAGTCAAAACCTTACACACTTGTTTTGGCTTTGGGCTTACAAGCAACCCTAGTTGGTTTTATCAATTGGCTCACCAACAAACCTCACTCACTTGTTTTGGCTTCGAGCTTACAAGCAACCCTTGTTGGTTTTATCAATTGGCTCACCAACAAACCTCACACTAGTTTCAAATTCCCTTAAAACTAGCCTACCACAAATAGAATTTGAATACAATGAATAACAATAAAACAAACTCCTTTTTGAGCAATAAGAAATTCGTTGAAGCTCTTGATGGAGACTCTTCAAGCCTTTTCCCTTGGAATCTTTGGATCTCACTAAATGCCAAACACTTGAAAGTTGGATTCCTCAAAGATGGAAAGCTTTTGGCTAAGGAATCTCTTGGTTTTCTCACTCTTTTGGCTTGGAAGTGATTGAAGGCTTTGTACTTTGAATCTATACTTTTCCACTTTGTCTCCTTATCTTTTTAAAGTTTGGTGGAGGTTAAATACCTCATTCATGCTGAAACAACTCCATAAGACCGTTAGATTCAAAAATATGGCCGTTTATGGCCGTTAGAAATCAAATCAGAAGTTCAGAAAAACTAGCCGTTATGCCATGAGTCGACCTCATGAGTTGACCTCTGGATCAAGTGTCGACCTCATGAGTCGACCTCCAGTAAATTTTAGGCAAAAATTCAGAATACCATAGTTCTGCCAGGTTTGAATTCTCAGGCTATGAGTCGACCTCTGGTGTCGACCTCTGGACAGGTGTTGACCTCTGGTGGTCGACCTCTGGTGCGTGCCACTGAGATTTTGCCGTGCCGGCCATGCTGAACTTTTCTTCTCTTCATGAGTCGACCTCTGGTGGTCGACCTTTGACAAGGTGTCGACCTCTGGGGGTCGACCTTTGATCTGAATTTTTCTGAAACTCTTTGAGATGTGCGTGCCATGCTTGAGTTTCTTTAAGCCTTTGTTTCTTTTGTCAAATATTTCTTAACAAGAAGGTCCATTATGAGAATTTTGATCTTGTCCAAGGTAGAAGAGCTCTTTTCCAAATCATGTAAACTTAGTTTCATCATTGTACTTTTGATACTCTTTTTTGAATAACCTAAGTCCTGAAACTTTAACTAGAGATGAAACATTAGTCCAAACATATACTCAACCTTTTGTTAATCATCAAAACTAAGGAGCCAAAGTCAACAAACCTAAATATAATAGTGAAAGGATAATTAAGCTTGAAGAGAAAGTCTATGATGAGTGATGTGGCTAGATTGCTGACGTGGAGACCCCATCAGACGCCATGCTGGGTTTTCGGCATGAACCCCTTCGCCGGGCTAAGCTCCCTCGGAGCAACGGGGTCGCCCGCCAAAGTCGAGCTCCGTCCTCTGCCAGGTCGGTCTCCGCCAGGTCGGAACACCTAGGCTGCAGCCGAGTGTAAGTCCCCACCCAAAGCAGACCTCTTAGGATCGGGCCCTGTGGTCAGGAGTCGATCTCAAGTCTCCTCTGCCACGAGGAGCCCCTCCGAGATCAGATCCCTTGGGCTGGGCGGCGCACCGCCCACCTCCGTTAGGTCGAGCTCGCCCGAAGCCAAGTTTCATTGGTCCGGAGTCGAGCTCAGCCCTCCTCCGCCCAGCTGAGCCACCTCGAGACGAGCCCCTCGGATGTGGGCCCCACCTTCCCAGCTCGGTCCCCAGCTCATGCAGAGGCACCAACCGCCAAGGAAGCGACGCCTCCTCTCCCAGGATGATGGCGGACCTCCCAAGGGCCGTACAGCAGCGCCCGCCATGCCGTAATTAATGCCCACAGCCGTCACTCATACCAGAAAGGAAGGAAACTCGCATCAAGGCGCCATACTCTCCACCAACCTGCCGTATCGCTAGGAAAAAGACCCAACTAGAGAGCGCGAGTCTCAAGGGTGGCGGCCCACCGATCGAAGGTCTGCCAGGCTTCCAGGAAAGGAGCAAGCAGAGGGAATGTCAGAGCGCATGGAAGCTTCCCCGGCTATCTGACATGAGAGACGTCCCGTCTACGGCACGATACCTCGTCACACAAGTCTGACGATACGGGGAGATCCCGAGGCAAGCCAGAGTAAAAACCCAGCCAGAATAAGCCAAAAGTAAGCAAGCAAAGAAACAAGGGAGGGGGGTCACACAGGAGGATTCTTCCACCTCGGCCATCACCTCTCCCAGCCCACTCTCACTTCCATATACACTACACTCACTCCTCCTAGCATAGAGCTCATCTCGAGGGGCTCGACCAAAAGAATCTGTTCCTCTGGATCGTCACTGACTTGACCGTCAGAGCACCCCCACCGGAATCCCCGGTCTGGGTCACTGACATTATTTCTTGCAGGTCCCGAGGCACCGGAGGCATCCTGAATAGGTGAACGGGCGATCATCGATGCCACCAGTAGCTACGGGCCATGACGATCCAGGCGGTAACATATTGGCATGCCAGGAAGGGGTCGCGGAACGATTTTCGATCCAGTTCAAGCCCCACTTGAATAACCCATCAGGAGGATGGTGACCACTCGAGCAAGGGGAGCCTCTCCCAGCTATGCAAAAGAATCCCCTTCCCACGGGAACCTGCATAGTCCGAGAATGGAACCATCCGCTCCAGTTCAACCGCCTACGCTAAGAAGTCCAGCTGATCGCACTCGCCCAGTAGATGCACACTCTCACTGCAGTAGTGCACCAACTCCAGCACCAACATCGGTCTCTGGCTACTCATCAACAACCAGAGACCCCCGCGGCCCATGCCGCAGCACCTCGCGATAGCCTGCGTTCCTTCCATGGGAGGCCTTCACAGCCACAGGCCGTTACTGACCCCCGGGGTAGTCGTCAAACTCCGGTGAAGCGATGAAGGGCCGGGTCCGCCGACGAATAGAGATGCTCACCACACCTTGATCGGGGGGCATCTAAACCCCGTCAAGGTAGAAAGGGCAAAGCCCCTCATCACGGGTGCCATGCACCCACGTCACCTTCCCTGCCTCTCTCAGCAGAGGGGATGACGGATGAAGCCATCAGGCACATGGCGAAGAAGTGCCTGGAGGAGCGTGACCGCAAACTGGCAGAGTTGTCCCACCGGTTTGCTAACTTGCTCGGCTCCACTAACGAGCCAGTGGGCTACGACGTCCGCCCTCCGTTCTCCCAGGAGATCCAAGCGAAGCCGATTCCCCACTGGTTCCGCATGCCACAGGTGGATCCTTACGATGGGATCACTAACCCCCTGGACCACCTGGAAAGCTACTGGGCCCTCATGAGGGTCCAGGGGGCCACTGACGCTCTTCTATGCATCGCCTTCCCTGCTACTCTCTGGAAGGCGGCCCGAGTGTGGTTTGCCCACCTTGAGCCGGAAAGCATCAACTCCTTTGCCCAGCTGGGACAGAGGTTCGTGGCTCACTTCGATGGCTGTCGGAAGATGCCACGAGAGGCAAACAACCTCTTCTCCATCAAGCAGCAAGACCGTGAGCCATTGCGGGACTATATGGCTCGCTTCACTGCTACCGCTCTGGAGATCTACAACCTGGAGGAGCCGGTCGCAGTGCTAGCTCTGAAGCAAGGGCTCAGGACTTCTTGCCTGACCTACTCACTCAATAAGAAGCCCCCGAAGACTTACTCCGAGCTCCTCTTCCGAGCTCAGAAGTACATCCGTGCCAAGGATGCGGATCGTACAAGGCGGGAGCTCGACGGGAGGTCACTGAAAAAGCCGGCACCCACCGAGGCACCTGGGATGCGGAGGCTGGGACCGCCAGCTCAGAGCTCCCGGCCAGGACCAAGGCCAAGAAGTGCTCCCATCTCTAAGGAGAGTTTCACCCCCCTCCTCGCCCCAAAAACGAATATCCTCATGGAGATTGAAGGCGAGACCTATCTGAGGCTCCCACCGCCATTGAAACCGTCCTCTGGCCATGACAAGATGAAGTACTACTGTTTTCACTATGATCACGGCCACGAAACCGAGGAATACCGCAATCTCAAGTGGGAGATCGAAGATCTCATCAAGAGGGGCTACCTCGGAAGATATGTGGGGGGCAGACCTCAAGTAGAATCTCAGGTGCTCGTCGCCCTCCCACCAGTCCCGGCAGTCGACAATCATCCTACTGAGAAGCCGGTGGGGATGATACGTTAGGGAGCCGCGCGCGCACCCAAGAGGGCCCGGGGGACAGAGCATCCTGAGGTTGTACTCCCCTTTATGAGGGAAGGGGAAGACGGGGAGAAAAATATAAATAATGATACTGTGGTCATCGAGATGACGATCGCAAAGCATCCTGTAAAATGCATCATGGTAGATAGTGGAAGATCCATGGATGTACTTTTCTACGATTCCCTCTCCAAGATGAATCTTTCCTCTGTTCAGCTCAAGCATGTGCATGTCCCCCCTGTTGGTTTCACAGGATACTCCGTAAGGGTGGAGGGAGAAATCACTCTCCCAGTTACTACCGGGACCTTACCTCGGCAGAGTACCGTCATGATGACGTTCACGATTGTCTGGCTTCCTTCGGCCTACAACGCGATTTTGGACCGACCTGGGCTCAACCTTCTCGATGCTGCTATCTCCATAAAGAGATTACTTGTACAATTCCCAACCCCTCGTGGTATGGGGGAGATGAGGGGTACGCCCCAGTTGGTGCAGTACTGCTTCCAAACCCTCCCCGGGGCTCGGACGCCCGAGGAGGACTCCAAGGCAGACAAGCTCGACTAAAGGATTCAGGACCCCAGGGGATGCCCGGCCGAGTGCCTACTTTCTTATCAGCTCGGGGCTGACTAGACGAAGACCGTGCAGATCGGAGCCCAGCTGCCCGAGAAGGAGAAGGCTCCACTGTTAGAGTTCCTGCGGGCAAATGCAGATGTGTTCACCTGGACAGCGGCGGACATACCAGGTATTCCTTCTGAAATCATCATCCACAAGCTCAGCATCGATCCGAAGCACAGGCCGGTTCGATAGAAGAAGAGAAGCTTCATCCCAGAAAGGCAAGCGGCTATCAATGAGGAAGTGGAGATACTTTTGACCGCCGGCTTCATCCGGGAGGTGCAATACCCGAGCTGGCTAGCGAACGTGGTGATGGTGAAGAAGAACAATGGCAAGTGGAGGATCTGTATAGACTACACCAACCTCAATAAGGCATGCCCAAAAGACAGCTTCCCTCTGCCAAGGATAGATCAGTTGGTGGATGCCACCTCAGGGTACAGGCTGCTCTCCTTCATGGATGCATTCTCTGGGTACAATCATACCAGATGCACCCGGGGAACGAGGAGCACACTGCCTTCGTCACTGACCGAGGAACATATTGCTACCGGATGATGCCCTTTAGCTTGAAGAACGCTGGGGCCACGTACCAGCATCTGGTCAACAAGGTCTTCAAGGACTAGATTGGCCCGAACATGCAGGTGTACGTGGACGACATGCTTATTATGAGCAAGCCGAGCTTATACCATGTCACCGACCTCGTTGAAGCCTTTCACAATCTCTGGAAGCACCAAATGAAGCTCAATCCAACAAAATGTGCTTTTGGGGTGGCGGCCGGGAAGTTCCTAGGCTTCATGGTCACCCAGAGAGGCATCGAAGTGAACCCGAAGAAGATCCAAGTGATCCTTGATATGGAGCATCCGACATCCAAGAAGCAGGTTCAGTGCCAGACTGGGCGAGTTCCAGCCTTAAGCCAGTTCATCTTAAGGTCGGCCTACCGCTCCTCCCCTTCTTCAAGGCATTGCGCAAGATGCACGACTTCACATAGACTGAAGAATGCAAGATAGCCTTTGAGGAGCTGAAGGAGTTTCTGGCCTCTCCACCTTTGCTATCCAGACCGGAAGAAGGGGAAGAGCTCCTACTCTACCTGGCAGTCACACCCGGGGCCGTCAGCTCGGATCTCGTCCGCACGGATCAGGACGGATCCCAAAAGCCAATGTATTACACCAGTAAAATTCTCTGTGACGCGGAGATCAGGTATACTCGCTCCGAGAAACTCGTTTTTGTGCTAATCATGTCTGCTAAGCACTCTGGCCCTATTTCCAAGTGCATCCCATCGTGGTTGTGATTGATCAGCCGTTGAGGACCATACTAAGCCACCCCAAAACTTTCGGGAGATTGGCTAAATGGTCCCTGACGCTGAGCGAGTTCGATATCGCATACCAGCCGAGGTCACCGCAGAAGGCCCAAGTTCTAGCCGACTTTGTGGTCGAATGCACAGGACCCCTCGAGGAGCCAGAGCGGACGGCCCCGGAGAGCTAAGCCGAGCCCGGACCATGAGAGGACCCTTGGATCCTCCACGTGGATGGTGCCTCCAATTTTGGCAGAAGTGGAGCAGGCCTTAACCTCGCCAATTCCGACGGAGTGGTGATGGAATACGCTCTCCACTTTGAATTCGCCACCACAAACAACCAAGCAGAGTACAAAGCGCTCCTCACGGGCCTAAAGGTATCCCGCGAGTTGGGCGTGCAAAGCGTGAAGGTTTTCACCGACTCCCAACTGGTTGCAAGACAAGTTTTCGGAGAGTACGAGACCCGAGATCCCCAGATGGGAAGTACCTGGAGAGGGTTCGTTCGAGCATGGCAGGCTTCCATTACTTCTGCATTTTCCACATCCCTCGCGGAGAAAATGCTCATGCGGATGCACTGTCGAGGCTCGCAACCCTACCGGACTCATCGCTGGGGCACGCCTACATCGAGTATCTCGAGAATCCGAGCTATGAAAGCCCAGAGGAGGTGCAACAAGTAGTCCACGAGCCGAGCTAGATGGACAGGTACTTCAAGTACATCCAAGATGGCCTCCTACCAGAGGATCGTAGAGAAGCCGGCCTCGTCAGAAGGAAGGCCACCCATTTTGTTCTAATGGACGGTCATCTCTACCACCGATCTTACTCCTACCCTCTCCTGAAGTGCCTCAAACCCACAGAGTGATGCGACAAGCATATGATTAATGATTTGATTAGTGTTTGTAGAGCAATGAAATCTAATTACACTAGCATTGTACTCATCATAATAAGTCTTAAGGATTACATGAAAAGGGACTATTACATGATTAGACACAATCCTAAAACTAAGAAGGAAGAAGATCTAGACAATAGGGGCTAATGATTGAGGACTTGCCTTGTTGAGCTTTCCAACCTTCTAATGATTTCAAACCTTGAAACTACCGATGCTCTGGACTGGAGAACTTGGATAACAGAGATCAGAATGCTAGGCTTGGGCTTCAGCTTGTTGGTTCATTGTCAAGGGGAACCCTGTTCACAACTCAAAGAATTCGAAGGACCCTGCAATGAATATCAAAAGTTAAGGAAAAAGAAAGCAGGCATATGGAAGGGATGGAATAATTTATGAGCAAGGAAGGAAGTCTGAGATGGTTTGGCCAGCTCCAATGTATCCTTCTTGAACTTGGCGTTGGATGGCTTGGAGAAGAAAGTAGATTCGAGTGGGGGGGGGGGGGAGGGGGCTTAGGAACAATCACTCAAAGAAATAACATAAGACTACAACTTCAACTTCAACTTCATTTTTCATTCATCTCATCAATAGATTTACAATGGAATGTCCAAGGGCTTAAAAAAGCCTTACAACTCATTTGAAATTTGAAACCCATAGATTAAGGAGGATTACAAGGGGGGTTGGAGGATTTGGTGGAGGGTTTGGTTAGAAAGGATTTGGGAGGGATGTGGCCGACCTCCTTGAATTTGAATTTTCCCTTGGTCGGCCACCTTTGGATTCTTTTGAGTTTCCTTTGTTGGTGCCCAAAGGTGATGAGGTGGCTAGTGAGGTGGCGTCCTTGGCTGATGATGTGGCATGTTGAGGTGGTCTTCTACTTGGATATGAATTTCAGGATGACATGTGGTGCCAAGTGGGGTCACTTGATTAAATCTTGCTGATGTGGCATCTTTGTTGATATGGTGCCATAAGTGGGTCCTAGTTGATGGTCCTTCTCTCTTGCTTGGTTGGTGTGTCTTCTCTTCCTCATGTGGTCAAATTCTGGGGTCCAAAATTTGAGTCTTATTGTTGGCTTTCATGACTTAACTCAACTGAACTGACTTGACTGACCTAGACTTTAAAAACTTGAAATGGACTTACAGTAAATGAAATTTAGAAGTAATTACAGTACTAAAACACTCTTGATCAATGAAATTTATAAGTAATTACAGGACTAGAAAAATAAAACACTCTTGATCAGGAATTAAAACTCAAAATTAATTACAGGACTCAGGGTAACCTAATTATCTTCGATCCAAATTGGGATAAGGCTAACCTTGTTGGAGTGAAGTTTCTTTCTGCTTCTGGTGTCCACACCAATTCTCCCGGGGTGGACAGAACTCGACCCAGTCGAGTATGGTTCAGTTTTGCCTTGGTAATGCTCGAAGAAGTCTGGGTTAAGTCTTTGCAGGTCCTCTCGAGTAATCCAAGAGTTGTCTGACTCAGGTCGACCTTGCCATTGAACCAGGTATCGCTGATAGTCCTTATTCCTGGTAGTAATGGTCTTGTCATCCAGGATTCTCTCAATCCTCTCTCTCCGCTCGGGTAGGGTTGGTGGTGGACACTCGAAAATATGTTCACTCTCAATGAAAGTTTCTGGCCCAAAAGGCTCACTAGGTATTAGTACTGGTTCTTTGTATTCTACCAGGTCTGAAACATTAAAGGTTGTACCGATACCCATATCAGGTGGAAGTTCCAAAACATATGCATTAGGCCCTATTTTCTTTAAGATCTTGAAAGGTCCCGCTCCGCGGGCATGCAGCTTCTTTATGGTTCCAGGTGGGAACCGTTCAGGGTTGAGCCTAATCATCGCATAATCTCCTTCACAGAATTCTTTAGCTCTCTTATGTGAATCAGCTAAATGTTTGTAAGTTTCATTACTCAGTTGGATCTTATTACTAATTTCTTTATGTAGATTTGTGACATGCTGTGCGAAAGACTCAGCAGACTCAGAAATTCGTGTGTGAATGGGTAGTGGGATTAGATCTAAAGGCTTCCTAGGCTTGTAACCATGGACTATCTCAAATGGACTTTTGCCCGTAGATCGATTGACCGAACTGTTGTAAGCGAACTCAGCACGTGGCAATAACAAATCCCAGTTCCTTAGACTTTCTCCCACTAGGCATCTCAGCAAGTTCCCTAGACTTCTATTCAGAACCTCGGTTTGTCCATCAGTCTGGGGATGGTAGGCAGTGGAGAATTTTAGTCTGGTTCCTAATAGGTGCCAAAGGATTTTCCAGAAATAACTTATGAAGCGGACATCCCTATCAGAAATAATGGTTTTCGGTAACCTGTGGAGTCTGACTACTTGATCAAGAAAGAGTTTGACTATCCTAGAGGCATCGGAAGTTTGGGAACAAGGTATGAAATGGGCCATTTTTGAAAACCGGTCGACCACCACAAAGATTGAATCATGTTTTCGAATGGTCTTGGATAATCCTAGAACAAAGTCCATGCTTAGATCCTGCCATGGACACTCAGGTATGGGTAATGGAGTGTATAGCCCGGTATTCTTCTTTTGCTGCTTTGCAACAGCACATATCCTACATCGGGCTACAAGATTTGCTACTTGTTTCTTAAGGCCTGGCCAGTAAAATTGTTCCTCAACAGCTAAGATAGTTTTGTTTCGCCCAAAGTGGCCAGCCAAACCTCCCGCATGTATTTCCCAAACTAAAAAATCCCTTAAGGAGGTTCTTGGGATGCAAAGCCTGTTTTCCTTAAAAAGATAACCATCTAGGAGGGTATAGTCACTATGATCACTAGATGGTCCTACATGCATAGCCTGGTAAATCTCACCAAAATCTGGACATGTTCCGTACTCTTCTTTAAGTCTTTCAAAACCTATGACTTCAGTATTGACTGAAGTTAAAAGTAACGCTCTACAACTTAGAGCATCAGTTACCTTATTATCAATTTCCGATTAATGTTTTAGGACAAAAGTATAGGATTGGATGTATTCTACCCATTTGGCATGCCTAGGGTTTAGTTTCTTTTGGGAACTCAAAAACCTAAGGGTCGGTTTAATTTGAACCTTCGAGCTGATTGCTTGCAGGGTAGTCCCTCAAATACTTAAGTAAAATTTTTCGAGCAAGGTCGGATTTTTTGAATAGGCTGTCATAAAGCCCTTGCCGACCAGAGTCAGACTTTAGGAGTGGACTGCCCTAGAGCCTCTACCGACCGGAGTCGAGCTTTCGGAGTGGGCTACCTTAGAGCCTCTACCGACCAGGGTCAGACTTTCGGAGTGGGCTGCCTTAGAGCCTCTGCTGACCAGGGTCGGACTTTCGTTGTGGGCTGCCTTAGAGCCTCGTCGACCGGGATCAGACTTTCGGAGTGGGTTGCCTTAAAGCCTTTGCTGACCGGGGTCAGACTTTCGGAGTGGGCTACCTTAAAGCCTCTGCTGACCGGGATCGAACTTTCAGAATTGGCTACCCTAGAGCCTCTATCGACCAGGGTTGGACTTTCGGAGTGGGTTGCCCTAGAGCCTTTGCCGACCGGAGTCGGACATTCGGAGTGGGCTGCCTTAGAGCCTCTGCCGACCAGGGTCAGACTTTTGAAGTGGGCTGCCCTAGAGCCTCTGCCGATCGGAGTCAGACTTTTAGAGTGGGCTGCCTTAGAGCCTCTGTCGACCGGGGTCGGACTTTCGGAGTGGGCTGCCCTAGAGCCTCTGCCGACTAGAGTCGGACCTTTAGAGTGGGCTGCCTTAGAGCATCTGCCGACAAGGATTGGACTTTCGAAGTGGGCTGTCTTAGAGCCTCTACCGACTGGGGTCAGACTTTCGGAGTGGGCTGCCTTAGAGCCTCTACCTACTGGGGTCAGACTTTTTATGGAATGTACTGTTACCTTCATGATAATATTTGTGAAGGTTATCTACATTCCAAGGACGCGCTACTTGACGTCCATCCAGGTGCTCGAGTCGATAGGTTCCAGATCGGATTACTTCAATTACCCTGTAAGGACCTTCCCAGTTGGCATAGAGTTTTCCTTGCTCAATCGACCTAGATATTTCAATCCTCCACAGAACCAAGTCTCCGACCCTGAACTTCGAGCCTTGACTCGACTGTTATAGTACTTGGCCATCCTTTGGCAATATGTTGCCATCTTTAGATTGGCTTGGAGTTTGGTTTCCTTGAGTAAGTCGAGGTCAATTTTTCTTTGCTCAGAGTTGTCCGGCTCGGCGAAGTAATCGATCTGAAGAGATTGTAGGGAGATTTCCATAGGTATGACTGTTTCACTCTCGTAGGTCAAATTGAATGGAGTTTCTCCAGTTGCCATCAGGGAGGCGGTCCGATAGGCCCAGAGCACCGAATAGAGTTCTTATGCCCAGAGTCCCTTGGCGTCGTTCAGTCGGGTCTTCAACCCATGCAGGATTGTCTGATTGGTAATTTTGGCTTCTCCGTTGGATTGGGGGTGCCCGACTGAAGTTAGTCGATGAGAAATATGGTATTGCTGGCAGAACTCCCGAATTTAGGATTGTTGAACTATCTTTCGTTGTTGGTGATGATGGCCTATGAAATGTCGAACCGAAAGATAATGTAGTTCCAGATGAAGTTTTCTACTTTGGTTTCTGTGATTTGTGCCAGCGGCTGGGCTTTCACCCATTTGGTGAAGTAGTCGATGGCCACAATTAAGAACTTTCGATGTCCGAAGGCCGGCGGGAATGGCCCAAGGATGTCCATTCCCCATTATGCAAATGGCTAAGGGGTAGTCAGCGAAGTTATTTGACTAGCCAGTCATCTCTAGATGTTGGAATATCTTTGAAATACGTCGCACTTTCTAACAAAGTCCGATGCATCCTTCTGGATGGTTGGCCAATAATAACCTTGCCGAATTATTTTGTAGGCCAAGGATATTGCTCCCAGGTGGTCGCTGCAGATGCCTTCATGTACCTCTCTGAGTGCGTAGTTAGCGTCCGATGGTCCCATGCACTTGAGTAGTGGTTGTGTGAAGGACCATTTGTACAAAGTTCTGTCGAGGATGACGTACTTTGAGATGGTCCAGCGTACATGCTTGGCTTCAATCTTAGCCTCCGAAGGGTCCCTTTGATAAGGAATGCAAAGATGGGGTCCATCCAAGAGGCTTCCTGCTCCACTTGGTGGATTCTGACCGTCTCTTTAGCAATGCTTGGCGTTGCAGGTATTCCACAAAGGTCCAGTCGGAGGAGTTGGTGATGGCTGTAGCCAGTCGTGACAAGGTGTCTGCCCGAGAGTTCTGCATTCGAGGTATATGAAAAATATCGAAGAATTTAAGTCGGGTCACGAGATTTCATACCTTGCCCAAATATTTGGCTAGGGTCGGATTTCTCGCCTCGAATTCGCCCTTCACTTGGTTCACCACTAGTTGGGAGTCTGAGAAGGCCCTGATCCAACCGATGCCAAACTCGTCGACTATTCTTAATCATGCAAGGAGGGCTTCGTATTCTGCTTGGTTGTTAGATACCTGGAAAGCAAAATGCAAGATATACTCCAGGCTCTGTCCGTTGGAATCGGCTAGGATCAAGCCTGCTCTGCACCCAGCAAGGTTAGATGCTCCATTTACATGAAGCATCCAGGTGGACTCAGTCTCTTCAGCAATGTCTTCTCCAAGTATGTCGACCGATTGCGGAGGCGCTTCCTGTCTCCAAGTACACTCCGCTATGAAGTCGGCGATCACCTAAGCCTTCATAGTCGACCGGGACTGAAAAGAAATGTCAAATTCATCCAACTTGACAGCCCACTTGGCAAGCGATCGAAGGTGTTGGGCTCCTGAGGATCGCCCTGAGAGGTTGATCAGTTAGGACAATGACCGGATGCGCTTGAAAGTATGGGCGCAATCGCTTGGCTGCTATGATCAAGGAATAAACAAGCTTCTGCATCTTGGGGTATCTCATTTCGGCGTCATGGAGAACTTTGCTGATGTAGTAGACAGGCCTTTACTGGCTATTTTCCCCATTTCGGATAAGGATAGAGCTCACTGCTTCGTCCGACGTCGACAGGTACAAGTATAAAGGCTCTCCCTCCACAGGCTTAGCAAGCAAGGGAGGGGTCTTTAGGTACTCCTTCAATGCTTCAAAGGCCAACTGACACTTGTCGGACCATTGGAAGCGATCTGTCTGCCATAGAGTTTTGAAGAAAGGAAGACACTTCTCAGCCAACCTGGAGATGAAGCGATTGAGAGAAGCTATCCGGCCTATAAGTTCCTGCACTTGCTTCTTGCTGGTCGAATGCCCCATGTCGATAACGGCCTTGATTTTATCAGGGTTGACCTTGATTCTTCTCTGTGTGACAAAAAAACCAAGAAATTTTCTGGAGGTCATCCCAAAAGTGCACTTGGCCAAGTTCAGCTTCATTCGATGACACCTCAAGGCGTCAAAGAATTCTTACAGATCTTTGATGTGGTCGGCTCTTCGGAGGTTCTTGACTATCATATCATCAACATACACCTCAATGTTTCTCCCAAGCCACCCTTCGAAAACCCGATTGATTAGTCTTTGAAAGGTGGCTCCGGCGTTCTTCAGACCGAAGGGCATCATCTTGTAGCAATATTGCACTTTATCAGTGATAAAAGATATCTTCTCCTCATCCTCCGGGTGCATTCTGATTTGGTTGTACCTGGAGAAGGCATCCATAAAGCTCAGGAGCTGGTGGCCGGCAGTGGCGTCCACTAGTTGATCAATCTTTGGTAAGGGAAAGCTATCCTTTGGACATGCTTTATTGATGTCGGTGTAGTCCACGCATATCCTCCATTTTTCATTGGCTTTCTTTACCATAATAATATTTGCTAGCCAGTCGGGATAATGAGCCTCTCTGATGAAGCCAACATCGGAGAGCTTCTTGACCTCCTCATCAATCGCCCTCTATCTTTTAGGGGCGAAGTTTCTCTTCTTTTGCCTAATAGGCTTGTAAGATGGATCCACCTTGAGCTGGTGGGTTACGACCTCCAATGGGATGCCTGGCATGTCTGACACCGACCAGGTAAAAACGTTGGCATTATCCCGCAGAAAGCTGACCAGCTCTAGCTTGGCCTCTTCACTGAGTGTACTTCCGATCTACAAGACTTTAGTGGGATCGTCTTCCCGAAAGGGTACGAACATGATTTTCTCGACTGGTTGTCCGCAGCGGTCGGCTTCGGCTCTGGGATCAAGTTGTTCCAAGGTGGAACGATCTCCCGATTGTCTGTCCTGGATGGTTAGACACTGTCTGGCCATCCTGCGATCTCCCCTCATTTCTCCGACTCCATTCCGGGTCGGAAACTTTGCCAGCATGCGGTAGGTAGACACAATGACCCGAAATTTGTTGAGGGCCGGCCGTCCCAAGATGGCATTGTAGGCCGACATCGTGCATACTACCATAAAGTTAATAGGGAGGGTTTTTTGACAAGGCTCTGACCCGATTGTGACGGGCAGGGCTATTTCTCCTTCTACGCCGACAGAGTTCCCTCCAAACCCTGTCAATGGCATTAGGGATTCTTGCAATCTGGCTCTAGAAAGAGTCATCTTGACAAAAGCATCATACAATAAAACTTCTATGTTCCATTATCCATGAGGATCCTTCTTACATCATGGTTGGCAATCACTGCTAACATGACCACAGATCATTCCCAGGGATCTAGGCCTCTAAGAGGTCTTCGTCGGAGAAACTAATTACATTAGAATCCGGGGCCTCTTGACAATGTCTTGGTCTTCCTCATTCCCCCAGTCTAACCGACGGTAGAGCATACCCACATTTCCGTCGGTGGGATGCTAGTTGGGCAACTCTATTTCCTTCGGAGGGTCCTTGGCAGTAGAGGTTTCAGCCCGATTCCTCCTTTTAGAGAAGGGAAACTAGGACGAAGGTTCAAGCTCTTTCTCTAGCGCCAATCTGTTGCTGCCAAATCTCTTGGACTGGGTTCTCTAGGCTTGGCTGGAGCGCTCCTCTCCCGGTTCCTGCAAAGAAGTCCCGCGGGTCGGTGGTGTTCCGACGGGGGACACTCCGATGGCTAAGTTAGCAAAAAGGTCTTTAGAGCAACAGAATGGAGGAATCATGAAAGAGACAACTCGTGGAGAAGGAGAAGTGCTCTTACCATTCGAAGTTTCCCATTTACCTTATATATGCGGAACACTGCCTAATTCTGTTAGAGGCTAGGCTAGGAATGTCGATCTGCCCCTAGGAGAATCAGGGTGGTGGCCAGGTAGCACCAGGATGTTGCCACGTCATAGGATCTATTATAACAGAATTTTAGTACTAGCTGGAAGGGGCTTCTGGAGCCTGTTAATTGGTATGGACCTGGCTGAAGTATATCAGTCGGACCTCCATTGAAGCGGGTCATTTGGACCTCTGCTGAAGCGGGTCGGTCGGACTATTGATGCAACAGGTCGGTCGACCTCTGCCGAAGCGGGTCGTTCGGACCTCTACCGGAGCGGGTCGTTCGGACCTCTATTGAAGCAGGCCGGTCGGACATCTTATAAAGCGGGCCGGTCGGACCTTTGGTCCGGTTTGGAGAAAAGCTAATTAGATATAATAAAAGATAATAGTGAATTTCATTATATCTTATTTTTTTCAAAAAAATTAATTATATTTTTAATTTTTATATTTTTAATTATTTTTATTTTTTGATGAATTATAAGTATCGACCAATTTAGATCCTTTATTTTGTCTATCTGATAGTTCATTTATAAAAATGATTTTTTGACCCGACCGTGATAAACCTAGCCCATGAAAATAACTTATTGAAGGCCCATTTTAACGGCTCTACGTCCCATCGGGCACCTATAGTCTGGGGGCAAAACTACAGATCAAGAAACCGGCCATTAAGGGGCAGGACACGAATCAAAGAAAATGGAGAGTTCTTGAGAACTCTTTTCGGGCGCTCGATTTCCCTCGCCCCGAGGATCGATGTCAATTTACGATTTCATTTTAGAAAAAACAGGTTGAATCTACGACTCCTAAAAAAAATCACAGATTGAACTTGCAACTTTCTATAATTTCTTTAGCTATGTATAGAAAAGTCCATGCCATATGTAATTAAACTTGCATGGTCAATATGCGATTTCTATGATTTCCTAGCTAATATCCGACTCATCAGAAATTACAATAAATCTATAAATAATTTAACCCAGAAATATTTTCATAAATATATAATAATTTTTTAAAAAAAAAATTACATACAGGAAAATGTACAATATTATCAAAACAACTGCAGCACAAATTCCCAGCAATTGTAGGCCAACCAAAAAAAAATACGGGGTGTACCATGGGCCTGTTTTTATTTTGTCACGATACATATTGCCCGCATGAATGCTTTTAACATTTCTGTTGGAGTTTCTATGAATACAAAGAGTATGTCGAATTGATCCTGGCCTATCTAGGAACCTGACCTCTTCAAGTAAGCCATCACCCCAAGCCCGCAACAAGTGCAGCTCCCGCTGCAACCGCACTGTATGCAGATGCCCATGCATCCCTCTGTGCATGGTCAAGGCCTCCTGATTCACCGCCCCTCTTCCGGCGGCCTGAACCGGAGAAATCTAAATGCAACCTTAAACTCTGCATGAGAAAGAGGAAGAGAAGTTATGCGCATATAATTCAAATTTTGATTCTGTAAGTAGCTGAGCTACTCGCATTCGTCAATGGATAACAATATAATAACAACCATCAACCCTTGTTCAATATAAGAGTGGCGTGATGAATCCTCATTTGTCAATCATGTCGCCGAGATCCCTCACCATCTCCATCCAACTTAGATGAGGCCTGTACCTTCTTTCTCTGAACTAGGTAGTGCAGATTTAGATACCTCTCCTTTCCAAGACCTCTTAGAATCTTACTTTGCCCTCAATTATGAACAGTAACGGGATGTTAACTATTATTTCTTGGTTTTAGGTTAATTGCATTGACAGTTTACAATTCCCCAAGACATTTTGGAAAACTAGTGTTGCTTGTGAAAATTAACCAGCAACTAAGAAGCTTCGTGGAAATTATAGTCAAAGGGAGTAACAATATCTCAGCTAAGACTTATGATACCTTCCAACCGGCTTGTCTAGCATGATCAACAGCTGCTACAAGGTCATTGTCAGATGCAAGGATGACCTTGTCATGATCTCATCTTCATACTTCAAAATGGACATCACAAGAGAGAACATGTTAAGGAGAACCCTTTCAGCCAACTAAGTAATGTTAAATGGTGTCCAAGCTTAGTGAAACTATTGAATAAATACCAATATTTGGGGAAGATTATTCCTATCGATATCATCACCAGTCCTCTGGAGAATACAAGTTACAAGGTCTGTCAAGCTCTGTGTTTCTGAAAAACAGTAAAAATCAAGTCAGAAACTTCTAAATGGAAGAATAATTTTTTTTTTGTCATAATGTCTGACCAGAAAGCATACCACAGTTAAACCTGTGCATTCTGCCCTTTCTATCTTGAAGCTTAAAGCCAAATGTAGTAGATGGACCTGAAGCTGGATAAAAAGCATTCCTCCCTGTGTCCGTTGCTTCAGAAGGCACTCTGATAGATCCCTCACTGAAATTAAAACCAAGCATGTTCAGTAAAATACATATTGAACAATAAAGAAAAGCATTTAGAAAAGACTACAACAACAGTAATGCTATTAAACCTCTGAGAATCATCATCATCATCCAAAGGTCCTATGGCCATGGCAGAATCCCAAAACTTTTGCAACATGGTACTTGCCTCATTTCCAACTCCCCAACTACTTCCCACCTTGACATATCATGAACAATGACAACAAATTACTTTACCTCAATTGTAAATGGAGAACAACAAGTATTATATCTGTCTGTATGTGTATGATATACACATATTTTCATGGTTATGTCTATGCATGTGAATATGCATTCTTAAGCCAAAATCCGAAATTCTTAATGGCGGTCAACATAAATAACTGCAACAAGGCAAATAGAATACTTGACAAAAAGTTTTATAACAAAAAGCAAATTTAGCTGATCATGCATATTAATGGAAAATACTAGTGCTTGATGTACAATGATGATGGATATGTTGCAGTATGGCCATCGAATTGACAGATGATGGAAACACATATCAAGGAACTTTTTAGTTACAGGAACCTTTAGTCATGGATATGTTGCAGTATGGCCTTTGAGTTGATACATGATAGAAACATGTAGCAAGGAACTTTTTAGTCACAAAATCATAATGGTGGGAAAAATTAAATAAAACCAGAATTTTAACCAGTTTCTGTAAAACCAGTCAAAAAGTTATACTAAATGCTGCACAGTCCAAGAAGTCTCATTTAAGAAGAGGATTCCTGTAAATTCCTAACAGGTTTTCTTGGTTTTCCTAACAAGCTTGTCTAGATATCTAGGCAACTATTATCAAAGAACTTATAAAACATGGGAACCGAATGATGCTATAAGGGGAAAACCAATAAAAAAATTAGGCACAATCTTTCCAATACTTATTTTTTGGTTGGTGTAGGAAAAATACATAAAAAAAACACTGAAATCGAAAATAGCTGAATATATGAATATAAGCTCATTTGACTGGGACATGACCTCCTAACCAGTCCGAGTCTAAATTTTAACCCAAATCTGGTCCATCAGCTGGTGTGTTTAGCTTTTGCAGTGTCTTATATGGGGTCAGATAACTGTCAAGACCAGTTCAGTATGAAGCTATAATATTTTTCAACCAATCTGTATGGAGTTCAATTAGGTCCAATTGGATTAAGGATAGAGTTCATATCTAAGGTGTTACTCGTCACCATGCCCCCTATGCCTCTTTCTTATCCTTGACCCTCTCTTAGTAAAAGAAAAGAGTAGTTGGATAAATTGCATTGACCTAATTAAGTTAGAAGAATCATAGCTCAGATTGAAAATGCATTTCTTTAGAAGGGATAAGGGGAGAGACTGCATGAGCCTTACACTCCATTGTATGTTTATTATATAATTCAACAATTTAAGTCATAAAAATTCAAGATTGATCTAGAAGACAGATGTAGGCAGCAGCATGACTTTTGCCAGAGCCAAGAGCTAGTGCAGGAGCAGATGAGGCTGTGGATATTGTAAGTAGATATTTTAGAAATACTTTCAGTATAGAAGTGCTTAGAAAGTATGGTCACTGCAAAGTCGAGATTCCAGGAAAATTCCAAAGTGGGAGTGTTACTCCAGTTAGAATATTCTAGCTACTAAGGACATGAAAACTCACGTTGTATAGAGAATATAATGTCACTTTCTACTATTGTTGGGTTATAAAGCAAAAGACTCTAACAACATGGAGTTTAGTGTTGATTATGACATGGGATCGTGATTGTGCAAAGGGATCGCTAATGAAGTGGTTCTTAACCGAATATGTTCAATCTGCTATTCTCAAGTGACAATTGTGATGAGAAATAGATGGGGTTCAATATGGAGGAATATCAAATCCAGTAGGAACATATTTAAGCAGGTCTTGATGGCTAGTCATGGTATGACCCTTCCAAGAAATGGCTTTATTTTAAAGAAATATAAATAAGTTGGAGTCCCATTACATGGAGATGCTCCATATTCCATTACAGAGAAACATTAAAACATATGGGAAACATAGAAGGCTTTCCATACAAAAATATTGAAGTACACTAACCAAACCTTGCTCGGATCAGATGCTCTCCCTACCGCAGTTTTCCTTTTCCACATCTTCATATTTATTTTATTATATCCTTTTAACCTTTTGTGCTCATTAATCCTCACAAGATATGATAGATATATGTAGAGAGAGAGTGGGGGGCAGGAGGGGACTCATCTGCAGCAGCAGCAGCATGAATGGTGGACTCCATGGATGGTGCACGATGGGTCAAGGTGTGAAGGTTGGAAGGTAGGAGATGGAAGAAAAAAATGAGGATCAAAAGATATGTAGAGCTAGCAACAAGTGAGATGGTAGAGGAGTGAAAGTTGCTGTGGGGCTTCTCACGTGGAACATGGGAAAAAAGAAAAATCAATGAATATTCTTTTTCCCAGGGAATTTTTAGTTTCCGTATAAATTTAACTGTAAAATCAATCCCAAACGAGTTTTGGAATTCTATTCCTATGAAGTCTTGGATTCCCTCGGAAATGCCTTGATCCCATCAAACCCCATGGGAATTGGATGCATCTGATCAGGCCCAGAAAATTCTTTACCATGTCTCAGTGGGAATCATTCAACTCGTTTGTAGAGGCACTTGTCTTGAAACTGGACCTAGAGATGAGCTGTTTTGCCTTTGATCTTATCACTAAAGAAAAGACCACAAAGTTAAGATGCAACTCAAAATTGCTATTCAGATGGCACTCATATGCAAGTATTTATCGGAAACTTAATAGCATCCAGCCTCAGAGCATTCTCCAAAATTGCTTGAAATTACTAATGGGAGAGCACATGAGGATGATCGTAGAATTTAAATCCATATTGTGAGTGGTGGATGGTCCAACAATGGGGAGGGTTAAAATGCAAGAAAAGGTGACAATACAATAAACAGAAACTAGAAAAAAAACTTACCCAAAGAATCTACTATTGATAACCTAATATTTTAATGCCAAATCTCAGGTAAAAATAATACTTTAATCATACAAATCAGATTTAGATCGGGCCATAATTAAAGTATCAACATGCATCATAAATGCATGAAACAACATAAAACAATTACTTGAAATTATGATCATGGAGTAGACCACAGTATGTTGGGCAGTAACAACTAAATATTTATTGTTCTGGTTCTAGCATTGCTCTTTAACATAGTGAAGTATTTGGCACAGTACAGCACATCCCATCTGCTCATACATAAAGATAGTTGACACACTAGCTAGAGCCTAAATTTTTTGGACATTATCTTTGCTCTCAAATATTTCAATCAGTGTTAAATACTTATATAGATATAAATCTGTGGCCTCATAGTTTTTTGATACAATATCTCTTGACACAGTGTAATTAACCAGAAATTTAGTGGTAAATTTTATAGTATACATATGTCTATAAAACACAAAAGTTTTAAAATGTCTTTAAAATGTAACACTAATGCATCTAAAGTATAACATTACTAGCTTGCAAATGCTAATGTAGCATTGGTTTTAGTATTTAGAATTGCAACAAATACTATATTATCTCTTAGCTTGATAATACTCCTACCACGATTTTTAGAACCGTCCCGAACTGCCCGGTTCATAGCGTATTGAACCGCATCGGCTAAGAACCAGCCCTAAAAAATGGTCCGGGACCCCAGACCATCAAAAATGTCCTGAACCGCGCCGGTACGGGTCAGTTTGGTATGGTACGATCCAGTTCGGGTCTGATTCAGCAATCTTTGCTTGAGAGAGGGGAGGGGAGAGTTTTTTCTTAATTTCACGAAGTCTGGTACATGTACCGGTATAGTATGGTACCATACCTGTCGCTAACTGATACGGATCCCGGTATTGGTTCAGCGATCCTTGACTCCCACAATAAGCAACTCTGGACCATTGATTCAAGCAAAATGCAAGTCAAACAACTATTTTGCATTGGATAATCACTTAAGCCAACCAAGCATCGTCAAAAGATTAAATATTCACGTATACTTTCTTCATTAAGATCTTTTTTTTGGAAATACACTTTCTTTATCAAGATCAAAGTTCCAATAAACATAGAACAAAAAAAATAACTTCAGTACAGCTATATGAACAAGTAATACTAAAACAACTAGATTCAGAAACAAAACATACATATTTTCCGATTGACTTTTTGGCAAAAACACATGATATTGGCATGATAGAAAATTTGAACCTACCTGTTATACGTGTTAGATGTATGCCTTAGAAGTTAGATTGGCATGACACATTATACTACTTTTAGGACATTTTTGTACTTACTTATATTCAAATTAATAAAATGGATAATTTTCTTATCCATTTATGAGTGATGTATCTGTGAATCGTCCAAAGAGTTAATGGATAATGACACATATTCTCAAGAATTGAGAATTTAAGACATGTGTCATTAAAATTAACTCCTAAATTGATCTCGGTCATTGGATTATTATGGGGACATGATTGATCCATTAACATCGGTGCACAGATCGCTTTCCTTTTAGATAGATAAGTCTTAAATCTACAATGTAGGAATATTGAAGTGAGAGTGCAAGTGGTTGTTAGAGAACAACGGTACTGAGCATGACCAAAACGAGAAGTCACTTGGATGTCTACTCAAACATCAGTAACATTCTCGATGTTTTATTTGTGTGAGTAGTTCTTAGACCTGCAGTGCCTCGGCTGCTTACAGTGGGATTGTTATAGTTTGACAGCAAATAAACAGTTCCTAACCATTCGGATCCTTGCGGTGTTCATTGATCGCAGTAAAAGTAGGATGTGCATTTATAGAAAATCTATCGATCTTAGTAGTTGAGTAGTCCTATACGATCTAAGAGACTTGAGTCCTTAAAATTGTGGCCACAGCAAATGATAGATGGAAAAGAGTTTTTATGAGATTCACGATTAGACTCAAGCTAATTAAATCTTACATATGATGGATGCTTAGAATTTGATGAGTTTCCATAACTTGTATCTTGTCGGGGCTCTTGATAGAAGAACTCAATCACATAGTAACTACACCTAGGAATTCTTTTTCTGTTTTGCTAGGTTACTACTACATGTTAATAGGCATTACTGGTGGATTGTGAGAACTCATTACTGGTGGATTGTGAGAACTCACTATGATCATTTTCGGACCAACAATCATTGTTGGGGTGAGTTGGAATTGTTCCAGCTCATCAGAAAAAGTTTTGATGGACCATGATGGAGATCATAGTAATGTCTCACTACCAAATAGAATAGAACTTGTGGGGTCACACATAAAAGGAGCTTGACTTGATCAATAGTTTGGATCATGATCAAATTAATAACTGGATCGATGATTTGGATTAATTTGTAAAAGTTACAAATATAGAAACCAAGGTTTTAAATCTCGTGGGACAGGGCTGTCCCGGTTTTTCCATGGAACGGGATGCATTGGCGTCTCGTCCGTCCAGACACTCGGGATAGGGGATGTCCCAAGATGTCCCGATTGGAATGCTGGGATGCTGATGGGACGTCCTGTCCCAACACATGAGATAGTATCCTGTCCCGATATCCCGTGGGACGTCCCGAGACGTCCCGCCGGGACCTGAATCCTTGATAGAAACTACTAATTGTTAGCCTAAAGGACTTAATTGCAAGTGTTGCAATGCAATTGGACTTAAATAAATTATGGATCAAGTCCCAATTAAATTAAATCATATTTAATTTAATTAGGCTTGATCTAATTTGATGTTAATTAGGTTTTATAATTCAAGTAGGACTTGGATTTTAATCCTAATTGGATTATGATTGACAGGATTTCGAATTTGATTCAAATCAGATTCGAATGGGATTCAAAATTGATCCAAATTGAAACTAAATTAGGATGGGAAGCCAAAACCCAAAATGACTGGAACTCTCTATTTAATGCCAAATAGAAGGGGTGCTAGAATTGTGGACTTTTGCTATGCACGCGAGAAAAGTAGAGGCGCTACTTTGGCACCTCCCCAATTTTCCAGGGACTCTCTCACCTTCAGATTAAGTCCAACTTCTATCTGATTTGAATTTGACTTAAATCATATTAGGATTTCAATTTTATCAAAACTTTAAGGTGTGGACTCTAGGATTGCATGGGGTTTTAAGAAGGGCATGAGAAAGGGTAGCGTGAGATCTTCCTTGTCACAAACTTTTTCTTCACCATCCCTCCTTTTTTTCTTGCTTCCGCACACTAACCTAAAGAGCCTAGAGAGAGTTTAGAGAGAGAAAGAGGAAGAAAAAAGTAGGTTCTTTTTCTCTTGGCATCCATCCCATCTTCCTTAAATCAACACGAAAGGTTCGCGCAGGGTTTTGTTTCTAGGTCTTTTTTTTTCAAGAAGAGTTGATCCAAACAAAGGAACAAGGCCTACAAGTTGCTAGCACCTCGATGGCCTCAGCATTTCGATCAGCCCGTCTCCGTATGGATATCTGCAGAGGCTGAGCACTTGCACGGCTATGATAGAAACCCGGGACATCCCTGGATCCGATCCATCAAGAAGAAGGATAAGCGAATAGGTAGGTAATCCGATCACTAGTTCTTCTTTATGTTTCTGTTTTTTTATATAAGAATATTTATTTTTTGCATGTATAAATCTGATCCTAGGTGTTTATATGATTAGATCAGCATGCTAGAGTTGAAAAAAGTTTTCAAATATGCTTCCACTCTAGACTATTATAATCTAAAAAATTCTACATGCTATAATCACCTAAACTAACAGTACGAGACTGCACGGTAGAACATTTATGTCTTGCACATGCATTGCAGTCGAAGGAATTGAGTAGGGAGAGTGAACTCAAAAGGTGTTTTTGGATATCATATGACCAGCCAAGCATTGGCAATTTAAGGAACAAATGAATAAGACGCTAATAAGGCTTATGACATCGTCCAATTAATAAGATGGAAAATAAAGAAGTTTTACACAAAAAATAGACATGTCGCATAGATGAGAATGCTGAGACTAGTATTGCTAAAAGTGAAGGAATTAGCATCCTAAATCCAGCATAAAGTTTCTCTTAGTAAGAACAATTAAAAAACCGATTGGGAACTAGTTGGTATGATCTGCACATGTAGGAGAGAGAATTGGATTCATGTCCAGAAGTAACGTGTTTGAAAGTTAGGATCAGAACAGCCTGCCATGATACTGAAAAGTTAAAACAAAGTTTCAAAAGACCAACACCAAACAATTGGGATAAGTAGTAAACTTTGTGGTTGTGATTCACATAGCAATGTGGGTGTTAACCGGTCAGAGTCAGGTCATATCTGAGCAAGGTTCAAGTCTAAACTCAAAGAAGATGCTTGAATTTGGATATGGTCTTAGTATTTTCTTATCAAATTCCATTAAGATTCAGACCCATCATCAAATATTCAAATATTCTATATCTCCGCAATATATTTGATTTTTCATATGTATTTTCCTCAGTATCTTCTTTCCTGTTTTGGCATAAAAAAGCCTTCCAGCCACACAACTTCTAATTTAATAACTAAACCTTTCATGTTAGCAACATTATGTCCTTTTATAACGATTCTAAAGTATTTAGCCTAAGAAGAACTAACTACCATGACATTTTGCAACAATTGCAGATTCTAATTATCCTTAAATAGATAGTTTATATTTAAATCTAATAAATGATACTTTAATAGATTGGCATGCAATATGCAAACCCGAAGTGCATACTAGAAGTTATAAACATGTGTGGAATTTCTATTAGAAAACAATAATATATATATATATATATATATATGTGCCTATAGATTGCTGTGAGATTGCTAGTTGGGTTATATTTTTGGATGTGGGTCACAACCAGATCCAAGCCAAAAAGCTATTGATTATTAGATTGTCAGGTTATCAAATATTCGCTTTAATTCAATTATCAAATTATCAGATATTATTTACAGCTCTAGAAAGCAATCTATGGTTACAGGTGACAACCAGTAATTTAGCCATCTGTCAGGATGTAGTTATTGACAAGTGTCCTTATAAGATCCACTTTTAAGCTACAAAGTTGATGTTATAGTCAAGGTCTATGGAGTGAAGCTTAATGATAAGTAGAAAGACGACACTATTCAAGTCATGCCCCCAAGTCTTCCCAAGTGTTATCAAGTGCTATCTTTAATGCATGATGAAGTGCCTTTCTGTTTCTTTTTTTTTAGACACTCTTTGTTGGTATGAACTGTAGCAAGCTAATTAGTTTCATTAGAAGGTTCATAAAAATTAAAGTAGACATCTGTATGTAGGTATCTGTAAATATTAAAAAACTTATATGTGCATACAGAACCCATGATGGGCCATCTAAACCGGGGATTAAGACCATTGGACATGAGATATTGCACCAAAAATTCTTAGAAACCGATGCATCAAGGATTCAAAAATAAGAAGTACCATTTTTAGTAAAAACATGGTATGGTGTATAAATCAAAAATCCATGACATCAATCATGACATATGTGTCTAAGGACATGCAAAGCTCTGAATTCGATAGGTCTACTTATGCAAACTATAAAATATTTTTATCATGGGGAATCATATGTCATAGCCATCTTTATCTCCTATCACATGCACTGAAGATGCCAAAGATATATATATATTGGCAGAAGCTTTGCTCGAAAAGATTTGAGATCATATTGGCCTAAAGACCAAATGCTCGAGTATTTATGAAAAATAGCATGGCTTAAAGGGAGCACCATGCAACCTCTACATTAAATCTCCTACACTTTCTGCAACCAAAACATCCTGAAGCTAATAATAAAAGGATGGGGCAGAGATGGAGTAAACTGGGGTAAAAGAAGCTGATGCAAGGATGAGGTTCTAAGTGAAGAGATTTTTTCACAATAAAGGAAGGGCACAGACCACCATATTGATCCCAGGTTTGAGATTTTATTGCAGATGAGGATGATGTTCCTAGACATGCTGGATCGCTAGAATTCTTAACGTTTATTTTTATTTTTCCTTTTATTTTCTTGGATTTTTGGTTTTGCAGTGGGGTTTGTTTTGCAATCACAAGATCTAGAAACCTGATAGCACTAATACAGGTGAAATTCTAGTGTGATTCATGCTGAAAAACACCTTGATTACACCCTCCCGAACTCCCTCCCTCCCTCCCTCCCTCATCCCCTCTAGGATTATTTTTTGTTGCCTTTGTATTAACTTCTTCTTCTATAAATATTTATATATTTGATATCTATAGAAGTTGCTACCAACTAGTTAAACAAAAAGCCCCAGTTTTGGGGGAGGGAGAGGTTAATTAAATAATCAATGCATTACTCACTTAGTGAATACTTTGGAAAATATTAAGAAATTAATTTGGTTAATAAGTCATTTAGTTGACTTATGCAAGAACCCCATATAAAAGATGTCAGGATTTATTGCAAGGGAGATAGATATCACAACGAGACAAAATAAACTCATTTTACTCTTATGGTGAATACATGGATCCATCTCGAAAACTAAATAGTTTATTTTTTTCTATTATAGCAGAAATCGAATCTATGTGTCCAATTTAAGTATCTTCTATACATTACTATTTTTTTCTTTCCAATTCATTTGAATAATTTTTGATCTTATTTTCTTTTCTTATTTCCTTGAACTTTCCATGGGCTTTGTATCCATCTTGCATCAAAATGAGGTGTTCTTAAGGAAATATCCCAATCGAAATACCATTTTACCAAGTTAGTATCTTCAATCAAAGTTGTTCCTTACACAATAAAAGTTACTTGATGTGAGGACTTGTAAGGGCTTGTGTTTAGTGCCATATCACCTGAAGATTTTGGATACTTATATAAGGCCAAGGAATCCAAAACATACCTTTTAGCTAGCCTTTCTGGGTGAGGCCCTAAGTTGTTACAAATGGTATCAAAAAAAACTTAGTCATGACTCATCTTTACTAGGGACACTGCAGCACGAACCCTTTTGGAGCTAAGTATGGGCTGATATAGTGTTTGTGATTAGTTTAGATACTTAGCTTAGCAAGCATGCTATTGCTCAAAAAGGAGTTTGTGAGAACCCATGTAGGAATATGTTATAGCACTACATGGATTGTGCACCAGAAAGATTCTAGGTACTTAGGGCCAAAAATCCAAAATTTACCTTATGGCTAACCTTTTTGGATGAGCTTATCAGTCACTACACTTAAAAACCACAATATTCAATTCTATTAAAAGGTCAATTAGTGTCTCATTAATTTTTTAAGAAACAAAGCCATTCTCAGGATAATTCTTCCATATTATCATACATTTGGATTTGAGCAATAAACTAAGGGACGCCAACTGTACTAAATCAGCTAGTTTGAGATGTACCAAACCGGACTGTTTGGGAATTGGTATGGTTTAGACCTTTAAAACAAAACATGGCTGGCTTGTTTAAACAGCCCCTCTTGCGGCTTATTTAATATGGTTCAGCTTGATTCTTTGCCTTCTAATGGCATAGAATACTTGAAAGAGGCCTCTTTTTGCTCTTGCAAGTCGCAACACCACCTACCCCTTTGCTTGCTTGGTTGCTCATGATAGTCAGCCCCCACTACCTCTAGTAAGTCACTCCCACACACCTCCCTCCCTCTCTCTTTCGAGGTCGGGTTAGGGTTTCCATTCCCTTACTTACCCCCTTCCTTCTTCCCTCCCTCCCTCCCTCATTTCTTTTCTCCCTCTCCCTCTCTACTTTTTTCCCCCTCCCTCTCTGGCTCATCTTGTGTTGGCAATTTTTTTTCCCATTTTGCACTTTTTTTAAATTTTTAAATTTTGAATTGAAGTTAGAAAACCATATGCCAACTTCAGTTCAAAATTCAAAAATAAAATTTTAAAAAAAATCTAAAATAGAACGAAATGGTATGGTATCGGTATCATACAATACTGTCAGGCAACTGGTATGGATTCCGGTACTGATACTACTGAGTTTGCAATAAACTTTTCTTCTGTTCACATTATTATAAATTTCTTTCTTTTACAATAACAACTTGAAAGTCACACTCAATTACTTGAAGCATGACCGGTTAAAAAGCCATATATACATTGCTTTGACAGGCAAACCAAAGAAAGTGTTTGTATCAAGTAGTCCACCAAATCACTAAAGAAACTTGTACACATTCTTCTTCATAAGAACCATATAAGGTCAAGGTTTAACAATGTTCTAGATGCTAATGCAACTGAGTTACACTAAACTGCATGGTTAATCATGTCTCACCAGTGTGACTATAAATATGTCAGTCTTGAGATCTTTTAAAATTTTATCACTTTGTTGAACCTACTACACATGATTGAAGTTCTACCCCCAACCCACTTAGCACCTCTCAAACCGAAAAAAAAAGGTTAACTTTACAATACATACTCATAAAACATAATATTGAGATAGGAAGAAACAAAGACACCAAGCTTAGATACCAAAAATTCTTTAGCATAAAAAGTTTCATTTATCTATCTGTCACAAGATCATCAAAAGAGTCCAGAAAATCCATAATCCATGGCATGTTGCTTCTAAAAAAGCTGTGTTATACCCAACTAGTGCCTACAATACTTGAGAGCATGACTGCATAATGTGCTAAAAACAACATTTACAATGTTTGATTCAAATCTAGCTTGTACCATCTGATTGTCAATATAAGAATGAAACTATAAATCTAGTGCGCAATTTGAAGTAGATGGCTGAGGCCAGGCACAACTATATCATGAATTCGATTGATTAAGGTCCATTAGCAGCTTACTGTGGCTACTGCAGCATGAGTAATATGAATCACATCCATCACTGAAACTATATGTCCATCTGTTACAAATCACAAAAGCTAGGTCAGCAACAAGTGCAATAGTGCAGATTTGCATCATAGAGCAACTAGCCAACAACTTTGTGCCAAAAAAGAAAAAGAAAGCCAAAGGTTAGGTCTGTCCCTAGTCCACCCCTCGCAGGATTTTGGATTGCAGGGACCATAATTAGGTGCTGGTCCTTTAGATCAGCAATATAAAAAATAACTAGTTTTCTGGTTTTATATGTAAGCATACCTCTATCTACAACAGGGAGATGCAAAAATTTCCCATCATGCATGCTATGAAGAGCATCAACAATTGGAGTATCGACTGTTCCACATTCAGGATTTGGAGTCATGACCTGAGTACAAAAGCTACCAACTAAGAGGTTTGCCAAGGAATACCAACATTAGTTTCTTAATAAACAGGATGACACATAGCTTTCACATTGAATTAAGGCAAAAACTGTGAAATATTAAATACAAACCTGTTGTCACCATGGTGTGAGGTATAATTCTGCATCATATGGTACACATACAACTCAACCTTTTGTTTTTGAACTTATCAAGTATGAAACCCCGAACTCTAGAGTATTATTGTTACCTTTTTCAACTAGTATCACTCAATGTCACTCAAAACCTTAAAATAGTACTTGGCACCTTTTTTTCTTGCATGTGTAATTGATTTTCATTCAATTCCAAGTTTGAGAACCAGGAAAACAATCTACTGAAAAGATAAATGAACATATGTTATGTACTTAAAAATAAGAAAATCACATGCCATGTTTGTGTACAGTAAAAAATTCATTTCCACAATTTATATATCAAATGAGGGATTTTAGATTTTTACATAAAATGTTGCAGCCAAAATCTGCTCTGCTTTCCCTGAGCTGATTACTCGATAACTAATACGTTTACAGACACAAATCCATATACTCATTTGGTTCTTGCAACTAAAACTAATTTATAATTGATTAAAATGTTTTCTTTATTAGCCAAATTATTTAAAAAGCAATTTATATAGACATGAGGGCATGCAATGAAGGGTTTAGCTAATTATGAAGTTTATTCAGATACCAAAAAAATAATTATTTTGACTTGCAACTACATTCATATGACAAACTACGCATTTACAGTGCAGCATAATGCAATACGAATACGAGGTAGATTCACCAATGAATAGTATGTTACACTCCATTAATCTGTTGTTGGAACTTTTCTAAAGAGTATAACATTTGTTGCTCCTTTATGTTTACTAGTAAAGCATGTATAAGTGATATGGTACAGAGCATTACTCTTCATTTGCATAAATTACCCAATTTCTTTAATTTAACTCATTTAAGCAATGGAATACTTATATATTAGAAATTATATCATAAATTACTGCCATTGCTCAGTATAGTCTAAGACTCTAAGTGATCCATTACATTTTTGTGTTGACCAATAAAGGCCCAATTACAGCAGAAAGTCGTATCTCAAAACCCAAGCCAAATGATCACATTGTTAAGTCATATACTACATGATATTTTTCCAAATATGAATCAGTTTGGTAATTGGACTTGACTCTGGATCCTATGATCCATAGGAAGCAAATGTAATTATAAATGCTCAGAAGGTTTCTCATTCCTTTTTCTTTCTACTATTTTTTTTTCTTGCATCATTTTTTAACTGATCATTACATTACTTACTACAGAACAAATCATCATAAAATCATGCACTGCGAGTTGAGCTAAGCATTATATATGGATTTGCAGAAGAGAATGGTCCAAGTGGTAGACAGATACCTTCTCAACAGCGGTTGATTCTGGAGAAAGATTTTGTGAGATTACTCGCGTCAATATATCTCTAGAACTGAGACATAAAAAGGAAAAGAAAAGAAAAGAGTAAAAAAGACTTGGCACAGGGAAAAGGAATTGATTCCTTCAAAATGAAAATGTTTACAAACTTGGGAAGAGCTTACGTCAATATTCCCTGAGGTTTATTTTCTACTGTCACCACTGCTGAACTCATTTTGAGTTCCAGCATCTCCTTTGCCGCAGTTAACACTGAGTCCGTTGGTGAGACCATAACGACCCTAACAGAAAATGCTATCCTCAGTCAAAATTAATTACTTAATCCTATATGTGAGAATGAGATATCCTAATGATGGTATTAACTACTTTGAGTTCTCTGGTATGATGGTAGACAATGATGGCCTGAACATCCGCTCTCGAAGAGTTTCAATAAATGAATTAGGACCTGGCAAAATTAAAAGTTACAGTATAATGAGAATATAGGCCACATACTCAGTTGTCTTTGGACAATTAATATGCCATCATCATAACAAGGTCATAGAGTAATTTTATTAGAAATGAGAAAACCATGAAACAAAGCAGATATTAATGAAATTTGATGACAAAGAATCACAAGAGAATAATCAGTTTCTGTGAGACATCCTATCTACACACCAGAAATTGATGTTCCCCAATGCTTTTCCACCCCCTCAACGGCAGCGGCAATGGCTTTTCCCTTCTCAGCTGCCCGTTCCATTCGTGCAATTGCATCATATAGGCACTTAGTTATGTCAAGTAAAGCAATGACTTCACCATTTTCTACGACAGGCAAATGTCTGAACTTTCCTGAAAAATAGAAAGGCCGAGGTTGAACAATTAATAAGCATCACATAGAAAAAGTAGCATGTGACCTAGGGTTAAAGGATCCTTACAAACCTTGCACCATCTTCTGCAGGGCTTCCACAGCCTGCGTGTCTGAAAGAACAAAAACAGGATTCCGAGTCATGACCTTGGAAACAGGTGTTTCTTCAAGCTTTAATTCACGAGCAATGACTCTTGTGGTTATATCCTTCATCGAAGAAAACATATAAAAATCATCATAAGCTCCAATAAACTGGCTTAGACTTTATTACATTTTGTGCAGAAAGGAGAGAGCATGAACCTTGTCAGTGAGGATCCCACAAAGCAAAGCATTTGAGTCCGTCAGCAACACAGCATCAACCCTACGAGCAGCCATCCTGCGGCAAGCCTCATATACAGTCATGTTCTCGGGTATTGTTAAGGCCTTTGACAAACGCAGTCTCTTTACAGTTCTTTCGCTCACAGTCCTGTTCATGGGGATGAATGATAAGATCAAGCATTTCACAGTTGCATCAAAATTGCATTGTAAAATAACTTTTGGAATTTTTTGCTTATTGAAGTGCTTTCTTGCCATTTAGACAAAAAGTTCCATTCAATAGGCTTGACATAAAGTCAATAGATATTATGTGTTTCCAAAAGGTATACAAATAGGTGGCACATGTGACTATCATATTGTAGTTTTGACATAATGCATTATGTTTCCAGCCATATGCAATGTTGATTTTCCAAAAGTTGCATCGTAAGGGGCATCAAAAGTAAATATTACAAATACACTAGTATAACAAGAAACTTGAAGTTGCAGGAAGTACAATATTGTATGGTCACATAATTTCAAGAAGTAGAAATCCATGTTTTTATCGAACAAAGGCATCATATTCTTATCCTATAGCATCGCCTAGGCATTGCTTAGAACACCAAATCTTCTTTCTTCACAGAGCTGAATTATTTCAGACTTAAGAACTCAACTACCAACTTACATAAACCCTCACCCCAACCATGATTTCTCTAATCCTTGTTATGCAAAACTTTAAAATTTTCAAACTAACCCAAAGCTCTCTTATAATCAAAAGAATCCAAGTCTCCACATTTTTTCTTTAAATTGAAACTGACAAACCTAAACATGGTGCATATATACATTTTCACAAGAATTATCTATTTAAATCCTCAAGTAGCTGTCTCATTTTGGATCAAAACATATTTGTGGGGTAGCTAATCAATATTTTCCAAAGCTGCATGCATTTTATAACAAATGTTAAACCATGATATTCACAAAATAGGTCCAAACCATTGACAAGGAGCTTAAAGATGGAGACAAGTAAATAGCATGAATCGAAGCTTTATCTAAAAAAAGCAAAGTTACTTATACTGCAAAGCTAAAGTGCCCCCTCATATTGTGTACATATCATGCTGGTACGTCATTGAAATGGCATAGAGGTGTGTACCATCATAGTGTTTGTTTCAATTAGTATCACCATGCTTTGTCTTGAATGAGTGAATAAAGATATGCATCAATACAAATTAGCAGATGGTATGAACTCGGTAGTTTATTGTTTTAAACTGTGCCTAACTGAATCAGTGTTACCTGGATAATTGGCATAGGTGCCAATTGTCAATACGTCAGACATGACAGCCTCCAAACATGTTGGCAAGGCAACACGGAATACATATTAATATATAATTTTGTTATACATTAATATAAAGCAAAGTGTTAAATGCCATGGGACTGGGACCTTCCCTGTTTTTCCATATAATGAGACCCCGCATCCCAACACTTAGAACAGTGGATGTCCAGTCCTGTCCTAGTCCATTTTTCCAACTCATCCTGTCCTCGAACCAGTGATGGTACATTGGTACTCCAACACAATGGTGGAATGGCAGGGCATCCCACCGGTATCTAAAACCTTGAGATATATATAGAGTTTTTTTATACATCAATTATATGTGTTTTTTGTGTTTTTTGGTGCTTATCCAAGAAAGATAAACTGACAAAGAAGAGGATAATTATATATACCATTTATTAATAGAAAGGCCATGAGTGCAGAAGTTATTTTAAGTTATTTATTTTGAGATTACTAAAGATGTTGAGATACTTAAATTTTTAATTGACAATGATAACTCAATATGAAAACATGATGACATTTAAATTACAAATGTTCACATAACTGTGAAAATTTTTATTAAAATTGTAAAAACACTTTGCTTAACATGTCCAAATAATCTAGATAGCTTTACGATGAAAGCAGGACATTTTAGTTGAAGTATCCATAAAATAAGGGTTTTCGGTACCATCCCGAATCGCCTAGCTCAGGGCATACCATACCATACCGGCCAAGAACCAGTACGGTTCAGTCCTAAAAAAATGGTTCGGGATCCGAACCATAAAAATTGATCTAAATCAGACCAATACGGATTAGTTCGGTACGGATCGGTATGGCCTGGTTCAGTCCGGTTTGGATCCAGTTCAGCGATCCTTGCTTGAAAAGGGGGAGGAAGATAATTTCTTTCTCAATTCACTATGTACCGGTACGATATGGTACGATACAGTACTGTACCAGTCACTGACCGGTACCAGTTCCGGTACCAATTTAGCGATCATTGCATAAAACTTTAGTGACTTGTATTAAAAACGCAGGACATTTTGCTTAAAGTGACCAACACCTGAAATTAAGAGTCCCTTGCATGAAACTCAAAATTGAAAAAATGTAATAAGTGCCAAGTATCGGACACGTTATCCTGACATTAGCAGGACACTCCAAAATAAAGTGTCCAGCCATGTTGTATCATGCTATCTTTGAGTGTCTAAAAGTTTTGACACTTCTAGAAACTTGAAAGTAAAATGCTTAAGTAAAGCTGACCATCTTGAACCAAGGTTCTCGGTAATGTCCCGAACCGCTCGGTTCGGGGTGTACCAAATTGTACCGGCCAAGAGCCGATATGGATTAGCCATGAAAAATGGTCTGAAATTCCGGACCGTTCAAAAAATGCTATATCGCACCGGTACGGTACGGTACCATGCTAGTGCATTTTGTCTAGTTCAGCCCGGTTCGGACCCTGTTTGGCCTGGTTCGGATCCGATTCGAGTCCGATGCAGGTTAAACAATATAGCCATTGAAAAGGAAGGAAATTCTCTGTAATTTAATGGGTTCGGTATGGTACAATACCGTACGGTACCGGTCAATAACTGGTACAGGCTCCAATATTGATTAAGTATTCCTTGTCTTGAACAACCTTATCATTGTTTTAGACATTTCATAGCTTTTTCCCATTGTTTTTCTTCTTAGAAAAAGAAAGAAGAAAAGATAAAAAGAAAACCATGTCTACAAATTGGACACTGCAATAACCTAAAATACCTGTTCCACATTATATCAAAAGTTACAAGTGCCCTGCACTTTATAAGAATCTGCAATTCTACATTACTATCAGGGTATGAGCTTACCATAATAAAGGCAATACGTTAACAACATCTATGATATGGTGTAACATGTGCATAATTAAACGTTACCCTCTAGTTTCTATCGTGAATCATAAGTTTGTTTGTAACATTAAATACTACAGATGTCCAGGTTGATAAATGTTCTAGATTTGTATATGTTAGAGTCTATCTTCATTTGTAAGATTCTCATCTTTTAAAAAGTTTGGTCTAGCTAACGAAAAGATAAGCATATGTCAGGCTTGCATTATTCAATCCTGTGGTGGATATATGTAGCTTGAAATGTCAGTGCATCTCAACTGTTGATATAGTGTGCTACATAAGCATACAATGCCAGCCTTTGACCCACACAAGTAATATAGGCTATACTTAGTTATTGTTGCTAAAAACCTGGTCTCCCTACTAAAAAGCTTGGCATGATAAACCCCTGATTCCCCTTCCTGAATATGTCTTAAACAAAATCTTGGTGAATTTTTTTAAGGTAATGTCAAGCACATTAGGCCCTTCCAGCTTAAGCCAACATCGTGACAGCAGCTTGAACCCAAGCTAGGTCTGATAATGGATTCTTCAATTATGGTGCTAAAATAAATCTGACTAAATCATCTGCTGATCAGTGAATAAAACAAGAGAAAATATTCACATCATTTATGAGAGCTCTCTTTTTTCATATCCTAGCAGGTTATTGAATGGAGGACCATAATTTACGGAGTTTGAGTGTTGCAAAAGTATTGGACAAGGAAAAATAGATCTAAAGTCACATCCAAACTCCATCCTTTCCCAATGTGCAGCACATTCCAGAGAAACTTTTGTTCTTATATATCTTGTTGTCCAGTCCAACTAGAATAGAACTTCAAGTTAAACATGGACAATAACTAAGCCAAGAATCCTTCCAACCAAGAAATGGATTTACTCCTACAACCTGCGAGCAACTTATTAAAATCACTCATTCTATGCAAGGCTTAAAATGAATCTCAAGACCTCAACCACTATGATATCTTAAATAATTAATGAAGAGCTTCCCCAAACCATACCTGCTTTCCTTTTCCTCAGACAAGGTTTCTTCCACTGATCCAGAATAGGATTTCATGCTATCAAATTATAGCCTGATCATCCAAAATTAATCCCAGATAACCAATTCATACTTACTTTGTAGTATACTAATGCATGGCGACTTACAAATAATTAAAGCAGAGACAGGTCATAAAAACATTACGTTCAAGGATTCTTGGGCAATTACGCATGGGAGGATTACCAAATTGCATCATTTTTTTCTATTTCTTAGCAAATAAAATTGTCTATTTTTGAATTAACCATTTGGAAAACATCAAAAGAAATGCGAGTCACCCATCAAAAGCACCCGGATTTAGGAAGCAAAACTATGAGAGGCAACTCTGGTCCATTCTATTAAAAATATTATCATAATAACCATCACATACCCAGCTGGGGAATCAACAAAATATTAGTAATCCAATAAGCGGAGCCTAAAACAACAGACACTTAGGCCAAGTATATCACTTGATATTTAAAAGTATCAATATAAAGAAAACAATCACCAAGGAACAAGAAAAAAGTATACGCAAGAGATAGCTTTATGAATCGAGAAAAGAAAGAATGGATCATACGAAGAGCGGGCCAGGGAACTCCTCCGCCCTACATCGAAGCTCCCGTTCTCGGAGCTGTTCTTCTTTCTCCCCGGCGCGCCGTTCCCCAATAGGCTCCTCCTCTGAGGAACTCCTCCTTGGCCGTCCATCTCCAGCCCACGATCGTCAATCCCTCTCCTCTCCCCTCCACCGCCGCCCGATCCCCGGAGTCCGGTCCTCCGCACCGCCGGGAAGGCCTGATAATCGGAAGTCTCCTTCCGGCGAGCAGTCTCCGATCGCCGGCGACGGAGAGGAAAATGCGAAGCGATGCGATGCGGTAGCCGATAGAAATATAAATTCTCCACACGCCTCCCCTCATCCCATTTTGACGGGATTCGATGGTTCCCAAACCGCAAATTTTCCCAATTTTTGAGAAGCAAAAAATTCTTAATTTCAATTTCTTCTTTACAAAGATACTGCAAGGGAACTCAAAAATGACCCCTAGGGTGGACAGGCTAGAAATGTACGTATATTACGCGCGGGGCCCACAGGTTGACAATACGAGTCATGTTATTGAGTTGATTTCTAGGTCATTTACCGTTTTTATTTTTTTTAATGTCGGCCGCCACCCTCAAATGGGACAATTTTGGGAGAAAGGGCCTTTACGCATCGCTTTCCGAAGCCTGGCTAAACCGTGTTGACGCGGACTATCAAACGCCGCATAAATGTTTCTGTACGGGAAAGGATCTGCCGTTCGATGATTTCCTTTTAGCGGATGGAGACAAAATGAACGGTTGCTGCACTGATGTTGTAGAAATTTCTGTGCGGGAGGTGGAAGATGGCAGCCCGGGGAAATCGGAGTGGGCGACCAAGAGGACCTCGAGGCTGCCTTCGAATAGAGAAGACCGGACTTCAATTTTTTATTAATTTTTTTAAAATCAGTCTGTTAAAGACTTAAATTCTTCATCCATCCATCACGAATTGAAAACATAATTTTTATAAATAATTTAATTAAATTCAAAATATATTTTAAAATATATGATCGGAACGGAAGAAGAGTGTACTGCTCCTTCAACTTAATAAAAAAGAAAATTCTGATAAAAATAGCTATGATAAGATTTATTTTTTTTTATTTAAAAAAAAATCTACAGAAAACGATGTTGTCTTTGGGTTGACAAGTGACCGATTTGGTACTCCGTTCAGGAAAATTCGCCAGCAATTTTGTTGACTTTCTAACATGGCTGGTATAAATTTTTTTTATTCAAAATTACTTGAAATTATCTGATTATTTATATCTGGTATGCTTCATTTCCTTATCATATAAAAATTATTTTTTAAAATATTTAATGATAAAAACTATTTGATTACTGGATGGTTACTCAAAGGCATCGTCGTTAAAATCTTTAATGGCCAAAATATAGCTGAAAAAAAACCCTGCTATATTTAGTAATAATATGTAAGTAATTAATAAAGATAAATATAGGTAATGATTTTATTTATAATAAAAAATATTAAAAATTAATTATAAAATAATCCAAAAATGATGATTTGGTAAAAAATTAATGATCAAAAATAAATTTTAATAAAAATCTAATGTCATCATTAAAAACTTTTTTGTGAAGATTTTTTATTGGCTATAATAAATTGATATAATTAATGACAAAATAAAAATGATTATCAAAGATAAATATTTGTGATAATTTTTTTGGCAGTGATGTGATAGGATTGCTGACATAGGGGAACCAACAGGGCCACGTCAAAGGAAGACGCCGCGTCGGACGCCGCGTCAATTCTCCAGCCCGAACTCCGCTGTCGAGCTGAGCTGAGCTCCCTCAACGCAGCGAGCCAAGCTCTGTCCTCCGCCAGGTCGGGCCCACGAGTTCGGGATGCCTAGGCCGGAGCCGCATCTATCCCCCAGAGCGAGACCCTCGGAGGTTTGAGCCTTGTGGTCGGAGTCGAGCTCAGCGCTCACCCGCCAACGTGGAGCCTCTTCGAGCGCGCGCCCTCTGGACCGGGTCCGCCCTCTGCCCTCCAGAGTGAGACCCTCGGAGGTTTGAGCCCTGTGGTCGGAATCGAGCTCAGCGCTCACCCACCAACGTGGAGCCTCTTCGAGCGCGCGCCCTCTGGACCGGGTCCGCCCTCTGCCCTCCAGAGCGAGACCCTCGGAGGTTTGAGCCCTGTGGTCGGAGTCGAGCTCAGCGCTCATCCACCAACGTGGAGCCTCTCCGAGCGTGCACCCTTAGACCGGGTCCGCCTTCTGCCCTCCAGAGTGAGACCGTCGGAGGTTTGAGCCATGTGGTCGGAGTTGAGCTTAGTGCTCACCACCAACGTGGAGCCTCTCCGAGCGCGCGCCCTCTGGACCGGGTCCGCCCTCTGCCCTCTAGAGTGAGACCCTCGGAGATTTGAGCCCTGTGGTCGGAGTCGAGCTCAGCGCTCACCCACCAACGTGGAGCCTCTCCGAGCGCGGGCCCTCTGGACCGGGCCGCACTTTGCCCTCCAGAGCGAGACCCTCGAAGGTTTGAGTCATGTAGTCGGAGTCGAGCTCAGCGCTCACCCGCCAACATGGAGCCTCTCCGAGCGCGCGCCCTCTGGACCGGGTCCGCCCTCTGCCTTCCAGAGCGAGACCCTCGGAGGTTTGAGCCCTGTGGTCGGAGTCAAGCTCAGCACTCACCCACCAACATGGAGCCTCTTCGAGCGCGCGCCCTCTAGACCAGGTCCGTCCTCTGCCCTCCAAAGCGAGACCCTCAGAGGTTCGAGCCCTGTGGTCGGAGTCGAGCTCAGCGCTCACCCACCAACGTGGAGCCTCTCCGAGCATGCGCCCTCTGGATCGGGTCCGCCCTCTGCCCTCTAGAGCGAGACCCTCGAAGGTTTGAGCCCTGTGGTCAGAGTCGAGCTCCGCGCTTACCCACCAACGTGGAGCCTCTTCGAGCACGCGCCCTCTGGACCGGGTCCATCCTCTGCCCTCCAGAGCGAGACCCTCGGAGGTTTGAGCCCTGTGGTCACAGTCGAGCTCAGCGCTCACCCACCAACGTGGAGCCTCTCCGAGTGTGCGCCCTCTAGACCGAGTCTGCCTTCTGCCCTCCGGAGCAAGACCCTCGAAGGTTTGAGCCATGTGGTCGAAGTCTAGCTCGGCGCTCACCCGCCAACATGGAGCCTCTCCGAGCGCGCGCCCTCCGGACCGGGCCCACACTCTGCCCTCCTCCACCAAGGCACCCCCGCAAGCTCGGAGCATCTAGGTCGGAGCGAGCCCTTCCGTTCCAGCTCAGCCCCAGCTCAGACGAGGTCCTCACCAGCCTAGAATGCCGGCGTGCCGCCCGAGGACTATACTGGAGTGCCTCCCAGGCCGTACTGACCACCTGCAGCCGCTAGTTACACTAGAAAGGGAAGAAGCACGCTGATCGAGATGCCACACTCCTCACTAACCACCCGGATCATCCAAGAGAGGAAGCCAACTAGAAATTTGAATCTCGCGGGCGGTGGCTCACCATTCGAGGCACTGCCAGGTTTCCCGGAATGAGACGACCAAGAAGAGTGTCGGAGCGCATGACAGCTCCCCTTATCATGAATCAGGAAATACTCGTCGGGACATCGCTGAACGTGCCTGACAGCCCGACGAAGATCCCGAGGTGGATGCCCAATGGTAACCTAGTTTGCAACAAACTCGGAGGAAACACAACAACACCAACACACAGCAAAACGCAAGCCAGAACACAAGAGAAAAAAAAAGGAAAAAGAGTGCAACCCCCACCAGCAAGAGGGGCATGGCACCAGCAGCATTCCAAAGCAAGGTTGGGAGGAAGGCCACACAGGAACTCCCCTTAATCAGGCCACACTTTCCCCGACACACCTGCTACTCACATTCACAACTCACTCCTCCTCGTGTGGAGTCCATCAAGAGGGGCTTAACCAGCAGGATCTGTTTCCCTGGATCGTCACTGACTTGATCGTCAGAGTGCCCCCGCCGGAGATCCTGGCCCGGGTCACTAATCCCTGTCTTGCAGGTCCAGGTTCGCCGGACGGCAAGGCAGACAAAGAGAGCACACTCAACTTGGAGGTCCGGGAGCAGAGGACCACCGAGCAGCAAAGGGAGCGCACTCCGGCACCGGCAGTACCTACGAGCCACGGTGATTCTGGCGGCAACAGGTAGTGTAGGTTAAAAAATTATTATAAACTAGCATATAACTCATACATGCATGGAATCCATCTTTTATATTAGAAATATATTAATATATAATTAAATATTTATTAATTCTTAAAAAATATTATAATAATAAATTTATTATTTTTATTAAAATATATTTTTTAAAAATACTATTAATACTATTGGTATCAAAATATTATTTTATTATTTTATATTTTTTGATATTTTTCACTAAAACTTTTAAATATTTTTCATGCCAAAAAGAGCCATTTTTTAGTGGCCATTCCATAATTTTGTTAGCTTACATTAAATTACCCTTTTTTTATAGAAAGTTTTTTAATTAAATTATCTTTTTTGAGATGGACCCACTTTTCTCCCTTCCATCCTATTGGCGTCGAACCCTGCGGACCAGACAGAGTGCCTGGATTGCTGGCTTGCCTCCCGTGGACCCTGCAAAACAGGTTCCCTGATCGAATTTTCTCCGGTGGGGACACTCCGCTATCTAAGTCAGTGAAGGTTCGAGCAACAGAATGGAGAGTTCTCAGAGAGAGAGAGTGAAAGAGACTCAAGAAATTTTCTTTTGCTTGGCTTACTTGCCTTGCTTACCGTGAGTGTCCCCTCTTACCAGTATTTATAATGGTAGATGTGCCAAAATGTAGTTAAGCCCACTTGCCTCTAGTTAAATATGGTTGGTTAGCTTAACTCCTCTATGACCATAAATGGTTGCTGCCCGATTTTGGCCACCTTGATATTGTTGGTGTTAGAGTTAGTGATCACATGGTTGATTCTGGTCACTTTGATATCGTTGGAGTTAGTGGCTACGTGGTTGGTTACAACAACCATATCCATGTTTGGAGATTTGAGATCAATTGGAGATTTGCTTCAGAGGTGCTCCTTCAGAAGGGATTGAAGCCGAATCGGCTGATTGCCTCGCGCCTATCATCTTCGGAGTAGGCTGAAGATGTCTTGGACGTTTGCATCAAAATTGCCTTCTTCGGAGTGGACTGGAGTATTTTCTTCGTATTCATTCTTTTCAGAGCAAGTTAGGGAATGAAGCGGCTATCTTCTTCGGACCAGTCTTCTTCGGAGTGATTCGAAGAAGACTGGCCTGCCATCTGGTGCCTGGAACAGCCTGGATCAGGGATATTGTTGGCTCCACCCAGTGATTTTGATGAATAACAAAACATTGAGCACATATTGTATTCTAATGTGAATTTCAAGTTGTGAGTTTTCAGGCAGAAAGCACCTCAAAATTCCAAATATTTATGGTGTATGGCACGTAATGGCACGGAGCAAATCTCACATATCCGGGCAGCCTCTTCATTAAAAAAGGGCTTACAATTACTTAATTATTATGTGTTTATGTTTTCATGAACATCATTTTTTATTTCAAGGCTTTTACTCTTGATTCTGGATGTTTTCAGTCTCAAGTGTCGACACCTGGACAGACAAGTGTCGACACTTCAGCATTTGGCATGAACAAAAATCCTTGGCACGCCAAGTGTCGACACCTAGAATTCAAGTGTCGACACCAAGTGTCGACACCTAGGTTTCAAGTGTCGACTCAAGGCCTGAGAATTTTGAAAATACAGAACTTGTTGGTTCGAGGATTTTTGTGTCAAGTGTCGACACCTGTGCATCAAGTGTCGACACTTGAATGATCAAGTGTCGACTCCCAGAATTCAAGTGTCGACACCTGACAGCCAAGTGTCGACACTTACAGCCTGACAGCTCTAACGGATCTATTTTTCTGGCTTGCAGAAATGGGATTTCAAGCTCCAAACGGCTATTTCCAATGCTCCAACGGTCACAAACCATTTTTAGAAGGTTTTTGGTGTATTTAATCTCCACCAACCTCATTTTAAAGCAAGAGAAGTGAGAAGAAGTCAAGAAAAAGAAGAGAGAAGTCTATTCAAGAGCATTCAAGTCCACTCAAAAGCCAAAAAGCCTATATTCTCTCCAAACTTCAATTCAAAAGCCTCTTTAGCTTGATTCCACTGAAAAAGCCTACTTGCTCAACTCTACTACATTCCAAAAGGAGGCAACTTGAAGAAGAGTAAGTCAAAGCAATCCTTGGGCTTCAAAGATTCCAATCCACTCTTGAAGAGAGTTTGTTGTAGCATTTAAATTTTATATCTGATTTGTTGTGCTTTAACCTTGCTTTCAAGGGTGTCTTGAAAGAAGGTTATTGTGGTTTGTTGGTGAGCCAAAGTGTTAAAACCAACTAGGGTTAACTTGTGAGCCCGAAGACAAAACAAGTAGTTAGGTTTGTTGGTGAGCCTAAGTGATAAAACCAACTTAGGTTTTTGACTTGTGAGCCTTGTAAAAACAAGTCAACTGTAATCTGGTGTGGATTATAGTGGAATTCCCAAGGGTGGCTTGGGGAGTGGATGTAGGTGCTAGGTTTGCACCGAACCACTATATATCTTGTGTTTGTGTGTGATTGCTCTTTTCTTTTTGCATTCTTTAATTAAGTGCTATTATCTTGCATCTAATTATTTGTTACTCACAAGCACCACTAGACCTTTTGTTTTATTGTGTTAAATTTTTAAAAGACCCAATTCACCCCCCTCTTGAGCTCCATTTCTGGGCAACAAGTGGTATCAGAGCACCGGTACTCTCTTGTAGGTCCAAGGATCTTGAGTAAAAGATCATGGCAGCCCCAATAGGCATGTGTATTGTTGAAGGTCAAGCCTCAAACCGACCCCCACTGTTTAATGGCATAAATTACACATACTGGAAGATACGCATGCGCATATTTATACAAGCTCTTGATTATAATTTGTGGAGAACAATAGTAAAAGGTCCTCATCAGCCTACAATGATGATTAATGGCATTCTCACCCCTAAAATGGAAGATGATTGGGATGAGAGTGACATTAAGCAAATTGAGCTTAATGCAAAGGCAATGAACCTTTTATTCTGTTCTCTTGATCCTAGTGAGTTTAACAGAATATCCAACTGTCTCTCCGCAAAGAGATTTGGGATACACTTGAGGTTACCCATGAGGGTACACACCAAGTAAAGACCACCAAAGTCAACATGCTAATTCACACTTATGAAATGTTTAAAATGGAACCTACTGAATCTATCAGTGAAATGTATACTAGGTTCACAAACATTGTGAATGGCATGAGAAGTTTAGGAAAAATAATTTCTAATGGTGAACTTGTAAATAAACTTCTCAGGTCTCTACCAGCTTCATGGGATGCAAAGGTCACTGCAATTGAAGAAGCAAAAGATGTCAACACTCTCCCGCTGGAACAACTGTTGGGCTCCTTAATGACATATGAACTATCGCTCAAACAGAAGAACGGAGAGGTGGACAAAAAGAAAAAGACAATAGCATTCAAATCTACTACCAGAGAAGACTCAAGCGAAGACTCTGAAGAGGATGACGAAGAAGATGAAACTGCTATGTTAGCTAGGAAATTCAGAAGGTTTATGAGGAAAAAGAAATTCAATTACAAAAAGAAACCTCTGAAGGGTGAGCCCAGTAAAGAAAGAGATAAGGAAAAGAAGGAGGAGCAGCCCACATGCTTTGAGTGCAAAAAGCCAGGGCATTTCAAGGTAGACTGCCCCTTACTAAAGAAAAGCAGAAGAAAGTTAAGGAAAAAGGCTATGATGGCAACCTGGAGCGAAAGTGAAGACTCCAGCTCTGAGGAAGAACAACAGAAAGTAGCAAATTTCTGTCTAATGGCCGATCAAGAAGAGGTATGTTCTGAAACCGAAAATGAATTATCTTTTGATGAGCTTCATGAAATTTTTGATGAACTAGTAATAGAATTTCAAAAATTAAAGTCAAAACATAAAGACTTAAAGAAGCAAAATCTGGAACTAGCTAAAATAAATAACAACCTTTCAAATGAGAATGAATATCTTCAAATACAAAATAAAAATCTAAATGATAAGATTATGGGTCTTGAAAATGAAAAGAATGTACTTGAAAAGAAAAATAGCTTACTTTCAAATGAAAAATTGTCAAGACAATACAAGGAAATTTTAATGGAAAACAAAAAATATAAAGAGGAAATCGATAAACTAAAGCCTTTTGTCAAAAAATTTACTTACAGTTCTGAAAAATTGAATTTACTGTTAAATAACCAAAGAGCAGTATTTGACAAAGCTGGATTAGGATTCAGAACTCATAAGAAACAGAAACTCCTTAAAAATTTCTTTGTACCTGCATCTTCTTCAATTACATGCTATACTTGTGGTGTTATAGGACATAAATCCTACATGTGCAACAAAAGAAAATTAAGAAAAACTAAGAAAGTTTGGGTTCCAAAAGGAACCAATGCCACTAACCAAAAAGGACCCAAGATGGCTTGGGTACCTAAAGTCTCCACTTGATCTTTATTGCAGGTATGCCTTGCAACCAGCAAGAAGAGAATGTGGTATCTTGATAGTGGTTGCTCAAGGCATATGACAGGAGATGTGGAGCAATTCTCATCACTCACATATCAAAATGGTGGCAATGTAACTTTTGGTGATAATGGAAAGGGAAAAATCATCGGTATTGGTAAAATCCATATCACCCCTACCTCTTATATTGATAATGTTTTATATGTTGATGGTTTAAAACATAACTTGCTTAGTATTAGTCAATTTTGTGACAAAAATTTTAAAGTTATTTTTGAATCTTCTTTGTGCATTGTTTCTAGTCTAGATAACAATGGCATTAAATTCATCGGTCATAGGCATGGCAATATTTATATGGTTGATCTTGATGATCTCCATATTCAGAAAGGTCAATGTCTAGTGGCAATGGAAGCCAAGATCGATGAAGCTAGTTGGCTTTGGCATCGTAGACTAGGACATGCTAGCATGCATTTAATTTCAAAACTTAGCAAAAAGAATTTAGTAAAAGATTTGCCTAAACTGAATTTTGAAAAAGATAAGATTTGCAGTGCATGTCAACTTGGAAAACAAACAAAATCTTCTTTCAAACCTAAAGGAGTAATCTCTACATCTAGACCTTTAGAATTGCTTCATATGGACCTCTTTGGGCCTACTAGAACATCTAGTTTGGGAGGTAAGAAGTTTGGTCTAGTCATTGTAGATGATTTCTCACGTTTTACATGGGTCATGTTTTTAGCACACAAAGATGAAACGTTTTCTGAATTCATAAGATTTCACAAAAGAGTTTTAAATGAAAAAGGTGTTTCAGTAATTTTCTTAAGAAGTGATCATGGAACTGAATTTGAAAATGCCGATTTTAATAAATTCTGTATTGAAAATGGAATTAATCACAATTTTTCTGCACCTAGGACACCTCAACAAAATGGGGTAGTAGAAAGAAAAAATAGAACTCTTGAAGAAATGGCACGCACCATGCTTTGTGAAAATGATTTACCTAGATACTTTTGGGCGGAAGCCATAAATACTGCATGCTATATCTTAAATCGTGTTTTAATTCGACCGATTTTAAAGAAAACTCCTTATGAGCTTTGGAAGGGTAGAAAACCTTCAATCCGTTATTTTCATGTTTTTGGTTGCCGTTGTTTCATCTTAAACAATGGTAAAGACAATCTAAGTAAATTTGATGCCAAATCAGATGAGGGAGTCTTTCTAGGCTACTCCACATCTAGTAAGGCATACAGGGTCTTCAACAGAAAGACACTTGTTGTTGAAGAATCCATTCATGTAGTATTTGACGAAACTAACCAAAAATCTTCAAGAAAAGAAGATGTACTTTTTGATGAATCAGGTAACAAGAAGACTGAAGAAAGAAACAACAATGAAGAACTTACCAAGGAACAGAATGATGATCAGAACACCGACAAAGATCAAGCACAAGGTGATGAAGATACCTCAACTGTTGATCCTTTACCAAAAGAATGGAGGTATGCTCATGGACACCCAAAAGAACTAATTATAGGTGATCCATCTAAAGGTGTAAGTACTCGATCATCACTTAGAAATATTTGTGACTACTTAGCTTTTGTGTCTCAAATTGAACCTAAAACTATTGAGGAAGCTGAATGTGATAGTAATTGGATAAATGCTATGCAAGATGAACTTAATCAATTTAAAAGGAACAATGTTTGGACACTAGTAGATAGGCCCTCAAACACATCAATTATTGGCACAAAATGGGTTTTTCGAAACAAACTTGATGAAAATGGAATAGTAATTAGAAATAAAGCTAAACTAGTTGCCAAAGGATACAATCAGGAGGAAGGGATAGATTTTGATGAAACCTTTGCTCCTGTGGCTAGACTTGAGGCAATTAGGCTACTATTGGCTTTTTCCTGTTTCATGAACTTTAAACTGTATCAGATGGATGTTAAAAGTGCTTTCTTGAATGGATTAATTGAAGAAGAAGTTTATGTTGAACAACCCCCTGGTTTTGAAAATTCTGAATTTTCAAATCATGTTTATAAACTTCATAAAGCTTTATATGGATTAAAATAAGCTCCAAGAGCTTGGTATGATCGTTTAAGCTCTTTTCTACTAAAAAATAATTTTGCTAGAGGAAATGTGGATAAAACATTGTTTTTAAAGAAAAAGAATGATGATCTCTTAGTAGTACAAATCTATGTTGATGATATAATATTTGGTGCTACTAATGAATCTCTTTGTCAAGATTTTGCAAGTCTAATGCAGGGTGAGTTCGAGATGAGCTTGATGGGAGAACTAAATTTCTTCCTCGGACTCCAGATAAGGCAAACCAAAGAGGGGATCTTCATCAACCAAACAAAATACACAAGAGAAATACTCAAGAAGTTTGGGATGGAGAACACTAAGCCATTAGGTACCCCTATGAGCTCTACATGTAGACTTGACAAGGATGAATCAGGTAAATCAATTGATCAAAAATTATATCGTGGCATGATTGGTTCGTTATTATATCTTACTGCCAGTAGGCCAGATATCATGTTTAGTGTCTGTATGTGTGCTAGATATCAGTCCAATCCTAAAGAGTCTCATCTTTTGGCTGTTAAACGCATATTTAGATATCTATCTGGCTCAATTAAAATTGGTTTATGGTACTCTAGAGATTCTTCATGTGATTTAATTGCTTATTCTGATGCTGATTTTGCTGGATGTAAACTTGATCGTAAAAGTACTAGTGGAACCTGTCAGTTTCTTGGAGTAAATTTGATCTCCTGGAGTAGCAAGAAACAGAACTCTGTTGCTCTATCTACGGCAGAAGCCGAATATATAGCAGCTGGGAGCTGTTGTGCTCAAATCCTCTGGATCAAACAACAACTCGAAGACTTTGGCATAAAACTAACTAAGACACCCATAAGATGTGATAATACTAGTGCAATCAACTTATCTAAAAATCCAGTGCAACATTCAAGAAGTAAACACATTGAAATAAGACATCATTTCATAAGAGATCATGTACAAAACTCAAACGTAATTCTTGATTTTGTCTGTACCAATGATCAATTAGCTGATGTGTTTACAAAGCCTTTGAGTGAGGATAGGTTCTGTCTGATTAGAAGGGAGTTAGGTGTAATTGATCCATTCTCCTAGGACTCTCTTAGTATCCTTTTTACCTTGTCCTAAAAGATCAATACTTATTGTTTTAAACCCCAAGAATTTTTTTTATTTTTCCGGATTTTCTCGAATTTTCTTGGCCAAGTGTCGACACTTGGAAAGTGTCAAGTGTCGACACCTGACCAAGTGTCGACACTTGACAAATCCGAAGTGTCGACACTTGCGAATCTGAACTGTTTTAAAACGGGCCGAACGAAGGGTTTTTTGAAAATTTTCCTTCCCCAAATTTCTTGGAACAGTGGTCCCCCCTGTCCAAACCCGTCTTTTCACCCTTCAATCCGTCTCAAATCAGGTATTTTCCCTCTCTAATTTAGTTTTTATTTCTCTATGTTTTTAACTTTATTGTTTTTAAACCAAACAATCGTGTTTTAGGTTTTCGAACTTTTTTCTTCAATCTAACCGAATTTTTGTGTGTTTTAGTAAATTTCTAAAACTCCATTTGAGGGAATCTTGTTTTAGATTTGTTTTCCTCGAATTTCCCTCATCTTTTTGGTGTTTTTCAACCCTTTTTCACAAAAATCACTATTTCATCAATTTTGGGCAAAATAAAATGGGTTTTCATCTAATTTAAATGTAATAAATCCTTTTATTGATGATTAGGAAGGATTTCTAGTATTGCATTTTGAATATTTTCGCCTATTTGCAAAAACCCTAAATGCTTAAAACCTAAATCCCATGGTTTTTGATTTTTTGGACTTTACAAAAATAATTTTTGGGATTCAAATGTGCTCCACCCAACACAAATTTTACCTACAAATTTTACTCAAAATTTCTCATCTTGATCAAAACTTATTAATTCTGGTTTTTGAGACCAATTTAAACTCTAATCTCAACCTATGGCCAGTCGTTTGTTCTGAACCTTTTTCATTCTTCCTGGTCAGTTGGCTGATATGGGTCCTAGGAAGAGACTTGCAGTTAGAGCAAGGCCTAGTCAGGGTAGTGAGAGGAGGTCGAAGGCCAGATTCGATCCCGCTCCGCAGAGCAGTTCAGCCACTCCGAGCTCCCCCCTGCAGAGAGGATGGCAGGGAAGTCAGTAGCTTCAGGGAGGAGAGTAGATCTACACTGTTTCGACAGGCACCATTTTGGCATTAGAGAGATACTCTCAGATGCAGGGTTAGTACCCTTCTGCACCATGCAGGAGAGATACTATCCTCACCTGGTGAGGGAGTTTTACGGTGCCCTGGACTGTCGACGACTCTTATGGACGACATCCGTCAGAGGTATACAGATTTCATTGACTGATGAGTTGCTGAGCCGAGTATGGGAGATACCCCGGAGAGGAGTCAGTGCGTTCTCAGTTGATGATAGAGAGGCAGCTTTCAGATGCATCCTTGAGCGAGAGGATGTTCGCGGTATCTCAGTAGTTACCGCGAACCAGTTATCTTTAGAGATGCGACTGCTGCACCACATTACCGCACGGATCCTTCTACCGAAGACTGGCAGATTTGATTTCATCACAGAGAGAGAGCTGATGTTGATGACCAGTCTGATCGAGAGGAGACCAGTTGATATACCGGCCTTGATGCTGTCACAGATGCATGATGCTGCCACTCAGCGCCGACACTGTTTGCCATACGGGATGGCACTGACCCGTCTTTTCAGAGCTTGTGGAGTATCATTGGAGGGGGAGATCCCCAAGGAGATACTACACACAGATGTATATGATGAGAGGTCATTGCACCGCATGGGTTTCAGGATGGTTGGAGGTCGATGGGTTCGGAGAGAGTCTGGCCAGGAGCCAGATGAGGAGGATGAGATTCGAGAGGCTGAGGCTGGACCATCTGAGCCAGCAGTCCTTCCTCCAGTGGATGTACCATCGACACAGGCAGAGCACCTGTCACCTGATGCTTCAGTTCCTCCACCACCATCTACCGGATTATCCTTTGAGGAGCATGCCAGAGCCCAGTTCACACAGATCAGAGGAGAGGTGACTCAGCTGCGTAGCGAGGTCGAGCTTCTACGAGCACAGACTACCTCAGAGCACGCTGAGATCCGCAGATCTATGGAGGAGGGTTTTACACGTCTTGAGGGTCTTCTGAGATCACTTATACCTCCTGCTGCACCTGCTCCTGCTCCATATGATGATGATGATGATGATGATGGCGGCGATCACCAGAGCGACCATGCTGATATTGCTGATGGAGGTGATCAGGATGTTGACCGAGCCACTGAGGTGGTAGGCACTGACAGCGACAGTGTAGGCGGAGCTGATGCTTATGAGGTGGTCAGTCGAGATCCTCCTACTACACCTGCTCCTTCTACTGCTCTAGTTGACTTTGTTCCAGATCCTATTGAGCCAGCTGATCATCTTTCGCCTCCTTCTACCAGATCTTCTAGGGTTATACCCGCTTTTGGTCCTGCCGGCCGTACCAGGAGTCTTAGAGCTTTAGCACCTCCTAGGGCTTTAGCCACCAGATCTAGGATTAGTGCTCCTTTTAGTCTTGATGTTCCATCTGATGAGGACTAGCCTCACAGATGACTGTTTCAGATCTCTTTTTATGTTTGATATATGTATGTTTCAGTTTTGTTTGTACTGAAAACTTGTCTCATATATATATGTTTGTTATACTTCAGTTTGTCATATTTTAGCTCTGATATAATGGGATATTTTAACTCTGACACAAGCACAATTTCAGCTATGATATTTTCTATACTCTCTTTTTGTATACATGCTAATTGAAAGGGGGAGGTTATTTTTTATGATTGACAAAAAGGGGAGAGAAAAAGTAATGAGAAAAAGTAATGTTAAAAAGTAATTGTTATGAAGAAAAAAAGTGATAATGGATGTTTAATTGTTTTGAGAATTTGAGAACATGTATCTTGTTTAAAAGAAAAAGATGCATTATATTGATTTGAAGTTTACCTTAATAAGAAGTATCTAATTAAGGGGGAGATTGTTTCCTATTAATTAGAAAACTCATGGTTTGAACTATGTTGTCTCTTTTTCTCAAGGTTTTGTCATCATCAAAAAGGGGGAGATTGTTGGCTCCACCCAGTGATTTTGATGAATAACAAAACATTGAGCACATATTGTATTCTAATGTGAATTTCAAGTTGTGAGTTTTCAGGCAGAAAGCACCTCAAAATTCCAAATATTTATGGTGTATGGCACGCAATGGCATGGAGCAAATCTCACATATCCGGGCAGCCTCTTCATTAAAAAAGGGCTTACAATTACTTAATTATTATGTGTTTATGTTTTCATGAACATCATTTTTTTTATTTCAAGGCTTTTACTCTTGATTCTGGATGTTTTCAGTCTCAAGTGTCGACACCTGGACAGACAAGTGTCGACACTTCAGCATTTGGCACGAACAAAAATCCTTGGCACGCCAAGTGTCGACACCTAGAAGTTCAAGTGTCGACACCTAGGTTTCAAGTGTCGACTCAAGGCCTAAGAATTTTGAAAATACAGAACTTGTTGGTTCGAGGATTTTTGTGTCAAGTGTCGACACCTGTGCATCAAGTGTCGACACTTGAATGATCAAGTGTCGACTCCCAGAATTCAAGTGTCGACACCTGACAGCCAAGTGTCGACACTTACAGCCTGACAGCTCTAACGGATCTATTTTTCTGGCTTGCAGAAATGGGATTTCAAGCTCCAAACGGCTATTTCCAATGCTCCAACGGTCACAAACCATTTTTAGAAGGTTTTTGGTGTATTTAATCTCCACCAACCTCATTTTAAAGCAAGAGAAGTGAGAAGAAGTCAAGAAAAAGAAGAGAGAAGTCTATTCAAGAGCATTCAAGTCCACTCAAAAGCCAAAAAGCCTATATTCTCTCCAAACTTCAATTCAAAAGCCTCTTTTAGCTTGATTCCACTGAAAAAGCCTACTTGCTCAACTCTACTACATTCCAAAAGGAGGCAACTTGAAGAAGAGTGAAGTCAAAGCAATCCTTGGGCTTCAAAGATTCCAATCCACTCTTGAAGAGAGTTTGTTGTAGCATTTAAATTTTATATCTGATTTGTTGTGCTTTAACCTTGCTTTCAAGGGTGTCTTGAAAGAAGGTTATTGTGGTTTGTTGGTGAGCCAAAGTGTTAAAACCAACTAGGGTTAACTTGTGAGCCCGAAGACAAAACAAGTAGTTAGGTTTGTTGGTGAGCCTAAGTGATAAAACCAACTTAGGTTTTTGACTTGTGAGCCTTGTAAAAACAAGTCAACTGTAATCTGGTGTGGATTATAGTGGAATTCCTAAGGGTGGCTTGGGGAGTGGATGTAGGTGCTAGGTTTGCACCGAACCACTATATATCTTGTGTTTGTGTGTGATTGCTCTTTTCTTTTTGCATTCTTTAATTAAGTGCTATTATCTTGCATCTAATTATTTGTTACTCACAAGCACCACTAGACCTTTTGTTTTATTGTGTTAAATTTTTAAAAGACCCAATTCACCCCCCCTCTTGGGCTCCATTTCTGGGCAAAGATATGCTTCGGGACCGATCTCTTTGGTACGGACCGAAGACTGACCCAGCAATGTGATCGAAATGGTGATGCCAAGTCATCGTTTTATCAGTCTGTGGAGTCACCTTCGAGCCTTCTGGTATGGGCGACCAGTTCAAAAGGGGTTCAATTGTACCCTTGAACCAGCAATTAGCCTTTGCTGAGTTGGTTTATCCCAATAGTTGCCCCACACTCCTAGTTTTCGAAGCAATAATTTGCTTTGAGAAGTGGGAGTACTTATGAATTATCATTTATCGATGGAAAAGGCGTAACCAATGATGGCGAATCTTTGATTTAATCGTTTGTAATAACTGCCACCTGATTTAAGAGTCATGCAGGGGACAGGTGTCGCTCTCCTATTGGCTTACGAAAAGGAGATGGCGAGTCGATGAATCGCATCTCTTCCTTTCATTATGGTGACCTGACGGGCTCTTCGGCTTTGATTTGGATGGAAGACGTGGCATCATCTTGTTCTTTGGATATAAGGTACGAACTCCATCCCAGCTGTCAGATGTAGTCATATGGATCGCGACTGACAGTTTTGGTTTTTCCCCCATCGAATCGACTGGCATCATTTGGGGCTTCGTATCCGCGATTAGCACCTTCATACATGGCATGATCGGAGAGACGTCTCCTCTTTCGAGGAGGCTACCCGAAATGCCTTTTGCCATTATATAAAGGGGCGCAGGTTGGCAAAGGAAGCTTTTTTGCCTTGTGCATTTTGCTTTTCACCGTCTCAGCTTTTATTTTCCTCTTGGTTCATATTTTCTCTTACAGGTAGGGCCTCCCCTTTTCTTCTCCTTTTTCCACCATGGTTAGGACTTTAGAGGTTCCGGCCGCTGGTAGGACCCTCTTTGATGGGGGAGAGGTCGAATCTTCTAGTGCCCCAAGACCTGTTAGGGGGACCATTGTCGAGTCCCGACCAGAGTTGATCCCAAGCTCTCTGTCCTTCGATACGATCGGTCGCCTACGGGAGTATTACCATATTCTCGATAACCTTCCTTTTATACTTCCGCAACCTAAAGAGAGAGTAAATAGGCCTCCGTCCAGTGCTATTGCTATTTAAGAAAACCACTTGAAAGCTGGTCTTCACTTTTCGTTGCACCTCTTTTTTGCTAAAGTCTTCCATATGTACCATGTCGTCCCTGCGCAGCTAACTCCGAATAGCATTCGGAATATCTACGGGTTTTTGGTCCGTTGCCATATAGCAAATGTGAGCCACAGGACCAGTTTATTCACTTCTTTTTCACTTTGAAGAGAGACTTCCATGGCTACGGGTGGTGGGTCATCGGCCCCCGTCCTGGCCATAAAATAATTAAGGATATGCCTAGTGCCATCCATGGATGGAAACCCAACTTTCTGTTCATCTCTTCTTCTCAATCGTGGGGATTCGATACAGAATGGAGAGAACCCTATCTGAGTGCAAATGCCGGTAAGAAGGTTCTAAAGGCCAACCAACCAGACTTCACATTATTGTCTGGGTCTGAGGTCGCTTCTATCCGGAAACTGTTAGAAGAGAGGAATCTTCATCTCGCTTAGATTAGCGAGTGCTTGTCGTTAGGTATAACTAGTAGATGGCTTCGGCTTCTATCCAACTTCGTAGCTATCCCAGCTAGTTGACCATGAGATTTGTTTCTACTGATAGGTGGCAGGATGAGGCCCGATATCAGCTTGCTCCGTCAATCTGCCAAAAGGAAAGCATCCCAAGTTCCTCCAACGGGATTGGAAGTCTGAAAGAAAACCCAGGAGGAGGAAGCTAGCAGGAGCATTGCTCCTGCAAGGAAGTCGTCAGGGAGGTACGAGGTCCCATCGATAGAGTTTTCGCCCAAGGGAAGTTCTCCAATTCAGATCTCAGAAAGTCTGACCGTTGCCCGACTACCGACCTACCACCACCCTGCCCATCTACGAGGGATAAGGGTAAGGTGCCTTAAGTCGAGGGGAGTCCAGTGAGGAACACTCCCCTAGACAGGGATTGCAAAATAGACCTCTCCCTCTTCTTTGATGCAAGGGGTATGGCGCTTCTCGATGTGGCCAGAAGAGTATTGAAGGCCATACTGTTGCCCCGCGACTGGGCAACCACCCGGAATCGATGCCTCGCAGAGGTGTCCGATTCAGCATTCTCTTCCATGCCGAAGGTACGATATTTTATCTTCCTTCATCTTCTTATGGTGGTCTTCAGCATAACTAACTTCATATTTTGGTGATTTAATGTAACTAGTCCATGATAGGGATGACAATAAAACCCAAACCCATGGATACCCGACCCGACCCGACCCGATTGGGCCGGGTAATCAACGCTTTGACTGGGTTTGGGCCGGGTTTGGATAAAACCCAAATACTTAACTTTGGATTTGGGCCGGGACTGGGTAGATATACACCCGACCCGAACCTGACCCGAATTATTTTAATATTTAAATATATAATTAATATATATTTTATTAATTATAATTATTAGTTATTAAATTTTAAAATACTTGAATCCTATACCCTAATCATTATATATATATATTGAAAATTTTTTTTCATCCTATTCTATTCAGGGTGAATTCAAAACAAGATCATAATTAATAGTTTACCAACTTCATAATATAAATTTTGATTGAATATGAAATTAAATGCTGTTGAACTAAAAATATAGTTAAATTTTATTTGTTTAATGTATGTATAATTTATAAAATTATAGATGATTTTAAAATTGATAAAAATAAAGAAATATTTAATATGACTCAGTTGGGTTTGGGCCGGGTAAACCCGATTACCCGATATCCAATTGAGATGGGTTTGGATAAAAAAAACCCAGTCCCGATGGTGTTTGGGTCGGGTTTGGGTGGTGTATTGAATATTTGGATTTGGGTTTGGGTAGTTATGCACCCGACCCGAACCTGGCCCATTGCCATCCCTAGTCTATGATATCACTTTCATGAAGAAAGCGTGGAAGGGTTCGACAACTTCGTTAAGAGCTTGAAAGAAGAGCTTCAAATGATGAAAGCCGAAAAAAAATGGCCGAAGAGCTGAAATTGGCCATGGAAGAGAAGCTTAACAATAAGGATGCCAAGGTTCAGGGGCTAAAGAATGAATGAAGAAAGCTCAATTAAAGATCTTTGAACAGGAGGCCAAGCTCCGAAAAAGGAAGAAACATATGCACTCCTTGGAACACTCCGCCAAAAAGATTCAGTAGAAGGTCGATGAGACGGCCAAGAGGGCCGAAGTAGAGGTCAAGGAGTCTGAGGCTTAGAGGGAGTAGGTGGCTAGGGCAATCGAAGATTTCATGAAGTCTTCGGCATTTAAGGAGGAGATAATTGAGTTAAGTGTGGTCAGTTACCAATATGGCTTCAACGATGGGCTTAAAGAGGTCCAGGGCTTTATCTTAATCTTGATCTTTCAAGCATCTCGGCATACGAGATCATCGAGGAAGAAGAAGGACCCATGGCCCCCGTTGAAACCGAGCCTATGACCCCTGCTAAAGTTGAAGAAGCGCCTGGATAGGCTGAAGAAGTCCCAACCATAGCTGAAGGCCAAGAACAAGTCAGAAAGCCGACCACGACTGATCCAGCCACTTCGGCTCAAGCATATGAGGCCTCTCCTTCGGTTTATGCTGAAGAGTCTCTTCCTGTGGTCGATTCGGAAGTTCCCGTGCAGATGAATAGGCATTGTAGCTTCTTGTCTTTTGTTTTGTAAGAAAAAGATGTGTAATCAGATCTACTTGAACATTAATAAAAGCACATTTTTTCTTTCAATTGGATAATTTTTTTTTCCAAGTATGAAGTCATTGGATGTGTTGCGATCTTCGAGTAGATAACCATTTTTTAAAAAATATAATAACTTATAACTTGAACGGAAGCTTTCTGATGTGAAGAGTCTTCTGGTGAGTTGCCGTCTTCTGATAGATGGCATTCTTTGAATAAGAACCTCCAATAAAATTTTCAAAGTGTGAACTCTTCAGGTAGGTGGCCGCTTTTGAACATGCAATAACCTTCAACTTGAATGTAAATTTTCTAAGAGTGTGGTCTTCAGATAGGTGGCCGCTTCTGAACATGCAATAACCTTCAACCTTAGAGACAAACCGTTCATTCTGGCTTCTCGTCAGGTCAGCTTTTTGGCATTTGGATTCATAATTAAGGAATCTTGATGTTTGATGGAGATCCTAGCTCATCAATCAATGCGACACTCTGTTCTTGCCCGATGTCCAATTATCGTTGGTGAGGCAGTTATTGCCCAGGTTGTGGGACTGTGATGATCAGAGCCATTAAAGCTGCATATGCCAGGAATTGGATTAGCCGTAGCTCCTAGACTTCTTGTAACCACCTTCACATGGATCGAGGCCCCTATTGATTAGGGCTGGCACACGTGGCATAATGCTGCCCAAAATATGGGCAATCAATTTGAGCCGCTAATGGGCTTTATATAAGAGACCAATGCTCCCATTGATCAAACCTTTTTGAGTATTTGGCAACGTCACCCCTTGATCAATCTTTCCTCCTCTTTCTGTTGTAACCAGCTTCAAGGGTCCTTGTTAACCATGAGGCCAGACGTAACGTGGCTTCGACGGGCGACGGGGAAACGATCGGTGGGGGCCCCTCTGGTGAGAAGGTCAGACCAGAAACGGGTCTACGTCCTGGCGCTCCCACGGGTCCGAACTGATGGTGGAGTTCCCATCGACATAGATTCTTCCTCGGAAGAGGAGCAAGTTCCTTCGCTTGGATGTCTGGTTGGACATCCGGCAGGGACCGCTCTTGCGGGGCCATTGGGGGAGCGAGGCCCACTGGACATGAGTGGAGCTCCCATCACTACTGGAAATATCAAGTCCAACTTTCAACTGTAAAAGGGAAGAGCTCGAGGGGACTTGGCGTGTCTGCTGCCGATGCTGGTCTTAGCGATCCGAGGCAGGCGAAGACTTCGGCCGTCTCCCAAAAGGACAGGAAGGAGAGTAAGGAGCAAGGGCTAGGAGACCCCTTGTTTTTTTATTTACCCCAGGATATGACAAGTGAGTATCGATATAAGTGGCATAGGTGCATCAGCATCGGTCAAATTGACTTTACGTGTATTTATCCTTGACAGGTCACCCACGATGTTTCTCTGTTGGAAGAGAGCGTTCGTGAGTCTGACAACTTTGGCAAAAGCCTTCGTAGCCAACTGGCTTTGGTTGTAGCTGAAAGAGAAGCAGTTGAGGGGCTTTGAGCCGCTACTAAAGAAAAACTAGACAAGGTTGTGGCTGCCAATGGTTCCTTGGAAAAAGAACTGAAGATGCTTGAGACGTATGCGGCCGAGGTGGTGGCTGAGTTGCAAAGGAGAAGGAAGAAGGCAATCTTAGCTGAACTACTGATAAGGGATTGCCTTCGAAATGTCGAGATAGCGACGGCCCATAAGGTCGAACTAGAGAACAGAATCGCCCAGCTGGAGATGGACATTTCATCAACCAATCAGAGGGCAGAGTAGGCTGAGAAGAGTCCTTCCCAGGCCATCGAGGCTTATAAGAATTCAAAGGCCTTTAGCGATGAAATGCATGAAGTTGGGATAGAGAGCTACTTCATCGGCTACTTAGACTGCCTAAATAAGGTCATGAAGGCTTACCCAGACCTGGATGTTTCTTCCATTGCCGTACCGGGCGAAGAGATGAAGGAAACAAAACTTGCCATCAGGGCGGCGTCGGCCCCTCCAGTTGAAGGGGTCGGTAAGGGGAACTTCGTTCTTACTACTGAAGAAAAATAGCTTCTCACTATAGCTCTCTCTCTTTTTCCTTCTTTTTTTTGTTGGTGTACTTCAGTCGATGTACTGTTCTTGCTTCAATGAATAAGGATTCTTCTTTTTAAAGTAGAAATTTTCTTTTGATGGGCAAACGCATTCCAAAGCAATGCTAAGTGTAAACTCTTCAGCATCATGAATATCGGGGCAGAGCATTCATGAAAAATCTTAAGATTTTATGTCGGCCCTATCTTCTTCTTGGACTTAGGAGTCTGAGCTCGTGGAAGCCATAGAGAAATTTATCCATTCGTCTTAATCGAATTTACTGTTAAGGTAGGTCGATGAGATCATTCTTAGACATTTCATTGACAATAAGGCAGGTTGTCTAGACCCACCTCGGTATGTCTATGGGTTTACCATAGGATAGGTTACTTGAACCATCCCTGTACCTTTGATTAAGAATAAGATAGGTTGATTAGGCCCACCTCGGCACGTCAGCAGATTTATTGTAGGATAGGTTACTTGAACCATCCCTGTGCCTTTGATTGAGAATAAGATAGGCTGATTAGGCCTACCTTGGCATGTCAGCGGATATACCGTAGGCTAGGTTGCTTGAATCATCTCGTGCCTTTGAATGAGAATGCCTTTGAATGAGAATAAGATAGGCTGATTAGGCCCACCTGTGCATGTCAGCGGATGTACCATAGGGTAGGTAGGTTGCTCGAACCATCCCTATGCCTTTGATTGAGAATAAGATAGGCTGATTAGACCCACCTTGGCATGTCAGTGGATTTACCATAGGGTAGGTTGCTTGAACCATCCCTGTGCCTTTGATTGAGAATAAGATAGGCTAATTAGGCCCACCTCGGATGGATTTTTACTAAAGTCTTTCCAAGAGTAAACTTTTATTGATAGTACTTATGAAGGTATTCTATATTCTAAGGTTGAGGTAGCACATAACCAGCCAAAGTCTCAAGCTGATAAGTCCCTGGGTGTATAACTTCTTTGATTCAGTGAGGGCCTTCCCAATTGGGGGAAAGCTTGTCTTGTTCCATCGGCTTGGATACTTCAGACATTCCCAATACTAAGTCTTCGGGTCGGAAGGTTCATTCCTTCACCCTGAAGTTGTAATATTTGGCGACTCTCTGTTGGTACGCCACTATTTTCATATGAGCACAAAGTCTGGTGCCTTGTAGTAGATCCAAATCCACTCTTCGACATTCTGAATTCTCGGGTTTCTTGTATTGGTCGATCCTTAAGGATTGCAAAGTAACATTCACAGGAAGAACCGCTTCGATGCCATAAGCTAGATGAAATGGAACTCGCCGGTGGTCGTTCTATGAGTTGTCCGATATGCCTAAAGGACTGAATTTAGTTCTTCAATCCAAAATCCTTTGGCATCGTTCAGCCTAGTCTTCAGATCATGGAGAATGGTTCGGTTTGTCACTTCAGCTTTCCCATTAGCCTAGGGATGACCGACAGAAGTCAATTTATGAAGTATATGGTATTGGGCATAGAAGTCCTTGAACTTGGGGTTGTCGAATTGTCTCTTGTTGTCGATGACTATGGCATGGAGAATTCCGAATCGGAATACAACAAAGTTCCTCACGAAGCTTTTGACCTTTCCTTCAGTAATATGTGCCAAAAGTTCGGCTTCAACCCACTTGATGAAGTAATCGATAGCCACAATGAAAAATTTTGTTGTCCGGATGCTGGTGGGAATGGGCCAAGAATATCCATGCCCCATTGAGCGAAGGGCCGTGGTGCCGTTTGCTGAGTCAGCTAGCTTGTGGGCCATCTTTGAATATTAGCATATTTCTAGCACTAGTCGCATCTTCGGACAAAGTCGACGGCTTCCTTTTGAATGGTTGGCCAGTAATAACCTTGGCATATTATCTTATATGCCAGGGATCTGCCCCCAAGTGGACTCCATATATGCTCTCATGTACTTCTCTTAGGGCATAGTCAGCGTTGGATGGTCCCAGGCACTTCAGTAGAGGTTGTATAAAAGATCTCTTATATAGAGTTCTATCCAGGGTAACATACTGGGATGCCATCCAACGGACTTGTTTGGCTTCAACCTTATCTTCGGGTAGTGTGCCTTCATTCAAAAATTTGAGAATTGGGTCCATCCAGCTGGGCTCGTGCTCAACCGGATGTACCTCTAGTATTTCTTTTGCTATACTTGGAGCTTCTAGATACTCTATGAAGGTACGATCGAGGGAATCTGGGGCGGTGGTGGCGAGTCTGGATAGTGCATTGGCTTGGGAGTTCTCCATCCATGGGACATGGGCAATCTTAAAAAATTATAGTTGAAAAACTAAAGCCCGTACTTTGCCTAAATATTAAACCATGATAGGATCTCGAGCTTCGAACTAACCCTTCACCTGGTTTACCACCAACTGAGAATTTGAGAAGATTTGGATCCTCCGAATCTCTAGCTCTTTCGCGATTCGGAGTCCTACAAGAAGGGCTTCGTATTTAGCCTGGTTGTTCAACGCATGGAAGGAGAAGCGTAGAGTATATTCTATAGTGTGCCCATTTGGGCTGGCTAGTATGAGGCCTGCTTCGCATCCTGCTGAGTTTGAAGCCCCATCTATATGGAGCATCCACGTAGACTCTGAATCTTTTCAGATGGCCTCATCTTCTTCGACTTGTTGCGAGTCATCTATTGAACCCCATGTGCATTCGGCTATGAAGTCAGCTAACACCTGTGCTTTCATTGCCGATCTAGGCTGAAAGTTGATATTGAATTCTCCAAGCTTTACAGTCCACTTAGCTATCCTTCTCGAAGTATCAGGGCATCGGAGGATAGCTTTTAAGGATTGGTCTGTCATGACCACAATGGAGTGAGATTGAAAGTATGGTCGCAAGAACTTTGCCGGAATCACCAGTGAGTATATGAGCTTCTGTATCCTGGGATATCTTACTTCGGCATCATGCAATACTTTGCTGGTGTAGTAGATTGGTCTTTGAAGGTTATCCATTCCCTTTCGGATGAGTACCGCACTAATTGCCTCGTTCGAAGTGGAGAGGTACACATAGAGAGTTTCTCCTTCTTGGGGTTTAGAAAGTAGAGAGGGATTCTCCAAATATTTTTTCAGTTCTTCAAAGGCACCACGGCAATCTTCGAACTATTTGAAGTTTTGTAACTGACGAAGGACTTTAAAGAAAGGGAGACACCTTTCAGCTGACCGGGAGATGAATCGGCTTAAAAAGGCGACTCTCCCGGTTGACTGTTGTACCTCCTTCTTGCAAGAGGGGTTTCTCATGCTTTGGATAGCTTGCATCTTCTTCGAGTTGGCCTCCATCCCTCATTTAGTAACAAGAAATTCTAGGAATTTGCCAGAGGTCACGTCAAAGGTACACTTGGCTGGATTCAGCTTCATCTGGTGGCATCACAGATCATTGAAAGATTCTTCCAAATCTTTAATGTGGTCATCTTTGAGGAGGCTTTTCACGATCATGTCATCGACATACGCCTCCATATTCTTTCCTAGTTGCTTCTCAGATACTTTGTTGATCAGCCTTTGGAATGTTGTCCCGGTATTTTTCAGACCGAATGGCATCATCTTGTAGCAATATAGTCCCTTCTTTGTTACGAAGGACATCTTCTCTTCATCTTCAGGATCCATTCATATTTGGTTGTAACCGAAATAAGCATCCATAAAGCTTAGTAGCTGGTGACCAGTGGTGGCGTTGACTAGCTGGTCTATCTTTGGCAGGGGGAAGCTATCTTTCGGACAAGCCTTGTTGAGATCTATGTAGTTGATACAGATCCTCCACTTGCCGTTAGCTTTCTTCACTATCATAACATTAGCTATCCACTCCAGATAATGTACTTCCTTGATGAATCTAGTTTTGAGAAGCTTATCCACTTCTTTGTCTATCACCCTCTATCTTTCAGGGATAAAGTTTCTCTTCTTCTGCCGAACCAGCTTATAGTTTGAGGCAACTTTCAGTTGATGAGTAATTACTTCGACATGAATTTCAGGCATGTTCAAAGTCGACCAGGCAAAGATATCAGTGTTATTTCGTAGAAAATGAATCAGTCTCGTCTTCGTTCTTTCATCAAGTAGGCTTCCAATCTACATCATTTTGGTGGGGTCGTCATCGTCTAAAGGCATAGAAACAGTCTTTTCCATCGGCTCCCCATAATTCTCAATATGATATCTTGGGTCTAGATGATCTAGTATGATGAGATCAGCCGACTACTTGTCCTGTATCATCAGGCATTGTTGGGCGCTTCTTCGATCCCCTCTTGCTTCTTCGATCCCACTTCTGGTGGGAAAGTGCATTAGAAGGTGGTATGTCGAGACTACATCCCTTAACTTATTCAAGGCAGGCCATCCCAATATTGCGTTGTAAGCCGATGGGATTCGGACTACTACGAAATTGATGGGGAACGTCTTTTGATATGGCTCTATGCCGAGGGTTACAGGCAGTATTATTTCTCCTTCGACTTTGACTTGGTTGCCTCCAAACCTAGTCAGAGGCATAGGAGATTTCTGCAACTTGTTTCTAGATAGGCCCATTCTAGAGAATGCATCATAAAGTAAAATATTTGCAGAGCTTCCATTGTCTACTAAAATATGTCTTACATCATAATTGGCCACGACGGTCGAAACTACAATGGAATCGTTGTACGAGAGCTGAACTCCTCGAAGGTCATCATTAGAGAAGTATACGGAGTTATTGCCCTTGAGCCTCTTGGGATCATCCTCTTCGGCTCTGCTCCAATCAGTTTGCCGATGCAGCATGCCCACCCTTCCATCAGTGGGCCTTTGGTTGGATAGTTTAGCTTCTTCAATGGCCCTCTGAGGGGCAGCAGCTTTAGGTCGAGATTCTAGGTGACCGACGTACTTTTCCAAGTATCCCCTCTTGATTAGGTCTTCTATTACATCCTTAAGTTGGATGCAGTCTTCAGTATTATGGCCATGATCCCTGTGGAATCGGCAGTACTTGCTTCTGTTCCTTGTAAAGGAGGACGTCCTCATGGGGTGTAGCCGTTGGAGGTAGCTCTCTTTTCTATCTCCATTAAGATCCTCTCCCTTGGGAGATTGAGGGGAGTATATGAATCAAATTTTCCGTCCAATATTTAGGCCTGGGATTACATTGTCGAGTAGAGTCATCGTTGTTGGAGGGTGTGGGGGCATTTGGCCCCCTGTTGCTCTTCTTCTTGGGAACAGATTTTCCTTCAATCAGGTGCCGATTTGCCGCTTGCTCTTCGACATCTATGTACTTATGAGCCCTTGTCAGGAGCTCAGCATAGCTCATCAAAAACCTTTTATCTAAAGAAAATGTGAGCCTGGATGTCCGGAGCTCCTTCTTCAGAGTGGACATGGCCACATACTCATTAAGATCAGAGATCTCAAGAGTGGCCGAATTGAATCTCGCGATGTAGTCCTTGAGGCTCTCTCCTTCATTTTGATGAAGGAGGAACAAGCTATCCATATTCCGGAGCATCTTTCGACAAGTCTTGAAATGTGAGATAAATAATTTTTCTAATTCAGAGAAGGAGTCGATAGTACCTGGGCGTATACTCGAATACCACATTCGAGCCGCCTTCTTTAGGATAGCAGGAAAGGCCAAATAGTACAACGCATCGGAGGCTCCTTGGATCATCATGTGGGCCTTGAAGCTACCCAGATGATCAAGAGGGTTTGTGGTCCTATCGTAGGATTCCATCTGAGGGACTTTAAAATGTCGAGGGATAATTTCTTCCATTATTCTGGAGGTGAATGGTTGCCGCGAGTCATGGACCATGAACTCGCCATCTCTTTTTTGATCGTGGAGTCTCACGATCTATGCCTCAAACATTTTAAGCTTTTTTTCATAATTATAGTAGGCTCCTTTTTGCCCAGCACTTTCGAAAGTAGAGTCTTCGAAGGAGATAGAGGGGGATCGCCGGGATCTCTTCCTCACATATCAATCATCAATTTGCTTCGAATGTGGGAAGCTTCGGCCCTCGTGAGAGGGTGATCTCGAGGAGAGCATCGGGTAGACTCATGGTGGTGGTCTCTTCTCTTTCTAGATCGATGACTGTGCTTAGAGATGGAGGGCGGATGTCCCACTTAGAGGGAAATATCCTGAAAGTTCTGAACTATGGTTGTGAGAGCATCAACCCGGTTTAGGAGGGCTTCGAACTGGTGCCGTCCCATAACTAGTGTAGGAGGTGGGACATTATTCTCCACCGAGGAATTGGTCCTCTGAGAGGGAAGATGTCCCTTGCTTGTCGAAGTGTTTTGAGTCTTACCTTTTACCATTATGGCTTCTTCAAACTCTCCTTTTCAAGAGGGATGGTACTTTGCCCTTTCCCCCTTCCTGGTATGCCAATATGTTGGCGTCAAACCCTTGTGGACTGGACAGAGCGGCTGGATTGCTGGCTTGCCTCCCATGGATCCTGCAAAATAGGTCCCCTGACCGGATTGTTTCTGGCGGGGGACATTCCGATGCCTAAGTCAATGAAGGTTCGAGCAACATAATGGAGATTTCTCAGAGAGAGAGTGAAAGAGACTCAAGAAATTTTCTTTTGCTTGGCTTACTTGCCTTGCTTACCGTGAGTGTCCCCTCTTACCAGTATTTATAATGATAGATGTGCCTAAATGCAGTTAAGCCCATTTGCCTCTGGTTAAATGGGGTTGGTTAGGTTAACCCCTCCATGACCATAAGTGGTTGCTGCCTGATTCTGGCCACCTCAATATTGTTGGTGTTAAAGTTAGTGGCCATGTGGCTGATTCTGGCCACTTTGATATTATTGAGGTTAGTGGCTACGTGGTTGGTTACAATAACCATATCTACGTCTGGAGATTTGAGATCAATTAGAGATTTGCTTCAGGAGTGCTCCTTCAAAAGGGACCGAAGCCGAATCGACTGATTGCCTCATGCCTATCCTCTTCGGAGTAGGCTAAAGATGCCTTGGCCATTCGCATCGGAATTACTTTCTTTGGAGTGGACTGGAGTATTTTCTTCATATTCGTTCTTTTCAAAGAAAGTTGGGAAATGAAGCGGCTGTCTTCTTCAGACCAGTCTTCTTCAGAGTGATCCGAAAAAGACTGGCCTGCCATCTGGCATTTGGCATAGCCTGGATCAGGGATATCTTCGGGATAGATTTCTTTGGTACGGGTCAAAGACTGACTTAGCGATGTGATCGGAATGATGATGTCAAGTCATCGCTTCATTAGTCTATGGAGTCACCTTCGAGCCTTCTGGTATGGGCGACCGGTTCAAAAGGGGTTCAATTGTATCCTTGAACCAGCAATTAGCCTTTGTTGAGCCGGTTTATCCCAATACATCCTTTTATTCCTGATCACTTAAATGTGATAATTAATATGAAAATGATCTCTTAAATACTATAACTTTTGATTAGTTTAATTAATTTTTTTGGATTTAAAAAAATAAAAATCATGTACACATAGCGGATGGAGGCTCTATCTCGACTGATCCTCTATTTTGATATATATATATCTCAAAAATTATAATGATAATTAAATAATTTAAAAATAAATACTATTATTGATTTATACCATTGGTTATATGTTGTTCTTGTTGATTAATATTTGTTAATCCCTTTTTTTGTAATTTAAACATCCCTTACTCTCTCATAAATCAAAAATATTTTATAAAAAAAGGCATTAATGGAATAGTATCTAAGCTAGTATTAATAAGAATTATTTTTTATTATTTAAGCAATGCAATGTACAATGCAATTTATGCATTTTCTCTTTTGATTGTCCAAATAAGGAAAAGATTATGCCGTCTATATTTCAAAGCCATGCATATTGGAATCAAGACCTAAAAGTCCTTTTGTCATCTAATAGAGCAAAGATTAAGTGAGATGTTTGTATATATTTTTGGAATGTAACAACATGGGAGAAGGAAGAACTTTGCTTAGAGGAGGTATATTTCACCAATATATTCTTAGTCAAAATTTTATTGAGGATTACATGATACTATAAAAGATGGAGGTAATGATGCTTTGTTGGTTGGAAGGAAGGTTGTTCTTCCATCTTTATTCATTTGAGATAATAATGTATAGTTTAAAATTGTCAAAATGCTAAAGGCATTTTACAACTAAAGTAGGCCGAGATATAACATTTTTTTGATCTTTCAAGGGTGCGTAAATGGCGAGCAATAAACTTGACATTATTACTTGACCTTTTCACATGGAAGTCAAGTAATCTTTTGAATTATTTGATTAATTGAAGTCAATTTGAAAAAGTTACTATTGGCATATAATCTTTTGATATTATTTGTTACTATGTATAATTATTACAAATAGAGTTTTATACATATTAACATATTTTTATCTATTTTGTTAAATTTGTTGCTCCTTGAATTTCAAAAGAGATGGTTTTCTCATTGTCACATACTACTAATATTTGAAAATCATATATTTTACCAAAAGAATAATGTCAGATCAAAGATCCAAAGTAAATTGATAGTGTTACTATGTTAAGACTTTCTTAAACTTTCACGTCCCATCATGTTATTAGCAAATAATTTATGATAGATTTCCTTTTTGGCATGGCATTAATTAAGGATTCGAGATAATTTTGCACTCCACTAATCATCAAGATCTTTTTGTGATAGCTTTCAATTTTTGTATACAATAATAAATAGTATAAATTTTGAATATACTAAGCTCATTGGTATAGAAAGTACTTACTTTTGAGGAGTGTAGAGATTTTTTTTTGTTTATGCATGTTCTATTGCCTTTTGGCCTCTTGAAAGGGTTCTTTATTTTGAAGCCCATAACAAACAAAAGTTTTGAATATTTTAAAGAAAAAAATTATATAATATATAGCAACAAAAGATACAATAATATAATTAATATGCTAATAATTTTTTAAAATAAATAATTAGTAAAAAAATATAATAATGATTCCTCAAGAAACTAACAAAATAATTTAACTGAAGTTAAAATTCTTTCATTCCAATCCATAAAGTCAAAAAGTTAACAATTTGCTCCATAAGAATTTTGACATAAATCAAAAGATGAGAACATTAATGAACAGAAGTAAGAATCAAACTCCTTCAAATGTGAATATTTGATTGAATTATTGCTGACCATATATTTTTATCAAAATTTCAAATTTATTTGGTTCATGCCACAATCAATCTCATATATCCCCCTTGAGTTTTTATTTTAAAATTTTACAAAAACACCTTTTTGCACCATTACCTCCATAGGGGTTTACATCTAGAGAAATATAAAAAATTAAATTTTCTATTATTTGTCAAAAAAGAAAAGTTACAATTTTCTACAACTACTATAAAAATTCAAAATTTTACTAGTGAACATTTAGTGACAAAACATGAGTCTAGTCATCAAAAGTCTTAATTTAGTAATAAAAATAAGAAATAGTCACAACAAACCATTTTAGTTAATATCCTTAGTGATAAAAAAAAAATTATCATAAAATATATATCTTTTCTGACTATGTTTATTGCTTGTTCATATATATCATGAAATTACTTAAATAAAATATATAATATAAAGTATTAAAATGTATTCTATATTAAATATTATTACTTATTAATTACACATTAATAAAAGGAGACATAAATTATCTATTTTAATAATACTTTAGAAAAAGAAGATGATTAATTTTTTATAAAAATAAATAATTAGTAAAAAATAAAATATAGCATAATATATTTTAAATAAGAATATTTTATAACATAAAATTTTTTAAATAAGTATAATAAATTACAATTTTAAACTAAAGGCTAATATTGTTGTAGTGGCTAAGTAATAGACAAATATTTAATAGGTCTTAGGTTTGATCCTTTAATATGAAATAGATGTTGGGAATTGTGTCCCAAAGCCAATCGCCTGGGTTGTAGGTGGTTATGCTGAGTATTGTATTCATTTTATGAATTAATAAAATATTTTTTTTGGCAGCTCATCACATATTGTATTTCCCTGAAATGAACTCTTTCCATGTGATGAAGTCCTTAGGACTACACTGACTTCGATACAGAGAGGATGTATCGAGTGGTCCTTAAACCCTGTTCACAACCAAAGGATATATTGTACTGGATGGCAATATATCAAGTATAGGTTGTTGTAGTTCACATCGTTTGGTTGTCCTCTTGACCAAATGAGTGTGGTGACACTGATGTGATCTGCAAGTGGGATATGTGATATCTCATTGAACGTGACTCCGTACAGCCCCTTTCTGCCAAAGGGATACTCACGATTAGATATGGGTATATGTGTCCCTCTGACCTGAGGTCATCATGGTAGCTTGCAAGCAACTCCCTGTGCTTTGGTGCCGGACTACCGGATTTTTAATCCGGTGATGGAAGGTTTCTGGGTACAGGCAAGTACTTGTGGAGCAGTGATGGTCCAAGATGGAATTGACTTGTCCAAACAGTTTGGATTGAATGTCTCGCAGTATCTCAATTTAGCAAATCTCGGCCGGGGTAGCCCTAGTGAAGAGTCACTGGGCTTGTGAGGTTGAGACATGTAGTGGACTGACTCTGTCTGGGTTGGCAGCCCAATCTCAGTCGTCCTGAGCATTAGAGGTCAAAGGGATGAATTATACGGTAACCATATGCCAGAGGTTCGATAGTTTGCTCCCGCATCTTCGACCTATCCGGACGCCGGGACCCATTGCTAGATGGTTTCCTGTGCTGGTACTAGAATTGTTCTAGTGCTACCGTTTAGGTTTGAACCTATGAGGTCACACGCCATAGAGGATAACTCTCTGATCCAGATACCGATTATGATTGGGAATCGTCTCGGTTTGATGGTCACAATTTTTTTTAGCACTCTTTTTCCCGTCTTGCCCTTGTTTGTGTCAACCATAAATTATTCGGGCTGACCAGCACTGCGCCAGGATTTTTCTGAATCAGTTTTGAACTGATTCGAAGTTCGTTTCGGCCTTCTATTGGTTGTGAACCAATTTTTCCTTGAACCAAATTTTGAACCGATTCAATTGGATTGAACCACTTGGTTTAAATGGGAATGGACCGGATTTGTTTGAACCAGTGATTTATTCTCCCATGTGACCATTTAAACAGTTTTAACATTTGAAATTTTTTCTTTACGCTGGATTGGACTCCAAGCATCAAACGAAGGCCAAACCGACATCGCTGGGCGTCCCGTCTTTTCTCCTCCCTCCACCTGTCATCTTTACTCCTGATTACTGCTGGTTTATTGGAAGATCCACAGCCCGTGCCTCATCCTTTCTCAGCCTTCTAACTCCCTCTCAATGCTGCCTATATAAAGCTCTGCACCCCTGTTTCAGCCGTAAGCTTTTACATCGTGCAACAGTAAACAAAAGGATTTTCTGGGCGATTTTTCTTTTGAGAGAGTTCTCCATTTTTGAGAGTTCTTGGGGCTGGGATTTGGAGTGTGTGAGGGAGAGAAACAAGGCCTTAATTCCTCTCTTTTGAAGTGCTCAAAATCTGCTCTGCAGCAAAGAGAAGTTGCTGCAACTTATCGTGACCATTGCTCCTTCCAGCGGCTAGCACCGCTCGTAGAGAAGGATCGGTGAACTCCGGGCATGTCTCCCCTCTAGAGGGAGTATCCCTTTACTCCTGGGAGCAAGAGGGTCAAGCCGGATTCGTTGCTACAGCTCCAAACGCAAGGAAGAAGGCTGTTGTTTTTCTGTAGCATAATTTTTCTGGCAACAACTTGGGTGATTTTGTACACCCAATACATTGTGTTTTTCTTACAGATTTCGGTTGGAAATCGAAGAAGACCATTCTCCCTTGCCGCTTCTTCGATTTGGGAGGAAAAGGAGCTCCGAACATCACCGTTTGGTCACTGTTTTGAAGAGCAAAAACAGAGCTCCCAAATGTCCAAAGGAAGAAGACAACAGGAATAAAGTTATTCCTGTTATCCCAGCTATTCCAGCAGTTATTCAAGAGTTATTCTAGGTGGAATAAAGATATGAAAAATTTTATTTTATCATACATAAATAAATGTATTTATTTATATATTTTATAAATATTATATGCTTTGTTACATGCCTATTTTAATACATGCAACTTGAATAGATTAGGTTCTAGGCGGAGCAGTTTTCCGTTGCGTGTTTTTTAAAAATTGTTTTAAAATCCATTATGCCCTGTAACTGTTTGCATGCCTAGCGTAGGATCTTGTCGAACCACCTGCACCTATTTCTTTCAATAGATCGATGTGGCATTGATATTAGATACAAATAGATGCAGTATAGCCTTAATTTGTGATAAAAATAATTTATTTTGGTAATCCATTCATCCTGTGTATCATCTCTTCACTTGCCAATATTTTTCCTTCATCATGTATTAAAAATTAAAATCAAAACCATAAATAGTACAAATGCTTATGCTAAATTTGTTCAATTGTAAAAAATTTCATTCAAGTGTGTGATCTCCTGGATGGGGGAAAGAACAAAACTAGGTGCCCCCTTCTTTTCTCTCCTCGTGGCAATAGCATCTAAAGGCTTTCTCGGTGGTAAACATCAGGATAATGAACGAAGTATACTTTGTTAGGCTAGTCTTGATTAACACCACTCCACCTTAGCCTTACTAAGGTAGAGGTACTCACTTTTGATTCTCGAAGCCTTTCTTTTGCATAAGAAGGAATAAAACTCGATGCCAACGAATATTGGAATGATGAATGATGCATACTTTGTTGTGGCCAGTCTTGTATCAACATCATGTTCCAACTTAATCTTACCAAAATTGAGGTTCTCCCTTCCAATTCTTGGAGCCTTACAAGATCACACTTCAAGAATGGACATTATATTTTATTGAATTTCTTGAAGTAAACACAACAACTATCAAATAATATATTTGACACTTTGCATAAATGGAGAGATTCTTGCATTTAAAAGAATCATGTAGATGTTGGGAAAACCTTTAATCCACTACAAAAGAAGTAGGTTTTTCTAATGCTATAAAAGACCTTTCTCGATGCTAATAAACATCAAAAAAAATCTTCCCGATGCTTTAAAAAGCATCGACAATGTAGGAGTGGAGACAATTTTTTTTGATGCTTTTTAAAAGCATCGAAAGAAATCTCGATGTTTAAAAGCATCGAAAAAATTCAAAATCCCAATACTTTAAAGCATCAGCAATACAGAGTTTTGCCGACACTTTTTAAAAGCATTGAGAAAACCCAGTATTGCCGATGCTTTGAAGCATCAGACAAAGTTGTATTATCAATGCTTTAAAGCATCGGCAATAAAAAACCCTATATTGCCGATGCTTTAAAGTATCAGAAAAACCCTGATTGCCGATGCTTTAAAGTATCAAACAAATTTGTATTGCCAATGCTTTAAAGCATTGAAAAAATCCAGTATTGCTGATGATTTAAAGTGTCAGGAAAACCCTATATTGCCGATACTTTAAAGCATAAAAAAAAATCAGTATTGCCAATGCTTTAAAGCATCAGTAAATCTATTTTTTTTAAAAAATAAAATAAATAATTTTAAAATCAAAATCTGTATAAATTTTTTTGAACCTATATAATGCAATCATAACAAACATAAAATCACATTGCATATATTTTCTCATCCCAATTGAATTTTCAAATATAAATTTCATTACAATCCATTATAAAAAAGTTTGGTACAATCTAAAGTTTAATGAAATTAAAAAATATATAAAATAGAAGATATAAAATAAAAAATCAAGGTCAATGATCTATAGGAGGAAGGTCGTCATCCTGTCCGCGAGGATTTGATGCTCTAGGAACCTATAAGAAATATTTAAAATATTTAATTTATGAAACTATGAATAATAATATATTGTATAAATCATTGCTTTAATATAAGAATATATATATTTAATAATATATGTATTTATCTAATATGGAATAAATATTTGTACGATAGATGTAAGCCACTTAATGTGTTCTCTCATGAAATCCATCACTGCTTTATTGGTGGCATGACTCTGTCGCATCTCTCTATCTCCTGTTCAAGTCTACGAACATGTGCATCCCGAGCACCATCTGAAGCATTACATGTATATCTACTCACCATAGATAACTGAGTGGGGGTAACTTTAACTCCATAATCCCTCATTCGATCGTAGCACTCCGACCCCATCAAGTCCATAAATATCTTGATCTTGATGCGACTAATCTGCATAGATACTGTAGAGTCATCGACATACTCAGCAATAAGAGCTGTAGCTCTTTCTTGTATTAATTTAGAAAGATTAGTTAGATGTTAATGATTGACAAAATCAAATTAAAATCATTGCATGAAATAAATTATAATAAATAATTATATATAAGTCTCTCGACCCATCTTCGATAAAAGTGCCATCATGATGAGTATGAGTCATCTGGTAAAACTCCACCTCACTAGGTTCCCTCCCATGCTCATCCATCTATAAGAAAAATTATAATTTTAAACAAATAATTCAAACAAATTTGAAAATCATTTAAGAATGATGATATATATGATGTATCACAATACATATATGTATCACAGTACATCAACCACGATACATATGTGTATCATGATACATGTATGTATCGTGATACATTGACCATAATATATAATGTTAGTTTTATTAAAAGCTATAAATGCTTTAATATAAAAAATTTAGCTGTATAGTTTAAGGAACATACGAACTCTTATCTGACTTGTGTATAACTCTTGAATCCTGATATATGAAAAACAGACAGAGCTGCTCGTGCGGCTTTACCAATATCAGAATATATCTAAAAAATTAAATAAATAACTTGTTATATCTTGAAACTAAAGTATATATATATATATATAATATAAATCAAATATTTTAATGAAGTTGCTTAAAAGATTGAATTAGAAGATATTTGTCCCCTCTGGGAGAACCAATAATGAACCAACTTCACCCACTGATGAGGGGGTACATTAGGAGGACAAGTACCAACTACCTGCTCCTCGATCATACCCGGTAACTTGTACTTCATCTTCAACTGTGCTTTATATTCTTTTCATTTTCAATTAAGAGACTTCAGTACAAAATCATGAAAGGATGGAGAAAGTACAAACTTGGACTACAAAAAAAATATTTGTTAAGTCAAGTAAATGTTAAAAATAATCATGCAGACACTAAAAGAAAATAAATAAATATAAAATCTATCTATATATCCATTATCCAATATGATGTCGATACAAAGTATTGTTACTAAATTGAATATAAAACATAGTATAATACATCAATAATGCAAAATAATAAATGTTTTAATTCAATTTTTTACCTGTACAACTCGTAGAATCTTAACTTTATACATCGAAAGCATGTTATTCCACTTTTTTTATAAATGAACTCAATAAGCTGGCATCTTTTTTTAATTGGCTGCCCCAGCTGATTACACTCAACCACTATCTTCTCACCATCGTGTATTGACCAAACATCCCGTACTACTATGGGCCCGCATCTACATGTAACCCTCCCAAATCTATCTACATAAAAATAGATAAAAGTAAACTATAGTAAAAAGTGTAATAAAATTTTATCAAACTAAATAAAAAAATAAATTATTCTGAATGTGTAGCTCATCATCTGCTACATCGACGGGAGGATCATGCTATCTTGAGGATGATAGACCTGTCGTAGACTACTGTGTCGAAGGACTGGACACAATATTTGGTACTGAAGAAGGATCGGTTAAACCTGTCGCACCGAAGAAGTACCCCCCTCAGCCTGCTGTGCTGAAGTAGAAGTGCCAGCCTCTATCCCTGAGTGATGGAATTACACACTATCAAATCATCGCGAGCACAGCATAATGTCACATATCATTTATATCAGAGTTAAAACTAGTAAAGATAAATATTAATTTAATATAATAATTACTATAAATTATATATATTAAAATTTAATACCAATAAGAATCAAATATTAGCAATTCCTTCAAATTATATCCTAACTAAGGATACTGTAGCATGTACATCATCAACTGGTACAAAATTGAATGGCATGGAATGTGTATAAGTGTCATCATCTTTATCATTTTCAAAATATTTCTCCATATTATATAAGTATCTAGGTTTTGTTTTAATAATAATAGCCCAATCTTTGTCTTTTGCATCTTGTACAAAAAATACTTGACTAGCTTGAGAAAAAAAAATAAATGGATCATCCTTCAATAAGATACCAGCATGTATTTACCTTGTAAAACTTACAAGTATAAATCCATTTGCATCTTTTTTGAAACCCCTTGATGAGTTTATATCTACCTAATCACATCTAAATAATATGATTTTAAAGATTCTATAGTAATCTAACTCATAAATATCTTTAGGTATACCATATCAAGTTTTTTCATCTTCTTCTACCATAACACCACTATTCTGTATTTTTCTAAATTTGTTACGATCTTTAGTATTGAATTTAAAATTATTGACTATGAAACCATTATATCTTATGACAATTTTGTTAGGTCCTCGAGCTAGGATTATTAATTCATCTGAATAATTTTCTTCATCATTGTTGATACCTAAAAAATAATAAGAAATGTTAACAAGTTATTCGATGTTAAATCTATCCATATATTCTTTAAATATATGTCAAACTTATTTTGAAATTCATGTAAGAAATAACTTGACTAACCATCACTGCTTGATTCTTGGATTAGATCGAGTGCTATGATTAGCTTGTCGCTAAGATATTAAAAAAATACTGTATAAAATTTACATTGTTCATTTAGAATAAAAAATAAGATATGATATTTAAACTTAAAATACATTAAATATACTAACCTTCGATAGTCAGATATTATTTTACTATGAAGTAATACATAATGATGTGCTTGTGCAATTGATTTCTGATCCAATATAATACTTTTACTTTTTTCCATTACTCTACCAGCAATAGAAAACTTATACAATGCGACATTATCTACGAAATCATTATACCATTGAGGTCTATTAAATAGTCTCTATATCTTGAAGATATTTTGAATAGAATATTAAATACTCTTCAGTAATATATCCTTCCATAATCAAACCTTCTAGATAGGCTTTGTTTCGTACATAATCTTTCAATCGTACAAGATACCTACAGGATTTAAAAATTTATTTACACGTCAATATGATGCCATTTTTAATAAAAATTATATAAAGATTAAAAATTGATAATAATACCTTTTAATAGGACATTGTAGGCCCAGGTAGGCAACCCAAGAGGGGGGTGAATTGGGTTTTATAAAACTTTGTACTATTTGCAAAGTGTGAACTAAAGAAAGTATGTGTTAATGCAATTCAAGTGCTTGTGTATTTCAAATAAATGCAGCGAAATAAAGAAATAAAAGCTCAAGGAGAACAATCACACAAACACAAAGATTTATAGTGGTTAGGTGCCAACCAAGCACCTACATCCACTTCCCAAAAATTCCTTGGGAATTCCACTAAGTTTGGTTTTATAACTTAGGCTCACCAACAACCTTTACAACTTGTTTTGTCTTCGGGCTCACAAGTCAAACCCTAATTGGTTTCAAGGCTCACCAACAATCACCCTTGGTTTTACGGGATAACCAAGAACCTAAACAACTTGTTTTGTCTTCGAGCTCACAAGTAAAATCCTAGTTGGTTTCAAGGCTCACCAACAACCACTTTGATTTTCAAAGGCTTACCAAAAACCTCTTTGATTTTCCAAGGCTCACCAAAAATCTCAAGTCAAACAATGTAAGAGCAAGTATAAATGAATACAATAAAAGCTTTCTAAAATAAAGCAAATATCTCTTTGAAGCCCTTGATTGTTGATGAAGATCTTGTCTTCAAGTTGATGAAGCCTTTGATTGATGCTTGTAGATGTAGACTTTGAATGCTCTCTTTGAAACTTGGAAGCTTGAAGGCTTTGAATCACTCAACTCTTGAATCCTTGAAGAATATTCAAAAAACTTACCAAAGGATTACTTCCCCATTTGATTCTTGATGTTATATAGCCTCCCAACACTTAAACGATCATTTATAGCCGTTAGAGAGGAAAATATGACCGTTTGGAAGCAAGTTGGAGAAGTTCTGCAGCCTAGAAAACTAACCGTTACTGTTCAAATATCGACACTTCACCTCCAGGTGTCGACACTTCAGTTTCAAGTGTCGACACTTCAGTTTCCAGGTGTCGACACTTCACTTCCAAGTATCGACACTTCAGCTCCAGGTATCAACACTTCACTGAAAGAGCTTTCTGAAGTTTTCTGTTTATCTCAGGCCTTGAGTCGACACTTCACTCTTCAAGTATCGATACTTGATCCTCGGGTGTCGACACTTCATTTCCAGGTGTCGACACTTGCCTGTGCCATTACTGAAACATCTTCAAATTAAACTTTAACCTCTTCAAGTTTTTCATATTAATTCCAAAGTCCATATACTTGATTTTCCATTGATTTAAGGACTTTTTCAACTGAAATATAAGCATTTCTTCATCCAACATGGTTGAGTACTAAGATCTGAAAAATATACTTAAAATATAATTAGTACTCATATATACTTAACATTTTGTCAATCATCAAAATCAAGACAGAGTCAACAATCTTTCCCTTTTTGATGATGACAAAACTTTAAGTATATGAAAAGGATAAGCTTAAAAAGATTAACAATAAGATAAACATGTAAGTTCAAAAGAATAAGCACCAAGCTCCCCCTCAAAATATGATCCAAAAGAAATTTTCAAAAATATTTTTCAAAATATGCAAAATTTTAAAATCTCTTCTTCTTCTTACTAATTCTTCCCTTTAAATAAAAACATGTTACATTCTTCTCCCCCTTTTGCACTTTCTTTCATTTCTCAAATGATTTTTCATGTTTAGCCAATCTTCTCCTTTTCATACTTAACAATTTTCTCCCCCTTTTTGATATCATGAAAAAGGGTGAAAGGCAATACAAAGTGGGAATGAAGTCGGAAAGAATAGCAAGTAGGTCATCAAAATCAATATATGAAATCAAATAATTATAATATCAATTGAATATGATACAAATTGAACATGATACCAATTGAAATATGATACCATTTTAATGAAACTCCCCTCAAAAAATTAGATTTGAAAACAAGGAGAAAGAGTATCAAAGCAATATAAGTACAGCATGATATCAAGCAAGATATTCAAAGCATCAAAATATGATAACAAATCTTTGGATGCTCCCACTGAATGTTATTCCCCCTTAAAAATATGCATTCATTTGAGGAATAAGAACATGAAAGCACATGCAATATAATTTCAAACAATTTAAAGATATGAACATAAATTCTAAGTCTGAAATCAAGGATTTGAAATTTTCAAGATATTCATGATTTTCAAAATACAAAGCATTTATATCACTTAAAAACTTTTAGCATGATTTCAAATTTATTTTAAGATGATTTGATATCCATACAAATGCTAGAAGTAATATGATATCAAGTCTAGCTACTAGAGCAAGGGTTTGTCAATATGCATACCTTTTTCTTAAAAGTAACCCTTAACTACCAGTTCTATACTTGATTCAAATCAATTCTAACTTAAGCTTATATGCCAACAATGAAAGCACATAAATCGTAACATTTTACTTGAAATAATTTAAAAACTGTATTAATCAAAATCAAGTGAAAGTCTAATAATCATAGGTTTAAATCATGAGAGCATGAAATCCATTTACATCAAAATAGTCACGAACACAACTAATGATTATTAGTCTAAGCTTGATTCTAATTAATCAATTAAAACATTTTTCAAATCAATATGTATTTTTAAAAGTATTTTTCATGAAATACATTAATCAAAATCAAGTGAAGGTCTTACAATCATAAGTTTAATCATTATAGCATGAAATTCATCAATACCTAAAAGTTCATTATCATAGCCAATGATGACAAGTCCAAACTGATTCTAATTAACTATTTAAAATAATTTTTCAAAGTAATTGATGCAATAAAAACTCAACTACATTTTCAATTATGGAAGGAAATGTTTAGAGTTTACCAATATGTATAGTCCTTCCTTTTACCATTTAATCCAAAATGTAGCTTGTCCACTTCTTCAAATTATCTTGTACAGCCACTTTTCAAGAACTTCCTTTTTTCATGTTGGGCTGCAAGACATTCCTGCAAAACAAATTAGGTGGACATTTTTGGTATCCAAACTTTCTTGGGTCCTTTATGATTAGTAATTATGGTTCCTTTTGGAACCCAAACTTTTCTTAATCTAGAAGGATAAGCATTAAAACCATATTTAGAAGATAAATTGAAAGAAGCAGGAATAGAGAAATTTTTCAAAAGTTTTTGCTTCTTTTCCTCAACCAAAATATTTTTATCACATAAATCTTTCAAAATAACATTTTCTTTTTCTAAAAATTCTTTTTCTTTAGAAAAATTATTCTTTTCATTTTTCAAAATATCAATCTTGGCATTTAAATTATCATTTTTATTTGCAAGATTGGTGTTGTCAAGAGAAAATGAATCTACATGTCTATTTAATTTCTTGTGCTAAATTTTTAACAATTTATATTCATGCACAAGATCATTAGATGCATCATGTAATTCATCAAAGGTAAAATTATAATCATTTTTAGCACATACCTTTTCCTCATTTGCCATAAAGTAAAGATGGGCAACTTCATCATCCGTACTTGAATCTTCGCTATCGCTCCAAGTTGCCGTCATTGCCTTGAATTTCTTTTTGGCTTTGAAAGTCATTATCTTCTTTTCTGTATCAGCTTCCACTATCCTTTGCCATAAGTTCAACTCATAGGTCATGAGTGAACCGATAAGCTCTTCCAAAGGTAAGGTTTCTACATCTTTAGCTTCTTGGATCGCCATCACCTTTGGATCCCATCATTTTGGCAAAGATCTAAGAATTTTGTTCACCAAATCAGCATTAGTATAGATTTTGTCAAGATTTTTCAATTCATTAATAATAGTCATAAATCTAGTATACATATCAGAAATAGATTCATAGTGCATCATTTCAAAAATTTCAAAAGAATGTACAAGCAAATTAATTTTAGAATTCTTCACTTGAAGAGTACCCTCATGAGTAACTTCAAGTGTGTCCCATATTTCCTTCGTCAATGTGCATGTAAAAATTCTATTAACTTCATTTAAGTCCAATGCACAATAAAGCAAGTTCATTGCTTTAGCATTGAGTTCAGTTTGTTTAATGTCATATTCATTCCAATCCTCTTCGAGCTTTGGAATGGAAATGCCATTAACCAAAATGGAAGGAATATGAGAACCACTAACAATGATTTTCCAAAGATGATAACTAATAGATTGAATATGGATGCGCATGCGAGTTTTCCAAAATGTGTAATTTATGCCATTGAAAAATGGTGGTCTAACACTAATACCTACAAGGGTTGCCATAATCTTTAACTCAAAATCGTTAGATTTTCAAACAGAGCACCTGCTCTGATACCAATTATAGGCCCAGGTAGGCAACCCAAGAGGGGGGGTGAATTAGATTTTATAAAACTTTGTACTATTTGCAAAGTGTGAACTAAAGCAAGTATGTGCTAATGCAATTCAAGTGCTTGTATATTTCAAATAAATGCAGCAGAAATAAAGAAATAAAAGCTTAAGGAGAATAATCATACAAACACAAAGATTTATAGTGGTTCGGTGCCAACCAAGCACCTACATCCACTCCCCAAGAATCCTTGAGAATTTTACTAAGTTTGGTTTTATAACTTAGGCTCACCAACAACCTTTACAACTTGTTTTGTCTTCGGGCTCACAAGTCAAACCCTAGTTGGTTTCAAGGCTCACCAACAACCATCCTTGGTTTTACGGGATAACCAAGAACCTAAACAACTTGTTTTATCTTCGGGCTCACAAGTAAAATCATAGTTGGTTTCAAGGCTCACCAACAATCACTTTGATTTTCAAAGGCTTACCAAAAACCTCTTTGGTTTTCCAAGGCTCACCAAAAACCTCAAGTCAAACAATGTAAGAGCAAGTATAAATGAATACAATAAAAGTTTTCTAAAATAAAGCAAATATCTCTTTGAAGCCCTTGATTGTTGTTGAAGATCTTGTCTTCAAGTTGATGAAGCCTTTGATTGATGCTTGTAGATGTAGACTTTGAATGCTCTCTTTGAAACTTGGAAGCTTGAAGGCTTTGAATCACTCAACTCTTGAATCCTTGAAGAATATTCAAAAAACTTACCAAAGGATTACTTCCCCATTTAATTCTTGATGTTTATATAGCCTCCCAACACTTAAATGACCATTTATAACCGTTAGAGAGAAAAATATGACAATTTGGAAGCAAGTTGGAGAAGTTCTGCGGCCCAGAAAACTAGCCGTTACTGTTCAAGTGTCGACACTTCACCTCCAGGTGTCGACACTTCAGTTTCAAGTATCGACACTTCAGTTTCCAGGTATCGACACTTCAGTTTCCAGGTATCGACACTTCAGCTTCAGGTGTCGACACTTCAGCTCCAGGTATCAATACTTCACTGAAAGAGCTTTCTGAAGCTTTCTGTTTGTCTCAGGCCTTGAGTCGACACTTCACTCTTCAAGTGTCGATACTTGATCCTCAGGTATCGACACTTCATTTCCAGGTGTCGACACTTGCCTGTGCCATTACTGAAATATCTTCAAATTGAAACTTTAACCTTTTCAAGTTCTTTCATATTAATTCCAAAGTCCATATACTTGATTTTCCATTGATTTAAGAACTTTTTCAACTGAAATACAAGCATTTCTTCATTCAACATGGTTGAGTACTAAGATCTAAAAAATACACTTAAAATATAATTAGTACTCATATATATTTAAATATTTTGTCAATTATCAAAATCAAGACAGAGTCAATAGATATATCTATTTATAGTGTACCAGTCTACTAAGCTTGACTTCCAAAGCTAGGTGAATGAGTAGATGTACCATAATAGTAAAAAATCCAAGAGAAAAAATCTTCTTTATTTGATAAAGTGTAATCATAATATCAGATTCCAACTGATCAAGCTCTCTAGGATCAATAATTTTTGAACATAATGCCTTAAAGAATGATGATAACCGAATTATAACCGCAAGAACTTATTTAGGCATTGATGATCTTGAAGCTATTGGAAAGATATCCTGCATCAATATGTAACCATCATGACTTTTGAGATTAAAAATCTTCTATTCTTTAAGATGCACATACCTTGAAATGTTTGATGTATATCCATCAGGTACTTTAATATTTTTCAATACTGTCAAAAAATTATCTTTTTCTTGGGCAAACATTGTATAAGATGCAGGAGGTGAATAAATTCTGTCATTAGTATCTTGGAATGAAGCTCCTATCGAGTATCTAGTTCTTTTAAATCTAGTCATACCTTCATGTAATCTTTGATCTTTCCATCAAGATTCAATAATATTCCAAGCAAATTATCATAAACATTCTTCTCTATATGCATGGCATCAAGATTATGCCGAATTAGATTATGTTCCTAATAAGGTAAGTCAAAGAAGATATTTCTTTTTTTCATAAATATTTGCTAGGCTGATTTGTAAATGCTATCTATACATCTTTCTCATTTTTGTTTTCAAAAAAATATCAGGATCTTCAAATACCTGTGCATCCATACCACCAGTAGTCACTTCTTCTGACAATCCTTCTTGATCATCCCTTCCTTTTTTTAGAAAACTTCAAGAATTTATCATATATGCAACTAATGAAATCCATTTATCTATGAACATTAATTTCAAAAGGTAAAATAGGTGCACATCCCAATTCTATGGTACCATTAAATAAATCTTTCTAAAATCAAAATGGATGATTTGGTTCTAACCATCGATGATGTCCCGTATAACAAAATTTTTGTCCATGTTTTAACCAAATTAAATACGTCGAATCTGCACAACAAGGACATGCAACCCATCCCTTTGTACTCCAACCAGATAAATAGCATATACTGAAAAATCATTAATAATCTATAACAAAGCTGCTTGTAATTTAATGATTCACCATTGGAAGCATCAATTGTATTAATACCTTTCCACAACATTTCAATTCCTCTATCAAAGGTTGTAGAAAAATATCAATATCATTTTCTAGATCCTTAACACCTGGAATAATCATTAACAACATAAGTGAGAATTGTTTCATGCACAACCATAGTGGTAAATTATATGATATTAGAATAATTGGTCAAGTGCTATATATAAATTTAGAGTTCGAAAAGGATTGAAACTATCTGAAGCTAAACCCAACCAAACATTATGAATATCAGAGGTAAAATCAAAATGCCTAGTATTAAATGCTTTCTATGCTAAACTATCTACTAGATGTCTTAACATTCCATCCTTTGTACGCCCTTCATCATGTCATCTCATTAATGAAACTATTTTCTATGATGAATATAGTTTCTTCAATTGAGGAATAAGTGAAAAGTAACACAATACCTTCGTCAATTTTTTTGTACTCCATAGTATATTTGTTCCATTCATTATGTCATCATCATTTTCTTCGTGAGTTGTCCATCATGAAGATCTACATACATTGCATGACTCTTGATCAACATTTTCACTATGATATAACATACAGTCTTTTAGACAACTATGAATCTTTTAATATCCAAGATCCAATTTGTTGACAACTTTCTTTGCTTTATAATAAGAGAATGGTAAACTAGTACCTTCTAGAAATACATCCTTTAATAATTTGAGAAGCATGGTAAAATCCTTTTCGATCCATCCACTCATATATTTTATATGGAATAATGTATAAGAAAAGAGATCTTAAAAAATTTCAAATAGCCTGGATATAATTATTCATTTGCATCTTTAATTAAATTATGATATCGAGCTGACTCAATAGTTGATGGTTGCATCTGCTCCTCGATAAATGTTCGTTATATAAATGTAAAACCATCACATATTCTAGCTATTTTATATGTATTGGTTGAACCTCTAATATTTTGAACACCATGTCAAAAAGCATCTGTGATCAAACCTATTATATCATCTCCTATAGGATTTTCTTATATATTACTGGATCTAAGATCAAACGAAGATTGTTTACTTGATATTGGCAACATAAATTCTCCATGAAAAACTCACTCAATATAACCTCTTGCAAAATCATTCCATATCAAATATTCTTCAACGATTTGTGGATCAAGACAAGAACTATTAACACATCATCGGCATGGACAAAAAATCTTTTCATTCAAACTACTTTTATCCATACCATATTTAATAAAATCACGAACTCCATCTAAATATTCTTTAGTATTTCTTGATTTATTTATCCAACTTTTATCCATTTTAGGATAAAATGATCAAATTGTCAAGTCATCTAAAAGCAAAAAAAATTTTCGGTCAATAATAATGCACAAAGATTTTTTTAAAAAATTATGTAAAAAATAATGTAACTTAACTAATAAATACATCATATCATCAACTAATAGGTAAAGATAGGTCCTATCCCATTTAAGAATTGTATTAATTATATAGGTCATTTACAGTGATCAAACGATATGCAATAAGAGCTCTAACAAAATCTTGACAGTATTTTCCTTTAGTTCTTCCCACACGACTTAAAATGTATGAGGAGAACTAAAAAAAATACTATCCGAAATATATCTCAAACTCTACCTGTATCGCTTGATCAATGTAATTACCTATAAAATTATTTACAATTCTCAAACTGTCCAAACTGGACAATCAATTGACCACTGTACATAATACTTTCATCCGTACAAAAAAATATAATTATACAGATGCTATAGAATATGTACATTAATCAATTGACGTGACTATATTTCTATGCAATGAAAGTTTTGTTAAAAATATTTAAAAAATCATAATTGATCATATCAAAGATATACATAGTATTGAAATGAAAGTTTGCAATAATGAATAAATCTTAAAGCATAACATATTGAGTAAGATGCAGGTATAGACCAAGGAGCCCTAATTTTTTTGAAACATGTATATGATGACATTCACTATGTCCTTGATCTCTTGACTAATCATGAAGACAAACTCTACCGAGGATATAGAAATGAATAAGGATGACATAGTAAGAGCACAAGCTCTAATAGGTCTGCAATCAAGATGGGTATATGTGACATGTACATCAAAAACCTAAATTAGAAGAGTGATTATTTGCATGTGGTGGCATTAATCAGCTTCATTTCAATTTCATGTACTTGTCTTTTCATAAAGCAGTGTTTAATTCTATCATTTCATTTCAATTTCAATGATAATACATAGCTTAATGGAAATGGCATATAAGTTCTAGCACATGGAAACAGCAACATGACTACTCTTCTTATCAAAGCAATAGGAAGGGCACCATATATATATTCTTTATGTTGCTACATGGCACACATCAACAAGCCGAATCTTTTGAATCAAAAAAAAGCTGCTTTGTTACTTCTCCCAGCATAAAATGTATTTACATGTGTGTAAATATTTCTATTACACATATGTTATTAATTGTTGCACTTAGACTAGAACATGCAAGCATGATGACATGGAGTTTCTTCTATCGGTAAAAGAAACAACTCAGTGCTAGCTTTCAATATTCAAATTTCAATTCAGCTGTCTTGCTCACAAAAAAGTATCATTACCTACCTAAATCCATGCAAGGTTTTAGTTTTTTAAGAAATAAAATAAGGACACTACAACTAGAGATCCAACCTTGGACTAAGACTAGTTGGCCCATGAAAGTCCATATCATTATCCCAGAATTCATATTTCAACATGTTGACTCACATCTTTCCGTTGTCACTATTCTTGAATTTCAACTAGCATAACTTATTCTTAAAATCTGAATTATCATCCCAAAATCCAGATCTTGAGATAAACATGACAAGATCCAATAAGAATGATGTAGAAAGACATCGGACACTATTTTCTCAAATGGCAAGTTATGACTCACCACAAAGTCTCTCTTATCCACCTTAAAATCCTTTAGAGGTGTTTGGTGAAAAAGGGGGGGTGAAGAGGAACGAGCAGTGTTGCGAAAGCGATCCAGGTACGTGGACAATCCTCTGCCAGTGATCCGAGATGGATGCAGTCGGATACAGGTTTTACGAAGGTCGATGGATTCTTTGGATTAGTAGAGAAGAGAGAAAGAAGAAGAAGAAAAAGGGAGATTCCATTATATTGTATTCGGCCGCCTCTTGCTGCACAATACAAGACAAAACGTACATATATATACCTAGGTCACATAAGACCTAGTCCCCCAAAAAACTCCCCAGGCTGGCACCATGAGATTATGAAATCTCGACATTCGAGTCGGCTCGCCTCCTGCAAGTTGACTCATAGTTGGAAATAGTCCACTGGACGAGTCGACTCTCAGACTGCGCATCGGATCGTCCGGAATATCGTGTTTCTGTTTGCACGCACGAGCCGACTCCACCTTGAGTGAGCCAACTCTCATAGAAACACTTTATAATTGTTCCATGCTGTGCCAACCAATGAGTTGACTCTCAGACAATGAGTCGGCTCTAATGTTCAGACTGACAAAACTCAGCCTATCTCCTAGGACTTTCCTGGATTCACTCCTAGCCCTGGATACATCATGTGTGACCATGACCAATTAGACCAAGACCTAAACCTTGGCCCCCCGAGTCTTGGATGCACCACCTAAGACTCAACAATCTCCACCTTGGTGCTCCAAGGCTTCAATCAACTATTCCAGATTCCTCAGACCCAGCAACCACGTAAATGAGCGAAAGCTTTCTTTCGATAGAGTCTTTGTAAGTGTATCAGCTTGGTTCTCCTTTATATGGACCTTCACCAGATTCCTCAGACCCAGCAACCACGTAAATGAGCGAAAGCTTTCTTTCGATAGAGTCTTTGTAAGTGTATCAGCTTGGTTCTCCTTTATATGGACCTTCACCAGTGCCATTTCTCCTTCCTCCACCAGCTCTTTAATCTTGTGATACCTCACATTTATATACTTTGTGCGTGCATGATAGACTGGGTTCTGAGTCAAATGTATGGCACTCTGGCTGTCACTGTGTAGGACCACCATACACTGTTTCACCCCCATTTCAGCAACTAGCCTTCTAATCCACAATGCTTCCTTTGCAACCTCTGTAATACCTATATACTCAGCTTCTGTTATATATAGAGCAGTGATAGGTTGAAGGGTAGATTTCTAAGAAACCAGTCCATCATGCATGCAGAAGATATAACCTATAGTAAACCTTCTTGTATCAAGATCACCTGCATAACTTGCATCCACATACCCTTCAAGAGAACCCAAACCTCCATATAACTCCATGAAGTTCCTTTCTTGTCCTTCTAGCTGCCTACTAAATACCAGTCCATGCTTTTGAGTTTTTTGTAGATATCTCAGGATCCACTTCAATGCTTTCCAGTGTTCCTTCCCAGGGTTAGCTATGTACCCAATCACCTGGCTTACAGCATATGCTATATTTGGCCTGCAACATACCATAGCATACATAACACTGCCCACTGTATTTGCATATGGAACTCTCTCCATGTACCCTCTCTCCTCATCTATCTGAGGGCTTTGAATTTTAGAGAAAGAGATGTGCCCTGGTAATGGTGTCTCTGTTGGTTTGGCCTTCTTTATTTCAAACATCTCAAGTATCTTCTTGATATAACCACCTTGTGATAAATGGAGTATTCCCTTGCTTCTATTCCTGCAAATCTCCATTCCAAGGATTTTCTATCCTGGACCCAAATCCTTTATCTCAAATTCTTCAGATAATGCTCTCTTCAGCCCTTTCATAGCCCTCATACTTCTGCTAGCTACCAGCATGTCATCCATATACAGAAATAGATACAGAGCATTGTCATTATCCACATCCTTCACATACACACAATAGTCATGTTCACACCTGAGAAACCTAAGGCTTAAAATAAATGTATCAAATTTGTGATACCACTGATGAGGTGACTGCTTCAGACCATACAATGATCTCTGGAGTAGACATACCTTGTCCTCCTATCCAATCTCTATGAAGCCATCAAGTTACTTCATGTAGATATTCTCTTCTAGGCTTCCATGTAGGAAGGCTGTTATCACATCTATCTACTCTAATTCCATATCATGTTTAACCACCAATGACATCAAAACCCGAATTGAAGTATGGCATACCACAAGAGAAAACACCTCCGTGTAGTCAACTCCTTCCCTCTGTGAGTACCCTTTTGCTACTAGCCTTGCTTTGTATCTCACTCCACCTTGTTCTGAAGGTATTATCTTCTTTGTGAACATCCATCTTGAGCCAATTACCTGAGCATCTTCAGGTAGATCCACCAGCTGCCATATCTTATTCCTCTTGAGAGATTCCATCTCTTCTATCATGCTTTGCATCCATGATTCTTTATCAGGACTTTCCATGGCCTCCTTGAATATTTTTGGATCTCCATTGATAGAGATGAGAGCATAAGAGATAGTCTCATCCATGCCATATCGCATCGGCTTTCGGATCGTGCGTTGAGGCTTATGTAGTGCTACTCTCCTTGAACAGTCGACTTTCTTTGCTGATCCTTCACCACCAGAGAATCTTTCCTGCCTAACTCCACCTTAACTGAGACACCCTTACTAGTAGAAGTAGATGGCCTATCCTCCACCTGTGAAAGGCTTTCACTGTTGTTCACCTTTGTAGTTGCACTTCCATCAATACTCCCCGATTTCTTCAAGATGCTCCTCTCATCAAAGATGACATCCCTACTGATCACCGTCCTTTGAGACTGTGGATCCACAGTAGGTAACCCTTGATTCCTCATGGATACGTGATGAAGATCATCCTTTTTGACTTAGGATCCAACTTGCTTCTTTTGGTTGCCTCCACATATGCATATGCCGGGCAACCAAACACCTTCAGGTGGCCAAGCTCCACCTTCTTCCCATTCCAAGCTTCCTTTGGAATGCCTCTATTTAGCTTGAAGTGAGGGGACCTGTTAACAAGAAAAGAAGAAAGAGTTATGGCATCACCCCAAAAAGTTACCGGGAGTGATGTCTACATCCTCATACTCCTAGCCTTCTCCAATAGTATCGGTTCATCCTCTCCGCAACACCATTATGCTTAGGGGTCATCCTTATTGTGTAATGGCATCTGATCCCATTTTTTTCACAGTAACTCCTGAACTCCTTACTATAGTACTCCCCTCCATTGTCAGATCGAAGGCACTTTATATGTCTTCCTATCTCCTTTTCGACCTCAGCTCTCTAGGCTTTGAACCGGGCAAATACCTCTGATTTTTCTCTCATCAGATAAATCCACACCTTCCTTGAGTAGTCATCAATGAAGGTGACAAAGTATCTTACCCTATCTCTAGTTGATATAGGAGCCGGTCCCCAGAGTGCACTAAATCCAGCACTCCATCACTTGATTTGATACTAACAACAAACTTTACCTTATGCTGTTTACCAAAAATACATGGCTCACATAGGTCATCTCCATCCTTCTTCAGAAGTGGAATGTTTCCTCTTCTACTTAATTCCGTGAGCCCTCGGTCACTCAAGTGACCCATCCGATAGTGCCATAATTTATATGCTAACTGCTCCTCCTGTGCTGCTGCAAGCACCTCTGCATTATCATTTACCATTGAGCCTTCCATCTTGTACAGAATATTGCTCAGTCTTCATCCTCTCATCACCATCAAAGCTCCCTTGGTAATTCTCAAACATCCACCACTAGGCTAACAAGTGAAAGCATAACCCTGCTTCTCTAGGTAGCCCAAAGAAACCAAATTCTTCTTCAATTCTGGTATATGATTGACATTTGATAGAGTCCTTATCACTCCATACATTCTCACCCTAATAGTACCAACTCAGCTACCAGACAAGGGTGATCATCACCAAGGCTTACACTACCTCCATTTGACCTGTCATAGGTATCAAACCACTCCCGATGTGAGGTATAGTGATAAGAGCATGCCGAATTCAACGTCCAAGTATTATCCCAATCAACAGATCCATCTGAAACTACCAGTACATCTTCTCCACTGCCTTCATACATATTTGCACCACTAGTGTTGGCTTTCCCCTTCTCTGTCTTCCAAAAAGGATAATTTCTCCTGAAATGCCCAGGCTGATGACACTTATGGCATTTCCAGCTTTTTTGACTACTTCGAGACCGTGACCTGCCCTTTGATTTTCCTCTAATTCTTTCCTTGGGTCTTCCTTTCCTTTCATTCATAGCAAGTATCTTTGAGTTAGGATTTTCTTTGCAGATCTTCTCTTGTTGCTCATTTGACCTGACCACTCCAACAACCTCTTCATAGTTCAGGGTTTCCTTTCCATACACCAAGGTTGTTATAAGACCATCATATAATCCCAGGAGCGAACATACAGCAACAATGCCCGATCCTTCTCATCAATCTTCACATCCAGACTCATAACCTCATAACATACTTGGTTGAATCTCTGAATATGAGCAACAAGGTCTCCTCCTTCAGGCATTCTCAGACTATACAGCTGCTTCTTCAACCATAACTTGTTTGTTATGTTCTTCCCCATGTATGTGTTTTCCAGTCTCAGCCAAAGGCCCTTTGCCATAGTCTCTGTACATACCTCAGGCAAAACTTGATCCACCAAACACATCTTGATAGTGCTGAACACAATCTCTTCTAATTCTTCCGAATCCTCAACACCGATCTTTTTCGATCTCTTTTTAACTAAGACCTTGTAGATCCTCTGTTGAACCAGCAAATCTTTTACCCTTTGCTACCATAGAGTAAAGTTCCCTTTACCATCATACTTCTCAAAATCCATCTTGAAACTACTTGATGCCATTTCCACAATCAAGTAAAATCACACCCCAAAGACCTTCCTTCCTCCACGCAGCCTTGCTTTGATACCAAAATGAAAAATGGGGGGTGAAGAGGAATGAGCAGCGCAGCGAAAGTGATCCAGGTGTGTGGACAATCCTCTGCCAGCGATCCGAGATGGATGCGGTAGGATACAAGTTTTATGAAGGTCAATGAATTCTTTGGATTAGTAGAGAAGAGAGGAAGAAGAAGAAGAAAAAGGGGGATACCACTATATTGTATTCGGCCGCCTCTTATTGCACAATACAAGACAAAACAATCATATATATACCTAGGTCACATAAGACCTAGTCTCCCAAAAAAATCCCCAGGCTGGCACCATGAGATTCTGAAATCTTGACATCCAAGTCGGCTCGACTCCTGTGAGTTGACTCATAGCTAGAAATAGTCTACTGGACGAGTCGACTCTTAGACTGCGAGTCAGCTCGTCCAGAACGTCATGTTTCTGTCTGTACACACGAGCCGACTCTACCCTGAGTGAGCCGACTTTCATAGAAACACTTCACAACTGTTTCATGCTGTGCCAACCAACGAGTCGACTCTCATATAACAAGTCGGCTCTAATGTTCGGACTGACAAAACTCAGCCTTTCTCCTAGGACTTATCCTGGATCCACTCCTAGCCCTAGACACATCATGTGTGACCATGACTAACTGGACCAAGACCTAAACCTTGGCCCCCCGAGCCTTGGATGCACTACCTGACACTCAACATCTGGATGCTGAAAGAATATTTTCCCAATGAGGCTTTCCTTGGGGATAGACTTAGGCAACTAATCCAATTTCTTAGGATAATTAACCCAATTTAAAAGGTGATCTATCTTACAATTTGAAGTTTAGATCAGAATTTCTGAAATCAGAAAAAAAACTCTCACTGGCCCTCTCTCTCCTCTCACCAAACTTTTCCTTGCCTCCATTATGTATGCTCAAATACTATAGATACCTTATCAGGCATCCAATCACCTCCTTAGTCTATAGGATCTATCCCTTTTAACTTACGGTCTATAAAGCTTTTTTTTCCAAATAACTCCCTTGATGTGCTGGAAAAAAAAGGATCTTTTTTTAAAAAGGAGCTAATTTAATATTGCACTGAACACTGAAAAAATAAATCGTTTGCCTCATATATGTATTTAATTTTTCAAATTGATAACAAAGGCACATTTTCAATTCCAAGTTTCAAGGTATATATAGAAAAAAATACACACACACTCAAAACTCAATCATGTTTGCAACTCCTATAAACCTTGCATGCTAACCTTAAGGTATACAAAGTAACATTTCACAAATCTAAGAAATGGTAGCAAGGTCACAAATATAAAAGAATGTATTTCATGTATTTGGCTACAAGTTTCTCTTTGTTTTGGACCTCTATTATTCTTTGCACAACTATTAGCTCTAATTTACAAGTAAATAGGTTTTAATCCAGCATTACTATTCAACTCGGTGCATATAGGAGTAAATTGGTAAATATCTTTAAAATAGTGAGTTTAAGCCTCTTAAAGAATGGTTTCTCTGACTCATGGACAAGAAAGTCTTAGTTTAAACAGGGAAAAGGATTCTTTATAAGTAATAGACTTCATGCCAAGCTAAAAATAATATAGTTAGTATTATATTGCAAAATCTTTAATTTCTTACTATATTTAAAATGTTTAATTTTGACAGTTCACAACAAAGTAATTGCAATTGTAATTTACTTTTAGTGATGTCCTTTTCTAAATTTTTCTATATTTCTTTTCTTGTTTTAGCTTACTTGTATACTCAGATTTTTTTAATTTATTTTTTATTACACTATTTACGAGTAAAGGCAATTAAACAATTTACAACACAAGTGAATTCCAAATCCTATAAATTACTTAACGCTAGGTGCAAATTGAGATGAACGATGACTTTGCACTATGTTTTAAAATAAAGCATGAGACAAGGCCTCTGTTTTGCCCTGCTAATTCAATGGGACTTTCTTAATTTTGAATTAGTGGATTAAATCACATTGAAACATCTGTTTGTGTTTTCAACCCCAAATGGATATTCTTAACGCTTCTCAAGTTTTGTAATTTGACCTTTAAGCTGTGCTAGTTTTTTAGAAATGTCCACATCTATAACATTTCCAGCATCTGGTAGGGAACTGAGGAGGCATATCTATTAGACAAATATTTGTGCATTCAATGCCTACATCAGAATTGTATGTAAAACTACAAAACTCATTCTTAAATCAGAACAATAACTTTGAAACAGAAAAGATCCCATTGTCCAGAAAAGAGTAGGATCAAAATCATTACTGAACATTTTATCAAATCCAATTTAATTAACAGCTTGGATGGATGCATTCTAGAAATTCATCATTGGTTCAGCACATAAGCATGCAATCTCCCATTAAAGAATTGGATTGCTAGGGAAACATTTTATCCCTCTAGATGATCAAAACTTCTGACTAACAAACAATGGTGATGCTATTGATAGTTTCGGTCCCATGGAGCAGGTGAAAATTTTAACAATCCGCTAGATGATTTGCCATCTGTTCTTTCTAAGAATCACTTCCCAAGATACTTCCAATAAATCAACTTGAGATTAAGCTTGTCAGGGCAATATAGCAACATCGGCATTACACACTAACAGTTCAAACATGACTTTGTCAACTTGAGGCGAATGAGACCAATACATGGATAGTAATTACTCCAGCTATCTCATGGTAAAGCCCAAGCTTCATTGTTAGGAGTACTTATAGAATGAGCACCGGATATCTTGTATATGAACTCATACACACAAGTAAGGATGTTAAATACATAAACTTCACCATATAAATACACACATGTTATGTCACTTGGGTCTTCCAATTTAGCCCAAAATACTAGCACCCAACACTTAAACTATTGATATTCCTAGGCACTGATCCCACTTGGTGGGAGATCCAAACCAGCGCCTATGCAGCAAAAATAGTGAGGGAAAGATCAAGAACAAACCTTCTTGATCAAGAACCAGCAACACCTGTTCTTAGATTCAATATCATGCAACAAAAGAGATATAGAGAAGAGATGTAGGAGAAAAATAGAGATTGCATTCCTTTGGAAAAAAACCTTGTTACAATATATAAGAATGGGATGCCGGCCTCCTCTCACAAACCCGAGTAGAAGCCCCCACCTGCGGACAATACCTTATGCAAGCTTTTCCTTCTCCAAAGCCCCATGGAACACCCCACGATATTAAGCCCTCCACATGATATTTCCCTCACGTGCACCTCTCTGCAGCCCAAGCCATGACCATGCATTCTCTTACCAGAAAGAGCTCCACTTATGGACTCCCTCATGCAGGATCTCCACACGACCAAGTCCCTACGTGATATCTCCCTCACATGGTCTTATTGAAGCCCTCCACCGTGGCCTCCTTGTAATGCAGGAGGTCTCCCACGGTCCATGCCCATGAGGGGCATTCCAAGTACCTCACTGTCATGAGAAGACTTTGATCTCTTGTGTGTCCAAGAAGACTCCACGCTCCAAGCCCCGTGATATATTCCTTATGGACTTCCTCTTGAACGGTGCTTCTCTTTACGCATCCAAGACTCCACTATCGGTCCTCCCTTCATTCCAAACCAGACCAAGGTCTTCCATCACACACGCCCCACTCCTTAAATAAGAGTGGGTGGTGAAATCCTCCTCATGTTGGGCAGTTTTGGACTCTTGGCTTTCTTGATTCTTGTTGGACTCAATCACATAGACGGTTAGGACTTGGATGGTCCAATAACAAACTGATTAGGACACCTCACATGGTTGGGCTTCCTAATTGGATACAACCAACTAACTAGCTAACCTCCTAACTAATTAACAAACCTAGACCCAACCTCATAACCCAATTGGGTTATGTTACAATCTCTCAAAAAACTTTCCCTCTAAGTCCATATGAAAATATTAATCCTTTTGGATCAATCCCCTGATCCAACATGCCATGATCCAAATTGACTTAGAGCCCTGGAGAAAATCCCAGAAATTTCCTGGAATACCTCCAAAACAGCTTGGAACATGCCCCTAAGCTCCAAGAATTGCCTCAAGCATCCCTACCATGGCCTTCCAAGTCTCTCCAAAGCTTGGGAGCACCACGCAAAACCTTACATAAATACAGGCATTTGTATGACACCTGGACACAGTTGCATAATAAATTTATAGATATTGAAATAATCTGATGCTTGGAAATGCCATTGCACCCAACAGATGAGCCCAAGTGCACATAACCACTTTGAATTAGTAGATTAAATTACCTTTTATTGATCAATATTTTACTCAAAATAATAGACAAATATATGATAATTTTTGCATAGTCAAGTTAGCTCTTCAAACAACAAAGAACTTGTATTAAAATTAAGATGTTTTTATGCAAAAAAAAGGTCATTGTAATATGGTATGATAAAAAATAAAATAAAATAAAAAGGCCTCTTTATTAGAAGTTTGTTTTCATAATGAACAAAAGAATTGTTAAATATTTTGTGGGCTTTATCATTTTTGTAGGATCTGAAAAAATATTGGGAGATTTTTGGAAAAACTAGAGTGACTCATTGCTATGATAGCCATGCATGTACTCTAGTAGATAAGCATTCAAAGCAAAGCCTCTGCTTTTCCAGAGTGAGGTAGTGAAGCAGTAAAGCTGGGAACACATTTGTAGACAAATGCAGTGGTTGTTCTAATCTAGTAGAAAGATGAAGACAAGACTAGAGTAACTGAATCAAATGGAAAAGAACTAAAGGTAAATTACTGTATAAGGCCAAAAGTATAGAGTGGTAAGATGAATAAAACAGAGTGAAGAGGCCCCTATGTTACCTGGTAAGGCATATCCCCCACCTCATTCATCTCTTTGAAGAGCAAATCCATAGAAGCTAAGATGTTTCAACATACCTTACCAATCCTTAGAAGATTGAAGGCTAGGACTGCGAGGAAGGGACTTGATTAAAGGCTGGGATGGCAAGGAAGGGACCTGATTGAAGGCTGTATAGCAAGAAAACCAAGTAGATGTAGGACAAGGGAGGGAGGAGGAAACGGAGGAGATGGCGATGGTGGTCCCTGGGATGCCGATGAAGGAACCCGAAGGCTGTGACGGTGATGAAATGGAGGAGATCAATGAAGGAGGAGGGAGGGAGGCAGAAATGGAGGAGATGCTAGTAGTGGATCGAATGAGATTAGGGTTTGGGAGGGGAAGAAAAGAAGAACCTGCTAATGCTTTTTTGCATTAGTAAACTCTATTTTTGTCGATGCTTATCAAAAGCATTGGCATGACGGTGGAATTTCCCGATGCTCACCTCTAGTGTCGAGAAAAATTTGTGGGCAAATCTTGTTTCTATTGTAGTGATCTTTTATACCTGGATCGTATTTTTGTGTATGTAAAACCATAATTATGGAAGACATATCTCGAACCATTATACCTATCTATAGATCGTGCAGTCCTTGAGATATTCCTTGTGCAGTCCTTGAGATGTCCTTTCTTTCTCTATGATGTGACTGGTCTTCTCTCTCCTCACTCTCTTCTCCTTATGTGGATGATCAATGAAGAATCGTACATCACTATTATGAGAGTTAGAGAAAAGGGACTAGGTAGCATCTTATTTATAACTGCATGTGTCTCTCCCATCAGAAGACTAATGAAAGACTAAAATCTTAGTTAGAGTTTTACTCCATTCCTGTTTATTCAATTTTATTGAAAATAGTTCTCTTTAATTAATTGGACTCCAAAATAGTATATATAATCGAGTCAAAAGTTGACCAGGATAAGATGATAATCAGGCTGCATATTAAACTTTAAATCTAATATTCTCCCACTTAGCCTATATTATCACTCAAAATAACTTTTGATTCTATCAAAATACTTTACTTTAAAAATAAAATATTTTAATTTTTAAAAAATAAAATAAAAGTACTAAATTAAAATTTGAAATTTACTCAATAAGTGCACTCATTTTTTAAAAATTATTCAATTATCTATTCCTTAACAAATCCTTTATACTTCGATTAAGTAGAAAACCATTGATGTAAATCATGGCGATAATATATCTCGATTGATATACTCTCTTCCATGTATCGTGACATATATAATTCTTACTTAATATAGTCTTATATATTGGAGTACATAGGCTATCAAAATCATAATGCCTATCATAATGATCCCGCTGTAATGCCATATAAATGACCCTTCTGTTTACTTTAATTTTGACAAAAGTCAACCATAATGTATATAAACAATAATTAAACAGAAGTAATAGTAGTCAATAAATGATAAAGAGATCTCAAATAAGTATCTATTACATATCAAATATCCTAATGATAAATACACATAAATTTTATATGCTTTTTAAAAACTTTGAATATTAAACCTTTAATCAATGAATCAGCCAACATACAAGCAGTACCAATAAAATCAATAGAAACTTGATGACTACTAATTCTCTCATTTATTGCAAGATATTTAACATCAATGTACTTGTTTGCATTGGTAATCTTGCCACTATTAGAGAATGAAACTGTAGCAGAATTGTCATAATAAATTTTTAGTGGCTTGGAAATAGAATCCATAATCCCAAGTCCTGAGATGAACAACCAATATAATCTATATCTGAATAATCGATCACCTCCAACTGATCGATTATTCTATAAGTGAGTATGTAGCCCTTAGTTCCCTGAAGATATTGTATCACTTTCTTGGCAGCCTTTCAGTGGTCCATACTTGGATCACTTTGATATCTATCGAGCATTTCCAGAGCAAAACTAATATCAGGACGAGTACATATTTGAACATACATCATACTACCCACTACAGATATATAAGGTATATCCTTTCATCTAATTTCTCTCAATCTCATTCTTAGGATACTAAAATTTATTGAATTTATCACCTTTAACAATTGACACTTCACTTGATGAGCAGCTTGACATTCCAAACCTTTTTAGAATCCTAGTAATATAATTTTTCTGGGATAAACCACATAACCTCTTATTTTTGTCATGATGGATTTCTATAGCAAGAATATAAGAAGCATCTTTTATATCTTTTTATATCAAAATATTCAGAAAGAAATCTTTTAGTTTCATACAAGAGATCTAAATTGTGCTGGCTAGTAAAATATTATCCACATATAAAACTAAAAATATAAACTTACTTCGACTCACCTTTAGGTATATACATTGATCAACAATATTTTCTTTAAATCCGAAGGATGCAATGACATCATTAAACTTTAAGTACCATTGCTTGGAAGCTTATTTAAGATCATAAATGGATTTCTTTAATTTACATACTAGCCTTCTATTTTCTTGTATTGAAAATCTTTCTAGCTATTCCATATATACCTCTTCTTATAAATCACCATTCAAGAATACAGTGTTGACATCATTTGATGTAGCTCTAAATCAAAATAGGCTATTAATACCATAATAATTCTAAATGAATCCTTTCCAGAAATAGATAAAAATATTTCAAAATAATCAATACCCTCCTTTTGAGTGAATCACTTTGCTATAAGTCTAGCTTTATACTTTTCAATATTATCTTTGGAGTCTCGTTTGGTTTTAAAATCTACTTACAACCAATGGGCTTAAACTTTTCTTGTAATTCGACAAGTTTTCAAACTTATTTTTTATTCATAAAATCCATCTCATCTTTCATGGTATTTAACCAAAGTTCATAATTATCACTATTCATAGCCTCTTTAAATGAAATTGGATCATCCTTAATCCTTATATCATAATCATATTCTTGTAAATAAATAATATAATCATCTAGAATAGCCAATCTCCTAATTTTGGTAAATCTTCGTAATACTCCAGGTTCAATTTATTATGATTATTTTTAATTAGGTCGAGTTCATTGATAGGCTATTCGAGAGGTGGTGTATCAGCCTCTTGTTGATGTTCCATAGCCTTAGGATAAATAATTTCATGTGGGGTATCTCTAGGTATTGCTATAATAGAAAAAGATTATCTTATTTCCTCTAACATCATATCACGTGATTCACCACTCTCACTGTTATCACCATCCTTAATGAACCTAGCTATTTCAGTTTCAACAATTATAGTGGAGTGTGATGGATAATAAAATCTAAAACCTTTTGACCTTTCTGGATATCTAATAAAACAACAACTTATAGTTTTGATATCCAATTTTTTTTCTTATGGATTATATAATCAAGCCTCTGCAGGACAACTTTAAATATGTAAATGCACTAAATATGATTTTCTACCTGTCCATAACTTAAAAAGAGTTTTAAGAACGGCCTTATTAGGAACATGATTTAGGATATACATAATGATTTTTAAGGCTTTTCTTCATAAATATAAAGATAATAATGAATTACTAATTATACTCTTTATCATGTCCATCAATGTACGATTACGTCTTTCAGCTATACCATTTTGTTGGAGATTTTCTAGTATAGTGTGCTATGATACAATGCCATACTATTATAGCAATTTGGCAAAAGGTCCAAGATTACGGCCAAATTTTTCATATCTGTCATAGTATTCACCACCCTTATCAGATCTCAGAACCTTAATTTTCCTATCTAGTTGATTTTCTACTTCAGCTTTGTATACCTTAAAGGCTTCCAAAGCTTCAGACTTTTCATGTAATAGAAAAATATAAACATAACATAAGAAATCATCAATAAATATGATCAAATACCTTTTCCCTCTAAAACAAGATGAAAAATAGCTATAAATATCGATATATATCAATTCCAAGAGTCTTTGACTTCTAGTGGCATACTTTTTATTACTTTTAATTTATTTTTCTTTAATGCAATTGATGTACATACCAAAATCATTAAAATCTAGATTTGGTAAAACACATTTCTTAACCAATCTAGTTATCCTTTCTTTTGATATGTGACCTAATCGTCTATGTCACAACATCGAAGAACTCTCATTTATAATACAACGTTTCATTTTGACATCGACTTTTAAAACAAGTAAATATTGTGCAAAAGAAGAATCCAAATTTATTTTACATAATCCATTGCACAATATTCCAGTACCAACTAAAATAGAATTTTTTATTAGTTCAAAACTTGAATTTACAAAAATAAATGAAAAACCTTCTTAATCAACTTTTACTAATGATAATAAATTCCTAGATATTGAAAGAATATAAAAGATATTATATAGATCTAACTGAAAACTGGTATATGTAATAAGTCTATAGGTTCCAACCGAAATAACCTTGGACTTCATTTGGTTTTCTATAAAGATCCACCGCTCTCTATCATTTGGTTTTCGACTTGAAAGGAATCCCTACGATGAATTAGAAATATGAATTGTAGCATTGGAATCAATCCACCAAGTATTAGAAGGAATATCAATAAAATTGATTCATAACAAACAAGTGATAAGAGAATACTCTTCTTTTCGAATCATTTCCTTCTTTTTTCATAATCCTTCTTGACATGTCCCTCCTTGTTACAGAATAAATATTTCAATTTATGTGAACCTTTATGTGGTGGATTGTTCTGTCATTTATTTTCTTTCTTTGCCTTCTTTTCTTAGATCGCTTCTTAGAAATCATGTGAGCAACTAGAATCTCTTTCTATCTCAATCTCTCTTTTTCTTGCACACATTTTGATATGAGTTCATTCATTAACCAAGATTCTTTATGTGTATTGTAGTAAATTTTATATCAAGTAAATGTGATGGAAAAGAGTTAAGAACAAATTGGACAAGGAAGCTTTCAGATACTGTCATTCATAGGTCATTTAGTTTTTTAGCTATATCACGTATTTCTATAATGTATTTTTGCACTCTAGAAATTTTATCATATTTCATATAGGTTAACTTGTTCATCAGGATATCAGTTAGGACTTTATTTGATTTAGTGAATTGTTGCTTTACAGAAAAAAGGTATTTAGAAGTCAATTCATTATGAAAAATAGATCCTTTTATATCTCTCACTATAGAGCTCTTAATGATCATGAGAGACAATCTATTAAAATGCTTCAACTTTTCATGTAATTCTTTTTGAGCTGAAGAACTAGTGGGAGTTAGTGGATCAGGCTGAGGTTTACATAGAGCCGAACTAAGTCTAGGCATCCTAAAACAATAAGAAGCTGCTTATGCCAATCAGAGTAATTTGATTCATTCAGTATGAGAATATTGGTTAGATGCGATGAGAGTGAAGCAGGGGTCATAGCTATAAATAGAGAAATATCAATGCATTTACTTTCATGATGCAGATTCCAAAAATAACAATTCTACCAATATCACTTATTATATAACCATAAAATATCTTTGGACAAGAATTATAGCATACAATAAATGCTATAACTAATTCAATCATAAATTTAACTAAAATAATGCCAAGATATGATTACATAAATCACAAATAACAGTAATATGAAATTTGTAAGCAACGACAGTAATTATGGCATAAACGTATAATTTATATCCAAATTATAATCCTTTATATTAGTTACGCTTTCAGTGGTTTAACTAACTACGATTACAAGAATCCGAAGTTATTCCCATCTTTGGATGTAGAACTCCCCGTTTTTATGTAATTCAAGTTGATTAACCTATAACTGTCAATTTTGTATCTTATTACAGTCACCTTTGGATCAACTGCAACAGACACATCTTTAAGTACTTCCAAGATATAATAAAAGAGAAAACTATTAGCCCTCAAGAACTTATCTACTCAAAATTTATAGAGTGCTCCAAGTCTTTGAGACTATGTGAAATATTCTTGAACAATATAATAGTGAATAAAATTATAAATAAATAATTTTAAAAATATTTAAATCTTTTATTATTCGTGAAGAACTTAATTAAAATATTTTTCAAACAATTACGAGTCCAACGACTTAAAAATCATTTAAATCAGATATAAAACGAATAAATTATAGTAATTTTAATAAATTTTAATAACAAAGAACTGAAACGTAAAAGTAGATAATATAGAAGTTTACTGTGAAATAGAATTTTAAAAAAAATCTATAGGATGAATGTTAATTTTATTCACACTGATATGTAATTTTAAATTTATAGGAACTAAAATATAAAAAAAATTTTGATTCAAATTAGAATTATAAAAATATGATTGAATTTATCATATTTTTGACTGGGCTAGCTTTATTAATGAATTTTAGTTTTAAAACTGAAACCGTAAACCCAAAACTCGAAATCGTTATCAATCCCATCATTTTCCTCCTCTCTTCTTCTTCCACCGAGCTTTCCAAAGCTCACCATTAATGGTGGGTTAGAGCTCGGGATGTCACGCAAACGAGGGCTGCCAGCCGAACCAGAGAACCGGCGACTATCTCACTGCCGCCGGCGAGCCTGTTGCCGGCCTCAACGTGGTCAAAAACCGTCGAAAAGAAAGCTTAAAGAATGCCTATTTCATCTCAAGATACAGTGGATATCACGGCTAATCGGAGATCCTCCCACGTGAAAGCGAAAATAAGAGCTATTAAAAGATGATTATTAGGCTAATGGTTACCTTATTATCTATTGTTTTCATGGCCGGTTTAACCAAACAACAATACTCGACTTTGTCTCTTTCGAGTGCTGGTTGGCCTTGAGCAAATTAAGCCGTCAGATAGCTCATGTTATGCCAATGCACTTTGTCATCTTCTTCAACCAGCTAAACATATGGATCGAGTTCCGGGCTTGATGCATTTCACGGGTTTCCTTTGGAAGGTCCTCCGGCTCGTAGCCAAGGGTCGACGAGGTCAAGAAGCGCAGGAAGACGGTCCTTGATTTTCCGGTTAGATGATGGCCGATTGTTTTTAAAAAACATATATATTTTATTTATTTAAACTATAAATAAATAAAATATAATGATAAATATTTTTTTTAAAAAAATTATTATTTATTTCTTTCTACTGCTGTCTGCTGTTCGTTTACCGGTGGGTCGCCGACCGACGATAATACTTTCATGACCCGGAATTATATAGATTCACCGCCTAATCCCCGCATCTACAGCCGGTTTCTGGGTTTTTCGGTCATTGGTGGAACCGGGCACTTATCGCCGATTTCCGGATTTTCTGGTTCTAAATAGTAGGAAAAGAATCTTGAACCAAAATTTATCTTAAATTTTTACATGAACATAAAGCATGAAATCATAGTTCTGATACCATATATTGCACAAATTTTTAATCCTTCGTACATAGATCATGCTTTTATATACATGTAAAACCATAATTACGAAAAACATATCTTGAGCCATTATACCTATATGTAGATTGCGCAGTCCCTGAGATATCCCTTCTTTCTCTACGAAGTGACTAGTCTTCTCTTTCCTCACTCTCTTATCCTTATGTAGACGATCGATGAAAAATCATACACCGCTGTTATGAGAGTTGGAGTAAAGAAACCTCCGATCAGAAGATTAATGAAAGAATAAAATCTTAGTTAGAGTTTTACTCCACTCCTGTTTATTTAATTTTATTATAAATAGTTTTTTTTAATCAATTCGACTCCAAACCAATACTATTATATATGCCCGGTCGGACCCGAGATTGAGCCGGACAAGGCATTCGGCCGATTGAGGCGGATTGAAGCCCCCACCGGTCGGCTCCCTCGGAGGCCCAGATGCATCCCCACCGAAGGCCCAATGAGCCGATTGATTATTGTGCTGATTACTCTAGAGCCCACCTAGAGGCCGACCGACTAGAGGCCGACCAACCAGAGGTCGACCGACTGGAGGCCGACCAACCAGAGGTCGACCGACTGGAGGCCGACCAACCAGAGGCCGACCACCTAAGGGCCGACCAACCAAGAGGCCGACCAACATGATCCATGTTCGGGAGAACGCTTGAGGGTTCCGGAAAATTCTCTCCAGCTGGTACCGAAATTCTGTTGCAACGGATTCTTCGACGTGGCCATGACTTTGTGCCACCTGGCCATTACTTCGATCCTCTGAGGGGCAAATCAGGGACTTCGTCTCTGTCCTCTAACGAATTTTGGCAGTATCCCACGCCCATAAAAAGGATCCAGGGGACCTCCGCTGGGGGAAGAGGTTCTTTCTCCTCCACTCTACGCTTTTCTTTGATTCTCTCCATTCTGTTGCTCCAAACCCCTCGCTAACTTAAGCATCGGAGTGTCCCCCGCCGAAGCACCTCCAGCACTCAGGGGACCTTTTGCAGGTTGTCCGACGAGGGAGCTTTCCAGCACAGCTAGCAGAGCCCGGTCCAGGGGTGAGCGCGGCAACAGATCGGCGCTAGAAGGAGGGCCTTGAGCCTTCGTTCCGCTCTTTGTTCTAAAAGGAGAGATTGACTGAAGAAAGTTACAGATGGTAAGAGGAAGAACGTGGAGTGTCTCCGCTAGAGGGAGGCACTCCTCCTACAGGCCTGAAGTACTCCGTGAGGAGGACGCCACGGTCGCCGCTACCGAGCCCACTGTCACTCTGGGGCTGCAGCAATTCCAAATGATGGTGAACCGTATCGAAACACTTACCTCAGCGGTCCAGCATTTTCAAGAAGCGGCTGAAGACCGGCGGCAGCCGCCCGCGGCGTCCTGCATCAACCACCACCCAGTTCCCAGGGGGAGCCAACAGCCTGAGGAGCCGCCCCCTCTTTCCCATGCTGCACCGGAGCCCTGGAGGTCTTTGGGGGCTCACGCGGGAAGAGGGCAAGGTCGGCTTCCCCATCTTTCGCCGACTCTGCTCCCCTCGGCGGTCGGTGCCCTGCTGAAGACCCGCATGACTATAGTAGTAAAATCATGCGCATGGAAGAGCGCATGGCAGAGATTATCGAATGACAGAAGGCCGAAGGGGGGCAGGCCTATGACACCCGCCCGCCTTTTTCTGCCGAGATCTTGGGGGAGTCCATTCCTCGACACTTCAAGATTTCCCAGGTGGACCCCTATGATGGTACCACCGACCCACTGGATCATTTGGGCACCTACAAAGCCCATATGATGGTACAGGGCGCTTCCAATGCCCTCCACTGTATCGCCTTTCCAGCTATCCTGAAAAAGGCCGCTCGGATGTGGTTCGCGGCCCTCCGACCAGGTACGATCCGATCTTTTTCCTAGCTTGAGACTCTTTTTCTGTCACATTTCAGGATATGCAATCGAGCTCCAAAGAACACCGACTGCCTCTTCCTCATACTCCAGAAGGAGGGGGAGACTCTTCGGGACTACATGGCCCGCTTCAACTCAACGGCCATGGAAGTCCCAGATTTGAACGAGGCGGTAGCAATGTCCGCCTTCAAGAGAGGCCTCCGGTCGTCCAGGCTTACATTCTCCCTAGACAAAAAGCTTCTAAAGGACTACACCGAGCAGTTGGCCAGGGCCCACAAAAATGCCCTGGCAGAGGAGCAATCTGCAAGCCACCGCCAAGCGGAGGGGAGATTAGCTACTAAGAAGAGGAGCGACAAGGCTCCTGCAATCCGACCTCCTGGCGACGACAGCCGACCTACTCGGCACCGAAGCCCGAAGCCGAGAGACCTCTTTAAGAAGTTTGAGACCTATGTGCCCCTCTCCCTTCCAAGGAAGAAAATCCTCATGGAAATCGAGAATGAGGCTTACTTCCAAAGACCTCGACCAATGAGGGGCCCCCCTGCTGCCAGAAACAAGAGCAAGTATTGTCGGTTCCACAGGGACCATGGACACGACATCGAGGAGTGCATCCAACTGAAGGATGCTATTGAAGACTTAATCAGACGGGGGTACTTAAGCAAGTACGTTCATCCCCACCAGGATTGGGCTAAAGCTTCTACTGACAGAAACCCACCTGAAGAGGCCGAGCTTCCCAATCAGCATCCGACAAGTGGAGGTGTAGGCATGTTGCACCGAAGGTCCGACCAAGGGTACGGATGGAGCCAAGACATTGTGAAGAGGCCCAGGGGCTCTAATATAATCAATTTTTCTGATGAAGATCTATTGGAACCACCTCTCCCTGGGGACGATCCTGTTATTGTGTCGGCAATCATTGCCAATTATGATGTAAAACGTGTCCTTATTGACAATGGAAGCTATGCGGAGGTTTTGTTGTATGATACCTTCATTCGGATGAATTTGCCTAGGTCAAGGCTGTGGGACTCTTTGATGCCACTCACTGGCTTTGGGGGAAACTCCGTTGGTGTAGAAGGAGAAATCATCTTATCCGTAACCCTTGGGATAGACCTCGCCAACGGACTTTTCCCATCAACTCTGTGGTCGTCCGGACGACCTCGGCGTACAATGCCATCCTGGGTCGGCCAACCCTTAACAAGTTCCGTGCCATCGTATCCACTTACCACTTACTGTCAAAGTTCCCAACTCGTAACGGGGTTGGGGAACTGAGGGGAGATCGCAGGATGGCCAGGCAATGTTTGGCCATTCAGAACAGACGGTTGGATGGGAGCCCCACACTCGAACAACTGGATCCCAGGGACGAGGCTAATGACTGCGGTCAGCCGATCGAAAAGGTGGTGTTTGTTCCACTCAGAGATGATGATCCTGCTAAAGTGCTTCAAATTGGGAGTACATTAAGCGAAGAGGCTCAGTAGGAGCTGATAGGGTTCTTAAGAAGCAACGCTGATGTCTTTGCCTGATCGGCCTCGGACATGCCAGGCATCCGTCGGATGTCATTACTCACCAACTCAAGGTCAATCTGACGTATAGGCCCGTTCGGCAAAAGAAAAGAAGCTTTGTCATTGAAAGGCAAAGGGCCGTTGAAGAAGAGATGAAAAAACTCCTTGACACTGGGTTTGTTAGGGAATCCCACTATCCGGAGTGGGTTGCCAATGTTGTTATGGTAAAGAAGGCCAGTGGGAAGTGGAGGATCTGTGTGAACTATACGGACCTCAACAAAGCTTGCCCAAAGGACAGCTTCCCCCTACCAAAGATTGACCAGCTGGTGGATGCCACAGCTGGTCACCAGCTATTGAGCTTCATGGATGCATTCTCGGGGTACAACCAGATCAGGATGCACCCCGAAGACAAGGAGAAAACGGCCTTCATCATAGACAAGGGGTTGTATTGTTACAGGATGATGCTTTTCGGCTTGAAGAATGCGGGCGCTACCTTCCAATGGCTGATCAACCGAGTCTTCGAAGGGCAACTTGGAAGAAATATGGAGGCTTACGTTGATGACATGATTATTAAGAGCCTCCGGAGGGCCGACCACATCAGAGACCTGCAGGAATCCTTCAACGCACTGAGATGTCATCGGATGAAGTTAAACCCTGCCAAGTACGTCTTTGGGGTGACCTCAGGAAAATTTCTCGGTTTCCTGGTCATCCAAAAGGGGATTGAAGTCAACCCTGAGAAAATCAAGGCCATCATGGACATGTCACATCCGACCAGCAAGAAGCAAGTGCAAGAGCTCACAGGTCGTATTGCCTCTCTCAACCGTTTCATTTCTCGGTCGGCTGAGAAGTCTTTACCCTTCTTCAGAATTTTACGTCGGTCAGACCATTTTCAGTGGACTGACGAGTGCTGGTCAGCTTTCAAAGCCTTGAAAGATTATTTGAAGAATCCTCCCCTGCTGGCCAAGCCCTTGGAAGGGGAGGTGTTGTACCTGTACCTGGCAGCCTCTAACGAAGCCGTTAGCGCCGTTCTCATGCGGATGGGGGAAGACAGCCAGCAAAAACCTGTCTATTACATCAGTAAAGTCCTCCATGATGCTGAGACAAGGTACCCTAAAGTCCAAAAGCTGGTTTATTCGTTGGTCACGGCGGCGAAGTGCCTCAGGCCTTATTTCCAGGCATACCCGATTGTCGTGCTGACTGACCAGCCCCTCAAGGCGATCCTTCGGAGTCCGGACACCTCTGGATGGCTCGCTAAGTGGGCCGTCAGGCTGGGCGAGTTCGACATCTCCTTTTAATCCCGGTCGGCCCTGAAGGCCCAGGTAATTGCTGATTTTATTGCAGAGTGCACTTGGGGGCCGGAAGCCGCCCCTTCAATTGTCGAAATACCCAGGACCGATCCAGCAGGAGGACCCGAGCCCACCTGGACTCTCCACGTAGACGGAGCCTCCAACCTCGCCGGATGCGGGGCGGGCCTGATCTTAGCCGACCTTGACGGACAATGTTTAGAGTACGTCTTACACTTTGCATTTCAAGCCTCCAACAACTAGGCGGAGTACGAAGCTTTACTCGCAGGGCTGAAGATAGCTGGTGAGTTGGGCATCAGCCGAATCCAGGTCTTCTCTGACTCCCAGTTGGTAGTCAATCAAGTGAACGGTGAGTTTTAAGCGAGGGACCCTACCCTGGCTAAGTACTTAAACAAGGTACGAGGCTTTACATCTTTGCTCAAGTTTTTCGAGATTCTCCACATCCCCCGGCTGCAGAACTCCCGGGCATATGCTCTGTCACGGCTAGCCACGGCTGTGGTCGGCACATCCGACCGGACCTTTGTGGAGCATCTGCGGCATCCAAGCATTGCAGAAGAGGTGGCCGACATCCATCAAGTTGGACAGAAGGCATCGTGGATGGACTCTATCCGTACTTACTTGGACTAGGGCGCCCTTCCGGATGACCCGGTCAAAGCCAAGCATGTACGCTCGACGACTTCCAAATACGTCGTCCTTGACGGAATCCTCTACAAGCGGTCATTCTCACAGCCATTGTTGAAGTGCTTGGGGCCGACCGATGCAGACTATGCACTCAGGGAGGTCCATGAAGGCATTTGTGGTGACCATCTTGGAGGAAGATCCCTGGCCTACAAAATTATCCGGCAGGGATATTACTGGCCCACAATTCAGAAGGACGCGTCAGACTTCGTGCAGAAGTGTGACGCGTGTCAAAGGTACTCGAGGGTCTAGAGGAGGCCCGCCAGTCAGCTGACCCCGCTTGTAGCGCCGTGGCCGTTTGCCCAATGGGGCATGAACATCCTGGGACCCTTTCCCCCAACATCTGGTCAGCGAAAATTCCTCCTTGTGGCCATTGATTACTTCACCAAGTGGGTGGAGGCAGAAGCAGTGGCGCAGATAACCGAAGCCAAGGTGGAGAATTTCGTCCGAAATTGTATTATCTTCAGATTCGGTATCCCACGAACGATCATCACAGATAATGGAAGGCAATTTGACAACTTAAGATTTCGAGATTTTTGCCAACAGTACCATATTTCTCATCGGCTCACTTCGGTCGGCACCCGCAATCTAATGGAGAAGCTGAGGTCACCAACCGGACGATCTTGCATGGGTTGAAAACTCGGCTGAATGAAGCCAAAGGACTATGGGCGGAAGAACTTTATTCCATATTATGGGCATATCGGACCACCGCTCGGATGGTGACCGGAGAAACTCCATTCAACTTGACTTATGGGAGTGAGGCAGTCATTCCCGTAGAAATCTCTTTGCAATCCCTGCGGGTTGACCACCTCACCGAGCCGACCAACTCGGAGCAACGAAGAGCCGATCTGGATTTGCTGGAGGAGACCAGGCTATGAGCAAGCATGAAGATGGCAGCCTACCGGCAGAAGATGACTCGATATTATAATTCGAGGGTTAAGGCACGAACCTTCCAGGTCGGTGACTTGGTCTTGCGGAGGACGGAGATTTCAAGACCGATCGAGCAAGGAAAGCTTTCTCCTAATTGGGAGGGCCCCTATCGAGTCAGTGAAGTAATCAGGCCCGGGACCTACCGGCTTGAGCAGTTGGACGGGCAACAAATATCACGCCCGTGGAATGTAGATAATCTTTGCAAGTACTATCAATAAAGTCTGCAGTTTCCTTCATGCTCACTCCGAAAGTCCGACCCCGGTCGGCAATGGCCCTAGGGTGGCCCATTCTGAAAGTCCGATCCTGGTCGGTAGAGGTCCTAGGACGGCCCACTCCGAAAGTCCGACTCCGGTCGGTAGAGGCCCTAGGGTGGCCCACTCCGAAAGTCCGACTCCGGTCGGCAGAGGCCCTAGGGTGGCCCACTCTGAAAGTCCGACTCCGGTCGGTAGAGGCCCTAGGGCGGCCCACTCTGAAAGTCCGACTCGGTCAGTAAAGGCCCTAGGGTGGCCCACTCTGAAAGTCCGACTCCGGTCGGTAGAGGCCCTAGGGTGGCCCACTCCGAAAGTCTGACTCCGGTCGGCAGAGGCCCTAGGGCGGCTCACTCCGAAAGTCCGACTCCAGTCGATAGAGGCTCTAGGGTAGCCCATTCCGAGAGTCCGACTCCGGTCGACAATCGTCACACGTGGCCCAGGTGGGATCCTGCGATGAACAGATGGCGAACCTGAGCCACCTAACGAAGCAAACTGGGAGCAAATCTCCTGGTTCATGAATCCAAACTAAACAAGTTGCCAACCTTCCTGCTTCGAACTTCGGAAAGCCAACCGGGATCACTTGGAAAAATTTCAGAGGAAAAGTGAGTAACCTGCGGTACAGAAAAGCCGACCAGAAACATTTGAAAAAATTTCGGAAGAAAAAGAAAGTAACTTATGGTACAGAGAAGCCGACTAACAAGACTTAGAAAAACTTGGAGAGAACATCAAGCCCAACACACATACATAAGACAAAGGTGACATCTTTCATTATGTTTAAAAGCAGATGCTTACAAAGGGTGGGTCGGACCTTTACAAACCCTTTAGGTCGGACCCACGGAAGGCGCATCGGGGGCCTCAACTTCAGCCCCGTCCGATACAACCAGAGGGACAGCTGGGACTGCAGCAGTAGAAGACTCGGCCGGGATGCCCGCTATCTCTACTTCGGCCCTGGCCTTCTCTGCCTCCCCTTCTCCTTGGGGCTCTCCCTCCTCCACAGGCCCTTTCAGCTCCGCACCTGACAAGTCCAGCTCCCGGAAAAGGAGGGCCACCTTCTTCATGTAGTCGTCGTAGCCCTCCCGGTAGAAGTTCGACGCTGCCTCTTCGACCTCCTCGTCGAAGGCGGGGGAGTCCTTGTATGTTGCTACTGCATCCCGGACCTGCCTCGCGGCTTGCTCCTTGACCTCCTCAAGTTGGGTCGCTAGCTGCACCCCCATGGCCTTTTTGGCCTGGGCTCTTTTGTCGGCCTCTGAAAATCGGCCCTCCTCCTCTTGAAACATGCGTGTGAGGGAGGCCACTTTCGCCTTTCTGATGCGGGACAGGGATTGGACTGGATCGCTGGCGAGCATGAAAGTCACCAAAGATTAGGATTTGCAAAGAAGGAGGAAAGAAGAGGGTGCAGGGTTAAGAAAATACTGGGGTTCACATAGATTCCCCAAGAAGAACAAGCACATAGCAAAGGGGCTCACACAGATGCCCTAGAAGAACAAGCACATAGCAAAGGGGCTCACATAGATGCCCTGGGCTCACACAGATGCCCAAAATCAGGGATCACACAAAAACCCTGGGAAGATGGAGAAGGGATCATACAGATACCCTAGGATCACATAGATCCTTCACATAGAACAATAGAAATTTTATTCATCCATTCTCCACATTACAAAAGGCTGAGGATGGTATTTATAGATTTTCCAACCCTCATTTGAATTTGAATACAAGATAGAAAGATAAGAACGAATCAAATTCAAATATAAGATAGGATAAGATAAGCCTATCCATATATCAATCCTAACCAACCAAATCCTAATTCAAATTTTAAACAAAAGATAAATCCTAAATAAATTTATTTCAAAAAATGCTTCAAGATCTGTGCCACTCCAAGAATTATGCTTGCTCCAAGATCCGTGGTTGAGATGTCCCCATCACTTTCTCTTCTTTAGGCTAGCCTCCTGGTAGGCCAGTCGGCCCTCTACCTTCTTCAGGGCCTCCCTCGATGATTCGGCCTCTGCTTGAGTGGCCGACGACTTCTCCTCCGCTGATTTCAGGGACGCTTCCAGGGCAGCCTGGGTTGCCTCCATGGCAACTTGGGTGGCCTCCAGCTCTTACACCCTTTTGGTGAAGGTTTTAGCTGAGTGGATTACTCGGCCTATACCATCATCCATCAAAGAAATGTCGTGGAGGAGCTGCGGACACGAGACTGAGTTAGAGCCAAAAGAAGAAGGAAAATGGGCAAAGAATCAAACAAGTTAAGTGGAGTGCCTTACCCTCATGAGATTGCGGTAGGAGCCCACTGCCACATCGCTCAGGTTTCTCTGAATCGACCTCTCCCAGTCGAAGTCGGTCATCGCCTCCCTGAGCAGGCTCCGTGTTCTCCGGGGGTGCTCCAAAGCGTTCCAATGCTGGAACCCCTCTGGGCGGACCTCATCATCAGACTCCTTTTCGGCCTCCTCCTCGTCGGCCTCCTCTATAGCCACTCCTTTTCCTTTCCCCCTGAGGGCCCTGCTCCATTCGGACCGACAGGTGCAGAGGCTGGCACGGCCATTATACCAGGTAGATCTGACCGCTCTTGTGCCTGTGGGACGGCCGACTCCCCGGCAGCGGATGGAGCCCCGGACATCCCGGATGCCTTCTTGGCCAGTACCTCCGTGAGGGGGGTGTCATCCTGGTCGGACTCCACTTCCACGACCGGTGCGGGCGGTCTCTCCTCCCGCTTCTTCTTTTGCCTTTCGGCCGTCTGCGTCGAAGCTGACTCTGGGTCGGGCCTTTTTCGCACCGCCCGCTGAACAACTTTAGTTTTGTCTATCTTCCTCATCCCTTTTCCTGTTGCAAAGAAGGTCGGAGTTAGCCGAAGGCAGAAAAATGGCAAAAATAGGGGGCGAACTATAAGAAAGGTGTCGGCCCTTGCCTAGAAACCTCTGTGGGCTGATCCCTACCCGATAAAGGCGATCTTCGCCCAGCAGCTCAAATGCCGCGGTCGGACCAACTCCATTGAGTTCATTGTAACTGGCTTGGTCGGCCATTAGCATCGACCTCCCCTCTCGGAGTCTTGCCCACGGCTCCCTCCACAAGAGCTCGAACCCCCAAGGCTGAAGACTACTCACAAAGAAAAATCGGGCCTTCCACCCATGGATAGCCGATGGAAGACACTTTAGGATTTTCCGGTCGGGATGAGGACTGAACATCCACCATTCCCGGCTCCTAAAGTCCTTTTCCAAGAGGAAAAAGTTGCCGAAGATGGGTAACCCAAATTCAAGTTCGGCCCTATGACACAATAGCATGAAGCAGCAGATGATCCGAATGCTATTCAGAGTCAGCTGTGCCGGGGTTACCTTATAATGCTGGAAAACCTCTATAAAGAAGGGATGCAGCGGGAACCTCAGGTCGGCCTTGAGGTGGGACTCGTACATCGGTAAAGTTCCCGGTCCTAATGGGTTGTTCACTCTACCCTCTCGGCCCAGAAATGTTAGGTGCAGAGTGGTAGGGATCCCGTAAACTACTCTAAGGTTCTTGACCCGCTCTCGGGTCATGGACGATGGGATCTCGCTCGGCCCTGGCTACCTAGGTCGCTAAACGGGGCCCCTACTAGCGGTCGCCATTAATAGTGAAGAAGAAGAAAGACTTAGGAGCTAACCTGAAGATGACCCTCTAAGAACCAGGTCTCGCGGGGGAAGAAGAAGGAGCTCTCTCTCGCAGAGCACAGATACAGCCAGCAAACCTTCTCGAGGCATGCCGCCCCTCCTTTTATAGTTCTCCGGGGGGGCGTCGCTTCATTCTTAGCGGGCATTTCAACCGCCCCGTCAGGAGACGCATCCATCCATGTTTCCCGAAATTGAGGCAACGGGTTGATGGCAGGTGGCGATCCGTGTGTGAGCCGAACCAACGGTAAAGAAGCCGTCCGGAAGTTGAAGCCGACCGCACGGATGCAGCCACCTGGCATGGCACGTCTCCTCATTTTTGCCAGCGCCCATGCATGCCTGACATTTGTAATGACATCCTTCTGCAATTAATTGCGACCCTCGGCCCCCCAATGAGGGGCCGACATCTATCCAGGAGGCTGATCGTGGAAAGATTTGAAGCATCCCGTCACGACGATTCCGGATCAGGCCCGTACGAGCGCGATCTGCACCGAGAATTATGCTGCTGCACTTTGAGGTCACGTGCCTCCTCAAAGCTTAATAGCAGGGGGCAACTGTTATATATGCCTGGTCGGATCCGAGATTGAGCCGGACAAGGCATTCGACCGGTTGAGGCGGATTGAAGCCCTCGCCGGTCAGCTCCCTCGGAGGCCTGGATGCATCCCCATCGAAGGCCCAATGAGCCGATTGATTATTGGGCTAATTACTCTAGAGCCCACCTAGAGGCTGACCGACTGGAGGCCGACCAACCAGAGGCCGACCACCTAAGGGCCGACCAACCAAGAGGCCAACCAACTTGATCCACGTTCGGGAGAATGCCTGAGGGTTTCGGAAAATTCTCTCCAGCTGGTACCGGAATTCTGTTACAACGGATTCTTCGACGTGGTCATGACTTTGTGCCACCTGGCCATTACTTCGATCCTCTGAGGAGTAAATCAGGGGCTTCGTCTCTGTCCTCTAACGAATTTTGGCAGTATCCACTACAGTGAATCTGGACTTTAGCGATGCTTTTTTTGACATTTCCTGACGCTTTTAAGCGTCGCTAAATAATCTCCCGACGTTTTATAAAGCATCGCTAAAGCGTCGCCTATGTGAGCGTTGGGACGCAACCTGCCGACGGTTGAAAAAAGCGTCGCTAAGTTTTTATTTACCGACGCTTTAAAGGGTCACTAGTTTTAAATCTAGCGACGCTTTAAAGCGTCGGCATTTAGCGACGCTTTAAAGCGTCGCTAGACTGAAACCCTAGCGACGCTTTAAAGCGTCGCCAGTTGCAGGTTTAGTGACGCTTTAAAACATCGGTAGATTTTTTTTTTTTTAAAAAAATAAACAGTCATATATACAAACCTGTTGCCGTCCTCGTCGCCGCGCCCATGCAGAGGATCAGCCGATCCTCCCTGACCGCCTGGCAGAGGAGCCTCCCTTCCTGCGAGAAGCCTGCAACAAAGGGGTTAGAGGACCCTGGCCGGGGATTCCGGCGAGGGGGCTCCGACGGTCAAGTCAGTAGACGACGTGGAGGAACAGACTCTCCCTCCCAGGCCCCCTGGAGGGTCTCAGGTTTGGAGAGTTAACTGGTGAAGGGAAAGCGCCGGGGACCGGAATCTCGGCTGGGCCTGCCCGCCGGGCTCGCATCCAGTATTCCCTTCTCGGGATCCCTGGTTTTCTTCCTCCCAGCGAGGCCTTATGCCGGTCTTTCCTTCTTGTCCCCAGGCTCGTTGGCTTACCTTGCGGTCTTTAGATCCTTCCCTCTTTATCTCCCTTCGTCGTGCGATTGTCCTTTTCTCCCTTGAAAACTCCTCCTCCCTGTCTTCCTTTCTGTTCCCTTTCTGGTGAAGGAGGCCAGGCGGCTTTCCGACCTCGTCCGCCGGGCCCAGCAGGAAAAAGGCAAGGACAGAAGAGAAAAAGAGGGAAGGCGGTGCTGGCAGAGCGGCAAGTCGTCAGGCCTCGGGCTTCGTGAGGGTGCTCTTTTCCCCGGGCGTGGGCGCTATCCGTTTACGGGCCCTGTTCCATCAGGATCGGGTCCCTCGACCGCGGGACCTGCCGGGCCAATGTAAGTGACGTTCCGCGTGCCGCCGCCCTCCGTACGGGACGCCGTCTGGGGTCGGTACGGCCCGAGGGATGGCCTCGGGACCCGTCGCTTTCCCCGGGGGCCTCTCCGTACGAGCGGTCTGGCCTCGGCTGAGTTGGACCTATCTCCGGGGACCAATTGGCGAGAGGCGAGAGATCGGCCGACCTCGGCTTAGGTGGACCCCTCCTGGGTGGACACCTGGCGAGGCGGCAGAGGGTCGCCTGGCTTCGGCCGAGGTGGGCCCGTCTCCGGGTGGCCACCTGGCGCAAGGCGAAGGGTCGGCCGACCTCGCACTAGGTGGACCCCTCCTGGGTGGACACCTGGCGAAGCGGCAGGAGGTCGCCTGGCTTCGGCCGAGGTGGACCCGTCTCCGGGTGGCCACCTGGCGCAAGGCGAAGGGTCGGCCGACCTCGCACTAGGTGGGCCCCTCCTGGGTGGACACCTGGCGAGGCGGCAGAGGGTCGCCTGGCTTCGGCCGAGGTGGGCCCGTCTCCGGGTGGCCACCTGGCACAAGGCGAAGGGTCGGCCGACCTCGCACTAGGTGGACCCCTCCTGGGTGGACACCTGGCGAGGCGGCAGGAGGTCGCCTGGCTTCGGCCGAGGTGGGCCCGTCTCCGGGTGGCCACCTGGCGCAAGGCGAAGGGTCGGCCGACCTCGCACTAGGTGGACCCCTCCTGGGTGGACACCTGGCGAGGCGGCAGGAGGTCGCCTGGCTTCGGCCGAGGTGGACCCGTCTCCGGGTGGCCACCTGGCGCAAGGCGAAGGGTCGGCCGACCTCGCACTAGGTGGACCCCTCCTGGGTGGACACCTGGCGAGGCGGCAGAGGGTCGCCTGGCTTCGGCCGAGGTGGACCCGTCTCCGGGTGGCCACCTGGCGCAAGGCGAAGGGTCAGCCGACCTCGCACTAGGTGGACCCCTCCTGGGTGGACACCCTGCGAGGCGGCAGGAGGCCGCCTGGCTTCGGCCGAGGTGGACCCGTCTCCGGGTGGCCACCTGGCGCAAGGCGAAGGGTCGGCCGACCTCGCACTAGGTGGACCCCTCCTGGGTGGACACCCTGCGAGGCGGCAGGAGGCCGCCTGGCTTCGGCCGAGGTGGACCCGTCTCCGGGTGGCCACCTGGCGCAAGGCGAGGGGTCGGCCGACCTCGGCCGACCTCACTTGGGTCGTCTCCTTCGCGCGCGGGCGCAGATGAGTCGGTGGAAGAACCCCGCGCCGAGCTCGACCTCGGCCTGGGCGGTCTGCTCTCGGATAATCATCGGGCGGCGCGATCTTGCCGACCCCAGCTTTAAGGGCATGGCGCTGATTCTGGCGGGAAAACTCACACGTGGCTCGTTCGCATTCGGCGATACCTGAGCCTGGCCACGTCACTGTCACGGATGTAACAGTTGCCCCCCAGCCCGCCGTTCCGTCGGGGCATCGTAGAACGGAACGTCGGGATTAATTGCAGACATGACGTGGGGAGGCGAAGATCTTGCTTCATAATTGGCACGATCTTCACTCGTCGTGGCTCGATGCGGCTGGAGACCAACGGGGAGTCACCACGCGTCGTCCACTTGCCCGCAATCAATGCGTCGCTTCGGGGCAGAGGCCGTTACTCTGCTAACGAGGCATCAGTGTCGGGCGTGCGCCCACGTGGCGACCATCCAGTGGCCTGAGACGGAATGATGGGTACGGCTGCTGCCGGCTGAGTCTGAAAGGGAGGGGACTTTCCAGAACGAGGCCTTTTCCCTTGCTTCGTGGGCGGTTTGCTGCAGGCTAACAACTTCTGCTGCTTGCGCCCGTCTGTGCATTTTTGGGTAAGCGTCTTCCTCTTCTCTAGCCCTCCTCCTTCTCCTTCGATCATTCAATCCTTTTCTTCTTTTCTTCTCCATGGCGCGCCGTCGCCATGTTTCTTCTAATCCGGACGAGGCCGGTCCGTCCCGGCCGAGGACTCCATCTTCTCCCTCCTCGGATGAGGAGGTAATCCCAGAGGAGGTCCGCCGGCGTTTGCAACCCGGGGGTGTCACCATTGGCATCCCCAGGGGGATCCGGTCCCCCCGGTTGCACCTGCCGTGCCCCTCCGTTCACTTCCTGCTCTTGCTGCTCTCCCGGCTCCGCCGCTTCTTCCCGCCGGTCCCTCCGGTCATGCCTCCACCATGACCGAAGGTGATCTTTCTCTGCTCCGGGATGCTTATGGCATCCCGGGATCTGTCCATCTATTTGCTCCGCGGTCCGGGGAGCGTGTCACCATGAGTGGCCCCGGCCGTATTGCCTTCTACGAAGACTTCCTCCTCGGGGGTCTTCGTTTCCCTCTTCATCCTTTCTTCCTTTCCTTCCTCAGCCATTTCCGGCTCGTCCCGACCCAGCTGGCTCCTAATGCCATCCGGGTCATCTTCTCCTTCATTGTCTTCTGTCATTTCCATGGGTTCGTTGCCCGTTTCTCGCTCTTCAGGTCCCTGTTCACCCTGAAGAAATGCTCCACCGATGACGGCTGGTGGTATATTTCACCCCGGCCCAGGTGTCTCCGGTTCGACATCCCTTCTTCGGTTAAGGGATGGAAGAACCGGTTTTTCTTTGCCTCGGTCGACGACGTCGACTGGGCCTGGAGCGAACCGGACCGGTCGCCGAACCGGAGTTCTCGGGTCGAGTCCGTGGACCAGGAGGCTTACTCCCAGCTCCTGAGTGACGTGGTCCCGCCGCTCGAGGTTCTGCTTTGTGAGCAGAATCTTTTTGAGGCCGGCATCAGTCCCATCCGGGAGACCGGTGAGATTCGGCTCTGCATTAAATTCTGCCCTTCCCCCCTCTCTCTTTTAAGATTGAACTAACCTTTTGATTTCTCCACTTTGCAGGGATGAAGTTTTCATTGGAGAACTTGCTGGAAGGGGCTGCTCAGAGGGAGGTCGTTGACGTGGACGAGCCCGTGGCGAAGAGGGCTCGCACGGAGACGAGCCGGGAGGTCGCAGCGGCGACCGCGCCCGGCCTAGCCGCCGCAGTTTCTCCGCCCAGACCTCCTCAGGGCGGCGCCCTTGGCACCTCGGCTCCACGACCTGGCGGTGCAGCCGAGGGAGCTCCGGCGCCCGCTGCTCTGCCCACCGCCGGGCCCACTCCGGCCAGCAGTCCGACGGCACCGCCAGTGGCGACCATCGGTCCGTCGGCTGCGGCTCCAGCAGAAGGGGCGGCCGTCGCAGGGATCGGCCCGAAGGGCCCAGCGCCGGTAATCTCGCACCGGGACTCGGTCATCCTCGACCGAGGGCTGGCGGAGAGGGTGATGGAGTATGCTTCCACCGCCCGGGACCGCCGAGCTCGGGGCGGCCGGGACTACGCGGATGCGCTGCTCGGCATCCTGCCCCAGCTCTTCTCGGTAAGTCTGTTTTTCAGCTTCAGCTCTTCTTTTCTCTTCCAATCCGAGGCCTCCTGCCTCGGTACTGACATGTTGCTTTTGTCCTTGCAGATCGGGAACGACGTCCTCCTACTGAGGAACTACCTTGTAGGGAACGCCAAGCGGGACTCCGAGCGGGAGCAGAAGCTCGGAAAGCTCACCGCCGACGTGAAGGACTTGGTGGACAAGGGGGCCGAGCTGCGAGCGGAGAAGCAGGCCCTCCAGTCCGACCTGGCGCGTTCCGAGGAGCGGAACAAGGAACTGGAGGCCTCCTTGGCGGAGGAGCGGACCTCCAACCAGCGCCGCACTGAGGAGGACGCGGCGGAGAAGGCCCGCCTGCAGGCCCACTCACTGTTCCTGGAGCGTCAGCTGGACGAGGCCCGGCGGGAGGCGGCCATGGCGAAGGACCGGAGCTCGTACATCAACGGGCTCCTGGAGGCGGCGAAGCGGGAAGCGCTGGAGGCCGTCCCCAAATTCCGGGCTTCCGACGAGTTTACATCGGAAGTCCGGGAGGCCACCGTGGACTCCTTCCTGAAGGGGTTCCGGATGTGCCGGGAAAAGGTGGGGGCCTTCTTCTCCCAACTGGACCTGAGTGCGGTCGTCGTCGGCGGCAGGAAGCCGGGGAGCGAGGGCAGGGCCTCCGGCACGACCCAGGCGACACTTCAGGCGGCACCTGCGGCAGCTCCGACCGACGACGCCGCGGCCCAGACACAGCCCCAGGAGCCGGTCGTCGTGGAGGTCGAAGAGGTGGCGTCTGCACCTCCGACGGACGGCGCCGACCCTGCGCCCCAGTGACTGCTGACTTGTACTTTTGCTTTCTGTGTCTTTCTCTTTTTTTTTTTTTTTTGGGGAGTTCCGGCCTGTCGGAGCTCCCTATTTGTACTGGACACTTTGTAATCCTTTTTCAATGAAGAGCACTTTTCGCAAAAACCTGTCTACTATTTCTAGTTCTTTCCTTTCTTCTTTGTTTGTTTGTTCCTGAGATGTCGGTCTGGGATACCTGAGACAACTGCGGGCCTGGTTCTTCCATACTAAATCGAAGGACGGGGTCTGCAAAACCGTGTTGCAGCAAAGCAAGAATCCTGAGCAGGTCCGACTTTGGGCTGCCTTCATGCTTGCGCGGACAACACAGTTCCTGCACCATCTTCCGGGCCGAAACCTGGGATCCTCCGGATTGAGCTCGATGCCGCAGGCTTTCTCAAACCTTGCGCGGCTTGCTGAGCTGTGCTCCGGGCTTGCGTGGGCGAAGCGGATTCGGCGCCGCCTTCCAGGCCGAGGCCAAGGATCTTCCGGACTGAGCTCGATGCCGCAGGCTTTCTCAAACCTTGCGCGGCTTGCTGAGCTGTGCTCCGGGCTTGCGTGGGTGAACTGGGTTCGACGCCACCTTCCAGGCCGAAGCCCAGGATCTTCCGGACTGAGCTCGATGCCGCAGGCTTTCTCAAACCTTGCGCGGCTTGCTGAGCTGTGCTCCGGGCTTGCGTGGGCGAACTGGGTTCGACGCCACCTTCCAGGCCGAAGCCCAGGATCCTCCGGACTGAGCTCGATGCCGCAGGCTTTCTCAAACCTTGCGCGGCTTGCCGAGCTGTGCTCCGGGCTTGCGTGGGCGAACTGGGTTCGACGCCACCTTCCAGGCCGAAGCCCAGGATCTTCCGGACTGACCTCGATGCCGCAGGCTTTCTCAAACCTTGCGCGGCTTGCTGAGCTGTGCTCCGGGCTTTTTGTTGAAGTCAGAGAAGAATGTTTGAAGCGAAGAAGCTTTGTTAAAGGAACTGGGAGCCTTACATCACTGGTAGTACATTCTCAGCTTCGAGGGGTTCCATGTCCGGGGGAACCTGGCACCTCCCAACTCTTCCAAGTAACATGCCCCGTGAGGGAGGGCTTCTGCTACTCGATAAGGGCCTTCCCAGTTGGGTGAAAGCTTGCCGCACTCTCGTGGCTGGGAGGCTTCTGCACGCCGGAGGACCAAGTCCCCGGGACGAAAAACCTTCGGCCATACTCGGGAGTTGTAATATCTGGCTACACGTTGCCGGTATGCCGCCATTCGGATTCGGGCCTTGTCTCTTGTTTCTTCGAGGAGGTCCAGGTTGAGCATCATCCTGGCCGGGTTTTCTGTCTCGTCGTATTGTTCCACGCGCAGCGTGGGTATGCTGAGCTCGATCGGGATGACTGCCTCGGCCCCGAAGACGAGGTTGAATGGGGTTTCGTCGGTAGCCGTCCTTGGAGTGGTGTGGTATGCCCAAAGAATGCTGGGAAGCTCGTCGGCCCACCTGCCCTTAGCTTGGTCTAGCCGCGTGCGGAGGCCCTGAAGAATGGTCCTGTTCGTGACCTCAGCCTCCCCGTTGGTCTGGGGGTGCGCCACCGAGGTGAAGCGATGTTTGATGCCGAGGTCGTTGCAGAAATCATCGAACTCTCGACAGTCGAACTGGCGTCCGTTGTCGGTGGCCACGGTGTGGGGGAGGCCGAAGCGGCAGACGATGGACTTCCAGAAGAATTTGGCGACGTTTGCTTCGGTGATTCTTGCCAAAGGTTCGGCTTCAACCCACTTTGTGAAGTAGTCGATAGCCACTATCAGGAACTTCCGCTGGCCGGACGCCGGCGGGAATGGGCCCAGTAGGTCCATCCCCCACTGGGCGAACGGCCAGGGGGCTGAGAGCTGAGAGATCGGGTTGGAGGGTTGCCGCTGTACCGTGGCGTGGCGCTGGCACCGGTCGCATTTCTTCACGAAGTCGGCGGCGTCCTCCTTCATCGTCTCCCAGAAGTAGCCTTGACGAAGGGCCTTGTATGCCAATGCCCTGCCCCCCACGTGGTTCCCACAGATGCCTTCGTGAATCTCCTGGAGCACAAGCCTGGCTTCTGCGGGTCCAATGCACTTGAGGAGGGGATAAGAGTAGGACCTTCGATACAGCTGCCCGTCCATCAGGACAAACCGCGCGGCCTTCTTTCTGATGAGGCGAGCCGCGTCTCGGTCTTCCGGCAGAATGCCACTGGTGATGTACGCGGCGTACTTGTCCATCCAGCCGAGCTCCTGGCTGACCTGATGGACTCCCGCCGGTGCTTCGAGGCTTGGGACTTTGAGTATCTCCACATGAGCGCGTCCCAGCATTGTGTTCGGCAGAGTCGCCAACGAGAGAGAGCATCCATGCGGGCGTTCTCCCTGCGGGGGATATGGAAGATGTTGAAGCGCCGAAACTTGGGCGTTCGCCATCTGGGGGTCGTGAGCGACGTACTCCCCGGACACCTGCCCGCCACGAGCTGGGAGTCAGTGAAAGCTCTGAGGTTAGTCACGCCCAGCTCGCGGGAGACCCTGAGTCCGGCGAGAAGCGCCTCATACTCCGCTTGGTTGTTTGTCGCGGGGAACTGGAAACGGAGCGCACATTCGGCGACGACTCCGTCGCCGTTGGCAAGGATGAGCCCAGCTCCGCTCCCTCCGGAGTTTGAGGCTCCGTCCACATGGAGGATCCAAGCATCCTCTCCGGGATCGTTGGTGCCGACCTCCGTCGGCTGGGCCGAAGAGTCCTCCTCGGGCTCCTTGCCCAGACCTGTGCATTCGACCAAGAAGTCGGCCAGCACCTGTGCCTTCATTGCCGACCTCGGCCGATATGTAATGTCGAACTCGCTGAGTTTCAGTGCCCATTTGGCCAATCGCCCCGAGGTGTCGGGTCGGCTGAGCACCGCTTTCAGCGGTTGATCCGTCAAGACGGTGATAGGATGCGCTTGGAAATAGGGCCTGAGATGCTGGGCAGACACTATTAGCGCAAAAACGAGTTTCTCGGGCCGGGAATACCTGAGCTCCTCGTCCTGGAGGAGTTTGCTGGTATAGTACACCGGTCGCTGGATCCCGTGGTCGTCGTTCGGACCAGGACAGAGCTGACGGCCTCCGGGGTAACGGCCAAGTAGAGGGTAAGCTCCTCCCCTTCCTCGGGCCTGGACAGCAGAGGTGGTGATGCGAGCGTCTTCTTCAACTCCTCGAAGGCCTGCTGGCATTCCTCGGTCCAGGCGAAACCATTCATCTTCCTCAGCACCTTGAAGAAGGGACGGCAGCGGTCCGCCGACCTGGAAATAAAACGGCTAAGGGCGCAACCCGACCGGTCAGCTGCTGCACTTGTTTCTTGGAGGCTGGCTGCTCCATGTCCAGGATGGCCTGGACCTTCTCCGGGTTGGCCTCGATTCCTCTCTGGGTCACCATGAACCCTAGGAACTTTCCGGCGGAGACCCCGAAGGCGCACTTCGCCGGATTCAGCTTCATCTGGTGGCGCCGGAGGTTGCCGAACGTCTCTGCCAGGTCGGCTACGTGGTCCGAGTCAAGTTTGCTCATTACCAGCATGTCGTCCACGTACACCTGCATGTTGCGGCCTATCTGGTCTTTGAAGACTTTATTGACCAGACGTTGGTACGTCGCCCCCGCGTTCTTGAGGCCGAAGGGCATCATCCTGTAACAGAAAGTCCCGCGGTCAGTTATGAAGGCGGTACGCTCTTCGTCCTCCGGATTCATCCGGATCTGGTTGTATCCGGAGAAAGCGTCCATGAATGACAGGAGACGGTGTCCCGAGGTGGTGTCGACCAGCTGGTCGATCTTTGGCAGAGGGAAGCTGTCCTTCGGGCAAGCTCGATTGAGGTCGGTGTAGTCCACGCAGATCCTCCACTTACCGCTGCTCTTCTTTACCATGACCACATTTGCTAACCAGCTGGGGTATTGGACTTCTCGGACGAAACCGGCGGCGAGAAGTTTCTCTACCTCCTCGTCGATCGCCTTCTGCCTCTCCATGGCAAAGCTTCTCTTCTTCTGGCGGACCGGGCGGCTGCCTGGGTCCACGTTCAGGCTGTGCATGATAATCTCGGGCGGAATACCCGGCATGTCGACCGCCGACCAGGCGAACACATCGGCGTTGGCACGGAGGAACTCCAGCAGGCGGGTTCGCTCCTCTTCGGGGAGCTGGGCCCCGACTTGCACCGTCTTCAGGGGGTCTGAACCAAGGGGAAAGGAGAGCAGGCGCTCTACGGGCCCTCCCCTGGGTTCCTTTTCTCTTAGGTCGAGGTCCTCGACCTCGCGGGCGAGCTCTGCGCCCTTGATGCCCGGATTGTCTGCAGGCAGAGCGGGACTGGCTGGATCGTCCCCTTCATTTCCCCGAACCCGAAAGGCGTGGGGAACTGCACCAACAGTCTCCTTGTGGAGATAGTGGCGTCTAGTCGGTTGAGCCCGGGACGCCCAAGAATGGCGTTGTAAGGCGAAGGGAGCTTGACTACAGTGAAAGTTACCATGATGGTCGCTGCCGAGGCGGGGATCCGGCGGTAACTGGGAGAGTGATTTCCCTTCGACTCCGACGGAGTCCCCTGTAAAACCTACCAGTGGGTGTGCACTGGCTTTAGCTGGTCGAGAGACAACATCCGAGAGAAAGCATCATAAAAAAGTACATCGGCCGAGCTTCCACTATCCACCATGATTCGATGTACAGGGTGTTTCGCGATGGTCATCTCGACCACCACGGCATCATCGTTTACATTGCCGCTAAGTTCCCCTCCTTTGGAGGGATTACATTCTCCGGGGTTTCCCGGGCTCTCTTCTCTGCTCGGCCAGATCCGCGTGAGATCATGCCCACGGGCCTCTCTGTTGGCCGGTTGTCGATCGCAGGGACAGGTGGCAAGGCCGCGAGCGGCTGCTTTTCGGAGGGAGCCTCGTTCTTGATGAACTTCCGAGGTATCCCCTCCCGATCAGCTCCTCGATCTCCCGCTTCAGGTGGCGGCACTCCTCCGTGTCATGCCCGTGCTCGCGGTGGAATTGGCAGTACTTTGATTTGTCTCGGGCTGCCCTCGGGTTCTGAGGTGGAGGTCGGCGGAGATAACGCTTGCCCTCGATTTCCATAAGGATTTTGGCTCGAGGTGCGAGGAGAGGGGTGTACCTCCGCTCGGGGCAGACTCGGCCCTCGGCCTTGGGTTCGGGCGAGGGCGGCTGGTGGCCCGGGCCTCCGAGCTCCCGGGGCGTCCCTCGGGGTCGACTTCTTCAAAATCTTCCCGTCCAGCTCTCGACGGGTGCGGTCGGCCTCCTCCGCTCGGATGTACTTGTGGGCGCGGAGGAGGAGCTCGGAATACGTCCTGGGCGGCTTCTTGTCCAGGGAATAGGTCAGGCGGGACGTCTTGAGCCGCGCTTTAGAGCCAGCATAGCGACGGGCTCGTCCAAGCTGTAGATCTCCAGGGCCGCGTCTTAACCGGGCGATGTAGTCACGGAGCAGCTCCTGGTCCTGCTGGCGGACGGAGAAGAGGCTGTCCACCTCCCTTGGCACCTTTCGACAAGCGTCGAAATGCGCCACAAACTTTCCTTCCACTGCTGGAAGGAGCGAATGGATCCGGGCTCGAGACGGGCGAACCAGACTCGGGCGGCCTCCGAAGGGTTGCAGGGAAGGCGATGCACAGAAGGGCGTCGGTGGCACCCTGGACCCTCATGAGGGCTTTATAACCTCCAGGTGGTCCAGGGGGTCGGTGGTCCGTCGTAGGGGTCCACCTGCGGCATGCGGAACCGTTCGGGATTGGTTCCGCCTGGATCTCTTCGGAGAAGGGGGGCGGGAGTCGTAGCCCGCCGGGTCGGCTGACGAGTTCTGCAGGTCGGCGAACGTCGGGCGAACTCCGCCAACTTGCGCTCGTGCTCTTCTAGGCGCCTTTCGGCCTGGCGCCTGATGGCTTCGTCGTGGAGTCTTCCACCGAGACTGCAGGTGAGGGGGCGCCGATCGTCTCGGCGCGAGGTCTGGACCCGGCGTCGCTTGCTGTGATGCGCCGTTTCGGCCCCATCGGCCGGGGATCGACTCTCGTGATCCTCCGAGCCGGAATAGTTTCTCTTCGGGGGAGCTGGCGGCTCCCTCGGGGATTGGAGACGCTTGCGGATGGGATGGCCTGCCCTGGATTGAGCGCAGGCTCCCACGCTGTCCCGCGACCCGGGCCGCGGGGTCCCTGGGCTGCGGCTGAGTGGCCAGGGACCGTTGCTAATGCTGGAGCTGTCGGACCGCTGAGGTCAAGGTCTGCAGCTGCTGGACGTGGCCGCAAGGGATCCGTCCGCCGGGGCGCTGCTGCAGAAGAGGAGGGGAGCGTGAAGCTCCCGTTCGGGGGTTGGCCCCCTTGGGGGAGTGGGCTTCTCCCACTCGGCTGGTGGACGCCTCGCGACCACGAGTGAACCACCATTGCTAGGGAGCGTGATACCTGTAAAAAGCTAGTTCCACTGGGGGTTGTTCCCTGCCCCCCTACCTGGCGCGCCAATCTGTTGCCGTCCTCGTCGCCGCGCCCGTGCAGAGGATCAGCCGATCCTCCTGACCGCCTGGCAAGGAGCCTCCCTCCCTTCCTGAGAAGCCTGCAACAAAGGGGTTAGAGGACCCTGGCCGGGGATTCCGTCGAGGGGGCTCCGATGGTCAAGTCAGTAGACGACGTGGAGGAACAGACTCTCCCTCCCAGGCCCCCTGGAGGGTCTCAGGTTTGGAGAGTTAACTGGTGAAGGAAAGCGCCGGGGACCGGAATCTCGGCTGGGCCTGCCCGCCCGGGCTCGCGTCCAGTATTCCCTTCTCGGGATCCCTGGTTTTCTTCCTCCCAGCGAGGCCTTGTGCCGGTCTTTCCTTCTTGTCCCCAGGCTCGTTGGCTTACCTGCGGTCTTTGGATCCTTCCCTCTTTTATCTCCCTCCGTCGTGCGCTTGTCCTTTTCTCTCCCTCGAAACTCCTCCTCCCTGTCTTCCTTTCTGTTCCCTTTCTGGTGAAGGAGGCCAGGCGGCTTTCCGACCTCGTCCGCCGGGCCCAGCAGGAAAAGGCAAGGACAGAAGAGAAAAGAGGGAAGGCGGTGCTGGCAGAGCGGCAAGTCGTCAGGCCTCGGGCTTCGTGAGGGTGCTCTTTTCCCCGGGCGTGGGCGCCATCCGTTTACGGGCCCTGTTCCGTCAGGATCGGGTCCTCGACGCGGGACCTGCCGGGCCAATGTAAGTGACGTTCCGCGTGCCGCCGCCCTCCGTACGGGACACCGTCTGGGGTCGGTACGGCCCGAGGGATGGCCTCGGGACCCGTCGCTTTCCTCGGGGGCCTCTCCGTACGAGCGGCCTGGCCTCGGCTGAGTTGGACCTATCTCCGGGGACCAATTGGCGAGAGGCGAGGGATCGGCCGACCTCGGCTTAGGTGGACCCCTCCTAGGTGGACAAATGGCGAGGCGGCAGAGGGTCGCCTGGCTTCGGCCGAGGTGGGCCCGTCTCCGGGTGGCCACCTGGCACAAGGCGAAGGGTCGGCCGACCTCGCACTAGGTGGACCCCTCCTGGGTGGACACCTGGCGAAGCGGCAGGAGGTCGCTTGGCTTCGGCCGAGGTGGACCCGTCTCCGGGTGGCCACCTGGCGCAAGGCGAAGGGTCGGCCGACCTCGCACTAGGTGGACCCCTCCTGGGTGGACACCTGGCGAGGCGGCAGAGGGTCGCCTGGCTTCGGCCGAGGTGGGCCCGTCTCCGGGTGGCCACCTGGAGCAAGGCGAAGGGTCGGCCGACCTCGCACTAGGTGGACCCCTCCTGGGTGGACACCTGGCGAGGCGGCAGGAGGTCGCCTGGCTTCGGCCGAGGTGGGCCCGTCTCCGGGTGGCCACCTGGCGCAAGGCGAAGGGTCGGCCGACCTCGCACTAGGTGGACCCCTCCTGGGTGGACACTGGCGAGGCGGCAGGAGGTCGCCTGGCTTCGGCCGAGGTGGACCCCGTCCTCCGGGTGCCACCTGGTGCAGGCGAAGGGTCAGCCGACCCGCACTAGTGGACCCCTCCTGGGTGGACACCTGCGAGGCGGCAGAGGGTCGCCTGGCTTCGGCCGAGTGGACCCGCTCCGGGTGGCCACCTGCGCAAGGCGAAGGTCGGCCGACCTCGCACTAGGTGACCCCTCCTGGGTGGACCCCTGCGAGGCGGCAGGAGGCCGCCTGGCTTCGGCCGAGGTGGACCCGTCTTCGGGTGGCCACCTGGCGCAAGGCGAAGGGTCGGCCGACCTCGCACTAGGTGGACCCCCTCTGGTGGACACCCTGCAAGGCGGCAAGAGGCCGCCTGGCTTCGGCCGAGGTGGACCCTTCTCGGGTGGCCACCTGGCGCAAGGCGAGGGGTCGGCCGACCTCGCCGACGTCACTTTTGGTCGTCTCCTTCGCGCGCTGGGCACAGATGAGTCGGGGAAGAAAACCCCGCAGCCGAGCTCGACCCCTTCGCCTGGGCGTTCTGCTCTCCCGGATATCTCGAGCGGTCGCGATCTCCGACCCCAGCTTTAAGGGGTGGCGCTGATTCTGGCGGGAAAACTCACACGTGGCCGTCGCATTCGGCGATACCTGAGCCTGGCCACGTCACTGTCACGGATGTAACAAACCCATAACCTGTATACATTATGAAAATGAAACATTCAAACCTGTATCACATCCAACATACACAACAAATGAAAATATTCAAACCGTATCACATATCACATCCAACATACACAAATACAAATACAAAGCAAATATAAAAAGTTATATTATATATATATATAAACATATCAATCCAAGTTCAAATAAACAAGAGACATACAAAATAATAAAAAAATCATCTGGCATCACTGATCCGTGGGAGGCTGGTCGTCGTCAGGTCTGCAACTCGCAGATGTACCAGGAACCTGCAAGATATACATCAGGATTATAATACATACATTATATATATTCTAAATTATTAGATACATACAAAATTAATAAATAATTACTTACCTGAGATGACATGAACATATGCAGCACAGATGTAACATGCTCTAACTGAGACCTAATGGTCTGCATCTCTGCTCTGTTGCATCACGTGTCTGTCGGAGCTCTGCTATCTCCTCCTGGAGCTGACGAACATGTAACTGATCATGACTCTCTCTAGTATCCCGAGTATATCTACGCACCTCAGATAACTGAGTAGGGGTAACTCCAATCCCATAACCCCTCACTCGTCCAGGACGCTCTGGTCCCATCAACTCCGAGAATACCTCGGCCTCGATGCGACTGCTCTGTGTAGATGATGAACCCTCGCCAGCACGCTCGGAGATCATAGAGGTAGCCCTATTCTATATTTTATAAAAAATAAATATATCAATATTTAATAAAAAAAATAATAAATCATAATATAACATAAATAAAAAAATACATATATATCTCTGGACTCGTCCCGAACAAAACTGCCATCCTGGTGAGTGAGTCATCCGATAGAACTCCACCTCACCAGGCTCCCTCCCCTGCTGATCAGCCTATGTAAAGAATAAATATTACAAAAAAATCCAAAATAACACATCTTATATCCCGTACCATGATACATGGCACATGCATGAAACATGATGATACATGATGTTAAAACTAAAAGTGTACTAAAAGTATTATAGGATGAGAAACATACAAACTCATGCCTGAGCCGTGCATAACTCTTGGACCCCGCTGTGTGAGGAACAGACTGAGCAGCTCGTGCAGCTCTACCAATATCAGAATACGTCTGCAAAATAAAATTAAAACAATGTTATATATTGTATAAATATAATATAACAAGTGAAAATTAATAAATTTTGAAGTGTTTGATGATGCTACACAACCTGTGCCCTCTCAGAGAACCAATAGTGCACCAGCTCCATCCACTGATGAGGGTGAACATCAGGAGGACAGGTAGCTACAACCTGCTCCTCTGTCCTACCCTCTAGCTTGTAGTCTCTCTTCAACTTCGTCCTATATTCTTTCCACTTGTGATTGAGAGACTTAAGCACAAAATCAGATGAATCTGAAGGAAGAACGAACTTGCTCTACAATTTAATTAACAATAAAATAAATATTAAATGAAATAAGCAATTCAATTATTAAAAACTAAGATATAAAATAATATATTAAGTTTTTTACCTGCACAACTCGTAGCATTTCTATTTTATATGCAGGAAGCATGTCGTTCCACTTCGAATAATTCAGGGACATAGCTGACCACGGCGTGCTACTGTCCCCAGAAAGCTAGTCAACAAGCTAGCAGCTTTCTTAATAGGCTGCCCTAGCTTGTTGCACTCTATCACTATCCTCACCCTCAGGTAACTGCCACACATCACGAACTAATGTGGGTCCTCGCCTACGCCTGATTCTCCCGGATCCATCTACAAAAAAAAATTACAGAACATTGTATATCAAAACTATTGCATATGCATGAATTGAAATGAGATAGAATTATTAATTATGTACCTGTATCTGTATATCATCGACGATAGGCTCGTCATCAGGATGATCCATAGAAGGATCGTGATGTGCGGACTCGGAGGAATAATGTCGTCCTGAGGTGTAGAGGTAGTAGCATCGCCTGATGTGCAGAAATAGAGGGACTGCCATCAGACCGATGTGAAACTGATCGACTGCCCTCGGCTGCTGTGATGAAGTACCAGCCTCGGTCTGGGAAAACTGAAACTGTACATCTGCTAATCGCTTCCTTCGAGGCATGGTGTACCTAACCTGCATTATTTAAAAACAAGTCAGTCAACATTATAATCAAATTATAACGGAAATGAATTGCAATTTAAAATATAATATAATCATTAATGCAAAAAATGTAAACCATCTTACAAACTACTTACTTGTCATAATCAACCAGTTGTACCTTCCTCGGAATCCAACCTAACCAAAATGGTTGTATCATTTATATGATCATCCGGTACAATATTATAAGGCATACACTGAGTGTAAGTATCATCATCTTCTTCTTCCACCCTTTTTTCCATGTCATACAAGTCTCTGGGTTTTGTCTTAATAACAGTAGCCCATTCTTTATCTTTCGAGTCTTGTACATAAAAACTTCGAGCTTGAGATGAAAAGATAAATGGATCATCCTTCAATAACACACCCGTATGTATCAATCTTGAAAAATTGACAAGTATGAATTCGTTTGAGTCCTTTTTCAAACCTCTCGGTGTATTTATATCCACCCAATCGCATCGAAATAATACAACTTTAAAATTTTCATAATAATCCAACTCCAAAATATCTTTAAGTATACCATAATAAGATTTTCCATCTGCTTCAACCATAACACCACTGTTATGAGTTTTCCTAAGTTTCTCGCGCTCCTTGGTATGAAATTTAAAGCCATTTATAATAAAACCATTATATTTGTTCACAATATAATTTGGACCTCTGGCAAGTGCAATTAATTCTGCTGAACTATTTTTCTCCATCAGTACCGGTACCTAAAAAATATAATATCAATTATCGATCATTTATTCGATGTTAAAAATATATAAATTATTATATGACTTATATATACTAACCTGATTGGCAAGCCAATTAGGGAATAACTCAACCAACCATCTTTGTTCAATCCTTGGATTAGGACGAGTGGAATGATTGGCTTGTCGTTGTACAGATAAAAATTCACTGCATGACAATCAAATATAAGTTTGACAACAACATGTCTAATATTTAGTATTATCCATGTGTAGATAGACTAACCTGCGATAGTCAGATATTATGTCACTATGTAGCAATACATAACGGTGTGCTTGTGACATGGATTTATGGTCAAGAACAATACTTTCAGCTTTTCCTATAAATCTCCGGATGATGCAAATTTGTATAGATCTGTATTCTCCATAGTATCACCATGACGTTGAGGTCGATTGAATACAGTCTCAACACCTTCGAGATATCTTGAACAAAATGTTAAACACTCTTCAGCAATATATCCCTCTGCTATTGAGCCCTCAGGATGGGCTTTGTTTCGTACATAATCCTTCAAACGTACAAGATACCTTCAAAAAGTATGATATTTATATCATTAAATAATGAAAAAGTTATATAAATTATAAAATTTAAGTTTTACAGCATTACCTCTCGATAGGGTACATCCATCTGTAGTGTACCGGTCCACCAAGTTTAGCTTCCGAAGCTAGGTGAATGAGTAGATGAACCATAATCGTAAAAAATCAGGAGGAAAAATCTTTTCCATCTGACATAATGTAAGTACGACTTGAGACTGCAACTGATCAAGCTCCTGAGGATCAAGAACCTTAGAACATAATGCCTTGAAGAATGATGATAACTGAAAAACAACCGTAATAACTTGTTTTGGCATTGACGACCTTAAAGCCAATGGAAGAATATCTTGCATTAATATATGTCCATCATGACTTTTAAGATTTGAAATTTTGCGCTCTTTCAGATTCACACATCGTGAAATATTTGAGGCATATCCATCAGGAACTTTGATATTCTTTAAAACTGTCAGGAAGAGATCTTTTTCTCGACTAGACATTGTATAACATGCATGAGGGATATAAGTTCTATCATTTGCAAGCACTTATGGATGAAGTTCATGTCGGATGCCATTTCTTTTAAATCAAGACGGCCTTCATGTTATCTTTAGTCTTTCCATCAAGATTTAATATTGTTCCAATCAAATTATCACAGACATTCTTTTCTATATGCATAACATCAAGATTATGCCGGAGTATATTATGCTCCCAATAAGGTAAGTCAAAGAATATGCTTTTTTCTTCCATAATTGTTTAGTATGCTGATGGATAGTTGCTGTGATTATATCATCATCATTTTCAACTTCAAAGAAATTATCCGGATCCTCGAACACTTGCCGTATCTAAGGTGCAAGTATTGACTTCCTCCGATACTTCTTCTTGTACCGAAGTCTCAACATCATCTCTTCCTCGCTTTTTAGAGGACTTTGTCATCTTGCCATAACTGTGTCTGATACCAAGCATTTGTCTACGAATATCAGAACCAGAAGGTAGAATTGGAGCAGATCCCAACTCTATGGTACCATCAAATAAATCCTTCTGAAATCGAAAATGGATGATTTGCCTCCAACCATCGACGATGTCCCATATAACAGAACTTTCCTCCATGTTTTAACCAAATTGAATGGGTTGATTCACCACAAGAAGGACATGCAACTCGTCCTTAGTGCTCCAGCCAGATAAATTAGCATATGCAGGAAAATCGTTAACAGTCCATAATAGAGCTGCCCGTAGATTGAATGTTTGGCCATTCGAAGCATCAATTGCACTGATACCCTCCCACAGTTGTTTCAATTCATCTATTAAAGGTTGTAAGAAACATCAATATCATTGCCTGGACCCTTATCACCTGGAATGACCATTGATAAAATAAGTGAAGACTGTTTCATGCATATCCATGGTGGCAAATTATAAGAATCAGTACAACTGGCCAGGTGCTATAGACAGAACTTAAGGTCCGAAATGGATTGAACCCATCACTGGCTAAACCCAGCCTGACATTACGAGCATCAGATGCAAAATCAGGATGTCTGTCATCAAATGCTTTCCATGCTAAACTATCCGCTGGGTGTCTCAGCATTCCATCTTTTGTACGGCTTTCATCATGCCATCTCATTGACGAAGCTGTCTTTGATGATGCATAGATCCTTTTTAATCTAGGTACAAGAGGAAAATAGCATAATACTTTCGCCGGCTTTTGTTTAATGTATGTTGCATCCATTCATCTAATCCCTCACCCTCATTTTCTTTTTGCTTCGTCCATCGTGAACATCCACACACATGGCACGACTCTTGATCGGCATGTTCTCCCCGATATAATATACAATCATTTGGACAGCTATGAATCTTTTCGTATCCAAGATCCAATTCCTTTACTAGTTTTTTGGCTTCATAACAAGATGTTGGTAAACTAGTACTTTCAGGAAATGCATCCTTTAACAACTTGAGCAGCATAGTAAAACTCTTGCCAGACCATCCATTCAAGTATTTTATATGAAATAAATGCACAAGAAAAGAAATTTTTGAAAAGTTCTTGCAACCGGCATATAATTCTTGATCTGCATCTCTTATCAGCTTCTGATAACGATCTGTTCCAACATTAGTTGGGGTATCGGCTCTCCATCATGTATAGATTCAGTAAATAGGATCCTCAGGTAACCCAGCTGCTACTTGTCCTCCACTGTAATCTCCAGGATGTTGAGCACCATATTCAAAAGCATCTCTGAGCAAACCCCTGATATCATCATCTCTTGCAAGATTTTTCTGTTGGTTACTGGATCCAAAATCAGGTATATGTTCCATGTTAGAGGTTTGGTTACATGTAGATTGTAACCTTGACTCTCCATGAAAAACCACTCAGTATAACCTCTTAAAAATCATTCCATACCAATGTTCTTCAACAATATTTGGATATAGAGAACTGGAATTTACACATTTCGGCATGGACATAAAATCTTCCCACTGATACTACTTCTCTCCATACCAAATTTAATGAAATTCTGTACTCCATCCAGATATTCTTTGCTATTCCTCGGTTTAGTTATCCAACTCTTATCCATTGTAAGAAAAAGCTAACTGAAATAAATAAATATTTATAAGAACAGAACAAATTTAAAATAAGTTTATTCAATAGATCAATTACAGTATTATTAAATGCACCCTATCACCAACTAATAGGTAAAGAGGTCCTATCCCATTCAAGAATTGCATTAATTATATAGATCATTTACAGTACCAAAGGATACGCAATAGAAGTTCCAGAAAATTTCGGCAGCATTTTTCCCTTAGTTCTCCCCATACAAATAAATATGTATGAGGAGAACTAAAAGGAAATGATATCGAAATATATCTGGAAACTCTATCCGTACCGTTTGATTACTGCAAGCACCTATAAAATTATTTGCAATTCTCAACTGTCCAAATGGACATTCAATTGACCACTGTACATATTTCTGCCATCCGTACAAAAATTAAATAATTGTACGGATCGTGTAGAATATGTACTTTAATCAATTGACGGGTCTATGTTTCAATGCAATGCAAGTTTTAAAAAAATATATAAAAAATCATAATTGATCGTAACAAAACTACAGATGGTATTGAAATACATAAAAATGGAGTTATTCATGGACAACTTATCGGATATGTTGCAGTAGATTTCGATATCGAAGTAATCATCACTGAAGTGATCTATAAACAAAGTTTTTAGCCGGAGTTAGCTCTGGCAAGGATCTTCCAACATTCAAGCTAGACATCTAGAATAGATAGAAAGTAAGTAATGAACATAAAAAAGAGTTATTTATCTTGAGATCCTTAAGGTCTTGGTTATTATAAAAGATGACTGAGAAAATAGGCAAATCCAAGAGTATCGGACTATTGATCGTGCCATTACCGTATTATAGTCCTTATTCGCTTCCATGGATGGAGAAGATTGTTACTGGTGACAGATGGGTAAGTGAATTGACAGACGGGGCCATAACAAGCTCTAGTCGATACCTCAACAATATGCTCCGGCGATAGATAGGTCAGTGTTCGAGTCAGTGAGTTAAACATCCATTCGTGAAGTCATATTCCGAAGGTATATCCAATGCATCGAAAGTAGATCTCCAATAAATAGAAATTACCTTCGGACAAGTATATCCAAATGCTAACACATCCATCCTTTTGAGGCTGTAGTGGACTTACTGCCACCGTCCGCATATCTGTTTGAATCCAAACTTACCCTTCAAATACTAGGGCCCTCAATGGCACCAAGTCTTACGTTTACTTCACAATTGCATTTAAGTATGCCAAACTTGGCATTCAAAAATCCATATTTAAGGAGGTATATTTCATGGGTTCGACATCAAGATGACAAATTCCACACGGCAAAACCTAGGTCCAAACAAATCAATATCTTTTTTTTTGAAGATGTCCTTGTCATTTGATTGATTTTTCTCCCTTGTTTTCATGCCTCAAGTGAAAGTTATGTCATTTAAAATTACAAATAAGATGTTATACTAAGCAATATGTGGATGAAGAATGGAGAATGTAATCTTCGGCCGACTCCTTTCATTGGATTCATTTGTGGGTTATTGTGCTTGCATCACTAAGTATTCCTCTCAATTAAAAAGTATAATTGGACCTTGTCATGGTTTCTTATAAAGTACAAGGAGACCAAAATTCTTTCATGGCCAATAAAATAAGTCATGGTTTGGCTTTTTTATTGTTTGGTAGGTTGTTTCTGCCTAAATTCATTGATTTCTTGTCAATAAGAATGATGTAGTAGACTACATAACACTTTTGGGAATTCATGATGAGGAGGTTGAAAGAATAGCAGCAATATTACTAGCATTTGTTTGATGGTAGCTAATTTAATTGCTTTCCTGTGTGTAGCTACCAAGTAGTTGGTGTCACTCTTCAGTTCTGGTCTTGGAACCGTTGAAGCATAAAAGCTTTATTTTTCACATACAGCTAGCATACGAAGGAGATTAAATTTTAAAGTCTAAATTTATCATAGTATATAATAGCTCCAAATGATGAATTTACTTAATTATAGATAAGATCTAAAACAATAGAATTGAAACATGGAATTTCATATATGCGTGTACGTGGAGTTAGGTGTTTTCATGAACATTTCATGATATATTATTATTGTCATGAACCAACCATGACATCAAAATGATGTTGTTCTAAAATATTAAGTAATGATGTAATATTACACTACTATTTACACCATAACAATGGATGTCCTTATATGCCTATTATGGAGTGATGAACTTGAAGCATGGTTGTTGTTTTTGCGTGCACAATTAATGTGACTTGTTTTCCCTCTTAGTGCATATGATTTTTTTTCCTAGCTTTTTAAACAAGAAATCGATCCAGAGGATGAAGGTTGTATGCATGCACGCCTAACAGTTCATTGATAGAGTATTAATGAGGTAGAAGAAATATCTAAGACCTAAAAAATGCACCCAAAGATTGGCCGAGTTTCAAAGAGAGAAAATTTGAGGGTAGCTATAAAACCCCCGGATATAAATCAACACACTTAACCAGCTAATAATAGTGTAGAAAGCAAAACACTTCATAAATCTTAAATCATTTGACAGCCCAGAGCAAGAAATTAAGGGAGAACGATATTAAACTACATCTAATTAACACCGTCTAGCATTATTATGGCTACCTCCTATTGCAATAAAAGATTCTCTTAGAGGCAACATAGAAAAAACCAACATCGTTATAAGATGGTAGGAGTACTTAATTAAATTACACGACCAAGTCTTCAACCCAAAATAAATTACAGAGCAAAAAAAAAAAAAAAAAAAACTTACAGATCGAGCTTCGGAAAGGGCCGAAAGAACGCCGGAGATCGAGCTTTGGCGGCGACGCCGGAGATGAAGGATCAGGGAGAGGGAGGAGGAAGAAGGGGGTTTCAGGCGGCGGCGACTGAAGCAAATGAAGGCTAGGGCTCGGTGAGGGGGGGGGGAAAGGAAAGTTTAGCGACGCTTTTTCCGACGACGCTTATAAGCGTTGGAAGATGCCGACGCTTTTGGCTCGGGTGGGTGGGGGGAAAGGAAGTTTAGCGACGCTTTTTCCGACGATGCTTATAAGCGTCGGAAGATGCCGACGCTTTTTAAAAGCGTCGGCGAGTTTGCGGGCGGCGACGCTTATAAGCGTCGTTGAATTCCCATGTCCAACGACGCTTATAAGCATCGTTAAGTTTACTTCTCCGGCGACGCTTACCATAAGCGTCGGCGGTATAAGGAGCTCCCAACGCTTCCCGGAAGCATCGGGATGAAACAGTTGCTGATTCCCTTGCTCCTTGTAGTGATCCCACGCCCATAAAAAGGATCCAGGGGTCCTCCTCTGAGGGAAGAGGTTCTTTCTCTTCCACTCTACGCTTTTCTTTGATTCTCTCCATTCTGTTGCTCCAAACCCCTCGCTAACTTGAGTATCAGAGTGTCCCCGCCGGAGCACCTCCGGCGCCCGGAGACTTTTTGCAGGTTGTCCGACGAGGGAGCTTTCCAGCACAGCGAGCAGAGCCCGGTCCAGGGGTGAGCGCGGCAACAGGTACATATGATCAAATCAAAAGTTAACCATAATAGATGATAATTAGACTATATATTAGAGATGATAATTATGATATATATTAAATTTTAAATCTAACATTAAAAGCACACGACATTATTATCTCAGTAGGTTTCTGGTGCATTCGGAAAGAACGAAACAATGGTGTGTTTTGATTCTAGGCCTCGGTACCATTTGAAGTTGTCCGGCTCGTCATCTTTCTTCTACAGATTGGACGTCTTCCTCACAAAATGCAGAAGTACAAAGTCTGGTAGTTGCTTTCAACTCATTCGGGCTCTAAATTTAAGTTAGCAGGCTCACAACAGAGTTTGGAGTAGAAGAGCACAAAACAACTGACCAATAGACTAGTGTGGCCTCCTTAAAGGGAGAGGGGGAATGCTTTCAAAAGCCAGTTGATCACTTATAAAGAGCCTGCTATATGTAGTCAAAGATAATATGCACTTTTTGTTATAGCTTGCATTACTAGCATATATAACACTGGGAGAACTTAATTTGGTAGCTATCTTGTACCTCCATATTTTCCGTGCTCATCTATCCATATTATGTACTAAACAATATATACCCAATATGATAATGCATTAAAGGGAGTAACTACTACTTCTTCATTTTCATTCAAAAGAAAAAGACAATATCTCTAAATTAAATATCTTTCTAAAATTGTTATTTTTGTTACAATAAAGGCAACTTTACAAATGTTATTTTGTTTCTTCTAATAGAATAGTGCCTGCAACTAGATAATGATGATGTTAGGTTCCTATCATTTGTCTTTTTCATAGTTTTCAAGGGCATTATGGCCATTTAGTTCAACCCAATGGTCTTTTTTAAGCTTTTTTTTTTTTTTTGACTATTCATCTGATTTATCTTCACTAATTTTATTTCAATTCCTTTGTCTATTAATTAGCTAAGCATTGCACAATATAATACTCATAGGATAAGTGTTTTGAATTTTCAAAACTAAAATAATAACATCCATGTCTCGAGTGATGGACTAATGATCTATTAATGATTTTTAAAACTTTTGAGTAAGGTTTCTTTATGAATTCATGATTAATATGTGATCAATTTTACTTTCAATCATATTGTCCCTCCTAACTCACAGTTGTACGTTGCAAGTGAAGTTAAAAGGCCACCATCATTCTAAGTTATTGCAATATGTAGCTTTTAAAAGGAAGGTTTTCATAAATGAAAATATCTCTAAATTAAATATCTTTCCTATTATTTGTCTTTCCCGTAGCTCTCAAGGACATTATGGTAATCTAAGTTTAACCCAACGGTCATTTTTAAGTTTGTCTTTAATGATTCAAGGATCCCCTCTACTGTACCCACAGAAAAAAAAAAATCCTCTCTATGATTACTATTTGGCGGATTTTCCAAGAGAATAAAGGGAGACTTGTCTAGAAAGACCTGGCCAAAAATTAAAAAATCTTAAAAAAACCCAGGAAGGTTTCTTCAACGAATCCCTTCCTCTTGTCACAACAACACATCATCATTTTTTTTGTGAATCCATGGCGATTTTAGTCTCTATGCCGGCTTTGGTTTCAAAGGGAAAAGCAAAAGCTCCAAAAGCCATCCACGCTTTAGTTTCTTCATTCTTATCTTGTTATGGACCACGATGGAAGCCAAGAAGACAAAATGTCTTGGACAGCGCATCATGCGTTCTTTCTTGCTCCTTTCGAGCGCATTTGGTTATCGTGTTTTGTTCTTTTGCTTCATCGTTATGGTTTTGGCTACTTCTTTACAAGGTCATCGATTAAAACCATCTGAGGCTTCTAAGGTGTTGCTGTTCTTGCAGTTGCTCTTCATCTCTAGTCATGAAGAAATTTGTAATTGTAAGTGCTTTTGCTTTTCATGCTCTTTTCTTCATCTTCTACTTAGTACATTGTCTTTCTTTCTTTTTTTTTTTCTTTGCCCCCCCCACATTTTGGTTTATTTTTATATGGGAAATATAGAAAGATCTAATGTTACATAGGTAATGTAGGATTTTGAATCAAGTATTTCACTTTCTCATTGGAATTGATTGAGATATCTTTCCATTAGTATCAAAGGAGAAACTGATTTTGTTTCAATTAATCCATCAATTTTTTACATTAAAATGTGGGGTTTGTTCATTATAAAAAGAGGCTGGTCAGGAAATGAGATGTTACATAGGTAATATAGGATTTTGAATAAAGTGTTTCACTTTCTCATTGGAATTGATTGAGAAATCGTTCATTAGTATCAAAGGAGAATTGATTTCATTTCAGTTAATCCACCAATTTTCTATATTAAAATGTGGGGTTGGTTCACTATAAAAAGAGCTGGTTAGGAAAGAAGATTGGTTCTACTTTTCGAAGATAAAAGATGGGCATAGCTCATCAAAATAAAGATTTCATTAAGATCATGAAATAAAAATTTCATTTAATTTTTAAACGTGAAAATAAAAGCTTGGTGGCAGGGATTCAAATCATAATCTAATTTCTCTAGCATCATAGATGAGCACTCAAACCAATAATCCTGAACATTTTGATAATGGCATCCCTCTACATCACCATAATCAAGGTTTATATCCTATCTTCTTCCCATCTTGTTCTTGCCAAAAAGAAGACCAAGATAGATTAGGACTCTAAAACCCATTCACCACAGTAAAAAAGAAAGAAAAGGAGAAGAAAGAAAGAAAAAGACAAAAAGGAAAAAGAAAAAAGCATAGGAAAGAAAAAGATAAAAAGGAAAGAAAAAGAAAGAAAAGGAAAAAGAAGAGAAAGGAAGGTAGAAAAAAAGAAAGGAAGGTAAAAAGAGAAAGGAAGGTAGAAAAAAAAAGAAAAAGAAAGGAAAGGAGAAGAAAAGAAAGAAAAAGGAAAAAATGAGAGAAAGGAAGGTAGAAAAAAAGAAAAAAAAGAAAGAATAAAAAAATTAAAAAAAGATAAAAAGGAAAAAGATAGGAAAGGAAGGTAGAAAAAAAAAGAAAAAAGAAAAAAAAGGAAAAAGGAGAGAAAGGAGGTAGAAGAAAAGAAAGAAAAAAAGGAAAAAGCGAAAGGAAAGAAAAAAGTGAAAGGAAAGAAAAAGACAAAAAGGAAAGAAAAAAGTGAAAGGAAAGAAAAAAAAAGGAGAGAAAGGAAGGTAGAAAAAAAGAAAAAAGAAAAAAAATGAGAGAAAAGGTGAAGAAAAGAAAGGAAAAAGAAAAAAGGAAAAGAAAGGAAAAAAAAGGAGAGAAAGGAGAAGAAAAAAGAAAATAAAAAAAAAAAATGGAGAAAAGAAAGGTAGAAGAAAAAAAGGGAAAGAAAAAGACAAAAAGCAAAAAGCAAAAGGAAAGAAAAAGACAAAAAAGAAATAGAAAGGAAAGGAGAAGAAAATAAAGAAAAGGAAAAAGGAGAGAAAGGAAGGTAGAAGAAAAAATGTAAAATAAAGGAAAGAAATGAAAAAATATAAAAGAAAGAAAGAAAAAACAGAGATGGAGGATATTTATCGAGATGCATGATTAGGACTGCTATCGGGAAAGAACGAGATAGCGGGGCATCTCATTCCATTGAGAAACCATAATAACTTCATCTCATAGGATTTAAAACCTTGTCCATAAACCTTAATATTCTTGCATTCTCTTCAATCTAAAGTCTCCACCTGATAGTCATAAAAAGAAGATTATATTGTGCTATCAATTTTTTCCTAGGTTTGCTTTACCTGCATCCACTCTAGAATGACAGTAAGCTTAGCCAACCTACAATATGGACCGTGGAGTTTAGGTTTGAAGTGCTGCAATATAATTTTTAGCAATTAGGCAATGCAAAAAGAAAGCAACAAGCCATTTTACAAGATATGAAGAAGATGCAAGCAACTTGGCCAGGTGAGGATATCTCGGATACATTGTCAGCAATGAAGATCAATCTTATTACTGTCAGCCAAGTAAATAACTGGAAGAACTACCACCAAGAACCATCCATGATTTAGGAAATTATAGAATGATTAAACTATGAAGAACTTGTGGAGATAAGGACAGCTAATTCATAGTGACTACTCTCTTTGCAACTTAGTTGATAGACCATGGAGGTGTTTTGTATGCTGCTCCATCATAATGTTCGATAATATATCATAGATGAGAACCTTGCCAAGCCACCTATCCTCCATAACTTTTTCATTGTCTAGAATATACTAAATTTGATAGTTGAACCAGTCCTTGGTCTGAACAGACCCTGTCAACTGAAAAACTCGAAGAAGAACTCAATCTCAAAGTTCTTTCTTCTTCTGTTTGATTAACTTATTCCGTATCTGACCACCTTCACCAAAGAACTTCCATCATATTGTGCACAAAAAAAAAAGAAAGAACTTCCACCTTACTTTCCCTAGCAAGTTCTTAGATTTTTCCTTGTGGATTTGACTTGTGTAGAACTTAACAACCTACTAACCATACCAGCTATTATTGAACCTAACCTTTCTAGAGAAGACCCTTTTGATTTGTCAATCCTATTGATTACCCATCTAGGCATCTAGAAGAAGGATAAATAGTAGACTGAATGTTGGAAAAAGCAAAATTAACTACATAAATCTACCATCATTAAATATTATATTACCTTGCCCAATCTGAAAGTTTCCCTTCAAGCTTTTCAACCAGTGGAAGCCGGTCAGCTTTTATAGACCCTAGGCCTGAAAAGTTGGATAAGCTACTTCATAAGAAAAGATTCTTTATTACAACTTGGTGTCTCGGCGAAAAATATCCAAAGTAAGTTAGTACCATATATGAAAGAGTATCAGGAAGGAGTTTAAAGGTATAAAGTGTACACCTAGGGCATATATATACTATTCAAGGATAAGATTTTAATTAGGCTTTGAATGAGAAGTGAGTGGCAATGGAGAAGATAGAATTTAGTGACAAGGGGCATATGGAAGTCCGTAATTCAAAATCACCTGTCAAATATAAGGAGGCAATTTAGTTCACCATATATGGCAATTGCAAGATGCTCTTCAAATTCAAGAAAACCCTCTATATCACACTCATTTCCTGTTGGATAGGGGAACAAGAGATACATGAGGATCATTTGATCTAAAAGGTGTCTACCGATCTTCTGTGCTTTTGGGAGTTGCGGCCACCATATTTGATGACCTAAACTCTTTCCTAAATTGCATGAGAAATCTCAATATTTTTTGGATTATGAGCTTTGTACCTGGCCATCTTTAGTATAAAAATTTGCGTCAAGATTATCCACCTACTAGGATCAGCTTCATAAAACATGACTGTATCATCTATGAAATAATACTGTAATTTTGTGCTGGGCCCAGCCACTTATCTGGCCTAGCATAAGTGTTCTGGTTACTCATTAATTAGAGGACATAGTATAGTGGGGTTAGTTGGTCACTTTGATGAAAACCTCCTCTACATTAATTTAAACACCAGGGTTCCTATTAAGCACAATGATCAAATTGGTGTGTCAAAAACATTCATGTGACCAACCAAACCGTGTGTTCCCCTTACCCATAAGTAACTCAAATCAAATAGAAATTTTCAAGTGTCAACCAGCCTATCATATTGCTTTTCAAAATCTAATTCAATAATAATGCCCTAATATTTCCATCTATGACAAAGTGAGAGCATCTAATAAGCAGCTGAAAGATGTTCAAAAGATATCTTCCATTGATGTGTTCTGATTGATATTCTGAAATAAGTGAAAGTAATCATATTTTCAGCTTGTTAGCTATCAAATAGAAATTATTTTACAAATACAATTCAAATGTTAATTGCTGTAGGATCCTTCACAACATGCTCCTTTTTCCAGAGCCAGCACGATGTAGGAATAGCTTACATATCCAAATTAGTTTCTTCATTGAACAGTAAGTTTTGAGAAAAATCTTTGTATGTCTTCCTTAATTTCTCCTAATGTTTTTGAAAGATAAGATTGTAAAACATTGTATCTAAGAGAGCCTTATCCACATGAAGCCCATGTCCTACCTCATTAATTTACATTATAAAGAGAGAATGGATTACCTGGTCTATGCAACTCTTCTATTTTATCAGGATAAAAAGAACTCATCTCAACTAAGATATAATTGTTCTAGACCACACCAAAATGGATTTAGTAAGAGGCCAAAAATAATATAATAGCTTCCTCACATTGAACTTTCCTATTTTCTACCATTGGCAACTTTGTGAAAATAAGTATTATTGTTACTTTTTTGGAGACTCCTGCCTTGACCTTACTTATTTGTTACCTTTTTGGAGCCATTCCTGCCTTTACCTTTGTCCCCAATGAATCCCCTAACTAGTCATAACATCCTTCAATCTTCTTTTCTTCTCTATGCCATCAAGGGTTATATCATCTTCTACTTTATCCAGCTACTTATTTATCTTTAACTATTCTTCTTGTTTCTATTTGATGCTGCCAAAAATTACCATTTTTCCTCCATTATTTGTTTTTTCCTTTTTGCATACCTTAACTTGGAGGTTTTCCTCAGTTGCAGCTTACCTAAAAGGGCTAAAGAGGACCATAGCCTCCTCCAAATATCCTAATAAATCTATTAGGCATCCATAAAGGATTTGTTTATCACCTCCCAAAATTTCCTAAATCAACTCTCTTGTTTCCAAAGCTATATGTCAATTATGATCTCTAGTTTGTCTAGAGACTGCAACTGATTTTTTATTTAGTTAGTTCTTTTTGTTCACCTTAGTTACATGTCTATCCATCAAATGGTCCTTAATGTACTAGGAGACTTATATGGATTTCCCAATTGCTTATCTCTTGTGCACTTTCTATATTTTTCTAAGCAAGCCAATAACCATTCCCACTCATCCACTTCTATGTTTATTCCCAATTATAAGATACTATAATTGGTGTGTTCCTCTAATGATGGATGTAAGGACTTTATTGGTGTGTAATGTAAGCCAAGATTCAAGTACAAACATGTACCAACTTGTATGGGTATATCATACCAATTTGCTATGATATTGGTATGGTACAGGGATTTAATTAGCCCCTATACTAAGTTATGCAGAACCAGAACCTGTCCTATTAGCTGGCTGGTAGTTCGGTTCAGTAAACATTCATATCAAATTGTACCAGTTCCGAACTGATATAGCAAAGAAGTTGAGAAGAGGGAGAAATAGAGTGGAAAAGAGAGAGGGGGAGGGAGAGAAAGCGAGGCTAGCGGAGATGTTGGCTTTGGCCACTAAAAGGCCATGGAGGCCCTCCGATGACCGAACCATAAAAAGAGAGAGTTTGAGTGACCTAACAGTGTTGTTGACTTCTTTGTGAATTGAGCAAATCCATCGGAGCTAGCCCCCAAAGGGCTATGGAGTCCCTCAGATGACCAAACCATAGAGGGAGAGAGAGAAAAGAAGAGAGAGAATTGGGTGTGATCCAATAGTGTCTCCGACTTCACTATGAATCAAGCAAAACAAAATTGCCTTTTGAACCAATAGAAATAGGAGGGATTCCAGCCTTCTAGGGGCCTCGACGGTCCTTTGACGGCTAGTGTCAGCCTCCCCCTCCTTCCATTTCTCTCCATATCTTGTCTCTCTCTCTCTCTTTTCCTCTTTCTTCATCCTTGGTTTGGTCATCCAAGGGCCTTGACAGCCCTTCGATAGAGAGGGCCATTGCTAGCCTTTTTTCTCCTTTCCTTCCCCTCTCACTCTTTCTCTCTTTCCTTTTCGACCTCTCTATTTTTGCCAGTATTTTGAATTAAATATCCGAATCACATTTGTAGGTTGCAGTACAGTTCATCACACCCTGAACCACTTAGTTCGGGATAGTTTGACGAACCTTGCCTTATACAAATAGATGATACAAGTGTTGTACTGACATGCAATGTGTTAATATATAAGGGGTGTACCCACATACTCATTCCTACCTGAAAGTATTGGTACAAAGACTTGATTTATGGTCATACTAGCAACTTAAAAGCTTTATAAACAACCTGATAGTCCATGGATGTGATATTTAGAGCTAGATAGAAACTTCATAAGAAACTAAATTCAGTATTCGTATCACATTAATTGAGCCAAGCTAAATCCTAATTTTATATGATGAACTGAATAAGATTATAAGGGGGAAGAAGAGGGAAATAATTTTTTCAGCTCAACATTGAAGATACATGTTTCTTCTTCTAGTTTAAGAGTTCAAATCCCTATGCTCTTTTTAAAGAAACATTCTTTTGCTATAGAAAACTATAGGTACATGTTACTTATTACAGCATTGTTCTTGGAGATTCAAACAAATGAATAGCTGAATGTACCATCCATTAACATATTTCTCTATAAAAAGTAATTTTCTCATTGATTTTGTATATATTAATTTATTAACATTTGTAATTATTTTCTTAATTTTTAATTGAATCATCAACATAAATTATCATTCTTTTGTCCATAGAGTGTTATTACTGTTGAGAGTTGTTTTGTTGTCCTCCTAAGAGAAAAATCCTAGTTCCTTCCCTATCTGCAAAGAAATAACAATTAATGTCATTCTATTATTTAATGGTTGTTATAACAAAGTTGCAAAACAAATGGATGATTATCTAGATCTCATTATTCCATAAAGTATAAACAATGCAAGGTTTAAATACCAATATCTATGTTGATAACTATTGGGAGCCATGTTGATGTGGCACTGATATGCTACTCCATAGACACATGTTATGCTATGGCATGCCAGTAGCATATTAGCACATAATACCTTTTCTCTTTTTTGCTTTCCTGCCTATCGCTTTCTGTATTTAATTCTGTTTCAGGATTGTATTAGGGTTACGATTACGGTAGGGTAGAAAATGACATTTGGGGTGTTTTGGTGTACTAATACCAACACCCTTGTTTTGATTCTTGATGGTTTAGTGTCATTTTGTTGGTTATCTTTTCTCTGTGTTTTCCATGACATAAAGAATTTTTTATAAAATTTATAACATTTTTGAGAAAAATTTGTCTAAATGAATTAAGGGCACGTTCTTCATTCATGCACTCAAATCACATAGAAAAGTGATATCGTTCTGGAAAATAGCAATACCCTTGAAGATCAAGATTTTCCTATGGATTGTCCTCAAGAGTATTCATACATTCCGGACATAACCTCTACAAAGGACAGGTAGATATGTTTGTGGTTGTGCCCCTTGTGGTGACACGGATGAATCCTTGGACCATATCTTTATGAGTTGCAATCATACCAAAACTCTTTGGCAGTTGTTCCTAGATAGAATTGGGATACAACACTCCTCTATCTTCTCTTCGCGGTGGACAACATGGAGATCCGCGACCATTTCTAATTAAAGACATTAAAGAAGAATTTGACCAACTAATTGCTGTAATCCTTTAGTCTTGCTGAAAAGAGAGAAATGCTTGTATTTTTCTTGACAAATCCTCAAGAGCAATCCCTCAATGTCAGTTCATGTTATTCAAGAATTGGTTGCACTTATGCTCGCAAAAGCAAGTTTCTGGGTCCAAGTTATTCCATCTACTCTCTTGCTGAAATTCCTCTCTTGTTTTGTACTCCTGTTTGAGTTGTAAATTTGTTTTGTTTTATTTATTTTTCCTTTTTCTTGTCTACAATTTTTTCTCGTATTCAATAAATTTAGGGTGTCCTTGCCTCCTTTGTTGTTAAAAAAAAAGGAATGGTGAAATAGATATCTCAACCTTGCGTTTCATGGAGAAGTTGGATTAGGTAAAAATAGGCAAAAACCAATATGATTGATGGTCGGGATGTGTGATTCTGTGTAGCATTCGCTAGTAATGAGCACAACTTTCAATTTGATGGTCAAAATCATGAAGATGACCTAATCCAAAATTGGCATTCATAGCTCAATGTTTCTACCTAGACATAGAGTTGATTAGCCCCATATTTTGTCACAAAAAGTAATTTATATATAATCAATGCATGTCCTAGTGTTGATTGGGAGCCCCCACCCGCTAGCTACCTCAAGATTAACTTTGATAGCGGTGCATTTGATGGTGGCAAAAGAGGTGGTGTGCACTTTGTGATTAGAGGCCTAAACTTAGATTTTGTGGCTGCAAGTGGTTGTAACTATACAACACCACAGTTCTGGTAGGCAAATTAGAAGGGATGTGGGAGGGGATCTAGTTTGCTAGGTGTGATCGTGTTATGTTGGAAGGAGATTCTAGCATAGAGTTAGGATGGGTAAGGAAGCAATTTCATACATCAAGAATGCACCCACTTGTATTGGATATTTAGAGCTTTACTAGGAGCTTTGCTTCTTTTGATGCGGTCCATGTCTATCAGGAGGTGAATGATGCTACAAACGGCATCCTATGTGGCAAATCATTCTGGTGATAACTTCTGGGAGAGCATATTCAATATTATGTTTAGCTTTAAGACATTTTATTTTTCTATTACTCTTGATGTATCTATACTAGACTTGTATGATCCATCCACCTAATCAAAAAAAAGTCAAAAATTTTATTTTAGGAAATCTTTTTGTTAATTTTTTTTATATCAAATAAATCAGGATTTTCTTAGTATTTTATGAACATATTTGGAATTGATTGTAGTTTTCATTTTGATAATTTAAAGGCAGTCTGGATTTTTACTAAATTTATTAATTTTTGGAATGTTACTGTTCTTGGTAATTTGTAAACTAATCTCTAGAAAAGGTGGCCTAGGGTTTAGTTAATGCAAACTTTATCGTGGAGTATTTCTTCCACTTTTCCTTCTTGTTCCTTATGCTACTTCTCTCTCATATTTAAATTTATTTAAAATTCTGCATATATGATGTATTACTGAATTAGAATTTAAAAATTAATAGTGCTAAACCTATGTGAGACGAAAGGCAAAATACTTCAGCATATTTTGAAAAAAAAAATTCATATTTAGCAATTCAGAAATGTTTTGCACATTTAGTATTTTATCAAAAGTGCATGGCATTTATATTTTATCAAAAATGCTTATCATTCTACAACATATCACATATTCATGCCAAACAAGAAGAAAAAGAAGGGACAAGGAGTTTACTTTGTATACAAGTAAATTTGTGCTTGGAACTGGTTATAGAGAAGCAGTAAGGTCTATCGATTTGGAACTCAAACACTTCTCAAATAGTGGAACAAGAAATCTACTAGCCCAAGATCTGCACCACAATAGAAAAGAAGAATGGAAATAATGGAAAATAACCTTTTTTCATTTCTTGATTAAAAAAAAAAAATTCTTTTACATATAAGCCAAGTCCAAAAGATAATTAAATACTATTAAGTATATATATTCTCAAAAAGTGCATTCATGCTGCTCGTATAAACCAAGAAAATTGGTGGATTCCAAAAATATAAAGAATAGGAATACGAAGGGATATGGGTTGGAAGATGTGGTATACAATAAAAAACTATTGATATTGGAAAGTGTAGTTGAGAGCCATTATGCATGGATGTGATTGGGCTACATGAGCTGCATGAAGAAATTATGAGAATGCATGCAAATACACAGTCTACTTAAAAAAAATTACTTTAAAAAATTAACACTTCCCCTTAAAGTAAATTTTTGAAGATAAGCCCAAGCTTTCCACGAAGTAGTTCGAATGGTCCTTTCGAAAGTGATTTGGTGAAGATATCTGCATAATTATCTTTGCTTTGAACTTCTGATACATGAATAATACTTTGAAGAACTTTCTCATGGCTAAAGTGATGCTCGATCTTAATATGCTTTGAGCATGCATGACATACCGGGTTGGTTGCAAGTTTTAGTGCACTCTGATTATCATCATGAATTGTGGTTGGAGTAGAAATTGATGAATAAACATCCTCAACCAACCGCTGCAACCAAACACATTCTTGAGTAGCCAATGATAATGCCTTGTATTCAGCCTCCGTAGTAGAAAGCGACACCGAGTCTTGCTTCTTACTATACCAAGAGATAGCTGCCGAGCCACATGTAAATACATAACCTGATGTAGATTGTCGATCATCCAAATCCCCTCCTAAATCAGCATCCCCATATCCTTGTAATACAAAAGGAACTCCATTCCTGAAAAGTAAACCAAAATCAAGAGTAGAATTAACATATTTCAATATCTACTTTGCCGCTTTTAAATGAGGTTTCCTTGGAGATTGCATGTAGCGACTCACAAAACCAATAGCAAATGCAATGTCCGGTCTTGTTATACTCAAATAAATAAGACTTCCAATAAGTGCCCGATATGGTTGAGGATCCGGAAGAAGCTTGCCTTCATCTCGTCATAATTTTATGTTGATATCAAGTGGAGTAGAGCACCACTTCCCATTTATCATGCCAAACCTTCCAGCAATTTTTTGAGCACAGCTTTTTTGATGCAAGAAAATCCCATTCTTCACTTTCTCAACCTCCGATACCAAAAAATGGTGAAGCTCTCCTAAGTCCTTCATTTCAAATTGAATAGACAACTCGGCTCGAAGTCTTGCAACTTCTCCATCATCATTACCGGTAATGATCATATCATCCACATATAAAAGAATAATAACATTCAACCTTCCAACTTTCTTAATAAACAAACTATAATCAGAATTAGAAATAAAATAACCACAAAATTGCGAATACTCGACAATTTTACCATACCATGACCTTGGCGCTTGTTTCAACCCATAAAGGGCTTTCTTAAGCATGCAAACAAAATCCGGATGAGTTTTTGAAATATAGCCCGGGGGTTGCTCTATATAGATGTTTTTGTCAATCTCACCATATAAGAATGCATTCTTCACATCAAGTTGCCAAAGCCTCCAACCAAGGCTAGCTGCCAAAGATATCACTGCACGAACGGAAGTCATTTTAGCAATGGGGCTGAAAGTTTCTTCATAATCTTCACCACACTTTTGTGAAAAACCTCTCTTGGAAAACCCTTGGACTATTCTTCTCTGGTTGCAAAAACCTATTCCTAGCTCTCTGTTCTTCCTCTCTGTTGCTCTCTGCATCCCCTATTAAGAAGAGGATGAAAACCAGTCCAAACCGTATCCAATTCTGAGTCAAAATGTCTCAGATCAAGCCTGATATCATCCAGAATCGATCTCAACTATCAGATCGTTGATCTGATGGCCCAAAATACCCCAAAATGCCCATAGACTGCATGAAACACCATGCGGTCCATGGTGAGCTATGCAAAATGCCCTGGGAAATGGCTCTGTGCACACCGCCTAGAGCTGGGTCAAGCCTGCGTGCTCGTGCCCACTCGTGGGCCTGGGCCGCGCACTGTGCGCTCGGGTGCCTGGGCCGCGCGTGTGGGTCTGGGCCGGGTCCAGTCTGGTAGGACAGGCTACTAAATCTTTTTTTTTTCTTTTGGTTTTTCTCTACTAAGCTTTTGGGCTTGGATGGATACGGCTCCACACCCAACAACTCTCCCACTTGGAGACTTAGATACCCAATCTTGCATCCACCTGAAATATCAAAAAGTAAACTTCCAAAGAAAAAATAAAAAATAGGTCAATATCCTGTGCGGTGCCTCCAATCAACTAGCTCCGGAGGCCAATTGAGGCCATGCATAGCCCCAATTTCTCTATAGTGACTGTCTTCATCAGCATATCCACCAAATTCTTCGATCCTTGGATCTTCTCCGGTGACAGACATTCATCTTTAAGCAATACCCTGATAAAATGGTATCTTAGCATATGTGCTTCATCCTTGCATGGAACATTGGGTTTTTTGCCAGATGGATAGTACTCTGACTGTCACAAAATAAAATACTGTAGCTCTAATCTCTATCCAATCTATCAGCAACTTTTGCAACCAAATCTCTCTTTGCTGGCTTCTGTGATTGCAATGTACTCCACCTTGGTAGTAGAAAGAGCCACGATCTTTTGTAACTATTTGACCCAGCTCACCACTGTCCTACCAATGGTGTATACATACCTTGTCGTGCTCTTTCTAGTGTCGGCATCACCATCTAGATCTGCATCAACATAGCCCTGTAAAGTCTGACTGCCTCTTCGATAACATTGGCAAATGTCCTTGGTGCCTTTCAGATATCTTAGGATCCACTTAATAGCTTCCCAATGTTGCTTGCCTAGATTTGCCATGTACCTGCTCATAGCTCCCACTGTATGTGCAATGTCAGGCCTTATGCAAACCATGGCATACATCAAGCTATTGACTGCTAAAGCATACTGAACCCTAGCCATTGTCTTTAGCTCATCATCAACCTTAGATGATTGTTCCTTTGAAAGCTTGAAGTACATGACCAAAGATGTCTTCACAGGCTTTGTATCTGCCATATTGAACCAGTCCAGCACATTTTCAATGTAATTACTCTGAACCTGCTTCAGTGTACCTGCCATCCTGTCTTTTTCGATCCTCAACCCAAGTATCTGGTTTGCTGCACTCATGTCCTTCATTGCAAATTCTCTTGACAGCTCCATCTTATATCTTTCGATCTCCTACATGCTCGGTCCAGCTATTAACATATCATCAACATACAAGAGTAGAGTGATGAAACTGCCATCAAACGACCTATAGTAATAGCAATGATCTTCTTGGAACCTTGCAAAACCACTGTTAGTCATGAATCCATCAAACCTTTTATACCATAACCGAGAGGCCTATTTCAAACCATGCAAGCTCTTCTTTAGCTTGCATTTCATGTTTTCTTTACCAGGAACTATAAAGCCAACTGACTGTTGCATATAAATGTTCTCATCTATCTCACCATGTAAGAAAGTAATAGTAACATCAAGTTGTTCAAAGTATAAATTTTCATGAGCTATTATACTTAGAATAATCCTTATTATAGAGAGCTTAACAACAGGAGAAAAGATCTCAGTATAATCAATACATTCTTTCTATTGGAAGTTTTTTACAACTAGCCTTGCCTTGTACCTCTTGCTACCATTGTGCTCTTCCGTTATCTTATAGACCCACTTATTGTGCAATGCTTTCTTTCTTTCCGGTAGTATGTTGAGCTCCCATGTCTCGTTCTTTATCCAGGACTGTATCTTGTCCTTCATCGCTTGCTCCCATTTGACCGAATCTTCACTCTCCATGGCTTCATCAAAGCACTCGGGCTCCCCTCCATCTGTCAATAGCAGGTAATGCAATGAGGATGAATATCTTACATGTGGTTTCGGGATCCTTGTAGATCTTCTCAGCTGAGGTGTCTCTGGCTCAGGTTCAGGATCTTTTGCTCCCTCGGTAATGTCCTCTTTCATGATCTCTTCCAACTCTACTTGTTCTTTCTCCTTATTTGCATGTCCTACTCTGTTTGAAATACTCTGGTCCTTGTATAGGCTTCTTTCATTGAACACCATGTTCTTGCTCTTGATGATCTTCTTGTCCTTCTCACTCCAAAGCTTGTATCCAAACTCATCAGTCCCATACCCAATGAAGAAGCACTTCTCTGACTTTACATCGAGCTTGTCTCTCTTCTCTGCATTAATGTGTACATAGGAGACACAACCAACAACCTTCAGGTGAGATAAGCTTGCTGACTTCCCTGTCCACTCTTCTTCTGGTAGCTTGTACTCAAGAGGGACTGAGCGACTCCTATTAATCGATAGGTAGCAGTGCCAACTGCCTCAGCCCAAAATATCTTGGGCAATCCATCATGGAGCCTCATGCTCTTAGCTCTCTCATTCAAGGTTTTGTTCATGCGCTCAGCTACCTCATTCTGTTATGGCATACTTGGAATCATCTTCTCCATTTTGATCCCATTAGTTGTGCAGAACTCCTTAAACTCGATGCTGTCATACTTGTCTCCATTATTCGATCTCAAGCACTTCATCTTCTGTTCAGACTCATTCTCCACCAAACTTTTCACTTCCTGAAAGTGTCAAATATATTAGATTTATTATATAAAAAATAAATTCATACCTTTCTAGTAGAGTCGTCGCTGAAGGTCACATAGTATCGCGAAGCTCTAAAGGATGCAATTGGGGAGGGACCCCATCGTTGGTGTATACAAGGTCCAACTTTCTTGATCTTGGTGCCCTATCAATTTTGGAGAAGCTGATCTCTTTTGCTTTCCAAGAACATAATTCTCATCGAAATGAATATCTGTCATCTTCAAACCTGGTAGCTTGTCCTTCTTCAACAATACTTGCATTCCTTTCTTGCTCATGTGACCTAGCTTGTAGTGCCACAACTCCGAGTCTGCTTGTGCTAGTGCCATTGCATCTCTGGTGTTACTAGTCATATATAGGGTACCTAACTTGCTCCCTCGTGCTATCACCATCGTACCTTTGGTGATCTTCTAAGAGCCACCAATGAAAGTTATAATGTATCCCTTTGAGTCCAGCTGTCCAACTGATATCAAGTTTCTCCTAAATCCTGGGACATGTCTGACATTTTTGGGCTTCCAAATCGATTGATCTGGCATCTTGATTTGTAAATTATCCTTTTCCACAATATCCAAAGGCTCGTCATTTGCAAGATAGACCTTTCCGAAGTCTTCAATAATGTAGTAGTATATAAACTATTTTTGTGAGATAGAGTGAAACGAAGCTTCGGAGTCTAGGATCCAAGACTCCATCGAACTGTCCATGTTGAGAACCAATGCATCTTCGATTATCTCAATCGTTGCATTGATTGACTCTTCGTTCTGTCCCTTATTCTTCCTTACCCAACAGTTCTTTCTAGTGTTCCCCTTCTTGCCGCAAGCCCAATAGCCATCACCCTTCGGTCTTGACTAGCTCTTTTACTTGGACTTGGATCTTCCATGATCTTTGTTGCACTGTGTAGTTCTTTCTCTGCCTTCTTAAGTCACCAAGGCAGAACCAGAGCTCCCTTTGATTTTTTTTCTCCTGATGTCTTCACTAAGAATTAAGTTCTGGGCCACTTCAAACTTCAATTTGCTCGAGCTGCACGAACTACTCACCACTATCATAGTTGCATCTTAGCTCTCGGGCAAAGAAGATAATAGGATTAGGACACGGACTTCATCCTCGAAGCTAAGTTCAATTGAACTTAACTAACTTGTGATCAAATTAGATTCATTGATATGATCGGTTACAGACGCACCTTTGCTTATCTTCAAGTTGAACAGATGACATATGAGATAAACCTTGTTAGAGGCCGAAGGTTTCTCGTATATGTTGGATAGTACCTGCATCAATCCAGTTATCATCTTCTCTTCTAGGATGTTGAACGTGACATTCCTGGCCAACGTAAGATGGATGACGCTCAAAGCCTGACAGTCCAGCAAATCCCAGTCTACTTATGACATCTCGGTGGATTTTTTTCCTACAACGATAGGTGAAGCTTCTTCTGGTACAGATAGTCCTCGATCTGCATCTTCTAGAATCTGAAATCTTTTCCATCAAACTTGTTGATCTTGACTTTTCCTTCATCTCCTGCCATCGCTTTCACTCGAACCCTTGCTCTGATACTAGTTATTAGGATATATTGTGTAATGGGATGCCGAAAAAGTTTACAGAAGCAACGAAAAAGAAAGCCTGAAAGATAAATAAAAAATATAAGTATAAGCAATACACAAGAATTATATAGTTCAGAGCCTCTTGCTCGTATGTCCATGGCCACACAGGATCAAATCTTCACTATGAAGAAAGAATACAGGAAGTTATTACAACAAAAAATCCTCTCTAGATGCAAACCCCAGCCCAATAAGAAGAAAGAAGAAAGAATAAAATAATATAGGAGAAATCCTTGCCCTCCCTCTGCCTCTCTCTCTCTTGTTTTCTCTCTTAGAAAATCCTTAGACTACTCTTCTCTGGTTGCAAAAACCTCTTCCTAGCTCTCTGTTCTTCCTCTGCTGCTCTCCGCGTCCCCTATTGAGAAGAGGATGAAAATCAGTACAAATCGCATTCGAATCTGAGTCAAAATATCTCAGATCAAGCCTAATATCATCCAAAATTGATCTTGGCCATCGGATCATCAATCTGACGGTCCAAAATGCCCCAAAATTTTTGTGGACCATGTGAAATGCCATGCGGTCCACGGTGAGCCATGCGAAACACCCTGGGAAATGGCTCTGTGCATGCCGCCTGGAACTGGGTTGAGCCCATGCACGTGCGTGCCCACGCGTGGGCCTGGGCCGCGTGCCCATTCGCCTGGGCCACGCGTGGGCCTAGTCCGGTTTGGTGGGCTAGGCTGCTGGGTCCTTTTTTTTTTCTTTAGGTTTTTCTCTACTGGGCTTCTGGATTTGGGTGGATACGGATCCACATTCAACAACTTATTGCATGACCATACTCCAATCAGCAATTGGGATCTTTTACTCTCTATTATCAAAGCCATTAGCTCATCACGATAAAAATCAACATATGATTTTTTTTACAATATTAATTTATAATGATACATTATCCACCTCTGCATTGTCCTGCTTAAGCGAATTGCCAGCGGACAATGTGAAGAACTAGAGTTCCATCAAAGAAGACTAGTTTGTGTTCAAGGATTTTGCATGGAGTTACTTAAATTGATGATAATTTAAATTATACTATATCTTGATGTGTCATTCTAATTAAAAAAGATGATGAATCTTGCCAAAAATTAGATGATGAGCATGGCTCCTACAATCTAGTTTTGGGCCAATAAGGCAAGGAACAAGTGACCATATCTCACTAAATCTCTTTGTATGTTAAAAATCCACCTACCCATGCACAAAGAAAGAAAACTATTATTTCACAAGTCTTGGCAATCAACAACGCATTTCTTCCATTCCCATCTATATCTTTGAAAATATGGAGAGATTCTAAACTTCTTAAATCAAGTAATGCTATAGACCTTCACAAAAAGAACCAAAAATATCTCGCCCCAAAAATGTGAAGATTTGTTTGGGGAATGAAATTATACTCCAACTGCCTATTAGATGATGTTTTGGAATCTTTTTATGGAATCTAAAAAATTTTCCTTGTAACTTTTTGTTAGTTTTAATTAAATAGCTCTCAGAAGTATGGTTTGCTAAATCGTGCTAAACCGATTGGTTTGGGGTGTACTAAACTAGACTAGTTGATTACCAGCATGATTCATTACCTCAGTTTGAAATGGAGTGAGAGGGAGAAGGAGATAGAGGAAGAGAGAGAGGGGGGAGGGAGGGAGGCAGAGGGAGGCAAAGAGAGGGCTCGGAAAGAGGGAAAGAGGGCTTGGAACCCTAATTGCAAAAGGGACCCCTTGTTTCATTTTGAAACAGGGGAGCATATTTTATTTTTTGTTGATATCAAATTGAAGTCGGCAAATGGTTTGTCAACTTCATTTCTACAAAAAATTGAAATCGGCAAATGGTTTGCCAATTTCACTTAAGTGAAGTACACAAATCATTTGCCGATTTTAGTTCAAGAATTCAAAAAAAATATAGTTCACTCCATAATGGCACAATACGAACTCACACTATACTATGCTGATCACCGACTGGTGTGGATAATGGTACCAGTTTGGCAAATCTTGCTCAGAAGAACTGACATGATTTCCATGTTGACAAAAGACTAGAGGTCTTGAGTGTTGGTGTTTGGGGGGACCCGGGAGGGGGGGTGGGGGGGGGGGTAGGTTTTTAATTAGGGGGATCTTGTCTTTATAGAGGGGACATTGTTGTCTAAATCCATGGCATTACAAGGGGATATGTTACATATGATCCCTAATTTATTTGGAGACCGTAGTTGGATTCTTATTAATTAATCAAATTGCCATTCTCCCTCCCACATCTAAAGTCGCAATCCTTAATTTACTAGAAGATTGCTCAAGATTTCCTAATTAGTTATCTCGTTCCCATTCTTTTCATCATTTCCTTTTCTAATTGGTAGAGTTTTGCACTCATTTGCTTGGTCACTTTATCATTATGATGCAATAACCCTAGACAAAACAGGCATTCATTAGAGAAAGGAGATCAATTTCAGGAGGGAAACTCTTCTATGGAGATGATATTTTTTCACGAGTATATTTTAATGTGAGATCATATTCTTGTCCATTATTTATCTTTCTAGTTATCTCATTCTAATTTTATATATTTTTCCTTACTAACTGACTAGGACTCTCACTCATTTGCTTGATCACTCCAAGATGGGGCATAAAGGATATTATCATAATGCAATAACAGTTAAAATGAAATAATTACTGACAAGAGAGAGATCTACATTAAAATATACTTTTTATAGAAGTATATATGAATGAGATAGTCAGACTTGGGGTAGAGCTATTTTAGAAAATTTAATTTGGTATAATATTAGTCAACCTCACATTAGTTCAACTATCCGAACTTAAAAGCTCATTTTATAAACTGAACTAGATAGGAGTACTTAGTGAATGACGACCCATAAGTGACCTCAATACTTGGGAAAAGGATTATGATTGTGATTGTGATTATTGACCGAACAAGATTCTAAAGGAGAAGAATAGAGAAATAAGGACTTTTTAGTTTAACATCGTAGATGCACGTTTCTTCTTTTAATTTAGGCGCTCATAGCCCAATACATTTTTTAACAGAAAATTCTTTTTGTAACAAATATTAATATATACAACATTATAATAGTATGTTTCCTGGGATTGAAATAAATGAAAGTTGAATCTACTATCAATTTGTTTGTCCTTTTCATTCATAATATTCATCAGTTTCTGTTTACTGTTTAATGTTTATATATGTTGACCATGTGAACTGCTAATATTTTGCTATATAAGAAGTAATTAACCCAATGATTTGTAAATTTAAAACTGCAATAAATATTTTTTATTTTGTTAATAAAAATCATCACTCTTTTTTAAATAATGTTATTGTTTTCTGCAGTATGTTTAATTGGCCCCTCCAGAGAAAAATCCTTGGGTTCACTCCCAAAGCTGACTTCTCATAAAGGAGCCTCCCTCCATCATTGATCTATCAAATGACTGAAGTTCTTATTCCTGGTCCTCATATTATTAAATCTAAGCATTTTAGATCTCACCATATCTTCTGCCAAATCAAGACAGAGAATTATCCAAACTTGGACTGGGCAAAGTCGAATATCTTCTTTTTTCAGTTTCAGAATTTCAAGAACAATTAGTCCTTCATATTACTTGTGAATCTTTTATCTGAAATAGGCAACTCTGGATGTTTGAATTTCTGACGCAACCACTAAATTGCAACTTGTCCCTTTGATACAACCTAGTCTGCCATTCCTCTTAAGAGAATCCTAATACATTGAAAGAACCATAAATAGCCCAGGCTCTGCTCATGTTGTATCCTACTGCTCCAAGTTCATTCTAGCAGTCCAATCTCACCTTTCAAATAGGCTGAAAACATATGTCAAACACCAAAGAGGATCAACACTCAAACTTCACAAACAATGTGAACAAAAATACCAATCTGTTCTGCTCGTTTCCCTTGATCTCTTCTCTTCTGTGTAGGTTGAAGACTACATACAGCTTAACTTCTTGATTTAAGGGCCAGTACCTAGTGATGGTCAATCTGGGGGTTCTGGGAGGAGTGTACTGGGAATGGACATAACCTTTGGCTTTTTTGGATAAAGTGGCTGCCCCAAGACTCAAACCCCTGCCATTAAATTTGTCAGCCCACACTTTTTACCATTGCACTAAGCAATGGCTGCTAGCTCGACTACTTGATTATAGCTTTCATTTGTTTTCAAGTTTCTTCATTATTTTTTTCTTAAGTTTACTCTAGCATCTGTTGATCTTTGAGAACCGTTTGATAACCTCTTTGTGTTTTGAATACAGAGCTCGGAACTTGGAATATGTGGATCTTGATAAACATAAAACTTTAATTTCACTAGAACTTGTTTCCAAGTTTGACTTTTTCATTCGACATTGTTTTCCTTTTATGGTTAATCAGTTACAAAATGGCTTCCACTTTAATTAAAATACTGATGACCCATTGTTAAAACTAACCATTATAACCAAGGTTTTAAATCCCGTGGGACAGGGCTGTCCCGGTTTTTTCCTAGAACGGGACGCGTGAGCGTCCCGCCCCGTCCCAACACTCGGGACAGGAAATGTCCCAAGATGTCCCGATTGGGACACTGGGACACTGGCGGGATATCCTGTTCCGATACATGGGGATAATATCCTGTCCCAATGACCCGAGGGATGTTCCATCGGGACCTGAATCCTTGATTCTAACAGAACTCATGTTTTGGAATGCCTATAGCGTTAGAGGCTAAGAGGATTTTTTTAATACAGATAAAAAGATTTAATTTCTGGCTAGCTTGTTTTTATCTTTTCTATAATCATTATACCGTACTTTAATTGATTCAGATCATTGTTTTTAAGAACCTTGGGTTTCAGTATCGAATTAATTTAAATCTTCTTTCAGTTGTTGGAACTTCTGTTGCTTCTAGCATCAATCAGCAAAGTCTCATGGGCAACCACAGACAACTGCGATTGCAATCCAATGAGATCAATAGAACCTCGCCCGCACAAAGTCATAATAACTGATTTTGGAGCCATTGGAGATGGTGTAACTCTCAACACCAGAGCATTTCTGAATGCCATATTTTATCTTCAGTCATTTGCTGATAAGGGTGGGGCAGAGCTCTTTGTACCAGCAGGAAGATGGTTAACAGGGAGTTTTCATCTTGTCAGCCACCTCACAATTTGCTTAGACAAGGATGCAGTAATTATTGGATCCAAAGTAAGTTAGAAAATTCCTGCTAGATTTAATCTACATCTGTCCGAGTTGGTTATGCTTATATCCGTGATATGCAGCTTCTTATCCCATTAACATGGTAGAATGTCCTAGATGAATCCAGGAATTGGTCATTAAATGCATATCACTTTGACAACATGTAGTCAATAACACAATTTTGGCTGTTTAATATATTTTTTATGTTCATACTACATGCTGTAAAGGTTGTATCCTGCTAATGTCCCAAATTTCATTGCCTTGTAAAATGTTTTGCTAAGTCAGGGAATTTAATATTGTATGCTAGTAATGTCTTAAATTTATCAACTTGTTCTAGGTTTTAGTCTTTTAGACATCAATGTGTTATGCTACTTATATAGTGTTTAGTGGGACGATTTTTTCTCCTCGACTTATTGTGCATGAAAGGCAATTGCATATTAGTGATTTTGCTTGACATGGTGGCAAATTCTTGGTCAATGAATGCAAGGGAGAGGAATCTAGACCAAAATTTTGGTAGAATAAGGTAATCAGGGGATCCCCTGCTAGAATCAAGGTGTGCAAAGCCAAGTACCAGTGTGCAAAACAGATGCATCGACTTCAAAATTTTGGCCTTCTCTGGATGCAAGTGAGAGACCACCAGTCATTTTGAACATGGGAACTTGTTGGCACTGAAGGAGAGAGAAGGCTCTCTTCTCCTGTGAGTAAGAAAAGATTTTTTGTTTGCAAAAGTTATCTATTTCTTCAAGGTCTTATCTAGAACCTCATTGATGAGAGTTGAGTCGCTTGATCTGTAGACAGCCCATTCAATATGAGCTGAATTTGCAAGTATCATTATCCTATAGCAAAGGTGACTCTTTCATACTTGAGAGAGTGATGAGTGGACTTGAATTTGTATGGAGAGGCTCTCTTTTGTATAGAAGTTAAGATCTTCTGTTCCTAGGGTGAAGAAGGATTCGTATTTCTCAAAGTCTGCATCTACTATGCAACCTCTCTGACTAGTGAGCACATGGATTTAAAAGAAACAAACCAAAAAGAAGCAGCTCATTTTGTTAGACCTCTGTCCTACTCTGCAGGGGAAGTTCTATGATCTTTTCCCTATGGTTGAAGGACAAAAGCATTGCATTTGCAAGGTCAGTGATCAAGAAATTTTTCCAGCCAAGGTCATGTTGAAGGTTGTATTGGAACTTACCATCAACAGGGTTCAAGATCAAAATTTGATTTTTGTAGGTGAAGCATCTTGTTTTGATTAATGATTTCCTGGAACCTGAAATAATTTAATCATAGCTTTATGAGTTGTAGCAAAAGATATTTTCAGCTTTCTACTATATTTTCATGCCAATCGACTTTGAGCTTAGCATTTGGAGAGTCTTTTTAAATTACAAACAGCACATATCCTTTCACGTTTGCTTTTCCCTACATTTTTTTACTGTCAGTTTACTAAGCTACAAGGCTTTTCTTTGTTTTTCAGAATTCTCACAATTGGCCAGTTATTGATCCATTGCCTTCATATGGAAGAGGTAGGGAGCAGCCTGGTGGGAGGCACAAAAGCCTCATTCATGGATACAATCTGACAGATGTTGTCATCACAGGTTTGTTAAATTTAGCCAGACTAACCATGGAGGTACTGTAGGCATTGCTGTCATGATTATGTTTGGGAGACTTATCCAATTTAGCTTCACATATGCAAAGTTCTGGGAGGAAAACCACTAAGAAATATACTGAAGTATTCAACACTTACAGAAACTATTGCTTGTTAATTTCTCCAGGTTTGTTTCAATGGTATTAGGTTTTCTGTTGCCTTCAATGGCATCTCATGCTTTTCATGCAGGTTTTCTATGTGATTATTATTTTAGACTGCTTCCCTGGTTTCCATGGTTTTAACATGATGGCTGACATATTGTTTTGTGCACCCATTTTGTGGAGACTAGGACTAAAATTTTCTGTGCCAAAATGTTCATCAATTGAAATGTTCCCTTATCAGTGAAAGAAGCACTCAAGGGTTTAATTATGGAATAGCTTTTTCTGATTTAATTTGTCTTGAACTGTTCTTTCTTTTTCTCTTCATGTTTTTTTCTTTAGTTTGTCAGCTCTGAATCATTTTAAAATCAACCAAGGCTAACTAAAAAGATGCTAGATTTTTTGGAGTAATTTGCTCTTTCTGATTTCAATAACTATTTTCTCCAGGTGACAATGGCACCATTGATGGCCAAGGCAGCATTTGGTGGGATTGGTTTCACAATCAAAAACTGAACTTTACTCGCCCATATTTGGTTGAATTCATGTACTCAAGCAGCATAGTTATCTCAAATCTAACGTTGATTAATTCTCCCTACTGGGCCATTCATCCTGTATATTGCAGGTTAGTTTCATCCTGAATTAATTTCCTACTCTACTCACCTCTCTTACTAGATTTACAAATGGAGTTTTGTATGCTTGGGGAGACTTGAGACTCCTTTTTCTGGATGAACAGCCAGGTCCTCATTCAGAATATCACAATAATTGCCCCTCCTGATTCACCAAATACAGATGGAATTGATCCTGGTAAGCGTAACAGTTCAGAAGCTTGAATGATGTTTTTCATTTTTCAAAGAATTAGCAGTACCTTTTATTATTAATAAGAAGGCCCATGCAAGTATTTCTAATTGTACATTTTTATGAACACAAGATGATCTTCCATTCAAGGTTGTATTCCAAACTAATTGGGAATAGAATCAGCTGATCTTCTAAATACCTGATGAGTGGATGCCAAATAGGATCGGCTTGCCCTGCGAACCCCCGAAAAGTGAATGTGGATTTTCTGCTTGTTGCAGATCAAGTTATTCATTGTGCTGCATTTTGAGCACTAAAATTTGGAATGTCTTTGGCCTTGGATAGGAACCAATAGTGCAGGACTGATAGAACCCCAAGTAGAGGTTTTAAGTTGTACTAGACTTCAAGTGCAGTGGCTTTTTGGTTAAAAGGAATTCTTTGTATTCACTAATAAATATACAACCCATCCCCCTCCCTCTCCACTCTCCTCTAAGATTATGATGTTACATTGGTGAATGAAGAGCAGAGGAGCCTCACTAATGTCCAACTTCAAACACCTTATATTCGGAGAGATCATCTTTTTGTTTTTTATAATGAGCAAAATCTTCAAAAGTTCATGCAACTGCAGAACTGTGGGATAAGCTACAGCAGGGGAAGCTAGGAATAGGGCTCACTAACGAACCACTCACACAAGACTGGGGAATATTCTATATACTGTCCTAATTAACATAATACAAAGGAGGACTGCATAATCAAGGTGACTAAATTTTGACAATAAACTATCTAAGGTGTGGTAACACACTAACAAGGAACAAGTATCTGAGCATAAGCAATGAATTGAGGGGAGACACACTGCTGTTTTCTGTTATAAACTACAACTACAAAATTTTACTAAATATAGAAGAATTTAAAAAGAAAAATATTATTTTTTCTTAGTTTATGAAAATTCCATTGCCTAGTAACTTGAAGAACCGGTTACCGAGTAATGCATATCAACTATTCTAAAGCAATTGATACTGCATATTGCATACCCTTGATTGTAGATTATAGACGTTATTTTACCAAGATTTTCTAGGGAAAAACACTTCAGTGGCATAGATGGACCACAAAAAATTTATCATATGTACATGTTCATATATGCCATTAGATCTAAGCAATAACTAATTTCTTTCACATGCCAATCTATAGAATTTTGAAAAGTCTTTGCCATTTTCTAAGTTCTTATATAATGCTTGTGATTGTACATCAGGATAAGTCTCTTTAATTTGCTCTTCCTGGTTAATAAAATTTATTCATTTACACCGAAACTAGAAATTTGTGAACAAGTTTCTTCCATCACTCAACCATTGATTTCCGTTTAATTTCCTCCTTTGCTAGCTTGGCGAGACATCCCATCTTCTCATGAAAGATAAAAAACACATCAATAGAATTTCAAATGTGTAAATTATTCCTATTTCTCCTTTTAGAAATATCTAGCACACGGCATTTAGTTTTATATTCCTATCACATTGACTTTATATTACTTCAAACTCCTTTTATTGGAAATATTTCAGTTTCTCCACTGCTTACCAAGCCTCTTGTTGTTAATTATCCATTCCGGACATTCGATGTCCCCTTTCCCTTTGTCATAACTCTTGCTGATTGTATCTGAACCCTCATTGCTCTTGCTCCCCCAACCCCACTCTTCCCTTTTTTATTCACTCGAATTGCAAATTTAAGAGCTTGACGAGTGCCAGATGCCTCATCAGTCACACAAATCCCTTTTAATCCCAGAATAGCTGTTTCCTTGGATCAGGATGAATAGTTTGCAGGAAAAAAAAATGAAGTATCTCATCACATTGCCTGTCACTATTTTGGAAACTTTTTTTTAATTCTAACAAGGAAATGATTGAAAAATCCTGCTTGTTTTGTGCATCCCAGACTCATCAAGCAATATCTGCATTGAAGACTGTTACATCAGCACCGGCAGTGATCTAATTGCTGTCAAAAGTGGGTGGGACGAGTATGGCATTTCTTTTACCCGTCCAAGCTACGATATCAGCATTCGCCACATTGTTGGAGAAACAAAATCAGGTGCTGGCATCGCCTTTGGAAGCGAGATGTCTGGTGGTGTGTCAGAAGTTTGGGCAGAGGACATCCAGATATTTAATTCAAAGCATGGTATCATAATTAAAACATCCCCAGGGCGAGGCGGCTATATTCAAAATATATCCATATCTAATGTGATCATGAAAGATGTGGACGTAGCCATCAGAATCCAGGGTCAACATGGCGAGCATCCAGATGAGAAGTATGACCCAAATGCACTTCCAGTCATAAACATGATAACCATCAAAGATGTGGAAGGAGTAAATATCAGAATTGCAGGTCTTTTGGACGGTATTAATGGAGATAAGTTCAGCAACATTTGCCTATCCAACATCATCCTTGTTGTAGCATCGCCACAACCTTGGGAATGCTCATATGTTCAAGGATACTCTAATATGGTGTCTCCAGAGTCCTGTGAACCTCTTAGAGAAAGACCTGCAGAGGGCACCATTTGCTACCCAGTAGTTAATCATCTGGGACTTCCACAATCCAATGCTGCAACTTTTTAGTCCCTTCATGAAGTTCATAGCACTGTAACCACTCTCTTGCACTGTGCACAAGTCGGGTAGTACTCGTACTGAAGGATGTTTATTTGTCATCATCGTTTGACAAATCGACTCATATCAGAAATGTTTGCTTGTCAGATGCCTCGTCTGTTTATATGATCGGCTATATACTTGTTTTGACGCTAGATAATAGGAATTACATGCAATATAGGTTAGAGGAGGCCTCTTAAGGAGTGGATTTTAAAGTTTAACTGCAACATTTGCAGAAGGTAAGATAATTACCAAAGACAACTCAGATAAAACTAGGAAGAGTAGAATTTAAATGATCTATTCTTCTTTTAGAGTGTGAAGACAAATGCAAGGTATTATTCTTACAAATGAAACAGAGAGAGAAGATGAAAGGCTTATTGGTTGTGGTTGCGTATGAGTTATGCATGCAACAAGAAATGCCCTCATAATTCAAGTCTTTGCTCACTTAAATTGGTTCCTTGTGGATGCGTTGGGTTTTGCGGAGAGAGTATGAAAAAAAAAAATGGCCAGGCATTGTAGAAAGGATTGGTTTGTTCTACGGCATAAATTTCTTTTGATATTTCTTGGCGGAATAGGTTGGGGTGAGAGGGGAGAGAGAATAATGCATTTAATATGTTTTGGATTTCATGGTTATTTAAATTGTATCACAAAGATAAAATTACCCGTACAATTTATTTTGTACTAAAGTGGATAAAAAAATCGAATGGGTAATATGGTAGTTGGTTTCTGACATGGAAGCGAATAATCCCAGTAGGTGGACTAATCTCCCGAGTAAGAGATTCCCGCGCGTGTTACGGCTAGGTAATTGGGCTATCCAACGATACCGAAAAAAGGTCTTTAGGTAGGATAAGGGAGGGAATAGAGGGTTACTCCCCCCTTATTTCCCTTCTAATTAAGTATGGTTTATGGGGAATAATTTATATCAATAGAATACACGGACAATGGAATAAAAGGAAAAAAAAAGACTTTCAGGGCGGTTCAAATTGCTAATGAAAGTCTTAAAAAAGTGTCATTGATTGATCCGGAAAGTTTCTCAAACTCCATATAGATATATTGGCTACATTGAATAAGAGCTAAATAGAGTTTAGGAATAAGATCTACTATATTAGAAAACTGATTTGCAAGTTAGATTTCGAGAAGTCATAATTTAGTTATATAATATCCAATTGAAATGATATTTTTTAAAAATTATATATCTTTTCAAAATCTATGACTTTATAGACCATCTTTTAAAAGGATAAAATTGGATCAAAATTTCATCTTTTTAATCTCGAAATAAACTAATCAAATAAAATTTTCTTTTCAGAAAAGACTTTGAATAAAGGTTATCTTTCAATCTGTGAAAAATTAGATAGAGTAGTAATAGAAGGCAAAGTTATTATAGAAGTCGAGTTCTATTTCTTGTAAAATTTTTATATTTTTTTTAGTTATTATATTTTTAGAGACTTAATTTTATGTAAGCTAGGAAGAAGAGTTCAATTCAACTTGTTCCAGGACAAACATCTACATAGAGGATAAGAAGAAGAATTTAACTTGAATTGTGCAAGGATGGATCTCACTATTATAAATAGGGACTATGTATCTAAGTTTATGATACTGAGAATTCAAGAGAAAGTAAAGGAACTTGACCATTATTTCAAAAATTCTTTTCTTCTTCTACCTTTTATTTTTTATAGAATTCGAGTAGAGCTAGTTAAAGAAAATCTTCTTTCTTTATGATCGAATTAAGTTGGTATCAGAGCATTGATCCTCTCATTTATAGAGGGCCCTTAGAGTATAGTTTAGATGTGTGAGTAATACAAGTAATTAGGAAAAGGACTATCCATGCTTCAAGTACATCAAAGAATAAAGATAAGCATGGATGCTAATTCATCATTGATAAATGATGAGATGAAGGGACATCTTATCCAACTAGAGGAGTGAAATAACCAACTCACTGAGATCCTCTCTAGGTTAGTAGTACCTTCGGCATAAGCACAAATATCAACAACTACTATTGCAAAGTTATCTCCAATATTCAGAGAAGAGGAACCTCCATCAGCAAGGAGGATGAATAATACAGGGTTACAAAAACTCTTTCTTCAACCATTTAAAGTTAAAGCTCAAATCAAGATCCTCATATAAGATGGGATTATTGATATAAAAAAACTGGAAATTAGTTAGACCAGTTAGAGATTTATTTTACTATCTTTGAATATTCTAGTATCTAGAAGGTAGCTTTTATCCATTTTAAGCTCTCTAGCCATGCTCTTATGTGGTGGAATTCATTCATGAGAAACAACGATATTTCTAATATGACATGGAGTAAACTCAAGAATCTAATCAAGAAGCAGTTTTATCCAATTGGCCATGAGGACGATTAGTAGATTAAGTGGCAGTATCTATGATAGAAGTATGATCAATCTGTCTAGGATTGTACCACTGAGTTTCATAAATAAATAATCTCTCTTGAAATCTCCACCGATGATCATACAGTTTTTATGAAATATGTTGGAGGTCTCCATGAGAGTATCCAAAAGGAGTTGAAGTTCTTTAAAATTGAAGACATCAGCAAAGCTAGCATGAAGGTAGTAGAGATTGAGGAAAAGAATCGGCCTAGAAAAAAGGGCAAGAAGTATGTTAAGATGATTCAGAAAAAGATATTGCGATCATTGTAACCTTCGTGGACATATGAAATAATAGTCTTGAAAACTTTATCCCGAGTTGCATCTTAAAAGGAGGAAGTCAAAGGATAATGGTTCTAAGAAGAAAGAGATGGAAGTCTTCAATATTGTAGAGGTTGAAGAATTGTTCGAATTTGAGCAAACAGACACCTAATTGAGCCTAATAGCGAAAAAACCTGAGATAATAACTAAGGTAGATTTAGAGCTATGTGAGAAACTTTTTTACTTAAAGATCAAAGTGAAGTAAAGTATTATCAAGACTATTTTAGATCTTGGAAACTAAAAAAATCTCATCTTTGAAAATCTATGATGGGGGACGAAAATAAAATGATGAATGGAGAGTTTTAGCAAGCTAACCAGCAAGCAAATTTGAGTAATTAATTATCAAATAAATGGTCTAAATTAATCCAAGAAAAGAACTTTCATAAAAAGACTAGTTGATCTAAATTACAATACCCGAAATATAGATCTAGTTCAAAATAGAGATTAGGATCTTCATGGCAAGGAAACCATCAATACTAGGACAAGTTAACATTCAAATGATCAGATCTAATGAAGCTTAGGAAAAGTTTTCCTACCAACAATGATGGCTAATTATTTGGTGGAAGAAGGAGCTCTCTTCACTCAAAGATTGATGTCTAAACCATATGACTAGCACTCCCTACTTTTAGGACTCACCTTGGCCATGATCCTTGGCTTGGAGACCTTTATCTTGGACTTGAAAAATTAGAGAAAACCTGCATCAAGAGATTAGGCATGGAAGGAGAATTCAAAATTGGAATAGAAACAAGAAGAAGAAAGGAAAAACAAGGAAGAAGAAACCGGCGCCTGCAAGGAATGATGCTTGGATCTTGGATCAAGCAAGGAGCACTCCACCTTTCAAACACTCAAGGGTATTCTACCCTTCAAACACTCACTCAAGAACCTCACACTCTCTTCTCAAACCTATCTTCTAACTCTCACATTCAAGAACTTTTCATTCCAAATAAAAGAACATAGGGGAACTAGAACAAGAAAGATAGCTTTCTTCATTTAATCCAAAATAGAATGAATCATAGAATCAATACAAGAGAGGGCCTAGGGCCCTATTTATAGGCTTTTAATCCAAGGGAACTTTGTCCAAGGGGAGGGGATAAGGATGAGCTAAGGGGATAAGGATGAGCTAGTTAATTCTAGTTGGATCCAACAACTCTTGGTTAGGTGGTTCAACTAGAATTAGTTTTTTTACAACCATTTATGGGTGGAAGGTTACAACCAATTGACATGTGACTCCTAGGTGGCAATGATGTGTCCTCCATTTGCTGATGTAGATCATATGATGTGGCATCCCACATGGCAAGTTAGTTGGAGGGTTGTTAGGGTAATATAACATGGCTTCAGTCTCCTTATAAAATTCTTGATGTGGTGTCCTTACCCCTCCCCAAAAGGTGTTTGATGTGGTGTCGACCAATTAAGGAAAATGGGCTTCAAGTAGATGGCATCTAAGTGAGGGAAGTGGGCTTCAAATGGATGGTGCCAAATGAGAAAAATGGGCATTGAAGAAGTGGCCTCATACCCTGCTTGAATCTAGGTTGAGTCGACTCATGAATCGGCTCAAGTATTTGCTGAAAGAGAAGATGGACTCAAACCCTTTATTAGATTTGTCCATTTTAACTGCAAAATAAAGTAAGTTAGTCCAAAAAACTTCTTTCTTGTTGATGTCCCTATCAATCTAGTTTAGAAGTTGGGATTGTAGACTAAGCTTTATCTATATCCTTACCCTCTCAGCTAAATTCAAAAAGATGTTGAGTTGAAAATTACAAAGTAGTGCACCTTTAAATTTGCCATTACTAAGAGATATATTGACAAGGTAACTTGTGAAGTAGTTCCTTTGGATATTTATCAAGTTATCCTAGGAAGCTTGTATCTTTAGGATCGAGATGTAGTCTTCTATAAATAGCAAAGAAAGTATCGTCTTGTAAAGGATAGAAAGCAGTTCATGATCAACACTTCAAAAGCACAAGGAAATGTAAACTCTGCTATTGCTACTCATGTGAAGCTCCTTGTTAATGCCTATAGTAAATTTATAATGACGGTATGAGAAGCTAATACTACTCAAGAGAGTCTAAGCTCTCATCATATAATTCCAACAATCGATCAACCAAGATCAAGATCGAGAAGGAGTTGTTGTAGTCATCATCAACAATGAGGAAGGATGATAAGAAGTATCCTTACCATGAAGTCTTGATATGGGAGCAAACCAAGTGATTTACCAAGATCTAAGAATAAACAAAAGCAAGGCCAGAAACCATGTTCAAGTAACACTGATAATTATATCATATACACATATAAAAGCATTAATTTAATAATTAAATTATCTTTAATTATATAAAATTGATATTTTATACATCATTTATAGAAAAGAAGACTATCATTGTGAAGAGCTCGATTTTTGAAGTCCAACAGTGCAGATGGCACTCAAATCGGAGTCCAAACGGGCCCGGAATTGTATTTTCAAAATTAATAAAGGAATTACATGATTTTTGGAGTAGCCAGTTCATCACGGACCAGCCACTCGGTCTATAGAGGCTCGCCTGGTCGACGAGAAGCCATGGTTCGCAGTCCATGGATTTAAGCCATGGACCGTGGAGGATTTTTTCCACCCGGAGCCACTGTCTACTGCCCCGGAGCCACCGTCCGTTGCCCGAAGCCACCGCCTGCTGCATGGAGCCACCGCCAGCCACCCAAAGCAACAGTCTAACCACCGCTCCCATCTGTTCCAAGCTCTCTCACCATCCCTCCAGCAATTTATCATCATTGGCTGCCCCCTTCGCACCAACACCGATGACCACCGCCCCTCTTGGCCCAATCTAGGTTGCCACCACCATCCGCATCCCCCCTTTCTACTGCCGCCAACACCATCGGCCCCCATCCTCCATCGGCCACCCTCTCCCATTGCACGCCACCGCCCCCATTCCTTGCTCCACTGGTCGCCACTCCATCGCCGCCGCCGCCATCATGTCGGATCGGGAAAGAGGTCAAGTCCCTATCAGAGCCCCACGAATCCGGGATTTGATCCAGCGAGAGTCCGGATTGGACTCTGTTACCAGAGAAGGAAGGTTAGCATCGATCACCTCATCAGGCCATACATCAGACGATCCAGATTTCTTCTCATGATATGTTACCAATATGGAGCCCGATTGAATCCAATATTGATCAGAAGGAAGCCTTAGACAAGATCTATTTAAAGGATCCTTGTGCTAAGAAGAAATCATCCTGGAGAGAGCATGATATAGGGTAGAAGGCAATACTTGGGCTACGGATTGATCTTTAAGAGTGGGGCATCTTGGAGAGGAGTGCTATCCCTACGCTATCTTCGAGCCAACATCATCTTCAAGATCAAGAACTAAAGAAGAAGAAGCAGCGAGGCCCAGTTCGCTCCGAGGAGTACGAAGGAAGAAGGGAGTTTATCGACCATCTTCCCGACCAAGCTACGTCAACCTCCTTCCAATCTTTCTTCCAACTTTTCTTTTAGTTGCTTTACTTTTATTCAAGCATACTTTTTACTTTCTTATAATAGGATCCTAGTTCAATTAATATAAAGTTTATTTTCTTGCACCTTTAAATTCGAGTCCTTTATCTTCATTACAAGTAGATACTAGGATCTAAATAAAAGATCATAGTATCCCATATTTTTTTTTGTTCTGTACTTTTAATTTCTGTTTATCAAATTTTGATCTCCTAATTTTCTTAAAAATCAAAAATTTTAATTTCTTTTACATGCTACCTTCTCCTTGGATTCAACCCGACTTACTTTTTTACATATTTTTATTTTTCTTTCAAAGTCAGTTAATTAAATTGATAGCCACGGTGTCTTAATGACAACATCACGGTCTATCAAGTTTTTAGCACCGTTGCCGGAAAGGCATGAATGCAACATTTTTGATCTCTTTGATTTTTTTATAAATTTAATTTACTAATTTTTTTTTTGCATATCAAAAAAGGAAGAAAAAGAAAAAAAAGGGGAGAAGAAAAGTTATCTACCAATCTGGTGTGGTCAACCCTAACCTCAAACTAATTTTCTTTTTCATTAGTTACTTTTAATTATTTTTTTCATATTAATCCAAAAAAAATCTCTTTTAGATTTATTTCCTTCTCTATTATTACTTCCTTCCTTTTTGGAATTAACATAAAAAGAAAAAAAATAGTTGCTCTTAATTAGTTTCCTTCTTTTTAAACTAATCCAAAAAAAGAAAAAAAATTTCTCTTCAACTCCTTCCTTTTCTATTGAACCTAAAAAAAAGGAAAAATATTATTGACCTTTTAAATAACTGTCTTAAATATTAAATTAGATTTTCTGCTTTATTTGCTTAACCTAATTTTAGTTTTTTTTTCTCTCACACTTAATTAACCAAGATTAAACCCTACCTTTTATTTCTCTTTCTTGAATTACCACAACATAAAAATAAAATAAAAAAAATACCATTTAATACATAACTAAAATAGAGTAACTAATTAAAACTTAAAAGTCTACTACTTATTTGGGATACCTTGTTTTGCATTTCATACTTCCATAAACTATTTTATGGGCATTAACCTATAAACAAGATAAGGTGGGGATTTGATCACCCTTCCTTGGTCCACAAACCACCACCCCGCATTTAGCATACCTAAGCCTACTAATTAAAATTAACTAGATGTCAGCCTCTAAGAAACTCGAGCTCGATTGGACAAGGCACCCGAAAGAGTTGGATCGGGTTAGGATTAGCTGATTAGCTAGTATTTAGAAAAGGGATTCAAGGATGATGTAGCCTTGAAGAAAGGTAATTTTTAATTGATTTCGTTGACTGACCTGGCTAGTTTTAATTGGTGTCTAAGGAAAGCAACGATGGGACCCCCATCGATCTTACCCTTACCTAGCTAGCTGATTAGTTAGTTTTTGACTTGGAGGGCTCCAAAGCTATCTTGGAAGTTAGGAGTTGTCTAGAATTAGGGCAACCTAGGATAAGAATCTGTGCGACAAGTGTTTGAAATTCACAAAAACAATAAAAAAAACTAACTTTCTCTATCCTCTTAGATTAAGGATTCTTAGGATTTTCTCCTTAGACCTCCTTCATTCTCTTCTATTTATTTTTTTAAAAAACTTTTAAAAACATATTTTGTGTTACATATTAGGGTTACACTAGTACATGAACGGTAGGAGATCTTTATTTCCTGATCTGGTCGAACCCAACCTTGAAATTGAACGGTTGATCCATATCAAACCAAATAATTAAATGGCTGAAAACCCTGAAGAACCACCTAGGCAGATGAAAGAGTACTTCATTCCTACTACTTATAATCCATCAAGTTGTATCCACCTACCTAATATACTTGCAGAAATTATGAGATCAAGTCCACCACCATCTAGATGCTTCCATCTTTCTATGGGAACACCAATGAAGACCCTTAGAAACACTTAGATGAATTTTTAAAAATCTCCTATATGGTGAGGATCCAAGATTTTGCCACTAATGTACTTAGATTGATCCTATTTCCTTTCTCACTTAAGGATAAAACCAAGCACTGACTTGGCACAATAGGGAGACCAATTCAAACTTGGAATGAGATGCAACATGAATTCCTTAAGAAATTCTATCCCATAGGTAGGACCAATACTATGAGGTGAGCTATTACTGGATTTGCTCAACTCCTAGGAGAACAAATTCATGAATCATGGGAAAGACTTAAGGAACTTCTTAGAAAATATCCACAGCATGGTCTATCTAAGTAAAAAATTGTTCAAGCCTTCTATGAGGGTTTAGGAGACCAGTATAGATAGATGATGGATACATCTTGTAGAGGTGCATTCATGAATAAGAGTGAGGATGAAGCCTGTTGCCCAGAAATGGAGCCCAAGAGAGGGGGTGAATTGGATCTTTTAAAAATTAAAACAATAATGTGCAGGCCTTGTAGTGTTTGTGAACAATGTGATTAATGCACTAAAGCATATGCAGCGAAAAATAATAAATAGAGTGCAGGAAGTAAAGTGCAAGTAACAACAAGAGACAATTACACACAAACACAAGTTTTATAGTGGTTCGGTGTAAACCATGCACCTACGTCCACTCCCTAAACCACCCTTGGGAATTTCACTATAATCTTTCCAAGATTACAACCGATTTATTTTACCAGGCTCATAAGTCAAAATCTAAGTTGGTTTTGTCACCCAGGCTCACCAACAAACCTTACAACTTGTTTTGGCTTCGGGCTCACAAGTAAAATCCTAGTTAGTTTTGTACCTTTGGCTCACCAACAACTACATAACCTACTTTCAAGAACCTTGAAAGCTAGGTTAAACAACAATAAATTCAGAGTTTATAATAAATAAGACACAACAAACTCTCTTCAAAGAGTAGAATGTGAAGCTTTGAGGCTCAAGTAGATGTTTGTCTTGTCTTCTCTTTTGGAATCCTCTTCAAGCTCTCTTTTGGAAGGATGAAAGGATAGGCTTATAAGCTTTTTCAAGGAATCTTTTTCTTTATGACTTTTGAAGTGAAGTTCTTGAGGGAATATTGACTTTTGAGCTTTCAATGGAGTTCAATACTTTAAGAATGAGTTTGGTGAAGCTTAAATATTTTAAAAACTTCCAAAAAATGGTTTGAGACTGTTGGAGCTTCAAAAATAGCCGTTAGGAGCTGAAAAACATAAATTCAGGCTGTCAGAAAATAGATCCGTTGAAGCTGTCAGAACCTGAGTGTCGATACTTGGCTATCAGGTATTGACACTTGGCTGTCAGGTGTCGATACTTGAACTTTCAAGTATCGATACTTGATTTTCAGGTATCGATACTTGATATAAAAATTTTCCAGAGGCAAGTTCTGTATTTTCAAAAAGTCTTAGGCCTTGAGTCGACACTTGGAAACTTAAGTGTCGATACTTGAGTTTTAGGTGTCGACACTTGAGTTCTGAGTGTCGACACTTGGCGTGCCATGAAAAATCTTTGCATGCCAAATGCTGAAGTATCGACACTTGGGCTCCTAGGTATCGACACTTGGTTATGCAATTTTCAAAAAACAAGTACCAATCATGCCAAAAACATAAAGATTTTTCATGAAACTTAAATGCAACATATATAAACAATAATTGAACCCGTTTGTGTCCTTTTTCAATGGAGAAGAATTTTCAAATCATGAAAAATGCTTTGCTTCCAACGCGTGCCATGATACTCTAGTTTTGAAAATTTGAGGTGCTTGAAACCTGAAAGCTCATAATTACAATTAATCATTAGTACAAAATATGTACTCAATATTTTGTTAATCATCAAAATCATGGGGTAGAGCCAAAATCTTCTCCTTTTTGATGATGACAAAATCTTGATTAAATAAGCATTCAACTTTAATTTTGACAATGTATCCCTTAAATATGAACTTTAAAATTCACTTGAAGCAATTCAATAAAGTAGATATTGCCAAATAGGTATTGAAATCAAAATACTCTCTCCCTAAGGGAGTCAAGGTATGAGACACTTCAAAAATTAAAGAAAATGCTTGTAAGATATATCTACTCCCCCTTTTTGTCAACATACAACATAAAAGGGAGTAAACTCCCCCTGAATCAATGCATTAGGTCATGATAAAGTTGGTATTAGAGTTAAAAAGTGATTAGATTATTAACAAATCCAACAAGTATTAGAGTAAATGCATAGAGTAGGGAGTTTCAGAGCAAATACTAAGTTCAATACATCACGTAATTGATACAAGAGTAGTCATAAACTGAAACACACATATATATAATCAAGTTTTCAGTTACAAAAAATGCTGTTAGTGATATAGCAATCCTAAAATATGATAAAAATAAACAAGTACAGTGATATAAGAATGTAAGCTAATACAATAGCTAGATAAAAGAGTAACAAGCAACTAGATAAACATCTGTGAGGCTACTCCTCATCAGATGGAAGCTCAAAACTAATGGGGGCACTAATCCTGGACCTAGGTGCTAGGGCCTTAGGTGGCTCTAGAATCCTACGACTCCTAGTCTGGGTAGAGGGTCCATGAGCGGGTATAATCCTGGATGATCTAGTCGACGGGGGAGGAAGTAGCTCAGCTGGTGTCACAAAATCAAGAGTTGGAACAATCTCATTAGTTGGAGAAGGGATCTTAGGAGTAGCTGGTGTTTGAGTATCTCTGCTGACCATCTCATACAACCCAGCTCGGTCAACACTGTCATCTGAACTGCCATCACCAGAAATATCTGTGCCTCTATCTGCATCATCATCACCGCCATCACCACCATCACCACCCTGGGAATCATCATGACCATCATCAGCAGGTGGCGGAGGAGGTGGAGGATCAGCTGGACCAGATGTCCCTAACGGCAATAGAGCTCTTAGCATCTCCTCAATACGGTTGAAACCAACCTCCATAATCCTGCGAATATCAGCATGCTCCTCTGTAGTATGAGCTCGAAGGCTCTCAATCTCAATCCTGAGCTATGTGGTTTGGACTCCCAGTCCGATCATTTCACTTTTAAGCTTAGTGAACTGGTGGCGTGCATGCTCCTCAAATAAAGTATTAGCAGTAGATGGAGGACCTGAAGGCAAAACAGTAGGTGTAGGAGTCACTGGCTCAAGCTCTGACGCTGGTCCTACTCGAGGAGGTGTAACAGCTGGCCTTGATGGCCTGGCCTCAGCCTCTCTGATCTCGTCCTCCTCGTCTGGCTCCTGACCGACTCCCTACGAATCCAGCGGCCAGAAACCAATCTGTATCCCATATGGTGGAGTGATCTCTCGTCATAAACGTCCGTATGTAGGATCTCCTTGGAGGCCACCCCCTCCAAAGATATACTATAAGCTCGAAAGATACATGTCAATCCCATACCATATGGAAGACAATGTCTCCTCTGGGTGGCTGCATCTCTCATCTGAAGTAGCATGAATGCCGGGAGATCAACCGCAATCCTCTGAGACAAGCAGACCATAAGCATCAGCTCCCGCTTCATAATAAAATTGAATCTGCTAGTCTTCAGGGGTAGGATGCGAGCAATGATGTGGTGAAGAAACCTCATCTCCATTGATAACTGGTTCATGGTGACCACTATCACACCACGAACATCATCTCTCTCAAGCACACAATGGAAGGCCTCCTCACGATCCTCAGTGCTGTAAGCTACAATGCCTTGGTGTGGGATCTCCCACAATCTGCTTAAGACTGTCTCATCCACTAGAATCCTGACACCTCTGACTGTCACATGCTAGGCAAGTCTGCTACAATCCAAGCTACCATAAAACTCGCAGATCAGATGGGAATAGTACCTCTCTATCATCGAACAGAAGGGGACTAAACCTGCATCATGAAGAGTCTGCTTGATTTGAAATCCTTGCCTGTCGAAGAAATTGAGATCCACCCATCTACCTGCTGCCACCACCTTCCTAGACATCCTCTCAGCAGGAGGTGAACTGGGGGCTGCTGAACTACCAGTCTGACCACTGTCATTCCTAGCCTTGGATCTTCTCTCTGCTAAACTCTGACTGAATTTTCTTTTAACAGCTAACCTCATCCTTGGTCCCATTTCTATCAGCTGAGGGAAGGAAGGAAGGAAGGGGTAAACTTAAGGAATAGGGATCAGTCTAAAGAAGACATAGGGAAAAGAAGCCAAAAACAGTGGATCGGCCAAGAATGTGACCAAAAGAAAGAGAAATCAAGGCTTGGTTTTGATTTAAATCAATAAATATTTGAAGAAAAAAATACTTAGGGTTCGGTTTAAAAGGGAAAGAAACCAAATAGGTTGGTTTAGGTTTGGATTTGACTATGAAACCATGAAATTGGAAAGTAAAAGTTGGAAAAAATAGTTAAAAATAGTGAAATCGGACAATGCCAGGTAAAACTTGCTTTCTATTTAGTAGAAAAATGATTTAAATGAGGGAAAACATCAAACATGGTTGATTTTGGCCCAAAAGCTTTAATCCAACAATGAAACCATGTGGAACAAAGGTAAAACATGGCATAATCCAAAAGATTAAAGCGCATAAACGGTCCAATTGGGAGAAATCCAAGAAACCGAACATAAATCTAAGAGAAATAGGGATTTTTGGTAGGAGAGTGAGCAAATCACGGGAAAAATATGAAAAAAATGGTGAAAAACCATGGAAAAAGAGTAAAAAGGTGGATTTATGGTGGAAAGTAAGGAGATTTACCGAAAAAAATGGAGGGCAAGTGTGGAAGATTACTGTTCCAAGCTCTACGGATAGTAGGGGGACCACTAGCGCATGAGTGGAGGGAAAGAAATTCAAATAAAAATGAATCGATAAAGCCCTAAAAATTCTAAAATTTTTGCGAGTGTCGACACTTGGATTTTCTCAAGTATCGATACTTGGTCAGGTGTCGACACTTCGCAAGAATCCAAGTGTCGACACTTGGCCAAGAAATTTCTAAGAAAAATCAAAAAAATTATAAAAATTCAAGGAACTTTTTGAACAATTTTGGCACTCAGTAAAAGTGATTTTGAGCAAAAATAAATTGGATAGAGTAGAATTTGAGAGAGTTCTAAGAGAATAGGTCAATGATTCCTAACTCTCTTCTAATCATACAAAATCTCTCTTCACTCAAGGATTTGGTAAACACATCAGCTAGTTGATCATCAGTATACATAATTTTAAGCATCACATTAGAGTTTTGTACATGATCTCTTATGAAATGATGTCTTATTTCAATGTGTTTACTTCTTGAATATTCACAGAATTCTTAGTTAGATTGATTGCACTAGTATTGTCATATCTTATGGGTGTCTTAATTAGTTTAATGCCAAAATCTTCGAGTTATTGTTTGATCCATAGGATTTGAGCACAACAGCTTCTAGCTACTATATATTCGGCTTCCGCCGTAGATAGAGCAACCGAATTCTGTTTCTTGCTACTCCATGAGATCAAATTAGCCCCAAGAAACTGACATGTTCCATTAGTACTTTTTCGATCAAGTTTATACCCAGCAAAATCAGCATCAGAATAAGCAATTAATTCAAATGAAGAATCTCTAGAGTACCAAAGACCAATATTAATTATGCTAGACAAATATCTAAGTATGCATTTAATAGCCAAAATATGAGACTCTTTAGGGGCAGACTGATATCTTGCACATATATAAATACTGAACATAATATCTGGCCTACTAGCAGCTAGATATAACAATAAGCTAATCATTCCTCTATATAACTTTTGGTCCACAGGCTTACCTGAATTTTCTTTGTCAAGCTTACAAGAGGAGCTCATTGGTGTACCTAATGGCTTGGTGTTCTCCATCCCAAACTTCTTTAGTATTTCTTTTATGTACTTGGCTTGGTTAATGAAGATCCCCTCTTTGGTTTGCTTTATCTGGAGTCCGAGGAAGAAGTTAAGTTCTCCCATCATGCTCATCTCGAACTCACCATGCATTAACTTAGCAAACTCTTGACAAAGAGATTCGTTAGTAGCATCGAATATGATATCATTCACATACACTTGTACTACTAAGAGATCATCATTCTTCTTTTTCAAAAATAAACTAGTATTAACATTACCTCTTGTAAAATCATTTTTGAGCAAGAAAGAACTTTAACGATCATACCAAGCTCTTGGAGCTTGTTTCAAACCATACAAAGCTTTATGAAATTTAAAAACATGGTTTGGAAATTCATGATTTTCAAAACCTGGGGGTTGTTCAACATAAACTCTTCTTCGATAAAACCATTTAAAAAGGCACTTTTGATATCAATTTGAAATAATTTAAAATCCATAAAACAAGCAAAAGCCAACAATAGCCTAATTTCCTCAAGTCTAGTAACAGGAGCAAAGGTGTCATCAAAATCAATCCCTTCCTCTTGATTGCATCTTTTGGCAACTAGTCTAGCTTTATTTCTTATAACAATTTCATTTTCATCAAGTTTGTTTCTAAAAACCCATTTTGTGCCAATTATTGAAATATTTGAAGGTCTATTTACTAAAGTCCAAACATTATTTCTTTTAAATTGATTAAGTTCATCTTGCATAACATTAATCCAATTGCAATCATTTTCAGCTTCTTCAATAGTTTTAGGTTCTATTTAAGATACAAATGCTAAATAATCATAAACATTTCTAAGAGATGATCGAGTACTTACACCTTTAGATGGATCACCAATAATGAGTTCTTTGGGGTGTTCATGAGCATACCTCCATTCTTTAGGTAGAGGATCATATAATGATGCGTTTTCATTTTCTTGATTTTGTCCTCTTTCATTGTTTTGATCATCTTCTTGTTCCTTGGTAGGTTCTTCATTGTTGTTCATCTCTTCAGTTCTTTTGGTATCTGTTTCATCATAAAGCACATCTTTTTTTCTAGAAGATTTTTGGTTAGATGCATCAAATACAACATGTATGGATTCTTCAACAACAAGTGTTCTTCTGTTGAAGACCCTATATACCTTGCTAGATGTAGAGTAGCCTAGAAAGGCACCCTCATCTAACTTGGCATTAAATTTGCTTAAATTATCTTTGCCATTATTTAAGATGAAACAATGGCATCCAAAAACTCAAAAATATTTGATTGAAGGTTTTCTACCTTTCCAAAGCTCATAAGGTGTTTTCTTTAAAATCGGTCGGATTAAAACATGGTTCAAAACATAGTATGCAGTGTTTATGGCTTCCGCCTAAAAATATCTAGGTAGGTCATTTTTGCAAAGCATGATGCATGCCATTTCTTCAAGAGTTCTATTTTTCCTTTCTACCATCCCATTTTGTTGAGATATCCTAGGTGCAGAAAAATTATGATGAATGCCATTTTCACTACAAAACTTATCAAAATTAGAATTTTTAAATTCGGTTCCATGGTCACTTCTCAAAGATATAATAGAAACACCTTTTTATTTGAAACTCTTTTATGAAATCTAATGAATGCAGAAAATGCTTCATCTTTGTATACTAAAAATATGACCTATGTAAAACGTGAGAAATCAGCTACAATAACTAGACCATACTTTTTACATCCCAAATTAGATATTCTAGTTAGCCCAAAGAGATCCATATGAAGCAATTCTAAGGGTCTAGATGTAGAGACTACTCCTTTTGATTTAAAAGATGATTTGGTTTGTTTTCCAAGTTGGCAAGCACTACAAATCTTGTCTTTTTCAAAACTAAGTTTTGACAAATCTTTTATCAAATTCTTTTTGCTAAGTTTTGAAATCAAATGCATACTAGCATGTCCTAGTCTGTGATGCCAAAGCCAACTAGTTTCATTTATTTTGGCTTTCATTGCCACTAGGCTTTGACCATTTTGAATAGGAAGATCATCAAGATCAACCATATAAATATTGCCTGCCTATGACCAATGAACTTGATGCCATTGTTATCTAAACTAGAAACAATACACATAGAAGATTTGAAAATAACTTTAAAACTCTTGTCACAAAATTGACTAATTCTAAGTAAATTATGTTTCAAACCATCAACATACAAAACATTATTAATGTAAGTAGAAGGGGCGATACGGACTTTACCAATTTCGACAATCTTGCCCTTTCCATTATCACCAAATGTTACATTACCACCATTCTGAAATTCAAGTGATGAGAACTGTTCCACATCTCCAGTCATGTATCTTGAGCAATCGCTGTCGAGATACCACATTCTTCTTTTATTGGTTGCAAGGCACACCTCATCATTATTGGCCATCAAACATAAGTTTGCAACCTCTTGCTGTTCCTTCTCAGAACTGGAGTCCTCGCTGTCACTCCAGATTGCCATCATAGCCTTCTTTCTTAATCTTCTTCTGCTTCTTTTAAGCAAGGGGCAGTCCATCTTGAAGTGGCCCAGTTTCTTGCACTCAAAATATGTGGGCTGCTCATTTTCTTTTTCTTTATCCTTCTCTTTGTTAGGATCTCCTTTTAGAGGTTTATTCTTGAAGTTATACTTCTTTCTCATAAACTTCCTGAACTTTCTAGCCATGAGAGTCGTCTCATCTTCTTCATCATCTTCTTCTGAATCTTCACTTGATTTATCTTTATTGGTGGACTTGAATGTGATCACTTCTTCTTGTCAACATCTATATTCTTTTACTTTAATGAGAGCTCATATGTCATCAATGAGCCTAACAATTGCTCAAGAGGAAGAGTGTTGACGTCCTTGGCTTTTTCTATAGCAGTCACCTTCGCATCCCATGAAGCCGGAAGAGACCTGAAAAGTTTGTTTACAAGTTTACCATTAGATATAATCTTTCCTAAACTTCTCATGCCATTCACAATATTTGTGAACCTAGTATACATCTCACTTATAGATTCAGTAGGTTCCATTTTGAATATTTCATATGTGTGAATGAGCATGTTAACTTTAGTTATTTTCACTTGGTGTGTACCCTCATAGGTAACCTCAAGTGTGTCCCATATTGTCATAGCAGAGAGACAGTTAGAGATTCTATTGAATTCACTCGGATCCGAGGTGCAAAATAATAGATCATAGCCTTAGCATTAAGCTCTATTTGCTTAATGTCATTCTCATCCCAATCATCTTTCATTTTGGGAGTGGGAATGCCATTAATCAAAATAGTTGGCTGATGAGGATCTTTGACAATAGTCCTCCAAAAATTATAATCAATGGCTTGAATGAATATGCACATGCGAGTTTTCTAATAAGTGTAGTTTGTGCCACTAAATAGTAGGGTACAGTTTGATGCTTGACCTTCAACTACACCCATTCCTATTGGGGCTGCCATGATCTTTTACTCAAGATCCTTGGACCTATAAAAGAGTACCGGTGCTTTGATACCACTTATTACCCAGAAATGGAGCCCAAGAGGGGAGGGTGAATTGGGTCTTTTAAAAATTAAAACAATAATGTGTAGGCCTTGTAGTGTTTTTGAATAATGTGATTAATGCACTAAAGTATATGTAGCGAAAAATAATAAATAGAGTGCAGGAATTAAAAATAACAAGAGACAATCACATACAAATACAAGTTTTATAGTGGTTTGGTGCAAACCAAGCACCTACGTCTACTCTCTAAGCCATCCTTAGGAATTCCACTATAATCTTTCCAAGATACAGTCGACTTGTTTTACTAGGCTCACAAGTCAAAACCTAAGTTGGTTTTGTCACCTAGGCTCACTAACAAACCTTACAACTTGTTTTGGCTTCGGACTCACAAGTAAAATCCTAGTTAGTTTTGTACCTTTGGTTCACCAACAACCACACAACCTACTTTCAAGAACCTTGAAAGCTAGGTCAAACAACAATAAATTCAGAGTTTACAATAAATAAGACACAACAAACTCTCTTCAAAGAGTAGAATGTGAAGCTTTAAAGCTCAAGTAGATGCTTGTCTTGTCTTTTCTTTTGAAATCCTCTTCAAGCTCTCTTTTGGAAGGATGAAAGGATAGGCTTGTAAGCTTTTTTAGGGAATCTCTCCTTTTATGGCTTTTAAAGTGAAGTTCTTGAGGGAATATTGACTTTTGAGCTTTCAATGGAGTTCAATGCTTCAAGAATGAGTTTGGTGAAGCTTAAATATTTCAAAAACTTTCAAAAAATAGTTTGAAACCGTTGGAGCTTAAAAAATAGTCATTAGGAGCTGAAAAACATAAAGTTAGACTATCAAAAAATAGATCTGTTGAAGCTGTCAGAACCCGAGTATGACACTTGGCTGTCAGGTGTCGACACTTGGAACTTAAGTGTTGATACTTGAGTTTCAGGTGTTGACACTTAAGTTCTGAGTGTCGATACTTGGCATGCCATGAAAAATTTTTGCTTGCCAAATGCTGAAGTGTTGACACTTGGGCTCCCAAGTGTCGACACTTGGTTCTGCAATTTTCAAAAAATAAATGTCAATCATGCCAAAAACATAAATATTTTTCATGAAACTTAAATGCAACATATATAAACAATAATTAAACCTGTTTGTATCCTTTTTCAATAGAGAAGACTTCTCAAATCATGAAAAATGCTTTGCTTCCAAAGCATGCCATGATACTCTAGTTTTAAGAATTTGAGGTGCTTGAAACCTGAAAACTCATAACTACAATTAATCATTAGTACAAAATATGTACTCAATATTTTGTTAATCATCAAAATCACGGGGTAGAGCCAACAAAGCCTATGCCCTATTTGAGATCCTAAGTGAAAATTCAATCAACCATGCTTCATTATCTTCCTTTGAAAGATCAATCCCTCATAAAAAATGGGCAGGAGTCTATGAAATTAAATAGTCAAATCCTACTCCTAATATCGACTTAAACCTGATAGCCCAGATATTAGATACAGTCAACCTCCTTACCCATATTTTGATCAAGTCCTAGCCCTCGATCAACAATCTCCTGCATAATACCCATCACTTTCTAATCATCATGAGATCTGTTCTATCTGTGCCAGCCTAACCCATCATGTGAATGAATATCCTATGGTTGCATAGTTACCTCCATTTATTCAAGAACAAGTCCAAGCTGCCCAAGGTTACTCCAAACCAATTAATGATCCATTCTCAAATACATATAGCCTAGGTTGGAGGAACCATCCCAATTTTTCTTGGAAGACCCCACAGACTCAAGCTCCGACCTGAACTTCTCATGTGCAAAACTTTCAAAATAGACCCTAATACCAAAAATATGCCTATAATAGAGGTCGACCTAGTCAACCTAGTCAACCTACGCAACCATCCTATCATAATCAGCCATCATACCAACCTCCTCAATAAACCAATCTAGCTAATGATAGGTTTAATCAACTCTAACAATTAATCATGGTTCAACAACAATCAATTGCCAGGCTAGAAGCACAAATAGAGTTAGAGGAGTCTAACACCGAGTCCTATACTGATTCAACTTCTTCCCCCTTTATTTAAAGAACCCCACATCACAAGAGAAAGGCATCTTGGAGAGAGGAGTACAGTACAGGATAAAAGGCATAGCTTTAGATTGCAGGTTGGCCTTAAGAGTGAGGTTTCTTAGAGAAGAAACTTTGTCTTCTATGTCATCTTTTTGTCTCTATCAATCTTCAGATCAAGATCCAAAAAGAAAAAAGAACAGAAAATCCAGTTCGCTCCATGAAGTATAATGGAAGAAGGTGATGTGACATCGACCAACTTCTCGATGAGGCTGTGCCAATCAACTTCAAATTCTTTGTTATTATTTTTCATAATTTATTTAATTATTATTTTTAATTTTTTATAATTAGATTTTAATTAATATAAAGTTTATTTTTACACCATTTAAATTTTTTATTTATTTTTATTATAAGTTGATGCTAAGATCTGACTAGCAGATCGAACATATCCATATTAAAATTCTTGTTCTTTAATTTTTTTATACTTTTTAATTTTATTTTCCATCTTCAAAATATTTTTCTTTACCTATTAAAATCAAATATTTTAAACTATTCTAAGCACTGCTTTTCTCATGGATTCGATCCAACTCATCCTTTCTATGTATTTTTAATTTTCTTTAAAAATTGATTAATTAAACTGACATCTACGGTGTCTTAATGATAATATCGTGATCTTATCAAGTTTTTGTCACCGTTACCGGAGTAGGCACGAATGCTAATATTTTTGATCTCTTTAATTTCTTGTAAATTTAGTTTACTAATTTTTTCTTATTTTTTTTCAAAAAAAAAAATAAAAAAGAAAAAAAAGAGGAGAAGGAAATTTCTATAATTTTGGTGAGATAAATCCTAATCATAGATTAATTTCTTTTTTTAAGTTACTTCTAATTAATTTATGCCTTTTCATTTAACCCAAAAAATCTCGTTTTTTTAGTTTCCTTTGATTAGTCTTTTTTTTTTTCAAATCTACCTAACTTTTTTAGATTCATTTCCTTTTTTACTACTATCCTCCTTTTCAAATTAACATAAAAAGAATTTTTTTTATTTTCTTTCTTTTAATTAGTTTCTTTCTTTTCAAACTAACAAAAAAAATAAAAAAGAATTTTTTTTTTAGTTTCTTCCTTTTTAAAATTAACCCCCAAAAAATTACTTAACTTTTTAATTAACTACCTTAAATACTGATTTGACTTCTTGCCTTAATTATAAGACATATAGTTTTTTTATTTGCTTAACCTAATTTTAGTCCTTTTTTTTCATATCTAATTAACCAAGATTAAAACCTGCCTTTTTATCTCTCTTGCTTTAAATAACCCAACATAAAAAGAAAAAAAAAATACTACATAATACTTAACTAAAATAGTGTAACTAACTAAACTTTACAAAGCCTATTACTTGTTTGGGACATCTTCTTGTTTTTGCATTACATATTTTCATAAAATATCTTAAGAGCATTTACCCATAAATAATATAAGATGGGGAGTTGAAAACCCTTCCTTAGCCCACAAATCACCACTCTATATCTTGCATTGACCCAAGCCTGTTAATTAAAATTAACTAGACATCAGCTCCTAAGAAACTTGAGCTCAATAGGACAAGGCACCCAGAAAAGTTGAACCGGGTCAGGATTGACTGATTAACTAGTATCTGGAAAGGGGTTCAAAGGATTGATTGATTAATTAGTATCTAGGAAAGGGTTCAAGGATGATGTAGCCTTGAAAAAAGATAATTTTTAATTGGTTCCGTTGATTGACTTGGTCAATTTAATTGGTGTCTAAGAAAAGCAACAGGGGAACCTCCACCAATCTTAACTTTACCTGGCCAGTTGATTAGTTAGTTTATGACTTGGAGGGCTCCAAGGTTGCCTTGGCAATTAGAAGCTGTCTAGATTTAGGATAATCCTAGGATAGAAAGTCCATATTATGCTAACTGGTTTGTAAATAATATCAAACCCTAACTAATTCTTTTCTCTCTCTCTTAGCTCTAGGACTCCTTAGGCTCTCATCTTTAGAACTTTTCTATCTTCTTCATCTCACCTCTCCTCTTAAAAAAATAAAATATAAAAAATAAAATAAATATATAAATAAATAATGATTACTCTAATTTAAGACTCAGATTGCATGTCAGAATAATCAGAATAATCCAATAAACTAAATCAGTGCCAGGAGCATGAATCCTTATAATAGAGTACCCTTTCTCTTGGCACACCAACTTTATTTGAGCCCCACTCATTTTAAGAGTGAATGCTCAACCATGTACCAATCTCTTGAGTCTATATATGACCAAGTTTATCAAGATCAAATCCAAACGGCCTACAGCTCAGGAAATAACCTATACTTTAATACCTATAATTTAGGTTGGGGGGCTCAACTAGATTTTTCATGGCAACCACACCCAGTGGTTACCCTGGCAATCCAAGGATCCATGGTCATAGATACATCCTATTATGATCAGCCCTATTCCTATTATCAACCTTCTCTAATTAATTATAGTTCACTATTTGAAGAGAAGGTTTAGAAAGCATCATACCCACCTCTCCTACAGACCAACCTAGATATCGATAGGTTTGCTTAATTTTAACAAATAATTATGGCCCAATAGTAATCTATCGATAAGATAATGGATCAAATTGATCAACGATTAATTGAACTCAATAGAGAGGAGGAAGGTGAACTTCCTAGTCAACCTGAGAGTAATGTAGAGGGACCATACCTAGTTCAAAACTTTAATGACCCTCTATCTTTTCATGAATAATCAACTCTGACTCCCAGAAATGAAATGGTCTTAGAATAACTTTGCACAACCATAAAGACTAATATAGATAATTTGGTTAAGACAGAAAAATATATAGAGAGATTAAACTTATGGGATGAACCAATTCCATCATTACCTCACTCACCTATGGCCCGAGTCTCTAGTGCTCTAGAATTATCCATGCCTTTTAGTGGGATGGGAGAACTAATAGATGCAATGATGGAATTAGTTGAGCCTTTCCAAGAACTATAGATGCATAATATAATAGAAGAAGCCATCTCCACAGTTCTCCCCCAGGATTTGTTAGATCCTTATCTGGCTTAGCTTAAGGTAGATGATTTAATGTAGATGTATATACCTCACAAGTAAACAACCCAATACAAATACCCTACTTTGAAACCATCCCATTTTTGATTGATGAACAAACAAGAGCCACCACCTAGCCCACCAATAGTCCCTTTGTTAGAATCGCCATCTGATCTAGAACTGAAATCACTTCCTGATGCACCCATTAAAATTTTTCTAGTAAACCTTATCCAGGAAGCCCAACTTAATGGTATTCTAAAAGTACATAAAGAAGCTATTTGGTGGGATATTACTGAAATGAGGGATCATGATCTTAGAAATTTTATAATTGATTTCTCCATATTTGGCACCAATTTTGAGAACAACCTCCAAAATCTTTTCGTGATACTAAAATAATGTATGTAGACAGGTTTAACATTAATCTAGAAAAGGTGCCTAGCTTTAAAATGAGAAGGGATATTGACCAAATACATCGTGCCCAAGAAGTGGAGTACGGTAGACCAACCTATTATTGAAGAAATCTCCAAACTACTACCTCCAATCTCGGCCCAACAAATACAATCCCATCTTAAGTATTATATAAACTATAATAATATTTTTAAATCATGGAATAACATGCTTACCCAGTGTACCTTATTAATTCAGGCTAATCATCATAGAGTACTCTATAAATGATTTTCTATCATGATGACAAGGTCTCCTGATTGGCCCTATCCTTTTGTTGACATGAGCGATATATTAAATTAATCATCCACCAAACTCCCTCATAATGTTCGGTTGAAGATGTTAAACTTAGTGCTTATTGAGGGGCAACCCAATATTTATACTCTTAAAAATAAAATAATAATAAAAATAAAAATTCTAATCCAAATTGATTATTGTAGTCTTTATTTTATTGATAAGCTCGTCTTCTCAAGTAATCTCTATCCCTATATATTCCTTTTTGTCCTTATGGTTTTAATTTATTTCTTTAACTTATTTATTCCATTAGGGTTAATGATATTTAAGTTAGGGGGTAGGGACAGGACAAGCTTGTAACAACTTTTGATAAATCTCTGGAAATTATTGAAAACTTTTAAAGAAAAAAATTTATCTTGAATAAACCATGTGCCATGAAAGAAAGTGGTTGGGTGTTGGATTTTTTTTTATGATATAAGTGGCTAGGAGCTTTTTGCCACTATCCAACAAATCACACTTAAATGATGGGATCCAATGATGGAAGCCTATCATTTGAATGAAGGAAAGTGGTTGGCACTTTTAAAAAATAAGAGAATTCTGGGCATTGCTTTATCATGAGAGCTTGTGGCTGGATGGCTCCAATAATATCTCGATGGCTGAAATCAACTCCCAATTTGGACAACCTGTTAGTTACATGATTCGAATGGCTCCAAGCAATAGAGAGAAGATCCAACAGCCCATGATTAATCCAATTTGATGAAGTTTGATTTGCATGATTTCGAAATAATTTGAGATCTAAAAATTCTAAAGAAAATTTCAAGAGTTAGAGAAGGAGTTTAACACGGAGTCCTACATTGATTCAACTTCTTCCCCCTCTATTTAAAGATCTCCAGGCCATAAGAGAAAGGCATTTTAGAGAGAAGAGTGTGGTACAGGGTAGAAGGCTTAGCTTTGAATTGCAAGTTGGCCTTTAAGAGTGAGATTTCTTAGAGGAGAAGCTCTGTCTTCTATGTCATCTTTTCACCTACACCAATCTTCAGATCAAGATCCAAAGAGAAAGAGGAAAAGGAAGTCCAATTTGCTCCACGGAGTATAATGAAAGAAGGTGATGTGACATCAACCAACTTCCTAAGAAGCTATGCTAATCAACTTTGGATTCTTTGTTATTGCTTTTCATAGTTTATTTAATTATTATTTTCAATTCTTGGTAATTAGATTTTAATTGATGCAAAGTTTATTTTTACGCCATTTGAATTTTTGTTATTTATTTTTATTACAAGTAGATACTAAGATCTGACTAGCAGAACGTACCTATGTTTAAATTCTTGTTCTTCAAATTCTTTTACACTTTTTAATTTTATTTTCCATCTTTAAAATATTTTTCTTTACCTATTAAAATCAAAGATTTCAAGCTATTCTAAGCATTGCCTTCTCTGTAGATTTGACCCAACTCATCCTTTCTATATACTTTTAATTTTCTTTAAAAGTTGATTATTAAACTAATAGCCATGATGTCTTAACGACAACATCGTGATCCTATCATTGTACTCAGCCTATCTAATTAATTTTTAACTTGAGCCAGTCTTTATAATAGGTTATGGTTAATCGATTAGTCCAAGAATTAAAAGGGTTGGAAGCTAACTTTTAACCCATGAAGAGTAAAAATTCAAGTTAGACGATTGTATTTAATTTTAAATTTATTTTAGGGACTTTAAGTAATAGATTTAGACTTTCATTATTTTCATGAATCTCTCACACTCCTTAGTAAAGATATGGAAATCCCTACATGACTATGGTTCCTATTAGGACTACAGTCCCATTGATTTTGTACACCTCACATAATAATTATTGGTAATACTTAAATTAATGAGTAGATAACTATTGTCCAAAGCTTCTCAAGCATGTTATAGTGACTCGATCTCTAAGTCATATGGGCTCACCTAATAGTTATTGCCCACACTCCCTAGTTAAGTCAAACCCATCATTCATGCAAAATGAAGCCAACATTGGGTCCCTCATCATGTCTAGTTATTGGGCCCAACCCCATCTTTATCCCATAACATCTCATGTTAATATAGTGGTTGTGCCTTCCGAAACAACTGAACCACTATATCTAGCCGAGAAAATTAACACCCAAGAGGCACCCACAACTCTACAATGGTGGAAGACCTATAACTTAATATATGCGAGGAGGTTTAGGTCTCTACTTAATTGGTTAGTACAATCTCATATTTGACTAATCTTCTAACTAAAATAATTTAGGTTAGCTCAATTTTAAAATTCTTTTATGATTTTTCTTCATGCATCAAATCATAATGGCATCTCTACATATCACAAGAGAACTCTATCGAATAGAAAGAGATGGTCTTTAAACCCTACTTACTCTTATGACTGGATGACCATGGTTATGCACTCAATCAAAATACTAAGCTAAAGGATCATATCATATATAAAATAAGGTTTAGGTCAGCATATCTCATGTCTAATTAACCAATTAGAAAAAATGTCTAGGATTTCATGCATGAGTTTTTTTTAATAGTTCACAGTGAAAGAACATCTATTTTAAAAACATTTTAAATAACAAACATGAATTTAAAAAATTCTAAAAAATCTTAAGTAGGATCGTAATATGATATGTAGTAGAAAATAAAATCAATATGTATCGATCTATCCGATGCATGCAGTAGATCTAATCTACGAACAATATATAATCAAATTGTATACCTTATCATGGATCGATGATCACCATAACTGATGGCATGTGGTAATAGCTCTCCATGTTTCTTCATAGTCGTATAAGGTGTCTGGCCTCTACGAATTGTCCACATAAAGCTCTGACATGATCAACCTCTTGGACTGCTAGATCCATGCGAAGGCCACTAGATGGATGAAAATAAATTATTTCTTAGACTTTCTTGAGCCTCCCAAGAAATCTAAGAAGATGATGAAGAGGTCTAGATCTAAGAGGAAGAAAACCAAAAATAAGAAATCCCTTTCTACTATTTTTTCTTCTTTTTCTTCTTCCTTCAACCCTAGCACCCAAGAAGGTCTCTCATGCCCATCCAAAATTCATGCTTCCTTTTCCTCTTATTTTCGTAGTAATTTCACTTCAAATTTTTCATGGTAATTGCTTTCTTAATGATGTATATATGACAAAAATTGGAAGTAATTTTGTTGATTTGAGGATTAGATTAGGACAATCTAATATTGTTTGAATAGGATTGAGTATTCTATTCCTAATAGAACTCCTCCAATTAAGTTCAAATCAATCCAAATTTAATTCAAATCAATCCTAATCTAAATGGAAATGAGGGAGGACAAACAAAACTAATTTTTGTCATGGACAATTCTTAAAAAAGTTTGGTAATTGAGAGTTTAAGACCAAGTAGAGTTAGGAAAAGGCAAAGAGTTTGATTCCCGGTCAAACTCCTCTCATTTAAATTTAAAACTTATATTAAATTAATAAAAATTAGATAATAAAGGAGGAAGTCCATGAAAACACATTTGGTATGTGTTTTTCATGAATTTATTCAAATAATGGTATAGAGAATTCCAACAAGAAACCTAGTTGGGCTAGATAAGGGTTTGACCAGGCTTTGACCAAAATTAGTTATGAACCAAAACTAATTTGGTTATAACTAATTTAACCAACTTAAACTCAATCAAATTAGGTCCCAATTAGGCTTAACTAAGTTCTAGTTAAATCTAATACTAACTAGGTCTAAATCCAAATCTAACCATAATTAGAAATCCTTAGCGATTAGGTTATCAAATAACCTAATCGGGTAAATTCTAATTGAACCAAATTCAATTACGCTTGACCTAAACCTCTTTACTAAATAAAATTAAGTCAATTAGCAATCCTATTATTAATTAATCCTCTTATAATTAATTAATAATTAACTTATAATATTTGCACATGGTTAACTGTTCATCATATTTATAATTTTGCTACTGAATGATTTTTAATCCTTAGTTAGCCACCATGATCGGTTGAAAACTTTTATTATGTGTGATCCCAAAGGTTTGAATATTAAGTTGGTAGTCTAGGAACTAATTCTTGAATTAATCGATGCAACCATCTAGTAATGGTGCCTGACGTCCGGATAGGTCGAATGTTTGCAAAGCAATATTCAAGAACCCAGGCATATGGTTTCTGTATAATTCATCACTTTAACCTTAATACTCTGAATGATTTCAGAGTAATTGCCAACTTTGAATAATTCATCCAAATATGTCTCAACCTATTAAATTCTATAACTCTTCATAAGGATTGCCTTGACCAAGGTCCTTTAAATTGAAACACAATAGAGCATTGTCTCCAATATCTTGGAGTGGTCAATTCCATTTTGACTCACCACAACTTAACAAGTACATGATATACCTAGTAACCTTCCATCATTGGATTAGAAATATAGGTAGTCTGGCACCTAAGTATAATGAGTTGCTTGCAAATCACGGGAATGATCTCAGGTTAGAGGGATACTTATATCCATATGCTTCTATAAGATACTCTTGATAGCAGAATACACAATAGAGTTGGTCATGTTTGGTGTAATATATATCTACACTCACCTGCATGCCACACCAGTATCTCCATACTTCTTGATTATGAGGACAACTAATTCATATGGTATACAATGATCTATGCTCGATAAATATTATCATCCTATATGACAATGTATCATTTGGTCATGAACATATTTAAAAACTACTTAATAAATCCTTTATCAAATTAAAATAGTTTTAAGGACTTCATCTCAAAAGAATCCAAAAGAAGATGCAAAAAGAGATGAATTGCTGAAAATAACTTTTATTTCAATAATGATTCATGTACAAATTATAAAGAGCTCAACCATCCACAACCTAGATGATTGGCTCTAGAACATATTTTCTAACAACTCCTACTTAGACTAGAGCTAATCATAATAGTATCAAATACCCATCTTCCACTTATGGTCATCGAACTTTTTGATTATGAGGGCTTTAGTAAATGGATGAGCCAAGTCCTCCTTTCCATCGATCTTCTGAAGGTAAATGTCATCTCGATCCACTATCTTCGGACAAGGTAAAAATGGTATAGAATGTGCTTGGTCCATTGATGAGCCTTTGGTTCCTTCACCAGAGCTATGGCCTCAATGCTATCACAATATAAAGGAACTAGGCCATCTATGGAGGTGCCACTCCAAGCTTCATAATGAACTTTCATAGCTAAACAGCTTCCTTTGCAACATTGGATACCGTAATGCACTCTACTTGGCAAATATAATCAGTCACAGTGTGATGCTTGGAACTTTTCCAATAGATAGCTCCTCTATTCAAGGTAAAAATATAACCTGATACACTCTTGCTATCATCTCTATCTAATTCAAATTTGAATCAGTATAACCAACTAGTTTTAAGTCAGAATATCTATAAATGAGCCACTCATCTTTAGTATTTCTCAAATACTTAAGGATGATTTTTACAACCTTCCAATGATTCTCACCTAGATCATATTTGTATCTACTACTCGTAGTGAATATGCCACATCTGGTCTCATACATGTCATAGTATACATTATAGATCCCACAATTGAGGCATATAAAATCTTACTCATATGCTCTCTTTCTTGAGGACATGTCGGACAATCCTTCTTTGAGAGATTAATTCCATGGCTTATTGGAAGATAGCCTTTCTTGGAATTCACTAAGCTGAACTATTTCAGCATGATCTTAATGTACATGACTGGGTCAACCCTTGTTACTTAGCTAAAGCAACCCAAGAGAGGGGATGAATTGGGTTTCAAAAAAAAACTTTTTGATGAATTAAAAATCAGGTGCTAATGTGTTTGCAAGATGTTTGTGTGCTCGATAATAATATGCAGCAGAAGTAGTAAAGTAAATGTAGAAAGAGTAATAAGCAAACACAAACACAAAAATTTCTAGTGGTTAGGTGTATCTCAAAATACCTACGTCCACTCTCCAAGCTTTCCTTGGAAATTTTACAATAATCCAACCTTGATTACAACATATTAGTTTTCCAGGCTCACTAATCAAAATTCCTTAATTTTTACTCAAGGCTAACCAAAAACCTAGTTGGTTTTTCACTCTAGGCTTACCAACAATCTTGTTGATTTTCACACAGGGCTAACCAATAACCTCAGTACTAGTTTCAATCCCCTTGAAACTAGAAACAACAAAATAACACAAGTACAATATAAGAATACAAAAATCTTTATCAAAAAATAAATAAACTCGATGAAGCTCTTGAATGTGGTTGAAAGGCTTTGTCTTCAAGTTATCGAAGCCTCAATCAATGCTTGAAGATGTGGACTTGAAAGCTTTTTTCTTGAACTCAGTGTGCTTGAAGGCTCAAATCTCTCAAAGTATTGGATGCTTGAAGGTTTTCAATGAATGATCTCATTATATTTTCAAAGTTCTCATCTCTCTTATGTTTGATGATGTTTTAATACCTTTCCAATCTCTAAAAATCTAATTATAGCTATTAAAGAGGAGAAATTAGCTGTTAGACATGAAATAAAAAAGTTTTGCACTTCAAAAACTAGCCGTTACTATGTTGTCGATCTGCAAGTGTCGACACTTCGGACCATGAGTTGACACTAGATCAAGTATGCCTTCTGAAGCTCTTTGGAATGCACTGGTACATTGATACTTCTTCTGGTGAGTCGACACCTGAGTCGATACTTCATCTCCATGAGTCGACACTTGACCAAAATCCTGAAATCAACATGTTTGTATCCTCTTTGATCTCAAACCTTGAGTTGATACATGAGTCGATACTTGAGTCGATACTTGACCGTTCTTGAGTTGACACTTTTGCATGCCAGCTGAAACTTTTTTTGCATATAAGCTCAAGCCTCTGTGAGTCGACACTTGAGTCGACATTTGACTGAAACCGTGCTAAAACTTATCCAAACTAAAATCTTGAGCTCGTCAAAATCTTTCTCATGTTCCAAAGTTTATGTAGCTTAAAAATTTATGATCTTAAGAGACTTCTTCAATTGAATGACAAGCATTTTGATCTTACAACACAAACTTACCTTGATAAGTATCTAAATCTGATAAACACATTTTTAACACATAATTAGTACTCATATATACTTAAGTATTTTGTTATTCATCAAAATCAAGATAGTAGTCAACAATCTCTCCCTTTTTGATGATGACAAAACCTTTAAGTATATAAACATGGTAAGCTCAAAAGATTAGTAATAAGTATCGGAGTAATTGGCTATAAGTATCAGAGCAATGTTGTAATGACTATCATAAAGCAAAGTCTCATCATTTAGCATTCAATTCATATATCTATAATGTATCGATACTTAACCTAACATTTCAGATCTAGGGTAAGAATATATCGAAACATATGCATATATAAAAGTGGAATGATCATTAGTTTTAATGAATAGCAATAATGCCTAGACAGAGTAAATGCAATGATTTATCAAAATTTATATAACCAGAGTTGATTGGACATTTAGTTTCAATCAGAGCAAGATAGATAATAATCATGCATAGACAGAATAAATTGGTTTTGAAAAAATATCAAAGCACTAAATTTCAACATATATCAAGGTAATAAAAAGTCATAAAACCATATAATGTCAGAGCAAGTTTGAAATTGAGTATCAAAGCTGAAATTAAGTAAGTTTTGAGTCAAAGAGTATCAGAGTGATAAAATTTACTGTTCAAAGATTTTCAGAGTAAAATAGTTTTGAGAAAAGCATGTATCAGAGCTAAAACAGATTTGAAAGATAAGTATCAGTGCAAAATCAGGTTTGAATTGAAATATGAGTGTTAGAGCAAACTCTTTAAGGAATAAAAGTATTTGAGCAAATAATATAAAGATAGAGCTCCCCCTCAACACATGATCTGAAAATATTTTTCAAACTTTTCAAATATAGCTCACATGTATTAGAATTTTTCAAAAATATCTTCAAAAAATTTAGAAATTTTCCTCTTTAATACTTCCTCCCCCTTATTATTTTTTTATGTTTATTACTTATTACTTTCTTCTCTCCCCTTTTTTTACTTTCTTCTCCTCCCTTTTTTCTGTACTTTATCTTCTTCTCCTTTTTGTCATCATAAAAAAGGTGAAAAATAATACAAAGTAGAGAAACAAGTAACAAACCACCCCCTCAAGGTAGAGATAAAGTAGAAAGAACAGTAAGAAGAGTATCAAAAGCAATACAAGTAAAGAATAAAGCATGAACACAAAAGTGAAAAACATCGAAAGCATCATATATATATAACTCCAAATGTTTTGAGATACAAAATAAAATATACTCCAAATAAGAGAGTATCACTGATACAAGCAAGTAATACACTGATACAAACATACATACTAAATCTGATACACTGATACATACTAAACATACATACGACATATACAACTAACTCATATACTAACCACTCCTAGTGGGTTCAATCCTCATCAAAGGAAGATCCAATCTCTAATACAATAGGTCTAGAAGTCCTAGAAGGACGAGGTCATGGCCACATGGGTCAAAGATCTACCAGTTTGGTATAGACTACCCTAGGAGTGTCTCTACATCCTCGGCCTTTGCCTCTGGCTCGTGTTCTCTCTCTAGCTTATGCTGGAGGGGAAACTGTGTCAGGAACAGGGTCAAGAATAGAGATAGGGTCAGGAACTAGGTCGGAGTCAGCAATAATATGATCAGTGTCAGAAGATGTAATGTCTAAGTTTGGTAAATCCAATGGAGTATCAGCTAGTGTATGATCAAAAATGGATTCAGACAAAGTGAAAATGATATGAAATCCAGGAGTATAGAAACCTAACTCTTTAGATAAGGAAGAAACAGGTAAAGAACGAGAATACACTAAGGGCGTCATACCAAAATTAGAAAAGATAGGAGGAACTATAATAGATGGTGTAGGTGAGTCAGAGTCTAGTAAGGTATTAGATGGATCGGGTAGAGTGATGGTAGTGGTGGTCTGAATAGAAGTATCAGAATGGTCTAAAGATAGAATGAGTGTGGATAGAATAAATGTGCATAAAGGAATATAGTCAGAATGGCTAGAGATGATAGGAATACTGGATAAGGTAGGGCTCAAAAGGGCTGGACTCGATGGAACTGAAACAACCTCAGGTGCCAGCATGTCATCAACATCAACAGGCTTAGTCGAATCCATGTCCTGATCAGCTCCCGTCTCTGGCTCAGGCTTCACTATAAGATCATCAATATCAAAATGCCTTGAAGGATCATCCCGATCTACTCCCATCTCTGGATCATCTGCTGGTGGAGCTGGTGGTGCTAATGGAGAATCTGGAAATGGTGGAGGGGAAGATGGTTTGCCAGGCATCAACCTCTATAGAGCAGCCATCATAGTGGCGAACCCCTCTCTCATCTCCTGAAAACCAAACCTCATCTCCATGTGGATCTGATCGACTCGCTGTCTCAAAGTCTACATATCTATCTCCAAGCAAGTAATCCTGTCCATTGAAACATCACTGGAGTTGGCACCTCAGTGTGTGTCGAGATAGAAGGCTTGGGATGCAACTCCGATGAATCTCGAGGTGGCTCAGAGGGCCCGGCCTCATCTCTTTGTGTCTTCTCTTCTCCAGCAGCATCCTCATCCTCATTCGAGTCAGGCGCCTGTCCAGAAACTCTGCACCTCTAGTGACCTTGGTATCTCTGATATCCCATCCGATGTAAGGACCTCTCATCATATATATCTGTATGTAGAAGCTCTCTATACTACTCACCAACAAGATCAACTCCATAAGATCAAAATAGTATGGTGAGTCCCATGCCGTAAGGCAAGCAAAGTCACCTACTGGTCACCGCCTTGGTCATCTGGTGAATCATAAGCACTGGCAAGCAAACAGGCAACCTCCGAATCAGTGACACCATGACTAAGAGCTCCTTTTTTGTGATAAAGTCGAATCGCCCGATCTTTGGCAATAGAATTTGGGCCATAATATGATGGAGTCTCATCTCTGCAGATAGCCATGAAGCGATGATAGTGGCTCCCTCACTCAAGTCATCTCTCTCTATAATACATATGAAGCCGCCGATCTGGTCTCCAAGTGAATCAGCTACAATGCCTCTCATGGGTATCTCTCAGATATGGCTTAGAATCTCAATTGATAATGAAATGGAGATGCCTCTAACCTCTCCAATCCAACCATCACCATCCCTCGTCAAAGTCCCGTAAACTGTCTCATCAAGGCCGGGTAGAACCTCTCTCGGAGAGTGCAAAATTGAACCAATCCGGCATCCCTCAACAAATCTTTGATCTGGAAGTGCTGTAGATCAACAAAGTCAAAATCCATGCTGCATCTGCCTACAATGGCTTTGGAGGCCATGCGATCTACTCCTGAGATAGGTGAAGGTTGAGCGAGATCATCATGCTATGCTGGAGCATCTACTGACTGAGGAGTATCAAGCCTTGCCTTAATGCGGTGCTCTACACCCTGAGAAGCATAACGGGGTCTCCTCATAACCTATTTCCTGGGTCCCATCATCTAGAGAATAAAAAAATATGAAAAGGAAAGGGAAATAAGAGATGAAATCATGGTCAAACCATGGAAAATAGAGGGATACGAGAGGGAAATGAGCTCAAGCACAAAAAGGAAGCGTTAGAACCCTAAATAGGGACTAACGAAAGCTAGGGCACAGTGGGGGCAAGTGTCGGCTCAGAGGAGATGAGAAGAAAAATGTCCGTTAGTACTGTTTAAAAATAGTTCACGCCGATAAGTGTTAACACTTTAGCAAGTGTCAAGTGTTGACACTTCAGTGAGTCGACACTTCCAAGTATCGACACATGAAGAAAATCAGAGAAAAACAAAAGAATCATAGAAAAATCAAGAGAGATGATTTGAATGGTCAATTATGCTTGATTACAAGTTTCAAGATCATGAGGTCAAGAAATTTTAAAAGAAAATTCCAAAGGTCATAAAGAATGATTGAGATCTAATCAAAAGAATCAATAATCCCTAATTCTCTTCTAATCAAATAGAACCTATCTTCATCGAGTGGTTTGGTCAGTATATCAGCTAGTTACTTTTCAGTGCAGACAAATTCAAGCAAAACATCATTATTTGAACATGATCTCTAATAAAGTGATGTCTAATCTCTATGTATTTACTTCTAGAATGTTGCATAGGGTTTTTAGTTAAGTTGATTGCACTTGTATTGTTACATCAATAGGTGTTTTAGTTAATTTAATACCAAAATCTTTGAGTTGTTGTTTAATCCATAATATTTGATCACAACAACTTTCAGCTACAATATACTCAGCTTCAGTTGTAGATAGTACAACTGAGTTTTGTTTCTTACTAAACCAAGAGATTAAATTAACTCCAAGAAATTAATAGGTTCCTGATGTACTTTTTCTATCTAGTTTACATCTAGCAAAATCAGCATCAGAATAAGCAATCAATTCTATTATAGAGTTCTTAAAGTACCACAAACCAATGTCAATAGTGCCAGATAGATATCTAAGTATGCATTTGATACCCAATAAATAAGATTCTTTAGGTTCAGACTGATACCTTGCACACATACATATACTAAACATGATATCTGGCCTACTTGCAATTAAATACAATAATGAGCCAATGATACCTCTATAAAGTTTTTGATCAATATTCTTACCAAATTCATCTTTGTCAAGCTTGCATGAAGGGTTTATTGGTGTGCCAAAAGATCTTGTCTTCTCCATCCTAAACATTTTTAGAATTTCCTTGATATACGTAGCTTGGTTGATGAAGACCCCTTCTTTGGTTTGTTTGATTTGGAGTCCGAGGAAGTAGCTTAATTCTCCCATCATGCTCATCTCGAACTTACCCTGCATAAGCTTAGCAAACTCTTAACAAAGATCTTTATTAGTAGCACCAAATATAATGTCATCAATATAGATTTGTACCACTAGGAGGTTATCAGCTTTTCTCTTTAGAAACAAGGTAGTATCTACATATCCCCTTGTAAAGTCATTATTAATCAGAAATTTGCTTAATCTTTCATACCAAGCACATGGGGCCTGTTTTAAACCATAAAGAGCTTCATGCAATTTGAAATCATGGTCAAGATATGCATGATCTTCAAAACCAGGAGGTTATTCTATATATACCTCTTCTGTTATATATCTATTTAAAAATATACTTTTAACATCCATTTGAAATAATTTAAAATCCATGAAATATGCAAATGCAAGTAAAAGTCTAATTGCTTCAAGTCTAGCAACAGGAATAAAAGTTTCATCAAAATTAATACCTTCCTCCTGATTGTAGCCTTTAGCAACTAGTCTAGCCTTATGACTAGTTACAATTCAATTTTCATCCAACTTATTCCTATATACCCATTTGGTGCCTATTATAGAAGTATTGGATGGTCTTTCTACTAATATCCAAACCTTATTTTTTTCAAATTGATTTAGTTCTTATTGCATAGCATTCATCCAATTAGAATCTTTTTTAGCTTCTTCTATACTTTTATATACTACTTGAGATACAAAAACAAGATAATCATATTCATTTCTAAAAGAAGATCGAGTTCTTATCCCTTTTGATGGATTATCTATGATTAGTTTCTTAGGATGTCCATGAGCATACCCAACTCCTTAGGCAGGTCCTTGTGCTTTGGTGAAGATCTTGAGATTTCTTATTCATCTTCCTTGCTTTGATCTTCCTCGTTCTCTTTGGAAGGGGGATCATTCAAAGTCAGCTTCTCAAGTCTTTGAATACCTGCATCATCATCTAAAATATCCTCTTTTCTAGAGGACTTGTTAGTGGACTCATCAAATAAACATGCATGGATTCTTCCATAACAAGTATTCTTTTATTGAATACCCTGTATGCCTTGCTAGATGTTGAGTATCATAAGAAGATACCTTCATTTGACTTGGCATCAAATTTGTTTAATTTATCTTTGCCAGTGTTTAATATAAAACACCAACATCCAAACACACGAAAATACTTAATAGTAGATTTTCTTTCTTTCCAAAGTTCATAGGGAGTTTTCTTCATAATCGGTCGGATTAAAACTTGATTTAAAATGTAATATGCAGTGTTGATTGCTTCAGTCCAAAAATATCTAGGGAGATCATTTTTACAAAGCATAGTGCATGCCATTTCTTCTAAAGATCTATTTTTTCTTTCTACTATCCCATTTTGTTGAGGTATTCTAGGTGCAGAAAAATTATGTTCAATATCTTTTTCATTGTAAAATTTTTCAAAATCCTGATTTTCAAATTCGGTTCTATGATCACTTCAAATGCAAATAATAGACATACTTTTTTCATTTGAAACTTTTCTATAAAACTTTGTAAAAGCAGGAAAGATTCATCTTTTTGGGCTAAGAACAAAATCCAAGTAAAATGAGAGAAATTATCAACTATGACTAAACCATATCTATTGCCTCCTAGGATTATGGTCCTAGTTGTTCCAAAGAGATCCATATGGAGTAGTTCAAGAGGCCTAGTAGTTGAAACAATTTTCTTAGATTTGAAAGTTCTTGTTTGTTTGCCATATTGGCAAGCATTATAAATCTTATCTTTTTCAAATTTAAGTTTTGGCAAATCTTTGACTAAATTCTTTTTGCATAATTTGAAAAGTAAATGCATGCTTGCATGTCCTAATCTACGATGCCATAACTAACTAGTCTCATTGATTTTGGCATCCATTGCAACTAGGCATTCACCATCTTGTATAAGAAGTTTGTCAAGATCAACTAGATAGATTTTCCATGCCTATGTCGAATGAATTTTAGCCCATCATCATTAAGACTAGATACCATGCAAAGTGATAATTCAAAAATAACTTTAAAACCTCTATCACAAAATTGGTTAATGCTTAGTAAATTATGCTTTAAACCTTCTACTAGTAACACATTATCAATAAAAGTAGATAAAAAAATGTGAACTTTACCAACACCAATGATTTTACCTTTTTCATTGTCTCCAAAGGTCACATTCCCCCCATTTAAAGTTTCAAGAGAGGTGAATTGCTTCACATCTCCCATCATGTATCTTAAGCAACCACTATCAAGGTACCATATTCTTCTTTTCTCCTTGGTTGCAAGACACACATGCAAAAAAGAGATCAAGTTGATGCATTAGGTACCCAAGCCATCTTGAGTCCTTTAGGGTTAGTGTTCATGGCTTTTTTTGGAACCCAAATCCTATTGGAAGTATTTAGTTTTCTTTTGTTACACATATATGCTTTATGTCCTTATTTTTCATAATAATAGCATGTAATACTAGAAGATGCAGGAACAAAGAAGTTTTTAAAATACTTTTATTATTTTTGAGGTTTATATTCCAAATTGGCTTTGTTGAATACTGCACGTTGACTATTCAATGGTAAATTCAACTTTTTAGAACTAAACATGAATTTTTCAATAAAAGGCCTAACTCCATTAAGCTCTTCTTTAAACTTCTTATTCTCCAACTCAAGGTCTTTGTTCTGCTTCATAAGCTCATCATGTGAAACAAAAATCTTGGGTCTTTTTAAAATTTCAATCTCTTTTGAGAGATCATTCTTTTTTTTTCCAAAACAGCAACCTTGGCTTTTAATTCTTTATTTTCATTTTCAAGATTATTGTTTTCAAAAGAAAAAGAATCAGCTTGCTTCTTTAATTTTTTATGCTCAATTTTTAATAATTTATATTCATGCACAAGTTTATCAAAAATATGTTTAAGCTCTTCAAAAGTAAATTCAGATTCGGATTGTACCTTATTTTTATTTGCCATGAGACAAAGGTTGGCAACTTCTTGCTACTCTTCCTCTGAACTAGAGTCTTTGCTTTCGCTCCAAGTAGCCATCATCCTCTTCTTTTTGTATTTCTTTTTGATCTTCTCGAGGAGAGGACAGTCAGACTTATAATGACTAGGCTTCTTGCATTCAAAGTAAATGGGTTAGTCATTCTCCTTTTCTTTTTCTTTTTCTTTGTCCTTGCCTTTATCCTTGATAGGGTCTCCTTTGTGTGGCTTCTTTTTGTATGAGTACTTCTTCCTCATAAATCTCCTAAATTTCCGAGCCACTAGAGCCTCCTCATCTTCATCTTCACTTTCTTCCAACTCTTCACTTGAAGGTTTCTTTGGTGTAGTGGATTTGAGGGCAATTGTCTTCTTTTTGTCCACATCCACTATTTTTTTCTTTAAGTTTAATTCATAGGCCATGAGTGAACTAATGAGCTGCTCTAAGGATAGGGTTTCAACATCCTTCGCTTCTTGGATTGCCCTCACCTTTGGATCCCATGAAGATGGCAAAGACTTGAGAATTTTGTTAACCAAATCAGCATTAGACATTGCTTTACCAAGACTTCTCATTCCATTAACAATATTAGTGAATCTTGTGTACATATTAGTGATGGATTCATTAGGGTCCATTATAAACATTTTATATGTGTGCACAAGCATATTTATTTTTATAATTTTTACTTGGTAGGTACCCTCATGTGTAACCTCAAGTGTATCCCATATTTCCTTCATTGATATACATATAGAAATCTTAATGAATTCGCTAGGATCCAATGCATAATAAAGCAAGTTTATTAGTTTGGCATTAAGCTCAGATTGCTTAATGTTGTTTTCATCCCAATTTCTTCAAGCTTTGGAATGGAAACATCATTAACCATACTTGAAGGAACATGTGGGCCTCTAACTACCACTTCCCAAAGATTATAGTCATAGAATGCATACAAATGCACATGCATATTTTCTAATGTGTAGTTTGTGCCATTAAAAAATGGTGGTCTATTTGAGGCTTGACCCTCAACAACACTAGTACCTATTAGGGCTGCCATAGATCTTTTACTCAAGGCAGTTAGACCTACTTAGCTAAGAACCAAGCTCTAATACCACTTGTTGCCCAGTTAAAAAAACCCAAGAGAGGGGGTGAATTGGGTTTCAAAATTTTTTTTTGATGAATTAAAAATCAGGTGCTAGTGTGTTTGCAAGATGTTTGTGTGCTCAATAATAATATATAGAAAAAGTAGTAAAGTAAATGTAGAAAGAGTAATAAGCAATCACAATTACAGAAATTTATAGTGGTTCGATGTATCATAAAACACCTACGTCCACTCTCCAAGCTTTCCTTGGAAATTTTACTATAATCCAATCTTGATTATAGTAGATTAGTTTTCCAGGCTCACTAATCAAAATCCCTTGGTTTTTACTCAAGGCTAACCAAAAATCCAGTTGATTTTTCACTCTAGGCTTACCAACAACCTTGTTGGTTTTCATACAGGGCTAACCAACAATCTCAGTACTAGTTTCAATCCCCTTGAAACTAGAAATAATAAAATAATACAAGTACAATATAATAATACAAAAAGCTTTATCAAAAAGCAAATAAGCTCGATAAAGCTCTTGAATGTGGTTGAAAGGCTTTGTTTTCAAGTTGTTGAAGCCTCAATAAATGCTTGAAAATGTGGACTTGAAAGCTTTTTTTTTTAACTCAATGTGCTTGAAGGCTTAAATCTCTTAAAGTATTGGATGCTTGAAGGTTTTCAATGAATGCTCTCATTAGATTTTCAAAGTTCTCATCTCTCTTATGTTTGATGATGTTCTAATACCTTTCCAATCCCTAAAAATCTAATTATAGCTATTAGAGAGGAGAAACTAGCTGTTAGACACGAAATAGGAAAGTTTTGCACTTCAAAAACTAGCTGTTGCTATGCTGTCGATCTGTAAGTATCAATACTTTAGACCATGAGTCGACACATGAGTCGACACTAGGTCAAGTATGTCTTCTGAAGCTCTCTAGAATGTACTGGTGCATCGATATTTCTTCTAGTGAGTCGGCACTTCATTTTCATAAGTCGACACTTGACCAAAATCCTGAAATCAGCATATTTTGTATCTTGTTTGGTCTCAGGCCTTGAGTCGACATATGAGTTGGTACTTGAGTCGACACTTGAATCGATACTTGGCTGTTCATAAGTCGACACTTTTGCATGTCGGCTAAAACTTTTTCTGTGTATCAGCTCAAGTCTTTGTGAGTCGACACCTGAGTTGACACTTGACTGAAACAGTGCTGAAACTTATTTAAACTAAAATTATGAGCTCTTCAAAGTCTTTCTCATGTTCCAAAGTCCATGTTGCTTAAAAATTTATGATCTTGAGAGACTTCTTCAACTGAATGATAAGCATTTTGATCTTACAACACAAACTGACCTTGATGAGTACCTAAATCTAATAAATACACTTTTAACACATAATTCGTACTCATATATACTTAAGTATTTTGTTATTTATCAAAATCAAGACAGGAGTCAACAACCCTAGCAACCATTTAAATCTATCTCTATAGATCTTCATCCTAAAGATGTAGGATGCTTCTCCCAATTCCATCATAGAGAATTAAGAAGATATCCATACTTTTATTTCTTGCAATGCAGGAATATCATTTTCGATTAAGAGAATATCATTCACATACAAAATAAAAAATATAACTTAACTATTAGCCCATTTATATATGCAAGGCTCTTTTCTGTTCCTAATAAAGCCATATGTGATGTGAGACTATTTATGCATGCTAGTTATTTTTTGTTGTTAGGAATTAAGTTAGGAGTTTGTATCCTAAATTTCAAGCCAAGATATTAAGTAGAAAATTCTATAGAAAATTTGAAGCACAGGCATACAAAAATAAACCCTAAAAGTGAAGAAACAAGATCGCCAAGGCTAAGAAGCCCTGGTTAGGATTAGCTCTTTTGCAATACCACTACCAGAGGAGTCTAGGGGGTGTACCTGGCAGAGATTTAGAGATCAATCCATGAAGAGTTCACTCTACACTCTAGGATGCGGCATGGAAAATAAAGCTGTCAATCTTGCGGATTCGTGGCTTTCAATCCGGTGGCTCGAAAGCTAGTCAGATAAAATTCTTGGATTCGTGAACTCTGAGGGACCTGCAAATTACCTAACAAGGATTAAAAAAATAATAAAAAATAGGCTAGATGGTTGAAAGAAGAAGAAGGAGAAGAGGTTTGAGGAAGGCGGCCAAGAGATGAAGAAGGCTGGTGGCTTGGAGGTAGGGTGCTGGGATCATATCGAAACCCCGAGGGATCACACAGATATCCTTAATCACACAAAAATTCACATAGAATTCACACAGAAAGTTGAGAAGAACTCAAGAAATTTTTTCATATTCAATAACATTAAATATACATGAGAGAGGGGGCTTTTATATAGGCATACAAGCTTGGGCTCCAAGTAAGGGCATATAAGTAAAATCCTAAGTATCCTTTTCCCACTCAAATACATCGAAGATCTCCTCTCCCAAATAGGCTTCTAATTCCTCTCCTAACTAGGATTATACCTTCTCTTTGACTTGGTCTCTCCCTCTCTTTGGCTTAGTCTAATGGATGGTAATTCTAAGGGTGGCCGACCAAGGAAGGTGACCATAAGGGTGGGGCGCAATATCCGAGAAGGCTTTGGGCTTTGGGTGGCCCACTTTAGTGCTGGGTTGATTTTAGGGTTTCTCTTGGGTTCCATCTTCTCAGCAGGTTGATGATGTGAAGATCTTCAAGGCCCTTCTCATGCAATCCAAGGTGGCACATCCAAATATGACTAGGACTCCTTGAAGTTGGTAAGTTATCATTTGGGCTGGGGTCCATTAGTATCTTGAATCTTTTCTTGCTGGACTGGACTCAATATAAAATTTACAAGACTTATAGGACTCAAAATTGGCTCAACATGAGCTGACTGAACTTACAGGACTCCAAATGATAAACGTCTTAACTGAATTTGACTTGACTTATCCAAAACCCTAATGGTATGGATGACTCTCAATACATGAGTCAAATACAGAAAGGCCCAAAACAGGACTCAGGGACCAAAATATAGGATTTAAGTGTAACAAGGCCTGAAAAACAAAACTCAAGGCCTAAATACAGGACTCAAATGGCTAACATAGCCATATTATTAGACTCAAAAATAAAATTTTGAATCAAGGCTACGGGACTCAAAACTTAGGGACCCATAGTGAACTAGGGTTGACCTGATGTCCCCATCAATTCTCCTGGGATGGGAGAAACACGACCTTATCGAGTATAGGTTAGTTTGGTACTGGTAGTAAGTCTGGGTGGAGGTGCTGTAGGTCCTCTCGAGTAATCCACGAATCACCAGATTTTAGTTGACCTTACCATCAGCCTTGGTAGCATTGATCGCCGTGGCCCCAGGTCATGATAGCTTGATCGTCCAGGATATGCTTGATCCGTATTTCTTTCTTAGGCAAATTTAGTGGACACTTAGGTAAGGTTTTTCTCTCAAAGGATGGGTGAGGTCCAAAAATCTCACTAAAAATCACTGCCAGTTCTCTATACTCAACCAAGTCCACGATATTGAAGGTAAAGATAATGCCTAAATCTAGGAGCAGATCAAGCACATAGGCATTGGGTTCCACTTTCTTTATCACTCTAAAGGGTCCAGCTGTGCATACAAGTAGCTTCTTTAGGGCTCCAAGAGGAAACCACTCAGGTCTAGACCTAATCTCTATAGAATCCTCTACATTAAATCCTTTGGCTTGATTTCAGGAATTAGCCATGTTATTACTAGTGTTCAAATGAATGCTAATGCCCCGATGTAGATGCTGTGCAGAGATCTTTGCATGTATGGATAGATGGATTAGGTCTGTGGACTTATTGGACTCAAAACCAATACCTAATAGACTTGACTAGGCATTCCTATCGAAGGAAATTTATTGGATTCTTTGGGCCAAAACCTAAAAGATTATAGGCTCTCTAGGTTTGATCCTAGCTTAGCATGCACATAAAAATTTACAATGGACTCCTAGCAAATGCCATAAGGTATACCATAAATACAATGCAAACCTAATATGCACAATGAGTGTATGCAACATGCTTACTTCGATAAAATGCAGTCTAGTGGTTAGATAAACATGAGAAGCTTCAGAAAAGGATAAAAAATAAGAGGTAGATTCATATTAGTTTGGTAGGGTGGAAAGTAAGGAAAGGGGTTGGGGTTGATCGGATAGAATAGGATGTAAGAAGGGGTGTCAGGAATTAATCTTAAACTAATGAGGTTGACCTTATGGGGTTGATGTCTATCTATAGAGTTTGCATTATAGAAGAATGAGTCACTAATCTCAGGGAAGAGATCTTCAATGGGAACTACTAGAGGGGATCCATCCTGAGGGTACTGAATTAAAGAGATCATGTCCTCAATAAAATCTTTTGGTTCATGAAATTTAGGACTGGGCTCTATAATTGGGCTTTCTTCTAGTAGCTCCTCAGGTAAGATTCTAACAGTAGTATCTGGGTTCTCTTCCTCTAACTGGTCTTCCACTACAGGTTCAGTTTGGGTGTGGTTAAGGTCAACTAACTTTTGGTTGGCTTCTATTTGGGTATGGTCAAGGTCAATTATTTCTAGGTTGGCTTCTACCTGGGTATCTACTGGGTCAACTAATTCTAGATCTTCTATAGGTATCTCTTCTTCTTCTTCCTCATACTCATCCACTAAGCTCTCATCAGCTTCATACACTTCCTCTTCAATGTCATTCTTGTGAACCAATGGGTGGTAGGAGGAGGAGGTTGACTAAGAAAAAATTGACTAATGACTGGGATAGTAAGGGTAAGTCGACTAAGGGGTAGTGGACTAATACTAGGCTCATATCTAGGGGTTATGGGTTCCTTAGGCTCATAGGACAAGGGTTCAGCTCTATGGGTCATGTATCTATTGGGCTTATGGGATATGGGCTCATAGGTTCTAAAGTCATAGGATCTAGAGTCATAGGATCCAGGGTCATAGGATCTAGAGTCATAGGATCCAGGGTCATAGGATCTAGAGTCATAGAATCTAGAGTCATAGGATCTAGGATCATAGGATCTAGAGTCTTAGGATCTAGAGTCATAGGATCTAGGGTTATAGGATCTAGAGTTATAGGATCTAGAGTCATAGGATTTGGGCTTAGACCTATAGGTTATGGATCTCTTGGGCTTAGGGTATGGGTAAAGGTATTGGGCTCTCCTAGAGTTGGGAGGTGGGGGACATGGGGTCCTAAGGTCAGGCTGATGTTTAGGTCTGATATGGGTCTCAAGGGTTTTCTCTAGTTTTCCTAATTGGTCTCTTATTTGGTCAGACTTATGGATCATCTGATCAAATCTATTGTTCATTTGAGTAGTAAATTGGGCAAGCTGATTTTGGGATTTGGTAAAGGATTAGGTCAGTTGGGTAATCAATTGGGCATTCCGCTGTTCATACAAGGTCTTTATGAGAGTTTCAAGATTGGATTCCATGGTTGAGCTGGGTTGGGGTTGAGACTGTTGGTATTGGGTTCCTAACCTAGTGGTCATGCAAACATTCAATCAATCAGGGTGTTATGATGTAGTCAGGCACATAAGGTGAAAATGGACTACAGTTTGCTAGACCTAGAGCCAAAATTGAATGGGTCTACTCAACTTATACTTAACTCAACAACTAATCCTTCCACTGGCCAGGTAAGAGATGGGGTGGTGGGAGGCTCCCCCTGCCTGTGATAGGGTCCTAATTAAAAGTTACCAGTCCACTTAGGGCTTTTGCCTCTGGACCTCTAGCCTTAGATACCAGTGTTTAGTAATAGTTGAGGAATTAAGTGCACTAATATACCCACACAACTCGGACCTGACCTGTTAGTGTCTCTAAGCTCACTAGAGCAATTAGGTTGCTAATTGATTTTAAATAAGGCTTAGGTTCTGATGCTGGGTGGTTGTTTTGGGCCCATGATAGGTGATGAAATCCTGCCCTAATTTGAGATAGGAAATTACCCTTAAGATTGATTGAATGAAATGATGACACTCGATGAGCCCTAATGCAACTAATAACAATCAGAAAATAAAAAATATTTTTATCTTTTATGAGGTGGCAAATTAAATTTGAGTTGGTTAAGTTATCAAACAAAATTAGCTTGGGTGAAGTGGGGTTTGGAAGTAAGTTAGGTTTGGTTCAGTCAGGTGTGCAGAAATCACATAATTAAAAATTAGGATTTGATTTGATGCAAAATTTGGTATGGTTTTATATGCATAAAAAATTCTAAAAAATCTTAGAACAGTGGATTAGCAGTGAAGATGATCTCTACCAAATTTCATGTAGAACAAGATTTGGATAATAATGCAACACCTACGATTTCAGACTATGTGTAGAAATCCTAGGATTCTGGTTAGGGTTTCTAGGATATAGATTTTCTTATATTTCTTGTTTCTATAAGAATAATTAAAATTAATAAAAATTATCAATACTGAATAGATAATATTCTATGAAAACTCAAATGAAAGATAAAATCTCTAAGTTGACAAAATAGACTGAAACTCAGACCCCTAATGCAAAGACAGGATGTAGAAGTTTTATAGGAAAAAAAAATAGGCATGAAAAATTCTATAGACTGAAATAAATCATGATAAAATTTTAAGAAGCACTACCAATTATGAGAAATCCAGAAAATCAAAAATCAAAATTTTTAATTTATCTACATGTAGGAACAGTAAAAATAATAGACCATGTATAGGAATTATGGGATGCAAAAACTAGCCCTAAACATGCTCTGATACCAAATGATTCGGGACTATTTATGCATGATAGTTATTTTTGTATTGTTAGGAATTAAGTTAGAAGTTTGTATCTCAAATTTCAAGACAAGATATTAAGTATGAAATTCTATAGAAAATCTGAAGCATAGGTATACAGAAATAAATCCTAAAAGTGAAGAAACAAGACCGCCGAGGCTAAGAAGCCCTGGTTAGGACTAGCTCTTCTACATCACCGCTACCAGAGAAGTCTAGGGGATGTCCCTAGTAAATATTTGGAGATCAATCCATGAAGAGTTCGCTCTGCACTCTCGGATGCGGCTTGAAAAATAAAGCTATCGACCTTGCGGATTTGCGGCTTTCAATCCGGTGGCCCGAAAGCTAGTCAGATGGAATCCTTGGATTCGTGAACTCTGAGGGATCTGTAAATTACCTAACAAGGATTAGAAAAATAAGAAAAAATAGGCTAGATGGCTAAAAGAAGAAGAAGGGGAAGAGGTTTGAGGAAGGCAGCCTAGAGATGAAGAAGGCTAGTGGCTTGGAGGCAGGGCGCAAGGATCACATAGAAATCCTAAGGAATCACACAGATATCCTTAATCACACAAAAATTTATATAGAATTCACACAGAAAGTTGAGAAGAACTCAAGAAATTTTTTCATATTCAATAACATTAAATATACATGATAGGGGGGCCTTTATATAGGTATACAAGCTTGGGCTCCAAGTAAGGGCATATATGTAAAATCCTAAGTATCCTTTTCCCACTCAAATACATGGAAGATCTCCTCTCCCAAATAGGCTCTCAATTCCTCTCCTAACTAGGATTATACCTTCTCTTTGACTTGGTCTCTCCCTCTCTTTGACTTGCTCCAATGAGTGGTAATTCTAAGGGTGGCCGACCAAGGAAGGTGACCATAAGGGTGGGGCGCAATATCCAAGAAGGCTTTGGGCTTTGGGTGGCCCACTTCAGTGTTGGGTTGGTTCTAGGGTTTCTCCTGGGCTCCATCTTCTCAGCAGGTTGATGATTTGAAGATCTTCAAAGCCCTTCTCATGCAATCCAAGGTGGCACATCCAAATATGACCGGGACTTCTTGAAGTTGGAAAGTTATCATTCTGGCTGGGGGTCCATTAATGTCTTGAATCTTCTCTTACTGGACTGGACTCAATATAAAACTTATAGGACTCATAGGACTCAAAATTGGCTTAACATGAGCTGACTAAACTTACAAGACTCCAAATGATAAATGTCTCAACTGAATTTGACTTGACTTATCCAAAACCCTAATGGTTTGGATGACTCTAAATACAGGACTAAAATGCATAAAGGCCCAAAACAAGACTCAGGGGCCAAAATACAGGACTCAAGTGTTACAAGGCCTGAAAAACAAAATTCAAGGCCCAAATACAGGACTCAAACGGCTAACACAACCAGATTATTGGACTCAAAGAAAAAACTTTGAATCAAGGCTACGGGACTCAAAACTCAGGGACCCATAGTGAACTAGGATTGACCTGATGTCCCCATCAATATGTTCTGATCACTTTATTAAAATGCATATTCCAACTCCGAGACTTCAATCCATAAATGGATATCTAAAGCTTGCACACCTTTGTTTCATTTATGGATGTGAACCTTTCAGGTTGTATTATATACACATCTTCTTCAACTCTCCATTTAAAAAGTTATTTTCACATCTATTCGCTAGATTTCATAATCAAAATATGCTATTATCGCAAGCATGATCAAATGGATTTAAGCATTGCTACAAGCAAAAATGTCTCATCATAGTTAATACCATAATGTTGATGATATCCCTAGGCAACTAGATGAGCTTTATAGATCTCCACCTTCCTGTCTATGTCCCTTTTTCTTTTGAAAATCCACTTACACCCTATATGTTTTACAAGTATCCATACATCGTTGACTTTCATGGATTCTATTTCGAAAGTCATAGCTTTTAGCCATTTATCAAAGTCGACACTCTACATCATGTCTATATAGGTTGTTGGATTCTTATTATTTTCATCAAGTTCAATAGAATCACCATCCAAGACTTAGAAATCTTAGTATCTATTCAGTTAACACGGTACCCTATCAGATCTCCTTAATGATGCTTCTACAACAGGCTCCAAGTTTGATTCAATGAAATCTAGTTTTTTAGGTTCAGTCAATCATGTCAGTTTTTCTACTGTTGAACTTTTTCAAGTTCAACCCTAGAGACATTAATTTTTTTTCTAAGAAACTCTTTTTCTAAAAAGATTGCCTTATTACTAATAAGCACTTTATGTTCTTCATTATGGTAGAAGAAATAACCCTTAGTTTCTTTCGAGCACCCTATAAATGTATACTTATCTGACCTCGGCCCAAGCTTATCTATTTTTAAATGTTTGCCTTAAACTGACATCCCCATACCCTAAGGTGTGAGAGTACCAACTTATGCCCTATCCATATTTTATATGGAGTTTTGTCTACAGACTTGCTAGGAACTCTATTTAAAATATAACAAGCTGACTTTAATGCATATTTTGAGGGATATGCAGACTTGCAAACCCCATCATAGATCGAACCATGTCTAACAGGATTTGATTCTTTCTTTCAAAGACTCCAATATGCTGGGATATCCCGGGTGTCCATTATGAGAGAATCCCATTCTCTTTCAAATATATCATAAATTCATTGGTAAGATATGTATTAGACTCAGAATCTTAGTAGCTCTTTCACCCTTTCTAGTTAAAGGTGACTTAGTCATCTTTCGAAGAAGATAGGATTTGCAAGTTGGCAATGATTCAAAATCATTAATCTGAAGGATTCTCTTTAGAAAACATGTTCATCCTATTCTTGTTAATATGACCTAGCCTACAATATCAAAGGTAGACATCATATACATTTTCAATCCTAGGACATTTATTGAACGTGTACATTATATTCACAGACTGTGATAAAATATAAATATCATTTTTCAGTTGTCCACACATTATAGTAATACCATTCAAAATAATATCACAATAACTATCTTTTATTGATAAATAATAATCATTTTTGGCTAAAAGGCATACAGAGATCATATTCATAATAAAACTACGATAATAGTGACAATCACCTAAAACAATGATACTAGATTCAGAAGCAAGCTTGAGTATTCCTAAAGCTTGAATTGGAACAGATCTTCTATCTCCAATGTTCAGGAATTTCTTACCACTTTTAAATCTTCTACTAACCTAAAGTCTCTACATCGAATTGCAAATATTAATAGAACATTCGATATCTAATACCCAAGTAGTAGTATCATAAATAAAAAAATTACAAGATGTTATCATATAATTACCTTGTCTAGCAATGCCTTGCTGGTTCTTTTTCTTCCTTGACCTGTTTGGGTCCAGTGAGGCAATGTAAAGAGAATAGTTCCTCTTCTAGTGCCCCTACTTCTTACAGTAGAAATCTGATCGGCTTTTAACTTTTTGGTCTGACCTAGCTTAGTCATTGGAGCACTTTGCACCTTTTTATTATTCTTCTTCTTTCCTTTCTTAAAGGGACGATGCCCTGTCGATCTTCCCACTATATTCACCAATCTATTATGGAGCTGATGATCCTTCTCATAAATCTATAGTAATCCTAATAGACCATGGTAGTCTACTATAGGCCTTATCATTTTATAATAATCAAGGAAGTCAACGTAGGATTTTGATAATGAATTAAGGAGCGCATCCTTTCCTAGCTATTCATGCAGGGAGAATCCAAGTCTACCCAGGTGCTCAATCAGTTTAATCATATGCAATACATGATCTATGACCGAGGCCCCTTCCCTTATCCTTGTGTTGAAAATGGTATAAGATGTTTTGTACCTTTCAACATCATTGAGAATACTGAAGGATTCTTTCAACACTTGAAGTATGTCCTCCAACTAAGCATCCTCAAACTTGTGATTCAATTCATCATTCATAGATGCTCGCATAATATAATGACTATGGTTAAGTCATTGAGCCACTTCTAATAAGTATCTTGGACCATACCATCAGTGTTCTAAGCAGGCTCCTCAGGTGCCGAATTTATCAGTATGTACATTATCCGTTCTTGCTCCAGAACTATTTGTAGCTTTCGATACTAGCTATCAAAATTGGTTTCCATTAATTTTTCATTATCTAGCAATGAATGGAGTGACAAAGTGGTGGCCATATTAATCTGAAAAAAGAACAAGACCTAATTAGTACACAAATTATTTAATCCTAAAGGCTAGGACTTTAGTCTAAAGGTTCTTCCACTATTTTTTATCAAATTAGTAGCCTTTACCTCCAATTCAAGGAATTGCACCAATCCTTAGCAAGCACCAGAATCCAATAGACTGAACACAAACCCCACTTTTGCTGGCCTACTCATCCATATACATCTAAAGGTAGGTTCTTAACCAATTATTTCTTTAAAAAAATTTGGTAATGATTTTGCCCCAAGTACTAATTAGTAAGCCTTTGGGCTACCACTGGAAGTCCTAGTTGGTCCAACCATTAACATGACAGAATTGAGTACTTTAAGCCAACGATGCCCAAGCCTGACTTTGGCCAACCAACCTGACCATCGTTTAGAAAGGACTAAGCCATCATAATATGAATAATAATTTTAATAGCTAGATGAGCACCAAGTCTTTGGACCTCCAATGATTATGTTAACTATTGGACTCATTATCATTCTCTTAATGGGAGGATATGACTCAATTATCTCTATAATTTTATTACTTAAAGGATCTAATATTTTAGAGAATTTAATTAGAGAAAAGATAGACTAATCAACAACCCTCCCATTGACATCATCAAGGGTCAAATCACATTAATCCTAAGGCACCTAGATCAGTTAAATTGATCTTCCTTATTGGCATGGGTTAACTCTATTCGATGAGCTATCTAATCAAATTTTGATTGACCACATTGGCCATGTAAGTGAGATTAATGGAAGGGTACTGCCATTAACCTCTTTTCTTAGACACCAAGCAAGTTGGCCAAGTAAGAGGTAGTCCCAATTAATGATCATGATCAAAATACCATACTTACCTTAGACACCAGTTGGTTTATCAAATTTGACTAGACTAGCCTAAGGACTCAGGTCTGATCACCGAGCCATAATCAGGTCCATTTGTTATAATATGGACTTGATCAAACTATGACTATAGATTTGATCTAGAGAAAAACTTGATCTAATCCTAATTAACTTTTGGTTAGATTAAATTCAATTCTCTGTCAGGTCCATTTTATTCAAAATCTTAACCCTAGGACTAACCTAGTTATTTGATCTTATTCAAGCTAAACCAAACCCATGATTTATGAAACATGATTAGATCTTTAATTCACAATTCTAAATCTAACCTTAGACCTCTTATTTCTAGAAATTAATCAAGATTAAGTTTATTAAATTTTAGATCTAAATAATTTATATGCATCACATATAGATTAAACACTTTTTAGATCTCAACTATGCAATATAGTCTTATACTAAAATTAATTTCATATTTTAAACATAAAAATAAATCCTAATACATTAATTTTAGGTCAAAAATAGCAAATTAATGAAGATTAAATTAATAAAAAATAGATCTAATTATTAAAATAATTTTAATAAATTTTTCATCTCATTTATTCATTGGATATAACTATAAGTAGCACCTCTACATGCCATAGGAGATCCAATTGAATGGAAAGAGAGAGCCTTTAAACCCTGCTTTTCTCCTATGACTGGATGACCATGGTGATCAACTTAATCCAAAGCAGTTACTCAGATTATGATTACATCTAACATGTAAAATTCTATATCTACATATCATGTTATGAAAACCTGCTTCGATACCAATGTTGAAAAAAATACCTAAGGTTTCATGCATGAGTTTTTTTAAAATAATTCACAGTAAAAGAACATCTATTTTAAAACTATTTTAAATAACAAATATGCATTTAGAGCAATTCTAATAAACTCTAAGCAGGATCATAATATGATATATAGTAGAAAACAAAATTAGCATGCATCATTCTACCTGATGCATACAATATATCTAATCTATAAACAATATGAAATTAAATTTCATACCTTATCTTGGGTTGATGATTACTGCTGCTAATGGCACGTAGTAATGGCTCTCTGTATCACTGTGTAGCTGTATAGAATGTCCAGCCTCTATGAATCATCCACATGAAGTTCTGATACAATCAACCTCCTAGACTGCCAGATCCATGCGAAGGCTACTAGATGGCTGAAAATAAATTATTTCTTAGACTTTCTTGAGCCTTCCAAGAAATCCAAGAAGAGGATGAAGAGGTCTAGATCTGAGAAAAAAAAAATCAAAAATAAGAAAGCCCTTTCTACTATTTTTTTCTCCATTTTCTTCTTCAACCCTAGCATCCAAGGTCTCTCATGCCCATCCAGAATTCATGCCCCTTTTTCTTTATTTTCACCATAATTTCACTTCAAATTTTTCATGGTAATTTTACTTCAGATTTTTCATGGTAATTACTCTCTTAATGATTATATATGATGAAAATCTAAACTGAAATTTTGTTAATTAGAAGAGGGATTAGATTAGGATAAGGTGATGTTGTTTGAATAGGACTGGGTATTTTATTTTCAATAGAACTCCTTCAATTAAGTTCAAATCAATCCAAATTTAATTCAAACTAATCCTAAACTAAATGGGAATGAGGGAGGACCAAAAAATTGATTTTTTTTATGGAGAATCTTTTTAAAAATGGCAACATATGTAGATAAGTTTTTGAGAGTTTACAATCAAGTAGAGTTAGGATAAGGCAAAGAGTTTGATTCCCAGTCGAACTCCTCTCATTTAAATTTAAAACTCACCCTAAATTAATAAAAATTAGATAAGAAAGGAGAAAGTGCATGAAAACATGTTTGGTATGTATTTTCTATGAATTTATTTAAATAATTGGCATGAAATCCAATAGGAAAACTAGTTGAGCTAGATAAGGGTTTGACTAGGCTTTGACCAAAATTAGTTATGAATCAAAACTAATTTGGTTATAAATAATTTAACCAACTTGAATCAATCTAATTAGATCCTAATTAGGCTTAATTAAATCCTAATTAAATATTAAACAACTGGGCCCAAGCTTGAATTTAACCATAATTAGAAATCCTTAGTAATGAGATCAATATATAACTAATCGGATAAATTCTAATCGAACCAAATTTAATTAGACTTGACCTAAACTTCTTCACTCAATCAAATTTAGTTAATTAGCAATCTAATTATTAATTAATCCTTCTATAATTAATTAATAATTAATTAATTAATAATTTATAATATTTGTATAGGTTAATTATTCATCATATTTATAATTTTGCCACTGAACGGTTCTTAATCATTGATCAGCCATCATGATCGATCAAAAAATTCTATTGTGTATAATCCCATAGGTTCAAACACTAAGCCAATAGTTCAGGAACTAACTTTTGAACTAATCAATGCAACCATCTAGTAATGGTGCCCAATGTCCGGATAAGTCAAATGTTCACGAAGAAATATTCAAGAACCCAGGCATATGGTTTCCAGATAATTTATCTCTTTGACCCTAATGCTCAAAATAATTTCAGAGTCAATTACCAACTTTGAATAATACATCCAAATATATCTTAACTTATTAAATCCTGTGACTCTTCACAAGGATTGCCCTGGCCAAGGTCTTGCTAAATTGAAACACAGTAGAGCATTATTTTTAACATCTTGAAGTGGTCAATTCCATGTTGACTCACCCCTAACTTAATAAGTACTTGACTATATTTAGTAACCTTCCATTATTAGATTAAAAATCCAAGGAGTTTGGCACCTAAGTATAATGAGTTGCTTGCAAATCATCATTGAATTAGGAATCCAAGGAGTTTGGCACCTAAGTACAATAAGTTGCTTGCAAATCACAGGGATGATATCAGGTCAGAGGGATACTTATACCCATATGCTTCTATGAGATACTCTTGATAGTAGAGTATTCAACAGAGTTAGTCACATTCAGTGCAATGTTGATAAGTCTATTAATTATCCTAATTTAACCATTAAAATAAATATTAATTACTTCATATTTACTAAGAAGTGATACTTTTTATTGATGTATTGCAAAAAAGGAATTCATAGAATAAAAGAGCTCGATTTTTAGAGTAAACAGTGCAGATGGCACTCAAATCAAAGTTTGCATGAGTCCAAAATTCAAGTTTAAAATTACTAATGAATTGCATGATTTTTAGAGTAGCCGGTCCACCAAGGACTAGTTGCTCGGTCTACAGAATGTTGTTGGTCCACCAGCAGCCATGGCTGCTTGTCCACGAGCTTGTCCATGGACCAATCACTGCCCGAGCCTTGCTTTTGATTGTCAGACACCACTCATCGCTACCTGTGGTTGGAGGAGATGTCGGGAGATGGGTTATGGCCAGAGGAAATGCCGGGAGATGGGTTCTGATCGGGAGGAGCCACCCAAGCACCACCTTCATGGTTTTTCCTCTTCCTCGTTCTTCACCACCATTGTCTCCCTCATCGAACCATGACATCCACCTGTTGCTACCATCCAGACCATCATTTTTCCTCTCCTGCACCAGCCATCTTCTTCCCAGTTTCGTCCAACACCACACTCCTCTGTTGATCGACCTCCCTGTCACTGTGCCAGCCAACACCACCATCTCCCTCACACCGCCAGCCACCATCTTCCACCACCTCCCACCACCATGCTGGATCGAGAGAAGCGAGCCTAAGTCCCAGTTAGAGAAAGACTCTGAGGCATCCAGATTCGGTAAGGTCAGATGTGGTTGGCCCAGGAAGGAAGGAAGCTGATATCACATGATTTTTGGCATGATTTAAGGCTTGTGATGCAAAATGGATGGCTAAGAATTTATTGCATGATATTTGGCCGATCTTGAGCTCATTTGACTCCAAATCTGATCAAGAGGAAGCCATAGACAAGCTCTATAAAAGGAGAACCCCTAGCAGCGATCCAGGCATCAATTTTTTTAGTAAATTTTGTATTAATTTATTTTGTTTATTTAGATCATTGTAGTTTTAGCTTAGAAAAGAGGAGAATAATGGAGGGGATGCTGGTGGTAGCATTGCGCGGCTAGACTCCTTCAAACTAGGATAAAGATGAAGCCTGTAATCAGGTTCTATCTTTCTTTTTATACTTGATTTCTATGCAATGAAACTCATGTTCTTCTTTCCTTTGTCTTTTGAGTTATTTTTCTAATTGATGATTTGATCTAGCATACACACCCTATACCCTCTATCGATGTGCCATGATCTCCGAATATGGTACATGCCTAAGAAAGGTAGAACATAGTATGGTAGATTATATTCTTAACCTTGCAAATCAATTTGATAGTTTATACTCTAGCAGACATATTGTGATCTCCAGATATGGCCCCCAATAAGGGATAAATTATTCTAACATTGAATCTACAAAAATTATTGATATTGCAATATAAAGAAAAAAAGATAGAATCTATTTGCATGGTAGATTTGGATTCCTAGATTACTTTTCTTACTATCTTAATTTAATTAATTAATTAGTTGTTATCTTTGACTAACTACTACTCTTATTCTGATCCTTACAAATAATTTTCTTTGCTATTTTCCATGAAATAATTATCTTTGATCCCTGAGGATACGATCCCGACTCATCACTAGCTATAGTAGTGAGTAGGTTTTATTTTTGACCACATACGATAGTGATCAAATTTTGGCACCATTGTTGGAGATCCAGGCATGATTATTTCATGAAAAAGTTTTTTAAAAAAATAAAAAAAATATATAGTTATTGCTCTCATTAGTTCATTGCCTTATTTTAGTTATCACAATGATTATATTTTCTTAATTTCTTCTTAACAAAAAAAAAAATTCCTTCTTTTTACAAACCAACTCCTAACCTAATTAACTCTCTTTTAATTGACTTACCTTAATAACCCACAAGAAAATCCTAAGACACTTCCATAAAATGTAATTAATTTAAGAAAATAAATAATAAAATTTAAAAACTTTCTAACTTGTTGGACACCTTATTTGATTTGCATTTCATTTCCATAAAATACTTTAAGGGTATAATCCCTAAACAACATAAGGTGAAAATTTCACTACCCTTAGCCCATAAATCACCAACTTGCATACTGCATAACCTAAGCCTTAATTTAAAATCAATTAGATGTTGGCCCCTAAGATTTTCAAGCTCATTAGGATAAAGGACCCTGAGAGTTGGGCTAGATCAGAATTAACTGGTTTACTGGTATCTAGGAAAGGGGTTCAAGGATGATGTAGCCCTAAAGGAAGGTGGTTCTTTAATTGGTTCCATTATTTGACTTAGCCAATTAATTTGGTATCTAAGGAAAGCAACTGGGGGACCCCACCAACCTTACCCTTACCTGGCTAGTGGCTAGTTATTATCTAACTTTAAAGGCTCAAAGGCAACCTTGGCAGTTAGGAGCTGTCTAGATATAGGGTAATCCTAGGGTAGAGAGTCCAATGCTTAACAACTTATTTTTTAATAGAAATGTTAATCTAATTAAGACATTCTTTCTATCATCTCTAGATTTAGGACTTCTTAGCTCTCATCTTTAGACCTCTTCTCTCTCTTTCTTCCCTCTTCTTCTCCCCTCTCTCTCCATATAATATTAAAAAAAAAATCAAAATTGCAACTTGAAAAAGAGAGTCTAGTTGATTAGTAAGGATAGATCTAAACCCTACCCTTGACCAAGAAAAATCAACCATGAAAGAATTAGGACATCTACTTGGATCTGCCCAACTATCATGCATTCGACTATCCTAAACAAATGCTACCAGCTTTGCGATTAAGCCTCAGATTATCAACATGCTCCCTAAATTTACAGAAATTGAGGATGCTTACATTTTCATTAGAGAATTTGAGGATGTATGTGATACTATGAGGATGTATGAACTCTCAGAAGATGTTGTGAAACTTAGGCTAAATAACTTTGCTCTCAAGGAAAATGCCAAAAAGTGGCTGTATAGTTTACTTACTCAATCAATCTCAACATGGGAGGATTTTGTTAAAGCATTCTTGAGAAAATTTTTCCCACACTATAAAACAACCAAGTTAAGAATTGAAATTATCCAATTTCGGAGAGTCATTCTAGAAATATCTAGATTGATTTAAGAACCTGTTGAGCCAATGTCCACACCATGGGATAGAGACTTGGAGGTTATGCCAAATATTCTATGAAGGTCTAAACCCAAACTCTAGAACCATGCTTGAGTCGATGTGTTAGAGTGACTTTATACAGAAACCATCCAATGAAGCCTGGCAGTTTCTAGAGGATTTAGCAAAAATGAACGTACAATGGGAGGAAACTAAAAAATTTGAACCTATACCATCAAGAGGTGGTATGCACCAAATCTCTCCATTCATAGCTAAAGAAGCTAAGATGGCATCTCTAATTCATAAGATAGAAGCCTTGAAACTCAAGGGATAGGCCCCGATAAATAAAGTAAACCAAGTGTTCGCACCTGTATGCATCAGATGCAATGAGCCAGGACATATAGTAGAAGAGTCCCCCTACTTCATAACCCAAACTGAAAGTAGTTGTGCATAGGTGAATGCAACCTATCAAAGAACAACCAACAATTCCTATGCACCAACCTACAACCTAGGATGGAGGAACCATCCAAACTTTTCCTGGTCACAAAGTCCTAGTGTAGGTGGTCCCAACTTCAACTAGCCTAATCCAAAGTCCAATTTGATAGGAAACAACCCACTAGTCAATGAGAATGAAAAGAGATTTAGTTCCCCAGATAAAGCCCTGGAAACCCTAGCTAAGTCCCAAGCTGATGCCTATGCCACCCTAAATAACTTCATGCAAAATATAAGGCAATAGCTATCCTCTAATACCTAGACTATAGCTCATTTAGAGATGCAGGTAGGTCAATTAGCCATGGCTATAAGTGAAAGGAAATGAGAAAAACTATCGAGTCAGCCAGAGGCTAACCTTAGGAACCTAAGCATCCAGGATCAAAACAAGGAGCCCAAATTAACTAACTAAATGTCATTCATACATTAAGATCTGGGAAACAAATAGATAACCAGGTGGATATATATGAAGAAAAAGAATTAGAGGTCCCACCACCTTAACAACTTATTGAGCAGAGTCTGCCCAAAACACATGAGGCATCAGAGTCTGATGTAATGCCCAACCCACTAGCTGAGCCCATGCCAAAAGTAGTTGATCCAAAAATTAGGGTTGTAGCACCATTCCCAAATAGACTTAAGCCTAACCAAAACTCAGCTCAATTCGATAAGATTTTGGAGGTCTTTAAATAAGTTAAAGTGAACATCCCCTTACTGAATATGATCCAACAGGTACCAACCTATGCCAAATTCCTTAAGGATCTATGTACCAAAAAGAAGACCACCAATGTGCCTAAGAGAGCCTTCCTAGAAGCCAGTGTGAGCTCTTACCTGTCAAACCATATGCCAGTAAAATACAAAGATCTAGGGTCATCCACTATTTCATGCATAATGGGGAATACCTTCATAAACAGGCTCTATTAGATTTAGGGGCTAGTGTCAATATATTGCCATATTCAGTATACGATCAGCTAGGGTTGGGAGAACTAAAGCCTGCGGGAATGACCCTACAACTAGCATATCACTCTTTGAAAGTACCCGGGAGATAGTAGAGGATGTGTTGATCAATGTCAATGACTTCATCTACCTGGTGGATTTTGTGATTCTAGAAACTGAATCGATGACAATCCCAAAGAACCACATCCCAGTTATCTTAGGTAGACCATTTTTGGCCATAGCCAATGCTCAAATCAATTACCAAAATGGATTAATAAAACTTTCCTTTGAGAATATATCAATTGATCTTAATATTTTCAAGCTTACTAATATACATCAAATGAGTGACTTAAACTATGTTCAGAATACTGTTTATGATCCAATTGACCTTATTGATGAAGAGCATGGCCTAGAAATCTGTATGAACCAAGATGTGGAGCAATTAATAAGGTTTCTACAATTGATGGAAAATCAAAATGAAAACCTCCAATTAATCACTAGAAAAAGTACCCGAACCATTACTTAGACCATCAATGGAGGAAGCACCCAAATTAGAATTGAAACCACTTCCTAAGCATCTCAAATATGCATACTTAGGTCCGTTAGAAACCCTACCTGTGATCATTTCAGCTAACCTAGACTCCTCCCAAGAAGGGGAATTATTGAATGCCCTAAGAAAAAATAAAAAAGCTTTAGGATGGACCATGGTTGATATAAAGGGGATTAGCTCCTCGATCGTTTAATACAGGATCCACTTAGGAGAGGAAGCAAAGCTTACATGAGATCCCCAAAGGAGACTTAACCTAGCCATAAAGAAAGTAGTAAGGAAAGAGATCATCAACCTCCTTGACAATGGTATAATTTATCCTATTTCAAATAGTTCTTGGATAAATCATGTGCAAGTGGTACCCAAGAAGCCAGGAGTCACAGTGATCCAAAATGACAACAATAAGTTGGTCTCAACAAGAATTCAAACTGGATGGAGGGTGTGCATCGATTACAAGAAATTAAATGTAGCCACCAAGAAAGACCACTTTTCTCTGCCTTTTATAGACCAAATGCTAGAACGATTAGCGGGGCATGACTTTTATTATTTTCTGGATAGATACTCTAGTTATAATCAAATTACAACAGCCTCAGAAGATCGAGAAGACAACATTGACCTATCCATATGGAACCTTCTCCTATTGACGTATGCCCTTTGAATTGTGTAATATACTATCTACTTTTCAAAGGTACATGATTAGTATTTTCTCTAATATGGTAGAACAATTCCTTGAGATTTTCATGGATAACTTTTTTATTTTTGAATCTATTTTTTCTAAATGCCTATATTACCTTAAACTGGTCTTAGAAAGATGTAAGGAAAAGAATCTAGTACTTAACTGAGAAAAGTGCCAATTTATGGTGAAGGAAGGTATAGTCCTTGGCCACGTGATTTTAAACAAGGGTATAGAAGTAGACAAGGCCAAGGTGGATTTGATTGCACATCTCCCTCCACCTAAATCAGTCAAGAAAATAAGATTATTCATTGGACATGCTGAATTTTATAGAAGATTTATCAAGAATTTTAGCAAAGTGGTTCAACCATTAACTAACCTATTAGCCAAAAAAGTCAAATATGACTTCACATCTGAATGTCTCAAGTCCTTCGAATACTTAAAGAGAGAATTAACGTCAGCCTCAATCATTCACCCACTTGTATGAACTCAACCTTTTGAGCTTATATGTGATGCATCCAATCATGCCATTGGAGCGGTCCTAGATCAAAGAATTGATAAGCTACCTAGAGTGATATACTATGCTAGTAAGACCTTGAATGATGCATAGCTCAACTATTTTACCACTGAAAAAGAATATTTAGCTATGATATTTGTCCTAGAAAAATTTAGGTCTTACTTAGTGGGGTCTCATGTTATCATCTATACTAATCACTCTACCATTAGGCATCTTCTTTCAAAGAAGGATGCTAAGGCATGCTTAATTTGATGGATCCTACTCTTACAAGAATTTGACCTAGAGATCAGAGATAAGAAAGGTATAAAATGGCCGATCATTTATCTAGGTTAGTGATCATACCTACTGAAGAAATACTTATCAATGAGTCCTTTCCTGATGAACAACTTATGTCTGCCACCATAGAACCATGGTACATTGACATAGTCAATTACTTAGCCATTGGTCAGATTTTGATGCACTGGAATGCTCAGGACAGAAATCAATTTTTCTTTCAAGTAAAATACTTTATCTGGGATGATCCATATCTATGTAAACAATATCCTAACCTAATTATTAGAAGATGCATCCCATATCAAGAAGTTAGGAGCATTTTATCCTTTTGCCATGACCAAGCTTGTGGTTTTCATTTTGGAGCTAAAATGATAGCGACAAAGGTGCTCCAATGTGGATTCAACTGGCCTAACCTATTCAAAGATGCTTATGAATATTGTAAAAGTTGTGTTAGGTACCAATAAATAGGCCAGATCACAAAGAGAGATGTGATACCTATGAATCCAATATTGATTATAGAGGTTTTTGATATATGGGGAATTGACTTTATGGGACCGTTTCCAAAATCTTTTGGAAATGAGTATATTTTGATAGCCGTAGATTATGTATCCAAGTGGGTAGAGGCAATCCTTACAAAACCAATGATAGCAAAATTGTTGTAAAATTTCTCAAGGAGCATATCCTCTCCCGCTTTGGTATCCCAAGGGCTGTCATTAGTGACTGCGAAACACACTTCTGCAACCGATCCTTTGCTTCACTAATAAGAAAATATAACATTACCCATAAGATGGCCACACCCTATCACTCGCAAATGAGTGGGCAAGTAGAAGTTTCTAATCGATAAATTAAATAGATCCTAGAGAAGATTGTGAGCTCTAATAGAAAAGATTGGTTAGTGAAGCTAGTGGATGTACTATGGGCATATCGCATTGCCTTCAAGACCAATTTAGGAATGTTTTCATATAGGCTTGTGTTTGGTAGGGCATGTCACTTGCCAGTAGAATTAGAACATAGGGCAATGTGGGCCATCAAACAATTGAACATGGACTTGATGCAGCCGGATGCCAGAGGAAGTTACAGGTGGATGAACTAAAGGAAATTAGGAATGAAGCATATGAAAATACAAAAATTTATAAGGAGAGAACTAAAATCTTCCATGATGAAGCTATCTTTAAAAAATATTTTACTCATGGACAAAAAGTTCTCTTATATAATTCAAGGCTTCACCTATTTCCAGGAAAATTGAGATTTAGATGGACTGACCCTTACATAGTAAAAGAAGTCTTCCCACATGGAGTTATAGAAATTAAAAATCCAAGTAATGGTGCTATCTTCAAAGTTAATGGACAACGCCTAAAACCACTATTGGAATTAACTACTAAAGAAGTTGGAAAGGTTATGATTCTATATAAACCAGAGTAGGCCATAACATCTGGCTAAAGACATTAAACTTAGCACTTGTTGGGAGGCAACCCAATCTTTTTACTGATTTTTGTTTTTAGTCATTTTTGTTTTTCTAGGAATAAAAGACTACTTCGCATGTCATCCCTGGCATTACACGAGGCATATCTCATCTAGGTGGTATCTTTCCTTATTTTATTCTTCCTTACTTTATTGAGGATAATGGGAATTAAGTTGGGGGGTAAGGGAAAACCTCTTTGAAAAAATATTTTAAAATACCTTGGCAATCTTTGAAAAATTTTGAAAAATTTTTAAACCATGTGCCATGAAAGAGATTCTTAAGCAAAATAGACTAGGAAAAGGTAATAGAGTTGAAAGTATTGGCTAATTACTATAGCAAGCTAAGGAATAGACTAGCTGGTCAGACCTTTAGTGGTCTAGTTAGGTCACCTAAAAGCTATGAGCACTTCCATCGCACATGCACACTAACGAGAAAAATTAGGTATTAGTTGTAAGGTCAATTAGAGATTTAATTATTACTAAAAATTGATAATTGATATATACCTCGTTGAGAGAAACTTGAAGTTGAGAAAAGAGCTACATGCTTCATAACAAAAAAGAGAGAAAACAAAGACAAATTTTAAACATTGGTTTCCCACCGAGTAACCAGGCACTTCGTCTAAGTAAGTATTGTTGCTCGCATCAAAAAATAGGCAGTATGAAGATATCACCAGGAAAAAGAAAAACATTCAGGCAATGTGAAAGCTACCTTAGTTCATGTGCTTAATTTAAGTATATATAGAAATTGACCAGAGTAGATAATAAGTGAAGATACCATTATTTCTTACATGCTAGCACCGAAATGCTAAGTTAGCCATCACAAACACAAGTACTGTAGATCTTTAGATGAATCCTAAGAAAGTTTCTAATAGTTCTGACCATGAAATTTACTTTGGAAACTCAATACTTAGTAATACTAGCTAGCTTCTTTCAATCTTAAGCCTAGTCTAGTTTTGTGAAGGAGGATCTTAGTGACACATGATTCTATTTTAATTACATTGCTAAGGGACTAGTAATGATTAAGTTGGGGGTGTGTGATAAGTCTATTAATTATCCTAATTTAATCATTAAAATAAATAATAATTACTTTGGATTTATTAAAAAGTGATACTTATTATTGATGTTTTGTAGAAAAAAGAACCTATAGATTAAAAGAGCTCAATTTTTGGAATCCAACAGCATAGACGATACTCAAATTGAAGTTTGCATGAGCCTGAAATTCAAGATTAAAATAATTAATGAATTGTATGATTTTTAGAGTAGTCGGTCCATCATGGACCAGCCGCTCGATCTACAAAATGCTAACTGGTCCACCAGCAGCCATGGCTGCCAGTCCACGAGTCTATCCATGGACCAACCACTACCCGAGCCTTGTTTTCGGTCACCGGACACCACCTCTCATCATTTGAGGCTGGAGGAGATGCTAGGAGATGGGTTTTGGCTGGGAGGAGCTATCCAAGCACCACCTTCATGGTTTTCTCCTCTTCCTCATTCTTCACCACCATTGTCTCCCTCGTCCAGCCACCCCATCCACCTGTTGCCACCATCCAGACCACCATTTTTCCTCTTTTGCATCGGCCATCTTCTTTCTAGTTTTGTCCAACACCGCCCTCCCCTGTTGATCAACCTCCTTGTCACCATGCCAGCCAATGCCACCACCTCCCTCACATCGTCGACCACCATCTTCCACCACCTCCCACCACCGCATTGGATCGATAGAAGCAAGTCCAAGTCCTAGTCAGAGAAGGACTCCGAGGCATCTAGATTCGGCAAGGTCAAACAAGATTGCCCAAGAAGGAAGGAAGCTGATATTGCATGACTTCTGGCATGATTTGAGGCCTATGATGCAAAATGGATGGCTAAGAGTTTCCTGCATGATATCTGGCTGATCTTGAGCCAGATTGACTCTAAATTTGATCGAGAGGAAGCCCTAGATGAGCTTTATAAAAGAAAGACCCCAGGCAGCAGTCCAAGCATCAATTTCTTCAACAAATTTTGTTTTAATTTATTTTCTTTTTCTTGTTTAGATCATTATAGTTTAGGCTTTGGAAAGAGAAGAATTATGGAGGGGATGTTGGCGGCAGTGATGCACGGTTAGACTCCTTCAACCTAGAATGAAGATGAAGCTGTAACCATGTTCTATCTCTCTTTTTGTACTTGATTTCTATGCAATGAAACTCATGTTCTTATTTTCTCTATCTTTTGAGTTAAGAACTACTTGATAAATCTTTCTTTATCAAATTAAAGTAGTTTTAAGGACTTCATCTCAAAAAAATTCAAAGGAAGATACAAAAAAGATGAATTACCAAAAATAACTTTTATTTCAATAATAATTCATGTATAAACTACAAAGAGCTCAACCATCTATAGCCTAGATGATTGGCTATAGGACACATTTCCTAACATAACATTGTTTGGGTCAGTACATCTAATGTCGATTAACCTGGTTTGGGTCAGCACTTCTAATATATGACTCACCTAGATTGGGACAGCATATCTCATGTCTGACTAGTTTAGATCTAAATATTTTATGTCTAAGTGACTTAATCTAGTTCACAACTTAATTAGTTAGCCCATCTTACATCTAACTTATTAAGATAGCATGGGTGAACTTGAATCAATAAGCAACCTTATTCAAAATATAATCGACCAAATAGAAAAGATAAGTAAGAACAATGGGAGGGTTCCATCATTTAACCTATTTTCTAGACACCAAGTTGGCCAAGTAAGAGTTAGCCCCAATTAAAAATCATGATCAACACTCAATTTAGACATCAATAGTTTATCGATTTCGAATTGATCAGCTTAATCAATTTAGGCTTGACCATTGAGCCTAATCAGGTCATTTAGGTCAATCGATTGATGTCAATCATATCGACCAGCTCAGATAATTTACATGGTCCTAAGAACTCTTGATCTAATTCTAATCAACTCTTGATTTGGTTTGATTAAAGTTCAATCGATTGGATTTGACCTAACCAAAAATTAGATGCAATCTAATCGGATGACTTAATTAATTCAATCCATGCCCAATCCTTCATATTTTATGTTTTGGGTTAAGATCTTAAATTCTCAATTTCAGATCTATTAACCTTAATTTTTAAATCTCAAATAATTAATATAACTCATGAAAATTATTTTCAAAATAGGTCAATCTTATGCTAGGACAACTTTACACTATAAGGGATTAACCTTATAGCAGGACAACCTTATATTATAACAAGATTGATCTAACTAATTTTAATTTTTAGACCTTTAATTAGGTACATTATGAATATGAGGGTTTAATCTAGATGTCAAAACTAATTTAAGATCTTAACAATTAGGTTTAATCATCTTATGAAAATCCAAATACATGAAAATTTCAGACTTAAAAAATTCAGCACTCATGTATTCAAAAATTCATAACATTAAATTTAAAAATAATTTTTAAGATCTATAAAATGAATATGAACCATAAATTCCTTTTTCAGATTTAAAATTTAATTTTTTTGAATCTAATTTTTAGATCAATTTGACTAAAATTTCAGATCTTGTGCAAATCTAGACTGCAGAAATTTTAGATCTAAAATTTTGATTTTTAACTAATACTTTGGATATGAAGTTTTAGATCTAAAGTTCTTAATTTTTAAATCTAATTTCAGATCTAGAACTTTTTTTAAGATCTAAATTCTTAGATCAAAAATTAAAATTTTTAGATCTAATTATAAATCTAAACATGTTCATGAAGCATGGTTATGATACCACTTGAAGGAATCATCATATAATCCAGAGTTGCATACAGGTTTTTAAAGATTTTTTAATTAATTAAAATTAAATTGTAAAATAATTAAAACCTAATCTAAGCATGCATAAAAAGACTTATTCATGAATATATAGATCTAAAAAATTAAAACTATCAAGAAGATCAAATCTACTTACCTATTGTGATACCCTATCTTCATTGGATCGGATCTGATGGATGCTCGGGATTTCGCTGGAACCACATCCGCACCCAGCCTTTGCTAGATCAGATCTAATGGATGCCCAAGGTTTCGCTGGAACCATGCCCGCACCCAGCCTTTGCTAGTATCAACACGGAGATGGCCTGATCGAAGCCCTGAGGCTATTGGAGTGCTAGTACTTTGCAGGTCTTGCTTCGATTGTTGGATCATATCTTCTTTTCTTCTTTTCTTTTTCTCTATACTAGAAATCCAAGAAAGAAGAAGCTTTGTTCTCAAGAAATCAAGGGAGAATATTTTTTTTTTCTCACACAAGAACCTTTCAAGCAAGATCAAGATAGGAGGAGAAGAAGGGTGATCAAATAATCACTCGCTTTATTTTATATGCAGTGGTGAAAAACCAAGAAGAAGGATGGGGTGGTGATTTTGATTTTATTTCTCACGGTTATCCCAAGAAAGAAAAACTCCATGCCAATTTTTTCCCTTACATATTTTTCATGCCACAAGATATGCACCCATCACTTTCTCTCTTTTCTCATGTTAAAATAGAATTTTCTATCCTAAAATCCTATCCCATTTAGAATTAGGACCAGGCATTTTAATCAAATTCAAAGACTAATCTTTAAATAGATAAGGATAAAAGAGAGATAGCTTAGAATGCCCAAACTCTTTGGTGTTCACTAATTCCTCCATGCACAAAATGCAATTCCACATGAAAGAAGGGCATGGCCTTCTTTCTTACATGCACAAGAGGGAGAGAGTGGCATAGGGAGGGAGAGAAAACCAGTTAGGAATTAGTTCAATCAACTAACTAACTAATTCTAACCCTATTAGGATTCTAACTAACTTAACTCCTACTTCTATTAGGTTTACGTGTAAATCCATAACTAATTAGGAATTAGATCCTAATCAAATTTGGAATACTAAATCCAATTAGAATAGATTAATCATATCTATATTAAATAAGAATTAATTCATCCAAGATTAGGCAAACAATTAGGTCAAACTAAATTGGCTTGCAACATTTACAATTAGGTTAATCCAAACCCTAATTGGGTAGGTCATCTTTCAAACTCCACCAAACTGAATCCAATTTAATTTGTGTTGAGCTTAATTATAATTAAATAATTAAATCATCTAATTAAATTATAACTCTTGTAATAAAGTTCTTTTAGTTAAAATTAGTAGGTGCCAAAATTAGTAGATTCCAAATTTGTGACCCTTACAAATTTAGACTTTCTAAATATGTAACTCTTATATATTTCAATCCAACCATATGATCAAATCAAGCTCCTATTATGTGTAACCATCAGGTTCTATTCTATCTGATAGTGCGACATACAATGATATCATCATAGTATCATCGAACTCTTTTGATGGATCGGAATAATTCTATCTCATCTTATTAAGAATCATTGATTCGAAATGATTCTAGTGAATTCTCACAATCTATCAATGACACCTAGCAGCATATAGTGGTAACCTAACAGAATAGAAAATAGAATCCCTAAGTATAGTTTTCGTATGATTAAGTTCTTTTATTATGAGTCTCGATAAGATGCAAGCTATGGAAGCTCGCCAAATCCTAAGCATATGTGTTGCCCAGATATGGTGCCCAAGAGGGGGGGTGAATTGGGTATTTAAAAAATTAAAGCAATATATGTGCTACAAAGTTTTAAGGTGAAGAGTGATAGTGCTCAAATAATTGTGCAATAGAAGCAATGAAATAAATCAACAATTAAAGAGCAAAAGAAGATAAAAAGAGAAGCAATGCAAACACACAAGAAGTATAGTGGTTCGGTGCACCTAGCACCTACATCCACTCCCCAAGCTCCACTTGGGAATTTCCACTATAATCTTTAGATTACAGCCGACTTGTTTTACCAGGCTCACAAGTCAAAACCTTACACACTTGTTTTGGCTTCGAGCTTACAAGCAACCCTAGTTGGTTTTATCAATTGGCTCACCAACAAACCTCACTTACTTGTTTTGGCTTCGGGCTTACAAGCAACCCTAGTTGGTTTTATCAATTGGCTCACCAACAAACCTCACACTAGTTTCAAATTTCCTTGAAACTAGCTAAAGACAAAAGAATATGAATACAATTAATAAAACTAGACAAACTCCTTTTGAGCAATAAGAAATTCGTTGTAGCTCTTGATGGAGACTCTTCAAGCCTTTTCCCTTGGAATCTTTGGACCTCACTAAATGCCAAATACTTGAAGGTTGGATTCCTCAAAGATGGAAAGCTTTTGGCTAAGGAATCTCTTGGTTTTCTCACTATTTTTGGCTTGGAATTGATTGAAGGCTTTGTACTTTGACTCTAAACTTTTTCACTTTGTCTCCTTATCTTTTTTGAAGTTTGGTGGAGGTTAAATACCTCATTCATGCTGAAACAACTCCACAAGACCGTTAGAATAAAAAATATGGCCGTTTATGGCCGTTAGAAATCAAATCAAAAGTTCAGAAAAACTAGCCGTTATGCCATGAGTCGACCTCTGGATCAAGTGTCGACCTCATGAGTCGACCTCCAGTTTGTTTTAGGCAAAAATCCAGAAAACCATAGTTCTGCCCATTTTGAATTCTCAGGCTATGAGTCGACCTCTGGTGTCGACCTCTGGACAGGTGTTGACCTCTGGTGGTCGACCTCTGGACAGGTGTTGACCTCTGGTGGTCGACCTCTGGAGCATGCCACTGAGATTTTGCCGTGCCGGCCATGCTAAACTTTTCTTCTCTTCATGAGTCGACCTTTGGTGGTCGACCTTAGACAAGGTGTCGACCTCTGGTGGTCGACCTCTGATCTGAAATTTTCTGAAACTCTTAGAGATGTGCGTGCCATGCTTGAGTTTCTCTAAGCCTTTGTTTCTTTTGTTAATTATTTCTTAACAGGAAGGTCCAATATAAGAAATTTGATCTTGTCCAAGGTAGAAGAGCTCTTTTCCAAATCAGGCAAACTTAGTTTCATCATTGTACTCTTGATACTCTTTTTGAATAACCTAAGTCCTGAAACTTTATCTTAAGATGAAACATTAGTCCAAACATATACTCAACCTTTTGTTAATCATCAAAACTAAGGAGCCAAAGTCAACAATCTCCCCCTTTTTGATGATGACAAAACCTTGAGTATATATGCAATTAAGTCCAAAAGCAAAATATAGCAATGATAAAAATTTTCAAAGAATCCTTACATGCATGAGTATATCATAAAAATTTTACTTTTCATCTACTTTTTGTGAAACCATTATCAAGAGTCAAAAAGATTTTACTTTTCATTTACTTCTTTCTTTTTGTGAAAACATTCTCATGAGTCAAAAAGATAAGAAACATACAAGCTTTACTCATAAGAATCAAAAAGATTTTACTTTTCATTTACTTCTTTCTTTTTGTGAAAACATTCTCATGAGTCAAAAAGATAAGAAACATACAAGCTTTACTCATAAGAATCATATATACTTTACTACACATAAGAAGGAGTCTCATATATACTTTACTACTCTTTACTCATAAGAATCATATATACTTTACTACACATAAGAAGGAGTCTCATATATACTTTACTACTCCCCCTTTTTGTCAAGAATCAAAAAGTCCATTTTTGTAGTGAAAGATATATTAAGGAAACTTATGTTCAATTATAATGAAGTATTTAGTTGCATAAAATACATGCTCCCCCTCAATTTGTGCATTCAATATAACAAAAATATTCTATCTTGAGGGTTTAAAAAGATAAATGCTAAGAGCTGGTATCAGACAGTAAAATATCTCAATATAGATAAAAATAAATGTATTCAGTTACAAAATTGCTTACATAGTAAGCACAAAACACTGATACAACAGACCATACAAAGCAAGCTAAGTATAACAAGTAAATCTATGAGGCTACTCCTCATCAGAAGGTATATCAAAAGAGACAGGAGCCATGATCCTAGATGAGGATTTTGGAGTCCTATGAGAGTGACTCCGAGTCCTCAGAGAGGGACCAGACCTAGGGGTAGTCCTACGAGATCTATAGGTCCGAGGAAAGGGCTCCACAGGTGTCCCGACTGAAGCAGTAGCAGAAGGAGTAGACGGATCAGTATGCTGAGTAGACTGAGCTGGGGTCTGCCTGCTGACTAGCTCATAAGCTGTGGGATCATCAATATCTGTCTCTGTATGCTCATCTATATCATCCGGAATCCCAGTAATAGTCTCAAACAGTGACTTTGTAAGCTCAGTATCTACTGGCACATCTGTGGCTGGAGGATCTGTACTCGGAAGATCAGTAGAAGGAGGATCAGCAGAAGGGGGTATCTCTGGAATCGGATCTGCAGGTGGAACATCAGAACTACCTGCTCCAGGCTGATCTCCATCACTGTCACTGTATCCACTGGAGTCATCATCATCTGAATGTGGAGGAGATACTGTCGGATCTGCAGTCCTTGATGGCAGTGCTAATCTTAGTAGGCTGAGGATCTATCGAAATCCTGTATCCATACTAGCTGAGAGAGCACCAATGCGCATATCTGTGTGTATCCGCAGATCATGTAGCTCCTGTCGTACACCAATAATCTCTGTCCGGACCTCTAAAATGTGATCAGTCACTCTCTGCTCAAAGTCCGATATCCTCACTGTAGTCCTCCGTGGTGTAGCAGTAGTAGTAGTAGGTGTTGGAGCTGATGAGGGTGGTGGTGTGAATGGCTCAGGCTCCGCAGTCTCTGACTCTGGTGCTGGGCGAGGAGGTGTAGCATGATCAGTAGGCTCTGAAGGCCCTGCCTCAGCTGCTCGGATCTCATCCTCCTTATCTGGCTCTTGGCCAGACTCTCGTCGCACCCAGCGGTCACCAATCAGTCGAAATCCCATCCTATGCAGGGATTTCTCTCCATAAGTATCAGTATGCTGCAGCTGACTGAAGGGTATACCGTCAAATGAAATACCATGCTCCCTGAATATCTGAGTCAATCCCATGCCATATGGCTGAACAAGTCTCCTGTGAGATGCTGCCTCACCCATCTGCTGAAGCATGATCCTGGGAAGGTTGATGGGAGTCCGCTATCTCAGGGACACCATCAATACCAGCTCCCGCTCAGTGATAAAATCGAATCTCCCGCTCTTCGGAATCAAGATACGGGCGATGATGTGATGCAGCACTCTCATCTCCAGTGAAAGCTGGTTAGCGGCTACTGTGGAAATGCCGCTAACATCCTCACGCTCTAGAATACATCTAAAGGCGTGCTCTCTGTTGCTAATCGAAGTGGCAGCAGTGCCGTGAAGTGGAATCCTCCAAACGCGACTGATGACCTCCGGTGTCACTGGAATCTCGATCCCACGTACTGTAGCAGACCATCCAATGCCATCAGTGGCCATGGATCTATAAAACTCCCTGATGAGGTCTGGGTAGAATCTCTCAGACATCGTACAGAAATGAACCAGACCTGCATCTCTCAGTACATCTCCAATAAAGAAGTGATGCTGATCCCAGAATGGTATATCCACACGCCTCCCACTAGCAATGCTCTTCCGAACTAAGCTGGCTGGCATTGGTGCAGGTGGCTCTGGGGTCGGCTCACGCTCATGTCTGACTTTTCTTCGTCGCTCAGTGCTACCTTGGCCTTGTTCCAATCTCCTTTTCCTTACTGCCAAGTGCTTTCTCAGACCCATATGAGAGGAAGAGGGGTAACTTAGGGAGAAGTGCAATGTAGCAAGGCTAAGAGGAAAGGAGAGGGAAAGAGAGGTTCACGGATTGAGAAAAAGAGGAGAAGGTGAAATGGTGAGATAGGGTTTGTGAGAATGGAGAAAATCGAGAGTAAATGAAGAAAAAGTAAGAAACAGACGAAAGAAATAAGTGATTTTAATTGAAAAACAACCGAGATTTGAGGGTAGATAGATGCAAAGGCTTTCGGTTGTCCAAAACCAAGAACACGGTCAAAAAGAGGTTTGATTCCAAGGAAAGCAAGAGGAGAGGAGAGGATTACCCAAAAAGATGAAGGAGAAGGGTGGAAATCTACTGTTTAGAGGTTTAGGGAAGTTGGAGGGGGACCACACGAAGGAGAAATGAAAAAAAAGTGGAGAAAAAAAGGCTTGCGGATGGGTTTTTAAAAAAAGAGGGTTTCCGTTCAAGTGTCGACCTCTAAAAATTTTCAGGGGTCGACCTCAAGTGTCGACCTCCAAAAGCCTTAGGGGTCGACCTCAAGTGTCGACCTCCGAAAAATTAAAGTGTCGACCTCCAACAATAAATTACCCAAAATAAAATTCTGTAAAATTTAAAAAATTGATAAAATTTAGAAAAATAACCTTTAAACATATTTGAGAATTTATAAATCATTTTTGAGGAATTTTGATGAGAATTGAAGAGTTTCAAGTAAAAGGATCAATGACTCCTAGTTCTCTTCTGATCATACAAAATCTATCTTCATTCAATGGTTTTGTGAATATATCAGCCAATTGATAATCAGTACAAATAAATTCTAACAACACATTAGAGTTTTGAACGTGATCTCTTATGAAGTGATGTCTTATTTCAATATGTTTGCTTCTTGAATGCTGTACAGGATTTTTCGTTAAATTGATTGCACTAGTATTATCACATCTTATGGGTGTCTTAGTTAGTTTGATGCCAAAGTCCTCGAGTTGTTTGATCCATAGAATCTGAGCACAACAGCTTCCAGCTGCTATATATTCGGCTTCCGTCGTAGATAGAGCAACCGAATTCTGTTTCTTACTGCTCCATGAAATCAAATTAACTCCTAGGAATTGACAAGTTCCACTAGTACTTTTACGATCAAGTTTACACCCAGCAAAATCAGCATCAAAATATGCAATTAATTCATATGATGACTCTCTAGAGTACCAAAGACCAATTTCGATAGACCCAGATAAGTATCTAAATATACGTTTTACAGCTAAGAGATGTGATTCTTTAGGAGCAGACTGAAAACGTGCACACATACAAACACTAAACATAATATCTGGTCTACTGGCAGTTAGATATAGCAATGAACCAATCATGCCTCTATATAATTTTTGGTCTACTGATTTACCACATTCATCTTTGTCTAATTTACATGAAGAGCTCATAGGGGTACCTATTGGTTTGGTAGTCTCCATCCCAAACTTTTTCAATATCTTCCTTGTGTACTTGGCTTGGTTGATGGAGATCCCCTCTTTGGTTTGCTTAATTTGGAGTCCGAGGAAGAAGTTGAGTTCTCCCATCATGCTCATCTCGAACTCACTCTGCATTAACTTAGCAAATTCTTGACAAAGACATTCGTTAGTAGCACCAAAAATAATATCATCTACATATATTTGTACTACTAAGAGATCATCATTTTTCTTTTTCAAAAACAATGTATTATCTACATTAGCTCTAGAGAAATCATTTTTTATCAAAAATGAACTTAATCTATCATACCAAGCTCTAGGAGCTTGCTTTAAACCATACAATGCTTTATGCAATTTAAAGACATGATTAGGAAATTCATGATTTTCAAAACCAGGAGGTTGTTCAACATAAACCTCCTCTTCAATAAATCCATTTAAAAAGGCACTCTTAACATCCATTTGAAATAACTTGAAATCCATAAAACAAGCAAAAGCAAGTAAAAGTCTAATTGCTTCTAGCCTAGCAACAGGAGCAAAGGTTTCATCAAAGTCGATCCCTTCTTCCTGGTTGTAGCCTTTAGCAACAAGTCTAGCTTTGTTCCTAGTTACAATACCATGTTCATCAAGTTTATTTCTAAAAACCCATTTTGTGCCAATTACGGAAACATTAAGGGGTCTTTCAGTTAAAGTCCAAACATTATTTCTTTTAAATTGATTTAGTTCATCTTGCATAGCATTAATCCAGTTACAATCTTTTTCAGCTTCTTCTATTGACTTAGGCTCTATCTGAGATACAAAAACTAAATAATCACAAACATTTCTAATAGAAGAGCGTGTACTTACCCCCTTTGATGGATCACCAATTATTAGCTCTTTAGGGTGTCCGTGTGCATACCTCCATTCTTTAGGTAAAGGTTTTGGTGAAGTTGCATTGATCTCTTGAGTTTGATCTTGATTCTCTTGATCATCATCTCCTTTGGGCTCATCTTCACTGATTATCAATTGTTCAAGCTTCTTTGTACCTGTTTCAACATCAATAGAATCTTCTTTTCTAGAAGATTTTTCGTTAGATTCATCAAACACTACATGAATTGATTCTTCAACCAGAAGAGTTCTTCTGTTGAAGACCCTGTATGCCTTGCTAGAAGTAGAGTATCCTAAGAAGATACCCTCATCTGACTTGGCATCAAATTTACTGATATTATCTTTGCCATTGTTTAATATGAAACAGCGGCAACCAAATACACGAAAATACTTGAGATTAGGTTTTCGATTTTTTCAAAGCTCATATGGTGTTTTCTTCAAAATAGGTCGAATTAAAACATGATTTAAAATGTAACAGGAAGTATTAATGGCTTCTGCCCAAAAATATCTAGGTAAATCATTTTCGCAAAGCATTGTGCGTGCCATTTCTTCAAGTGTCCTGTTCTTTCTTTCTACCACCCCATTTTGTTGAGGTGTCCTAGGTGCAGAAAAATTATGACTAATACCATTTTCATTACAAAAAGCTTCAAAATCATGATTGTCAAATTCAGTTCCATGATCACTACGCAAAGAAACAATAGTGAGATCTTTTTCGTTTGAAACCCTTTTATGAAATTTAACAAAAGCTGAAAATGTTTCATCTTTATAAGCTAAAAACATTACCCAAGTAAATCGTGAGTAATCATCTACAATTACTAGCCCATGTTTTTTACCTCCCAAACTAGTTGTTCTGGTTGGTCCAAAGAGGTCCATATGGAATAATTCAAGGGGTCTAGTAGTAGATACTACTCCTTTAGGTTTAAAAGTAGATTTAGTTTGTTTTCCAAATTGACATGCAGCACAAATCTTATCTTTTTCAAATGTGAGTTTTGGCAATTCTTTTACAATATTCTTTTTGCTTAATTTTGAAATCAACTACATACTAGCATGTCCTAGCCTACGATGCCAAAGCCAACTTGTTTCACTTGCCTTGGCTTCCTTAGCCACTAGGCATTGACCACTTTCCATGGCTAGATCATCAAGATCAACCATGTAAATGTTTCCACGCCTATGACCAGTGAACTTGATGCCATCGACATCTAGACTAGATACCATGCACAAAGATGATTCAAAAATTACTTTAAAACCTTTATCACAAAACTGACTAATGCTAAAAAGATTATGCTTCAAGCCATCAACAAATAATACATTATCTACATAAGCATTAGGGGTGATATGGATTTTACCAATTTCGATGATTTTGCCTTTTCCATTATCACCAAAAGTAACGTTTCCACCATTAATAGCTGCTAGTGATGAGAATTGCTTCACATCCCCAGTCATGTGCCTTGAGCAACCACTATCCAGATACCACATTCTTCTTTTATTTTTGGTTACAAGGCACACCTGCAAAAATTGATCAAGTTGAAACTTTAGGTACCCAAGTCATCTTGGGTCCTTTAGGGTTAGTCAAATTGGTTCCTTTTGGAACCCAAATCTTTTTAAAGGTATTTAATTTTCTTCTATTACAAACATATGATTTATGTCCTAATTTACCACATGCATAGCAGGTAATATTAGAAGATGCAGGTATGAAAAAGTTTTTGTAAAGTTTTTGCTGATTGTGTGGCTTAAATCCAAGTCCAGCTTTGTTAAACACTGCATGTTGACTATTTAAAAGCATATTTAGTTTTTCTGAACTAAAAGTAAACTTTTCTACAAAAGGTTTTACTTTTTCTAACTCTTCCTTGTAATTCTTGTTTTGAAGCAATAGTTCTTTATTTTATTTTTCAATGTTCTCATTAGTTTTAAGACTTCTATTATTTTTCAAAGAATCATTTTTTTTTAAAAGATTATCCTTATCATTTGTCAAGGTCTTTACATGTTCAGTTAATTTCTTGTTTTTCAGTTTTAATTTTTCATATTCCATAACTAAGTCATCAAAAGCATCATGCAATTCATTGAAAGTAAATTCAGTTTCAGGTTCAGAATTTACCTCATTATCTTCATTGGCCATGAAACATAGTTGGCGACTACCTGCTGCTCTTCATCACTGCTGGAGTCCTCACTCTCACTCCAGGTAGCCATCATGGCTTTCTTTCTCAACATCATTCGACCTTTTTTAAGCAAAGGGCAATCCGTTTTGTAATGTCCAGGCTTCTTGCACTCGAAGCAGATGGGTGGATCCCTTTCTTTCTCTTTCTCTTTTTCCTTATTGTGATCACCTTTTTGTGGCCTTTTCTTGTAGAAGCCCTTCTTCTTTCTCATGAATCTTTTGAATTTTCTTGTAATGAGGGCTGTCTCATCATCATCAGCTTCTTCTTCTGATTCATCACTTGACTCTTCCTTTGTAGTGGACTGGAAGGCTATGGCTTTCTTTTTCTTGTCATTGTCCACTGTCTTTTGCTTTAGTGAAAGCTCGTAAGTCATCAGTGATCCAAGAAGCTGCTCGAGAGGTAGAGTATTGACATCATTGGCTTCTTCTATGGCTTTTACTTTCGCATCCCATGAAGCCGGAAGAGACCTGAGAAGTTTGTTAACCAGTTCACCATTAGAAATAATTTTTCCCAAACTCCTCATACCATTTACTATATTGGTAAATCTAGTATACATTTCACTTATACTTTCAGTTGGTTCCATCCTGAACATCTCATACGTATGAATGAGCATGTTCACCTTTGTGGTCTTCACTTGGTGTGTACCCTCATGGGTAACCTCAAGTGTATCCCAAATTTCTTTGGCGGAAATACAATTTGATATTCTGTTGAATTCACTAGGGTCAAGTGCACAGAATAGCAAATTCATCGCTTTAGCATTTAACTCAGCTTGTTTGATGTCATTGTCATCCCATTCTTCTTCAGATTTTGGGGTGATAATGCCATTAACCAAGTGAGTGGGCTGATGAGGCCCTTTAGTAATTATTCTCCATATATGATAATCTACAGCTTGTAAATAAATATGCATACGAGTTTTCCAGTATATGTAGTTTGTGCCATTAAAGAAAGGAGGGCGATTTGATGCTTGTCCTTCAACTACACCCATTCTAATTGGGGCGGCCATGATCTTTAACTCAAGATCGTTGGACCTACAAGAGAGTACCGGTGCTCTGATACCACTTGTTGCCCAGATATGGTGCACAAGAGGGGGGGTGAATTGGGTATTTAAAAAATTAAAGCAATATATGTGCTACCAAGTTTTAAGGTGAAGAGTGATAGTGCTCAAATAATTGTGCAACGGAAGCAATGATATAAATCAACAATTAAAGAGCAAAAGAAGATAAAAAGAGAAGCAATGCAAACACACAAGAAGTATAGTGGTTCGGTGCACCTAGCACCTACATCCACTCCCCAAGCTCCACTTGGGAATTTCCACTATAATCTTTAGATTACAGCCGACTTGTTTTACCAGGCTCACAAGTCAAAACCTTACACACTTGTTTTGGCTTCGGGCTTACAAGCAACCCTAGTTGGTTTTATCAATTGGCTCACTAACAAACCTCACTTACTTGTTTTGGCTTCGGGCTTACAAGCAACCCTAGTTGGTTTTATCAATTGGCTCACCAACAAACCTCACACTAGTTTCAAATTCCCTTGAAACTAGCTAAAGACAAAAGAATATGAATACAATTAATAAAACTAGACAAACTCCTTTTGAGCAATAAGAAATTCGTTGTAGCTCTTGATGGAGACTCTTCAAGCCTTTTTCCTTGGAATCTTTGGACCTCACTAAATGCCAAATACTTGAAGGTTGGATTTCTCAAAGATGGAAAGCTTTTGGCTAAGGAATCTCTTGGTTTTTTCACTCTTTTTAGCTTGGAATTGATTGAAGGCTTTGTACTTTGACTCTAAACTTTTTCACTTTGTCTCCTTGTCTTTTTTGAAGTTTGGTGGAGGTTAAATACCTCATTCATGCTGAAACAACTCCACAAGACCGTTAGAATAAAAAATATGGCCGTTTATGGCCGTTAGAAATCAAATCAAAAGTTCAGAAAAACTAGCCATTATGCCATGAGTTGACCTCATGAGTCGACCTCTGGATCAAGTGTCGACCTCATGAGTCGACCTCCAGTTTGTTTTAGGCAAAAATCCAGAAAACCATAGTTCTGCCCATTTTGAATTCTCAGGCTATGAGTCGACCTCTGGTGTCGACCTCTGGACAGGTGTTGACCTCTGGTGGTCGACCTCTGGAGCGTGCCACTGAGATTTTGCCGTGCCGGCCATGCTGAACTTTTCTTCTCTTCATGAGTCGACCTCTGGTGGTCGACCTTTGACAAGGTATCGACCTCTGGTGGTCAACCTCTGATCTGAAATTTTTTGAAACTCTTAGAGATGTGCGTGCCATGCTTGAGTTTCTCTAAGCCTTTGTTTCTTTTGTTAATTATTTCTTAACAGGAAGGTCCAATATGAGAAATTTGATCTTGTCCAAGGTAGAAGAGCTCTTTTCCAAATCAGGCAAACTTAGTTTCATCATTATACTCTTGATACTCTTTTGAATAACCTAAGTCCTGAAACTTTATCTTGAGATGAAACATTAGTCCAAACATATACTCAACCTTTTGTTAATCATCAAAACTAAGGAGCCAAAGTCAACAATCTGTCATATGCTATATTTAATTAGCTTAAAACCAATGTGAAACTCATGAAAACTGTTTTCTATCCTTCACCTACCATAGCCATAGATTTTCTAAACTTAGCTTCTTAAATTGTATAGGACTGCACCTTAACTACTAAGGTCTATAGATCCCCTATAAGTGCACTTTCACTCTTATAGTGAGTCTATTATAGCCAATGAACACCACAATGATCCGAATAGGTAGGGCTAATATTTTATATTATTAAACTACATTAATCCTACTATGAGTGGCCAAGCACCGTAAGTAAAAAAATCATTTACATAACTACAATATTGAGAAAGTCACTGATAAGTTAGTAGACAACCATGTAACTTCTTGTGATGGTCATGTCGATACCATCATTTTCTAGTTACCACATATACTCTTGCTCCATTATCCCCATACTATATATTTAAGGCTCATTTATCTTAAAATAGAAGCGATCTGTGCACCGATTAAAATAAATTAATCACCATTCCTGGATATCCTATAATCAAGAGTATTTAGAAATTAATCTATTATGATACATGTCTCAAATTCTCAACTCTTGAGAACATGCATCATTATCTATTAATTCCTTAGATGATACATGGACATATCATGTATGAAGAAAAAGCCTAATTAAAAATATTAAATATAATTTTATATCATAGAATTAAAATATGTCAGCCAAATTGACTTTTAGGGCATATATCTAATGGATCCTTGTCTTGAAATCATTGATTGCCACTGGAGAGGCAAAGTGGGGGTCAACTACTTAGATGGTGTAGCTTTAAAATGAGTTGCATAATGCTCAGAAAAAGATTTCTAGCCTCAGGAGTTGTTGAAGAATAAAGATATAGTGATTGGTTCTGAAGTTGAATCAAAGCGAGTTGCCATGACCCTTCTGAGCTAAGAAAGGAACAACCTCTGACAGAAATGCACCAAGCAAGGGAGACTCTGAGGGCATAGGGAATTTCAAGGGTCGATGATTACTTTGAGGAGAGAGTACATGACATGTTCGAAGTTGGCCACTTCATTGGCTATAATACCTGTAAGACTTTGGTCTAGATTCTTAATCTGAATTTTGATCTCTCCTATCTACCTCCTTCGAAGAAAAATCTATATGAGTTTTTATAGAGATTTATGGAGAAAACTCATACAAATTTTTGGAGTTCATCATTCCTTGCTTCTCATCTCGTGGAGTGAAGATTTATAATATTGATTTTGTTGAGAGTTCAGAGGCTAGAGATGGTTCCCCATTGTATTTTTTTTTTGCAACATCACTCATTCTTGGTGACAACCCTTCTATAGCTCATAGGCATTTTTAACATAATAAGGTTTTTACTTGCACCCAATTCTATTTGTGTTGTGGTGTGAAAACATTGGCAATGGTTTTGTTTCAATCTAATAATGATCGTCCATCGATTATTGTGAGACCTTTACTAACAGGGCCAATTGAAGGCTCCTTCGAGCTAAAACCAATCTAAGGCTCCTTCAGTGAGTTGATCAATGGTTGTTGAGGGCTCATGCCAATCAAAGTCTATTTAAAGCCAAGGCCGATCAAAGGTCATCGAGACTTAGGTTAATCAAAGGCCATTTGGAGCTAGGCCCGATCAAAGGCCATTAAATTTAAAGTTGATCAAAAGCTCCTTCAATGGATTGATCAAAGGTTGTTGAGGCTCAGGCCGATCAAAGGCCATTTGGAGCCTGGATCGATCAAAGGCCATGGGGGGCTCAAGCCAATCAAAGGCCATTTGGAGCTAGGCCTGATTAAAGGCTGGAATCAGGCTGATCAAAGGTTATTTGGAGCTAGGACCGATCAAAGGCTATTGGGGGCTCAAAGGCTATTTAGAGCCAGGGCTGATCAAAAGCCATTAAGGCTCAGACCGATCAAAGTCCATTTGGAGCCAGGACTGATCAAAGGCTATTTGAGGCTCAGGCTGGTCGCTTGAAGCTAGGACCGATCAAAGGTTATTGAATTTGAAGTCAATGAAAGGCTCTTTCAATTTCTTGCTGATTAGTAACAATGTGCATCGTCTAATCATAAATCTTTTTATTCAAGAAATGAAGAAGGTTACATCATTGATAGTATATTCAAAGATTTATTGAATTCCATGGTCAGAGCAAAGAGGATCCATCCAATTGTTTTAGTCGGTAAGTTCTTAGCTTGACAATTTCTTTTACTTGGTATGGGCCTTCCCTATTTAAAGATAGTTGCCCTGTTTGCCGAGTTGGAAAATTTTTGCTTGGCATGAAATACCAAGTTGTCAGCTTTAAGGTTGCATTTGGTGCATTGCCTGACAATCTTAAAAGGTAATATAGATTTCCAGTAATGTATATCTATATTTTATCTATTTTTTAAAAATATATTTTTATATTTTATATTAAAAATATATTTCTACATTTTATATTAAAAATATAAAAAATATTTTAGATTTTAGATTTTTATGTAAAAATATTTTTTTATTATATTAAATAAATTTAATATAAATATAAATATATATATTAAATAGATGATATATTTAATATATTACTTAAATATATTAAATAATATATTAAATTTATATATTATATCATAAAATATAATATAATATATTTTATATTATAAAATACAAAATCAAATAAATTAAATTAAATATATTATATATTATTTAATATAATACATTAAATAAATTAAATTTAAAATATATAATATAATATAATATTATTTTTATCATATGATATTAGAAAATATAATATATATTATACTATTATAAAATAATAAATATATTATATTATATTATATGGAATGGAGGAGGAAAGGAGAAAGGGAGGGTAATTTGGTAATTTAGATTACTTGAAAGATGATAATCTGGATTACCCCCCTTATAGAGGTAATCAGATTGTCTCTTGGAAGACAATCTAGATTACCAGATAAGATAGATTTCCATCTAGAAAAATATACCAAATATAGTAATATGATGGGGCCTCATTAAATTGCTAACAATCTAGATGGACTGCCTACTACCAAACATAATCTAAAGGTTTTACTCTGGATTTTAAAGTTAAAATACTGGGCAACTTTATGTTAGTAGACTGTCATTCTGATGCATGCTCTTTCTCGAGCTTCATCTAACTAGTCCAAATCCATGCATCATCTTTTTAAGTTTGTTCATTAAAATTCTTGACCCGCATCAATGGGACTCCAAGCTCAATAGGCACTGTTGCTTTAGTTCCAAAAGCTAGGCTAAAGGGCATTTCTCCTATTGGAACTGTTAGTGTTGTCCAGTATGCCCAAAGCACATAGTGAAGTTCATCGATTTATGATCTCTTAGCTTTATCCAATCTCTTCTTTATGCCTTAAATGATGATTTGATTCATCACTTCAGCTTCTCTGTTCACTTGGGGATGAGCTATGGAAGTGAGATGATGCAAGATCCTATGCTTTTTACAAAATTCTACAGATCCGGTCTTCGCGAACTATCACCTATTGTCAGTGATTAATACCCAGGGCAAATCCTACATATTCCTTCATGAACCTCCCTTTGCGCATAATCGGCTTTGGACAAGCATAGGCATTTGAGAACGGGTGGAGAGAAAAACCTTTTATAGAGTTTTCTTACATATAGAAAATATCGAGGGGCTTGTTTTTTATTTTGAGTCTCTTTTCGATTTGTCGGGAGTGTTCCATCCTTCAAAAAAATAATCAATGGATTAATCCAAGAGGGCTCATCATCCAACTACATCACCTTCAATGATTCTTTGATAATTGACCTTTTTACCACCACAAAATAGGTTGTTTTGGATAGATCTATTGATATTAAGGATAACAAATCAGCCCGAGAATTCTTCTCCCTTGGTATTTGCTAAATTTCAAAGTTATGGAATGTAGAAGCCAAATCTCTAATATTTTGAAGTTACTTTATCATATTTTCTTCTCGAGCCTCATAATCATCTCTAATGTGCCCGACAACTAGTTGGAAATCACTATTGGCCTTCAAGTTTTGCACCCCCAACTCTTTGTCCACTTGGAGCCCTGTAATCAAGGCTTCATATTCGGTCTCGTTGTTCATCGCAGGAAACTCAAAGTGCATGGTTTACTTTACTAAAACTCCTTCCAAGCTTGTAAGAACTAATATGGCTCTTGATCTTGTGGAGTTGGATGATCCATCCACATATCCTCTTAGGCATTGGTAGGATCCTTCATGAGACTTTCCTACATTTATACCAGGGGCTTCGCTTCATTTGGCTCTGCCAACTTATCGGGGATGGTGATTTAACTACAAAGTCTGCCAGTATCTAGACTTTAATTGATGGTTGAGGTTAAAACTTGATGTCAAATTCAGAAAACTTGATTGCTCATTTGGCAACTCACTTAGATGTATCTAGCTGGTGTAAGATATTCTTCATGGGTTGGTCAGTTAAAAGGATAATAGTGTAAGCCTAGAAGTATGATCGAAGCTTTCAGGCAGCAATGAGAAGAGCGTAAACTATTTTTTCTAGTTTGAAGTATCGAGTCTCTGCATCCCTCAAGATTTGATTAATATAATAGATCAGTTTTTAGACCTTGTTCCACTCTTGAATCAGCACCATGCTCATCGCCACAGGCGAAGTTGCCAAGCACTAAAATAGCTCTTCATTTGGGTCTGACTTACCTAGCAAGGGGGTGGAATTGAGATAGCTTTGAAGTCTGCAAATATCTTCTGGCATTCCTTAGTCCACTAGAAGTTCTTAGACTGTTTCAGGACTTGAAAGAAGGAAGATGTCTCTCGCCCGATCTTGAAACAAATCGGTTCAAATGATCCTTCCGGTAAGGTGCTGAACATCCTTGATCATCCTTGGGGACCCATTTCCTACATGGCCTTATTTTTTTTTAGGTTGGCCTCTATTCCTCAGCCAGAAATCATAAAATTGAGAAACTTTCTAGAGATCACCTTAAAAGCACACTTGGTCAGGTTCAGTTTCATCTGATATTTTTGCAAGGTGATGAAAGCTACTTTGAGGTCATCGATATGGGTTTTGGCAAATTTACTTTTGACGACCATATCATCCATATATACCTCCATGTTCTGTCGGATTGATCTTTGAAGACTTTGTTTACGAGGGCTGATAGGTTGCACATTTCTCAAACTAAACAGCATGACCTTATAACAGAAAATATCCTTATCAGTACTAAAAGTAGTCTTCTCATCCTCAAGAGCCATCTAAATTTGGTTATAGCCAGAAAATGTTAAAGTTCAAGTGATTATAGCATGCAATTTTTTTTTAAGGTTACATTAACCACAGTGGAAGCAATATGAAAACATTTTTTATACTAAGCATGCAAATCTAATCATTATAAACACCTACGATTAGATTTATACATATAAGGAAATAAACTTTCATATATGAATATGAAACCATAAGAAGAAGTGGTGATCATATCTCCTACCTGAAATGCTTCTCCTTCTTCTAGATGGATCATATATGGTGGATCTCTTGGGTTTCTATCATAGCCACACACGTACCTGGTCTCTATCGGTATCCATATGAAGATAGCTAATTGAAGTGCCAAGGCCACTGGAGTGCTAGCACCTTACAGACGTTGCTTCAAACCTTGGATCTAAACTTCTTCTAGAATTAGAAGAAGATCAAGAAACTATGAGAACCTTTTACGCTGATTCAACGAAGATAGAATAGGATACCAAGATGGAAGAAAAACCCTTTTCTCCTATCTTGTTTCTTCTCTAATTCTCCTTTTTCTCTCTGTTTGGGCAAGTGGAATCTCGGAAGAAGGAAGGAGGGTGGTAGAAGGCAAATGGCATAGAGAATTTTATAATAAAAAATTATGATAGCCAACCACCTTTTCTCCCTTTATTTTATCACAAAAAACAAACAATCCCAATGCGCAAATTAGATAAAAGTAATCCTAACTAATTCCCATTGAAATTAGAATAAGTTTGGATGAGATTTATCCAAAGTAAGAGATAGACTCCTAGAGAAGAGAGGTGCCAACTATTGGCATGCCTTCTCTCTGATTCCTTACACAAGCCAAAAAAGAGGGTATAAATTTCAGTACCCCATCTTTTTAAGTATAGAAGAATAAGAGAGAGAGTCCCAATGAGGATGGACTCTAGCTTTCCATCTAGTGGATTTAATTTTGGATTATATTCGAATCTAATTTGAACCAATTTTGAAAGGCTATTATCATAATCCAATTAGGATTGAAATCCAGTCTTAATTGAATAATTAAATATAATTAGCTTCAAATTAAATAAATCTTATTCAATTAAATCTACTTTAAATTAATTAGAACTTGATCTATAATTTAATTAAGCTAAATTACATTGCAATACTTATAATTAAGTCCCTTGGCTAATAATTAGCAATTTATAAATATGTAACCCTTATATATTGATCCAAATCATCAATCTAATTGATGATTTGATGATCAAATCGTTTGATCAGATCAAGTTCCTTTTGTGTATGACTGTTTAAGTTCTATTATGTCTAGTGGTGACATATACTATGATCTCCATCATTATATCATCGAAACTCCTTGTTGCCTAGGGATGATGATACAACACAAGAGGGGGGGTGAATTGGACTTTAAAACTTTTTTGCAAGACTTTAAATAATGTGCCAATTCAAAGCATGGGTTTGTGAGCAAGATAGTAATATGCAGCGAAATAAAGAAATAAATGCAAGAATAAAAGCAATCACAAATACATAAAGATTTATAATTATTCGGTGCACTCCAAGACACATACATTGATGCAGAACAAATAAAGGGACGCGATGCGGAAGTAAATTAAGATTAACTAATTTTTTTGTTGTTTTTATATGTTCGTAGAAGTTGGCTTCAAATCAAAGAAAAGTTAACCTAACATTGAAAGAGACTAATATGATAATTGAAAGCACAATTTTAAGGAAACTAAAGTATCAGAGTAGTTCAGAAGCAACGGATCGCTGGGGGTTGAGAAACTCCCAGACCTAGGGTTTCGCTCCGAACTTTCAGCAGAACAGAAATAAAGAGAAGAGATGGTTTACCTAACCAGACAATGATCTTCACAGATTTTGGTGGAAGAACTCTCCCGAGCAGATTGTTGGATCCTCGGATTCAGATTTCTTCGCAATGGATCCTCCAGTACTGGTCTTTTGGCGGGTTGGCTTCTCCTGAACTCAAGATCTGGAAGAGAAGAAAAACAATTGATGGAATCAGAGAGTCAAGGGAGAATTTACCAGGTTGATGAACTTGAAGATTGAAATTGCTGAAAACTGGATTCTCCTGGAAGCTGATGTGATTTTCCTTGGAACTTGCTCTGGATCTGAAGTAGCCAGACTGGATCTGGATGAAGGTGGATGGCCTGGACTTGTAGAGAGAGAGAGGCCGTGGGAGATGGATGGATCTAGGGTTTGGTGGATGGAAAATAATGAAAGGTGGCTAGGGTTTTGGAATTTCAAGTGGCTAACCTAGGGTTTGGATAAAGATGGAGATCTCTCACCTCCTCAAGGCTCCAATGGAACCCAGATTACCCCCTCACGGAGCTCAACACTTAGAATAGTGCGGAAGAAGAGAAACCTAGGTCACTCAATACAAGAGAATAGCAAAAAAATAATTTTCTTCATTGATTTTCTAAAGTTACAAAGAGAGGTCTATTATATAGACCTAAAATTTTCTCCTAGCTTGTACAAATTTCCATGTGGGACTAAACTCTTCCAACCCCTAGATTAGGTAGAAAATCCTCTCCCTTGGCCGACCAAGAGTCCAAAAAAAATTGGGACGGCCATAAAGGAATTGTTTTGGAACTTTTATGGCACCTCCTTTGGAGTTGGATTTGGATTTGGAGTCCTCTTCTTCTTATGGTATTTCTTCTTTTCTTCCACTCCAAGTTAAGCTCTTTGATTTTGATTTGAACTTCAATTAGGAGTAGGTTGGATGTCCTTCTTTGATTTCTTCTCCAAGAGAAGTTTTCTTCCTTCTTTGCTTAGGTAAATTAGGCAGGTGTGGGCGCCTCCTTTAATTTAGCCTCCAATTTGATTTTTTTCTTCTTTGGATGTGGGGACCATGACACTGGGATGCCTCTATGGCGCCTCCTGGACTCTGGCGTGTGCTCGGAGTGTGGCTGGGCGTGTGGCTTGGAGTGTGGCCTCCACTTGCTTGAACCTTGAGTTGATTGGAAGAGAAATGTGGCACCATTTTGGACCAAATTGAAACCACATTGGGACTTGCACCGAGTCAACATGACTCAACAAAATTTAAATGGTGACTCAAGAAATAAATAAAATAAATAAACTGGTTGACCAGGTCAACCTTTATTACAAACCCTAATTTCTCGGGCAATGTCAATCAGAGATCCAAATGGAGCTCTGAAGTCTTCTTCTGAGTCTGGTGCCCGCACCAATTCTCCCAGGGTGGGAGGAACTCGACCCTGTCGAGTAAGGCTCAAGTTGGCTCTGGTATCTCTCCAAGAGGTCTGGGTCCAATTCTTGTAATTCTTCTTGGGAGATCCAAGAGTCATCAGAATCTGGCCTTCCTTGCCAGCGGACCAGGTACCTTTGGTATCCTCGATTACGAGTAGAGATAACCTAATCATCCAGGATCTTTTCAATCTGCTCTTTCCTCACAGGCCAGTTTGTTGGTGGACACACAGGGTCGGGATCACTCTCAATGATAGGGTTAGGCTCAAAAGGCTCACTAGGAATCACAGCTGGCTCCCTGTACTCTACTAAGTCTGTAATGTTGAAAGTAGAGCTAATGCCTAGTTCTGGAGGCAACTCGAGCACATAGGCATTGGATCGTACTCTCTTTACCACTCTAAATGGTCCAGCTCCCCTAGCATGTAACTTTCTAACGGTTCCAGGAGGAAACCGTTCAGGCCTTAACCTAATCATCACATAGTCTCCCTCAACAAAAGATTTGACTCGCCTTTGAGTATCAGCCAACTTCTTATAAGTTTCATTACTTAAATTTATTTTGGCATGAATTTCTTTATGCAAGTCTTTTATATGCTGTGCAAAATTCTCAGCAGATTCGGAGACTCGAGAGTAGACAGGTAAAGGGACTAGGTCAAGAGGTGTGTGAGGTTTGTACCCATGTACAATTTCAAATGGACTCTTACCCGTAGACCTATTGACCGAGTCGTTGTACGCAAATTCTGCCCTTGGTAGGTATAAATCCCAATTTCTGGTATTTTCACCAACAAGACATCTCAGCAGATTTCCTAGGCTACGGTTCACTACTTCAGTTTGGCCATCAGTTTGGGGATGATAGGCAGTTGAAAACTTAAGTTTTGTCCCTAACTTATGCCAAAGGGTCTTCCAAAAGTAACTGGTGAACCGGACATCCCTATCTGAAACGATTGTTTTAGGTAGGCCATGGAGTCTAACTATCTCATTGAAGAAAAGTGTGGCTACCTTAGACGCATCAAAAGTTTGGGAACAAGGCAAGAAGTGGGCCATTTTAGAGAATCGGTCGACTACGACACAGATAGAATCATGTCTCCTCTGGGTCTTAGGTAAACCTAACACAAAATCCATACTCACATCTTGCCAAGGACGATCTGGGACAGGGAGTGGGGTATAAAGGCCAGTGTTTTGTTTTCGCTGTTTGGCAACAGCGCAGGTTCGACATCTAGCTACAATATTAGCTACATCCCTTTTTAAGCTAGGCCAGAAAAAGTGGTCTTCAATAGCTAGAATGGTCTTGTCTTTTCCAAAATGGCCAGCTAAACCTCCAGCATGGATTTCCCAAATCAAAAATTCCCTAAGAGAAGTTCTAGGGATGCAAAGCCTATTTTTGAAGAACAAAAAACCATCTACAAGGGTATAATCCTGGTGATTACTAGATGGTCCTTGAACTAGATCCTGATACACAGTTGTGAAATCCGGACAAGACTCATATTCCTCTTTGATTTGCTCAAACCCTATGACCTCAGTTCTAACAGAAGTTAATAACAGAGATCGGCGACTAAGGGCATCAGCTACCTTATTCTCAACTCCAGCCTTATGTTTCAGGACAAAAGTATAGGACTGGATATATTCTACCCACTTAGCATGCCTAGGGTTAAGCTTCTTTTGGGAGTTCAGAAATCTAAGAGCCTCATGGTCCGAAAATAGTACAAATTCCTGCGGTAGCAAATAATGTCTCCAGTAACGCAAAGCTTGCACCACCGCATAAAATTCCTTATCATAGGTAGAATACCTAAGCTTAGCATCATTAAGTTTTTCACTAAAGAATGCTATGGGATGATTCTCTTGGCTTAGGACTCCACCTATTCCTACACCTGAAGCATCACAGGCAACCTCAAATACTTTAGAAAAATCGGGTAATCTCAGAATGGGTGCCTGGGTCATTTTATCCTTAAGATCTAGGAAGGCTTTATGGGCTGACTTAGTCCAATGAAATTCTCCCTTCCTAATACAATCAGTGATAGGAGCAGCTAAAGTACTAAACCCCTTGATGAATCGCCTATAGAAGGTAGCCAAGCTGTGGAAACTTCTAACTTCATGCACATTGGTTGGCTCTGGCCAGTCTACTATGGACTTAATTTTCTCAGGATCGGCCGCCACGCCGTCAGGGGTTACTACAAAACCAAGAAAGATAACTCTACTAGTCATGAATTCACACTTCTTAAGATTACCGTAGAGTCTCTCATTCCTCAAAACTTGGCAGACTGCTCTAAGGTGGTCTAGGTGATCTGTTGGGGTCTTACTATAGATCAGGATGTCATCAAAATAGACCACCACAAATTTTCCTATGAAAGCTCTAAGTACCTGGGTCATAATTCTCATGAAAGTACTAGGGGCATTGGACAACCCAAAAGGCATAACAACCCATTCATAAAGACCATCCTTAGTTTTGAAAGCAGTTTTCCATTCATCCCCGGGTCTAATCCTAACCTGATGATAGCCGCTTTTGAGATCAATCTTAGAAAAAACCATTGCACCAGCCATCATATCAAGCATGTCATCTAGTCTAGGGATGGGAAACCTATATTTGATTGTAATTTTATTGATGGCACGACTGTCAACACACATCCTCCACGTGCCATCTTTCTTTGGGGTCAGTAAGGCTGGGACTGCACAAGGGCTAAGACTTTCTCTAATAAACCCCTTCCTCAATAATTCTCCAACCTGCTTTTGCAGTTCTTCATGCTCAGATGGATTCATCCTGTAATGGGGCAAGTTGGGCAAAGTCGCTCCTGGGATTAGATCTATGGCATGCTGGATATCCCTAAGAGGTGGAAGGTGGTCTGGCAAATCCTCGGGAAAGACATCCTCAAATTCTTTTAACACAGGTTTAACTTCTTGAGGAGGCTCTGAGGGTTCCGAAGTTCTAAGTTCCTTAGCAGTCAACATCCAGATGGGTGAACCACTATGAATTTCTTGTTCTAGATCCTTAGCACTGATTAGGTTCACTCCAGTTTTCATCTCCTTAACCTTACCGGCTCCTTTAGTTACCTTGTCCTTAGGGGGAACGGAATGGATCGTAATCTTCTTCCCATTGAAACTAAAGACACAGGTATTGGATTTTCCTAAGAGGGTGGCATCATGATCATACAACCAAGGTCTTCCGAGAATTATACTGCTCACCCCCATGGGTAAGACATCGCACCAAATCTTTTCGTGATAAGATTGCATTTGGATTTGGACTTGACATCTAGATTGGATGGGTATGGAGGTAGGATCTACCCAAGAAACCTTATAGGGGTTGGGATGGGGAACTGGGATTAAGCCTAACATCTTGACAGTGCTAGTAGAGATGGCATTTACACAGCTCCCACTATCTATGATGATCTTACATACCTTATCCCCTAATTTAAGAAAAGTTTGTAGGATGTTAGTCCTACGCCAATCCTCTTGAACTAGATTCTGGGATAGGATGCATCTTACAACTCCTAATTGGTCAGATTCATTGGGTTCCTCCTCTCCTTCATACTCCTCAACCAAATTCATTCCGGCCTCATAAACTTCTTCTTCAAATTCCTCACTGGGCTCGGAATTATCATTCTCTCCCTCTTCTATGTAAAGGGATCTCCGTGGGCACTGGCTAGCAACATGACCTACCTTATGACACTTGAAACAGGCTATGGCAGTACACTGACTGGAAATGTGACCTGGTTTCTGACACTTAAAACAGGTGATATTTGAACTAGGGGTTCTCTGGGTGTCAGGTGCCTTACCTTTGTCCATGGGCCTAGGGGTAGAAGTACCCTGAAAAGGTTTACTAGGGATAACTTGGCTAGGTCCATTCCTTGGGATTGGGGCACTAACCCTAGAAGGTATAGGTCCTCTCTGAAATTTCTCAGTGTTCAGTGCAATCTGGTAGGCTTGGTCTAGATCAGTAACCTCTCTCAGAAATAATTCTCTCTTGATATCTTCCCTCAGTCCAGCCCTAAATCTAGACAAAGTGACTTCGTGGGCTTCACTCACATCACATCTCATTAGGTATTCATCAAAAGTAGTTATGTAGTCTGAGACAGATCGGTTTCCTTGTTTCAGGTTTTGCCATTGGTCTAACAGGTTTTGCTGGTATGAAATGGGTAGGTATTTATCTCTCAATTTTTCTTTCATACCCTGCCAAGTGGTTATGGGCTCAACATTCCGTCTCCTAGTGGTTAGCTCAATGTTCCCCCAGTATAACCTAGCTTGACGCACTAATTTCATCTTGGCAAACTTGTATTTCCTCTCCTCAGACATAGCATACCACTCAAAGTATTGATCCATCTCACCCTCCCAATCAGAATACACCTTAGGGTTCAGACTTCCATCAAAAGTGGGTGCATCTAATTTGATGTTCCTGATGAACCTATCATCTCTATCTTCAGGCTCTGGGTCAGGCCTCCTATGATTAGGTTCGGGATCTCTATATAAAGGCCTTCTAGGCTCTTGATGTGGGTGAGGTTGAGGCACATTAAAATCGGGGTCAGGAGTCCAATTCCGATGTCTAGGTTCTTCAAGTACTTGGACTCGGTCCCTAAGTTGGGTAAGATCCTCATGAATTTGTGCGCTAAACTGGGCTACAGTGTTTGTCATATCCTGATTCATTTTAGCCATACTTTCAGTAAGAGTTCTGATCATGGCCTCTAAATCAGGTTGGGTTTGACCAGGTTGATATGGCACTCCATTTCTGGTTGACATGATGATTCAAGCAAGCACACAAAATGAGACTAGACTAAATCGACTACTGGATCACTAGACCTAGAGTCCAAACTAGAGGCCCAATCAGAGTGGCAAGCTAGCCTGTAGTAACTCAGGACTCAGCCAGGCAGGTGTAAGGGGAGTGTTAGGTCCCTGATCGCCAATCCTAGACACCAATCAGTGATTGGCCAGGTAGGCGGACCAGCACACAAGCCCTTCGGGACGTAGTCCCTGAACCACCGTTATAGACACTGAGTGCTAAGCACACACAGAATAACTCAGCAAACTGACTCAACACTAGCCTAGACCCGACCAATTGGTGTCCCTAGCCCACTAGGGCAAATTAGGTCTAACTGATTTTAAATTAGGTCTAGGTTCGAATGATTGGATGGTGGTTTTGGGCTAAGGAGAGGTAATCAACTCCTCCCCTTATCTTAGATGCTCAATTGCCCTTAAGTAAATTATGAGATGATCACTCCAAAAAAAAAAATTGAATTGCAGAACACAAAAAAACAGAGTTGCTGTATTTTAATTCTCAGAATTTTTACCGAAACCAATAAATCGCAGAAAAATTATGGAAAATAGGTTCAATTATACTGGTTTCAACGAAGTAAAAATCATGCAATTCGGAGTTTTATCCAGGGAGAAATAATTCAGACAATAGGGCAATTACGGGCTGCAACTAGATTGTCTTCCCCGTTTATAATCCCTGCTACGAAGTTATAACCCAATGGATCCCCTACACGCCCTAGGAACACCCCGTGGAATGGGAGGAGGAGGCTTGTGCCTCGCTTAGTTCCTAGGACCGGACGTCTTGGGGAGTCTACTTCGAGCAGACAAAATAAAAAGAGAACAATCAACACAAGCAAGCAAGCAAATCAGAAACCCTAGACTGGGCTCTGATACCAAAAATGATGCAGAACAAATAAAGGGACGCGATGCGGAAGTAAATTAAGATTAACTAATTTTTTTGTTGTTTTTATATGTTCGTAGAAGTTGGCTTCAAATCAAAGAAAAGTTAACCTAACATTGAAAGAGACTAATATGATAATTGAAAGCACAATTTTAAGGAAACTAAAGTATCAGAGTAGTTCAGAAGCAACGGATCGCTGGGGTTGAGAAACTCCCAGACCTAGGGTTTCGCTCCGAACTTTCAGCAGAACAGAAATAAAGAGAAGAGATGGTTTACCTAACCAGACAATGATCTTCACAGATTTTGGTGGAAGAACTCTCCCGAGCAGATTGTTGGATCCTCGGATTCAGATTTCTTCGCAATGGATCCTCCAGTACTGGTCTTTTGGCGGGTTGGCTTCTCCTGAACTCAAGATCTGGAAGAGAAGAAAAACAATTGATGGAATCAGAGAGTCAAGGGAGAATTTACCAGGTTGATGAACTTGAAGATTGAAATTGCTGAAAACTGGATTCTCCTGGAAGCTGATGTGATTTTCCTTGGAACTTGCTCTGGATCTGAAGTAGCCGGACTGGATCTGGATGAAGGTGGACGGCCTGGACTTGTAGAGAGAGAGAGGCCATGGGAGATGGATGGATCTAGGGTTTGGTGGATGGAAAATAATGAAAGGTGGCTAGGGTTTTGGAATTTCAAGTGGCTAACCTAGGGTTTTGGATAAAGATGGAGATCTCTCACCTCCTCAAGGCTCCAATGGAACCCGGATTACCCCCTCACGGAGCTCAACACTTAGAATAGTGCGGAAGAAGAGAAACCTAGGTCACTCAACACAAGAGAATAGCAAAAAAATAATTTTCTTCATTGATTTTCTAAAGTTACAAAGAGAGGTCTATTATATAGACCTAAAATTTTCTCCTAGCTTGTACAAATTCCCATGTGGGACTAAACTCTTCCAACCCTAGATTAGGTAGAAAATCCTCTCCCTTGGCCGACCAAGAGTCCAAAAAAAATTGGGACGGCCATAAAGGAATTGTTTTGGAACTTTTATGGCACCTCCTTTGGAGTTGGATTTGGATTTGGAGTCCTCTTCTTCTTATGGTATTTCTTCTTTTCTTCCACTCCAAGTTAAGCTCTTTGATTTTGATTTGAACTTCAATTAGGAGTAGGTTGGATGTCCTTCTTTGATTTCTTCTCCAAGAGAAGTTTTCTTCCTTTTTTGCTTAGGTAAATTAGGCAGGTGTGGGCGCCTCCTTTAATTTAGCCTCCAATTTGATTTTTTTCTTCTTTGGATGTGGGGACCATGACACTGGGATGCCTCTATGGCACCTCCTGGACTCTGGCATGTGCTCGGAGTGTGGCTGGGCGTGTGGCTTGGAGTGTGGCCTCCACTTGCTTGAACCTTGAGTTGATTGGAAGAGAAATGTGGCACCATTTTGGACCAAATTGAAACCACATTGGGACTTGCACCGAGTCAACATGACTCAACAAAATTTAAATGGTGACTCAAGAAATAAATAAAATAAATAAACTGGTTGACCAGGTCAACCTTTATTACAAACCCTAATTTCTCGGGCAATGTCAATTAGAGATCCAAATGGAGCTCTGAAGTCTTCTTCTGAGTCTGGTGCCCGCACCATACATCCACTCTCCAAGTTTTCCTTGGGAATTCATTATAATCACCAAGATTACAGCCAACTTGTTTTTCGAGCTCACAAGTCAAAACCCCTTGGTTTTCACGGGCTAACCAAAAACTCCTTGGTTTTCATGGGCTTAGCAAAAATTCCTTGGTTTTGCGGGCTAACCAAGAACCTAGTTGATTTTATGGGCTCACCAATAACCTAGTTGGTTTTACGGGCTTACCAACAATCTTGATAGTTTTCTGGGCTAACCAACAATCCAACTTGTTTTCATGAGTTCACAAGTCAAAACCCTTGTTGGTTTTCATCACATAGGCTCACCAATAACCTAGATACTAGTTTTAATTCCATTGAAACTAGTAAGCAATACAAGTACAAATTCAACAATGAAAATATAAAAGCTTTCTTATAAAAAGCTGATTTATCTTTGAAGCACTTGATTGTTATTGTTGAGCTTGTCTCCATGTTGTAGAAGCTTCAATGGATGCTTGAAGATGCCACTCTTGGAAGCTCCCTCTCCACTTTGAATCCTTGGAGGCTCAACACTCTTAATATTGAATCTTTAAAAATCTTTCATATATTTTACTTGCAAACCAAAGGATTTATCATTCAAACCATGGATTCTCTCTATCAATCCATTTCTTCTTTTTTCCCTTGAACTTGGTGGTGTTTAAATAGCCCTCCAAATCTTATTTGACCATTGGTGACCATTGGAGGAGAAAATATGGCTGTTAGAACCAAGTTGGGGAAGTCCGTACTTCAAAAAACTAGCCGTTACAGCAAGTATCGATACTTGACCTTCGTGAGTCGACACTTCATTTTCTTGAGGTGATACTTGACCAAAAAAGTCTTCTGAAGTCTTCTGCTTTGCACTGGTGAGTCGACATTTTATCTGGTGAGTCGACATCTTGAGTCAACATTTTAGTTTTGTGAGTCGACACTTGACCAAACTCCTGAAATCACCACGTTCTCTATCCTATTTGGTCTCAGGCCTTGAGTTGACACTTCATTATTCATAAGTCGATACTTTGAGTCGACACTTGGCTGCACCAGTGCTGAAACTTCTCTAAATTCAAATCTTGAGTACCTATAACTGATTAACACATTTAACGCACAATTAGTACTCAAATATACTTAAGTATTTTGTCATAATCAAAACTAGAGTCAACACTCCTTTCAATGGGCTAGAATGATTTCAACTCACCTCAACAAGGATTGTTGATCTAAAAATTATCCTAGGAAGTTTTCACAATCCACTAGTGATGCCTAGCAGCCTGTAGTGGTAACTAGTAAAACAGAAAAAATTTGAACCTCTAGGTGTAGTTATCATGTAATCAAGTTCTTCTATCAAGAGTTTTAACAAGATATAGGTCATAAAAACTTATCATAAATCCATTATATGCAAGACTTAATTAGCTTATGTCTAGTCATAAATCCTATAGAAATTCTTTTTTCATTATCATGTTACTATGGCCATAGACTTAAGGACTCAATCTCTTTGGTTGCATAAGACTACTCCTCAACTACTAATATTGATAGATTCTTTATAAGTACACACCCTACTCTTACAGTAAACCTACTATAGTCAATAAATATTACAAGGCCCTGAATAGATAAAGACTATGTTTATGTGCTATCAAACTATAGCAACTCCACTATAAGCAACCGAGGCACCGTAGGCCTAAAAACTATTCACACAACTATAGCATCGAGAAAGTCACTGACGAACGAATAGATATCCAAGTGACTTCTCATAATTGGTCACGCTCATTATCATTATTTTCTAACAATATCTTGCACTCTCACTCCAGTGTCCCTATATTATAGACTCGAGACTCATCTACCCAAAAGGAAAACAATCCATACACGATCTTGACTAATTCATCACCATCCCTATGATTATCCATCAACTAGAAGTAATTTAAGAGTTAATCTATAATGACACATATCTCAAATTCTTAACTCTTGAGATGTGTCATTGTCCATTAACTCCTTGAATAATTCATAGACATATCACATATGAATGAAAAAAAATACTTCTTTTATTAATTTAAATAAATCAAGTATAAAAATATGTCATTGAATTATTATAATGTCATGCCAATCTAGCTTCTAGGGCATATATCTAATAGAAAAGGCATTTATAAAGCTAGAAAGGTTATGACCTGACATGGTGTTCACCATCAGATCAATTCTTGATAGTAGATAGCTATCTTTTGGGCATGCCTTATTTAAGTCAATGAAGTCAATGCAAATTCACCATTATACTTTTGCCTTCTTCACCATGACTATGTTAGTGATCCATTCTAAGTAAGTTATCTATCGGATAAAACCTGTGTCAAGCAATTTGTTGACCTCCTTGGATATTGCCTTCTGTCACTTAGGTATGAAGCTTCACTTCTTTTATTTGAATGATCAATGCTTTGGGTCTACGTTCAGCCAATGTACCATCATCGAGAGATCAATGCACTATATTTTATTGGTATCTAGGCAAAAACATCAGGATTCTTTAGCAAGAACGAGGTTAGTTGATCTTTGATTACCTAACCTATATTAGATCCGATCTAGATCGTATGTTCTTCATTCCTATCTGTCAATGGTATAGAGATGAGGTCTTTAACTAGTTTTCTCATTGCTTGGCCAATTCATCATGGGTATCCAACTCCTCGACTAGATAGATATCAACAATTTCAGCTCCTCGAAGTGCAATATGATAGCAATGATGTGCAAATGTTAATCTCCATGGACCTCTCCAATCCCATATATTATAGGAACTTCATCTTTATGTAATATATTGATATGATGGCTTGGAAGGCATTTAGGGCCGATCATCCGAGAATGGCATTATATGCTATGGGTGCTCAAATGACAAGGAAGTCAGGTTGGGCAATAGATCGGTGAGGATATTGTCCTATTTTCACTAGCAAAGTGATAACTCCTTCTACCTGAGTCGCATATCCAATAAAGCCAACCAGTGGGGAGTCTACTCTTCCAAGTTTATCAAGGGATATTGCCATTTTAACAAAGGCATCGTAATATAAAACATCGATCGAGCTTCTATTATTAATTAGAATGTGGCATACATCATAGTTTTCAATATTTAAAGATACAACTATTGCATCATTGTGCTAGAATTGAATTCCTTGGGCATTTTTTTAGTAAATTTACTTGTTCTCTAGCTCGCCTCTTTGCCACTTTTCTTTACCACCAAAGTCTCCACTATGGCACCCCCTAGTGATGGTGTTTACTATCTTGCTTAGGGGTTCGTCATCTTAGGGCTCGGCCTACTATGGTTGTTTAGCTGGTCGGGTTGTCTTCCATCAATTATCCTGCACCCTCCTACATCAGATGAATTGGTTAAGGCTGCCACATCTGATGAGCTCCTTGATCTCGTCATAAAGTTGAATGCACTCCTCAATGTTGGCCATGATCTTGGTGGAATAGACAGTATTTGTTTGGATTCCTCCAAGTTGGGTTGGTCCATAGCTTCCTGGCCTCTAGGAGTTACCCTTTTATTTCCATCAACACTTGCACCCTCTGCATGTTCAGTAAAGTATATGTATCATACTTTTTTTATGGTGATGCATGTTGATCTCCTCTACGAGGGCTCTTGGGTTGGTAGTTCTAAGGAGGGTTTCCATTTCTTCGCTGTTGAGGTGAGGACTTAAGAGTGTTGTTGGGCTCTTTCCTCTTGTCTTGGAAAGTATTTTTGATTTGTTTGTAATTTTTCATCCCCCACTAAAGAAGTGGTAGGAGTTTCTTCTTGCACCAAAACATCCTTCATTCATGCATATTATTCTTCTCGGGTTAGCATGTCAACAAAATCCTAGAGGTAAGTCTTTATGAATGTCTTCTTGAGGTCATTCTTTTGCAATCCACTTATCAAAGTGGACATTATGACCGACAAATCCAGGTCATAAATCTCTAAAGTGGCCATATTAAAATGACTGACAAAGGCTCAGATTGACTCTCCCTTCTTTTGCTTGAAGGAATGGAGCAAGTCTGACCACTTTTGTTGCCATTGGCTATTGATGAAATGGCTAACAAAGGATCGACTTAGTTACTCAAAATAGTGAACTGATCCTAGCTTTAGGCCTGAATACTAATGTTAAGCCCTCCTTTCAGAGTAGATAGAAAGGCTTGATAGAGGATGGCATCACTAACTCTATGGAGCATCATCATCATCCCGAAGCTCTCCAGATGATTGATGGGGTAGGTCATCCCATTATAATTCTCCAACTGAGGAGCCTTGAAGTGTCGAGGAAATGGCCCTTGTATTATCTTGGTATCGAAGGGCAGGTTATTGTTCAACCCATCACACAGCACCAAGAAATCGCTACAAATTGCTTCAATCTACTGATCCAACTCCCGAAGTTTTTGCTTGACCTCAAGATCCTGGATGGTAGGGGCCTCTGGTCACTATGGAGGTTGTTGACCCAGAGTCGAACCATGCCCTAATTGAGGGCTTTAGGATTGTCACCTCCTTGGTTCTGGACTTTTGCAATGACCTTAATAGGCAAGCCTCTTATCTTGATCTCCAAGAAGGGCCTATAATTACTTCGATGGTGGTGGCTGTAAGGGTTTTGGTGACCAGGGCGGAAGCGTGGATTTCAAAAATTTATTATAAAACCACTACCAAACCCTTAACCCAAGACCTCCTTACTAGGAATTAAAACATACAAACATGCATATATAATATAAACTAGAGTTTAGGCACCAACCTAAACCGCTAGTATCCAATCCGATGAAGAAAACCCTGATTCAGCCTTCTTCTCCACCAGGCGCCCAAACGTTCGCCCTCCAACGGTGATCCACACAAAACTCGGACTAAGAAAGAACTCCTTCTTCAAGTTGCTTGGATAAGTGGAACTCTTTCGGTAGCTTTTGGTCTATTGACCACTGTAGGACACCCTGTCCTACTGTAGAGCACTAAAGACACTCTCCTAAACCACTCTCCTAAACCACTCTTGGTTTTAGAACAACCCTCCTCTAGTACTTTTTAGGCTTATATCCTAAAACAAAGCCTTGTCCTATTAGAAAAGACCTTGTCTTAACAAGACAAGTCTTGTCTTAAAGAAAGAAGAAGGGAGAGAGAGATACTTAGAATAGTACTTCGGTGGAATTCTTATATCAGACTCATTTCACCGTCCCCTATTTATAGATATAAGAGGGGTGTGTGATATGTCCTCCCATCAACTTATCAGATATGATTTTTCAAGACCGAAGAGAAGTTATCTGGCTTGAAAAATCATATCTAATAAGCCCATTCATGCACCGAAGGCCTTATTCACATCCCTTCTTTTATCTGGATGAATTCTCACTTGCCACATGTCAATTACCGGTCCCTAGGAAGCCAAGAGGTGCCTCTTCAATCTCCAAACATCAAAGATTATGAAGAATCCTGATAGCAGAAGGACTCTCCATCAGAACCGCGTGCCACATGACGAGTTGCGACTCTTCATGCATCGCGCGCACCATCATTCTTCCATGCAAATTTCAATGAATGTTGATCTATCAAAACATAAGCAATATAGGTGTCATTCGAAAGAGCATAAAATTTTCTTTCTGACAATATAAATTATATTCAAATCAGAGATCTATAGCTCATTCTGTGCCCTTTTGAAGTTAAGGTATCATTTAGGTACCAAGAGTCCCATGCCATTGGGACTCTTCATGTATGGTGCCTAAAATGCCCTTAAATCCAAATTAAAATTAGATTTAGCTTTGATTAGGCTAGCCCCACTTAGGACTCAACCTAATTTAGGTTTTCCATAATTAGGTTAGCCCAATTAGCAAGCAACCGGACCCAATCCAATTGGGTTAGGAATTTGGTTAGCCAACATATGCTAGTATGTAATCCGGCTAACCAATTAGGATCCTATGATCCTAATTAAATCATGAATGACTTCCTTGGCCAAGTCTCTATTGTGTGTGACCCATTGGATTCCACATCTAGCCAGCAGTAGGTTTAGGTTTGAGCTGATTCGATCCGATCGAACCCGATTGACCTAATTAGGTCAAATTGGCTCACCTAATTATCCAATTCGAATCACACATTGAATTGACTCATGAAACCAAATCAATTGGTTCATGAAGACCCACGAGACAAGATTGACGTCTAGCAACATGTCATGCCTACCTGGAAGATGAGGAATTTTGGTGGATTTACCAAAATACCATTCAGTGGTGAGTTACCGGGAAATTCAGTCCTTCGATCTACTTGCACCCTGAATATGACTATGGATATGGATACTTGTCAAATCCAATTTCATAATCATTCCTTTCTTAATCTGATAATGATAATTCATTAATGAACCATTAGAAACTATTTATAATATTCATACTTTGATCAAAGATTTCCCGAATCTTCATTTGATTGAAATCATCTGGATGCGCTTCCCTCTTAATAGGGTTGATCGATTCCTTTTTGACCTACTCACAACCTCCATATGCAATCCACCATACCTAGTATCACCCCATGCATGACTCAGTGTCATGATTGAGTGTGAACCAAAGTATGGATTTATACATACAAGGTACCATGGCAGTCTCCGGTCAAAGGATCACATGCACTACTCCCACTATGAGAACTATCTATTGACAAACAGATAAGGTTCCATTAGATGTTCTCAAGCTGGATCCATTCAGTGAACTCATTCTCTAATGAGCACCCACATCCTAGTATTAGTGTCAAATACAAGTGACTGTGAGATCAGTCACCCTCTTCACCAAGCATACGTAGGATGTGCTGGTCTTACCAGAAACATTGATCCCCTACTCAATATCCCATCGACCAGTAATATTCTAGATTAGGGTTTTAAGGCTTTAGGTCTCACTGGTATGATCTCATCATAACCCTAAACCATAGCCCTAATCTATGGGGTTCATCATATCTTAATAAAATTAATAAGACATAGCGGATGATGAAAATAAAATGCCTTTATTAATTGATAATGTCAATACACTGGTTTGGGATACAAAAGAAAATCCCATCAAAATACAACATTTCGATTGGACTTTAGGGCATAATCCTTTCAATCTCCCACTTGCACTAAAGCCAATCGCCTTTAAATTTTAACCCCATATAATCGAGGTGGCCATCAAACTCCCGCTGTAGTAGAGCCTTAGTGAACGGGTCTATTATGTTGTTATTCATTTCTACTCTTTTAATGCAGACTTCTTGTCTTTCAACAATCTCTCGAACGAGATGGAAGCATCTTAGAATGTGCTTTGATTTGTGATGAGCTCTAGGTTCTTTAGCTTGAGCGATGGCTCCAGTATTATCATAGTAAAGTGGTACTGGACCTTCAATTTTCGGAACAATGTCCAACTCTGAGATGAACTTCTTCATCCAGATAGCTTCCTTGGCAGCTTCACTAACAGTAATGTATTCTGCCTCAGTTGTTGAGTCAGCTACAGTCTGCTGTTTAGAACTCTTCCAGCTTACAGCTCCTCCATTTAGGATAAAAATATACCCTGAAATAGATTTGCTATCATCTGGATCCGATTGAAAACTAGAATCTGAATAAGCTTCCAGTTTAAGATCAGATCCTCCGTATATCAGAAAAATATCCTTAGTCCTTCTCAAGTACTTAAGAATATTTTTCACAGCCTTCCAGTGATCCTCTCCTGGATCAGCTTGAAATCTGCTGGCTATACCTAAGGCATATGCCATATCAGGCCTGGTACATAATATAGCATACATTATAGATCCTACAGCCGAAGCATAAGGTATATAACTCATTCTATCTCTTTTTTTAGGTGTCTTAAGAGACATCTTCTTAGAAAGATGTATGCCATAACTAATGGGCAAGTAACCTCTTTTACTTCCCTCCATGCTAAATCTCTTTAGCACTTGGTCAATGTACCTAGATTGGGATAAGCCTAGCATCCTCCTAAATCTATCTCTATAGATCTTGATACCCAGTATATAGGATGCTTCTCCCAAGTCTTTCATGGAAAACTGTTTAGATAACCATACCTTGACTGATTGTAACATTGGGATATCATTCCCAATGAGGAGTATGTCATCCACATACAGAACCAAGAAAACTATGGCACTCCCACTAGTCTTCTTGTACACTCAAGGTTCATCCTCATTTTTGATAAAGTCAAACTCTTTGACTGTCTTATCAAATTAGATGTTCCAACTCCTGGATGCTTGCTTTAATCCATAAATGGATTTTTTCAGCCTACATACCTGATTAGGTTTAGTCTCCAAGACAAAACCTTATGGCTGTGACATATAGACCTCTTCCTCAAGGAAACCATTAAGAAATGCGGTTTTCACATCCATCTGCCAGATTTCATAATCATGATATGCTACTATAGCAAGCATGATCAGAATAGATTTGAGCATGGCAACAGGAGAAAATGTTTCTTCATAATCTATTCCCTGTTTTTGTCTGAAACCCTTAGCCACTAATCTGGCTTTATAAGTTTTGACTTGGCCATCTGCCCCAATCTTTTTCTTATAGACCCATTTGCATCCAATAGGGTTAACACCCTCTGGTGCATCAACCAAAGTCCACACTTGGTTGACATACATGGAGTCCATTTCGGATCTCATGGCTTTCAGCCATCTATCTGAGTCCCTACTCATGACAGCATCAGTATAGGTTAGAGGCTCATCATTTTCAATGATTCGGGCTTCATTATTTTCAATAATGAACCCATACCTCTTAGGTGCATGATGCACCCTATCAGACCTACGGATAGGAGGGTGTGTTCTGGTTCTATACTAACTATGTTATCATTTGGTTGAGATGTATCTATTTGTTGAATTTCTTCAAGTTCAATATTTCTCCCACTATCCTTTTGTAGGATGAACTCTTTCTCCAGAAAAGTGGCATACCTACTGACAAAAACTTTTTGTTCAGTAGGGTGGTAGAACAGATATCCTATACTATCTTTAGGATATCTTACAAATAGACACTTATCTGCTCTAGCATCTAGCTTATGTCCAAAATTTCTTTTGACATAGGCTGGACATCCCCATATCTTAAGATACTTAAGACTGGGTTTCTTACCCCTCCATATCTCATATGGAGTACTAGAGACAGATTTAGATGATACTTTATTTAAGATATTAGCCGCAGTTTCCAAGACATATTCCTAGAAGGAAACAGGTAACTCTGTGAAGCACATCATGGACCGTACCATATCTAATAAAGTACGATTCCTCCTTTCAGCAACACCATTTAATTGTGGTGTGTAAGGAGGGGTCCATTCAGAGATAATCCCCTTTTCTTTAAGGTGATCAAGAAACTCGATGGATAAGTATTCACCTCCTCGATCTAATCGAAGGATTTTAATACTTTTCCCCGTTTATTTCTCTACCATACTTTGATACTCTAAAAATTTATCAAAGGCTTCGAACTTATGTTTTATAAGATACACAAATCTGTACCTTGAAAAATCATCAGTAAACGTGATGAAATAAGAGTATCTACCCTTGGCCTGAGTTGTTATAGGCCCACATACATCTGTATGTATAAATCCTAATAACTCAGTTATCCTTTCTCTATGTCCACTAAATGGAGTCTTGGCCATTTTACCCATGAGACATGATTCACAAGTTCCTAATGATTCATAATCATAAGGATTAAGAAAATTTTTCTTGTATAACTTGCTAATCCTAGTCTCACTAATATGTCCAAGCCGACAGTGCCAGAGTAAAGTATTGTTTATATCATCTCTCTTTTGTTTGTTACTTACATGAAGTATATTGTCATTAGTGGATAGAGTTAAAAGACCATTGCAAAATACGTCACAATATATAATTTCATTAGAAAAGTTGATTGAGCAACCATTGCTCATCACATTCATAGTATAACCTTGTCTAAGTAACAAGGGTACATATATGATATTTCTAATGACCTTAGGCATATAGTAACAATCTCTCAGCTCTAAAATCTTCCTCGAAGGTAACTTCAAGATATAAGTCCCTACGGCCTCTGCTTGGATGGACTCTCCTCCAGCACCGTAGAGCTCGAAGTCTCCTTCCTTCAATACTCTAAGCCTCTACAGTCCCTGCAATGATTTGCAGATATTATGACCACAGGCGGTATCCAATACCCAAGTATTTGAAATGGAAGAATCCAATGACAAAATACTATGAACTTCTTTCATACCTATTGGTTCATCTGATGCACCAAGCTTCACACCTGCAAGGTAAGCCTTGCAGTTCCTCTTCCAATGACCCCGCTTGCCACAGTGAAAGCAGGTCATCTATCCGGAGGCCTTCTTTCCTTTCTTCTTCTTGATGCCCCTTATTGGGTTCAATCTCCTCTTGGAACCCTTTCTGTCTGACTTCTTCTTATTGATCCCATCCACAAGAAGAAGTGGAGCCTTATTTTTCTTTAAATGGCTCTCTGCTATTTTTAACATGTTTAACAGCTCAGGCAAGGAAGTGTTAAGTTTGTTCATATGATAATTAAGAATAAACTGTGAAAATGACTCCGGGAGTGACTGCAGGATCAAATCCTGGTTCAACTCCCCATCCATAACAAAATCCAATTGACCTAATCGAGTGATCAGGTCAATAACAATCAATACGTGGTCTTGCACGAATGTACCTTCTGTCATTCTCGCACGAAACAACTACTTAGATATCTCATATCTAGCAGTTCGACTATGTTCTCCATATAGCTCTTTTAGATTAAGCAGTATGGAGTTAGTGTCCATGCTATCATGTTGCCTTTGTAACTCATTGGTCATAGAGGCAAGCATGATACATTTGACAGTGAGTGAGTCATTTTGCCACATATTGTATGTGGTCTTTTCCTCTTGCGAGGCATCTTCCCCTAAAGGTTCCAAGGTAGGGGTATCAAGAATGTAAGAAAGTTTTTCCTGGCTTAGTACTATCTTTAGGTTTCTCAACCAGTCAACATAGTTCGGTCCAGTCAATTTATTGGCATCAAGTATACTATGGAGTGAGAGTGAAGAGGCCATTTAATCTACATTAATAAAGAACATAACATATGCAAAGAACCAATGTTAACAAAACATAATTAAATTAGGACTTTAACTTAATTATGTATCCCACTATTTTATCAAGCATCATAACCCTCTATATGATGATCGAGAAACCCTAATTGATTTTCTTAGTGGGGTTGAGATCCTAATTCCTTATAAAAGATCTTGTGTGTATATAACAAATCTTTTATAAGTTCAAAGATAGGAAAGCTCTTTCCAATTGTATCTCATACAATTCTCAACAAAACCTGGCCTCTAAAATATTAATAGTCTTGTGTGTGCACAACAAACTATAATATTTTTAGTTAAGTAAGACCCTTCATTCCTTTATAGTCATGATTGTATCAATAATACCCTTGTGTATTCATAACAAAGTATTATATTAAATCATGCCATAAGCATCAAATGCACCAGGCCAAAATTGTGTTAGTTACTATAATAGGCCTTGTGTGTACACAACAAACCTAATACGGATCATAACATAATAATGACCTAGCATGAAGGAAGGCCTAATGTAGTGAATATTACACTAAGCATATCAATCAAGAATTAAGTTAATCTTATCGGCCAGCTAAGTGGGAGAGTAGTGGGAGTCCCCCCGTTGCTTTCCTCGACTCCAATAAAAATTGGCCAGGTCAGTCAACGGAACCAATTAAAAACCACGTCCTCTTTACCGATCATAAACCACTTTTCCTAAACACCAAATGATCAACTAATCATCTTGATTATTTTGGTTTTGGTATATGACACTACAACTTAATAAATTTTAATAGAGGGCAATTCAAACAGAAGCACATTCTAATATTACCATTCATCAACCATGCATCATATATCATTTTATAATGTGCCAAGTGTGTCATCATACTAGGACAACCATTTACCACATAATGGATCCACCATTATGCCAGGGCAACCTTATTTTAGTATGATGATTAGAAAGCTAAACATATCTCTATATCGGTTAAGGTTTAAGTGAAAACCCTAACCGGTGACATACATATATGCATAAACATATCAATCATATGTAACTTTAACTTTTGTAAAGTCCTACAAAAATGGGCAACCTCGAGAGTCCTACAAAAATGGGCAACCTCAAGAGTCCTACAAAATTGGGCAACTTCAAATTTTGTAGAGTTCTACCAAAATGGGCAACCTTAAGAGTCTTACAAAATTGGACAACTTTAAATTTTGTAAAGTCTTACCAAAATGGGCAACCTCAAAAGTCCAACAAAATTGGGTCAACTTCAATTTTGTAGAGTCCTACCAATATGGGCAACCTCAAATTTTGTATGATTTAACCCTAATAAGGTGGCTTTGATACCACTAAGGGTTTTGGTGACCAGGGTGGAAGCATGGATTTCAAAAATTTATTATGAAACCACTACCAAACCCTTAACCCAAGACGTCTTTACTAGGAATTAAAACATACAAACATGCACATATAATATAAACTAGAGTTTAGGCACCAACCTGAACCGCTAGTATCCAATCCGATGAAGAAAACCCTGATTCAACCTTCTTCTCCACCAGGCGCCCAAATGTTCACCCTCCAACGGTGATCCATATGAAACTCGGACCAAGGAAGAACTCCTTCAAGTTGCTTGGATAAGTGGAACTCTTTCGGCAGCCTTTGGTCTATTGACCATTGTAGGGCACCCTGTCCTACTGTAGGGCACTAAAGACACTCTCCTAAACCACTCTTGGTTTTAGGACAACCCTTCTATAGGACTCCTTAGGCTTATGTCCTAAAACAAAGCCTTTTCCTATTAGAAAAGACCTTGTCTTAACAAGACAAGTCTTGTCTTAAACAAAGAAGAAGGGAGAGAGAGACACTCAGAATAGTACTTCGGTGGAATTCTTATATCAGACTCATTTCACCATCCCCTATTTATAGATACAAGAGGGGTGTGTGATATGTCATCTCATCAACTTATCAGATATGATTTTTCAAGACCGAAGAGAAGTTATCTGGCTTGAAAAATCATATCTAATAAGCCCATTCATGCACCGAAGGCCTTATTCACATCCCTTCTTTTATCTGGACGAATTCTCACTTGCCACATGTCAATTACCGGTCCCTAGGAAGCCAAGAGGCATCTCTTCAATCTCCAAACATCGGAGATTATGAAGAGTCCTGATAGCAGAAGGACTCTCTATCAGAACTGTGCGCCACATGAAGAGTTGCGACCTTCATGCACAGCGTACGCCATCCTTCCTCCATGCAAATTTCAAGAATGTTGACCAGTTAAAACATAAGCAATATGGGTGTCATTGGAAAGAGCATAAAATTTCCTTTCTGACCATATAAGTTATATTCAAATTAGAGATCTATAGCTCATTATGTGCCCTTTTGAAGTTAAGGTATCATTAAGGTACCAAGAGTCCCATGCCATTAGGACTCTTCATGTATGGTACCTAAAATGCCCTTAAATCCAAATTAAAATCAGATTTAGCTTTGATTAGGCTAGCCCCACTTAGGACTCAACCTAATTTAGGTTTTCTATAATTAGGTTAGCCCAATTAGCAAGCAACCGGACCCAATCCAATTAGGTTAGGAATTTGGTTAGCCTACATATGCTAGTATGTAATCCGGCTAACCAATTAGGATCCTATGACCCTAATTAAATCATGAATGACTTCCTTGGACAAGTTCCTATTGTGTGTGACCCATTGGGTTCTACATCTAGCCAGCAGTAGGTTTAGGTTTGAGCCGATTCGATCCAATCGAACCCGATTGACCTAATTAGGTCAAATTGGATCACCTAATTGTCCAATTCGAATCACACATAGAATTGACTCATGAAACCAAATCAATTGATTCATGAAGACCTACAAGACATGATTGACATCTAGCAACATATCATGCCTACCCGGAAGATGAGAAATTTTGATGGATTTACCAAAATACCCTTCAGTGGTGCGTTACCGGCAATTCAGTCCTTCGATCTACTTGCACCCTGAATATGACTATGGATATGGATACTTGTCAAATCCAATTTAATATTCATTCCTTGCCCAATCTGATAATGATGATTCATTAATGAACCATTAGAAACTATTTCTAATGTTCATACTTTGATAAAGATTTTCCCAATCTTCATTTGATTGAAATCATCTGGATGCGCTTCCCTCTTACTAGGGTTGATCGATTCCTTTTTGACCTACTCACAACCTCCATATGCAATCCACCATACCGAGTATCACCCCATGCATGACTCAATGTCATGATTGAGTGTGAACCAAAGTATGGATTTATACATACAAGGTACCATGGCAGTCTCAGGTCAAAGGACCACATGCACTACTCCTACTATGAGAACTATCTATTGACAAACAGATAAGGTTCCATTAGATGTTCTCAAGCTGGATCCATTCAGTGAACTCATTCTCTAATGAGCACCCACATCCTAGTATTAGTGTCAAACATAAGTGACTGTGAGTTCAGTCACCCTCTTCACCAAGCATACATAGATGTGCTGGTCTTACCAGAAACATTGATCCCCTACTCAATATCCCATCGACCAGGAATATTCTAGATTAGGGTTTTAAGGCTTTAGGTCTCACTGGTATGATCTCATCATAACCCTAGAACCATAGCCCTAATCTATGGGGTTCATCATATCATAATAAAATTAATAAGACATAGCGTATGATGAAAATAAAATGCCTTTATTAATTGATAATGTCAATACACTGGTTTGAGATACAAAAAAAATACCATCGAAATACAACATTTCGATTGGCCTTTAGGGCATAATCCTTTTAGTGGCACCATCGTGGCATCGAATCTGGCATAGTGTCACAAGAGGCAACATGGTAGCTGGCTATACCATGAGCTATGGTGCTGTAGGTAGTGCCACAAGTAGTGGTTGCAACTCAGGGAGTGGTGCAGGTTGAATAGCTTGAATGGTCATCGTCAAGTTCTGAACCTACTAGAGGAGCAGATTGAACTGCTTTACACTAATTATCATCGATTGTAAAGGTGGAGAGGCTCCTGCCGGTGGTAGCAGGGCCCGATTGTTGGCTTCTTGGCTTTCCACTAGTCAAGAGGTGATGGTGTTATGGGATGAAACTCTTTTGAATGGCATTGTTAACCTACCCTTGGTGTGCGCTCCTCAAAATTGTCATTCTAGCCATTCCTCTGATTTATTGGTACTAAAATCTATTGGGCACTGAAGATGCTAGAGCTAGTGATGAGAGAGGATCTCTGGAGGACATGACTTGCTATGCCCATTCAGCTAGTCCTGGGTTGGACCGGCCCTAGGCATCCGGTTGGCCGACCCTCGCGAGGGGTCCGGCTCCCCAGTTCTTGGAGAGGACCTTACGGCCCCTCTCTCGAAGGGCTGACCCGGGGAGCTTCGAGGGTCAACGGGTGCCTCCCTGTGCATGCATCAACTTCTTTGAGGCCCTGACGAGCACCGCGGTCGGTCGAATGACCCCCCTCAGCCGAGGCTGATCCGCTGTTGAGGGGGCCGCCCAAAGGTTCTAGGAGCCTTTCTCCCTGACAATTTCTGACATTCAGTTGTAACAGACTTCACCGCATAGCCATGACTCTTGCTGCCAGGCTATCACTCTGACATTCCTGCCATGCCGCCAATCCACGATCTCGCCACCATGCCAATTCTCCTAGGGGCAAATCCGAGTTTTCCTTGCTTATCCCCCAATGGAATTTGGTGGCACTCCATGCCTATAAAAGGCACCCTACGGATCTTCGCAAGGGAGGTGACTCTTTTCTTCCCTACCGTGAACTCCTTTCTCTTAATTCTTTCCATTCTGTTGCTATGATTCCTCCTCTAACTTAAGCATCGGAGTGTCCCCCGTCGGAGCCCCTCCGGTGACTAGGGACTTTCTGTAGGTTGACTAGTCGAGGAGCTCTCCAGTGTACCCACCGAGCATGATCTAGGAGAAGAAGCGGCAACAGATTGGCGCTAGCGGAAGGGGCCTCGAACCTTCGTTGCTCTCCTTGTTCTAAAAGGAAAGATTGATGGAAAAGTTTTGGCCATGGCAAGAGGAAGAACCCGAAGTATTTCCGCGAGGGGAGGGCGTTCTCATCATGGACCTGACGCACCCGCGCGCGGAAAGCAATGCTGCTGCCACTGCTGAGCCCACTATCACCCTGGGGTTGCAGTAATTCTAGATGCTGGAAAACTGCATTGAGATGCTTACCTCAGCGGTCCAGCACTTCCAAGAAATGGTTGACCATCAATAGCAGCTACCAGCGGCTTCTTGTGTCAACAATCAGCCCGTCGCCGGCGTCAGCCAGCGGCCGGAGGTGCCTCTGCCCCGTCCCTCACTGTTCTGGAACCCCAGGGGTCCTTAAGGGCCTATGCTGAAGGAAAGAGGGCGAGGTCAGCTTCCCCCTCTTTCGCCGACTCTGTCCCTCTCGACGGCCGGTGCCCTACCGCAGACCCGCACGACTACGGTAGCAAAATCATGCGCATGGAGGAGCGCATCACCGAGATTGTTGAGTGACAAAATGCTGAGGGAGGACAGGCGCGCGACACTCGCCCGCCTTTCTTCACCGAGGTTCTGGGGGAGTCTTTCCTCCGACATTTCAAGATCCCACAGGTGGACCCTTACGATGGTACCACCAATCCATTGGACCACCTGGGCACCTATAAGGCCCACATATTATGCAGGGCGCGTCCGATGCCCTCCACTACATTGCCTTCCCGGCGACCCTGAAGAAGGCCGCGTGGATGTGGTTCTCTGCCTTCCACCCAGGTACGATCCATTCCTTTACTCAGCTCGAAACCCTTTTTCTTTCTCATTTCAGGACTTGCAATCGGACTCCGAAGAACACCGACTGCCTCTTCCTCATCCAACAAACGGAGGGAGAGACCCTCCAGGACTACATGGCCCGCTTCAACTCGACCGCTATGGAGGTCCTTGACTTGAAGCTTCCGCTCGTCCAGGCTCATATTCTTCCTGGACAAGAAGCTTTCGGCGAGCTACACCGATCTACTGGCCAAGGCGCACAAATACGTCCTGGCGAAAGAACAATCGACAAACCGACACCAGGCTGAGGGGAGGTCAGCCCCAAAGAAGCTGGGCGACAAGGTCCCTATAGTCCGACCTCCCGGCGATGATGGCCGATCCACCCGGCGCCAGAGCCCTAAGCAGAGGGACTACCTCAAGCGGTTCAACAACTATGCACCCCTCTCCCTGCCACGGGAGAAAATCCTGATGGAGATCGAGAACGAGGCCTTCTTCCGAAGGCCCCGACTGATGAGAGGTCCTTCTGCCTCCAGGAATAAAAATAAATATTGCCGGTTTCATAGGGACCACGGGCACGACACAGAAGAGTACCTCCAGTTGAAAGATGCCATCGAGGACCTCATTAGGAGAGGGTATCTGAACAAGTACGTTCGACCCCGTCGGGATCGGGCCGGGACTTCAACTGTTAGAGACCCCCCAGAGGAGGCTGAGCTCCCCAATCAGTGCCCAACAGATAGAGGCGTTGGCATGCTGCACCGGCGATCTGATTGGGAGAGGAAGGATGGCCAGGACATTGTAAAAGGTCCAAGGGATCCAATATAATTAGTTTCTCTGATGAGGACCTCTCGGAGCCTCCTCTCCCAGGCGATGACCCTATGGTTGTGTCTGCTATCATTGCCAACTATGATGTAAAATGCATCCTTGTCGATAATGGAAGTTGCACGGAGGTTTTACTGTATGATGCTTTCGTCCGGATGAACTTATCCAGATCTAGGCTGCGGGAGTCCATGGCGCTGCTCACTGGCTTTGGGGGAAACTCCATCGGGGTTGAGGGGGAGATTGCCTTACTAGTGACCCACGGGACGGAACCTTACCAGCAAACCTTCTCCATCAACTTTGTGATCGTTCATACGACCTTGGCGTACAACACCATTTTGGGTCGACCGGCCCTCAACAAGTTTCGGATCATTGTATCCATGTACCATTTGTTGGCCAAGTTTTTGACCCGTGATGGAGTTGGGGAGCTGAGGGGAGACCGCAGAGTAGCCAGGCAGTGCCTAGCTATTCACGACAAGTAGCTGGACGGGTGCCCCACACTCGAGCAGCTCGATCTCAGAGATGAAGCCGACAGCCATGGTCAGCCTGTCGAAAAGATCGTATTTGTACCCCTTAGAGAGGATGATCCCACGAGAGTCCTCCAAATAGGGAGCGCTCTGGAAGAAGGGGCTAGGCGAGAGCTGGTCGGCTTCTTAAGGAGCAATCCAGATGTCTTCGCCTGGTCGGCATCGGATATGCCGGGTATTCCGGTAGATATCATCACCCATCAACTCAGGGTGGATCCTACCCATAGGCCTGTCCGGCAAAAGAAGAGGAGCTTCACTGCCGAAAGGCAAAGGGCCATCGAAGAGGAAGTGAAGAAGCTCTTCGATGCTGGCTTCATCAGGGAGTCTCATTACCCAGATTGGCTAGCCAATGTCGTCATGGTAAAGAAGGCTAGCGGGAAGTGGAGGATATGTGTGGATTACACATACCTCAACAAGGCGTGCCCCAAGGACAGTTTCCCCTTGCCAAAAATTGATCAACTGGTAGATGAGACAACTGGCCACCAACTCTTGAGCTTCATGGATGCTTTCTCCGGGTATAACCAGATTAGGATGCATCCCGAAGATGAGTAAAGATGGCCTTTGTCATGGATAGGGGCCTGTATTGCTATAAGATGATGCCTTTTGGCCTAAAGAATGCAGGCGCCACCTTCCAAAGGCTGATCAACCGAGTCTTTGAAGCTTAGCTTGGAAGGAACATGGAGGCGTACATCGATGATATGATCGTCAAAGGCCTCCATAAGGTCGACCACATCAGGGACCTGCAGGAGTCCTTCGATGCATTGAGGCGCCACAGGATGAATTTGAACCCCGCCAAGTGTATCTTCGGGGTGACTTCCGAGAAATTTCTCAGCTTCCTGGTTACTCAAAGAAGTATTGAGGTCAACCCCGAAAAGATCAAGGCCATCATCGACATGACTCATCCGACCACTAAAAAGCAGGATAAGAGCTTACAGGTCGCATTGCTTCTCTCAGCCACTTCATCTCTCGGTCAGTCGAGAGATCCCTCCCATTCTTCAAGACCTTGCACCGGTCGGACCGCTTCCAATGGATCGATGAATGCCGGTCGGCCTTTGAAGCCTTGAAGGACTACTTGAGGAATCCTCCACTCTTGGCCAAACCAATAGAGGGGGAAGTGCTGTATTTGTCCCTGTCGGCCTCTAGCGAGGCCATCAGCACTGTCCTCGTGTGGGTGGGGGAAGGCGGCCAATAGAAACCTGTCTACTACATTAGCAAGGTCCTCCATGATGCTGAGATAAGGTATCCTAAGGTGCAAAAGTTGGTCTACTCACTGGTTATAGCGGCAAAGTGCCTCCGGCCCTACTTCCAGGCACATCCGATCGTCATGCTAACGGACCAACCCCTCAGGGTGATCCTCCGAAGCCCTGACACCTCCAGATGACTTGCCAAATGAGCCATCAGGCTGGACGAGTTTGACATCTCCTTCCGGCCATGATCATCCTTAAAAGCCCAAGTAATAGCTGATTTCATCATGGAATGCACCTGGGGGACGGAGACGACCCCGACAACAGCTGAGATGCCTGTGGCTGACCCCGTGGGAGAAGCTGAGCCTGTTTGGACCCTGCACGTAGATGGAGCTTCCAATCTCTCGGGGTGCGGTGCAGGCTTGATCCTAGCTGACCCTGATGGGCAATGTTTGGAGTATGCCCTACATTTTGCATTCCAGGTGTCGAACAACCAGGTGGAGTATGAAGCTCTGCTTGCAAGGTTAAAAATAGCGAATGAATTGGGCATTGTTAAGGTCCGTGCCTTCTCCAACTCTCAGCTGGTAGTCAATCAGGTGAAGGGCGAATTTGAAGCGAGGGATCCTTCCTTGGTCAGGTACTTGGACAAGGTATGGGACCTGGTATCACAACTTAAATTTTTTGAGATCCTTCATATACCTCGGCAACAAAACTCCTGGGCGGATGCCTTGTCGTGGCTGGCCACCACCGCGGTCAGTACCTCCGACCGGACCTTCGTGGAACATCTGCAGCACCCGAGCATTGCCGAAGAGTCGACAGAGATCCACCAGGTTGAGCAAGAAGTCTCGTGGATGAACCCGATCTGTGCATTCCTGGTGCAAGGGACCCTTTCGGATGACCCGGTGGAAGCCAGGCCTGTCCGCTCAACGGCTTCTAAATATGTCATTCTTGACGGGGCCCTCTACAAGCGTTCATTCTCTCAACCATTGCTGAAATGCTTGGGGCTGGCTGATACGGACTACGCACTCTGGGAGGTGCACGAGGGCATCTGTGGTGATCATCTCGGAGGGAGGTCCCTAGCTTATAAAATCATTCGGCAGGGGTATTATTGGCCTATAATCCAGAAGGATACTTTGGACTTCATACAAAAGTGCAATGCATGCCAGAGATAGTTCGGCATCCAAAGGAAGCCCGCCAGCCAGATGATCCCACTCACGGCGTCTTGGCCATTTGCATAATGGGGCATGGACATCCTGGGACCTTTCCCCGTAGCCTCTGGTCAGCGAAAGTTCCTCCTTGTAGCCATTGATTACTTCACTAAGTGGGTAGAGGCAGAAGCATTGGCACAGATAACGGAGGCCAAAGTGGAAAACTTTGTCCGGAACTGCATTATCTTCCAGTTCGGCATTCCGAAGATGATCATCACCGATAATGGAAGACAGTTTGACAACTCTCAGTTCTGGGTTTCTGTCAACAATACCATATCGCCCATCGACTTACTTCGGTCACCCATCCTCAGTCCAATGGAGAGGCTGAGGTCACTAATAGGACAATCCTGCATGGGTTAAAGACCCGGCTGAATGAAGCCAAGGGGCTCTGGGCGGAAGAACTTCATTCCGTGCTTTGGGCATATCGGACAACCGCCTGAACGGCGACGGGGGAAACCCTATTCAACCAAACCTATGGGAGTGAGGCGGTCATTCCCGTGGAGGTCTCTCTACAGTCCTTGCAGATTGACCGGTTCACCAAGCTGGCCAACTCAGAGCAACGGAGGGCTGACTTGGATCTGCTGGACAAAACCCAACTCCGAACGAGTATGAAGATGGCAACCTACCGTCAAAAGATGGCTAGATATTACAATTCATGGGTTAAGGCACGGACTTTCCAAGTTAGAGATTTGGTCCTACGAAAGGCGGAAGTTTCAAGGCTGACCAAACAGGGGAAGCTCTCTCCCAATTGGGAAGGTCCTTACCGGGTTACTGAAGTAATTCGAGCTGGAACCTACTGACTCGCACACTTGGATGGATGATAGATAGCACGCCCGTGGAATGTAGACAACCTTCGCAAGTACTATCAATAAAGTCTACAACTTCTTCAACTTCTTCCAGCCCACTCTGAAAGTCTAACCCCGATCGGCAGAGGCTCTAGGGTAGCCCACTTTGAAAGTCTGACTCGATCGATAAAGGCTCTAGGGCAGCCCGCAGCACACTCCGAAAGTCCAACTCCGGTCTACAGAGGCACTAGGGTAGCCCACTCCAAAAGTCTGTCTTCAGTCGGCAGAGGCTCTAGGGCAGCCCACTCTGAAAGTCCAACTCCAGTCGGTAGAGGCTCTAGGGCAGCCCACTCCGAAAGTCTAACTCCGGTCAATAGAGGCTCTAGGGAAGCCCACTCCGAAAGTCTGACTCCGGTCGGCAGAGGCTCTAGGGCAGCCCACTCCAAAAGTTCGACTATGGTCGGTAGAGGCTCTAGGGCAGCCCACTTTGAGAGTCCAACCCTGGTTAGCGGTCATTCTAAAATAACCCCTATGGGACCGTGGGGAAGACAGGCCACAACATGGGCTGACTCGCAGACGGGGACCGGAAGCAGGTGTTCAAATACCTGACTCGAATTAAGCTACCGTTCTCAACTACTCTACTGGCTTCTGGCCCGGGTGAGCCAATCGGACGTACTTAGGAGTTTCCCTAAGGAGGTCAGGTTCAAGTTATGATTAACACTCGTCAGCCATTTCGAAGGAGCTTGTGACCCCGCAATACCGTGGAGCCGACCGGGGGTACTTAGAAAAATTTCAGAAGAAAGGTAATTGTTTCATGCCCACATACATTGAGAAATTTCAGAAGAAAGGTCTTCTTATTCATTTCAAAAAAAAAGAAGAGAGAGAGTGCTTACAAAAGGTGGGTCGGGCCTTTACACACTCCTTAGGCCCGACCCATGGAAGATGCGTCAGGGGCCACAACCCTGGCCCCATTGGCTACAACTAGGGGATCGGCCGGAACCGTAGTAGCTAGAGATTCCACTAGGGAGGCCACCACATCCGTGTCGACTGGCGTTGGGGTTTCAGCCCTAGCCACTCCTGCCTCACCTTCCACTAGGGGCTCCGCCTAGGGTTCCTCTCCCTATGTCGGGTCCTGCAACTCAGCATCCAACAGGTCCAGACTCGGGAAGAGAGTGGCCACCCTCTTCAGGCAGTCATCATAGCCTTCCCTATAGAAGTCTGACGCCGCTTCCTCCACATCCTCAGTGAAGCCGTCGGAGGCTTTGTATGCCGCCACAGCTTCCTGGGCTTGCCTTGCGGCTAGTTCTTTGGCCCCCTCAAGTTGGGTTGCCAACCGCGCCACCGCTGCCCGCTTGGCTTTGGCCCTCTGGTCGGCCTCCACAGAACGCTTCTCTTCTTCTCCCAGCCGGCGGGCGAGTAAGTCAATCTTCGCCTTCCTCTTCTTCAACCTGGCCTCACGGTCGGCCAGCCGGCTCTCGGCCTCTCTCAGAGCCACTCTCGCCGACTCTATCTCCGCTTGGGCTGCCACCAGGCTTTCTTCAGAAGATCTCAGGGATGCCGTTGCGGCCTCCTAGGCTACCTCCAGCTCCTGAACCCTCTTTGCGGAAGTCTTGGTAGCGTACACCACCCGGTAGATGCTGTCGTCCATGATGGAAATGTCATGGAGGAGCTACAAACGGGAGGCCAGATCAGCACCATGCCTGAAGAAAGAAAAATAAAGGGGTAAAGGGACAAGTTAAAGTCCTTACCCTCATGAAGTCACGGTAAGACTCCATGGCCACGTCGATCATATTTCTCTGGATCGACACCTCCCAATCGGCATCTGTCATGGCCCCCCTCAGCAGGCTCCGTGCCCTCCTAGGGTGGTCAAGTGCGCGCCAGTGCTGGAATTCCTCTTGGCGGACTTCTTCGTCCGACTATTCGGCCTCGCTGTCGGCTCCCCCCTCTACGACCGTCTCCTTGCCCTTGTCAGTCAAGGGGGCTACCTCCTCTGGATTGGCAGGCATAGAGGTTGACGCCGTAGCTGTGACGGATGTCCCCGGCCGCTCCTACTCCGGTCGGATGGTTGCCCTCCTAGTGGAGCCGACGCCTCCGCCTTTCTCCTTGCCATGCGCTCGGTGAGGGTGACGCCATCTTCATCTGACTCGACCTCGATGACGGGGATGGGTCGCTCCTCCTCCCATCTCTTCTTCTATCGTTCGGCGGTCGGCGTGGAGGTCGATTCCGGGATGGCCTGCTTCCACACCGCCCATCGGATGACTTTGGATTTGTCAATCCTCTACATCCTTCCTCCTGTCGTAGGAAATTTAGAGTTAGTGGAAGAGAAGGAGAAAGAGCTAAGGATCTATAAGAGAGGAGGTCGGCCCTTGCCTAGGACTCCTTGGGGGCTGATCCCCTCCTGGTGATGGTTTTCCTCCCCCAATAGCTCAAATGCCGCTGTTGGGCCGGCTCTACTGATCTCATTGAACCTGTCCTGGTCGGCCACCGAAACCGACCTCCCCTCGTGGACTCTCGGCCATGGCTCTATCCATAACGGCTCAAACCCCCAAGGTTTGAGACTGCTGACAAAGAAGAACCGAGTCTTCCACTAGTGGACGGCCGACGGGAGGCACTTTAGAATTTTTCGGCCTTGGCGGGGGATGAACAAAACCCATTCCCGACTCCTAAAGTCCCTCTTCAGGTAGAAGAAGTTACCGAAGAAGGACAAGCTGGGCTCGGACCCAATCTTATGGCACAACATAATGAAGCAGCATATCGCCCGAATGCTGTTCGGGGTTAGCTGCACCGAGGTTACCCTATAAAAGTTGAAGATCTCTACGAATAGGGGGTGCAGGGAAAACCTCAATCCGGCCTTAAGGTGAGACTCGTACATTGGGAGGGTCCCTGGTCCTAAAGGGTTGTTCGCCCTCCCCTCTCGGCCCGGGAGCATAAGGTGTAGGGTGGAGGGAATGCCGTACACCGCCCTAAGTTTCTTGACCCGATCCCGGGTCATGGTCGAAGGTATCTTGCTTGGCCTAGGGTCTCTAGGCCTATGGGTCGAACCCCCACTACCAGACGCCATTAGGGCTAAAAAGGAAGAAGAAAGGCTGGGACTAACCTGGGACTGGACTCCTAGAAGCCGGGTTTCGTGGAAGAAGGAGGGGACTCTATCTCGTGGAGCATGGGTGCAGCAGGAAAAATCCTCTCGTGTTGCTCCCCCTTCCTTTTATAGGCCTCCGAGGGAAGGGGGAGAAGGAAGGAGGGGCGGCAACTACCTGTCCCGTGCGCATCCCAGCTGTCCCATCAGGAGATACGACCACCTGTATTTTGGAGTTCGAAGTGTCTGGAGCATCCTGTCATGCGGATGGCGATCCGCATGAGTGCCGGATCAGCAGCACAAGACCAGCTTGGGGGCCGACATTGACCGACCAGATGCCGCCGCATGGCGCGGTGCTCTACTCCACCCCGGCTCGATGCAGGACAGCTTGGCCTTCATTATGGTGCTTGATTCGCATTAACTGCCCCGCCTGCGCTCCAACGAGTGGCTGACAGCTATCCAAGGAGCCGTTCGGGGGGGATTCGAAGCGACCCGATGCCTCGACCTGGAATCCGTCGTAGGTGCACGCAATCATGCTCCTGCCCTTTGAAGCCACGTGACCCCTCAAGGTCCAGGAGCAGGGGGGCAACTGTTATGCCCATTCGGCTAGTCATGGGTCGGATTGGCCTCAGGCGTCTGGTCAGCCAACCCTCGTGAGGGGTCCGGCTCCCCGATTCTTGGAGAGGACCCCGCGGCCCCTCTCTCGAAGGGCTGACCTGGGGAGCTTCGAAGGTCGATGGGCGCTTCCCCGCACGTGCGTTGGCTTCTTTGAGGCCCTGACGGGTGCCGCGGTCGGCCGGACGACCCCCCTCGGTCGAGGCTGATCCACTGTTGAGGGGGCTGCCTGAAGGTTCTAGGAGCCTTTCTCCCTGACAAGTTCTAACATTCAGTTTTAATGAACTCCACCGCATAGCCACGACTCTTGCTGCCAGGCTATCACTCTGACGTTCCTGCCACATCGCCAACCCATGATCTCACCACCACGCCGATTCTCCTCGGGGCAAATTCGAGTTTTCCTAGCTTATCCCCCAACAAAATTTGGCAGCACTCCATGCCTATAAAAGGCGCTCGGGGGATCTCCACGAGGGAGGTGACTCTTTTCTTCCCTACCGTGAACTTCTTTTCCTTAGTTCTTTCCATTCTGTTGCTCTGATTCCTCCTCTAACTTAAGCATCGGAGTATCCCCCACCTGAGCCCCTCTGGTGCCTAGGGACTTTCTGCAGGTTGACTGGTCGAGGAGCTCTCCAGCGTACCCACCGAGCCCGGTCTAGGAGGAGAAGCGGCAACATGACCTATAAAAAGTCCCGGTCAGAAGATGTTCTGTTGAGAACCCTCCAATGATTAAGTTAGATCTACAGCACAATAGTATGAGAAGTGTGAGATAGAGTTTTTTCTAACATACCTTGAAGGCTCGCAGGGAGCCCCTTTTTATAGATAAGAGATAAGGGCATTTTTGGGATGAAAGGCTCTTAATGAATTTGGTGAGAAATGATAGGGCTAGAGATTCTACTATTAGGAGATTTTTCCATCCATACAGAATGTTCGCTCCCCTTCAATTAGAACTTTAGCTTTTATATAGAATTAGCCATGCTTCTTAATGATGATATTGACCACTATAGGGTTCTAACCATGTTTGCCTTAAAAATGAAAATACATCGATGATTAGTGATCATGGAGCATGATCTGACCTTGTAGACACATTATCTAGGACATAGAGATGAGTGTCGATCGTGTCATCCTTCGGATGGCCCAAGGGAGTGTCACCTAGTGATTTGTTCACCTTAGACAAAGATTTAGGACTGGCCCAAGTGCTTCTACCAAAGCTGAGAGATGATCGGTCCAAGGAAAGCAAGGCATGATTCTGCTTTACCTGAAGGATAGTGAGTCATGGTTGTCAGAGCCGAGGTTCAATTGGCGCTCGGCTAAGTTTGGTTGTTTGAGAGGAATGCTATCTTCTTAGATGAGAGGTCGGTTGATAGGATTGTCCAAGCATCGAACATATGGTCAAGTCATAAGTATCTGGTAATGCTAAAGTTAAGAGAAAAATATCAGCTGATCAAGGATCGAATCCAGTGAATGATCGGTGAATATGTAGACCTAATCTGATAATGGTTGGCGAACACATAGCAGGGCTGACTGACCTACTTTATTGACTTGAGCTTTATATCTTTGGGCTGGACAAGACTTCCCCTAACAATGCTGATTACACTTATATGAACTAATAAATTTGGCATCTACATTGCTATAATGCATCACCTATTGTATTATTAGATTTCTTTAGAACTGAAAATTGTTGGCATACAAACCTATGTAGAACTTCTTCAAAGCATATATCATAATATTTGCTTTCATATCGAAACTTTATATCACATTGTAAAATACACACATTCATGATTAAATAATAAAGAATAATTAAAAATGAAAACTCTAAGACAATCAATAAAATCATAATTGACTTGATGCTTGTTGACACATCTCATCCAAAAAGTCTAACTCACAAATCACAATGAAATGTTGAGTTCATAATTCATAAGTACTGACATTCCACAAAACAAAGCTCACTTTAAAAATCTTAATATGCTAAAAAAAAAACTATAAACAAGTCCCAAGCTATCTTTATGCAAGTGCCTAGGCTAGTACAACTTGCACAATAAAAAGAAAGAAAATAGTTTCTTTTCCTTAAGCAAAGATAGAAAAATAGTTATCTCCTTGTTGCCGCCAAGATCGTCGTGGCCCATAGCTACTGTCGATGTCGGGTCACCCTTCATCCCCTTGGATTGACTCGTGCTTCAGGACCTGCAAAACAAGGATTAGTGACCCGAGCCAGGAATTGCGGTGGGGGCACTCCGATGGTCAAGTCAGTGACGATCCAGGGGAACAGGTCCTCCTGGTCGAGCCTCTCTTGATGGACTCCATGCTAGGAGTAGTGAATGGTATGAAAGTGGGGGTGCGAGTGTGCCTGGAGAGGTGGTAGACGAGGTGGGCTAGCCTTCCTTGTGAGGCTTTTTCTCCTTTACTCGCTTAGATCTTGTTTTGCGGTTAAGCTTGTATTTGCATGTGCGTACCCCCCCACTGGGGGTGTCGAAGGTTCTTTTAAGTCTAGATGACCATTGAGCACCTACCTTGGGATCTCTCCCATGCTGTCAGGCGCGTGCGATGGTGTTCCATGCCATGGACAGGATGTCTTTCCTGATTCGTGATAAGGAAAACTGTCGTGCATTTTGATATTCCTTCAGATTGCCCCATTTTGGGAAGCCTGGCAGTATCTCGATCAGGGAGCCGCCGCCCCCGGGATTCGAATCTCCTAGTTGACTTCCTCTTTCGGGCGGTGCAGGTGGTTGGTAGAGAGCAAAGCACCTTGGTCAGGAAGCTTCTTCCTCTCCTGGAGTAAGCAGTGGCCGCAGATAGTTATTATAACTTGACAGGTGCTTCCTTGTGATCTTCGGGTTGCTCGTCGGTGTCTTGGGAAGGTGGCTCCGCCCCTTTGATGGCCGGCGGCACTGTCCAAGTTGGCTGCCGAACTAGAGAGCTGGGACTCGACTCCGACTCGAGGGGCTCGACCTCCGAAGGGCTCGACCTGGTGGAGGAGGCTAGGCTTGACTCTGACTTAGGGTGCTCAACCTCGGAAGGGCTCGACCCGGCGGAGGAAGGCTTGACCTCAGAGGGGCTCGACCTGGTGGAGGAGGGCTGAGCTCGACTCCAGTCCAGGGGTCTCAGCCTCGGAGGGGCTCGATCCGACGGAGGAGGTCGACACGTGACTCCAGCCTAGAGGGCTTGGCCTCAGAAGGGCTCGACCTGGTGGAGGAGGGTTGAGCTCAACTCCGGTTCAGGGGGCTCAACCTCGAAGGGGCTCGATCTGGCAAAGGAGGTCACTCGGCTCCGGCCTAGGCATCCCGAGCTCGTGGGTGCCGACCTGGCAGAAGACAGAGCTCAGCTTTAATGGACCGCCTCGTTGATCTGGAGGAGCTTAGCCCGATCAAAGGAGTCTGAGGTGGGGTGTCCATCGTGGTGGATTTTATGACATGGCATCTAACAGGGAATACACATCAACACGTCAACTTCTTGCCACATCATTTGCCCCCCACTCCCAAGTCTCGTTGGTGCGGGGCATTCAGGGTGAAGGGAGTAAATGCACTGTTAACGGGGAAAGGTGGGGATCCGGTGCAATGATGGTCGCAATCAGTGGCATTTGGGGAAACGATTTTTTCAGCCTACCTGGAGGAGCCACGTGGACACGTCCGAGGAGTAGTTATTACGGGTATGGAATCCAGAGCAATTGCAGTTGAAACTAGATGCCAGTCCTATCGATGAATGACACATGTTTGGATCCGATGGTGGGGGTTTGTAACAGTACAATCGGGCATCGATCACTTCGAAAGGAAAAGTTGCCTTTCCCGAAATATGTCTTTTTTCAAATCCTTCATGCCTGCCACTGTACCGAGGCTCTTCTTTCGTCCATCCATCCATTCTTGTCTTCCAAAGCTCTCAGTAGGTTAGTTCTCTTTCTCTTCACCTAGGTTGAGTAGGGCCTTCTTCTTAGGGCTAGGTTCACCTCCTAACTTTCATTCGCTTTCTTCTTCTTCCCTTGATCTTCTTCACCATGTCCCGTTTTAGGCCAAGTTTCCATCCTTCAACCAATCAGGGTGAAATCGGGCCTTCTAGGCCGAGACCGCCATCATCTTTTTTTCTGACGAGGAGGGAGATGGGGTGCACTTCGAGCTTAGTAGGAGGTGTCCCCCTGATGGAATAGTCATTAGGGAGCCTGGACCCATCCCTGTTCTTCCTCCTCCCCCAACCGAACCCATTCCTGAACCTTCTCGATCCACAGGTCTTGGTGGGATTGCTTCGATAATCTCGATCGAGGAACTGGGGACCATTCGGGATGTCTACGGCATCCCATATTCTGTCCGGCTCTTGGTCCCTCGACCAGGGGACCGGATTACTTCCAGTAGCTAGGGTCGGAACACCTTTTATGAGGAGACCTTCTTATGAGGGCTCTGCTTCCCTTTTCATCCCTTCTTTCTATCCGTGTTGAGCAATTACCGCCTGGCCTCTGCTCAACTTGTCCCAAACACCATTAGGACTATCTTCTTCTTCGTCGTGCTCTGCCACTTCCACAGGATCGTCGCCCGTTTTTCCCTGTTCAGAGCCTTCTTTACTATGAAGCGCCACCCTACCGAAGATGGGTGGTGGTCCCTCTCTTCTCATCCAAGGGGGATCATATTTGAACTTCCCTCTTCCATCAAAGGATGGAAGAGTAAATTCTTCTTTGCTACAGTCGAGGGGATTGACTGGGTGTGGAGCGACCCAAATTGATCCCCCAATCAAAACTCTGCGATCGAAGCAACTGACAAGGATGTCTACGAGCTGCTTCACACTGCTCAGATTCCTTCCCTCGAGGTTTTATTGTCAGAGCAAAACCTCGTCGAGGCTGGGGTCGGCCTAACGGGAGAGTTGGGTGAGTTCGGCTTGAGTCTTTTCTACTCCTTTTAATTTGTCTGTTCCGAACTAGAACTGACGTTGTATTTTTTGCATGTAAACATGAAGTTCTCGGTGGATGACCTACTATCGATCACTCGGAAGAGGCCTCCATCGGGTCTAATTGAGGAGTCCTCTCTGAAGAGGGCTCGTGATGAGGGTGCATCAGCGGCCACCCCTGCTAAGCAGATCGAGCCTATGAGGAAGGAGCCTGAGGCTGCCTCCTCACAAGCAAGGGGAGTGCCGACTGCTATGTCTGAGCCGAAGCAGAGGGTGGCCGGGCCTGTGGTGGAGCAACCGAGGCGACGAGAGTCAGTCCCCACCCCGGAGCCTGAAGTGGTCATCCGGGCCAGAGCCGCCACTGTAGCTGTCACCATCATGTCACCCCCTCCTCCTGAGCTCATCATCGTCGAGGAGAAGGCACGGGAAGGAGTGGAGCAGGCATCGGAGGTGCCACTTGAGGGGGCGCCGAGCTCCCAACCGGCCCCCGAGGCCTCTACTGGCGGTGGAGTGGGTGATTCCGCCTCGAGGGCAGGCAGGAGAGAAAGAGACTATCATCGGGTCTCATTTAGAATGGGGCCCGATGTCTCGCTACTTCAGGACCAGAAGCTAGCCGAGCGCATGATAGATTTCTCCATCCAATCATGCGATCGATGGGAGATGGCCGGGAAGGTCTTGGGGGATGCGATCAGCAGCATCTTCCGTCTACTCTTCATAATAAGTGGGTTTAACCTCCTGGAGTTCTCTTTCTTTTTCCCTTCTTCTTTTCTCTCCCTTTGACATCACGTTTGGTGCAGGTTGGAGCCGAGATGCTCTTGATCAGGGATTGCTACTGGAACTGGTTGAAGAACGATCAGCAACATGCAACCGAGGTTGAGTCCCTGAGGGCCAAGCTGAAAGAGAAGTCTGATGCCTCCCGAGAGCTCAGCCTGAAGAATGAGGAGCTCCAAAAAGGGATCGCCAGTACCGAGAGGCACTCGAAGGAGCTCCAGGAGGAACTCGACCAGGAGCGGAGCTGGGTGAGGAAGAAAGCCAAGGAGCTCACGGCCATCAAGAGATGGCTGACGGAGTTCAACGCTGAGGTAGTTAGGTAGAAAGGATGCGCCCAGTCCTTTTAGGCTGAACTAGATGCGGTGAAGGAGTGCTTGATCGCCGCAGAGGAAAGGGCCATAACCGCTAAGAAAGAAGCAACAGCGATGACCAGATCGGCGGAGGCGGTGAAGGAGAAAGCCACCGAGGTGAAGAAGTGGGCAGAGGAGGCCGTGGCAAGGTACAGGGCCTCAGAGGAGTTCATCGTCAAGTTCCATGAAATGGTGTCGGACTCCTTCTTCAAGGGCTTCATGTACCTTCGCTCAAGGATCTGGGGTTATGTATCCGACAAGGGTTAGCCTCTACTCACGTACCCTACTTCCTCGGATGCAGAACCGGCTTCAAGTTCGGGTGACATCGGGGAATTGGAGGCTACCCCTGAACCTTCTTCACCGGTGGCGGTGGCTGAAGCCATGGATCCACAGCCTGGTGCTCCTAGAGAAGGTGCCTCGCAGCCACAGAGTCCTGACGGGGGCCCGTCTCAGTAGAGTAGGATTATTTTGTCTTGCTTTTGTCTTAGGACACCTGGCCTGTCGGGGGACCTGGGAATACTTGTAATGAACCGAGTCATTTTTAATGAAATGAAAGTTTCCATTTATCCTAGCTTGTGGGTACTCTACTCTTTTCCTCTCTCTCTTTCCTTCCTTTTTTTTTTACATGTGATGAGATCAGAGGAGAGGTTTCCACTTTGTTTCTGGATGTCCCGAACTTCAGTACTGTAGAGCTGAGCTCTGGGCTTTGGCATCTTGAAACTGGGCTCAGAGACTTAGTGGCCAGAAATCTATGCTCCGGGTCATGGCATCTCGGAGCTGGGCTCAGAGATTTGGTGGCCAAAGAGCTTGGCTCTGGGCTTTGGTGTCCTGGAGCTGGGCTCGAAGACTTGGTGGCCGGAGAGCTTGGCTCCGGGCTTTGGTGTCTCGAAGCTAGGCTTGAAGACTTGGTTGCCGGAGAGCTTGGCTCCGGGCTTTGGTCTTTCGGAGCTAGGCTCGAAGATGCGGTGGCCGGAGAGCTTGGCTTAGGGCTTTGGTGTCTTGGAGCTGGGCTCAAAGATTTAGTGGCCGGAGAGCTTGGCTCCGGGCTTTGGTGTCTCGAAGCTGGGCTCGAAGACTTGGTGGCCGGAGAGCTTGGCTCTGGGCTTTGGGGTCTCGGAGCTAGGCTCGGAGATGTGGTGGCCAGAGAGCTTGGCTCCGGCTTTGGTATCTTGGAGCTGGGCTTGAAGACATGGTGGCCGGAGAGCTTGACTCCGAGCTTTGGTGTCTTGGAACTGGGCTTGAAGACTTGGTGGCTGGAGAGCTTGGCTCTGGGCTTTGGTGTCTCGGAGCTAGGCTCAGAGACGTGGTGGCCGGAGAGCTTGGCTCCGGGCTTTGGTATCTTGGAACTGGGCTCAAAGACATGGTGGCTGGAGAGCTTGGCTCTAGGCTTTGGTGTCTTGGAGCTGGGCTTGAAGACGTGGTGGCCGGAGAGCTTGGCTATGGGTTTTGGTGTCTCAAAGCTAGGCTCGAAGACATGGTGGCCAGAGAGCTTGGCTCCGGGCTTTGGTGTCTTGGAGCTGGGCTCGAAGACGTGGTGGCTGGAGAGCTTGGCTCCAGTGTTTGGTGTCTTGGAGCTGGGCTCGAAGACTTGGTGGCCGGAGAGCTTGGCTCCGGGCTTTGGCATCTCGGAGCTGGGCTCGAAGACTTGGTGGCCGGAGAGCTTGGCTCCGGGTTTTGGTCGCCGGACCTGGGGTCTGGCAGAAGTTCTCCTGTAAGGCAAGAAACATTTGCATAAAGGGAACCTTAATTATCAATTAGTAGATACCTTATGCTATGGGCACCAGAGAATTGAGCCCCGGGTTTTGACATCGGAGAGTTGGCCTCCGAGTTTTTGCATGCCGTTCCTTGGGCCGGGTAGCGATATTCCTGCAAGGTGGAAGGCGATTTGCACAAAAGAGGTTCTTTATTGTTTTAAAGGATGAGCCTTACATTACTGATAGTATTTTCTCAGGTTGCAGGCATTCCACGTTCGTGGAAACCTGGCACCGTCTAGATCCGCAAGGTAGTAGGCTCCGTGCGGAAGGGCTTCGACCACCTTATATGGGCCTTCCTAGTTCGGCGAGAGTTTACAGCACTCCCAGGGTTGAGATGCTTCAGGTCGGCAGAGCACCATGTCACCAGGTCGAAAGACCTTGGGTCTTACTCGGGCGTTATAGTACCGGACAACTCATTGCAGGTATACTGCCATCTGGAGTCAAGCTTTATCTCTGGTCTCCTCGAGGAGGTCTAAGTTAATCAGAAGGTGAGCCAAGTTCCGCACTTCATCATATTGCTGCACCCGCAGCGTGGGGACGTCGAGCTCAACTGGGACCACGACCTCGGTGCCGAAGACAAGGTTAAAGGGTGTTTCATCCGTCACCATCCTGGACATTGTGTGGTAGGCCCAGAGAACACTTGGGAGTTCTTCCACCCACATGCCCTTGGCCTAGTCGAGCCTGGTCTTGAGTCCTTGGAGAATGGTCTGGTTTGTCACTTCGGCTTCTCTATTTTGTTTGAGGGTGAGCGACAGAGGTGAAGCGATGCTGGTTTGCCGTGCTTGGCATAGAATCCCTCGAACTCCCGATTGTCGAACTGCCGCCCGTTGTCGGTGATGATGCAGCGGGGGAGTCCAAAGTGACATATTATTGACTTCCAGAAGAATTAATGGACCTTGGCTTCTGTGATCCACGCCAGTGGCTCCGCTTCCACCCATTTGGTGAAGTAGTCGATGGCCACCAGCAAGAACCTCCGTTGCCTTGGTGTTGGGGGAAACGTCCTTAAGATGTCCATTCCCCACTGGGCAAATGGCCAAGGGGCGGAGAGCTGTGAGATCGGCGCCGTTGGTTGACGTTGTATGTGGGCATGGCACTGGCATTTGTCGCACCTCTTCACGAAGTTGATGGCATCCTCCCTCATGGTCTCCCAAAAGTATCCCTGGCGGAGAGCTTTGTACGCCAACGTCCTTCCTCCTATGTGATTCCTGCACAGGCCTTCATGTATCTCCTGGAGAATGAAGGCTGCCTCTGTGGGTCTTAGGCACTTCAGAAGTGGGTATGAGTAGGATCGGCGGTAGAGCTACCCCTCCATCAGGACAAATTGAGAGGCTTTCTTTTTGACGAGGCCAGCTTCCATGCGGTCCTCGAGCAAGGTGCCATCAATGATGTATCTAATGTACCTATCCATCTAGCTTGGCTCCGAGGTGACCTGCTGCACCTCTTCAGGAGCTTCGTAGCTTGGATTTTTGAGGTACTCAATATATGCACACCCCAGCGATGAGTCCGGTAGGGTCACGAGTCTCGACAGTTCATCCACGCGAGCATCTCTCCACGGGGGATATGGAAGATATTGAAGCATCGGAAGCCTGTCGTGCATGAGCGGACTCGCTCCAAGTACCTCATCATCTGGGGATCTCTAGCTTCATACTCTCCAGAAACTTGCCCAGCCACCAATTGGGAGTTGGTGAAGACTTTCATGTCTAGCTCGCGTGAGACCTTTAGGCCCGTGAGGAGCGCCTCATACTCCTCCTGGTTATTTGTCGTGGTGAATTTGAAGTGGAGGGCCGCCATGACCTCGTCGCTGTTGGTGAGGATGAGTCCTGCTCCGCTCCCACTGGAATTGGATGCACTGTCCATGTGGAGGACCCAAGGTTCCTCCTCCATGCCGGGCTCAGCTTGGTGCTCCGTGGAAGTCTGCTACATCTCCTCGGCAAGTCCCATGCACTCGACTAGAATGTCGGCTAGGACCTAGGCCTTCTGTGACAACCTTAGCCAATACGCGATATCGAACTCGCTTAGCATCAGAGACCATTTAGCCAACCGTTCGGATGTTTCGGGGTGGCTGAGTATGGTCCGTAGCGGCTGGTCCATCACGACCACAATGGGATGCACTTGGAAGTAGGGCCTGAGGTGCTTAGCAGACATTATTAGAGCAAAAATAAGTTTTTTGGAGCGGGTATACCTAATCTCCGCATCGTGGAGGATTTTGCTGGTGTAGTATATCGACTTCTGAGATCCATCCTCATCTGCATGGATGAGGACCGAGCTGACAGCTCCGAGTGTGACTGCCAGGTAGAGCAAGAGCTCCTCCCCTTCTTCTAGTCTGGAGAGCAGCGGGGAGAAGCCAGGAACTCCTTCAGTTCTTCAAAGGCCATCCTACACTCCTCCGTCCAGGTGAAGCCGTGCATTTTGTGCAGCTCCTTGAAGAAGGGAAGGCAGCAATCGACCGACCTTGAGATAAACCGACTCAGGGCTGCGATGCGTCCTGTCAGGTATTGGACCTGCTTCTTGGATGTCGGGAGCTCCATGTCGACGATCGCTTGGACCTTCTCTGGATTCATTTCAATGCCCTACTTGGTGACCATGAAGCCGAGGAATTTCCTTGCTGCCACTCTGAAGGCACACTTTACTGGGTTCAGTTTCATCTGGTGCTTTCGGAGGTTGTCAAAGGCTTTGGCGAGGTCGACGACATGGTCCGAGTTTGGCTTGCTCATGACAAGCATGTCATCCACGTATACATGCATGTTCTGGCTGATTTGATCTTTAAAGATCCTATTGACCAGACGTTGGTACGTGGCCCCAACATTCTTCAAACCAAAGGACATCATCTTGTAGCAGTACATCCCCTGGTCGGTGACGAAGGCGGTGTGCTTCTCATCTTCCGGGTGCATCCGAATTTGATTGTACCTAAAGAATGCATCCATGAAGGAAAGCAGCCAGTGACCCGAGGTGGTGTCCACTAGTTTGTCAATCTTTGATAGAGGGAAGCTATCCTTCAGACATGCCTTGTTGAGGTCAGTGTAGTCCACATAGATCCTTCATTTTCTGTTGTTCTTCTTCACCATCACCACATTCACCAGCCAGCTTGGGTATTGTACCTCCTGGACAAAGCCGGCAGCGAGGAGTTTGTCGACTTCCTCGTTGATTGCTGCCTACCTCTCGGGGACGAAACTCCTCTTCTTTTGCAGAACTGGCCTGTACTTCAGGTCAATGCTCAGCTTGTGGATGATGATGTCAAAGGGGATACCTGGCATGTCGGTCGCTGTCCAGGCAAACATGTTTGCATTCGCTCGTAAGAACTCCAACAGGTGGGCCCTTTCCTCATCTTGTAGCTGGGCCCCAATCTGCACCGTCTTCTCCTGATCGGCTTTGAGTGAATAAGATAGTAGGCGCTCGACCGGGCCACCCCTGGGGTCTTGCACTCTATGGTCGAGCTCATCCGCCCTAGGGTCATCCTTGGGAACGTTGGTACCTGGGAGAGTCTGGAAATAGTGTTGAATCGGCTGAGGTACACCCCTCATTTCACCAACTCCGTAGGGAGTTGGGAACTGCACTAGCAACCGCTTCGTAGTGATGACGGCATCAAGCAGATTGAGCCCGGGTCGGCCAAGGATCACATTGTAGGCCGAAGGCAGTCTAACTACTGTAAAGGTCATCATGATAGTGCTCTGCCGAGGTGGGGTCCCAGCAGTGACTGGGAGTGTGATCTCTCCCTCAACCCTCAAAGAATCCCCTATAAAACCGACAAGGGGTGTGTGCACAGGTCTGAGCTGAGTGGAGCATAGGTTCATTCTGGAGAAGGCATGGTAAAAAAGCACATCTGTTGAGCTTCCATAATCAACCATGATGTGTTTTACAGGATGCTTCGCGATCGTCATCTCGATGACCATAGCATCGTTATTTACATTTTCTCCCCAATCTCCCCCTTCCCTCATAAAGGGGAGTACATTCTCAGATTGCCTCACCCCCCGGGCCTTCTTCGATAAGCGCTCAGCTCCCCAACATATCATCCCCACCGGCTTTTTAGTAGGGCGGTTATCCACTACAGGAACTGGCAGGAAAGCGGCGAGTGCCTAAGATTCCGCTGGAGGTCTGCCCCTACGAACCTCCTAAGGTAGCCTCTCTTGATGAGTTCTTCGATTTCCTTCTTGAGGTTGAGGCATTCCTCGGTGTCATGACCATGGTCGTGGTGGTAGCGACAATACTTCATCTTGTCATGGCTAGTGGATGGCCTCATCGGAGGTGGGTGCTTCAGGTAAGGCTCGCCTTCGATCTCCACCAGGATTTTCATCCTCGAGGTGAGTAGGGGGGTGAGTTTCTCCTCTGGACTGGGGCGCACCTCGATCTCAGCCCCTGGCGAAAGTTCAAAGCCAGAGGCCCTGGCTTCTGGGTCCCAGACATCTCGACGGGAGCCGGCTTCTTCAATGGCTTTCCATCTAGCTCCCTCCTTGTACGGTCCACCTCCTCGGCACGGGCATACTTTTGAGCTCAGAGGAGGAGCTTGGAATAGCTCTTCGAGGGCTTCTTGTCAAGCGAGTAGGTCAGGCGAGAGGTCCTGAGCCCTCGCTTTAGTGCCAGCATGGCTACTTGCTCTTCAAGGTTATAAATCTCCAACGCAGTAATCTTAAAGCGGGCCACGTAGTCTTGCAGGGGCTTGCGGCCCTGTTGCAGGATGGAGAAGAGGCTATATGCCTCATGTGGCATCTTTCGATAGGCATCGAAGTGGGCCACGAACTTCCGCTCTAGCTGAGCAAAAGAACCAATGCTTTCGGACTCGAGGTGGGTGAACCAGACCCGAGCCGCCTTCCAGAGGGTTGCTAGGAAAGTGATGCAAAGAAGGGCATCGGTGGCCCCTTGGACCCTCATGAGGGCCTTGTAGCTTTCCAGGTGGTCCAGGGGGTCGGTGGTCCCATCATAGGTATCCACCTGCGGCATCCGGAACCGACTGGGAATCGGTTCCTCTTGGATCTCTCGAGAGAAGGGGGGATGGGCATCATAGCCCATTGGCTCATCAGTAGAGCCTTGCATGTCCGCAAATTGGCGGGATAATTTTGCCAGCTTATGCTCGTGCTCCTCCAGGCGCTTTTCAGCCATGTGCCTGATGGCCTCATCGATCGAGCCCTCCGTCGAGGCTGAAGGAGATGCAGAAGGTGATGTGGGATGATGCTTGTAAAGGGGGATCTTGCCTTTTCGACCTCGACGGGGTTTGGATACTACCTACTCGAGTGTAGGGGACCGGCTCTCCCTATCGAGGGACCCGACCTGTTGTCTCTTCGCCAGAGTCAGGTGACTGCCCTGGTGATCAGTGATGGCCCATAGCTGCGAAGGCCTTCCTTGGAAGGAATGTAGGCTATCACGGGGTGCTGCGGCATGGGCCACGGGGATCCCTGGCTGTTGGTGGGTAGCCAAGGACCGTTACTGGTGCTAGAGCTGGCGCACTACCGTAGTGAGGATTTGCATCTGTTAGGCAAGTGCGACCAGCTGGATATCCGTCGAAGGTGGTTGAGCGGGAGCAAGGAGCTCCCTTTCTGGACCGTGTGGGTCCCCTTAAGAAGGGGTGTCTCTCGCACAGCTGGTGGAGACTACTCTCGCTCATGTCGTCACCATCCTCCCGGTGAGCCACTTGCAGGGGGCTTGTGTGGGATCAAAACACGTCAGCCCCCCTTCCTGGTGCGTCCATCTATTGCCGCCAAGATCGTCATGGCCCGTAGCTGCTATCAATGTCGGGTCACCCTTCGTCCCATCAGGGTTGACTTGCACTTCAGGACCTGCAAAACAAGGGTTAGTGACATAGGCCGAGGATTACGGCTGGGGCACTTCGACGGTCAAGTCAATGACGATCCAGGGGAATGGGTCCTCCCGGTCGAGCCCCTCTTGGTGGACTCCATGCTAGGAGGAGTGAATAGTGTGAAAGTGGGGGTGCGAGTGTGCCGGGAGAGATGGTAGCCGAGGTGGGCTAGCCTTCCTTGTGAGGCTTTTTTCTCCTTTACTCGCTTGGATCTCATTTTGCGGTTAAGCTTGTATTTGCATGTGCGTAGCCTCCCACTGGGGGTGTCGAAGGTTCTTTTATATCCAGATGACCATTGAGCGCCTACCTTGGGATCTCCCCCATGCTGTCGGGCATGTGCGGCGGTGTTCTATGCCATGGACAGAACGTCTTTCCCGATTCATGATAAGAGAAATTGTCATGCGTTCTGACATTCTTTCCGGTCGTCCCATTTCGGGAAGCCTGGCAGTATCTCGATCGGGGGGCCGCCACCCCCGGGATTCGAATCTCCTGGTTGAATTCCTCTTTCGGGCAGTGCAGGTGGTTGGTGAAGAGCATGGCACCTTGGTCAGGGAGCTTCTTTCTCTCCTGGTGTAAGCGATGGCCGCAGACAGTTATTATGACTTGACAGGTGCTTCCTTGTGGTCTTTGGGTTGCTCACCGATGTCTCGGGAATGTGGCTCCGCCCCCTTGATGGCTAGCGGCACTGTCCAAGTAGGCTGCTGAACTGGAGAGCTGGGACTCGACTTCGACTTGGGGGGCTCAACCTGGCGGAGGAGGCTGAGCTCACTCCGACTCAGGAGGCTCGACCTCGAAAGGGCTTGACTCGACGAAGGAAGGCTCGACTCCTGCCTGGAGGGCTCGGCCTCAGAGGGGCTCAACCTGGTGGAGGAGGGCTGAGCTCGACTCTGGTCTAGGGGTCTCAGCCTCGGAGGGGCTCGATCCGGCGAAGGAGGTCGACACGCGACCCCAGCCCAGAGGGCTCGGCCTCGGAGGGGCTCGACCTGGCAGAGGAGGGCTGAGCTCGACTTCGATTCATGGGGCTCAGCCTCGTAGGGGCTCGATCTGGCGAAGAAGGTCACTTGGCTCCGACCTAGGCACCCCGAGCTCGCGGGTGCCGACCTGACGGAGGATTTGACGGGCCGCCTTGTTGATCTGGGAGAGCTCGGCCTGGTCAAAGGAGTCCAAGGTGGGGTATTCACCGTGGCAGATTTTATGACATGGCATCTAACAGGGAATACACGTCAACACATCAGCTTCTTGCCACATCACTCCTAATTAAATAAAGTTTTTATACAAAAATAAGTAATTGACAAATACAACTTCCATTAGGTTTTATCAAGTTCTTATCATCCACTATTGTCATCTCAACATGTATCTTCCAAAGGATACTAAGATATAATGTCACATTGTCCTTTTATTGTATTTCCCTGTATATTTTTTTTAAGCATTCTTGCAGTAACTTCATAGGATTAGTTTTAAAAAACTTGTAAATCATACTGTCATCTAGGCTATGATAGTTGGCAATGCCATCAAATAGTGCGTACAAACAAGATGTAAAATACATGACTATTTTTTTCTGTATCATACTTAATGTATCCAAGCATTCCATTGCATGCAGTCTATTAATTAAAAATCTAATCAATTTGAATCAAAATACATTTATTTTTATATGATTTCAAACTTGGTCATCTTAGTAGACCTGCAACTTGACCACCAATTTCATTAGCTGCCATGAGACTCTTGTCTTGGCAGATCTTCTCAATACATGCCAGCCTCCTATTGAAGATGACCATCCGTACATCCTTCCATTTGACATCCTCAAATAATTGAGGGTTCTCTAATTGAAAGCCATGTGTGATCAAAGACATCTGAACCACTCTCATATGTATCTCTAAAAATTCCATTGAATGTCATTTGCTTTGGTTGGATGATGGCACCTGAAACAACACAAATCATCGTAATGAGTGTATGCATTTAACAATGTGCACTAAGAACATAAATGTGTTCCTACATTGAATGTGTAGTGTGCCATTTTTATATAACTGTGTGCGAACCATGGTAAGTGCATGCAGCATCAAAATAATTGTAGAGACATAAAAGGTGTGTGCTGGGAGAACTTAATTACATATATACCAACACATAACAGGTGTGTGACAAATAGAAATCTATGCGTGCCACATGAAGATAAGTATGTATTACAAAGAAATAAGAGTATGCAGAGACTATCCCTCTCTCCTATGCTCGTTCTTGCAATCTCTCATCTCCTTGCTCTTCTATCGGAGCCTACCCCTATTGTCTTTTTCTCATAAGAGGAGGTGCAAGTTCTCCTTTAACTTCTTGATCACATGATATAGAAAAAAAAAAAGTTGTAAATTAGCTTGAAATATTTATGATGTTAGATAAAAATATGTAAGTATATCTCAAATCTTCTTAATTTCTTCATAATTTTTGGTGATCATCTTTACCTTACAAAGGAACGGGGCATTGCTCCTGTTGCCGACCTTACTGCTGTGGCCTGTAGCTGTAGGTTGGCACTGGAGGTCTGCCCTTTACTCCGGAATCCTGAGGTCCTCAGATCTACAAAATAAAGTTAGAGACCCGGGCCAGGGTTCCCGGCGGGGGCACTCCGACAATCAAGTCAATGAGCAGCAAAGTGAAACACATTTACTAAGGCGGATCCCAATCGGGGCTCTGCACTTAGAGGAATCCTAGATGAAGGGAAAAAGTGAGAGAGAATGAGAGGGTATTGGCACTCAAGTTGCTACGACTGGGCTCTCAGGACTCGCTCCTGGGAGTCCTTTAGGGAGCCTTTGCCTTTGAGTTAAACATCTCCTTGCTTCGCATGTCTGCCCTCTTGATCGCTTACCTTGCTCCTCGCCCGTGGATGCCTTTTAGATCGTCGGTTGCTTCGGTGCCTCGATTTTCCCCCTCTGGGGGCTTAGAGGTCAATGGTGTTCCTTGGCTGCCCTCCCGAGGTTACTTCCTCCCATAGTTAGGAGTTAAGTTTCAAGCTTGTCTTGTCCGCCATGCTATCACGAAGGGGTGAATTAGGTGGAACCTCGATCCAGGCGCAACCACCCTTGGGTTTGAGATGTTGAATGCGGCCCTCTTCTTCGGGGGGTTCCAGGTGATCGGTCGCAGGATCTGATACCTCGATCAGGGTGTCCCTCCTAAACTAGTGCAAACGAGGTTACGCGCACCATTACAGATCTGGGGGCACCGTATTAGGCATGCCACATCGTGCACGCCAGCCTCAGCAGCATCCTCGGGGCTGGCGCCATCGATCCTCTCGATGCTTTTACGGAGGAGCGACTTCGGCCAAGGTGGGCTCGACCTTTGGGGAGCCACCTAGCGAAGGAGCAGAGGTAGGCTCGACTTCGACCGAGGTGGTGTTGGGAATTGTGTCCCAAAGCCAATCGCCTGGTTGTAGGTGGTTGAGCTCAGTATTGTACTTTTTCTTTGAATTAATAAAATATATTTTTGGCAGCTCATCACATATTAAATTTCCCTGAAATGAACTCTTTCCATGTGATGAAGTCCTTAGGACTACACTGACTTCGATACAGAGAGGATGTATCGAGTGGTCCTTAAACCCTGTTCACAACCAAAGGATATATTGTACTGGACGACAATATATCAAGTATGGGTTGTTGTAGTTCACATCGTTTGGTTGTCCTCTTGACCAAATGAGTGTGGTGACACTGATATGATCTGCAAGTGGGATATGTGATATCTTATTGAACGTGACTCCGTGCAGCCCCTTTCTGTCAAAGGGATACTCACGTTTGGATATGGTATATGTGTCCCTCCGACCTGAGGTCATCACGATAGCTTGCAAGCAACTCCCTGTGCTTTGGTACCGGACTACCCGGATTTTTAATCCGGTGACAGAAGGTTTCTGGGTACAGGCAAGTACTTGTGGAGCAGTGATGGACCAAGATGGAATTGACCTGTCCAAACAGTTTGGATCGAATGTCTCGTAGTATCTCAATTTAGCAAATCCTCGGCCGGGGTAGTCCTAGTGAAGAGTCACTGGGCTTGCAAGGTTGAGACACATAGTCGACTAACTCAGTCTGGGTTGGCAGCCCAATCTCAGTCGTCCTGAGCATTAGAGGTCAAAGGGATGAATTATATGGTAACCATATGCCAGAGGTTCGATAGTTTGCTCCCGCATCTTCGACCTATCCGGATGCCGGGACCCATTGCTAGATGGTTTCCTGTGCTGGTACTAGAATTGTTCCATTGCTACCGTTTAGGTTCGAACCTATGAGGTCACACGCCACAGAAGATTACTCTTTGATCCGGATACCGATTATGATTGAGAATCGTCTCGATTTTAAGGTCACGGTATTTTTTAAGCACTCTTTTCCCCGACTTGCCCTTGTCCGTGTCAACCAAAAATTGTTCCGGGCTAACCAGGACTACACCAGGTTTTTTCTGAATCAGTTTTGAACTGATTCGGAGCTCGTTTCGGCCTTCAATTGGTTGTGAACCAATTTTAATTGGGTTTGAACAGGTTCAATTGGATTGAACCAAGAGGTTTAAAAAGGGGTTGACCAGTTTTGATTGGACCGGTTTTGAACCGGTGGTTTTTCTCCACTTGGACCGTTTTACACGATAAAATGCTGGGAGAAAAACCATGCGTCCGAAGAAGGCCAATCATCGCTGGGCGTTGTCCCTTCCTCTCCTTCCACCCGCTGCCATTCCTCCTTTGTTTATTGCTGGTTTAATGGGTGAAACGCAGCCGAGTTCTCTTCCTCTCCCTGTCTCTCCGTTATCTTCCCTACTGTTCTATTTATAAACCCACAGCAGCCCTGTTTCAGCAGCCAGTTATTTTTCACCGTAAGAAGAGAGGAAACAATCAAGGGAGTTCTTCCTTTTGAGAGGCTGAGAACTTGTTCTTCGTGCTTCTTCCTTGGAGAACTTCCACTACCCTTCCACCAGTGATTTTGAGGTCTGGGTTTTGGTGAGAGTTTGGGAGAGAAAACTCCTTGATTCCCTGTTCTAATTTTTGCTCAATCGGAGGAAGAAGAAATCAGTTTTGGAGAAAACCAATTTCAGAATAGAGCATTCTGTTCTTGCTCTTCCTCCCATCGTTCTAAGGCATTCCAGCGACTAGAATCGCGCGAGAGGTCAGATCAGAGGAGCCCCAGGCATGTCCCCCCTCTAGAGGGTGTTCGCTTGAGCACCTGGGAGCCAGTTGATCTTCCATTGCTGCTGTTTTGCTTTGCCCTATTTTTGTGGCTGCAAATTTTCTTTGCAGCACCTGGTAGAGAGGAAGAGGTCGTTGGTTGATCGATCTTCAAGCTCTCTTTTGAAGCTAGTTCCTTCGAGCCACTCCCTTGCCATCGATGAAGAGACCAAGAGATTGGCCATTTTTGTTTTGGTTTGCTGCAGTTTTGGAGGAAAAGAAAACAGCATTTCAACATGCTGGAAGAAGAAGAAGACAGGAATAAATTTAATCCTGTTATCCTAGCAATTCCAGCAGATATCATAGGGTTATTCCAGCAGGAATAAGGTAATTATTTCTAGTTTTATTTTTCATGCATGCCTAGATCTAGGTTTATATAATTGTTTATAAATATTACATGCCCTTGTTCATGCATAGTTTTGCCTATACATGCATCCGGAATATGTTAGATCCTGTGCGGATTAGGTAGTTTCCGCTGTTATTTTAAAATAGTTTTAAAATACATACCTGCTCCCTGCTGTTGCATGCTTAGTGTAGGCACCTGCAACACCCGCGCAGTTTTCTTTCAGTGGTATCAGAGCCAAGTTCAGGTGTAGCATTTCTTGATTGCATGTATAGTTGATTAAAATGTTTAATCTTTTGTATCGTAAATCATAAGGTATGATTAGAGAGTACTTTTAGAAACCTAGTTGAGACCTTCACCATGACCGTGTGTCTTTGACACGATGCGGATCGTCTATGTTGGCCTCTTCAGAAGGATCCTTTAAGGAAATCTTGGAATTAAAATTGTTTTAATTCAAATACATGTTTGGCATGTCTGATATTTTTCTTTTGGGCAATGTAATGTTTATAAAAGAATAATCTAAATATGATGCATCAGTGGATATGTAAAAGGAGTTTTACATGTTTTTAATTAAAATTATTTTAATTAAAATGATTGGCTTATATTCAAACAATTTTGAATTGTATGATTAATTAAATGACAAGTTATTTTAGGGTTTATGAAATCTATTGTCATTTAAATAAGCCAATTGGGTTAATTGGGTTAGCTGTCTAATTGGGTCCATAAGTAGGTTAGACCTAAGTTTAGTAGAACCGGATAACAAGAAGATTAAACAAAAGTTGTTTAAGGCCCTTCTTTAGAACTATCTAATAGTTAGATTAGTTGATCCGTTCATCTAAAATGGATCCAATTAGTGGTTCAGTGGATGCCCGAGTCTTTAGTGGTGCGGGCACCAGACTCAGAAGAAGACTTCAGAGCTCCATCTGGATCTCTGATTGACCTTGCCCGAAGAATTAGAGTTTTCTGGTTTGTAATAAGGGTTGACTTGATCAACTCAGTTTTAGCTTGAGTCTGTATTCCCTGCAGTTTATTTTGTTGAGTCATGTTGACTCAGTAGTGGTCTAGGACTTCAACCTGGGGTGTCACATTTTCTCCCAAGGCCAAGCAAGTGGGCGCCACACTCCCAGCCACATGCCTGAGTCCAGGGGGCGCCACATCTCCATCCAGTAGGCTTTGGTCCCCACACCACAAGATAGCAGGTCCCTCCTCTCATGCGCCACTTAAGGAGAAGACAATCTGGGAGCCACAATTCAAGGGGACGGCCAAGGTGTTTCCATAAGAGCCAAGCTATGAAAAGAAAGGAGCAAAGCTTGGGGAGGAAGACTAGGAGGCGCCCAAGTAATTCCAAATAAAACCAGGTATAAAAGGAAGGAAATTTCTCTTGAAGTGCAAGGTTAAGGAGGCACCCAAATACTTCCAAATAAGACCGATCATGGAAGTAAAAATATTTTTTCTTGAAGATCAAGGCTAGGAGGCGCCACCCACTTTCCTTTTGAAGCCACCAATCAACATTTGTGGAATCTTTTGGCCGGCCATAAGTGTAGGGATTGATCCTACAATCCTAATTTGAAGATCCCCTCCTTTAGTCCCACATGGGAAGATGTAAAACCCTACTCTCTTGTAAAGTCCTATAAATTAAACCCTTCTTGTAAACTTTAAAGTAATCTGATGAATGAATTAAAATTTTTTTGTGAGCAAACTCTGTGTTTTCTCTCTTCCGCACTTGCATCCAGGTGTTGAGCTCTGTGAGGGAGTAAATCCAGGTTCCCCAGGAACCTTGAGGAGGTGTGAGATCTCCAAACCCCAAACCCTAGGTTAGCCACTTCACTCCCAAACCCTAGCCGCCCATCATCCTTCTCTTTCCACCAAGCCCTAGCCTATCCCACCTCTCACGGCCACTCTCTTCAAGTCCAGGCCGACCCCAGCATCCGGGTCTAGTCCGGATACTTCAGATCCAGAGCAATTCACAGAGGAAGTCAGATCAGCCTCCAGGAGAATCCAGATTTCAACAACATCAACTTTCAAGTTCTTCAATCTGGTAAATTCTTCCTTGAGTATCTGATTCCATCACTTGTTCTTCTTCTTTCCCAAATCTTGAGTCCAGGAGAAGCCGACTCAGCCACAGGACCAGTATTGGAGGATCCATTACGAAGATATCCGAATCCGAGGATCCAACAATATGCTCGAGAGAGTTCTTCTACCAAACTTTGTGAAGATCACTATCTGGTTGGTAACCCATCTCTTCTCTTTATTTCTGTCCTGTTGAAAGTTCAGAGCGAAACCCTAGGTCTGGGAGTTTCTCAACCCCCAGCGATCCGTTACTTCTGAACTACTCTGATAACCCAGTTTTATTTAAATTGTGCTTTCAATTATTCCTAGTTTCTTTCAATTAGTTTAACTTTCCTTTGAGTCAAAGCCGACTTCTGAAAAATATATAAAAAAAAAGAAGAAAACAACAAAAAAATAATTAGTCTCAATTTACTTCCGCATCGCATCATCTCTCTCTCTTTCGTTCTGCATCATTTTTGGTATCAGAGCCCAGTCTAGGGTTTCTGTTTTGCTTGCTTGTTTTAAGTCTCTCTCCTTTTTACTTTGTCTGCTCGAAGTAGACTCCCCAGGACGTCCGGTCCTAGGAACGAAGCGAGGTGCAAACCTCCTCTTCCCATTCCACGGGGTGTTCCTAGGGCGTGTAGGGGATCCGTTGGGTTACAACTTCGTAGCAGGAATTGTAAACGGGGGAAGCACCCTGTTTTCAATCCGTAACTATCCTGTTGCAGGAATTGTTTCTCAGTGCAGGTAACTCTGAATTGCGTGATTTTTATTTTGCTGGAACCATATAATTGAAGCTATTTTACATAATTTTCCTGCGATTTACTGGTTTCCATGAAATTTCTGAGAGTTAAATTACTGCAACTCTGTTTTTGTGTTCTACAATTCAATTATCTTGAGTGAACATCTCCTAACTCATCCTAAGGGCATTTGAGCATCTAAGATAAGGGGAGGAGTTGATAACCTCTCCTTAGCCCACAACCACCACCCCCTCATTCGATCCTAAGCCTAACTTTAAAATTTATTAGACTTAATTTGCCCTAGTGGGCTAGGGACATCAACAAGTCGGGTCAAGGCTAGTGTTGAGTCAGTTTATCTAGTTACTCTGTGTATGCTTTGTACTCAGTGTCTAGAACGGTGGTTCAAGGACTACGTCCCGAAGGGCTTGTGTGCTGGTCCGCCTACCTGGCCAATCACTGATTGGTGTCTAGGATTGGCAATTAGGGACCTAACACTCCCCTTACACCTGCCTGGCTGAGTCCCGAGTTACTACAGGCTAGCTTGCCAGTCTGATTGGGTATCTAGTTTGGGCTCTAGGTCTAGTTAGCCCGTAGTCGTTCCGTTGAGTCTCATTTTGTGTGTTTGCTTGCATCATCATATCTACCCGGAATGGAGTACCCTACCAACCTGGTCAAACCCAACCTGATTTAGAGGCCATGGTTAGAGCTCTTACTGAGAGTATGAACAAATTGAGTCAGGATGTGACTGCTACTGTTGCCCAGTTTAAGGAACAGGTCCATGAGAATTTTGCCCAGCTTAGGGATCGAGTCCAAGTACTTGAGGAACCTAGGCATCAGAATTGGACTCCTGACCCAGATTTTAATGTGCCTCAACCTCACCCACACCAAGAGCCTAGAAGACCTTTATATAGAGATCCTGAACCTAATCATAGGAGGCCTGACCCAGAACCTAAAGATAGAGATGATAGGTTCATTCGGAACATCAAATTATATGCACCCACTTTTGATGGTAGCTTAAACCCTAAGGTGTATTCTGATTGGGAGGGTGAGATGGACCAGTACTTTGAGTGGTATGCCATGTCTGAGGAAAGGAAGTTCAAGTTTGCCAAGATGAAGTTAGTACGTCAAGCTAGGTTATACTGGGGGAACATTGAGCTAACCACTAGAAGACGAAATGTAGAGCCCATAACCACTTGGCAGGGTATGAAAGAGAAACTTAGAGATAAGTACCTACCCATTTCATACCAGCAGAATCTGTTAGACCAATGGCAGACTTTGAAACAAGGGAACCGATCTGTATCAGACTACATAACCACCTTTGATGAATACCTGATGAGATGTGATGTAAGTGAATCCCATGAGGTCACTTTGTCTAGGTTTAGGGCTGGACTTAGGGAAGACATAAAGAGGGAGTTGTTTCTGAGAGAGGTTACTGACCTAGACCAAGCCTATCAGATTGCACTGAACACTGAGAAATTTCAGAGAGGACCTATGCCTTCTAGGGTTAGTGCCCCAATCCCAAGAAATGGACCTAGCCAAGTTACCCCTAGCAAGTCTAATCAGGGTATTCCCACCCCTAGGCCCATGGACAAGGGTAAGGCACCTGACACCTAGAGAACCCCTAGTATCATCTGTTGTAAGTGCTAGAAGCCCGGTCATATCTCCAACCAGTGCACAGCCATAGCATGTTTTAAGTGCCACAAGGTAGGTCATGTTTCTAGCCAGTGCCCTCGTAGATCCCTTTACATAGAAGAAGGAGAAGAAGAGAGTTCCGGACCCAATGAAGAGTTTGAAGAAGAAGTTTATGAGGCCGGAATGAATTTGGTCGATGAGTATGAAGGAGAGGAGGAATCCACAGAGTCTGACCAATTAGGGGTTGTGAGATGCATCCTGTCCCAGAATAGAGTTTAGGAAGATTGGCGTAGGACTAACATCCTACAGACTTTCCTTAAACTAGGGGATAAGGTATGTAAAATCATCATAGATAATGGGAGCTGTGTGAATGCCATTTCTGCTAGCACTATCAAAATGTTAGGCTTAATCCCAGTCCCCCACCCCAATCCCTATAAGGTTTCTTGGGTAGACTCTACCTCTATACCCATCCAGTCTAGATGTCAGGTCCAAATCCAAATGCAATCCTATCAAGAGAAGATTTGGTGTGACGTCTTGCCCATGGGGGTGAGCAGTATAATTCTTGGAAGACCTTGGTTGTATGATCATGATGCCACCCTCTTAGGAAAATCCAACACCTGTGTCTTTAGTTTTAATGGGAAGAAAATCACAATCCATTCAGTTCCTCCTAAGGACAAGGTAGCTAAAGGAACCAATAAGGTCAGAGAAATGAAGACTGGAGTGAACCTAATTAGTGCTAAGGATCTAGAACAGGAAATTCATAGTGGTTCACCTATTTGGATGTTGACTGCTAAGGAACTTAGGACTCCTACACCCTCAGAGCCTCCTCAGGAAGTTAAACCTTTGTTAAAAGAATTTGAGGATGTTTTTCCCGAGGATCTGCCAGACCACCTTCCACCTCTTAGGGATATCCAGCATTCCATAGATTTAGTCCCAGGAGCTACTTTACCCAACTTGCCCCATTATAGGATGAATCCATCTAAGCATCAGGAACTGCAAAAGCAGGTTGGAGAATTGTTGAAGAAGGGGTTCATTAGAGAGAGTCTTAGCCCTTGTGCAGTCCCTGCACTTCTGACCCCAAAGAAGGATGGCACGTGGAGGATATGTGTTGATAGTCGTGCCATCAACAAAATCACAATCAAGTATAGGTTCCCCATCCCTAGACTAGATGACATGCTAGATATGATGGCCGGTGCAACGGTTTTTTCTAAAATTGATCTCAAGAGCGGCTATCATCAGGTTAGGATTAGACCAGGGGATGAGTGGAAAACCGCTTTCAAAACTAAGGATGGTCTCTATGAATGGGTTGTTATGCCTTTTGGGTTGTCCAATGCCCCTAGTACTTTCATGAGGATTATGACTCAGGTACTTAGAGCTTTCATAGGGAAGTTTGTAGTGGTCTATTTTGATGACATCCTGATCTATAGTAAGACCCCTGCAGACCACCTAGGCCACCTTAGACAAGTCTGCCAAGTTTTGAGGAATGATAGTCTCTACGGTAATCTCAAAAAGTGTGAATTCATGACCAGTAGAATTATCTTCCTTGGTTTTGTAGTAATCCCTGACGGCGTGGCTGCCGATCCAGAAAAGATTAGGTCCATAGTAGAATGGCCAGAGTCGACCAGTGTGCATGAAGTCAGAAGTTTCCACGGCTTGGCTACCTTCTATAGGCGATTCATCAAGGGGTTTAGTACTGTAGTTGCTCCTATCACAGACTGTATTAGGAAGGGAGAATTCCAGTGGACTAAAGCAGCCCATAAAGCCTTCCTAGATCTTAAGGATAGGATGACCCAGGCACCCATTTTGAGGTTACCAGACTTTTCAAAAGTATTTGAGGTTGCCTGTGATGCTTCAGGAGTAGGTATAGGTGGAGTCCTAAGCCAAGAGAACCATCCCGTAGCATTCTTTAGTGAAAAACTTAATGATGCTAAGCTTAGGTATTCTACCTATGATAAGGAATTTTATGCGGTAGTGCAAGCTTTGCGTTACTGGAGACATTATTTGCTACCGCAAGAATTTATACTATTTTCGGACCATGAGGCTCTTAGATTCTTGAATTCCCAGAAGAAGCTTAACCCTAGGCATGCTAATTGGGTAGAGTATATCCAGTCCTATACTTTTGTTTTGAAGCATAAGGCTGGGTCTGAAAATAAGGTAGCTGATGCCCTTAGTCGTCGATCTTTGTTGTTGAATTCTGTTAGGGCTGAAGTCATAGGGTTTGAGCAAATCAAAGAGGAATATGAGTCGTGTCCGGATTTTAAGACTGTGTACCAGGATCTAACTCAAGGACCATCTAGTGACCATAAGGATTATACCCTTTTAGATGGCTTTCTGTTCTTTAAGAATAGGCTTTGCATCCCTAGAACTTCTCTTAGGGAATTTTTGATTTGGAAAATTCATGCTGGAGGTTTAGCTGGCCATTTCAGAAAAGACAAGACCACCCTGGCTATTGAAGACCACTTTTTCTAGCCTAGTTTAAAAAGAGATGTAGCACACATTGTGCTGGAGGTTTAGCTGGCCATTTCAGAAAAGACAAGACCACCCTGGCTATTGAAGACCACTTTTTCTAGCCTAGTTTAAAAAGAGATGTAGCACACATTGTGGCTAGGTGTCGGACCTGCGCTATTGCCAAACAGCGAAAACAGAACACCGGCCTTTATACCCCACTCCCTGTCCCAGATCGTCCTTGGCAAGATGTGAGCATGGACTTTGTGTTAGGTTTGCCTAAGACCCAGAGGAGACATGACTCTATCTATGTTGTAGTCGACCGATTTTCCAAGATGGCCCATTTCTTGCCTTGTTCCCAAACATTTGATGCGTCTAAGGTAGCCACCCTATTCTTTAATGAGATAGTTCGACTCCATGGCCTACCTAAGACAATTGTTTCCGATAGGGATGTCCGGTTCACCAGCTATTTCTGGAAAACCCTTTGGCATAAGTTAGGGACAAAACTTAAGTTTTCAACTGCCTATCATCCCCAGACTGATGGCCAAACTGAAGTAGTGAACCGTAGTTTAGGCAATCTGTTAAGGTGTCTTGTTGGTGAAAACATTAGGAACTGGGATTTGTACTTACCTAGAGCTGAATTTGCATACAATGACTCGGTCAATAGGTCTACGGGTAAGAGTCCATTTGAAATTGTGCATGGGTACAAACCTCACACACCTCTTGACTTAGCTCCTTTACCAGTCCACACACGAGTCTCCGAGTCTGCCGAAGTTTTTGCACAGCATATAAAAGACTTGCATAAAGAAATTCATGCCAAAATCAACTTAAGTAATGAAACTTATAAGAAGTTGGCTGATTCTCAAAGGCGAGTCAAAACTTTTGATGAAGGAGACTATGTAATGATTAGGTTAAGGCCTGAACGGTTTCCTCCAGGAACCGTTAGAAAGTTACATGCTAGAGGAGCTGGGCCATTTAGAGTGGTGAAGAGAGTAGGATCCAATGCCTATGTGCTCGAGTTACCTCCAGAACTAGGCATTAGCTCCACTTTCAACATTTCAGACCTAGTAGAGTATAGAGAGCCAGCTGTGATTCCCAGTGAGCCTTTTGAGCCTAATCCTGCTCTTGAGAGTGAACCCAACCCTGTGTGTCCACCAACAAACTGGCCTGTGAGGAAAGAGCAGATTGAAAAGATCCTGGATGATCAGGTTATCTCTACTCGTAATCGAGGATACCAAAGATACCTGGTACGCTGGCAAGGAAGGCCAGATTCTGATGACTCTTGGATCTCCCGAGAAGAATTACAAGAATTGGACCCAGACCTCTTGGAGAGATACCAGAGCCAACTTGATCCATACTCGACAGGGTCGAGTTCCTCCCACCCCGGGAGAATTGGTGCGGGCACCAGACTCAGAAGAAGACTTCAGAGCTCCATCTGGATCTTTGATTGACCTTGCCCGAAGAATTAGGATTTTCTGGTTTGTAATAAGGGTTGACTTGATCAACTCAATTTTAGCTTGAGTCTGTATTCCCTGCAGTTTATTTTGTTGAGTCATGTTGACTCAGTAGTGGTCTAGGACTTCAACCTGGGGTGTCACATTTTCTCCCAAGGCCAAGCAAGTGGGCGCCACACTCCCAGCCACACGCCTGAGTCCAGGGGGTGCCACATCTCCATCCAGTAGGCTTTGGTCCCCATACCACAAGATAGTAGGTCCCTTCTCTCATGCACCACTTAAGGAGAAGACAATCTAGGAGCCACAATTCAAGGGGGCGGCCAAGGTGTTTCCATAAGAGCCAAGATATGAAAAGAAAGGAGCAAAGCTTGGGGAGGAAGACTAGGAGGCACCCAAGTAATTCCAAATAAAACCAGGTATAAAAGGAAGGAAATTTCTCTTGAAGTGCAAGGTTAAGGAGGCGCCCAAATACTTCCAAATAAGATCGATCATGGAAGGAAAAATATTTTTTCTTGAAGATCAAGGCTAGGAGGCGCCACCCACTTTCCTTTTGAAGCCACCAATCAACATTTGTGGAATCTTTTGGCTAGCCATAAGTGTAGGGATTGATCCTACAATCCTAATTTGAAGATGTCCTCCTTTAGTCCCACATGAGAAGATGTAAAACCCTACTCTCTTGTAAAGTCCTATAAATTAAACCCTTCTTGTAAACTTTAAAGTAATCTGATGAATGAATTAAAATTTTTTTGTGAGCAAACTTTGTGTTTTCTCTCTTCCGCACTTGCATCCAGGTGTTGAGCTCCGTGAGGGAGTAAATCCGGGTTCCCCAGGAACCTTGAGGAGGTGTGAGATCTCCAAACCCCAAACCCTAGGTTAGCCACTTCACTCCCAAACCCTAGCCGCCCATCATCCTTCTCTTTCCACCAAGCCCTAGCCTATCCCACCTCTCACGGCCACTCTCTTCAAGTCCAGGCCGACCCCAGCATCCGGGTCCAGTCCGGATACTTCAGATCCAGAGCAATTCCCAGAGGAAGTTAGATCAGCCTCCAGGAGAATCCAGATTTCAGCAACATCAACTTTCAAGTTCTTCAATCTGGTAAATTCTTCCTTGAGTATCTGATTCCATCACTTGTTCTTCTTCTTTCCCAGATCTTGAGTCCAGGAGAAGCTGACTCAGCCACAGGACCAGTATTGGAGGATCCATTGCGAAGATATCCGAATCTGAGGATCCAACAATCTGCTCGAGAGAGTTCTTCCACCAAACTTTGTGAAGATCACTGTCTGGTTGGTAACCCATCTCTTCTCTTTATTTCTGTCCTATTGAAAGTTTAGAGCGAAACCCTAGGTCTGGGAATTTCTCAACCCCCAGTGATCCGTTACTTCTGAACTACTCTGATAACCCAGTTTTATTTAAATTGTGCTTTCAATTATTACCTAGTTTCTTTCAATTAGTTTAACTTTCCTTTGAGTCAAAGCCGACTTCTGAAAAATATATATATAAAAAAAAAGAAGAAAACAACAAAAAAATAATTAGTCTCAATTTACTTCCGCATCGCATCATCTCTCTCTCTTTCATTCTGCATTATTTAGGCTAGACTGATCGAGTCTGGTAAACCCACTGGTGTCAAGGTAGGTTTGGCAGTGTGATCATGGTTGTATGAGGCTACCTCTTTTCTGGCCAACTTGGTTGGTGTCTAGGAAAGATGGTTAATGACGGATACTCACCCATGATCTCACCTACCTGGCTAGTCGAGTCGACCAGAACTGATTGGAAAAGCTCAATGACTCGAGTTAACCCATGTCACCCAGGTTGATCGGTCTGACTGATCTATAGGTGCCCATGGATCATTTGTTGATTTATTTCAACCCTCCTGGAATCTAATTGATTCAGTGGGAGGTTGATCCATGTCCTTGTCTTTTCTTCTGTCATAATTAAAAATCCTCTAAAATTATTAGGTCCTTAAAAAGACTAAGTCAAGGAGTTGACAGTGTCTTAGCCTCCTATTAAGTTGGATAGAAATGTGTCCACTAGCTTGGTGTGCATCGGCATTTCCATAGAATGGGTGTACATCCGGCGACTGGAATTTCTATCTGATTGATGATGGTTCAGTGCAACCTCCTTAACGGGACCAGGTGGGCCGGCCATAGTCGGGCTTGGTCTTTAGTTAGCTGGAAGCATTGGATTTGTCATTTTAATGGTTGGACCTAACCAGAGACCCACAATAGGAGGCCCCTAGGCCGATTGGGATGTTCTCTAGGGCAAAATAAAATACTGAAAATTGTTTAAGGAAACAATTGGTTTACGAACCTACCTTTAGGCTCGTATGGGTGAGCTGGCCATAGTCGGGCTCATGCGAGGCCTATTGGATTTCAGTACCCACTTAAAAAAGTGTTTTCACGGATTGGAGTTAGAGGCTACCAATCTGAAAAATTAGTGAGAGAAACCTTTAGACTAAAGTCCAAGTCTTTTGGTTAAATTATTAATTCATACACTAATTTGGTCTTATTTTCTTTTTAGGTGTCTTCTAATTTATCGCTCCGGTCACTTCTCGATAACGAGAAGTTAAAGGGTCACAACTTCGATAGTTGGTATCGAAGATTGAGAATCGTTCTGGAGCATGAACGGATCCTATATGTGATAACGGATCTGGCACCTGAAATCCCTCCCGCTAATGCACGGAGTGCGGTCAGAGACGCTTATCTGAAGTGGGTCTCTGATCGGACTACTGTCCGATGCATTATGTTAGCGGCGATGAACAACGAGTTCAGTCGCAAATTCGAGGAGGCCCAACCTGATGAAATCCTTCAAAAGTTGAAGGAATCCTTCGGCACCCCGGATGATGTAGAACGGTACAAAGTGTCTTGTGCCATCTACATCTCCAAGATGCCGAATGGTGGTTCAGTCATTGATCATGTATTGTACATGATTGAGCTGATTGAAAAACTGGGCAAACTTGGATGCCCCTTGCACGAGCAGCTTGGCAAGGATGCAATCTTGAATTCTCTTCCCTCCTCCTATCTTGATTTCCTCGATCATTATAGAATGAACAAGCCTGCAGTTAACTACCATGGTCTTTTGGGGTTGCTGCAGACTTTCGAGAAAGACCACCAATTGAATAAGGGGGTGGTGAATTTTGTGGGAGGAAGTAGAGGTCGTCGTCCCTTTAAGAAAGGGAAGAAGAAAATGAATAAGAAGGGAAAGAAGGTGCAGAATGCTCCTGGCCCTAGTCAGACCAGGAAGTATAAGGCTGATCATTCTTCTGCAGAATGTTTCTACTGCAAGAAGAAGGGACGCTGGAAGAGGAACTGTCCTCTTTATATTGCGTCCCTTGATCCGAACAGGCCGAGGAAGCAGAAGTCTGTTGAACAAGGTATTTATATGATAAAACCTTGCAATTACTCAATTGTTGATACTGCTAACTGGGTATTGGATACTGGTAGTCCAATTCATGTTTGTAATTCATTACAGGGACTTCAAGTTAGCAGAAGATTTGAAAATTGAGAACAGTTTCTGAGCGTCGGGAATGGAAATCATGTTCCAGTACTGGCGGTCGGAGTCCTGCGTCTTGTCTTTGAGTCTTGTACTGTCGAACTAGTCGACTGTCACTATTATCCTAGTTTCATTATGAGCATAATCTCTGTAGGCCTTTTGGCCAATTATGGTTTTGAACTATCAATAAAAGGAGATTTTTGTAATGTTATTTTGAATAACTCTATTATAATGAAAGCTAGATTAAATAATGGCATATATGTACTATCAAGGCCTGTTAGTGTAATGTACACTTCCAGCAAATGCCCAAGATTAGATAATGTCAATGATTTGTATCTTTGGCACTGTAGGCTAGGTCATATTAACCAAAATAGGATAAACAAGATGCGAGGAGATGGACTCCTCGAGGTCAGTGATTCTGAATCACTGCCCACATGTGAATCCTGTTTACTTGGTAAAATGACCAAGTCATCTTTTACTGGAAAAGGTGAATGAGCTACAGAACTTCTAAGTCTAATACATACTGATGTATGTGACCGATGACAGATAGTGCCAGAGGAGGATACAAATATTTCATTACTTTTATAGATAACCTTTCAAGGTTCGGTTATGTCTTTTTATTGAGACATAAGTCTGAGTCGTTTGAAATGTTCAAACGATACCGTAATGAAGTAGAAAAGCAAACTGGAAAAAGTATTAAAACCCTTCGATCTGATCGAGATGGTGAATACTTATCTGGTGAATTTTTGACATATCTTGAGGAGAATGGAATTCTCTCTCAGTGGACTCCTCCAGGAACACCACAGTTGAATGGTGTGTCCGAAAGGAGGAATCGAACCTTGTTGGACATGGTTCGATCCATGATGGGCTTTGCAACTCTGCCGCTATCCTTTTAGGGATATGCACTTCAGACAGCCTGTTACTTGTTAAATAATGTTCCAAGTAAGTCTGTTGTCTCCACTTCGTATGAGATGTGGAATGGATGTAAACCCTCAATCTCATACCTTCGGGTCTGGGATTGTCCGGCTTACGTAAAGCATTTAGACTCAGACAAACTTGGTCCTAGGTCTGATCGATGTTTATTCATTGGTTATCCTAAGGAAACCAAAGGGTATTTCTTCTACTTGGAGAATGAACATAAGGTGTTCGTTGCTCTTAGAGCTATCTTTTTAGAAAAGGAGTTCCTTAAAGAAGGAACTATAGCTTCTAAGATTGAAATTGATGAAGTTCAGCCAATAGAAGAACCTGCACACTCTAAGGACATCGTAGAACCGGCTGTGATTGAATCACACCCAGAACCCATTAGGAGATCCGGTAGAATACCGTGTCAGCCGGACAGATACTATGATTTCTTGGTCCGGGACGGCGATCCCATTGAGCTCGATGAGAACAATGAGGATCCGATCACCTATATGGATGCTCTTAAGAGATCTGACTCTGAGGCATGGCTTGGAGTCATGCGATCCGAAATGGAGTCCATGGAAATCAACAATGTATGGACATTGGTTGATCCGCCTGAAGGGATAAAATCCATTGGGTGTAAATGGATCTTCAAGAGGAAAAGGGGCGCAGATGGGAAGGTAGAGACCTATAAAGCCCGTCTGGTTGCCAAGGGGTATCGTCAGTGATATGGTATCAATTATGACGAGACTTTCTCCCCTGTGGCAATGCTCAAGTCCATTCGGATCATGCTTGCTTTGGCAGCATATTTTGATTACGAGATCTGGCAGATGGATGTCCGAACCGCTTTCCAAAATGGGAAGCTGGAAGAGGTGTATATGATACAGCCTGAAGGGTTCACATCCACAGATGAATCAAAAGTATGCAAGTTGCAGAGGTCCATCTATGGACTCAAGCAAGCGTCTCAAAGTTGGAACTTATGGTTTGATAGATGTATCAAATCATATGGCTTCGTTAGGAACGGAGAAGAACCGTGCATCTATAAATGGGTTAATGGTTCTGTGATTGTATTCCTAGTACTGTATGTTGTCGACATTCTCTTAATCGGGAATGATGTCGCAGCATTACAAGGAATAAAGGTCTGGTTATCATCTCAATTCTCCATGAAGGACTTAGGTGAAGCTTCTTACATACTAGGTATGAAGATCTATAGAGATAGATCTAAGAAGCTTTTAGGATTGTCCCAGTCTATGTACAATGACACCGTGCTGAAACGGTTCAGCATGGAAAATTCCAAGAAAGGCTATCTCCCGATAGGTTCTGGAATTACTCTTTCCAAGAAGGATTGTGCGACAACTCCTGAGGAAAGAGAGCGCATAAGTAGAGTACCTTATGCTTCAGCAGTAAGCTCTATCATGTATGCTATAACTTGTACTAGACCAGACGTGGCATACTCACTAGGAGTAGTGAGTAGATACCAGTCTGACCCAGGTGAGGCTTATTGGAAGGTGGTTAAGTACATCCTTAAGTATTTGAGAAATACTAAAGATCAATGGCTGATTTATGGATAACCTGACTTGAAACTTGTGGGGTACTCTGACTCCAGTTTTCAGTCAGATAGAGATGATAGCAAGAGTGTATCAGGGTTTGTATTTACCCTGAATGGAGGAGCGATCTGCTGGAAAAGTTCAAAGCAGGCAACTATTGTAGACTCGGTATGCGAAGCAGAATACATTGCAGCATCAGATGCAGCAAAGGAAGCTGTGTGGTTGCGGAAGTTCCTTGGAGAGCTAGGGGTGGCACCTTCCCTAGATGGTCCTGTTCCGATGTATTGTGACAGTACTGGAGCCATTGCTCAAGCTAAGGAGCCTAAAGCTCATCACCGCACCAAGCACATTCTGTGGCGCTACCACCTCGTACGAGAGATCATAGAACGAGGTGACATCAATCTTCTGAAGATCGATGGAAAAGAAAATTTGGCCAACCCCTTCACTAAAGCCCTCGAAATAAAAGAGTTCGACTATTGTAAATGGGAAATGGGTATTAGATACTCTTCTGATTGGCTTTAGTACAAGTGGGAGTTGTTGGGAATTATGTCCCAAAGCCAATCGCCTGGGTTGTAGGCGGTTGAGCTCAGTATTGTACTTTTTTTTTAATTAATAAAATATATTTTGGCAGCTCATCACATATTAAATTTCCCTAAAATGAACTCTTTCCATGTGATGAAGTCCTTAGGACTACACTGACTTCGATATAGAGAGGATGTATCGAGTGGTCCTTAAACCCTGTTCACAACCAAAGGATATATTGTACTGGACAGCAATATATCAAGTATAGGTTATTGTAGTTCACAACGTTTGGTTATCCTCTTGACCAAATGAGTGTGGTGACACTGATGTGATCTGCAAGTGGGATATGTGATATCTTATTGAACGTGACTCCGTGCAGCTCCTTTCTACCAAAGGGATACTCACGATTGGATATGGGTATATATGTCCCTCCGACCTGAGGTCATCACGGTAGCTTGCAAGCAACTCCCTGTGCTTTGGTGCCGGACTACCCGGATTTTTAATCCGATGATGGAAGGTTTCTGGGTACAGGCAAGTACTTGTAGAGCAGTAATGGACCAAGATGGAATTGACCTGTCTAAACAGTTTGGATCGAATATCTCGCAGTATCTCAATTTAGCAAATCCTCGGCCGGGTTAGTCCTAGTGAAGAGTCACTAGGCTTGCAAGGTTGAGACACGTAGTCGACTGACTCAGTCTGGGTTGGCAGCCCAATCTCAGTCGTCCTGAGCATTAGAGGTCAAATGGATGAATTATATGGTAACCATATGCCAGAGGTTCGATAGTTTGCTCCCGCATCTTCGATCTATCCGGACGTCGGGACCCATTGCTAGATGGTTTCCTGTGCTGGTACTAGAATTGTTCCATTGCTACCGTTTAGGTTCAAACCTATGAGGTCACATGCCATAGAGGATTACTCTCTGATCCGGATACCGATTACGATTGAGAATCATCTCAGTTTTAAGGTCATGATATTTTTTGAGCACTCTTTTCCCTGACTTGCCCTTGTCCGTGTCAACCGAAAATTGTTCCGGGCTGACCAGGACTGCACCAGGTTTTTTCTGAATCAGTTTTGAACTGATTCGGAGCTCGTTTCGGCCTTCAATTGGTTGTGAACCAATTTTAATCCCTTGAACCAATTTTAATTGGGTTTGAACCGATTCAATTGGATTGAACCAAGAGGTTTAAAAAGGGGTTGACCGGTTTTGGTTGGACCGATTTTGAACCAGTGGTTTTTCTCCACTTGGACCGTTTTACATGGTAAAATGCTGGGAGAAAAACCATGCGTCTGAAGAAGGCCAATCATCGCTGGGCGTTGTCCCTACCTCTCCTTCCACCCGCTGCCATTCCTCCTTTGTTTATTGCTGATTTAATGGGTGAAATGCAGCCGAGTTCTCTTCCTCTTCCTGTCTCTCCGTTATCTTCCCTGCTGTTCTATTTATAAACCCACAGCAGCCCTGTTTCAGCAGCCAGTTATTTTTCACCGTGAGAAGAGAGGAAACAATCAAGGAAGTTTGGTGCGGGCACCAGACTCAGAAGAAGACTTCAGAGCTCCATCTGGATCTCTGATTAACCTTGCCCGAAGAATTAGGATTTTTGGCTTGTAATAAGGGTTGACTTGATCAACTCAATTTTAGTTTGAGTCTGTATTACCTGCATTTTTATTTTGTTGAGTCATGTTGACTCAGTAGTGGACTAGGGCTTCAACCTGGGGGTGTTACATTTTCTCCCAAGGCCAAGCAAGTGGGCGTCACACTCCCAGCCACACTCCCAGCCATACGCCTGAGTCCAGGGGGCGCCACATCTCCATCCAGCAGGCTTTGGTCCCCACACCACAGATAGCAGCTCCCCTCTTTCATGCGCCAATTGAGGAGAAATCTACCAGGGGTCCACAAATCAAGGGGGCGGCCCAAGACTTCCCAAAAGAACCAAACTATGAAAGGGAAGAAATTCTCTTGGAGAGAAATTCAAGGAGGCTCCCATTACCTGCCAGAAATACTCAAAACAAAGTTAGAAGGAGCCATAACTTGGGGAGAAAGAAAAGGAGGTATCCAAAAAGGGTTGAGCCATGAAAGGAAGGAGATTTCTCTTGAAAAGCAAGGTTAGGAGGCGCCCTAATCATTCCAACTAAAGCCAGATATAAAAGGCAACAAATTTTCTCTTGGAGGGCAAGGTTAAGAGGCGCCCAAACACTTCCAGATAAGGCCAAGCATAGAAGGAAAAAAATATTTTCTTGGAGGTCAAGACAAGGAGGTGCCACCCACTTTCCTTTTTGAAGCTTCAATCAACTTTGGAATTAATTGGCCGGCCATATGAGTAGGGATTGATATCCTAATTTGAAGATCCCCTCCTTTAGTCCCACATGGGAAGATGTAAAACCCTACTCTCTTGTAATGGCCTATAAATTAAACCCCCATGTAAGTTTGAAAAGAATCAGATGAATGAAATCAATTTCTGTGTGAGCAACTTTGTGTTTCTCTCTTCCGCACTTGTATTCAGGTGTTGAGCTCCATGAGGGAGTAAATCCGGGTTCCCTAGGAACCTTGAGGAGGTGTGAGATCTCCAACCCCAAAACCCTAGCTTAGTCCACCCATCTCTACTCCACCACCACCAAACCCTAATTTTCCATCTTCATCCCACGGCCCCTCTCTTCCACATCGAAGCCGGTCACCAGCATCTAGGTTCAGATCAACTGTTTCAACTACAGAGCCAGTTCAAAGGAGAGTCAGATCAGTATCAAGATCTCCGGAACTTCTACATCCAACAATCTTCATTAAGTACTCAGGTCAGTGTCTTTCTTTGAGTTTCTGGTTCTTTTTTTTGTTCTTCTTCTTCCAGATCCTGAGTTCGAGAAGAAGGCCAACCTTGCCATAGGACTACAATCTGAGGATCCATTGCGAAGATACCCCGTCTCCAAGGATCCTACAATCTGCTCGAGAGTGTCCTTCAATTGAAGCAACGAGAGATATCACAGTCAGGTATAAAACCTTCTCTTCTCTCTTCATCTGTTTCTTGAAAGAGGAGTAAACCCTAGGTCTGGGGGTTTCTCAATCCCCAGCGATCCTACTTCTGAGTTACTCTGATAATCCACTCCTTTTAATTGTGCTTTCTGTCATTTCTTAGTTTCTTTCAACATTAGTTTATCTTTCCTTTGAGTCAAAGCCGACTTCTAAAAATAAATAAATAAATAAAAATACATTAATTTTAATTTACTTCCGCATCGCATCATCTTTTTTGTTCTGCATCATTTTTGGTATCAGAGCTTTCGTGCTGCATCAATTTTGGTATCAGAGCCCTGTCTAGGGTTTCTGTTTTGATTGCTTGTTTGAGTCTCTCTCTTTTTACTTTGTCTGCTCGAAGTAGACTCCCCAGGACGTCCGGTCCTAGGAACGAAGCGAGGTGCAAACCTCCTATTCCCATTCCATGGGGTGTTCCTAGGGCGTGTAGGGGATCCGTTGGGTTATAACTTCGTAGCAGGAATTGTAAACGGGGAAGTACTCTATTTTTAGCCCGTAATTATCCTGTTGCAGAAATTATTTCTCACTGTAGGTAACTTCAAATTCAGTGATTTTTGTTTTTCTGAAACCAGTATAATTGAAGATATTTTTCATAATTTTACTGTGATTTATTGGTTTCTGTGAGATTTCTGAGAATTAAATTACTGTAACTCTATTTTTGTGTTCTGCAATCCAATTATTTTTGAGTGATCATCTCCTAATTCATCTTAAGGGCAATTGAGCATCTAAGATAAGGGGAGGAGTTGATAACCTCTCCTTAGCCCAAAACCACCACCCATTCATTCGATCCTAAGCCTAATTTTAAAATTTATTAGACTTAATTTTCCCTAGTGGGCTAGGGACATCAACAAGTCGGGTCAAGGCTAGTGTTGAGTCAGTTTGTCTGGTTACTCTGTGTGTGCTTTGTACTCAGTGTCTAGAATGGTGGTTCAGGGATTCCGTCCCGAAGGGCTTGTGTGCTGGTCCGCCTACCTGGCCAATCTCTGATTGGTGTCTAGGATTGGCATTCAGGGACCTAACACTCCCCTTACACCTGCTTGGCTGAGTCCTGAGTTACTACAGGCTAGCTTGCCACTCTGATTGGGCATCTAGTTTGGGCTCTAGGTCTAGTTAGCCAGTAGTCGCTTTAGTCTAGTCACATTCTGTGTGCTTGCTTGCATCATCATGTATACCCGGAATGGAGTACCCTACCAACCTAGTCAAACCCAACCAGATTTAGAGGCCATGGTTAGAAATCTTACCGAAAGTATGACCAAATTGAGTCAGGACATGAATGAGGGTTTTTCCCAATTTAGGGATCGAGTCCAAGTACTTGAGAAACGTAGATATCAAAATTGGACCCCTGATCTAAAATTTAATAGGCCCCAACCTCACCCATGCCAGGAGCCTAGGAGGACCTTATACCATGATCCCGAGCATAACCTTAGGAAGCCTAACCATGATATCTATAGTGTGGATCGTGTCTATGAGAGGTCCTTACAATACTCTAGACCAGTCACTCAACAACCCCAGTCTTCTAGATCAAACCATTTAGATCCACACCCATGCCTAAGTAAGGTCTCTACTAGCTTGAAACCCAGTGTGACCCAGGTTCCTATATCTCAAGAATGTTTGTTTTGTAGAGAAAGAGGCCATAAATCTAGTCAGTGCCCATGCATAGGACTGGCTTGTGCACAGCTAAGTGGTAAGAATCCTAAGGATGACATTAATGAGGGAGAACCCAAGCCTACCAATGAGGAAGAAAGGTTAGGTATGACAAGCCTAGAATCAGTTGACCCGATTACCACTGACCTGAAACCCATTGAAGATGGCATCGAGGAAGTATATGATGCTGGCTTGAGTCTAGTTGATGAATATGAGGGGGAAGAACTTAAAGAATGTGACATCGATACTATTGGTTCCTTACCTGAGGAGACCTTGGAGAGCAACCAAGTGGTAGGACCTAGTTCAGAAATTCAAGAGATTTATGAGAATTAGGTTCCTTTAGTCAAATACCCCCAGGAAGAACTCATAGTGTTAGCCCGAGCTATCAGTTCGTACCCTCTAATGACAGTCATTCCCCAAGTACCAATTGAAGATTTTTGCACTGAACTGTTTAAGTTTGCCCACCCTATGGTAGATCCTCTCCTTAGGATGACTGAATCAAGCCTCTTACAAGTGGACCTTGTCCCATGCCCAGCCACTAAGGTCTCTCCCGTAATCTCAGTTGGACATCCTTTTCTTGAGCGGATTGATTCACCCAGTCCTGTAGAAGTCCTCCTTATGGCCCCAGACCCCTTCCTTCGCATGATTGACCTACCCTTCTATAGAGTATACTTTTCCGCACCCATAGGTCAAATTTCAAGTCTTGAGGTCATCATCCATAGGCCCTTTCATGAATCATTCTCTAATCCAGTTCTTGAGAAAGTGGATCATTATTTGCTTAGAGAACAAACCTTAACTATTGCAATCACATGTCCTAGGCTACTCCCCGAACCATCTCTTGATCCATTCCTAGGAGTAGCAAACTTTCCCTTTCGTAAGGATGACCAGTTGATACTCATAGATCACCATTCAAACCTTCAGGTCACCACCTTTAGTCAGCAGGTAATTTGAGACTCCACCTCATATTTCCTCCCTTTCTCTAGGACTTCCAATGCTTCTTACACCATCCAAGTATACTTTGTCGAAGTCTTTAGAGTAAACCACGTGTCAGAACCTATTAGGTTTGCCACCTACTTCTGGAAGACCTTATGGCACCTACTAGGCACCCATGATAAGTTTTCATGCTCTGCATGCCATCCTCCGACCCAAGGTCAAACCTAGAGAGCCATAGTTTGTTAGGTTTAGACCTAGGGTTCCTTTGAATAAAGTCCATTCTTTAGGAATGCATCGTCAGTCGAGTTTAGGACATTGTCTCAGATTTTGGTTGAGTGAGAATACCAGGAATTGGAATTTGTATTTTGTCCAGGACTAAATTTGCATATAATGTTTCGATCAATAGGTCTATAGGCTAGAGTCCCTTTGAAATTATTCATGGATACAAGCCTCACACACCACTTGATCTGATTTCACTATTAGTCCACACACACAAGTCTCTTGATGCACTTGCATAGCATGTAAAGGACTTGCATAAAGAAATTCATGCCAAAATAAATTTAAGTAATGAAACTTATAAGAAGTTGGCTGATTCTCAAAGGCGAGTCAAAACTTTTGTTGAGGGAGACTTGTAATGATTAGGTTAAGGCCTGAACGATTTCCTCCTGGAACTGTTAGAAAGTTACATGCTAGAGGAGCTGGACCATTTAGAGTAGTGAAGAGAGTAGGGTCCAATGCCTATGTGCTCGAGTTGCCTTCAGAACTAGGCATTAGCTCCACTTTCAACATTACAGACCTAGCAGAGTATAGAGAGCCAGCTGTGATTCCCAGTGAGCCTTTTGAGCCTAATCCTGATCTTGAGAGTGAACCCAACCCTGTGTGTCCACCAACAAACTGGCCTGTGAGGAAAGAGCAGATTGAAAAGATCCCGGATGATCAGGTTATCTCTACTCGTAATCGAGGATACCAAAGATACCTGGTCCGCTGGCAAGGAAGGCCAGATTCTGATGACTCTTGGATCTCCCGAGAAGAATTACAAGAATTAAACCCAGACCTCTTAGAGAGATACCAGAGCCAACTTGATCCATACTCGACAGGGTCAAGTTCCTCCCACCGTGGGAGAATTGGTGCGGGCACCAGACTCAGAAGAAGACTTCAGAGCTCCATCAGGATCTCTGATTAACCTTGCCCGAAGAATTAGGGTTTTTGGCTTGTAATAAGGGTTGACTTGATCAACTCAATTTTAGTTTGAGTCTGTATTACCTGCATTTTTATTTTGTTGAGTCATGTTGACTCAGTAGTGGACTAGGGCTTCAACCTGGGGGTGTTACATTTTCTCCCAAGGCCAAGCAAGTGGGCGTCACACTCCCAGCCACACTCCCAGCCATACGCCTGAGTCCAGGGGGCGCCACATCTCCATCCAGCAGGCTTTGGTCCCCACACCACAGATAGCAGCTCCCCTCTTTCATGTGCCAATTGAGGAGAAATCCACCAGGGGTCCACAAATCAAGGGGGCGGCCCAAGACTTCCCAAAAGAACCAAACTATGAAAGGGAAGAAATTCTCTTGGAGAGAAATTCAAGGAGGCTCCCATTACCTGCCAGAAATACTCAAAACAAAGTTAGAAGGAGCCATAACTTGGGGAGAAAGAAAAGGAGGTATCCAAAAAGGGTTGAGCCATGAAAGGAAGGAGATTTCTCTTGAAAAGCAAGGTTAGGAGGCGCCCTAATCATTCCAACTAAAGCCAGATATAAAAGGCAACAAATTTTCTCTTGGAGGGCAAGGTTAAGAGGCGCCCAAACACTTCCAGATAAGGCCAAGCATAGAAGGAAAAAAATATTTTCTTGGAGGTCAAGACAAGGAGGTGCCACCCACTTTCCTTTTTGAAGCTTCAATCAACTTTGGAATTAATTGGCCGGCCATATGAGTAGGGATTGATATCCTAATTTGAAGATCCCCTCCTTTAGTCCCACATGGGAAGATGTAAAACCCTACTCTCTTGTAATGGCCTATAAATTAAACCCCCATGTAAGTTTGAAAAGAATCAGATGAATGAAATCAATTTCTGTGTGAGCAACTTTGTGTTTCTCTCTTCCGCACTTGTATTCAGGTGTTGAGCTCCATGAGGGAGTAAATCCGGGTTCCCTAGGAACCTTGAGGAGGTGTGAGATCTCCAACCCCAAAACCCTAGCTTAGTCCACCCATCTCTACTCCACCACCACCAAACCCTAATTTTCCATCTTCATCCCACGGCCCCTCTCTTCCACATCGAAGCCGGTCACCAGCATCCAGGTTCAGATCAACTGTTTCAACTACAGAGCTAGTTCAAAGGAGAGTCAGATCAGTATCAAGATCTCCAGAACTTCTACATCCAACAATCTTCATTAAGTACTCAGGTCAGTGTCTTTCTTTGAGTTTCTGGTTCTTTTTTTGTTCTTCTTCTTCCAGATCCTGAGTTCGAGAAGAAGGCCAACCTTGCCATAGGACTACAATCCGAGGATCCATTGCGAAGATACCCTGTCTCCAAGGATCCTACAATCTGCTCGAGAGTGTCCTTCAATTGAAGCAACGAGAGATATCACAGTCAGGTATAAAACCTTCTCTTCTCTCTTCGTCTGTTTCTTGAAAGAGGAGTAAACCCTAGGTCTGAGGGTTTCTCAATCCCCAGCGATCCTACTTCTGAGTTACTCTGATAATCCACTCCTTTTAATTGTGCTTTCTGTCATTTCTTAGTTTCTTTCAACATTAGTTTATCTTTCCTTTGAGCCAAAGCCGACTTCTGAAAATAAATAAATAAAAAAAATACATTAATTTTAATTTACTTCCGCATCGCATCATCTTTTTTGTTCTGCATCATTTTTGGTATCAGAGCTTTCGTGCTGCATCAGAGTTCTTCCTTTTGAGAGGCTGAGAACTTGTTCTTCGTGCTTCTTCCTTGGAGAACTTCCACTACCCTTCCACCAGTGATTTTGAGGTCTGGGTTTTGGTGGGAGTTTGGGAGAGAAAACTCCTTGATTCCCTGTTCTAATTTCTGCTCAATCGGAGGAAGAAGAAATCAGTTTTGGAGAAAACCAATTTCAGAATAGAGCATTCTGTTCTTGCTCTTCCTCCCACCGTTCTAAGGCATTCTGGCGACTAGCATCGCGCGAGAGGTCAGATCAGAGGAGCCCCAGGCGTGTCCCCCCTCCAGAGGGTGTTCGCTTGAGCACCTGGGAGCCAGTTGATCATCCATTGCTGCTTTTTTGCTTTGCCCTGTTTTTGTGGTTGCAAATTTTCTTTGCAGCACCTGGTAGAGAGGAAGAGGTCGTTGGTTGATCGATCTTCAAGCTCTCTTTTGAAGCTAGTTCCTTCAAGCCACTCCCTTGCCATCGGTGAAGGAAGAGACCAAGAGATTGGCCATTTCTGTTTTGGTTTGCTGCAGTTTTGGAGGAAAAGAAAACAGCATTTCAACGTGCTGGAAGAAGAAGAAGACAGGAATAAATTTATTCCTGTTATCCCAGCAATTCCAGCAGATATCCTAGGGTTATTCCAGCAGGAATAAGGTAATTATTTCTAGTTTTATTTTTCATGCATGCCTAGATCTAGGTTTATATAATTGTTTATAAATATTACATGCCCTTGTTCATGCCTAGTTTTGCCTATATATGCATCCGGAATATGTTAGATCCTGTACGGAGTAGGTAGTTTTTGCTGTTATTTTAAAATAGTTTTAAAATACATACCTGCTCCCTGCTGTTGCATGCTTAGTGTAGGCACCTGCAACACCCGCGCAGTTTTCTTTCAGTGGTATCAGAGCCAGGTTCAGGTGTAGCATTTCTTTCAGTGGTATCAGAGCCACGATTGCCACCGCTCCGCTTATCGTGCCCGAGGTCCAATGTGCAGGTGCCATGTTTGCAAGTTCGACGGAGCATAATTTCATTGTGCCAGACTCGAGGCGGTTTCTAGCAAACCGAAGCATCATCGTCGGGCGTCTTCACATGTGGCGCTTATCCGATGGCTCGGGCGAAAAAAGGTTGTACAGCTGCTGTCGATTGACTTTCAAAAGAGAGGAGACTTTCCAGAAATGAGGTCTTTTGGCTTTTTTATACCTCGCCAGTGGTTGCAATGGTCCTTCTTCATCTCTCGGGTCGCCTTTCTTCACTAAAACAATGTGGTGAGTGCCCAGTGATCCTCATTTTCTCTCTTGTTTCTTCTCAAACCCCAGTCCTCTCCCCCATCTCGGGTGAACCGGACCTTTCTCTAGGCTCCTATCCTCCTCCTTCCTTTCTCAAACTTCCTCCTTCTCGATGGCTCCTTCGGGTTATCGCCCTCGCTTCTCTTCTAACCCGGATGAGGCCGGTCCCTCCTGGCTGAGGACTCCATCGTCCTCCTCATCGAAGGACGACGTTCCCCTCGATGTCCAGAGGTGATTGCATCCGGGCGAAATAACCATCGGAAGCCCTAGGGCCCCTAGGGTCCCTAGGGTTCCTCCTGCTGTCCTTGCTCCTTCCATCTCTGTCGTCACCTCTTCGATGGCAGGGGCTCCTTCCAGTCCCTCCAGTTTCACTTTGACGATGACCGGAGGAGATCTTTCCTGGATCCGGGACATGTTTGGGGTTCCGGATTCCATCTAACTCTTGCTCCCGAGTCCGAGGGAGCGAGTTACCTTGAGCAGCCCTGGCCGGTTTGCTTTCTACGAGGACTTCCTTGCCGGGGGTCTTCGTTTTCCACTCCACCCTTTCTTCCTTTCCTTTTTGAACCATTACCACCTTGTTCCGGCCTAGTTGGCTCCTAACGCCATCAGGGTCATCTTCGCCTTCATCATCTTTTATCACTTCCATGGGTTCGTTGCCTATTTCTCACTGTTCAGGGTCCTCTTTATCTTGAAGCACTACTCTACCAATGATGGTTAGTGGTACCTCTCCCCCCGGCCTAAGTGCCTCCGGTTCGACCTCTCCACATCCATCAAGGGGTGGAAGAACCAATTCTTCATCGCCTCGATTGGGGACGTTGACTAGGTATGGAGTGAGCCAGACCGGTCCCCGAACCAGAACTCCCATGTTGAGCTGGCTGATCGAGAGGTCTACTCCCAGCTGTTAGGTGACGTGGTTCCCTCCCTTGAAGTTCTGCTCTCGGAGCAGAATTTGTTCGAGGCAAGGGTTAGCCCGATCCGAACAATTGGTGAGGCTCTAGGCCTCCTTTTTCTTTTATTTTGATCTCCTTTGACCTTTCTCTTTTTCCAGGGATGAAGTTCTCTGTGGAAAGCCTGGTGGAGTTAGCCCGGAAGAGAAGCGCTTCGGTCGGGGCCCATGACACTGCACCAAAGAGGGCTCATGTGGAGACGGATCAAGGGCCCAGGTCCACCTCGACCTCAAAGCAAAGGGTGGTGGATACGACCCCTCAGCCATCTCAGTAGCAAACTCCTGCCCCAGAGATCATCGACATTGACAGGGGAGGGGAGGAGGAGCGACTGGTGCCTCCTCCAATGGTAGCGACGACCAGTGTTCCGACAATAGCCATGACAGTGGCGGTGACCTCACAAACTATGGCTTCGCGCTCTGAAGGGACTCCCACGCAGCCCTCCTCCAAGCCCTGCCTCGCACCTGCAGGGATTCCAGGTAATGCCTCTATCATCCGAGACCAGGCCTAGCTAAAAGGATGATGGAGTATGCAGCCCAACCTCGGGATCGCCGCTTGAGGGGTGGTCGGGACTACTTGGCCGCGCTGCTCGGGATCCTTCCCCATCTCTTCACAGTGAGTATCCAACACCTCCTCTTAATGTTCCAGTTGGATTTTTAAAGAGTTCTGAACTCATCTTTGATGTAGATCGGGATTGACGTGCTCCTTCTTCGTGACTTCATCACTACTTCTGCAAGGAAAAAGGCAGATATGGAGAAGAAGCTGGTCAAGCTCATGGCCGATGTGAATGACCTGGTAGAGAAGGGTCACGAGCTAAGAGAGAGCAACCAGGCTCTTCAAGGAGACCTAGCCCATGCTGAAGGGCACGTCAGGTACCTCGAGGCCTCTTGGTCCGAGGAGAGGACTTGAATCAACATCGTGCTGATGAGGACACGATGAAGATCTCCCGTCCGGAGGGTGATCTCGATCATTGGAGAGCCGGGTCGATGAGGTCCTGGCAAAACTGACGGCGGCCAAAAAGAAAACTTCTTACATCTCAGGGTGCTGGAGGCCACATAGAGGGATGCCCAGGAGGCCATGCCCAAGTTCTGGGCTTCCTAGGAGTTCAAGGATGAGGTCCACGAGGCTACCGTGGACTCCTTCTTGAAGGGCTTTGAGGTTTGTCGGAAGAAGGTTGCCTCCCTCTTCCCAGAGCTTGATCTGGCCGGAGTCATCCTTGGCAGCCCAAGGGAACAACCCAAGGAGTCAGCAGCACCGGGAGCAGCCGATGAGGGGACCGTCAGGCAATCAGCTAGGGAGGCAACCGGTGACACAGAGGCTTCCCAACCTAGGACAGAGCCAGCGATGGAGTGACCTCTGGTCCTTCATTTTGTATTATAGTGTAGGGTTTTCAATTTGTTCTTTTGGGTCGCCCGGTCTGTCGGGTCCCTTTCATTTGTATGAAACCTCTACACTCAGAAATGAAGCTCTTTTCCCTTTTTATAGCTTAGTGTTCTTCTCTTAACTCTTTGCTTTGCTCCTTTGTTGATGGCGGGTCTGAATCCCCTGATTTTTTGTTGGAGCTAAGTCTGCGACTTTGATTTGAAGTTCGACTCTACCTCTTGGTCAGAAATCAGGTTTAGGAGACCTCCAGGCTTTAGTGTGGGATTCCTGGAGCTTTTGGCTTATACTTCATGAGTCTTTGGTGCCGAGACTTTGGTTGCCAGAATTGGATCTGTGCCTTTGCACCGGAACTGGGTTCTGGGCTTTCATCTGGACTAAACTCTGGGCTTCCATGTCAAAACTAGGTTCTGTGCCATCTTCTGGACTGAACTCCGGGCTTTCATGCCGGAACTAGATTCTGTGCCATCTTCTGGACTGAACTCCGGGCTTTCATACCGGAACTGGATTCCGTGTCATCTTTCGGATTGAACTCCGGGCTTTCATGCCAGAACTGGGTTCCATGCCATCTTCTGAACTAAACTCTGGGCTTTCATGCCAGAACTAGGTTCCAAGCCATCTTCCAGACTGAACTCTGGGCTTTCATGCTGGAACTAGGTTCCGAGCCATCTTCCGGACTAAACTCTAGGCTTTCATGCTGGAACTAAGTTCCATGCCATCTTCCAGACTGAACTCCAGGCTTTCATGCTGGAACTGGATTCTGTGCCATCTTTCAGACTGAACTCCGGGCTTTTATGTCGGAACTAGGTTCGTGCCATCTTCTGAACTAAACTCTGGGCTTTTATGCCAGAACTAGGTTTCGTGCCATCTTTTGGACTGAACTCCAGGCTTTCATACCGGAACTGGGTTTCGTGCCATCTTCTAGATTGAACTCTGGGCTTTGTGTTTTCCACAAATCGCTTTGCGAGACTTTTGCCTCACCTTTATTTGCCAGACCTAAGGCCGGGTGATGATAGTCCTACGAGACAGAGACAAGCATTGCACTAAAGAGAATTTCATTATTAATGTTCAGAAAGTCTTACATCATTGGTAATACATCCTCAAGTTTGCAGCGTTCCACGTCTGTGGAAATCATGCTCCACCGAGCTCAGCGAGATAGTAGGTGCCATGAGGGAGGACTTCGTCCACCTTGTAAGGGCCTTCCTAGTTTGGAGAGAGCTTACCGCACTCTCGAGGTTAGGAGGCTTCGACATGTCGCAACACCAGGTCTCCCAGGTGAAAGGACTTCGGTCTCACCCTGAAGTTGTAATATCTGGCCACCCATTACCGATAGGCTGCCATTCGAACTTGATCCTTGTCCCTCATTTCTTCAAGCAGATCTAGATTGAGCAGGAGCCATGCTGGGTTCTCTACTTCGTCGTATTGCTCTACATGCAATGTTGGTAAACTGAGTTCCACCGGAATCACCACTTCTGTACCGAAGATGAAGTTGAATGGAGTTTCATCCGTGGCCGTCCTTGGCATTGTGTGTATGCCCACAGGACATTGGGAAGTTCTTCGGCCCATCTATCCCTGGCTTGATCCAACTTGGTCAGGAGCCCTTGAAGGATGGTCCAGTTGGTCACCTCGGCCTCCCCATTGGTCTGAGGGTATGCTACCGAGGTGAAGCGATGATGAATGCCGAGGTCATTGCAGAACTCCTTGAACTCTCGATTATCGAACGGTCGTCCGTTGTCATTGATGATGGTGTGAGGGAGTCCAAAGCGGCATATGATTGATTTACAGAAGAATCTGCTGACATTTGTTTCCATGATCTAGGCTAAAGGCTCAGCCTCGACCCACTTTGTGAAGTAGTCGATGGCGACTATCAGAAACTTATGCTACCCAGACACAGGAAGAAAGGGACCAAGGATGTCCATGCCCCACTGGGCAAACAGTCAGGGGGCGGAGAGCTGAGAGAGCGGCATAGCCAGCTGGCACTGCACAATGGCGTGACGTTGACAGTGGTCACACCTCTTGACAAAGTTGGCTGCGTCCACCCTCGTCATTTTCCAGAAGTATCCCTAGCGGAGGGCCTTGTATGCCAGAGTTCTGCCCCCCACATGATTTCCGCAGAGGCCTTCATGTATTTCCTGGAGCACGACTGCTACCTCCATAGGTCTTAAACATTTGTAGAGTGGATAGGAGTAGGACCTCGGGTAGAGCAATCCATCTATCAGCATGAAGCGCGTGGCCTTTTGATGAGGCTGGCCTCTATCCGATCTTCGGATAAGGTACCGTCGGTGATGTATTAGACATACTTGTTCATCTAGTTGGGCTCCGGGGTGACCTGCTGGACCTCTCTGGGGGCTTCATAGCTCGGGACCTAAAGATGTTCGATGTAGGCACAACCTAATGATGAGTCTGGCAGGGTTGCCAGTCGGGAGAGGGCATCAGCACGAGCATTTTCTCCACGTGGAATGTGGGAGATGCTGAAGCGCTTAAAACCTTCAGCACTTGCACATACCAACTCCAGTTACTTTGACATTTGAGGGTCCCGAGCCTCGAACTTGCCTGAGACCTGCTCGGCCACCAACTGTGAGTCGATGAAGACCCTTTGATGGGGATATCAATAATAAGAATATATACTTTGATTAATTAACTTTGTTTTTGTAGCTATAGTCAATAAAATCTTGAGCCATGAAATAAGTCCCAAATTTTCTTGAAGCATACTCATGAGTCAACACATGGAAGAAAACAATTTTTCATGAGTCGACTCAAGCTTAAAGCATGATGGAATGCCACATCTTCAAAGCCCAATTCAAGCCATTCAAGCTCAATTCAAGCCAAGACTTGAAGCCAAAATTTTCATATTGAGGGACACCTCATTAAGAAACCTTGGGGGAGAAGAAATTACACTACATCAAGACTTTTATAGGAAACATAAAGATACCTTCCAACAAGTGACATGTGGGGCGCCACCTCTAATGACACCTAGGCCTCTACATCAGCATTTGACAACCACATGAAGACCTTCTAGAATGCCACATGTCAAGTGGTTGTAATTTTCTACCAATAATTTGTTTTTAGTTAAAACCACTTACCTAAAAATTGTTAGAGCTAACTAAGCCATCCTTATCCCCTCCTCTCCATCCTTAGACAAAATTTCTAGCATTGGAGCCTATAAATAGGGCCCCTAGGCTCTCATTGTATTCATTATATGCTACGATTTGAATTAATGAAATGATTGTTTCCTTGTATTCTAGTTTTCTTGAGTTCTTGTTTGGAGTGAAAGTTTTCTAACTAGTTTGAGTGTGTAGATCCTTATCCAAGGAGAGAATGAGACTTTTCTAAATTTGATTTTGAGAGTAAAGAGTGATTTTGCAAGGAGTAAAAGATGGGACACCCATTGATGGATCTATGATCAAGCTCCGAGTCCCAAGCCACCGGCCACTTTCTTCTTCTTCCTTTTTTTTCTTTGTTTCCATTCCAACACCAATTCTTCTTCCATGTCTAATCCCAAATTTTTTTGCAGGTTCTCTCAGGTTCCTAGGTTAAGGATGAAGGTCTCCATGCTATGGATCAAGGCCAAGGTGAGTCTCAAAGTAGAGAGTGCCAATCTTGACTTCTAGGCCTCAATCCTTGAGTGATGAGAGCTCCTTCTTCCACCAAATAATTAGCCATCAATTTTGATAGGAAAACTCTTCCTAAGCTTCATTAGATTTGATCATTTGAAGGTTAACTTGTCCTAGTAGTGATGGTTTCCTTACCATGAAAATCCTTATCCTTATTTTGAACTAGATCTACATTGCGGGACTTAAAAATTAGATCAACTAGTCTCATTATGAAATTTTTTTTCTTGGATTAATTTAGTCCATTTATTTGATAATTAATTGCTCAAGTTTTCTTACTGGTTAGCTTGCTAAAACTCTCCATTCATCATTTTATTTTTATCCCTCATCACCCTCAAGCTGGTCACACCTAGTTCATGGGAGACTCTCAGTCCCGTGAGGAGCGCTTCATACTCCGTCTGATTATTGGTGGTAACAAACTAGAGGCGGAGCGCGCACTCGACAATGACTCCCTCGCTATTAGTGAGGATGAGCACGGCCCCACTTCCACTGGAGTTGGAGGCTCCATCTACATGTAGGACCCAGATGTCCTCCCCCGGTTCAGGTCTGGTTGTTGATTCTGGGGGCTCTCTTCTGACCCCTCGTCCAGGCCTGCACACTCAATTAAAAAGTCAGCCATTACCTATGCCTTCATGGATGACCTCGGCCAGTAGGAGATGTCAAACTCTCTGAGCTTCAGCACCCACTTCACCAGTCATCTGGACGTGTCTGGTCGGTTGAGTACGGCCTTTAGCGGTTGATCCGTCAGGACCGCGATCGGGTGTGCTTGGAAGTAAGACTTTAGGCACCTGGCAGACATAATGAGCGCAAAAATTAACTTCTCAAATCGAGAATACCTGAGCTCAGCATCGTGGAGAAGCTTGCTTGTATAGTATACAAGTCTTTAGATCCCTCTGTCATCCATTTGAACCATGACCGAGCTGACGGCCTCCAGAGTGACCACCATATACAGGAGGAGCTCTTCTCCCTCCTCTGACGGGAGAGCAGTGGTGGTGACACCAGGGTCTTCTTTAGCTCCTCGAAAGCCTCCTTGCACTCCTTCGTCTAGGCGAAGTCGTGCATCTTCCTCAGTGCCTTGAAGAAGGGCTGGCAACAATCAGCAGATCATGAGATGAACCGACTCAGGGCTGCTATCCGATCGGTGAGTCGCTGGATTTGCTTCTTGGAGGTGGGCTGCTCCATGTCAAGGATCGCTCATACCTTCTCAGGGTTGGCTTCAATCTCTCTTTGGGTTACTATGAAGCTAAGAAACTTTCCTGTCGCCACACCGAAAGCATACTTTGCCGAGTTCAACTTCATTTGGTAGAGGTAAAGGTTGCAGAAGGTCTCCGTCAGGTCGTTGACATGGTTTGAGGTTGGCTTGCTCATAACGAGCATGTCATCCACGTACACTTACATGTTGCAGCCGATTTGGTCTTTGAAGACCTTGTTGACCAAATGCTGGTACGTGGTGCTAGCGTTCTTCAGGCCGAAGGGCATCATTTTGTAGCAATATATCCCGCGGTCTGTGATGAAGGCAGTATGCTCCTCGTTTTCCAGATGCATTCGGATCTGATTGTACTCGAAGAACACGTCCATGAAGGAGAGGAGGCAGTGCCCCGAAGTAGCATCCACGAGCTGGTTGATCTTCGAAAGGGGGAAGCTATCTTTTGGGCAAGCACGGTTGAGGTAGGTGTAGTCCACACAGATCCTGCACTTTCTCTTATTTTTTTTGACCATGACTACGTTGGCCAGCCAACTAGGATACTGCATTTCATGGACAAAGCCAGCGATGAGGAGCTTCTCCACCTCATTATTGATCGCCCTCTACCTCTTTACGGCAAAGCTCCTCTTCTTCTGCCGAACTGGATGACACTTTGGATCAATCTTCAATTAATGGGTGATGACATCTGGGGGGATACCTGGCATATCCGCCACAGACTAAGCAAACACATCTGCATTCACTCGAAGGAAGCTCAGCAAGCGAGTATGCTCGTCTTTTGGTAGTTGGGCTCTTATTTGCACTGTCTTCAGTGGGTCCGAGCTAAGAGGGTACGTCAATAGGCACTCAACGGGGCCACCGTTAGGGTCCTGCACCCTTTGGTCGAGGTCATCGATGTCAGAGTCAAGCTCGGCACTCCGGGCTCCTGGGACAGTTTGCAAGCAATGCAAGATGGGCTGAGCTACCCCCCTCATCTCTCCCACCTTGTAAGGGGTAGGGAACTGTACCAACAATCTTTTGGTAGAAATGATCGCGTCGAGCTGGTTGAGCCCAAGGCGGCCCAAGATAGCATTGTACGGTGACGGGAGTCTGATGACAATGAAAGTCATCATGACTGTGCTCTGTCGGGGTGGAGTCTCTGCAGTGACAGGGAGGGTGATTTCTCCCTCGACTCCCATAGAATCTCCGGTGAAACCCATGAGAGGGGTGTGTACTGGCCTTAGTTGATCATGAGACAAGTTTATTTGAGAGAAAGCATCATAAAAAAGCACGTCCATGGAGCTCCCACTATCAACCATAATACGGTGTACAGGATGCTTGGTGATGGTCATTTCGATCACAACCGCATCATTATTTACATTTTCTTCTTCACCTTCCTTCCCCTTTACAAAGAGGAGTACATTTTCCAGATCTCCTCCCTCCCGGGCTCTCTTCGATGCGCGCCCTATTCCCCAAGAGATCATGCCCACAAGCTTCTCTGTGGGGTGGTTGTCGACTACAGGAATAGGGGGAAGGGCCGCAAGTGGTTGATCCTCTACTGGGGCCTCGTTTTTCATGAACTTTCTGAGATAGCCCCTCTTGATTAGGTCTTCGATCTCCCTCTTCAGATTATGGCACTCCTCAATGTCATGGTCGTGGTCGCGATGGAACTGGCGGTACTACATCTTGTAGTAACTGCTTGATGGCTTCTGAGAGTGAGGTCGGTGAAGGTAGTGCTCGCCCTCGATCTTCATAAGAATCTTTATCCTTGAAGCTAGGAGAAGAGTGAAGGTCTACTCGGGGATGGGACCATTCTTCAGCTTCGGTCCCAATCGGAAGTCTGCAAGCAGCCCGGGCTTCCACGTTCTGGGCACATCCCTTGGGGTAGGCTTCTTCGAAGGCTTTCTGTCCAGTTCTCTCCTAGTACAGTCAGCCTCCTCAGCATGGATGTACTTGTGGATACGCAAGAGGAGTTCAGAGTACGTCTTGGGTGGCTTCTTGTCGAAGGAATATGTTAGACGGGAGGTCCGGAGCCCTCGCTTCAATGCCAGCATGGCGATGGGCTTGTCCAAACTGTAAATTTCCAAGGCAGTAGTCTTGAAGCGGGTTACATAGTCCTACAAGAGCTCATGGTCTTGTTGCCGGATGGAGAAGAGGCTATCCACCTTCCGTGGTACCTTTCGACAAGCTTTGAAGTGGGCCACAAACCTCCTCTCCAACTGTTGGAAGGAGTCGATACTTTCGGGCTCAAGGTGGGTGAACCAGACTTGAGTGGCCTTCCAGAGGGTGGCCAGAAAGGCAATGCACAAGAGGGTGTCCATCGCCTCCTGGACTCTCATGAGAGCTTTATAGCTCTCCAGGTGATCCAGAAGGTCGGTGGTCCCGTCGTAGGGATCCACCTCCTGAGGCATACGGAACCAACTCGAAATCGATTCCTCTTGGATTTCCTGGGAAAAGGGAGGTCGGACATTATAGCCTGCTAGCTCGTTGAGGGAGCCCTGCATGTTGGCAAACCGACGGGAGAGCTCCACCAGTTTGCGCTCTTGCTCTTCTAGGTGCCTCTCGGCCAGGCATTTGATGGCCTTATCAGTGGAACCTTCCACCGAGGCCGCTGGAGAAGAAGGGGTGATGGGGACCTCACCAGCACAGATCTCGGAGCAAGCACGAATCTTGGAGCTGTGCAAATCTCAGAGCATATCCAGAATAAATTTAGGATTTATCTTTTATTTGAAACTTGAATTAGGATTTGGTTAGTTAGGATTTAAATATGGATAGGCTTATCTTATCCTATCTTGTATTTGAATTTGAGTCATCCCTATCTTTTATCCTGTAGTCAAATTCAAATGAGGGTTGGACAAGTCTATAAATATCAAAAAAAATAGTACCCTAATTTAGGTGACTTCTAGGCTCACCAACGATCCTGTCCCTGTCCCCCATCAATTATGGTATCAGAGCTAGAAAAATTAGGGTACATTAGTATCTTTCCAAATTTTCTCTTACCAGTCGTCCCACCCTTCCCAGATTAAAAAAAAAAAATCAGTTCTCCAACCAGTGCCTTCCCTTCCATGACTCATCCCACACCCAACCAATACCCTGCTGCCACTAACGAACCCCTCCTCCCCACCGGCGAGGACCTCGTCCCCATCCCACCCACGCCTCCCTCCTCCAGATCCGATCATCCATGAACCCTCCCCGATTCTCCCACACCCGAACGCCCTCCTCCAATCCGTCCATCACCGGACATCCCCCACTGGTCCACCCATAGCCAGACCCTCCCTCCTTCCGCTCCTTCACCCAAACCTCCCGCCCCTAGTCACCTGCCGTCCGTAAGCCTCCTCTGATTCCCATCGCTGGCCTACTCCTTCCTCTGACCGTCCCGACGCTAGGCCCGCCCTCCTGTGGTCCTCCCGTCGCCGGCCTACCCTCCTCTGGCCTCACGTCGCCAAGCTTCGCTCCTACCATCCTCCTATCGCCCGATCTCTCGCCTCAGGCCTGTCGCGATGCCGGAACACTGCTCCCCAGAGATCACCGTCTTCTTCCCCGGAGATCCGCCATGACGCCATCTTCTTCTCCGCTGCTCCACGAAGCCTCTACCCTGTTCCACGAAGCCACTATTCCGCCATCAACGAAGACAGCCCCAGGCTCGCCTACCTCTCGGTCCACCATCACCCAACTGCCCTCATCTGGTCATCCCCGAGCCCGGTTCACCTCCCTGCTCCTCGGGCTCATCGCAGCAGTTCCAGGCGTCCCCGACGTCGGCCTCTTCTCTGGACCACCTCTCCTCGGAGATCTCGCCCGAACACCTCCTTCTGTCCGGTGCAAAGCTCCTGTTCCAAGAAGTGTGCAAGAAGAAAATTCGACGATCTGCTGTTGAAAGAAGACGGGAATAGCTATTCTCGCTATTCCTGCTATTCCACACTTATCGCAGCCTTAATCTTGATTGGAATAAGCCAGTTTATTTTAATTTGGATTGTCATGTGCATCCTAGAGCCAGCCTAACTCGACAGAGTCGAGTTTTTCCCACCTCAAAAGAATGATGGGGACCTTACTAGCATGGATCTCGGAGCAAGCGCGAATCTTGAAGTCGTGCAAATCTCGGAGCATATCCAGAATAAATTTAGGATTTATCTTTTATTTGAAATTTGAATTAGGATTTGGTTGGTTAGGATTTAGATATGGATAGGCTTATCTTATCCTATCTTGTATTTGAATTTGAGTCATCCCTATCTTTTTATCCTGTAGTCAAATTCAAATGAGGGTTGGACAGGTCTATAAATACCACCCTCAGTCCTTTGTAAAAAAAAAAGTTAGTTTTTGGAGAAAAAAATTTGAGTTTTTTAGAAGAGTGATTCTTCTTGCCTTTTCCTTTGGGCATGGGCGTGATGCCCTAGTTATTTCCCTTCCCATTTCATCTTCTTTATCCCCTCGTGACCTTTGAGATCCATCCTAGCGCCTCCAAGTATCGAGGAGGGTGTAATGCCCTAGAGGTGAGAGGTCTCTTCATTATGTTGAGTCCCAAAGTTCATGAGATCCAGATCCCTATCCTACATCCCCACTATTCCTTTGCCACCCTATTCCTTGGCCACCCCTAGAGAAAAAAATATCAAAAAAAAATAGTACCCTAATTTAGGTGACTTCTAGGCTCACAAACGATCCTACCCCTGTCCCCCATCAAGGGGCTGACAGGTCGTGGTGAGGGGTCTTGCCCCGACGGTGCTTGCTATGCTTGGTGGCATCATTGTCGTCCATCGGGGATCAGCTCTCATGGTACATCGACCCAGTGTGATTCCTCTTTGTGGGGGTCTGGTGACTCCTGCAGGGGTTGGTCGTGACCCGCGGATGGGATGACCTACCTTGGATGGAGCGCAGGCTTCCACGGGGGCCTGCGGATCGGGCCGCGAGGGTCTCTGGCTGGGGTTGAGTGGCTAAGGAGTGCTGCTGATGCTGCAACTGTCTCATGGTCGCGGTCAGTGCCTGCATCTATTGGATAAGTGCAGCCTACTGACCATCTACTGATGGCAGCTGAGGAGGAGCGGGAAGTTCCCTCTCTGGGCTGTAGGGGACCGAGGGAGAGAGGACTTCTCCTGCTCGGCTGGTGGAAGCTTCACGTCCGAGAGTCACCATAATACTTCGAGTCGAGCTGTTCTCACGCTCGTGGGGGGCTTGTTCTTACAGGGGCTTTCATCCCCCTACCTGGTGCGACAATCTGTTGCCGACCTTACCGCTATGGCATGTAGCTGTAGGTTGGCACCGAAGGTCTGTCTGCCCCTTTACTTTGGAATCCTGGGATCCTCGAATCTGCAAAATAAGGTTAGAGACCCGGGCCGGGGTTCCCGGCGGGGGCACTCCGACGTTCAAGTCAGCGAGCGACAAAGTGGAACATATCCAGTAAGGCGGATACCAATCGGGTCTCCATGCTTAGAGGAATCCTAGATGAAGGAAAAAAGTGAGAGAGAATGAGAGGGGATTGGCGCTCAAGTTGCTACGAGTGGGCTCGCAGGACTTGCTCTTGGGCGTCCTTTGGGGAGCCTTCGCCTTTGAGCCGCCCGTCTCCTTGCTTCGTGTGTCTGCCCTCTTGATCGCTTACCTTGCTCCTCGCCCGTGGGTGCCTTTTAGATTGTCGGTTGCTTCGGTGCCTTGATTCTTCCCCTCTGGGGGCTTAGAGGTCAACAGTGTTCCTTGGCCGCCCTCTCGAGGTTACTTCCTCCCATAGTTAGGAGTTAAGTTGCGAGCTTGTCTCGTCCGCCATGCTGTCACGAAGGGGGGAATTAGGCGGGACCTCAATCCAAGCACAGCCGCCCTTGGATTTGAGATGTTGAACGCGGCACTCCCCTTCGGGGGGTTCTAGGTGATCGGTCATAGGATCTGATACCTCGATTAGGGTGTCCCTCATAAACTGGTGCCAACGAGGTTACGCGCACCATTACAGATCTGGGGGCATCGTACTGGGCATGCCGCACCGCACGCACCAGCCTCAGCAGCGTCCTCGAGGCTGGCACCCTCGGTCCTCCCGACGCTTCCACGGAGAAGGCACGACTTCGGCCAAGGTGGGCTCAACCCTTTGGGAGCCACTTGGCGAAGGAGTAGAGGCATGCTCGACTTCGGCCAAGGTGGACCCATTTAGGAGTGCCACCTGGCGAAGGAGCAGGGACAGTGCTCGACTTCGGTCGTGGTGGACCCCACTTGGAGGCACCACCTGGCGAAGGAGCAGGAGTGCCCGGCTCGACTTCGACCGAGGTGGATCCATCTGGGGGTTCCACCTGGCAAAGATGCAGGGACAGCGCTCAACTTTGACCGAGGTGGACCCCACCTGGGGGCGCCACCTGGTGAAGGAGTAGGAGTGCCTGGCTTGACTTCGGTCGAGGTGGACCCATTTGGGGGTGCTACTTGGCGAAGGAGCAGAGGCAGTCTCGACTTCGATCGAGGTGGACCCCACCTGGGGGTGCCACCTGGCGAAGGAGCAGGAATGCCTGGCTCGACTTCGACCGAGGTGGATCCATCTGGGGATGCCACCTGGCGAAGGAGCAGGACAGTGCTCGACTTTGACCGAGTTGGACCCCACCTGGGGGCACCACCTGGCAAAGGAGCAGGAGTGCCTGACTCGACTTCGACCGAGGTGGACCCATTTGGGGTGCCACCTGGCGAAGAATCAGAGGCAAGCTCGACTTCGACGGAGGTGGACCCCACCTGGGTGCGCACCTGGTGAAGGAGCAGGAGCAGGGTCAACTTCGGTCGATGTGGACCCCACCTAGGGGTGCCACCTAGCGAAGGAGCAAAGGCAAGCTCGACTTCGGTCGAGGTGGACTCCACCTGGGGGCAGCACCTGGTGAAGGAACAGGGTTACCGAGCTCGACTTCGACCAAAGTGGACCCCACCTGGAGGTGCCACCTGGCGAAGGAGCAGGGGTGCCGAGCTTGACTCGAGGTGGGCGTGACCGTTGATCAGACCACCTGGCAGGGTAGCTCGGAAGGGAACATGTCACGGTGTTATTTACCTGCTTGGCTGCCAGCTGGGTCCGACGCGCGCTCCACGTCAGCGATCTTGCCATATCAGTTCCAATACAAGAAAGGGGATACATGAATAGTGGCTGGGGCTATTGGCATACTCAATAACTCATGCCCGCTAAAAAAACTAACATAATCATTATATTTGAAGTCAATACATCTCTCAAACAATTAAATTAATATAAACATAAACATGTTTACCACTAAAGGGACTATACAACTATCCATATACTTAGCCGAGCCTTTGCCAATTATATTCCTTCTTGTCACACTCCCTCCTGGACTTAAAATCCTCTAGCGAAGGAAAGAAAAAACTACAAGAGCCCAACCATATGATGATAAGTGGTCCAAATTATCAATATATGAATATAATACCTTAGGAACATGATAATGCATGGTTGGAAAGAGAATAATCATAAATAGTTATAGAACCCATAACTTAGTAAAATTCTCTATCCTTTGTAGCCCATGCGATATTTCAGTTTATTTTTCAAGATGTCTCTAGTAGTCCTTTTTTGTGGCCACCATCAAAAAACTGGATGACAAAGTTGGATTGAACCCTCCCCTATTTATGCAGCTCAACCTCATCATCCATAGCCCTCAACCAAGGATGAGAGCAAAATCTGTCCCCATAAAAGGCACTAATACCTTACCAAACCAAAAACCCTCCTCTTCACCATCCTAGAAGGAGAGTAATATATTTAGGAATGGATAGCTCTGCCTAATTTATTATTAAAGTCAGCATATGGCCAAATGGAGTGCCAGTCTCCCTTTCCTTCTGCTCTAAAGATCTAGACTCCATGAAAGTGACTCTGAGATTTACAAAGTAGCTGTAGTAACATCTTTTGTCGACCATATTCTTATGCTTTGCCTCTCCTTGAACTTGGAGCGGTCTTTGCAGTTTTGGATTTCACATTGCTCCATTTTGACTTACTATTATTGATCTCTATATCACAAATCATATTTAAACAATACTTATTAGTAATATCGATATCATTGCAAAATTAGAAATACATATTTGTCTAAATCATCATGCATTAATCATTAATAATGATAACTCTAACAAATGATATAAACTAGCACTATACCACAGCAATCAAACAAAAAGAGCCACAAACTATAGCTAAAAGAAAATGAAACCATTTCATGACTTGTAGATAGTAAATTACAATAAGGTTTAATGTACATTTATAAACAATCCACCTTAATTTTTCTGAATGAAGTGATATCTATTTGTGTACAATTCAATGAGTAAAGAAGTGTTGTAATATGCTCATAATGTTAAATATCTAAGTAATTTATTTAAGTTATTGTAAATATTTTCTGCTTCTTGACTTTTATGTCCACCTAATGGACGACTGTAGATTACAATGGCCCAATATTTATCAACCATCAAACACTGAAAATCTTTCATTTTTTGACCCAGGGTGCCCAGATATTTGTATGTTTCATCACATAAGAATGACTTGATTGTAAGTTCTTATTGGCTTAATGCTACAAGCTACTGGTAGATCATTATTGTTGATCCAAACTTGTTCACTTATCAAATATTAATTAGTGATATATATTATGAGATTGTGGAAACTAGGCCAATTTCAACATATAATTTTTGTCACCTCTATATAAAAAACATTCATAGAAATAAGAAGTCTACATCACATAACATTCAACATCCTTTGCAGTTCAAAAACTGAAGATAAAAGTATGCATACATCTTTAGCCGTTAATTACTCTTTATGTTATTAAATGTAAGCCATGAAGGGTGCTGATAATGATCTAAGCAATAGGGTTAGGAAAGGGCTTAAAGGGGCAGATTTTGGTTTGATGCTTTGCAAGATGGACTGAAAGCAGGTCAATAAATTATTTATGAAAAACCATAATATCAGGGAACCAAAAATAAGCATACTAAATCAAACTTCATGCACTTAAGTTAATTAATCAATATAACATTGTGCTCCACCCTTCCTTTCCAAATCCATCAAAATTCTCTGTTTTCAGCTTGTATTTTACCCTTTTTGCTGAGCATCGACAACTGCCATGGGTGAGAATGGTGGGATAAAGGTGGCTGGCGGGGGAGAGATATTGCCGCGGACAGGCAAGGGATTGTAGTTGATTGAGGGGAGAGCGCACCATTGCCAATAAAGACAAAGGTACTAGTTAGCCAAGGCAATGAGAGGCGCTTGAGGACCTTTGCATTGACCTATATTCCAAAGAGACGATCAGTCATTAGTCATAAGCCATGGTGGATTAAGAAGCCAAGAAGGAGAAGGTGGAGTGCAAGGAAATAGATTCGGGAAAATTGGGAAGAGGGTCGAGGATTAAAAATTTATAAGGGGTATAACTGTCCTTGGGGGACTAGAAATTAAAATTATTTGTGCTTATGGATCAGATGCTATAAGACCGGTCCATGGAGATTAAAAGTTAAGGTGCGGTCCACCATTCACTTCAAAAAAATTAACTATTAGTGATGGCTATTAGCAATGATTAACAAGCTGTCACTAATAATAGTTTTTACGAATCATAAAAATGATAAAAAAAAAAAATTCCATCGCTAATACTATTAGCGTTGGAAAATCAACTTTTAGCGACGGCAAAAGCCATCGCTAAAAATATCAAAATTTTAAATTATTTTAAATTCTAAAAAATATTAGAAATAAATTTTAAATTTTTAGCAATGACAACTTTAAATTTTTATTTTTTTAAAAAAAATAATTATTAGCGATGTAATTTTTTATTAGCAATAGTATTTGCCATCACTAATACAAAAATCGATGTATTAGTGATGGTAAGATCTATAGTTGCTAATGCCATCGATAAATTCCTCCATTTTATCACCCAAGGTTGATTAGATTCCAAAAAACTTCCTTTTTCTCTCCCCTCCCACCTCGCCCTCCCATGCTGGTGCTCTCCCTCCCTCGCTGGTGCTCTTTTTAGCCGCTGCACTCCCTGGCCCCACCGCCTAGTGCTCCCCATGCCGGTCACCACAACCGAGTGCTCTCCCCTTCCTTACTAGTGCTCCCCCTACCAATCGCCACACTCCCTCGCCCCCACCCCTTAGTGCTCCCCTCGCCAGCCGCCACACCGTGGTGCTCCCCATTTCTCACTAATGCTCTCCCTCCCTCATTGATGCTCCCCTTGCCAACTGCCACACTCCCATGCCCCCACCCCTGGTGCTCCACCCTCCCTCATCAGTGTTCCCCCTCCCTCGCCAATGCTCCCCCCTCTCGTTGATTCTCCCCCCACCCCGTCGATTACCATACTCTCCCACCTCCCTCGATGCTCCCCCTGCTAACCGCCGCACCCCCACCCCAACCACAGTGCTCCCCTTATCGGCTGCCACACCCCCCACCCCCCTCAAGTGCTCTTCGCAACCAATTCTTTACTTTCCTACATGCCAGATCTACCATTCCCCATCTGTGGAGTTTGCCTTGCATTATGAGTATGGTCTGCCTTGTCTTGTAGTATCAGTATTAATAGAGACAGTGACGATAATGCTAGAGCCATCATTAAAAATTATTTTTTAATATTTTAATTAATTAGATATTTATTTAGTTATTTAATTAATTAATTAGTAATATTATTTAATTAATTAAATATTTATTTATTAATTTAATTAATTAGATATTTATTTAGTTAGTTAGTTAGTTAATTAATTAGTTGTTTATTTTATTAATTAGATGTTAATTTTAATTGCGTAAGTAATTAATTTGATGTATATGGATGTATATCCTATATGCATAAGATTTGACTCTTGGCATGTAGATAGGGTTGGAACTGGGCTCAGGCTAGCTCAATGGACTTCGGGATGGTCCAAAGAAGATCAAGCCAAGCTTTAGCCTAATAACAAAGCTCATTTAATTTTTAGGCTAGGCTCGGGCATATCTTTGGTCAAGGATTGGAGGATGAGGGGGAGCTTCATATTGGTGATGCGGTTGGTGGAGGCGACGTGGTGGTGGTAGAGGTTGACAAGCTTACCAGGGTTATGGAGAGGGCCTTAAGGGAGAAGTCAGGGCCAGCATCATGAAGGGTGCAGAAGGTGATAATGAGAGACTTGGAGGTGATGACCCAATTACTGGTGTGGGAGAGGCGGTGGGAGAGGGTCTAGACATAAGCAGCAGCGAGGGGAGAGGACTTGGTGAGGAGAATGACCTTGGTTATGAGGCAATTATTGATAGGGACCTTGTTGTGGGTGGTGGCCTTTAGGATGGTGACTTCATGGTTGGCGATGTTAATAGTGCAGCATTGCAAACACAAGGGTCGAGGCATGCTTGATGCGCTCAGGCCTTGGATCTTAGTCGGCATCTAGGGCAACTAGCCATCCTCGCATCTCAAGGCATCCAAGAAGCCTTCCTGAGTCATACACAAGAAAATATTATAAATCCTAAGAAGACCAAGGAGGAAGGAAGGAATAGGAAGCCTTAAGCTTGCTCGGAATGTATCCTTATACATTTGAAGCCGACTCGAAGGTGGATTATTCACTCGGTCATCAAATTCGAGGAGTTCTAAGATGAACTCCCTCAAGACTTCATACTGGACTCAAATCAGAGCCAAGTCATCCAAGCCCAATATAGACTCAGTCACCAAAATTAAATGCAGCGTAGTAGCCGAGGCATCATTCGTGCAAGGACTGAGTGGCAACTAGATCATTAATAATTTCATTCACTATCAAGATGCTAACTTTTCTTCACCTTTAATTATATTATTTGCACGATCATGGACTGGCCTAATATTATCAAGCATAATTTTCAGTCATGGATTAATTAATATTTGAATATATATGAGCTGAATAAAGTCAACAGTTTATATGCATTGAAACATGAATTAATCAACAATTAGAGATTGCACTTGATGATATTATGCTAGTTCATTATGCAAATGATATAAATAAAGATAAAGAAAGAGTTAGAATATTGATAGTGAATAAAGTTAACAGTGAGCTAGTTACGATGTCACAAAGAAAAGATTCACAAGCACAATTATATGATGATTAAATATTTATTTATTTAATATTTTAGATAGTTATTAATTATTTAATTATTTAATTAGATATTTATTTATTTAAATAATTAATTAGGTATACATGGATGCATGTCCTGTATGCATAAGATTTGGATCTCAGCATGTAAAGCATAAGCTAGGGTCTTAAGCTACTTTGGTACCAAGGCATGATGATGGACACACCTTGGAATAGAAGGTATCGAGATTAGTCAATGTGAAAGTTGCATCGCTACTATTGTTACCAGCTAAATGATAGAGTTGGAAAGAACTACAGTATCTAAAGTATAATTAAAGACATATTTTTAATGACCAATTTGGTATATCTAGCTTCTAATTTATTCCATCTATTTTCTTTATAATTTTTTAAATCTTGCATTGCCATCCACAATTATATAATTAATTTAATGAATATATTTATTATTATTTTCATAGATTATACATCATGTCTTCTAGAAGTCAGAGCCATGTCAACTAAGGAGAGAGCTCTAGAGGACATAACTCTCAAGAAAAGAATGATCATGCTACTAGCTCGCATGGTTCGGTACCAATCACATCACACGGTAAACTCTAAACTTTAGATATTTTTTATATTATTTTATAATTACTATCTAATATAATATTTTTATATTAGACATTCTCCGATCAGGTTTGGAGGACATGGAGTTACTAGTGATCCCACAATCACAAGCAATAGTGATCAGCTCATCTCAGACTTGGTAATGTGATCGAGGACCAACCCAACTCGTGGCACCTCTAACTCAACCAGAGAATAAAGAGCTCATGCACATTTAGAGTCACTCATAAATGCTACATTTTTATATTAATATATTTAAAATTTAATTGTTATAGTTAATATTTATTATTAAATTTTAGTTTTGTTATATATTCAAAGAGATTAGAGTTTCTATAGTGGTTACCGAGATCATTCATCAATTGATATCAGGATCAGTGAATGAGTTCTCCAGTTGGCCATCAAGGCTCATGATGCAACATGGTAGATATTCTTTGTAAGTCAAATATATTTAATTTTTAAATTCATAAAATATTTATATTTTATTTATTTAATTCAAGCTTGCTCTGCTTGTAAAAGTACTACTGATTCAAGACTCCTCAAGCTAAGAGGGCTGGCCATCTGATCTTCAAGGAAGTCGTCACACGTAGATTCCAGGATGGGTTGCATAGTCTCAGGTATTCTGGCATAGAGCATTCCATTCCGAGTCAGCATCAAATTGGAAGCTTTTATAGGATCATTGGATGTGGGTAGATGTATGGGAGACCCTCTCCAACCTGTGGAGCATTGAGAAGTACTTTGGTAGATGGCATAGTGCACGACAAAATCATACCACCTGACAAGATTCGATCAAGCATACTGGTGGCTTTGTTAGCAATATATGGTAGCCGATAGATTGATAAGAATTATATGCTTATATTAATTTTATATTAAATTGATAATATATATATTTATTTATTTATTTTTATTATTTATTATAAATATGATAGCTGGGTCGTGTATCAGGCTAGCTGTAATTATGGAAGACCATAACCAGTCCAGGATTGATGATTATTTAGATCCGAGATCTCGACATATCATGATAAAAGATTAAAATTTTAAGTATTAATTTTTATATATACTGATATGTATAATTGGATAAATCAATTTGTAAACTATATAGGTGAATTATGTGGAGTACGTCATAGCATGATATGATGAGTAAGAGTCGGGTTATAGGATTCGACTGCAACTTTAATCCTTTGGCAGCTCGGTACTCTTCCACATCCTTATATTAAGCCTCAATGACTCATATATTGAGTGATGCACATGTCAAGAATATTGTGACTCATGTACTTATCCAGTAGTCTCAGAACATCTGGATGCCATCTGTGATACAGTCTTGATATTCTCTAGGATCTGTATCTACATGACCAGTTATCCAGTAGTCTCAGAACATCTGGATGCCATCTATGATACAGTCTTGATATTCTCTGGGATCTGTATCTACGTGACCAGTTAGCTCATTATCATAGCCATCGTAGCAGGTAAGTCTATTAATAAAATTCTTAATTTACTTATTTTTAATTTTTATATTTAGAAATTTATTAATAATATTTTATTTTTTCATTACTAGATGATGGGACATCCAGCTCTCATCCACCGGTTGTTGGAGATGACACATAGGAGCTAGAGCAGGAGCAGGAGGACAATGATGATTAGGAGGATCTCATAATTTTGATACTACAATATAAATTTATAAATTTATATAATTTATACTTTTTAATATAGTATAATTAGATTTTTTTAATTTATAATTATGGTTGTTAATTATTATTTTACTTCTAATATGATTTAATAAATATAATTTGTTATTAAAATTTAAACAAAAATTATAAAAATTAATTACTATTTTTAAAATAAATTAAAAAGATATTAGTGATAATTTTGGCGACGATGATTGCCATCACTAAAGCTTTATTACCATCCATTGCTACTTTTGTGACAGCACTTTCTTGGTCACTAATATTTTTTTATTTAATTATTTTTTTAAACTGATATGGCTACATCGCTGACGTGGAGCACGTGTCAGGTCCAGCTGGACACGGTCAGTACCACGTGGATTTTTTCTTTCGAAAGATCCCCCGTTCGAGAAGAAGTCCTCCTACTCCTTTGCCAAGTGGCACCCCAAGACGGGTCCACCTCGGCCGAAGTCGAGCCTCTTCGCCACTCCGCCAGGTCTCCACCCAGGAGGGGTCCACCTCAGCCGAAGCTGGCGGCCACTTCTGCTCCTTTGCCAGGTGGCACCCCAAGATGGGTCCACCTCGGCCGAAGTCGAGCCTCTCTTTGCCACTCTGCCAGGTGTCCACCCAGGAGGGGTCCACCACGGCCGAAGCTGGCGGCCCCTCGCTCCCTCGCCAGGTGGAACCCCAAGACGGGTCTACCTCTTCCAAGGTCGAGCCGGGCCTTCCTGCTCCATCGCCAGGTGGCACCCCAAGACGGGTCCACCTCGGCCGAAGTCGAGCCTCTCTCCGCCACTCCGCCAGGTGTCCACCCAGGAGGGGTCCACCTCGATCGAAGCTGGCGGCCCCTCACTCACTCGCCAGGTGGCACCCCAAGACGGGTCCACCTCTATCGAGGTCGAGCCGGGCCCTCCTGCTCCTTCGCCATGTGGCACCCCAAGACGGGTCCATCTCGGCCGAAGTTGAGCCACTCTCTGCCACATCGCCAGGTGTCCACCCAAAAGTGGTCCACCTCGGTCGAAGCTGGAGGAACCTCACTCCCTCGCCAGGTGGCACCCCAAGACGGGTCCACCTCTGCCGAGGTCGAGCTGGGCCCTCCTGCTCCTTCGCCAGGTGGCACCCCAAGACGGGTCCACCTCGGCCGAAGTCGAGCCTCTCCGCCACTCCGTCAGGTGTCCACCCAGGAGGGGTCCACCTCGACCGAAGCTGGCGGCCCCTCTCTCCCTCGCCAGGTGGCACCCCAAAATGGGTCCACCTTTGCCAGGGTCGAGCCGGGCCCTCCTGCTCCTTCGCCAGGTGGCACCCCAAGACAGGTCCACCTCGACCGAAGTCGAGCCTCTCTCTGCCACTCCGCCAGGTGTCCACCCAGGAGGGGTCCACCTCGATCGAAGCTGGCGGCCCCTCGCTCCCTCACCAAGTGGCACCCCAAGACGGGTCTACCTCTGTCGAGGTCGAGCCGGGCCCTCCTGCTCCTTCACCATGTGGCACCCCAAGACGGGTCCACCTCGGCCGAAGTCGAGCCTCTCTCTGCCACTCTGCCAGGTGTCCACCTAGGACGGGTCCACCTCTGCTGAAGCAGGCGGCCCCTCGCTCCCTCGCCAGGTGACACCCCAAGATGGGTCCACCTCTGCCGAGGTCGAGTCGGGCCCTCCTACTCCTTCGCCAGGTGGCACCCCAAGACGGGTCCACCTCGACCGAAGTTGAGCCTCTCTCTGCCACTCTGCCAGGTGTCCACCCAGGAGGGGTCCACCTCGGTCGAAGCTGGCGGCCCCTCGCTCCCTCGCTAGGTGGCACCCCAAGATGGGTCCACCACTGCTAAGGTCGAGCCAGGCCCTCCTACTCCTTCGCCATGTGGCACCCCAAGATGGGTCCACCTCGACCGAAGTCAAGCCTCTCTCTGCCACTCCACCATGTGTCCACCCAGGAGGGGTCCACCTCGGTCGAAGCTGGCGGTCCCTCGCTCCCTCGCCAGGTGGCACCCCAAGACGGGTCCACCTCTACCGAGGTCGAGCCGGGCCCTCCTGCTCCTTCGCCAGGTGGCACCCCAAGATGGGTCCACCTCGGCCGAAGTCGAGCCTCTCTCTACCACTCCGCCAGGTGTCCACCAAGGAAGGGTCCACCTCGACCGAAGCTGGCGGTCCCTCGCTCCCTCGCCAGGTGGCACCCTAAGATGGGTCCACCTCTGCTGAGGTCGAGCCTGGCCCTCCTGCTCCTTCACCAGGTGGCACCCCAAGATGGGTCCACCTCTGCTGAGGTCGAGCCGGGCCCTCCTGCTCCTTCGCCAGGTGGCACCCTAAGATGGGTCCACCTCGGCCGATGTTGAGCCTCTCTCTGCCACTCAGCCAGGTGTCCACCCAAGAGGGGTCCACCTCGGTCGAAGCCGGCAGCCCCTGCTCCATCGTTAGGTGGCGCCCCCTGACGGATCCACCTTGGCCGAGGTTAGCCCTACTCTGCAATGCCTCAAGGAGGCAGAGACACGGGTCGTGAGGTCGCCACTAGAGCCAGCACGCGCCGCGCTCCGTACAAGGCACCGGTACGGCCTGTGGTGATACGCGAAACCTCATTTACACTAGTTAATCAGGGCCCCACAACTGAGGAATGAAATCCTAGCGGGCAGGTGCTTGAAATGGCTGGGAGCCCACCGTCAACGCCCCGAAAGGAGAGCTCCCGTGCTCGGCCCAAGGCCTCACCAGTCTTCCCCCTTTCGTGATACACTGCGGACGAGGCGTGCCAACCACTTAACTCCTGGACTCGAAGAAGGGGAGAAAAAAGGTCCAGAGGTCTCGGGAAGCCTCTTGGAGGGGACGTGGGCTGAGGGTAGTTCGGTGGTATAAAAGGGATGGTAAAAATAGATGAAAAGGTAAGTGGAAAAAAGGAGAAAAACACCAAGAGAATGATCCTGGGAGGCCTCAAGAAGTCCTCAGGTGTGAGCTCGGTGAACCCAGTGCAGGAAGCCGGGATCCAACCCCTCTCTTAAACACCATTATTTCGTCTGTATCTCCTGTAAGCACGGGAATCCTTCGGGAACCCGCCTTTGGGGATCTGTTCCATCTTGCCGCTCTCTAACTTGACCGTCGAAGTGCCCCCGCTAGAATCCCCAGCCCGGGTCTCTGACTTTGTTTTGCAGGTCGGAAGCTTGGAGATCTCGAGGTGAGAGAGTCTGAGACCGGTGCCAGCTCACGAGCTACAGGCCACCATGGTGAGATCGGCAAAAGATTGGCACGCTAGGTAGGGGGTGCAGAACAGTAACCTCTGAGCAAGCAAGCTCTCAGCAGGCGAAAGCATGCTCCAACCATGGTGGTGACGCGCAGACGCGAAGCATCCACCAGCCGGGCGGGAGAGGTTCCTTCTCCCCAAGGGCCGTGCAGCCCGGAGAGGGAACTTCCTGCCCCTCCTCCTCTTTAGCCGACCTCGGCAGATGTTAACTTCGCAGCTATCATCCAGTAGCTGCAAACCTTGACTATTGCTGTGCGGCAACTACAGCACCAGCAGTGCTCCCTGGCCACTCAGCCCCAGCCAGGGACCCCCGTGGCTCGAGCCACGGGCCCCCATGGAAGCTTGCACTCCATCCAAGGCGGGCCCTCTCATCCGCGGGCAGTTTCTAACCCCCGCGGGAGCCTCCAGACTCCTGCAAAGAGGAACCACTCTGGTTCAGCGGATCACGAGAGTCGATCCCCGGCCAACGATGCCGAAGCAGTGCGGTGCAGCAGGCACCATCGAGGCAAGGCCCCCCGTCGAGACCGATCGGCACCCCTTTCTCCAACAGCCTCAGTGGAAGATTACACCGATGAGGCCATCAGGTGCCAGGCTGAGAGGCGCTTGGAGGAGCACGAGCGCAAGCTGGTGGAGTTCTCCCGCTGCTTTGCCGACATGAATAGCTCCCCCGCCGATCCAATGGGCTACAACGCCCAGCCACCCTTCTCCCGGGAAATCCAAGAGGAACCGATCCTGAATCGGTTCCATATGCCACAAGTGGATTCCTACGATGGGACCATCGATCCTTTGGACCACTTAGAGAGCTATAAGGCTCTCATGAGGGTCTAGGGGCGACGGACGCCCTTCTATGCATTGCCTTCCCAGCAACTCTCCGGAAGGCTGCTCGAGTTTGGTTCACCTGCCTCGAGCCTGAATCCATCAGCTCCTTCCACCAGTTGGAAGGAAAGTTTGTGGCGCACTTCGATGCTTGCCGAAAGGTGCCAAGAGAAGTGGATAGCCTCTTCTCTATCCGCCAGCAGGACCAGGAGCTGCTGTGAGACTACATCACCCGCTTCAAGATCGCCGCCCTTGAAATCTATAGTCTAGACGAGCCCGTCGCCATGCTGGTATTGAAGCGCGGGCTCAAGACCTCCCGTTTGACGTATTCCCTGGACAAGAAGCCCCCCAAGATGTACTCTGAGCTCCTCCTCCGTGTCCACAAGTACATCCGAGCGGAGGAGGCCGATCGCACCAGGAAAGAGCTGGATGGGAAGCCTTCAAAGAAGCCTGCCCCAAGGGAGGTCTCCGGGACCCGGAGGCCTGGATCACCTGCAGATTTTTGTCCAGGCCCGAAGCCGAAGAACGGTGCTGCCCCGGAGAGAACGTTCACCCCTCTCCTCGCTCCCAGAATGAAGATCCTTATGGAGATTGAGGGTGAGCACTACCTCCGCCGACCTCTTCCTCAGAACCCAAGGAACATCCATGACAAGATAAAATATTGGCAATTTCACCGCGAGCACGGCCAGGACATGGACGAGTGCCGCAATCTGAAGTGGGAGATTGAGGAGCTGATCAAGAGGGGCTATCTCAGGAAGTTCGTAAGGAACGAAGCCCCGGCGGGGGGTCAGCCGCTCGCAGCCCTTCCCCCGTCCCTGCAATTGACAACCGCCCAACGGAGAAGCCGGTGGGCATGGTCTCTTGGGGGATTGGGCGTGCGACGAAGAGAGCCCGGGAGGCGGGAGACCTAGAGAATGTACTCCCCTTTGAAAAGGGGAATAAAAATGAAATATAAATAATGATGCAGTGGTGGTCGGGATGACAATTGTGAAGCATCCTGTATATCGCATTATGGTGGATAGTGGGAGCTCTATTGACGTGCTTTTTTACGATGCTTTCTCTCGAATGAATTTGTCTCATGATCAATTAAAGCTGGTGCACACCCCTCTCGTAGGCTTCACCGGAGATTCGGTAGGGGTCAAGGAAGAGATCACTCTCCCTGTCACTGCCGAATCCCCACCTCGACAGAGTACGGTCATGATGACGTTTACCGTCGTCAAGCTCCCATCACCTTATAATGCCATCCTCGGTCGTCAAGGGCTCAACCAGCTGGATGCTGTCATTTTCACTAAGAGGTTACTAGTGCAGTTTCCTACCATCTCTAGGACGGGAGTAATGAGAGGGATGGCCCAGCCCATCCAGCATTGTCTGCAGACGGTCCCGAGGGCCCGGAGCGCTGAGCTCGGCTCCGATGTCGACGACCTCGACCTAAGAGAGCAAGACCCCATGGGAGGGCCCGTGGAGTGCTTGCTGACGTACCCCCTCGGCTCGGACCCTCAGAAGACAGTGCAGATAGGAGCCCAGCTCTCAGAAGAAGAGCGGGCTCGCTTGCTAGACTTCCTCTGGGTGAACGCTGATGTGTTCGCCTGGTCCGTTGCTGACATGCCAGGTATCCCCTCGGAAGTCATCACCCACCGGTTAAACATTGATCCAAGGTGCCGCCTTGTCCGCCAGAAGAAGAGGAGTTTTGCTGCGGAGAGGTAGAAGGCCATCAATGAAGAAGTAGAGAAGCTTCTCACCGCTGGCTTTGTACGAAAGGTACAGTATCCCAGTTGGCAAGCGAACGTGGTCATGGTGAAGAAGAGCAACGGCAAGTGGAGGATCTGCGTGGACTACACCGACCTCAATCGAGCTTGCCCAAAGGACAGTTTTCCTCTTCCAAGATCGACCAGCTCATGGACACTACTTCAGGGCATCGCCTCCTCTCTTTCATGGATGCCTTCTTCGGGTACAACCATATCCAAATGCATCTGAAGGACGAGGAGTACACTGCTTTCGTCACCGACCGCGGAACCTACTGTTATAAGATGATGCCATTCGGCATCAAGAATGCTGGGGCTATGTACCAACGGCTGGTCTACAAGGTCTTCAAAGACCAGATTGGCCGCAACATGCAAGTGTACGTGGACGATATGCTGGTGATGAGCAAGCCCACTTCGGACCACGTCGGCGACCTGGCGGAGTCCTTCGGTAACCTCCGGCTTCACCAGATGAAATTGAACCTGGTGAAGTGCACTTTCGACATGTCCGCCGGGAAGTTCCTGGGGTTCATGGTAACCCAAAGGGGGATAGAAGCCAACCCGGAGAAGGTCCAGGCTATCCTGGACATGGAGCAACCCACCTCCAAGAAGCAAGTGCAGCGACTCACCGGCCGGATAGCCGCCCTGAGTCGATTTATCTCGAGGTCTGTTGACCGCTGCCAACCCTTTTTCAAGGTGCTGAAGAAGATGAACGACTTTACCTGGACGGAGGAGTGCCAAGAGGCATTTGACGAGCTAAAGAGGACGCTGGCATCTCCGCCGCTGCTTTTCAAGCCCGAAGAAGGAGAGAAGCTCCTCCTGTACCTAGCGATCACCCCGGAGACCATCAGTTCAGTCCTAGTTCGGACCGACGATAAGGGAATGCAAAGGCCGGTGTATTATACAAGCAAACTCCTCCACAATACGGAGCTCAGGTATTCCTGGTCTGAGAAACTGATTTTTGTGCTAATCATGTCCGCTCAGCATCTCAGGCCTTATTTTCAAGCGCACCCCATTGCTGTCCTAACAGATCAACCACTAAAAGCGGTGCTCAGCCGACCTGACATGTCTGGATGCCTGGCAAAGTGGGCGCTCAAGCTCAGTGAGTTCGACATCACTTATAGGCCGAGGTCGGCCATGAAGGCATAGGTACTCGCTGATTTCTTGGTTGAGTGTGCAGGCCTGGGCGAGGGGCCAGAAGAAAGCCCCCAAGACTGGCAGCCGGAGCCAGGACCAGGGGAAGACATCTGGATCCTTCATGTAGATGGAGCCTCGAACTCCGGCGGGAGTGGAGCTGGACTCATCCTCGCCAACAGCGAAGGAGTTGTCACCAAATGTGCGCTTTGCTTCCAGTTCACCGCCACTAATAATCATGCAGAGTATGAAGCGCTCCTCGCAGGGCTAAGAGTGTCCCGCGAGCTGGGTGTGGCCGACCTTAGGGTCTTCACCGACTCGCAGTTGGTAGCCGGGCAGATCTCGGGGGAGTACGAGGTGCGGGACCCCCAAATGGCGAAGTACTTGGAGCTCGTACGAATGAGCACGACAGGATTTTGGCATTTTAGCGTCTCCCATATACCTCAAAGGGAAAATGCCCGCACATATGCCCTCTTCTGCCTTGCAACGCTGCCGAACTCATCATTGGGCCGCACTTACATCGAGCACCTCAAGGCCTCGAGCTACGAGACACCCATGGAGGTCCAGCAGGTCAACCAAGAGCCCAGCTGGATGGATAAGTACATTGAGTACCTCACCAATGGCACCTTGCCAGTGGACCGCGTGGCAGCTGGCCTCATTAAGAGGAAGGCCGCGCGGTTTGTCTTAATGGATGGGCTACTGTATCGGAGGTCCTACTCCTACCCGCTCCTCAAGTGTCTGAGACCCGCAGAAGCCATGCTCGTGCTCCAAGAGATTCACGAGGGCATCTGTGGGAACCACGTGGAGGGCAAGACACTGGTGTACAATGCCCTCCATCAAGGTTATTTCTGAGAGACAATGAAAGAAGATGCAGCTGACTTCATGAAGAGGTGCGACCGGTGTCAGCGGCACGCCGTGGTGCAATGTCAGCCCGCTGCTCCACTCTCCCAGCTCTCCGCTCCATGGCCGTTCGTTTAATAGGGCATGGATCTCCTAGGACCTTTTCCCCCGGCATCCGGGTAATGAAAATTCTTGATCGTGGCCATCGACTACTTCACGAAGTGGGTCGAGGCCGAACCCTTGGCCCGGATCATGGAGGCAAACATCACCAAGTTCCTCTGGAAGTCAATTATTTGCTGCTTCGGCCTACCGCACACTATTATCACCGACAACAGATGTCACTTCGATTGTTGGGAGTTCGAGGAGTTTTGCAACGACCTCGGCATCCACCATCGTTTCGCTTTGGTGGTGCATCCTCAGACGAACGGAGAAGCCGAGAAAACAAATAGGACCATCTTGCAAGGCCTCCGGACAAGACTAGACCAGGCCAAGGATAGGTGGACAGAAGTACTCCCGAGCATCCTTTGGGCGTATCACACTACCCCAAGGACAGCTATGGATGAGACCCCGTTCAACCTTATCTTCGGAGCAGAAGCGGTTATACCAGTTGAGCTTAGCCTACCGACCCTCCGCGTGGAACAGTATGACGAGGCGGAAAACCCTGCCAGGATGCTGCTAAACCTGGACCTCCTTGAACAAACGAGAGACAGGGCCCAAGTTCGAATGGCGGCTTACCGGCAATGGGTGGCCAAATATTACAACTCCAAAGTGCGACCGAAGTCCTTCCGCCAGGGAGACTTGGTGCTCCGCCGTGCTGAAGCTTCCCAGCCACGAGAGTGCGGAAAGCTCTCCCCAAACTGGGAAGGCCCTTATAGGGTGGCGGAGGCACTTCCCCACGGGGCGTACTACCTAGAGGAGCTAGGTGGATCCCGATTCCCTCTGACCTGGAATGCCTCGAGCCTGAGGATGTACTACCAATAGTGTAAGGCTCCTTAAACTTTGGCAATGAAATCTTTTTCAACAACTGCTTGCTCTCATCTCGTAGGACAAAAGCTATCCAGCTCTGGGTTCGACGAGCATGGACATACCGAAAGATCCGCGAAGGCGCAGAGTCTCCTCTGAAAAAGTCCTGGAGAACAGCTCAGCAAGCCGTGCAAGGCTCAGATCCAGCCTGCGGCCCCGGAGTTCAGTCCGGAAGTCCCGAACTTCGGTTTGGAAGTTGGGGCAGAACCAAGTTCGCCCATGCAATCCCAGAGTTCAGTCCGGAAGAAGTCCCGGGGACTTAAGTCCCGATCTTACAAAATCTTGGAGAACAGCTCGGTAAGCTGTGCAAGGCTCAGATCCAGCCTGCGGCCCCGGGGTTCAGTCCGGAAGTCCCAGACATTGGTCTGGAAGATGGGGCAGAACCAAGTTCGCCCACGCAATCCTGGAGTTCAACTCGGAATGCACTACAAGACTTAGTCCCAGTAGCTAGCACCGGGGTTCAGTTCGGAAGATGCACCAAAAAAAAAAAAAAGAGAAAAGAGAGTGACAGAAGGAACGGATTAATGGAAAAATATTTTCATTGCAAACAAAAAGTTCCTTACACAAAGGGGCCCCGACAGGCCGGGAGACCCCAAAGAAAGAAAATACAAAAATAAAATAAAAAGTCGTAGAGCTACTTCGACGTAGCTGCATCCTCCTCGGGCTGGGGGGCACCCTCTCCGCCGGCGCCGTCGACTGGAGGCTGCTCGGAAGCCACCACCTCATCACCAGCCACCGCCGGAGCTCCTCCGGTGGGTTCCTGCCTCCTGCTGCCTAGTACGACTCCGCTAAGGTTGAGCTCTGGGTAGAAGGAGCTCACCTTCTCCCGGCATACCTGGAATCCCTTCAAGAAGGAGTCCACGGCCGCCTCGCACACCTCAGCGACGTACTCCTTGGAGGTCCAGAACTTTGGCACGGCCTCCTGCACCTCCCTCTTGGATGCCTCTAGTAGCCCGTTGATGTAGGAGTTTTTCTCCTTGGCTGTGCTCAGCTCCTTGAGGACCTCTTCTACACGGTGCTCCAATGACCGAGACTGAGCCCTGAGGCGGGTCTTCTCCGCCGTGTCCTCCTCATTGCAGCGCCGGTTCGAGATCCTCTTCTCCAACAGAGAGGTCTCAAGCTCCTTGACACGCCCCTCGGTGCGGACCAGGTCGGCTCAGAGAGCCTGGTTATTCCCTCATAGCTCGACCCCCTTCTTCATGAGGTCCTTGACATCGGCTGCGAGTTTGCCGAGCTTCTCCTCCTTCTCGACATCCTTCTTGGCATAGCCGACAAGGAAGTTCCTCAGCAACAGCACATCCATCCCGATCTGCATCGAAAGAGACACGGTGTTAGTAAGATCCAAGTAGAACTTTAAGGAGTCAGAGCTCGGAACTTACCGTAAAAAGCTGCGAGAGGATCTCGAGCAGTGCCTCGGTGTAGTCCTGACTGCCCCTCAGATGGCGGTCCCGGGAGGTGCTGGCAAACTCCATGACTCTCTCCACGAGGCCCTGGTCACGGATCACGGAGCAGTGGTTGGTGAGACTTGGGGGTGGGATGGGCGCATCGGTAGCAGGCTGGGCAGCTGTCCCTTTGCCAAACGGTGCGGCCGTCGGTGGAGCGGCCACCACCCTGGTGGCCACCGCGGAAGTGGCCGGTGCAGCGGCTGGAGCAGGCGTCGCCCGAGGAGGTTCCGGCCCCCTCTCTTCCCTGGCCCTATCGAGGTCGACAACGGGGACATCAAACGCCCGGGCCCGAGGCAGCCTGGGGGTAGGAGCCGTCACCGCAGGGCCAATAATGGTGGAGGTGGGCGCAGGCACCCAGCTGGCCTCAGTGCGAGCCCTCTTCACCAGGGTGTCAGTCCCTTTGGTAGCATCCCTCTCCACGATGCCCTCCATCAGGTTTTCCACGGAGAACTTCATACCTGAGAAAAAAAAAGAGGTCAGTTAGGCCAGTTTAAAAGAAAGGAAGTGCGGGGCAGAAAATGAAATCAAAGGAGGGAGATCCGGGTCTCACCCAGCTCCCGGATGGGACTGATCCCTGCCTTGAATAAGTTATGCTCTGATAGCAGAACATCAAGAGCTGGGACCACTCCACTCAGCAGCTGTGAGAAGACCTCTTGGTCCGCTAGCTCGGCCTGGGAGTTCCGGTTCGGAGATCGGTCCGACTCGCTCCAGGCCTAGTCAACATCTTCGACTGAGGCAAAAATGAAGCGGTTCTTCCAGCCCTTGATCAATGAAAGGAGGTCGAACCTGAGGCACCTAGGCCGAGGTGAGATGTACCACCAGCCATCATCGGTGGAGTAGCGCTTCAGGGTGAAGAGAGCCCTGAAGAGGGAGAAACGGGCAACGAACCCGTGGAAGTGGCAGAAAACTATGAAGGCGAAGATGACCCGGATGGCATTAGGAGCCAACTGGGCCGGGACAAGACGGTAATGGCTAAGAAAAGAGAGAAAAAAGGGATGAAGGAAAAATCGAAGACCCCCAAGGAGGAAGTCCTCGTAGAAGGTGACTCTCCTGGGGCCACTCGAGGTTACTCGATCTCCATGCCGTGGGAGGGAAAGATGGGTTGAATCTGGGATTCCATAGGTGTCCCGGAGCAGAGAAAGATCGTCCTCGGTCATCGTCGAGGCATGACCGGAGGGGCCAGAGGGAGAGGCCACCGGAGGAGGAAGAGAAGAAATGGGACAAGCGAAAACTATGAGGGGAGACCTAGGACCCCTAGGGACACCTATGGTCACAGCCCCAGGCTGGAGTCGCCTACGAACCTCGTCCGGGATCTCTTCCCCCTCCGAGGAAGAAGGCGATGGAGTCCTCAGCCAGGAAGGACCGGCCTCGTTCGGGTTGGAGGAAACATAACGGCGGTGCACCACGGAAGAAGAAGAAGCAGAAAAGACTAGGACAAGGATTGGAAGGAGAGAAAAAAAAAAGAAAAGGAGACGCACACTCACCGGATGTTTTGAACTAGAGGAATGGTAACCCCGGGAAGATGAAGGGAGACCACTGCAACCGCCGGCGGAGTGTGAGAAAGTGGAGAAACCTCGTTTTCAAAAAGTTCCCCTCCTTTTCAAACTTAAGCTACAGCAACCGTACGCCTCTTTCCGTTCCGAGCCATCAGATAACTGCCATGTGGACGCATGCCCGACATCAACGCTTCGGTTTGGTGGAAACTGCCTTAGTTTCAGAATGGTGCATTAATGGGCTATCATACGTGTACATGTGGCGGCCTCTCAAAGGGCCTCGGGTGCGACAGAAGCGGTGGCAGGGATCATGGTAATAATGGCACAAGATTTTTGCCTTCTTCATGTCATCTCCGCATTAAATCCCCATGTCCCAAGCCACGACACCTCGATGGAACCTGGGGATGGGGGGCAACTGATATGGCTACATCGTTGACATGGAGCGCGTGTCAGGTCCAGCTGGACACGGTCAGTACCACGTGAATTTTTTCTTTCAAAAGATCCCCCATTTGAGAAGAAGTGCTCTTACTCCTTTGCCAGGTGGCACACCAAGATGGGTCCACCTCGATCGAAGTCGAGCCTCTCCGCCACTCTACCAGGTGTCCACCCAGGAGGGGTCCACCTCGGCCAAATCTTGTGGCCCCTCCTGCTCCTTCACCAGGTGGCACCCCAAGACGGGTCCACCTTGGCCAAAGTCGAGCCTCCCTCTGCCACTCCGCTAGGTGTCCACCCATGAGGGGCCCACCTCGGCCGAAGCTGGCGGCCCCTCACTCCCTCGCCAGGTGGCACCCCAAGACAGGTCCACCTCTGCCGAGGTTGAGCCAGGCCTTCCTGCTCCTTCGCCAGGTCGCACCCCAAGACGGGTCCCCCTCGGCCAAAGTAGAGCCTCTCTCAGCCACTCTGCCAGGTGTCCACCCAGGGGGGTCCACCACGACCGAAGCTGGCGACAACTCGCTCCCTCGCCAGGTGGCACCCCAAGACAGGTCCACCTCTGTCGAGGTCGAGCCGGGCCCTCCTGCTCCATCGCCCGGTGGCACCCCAAGACGGGTCCATCTTGGCTGAAGTAGAGCCTCTCTCTGCCACTCCGCCAGATGTCCACCCAGGAGGAGTCCACCTTAGCCGAAGCTAGCGGCCCCTCGCTCCATCGCCAGGTGGCACCCCAAGACGGGTCCACATCGGCCGAAGTTGAGCCTCTCCGCCACTCCACCAGGTGTCCACCCAGGAGGGGTCCACCTTGGTCGAAGCTGGCAGCCCCTCGCTCCCACGCCAGGTGGAACCCCAAGACGGGTCCACCTCTGTCGGGGTCGAGCCGGGCCCTCCTGCTCCTTCGCCAGGTAGCACCCCAAGACGGGTCCACCTCGGCCGAAGTCGAGCCTCTCTCTGCCACTCCACCAGGTGTCCACCCAGGAGGGGTCTACCTTGGCCGAAGAAGGCGGCCCCTCGCTCCCTCTCCAGGTGTCCACCCAGGATGGGTCCACCTCTACCGAGGTCGACCCGGGCCTTCCTGCTCCTTTGCCAGGTGGCATCTCAAAACGGGTCCACCTCGACCAAAGTCGAGCCACTCTCCGCCACTCCGCCAGGTGTCCACCCAGGAGGGTCCATCTCAGCTGAAGCTGGCGGTCCCTCGCTCCCTTGCTAAGTGGTACCCCAAGACGGGTCCACCTCTACCGAGGATGAGCCGGGCCCTCCTGCTCCTTCGCTAGGTGGCACCCCAAGATGGGTCCACCTCGACCGAAGTCAAGCCTCTCTCTGCCACTCCGCCAGGTGTCCATCCAGAAGGGGTCCACCTTTGCCGAGGTTGAGCCGGGCCCTCCTGCTCCTTCGCCAGGTGGCACCCCAAGATGGGTCCACCTCGGCCGAAGTCAAGCCTCTCTCTGCCACTCCGCCAGGTGTCCATCCAGGAGGGGTCGAAGCTGGTGGCCCCTCACTTCCTCGCTAGGGGCACCCCAAGACGGGTCCACCTCTGTCGAGGTCGAGCCGGGCCCTCCTACTCCTTCGCCAGGTGGCACCCCAAGATGGGTCCACCTCGATCAAAGTCGAACCTCTCTCCGCCACTCCGCCAGGTGTCCACCCAGGAGGGGTCCACCGCGGTCGAAGCTGGCGGTCCATCGCTCCCTCACCAGGTGGCACCCTAAGATGGGTCCACCTCTGCCGAGGTCGAGCCGGGCCCTCCTGCTCCTTCGCCAGGTGGCACCCCAAGACGGGTCCACCCCGATCGAAGTCGAGCCTCTCTCAGCCACTCCACTAGGTGTCCACCTAGGAGGGATCCACCTCGGCCGAAGCTGGCGGCCCCTCGCTCCCTCGCCAGGTGGCACCCCAAGACAGGTCCACCTCTGCCGAGGTCGAGCCGGGCCCTCCAGCTCCGTTTCCAGGTGGCACCCCAAGACGGGTCCACCTCGACCGAAGACGAGCCTCTCTCCGCCACTCCGCCAGGTGTCCACCCAGGAGTGGTCTACCTCGGCTGAAGCTGGCGGCCCGTCGCTCCCTCGCCAGGTGGCACCCCAAGACGGGTCCACTTCTGCCGAGGTCGAGCCGGGCCCTCCTACTCCTTCGCCAGGTGGCACCCCAAGATGGGTCTACCTCGGCCAAAGTCGAGCCTCTCTCTGCCACTCTGCCAGGTGTCCACCCAGGAGGGGTCCACCTCGGTCGAAGCTGGCGGCCCCTCGCTCCATCGCCAGGTGGCACCCCAAGATGGGTCCACCTCTGTCGAGGTCGAGGCGGGCCCTCCTGCTCCTTCGCCAGGTGGCACCCCAAGACAGGTCCACCTCGACCGAAGTCGAGCCTCTCTCTGCCACTCTGCCAGGTGTCCACCTCGGTCGAAGCTGGTGGCCCCTCGCTCCCTCATCAGGTGGCATCCCAAGACGGGTCCACCTCTGTCAAGGTTGAGCCGGGCCCTCCTACTCCTTCGCCAGGTGGCACCCCAAGACGGGTCCACCTCGGCCGAAGTCGAGCCTCTCTCTGCCACTCCGCCAGGTATCCACTCAGGATGGGTCCACCTCGACCGAAGCTGGCGCCCCCTCGCTCCCTCGCCAGGTGGCACCCCAAGATGGGTCCACCTCTGCCATGATCGAGCCGGGCCCTCCTGCTCCTTTTCCAGGTGGCACCCCAAGATGGGTCCACCTCGACCAAAGTCGACCTCTCTCTGCCACTCCGCTAGGTGTCCACCCAGGAGGGGTCCACCTCGGCCGAAGCTGGCGGCCCCTCGCTCCCTCGCCAGGTGGCATCCCAAGATGGGTCCACCTCTATCGAGGTCGAGCCGGGCCCTCCTGCTCCTTTGCCATGTGGCATCCCAAGATGGGTCCACCTCGATCGATGTCGAGCCTCTCTCTGCCACTCCGCTAGGTGTCCACCCAGGAGGGGTCCACCTCGACCGAGGCCGGCGGCCCCTCGCTCCCTCGCCAGGTGGCACCCCAAGATGGGTCAACCTCAGCCGAGGTCGAGCCCAACCCTCCTGCTCTTTCGTCAGGTGGCACCTCAAGATGGGTCTACCTCGGCCGAAGTTAAGCCACTCTCTGCCACTCCGCCAGGTGTCCACCCAGGAGGGGTCCACCTCGGCCGAAGTCAGCAGCTCCTGCTCCACCGCCAGGTGGCACCCCCTGACGGGTCCATCTCGGTCAAGGTCAGCCCTACTCTGTAAAGCCTCGAGGAGGCAGAGACACGGGTCGCGAGGTCGCCACTAGAGCCAGCGCATGTCGCGCTCCGTATAAGGTGCCGGTACGGCCTGTGGTGATACACGAAACCTCGTTTATACCAGTTAATCAGGGCCTCGCAACCGAGGAATGAAATCCTAGCGGGCAGGAGCCTGAAACGGCTGGGAGCCCACCATCAACACCCTGAAAGGAAAGCTCCCGCGCTCGGCCCAAGGCCTCACCAGTCTTTCCCCTTTCGTGACACACTACGGACGAGGCATGCCGGCCACTTAACTCCCGGACTCGAAGAAGTGGAGAGAAAAGGTCTAGAGGTCTCGAGGAGCCCCCGGAGGGGACATGAGCTGAGGGCAGTTCGGTGGTATAAAAGAGACGGTAAAAATAGACGGAAAGGTAAGTGGAAAAAAGGAGAAAAACATCAAGAGAATGATCTTGGGAGGCCTCAAGAAGAGTCCTCAGGCGTGAGCTCGGTAAACCCAGCGCGGGAAGCCAAGATCTAACCCCTCTCTTCCACACCCTTCTTTCGTCTATATCTCCTCTAAGCACGGGAATCCTTCTGGAACCCGCTTTAGGGGATCTGTTCTATCTTGTTGCTCTCTAACTTGACCGTCGGAGTGTCCCCGCCGGAATTCTCGGCCCGGGTCTTTGACTTTGTTTTGCAGGTCCGGAAGCTTGGAGATCTCGAGGTGAGAGAGTCCGAGACCGGTGCCAGCTCACGAGCTACAGGCCACCACGGTGAGATCGGCAACATAAACAAATAAATATTATTAATGATGATAGTTACCATCGCTAATTGTCATCTCTGATAATTGTTATTAACAACAGATGCAAAAACCATTGCTAATAATATTAATTAGTGACAAGATTTTATGCAATGGATTATTAGCGATGAAAATCTTACTATTAGTGACGATAGTTGGCCATTGCTAATAATCAATTTTCTTGTGGTGATTGGTTTGGTCCTTAAGTTCTCTTTCTTCTTATTACAAAGTGTAGGAAGTAAAACAAACTCTTGGAGAGTTATAGATCGAGCCATCCTCTCTTATTTATAAGCCTTGGTCAAGTATACAAATGTCTTTAATTGTGCCATTGGTTGAGTTCCTAATAGCATTCTATTCCTTTTGATGCAACCTACAATAAATATCTAGTTATAGAAATATCTACAAAAATAATTTAAGGCATGAAACATCCATGACAATATCCTATGAAAATATCTAGCCAAAATATCTAGGCTTCTAAATATTTTAACAAAATATCTAAAATAATAGAGCTGTTTGGAACCTTATAGAGAACTCTACTTTGTAAAACCTCGAAAGCACTGGGTTCATGATGACACAGAGAACATTTTTTTTTTAAAAAAAAAAAAAAAGTGAGAACAATCTATCAAGCAATTACTTTGAGAGTAAATTATAGTGATGAGAAAAATATTTTAATCCTAAAGTTTAAATTTTTTTCAATTAAACGTCATAAAGTTTTTTTATTGCAGTGTGGCCTAACTATCAATTTGTACTCTGACACTACTAATAGAGTAAAAAGTGATTAATTACCCTCCATCTTCCATGAAAGTTATTGATGGAATGAAACTATTTCAATTATGATTTTTATTGTAAAGGGAGGGAGGTGAGTATTTGGGAGGAAGTGGGCAGAAAGGGGTGGATCTTGCAACTCCAACAGCTTCACACATCTTACTTGATGAAAAGCCACTTGCTTTTGTCTAATATCCATTGTTGGCTCTACCAAGGTCATGGATCAGTATCCATTGCAACCTCACTTAGCAAATAATAGAGGGAGAACAAAGATTGTCTAACCATGATTAATCTCTGCTATCAATTAGCTATTGAAAAAATCTTCACAACTTCCTTATCCTTCAAACACCTAGGAAGTTCAGAACACACTAGAAAACATAGATGCTGCTAGGACCAAAGCATTTTTCTCCAGTGCACGCTACATAAGGTCAATCGCATCTTGCCTTGAGGAAACCAGACCTCTTGCAGCAAAAATTATTTGCAAAGTCTATCATATCCACCATGAGGACATTTCTAAAAGTAAAACAAAGACACGGAAATTGGCTAAGATGGACCTCGAGGACTTCCTCCCTAGAGGTTAGTTACCAAGAGGAAAAGCGGCAAAAGCATTGCCTCCATGGAGTTCTCCATAGAAGAACAAATTTAAAGAGCCGGATGGAAGGAGATCCTATGCATTGGTGATCCAGGGGGCACAGAGATTTTGATGGGAGACATTGAAGGTCTCTGATGAGGAGGTAGCAGAGCTTGAAGCAAGTTTCAATGACGTGGTGTTTTTCTTGGCTGAGAAAATTCAGTGATCCTCCAAGCGTTGGAAGGTAGGAGGACTACACTATTGGGTAAGTTCTAGGAAAAGGTCTCCCTATTGACTTTGTCCAACATGAGATGAGGTTGTCGTGAAGGGTGGAGGGACACTTCAAGTCTTTCTCCTCTCAAAAGGTCTCCTACTCTTTGTTCTACCTTCCGAAGGGGTCAAGAACGGATTCTTGCCAAGGGACCCTGGTCCCTTGCAAAACAACTACTAGCCTTGGAAAGTTAAAGACCCAACTTCAAACCTGGCAGAGACTCTTATTCAGTATGCAAGAATTTAGATTCGGCTGCCAGATCTCTCATTAGAGTTGTGGGAGAAAGAAAAAATCATGAAAATTACTTCAAAAGCATGGTCCCCATTATTTCTCGATGAATGGACAGAAACATTAGATAGGATGGGATCCACTAGTGTATGTATTTTGGTTGATCTTTTTTAACTCATTTGTCTTGAGGCTAAAATTAGGGTTGATGACACTATAGGGTGGCAACAATTTACCTACGAAGAGTTACCAAAAATGTGCTACAACAATGGGTTGTTAGGGTATGAAGGGGATGCAAGTGGCTGCCCAAATGCTCAAACCTCCAAAGCCAAACCTATCTATGGATCATGGATCTATGTGGCCAGTGTTCCAATCACCAACTCTTCACCCTCAACTGGCCAAAAGTCTCTTAATCGAGTTTCATTGACATGTCAGCATTATAGAGAATTGTCACAATCCAAGAAGACGTCAAAGAAATCACCTTTAAAGGTGGTACCATGCTAAACTTTGCCTCTTAAGGCATCAAAGTCCAAATTTAGCCCACTAGGCACAGACACTGAGGATAATGGCAATGAACCACAAAACATGAAAATAGTCATAGCTGCATTTATTTCAAAAATGACTGTGACCATATCTTCCTGAAAGGAGAGAAAGGTTCCCCTACCAATGCTCTCAAGTCAGCATCTTTACCCTCTCAAAAGGTCTCCTACTCTTTGATCTACCTTCCGAAGAGGTCAAGAATAAAGTTCTTGCCAAGGGACTCTGGTCCCTTGCACAACTACTAGCCTTGGAAAGTTAAAGACCCAACTTCAAACCTGGTAGAGACTCTTATTCGGCATGCAAGAATCTAGATTCGACCGCAAGATCTCCCATTAGAATTGTGGGAGAGAATTATGAAAATTACTTCAAAAGCATGGTCCTCATTATTTTTCAATGAATAGACAAAAATATCAGTGAGGAGGGGAATCACTAGAGTATGTATTTTGGTTGATCTTTCTTAAACCATTTGTCCTGGGGCCAAAATTAGGGTTGATGACACTATAGTGTGGCAACAATTTACCTATAAAGAGTTACCAAAAATGTGCTACAACCATGGGTTGTTAGGGTTTGAAGGGGATGCAGGTGGCTGCCCAAATGCTCAAACCTCCAAAGCCAAACCTATCTATGGATCATGGATCTATGTGACTAGTGTTCCAATCACCAACTCTTCACCCTCAATTAGCCAAAAGTCTCTCGATCCAGTTTCATCGACATGTCAGCATTATAGAGAATTGTCACAATCCAAGAAGACATCAAAGAACACCTTTAAAGGTGGTACCATGCTAAACTTCACCTCTTAAGGCATCGGGGTCTAGATTTAGCCCACTAGGCACAGACACTGAGGACAATGGCAATGAACCACAAAACAATAAAATAGTTATAGCTACCTCTATGTTGCCCAGCGAAGCAATCTAATAGGGGGTGAATTGGATTTTTAAAATCTTTTTAAAATGAATTTAAATCAGGTGCTAGTGTGTTTTCAAGTATTTGTGTGCTCAATAATAATATACAGCAGAAATAATGAAGTAAATGCAGAAAGAGTAATAAGCAATCCAAACACAGAAATTTATAGTGATTTGGTGCACTCCAAGCACCTACATCCACTCCCCAAGTACTTCTTGGGAATTCCACTATAATCCATAAAGATTATAGCCAACTTGTTTTATCCGGGCTCACAAGTCAAATCCTTGTTGGTTTTGTCACTTAGGCTCACCAACAACCTTATTGATTTTTGTTGCCGCCTGGATCGCCATGGCCTACAGCTCTGACATGTCGCAAATGCATCGTGCTCCCGTTGGATACTTGGTCCTCTGCTCCGATCAACTCCTTGGTTGGCTGTCTTGCAAAATAGAGAAGACCCGGGCCGGGGATTCCGGTGGGGACACTCCAACAATCAAGTCAGTGGGATGATCTAGGAGAACAGAACCTTTGTGATGAAGAGCTTGGGATCTCTCCGCGTAGAGGGTTGAAAATGAGATCTAGCAAGTGAAAAGAATGAAGAGAAGATGGAAGACAGAGAGTGGGGTGGGTCTCTTGGCTGGTTCCTTACCTGCTAGTTCTTTGTATCTTACCAGTTGCCTCGTTCCCTCTCAGAGATTCTTTCTTCTGTTTTATACGAGAATGATGGCCCAGACCAGGTCTGGGCTTCATTGAGATGTGCTTTTCTCGGTGCTCCTTTTAGGGAGGGTCTTTCCATTGCCCGCAATCTTTCCCCTGTCGAACCGGTCCTTTGAAGGAGATCCTCCTATTGGGGTTGTTCGCCAGCATGGCAAAGATCTTGTCCCTCTGGTGGTGCAGTTCCTCGTGGAAGGGATGGGCACCATGCCGCTGAGCCCCGAGCCATGGTGGGATGTTTATATTCCCGGAGGGACTGTCGAAGTGTCGCAGGGCCTGTAGCATTAATAGAATACTCCTCTTGGAAGAGGTTCAGGTTTCGTGTCGCGAGGGTTGAAGCCCCCGACTGCACGGTCGTCGGCGTGGTGGCACGCTATAGGACTTGGGGCTTGGAAGAGCACACCTTGCGAAGAGCATGCGGGTAGCACGTTGCAGAGTTTGAATTTATGGTAGGGCATGCACCACCTCCCAGAGATTGCAGGTGGCCAAGAACCTCCTCACCAAAGTTTGAATTTCTATTGATCCTTCCTCCTTTCATCGCTAGCGGGAACTGACCTCCGCAGGATAGAGGGAGCCCCACTTTGGGAGCCCCACCTTGGCAACATGAGCACGATCCTGACTGGGAGCTGGCCTCGATAGGAGGGCTCACCTTATGAGCAGGACCCCGGTAGGAGGGCTTGCCTTATGAGCTGACCTCGATAGGAGGGCTTGCCTTGGCAGCATGAGCACGACCCCGACCGGGAGCTGGCCTCGACAAGAGGGCTCGCCTTATGAGCAAGACCTCGATCGGGAGGTGGCCTCGACAGGAGAGCTCACCTTGGCAGTATGAGCACGACCCGATCAGGAGCTGGCCTCGATAAGAGAGCTCACTTTGGTAGCATGAGCACAATCCCGGTCAGGTGCTGGCCTCGACAGGAGGGCTTGTCTTATGAGTACGATCCTGGTCGGGAGCTGGCCTTGGCAGGAGGGCTCGCTTGGCAGCATGAGCACGACCTTGGTTAGGAGCTGGCCTTAGATGAAGGGCTCACCCTATAAGCATGATCCCGGCCAGGAGCTAACCTCAACAGGAGGGCTCATCTTGGCAGCATGAGCACGACCCTGGCCAGGAGCTGGCCTCGATAAGAGGGCTCACCTTATGAGCATGACCCCAGTCGAGAGCTGCCTCGACAGGAGGGCTTTCCTTGACAGCATGAGCATAACCCTGGCCAAGAGCTGGACTTGACAGGAGGGCTCGCCTTATGAGCATGACCCTGATCAGGAGCTGACCTCGGCAGGAAGGCTTGCCTTGGCAGCATGAGCACGATCCCGATCGAGAGCTGGCCTCGACAGGAGGGCTCGCCTTATGAGCATGACCCCAGTCGAGAGCTGATCTCGGTAGGAGGGCTCGCCTTGGTAGCATGAGCATGACCCCGACCGAGAGCTAGCCTCGGCAGGAGGGCTTGCCTTATGAGCACAACCCCGGTTGGGAGCTGACCTCGACAGGAGGGCTCACCTTGGCAACATGAGCACGATCCCAGTCAAGAGCTCGCCTCAAACGGAGGGCTCGCCCTATGAGCACGACCCTGGCTAGGAGCTGACCTCAGTAGGAGGGCTTACCTTGGCAACATGAATACAACCCTGGCCAGGAGCTGGCCTCGACAGGAGGGCTCGCCTTATGAGCCCGACCCCGATCGGGAGCTAACCTCAGTAGGAGGGCTCATCTTAGCAGCATGAGCATGACCCCGGCCGGGAGTTGGCCTCAGATGGAGGGCTTGCCCTATGAGCACGATCCCGACTGGGAGCTGACCTCGGCAGGAGGGCTCGCCTTAGCTCTCTGTTTGGCCACCATGTCCATGTGGCGGATCTCTTGCTAGCACGACTGCCAGTAGGGGCTCCATGTCAGCGAATGTGCCATATCAGTTTTCACACAAGGCTTACCAACAATCTTGTTGGTTTTCATATAAGGTTAACCAACAACCTCAGTTGGTTTTCACACAAAGGCTAACCAACAAACCTCAATACTAGTTTTAATCACCTTGAAACTAATAGCAACAAAAAATTAAGTACAAGTATGAGAATATAAAAAGCTTTCTAAAATAAAAGAAAGTATGTTGATGAAGCTCTTGAATGTTGTCGAGAAGCTTGTATTCAAGTTGTTAAAGTCTCAATTAATGCTTAAAGTGTGGACTTGAATGCTCTTTCAGAAATTGGAGTGCTGAAGGCTCAACTCTCTCAAAAGTATTGAATGCTTAAAGTGTATGCAATTAATTCTTTAATAGTTGCTTTTCTCTTGTGTTTGGTGGAGTTTAAATACCTTTCAATCCTTAAAAAATCTGTTTATAGCTATTGGAGAGGAGAAAATAGCCATTAGACACAAAATGAGAAAGTTCTGCATTTAAAAAAACTAGTTACTATGCTATCAAACCTGCAAGTGTCAACACTTCAATCCATGAGTCGACACTTGAGTCGATAGTAGTTCAAATAAGTCTTCTGAAGCTCTCTGGAATGCACTAGTGCATCGATACTTCTTATGGTGAGTCGACACTTCATCTCCATGAATTGACACTTAACCAAAATTCTGAAATCAGCATGTTCTGTATTCTGTTTGGTCTCAAGCTTTGAGTCGACACTTGGCTGTTCATGAGTCGATACTTGAGTCGACACTTGGTTGATCATGAGTCGACACTTTTGCATGTTGATTAAAATATTTTTTGCATGTCGATACTTGAGTCGACACTTGGTTGATCATGAGTCGACACTTTTGCATGTTGATTAAAATATTTTTTGCATATTAGCTCAAGCTTCTGTGAGTCAACACCTGAGTCGACACTTGATCTTCATGAGTCAACACTTGGTTGAACCAATGCTAAAACTTATCCAAATCCAAAATTTGAGTCCTTCAAAATCTTTCTTATATTCCAAGGTCTATATAACTTAAAAATCCATTAACTTAAGTGACTTCTTCAATTGACTGACAAGTAATTTGATCTTTTTAGCACACTATAACTTTGATGAGTACTTAATTCTACTAAACACACTTTTAACACATAATTAGTACTCAAATATACTTAAGTATTTTGTTATTCATCAAAATCAAGACAGGAGTCAACAATCTCTTCCTTTTTGATGATGACAAAACCTTTAAGTATATGTATAAACATAGTAAGCTCAAAAGATTAGCAATAAGTTTCAAAGCAATTGGCTAGAAGTATCAGAGTAATGTTGTAATGACAATCATAGAGCAAAGAATCATCATTTAGTATATAACTTGAATGAATTCAATTCTTATAACTACAATATATCAAAGCATATGCTTATATATGAATGATCATTTGCTTCAATAAGAGCAAAATATACTAGCAATAATGCATAGTCAGAACATATGCATATATAAGATGTTTAAAAGTTATATCATAGCTAAAATAGATTTGAAAGATTGAGCAACAGAGCAAAAATAGGTTTAAAACAAAAAGTGAGTGATAGAGCAAAATCTTTAAGGAATAAGAGTATTAAAACAAACAACATAACATAAAGATAGAGCTCCCCTTCAACACTTGATTTGAAATGTTTTTCAGATCTTTTCAAAAAAATGGGCTAACATATATTAGCATTTTTCAAAAATATTTTCAAAAAGTTTAGAAATCTCCCTCTTTAATACTTTCTCCCCCTTACTTATTCATCCCTCTTGTTTATTACTTATTGCTTTCTTCTTCCCCCCATTTTGTACTTTCTTTGATATCATAAAACCATTGTGCCATTAAATCATTATACCATTCTCTCCCTTTTTGTCATCATAAAAAAGATGAAAAAGCAGTACAAAGTGGAGAAATAAGTAATAAACCTCTCCCTCAATGTAGGGATAAGGTGGAAAGAATAGTAAGAAGAGTATCAAAAGTAATAAAAAATGAAGCATAAATATACAAGAGAAAATACTGAAAGCATCATATATATATATATCCAAATATTTTGTGATACAAGAGATATGTATACAGTAATACATTGATACAAAATTTGATACACTTATACAAAATTTGATATAAATATAACATACATCTAACTGATACCCTGACCAATCCTAGTGGGCACTGTCCCCATCAGAGGAACACCCAATCTCTAATACAATAGGTCCAGTAGATCTAAAAGGATGAGATCGTGGCCACATGGATCGAAGATCTGCTAATCTGGCACAAACAGCTCTAGGAGTGCTCCACCTCCTCGGCCTCTATCTCTGGCTCGTGCTCTCCCTTTGGCTCGTGCTGGAGGAGAAATAGGGTCAGGAAAAGGGTCAGGAAATGGGACAGGATCAGGATAGTATGATCAGTGTCAGTGACAAAAGGTGTGCTGTCAAAAATAGATCCAGATGAAGTGGAAAGAATATAAAATCCAGGAGTATAGAAATCTAATTCCCTAGATAAGGAAGAAATGTGTAAAGAAATAGAATGTACAAGGGGTGTCCTATCAAAAAAGGTAGGGGAAACAAAGATACATGGTGTAGGTAAGTCAATGAAAGTATCAGATGGATCTAAAGATAGAACGAGTGTGGATACAGTGGATGTGTCTAGAGGAATAGTATCAGAAGGACTAGGTATGATAGGAGTACATGGTAAGGTAGGGCTCAAAAGGGTAGGACTAGATGGAATAGGAATAGCCTCAGAAGTCCTCATGTCATCAGCAGCAAGCACAGAGTCCTAATCAGCTCCTATCTCCGGCTCAAGCTTTACCATAAAATCATCAATATCAAAATCTATTGACAAATCATCCTGATTAACACCCATCTCTGGATCATCTGCTGGTGGTGCTGGTAGAGAATCTGGCGATGATGGAGGGGAAGATAGTCCGCCAGGAGTCAATCTCTGCAAAGCAGCCATCACGGTAGCAAACCCTTCTCTTATCTCCTGAAATCCAGAACTCATCTCCACATGAATCTGATCAACTTGCTGTCTCAAGGTCTGCATCTCTGTCTCCAAGCGAGTGATCCTATCCTCAGAAACATCTTCTAGAGGTGGCACCTCAGTATGTGCCGAGATCGAAGACTCGGGTTGCATCTCAGGTGAATCTCAAGGTGGCTCAGATGGCCTAGCCTCATCTCCCTTTGTCTCCTCCTTAGTAGCAGCATCTTCATCCTCATTCGAGTTAGGCACCTGTCCAGAAACTCTATGCCTCCAGTGACCTTGATATCTGTAATATCCCATTCGATGCAAATATCTCTCATCATAAGTGTCAGTGTGTAGAAGCTCTTTGTATGACTCTCCTACAATATCGACTCTATAAGTTTGAAATAGTCTCGTAAGCCCCATGCCATAAGGCAAGCAAAGTCATTTGTTCATCATTGCCTCTGTCATCTAGTGAACCATCAGTACTAGCAGGCAGATGGGCATCCTCCGAATCAGAGAAACCATAACTAAGAGCTCTCTCTATAATAAAATAAAATCTCCCGATCTTCGATAATAGAATCTAGGTCACAATATGATGAAGTCTCATCTCTATAGACAGCTATGACGCAACAACAGTGGCTCCCTCATCCAAGTAATATTTTTCCAAGATGCGGTCTCCAAGTGAATTGGCTATAGTGCCTCTCATGGGTATCTCCTAGATGCGGCTCAAAACCTCAGTAGATAAGGGAATGGAGATGCCTCTGACCTCTCCAACCCATCCATCACCACCCGTGGCCAAAGTCTCGTAGAATTGTCTCATCAAGGCAGGGTAAAATCTCTCTCGGAGAGTGCATAAATGAACTAATCCAGCATCCCTCAACTAGTCTCCGATCCTGAAATGCTGGCTATCAACAAAATCAAAATCCACCCTACGTCCACCTATAATGGCCTTGGAGGCCATGTGATCTGCTCCTGAGACTGGTGGTGGTAGAACGGGAACATCATACTGCACTAGAGTATCTGCTGATAGATCATCATGCCTCGCCTTGGTGCGTCACTCCGCACCCTAAGAAATTGAACGAGGTCTCCTCACAAGCTATTTTCTGGGCCCCATTATCCAGAAAACAAAGAAATACCAAAATAGAGAGCAAAAGAAACACTAGAATTATGGTCAAACCATGAGGAACAAAGAATTAAATGCAAGAGAAAATGGGCTCAAGCTCAAAAAGAAAATGTTAGAACCCTAAACGGGGACTAACGGAAGCTAGGGCACAAAGGGGGTAGGGGTTGGCTCAGAGAAAATGCCAAGAAAAAAGACCGTTGACCCTATTTGAAACTATTCATGTTGATCAAGTGTCGACACTTCAGTAAGTGTCAAATGTCAACACTTCAATGAGTCGACACTTCCAAGTGTCGACACTTGAAGAAAATCAGAGAAAAATAAGAAAAATCATAGAAAAATCAGGAAAGATGATTTGAAAAGTCAATTATGATTGATCAAGAGTTTCAAGATCAAGAAATTTTAAAGGGAATTCCAAAGGTTATAAAGGATGATCGAGATCTAATCAAAAGGATCAATGACCCTTAATTCTCTTCTAATCATACAGAACCTATCTTCGTTGAGTGGCTTGGTCAGTATATTAGCTAATTGCTTTTCAATACAAACAAATTCAAGCAAAACATCATTATTTTGAACATAATCTTTAATAAAGTGATGTCTACTCTTTGTGTTTACTTCTTGAATATTGCACAGGATTTTTAGTTAAGTTTATTGCACTTGTGTTGTCACATCTAATAGGTGTTTTAGTTAATTTAATGCCAAAATCTTTGAGTTATTGTTTAATCTATAAGACTTGAGCACAATAATTTTCAGCTGCAATATACTCAGCTTCAGCTGTAGATAGTGTAACTGAATTTTGTTTCTTGCTAAACCAGGAGATTAAATTTATTCCAAGAAATTGACAGGTTCCAGATATACTTTTTTTGTCTAATTTACAACCAGAAAAATCAATATCAGAATAAGCAATCAAATCTATTATAGAGTCCTTAGAATACCACAAACAATATCAATAGTGCCAAATAGATATCTAAGTATGCATTTAATAACCAATAAATGAGGTTTTTTAGGTTCAAACTAATACTTTACATACATGCATACACTAAATATGATATCTGTCCTACTTACAGTTAAATACTATAAAGAGCCAATAACATCTCTATAAAAATTTTGATCTACATTCTTACCATATTCATCTTTGTTAAGCTTACATGAAGGGCTCATTGGAGTGCCAAGAGGTTTAGTCTTCTCTATCCCAAACTTTTTCAGAATTTTCTTGGTGTATTTAGCTTGGTTGATGAAGATCCCTTCATTGGTTTATTTGATTTGGAGTCCGAGGAAGTAGCTTAATTCTTCCATCATGCTCATCTCGAACTCATCCTGCATAAGCTTAGCAAGCTCTTGATAAAGAGCTTCATTAGTGGTACCAAATATAATATCATCAACATAGATTTATACTACTAAGAGGTCATCAGCATTTTTCTTTAGAAATAAAGTAGTATCTATATGTCCCCTAGTAAAGCCATTATCAATTATAAATTTGCTTAATCTTTCATACCATGAACGTGGGGCCTATTTTAAACCATAAAGAGCTTTATGTAGTTTGGAAACATGGTCAGGATATGCATGATCTTCAAAACCAGAAGATTGTTTTACATATATCTCTTCTGCTATGTATCCATTTAAAAAAATACTTTTAACATTCATTTGAAATAATTGCAAATACTAGTAAAAGTCTAATTGCTTCAAGTCTAGCAACAGGAGTAAATGTTTCATCAAAATCAATACCTTTCTCCTGATTATAGCCTTTAGCAATTAGTCTAGCCTTATTCCGAGTTACAATTCCATTTTCATCCAACTTATTTCTATATACCCATTTAGTGCCTATAATGAAAGTATTGGATGGTCTTTCTATTAATGTCCAAACCTTATTTCTTTCAAATTAGTTTAATTCTTCTTGCATAGCATTCCTCCAATTAGAATCTTTTTCAGCTTCTTCTATTCTTTTAGGTTTTATTTGAGATACAAAATAAGATAATCACATTCATTCCTAAGAGAAGATCAAGTTCTTACCCCCTTTGATGGATCACCTAAGATTAGTTTCTTAGGGTATCCATGAGCATACATCCATTCCTTAGATAGGTCCTTATGCTCTGGTAAAGGTCTTAAGATTTCTTCTTCATTCTCCTTGCTTTGATCTTTCTCATTCTCTTTGGAAGGAGGATCATTCAAAGTTAGCTTCTCAAGTCCTTGAATACCTGCAACATCATCAGAAATATCCTTTTTTCTGGAGGACTTGTTAGTGGACTCTTCAAACACAACATGCATAGATTCTTCCATAACAAGTGTTCTTGTATTCCTATATGCCTTGCTAGATGTTGAGTATCCTAAGAAGATACTTTCTCCTGACTTGGCATCAAATTTGCTTAATTTATCTTTACCGTTGTTTAATATGAAACACCGACAACCAAGCACAAGAAAATACTTAAGGATAGGTTTTCTTCCTTTCCAAAGTTCATAAAGAGTTTTCTTTAAAATCGGTCATATTAAAACTCGATTTAAAATGTAACATGTAGGACTGCTTCAGTCTAAAAATATCTAGAGAGATCATTTTCACAAAGTATAGTATGTGCCATTTCTTCTAAAGTTCTATTTTTCATTTCTACTACCCCATTTTGTTGAGGTATTCTAGGTACAGAAAAATTGTGTTCAATACCTTTTTCATTGAAAAATTCTTCAAAATTTTAATTTTCAAATTCGATTCTATGATCACTTCGAATACAAATAATACAAGTACCTTTTTTTATTTGAAACTTTATTATAAAACCTTGTAAAAGCAGAGAAAGATTCATCTTTATGAGCTAAGAACAAAACCCAAGTAAAACACGAGAAATCATCAACTATAACTAAACCATATCTCTTGCCTCCTATGCTTGTGGTCCTAGTTGGCCTAAAAAGATCTATATGGAGTAGTTCTAGTGGCCTAGTAGTTGAAGCAATTCTCTTAAATTTAAAAGAAGTTTTTGTTTGTTTACCATATTGGCAAGCATCACAAATCTTATTTGTTTCAAATCTAAGTTTTGGCAACTCTTTGACTAAATCCTTTTTGCACAATTTGAAAAGTAAATGTATGCTTGCATGTCCTAATCTACGATGCCATAACCAACTAGTCTCATTGATTTTGGCATCCATTGCAACTAGGTATTCACCATCTTGTATAGAAAGATTGTCAAGATCAACTAGATAGATGTTGCCATGCCTATTTTCAATGAATTTCAGCCTATCATCACTAAGACTAGACACTATGCAAAAGGATGATTCAAAAATAACTTTAAATTTTTTATCACAAAATTGGATAATGCTTAGTAAATTATGCTTTAAACCTTCTACTAATAATACATTATCAATTAAAGTAAATGGAGAAATGTAAACTTTACCAACACCAATAATTTTACCTTTTCCATTGTCTCCAAAGGTCATATTCTCCCTATTTAAAGCTTCAAGAGAGGTAAATTGCTTCACATCTCCTATCATGTATCTTGAGCAACCACTATCAAGGTACCATATTCTTCTTTTTTTCTTTGTTGCAATACACCTGCAAAAAAAAGATCAAGTTGATGCTTTAGATACCTAAGCCATCTTGGGTCCTTTAGGGTTAGTAGTGAAGGTTCCTTTTGGAACCCAAACTTTTTTTGATTTGTTTAACTTTTTTAATTTACATTGATATGCTTTATGACCAAGTTTACCACAACTAAAATTAGTAATACTAGATGAAGCTGGGACAAAGAAATTCTTGAAATACATTTATTATTTTTGAGGATTATACCCCAAACCGGTTTTGTTGAAAAACTGCACGTTGACTATTTAATAGTAAATTCAGTTTTTCAGAACTAAACATAAATTTTTCAACAAAAGGCTTGACTCCATCAAGCTCTTCTTTGAACTTCTTGTTCTCCAAGTCAAGGTCTTTGTTCTTCTTCATAAGTTCATCATTTGAAATAAAAATCTTGGATCTTTTTAAAATTTCTATCTCTTTTGAGAGATTATTCTTTTCCTTTTCTAAAATAGCAACCTTGGCTTTTAATTTTTTGTTTTCATTTCCAAGATTGTTGTTTTCAAAAGAAAAAGAATCGCTTGCTTCTTTAATTTCTTGTGCTCAATTTTTAATAATTTATATTTATGTACAACCTTATAAAAAACATCTCAAAAGTAAATTTAGATTCGGATTGTATCTCATTTTCATTTGTCATGAGGCAAAGATTGGTAACTTCTTGATGCTCTTCCTCCGAATCAGAGTCTTCACTTTCACTCCAAGTAGCTATCATTGCCTTCTTCTTATATTTCTTTTTGAGCTTCTTAAGGAGAGGACAATCGAACTTATAATGATCGGGCTTCTTGCATTCAAAGCAGATGGGTTGGTCCTTCTCCTTCTCCTTTTCTTTTTCCTTGTCCTTGCCTTTATCCTTGCTAGGCTCTCCATTATGTGGCTTCTTTTTGTATGAGTACTTCTTCTTCTTCATAAATCTCTTAAATTCATCCTTATCTTCACTTTCTTCTGACTCCTTACTTGAAGGTTCCTTTGGTGTAGTGGATTTAAGAGCAATTGTCTTCTTCTTTCTGTCGCAATCCACTACTTTTTGCTTTAAGTTTAATTCATAGGTCATGAGTGAACCAATGAGCTGTTCCAAGGATAAGATTTCAACATCCTTCGCTTCTTGGATCGCCGTCACCTTTGGATCTCATGAAGATGGCAAAGACCTGAAAATTTTATTAACCAAATCAGCATTAGACATTACTTTGCCAAGACTTCTCATTCTATTAACAATATTAGTAAATCTTGTGTACATATTAGTGATGGATTCATTAGGATCTATTCTAAACATTTTGTATGTGTGCACAAGCAAATTTACTTTTGTATTTTTTACTTGATGGGTACCTTTATGTGTAACCTCAAGTGTGTCCCATATTTTCTTCACTAATGCCTATGTAGAAATCCTATTGAATTCACTAGGATCCAATACACAATAAAGCAAGTTCATTGCTTTGGCATTAAGCTCAGATTGCTTAATATCATTTTCATCCCAACCTTCTTCAAGCTTTAGAACAGAAACATCATTAACCATAATTGAAAGAACATGTGGTCCTCTAACTACCACTTTCCAAAGATTATAGTCAATAGAATGCATGTAAATGTGCATGCATGTTTTCCAATATATATAGTTTGTGCCATTGAAAAATGGTAATCTATTTGAGGCTTGACCCTCAACAACCTAGTACCTATTAGGGCTACCATAGATCTTTTACTCAAGATGGTTAGACCTACAAAGCTAAGAACAAAGCTCTAATACCACTTGTTGCCCAGCAAAGCAATCCAAGAAGGGGGATGAATTGGATTTTAAAAATATTTTTTTTGAATAAATTTAAATCATGTGCTAGTATGTTTTCAAGTGTTTGTGTATTCAATAATAATATGCAGCAGAAGTAATGAAGTAAATGCAGAAAGAGTAATAAGAAATCACAAACATAGAAATTTATAGTGGTTCGGTGTACTCCAAGCACCTACATCCACTTCCAAGTATCCCTTGAAAATTTTACTATAATCCACAAAGATTACAACCAACTTATTTTATCTGGGCTCACAAGTCAAACCCTTGTTGGTTTTGTCACTTAGATTCACCAACAACCTTGTTGGTTTTCATACAAGGTTAACCAACAATCTCGGTTGGTTTTCACATAAAGGCTTACCAACAAATCTCAATATTAGTTTTAATCACCTTAAAACTAGTAGCAATAAAAAATCAAGTACAAGTATGAGAATACAAAAAGCTTTCTGAAATAAAAGCAAGTTTGTTGATGAAGCTCTTGAATATTGTCGAGAAGCTTGTTTTCAAGTTATTGAAGCCTCAATTAATGCTTAAAGATATGGACTTGAATACTCTTTCAAAAAATGGAGTGCTTGAAGGCTCAACTCTCTCAAAAGTATTGAATGCTTAAGGTGTATGCAATTAATTCTTTAATCGTTGCTTCCCTCTTGTGTTTCGTGGAGTTTAATACCTTTCCAACCCTTAAAAATCTATTTGTAGCCGTTAGAGAAAAGAAAATAGCCGTTAGACACAAAATGAAAAAGTTCTGCACTTCAAAAAACTAGAGCCATTACTGTGCTGTCAGACCTACAAGTGTCGACACTTCAGTCTATGAGTCGACATGTGAGTCAACACTTGAGTCGACACTAGTTCAAAAAAGTCTTCTAAAGCTTTCTGTAATGTACTGGTGCATCGACACTTCTTCTGCTGAGTTGACACTTTGTTGCCCAGAAATGGAGCCCAAGAGGGGGGGTGAATTGGGTCTTTTGAAAATTTAAAACAATAATGAGAGAGACTAGTGGTACTAATGAAAAATGATAAATTCAATGCAAGAGATTTAAAGCAGCAACAATAATCAAAGAACAAGAGAGGAAAGTGCAATCACACACAAACACAAGGTTTATAGTGGTTCGGTGCAAACCTAGCACCTACATCCACTCCCAAGCCACCCTTGAAAATTTCACTATAATCCAAACAAGATTACAGCTGACTTGTTTTCCACAAGGCTCACAAGTCAAAACCTAAGTTGGTTTTGTCACCTAGGCTTACCAACAAACCTTAACACTTGTTTTGTCTTCGAGCTCATAAGTTAACCCTAGTTGGTTTTATCCCTTTGGCTCACCAACAAACCACAATAACCTTCTTTCAAGACATCCTTGAAAGCAAGGTCAAATCACAATGTAAAAACAGATATACAATTTTAAAACTAAAACAAACTCTCTTCAAAGTAGAATGGAATCTTTGAAGCTCAAGTTGATGCTTTGTCTTGACTCTTCCTTGGAATATCCTTCAAAGTGCCTCTTTTGGAATGATGTAAGGATGAGCTTGTAGGCTTTTCAAGGAATCAAACTATATAAGGCTTTTGATGTGAAGTATTTGAGAGAATATAGGCTTTTTGGCTTTTGAATAGACTTGAATATACTTCAATGCACTTCCTTCTCTTTAGAATGAGGTTGGTGGAGGTTAAATACACCAAGAACCTTCCAAAAAATGGTTTGTGACCATTGGAACCTCGGAAATAGCCGTTTGGAGCTTGAAAAGCAAGTTCTGCAAGTCAGAAAAATAGATCCATTAGAGCTGTCAGGCTGCAAGTGTCGACACTTGGCTGTCAGGTGTCGACACTTGGCTATCAGGTATCGACACTTGATCTCTAGGTGTCGACACTTGAACTTTCAAGTGTCAACACTTGATGCACAGTGTCGACACTTGACACAAAAATCCTCAAATGACAAAGTTCTGTATTTTCAAAATTCTCAGGCCTTGAGTCGACACTTGGAAACCTAAGTGTCGACACTTGGTGTCGACACTTGATCTCTAGGTGTCGACACTTGGTGTGCCAAGGATTTTTGTTCGTGCCAAATGCTGAAGTGTCGACACTTGACTTTCCAGTGTCGACACTTGAGACTGAAAAGCTCAGATTCAAGTGTAAATATCCTCAAAAATATAAATATAAATCTTAAAACTTAAATGAATCATAAACACATAATATTTAATCATGTAGATGCCCTTTTTTCATGAAGAGGATGTCCAGATTTGTGCAAAATGCTCCGTGCCATGACGTGCCATGAAACATAAGTTTTTGAGATTTTGAGGTGTTTTCTTCCTAAAAACTCATAACTTGAAATACACATTAGTATACAATATGCACTCAATGTTTTGTTATTCATCAAAATCACTGGGTGGAGCCAACAATCTCTCCCTTTTTGATGATGACAAAACCTTGAGTAAAATAGCATTACATTTCAAACTTCAACTATTATAATTCATGAATATGAATTTAAGTTAATATGAGAGGCAAAAACTTAGGAAGAATCAATCTCCCCCTTAATTAGATATTTCTATTTAAAATAAATTTCAAAGGTTCTCACAAATTGAAACCACAATAATAGTTAGGAAGAATCAATCTCCCCCTTAATTAGATATTTCTATTTAAAATAAATTTCAAAGGTTCTCAAAGGTTCTCACAAGGTGAAACCACAATAATTTATGCATTTAAACAATCAATACTATTTCTCCCCCTTTTTGTCAATCATTAGAAAGGGAAATAGCCTTCCCCTCACAATGAGCATGGAGACAAAAAGATGGTAGATAAACAAATAAGATAGGTATCAGAACCAAAAATCAAAGTGAATCAGAGCTGAAGAAGGTAAATTTAATCACTCAAACACAAATAATAAGCACTAAACTGAAATATATAATAGATAAGAGAAGTTTTCAGCACAAAAACTTGCTAAGACATCAGCAAGAACTAAAACATACAGATAGCATCAGAGTCATACAAATATCAGAAACATATAACAGACATCTGTGATACAAATATGAACTATAAAAGACATACAACAGACATCTGTGAGGCTAATCCTCATCAGATGGAATCTCAAGACTAAATGGGGCACTGATCCTAGATCTAGTGACTAAGGCCCTAGGAGGTACTAAAGCTCGACGACTCCTAGTATGGCCAGAAGGACCGAAAATGGGTACAACCCTAGATGATCTAGTGGAAGGGGGGAGAGAAGATCAGCTGGAGTAACAAAGTCCGGTATGGAATCAACCAAGTCAGTAGGAGCAGCTAGGGTAGTGGGAGGATCGCGACTGACCACCTCAAAACCATCTGCACTGCCATCACTGTCACTACCACTGCCCAAAGTCTCTGTAGCTCTGTCCTTATCCATATCTGCCTGATCACCACCCTCAACTGTATCAGCATGGTCGCTCTAGTGATCATCATCATCATCTGAATATACAACTGCAGGGGCTGCAGGAGGTATAAGGGATCTCAACAGATCCTTAATATGAGAGAATCCCTCCTCCATAGACCTACGGATCTCAGCATGCTCCAAGGTAGTATGTGTCCGAAGAATCTCAACCTCGCTGCGTAGCTGAGTCAACTCACCCCTGATCTCAGTGAACTGCTCTCTGGCGTGCTCCTTAAAGGATAGTCCAGTAGTAGGTGGCGGAGGAGCTGAAGTATCAGGAGTCGAATGCTCTGCCTGTGTCGATGGGATATCAACGGGAGAAAAACTGCTGGCCCAGATGGTCCTGCCTCTGCCTCTCGAAGCTCGTCCTCCTCATCTGGCTCCTGGCCAGACTCTCTGCGCACCCATCGACTTGCGACTAGTCTATATCCCATACGGTGCAAGGACCTCTCATCATATACATCTGTGTGTAGTATCTCCTTGGGGATCTCCCCCTCCAGTGATACTCCACATGCTCTAAATAACCTGGTCAGTGCCATGCCGTAGGGTAAACAGTGACGGCGCTGAGTCGCGCATCATGCATCTGAACTAGCATCAAAGATGGAAGGTCGATTGCCTCCTCTCTATCAGACTCGTCATCACCATCAACTCTCTCTCAATGATGAAGTCGAATTTCCCAGTCTTCGGCAGAAGATACGTGCTGTGATGTGGTGTAATAGGCGCATCTCCAGAGATAACTGGTTCACGGTAACTACAGATATACCACGAACATCCTCTCGCTCGAGGATACACCTGAAAGCAGCCTCTCTGTCATCCACCACAGAAACACAGATTCCCCTATGGGGATCTCCCATACTCTGCTCAGTAGCTCTACAGAGGGTGAAATCTGAACACCTCTCACTGTCGTAGTCCAAAGAAGTCATCGACAATCCAGTGCACCATAGAACTCCCTCACTAGATGAGGATAGTACCTCTCCTGCATAGTACAGAATGGTACTAAAACCTGCATCAGTGAGCACCTGTCGTAAGCTGAAATGGTGCCTATCAAAACACTCCAGGTCGACTCTCCTCCCAGAGGCTACTAACTTCCCTGCCATCCTCTCTGCAGGGGGGGAACTTGGTGTGGCAGAACTGCTAGCCCGTGTAGGGTCAAATCTGGCCTTCGATCTCCTCTCTACACCATGACTAGGTCTCTCCCTAACTGCAAGTCTCTTCCTCGGACCCATTACAGCAAGCTGAAATGGAAAGAAGGAAGATAGGTTCAATCAGACTTAGAACTATAGGACTGGCTACAGGCTGAGGTAAGGAGAAGTTCATTTCTTAAAATGTGTTCAGACAAGTTTTGAAAACTAGGATTAAAACAATTTTGGGTTGTAAAATACCAAAAAAAAAATTGGAAATTGTCAATCAGTTTGAAGGTGTGATTCTTACAACCTATACTTTGATTAAATGACATTACCCCGTACAGATAATTATAGAAAAATATTTTTGGTTGTTAAAACACATTTGAACTTTTGTAAAATACTTTTTGTAAGGCCAAAATATCAAAACACATGGAATTTTGGGTTTAAGTTAATTAGGGTTTTAGCAAGGTGGTGAAAATGTCGCAAAAACATTATGAATAACCTTTCCAAAACAATGATAAAACAATAAATGAATTTAGAACACTAGATTTTAAATGAAAACCCCAATTTTTCTATCCAAAATCAATCAAATAGTGTTTTTCTGAAAAACGGATGAGATAAGCGTGAAAACGACCAAAAAATCATGGGAAATCCAAGAAAAATGCCATTAAACTACTATTCCCTTAAATGGATCTTTAGAAATCCATTAAAACTTATGAAAATCTGGTTAGAATCTTAAAAAATAGCCAAAAAAGCCCTATTCACGGTTCGACGGTAATAAAAGGAAAATGGAAATTCAAGAAATAAAAATGAAATAGAGTGAAATTAAAAGAGGGATTACCTGATTTGTGATGGGTTAAAAGGGAAATGGGAGGATTTGGATAGAGGGGGACCACTGTTGCGAGAAATTGACGGGTGGAAAATAAGGACAAAACCCTCGGTCGGCCCTTTAAAAAATAGGTTTTGTTTCGCAAGTGTTGACACTTAGTATTTGTCAAGTGTCGACACTTGGTCAGGTGTCGACACTTGACAATATCCAAGTGTCGACACTTGGCCAAGAAAAATTTTAAAAAATCCAAAAAATTTTAGAAAAATAGGAAACACTTTGATCAATTTTTTGGGCTTAAAGCAAGTGGTTTTGAGTAAAAAGATTTAGGTATAATTAAAACTATGAGAGTTCTAGGAGAATGGATCAATGACACCTAGCTCTCTTCTAATCAGACAGAACCTATCCTCACACGAAGGTTTGGTAAACACATCTGCTAACTATCATTAGTACATACAAAATCAAGAATAATGTTAAAGTTTTGTACATGATCTCTTATGAAGTGATGTCTTATTTCAATGTGTTTACTTCTTGAATGTTGCACAGGATTTTTAGATAGATTGATTGCACTAGTATTGTCACATCTTATGGATGTCTTAGTTACTTTAATGCCAAAATCTTCGAGTTGTTGTTTGATCCAAAGGATTTAAGCATAACAGCTTCCAACTGCTATATATCCGGCTTCCACCGTTGATAAAGCAACTGAGTTATGTTTTTTGCTACTCCAAGAGATCAAATTTACTCCAAGAAATTGGCAGGTTCCACTAGTACTTTTACGATCAAGTTTACACCCAGCAAAGTCAGCATCAGAATAAGCAATCAATTCAAATGAAGAATCTCTAGAGTACCATAAACCAATTTCAATTGAACCAGATAGATATCTAAGTATGCATTTAACAGCCAAAAGATGAGACTCTTTAGGATTAGACTGATATCTAGCACACATACAGATGCTAAACATGATATCTGGCCTACTAGCTGTAAGATATAACAATGAACCGATCATGCCACGATATAATTTTTGGTCAATAGATTTACCTGATTCATCCTTGTCAAGTCTACAAATAGAGCTCATAGGGGTACCTAAAGGCTTAGTATTCTCCATCCAAACTTCTTGAGTATTTCTTTTGTGTATTTTGCTTGATTGATGAAGATCCCCTCTTTGGTTTGCTTTATTTGGAGTCTGAGGAAAAAATTTAGTTCTTCCATCATGCTCATCTCGAACTCACCCTGCATTAACTTTGCAAAATCTTGACAAAGAGATTCATTAGTAGCATCAAATATTATATCATCTACATAGATTTGTACTACTAAGGTATCATCATTCTTTTTCTTTAAAAACAAAGTTTTGTCTACATTACCTCTAGTAAAATCATTTTTGAGCAAGAAAGAGCTTAAACGATCATACCAAGCTCTAGGAGCTTGTTTCAATCCATACAAAGCTTTATGAAGTTTGTAAACATGATTTGGAAATTCAGAATTTTCAAAACCAAGGGGTTGCTCAATGTAAACCTCCTCTTTAATTAGACCATTTTAAAAGGCACTTTTAACATCCATTTGATACAATTTAAAATTCATAAAGCAAGCAAAAGCCAACAATAGCCTAATTGCCTCAAGTCTAGCTACAGGAGCAAAGGTTTCATCAAAATCTATTCCTTCCTCCTGATTGTATCCTTTGGCAACTAGTCTAGCCTTATTTCTAGTAACTACTCCATTTTCATCAAGTTTATTTCGAAAAACCCACTTTATACCAATAATTGAAGTGTTTGAAGGCCTATCTACTAATGTCCAAACATTGTTCCTTTTGAATTGGTTAAGTTCATCTTGCATAGCATTTATCCAATTATTATCACATTCAGCTTCCTCAATAGTTTTATGTTCAATTTGAGAAACAAAAGCTAAGTAATCATAGATATTTCTAAGGGATGATCGAGTACTTACATCTTTAGATGGATCACCGATAATTAGTTCTTTTGGGTGTCCATGAGCATACCTCCATTCTTTTGATAATGGATCAACCGTTGACGTGTTTTCATTACCTTGTGCTTGATCTCCTTCAGTGTTTTGATCATCGTTCTGTTCCTTGGTAAGCCCTTCATTGTTGTTTATTCCTTCAATTTTCTTGCTACATGTTTCATCAGAGAGTACATCTTCTTTTCTTGAAGATTTTTGGTTAGATTCATCAAATACCACATGTATGGGTTCTTCAACAAGAAGTGTTCTTCTGTTGAAGACCCTGTATGCCTTACTAGATGTGGAATAGCCTAGAAAGACTCCCTCATCTAATTTGGCATCAAATTTACTTAAATTATCCTTACCATTGTTTAAGATGAAACAACGGCATCCAAAAATATGAAAATAATGAATTGAGGGTTTTCTACCCTTCCAAAGATCATAAGGTGTTTTCTTTATAATCGGTCGAATTAAAACTCGATTTAAAACATAGCATGCAGTATTTATGGCTTCCACCCAAAAATATCTAGGTAAGTCATTTTCACAAAGCATGGTACGTGCCATTTCTTCAAGAGTTCTATTTTTTCTTTCTACTACCCCATTTTGTTGAGGTGTCCTAGGTACAGAAAAATTATGATGAATGCTATTTTCAATACAAAATTTATCAAAATCAGCATTTTCAAATTCGGTTCCATGATCACTTCTCAAAGATACGACTGAAATACCTTTTTCATTCAAAACTCGTTTATGAAATCTAATGAATTCAGAAAAAGTTTCATCTTTATGTGCTAAAAACATGACATATGTAAATCGTGAGAAATCATCTACAATGACTAGACCGTACTTCTTACCTCCCAAACTAGATGTTCTAGTTGGCCCAAAGAGGTCCATGTGAAGCAACTCTAAAGGTCTAGATGTAGAGATTATTCCTTTTGGTTTGAAAGAGGATTTGGTTTGTTTTCCAAGTTGACATGCACTGCAGATCTTGTCTTTTTCAAAATTGAGTTTAGGCAAATCCTTTACCATGTTCTTTTTGCTAAGTTTTGAAATTAAATGCATGCTTGCATGTCCTAGTCTGCGATGCCAAAGCCAACTAGTTTCATCGATCTTGGCTTCCATTGACACTAGGCATTGACCATTTTGAATAGGGAGATTATCAAGATCAACCATATAAATATTGCCATGCCTATGACCAATGAACTTAATGCCATTGTCATCTAGACTAGAAACAATGCACAAAGAAGACTCAAAAATAACTTTAAAATTATTGTCGCAAAACTGGCTAATGCTAAGCAAGTTATGTTTCAAACCATCAACATATAAGACATTATCAATATAAGAAGAAGGGGTGATATGGACTTTACCAATACCGATAATTTTGCCCTTTCCATTATCACCAAAAGTTATATTGCCACCATTTTGATATTCGAGTGATGAGAACTGCTCCACATCTCCTGTCATATGTCTTTAGCAACCGCTATCAAGGTACCACATTCTTCTCTTATTGGTTGCAAGGCATACTTGCAATAAAGATCAAGTGGAGACTTTAGGTACCCAAGCCATCTTGGGTCCTTTTTGGTTAGTGGCATTGGTTCCTTTCGGAACCAAACTTTCTTAATGTTACTTAATCTTCTTTTGTTTCACATATAAGATTTATGTCCTTTAGTACCACAAGTATAGCAAGTAATGGATGAAGATGCAGGCACAAAGAAATTTTTAAAGGTTTTTGTTTCTTATGAGTTCTGAATCCTGAACCTGCTTTATCAAATACTGCTCTTTGGTTATTCAAAAGCAAATTCAATTTTTCAGAACTGTAAGTAAATCTTTCTATAAAAGGTTTTAATTTTTCAATTTCTTCTTTATATCTTTTATTTTCATTTAAAATTTCTTTGTTTTGTTTTGACAAATTTTCATTTGAAAGTGAAGAACTTTTCTTTTTCAAAACTTCTTTTTCTTTTTCAAGTGCTACAATCTTATCTTTTAATTTTTTATTTTGAAGAAGAAGGCATTCATTTTCACTTGAAAGCTTGTCATTTGTTTTGGTTAAATCCAGATTTTGCTTCTTTAAATCTTTATGTTTTGATTTTAGTTTTTGAAATTCTATGACTAATTCGTCAAAAACTTCATGAAGCTCATCAAAAGTAAATTCATTTTTTGTTTCGGAACATACCTCATCATGATCAGCCATCAGACAGAAGTTTGCCAACCCTGCTGTTCTTCCTTAGAACTGGAGTCCTCACTTTCACTCCAAGTTGCCATCATGGCTTTCTTTCTCAGCTTTCTTCTACTTTTCTTTAGCAAGGGCAGTCTACCTTGAAATGGCCGGGTTTTTTGCATTCAAAACAAGTAGGCTGCTCCTTCTCCTTTTCTTTGTCATTCTCTTTACTTGGTTCACCTTTCAGAGGTTTCTTTTTGAAGTTGAACCTTTTCTTCCTCATGAACCTTCTGAATTTTCTTGCCAATAGAGCCATCTCATCTTCTTCATCATCTTCTTCGGAGTCTTCGCTTGATTCCTCTCTCACAGTAGATTTGAAAGCGATTACTTTCTTCTTTTTGTCGACCTCTACATTTTTTTGTTTGAGGGAGAGCTCATAGGTCATTAGTGAACCCAATAGTTGTTCAAGTGGAAGAGTGTTGACATCCTTGGCTTCTTCAATAGCTGTTACTTTTGCATCCCAAGAAGCTGGTAGAGACTGAGAAGTTTGTTCACAAGTTCACCGTTAGAAATAATTTTTCCTAAGCTTCTCATGCCATTCACAATATTTGTGAACCTAGTATACATCTCACTAATAGACTCAGTAGGTTCCATTTTAAACATTTCATACGTATGAATAAGCATGTTAACCTTGGTAGCTTTCACTTGGTGTGTACCCTCATGGGTAACCTCAAGTGTATCCCAAATCTCCTTGGCAGAGAGACAATTAGATATTCTATTAAATTCACTTGGGTCAAGAGAGCAAAATAATAGATTCATAGCCTTAGCATTAAGCTCGATTTGCTTAATGTCATTCTCATCCCAATCATCTTCCATTTTTGGAGTGAGAATGCCATTAATCAACATCGTAGGCTGATGAGGACCTTTTACAATTGTCCTCCACAAATTATAGTCAAGAGCTTGAATAAAAATGTGCATGCATGTCTTCCAGTATGTGTAATTTGTGCCATTGAAAAGTGGGGGACGATTTGAAGTTTGACCTTCAACTATACCCATTCCTATTGGGGCTACCATGATCTTTTACTCAAGATCCTTGGACCTACAAGAGAGTAACAGAGCTCTGATACCACTTGTTGCCCAGAAATGGAGCCCAAGAGGGGGGTTGAATTGGATCTTTTGAAAATTTAAAACAATAATGAGAGGGACTAGTGGTACTAGTGAAAAATGATAAATTCAATGCAAGAGATTTAAAGCAGCACCAATAATCAAAGAGCAAGAGAGAAAGAGTGCAATCACACACAAAAATAAGGTTTATAGTAGTTCGGTGCAAACCTAGCACCTACATCTACTCCCCAAGCCATCCTTGGGAATTTCACTATAATCCAAACAAGATTATAGCTGACTTGTTTTTCACAAGGCTCACAAGTCAAAACCTAAGTTGGTTTTGTTACCTAGGCTTACCAACAAACCTTAACACTTGTTTTGTCTTCGGGCTCACAAGTTAACCCTAGTTGGTTTTATCCCTTTGGCTCACCAACAAACCACAATAACCTTTTTCAAGACACCCTTGAAAGCAAGGTCAAATCACAATGTAAAAACAGATATACAATTTTAAAACTAAAACAAACTCTCTTCAAGAGTAGAATGGAATCTTTGAAGCTCAAGTTGATGCTTTGTCTTGACTCTTCCTTGGAATATCCTTCAAAGTGCCTCTTTTGGAATGATGTAAGGATGAGCTTGTAGGCTTTTCAAGGAATCAAACTATATAAGGCTTTTGATGTGAAGTATTTGAGAGAATATAGGCTTTTTGGCTTTTGAATAGACTTGAATACACTTCAATGCACTTCCTTCTCTTTAGAATGAGGTTGGTGGAGGTTAAATACACCAAGAACCTTCCAAAAAATGGTTTGTGACCGTTGGAACCTCGGAAATAGCTGTTTGGAGCTTGAAAAGCAAGTTCTGCAAGTCAAAAAAATAGATCCGTTAGAGCTGTCAGGCTGCAAGTGTTGACACTTGGCTGTCAGGTGTCGATACTTGGCTATCAGGTGTTGACACTTGATGCACAGGTGTCGACACTTGACACAAAAATCCTCAAATGACAAAGTTCTATATTTTCAAAATTCTCAGGCCTTGAGTCGACACTTGGAAACCTAAGTGTCGACACTTGATCTCTAGGTGTCGACACTTGCCATGCCAATGATTTTTGTTCGTGCCAAATGCTAAAGTGTCGACACTTGACTTTCCAGGTATCGACACTTGAGACTGAAAAGCTCAGATTCAAGTGTAAATATCCTCAAAAATATAAATATAAATCTTGAAACTTAAATGAATCATAAACACATAATATTTAATCATGTAGATGCCCTTTTTTATGAAGAGGATGTCCAGATTTGTGAGAAATGCTCCGTGCCATGACGTGCCATGAAACATAAATTTTTGAGATTTTGAGGTGCTTTCTTCCTGAAAACTCATAACTTGAAATACATATTAGTATACAATATGCACTCAATGTTTTGTTATTCATCAAAATCACTGGGTAGAGCCAACACACTTGAGTCGACACTTCATCTTCATGAGTTGACACTTAACCAAAATTCTGAAATCAGCATATTCTGTATTCTGTTTGATCTCAGGCCTTGAGTCGACACTTGGCTGTCCTTGAGTCGCACCTGAGTCGATACTTGGTTGATCATGAGTCGACACTTCTGCGTGCTGGCTGAAATATATTTTGCATATCAGCTCAAGCTTCTGTTGGTCAACACCTGAGTCAATACTTGATCTTCATGATCGACACTTGGCTGAACCAATGCTGAAACTTGTCCAAATCCAAAATTTGAGTCCTTCAAAGTCTTTTTTATGTTCTAAGATCCATATAACTTGAAAATTTATTAACTTAAGTGACTTCTTCAACTGACTGACAAGCAATTTGATCTTTTCAACATACTATAACTTTGATGAATACCTAATTCTGATAAACACACTTTTAACACATAATTAGTACTCAAATATACTTAAATATTTTATTATTCATCAAAATCAAGATATGAGTCAACACTCTATTTCAAAAATGATTATGACCACACCTTCACGAAAGGAAAAAGGGGAAAGGTCTCCTACTAATGCTCTTAAGTCAACATCTTCTCCGAGTTTAGAATCACCCCCCCTCCCCTCCCAACTGACTGACAAGCAATTTGATCTTTTCAACATATGATAACTTTGATGAGTACCTAATTCTGATAAACACATTTTTAACACACAATTAGTACTCAAATATATTTAAGTATTTTATTATTCATCAAAATCAAGATAGGAGTCAACACTCTATTTCAAAAATGATTGACCACACCTTCACGAAAGGAAAAAGGGGAAAGGTCCCCTACCAATGCTCTTAAGTCAACATCTTCTTCGAGTTTAGAATCACCCCCCCTCCCCTCCCAAATGAAAGTACTCATCCTTGAAGATCATACCCAAGAGGCCAAGAACCAAAAAATACAGCCACAACCTCTATTTCCACCCCCAGACAAAACGTCCCTGTGGTCAATGCACAAAAAGCCATGTGAAGGTAATTGCTTATCATAGCATAGTCAAAAATAAAAACTTAACTCACAACTATATAGATATGGTAAGTAAGGATTATATCCTTAGAAATCTTTGATAATTATAATTAATAAAGTAAAAGATAAAAAAAATAAATCTTTAAAAGTTGATAATAATTTAATTAAAACTGATTAATTTAAATTAAAAATAAAGTCGAAGGGTTTATATGATGAAAATACGTCTTTAGGTTTTCAGGTGATCACAAATATAAATCATGTATTTATTTCAATCTAAATAATCAAAGTCCATAATTAATTAGGAATCTTACAAACTAATCATAGCATAGACCATCTTGCCTATTAAGCTCATGGCATGTTTCATAAGTACAGGCTATCTAACAATTTAGTTGAACTGATTCTAATAAAATACGTAAATATAAAATCTTAGAATTAATAATTTATGCTGAACATGGACTATATCATATCAAGATCATGATCTATCTCTTTTATAGATAATTTATTCAAGAATCAAAAATAAAAAGGATTTAATAAAAATTGAAAGCATTTATTTAATTACAATGAAAGAAAATAAATATATAAAATTATGTAGAATAACTGTATTTCTTTACCGACTGTGTTTTAGTCGTGCATGGCTCCTGGATACATCTTCTTAAAGATTTAAAACTCTATCATGGCACATCTTTTCCTGAAAAATTTTTTTCTTTTTTTCGCTCTTTCTCTATTTCCAAATATAAACTAATTACAAAATAAAAATAAAAATAAAAACTATTGTGGCCGCCTATCTGCTTCCTCTATTGTACTTCTTAAATAGAGCCAGACCCTCCTTGAATTTGAGTGGAGTTTGGAATAGAATTGAAGTAGAAATCATTGCGTGTGGAATTCCTTGCTATTAGCCAGATTGCTATCAAACGCCTTGGATTCTTGCTGCACAAGCGCTCGATCAGCTTGGTCAAAGCCCATAACCTGTTAGAATATTTCCTTACCATTGGATCGCATCAACTAAGGAATTCACCGTTGTCAGATAGCGCATTTGGGGTGTCAACCACGATTCAAATCCTTCGTCAAATCAGCATTTACTTCCCACTGTTAGATCATGCCTCGGAGTGTTCCCTCCCGTTGGATAGCACCCAAATTCTTCATCCTAGTGTGGACCGCGTGAGAAAACGCATGGACCGCGTGAAAGGTTCCTTTGGTGGACTTGGGAGCCCCAACGGCTATTTTTGGTGAGTGGCTGGGAGTTTCATGGTGAGTTGTTTGAAGACCAATTAAAACTCGCTTTTGGAGCCCTGTAAGTTGTAAGCCACGTGAAGACCATTACATTGTCCTGAGCCCCTGGAAGTGTCCATTGTTTAGGAACAAATCAAAAATAAATTTTCACCGGATTCATCCACTAACAATATGGGACCTGTCACCATTGTTCATGTACGGACCCATGAAAGCACCTATGCGTCCATTTCTTGCTTGATGGGTATCCCTGAAAATTTGCAATGCACCGTGGTCGTATAATGCTGAATTTTTTTTCAGTCCAAAAGCCAGATATAATTTTTAGCCCTCTGATGAGTCGGCGGACTTCATGGACTGGTCCACGTTCCATCTATAGACTGGCTTTTGGTCCACCATAGACCAATTTGGCTGGGCTTTGAATCTATTTGAGCTTCAATTTAAATCCTGTTTGATGTCTTTAATCTGCAGATTAAGCTATTTTTATTTGTAAATACATTTTCTATAAAATATAAGTAAAAACATCATTTTCTAAAAAAAAAAATACGGATAAATTAATATATCCTTTGATGCTTTAATTGGGATATATATTATACTTATCAGGAGGTCTATGGAGACAACATCAAAAACTAAATCCAAAGCTGTTGAAGGGATGGAGCTTGCTTTGTCAATGTCATCAGCCACTAATGTCACTCTAACCCATGATGTTTGGCTTCAAACATTGAAGTTTGCTCTTCACTGGGTTGATGACTTGAAGAGGGGAACATCTTCTAATATCATCCCTTTGAACAAAGATTGCTGAACTAGTACCGAGACTCATACTGATCAGTGATTGGTACAGTACAGTACCATACCGTATTGTACCGGTATGAATACCAGTCCTGATGAATTGAGAAAAAATTATCTTTCTCTTCTCTCTCAAGCAAGGATCGTTGAACCGGATCCAAATCCAGCCCAAATCGAACTGAACCAGGTCGTATCGATCTGAACCAATCCGTACCGTACCGAACCTACTTGTACTGATCCGGTTCAGATCAATTTTTATGGTTCAAGTTTTGAACCATTTTTTAGGACTGAACTGTATCGATTTTTGACTGGTATGGTACGGTACCCGAACTAGACAATTCGAGATGGTACCATAAACCTTACCTTTGAGTGATCAATGTTTACAAGGATTGATGATGGGCCTAGCCCAAAGGTTAGAATGGGAAATTTGGATACTCAACCTCCACCCTCACATAATTAATAAAGATATTAGTTTATAACTACTGGGGAATAGCTAAAATCCCATTTATTAACTATATTAACATTCTTGTTCATCAACAATGTCCTTCAATATGTTGCTTCTTAGAATCTAGGTTCTTTGAAAATGCTTTTAGTAGAATAAAAAGAATCATGGGCCCAATCTCTAAGTATATATGCTACCGGCAATTAGTCTTTCTGGTGGTGTCATTGTTTGCCGATGAAAGGATATGAAAAATTGTTCCTTCTTTCACAAACATAGATAAGTGGTTTTTGGAGTCATAACATTTTGATTATGTTTGGTAGCAAACAATCTATCCAGATTGCTGGTAATTTAATAGGGCCCTACTATATTACTATGTTTGGCATATTTTTTTGGATGGCAGTATATCTTATTTGGTAATCTAGATTGTTTTTCAAGAGATAATTTGGATTATCTATGTGAGGAATGGTAATTCAAATTACCACTTCTCAAGTAGTCTTTTAGACAATATTATCATTTTCTTATCCCTTTCTCTTATATTATAATATACTATAAAATTTAATATAACCTTATAATAATATAATATTATTATTATATTATATTATATAATAATATTATATAATATATATTATAAACTATATAATATTATAAATATAGTATTATTATAGTATATAATATAATATAATATGTTATATTATAAAATATATTTTAATAGTATATTATGTTATATATTATTATTATAATAATATAATATAACATAATAATATTATAAATATAATAATATTATAGTATATAATATATTATTATACTATATTATATTAATATATTTTATTTTATTTTATAATATTATAGTATTATAATATTATATAATAAAATATTAATATACTATAATATATTAAATTATATTATGTTATATCATAAAATATAGATATTACAAAATATATTTTAATATTATATTATATTATAATAATTTTATAAATATAATAATGTTATAATATATAATATAATATTACATTATATTATATTATATTAATATATTTTATTTTATTTTATACTATTCTAAAATATAATATATAATATTATCATATTAATATAATATAACATAATATAAATTTTATATTATATTTTATAATATAAAAGATGTTATATTATATTTAATATAATATAATATATTTAATATAATGTAATATATTTATATTAAATGTATTTATACTTATATTTATATATAATATAATATATAATTACATTATTTATTTTTATATATATAAATATATTATAATATATTTTATAAATTTAATATATTATTGAATATATTTAAATAATATATTAAATATATTATCTATTTAATATATAAATTTTTATATTAAATTTATTTAATATAACAATAATTTTTAAATTTTTAGTTTTAATATAATAATCTAAAATATTTAATATTTAATATATTTTATAATATTGAATATTAAAAAATATATTTTTAATAAATATATAAAATATAGATTTAATTTAGGGATTTTTAAAATTTTGATTTTATATTTTGTAACATTACTTACATATACCAAATATAATAATCCACATTACCTGTAATCTACATTACTAGCAATCCACATTACCAGCAATCCACATTACCGGTAATCTATGTTATCTTCAGGATTCTCTGGCAATGCACCAAATGCAACTTTCATGTTAGGCCAACCTAGGTCATGAGTTTTTTTATGTTAGCAACAATGAGATAGAACTTCGATGCCTTTGGGATGAGGCCACTATGGTCATGGGTATTATTTATACTAGCACCAATGAGATAGAATGTCGAAGCCTTGGGGATGAGACCACTACAATTATATCCCTAAGGCTGGCTTTCTTCCTTATAGGAGATTTTAATTGCATTATATTCTTTGATGACTAGAAAGGAGACAAATCCTTTACACTGAACTAAGAGGTCCATAAGTTCCGTGCTTTTCTTAGACATATGGGTTTCATTGATTTGGATTCCATGGACCTAAGTCCACTTCTACTAACAACTGTCGGGGCCAAGCACGGGTTTGGGAAAGGCTCAACAGGGCCTTTGTTTTCGATAATTGGCTTGATCAATATCCAAAAGCTAGCATCTATCATCTCACTTGATATGCTTCTGACCATTGTCCTATATTTCTCTCAACTGTGAATGAAGCTTTGAGAGGCCTGATCTCCTTTAGATTCAAAAAATTTTGGTTATCTTTGTAATGGAATCAAGCAAGTGATCCAACAAGCATGGTATTGCGAGGGCCAACATTAACCAAGAGTGAAATTAACGAAACTTCTTCACAACACCAGGGCAACCCTCAGATAATGGAGAATGAATAATGGCAATCTCTTTAAAACATGGCAGCACCTTGAAAAAGAAATCCATTGATTGCAATCTTTGAAAGCCTCTTTTGAGGGCTCGCAATGTTGCAACACATACATCCGCTCTCTTTCTATGAGATTATCATAAGAATCTCCATCAGCAAGAGATATTATGGAGACAAAAGACGACAATCGCATAGCTCAAGGATGGAGATGCTAGTACTAGATTTTTCTACAAATCCATAATCCTTCGAAGAAGCAGAAACCACATTATCAGGCTCGAAAATAATATTAAGGAGAGGTGGTGGAGGATCCAACCCAAGTGACCTATACCCTCTTTGATCACTTTCAACAAAGATGGGCTAGACCCTATCCAACAAGATCTATACTGTTCTAGTGGTACCACTGGAATTCTCCATTGCACAAAATGCAGCTCTAACTAGAGATGTAGAAGAGAAGGAAATCATTAAGCTCTTTGGAGTATGCACCTAGATAAGTCTTTGGCATCGATGAGTTTCCTACCCTATTCTTTCACGACTTTTGTCATATTATCAAGAAAGATGTCATTAAGGATGTTCAATTTTGCTTTAAAGATACCAAACTACCTACCGACTGGAAAAAGACCTAAAGAACTTTTATTCCTAAAACTAGCAACCCTGAAAAGGCTAAGGACTTTTGGTCTATTAGCCTCTACAACACAACTTATAAACTTGTGCTAAAATTCTGGTTAATAGATTGAAATATATACTATCCAATATCATTTCCTTTAAACAAAGGGTCTTCATTCAAGATCCGTGTATCTCTAAGCTAATTCTTCTTAGCCAAGAAATCATGCAGTCCCTGCATAGGGCCCCACCTTTCCATAGATTGATAATGCTGAAACTTAATGAGTAAGTCTTTATGCACCGCGTGCAGTGCAGAAAATCCAAGTTGGGTTGCACCACTTTTTTTCATTATCCATGTAGATCCAAGTTGGCATGATGGGACGGGATGAGATGTGCATTGAATATTGAGAGAATAGTGTCTGTTATCAACATGATAGAGAGTCAACCTTTTTAAAAAAAATTTGGATAGACCAAAATACCCTTTCCCTCCCTCAAATATTTTTTCCTCTTGGATACTACAAAGAGCCAAAAACTGAATGGTGGGGAATTGATTTTCACCTCCTTGAACTGGAATAAGAAGATGACAATAAAGACAAGACGAAGAAGGTGCCGGGAGTCCAATGTCATGCCTCTCCACCTCATGCGATCCCTCTCCATAATTAGTAATTACTTGGAATCCTCTGCCTTCCCCCATTCTCTCTAGCCTCATCATTGTTCTCCCCGCCTCCCTTAATCATAAAGCTCGCATCCCCGTTTCTCTTTATTCCCACCAATTGCATAGAGAGAAGATAGAAAAAAATGATAAATATATGCCAAAATAAGATTATGACATCCTAATTTAAAAATTACGATACCCTAGTTCAAAAATTATGATATCCTAATTAAAAATATGAAACTAAAGGTATTAACCACTCCTACCAGGAATATCTATTACTTGTGATCAAAATTATAACTTCCAAGATGTCATCACGTGCCACGGATGGTAAAAGAGTATAAATATATGCCAAAACAAATTATGGCATCCTAGTTAAAAAACTATAATATATTTCAAAATATTATTTGTTTCTGATCTTTTTATCATAATCTAATAATCTTATTCAAGCCAATGCATAGTTGAAAAGTTTTATGATGGATGACAAAAGCCTTTATTTTCTGTTTTGTACTGAATTGTTCATGTTTTGAAGTTTTTGATACTGAAATTTTTTCAAAAGCATTTTATTACAGTGTGGGTATTATATATCAGCAATGCATACTTAAACACTTCTATTATACAAGATCAAAATATCCAGTTTATGATTTTATGCAGGGATGTCATTGTTTTTTAACTAGGATATCCTAGCTTTTAAACTAGGATATTATAATCCTATTTCAACATATATTTATGATTCTTTTGCATCCATAGCATGTTATGACATCCTAGGAGTCATAACTCAGTCCACAAGTGATAGATTTTTCTGGTAGGAGGGGTTAATATATTTAGTTTCATATTTTATGATCGGGTGTCATAATATTTTAATTAGGATGTCATAATCTTTTAACTAAGATATCGTAAGTTCAAATATCATATTTCAAAATGTTATTTTTTTCTGATCTTTTTATCATAATCTAATAATCTTATTTAAGCCAATGCATAGTTGAAAAGTCCTGTGACGAAGGACACAAGCCTTCATTTTCTGTTTTATACTTAGTTGTTCATGTTTTGAAATTTTTTATACTGAAATTTTCTCAGAAGTATTTTATTACAATGTGGATATCATATATCAACAATGCATACTTAAACACTTCTATTATACTGGATCAAAATATCTAGTTTATGATTTTGTGTAGGAATGTCATAGTTTTTTAACTAGGATGACAAGCTTTTAAACTAGGATGTCATAATATTATTTCAGCATATATTTGTGATCCTTTAGCATCCGTAGCATGTTATGTCATCCTAAGAGTCATAACTCAGTCCACAAGTGATAGGTTTTCCTGGTGGGATGGGTTAATATATTTAGTTTCATATTTTATGATCAGGTATCATAATCTTTTAACTAGGGTATCGTAATCTTTTAACTAGGATATCATAAGTTCAAATATCATATTTCAAAATATTATTTTTTTCTGATTTTTTTATCACAATCTAACAATCTTATTCAAGCCAATGCTTGGTTGAAAAGTTCTATGATGGAGGATAAAATCCTTCATTTTCTGTTTTGTACCGAGTTATTCAGTTTTTAAAGTTTTTGATACTGAAGTTTTCTTAGAAGCATTTTATTATAATGTGGGTGTCATATTTAGCAATGCATACTTAAACACTTATGTAACGCAGGATCAAAACATTTGATTTATAATTTTATACAGGGATGTCATAATTTTTTCAACTAGGATATTGTAGTTTTTAAAATAGGATGTTGTAATCCTATTTCAACATATATTTATGATCCTTTTTCATCCGTAGCATGTTATGATATCCTAGGAGTCATAACTCAATCCATAAATGATAGATTTTTCTAGTAGGAGGGGTTAATTATTTAGTTTTATATTTTAGGATTGGGTGTCATAATCTTTTAACTAAGGTATCGTAATCTTTTAACTAGAATGTCATAAGTTCAAATATTATATTTCAAAATATTATTTTCTCTTGGTCTTTTTAAAATGGTCTAATAATTTGTTCGAGTCAATGCATGATTGAAAAGTCCTATGACAGAGGATAAAAGCCTTCATTTTCTATTTTGTACTGAGTTGTTCATGTTTCAAGATTTTTGATACTGAAGTTTTCTCAGAAATATTTTATTATAATGTGGATATATATATTAGCAATACATACTTAAATGCTTCTGTTATGCAGGATCAAAAAATTCGGTTTATGATTTTATACAGGGATGTCATAGTTTTTTAACTAGGATGTCGTAGCTTTTAAATTGGAATGTCGTAATGCTATTTCAATATATATTTGTGATCCTTTAGCATTTGTAGCATGTTATGACATCCTAAAAGTCATAACTCAGTCCATAAGGGATAGGTTTTCCTGGTATGAGGGGTTACTATATTTAGTTTCATATTTTATGATTGAGTGTCATAATCTTTTAACTAGAATATTATAATCTTTTAACTAGGATATTATAAGTTCAAATATCATATTTCAAAATATTATTTTCTTCTGATCTTTTTATCACAATCTAACAATTTTATTCAAGACAATGTACGATAGAAAAGTTCTATGATGGAAGACAAAAGCCTTTATTTTCTATTTTGTATCGAGTTATTCATATTTCAAAGTTTTTGATACTGAAGCTTTTTTAAATCATTTTATTATAATATGGGTGTCATATATCAGCAATACATACATAAACATTTATGTTATGCAAGATCAAAATATCTGATTTATGATTTTGTACAAGAATATCATAGTTTTTTAATTAGGATGTCGTATCTTTTAAACTAGGATGTCGTAATCCTATTTCAGCATATATTTGTGATCCTTTTACATCCATAGCATGTTATGACATCCTAGGAGTCATAACTCAGTCCACAAGTGATAGATTTTTCTAGTATGAGGGGTTAATATACTTAGTTTTTGTTTTATGATCGGGTGTCATAATCTTTTAACCAGGATATCGTAATCTTTTAACTAGGATGTTGTAAGTTTAAATATCATATTTTAAAATATTATTTTTTTCTGATATTTTTATCACAATCTAATAATCTTATTCAAGTTAATGTATAGTTGAAAAGTTTTATAATGGAGGAAAAAGTCTTCATTTTCTATTTTATAACGAGTTGTTCATGTTTTAAATTTGCTGATACTGAAATTTTCTTATAAGCATTTTATTACATTGTGGGTATTATATATCAATAATGCATACTTAAACACTTCTATTATGCAGGATCAAAACATCTAGTTTATGATTTTGTATAGGGATGTCATAGTTTTTTAATTAGGATATCGTAACTTTTAAACTGGGATATTGTAATGCTATTTCAGTATATATTTATGATCCTTTTGCATCCGTAGCATGTTATGATATTCTAGGAGTCATAACTCAGTACACAAGTGATAAGTTTTCTTGATAGAAGGGGTTAATATATTTAGTTTTATATATTATGATCGGGTGTCATATCTTTTAAATATGATGTCGTAATCTTTTAACTAGAGTGTCGTAAGTTCAAATATCATATTTCAAAATATTATTTTCTTCTCATCTTTTTATCATAATCTAACAATCTTATTCAAATCAATGCACAGTTGAAAAGTTATATAATGGAGGAAAAAGCCTTCATTTTTTGTTTTGTACCGAGTTGTTCATGTTTCGAAATTTTAATACTGAAGTTTTTTCATAATCATTTTATTACAATGTAGGTGTCATATATCAACAATGCATACTTAAATACTTTTGTTATGCAAGATCAAAACATTTGACTTATGATTTTGTGCAGGGATGTCATAGTTTTTTAAATAGAATGTTATAACTTTTAAACTAGGATGTCGTAATACTATTTCAACATATATTTATGATCCTTTAGCATCCATAGCATGTTATAATATCCTAGGTGTCATAACTCAGTCCACAAGTGATAGGTTTTCCTGGTAGGAGGGATTAATATATTTAGTTTCATGTTTTATGATCAGGTATCATAATATTTTAAATAGGATGTCGTAATCTTTTAACTAGGGTGTCGTAAGTTCAAATATCATATTTCAAAATATTATTTTCTTATGATCTTTTTATCACAATCTAATAATCTTGTTCAAGCCAATGCATGGTTAAAAAGTCCTATGACGGAGGATAAAAGTCTTCATTTTCTATTTTGTACCAAGTTGTTCATGTTTTGAAGTTTTTGATACTGAAGTTTTCTCAGAAGCATTTTATTATAATGTAGGTATCATATATCAGCAATACATACTTAAACATTTCTGTTATGCAAATCAAAGCATTCAATTTGTGATTTTGTGCAGGGATGTTGTAGTTTTTTAACTAGGATATTATAGCTTTTAAACTGGGATATCATAATACTATTTCAGCATATATTTATGATCCTTTTGCATCCGTAGTATGTTATGATATCCTAGGAGTCATAACTTAATCCATAAGTGATAGGTTTTCTTGGTAGGATGGGTTAATATATTTAGTTTCATATTGTATGTTCAGGTATCATAATCTTTTAACTAGGATATCGTAAGTTCAAATATTATATTTCAAAATATTATTTTCTTCTAATCTTTTTATCATAATCTAACAATCGTATTCAAGTAATGCACAGTTGAAAAGTCTTATGACGAAGGACAAAAGTCTTTATTTTCTATTTTGTATCGAGTTATTCATGTTTCATAGATAAGTACTTCTTGAATAGACAGTTCAAGGACACGAAATACCAATTCGAAGATTTCGAATGCAATACTCAGTTTTATGATAAAAGTACATGAAAATCATGGTACACAGTCAAGAAATTATTTAAATTCAGATGTCTTATTTTATGTTTATATAAATCTATTATATGTCATGAAATTCTAATACAAATGTTATATTTTATTGATCGTAGATATACTTTGATGAGTCATCAGATAATAAAGCTAACAGAGATAGCCTCCATGTCTGAAGATGTATTTAATTTATTGATAAAAGATCTTACACCATTATTCAAAAGAGTTGTAGATGCTAACTGTATAGCTAAGTAAAGTACACAACTTTTAATCCAAGAACCTGACCAAGTTACTATGAAAGATCATCCAAGAGAGAATAGAATTAAGAGTGGAGTCGAGAAGAAGTCAAAGAGATCAAAAAAATATGGATAAAGCTTTCATTGACACTCCTGTATAAAATGAAAGAAGCGCTAGTACAAGCAAGAGGCAGACTTTCCATAATGTAGTGAAAGTACCCGAACAAGTAATTGAACCTACTATACAATCTTCTGATCCTTTTTTAGATAAATTTGATACTTATATATGTAGTCAACTAATACAGGAGAGGATATGAAATGCTAAATTTTCATATAGTCTTGTGTATATTTATATTATCTAGAAAAATTTAAAATAGGATATATTGGACATGTGATTAAATATGCTTTCAAATATAAATTTTAGGACTACTTTATGTGCTTAAAGACTAAAACTGAGATAATAGAATTATGACATTCTTGATATAATAAATGACATCCAATTACAAAATTAGAATACCCAACATGAAATATGAAAGTAAAAGAAATAACTGCTCCTAATAGGACTTCCCATCATCCATGTTCTAAATAATAACTCCTAGAGTATAAAAAATGTCATGGATGTTATAAGATTAATCAAATAGCCCAAAATAGTATTATGACATTCAAGTTCAAAAACTACGATACTCTAATTAAAAAACTATGATACCCATACACAAAATATGAAATAAGATTTTTAACCCCTTCTACTAGTAATACATGTTATCCATGGCTTGATTATGACTCCTAGAGTATAAAAAATATCACGGATGCTATAAAATTAATCAAATAGCCCGAAACAATATTATGACATCCAAGTTCAAAAGCTATGATACCCTAGTTAAAAAACTATGACACCCATGCATAAAATATAAAATAAAACTTTCTAACTCCTTCTACCAGTAATACATGTCATCCGTGGCTTGATTTATGACTCCCATAGTATTATAAATTAACACGGATGCTATAAGATTAATGAAATAGTCCAAAATAGTATTACGATATCCAAGTTTAAAACTATGACATCCTAGTTAAAAAACTATGATATCCATATATAAAATGTAAATTAAAACTTTCTAACTCCTACCTGTAATACATGTCATCCGTGGCTTGGTTTATGACTCCTAAAGTATCACAAATTATATAGATGCTATAAAATTAATCAAATAGCCCAAAATAGTATTACAATATCTCAGTTTAAAAACTATGACATCCTAGTTAAAAAACTATGACACCCATATATAAAATAAATTAAAACTTTCTAACTCCTACCTGTAATACATGTCACTTGTGGCTGATTTATGACTTTCAGAGTATTATAAATTATCACGGATGCTATAAGATTAATCAAATAGTTCGAAATAGTATTATGACATCCCAGTTTAAAAACTACAATATCCTAGTTAAAAAACTACGACACCCATATAAAAATATAAATTAAAACTTTTTAACTCCTTCTACCTGTAATCCATGTCATCCATGGCTTGGTTTATGACTCCTAAAGTGTTGCCCAGGTGGCTTACCCAAGAGGGGGAGTGAATTGGGTATTCAAAATTTTTGACAAGTATGTGCTCCTTTTAAAATAACTTAATGTAGTGAGTGATGTGAACTAAGCAAGAGATGCGGAAGCAATTGAAGAGCACAATCACACAAGCACAAACACAAGCAAATTTAGAGTGGTTCGGAGCAACCTCGCTCCTACGTCCACTTTCTAAGATATCACTTGGGATTTTCACTACATTCACCTTCAAAATACAATTGGATTGTTTTCACGGGCTCACAATCCAAATCCCAACTTGGTTTTAAACCGGGATCACCAAAAATCCAATACACTATTAGTTTTCACGGGATCACTAACAACCCACTCTTGGTTTTTAAAGGCTCACCAAAAACCTAAACAAACCCAAGTTATAGCCCCTGCTGTATTTGGAACAACTCAAACAAAGAGTTTGAAAAATAGAGCAACACTATGACAAACCAAACATTGTTGGGTGGTTGCAATTGTAGCTCTTAAGAAGCCCTCTTGATTGCTCTTTGAATGCCCTTCAAGGCTTCTTATCTTCCTTAATAAATGACTCAAGAATCTGATAAGAGTTGGTGAAGTCTTAAGTGCTTGCTTGAAGGCTCTCTTGAATGTTCTCTCAAATATTCATTAAAAGCTCATTAACTTATTCAAAAGATGTTCAAATCTCTTATATATAGTCCCTTTAACTGATTTCAAGTCAATATAGCCATTGTAGATTGTTGGAATTCAAAAATGACCATTGGAGCACTTTTTGGATTCAAAAAAGTAGTTCTAGAACTAGCCGTTATGCACCTAGATAGGTGCTCGAGTCGGCTCAGATGCTTCGAGTCAACTCGGTTCCTCAGAACTTCTGAATCTCTCTGGTCGAGTCAGTTTTCTCAGTCGAGTTGGCTCAGATTCTCAGTACTTCAGAAAGTGAGCTCTGGTCGAGTCGGCTCTTCTTCAACGAGTTGGCTCGCGTGGCTGAACTTCTTAGAACTAAATTTTCTCACTCTGGAGGAGTTGGCTCGGTGAAATATCGAGTTGACTCGATTATCTGACTACATGTTTGAGTCGGCTCGGATATCAGTCGGGTCGGTTTGCCTGTTTGACTGAAGAAATAAAGCTCTGGATGAGTCAGCTATTCACGCTTTGAGTCGGCTTGGATGTCTGCATGCCAGAAATCCTAGTGCCATGCCATACTTCAAGTCGGCTCTTCTGCTTTGAGTCAGCTCGAGTGACTTTTGCCAAAAACCTTCTAAACTTCTCCAGATTGCTTTCAAAAGCTTCCAACAAACTTTAAAGCCTTCCAAACTCTTTTAAAGCCTATTCTAAGAAATCTAAACTAGAAAAATACATTGAATTGGCCCATTTTCATGAATACATAGGTAATTTTTCTTTAAGCTCTTGATTACATAATACTTATTTGAAAATAAATTTGACTTACACTAGAATTGTAAGTAGAGTGTTTGTACATTAAAATCATCCTACAAAAACTTGTAAAACACTTGAGAATGGTTAGTAATCAAATGCATGCTCCAATATTTTGTTATTATCAAAATCATTCCAAGGGTCAACAATCTCTCCCTTTTTGATGATGACAAAATACTGGGAATGGAAAAACTTTAAGTTCTAAGTATATAAACACCTAAATGTATCAAAGTAATTGGTGTATGAGTTTAAAGTGATGTATATCTATATGTATTCACATGTATCACAAATGTATTGGAAAGTATCAAAGCTTATCAAAGAGTATCAGAGCTTTTGAATTAGATTCAATATGTATCAGAGTTAATATTTATGAAAAGCTACTTTTGCCTAATTAATAAGTACATAAAAATTAGTAATAAGTACATTAATTTATTAATCAAATTTATTTTATTTCATTAAAATTAATATTTTTATGTAGTATTTTAATAAAAGAACCATACTAATGCGAAGATCATGATTTTAGGAGTTCAACGGTGTGAACGGCAAGCGAATTGGACTTCAATTGAGCCGGAAAATGAATTTTGAAGGGATTAACAAGAATCTGCATGGAAATTAAAGCATTGGTTCATTGTGAACCAGCCAATTGGTTCCTGAAGTAGAAGGCTGGTCCATATCCTCCACTGCAGCTGGTCCATGGAACAGATCCATGGACCACAGGCCAAACCAAGCCGTGATCTCACTGGGAAACTTGCCGGAGCTCTTCCCCACACCGCGGGACCCTCCTCGACAGTCAGAGAAGACATTAAAAGCCAGAAAGATCTAGTTCACCACCCCCATGGACCATCTTCCTCTTCCTTGGCCCAGTTTGCACTGTTCTTCTTCCTTTGCTTCCATGGCCATCCGAGCTCTCCATCAAGCCTCTGGTTTCCACCATTCATCTTCCTCATCGCCTCCGCCCAAGCTGCCAAAAAATCTCAGCTCTCTGCCTCCTCTTCCTCCTCTCCAGTCCATCACCGGACCAAGCTCTCCACCGGATCACCACTATCCACCAAGCTACTGTCACCTCCCTATTTACTGTGAGTTGCCATGTCCTCCTCAATGCCAAGAAGATCGACCGCTTCTACTTCCATAGGATTCATCATCGTTCCACCACACCATCGAGCAACCTGGTGAAGAAATCCATCTCCTGATTAAGATGCTGTCAAAAAAAGAAGGAGAAACTTCAAGATGTCTGAATAAGAAAGAGATAAGAAGATTGGAAGAATTCGACTACAGACTTACACGGATAACATCAAAGAGTTTAATTTTTGAAGGGATAAAACCATTGTTGTATTAGTTACGGGAATGAGATAGAGAATCGGAAGAAACTAAGAGGAGAGACCAACACTGATTTCCCACTCTGACTCATCCATAAATAAAGATCCATCGATCGGGGATTTCAGCAGAAGCCAGTCCGTCGCCCTTGCCTCTTGCTCTTTCTCCTTCCCATCTTTTCTTTCCACAAAGAGTTTTAGTATTTTATATTTTATTTTTATTTTTATTTTAACTCCAAGACCTCCTAATGGCTTAGGAGTTTAATCCTTTGTGACCGAATTAGCTTTTACAATAAAGGATTTATTTATTTATTTATTTTCCTTGTTTCAATTTATTAGTAGCAAATTTTAATTTTAGCACTAAGATAGTTTCTTTTCTTGCAATTTATTTTATGCTATTTAAATTCCTACAATTAGGACAGTTTTTTTTTATTTTTTTATTTAAACCTATAATTTAAATTTTAGTAAGTAGTTAATTGATTTTAATTTTTTTTAATAATTTTTAAAGTTTTATTTTAATCTTGTTTGGCTAAGCATACCCTCTGGGGTTAGCGATGAAGCTAGACCAGGATTAGAAGCCCTTTCTTAGATCTTTTCTTTGGCTCTAATTTTTAAGAATTTTTTCTCTCTTTCTAAACTTCTTATCAAAGAGACTTGATGAGCTATTGTTAGGTTTCAATCCCTTCATAGTTCATACTTGATTCGGTGCAAGAAGGACGAAAGATAGGATGCTCAATAATTTATTTTTTTTGTTTGTTTGTTTCTTTCTTTCCTTGTAAAATCTTGATGGGTTATAGTTGAGTTAAATCTCTTCATAATCCATACTTGATTTTTACAAAGGAAGAAGTTGAAAGGTTTTATAAAAGAGATCCTTAGAAAAGTTTTCAAAATCATTGGTCTAGTGGATTCAAAAGTCCTAGATCTTTAAATTATTTATTTCATCAATTTAATTTACTTTTGCTCATTCTTGTCAGCTTATCTAAGTGAAGGTTTAAACACAGATCAAAACCCATTTCCTCGTGGGATCGATCCGTACTTGCTGAACGTGCTACTCTGCACACCGTGCACTTGCGGTTAAAACTTAAAGTTCACATCACTAATATATATTGAAGTCAATAATTTATCAAGGCAAATTGGATAGCAGAATGTACCAGTGTTAACAAAAATATTGTAATCAATATTAATGTATCAGAGCTAGTAATGATATTGAAGAATGATCAAAGCTATTGAAATGTATCAGAGCTATTAAGATCAATAAAGTAGCTAAGTGTATCAGAGTTAATGAAGTGTATTAGAGCTAATTTTCATTTAGTATCAAGATGTATCAAGGTTAATTGAGCATTAAAAAATATCAGAGTTAACAAAAAAAATTTCTTTGATTTCATGTACATCATTAATATCACTCCCCCTTTTTCATTCATTTTTTTGCACATTTTCAATAAATTTTCTAGTTTTCCGTGCATCATACTATTACTCCCCTTTTTGTCATGAATTAAAAAGGTTTATTAAGTATTAAATAATTTTTGAAATAGAATGAGAAAATATTAACATTGTTTGAGATAATTTCACCTTCTCATGGAATTTTTCAAATGAAATCCTTCATTAAAATTCTCTTGAAGTGTTACTCCCCCCTTTTTAGGTTAATTAATGAAATCATATAAAGAAATAACAAAGAGATAATGACAAGCAATGTACATATTATTTCGTTACTTTCATCAAAAGGTACAGTATATGATTTCAGTAATACAAAATAAAACACATCAAAAGGTAATACAAGAAAATCATGAAATCTACTCTCCCTCACTACTAGATCCTACATCAAGGGGAGGTTCAGGTGCATATGTCCTAGAAGTTCTGATAGGAGGGGGGGTCCTACAGCATTTCTGGTCCTGGAAGCTAGACTAGTCCTAGGCCTATAATGTGGTGGAGGCTGTCTAGGTGGTGATGCTCTAGGTCTAGGTGTGCTTTGAGGTGGGTAAGCAGAAGAAGAAGCTCCAAAAAGGTGAAAGAGAATGGTGCTCATCCCAGACTGTAGCCTCTGAACTCCCTCCTAAATGTGCTAAAGGGTCACAGTCTGCTGAGCAACAAAAGTCTCTCCTGCTCCTCTAAGTATGTCAATATCTGATTGCAGGTCTCTCAGCTCATCCTGATGATCACCCTGCATCTACTGAAGTATCTCGATTGTCTCAACTTTGTAGGTCAACTCTCTCAGCTCAGTCCTAAACTCCTGAAGTCCTGTCTCAACTATTTGGCGAAGATCGCCAAACATCAATCAAAAGGAACTCATTAGAGTCTCGAAAAACTGAGAAAGCTGCTTTGTAATAGAAACCTGAGCTGCAGTCGGGGGTGCCGGAGTAGAGGTCCTGGATGTGTAGGTCATCTGATGGTGCAGGTGCTGAATGTGCTGGTGGAGTCCTAGGGCTGCTGGTCTATCCAACCTATCCATAAAACTCCTCATCAGAAAAATCCCCATCAGAATCACTGGAGCCACTGGTACTCCATCATCTGACTCCTTTCTGGTAGTCTCAATATCTACAATGTGGTGCTCTGCCTCCTCATCCTCATCAGATGACTGGTGAACCACTCTCTGACCTAATACTTTCTTGGTCTAGACTCCCTCAACCTGATGGTAGCCCATCCTTTGTAGGGACTTCATTGAATAAGTATCAATGTGGTGCAGCAGTCTATTGTCCTCACCCTCCAAATCAACTCCTAATCTCTGAATAGTAGGGTAAATGCTATACCGTAAGGTAAGCAGGCTTTAGCCTTTCGGGCTGCATCTCGCATCTGAGCAAGCATAATGGATGGCAGATTGAGGGCCTCCCCCTCAATCATATGCCTCATGAAGACCATATCGCGCTCACTGATCCAGTCGAAGCACCCGATCCTCAGTAAAAAGATCCTACTGATCATATTATACAACAATCTCATCTTCAATGATAAGATATTAGCCTGAATAGTTGAGATTTCATTAACATTTCTCCTCTCCAATATGATCCTCAGGGTTTTTTGCTTGTCCTTTAAAACCAAATGATTCCTCCCTTCATTAGGCATCCTCAAAACTCTGTCAATTACTTCTTCATTCAATACAATTCTTATTCCTTTAACATTTGATTCAATACTGTTTTCACCAAAGGATGAGTTCTTCAAAAAGTTTCTAACAAGACTTTGGTAGGTTGGTATATCTAATGAGCAAAAGTAATCCCAGCCTTGACCTTCAATCCAATCTCTAATTCTTAGCCCTAAATTTTCAAGAAAAGTAAAGTCTACCTTCCTTCCATTGGTAACAGGCCGATTACCCATCTGAATAATTTGTCTTGGAGGTGGTGGAGGCACATTCCTTTCTTCTTCTTGCTATTGAGCTTGGGTTGATTCCTCTTCTCTTGGTCCTTCTTTCTCTTTGTGTGCTTGTTTTTGCTCGTCGAGGCCTCTTAGCAACTGCTCTTTTCGGTGCCATATGAAGGAGATCGATGGTGGGAGAGGGTAGATTGAGTGAATCTAAGGAAAGTGGGGTAGAGGAGTGGTCCCTAGGTCTTGGAAAGGGATTTTCTATAGCTCGACTAAGGTTCAACAGGAAACATATGCCCTAAGTTTGATCCTATGGCTTATATATAAAAATAATTATCCCGACATCCGAGTCGGCTTGGCCAGAACCTTGTCTACTCGAGTCAGCTCGAGCAAAAATCAATAAAAAGGCTCTAAAATTCCAATAAAAAGGTGCCTAGCTCTAAGAACACACTAAACAAGGTGGGTATCTACTTCAAATAGGTTATGGAGGTCTTTTAGATAATTTTTCTTAAATTAGAAGAAATTAGATCAAAATCTAAAATGGGTCACATAAACCTTATTATCCTCTAATCATTTGAAATCTTTTTTCATTAAGTGGCTTAGTGAAGATGTCAGCAAGTTGATTTTCAGTTGGAATAAATTCAAGTTCAATTTTTTCATTTTGTACATGATCTCTAATAAAGTGATCTAATTTCTATATGTTTTATTCTTGAATGCTAAATAAGGTTCTTTGTCAAATTAATAGCACTTGTGTTATCACATATGATAGGAATTTTTGTTTGAATAATATCATAGTCTTCTAGTTGTTGCTTAATACAAAGTACTTGTGTACAACAACTCTCTGCAGCCACATATTCTATCTCAACAGTAGACAATGCTACAAAGTTTTGTTTCTTACAGTGCCATGAGATTAAGTTCAACCCTAGAAATTGACAAGTACCGCTAATGCTTTTTCTATCAATTTTACGTCCACCATAATCAGCATCAGAAAATCTAATTAAATTCAATGAAGAATGCTTATGAATACCATAGACTTAGATTACTTGTTCCTTTTAGATATCTTATGATTCTTTTAACAAGTATATGTGATTCTTTAGGATTTGATTGAAATCTAGCACATATACATATACTGAACAAGATATCATACCTACTTGTAGTTAAATACAACAGTGATCCAATCATACCTTGATAAAGCTTTTGATCAATGTTGTGACCATCTTCATCTTTATCTAGTCTACAGGAGGGGCTCATGGGTGTGTTCATTTCTTTGGATGACTCCATACCAAACTTCTTAATGATCTTTTTGATGTACTTTGCTTGATTGATAAAAATTTCTTCCTTTGTTTGCTTAATTTGGAGTTCGAGAAAGTAGGTCAGTTCACCCATCAAGCTCATCTCAAATTCGCCCTGCATAAGCTCAGCAAATTCTCTACATAAATTCTCATTAGTTGCACCAAAAATAATATCATCTACATAAATCTGTACAACTAACATATCATTTTCATTTTTAAGTAAAAATTTGCTCAGTCTATCATACCATGTTCTAGGTACCTGTTTTAATCCATACAATACTTTGTTAAGTTTAAAAACATGATTTGGAAGAGCATGATTTTCAAAACGTGGTGGTTGTTCTACAAAAACTTCTTCTGAAATAAAACCATTTAGAAATATGCTTTTTACATCCATTTGAAATAATTTAAAATTTATGTAGCAAGCAAATGCAAGTAATAATCTTATGGCTTCTAGTCTTTCTACGAGTGCATAAATTTCATCAAAATCTATTTCTTCTTCTTGATTATATCTTTAGCCACTAATCTAGCTTTATTCCTAATTACCTGGCCCTTTTCATTTAGTTCGTTCCTATAAACCCATTTAGTTCCTATGTTATGATGGTTTGATGGTCTATTCACTAAGGACCATACATTATTTTTTTCAAATTGATTAAGTTCTTCATGCATGGCTATTATCCAATTAGGGTCATTTTCAGCTTCTTCTATACTATGTGGTTCTACTTGTGAAACAAATGCTAGGTAATCATGTGCATCTCTAAGTGATAACCTAGTCCTAGCACCTTATGAGGGATCACCTATAATCAAATCTTTAGGGTGTGAAGTTACATACTTCCATTCTCTTGGTAAATCATCACGATCTTGGCTTACCATTTCTTCTCTTTCTTGAGTTGGTTTGTCCTTTAGACTCATGTCCTCCATAGCTTTGTCAATTGCACCTGTATCATTGTCAATTCACTCTTCTTTTCTAGAAGGTGGGGTTAGATTCATCAAAAATAACATGAATAGATTCTTTAACTGTTAACGTTCATTTGTTAAATACTCTATAGGCTTTGCTATTGACTGAATAATCCAGAAATATAGCTTCATCAGATTTAGCATCAAATTTTTCTAGGTTATCCTTTCCATTATTTAATACAAAGCATTTACAACCAAATACATGAAAAAAATGAATGCTTGATTTTGTGTCATTCCAAAGTTCATAGGAGGTTTTCTTTAAAATCGATCTTATCAAGATACGGTTCATAATATAGCAAGCAATGTTCACAACTTCTACCCAAAAGTCCCTTGGAAGATTGCCTTCACATAACATTGTTTGTGCCATCTCTTCCAAAGTTCTATTCTTCCTCTCTACAACACCATTTTGCTGTGGTGTTCTAGGAGCGGAGAAATTGTGATCAATGCCGTGCTCAGTACAATATTCATCAAAATACTGATTTTCAAATTATGTGCTATGATCACTACTAATAGAAATAATTGAAAGATTTTTCTGGTTTGAAACTTTCTTGTGAAATTTTTGGAAAACTTTAAATGCTTCATCTTTGTGTGTAATGAATAAAACCCAAGTAAATCTCAAAAAATCATCTGCTATCACAAGTCCATATTTCATACCACCTAGGCTTGTAATCCTAGTTGATCCAAATAGGTCCATGTGTAGTAGTTCTAGAGGTCTAAAAGTGGAAACCATATTTTTCGATTTAAAACTCCCTCTAGTTTGTTTACCAAATTAGCATGCATCACAAACATATTCAAAATCAACCTTGAATTTTGGTAAACCTCTAACTAGATCTTTGGAAATTAATTTAGCAATTGTATGCATGCTAGCATGACCTAATCTCCTATACCAAAGTAAGCTAGACTCCTTGGTTTTAGCATTCATTTCTACTAGATTTGTACTACTAGACATGGCAGATCATTCAAATCTACTACATATATGTTTCCAAGTCTACGACCAATGAGCTTAGTACTAGAATCAAATGAGTTAGTTATAATGCACATCTAAGATTCAAAGACAACCTTGAAATCTCTATCACATAATTAACTTATACTTAGTAAATTATGCTTCAATTTATCAACTAGCAATATATTTTCAATAAATATGGAAGGGGTGATTCTAATCTTACCGATGCCAATTATCTTTCTCTTACCATTGTCACCAAAAGTGACCATTCCTCCATCCTTCATTTCTAAGGTGATGAATTGTTCCTTGTTACCCGTCATATATCTTGAATAGCCACTATCCAAATACCATCTTTTCGTTGTATTCTTGGCTGCAAGACATTCCTGCAAAACAATCACGTAGTTCTTTTAGGTACCCAAGCTTTCTTAGATCCTTGCAGGTTAGCAGGAGTGGTTCCTTTAGGAATCTAAATCTTTTTGATTTTACTCCTAATATTTCTTTTGAAATTGCATTCAAATGCTTTGTGACCAACCCCATTGCAAGAATAACAAATAACTCTTGATGTATATGTTGAAGCTCTAGATGTAAAAGATTTTGATATAGAAAACTTTGATGCATGAAATTTATGTGCTGAAAACTTTGATGCATATCATTTTGAGGATATAAACTTTGTAGCTGAAACTCTATTAATATTCAAAGGGTTATAACCAATTCCATCTTTGTTCTTTAAATCCCTTTGATCTTTTAAAATCAGCTCAAGCTTATTTGAACTTAATATTAACTTTTCAACCAACGGCTTGAGTTTTTCAACTTCCTTTAGTAAACTAATATTTTCTTCAAGTAAACCTTTATTCTTTTCAAGATAATTATTCTTTTTAACTTGTAAAGCCTTGTGCTTTTCAGAAAAGCTATTTAATTTTTTTTGCAAATTCTTATTCTTTTCTAAAATTTCATCTTTTTTTTCAATAAAATATCATTGCTATTTTTCAAAGCTTTAATTTTCAGACCGGCCTTTTTGTATTCAGATAATAGCTCATGAAATGCAATATTTAATTCATCAAATGTAAATTCATCTTGAGGTTCGAGAGACATTGCCTCATCTTTAAGATCCATCAAACATATATTCACTATTTTTGAAGTCTCTTCTTCTTCGTTTGATGTAGACTCCTTGCTATCACTCCAAGTTGCAACCATTGCTTTCTTCTTCTTCTTTTTATAGGCTTTCTTTAAATTTGGACAGTCGAAATGGAAGTGCCCTGGTTTCTTGCATTCGTAGCAAATGGGCTATTGCTCTTTATCTTTATCTTTCTCTTTTTCTCTTTCTTTGCTGTATTCTCCTTTTCTATGATATTTCTTTCAATAACTTCTCATTTTTCTGCCCATAAACTTCTTGAATCTCCTCACTATAAGTGCGATATCATCATCTTCAAGTTTATCTTCGGAGGAGGGGCTTTCTTCATTTATTTCTTCCTCTTGTTTCTTTAATTCCGCTGCAGCTTTGAAGGCAATTGATTTTTTCTTCTTTATATCATCTTCATTTCTATGCTGCATGGTCAGCTCATGAGTAATTAGGGAACCCAATAGCTCATCCAATGGTAATGTGTTGAGGTCCTTGGCCTCTTGAATTGCAATCACTTTCGGGTCCCATTTATTTGGAAGAGATCTCAAAATCTTTTGTATGAGGTCTACATTAGAATATGTCCTGCCAAGACTCTTTAAACCGTTAATAATATCTATAAAATATGAGAACATGGCAGATATAGTCTCATTCAGTTCCATCTTAAATAATTCATAACTATGTACAAGAAGATTAATTTTAGATATTTTCACTTGGGAGGTTCCTTCATGGGTTACTTCAAGTTTATCCCAATTTTTTTTTGCAAAAGTACAAGTAAAAATTGTTTAAACTCGTTGGCATCCAAAGCACAGTATAAGAGATTCATTGCTTTGGCATTTAATTGACTCATTTTCATGTCATGTTCATCCAATTCCTCTTCAGGTTTTGGGACATCCATGCCATCAACCTTCTTTGTGGATGTGTGAGGTCCTTTTAGAATCATTTTCCATAATTGAAAATCTACTGCGTGAATGTAAATTTTCATTCGGGCCTTCCAGTAGGTGTAGTTAGTGCCTGTGAATAGTGGAGGCCTATTTGTGGATTGGCCTTCGACTAGAGAGGTACTCATGGGATTTGCCATTAATCTTTACTCTAAGTAAAATTTAGAGATACTGCTCTGATACCAGTTGTTGCCCAAATGGCTTATCCAAGAGGGGGGGTGAATTGGGTATTCAAAATTTTTGACAAGTATGTGCTCCTTTTAAAATAACTTAATGTAGTGAGTGATGTGAACTAAGCAAGAGATGCAGAAGCAATTGAAGAGCACAATCACACAAGCACAAATACAAGCGAATTTATAGTGGTTCAGAGCAACCTCGCTCCTATGTCCACTATCCAAGATACCACTTGGATTTTCACTATATTCATCCTTGGAATATAGCTGGATTGTTCTCATGGGCTCATAATCCAAATCCCAACTTGGTTTTAAACCGGGATCACCAAAAATCAAATACACTATTATTTTCAGGGATCACTAGCAACCCACTCTTGGTTTTCAAAGGCTCACCAAAAAACCTAAACAAATCCAAGTTACAGCCCCTGCTATACTTGGAACAACGTAAACAAAGAGTTTTATAAAATAGAGCAACACTATGACCAATCGAATGTTGTTAGATGGTTGCAGTTGTAGCTCTTGAGAAGCCCTCTTGATTCGTCTTTGAATGCTCTTCAAGGCTTCTTATCTTTCTTAATAATTGACTCAAGAATCTGATGAGAGTTGATGAAGTCTTGAGTGCTTGCTTGAAGGCTCTATTGAATGTTCTCTCAAATATTCATTAAAAGCTCATTAACTTGTTCAAAAGATGTTCAAATCCCTTATATATAGTCCCTTTAACTGATTTCAAGTCAATATAGTCGTTGTAGATCGTCGGATTCAAATATGGCTGTTGGAGCACTTTTTGGATTCAAAAAAGATGTTATGGAACTAGTTGTTATGCGCTTGGAACATGTGCTCGAGTTAGCTCGGATGCTTTGAGTCGGCTCGATTCCTCAAAACTTCTAAATCTTCACTCTACTCGAGTCAGTTCTTCTCAGTCGAGTCACTTGGGTTCTCTGTACTTTAGAAAGTGAACTCCAGTCAAGTCGGCTCTTCTTTAATGAGTCGGCTTGCCTGGCTAAACTTCTCAGAACTGATTTTTCTCACTCTGGAGGAGTCAGCTCGGTGAACTATCAAGTCATCTCGGTTGTTTGCTTGTATGTTTGAGTCAGCTCAGATATCAATCAGGTCGGCTCACCTGTCTGACTAAAAAAATGAAGCTCTAGATGAGTCGACTCTTCACTCTTAGTTGGCTCGGATGTCTGCATGCTAGAAACCCTAGTGCCATGCCACACTTTGAGTTGGCTCTTCTGCTTTAAGTCAGCTCGAGTGACTTTTGCCAAAAACTTTTTGAATTTCTCCAGATTGCTTCTAAAAGCTTCCAACCAACTTTAAAGCCTTCCAAACTCCTTTAAAGCCTATTCAAAGAAATTTAAACTAGAAAAATACATTGAATTGGCCCATTTTCATGAATACTTAGGTAATTTTTCTTTGGGCTCTTGATTACATAATACTTATTTGAAAATAAACTTGACTTACACCAGAATTATGGTAGAGTGTTTGTACATTAAAATCATTCTACAAAAACTTGTAAAACACTTGAGAATGGTTAGTAATCAAATGCATGCTCCAATATTTTGTTATCATCAAAATCATTCCAGGGGTCAACACAAAGTATCATAAATTATCATGATCAAATAGCCTGAAATAGTATTACAATATTTTAGTTTAAAAACTACTATATCCTAGTTAAAAAACTATGACACTTATGCACAAAATATAAAATAAAACTTTCTAACCCCTTCTGCCTGTAATACATGTCATCAATGGCTTAGTTTATGACTTCCGGAGTATAAAAAAATATCACGGATGCTATAAAATTAATCAAATTGAATTATTATTATCAATAGTCACCGAAAAAAGAACCATGCGAGATGGTTGACACTTAACGAGAGTCTTTGCCAAGTCATTTTCCACCATAATATCTTCACTTAAGGTATTGCCATCAGGTTTCACATGGCACCAAATTGTCTACTATTTATCCTCTCATGATTAGATTAGAGGACAAGCTCTCTATAAATGTCCCTAGCATTAACCATTGTTTGCCCAGTTTTATGCCACACCTAAGTATCCTATTGAACATGTTTCATAATAGGCATACACTGTACTTTGTTGGCCAACTGTAACCAAACATAAAGTTTAATTTTTTGCTTATCCCAATCCCCATAATCATTCATCAAGGTGGAAATAGAATCACCAATTTGAAAGGTGCCAACATTTAAAAGCACATGCATTCTATTCTTCAAGGCTCTCTATAATCATTCTAGTTTTGTTGGATGAACTGTGTATGCTAAACTTTTACTTGGAGCCTATCAAAATGTTTCACAGCATCAAACATTCAACAAAGCTCACCTAAAATTGAGTTTCATGATCTCTAATCCCATGTAATCATGCTATGGAAAAGAATGCACCTTAGCTTGATACAAATAACACAGGATAAAGCTCACCTGAAAATGAGTTCATAACATTTTGTTTCCATGGGAAAAAAATTGTTCTAAAGAGAGGGGGAACATTCAACTACATATATTGGGGGAAGGAGCAAACAAAGATATGGCACAATGCAGGGACAAAAATATCATATAATTAAAAAAGTTAAGCCACAAAGAAACATGAATTATTAATAATGTTTTACAAATAACATTGCCAACATAATAAGGTGTAACTACAGTGTCTGAGCTACATCAAATCCAAAGCAGCAAGGTGTATAGAAAAAGATTTTCATACCATAATCACATCACTCCTAGTTCAGTAATCCACATGGTGACAAAAGCATTACAATTCATACTCTTTAGATAAGTATGCAACATAACTCAAATTTTGGTACCATTGTATAACTTTAAATCTAGGAAGTGGTTGAAATAGTGAAGGACATAAGCAATAAGTACACAGTTATAGCCCATGAATTCTTCTAGCCTCCTTTTAACCATACCACAACTACAAAGTGGAACCCTTCATCTAGCCTTGTTGTTTGGCTCCAGAAGCAACATTTGTTAAGTTGGTTCTTATCATGTCTTCTATTTTTTCATTGCTCCCTTTTGAAGCATCTTCATCTATCTTCCTTCCTAGAGCAAATGTTGACCTCCAAACATCCATGCATCCATAGAAACTGATTATATCCTTCAGTTACTTTGTCATGCCACTCTAGTTCCTCACATTTGATACAAGCAATGGAACAGTCTTCTCAAACCACACTCGAATTCCTAGACTAACATCATGAGGTAGCAGAGACTCAAATTAACAAGTTTAATTAAGAGCACATAGAGTATAGAGTTAGCAACTGCATTTTTGATACAGGGCTGCCAGAGATGTATTGCGATTCACTAATGCTCAGTTAAGGACTAAGCCTATTGATCTCTAACTGGTTCATTAATGTTCCCATGTCCTGTTGACTCAATGGATGCTGGGGACTTCCTATGTAACAGAAGTGTGTAAGATGCATTGCTGATATATGATATTCATATTGTAATAAATTACTTCTAAGAAAACTTCGGTATCAAAAACTTTGAAACATGAATAACTCGGTATAAAACAGAAAATGAAGGCTTTTATCCTCTATCATAGGACTTTTCAACCATGCATTGGTTTGAATAAAATTATTAGATTATGATAAAAAGATCAGAAAAAATATAACATTTTAAAATATAATATTTGAACTTATGATATCCTAGTTAAAAGATTACGACATCCTAGTTAAAAGATTATAACACCCGATCATAAAACATAAAACTAAATATATTAACCCCTCCTGCCAGGAAAACCTATCACTTGTGGACTAAGTTATGACTCCTTGGATGTTATAACATGCTACGGATGCTAAAGGATCACAAATATATACTAAAATAGTATTACAACATTCTTGTTTAAAAGCTATGACATCCTAGTTAAAAAACTACAACATCTTTGCATAAAATCATAAACCGAATGTTTTGATCCTGTATAACAGAAGTGTTTAAGTATGTATTGCTAATATATAACACCCATATTGTAATAAAATACTTATGAGAAAATTTCAGTATTAAAAACTTCGAAACATGAATAACTCGATACAAAACAAAAAAAAAACTTTTGTCCTCCATCATAGGACTTTTCAACCATGTATTGACTTGAATAAGATTGTTAGATTGTGATAAAAAGACCAAGAGAAAATAACATTTTGAAATATGATATTTGAACTTACGATATCCTAGTTAAAAGATTATGATACCCGATCATAAAACATGAAACTAAATATATTAACCCCTCTTACCAGGAAAACATAACTTGTAGATTGAGTTATGACTCATAGGATATTATAACAAGCTACGGAGGCAAAAGGATCATAAATATATACTGAAATAAGATTACGATATCATAGTTTAAAAGCTATGACACCCTAGTTAAAAAACTACGACATCCTTGCACAAAATCATAAACGGATGTTTTGATCCTATGTAACAGAAGTGTTTAAATATGTATTGCTGATACATGACACCCACATTATAATAAAATATTTTTGAGAAAATTTCAGTATTAAAAACTTTGAAACATGAACAACTCGGTACAAAATAAAAAATGAAGGCTTTTGTCCTCCATCATAGGACTTTCAACCATGCATTGGCTTGAATAAGATTGTTAGATTATGATAAAAAGATCAGTAAAAAATAACATTTTAAAATATGTCATAGTTTTTTAACTAGGATGTCATAATCCTATTTTGGCATGTATTTATATTCTTTTACTATCTGTGGCATGTGATGACATCCTAAGAGTTATATTTTAGATCACAAATAATAGGTATTCATGGTAGGATGGGTTAATATCTTGAGTTTCATATTTTTTACTAGGATGTCATAATTTTTGAACTAGAATATCATAATTTTTGAACTAGAATATCATAATCCTGTTTTGGCATATATTTATTATTTTTTTCTATCTTCTCTCTATACAGTCAGTGGGGATAAAGAGGAATGGAAATGCAAGCTTTGTACTGAAGAGAGGCGGGGAGAATGATGATGAGGCGAGAAAGAATGGGAGGAAGGTAGAGGATTCCAAGTAATTACTAACCATGGGGAGGGATTGCGTGAGGTGGCGAGGCATGACATTGGACTCCCGATGCCTTCTTCTTCTTCGTTTTCATCGTCATCCTCTTGTTCCAGCTCAATAAGGCAAAAATAAATTCTCCACCATGCAATTTTTGGCTCTTTGTAGTATCTAAGAGGAAAAAATATTTGAGGGAAGGAAAAGACATTTTGGTCCATCCAAATTTTTTTAAAAAAAGGTTGACTCTTTGTCACATTGATAATAGACACTATTCTCCCAATATTCAATGCACATCCCATCGCGTCCCATCATGTCAACTTGAATCTATGTGGATCAATGAAAAAAAGTGGTGCAGCCTAACTTAGATTTTTTGCACCGCACGTGGTGCACAAAGACTTACTCGAAACTTAATATAGAAAAGGCCCATAATAGGATACACTGGGCCTTTCCATTCAAGTTAATAAGTCAGTTTAGATTCAATGTCAAATTCTTCAAGAACGTCAAAGAGATTATGTCTAATACTATCTGTGCTTTGCTGATTAATGGAACACCCTTTGACTAGTTCCTTGTCTTTTGGCCTTAAATAGGGCTGCTCCCTCTCTCTCTCTCTCTCTCTCTCTCTCTCTCTCTCTCTCTCTCTCTCTCTCTCTCTCTCTCTCTCTCTCTCTCTCTCTCTCTCTCTCTCTCTCTATACTTACTTGGAGGTGCTTTCAAGATTCTTACACCATGTATTCAATGCCAGATTCTTTAGGCTTATAAGCCAGCTCATGAAGGACCCTCTTTATCACAAGGCCCACATTCAGAGATAGCATTTGCTTGTTATCTATTATTGATGCTTGGCACTCTCTATGATGCCAAGCAATCAATGCTAGTAAATCACACATTACCTTCAGCCCATCCACTCCAGCTATCAAAAACCAGATCAAGGGAATCTTTTGCATACCGAAGAGAACTAATTGCAGATACCTTGGGGGTCCATTTTCTAGTACTCAACTAAAATTCAGTGACTTTAGTTTTTTAACTGATAAAGTGATAGCTCAGATAAGAATTTGGAAGTGGAAGGCTCTTTCCTTTGTAGGAAGAACAGCCCTTGTCCAATCCATGTTTCTTTTCTTTTTTTTTTTTGTTGAACCAAAAGGGATGGGAGGATAAATCCTGGTATAGCTATCCCTATAGGCCCCCATCTCGCCAGGTAATGTTCGATACAAGACACTCAAATTTTCATAATTTTTTTCACCTAAAGGTGAGTACGTCAACCTAACACCACTAAGACACCAACTAGTAGAATGGGAATAAAGAGGGAGACCCTAACCTCTCACTCACACCAATAGTCATGGGCTTCAGGAAAATTCCTGGATTTAATTGAGTCACCCACGAGATCATATCTCGAACCCGTGACTGGTTGGTAGTGAGGCAAGGCCTCTACCAACCAGGCTACTACCTTAGCAATAATCTATGTTGTCTTCAACACCCGTTTTATGCACGTCATCAATTTCAGTGCCTGTACATTATTACCAAACTAGAGGACTTTTAAACATTCTTATGAGGGCATGACACTAATTTCTTGGGAGTGGGTTTGTCTACCCAAGAGTAGTGGTGGCTTTGTCACCAAATACAAAGCTTTTACCTGCAAAATGGCTGCCTAACTTATCCTTGATCCCAAGTCTCCGTGGGCTAAACTTGTGTATGCTAAATACCATTTTGTGGATCCTTGGTACAATTATCAATCATCGAGGAAATGCTCTCCAATATGGAGGGAGAAAAGCGATTATGGGATGTGGGTATGACCGCATTTTATTTGAACTATGGGCAATGGTGCTAATATTAACATATTTAAAGACCCCTAAATTGCTATCATCCCAATATTAAAATAGCCGGTTCATGTGAATACTAATATGCCTAACTTTGGAATCTTGGTTTAGGAACTAATTGATGATGACTATTCTTGGAACTCAAATACACTATTGCTTATGTTTTATGTTGACATGATGAACCAAATCGACAAAATTCTCTTGCATATAGAAATTGATCTAATCAGTACATTTTGTTGGATTCAATAGGCTATACTAGGTTACTATTAAAGATAATGTATGCATTGCTAAGGCGGTAGCCCAGTTGGTAGAGACCTTACCTCACTACCAACCGGTCACGGGTTCGAGGCATAATCCCATGGATAACTCGATTAAATCCAAGATTTTCTTGGAGCCCGTGATAGTTAGTATGAGTAAGAGGTCAGGGTCTTCTCCTTTATTTCCATTCTACTAGCCAGCATTTTAGTGGTGTCAGGTTGACATACTCACTATTAGGTGGGGAGAGATTGTGCAAATCTGAGCATCTCGCCCATGATAGTCGGTGTGATAAGAGGTCAGGGTCTTCCCCTTTGTCCCTGTTCTACTAGCCAGCATCTTAGTGGTGTCAGGATGACGTACTCACCTAGCCGACGTCTTAGTGATGTCAGGTTGACGTACTCATCATTAGGTGAGGAGAGACTGCATGAATCTGAGCATCTCACTCGCGATAATTGGTGTGAGTGAGAGGTCAGGGTCTTCCCCTTTATCCCCGTTCTACTAGCATGTATCTTATTGGTGTCAGGTTGACGTACTCACCATTAGGTGGAGAGATACTACGGGAATTTGAGCATCTCACATCGAACATTACCTGGCGGGATGGGAACCTACGGGAATAGCTACACCAGAATTTATCCTCCTATCCCTTTTTTGATCAAAAAAAAAAAGAAGAAAATGTATGCCTTGGTCAAGCCTAACTTACTAATTGATAGCCTCTATAATTCTTCAAGTATTTGGAAATTAAACATCCCCATGAGGATCAAAATATTCTTATGGAGGTTGTTTTCGATTGACTGATACGGGACAGATAAAAAATAATAAAAATAATAATTAATATTTTTTTATATTTTCATATTTTAGAAGGAGAGCTCAAAGGAAACAGTAAAGAAAACTAATAAGTCTATTACCTGCACTAGTAAACCTATAAAGCAATTAAAAATAGGACCTGGTGGTTACGAAACCACCATATACTAGGATTTATTCAACAATTCAGAATTTATGAGAAGGGAAAGGTTCAGTGTTACCAACGTAGATCGCTTTCTTGATCTAGATCCGGCAGGACTCTCAAGATCATAGAGTTGGACTTCAAGATCTTGCTTCCGGGCTTCAATTTTTCACACGATGCCAGTTCCAAGGCAAGAACACCAGATCTAGATTGTTGGTCACCTACAAAACACTCCGCAAAGGAATTCAAGTTAGAAATCAACAATGAAAAGGAAAGAAGGAAAACAAAGGGTTCGAAGTGATGGTTGGGTTTTATTCTTCGGCTGGATAAGTAGGGCCTTACATCTCGTGATGCTCCAAAGGAACAAAGGAAGGGCCTCACACCCTGCGATGCACACAGCAAAGGAAGATTTCGACAGAATGTCTTTGTATTTCAAAATAAATTCATGAATTACAAGGGGGGCCGGTAGCATATTTATAGACTCCCAACTAGTGATGTAAGGGATACAAACAATAGTATTGTGCTTCCTTGGACTACAACTCCTAGGAATCTCTGCTTGGGCCTCTTGGACTCTAGTCTTTGGGCTAATCTTGAACTCTCCTGGGCCTTCATCCAAAGTGGGTGACAACATGGAATGAGGTGGGCGACATTTCTTGAAATAAAGTGGGCATAATCCTTTGAATTTTGGGTGATGAAAGGAGGAGTCTTTCTTGCTTACTCCTCTTAAAATCAGCAATTTGGATGGGGCGACAAAAATAAGATGGAATCAACTCTCTTCTCCCTTTTGGTGCTAACTCTTCTTGGCGTTATTCTTTTATCTTGATCTTCTTTGAAAGCTGAAAAGAACAAATGAGAGGATATAGGTGGACTCCCATCCCCTTTTGAATTTAAATCCTTTCATGATAGGAATGGATGAGGCGTTCCTTGGATGTGGGCGACAAAAAGAATGAAAAATGAGGTGCCAAATGAGATGGAGTCCTTCTGTTTTACTCATCTTAAAACCATCAGCATCTTGGAATTTAAATAATCGACATCATGAGAGAGAAAAATGGGGTGCCCACTTTTTGATAAGCTTGAACTTCAAATGGTGTCTGAATGTCCAGATATCTAGTTGTTAAGATAAATGGCATGGCATGTGATGATGTCCCAATGATATGGCAAGTGATGTCCAAACATAAGTGACATGTCATGTGATGATGTCCTGGATGACATGGCAAGAAACTTGTACTAGCACATGGAGTCATATGGGCTTATCTTGAGCTAGCACATGGGTCTTGATTTGAGTCACATGGGTCTTCAATTAGGTCCCCCTTGTATTACAGGACTCAACTAACTAATTTTTACGGACTCAAACCAAATAACTAAACACATGATTTAACCAACTAATTGAACCAACCATACTTAATTAGGCTTTCAAATAAAAATCCAATTAAAGTTGGTAAAAAGAGCTAATTAAATTGGACCACTAAGATCCTAATAGGGTAGTTAGGGTTTGACTCAATTAGAGTTTCGACTCAACTGGGTAAAAAGGGTTTTAATCCAAAATATACAAAACCTTAATTTCAGTTGGTAAAAAGGGTTTACCCTAACTAAACCAAAAGAACAAAATTTAAAATAAAATATTTATATGATAAATAGGGTTTGGGTTTAGGGTTTTACTCACAAGTGACCACAGGGATGTGGGTTCAACCTGTAGACTTCTTTTGGCCCTAGTGCCCGCACCAATTCTCCCCGAATGGGAGGAACTCAACCCTGTCAAGTATGGGTCAATTTCACTTTGATAATACTCTAGAAGGTCAAGGGCAACTCTCTGCAAGTCCTCTCTGGTGATCAAAGAATCATCAAACTCGGGTTGTCCTTGCCAACAAACCAGATATTGCTGGTAATCTTTGCTTCGAGTAGTGATGATCTTGTCATCTAAGATCTATTCGATCTTGTCTTTTCGGGCTGGTGGTATAGCAGGTGGATACACTTGGGTTGGTTCACTCTCAAGGACAGGATTAGGCCCAAATCGCTCACTAGGAATCAACATTAGTTCCCTATACTCGATAAGGTCTAAAACGTTTAAGGTATTGCTAATACCTAGTTAGGGTGGCAACTCGAGCACATAAGCATTAGGTCCTATTTTCTTAATTACTTTGTATGGTCCACTACTACGGGCATATGATAGTTCCAGATGGGAACCATGACAAAGTCTCCTTCAATGTATTCCTTTGAGTCTTTTTTTTTTTGAAAAGATTCATCGCTTTCATTAATATTTTTTTTTTATCAATATGCATGTAAATCCTAAGCTACAACTGGGTTTGTCCTTTGGTCAGGTGGGTGACATGCAGATGAGAACGGTGCACGGATTCTTACTAAATGCTATAGGGTTTTCCAAAAATAAGTGGCAAACCTAATATGCTCAAAAGATTTATGCAACTTACTAGCCTCTATAAAATGTAATCTAATGGTCCTAGAAACATGGGAAGCTTCAGAAAAGGTAGAAAATATGAAGTGGATTCGGGGGTGACTTGGTAGGGTAGTAAATAAGAAAAGGTTCGGGGATTGGTCCTACACTAATGAGGTTGACCTTAAAGGTTTGGGGTATTTCTACAGGGTCTGTCCTATAGAAGAATAGGTCAGTAATTTCAGGAAAAAGATCTTCAATTGGGACTGATGGAGTGAATTCTTCCTGAGATTACTGGTTTGAAAAATCAAGTCCTCAATAAGCTTTTCTGGTTCCTGAATTTTAAGACTAGACTCTATGACTTGACTCTTTTCTTGTATTTCCTTAGGTAAAGTTTGATTAGTAGGGTTAGGCTCCTCTTGGATCTCTTTTCCTAAGGATCCTACCAGTATAGTTTTGGTTTGGGACGGTCATGGTCAACTAACTCTAGGCTGGTTTCAGTCTGGGTATGGTCAAGATTATCTATCTCTGGGTTGGATTTAGTTTGGGTACCTATCAGGTCAGCTAATTCTAGGTCAGCTATAGATATCTCCTCTTCTTCTTTATACTCATCTACTAAGCTCACATCAGCTTCATAAACTTCTTCTTCAATGCTAGCTTTATGAACCAATGGGATAGTAGAAGTAGGCCGGTTAAGAGAAAATTGGCTAGGATCTGGGCTAGTAGGGGTAGGTCGGCTAAGGGGCAACTGGCTAGCTCCAGGGTTTTGACTAGGTGCACTAAACCTAGTAGGTTCGGGTTGACATTGAAGTGGAAGTGGACTAATACTTGATTGATACCTAGGGGTTATGGGTTCTATGGGTTCATAGGATATGGGTTTGGATCTATGGGTTATAGATATGGGTTCGTATAGTTTGGGTTTATAGGATCCCTGATGGTAGGGTACAAGAAGGTACATTTCTCTAAGCTTGCTTTTCCTTTTCATGGCTCTCCAGGTAGTTATGGGGATTTCTTCTTGTAGTCTAATCATTCTTTCAAACATATCCCAATAGGTTTTAGCCTGGCGAACTAACATGGTTTTGGCAAACTTATATTTCCTTTCTTCTGACATTACATCCCAAGCAAAATACTCATCCATACCTCTTTCCAATTAAGGTAATCCTCAAGATCAAGATCGCCACCAAAAATAGGTGCTGATAAACTAAAGTTCCTAGTGGCTTTCTCATCTTGGTCTATGGAATCATAATTGGGTCTCCTATGGTTAGTCTCCTAGATGGGATCATGGCGAGGAGCTATCCTAGGGTTGAGAGGTATAGGACATGGGGTCTCAAGTTTAGGTTCAGTACGGGTCTTACGGGTTTTCTCTAGATTACCTAATCGGTCATCTAGTCGGTTAAACCTAGTGTTAAGTTGTCCTAACTGTTCAGTCATAGTCCTAAAGAAGGTCTCAAGGTTAGACTCCATGGTCAAGCTAGGTTAGGTTTGGATTCGAACTACTAGTATTAGGCTCCTAATCTAGGGGTCATTCAATGCAAACACATCAAACTCAACTCGACTAGGGTTTCGTAGACCTAGAGCTCAAGTAGAATGGGTCAGCTTAAATTATAGCCAATTCAATAATTATCCTGTCCACTGGCCAGATAAGAGGTGGGGTCATGGGAGGCTCCCTCTGCTCTCGCAGGGTCCTAATTAAAAACCAAGAAACCACTTAGGACGTTTGCCTCTGGACCTTTAGCCTTAGACACTAGGTTCAAGTGATAATCAGAGATTGGGTGCACTAGCTTATACACAATATTTATAACCCGACCTGTTAGTGTCCCTAGCTCACTAGAGCAATTAAGTCTAATTGAATTTTAATTAGGGCTAGGACCGATGCAAAGGTGGTGATTATGGACTAAGGGTGATGAAACCCTCCCTTATGTAGATATTGAGTGCCCTTAAGATTAGCTTTAAATGATGCACACACAAGATGAAACCCTAGATGCAATTAAAATAATAGAAAAATAAAATTAATTATTTTTTTTATATTTTGTTCTTTTGTTTTCAGCAAAGATATAGTTTGCAGAAAAAATCCTAAGATGCAGGAAATTAAAATATGCAAGATTTATGCAAAAAGAACGATAAACTAGAATTGCTAAAATTCAAAACAGAATATTCTCAATCAATTTTCCGCAAGCAGAAAATCTATAGACTGCAATAATTCATGAGAAAAATCTAAAAACACTTTCAATTATTTTGGATCTAACAAAATAAGAATCAAGCAATTCTGAGTTTTGTACATATAGAAACAATTAGAACAATAGAGTATATACTAAGATGGCCGAGATGCAGAAATTAAAACCTATCTCTTTTTTTCTTCTTCAGCATCAATTTACAGCGACACCCCTACACACCATAGGAAATCCTATTTGAATGGGTTTTTAGAGTCTTGCAGCCCTACTTTTTTCTATGACCGGATGGCCATGGTGAAGCATCCGATCCGAGTACTTAAAGAGAACTAATTACAAAAAATTTCATTATATGAGCGATTAAACTCTAGTTTAACCTGCTCTGATACCAAAACTGATGCAAGATAGATAAAAAATAATAAAAAAGTAATTAATATTTTTTTTATATTTTTAGATTTTAGAAGGAGAGCTCAAAGAAAAGTAAAGGAAACTAATAAGTCTATTACCCGCACTAGTAAACCTATAAAGCAATTAAAAAGCAGGACCTGTTGGTTGAGAAACCACCATAAACTAGGATTTATTCGACAATTCAGAATTTATGAGAAAGGAAAGGTTCAGTGTTACCAACGTAGATCGCTCTCTTGATCTAGATCCGGTAGGACTCTCAAGATCATAGAGTTGGGACTTCAAGATCTTGCTTCCGGGCTCCGATTTTCTACACGACGCCGGTTCCAAGGCAAGAACACCAGATTTGGATTGTTGGTCACTTGCAAAACACTCTGCAAAGGAATTCAAGTTAGAAATCAACAATGAAAAGGAAAGAAGGAAAACAAAGGGTTCGAAGTGATGGATGGGTTTTATTCTTCGGCTGGATAAGTAGGGCCTTACATCTCGTGATGCTCCAAAGGAACAAAGGAAGGGCCTCCTGCGATGCACACAGCAAAGGAAGATTTCGACAGAATGTCTTTGTCTTTCAAAATAAATTCATGAATTACAAGGGGGCTGGTGGCGTATTTATAGACTCCCAACTAGTGATGTAAGGGATACAAACACTAGTATTGTGCTCCTTGGACTACAACTCCTAGGAATCTCTGCTTGGGCCTCTTGACTCTAGTCTTTGGGTGATCTTGAACTCTCCTGGGCCTTTATCCAAGTGGGTGACAACATGGAATGAGGTGGGCGACATTTCTTGAAATAAGTGGGCGTAATCCTTTGAATTTTGGGCGATGAAAGGAGTCTTTCTTGCTTGCTCCTCTTAAAATCAGCAATTTGGATGGGGCGACAAAAATAAGATGGCGTCAACTCTCTTCTCCCTTTTGGCGCTAACTCTTCTTGGCGTTATTCTTTTATCTTGATCTTCTTTGAAAGCTGATAAGAACAAATGAGAGGATATAGGTGGACTCCCATCCCCTTTTGAATTTAAATCATTTCATGATAGGAATGGATGAGGCGTTCCTTGTATGTGGGCGACAAAAAGAATGAAAAATGAGGTCCCAAATGAGATTGAGTCCTTCTATTTTACTCATCTTAAAACCATCGTTGGAATTTAAATGAGTGAGAGAAAAAAAAATGGTTTTGGATAAGCTTGATCTGGATGTCAAGATAAATGACATGGCATGTGATGATGTCCCAATGATATGGCAAATGATGTCCAAACATAAGTGACATGTCATGTGATGATGTCCTGGATGACGTGGCAAGAAAGTTATACTAGCACATGGAGTCACATGAGCTTGTCTTGAGCTAGCACATGGGTCTTGATTTGAGTCACATGGATCTTCAATTAGGTCTCCCTTGTGTTACAGGACTCAACTAATTAATTTTTACTAGACTCAAACCAAATAACTAAACACATGATTTAACCAACTAATTGAACCAACCATACTTAATTAGGCTTTCAAATAAAAATCCAATTAAAGTTGATAAAAAGGCTAATTAATTTGGACCACTAAGATCCCAATTAGGCTTTCAAATAAAAACCCAATTAAAGTTGATAAAAAGGGCTAATTAAATTGGACCACTAAGATCCCAATTTGGTAGTTAGGGTTTGACTCAATTGGGGTTTCGACTCAACTAGGTAAAAAGGGTTTTACCCCAAAATACACAAAATCCTAATTTCAGTTAGTAAAAAGGGTTTACCCTAACTAAACCAAAATAACAAAATTTAAAATAAAATATTTACATGGATTTAGGTTTGGGATTTTACTCACAGGTGATCACAGCGATATGGGTTCAACCTGTAGACTTCTTTTGGCCATGGTGCCCGCACCATTGACTACAAACCAAGAACTTGCTACATGGTCGAGGCATCTTAGGTACAGCCTTTGTTAATTATGAAATCTGTCAATCTAATGTTGAGGACACTAATAAACATGTTATCATCCAATGCCCATTTTGCCATGGCCTGACCTACAGTATACCAATGGATTTAGCTATGTCCCTGACTCCTTACTAGATCTTATTGAATATATTTTTAATGGCCAGGTGGGGATGAAGGAAAGAGCTATATTTGCATGTGTTGCATGGTTAATTTATGGGGCTCGAAATGATAGAATCTTCCAAAACACCTCCATTCTACCTACACAACTGGCTAGAAAGGTGCCTTATTTCTTGACATCCAACCCCCAACAGCACATAATGAACTCCGTCCAGGCACCAGGAAAGCAATCAAACTTATGACACCAATCTACACAATGCATTAGTTTCATGGCTGCCCCCCTCCCTCTGGAGTCATCAAAACAAACTTTGATGCTGTGGTGACTGGTCATGCATCAGGTGCAACAGTTATTATTCGGGATCATACAAGTCATCTACTTAGAGCTGGGAATAAACAACTAGCCCCATCCTTGGTACCTCAAGCGAAACTAGCCACTGCTTGGCTTGGTACTTCAATGGCGGTGAATGAATTGCAGGCCAACCAAATATAGCTGGAGGGAGATTCTCTCATAGTCATTCAATGGGTTAATAACCCTTCCTTAAGAAGGGGTGTTAAATTTATTTCTAAAGTACATTTGTGAAGAAAATATAGTTTGCTATTCAATGTTTAGGTAAAAGTCAAAAAATCAAGTATGTAATCAAAGAATTATGAGTAGTATAAGAGTCAATGTAAAAGTCTAAGGGTCATGTTTGGTCTTCCAAAAAGTTACAGTAAATAGTTAGGAGTTCTAAAAGTCACTTTCCTATTCATTACGGTTGGGTTCTTAAGTTCTCTTATGTAATTATAAATAGGGGGATGAGAGGTCAACCAAAAGGGGAGTACTTAGAGAGGTTTACTGTAGAGAGCTCCATTTGTGATCTTTTTATATAATAGAAGTATTTGTCTTGCCGGCAATTTTGATTGTTCTTTTTCTATTTTAGTGTGATATTGGGCTGATGTGAACTTTGTTTTCAACTATTTTAAAGAAAAGGAATTTCCAAGTTCTTGAAGTCCACTTTTCTTAAGATGGTATTAGAGCCAAAAGAGTGGTGATTTATATTTTTCAAGATCTCTTTGTGAAGAAGGAAATTGGTTCTATGGTGTCAATGGACTCCAAAGGTCATATTATCAGGCTTGGCATGGTGCTTCTCACCTATTCTAACTACAAGATTAGGAGGACTTGCATGGAATCCTATCTTATAGACAAAAATCTATGGGAGGTTGTTTGGGGTGATGCAAGGATAGCTCCAATAACAAATGAAGGAAATGATGAAACTATGCAAAGGTGGAGGATCTGTAATGCAAAAGCAGATTTTGTGCTAAAGATGATCATTTCTCATAATCTTTTTTAGCATATTACGGGCTGTAAGTCAGTTTCAAAGATTTAGAACAATCTCAAGGCATCGCTTAACAAGAAGAACTTGGCTCGGTTTCAATTTTTTGAAAATGAATTAACTAATGCCACTCAAAGTGGTCTCTCTATCTCTCAATATTTTTTAATGGTTAAAACTTTGTATTTAGAGATTTCTCTCTTAGATTAAGAGGAGACTATTTCAGAGGCACGTATGAAGAGGTATATTATTCATGGCTTTCAAAAAAAGTATATTCTTTATGTCATATCTATTCAAGAGTCGAATTGACAACCATTTTTAGTGGAATTCAAAAATCTTCTTATATCGTAGGAATCTTTGGTTCGTCAAATAGCCAAATGTGCTGTTTCGAGGGGAGAAAGAGAGGCTCTCTTTTATAGCCAAAAGAATCATACAAATCAAGAAGGTTATTTCTTCAAAGATGGTGTCAACCGGAAGAAGGTCAAGTGCTATAGGTGCAGCAAGATAGGCTATATCAAGAAGAATTGTCAAGTCAAATTAAGGGAAGGAAATATTGCCAATAAGGAGGATAATTCAAATGAAATAGAAGAAAATTGAAGCAAATGTTTCATGGCAACTATTACTATGGTGGAGGTTATGAATTCCATCAATTTTGAACATGATTAGATTGTGGACTCAAGATGCAGTCACCATCTTACTGGCGACAACTCAAAATTCTCTAATTTTTATTACTACAAAAGAAATGAGGCTATCATTATGGCAAACAACCATTTATCTAGTGGAGAAAGAAGGTACCATCACTTTTCTTGGCAAGAACAGTGATTTTATCACTCTCAAAAGTATGTATCATGTGCCTAGAATGAAGAAGAATATCTTTTTTTGTGGCCAATATGGTGAATGCTAGCTACTATATTCTCTTAAGTTCAAAGGATGTGAAGTTCCTTCATAATATTAAAGATGTGAAAGTGGGTGTTATTCACACTAGTAAGAGGATCAAGGATTTGGTTGTCTTATTGATCTCTACTTCTTATATTAATAAGATTAGTTCAAATAATAGTGCATCAATTTGGTATAAAAGATTTGGCCATATTAATATGGATAAGTTGAAAGCTATAGTGATAAAAAATTAATTTATGAGCTTCCTAGTTCTATTACTTTTAACGATGGAAATGTTTGTGAAGGTTGCCAATATTGAAAGTCTCACCAATACCCTTTTAATAAATCTCTCTCAAAGTAGAAGACTCTCTTAGAGCTCATTAAGCAATAAAAAGTAACAAATAATGAAAACCAGAATAAAAGTGAATAGGAGCATCAACCATTATAAGGCAAGACTTGTCACAAGGATTTTTCTCAAAAGTTTGGTGAAGATTATGAAAAACCTTTCAGCACGATAGCTAGCACGGAGAACATTACCAATATCTTCTAAGTCTCTCTCCAAAGAATCATTTGAGCATTTTCGGACCAGTTTAGGACTCATGTCCAAAAATACACTTTAAGGAGAGTGTTAAATTTATTTCTAAAATGTATTTAGGAAGAAAATATAGTTTGCTATTTAATGTTTAGGTAAAAGTCAAAAAGTCAAGTATATAATCAAAGAGTCATGAGTAGTGTAAGAGTCGATGTAAATGTCTAGGAGCCACATTTGGTGTTCTAAAAGTTGCATTAAATGGTTAGGAGTTCTAAAAGTTACTTTGGTATTTATTATTAAGGTCGAGTTCTTAAGTTCTCTTATGTAATTATATATAGGAGATAAGAAGTCAAATGAAAAAGGGAGTACTAAGAGAGAGTTTTTGTAGAGAGCTCCACTTGTAATCTTTTTAATTATATGATAGAAGTATTTGTCTCTTTTTCTATTTTTTGGAGCAATCTTGGATAGCGTGAACTTTGTGTTCCACTATTTTGAAGAAGAGGGATTTCCAAGTTCTTGGAAATTCACTTTTCTTAACAAGGGGGAAAAACATTCCAATCTTAAATGATATAAAATGCTGGTTTCCATACTTCTAGATCGATGGTGTCTCATACCTTTCGAGAAGCAAACAAGACTGCAGATTATTTGTCAAAAATTGTAGTGATAGGAGAAGCTAAATATCATTTGACTGCCTTATGGCTGGCTGGCTGCAGAGGAGTCTCCTTTCCCCGTAGGCTAAAAAGATGATTACCACCGAGAACCTCACCGGGGGAAAAACTCCTCCTCGCTTCTTTTTAATGCAGGCACCTCTCCGGATATTCCTAGCAGAGATGACCGCAACGTGGGTTGTGATCCAGTGGATGAATGATACGGCTGGCACGGAGGCTAGGACTTTCTTGGCACGGCACACTTTGGCTGCAGCGAAGCAGAACCAGTGCTCCCAAGGCCATCAGTCATCTACAAAATTTAATTGCCTGATATTGTGTGGCACTCGGAGATCATCCCAGCTACCTTTGTTTCTTCGTTGTTTTGGCCCACATTTAGTGATCTGGGTCCTCTCTCATGTTCATCCTTTAATAACTCCTTATCATAGGCGTCATAACTTGAGCCCCCCGACTAATGTTCTGTATAGAGAGACTTCGCTAATCCATGGTTTATCTTGTATGAAGGAATGGCAGATGGGGATTAGCAGGACTACAGCGATACCACTCTTTCGCTTGGATGGCCTTGCATATTATATTACTTAGGTACTAGCCAGGTTTCATGCAGACGTATCTCGTCATGTTATTTGTATGCCAGGCAGAATGCTCCAAACAAGATCGAATGTGATTTTTGGTAAAGGTCATGCCACCGTATAGCTCTCTTCATGGACCCTCTGTAAATTTCTCTTGTCAGCTCCCACTTCAGCTTGACTGGCTCTGCTTGGTTGTGTGCTTACTGTTATGGTTCCTGCTCTGATATGTTTCAAGATGGTCAAAGGTCTACTACGCCCCAGCACGGCCTGATGGATCCTTTTCTGCGGAGTCGTTTTACATATGCTTTAGTTGGTATCTTTGTTCTGAGCAAACTTTTGTGTGTACCGCTTTATATTTTCCTTTTCTATGTTAGTTACATTGGATGGTGTAGTACTTTCTTATCTAATGGTTGTACATGAACCGATGTAAACTCTGCTCTTTATGATGATTAATACAGCTATCAGCTTCCTGTTCACCAAAAAATAAAAAATTATTTGTAAATACCAAGATTCCCAATAAAATTTCCACATACAAATCACTTAACCTGCCCTTAAGACTGGACTCGGAAACCGCTCTCATTCCTATGGGCGAGGATAATTCAGCAATTCAGCAATCTTCTCTTCTCTAATTTGGATGAAGACAACAGTGGGAGATTGAGGCGTGGCGCAATTACATTCACCAATCTCAGCCCAACAGACGTGTCCTCGTAAGCAACATCCAAAAATCCAAGTATTTGAGAGCATTCCCGCAGGAAGCAAGAAGGTTGGAGATAAGATTCTCCCCCTTGGCAGGGTGTAGATCGGAGCGGCGGGGGACAACAAATAAATAAAAATTCAGTGCATTTCAGAAGTAGAAGCATTATCAGTTATCCCGTGATGATCCCAAAATTAGCTTCCTAATAAGTTGGATGGCTGTGTCACTTTGCAACAGAAAAAATAAGTTTATGGTAGTGTCAAAATATTTATTGTCCAAACTTAATTATCTTACTAAAAGATAACGATGGCTAGAAAAAATAAGTTTATGGTACCTAGTGTCAAAATATTTATTGTCCAAACTTTCCCGTAATTTATCCTTACTTTCATTAAAAAAGATATTTTTGCACGAAAGGTTCTTCATGCACAGAATTATATCAAGTCAGAAAGCAGTGTTATCCTACCGTGATCAGACACGATGACAAGCTATGAGTTACCCATTTTACGTCTCGTGATCTCTTATCCACCACTTGTCTTTGGCGTTGAATAAATTCTATCACAATAACCGATAAATATCACTCTCATTAATAGTATTAAATTCCACCAGCCATAACTTCTAGGTATTTTAGCTTGAATCAAAGTGCATCATACAGGCCACTAGCAGTGATTTGAGGTTCTAAAAAGACAAAAAAAAAAAAGAGAAAAAAAAAAAAAAAAAGCCCGAGAATTTTATTTCACATACATATAGAGGGTACGAACGAGCATCAAGTCCCTTGACCAAGCAATTACTTCCAGGCTTTTTGGCTTAAACCAATATGCATCTCAGTGGCAAAATACTTTTGCATACACAATAAGTGGCAAAATACTTTTGCATACACAATAAAAAAGCAAAAAACTTCACTGCAACTTGTCATGGTATTTTCTACAATCCATGAAATGTAAGTTGATCACTTTCACTATTGATGACCTTCAGCACATGAGGCACAAGGATGAAAACCTCACTGTCAACTGCAACATTAAATGCTCAGGCAAACTTCTTTCTCTTCTTCACAGGCTCTGACTTACTTCCTGCTAAGAGAACAGACTAAGAACTTTAATTAGTGCAACAAATAACAATATTCAAACTTCGCAAATTCATAATTCTAGCACAATCCATATCTTAAATACTATCGAAAAGCTCATAATACATCGACAGTCAAGGGCCTCCTGAGAAAAACCCAAATATTCATGTTCAGCATATTCCTCAGGAGCTTATGGACATTATATGAGATCTGTCTTATACACCTTGTATACTGACAATGAAACAGATATGCAATCACACAATTAGATGCATCAAAACAACCCGACCCATCCAGATTAAGTTTCATCACAATTTTCAGAGATTTTGAGGGAGAAGGTCAGAACTCAATTTTCGCAGAAAATGAATGAGATGAACTGAACAACCAACCCTATACACACACAAGAATAAATAAATAAATAAATAAATAAATAATGTATGTGCGAGTCAAACCTGAAAATGAATCATTTTATTGATGCCCATGTGCTGGTAAGTGCCACATTGGATGAAATTTTCCAAGACTAAGATAATCTGTTTTTACCAGAATTTTGAGTTTTTGCAATGTTTCGACATCACACTTTATCAGGTCTTATGATTTGAGATAAATCTTAGCATTTAAAAAGCATTATTTTGGGGCCCGTACTACAATGTCACCTAGTCATGCTTTCTGCAGGCTGGGTCTGCTCTAATTTCATTTATAACAGGTAACACCTCACCTAAAAAGCATAGACAGAACTTTAGTTTTGAGTTAAATTTTGAGTTTCCTTGGCCTGTATAAGTACTGTAGTTCTTCTTGGTGCACGACTAATATGGGACTATATGCACATTGATTGAGGTCCTAGTTACTTATTCACGGCCAATATAGTGATTGCAGGGTTATACTGGGCCAAGAAACCCAAAATATAACTTCTAACTAGCCTTTTAAAATGCACTAAGAAGACCTTAGGATATTTGTACAGGGCCAAGGAACCTAAAATACTCTTCTAGCTAGCCATTTTAGATAAGGTCCTGGGTTATTACAACGTAAGTGGTCATTAAGTTAAATTTTTCAAGTTTATGTAGTGATGTTTAAAAACAGTTAGTACAAAGTTTTGAAATGACTTACGATTCTAAATTTCTAAAGACTCTCCAAAAGATATTTTTATTTCTTTAAAGTATGTCTAGGAACTAATATAAAATAGTTAAAATTGGTCTATCTGCCAAAAATGGCCAAAGTAGTGCATCCAGCTAAAACTCTTTTCATAGACTTATCTTCCCATGGTATTTTCCAACTGTTAGAATGGTACAAATAGCATTCCAGCCCCTGATTGATGTAGAAACAAGAAACAATATTCAAACGATTAACGATATTTGCATAAACTTGGTTTGTAATTGCATTGTACCATAAGTAGAATTTATAACTATGCAGTATACATGGTAAATAGCACTTAACATAGATATATAAGATAACTACCAAACTTAGATATGTTACATGGTAAATAGCAATTAACATAGATATATAAAATAATTACCAAACGTTGATATGTCAACTAGCATGAAACAATTAAAGTTGGTCTATATTAAAAAAGATGAAAGATAAAGTGGTGTGTTTTAGAATGACTAGCATATCTTGCTATTATATTGTACCAAGCATTGGCATAATATGGCACAGCATGCACAGCGAACCAACCCCCTAACTAGCAAGGACAAGATACAATGTATTTTTGTTACCCTAAAATAATTTGATTCAAGTGGTTTTTCAATTTGAAACCTTAACATTTTCTTAATAGTTTAGTTTATGCTGCAATCATGAACATAATTACATAAAAAAGGAATTTAAAATCCGTTAAATACACTAAAGCTATCTGAACAAGAGTAGATTCCAGTATATAATAACCCACTAAGACTATCATGACATACAACTTGTATCATCCAAAAAATATGACCTTGAAATTTCTTATCACAAAACAATTGACTATGGGCCTCTTTGGAAGCTCAGTAAGTCATCCATGGGATAGTCTTGTATATACTGAAAGGTGAAAAGTGGAGAGGGAATTGGAAGAGAAGAATTTCAGTCCAGTGGGAAGTTCCCCGGATAGTCCAATCCTAACAAACCAGGATACTCCATTCAATCTACAAGATAATTTAACCATACAAGTTCACAATAATCGCATTTTTTATTTCCAGTAAAATTCTTGTCTGGTCACAAAATTTCTCCTCAAAAGATTTGGTAGCCATAATATAATTTCCTCCCATGGACAATCTCTCCAAGTATCCAAAGAGGGTCTAAAGGAAACTTTGATAGATCTTAGGTGTTAAAGAACAGAGATCACATCAGAGAAGATTTGCATAGTATTCAAACATACACAATCATAAAAGAGCTAACTATCTGATACAATAACTTAATGAAAATCCTGTAAAATAAATAAAGGAGAAGATTTGCATAGTATTCAAACATACACAATCATAAAAGAGCTAACTATCTGATACAATAACTTAATGAAAATCCTGTAAAATAAATAAATGAGAAAAAAAAACTTTCACCAAACAAAAAATGCACTATTCAAGTTTATTCATAAAATATACTGCAATAGCATCCAGGCAAGGAATAAAACAACATTCTATTGGTTGACATGAACAAACCTATATTGGGAGAATTCAGCACATCCACACCACTAATGCCTGCAATTGAACCATCCTGCAAGCCAAAAACTTTTAATATGATAATTTTAAATCTAGTTAATAAAAAACTAATTTTAAATTAACATGTGGTTTAAATAATAAATATTCCAATTAAGATAAAACAATGTTACACCAAAATGTCCCTAATGGAGGAGAAAGAATACTTTATTGTATTTTCGGATGTTTTCCTTAGCTTTTAGAGTAAGTTTTAGAGTTCTTTTTGAGTAAGATTAATGTGTAAGAGACTAATTTAGTTATATATTGGGTTGGATAAGTTAGGAAGTTGCTAGGATCTAATTCGTAATTATATTTGGAAAGTTTGGATATAGCAGAATTTTAGATTGATTAGGATCATAATAAAAGTCAGGGAGTCCTTTCTTGGGTAGCAAGCAAAAGAGTCTATAAATATGCATCTATTTGAAGTGACAAATTTATGAAGATTGGGGATTTCTTTTTGTGTGGATTTCTATTCACCTATAGAATTCTGTTTGCATTATTTTATCAAATCTAGTTGTAGGTTTATACTGGATTATTCAAGACATAAGAAACCTTATGTTTTAATTCAGATAATCCTTCCACATCTATGGAAATCTAAAAGAATTCATCTTAAATATACATTGCCCCCCTAATTTCAAATTTTGTTGGTTGTCCTATTTCCAGATTCTGGATAACAACAAAAGTCTTGAACATTATTTTTGAGCCCCACACCTATTGTAGACAATCCCTAGAATTTTCCTGCATCAGTTTGGTATAAGAAGTAAAGGGTCCTACAATTTTCCTTGTTGCTTTCCCTTGATCTCCTTTGTATCCCCTTCTTCCTTCCCACCCTTTCATTATGTTATCAGTTAGGTTTCAGGATTGATGCCTTTCATCAACACATCAAATATGAAAGGCGTTTAAGCAAGCAGTTGTGGATGCTCAAGGCATGCATCACATTGATGTAATTTCATCTTCTGCAGCTTCTGATAATTTAGAGATTCCAGAGCAATTTCTTTGACAAAAGCCCATGTCATGTTGCAAGAAGAGCCTAAAACTGAGGATTTGCCAAATGAAGATCAAAAAAAAAAATGATTTGATCAAAGAAGAATCCAACATGGAGCCTATCAAGACATAAATGGATCTTCCACAAATTCATCAAATCATTGAACCATCAACAAAAGATCCAGAAGATTTGATTGTTGGAGGCAAAACTAATTCCAACTTGGTCATTAATGTTGAGATCCATTGCCATGATGACCCATACTTAGCCAATTTCTTTTCTCCCTTATGATAGTGAGCATTGGATGATTGGAAGCCTTCAAGCAGTGGATTGAGATGCACCACAGTTTTCATCCTATGTTTTGATTTTAAGAAAAATAATGTAGAAGTCCATTGTCATTTACTGGATCCAACAGTGGTGAATGTCAGTGAGCACCATTCAAGAGATTGCATGGATGCAATCTTGCATAGCAGATTGGATGATGGACGACTAAAATATTTGATTGTATTTTCGTATCTAACGTGATAAAACTTCTTTCTTTTCTGACTCTTTTCTTTATTTCCTACTATTCATTCCTCTTCTATCTATCTTAATCTTCTTCTATTGTTTATCTCTACTTCTGTGCTGTGAACAGATCAGATTGCTGTCTATAGAGATCTGTGTATATCTTGATCAAATCTGGTTGCACATATATAGTGGATTTGTCAATTAAGACCTAAGAAACCTTAGGTTTTGATTCAGACAATCCTCCAATATGTAAAGAAGCCCAAAGAAGATTCCTCTTGAACATCCATTGCACCTAATTTCACATTCTATCCAGGTCCACAAATCTGGGGAATGATCGTAGAGCTTATTGTGGTAAGCATCATTATTTAACAAGCATAGACAACGCATGTCTTTTGAGGATGATACAGCAGTAACAAGAATAGGGTTAAATGTAACAATAAAATCATGGAGAAAATCAATGATACATATAGGTCAAGACTGGTTTAGTTAGAGGGTAATATATGGACTGAAGAATACAACATATCCAATAAAATTTAAAGCCTGGTAAATGAAGTGCTTGATCATTATATGCCTCCTATAGATAACAATGATGAGGAAGAGGTAAAGTCCAAGCATGTAAGCCATAAAATGAGAGACGCATAGATGAGAATGTTGAGATGCACGTGTAGTTATTCTTAAATGGAAGAAATGGCTATACAAGATGAATCAAAAGGGTCAGACCATAGAACACATCAGACAGGTGGCATCCACTGCTATGAGAAGCCTTATGGGGAGGGACTCAAATGTGGATCCAAAAGTCAATAAAAAGAAGAGTAAAGACCTAAAGAAACCAGGATGACTATTGCAGGGAAAGATATAAAATGCTACACTTATACAGGATGAACCTTCCACACTAGCACATGGTGATGATAGATATAAAGTCAAGAAATAAGAATTGTAGATAATGTGAGAGCCGTGGGAATGACTTTTAATTACATATAGTTGATGCTAGCAAGCAATTTCACTTATAAGCATATTCAAGTCTGTGTGTAAAGGCAAAGTTTGATGAAAAGGATGGCATGCAGCCATGCACATATCAGGATTAGTAAACTTGTCACAAACCGCATCATAAATTATCTGTTGGCACCAGTTAGCCAGTGGAGGAACAATCAATCGACCTGCAATAGTTTCCACTAAGTTAATCAGCAGAGGCTAGATTAGTTAGCTGTGACAGCCCACAACTAAAGACAATAAGTATTTAACTATTTGTAGTTTAGCAAATGAAGAATTCACCTGATCTGGATCTTTTTAGGTTAAGAGATTCAGGTAAGGCCATAGATAATTTATAAGCCTTACTCCGAGTATTTGGAGTTTGACATACCTGCGAAATGCAAAAAGAGTGTCTAAATGTTGACATTCTAAAATATTGATACGGTAAAATTAATCAAGTGAAAGTTCAAGAAAATATATCAAAAACATGCAAAACACAAACAAGACTATGAGGAACAGAAGCCCAGTGAGCATATGATTTCCAATATCCAAATTACTAAGATATTCCTAAAGATTCTTATGCCACTTTTATAATGAATTATAAGTAATATAGAGAGGGAAATGGTCTTACCAGGGAAAGCTGTTCTGGGAGTAATGTATTTACCTATCCTTGTTTTGAGGGCATAACTTTGTCAAGCGTATCAAATTGAAGTTAGTTTATACCTTAAAATGTTGATAGTTCAAAAGAGGTCAGTTTTTTTGAACCTGAATAAGTGTTCTTCAAAAATCACTCTAAAAAATCAAGTCAATTATAATCTTTAAGAAATCCAATATGGTCAAAATCTCGAATAATTTAGGAGTCCAATAGTGGAAGACAATACTCTGAAGATGACATATTCATATTATCATATATTAAGTTAAAACTTCTTATAAATTATGAAGCACAATCTAGGGCTTTTGATAGTCTATCTCCATGTTACATCAGTGCTTTAAAAAGGAAAAGAAAACACATCACCCAATTATGTTTGTGACAATCTATGGTCTTGGGAGGGATGAACTACAGATGAACTTAACCTTTGGCACCTTTTTACAAAAAGTGGCTGCCCTAGGATTCAAGACCATGCCATTGCACTTATCACCCAAGCCTTCACCACTGCACCAAGCAAAGGCCCCCATATTATTGAACCCCATATTACTGCTTGAATTACATAAAATTTAGTCTCGGCTTTGAGGTAGATTATTTTTATATGATTCAATTAATGTTTTTCAAGAAACTATGGTCTTGGTACTTTGTCTCATAAGTGAAATATCTTTCTCCCATCTTCTACGTTAATGCTACAAAGAGCGGTACAGAATATTAATGGCCACTCACAATCAACAATGGGTCAGCCACTTTTCTATTTAAATTAAAATAGTAGATAAAAATATTTATTAAGTGAATTAAATAAATAGATGATAAACATACTAATAAATTAGTGCAATAACTATAGTGGGTTGGCACATAAAATCTTAGCCAAGTATTCTAACGAAATCAATATCATAGTCAACTTTTTAAGATGTTCTCTCACCAATTCAATTTATGTTGTCTTATGTTTTTTCCTTCTCCATCACCGATAAATACAAGTCCAAGTACAGTTCCTCACCAAGTCTTTGATTTTTTTGTTGCACATGTCCATGCCACTTTTTTAACATTTCCAACCAAGGTTTTAAATCCAATGGGACACAGCTGACCAGGTTTTCTCATGGAACGGGACATCCTGCTATCCTGCACCAGCCTGACATTTGGATAGGGGATGTCCCAATCAAGATGCTAAAATGCTAGACGGATGACCTTGTCTCGACACATAAGATGGTACCCTATCCTGGTGTCCCGCAGTACATCCCATTGGGACCTGATTCCTTGCTTCAAACAATTTGTTGTTAATGGATTTAACATTAGGCTTTCTTACCTTAACTTTCCTACTTTTACCTGACTCATGGTCAATACTTGTTTGCTTGGACACAAGGAGTGAAAGTGGTTCAGATAATATCTGTCTCGATTCGTTTTCATATCCGAATCTATCCAGATATAGATAGAAAATTGAGCATCCAACTAATATCCGTATCTGTATCCATATCTATTAAAGAAAAATGGATATGGATATGGATAGACAACTATCTAATCCATATTGAAATATCCAATTCCATTTGTAATCTTATTTAATTTTATATAACACATGAAATTTTAAGAAAAATAAACGACTACATTAACATACTATTAACTTGATTTATCATCCACTTAGTAATATCTTTGGTTCTGTGGTCATAAAGTCCAATCATCCAAGTTATATCCATATTTAGATCTATATTTCCCATATCTGATTTGTATCCATAACCGTTTTAAACAAATATGGATATGAACTTTTGCATCCAATTAATATTCATATCAATATCTGTATTCATAAGAGAAAAAACATATGGATATACTAGTATCCAATCCAATGTCAACCCTATTGGACACTCTTTAATTTTGCTTTCAAGATCATACAATATTCCAAGCCTTATTGTTATTTATGCAAATATTCCTCAAATCACAAGGCATTTTTTGCACACACAACACCTAAAATCACCTTTCTCACTTATCTACCTGGTAAAGTTTCAAATACTTGTACAAGACCTGGTACATGTTTTCTGCTGGAGTGGTATGGTACCCAGGTATGGGCACACGGTATGAGATTTTGTCTGTACCAACACACTATGCATTGGTGCCAATGACTTGCCCGGTACCATCCCGTTGTAACAATAATTGATACCTTGCTACCTAGTTTTAATAAATTGCACATGCATTCAGCTTTTCCTCTATTAAATTGTAAATTAGTTCAAATATAACAAAGCCAATCACATCAGGTGTGTAAAAAGCACTCTAAGTGTTTGCCTAGGTGCTCGGGTATGGGAAGGAAACCCTAGAGCACCTCAACAGTCCCTAGGTAAGTTAGGTTTGTTGAGTTGCCACCTAGATGAGCACAAAGCAAGGGATATTTAGGCAAGCATCCTCTGATGTCCAACACTGATATTTTCTCCCCCTTTGCACATGCCTTCAAAGCTCCAGTAGCTTTATCTCATGGAGAATTTTCGATCTATTTGAGCCCTTGCATATAAAGGTTTCTTTTATGATGTTCGGTATTCCTTTTTCATATCAAAAAGTGATATTTTGGCGTCAGCTTGGAAAGATGCTGAACATGATATCCGATCTTCGAAGGTTTAGGATGCCAAAACTTAAAGATTAATTTAAGAAGCATTGATTGAGCCCTTCCCGCTGCTAGATTTTCTGACCTCCATTATCCTTCTGCCCATGGAGCCCTTAGATCTGGAATTTCATAATTTATATGAAGAAAAGTTTTGAAGATGTGGCTATTTTTCAAAAATTAGTTCCTTGCATTCTTCAGGCAAGCATATTGTTGACACCCAATGCCACAAGCACCATAAGGGTCTATTGCTTTAAGGGATACCGGGGCTTTTGACAACACCGATTACACTTTAGAATCACTTGGCCATCAGGTTGCTTGCAGCTCTATTTGTGCCCTACACCTCAAAAGGATTTCTTTCTTGAAATCCAATGCAATATTTCATGTCATATAACTTCATCAACTAAAAATATAATTTGCGAAAAGCATAAATCATGGTATGTGATTTACTAGACAAATAAATGCATCATTACTGCTTATGTCAACCTAATTACCCTGCCTAGCATTTACTCATACATATTTGAAATAGCCAAAAACACTCCAATGCATGTCAAAATCTGATATGTATGCATGTGTGTGTATGCATACATATACAGGGTTGTAATTGGGCTCAAACTAGCCTGAGGCCCATCAGGCCAGGCTGACTTTGGATTGGGTTTGTGCTAGGCCCGAGAAAGTTTGGACCAGGTATAGGCTTAAATATAGAGCCCATTTGCTTTTCCGGCCAGGCTAGGGTATATCATTAGCTCAGCCTGAAACCCATCCCATATAGCCTAACACGGCCAGGTTCAATTAAAATATCGTTCTGACACAACTTGACCAAATCGTATTCAGGATCAACCCCTCACCCCCTGCCCCCTCTCCAAGCTAATCTCCCCTCCTTGACACCCTGCTCTTCTGATGCCTGCACTAACGCTGACATCGACGATGAGGCCGACGACCTCCCAACCCCGGTGTACCTCTAGTGGAAGGAGAAGTGGAGGCAAGAAGAATGATTTTGACAATGGCAATAGTTTCCTTTGTCCTGTAGCGACAAGCAGAGACAAGAAGATCGTCGTGATATTGAGCAAGTGAGGGGAGGTCCCGACTTACGATCAGGGACATGGGAGGAAGGTCCTAGGGCTCACACTTGTGCAGATCAATCTTAGTAAATTGCATCGATGTGGAGGAATTTGCCTGCAACATTTCACTTGAGGTAGTAGCTAACAAGCTACTCATCAGTGGAGTGGAACCGGAAAACTGGAGTGAGCTGGGCTATGACGGCTAGAGCGGCAGGCCGGCGAGGATTGGAGGATGATGCAGTGCCATTCATCAAATAATCAAGGATCATGGCCATCGAAGAATCGAAGAGATGGATGATATCGGAAAAGGGTTTCAATCGAATATCGGATTCTTCTTCATGTATTCTTTTCAATTCTTGAGGTAGGGTTTGGGGTGGGTGTGAGGGGATGACAAGGATTTGGAGGGGCGGCAGCAGTGGTGTTGCCGAGGCTAGTGCCATGAGGGCCGACGGGGGTGGCAAAGGGGAAGGTGGGGGAGAGCTTTGAGGTGGTGAAGCGATCAGAAGACCCATGAGCAAACTTCCGATGGTCAATAGCGGAGATGGTCGTGGAGGAGACATGAGGCTGGCCCAATCAAGTTGAGGCTAGGCTCAAGCCTAGCTCGAGCTTGATTTTTCAAAAAAAAATGGGCCAAAACCTGGCCCAAAGCCCAAAAAAATTCAGGCCAAGCTCAGATAAGGGTATGGCCAAGTCCAACCCGGCCTGTTTCCAGCCACATACATATATCTATCTATCTATATATATATATATATATATATATATATATATACTATGAAATATGAGTGCATTCAAGACTGAACAAAATTTTTCTTTCCTATACCATAACTGTTACCATCAAGCATTCTCCCAACATTTTGAGGCCAATTTTGTGATCCTCATTCCCAAAGCATTTCAACTAAGGCTACCTTTGATGTTATTTAAGCTTACCCGCATGCTTTCCCACAACTTGCATCATGTTGCCTTAGATCTTCCCCTTCTCTTCCAACATTCTTCAATAATGACAAAAGTCCCTTCTTCCTAGAGCCTCCGCAGGCCTTCATCATACATAAGCATACCATCTTATTTGGTTCCCCTTTGGTCTACTCATTCTCACTCCATCCCTCCAAGTTTTACCACATAGTCATGTCAACACTCCAAGACCAAAGACTAAGGCTTTCCCTGCTTTAAGCTTAATTTTTTTAAGTCAAACAAGAGAGATGAGATAAGATAAAAAATTTCACAATTAATTCAAACAGATATATGCATAAATTGAACAAATGGGTATAATATTAAAAAACCACTTCTGAATTATGTCCAAAATAGTTCTTAGTGGCACTTCCAGATTTAAAAGGCTTGGTTGTTAGGTTTGCAGTTGTCGTTCAACATTTCCAAATATGTACATCTTTCATTAATAAAAAACTTAAGAAAGTAAGATTAGTTTTTCTTGAGAAAATAAAGAATACCAAAACTCAACATGCATAACAAGCAATGAAAATATGCAAAATTTTCTATTCAACAAATGATTCCCCAAAATATTCTCAAACAGTAATTACTCTAAGATTATCTGATCACCATGAATGTTAGAAATTGGTCACAAACTATTCATGACTCGTTTATGATAAACTGATGTATTAAATATTAAAAATGTTATTTTTGGTTGTAGATGGTGGCACTGCTGCCATTATTTCTAGTAGATACCTCCTCATGTTTGTTTCCATGTGCACTGCTAAATCGATTCATGCAGAATTCTGTTTTCAGTTTTTTCTCTAATATTAAATATCCTGCGATTCTTTTATAGATTTCCTTTCATTGCCATTAGCTGGATAATTTTGATATCCTGAACTTCTGATTTGGGTGGCAATAATGACTTGAACATCATATTATGTCAAATTAGAAGCTATCTTTTTTGAATAGGTTTAGTTTCAAACATTAGAAATGAAACCCAAGAGTTTCATTTTAAACTATTAGTGCCAAGACCAAATCAATTAATCCAAAACATAATTCGGCTTGAAATGTTTTGCCAAAAACATTTCATTTTGGACAAAATGAACCAGACATTTAATTTGCAACAAAGTTTGGCAAACTCCAAATCTTGGACAATCTGGCAAATATTTACATTTAGAAAATCATAAAATGAATTTAAAAAAAAAAACTACTGATTGAACTGTAATTTTCAGAGTTTATGTTGCACAAAGAGTTTGCATCAATCAAATCAGATAGATTCAAATTACAAAGAGAACAAAGTGAAAATGTTTACAGATGAAATTGGCCTCCAAGCTGTTTTCCTTCTGGTAGTGTGCAATGTTTTCTCCTCAGAAGGTTGCTCCATTATTAAAACTTCAGACATTTTAGCCTGTTTAACATCAACATCCAACAGAAGATCAAAAAGTTCTGTTTTGATCAATAGCTTTTGCATCTCTGATTGTTAAGATGCCAATTACATCGTACTCCTAATCAAATGAAACCAAAGAAGGGGAAAAAATTGTAGTGTATAACATAGTAGTGTTGACCTACATTTTGATCATTTGGTGCATTTGGAATATTTTCTCCAGTCATAGCTAATGTTTTATTATTGCTGGTTTGCTCCTTCAATGAATTACCTAAATGACCGTAGTGTTAATAGGACCTGTAGTTTTAACAGGAAACTTCAAAGTCACATTTTCATCGTCATCATTCATGCCAATGCAGTCATTAGAATGTCTATCACCTTGTCTGTGCATTACACCACTAGCAGCTGGAGTGGGTACAACGCATGGCTGAATCCCATAGTTTACACCTTTGGTACCATGTTTCGTTGGTGATGATTCAAGAGAAACCTTTTCAACTTTAGCTAGAGCCTGATTATGTTTGCGCCTGGATGCATGCTTAGCATCATTTGCAGCATTTACAATGTTATGGTCCATCGGTACAGAACTGACCCCAATTTTTTCAACCTCAGGATTACATCCAGCCATCTGGTTATCATCCCCTTTTTTCTTTGATGACTTCATCCTAGTACTTAACGCGTCAGCCTTGACATTACTCGAGCATTTTACAGGTGTCCCCTCTGATGGAGCAGAACTATTTCTGCGCACATTACGTGTGCGAAGAACAATTGAAGACACATCATCCTGAACATCTCCAGTTGATGAGAGTTCTTCAGTTCCGCACAAAGAAAATCCACCTGTTAATTTTTCTTCATTGGCAGAATTTTGAGCTGCTGGCACAGAAAAGTGCAAACAAACTTTACTATTGATGCATTCAGCACAATTCTGATCTTCTTTCTGAATGTTTTCCTTCTTTCTTCCTCCATTTTTTACTATTTTAGTTAAATGTTCATATGTTGGAGATTCCTTCACTTCTGATGCTGTAGTGCTTTTCATATCAACAGCAGAGCCTATCTGGGAAGTGGGATCCCTTGCAGCAGGAAATTTACAGCTCTTAATTTTCTCAAAAATGCTATGCCACATATCATCTATCTCATTTGATGAAGAATCTTTAGAAATTCTTGTAATGTCAACATTTGGTGACTTCAAGTTGTTAAGGTCCATCCCTCTCCTTTCAACATGATGAGAATCTGCACCATCTCGAGCTACTAAAATGGTAGGATGCACCATTACTTGATTTTGAGATGAAATCTTTGAAATTGTTCTATCATCCTGTGGCATTGAAACCTTCAATGGTTTTGTGACATCACAAAAAGGAGAATTTTCTGAAACCATGGTCATTTTGACCTTCGATGAATTTGCATGTTTTGGGTCATGGCCTTTTTGCACCTGTGAATGACCCAAAACACCTACATTTGGTATTCTTAAAATTTCTGCACAATGTTGTCTTCTTACTGCATCATCTTCAGGTTCCTCATCATGTTCATGATTTGGAAGATTTGATTCTTTTGGCAGTGAATCTTTTAATAAGTATTTCATCTCCACTTTGCATGACTCTAATCTACTCTCAGCACTTTCTTTTCCTTCTATACAAGCTGGCACGTGATCAACATTGTCACAATGCATTGGAACAGAGATCACCAAATCATGATCCTTCTCTACATCTCTTGTTTTAGTAAACAGTGTTTCCCTCTGCATGGTTGTTCCTGTCTCTGTCCAGCTAGCAGTCTCTGCTGCTGGCTGACTATCAGTTTCTCTGCTCTCATGCATTAAGGAATCATATGAGTCATCATGGTTTAAGTTAGCATGTTCTTCCAGGACATCACCTGCATGTAAGTCATTTCTATGACCCCCTTCTTTAGCATTGCTAGTTACATGTCCTCCAGCGTCATGGTTAATGGCGGTAGCAAATCCCTTCGCATTTTCATGCTTTTGATCACTTTTATCCATCTCATGATCACCACACTTTTCCTCCGCCCAAAGTGGTTTTTGGTGAAGCGGATTCAATGAAGGATTTCTGACAAACTTTCTCAGATTTTCGGTGAAGTTTCTTGACAGAGTGCCACCAGAAGATATCAGGATGTCACAGATCCAAGCAAGTGGAAACTCCTTTACACTTATTAAAGATGTACCGCCTGCACCATCAGCTGAGTCTTTGGATGGCTCACCAAAGCCAGTAGAACTTGAAGAATTACTTGAACAAGTGGAACTCTTTCTAAAATACTCATGAGCATAGTAATCCCAATTATAAGGAAATCCAACTAGGAAACGATTGCAAATCTGTAAATGTAATAAGGCAGAAAGGTGAAAAAACATATGACAAGAGATTGTCAGCATTAAACATCCATAGTTGTACATCTCAACAGTCAACAAGCAACAGGCAGAAAAATATTTTAGCCACCTAACTATTTTCTCATTGTTATTATAGAAACTGCTGCTTATACAATTAACTTTGAGGTTAATTCCTTTTTACAAGATAGACTATCGGGCAACTGGCAGTCAAGTAAAAGATGAAGAATTGTTTTTGAGTTCTTAATGACTAATATACCAAAATAAAAAGGGGAAAAGAAAATCACAAACCTCAGGAGGAAACCCATTGTCTTGCGTAAGTGCTTTGTTTATCATGCCCTGAATTATCACAGTGATCCCATCTTCAGTCTCAAGAGTGTAGGCATCATATCTTTTTGCAATAGGTGCAGAAGTGAAGACTCTCACTGCTTGTTGCCTGTGTTTGATGTGAAAGAACAACAAAGCTGTTAAAAATAATATAACATGACAATTTGACATTGTCAGGCATAGACTGAAAACACGAAGAACTATATTATTAGTATATTGACAGGGTTTACCTGCAGTTTTGTATCCCAAGCACTAAAAGACCATGACCATCTTTCCTATCACAACTAGTTTTGGTAGCTTACAACACATATGTGATCCTTCCTAGTGAAATGAAGAAGATGCCAAAAAAAATCTAAAGAAACAGGAGATTAATTTTCAAAAAAAAAAAAAAAAAAAAAACAAATCCACATGTATCTGAGCAGTATCTAGAGCCTTTTTAATTCCTTTGTAATCTAGATACTCGAAATAAGTACATCCTCATCGAATCCAACAAGTATCATGTCCTCTTACAAGTTGAAGCACCTGTGCTTGGAAGGCCGCTTCCTAACGTAGCAACTAGGTGCCAAATCTTTGTGATTCCTTGCCTTCTTATTCTAGTCAGGAAAGGCAAATCAAGAAGTAGAAACAAGTTGAGTAGGTATAACATTATCATAACATCGATTTTTGCCAAGAGCTTCCAATAAACCAGAAAACATCAAGCACCAAAACGATTTACGAACCAACAGAAATAATATACAGGCAAGAAATGACAGAAGAATTTTACATGGTTCTAGTGTAGAAACTAGATTTACGAAAAAACTTAAAAGCCACCCGACTCACGGTACCTTTTTATCCTTAAACGATTTGTTTCCCCAAAAATCTCATCATCCTACAGCTATAATGCAGTTGGATCCAAAATATCCATTGGAATTAATCGCTTACCTGGTGGTAAACCCACTGACGGCCAATCTTTTCCCACCCGCTCCTTTTTCCGCTTTAACCAACCACCAATCGGACAACAGAACCTACGTATGTAAACCCAAAAAAATTCCAGTTTTGATGATTTGGATAACAACAGAATCGTCCAAAAAAGAAAAAAAAAAATAGGGTTAAAACGAAATCGAACCGTGTTCTTGTCGAAGGAGGAGGCAGAAGAAAAGCGGGTAAAGGGAGTGCAGGGAGTGGGATTGGAACCGCCGGGGCCGGGAGTGGTGGACGAAGACGACCTCGCCATGGGAGCAACGGAAGAGCCGAGCGCAGCCGTCGCCGGCACATCTCGGTTCCTTGGTGTAGTCTTCTCTTCGGCCTGCATCGAAGGCGCGACGTATCGGAGAGCAAGGGTTTCGATCTATCCTTGGAAGATTCCAGAGAGACGCGCCCCTCCCTTTTGGCGGGAACTCAACCCGAGAACACGTCGAGCACGAAGGGTGAGTGGAGTGGGAAGAGGGGGCCAGGGAGACGGCTTGGTGAAGGGTGAAAAGGGGCGGCGGTCCCCACCCGAACCGCAAACCCGACATGCCTTCATGTGATAAAGTACGTTGACGGAGGGTCCTGTTGTACGGAAAAAGATTTTTTTATTTTTTTATTTTTATTTTTTATTTTTTTTTTGCTGCAACATTAGCATTGGAAGGTGCTACTGTCGAATCAAAATATTTTTTCTATACCTGCTAGTTTTCTGTCAGATAAATTTATTCATCAAAAAATTTTAATAAAAAATATTTTGATATTTAAATCAATAAAAATTCAAAACGTTGATATAAATTTTTATATTAGATAAAATGGATTGAGTACGAGAAACTATCTTTGTTAGCTATTCTTGCTTATTTCTGGAGATTCCTATTTATCGATATTTTTATAAATGTAGATCTTAATAGAATTTAGTTGAAAGGACTTCTGGCGATTAGTTCTGTTAGAAACTAACACATGCTTGTTATAATGATAGTTGGTTATTCTTCTTGTAATTGATCAGCTATTATGTGTTCGTCGACCATTATATGTTGGTCGACCTTTAAGAGTTGATCGATCATTTATCATTTCATCGGTTTTTGGATCTAATATGGTCTTTTATTTATTTTTGGACCTATTTTGGCCTTAGAGGAGTCGGGTCATTTGACTTGTCTCAACATTTGCTCCCTAACTCCTAAGTCCAAGGGATTTTTGATGCCTTGAATGATGAGAGTTAATGAGAAATGATGAATTTCTTTTTTTTTTTGAAGTGAGAGAAGGCATCCCCAGGGATGGTGTATCTCGGCTTCAATTGACGAAATTAAGGCATCAACCTTCGAGCGTAATGTCCTTGCCAGGTGTCAGGCTGTCATTGGTGAGGGAGTTATTATTTGAATCTTGGGATCGTGCCGGTATCTTCGCCGCTGGCATTTGGTAAGAGAATCCATATCCGTGGAAAGATCGAAATCATTGAAAACGCATGAACTTGCTATCAGGACTGTCGTCGTCTTATGCCTGTTAGGCTCCCGCAGATTGACACTGACATTTTGGTTTTCCTTCAGTTGCATCGGCTTCTTCTCGTTAGATCGTATCCGTCTATTGGAATTTGGACACAAGGCATAATCAGAAGCAATTTTCATGGCCCGAGGAAGAAATCAAAGTCGTCAATAACTTCTATATAAATAGCCTTCATCCCTTAATGCCAGATCTTTTCCTTCGTTTTCGTCTCTGGCTATTGGGGGTGGGTTTTTCCTTCGTCTTTGCTTTAGTTCTTCGTCTCCATTCCAGTTCTTCCCAAGCTCTTTTGTCCCTTTCAAGTCAAGTCTTGCTCCTTTACTTTGTAGAAATGACTAAGTCTTTGGATATCCCAGCCATCGGCAGGTCTTCTATCGGTAGGGGCGAAGGTGAGCCCTCCGATAGCCATGCTTTCGATAGGATGAGGGGTCCTCAGTATAAGGGAGAACTGCGACCTAAGTTCATTAGAAGTACCATGACGAATCTAGGTTAGCCTCCTTACAGAAGTATTATAAACTTCCGCAGGATTTGCCTGTTTTCGTCCCTCACTCTAGTGAGAGGATATAAACCTCCTCCTGGGACTATTACTATGTACGAAGAATAGCAGAAAGCCGGTCTTCATTTTTCTCTCCATCCTTTTTTTGTTCGGATCTTTAATCTCTATCATATACTTTCGACACGGTTGATTTCAAATAGTATTCTGATAATATATGTCTTCCTCGTCCTTTGTCACGATCTAAACATAGTGCCTAGGACTTCTTTGTTTAGCTCTTTCTTTATCTTGAAGAAAGATTTCCATGACCAGGGGTGGTGGGTCATCGCCCCCGTCCTGATCGAAAATTCATTAGGGGGCTTTCGTCGACCATTCATGGATGGAAGCCTGTTTCTTTTATCTTTTATCTGAATAGCCTTAAGGTTTCAATATTGAGTGGAGGGAGCCCCGTCTAACCTCTAATGCCGGGAAGAAGGTCATATCGGCCAACAAGGAGGACTTTGAAAAACTTTTCGAAGTCGAAGTTCCGCCAATGAGAGAACTGTTGAGTGAGGAGGGTCTCTTCCTCGCCGAAATTAGTGCTTCTCCCTCTTTAAGTATGTCCTGTCAGTCTTGCTATTAGCTTTTCTTTTGTTTTCTTTTCTTCAACTAACAATCCTTGTTATCTCTTTTTCTTGTAGATGACAAGATAAAATCCAACACTCGTAGGCTCCAACAAGCTATCAAGAAGAGGGCAGCAACAGAGTCTTCTAACATATAGGAAGGCAGGAAAAGAGCTCGCTCATCAACTGCCCCTTCCACCACTCCTCCAGAGGTTCCAATCAGGGGGAATATCCCCATAATAGTGCGGTCAACCTCAGACGAAGATGACATCCCCTTGACCGAGCTTCGTCCAAGATGGGCTTTGGTTGATCGACCGTCGAAGCAACTAGCAGGACCTGCGGAGCAACCGATAGTACCTTCAATAGCTGAACCATCTTCTAGGCCTAGTCGGCAGGACAAAGGTAAGGCCCCGATTATTGAGATGATACCCGAGCCACGAGCCAGGCCCGAGCCATGAGCAAAGGAGGAAGAAGAGCTCGTGGACTTCAACGTCTATGCTGACGACACCGGATTCAACAATCCAAGACTGGCCAGGACTATGCTAAAGGCCACCATCCTCCCTAAAGACTAGGAGGTGACTAAAGGTCATCACCTGGAGGACATCTTCACCTTTATTTATCCGAACACCTTATAGGTACAAAAATCTTCTTTTCATATTTTTTACTTTATAAATTCTGACATCATTGTTAACTTTATTGATCTTTTTTTTATGGTAGTTTATCCAAGAGATCTCTTTGATAGAAGAGAGTGTCCGTGGATTCGCCGATCTGAGCAAAGATCTTCGTGACTAGCTAGAACGGTAAAAGCTAAAAAAGAAGTGGCCAAGGAGCTCAAAGCGGCTATGGAGCAGAAGTTGAACAAAAGTGTTGTTGCCAACCTTTCCTTGGAGAAGGAATTAAAGGTGGCCAAGCAAAAACAGCCAAGCTCGAAGACAAGCTAAAGAAGAAGAAAAAGAAGCTACGCTCGATAAAAATTTTGATAAAGGAAGGTCTTCAAAAGTTCGATGAAGCCCTGGCCCAGAAGGCCGAAGTGGAAAAGAAAGCTAGTATGCTTGAGCAAAGGGAGGAGTCAGCTGAGCAAAGGGCAGAGCTAGCTGAACAACGAGCCCTTTAGGCAATGGAAGAATATAAGAAGTCCGCGGCCTTCGACGACGAGATGAATGAAGCCGATGTAGAGAGTTATAACATCAGCTTCGGAGATTGCTTGGAAAAGATGAAGAAATTGTACCTGGAGCTGGATATCTCCAAAGTTAACTTGGACGAGACCGATGAGGAGGGTGAGGTGGATGAACAAGCCAAGGATATTCCTGTTCCTACAGCAAATGAGCTTGACGGGACCATCCAAGAGGCCGTCCCTCCTATCCTAGCCTCCGAACCAACTGACGAAGACTAGCTTTAATGCACTTTTTTGGTTCTTCTTATACTCCATGTAACTCAGAGGTTCTTCTGAAATGTAAAAACTTTTTTATATGAATGAAGCCTTCCTTTTATACAATTGATGTCTTTGTTGCTCGTTCTCTCGAATATGTGCTTGAGAAATTTTCTAAATATGAACTTGTCAGCTTTTTCATGCTCTGTACTACTTTAAGATAGCTTTTGCTAAGTATTGTGCCATTGAAATAATGGTTCCATGGTACAAAAATTATTTTTGAACTTACCAACGTTCTCTTTGTTGGCCTAGCTAGTCTGGCTAGCTCTTTTTTAGATATATTGATGAGGTGGTGTGTTAGACCAACCTTATATTTCAGATCGGAGTTGATGGATTATATCGACTCTGATATTTGTCGGGTGCACTTATTGAGTTGGCTGATTAGGCCAACTCTTCATTTATAAAATAATTCATGATAAAAAATAGAAGAAGGAAGAAGAGAGTTTTTTATTGATAGTACTTGCATAAGTTCTCTATATTCCATGGTCGGGCCATCCGGTAGCCACCTAGGCTTTCTATCCAGTATGTTCCGGGTCGTATCACTTCAGTGATCCGGTAAGGGCCTTCCTAATTGGGGGCAAGTTTTCTTGTTCTGTAGATCGAGATACTTCCGCTCTCCGTAGTACAAGATCTCTAGGTCGAAAAATTTGGCTTTCACCCTTGCATTATAGTATCGGGCAACTTTCTGTTGGCATACAACCATATGTATTTGTACTTGAAGCCTTGTGCCCTCCAATAAGTCCAAGTCAGCTCTTCTTTGCTCTGAATTTTTTGACTCCTTGAAATGGTCGATCCTCTTAGATCAGAGGATGATTTCCATTGGTATCATCGCTTACTCCCATAGGTTAGATTGAATGGTGACTCTTCAATGGTAGATCGGGAGTAGTTTAGTATACCTAGAGAACCAAATTTAATTCTTTGACTCAAAGTCCTTTTGCTTCATTCAGCCAGGTCTTCAAACTATGGAGAATTGTTCAATTGGTTACTTCAGCTTCACTATTGGTTTGAAAATGTCCGACGGAGTTAACTTGTAAAGAATGTGGTATTGAGCATAGAAGTCTTTGAATTTTTGATTGTCAAATTGCATTCCATTATCGGTGATGATAGCATAAGGGATTTCGAATCGATAAATTACTGAGTTCATGACGAAGCTTTCAACTCTTCCTTCGATAATTTGGGCTAAAGATTCGGCTTCCATCTATTTGGTAAAGTAGTTGATAGCCACAATCACAAACTTCGTTGTCCGGAGGTTGAAGGAAAAGGATCAAGAATATCTATTCTCTATTAAGCGAATGGCCAAGAGGTAACCAACTAGGTCAACTGACTTATCGTACGTCTTTGAATATTGGCATACCTTTGGTACTGGTTGTACTTTCTCACGAAGTTGACTGCATCTTTCTAGATGGTCGATCAATAGTATCCTTGGCGTATAATTTTGTAAGCCAGAGATCTGCCCTCCAAATGATCACCATATATGCCTTCATGAACTTCCTTCAGGACGTAATTAGTACCTAAAGGTCCCAGGCACTTTAATAAAGGCTGCGTGAAGGACCTCTTATAGAGAGACCCTTCTAGGATGAAGTATTGAGAAGCCATCCATCGAAGTTGTTTAGCTTCAGTGGCATCTTCTGGTAAAGTCCCTTCGGTCAGATATTTGGTGATTGGGTCTATCCAGCTTGGCTCTTGCTCGATTTGGTGTATTTCCTTTCCTCCTCCCATCATAATGCTAGGAGTCTCTAAGTATTCGATAAAAGTCTGACCTAAGGAGTCAGGGGCCAATATGGCTAGTCAAGATAGTGAGTCGGCTCGGGAAGTCTCAATCCATGGAATATGAGTGATATCAACAAAATCAAATTGAGTCACAGGTCCCGAACCTTCCTTAAATATTTTGCCATTATTGCATCTTGGGCTTCGAAGTCTCTTTTGATTTGGTTGACCACCAACTGAGAATCTGAGAATACTCTCATCTTTTGGACACCCAATTCTTTGGCAATCCTAAGACCTGCTAGAAGGGCTTCATATTCGGCTTGATTATTTGATGCCCGAAAACATAATCGAAGAGAGTACTCCACAATAACTCCATCGGGATCGGCTATAATTAGGTCGGCTCCATACCCAGAAGATTAGATGCTCCGTCCACATAAAGGATCCACGTGGAGTCAGTGTCATTCTCATATTCAATAGGTGTTTCTCTAGTAAGCGCTCTTCATCATTCTAGGTGCATTCAGTGATGAAGTCAGCCAAGACTTGGGCCTTCATTGTTGATCAGGGTTGATATGTGTATCAAACCCTCCTAGTTTAATAGCCCATTTGGCTATTCTGCTAGAGGTGTCGAGGCATTGTATGATGGCCCTCAACGGTTGGTACGTTAATACAATGATAGGATGTGACTGAAAATATGGTCTCGGGCGCTTTACTACTATCGCCAAGGCATATATCAGTTTTTGTGTTTTTGGATATCTCACCTCAGCATCATGAAGCACCTTGCTGGTATAGTAAATCTGTTTGTGGGCACCATCAGATTCCTTCCTGACTAGCACCAGCTGATAGCTTCATCTGAAGTGGTGAGGTATAGATAAAAAGTCTCTCCTTCCTCAGGTTTTGAGAGTAGAGTTGAATTAGTCAGGTATTTCTTTAGCTCCTCAAAGGCTTGTCGGCAACTTTTCGATCACTCGAAATCCCTCGATTATCATAAGGCTTTAAAAAAAGGAAGGCATCTTTCCATCGACCTAGAGATGAATCAGCTTAATGATGTAATCTGTCTAGTTAGCTATTGGATCTCCTTCTTATTGGAGGGATGTCTCATGTCGAGGATTGCTCAGGTTTTTTTAGGATTGGCTTCAATTCCTCGATTGGTAACAAGGAACCCAAGAAATTTTCCTGACATGGCCTCGAAGATATATTTGGTCGGATTCAACTTCATCTAATGTCTTCGTAGGATGTTGAAGGCTTCCTGGAGGTCCTTGATGTGGTCATCGACCTGGATGCCTTTTATGATCATGTTGTCAACGTATCCTCCATGATTTTGCCGATCTATCTTTCGAAGATTTTGTTGACTAGCCACTGATATATTGCTCCGGCATTTTTTAAGCCGAAGGATATTATCTTGTAATAGTATAGTCCTCTGTCTGTGACAAAAGCCATCTTCTCTTCATCTTCGGGATTCATCCAAATTTGATTGTAGCTGGGGAAGGCATCCATAAAGCTTAAAGCTTGTGTCCTGCGGTGGTGTCAACAAGTTGATCAATCTTGGGTAGAGGGAAGCTATTATTTGGATAAGCTTTATTGAGATCGATGTAATCGATGCAGATTCTCCACTTGTCATTCGCCTTTTTCATCATTACCATATTAGCAAGCCAATCCGAGTAATGGACTTTCCTTATGAATCTTGTATTAAGGAGCTTAGTTACCTCCTTGTTGATGACTCTTTGTCTTTTCGGAGCAAAGTTTCTTTTCTTCTGTCGAACCGGTCGACACACAGGATTGACCTTTAGCTAGTGAGTAATGAATTCAGAAGGAATCCCTAACATATCATTAGCTGACCATGCTAAAATATCAGTATTTTTTTGTAATCCCTAACATATCATTAGCTGACCATGCTAAAATATTAGTATTTTTCTGTAAGAAGTCAATCAGTCTTGTCCTCATATCTTCATTGAGCAGACTCCCAATCTGCACAACCTTAGACAGATTGTCTTTTGTAAGTGGTATGGAGATGGTTCTTTCACCTGGTTCCCCAATCTCTTCCATCTGATCTCGTGGGTCCATTTGCTCTGGTGTCATTTTGCCAACTAATTGTCGATCCTGAGTTATCAAACATTGTTTGGCTACCTGTTGGTCTCCCTTTGTCTCTGACTCCATTCCTGGTTGGAATCGGACCAGTAAATGGTACATGGAGATAATGGCTTGGAATCTATTTAAAGCAGGTCATCCTAAGATGACGTTGTATGCTTAGGATGTCTAGACGACCATAAATATGATTAGAAGTATTTTCTGCCTTGGTTCTGTCCCGAGGGTCATAGGGAGAGTTATTTTCCCTTCCACTCCTACTGATTCCCTCTGAATATAGTAAGGTGTACTGAGGTTCTTTGTAATCTATCTATTGATAAGTTCATCTTAAGAAAAGCATCGTAGAGTAAGACCTCAGTCGCGCTTCTATTATCCATCAAAATTCTTCTTACATCATAATTTGCTATGATAACAGAGACAACTACAGGGTCATCATGGGGCACTTAAACCCCTTGCAGGTCGTCATCTGAAAAGCTGATAATGTTATTTATCTTTGGCCTCTTTAGAGTGGGGTCTTCTTTGTAGTGCGATCGGCGATGTAGCATGCCGACCATTCCATCGGTAGGTTGTTCGTTGGGAAGCTCTATATTGTCGGTGATTTATTTTTGGGCAGCCATCTCAGCTTGGTGGTCTTGACCATGGATATATTTTTCCAAGTACCCACGCTTGATCAGACCTTCAATCTCATCCTTCAATTAGATGCATTCATTAGTAGTGTGCCCATGGTCCCTGTGGAACTGATAGTATTTGGCCTTATTGTACGAGGCGGCAGGTGCTCACATTGGTCAGGGCCTTTGGATAAAACTCTCTTTTTCAATCTCCATTAATATATTCTCTCTTGGAAGAGATAAAGGAGTGTAAGTGTCGAACTTGCTAATCAGGTTATTCGACTTCGGACTGTGCCATTGAGTCAATGTATCTTCATTGCCAAATGGCCATGGCTCATTGTTCTTTTGGTTCTTCTTCTTTGTGGCAAGTCTTTCCTTAGCTTGGCACTGACTGGTGGCTTGTTCCTCAGCCTGTGCATATTTCTATGCATGTGCTAGCAATTCAGAATAACTTGCGGAGAACTTGTTCAGGGAGAAAGTAAATTTGGATGATCGAAATTTCTTTTTCATGGCTGACATAGCGACGTACTCGTTGAGATCTGGAATCTCCAATATGGTATAATTGAAACGAGCCATATAATCCCTCAAAGTCTCATCCTCTTGCTGTTAGATGAAAAAGAGGTTATCCGAATTGCGCGGCATCTTCCGGCTAGTCCTGAAATGAGCCACAAATAATTTTTCTAGTTGTTCAAAAGAATAGATGGTACATGGCTGAAGACTCGAATACCACATCCATGCGCCTCTCTTGAGATTTGCTGGGAAAGCAAGGTAGTGAGAGAATCAATTACTCCTTGAATCATCATATAGGCTTTGAAGCTATCCAAATGATCAAGTGGATCGATCATTTCATTATAAGGCTCCAATTAGAGGATCTTGAAATGGGATGGAATTTTCTCCTCCATGATTCTTCTGGAGAAGGGTGGTTATGAGTTGTAGGCCATCAATGGTTCGTCGTTTCTTCGTTGGTCATCGAGTTTGACAACCTGTAATTCCAGTTTTCTGAATTTTCTCTCAAAGTTGTCATGTCATTGAATTTCTTAACTCCAATGGGTGCTTCTTGGGATAGACTCATTGAAGGAAATGGAATAAGATCTTGGGTGTTTCTCTCCAAGCCGGTCTTCCCCGTATCCATGGAGTCGGGAGTCTTATTGCATAAGAGAATGCCGACTCACGAAGTGGTGACGACGAGAGTGGTGACTTGGTTCTAGGCGTCGAACCTCTTATAAAGGAGATCGTCGACTACATCTCGAGGTGATTAGGCATTATTTCCCACTGATCGCCATCCCTTGGAGGTTTTGGACGACAGCAGTCATGGCTCCCATTTTGTCCAAAAGAATGTCTATTTGCTATTGTCCTATGCTTACTATAGGGGCGATGTCCTCACCATCCAAGGGCGGGTCATCCTTCTTGGATGGTGGATGGGCTCTTCTAGTTGAAGTGTTTGTACTCTTCCTTTCACTATTTTCTCTTCAAGATTTTTTTCAAGATTTTAATTTATTCCCTACCTAGCATGCCAATCTATTATTGCCAAACTAAAGTGACCTTTCTGCACCTTCTTGGTTTGCTCAATCAAGCTACTTGTGGTCCTGCAAAACAAACCCACTCACCAGAGGATTTCCGGTGGGGGACACTCCGATGCTTAAGTCAGCAAGGGTTCGCGTCATAGATATAGAATCTCAAAGAAAATGGGCTGAAAATGAGAGAGTATTTCTGTTAGCTATTCTTACTTACCCTCGGAGGTCCCCATTTATTGGTATTTATAGATGTGGACCATAACAGAATTTAGTTGAAAGGGCCTCTGGTGGTTAGTTTCGTTAAAAACTAACTTGTGCCTATTATAATGGTAGTTGGTTATTTTAGTAGAACAACTATCTTTTTTCTTGCCATCATTATTCTTCTTGTAGTTGGCCGGTCATTAGGTCATTATATATTGTTCGGCCATTATGTATTGGTCGGCCTTTATGAGCTGTCGGCCATTTACCATTTCATCAGCTTTTGGACCTAATGTGGCCTTTTATTTATTCCTTGGGCCTATTTTGGCCTTGGAGGAGTTAGGTCATTTGATTTGTCTCAATAGATGGTGCAAAATAAAGTTTTGAAAAAATTATATGCATGAAAGCACATTGGAATTTATATGCTTTAAAAATCATCATGAATCTTATTTTGTACTATTTATTTTTAAAAAAATTAATCATTCATTTGCATGGAACATATAACCGCATCCGTTCATGAAAGAACATCCAGGCCATCATGCCAGCTTATTGAATTGGTCAATTATAAATTCCAAATCCTTACCCATTATTCGTAAATAGGGCTGATAATAGGTTGGGTCTATCCTTGGCCTTAGAGTCCTTACCCAGGTAACCCAATCATATCCATATTTGAACATCCAAAGATTAGGACAAATTCAAAGATTAGATCAGCGTTCGATTTTAATCTTCTTAATAAAAAATGGATTGATTTGTCTAATCCAAAAATCTGAATCATATAAACTCTGTATTCTTCATTCTGAATGTCTTTTCCAATTTGTTGAATGAATTCTCATCAAAATTAATTCCTTTTTGTTTATTTCAACAACCACATTTTCTCTCATCTATTATCACTTAATTACATTTAAATATTTATATTTATTATTATTTTGATAATTTTTATTTATAATATCCTTGAGTATATCAATATATGTATATATAGTTTAAAAATTAAAATTTATGGAGTTAAGAATGATCAATTATTTGGATGGAATTACATTTGTTGAATAATAAGTTAAGTTTATGTTAGCTCTTTCTAATTTTATTTAACAAATTTTAGTAATCCTATATCATTTATTATTTATTATATTTTAGTAATAAAATAATAATTGTATGTTTGATTTGAATTACAAATTCAATCCTTTCCGGTCACAACCCAAACCTAAGCATTGCAAGTTGGGTTTGGATCATACTTAATCCTAATCCAACATGAATAACTAGTAGGTCTAAAATCCTTTCCACAAACCCCACTCGATCCAACATGAGCCAATCAACCAATGGCTTGGGTTTGGATCCAAAATCATGACTTGAATGTGAAATTGTGTTAGGTTGAGGTCAAGCATACCCCGACCTAATCCATCCTATATGAACCCCCATATAACAAAATATATTTAGGTTGATGTTCCTATTATGATTAAGGGGAGGAGATAGAGTTGCTTAAAGACGTAGTGGTGCCTGTTCCTGCTCTAGGAATTTGTTTGTGCCTAAAACTTTCATCCTAGTTCCTGCCTAAAGGCACCTGTTGCCATCTAGGTCGCCATGGCCAGTAGCTTTTACTCGGTGTCAGTTGGTGGCACTCCCGTCCAGTGTCCGATGCACGTGCCTAGACTTGCAAAAGAAAAGAGACCCAAGTCGGGGATCTTGACGGGGGCACTCCGATGATTAAGTCAGTGGGCGATCTAGGGGAACAAATCCTCGTCGGTGGATCCCGAAGCGGTCTCCACCTTCAAAGATTTCTAAGAAAGAGATGAAGTGAAAGTCTGGGTCGAGAAGGAGGGCACGAGCAATGGTGGCCGTCGGAACTCTCTCCGAGAGTTCTTAGATGCTCTTGGTGTGCCTTGTGTTTCGCTGAGTTGCCTACCCCTTCTCGCTTGCCTTCATCGAAGCCTCCTTTTCGGTTTCCTTATAGATGAGCAGTACCTCTTGTGAGGTACGGAGCTTCGCCTCTTCGGTCTCTCTTGGGTGCTCCCTGCACAAGTGGGACATAAGCCTGCTCTCCACCTCCCTTCACTCAGAGGTGGTAGGGGGTCAGTTACCAGCTAGGCCGGTAGAGCATAGAGGGGTGTGCATCCCTTTTGTGGCATCAAGATATGCCGCGGACCCTGACACCCCGATAGGGTGCTGCTCCTCATTGGCGTCGTCCCACCATCTGAGGGTAGACTTGGCAAAGCACTAGTCCGGGAGTAGATGCTACAGGGTCTGAATTCTCTGACGAGACCTTCCTCTTCTGGGTGGTATAGATAGTGGGTAGCGGAGCTCCCTTTTCTAGTGGGGCCGACAGTGGACTGGGAGTTCAGTTGCTCCGGCAAGGTGCCCCCCGCAGATTGGCATGCCCTAGCAAAATGCCACTTACATGAAGAACGAGGGCGCGACCTCGGTCGGGGTTTGACCTCGGGGGAACCACTCCGATGCAAGGGGCATAAAGAACAAGGGTGAGATCCTTGCCGGGGTTTGACCTTGGGAAAACCACTCCGACATGGGGGGCATGAAGAACGAGGGTGTGACCTCAGCCGGGGTTCGACCTTAAGGGAACCATTATGGTGCGAGGGGCACGAAGAACGAGGGTGTGACCTCGATCGGGGTTTGACCTTGGAGAAACCACTTCGACATGAGGGGTGCAAAAAATGAGGGAGCGACCTCAGCCCATATTTGATCTCAGGGGAACCACTATGGTACGAGGGGCACGAAGAACGAGGGCATGACCTCCACCGGGGTTCGACCTCGGGGGAACAACACCAGCATGAGGGGTCCAAACTGGAGGGGGCCTAGCCAGGATCTTTGTCCAATTGGCACCGTCCACCAGCACGGCTGCCAGCTAGGTTCGAGAAGGACTTCACATCAACGATCTTGCCATATCAGTTGCCCCCCGCTCTCGAGTCTCGATGCAACATGGCACTCAGGACAATGGGAGTTATGGTGATGCTGACATGGAAAAGATGAACATCCGATGCCATTAAATGCCATGATCATCGACGATTCAAGGATCATGCCTTGAGACCAATGTGGGGATGCCATGTCAGCGGGTCTAAGGTAACATAATAGTTGACGCCAGGCTTAAGGCAATCTCTGGAGTATCGAGATGCTATTCTCAACCAATGTTGATACGTGGTGCGTATTCGGTGGTGAGAGGACCGAAAGGATGCACGGGCGCAGTCTGGCCTTTTTGAAAAGGAGGAAAACTTTCATCAAACCATCTCTTTCGAACCTTCGGACCTTGCAGATGAGCCAGAGCCCTTCTTTCCCAGTCCGTCCCCTTTTTCCTCAAGGCATCTAGGTCAGTCCTTCCCATCCTTGTCTTCTTCCTCGCCTCTAATTAGGTTGAGAGAGTCTCGCCTTAGAACCCGTAGGCTTTCTTTCCTACGTCTTCTGTCTTCCTTGTCTAGAATGAGTTCCTTAGGTTGGAGTCGCCCTCCCTCTAGCAACCCTAACGAAGCAGGTCCTTCCTGGCCAAGGACCCTATCCTCTGATGAGGAAGATGAGGCTCCTCTAAGCATTAGTGTCCGTAGGGGCCTTCAATCAACAAGGATAGTCATCGATGGTCCCAGGGCCCCTCTTCCTGCTCCTAGCCCTTCTAGCCCTCCAGTCCCTCCTTCCGGTTTGACTGATCCCTCCGGCATTGCCTCGGTCAAGATCAAAGAGGGCCTCTTATGGCTTTAGGATACATATGGGATCCTGGACTCTATCTGGCTCTCGGTTCCAAGGCTGAGGGAGCGAGACATCTCTGATGGCCTGGGTCGGATCACTTTATACGAGGACTTCCTTCTTGGGGGTCTTCGTCTACCTCTGCATCCTTTTTTCCTCTCCTTCTTTAAGAACTTTCGCCTAGTTCTAGCCTAGCTTGCTCCCAATGCCATTAGAGTCATCTCTTGCTTCATAGTCCTCTATCATTTTCATGGGATTGTTGCCCGTTTTTCCCTCTTCAAGGCATTTTTTACCCTAAAGCGCCACCCAACTAATGAGGGTTGGTGGTTTGTTGCTCCTCGCCCTAAGGGCATTAAGTTCGAACTCCCCTCTTCCATCAAGGGATGGAAGAGTATGTATTTCTTCACCTCGATCGAAGGAGTCGACTGGGTCTGGAGCGATCCAGACCAGTCATCGAACCATAACTCCCAGGTGGAGCCAACAGACTGGGAGGTGTACGACCAGCTCGTCACCTCCCAGATTCCTTCTCTTCAGGATCTGCTAACTAAGCAGAACCTGCATGATGCCGGGGTCAACCTAATCCGGGCCTTGGGTGAGCCTTCTTGGATCATGTTTCTTTTTCTTCTTTGAATCCTTCTCGGCTTCGTACTAACTCGCCTTCTTTCTCTTTCATAGGCATGAAGTTCTCCCTGGATTAGATTCTAGAGATGACCTGGAAGAGGGGTGCATCTCCTGGGCCCAGGGAAGATCCAGCAAAAAGGCCTTGTGAGGAACCCAGCCAGGGGCCCAAATCGACTGCCCCGTCCGGCCAGGAGAGTGAGGCGGTTAGGTCAGCCTCCTCCTCGCCCGGGCTGCAAGCCCAACTCCCAGCCCAAGGGCTGATGTGGTGGCACGGGCCGGGTCCATGGCCCATGCTACAACTAAAGCCCCATAGATAATCGAGGTGGAGGCCGAGCTGGAAGCAAGAGAGAGGGTGCCACATCCACCACCACCGTCGATGACCGAAGCAGCGGGTCCACCCTTGGCGGCCTAGATTCCTCCGTCGCCGACTTCCTCGAGTTTGGCGGTGGCTACAGCACCACCGGTCCTAGCGGTATGCCAGGTCTCGATGATCGTACAACCAAACTCGGTGATCACCCAGGATGTTGCATTGGCTGAGCAGATGATGGAGTTCACTGTCCAATCGCATGACCGTTGGGAAAGGGCAGCAAGTTGCTGTCAGTGGCCATCACCGGCTTCCTACCTCATCTCTTCTCAGTAGGTTCCTTCTTCACTGCTTCTTCCTTTTACTGTTGGCCAGGTTGCATTTGCTGATGTTTTTGCTGATGTAGATCGGTACCGACATCCTCCTGATTCAGGACTACTACTTCTAGTGGGTCAAACAAGAGGCCCAACAGAAACAGCTCATCGTGGTTCCAGGGAAGGAAGCCAAGGTGTAGACAGAGAGGGTCTGGGCTCTTGAGGACTAGAGTAGGACCCTCCTTGCCGAGGTGGCCGATGCAAGGGCGGCGGCGACTGGAGCTAACAGGCGGGCCAGGGACATGGAGGTGTCCTTGGCCATCGAGAGGGGGAAGGCCGCCCATCAAGCAAAGAAGTCCACTGTAGCAGTGACACATTTGGAGGGACAATCGCAGGCCCTCCAAACCCATCTAGAGGCGGCGCTAGCCCGAGCGGTGTCAGCGGAGGAGAAGGCAGTTGTGGCGGTAGCCTGATGAAAGTTGCCAAGAAGGAAGCAGCAGAGGTAGTGTCGAGGTATAAGGCCTTGGCAGAATTTGTAGAGGAGGTACAAGAGGTGATCATGGACTCCTTCATGAAGGGGTTCATGGTATGCAGGTTGAAGGTGGCGTAGGCCTTCCTGGAGCTAGATTTGGAGGCCATCATCATCCTAGTGGCCCCAGGTGCGAGACCTGAGGAGGCGAGGCCCCTAGCCAAGGCGATTGAGGCGATGCCTGTCACTACCGAGCCAACTGTTCTGATGACGAAGAGCCAAGGGGATGCCATCGAGCCAGCTGCTCCGATGGTGGAGAGCCAAGGGGATGTCACCAAGCCCCTTCGCCACCCAGGGAAGGAGCCAGTGGAATAACTCTTGTACTTTCCTTTATTCTTTTATTTTCTTTGACTCCTATACTTAGGAGTTTTTATTTGGGGACCACCTGGCCCGTCAGGGTCTTCTTTGATGTAAAGAATGTCAAACTTAATGAAATGAAACTCTTTTTCCTTCCATCATACTATCTTCTCCTTTTCACTTCCTTCTAGTGCATGAGTCCGAACCTTCATTGTGACCATGAACCAAAACTTCTCAGGCTTCAATTCTTCCTGGTGGCCCCTTAGAGATAGTGGGTGACTGAAGGGGACTTAGGGGTCCCGTGAGTTGCCTTCACCATGCCAAGAGGTTTGCCAAGGGTCCTCAGGGGTTTTGCCAGGGTTGATCGCTTATCTTGGGGCCTCCAAGGTTCTGCTGCTCCCTCCCTAATTCGGGAGTTGGTGGATGGCTGGAAGGACCTTGGAGGTTCTTGCAAGTTATCTCTGTCGAGCTGGAATGCCATTGATTTGTGAGGCAGGAATCCTAGACCTGCCATCGCTGGCTTGGCATCTCGACTTGTCATCGCTGGACTGAGAGCCCAATGGATTGACTGCGGAACTTCTAAAGCATCTTGGCTTGCCGTTGCCAGACTGAGAGCTCGATGGATTGATTGTAGGACCATGGAGCATCTCGGCTTGTCATCGCCAGACTGAGAGCCCGATGGATTGAATGTGGGACTTCTGGAGCATCTTGACTTGCCATCACCAGACTGAGAGCCCGACATATTGAATGCAAGACCTTGGAGCATCCAGGCTTGCCATCGCTGGACTGAGAGCCGATGGATTGAATGCGAGACTTCTGAAGCATCCTAGCTTGTCATCGCCGGACTGAGAGCCTGACGGATTGAATGCGGGACATATGGAGCATCCCAGCTTTGAAGTGCAGGGCTTCAGGAGTTTCTCAGTTTTGAAATGTAGGGCTTCAGGAGTTTCCCAGCTTTGAAGTGTGGGGCTTCAGGAGCTTCCCGGCTTTGAAGTACGGGGCTTCAGGAGTTTTCTAACTTTGATCGTTAGACGTAGAGTCGAGCAAAGATTTCCCTGCACACGTGAAAATGGTGTTGCACTGAAAAGGAATTTTTCATTGACGGAAAAGAAATCTTACATTATTGGTAGTATATGCTTAGGTTGCTGGCATTCCAAGTTCATGGGAATTGGGTGCCATCGAGCCCGGCGAGGTAGTAAGCTCTGTGAAGAAGGGCCTCGACAACCCTGTAAGGGCCTTCCTAGTTAGGGGAGAGCTTGCCACATTCTCCAGGCTACGAGACTTCAGTCTATCACAAAACTAGGTTGCCCGGATGAAAGGTCTTTGGCTTCACACAGGAATTATAGTGCCAGGTGACTCGCTGCCTGTAGGCCACCATGCGAAGCTGAGCCTTGTCTCTTGTTTCTTCCAGAAGGTCTAGGTTGAGCAGAAGTCAGGCTGGATTCTCAGCTTCATCATATTGTTCTATCCGGAGTGTGGGCAAGCCTAGTTTTATTAGAATTATAGCCTCGATGCTAAAGATAAGATTGAAGGGTGTCTCACCTGTCGCCATCCTGGGTGGGTGTGGTAGGCCCAAAGAATGTTGGAAAGTTCTTCGATCCACCGGCCCTTGGCTTGGTCTAGCATGGTCTGGAGCCCTTGAAGGATGGTCCGGTTGGTCATCTCAGCCTCGCTATTGGTCTGGGGGTGAGCCACCGAGGTAAAATAGTGGTTGTGTTGAGGTCAGCACAGAAGTCTTCAAATGCTTGGTTGTCGAACTGCCGTCTATTATCAGTGACGATGGAGTTGGGAAGTCCAAAATGGCAGACGATCAACTTCCAAAGAAAAGATCTGACCTTGGCTTCAGTGATCCGCGCCAACGGCTTGGCCTCGACCCACTTGGTGAAGTAGTCGATCGCACCTACCAAATACCTCTATTATCCGAATGCGGGGGGGAAGGTCCTAAGAGGTCCATTCCTTACTGAGCAAATGACCAGGGGGAGAGTTGGAAAGTGGCACGGTCGATTGACACTGTATGCAGGCGTGCCATTGGCAGCGATCACATCTTTTTACGAAGTTGGCTACGTCCTCCCTTATCGTCGCCTAGTAGTAACTTTGGTCGAGGCTTTGTATGCTAGTGTTCTTGAAGCATGAAGGCAGCCTCTAAGGATCTCAAGCACTTCAAAAGCTGGTAAGAATATGACCTACGATAGAGTTGCCCATCCATCAACACAAAGTTCATGGCCTTCTTCTTGAGGAGGCTGACCTTTATGCGATTCTCGGGTAGAATGTCATCGATGATATATCTGATATAATGGTCCATCCAGCTAGGTTCAGGAGTAACTTGTTGGACCTCGATGGGCAGCTCGTAGCTAGGAGCCTAGAGGTATTCGATGTAGGCACATCTTAATGATAAATCCGGCATGAGCCTAGAGAGGGTCTCAGCACGAGCATTCTCTCCTCAAGGGTTGTGGGAGATGTTGAAGCACTGGAATCCTACTGCACTCGCGTGCACCCACTCCAGGTACTTCAACATTTGAGGGTCTCAAGCTTCGAACTCCCCCGAGACCTGACCGGCTACTAATTATGAGTCGGTGAAGACTCTTAGGCTAGACACTCCCAGCTCGCGGGATACTCTTAATCCTACGAGGAGTGCCTCATATTCCTCCTGATTATTGGCAGCCTCGAATAGGAAGCACAGTGCACACTCGGCCACGACCCCATCGTGATTGGCAAGGATGAGGTCGGCTTTGCTTCCTCCTATGTTCGACGCGCCGTCCACATGGAGAACCCAGACCTTCTTGTCAGTTGGTGGCTTCGCCTGGTGCTCCGGGAAAGCCTCCTCTGGCTCTTCGCCTATGCCGGTGCACTCGACTAGGAAGTTAGCTAGCGCTTATGCCTTTTGGGATGGCCTCGGGTGATAGGTGATGTCAAACTCACTAAGCTTCAGTGCCCACTTCGCCAAATGCCCCGACATGTTTAGACGGTTGAGTATGGACCTCAGTGGCTAATCAGTCAGGACCATGATCAGGTGGGCTTGGAAATATGGCATGAGATGCTGAGCAGACATAATGAGTGCGAAAATTAGTTTTTTAGAGTAGGTGTACCTGATTTTCGCATCTCGAAGGAGCTTGCTGATGTAATACATCGACTTCCGGACTCCATCATCATCCATGCGAACAAGCACTGAAATAACAGCTCCCGAGGTGACTGCCAGATATAGGAGGAGCTCCTCCCTATCCTCCAGCCTAGAGAGCATTGATGGTGATGCAAGAAACTTTCTCAGCTCCTCGAAGGCCTGTTGGCATTCCTTCGTCCAAGTGAAGTCGTGCATCTTGCACAATACCTTGAAGAAAGGTAGGCAACGGTTGGCGGAGCACGAGATGAATCAGCTCAGGATTGCAATCTGACCATTCAAGCACTATACTTGCTTCTTCGAGGTGGAGTGTTCCATGTCGACGATTGCCTGGACCTTCTCCGGGTTAGCTTCGATTCCTCTCTGAGTTACCATGAAATCCAAAAATTTTTCGACAACCATGCCGAAGGCACACTTGGCCAGATTTAACTTCATCTGATGAAGGTGGAGGTTGTGGAAGGCTTCTGTTAGGTCCGCAACATGGTCTGACTCCGGCTGGCTCATGACAAGCATGTCGTCCATGTAGACTTGCATGTTGCATCTAATTTGGTCTTTGAAGATCTTGTTGACTAAATGCTGGTAAGTAACTCCAGCATTCTCCAAACCAAATGGCATCATCCGATAGCAGCACGTCCCAGATCCATGATGGAGGCAGTGTGCTCCTCGTCTTTCGGATGCATCTAGATATGGTTGTATCCAAAGAATGCATCCATGAAGGTGAGCAGATGGTGTCCCGAGTTGGCATCCACTAGCTGATCGATTTGGAGAGGGAGAAGCTATCTTTTGGACAGGCTCGATTGAGGTCGGTGTAATCTTCACAGATCCTCCACTTTCCATTAGCCTTCTGACCATGACCACGTTCGCTAGCCAGCTAGGATACTGGACTTCGTGAACATAGCCAGTCACAAGGAGTTTCTCCACCTTTTCATTGACTACCCACTGCCTTTTAGGGCGAACTCCTCTTCTTCTACTGGACTGGGTGGTACTTTGGGTCAATGTTTAGCCTGTGGGTGATGACATTAGCAGGGATTCCTGGCATATCTACTGTAATCCAGGTGAACACATCCACGTTCGCTCGAAGGAAACTCAGTAAGAGGTCCTTCTCATTGTCCTGCAGCTGGGCTCCTATCTGCACCATCTTTGACTGATCCGTGCCGAGGGGACATGACAACAGGCATTCAACTGGACCACCCTTGGCATCCCATGCCCTTTGATCGAGGTCGTCAACAACAGGATCTTCCTCGGCACTCCTGGCTTTGGGGATGGCTTGCAAACAATGCTGAACCGGCTTGGGTGCCCCCCTTATTTCCCCCACACCATAGGGGGTTGGAAATTGCTCCAGAAGCCGCTTCGTCGAAATAACCGCATCAAGCAGATCAAGTCTGAGGTGGCCGAAATCACATTGTAGGCCGAGGGGAGCCTGACAACCGTGAAGGTCCTCATAACTGTGCGCTGTCGAGGTGGTGACCCAGCAGTAACTAGGAGAGTGATCTCCCCTTCAACTCCCACCAAGTCTCCAGTAAAACTGAAAGGGGGGTGTGTACCAGCTTCAACCGAGCATAAGACAAATTTATCCTAGAGAAGGCATCATAGAAAAGGACATCAGTCGAGCTTTCACTATCGACCATAATCCATTTTACATGATGCTTTGCTATTGTCATCTCTGTTGGGAATTGTGTCCCAAAGCCAATCATCTAGGCTGTAGACAGTTATGCCATTTTGTAATTATATATGAATTTTTAATGAATAAAAGTTATTTTTTTGGATGTTCATCATATTTACATTTTCCTGAAATGAACTCTTGTATGATGGAGTCCTTAGAACTACATTTTTTGATATATAGAGGATATATCAAGTAGTTGTTAAACTGGTTCACAACTAAATGATACATTATTATAGGATGACAATATATCAAGTGTAGGTTGTTGCATGTCACATTTGTTGGTTGTCCTCTTAATTAAGGAATGTGGAGACACTGGTATGACATGCAAGTGAAATATGTGACATCTCACTGAACGTGACCATCTACGGAGCTCCCTTCTGCCAAAGGGTTGCTCGTAAAAGGGATATGGGTATATGTGTCCCTCAGACCTGAGGTCACCATGGTAGCTTGCAAGCAACTCACTATACTTTGGTGCCAGACTACCTAGATTTTTAATCCAGTGATGGAAGGTTTTTGGGTGCAGTCAAATACTTGTGGAGCGGTGGTGGATCAAGATGGAATTGACCCCTTCAAATAGTTTGGAGTGAATGACTCATTATGTCTTAATTTAGCAAATCCTTGGCCAGTGTAGTTCTTGTGAGAGTCATATAACTTGTAAAGTTAAGACACGATCTGGATAAACCAAATTAGGGTTGGCAGTCGAACCCTAGGTCATCCTAAGCATTATGAGGTCTTAGGGATGAATTATGTAGTAACCATATGCCAGAGGTTCTAGAGAGGTGCTTTGCATCTTCGATCTATTTGGATGTCGGGTATCATTGCTAGATGAGGACTTTGACTGGTACGAGAAGTGTTCCAGTACTACTGGCTTAGTGTTCGAACCTATCGAGTCACACATCATAGGGGTTTCTATCTGATCTAAAGGCTGATCGGTGATTGAGAATCGTTTTGCCGTCACTGGAGGTCAATGTGATTGACCATGTTCGAAGTGACGACACTTGGAAGTGTCGACACTTGGTAAAATATGAAGTTTCGACACTTGACTAACGAGCAAAATTCTGGAAAGTTTTCTAGGAAGGTTTTGACTTCGAATTTTGAATTCGAATTTCGAATTCTAGGCATTTTTGGCTCCAGGCTTTCATGGTATGATGGTCATACTTGCCTTTTTAGCTTGGACCCATTTGGTAAGGCCCTTGATGATGGGGATCCAGGGCAGGTCCGGATTCATTTTCTATTTTTTCTTATTTTCTAGTATTTTTCGTATTTTTCCTATTACAGCTTTATCCCAACCTTATCTCCACTTTATTCTAGCCTTATTCCATCTTCATCCCATGTTTTTTAAAAACTTCCCAAACAACCCTAGCCACCGCCCCACCAGCCCCAGATCTAGGCTGCCAACTCTAACCGCCTCCGCCGGCCCCGCCTTTACCGGAAACCCGACGTCTGCCGCCCAGCCCGCGGAAGACGAAGGGTCGACCGTGGGAAGACCAACCGTCACCCATGGCCCACGGCTGCCATCGCCGCCTGCCACCGCTGGCCTGCCACCGGCCTCCCGCCCGCCGTCCGCTGCCTCACGCCCGGCCGTCGGAGGCCCTCGCTAGTGCCCAAGGGCCCCACGGTCGAGGGGAGACGAACGGTCCACCCGTGCATGATCGTGCCACCGCTCCGCAGCTTGTCCGTCGCCCGCCCGTCGCCGCCTGCTGCCCGCCCGTCGCCCGTCGGCTCATGCCCAGCCGTCGGAGGTTCCCCGCAGGCGCCTTTGGGCCCCAAGGCCATGGGAAGCCCAAACGGCATGTCGTGCGTGCTGTGTCGCCATGGGCCGCCACTCCGTCACTGCCCGTCGCCGTCGTCCGTCGCCTGCCGCCATCCCGTCGGAGCCATCGTCCGGCCGTCCGCCATCCCGCCGGAGGTCCTCACTGGCGCCAAGGGTCCCCACGACCGTGGGAGACCAAACGGCATGCCCTGGGTGTGCCATGCCACCTTTGTGCCGCCGCCCCTTCTACAACCCATCGCCCGCCGTCCGTCGCTTGCCGTCTACTGGCCCTATATGCTGCCTGCTTCCCAGCTGTCGGCCATTCACCGGTTGCCACCGGAGATGGTTTCCTCCCCCTGTGCATGGCCACGAGTAGAGTTTGCATGGATTTTGGAGAAATCCAATTTTCAAAGCAGCACGCTCTTCAGAGCACTTCATCAAGTTGACATGCTTCTCAGAGCAGATCAGCACCAATATTGATGTAGCACTGATTTTGATATAATTTATTTTTTCATTTTTGGTTTGCTTGTAGGCTAAGTAAGTGAGGGGTTTGGTTTTTCTATATAAAGGCCCCTCCCCTCTTGTAATAAGTGGAGTTGATATGAAATTTTTGGTTTAGCCACTGGTTATGGTTCTTGTTCTAGGCTGAGGCCCATTTTGCCTTTGTTCCCTGCTGTGTGCATTATGGGTTCGATGAGGGGTGTGAGAGCCCTGCTATGTGCATTATGGGTTCGATGAAGCACCCTAGTTATCCCCTTCCCATCTTCTTGTCCCTTCATGTCCTTTGAGAGTCACCCTAGCGGGATGCCTTTGCTGTGCTATTGAGGGTAGCTGGTGCTTTGATCCCTCGGGAAGATAGCTGGTGCTTTGATCCCTCAGGAGGGTAGCTGTGTGCTTTGATCCCTCGGGAGGATAGCTTTATGCTTTGATCCCTCGGGAAGATAACTGATGCTTTGATCCCTCGGGAGGGTAGCTGTATGCTATCACCCCTGATTTTCTGTGTGCGTCTCGCCGTTAGAGTGAGTCCCAGGGCCATGAGTTCCAGTTTCCAGTCCCCCATCTCCATCCTTCCTTCGCCACCTCCACCAAGAAAATTGAAAACAAAAGAGGTCAGCTATTTTAGGATTTTAGTTTCTGTATCACCCTAGTGCTGGGAGGCTTCTTAGCCCTCCTACGGTCCTAGTTTATTTATATTTTTTTTCCTTTTCCAAATAATTCAGGATTCATCGAGTCTGTGTTCCGCATCACTTGACCTTCTCCCCCAATCACTCCTCCTTCCTCTTTCTCCCTCTCTTGGCTGCCCCTATAAATAAAGGTTATTTTAGGACTGCTGGTTGATTGAAGAACTAGAAGAGAAAAGGGGTTTTGTGAGGACTTGGGATTGGGTGTGAGAATACCTAGCATTCAAGCTAGGTATTGGGAAGAGAGATAGTTAGGAAGGGTTCCATCTCTCCTCCTTGTCTTCCGAGAAGAAGAAGATTGGCTCGAAGGATCCCGAGGAGCTAGCACTCCGAGGTAGTTGATCAGAGTCGAGCCCCGGTGTGAACTAAACGTAGAGGCCAGACATTTGTGTGGCTCAAGAGCGCCGTCCTTAGAGCACCATCATTGCATCCTTCAAAGGTATAACGGTAAGGTATCTTTATATCTTTGAGTTTTATCTTGCTTTTGATGTTTATTGCATGCTATATTATTATCTAGATCCTGTTACGGGCAGATCGATATATCATTTTGATCTATCTACTGAGCCTTCCGTTGATTATTTAAAATACTTTTTTTTTGCCTAGCATGTTTTTTCTTTCAATGGTATCAGAGCCAGGTTCATCGTAGTATAATAATATTAGCATGCTTTAACATCATGTTTTTCTTTTAAAGCACTTGGAATAAGTGCTTCACCATGGCCATTCGGTCATAGGAGAGAAGTAGGGCTGCAAGACCCTCTCTTCCCATTCAATGGGGTCTCCTATGGCTTATAGGGATGCCTCTTATGATTGACTCATGAAAAGAAAAGATAAAAGAAAATATAGATTAAAAATGTTTTAATCCTGTATTATGATCTTAAAACAAATTTAGATAAGATCTAAGAGTTTTGTTTTGATCGGATTTGATTGAAAGTTTGGTAAAACTTTGGATTTGAAATCACTGTTATTGCCTTGTGATAGGCCTTGAGTCGACCTCTTCAGTCGACTCATGAAGATTGAAGTGTCGACACTTGATCAGGAAGTGTCGATATTTGGGCTCGTGAGTCGACACTTTGTCTTGAAGATGTCGACTCATGAGTGCTTCCCAGAAAACATAGTGTTATGTTTTCTTTCTATCTCAGGCCTTGAGTCATCCAATTGTCGACACTTGTCCCTGGTGAGTCGACACTTGACATAAAATGTTGCAAAAATAGTGAATTCAAATTTCTTATTATTGCAAAATTATTTTACATTTGTAAATTAAAATTATTTTAATTTATTAAGGCTATTGAATTTAATTAAGAATTAAGTTACTTTGAATGACTAAGAACTCTAGGAATGTGATTTAAAGATTTTAAGTCATTTCATAAAGCCTTAAGGATCATGGGTTAGCTTCTATTAGGTCCTTAATTGGGTTAGACCTAAGTTTAGATGCATTAAACTATGTAGAGAATCATTCTAATCAAATGTTGAGTTAGGAATTCTTCTCTATAGATCTCTCTAATAGTTAGATTGATTAGTCCATAAATCTAAATAGACCTAATTTATGGCTCAGTGGTCAGCACGAGTCTTTAGGCTAGTCTAATCGACTTTGATGAATCAATTGGTGTCTAGGTATGTTTGGCAGTTTGATCATGGTTCTTTGGGGCTACCTCTTACCTGGCCAACTCGGTTGGTATCTAAGGAAAGATGGTTAATAGCGGAACCCAATCCATGATCTCACTTGCCTGGCCAATGTGGTCGATCAGAATTGATTAAATAGGTTACTGACTCGTGTTAACCCATTTCATCCAAGGTTAATCAGTCTCGACTGATTTTAGGTACCAATGGATTATTAGTTATGAGTAACCCTCCTTGATTGCTGATGTGGTCACTAGGAGGTTGATTCATGTCTTCTCATCTATTCTTCTATCATATTAAAATTAAATCCTCTAAATTATTAGGTCCATAAAAAGATGAAGTTATGGGGATAATCGAGTCTTAGCCTCCCATTAAGTGGGATGGTAATAGGTCTAATTGTTAGGTGTTCATCGATAGATCCAAAGATCGGGTGTTCTTCGGGCTATTAGAATTGTTGTTCCTAATATGATGGCTTAGTACGACTCTTGTTGCCCAGGTGGCTTCTTAAGAGGGGGATGAATTGGGATTAAAAACTTTTGCAAGTATGTGCACTTTGAAATTCTTTTAATGTAGAAGTGAAGTGTGCAAAGCGAAAGTAAATAAATTGAAGCAATCAAGCAATGAAAGCACAGTCACAAATACCAAGAAATAGAGTGGTTCGGAGTAACCAGCTCCTACATCCACTACCCAAGGACCACTTGGGATTTCTACTATATCCCCCAATCGGAATACAGTCAGATTGTTTTACTAGGCTTACAATCCAAACCTATACACTTTGATTTTACCGGGATCACCAAAGAAACCTTAACTCCCTTTAATTTTTCATGGGATCACCAAAGAAAACCCAAACACTTGGTTTTAAACTGGGATGTTGCCCAGGTGGATTTTTCCAAGAGGGGGGTGAATTGGGAATTATAAAATTTCTTGCAAATATGTGCACAAGTAATTCCTTTTAGTGGTTGAGTGTTGTGTTAATCAGAGAAAAAGTGCAGAAGCAGAAAAGTAAGTAAAGCACAATACAAACAAAACAAGTTTAGTGTGGTTCGAAGCAACCCAACTCCTATGTCCACTACCGAAGTTTACCACTCGGGATTTCCACTATATCCCCCAAATCAGAATACAGTCGGATTGTTTTATAGGCTCACAATCCCAACCTCTATACTTTGGTTTTTAAACTGGGCTCACCAAAGAAACCCACACTAGGTTTTCATAGGCTCACCTAGAACCTCTACACTTTGGTTTTCAGTAGGCTCACCAAAGAAACCTATTTGGTTTTTATAATCGGGCTCACCAATAATCCAAGTATTCTAAGAGTAGAATAAAAATGCAACATAAATGACAAACTAAGTTGTCTGGTAGTTGTCGATGCAGCTCGAGTGAAGCTCAATTGAATGCTCTTCAATGCACTTCAATGGCTTCCTTACTTTCCTCAAAAGATGCTTCAAGCTTCTGATAAGAGTTGGTGAAGGCTTGAAGACTGACTTCAAAGCTCAAGTGCTCTCTCTTCTTACTTTAATAAATGTTCAATAACTCATTAGCCTCTCTAAGGATGTTCTCATACCTTATTTATAGAGACTTCAACTGCCTTCCCTTGACTTTGAACGTTGTAGACCGTTGGAAAGTGACAGGTTATCATTGGAGCACTTTTGGAATTCAAAATCAGAAAACTGGAACTAGCCGTTGGAAGTGACCCCATTATTCTAGTCGGCTCGGACATTCTTCAAGTCGACTTGGATCAGGTTCGAGTCGGTTGGGCTGAATGCCAGTCGGCTAGGTTCCACAGTTAAGAAAATAGTTCACTCTGGACGAGTTGGCTAGGTTGAAATCCAGTCGGCTCGGATCCCTGAGATTCTCAGAATATTTTCAACTAAGTTCTGGACGAGTCGGCTAGGTTGTAATCTAGTCGGCTCAGATCCCTAAGGTTCTCAGAACATTCTCAACCAAGTTCTAGACGAGTCGGCTGGGACTTGGTGCCAGTTGGCTGGGTCTGCGTGCCAGAGATCTTCTTTCTTGTGCCAATACCAGAGTCGGCTGGTTCCTCCATCCAGTCGGCTCGAGATTGGTTCTTCACCCAGACCAATTTCAATACTCCAAAACTCACAACCCAAGCTTTGAAGGCTTCCTTCAGATCTTCTTATAACACAATCAAGAAAAATTGAAGCTTGAAACTAGTAGAAGCAACCCTTTATCTTTGATTCAAATAGGAATTTTTTGTTGGGTTCTTCTTTACAAGATTCTAATTACTTACAACTCAACACAAAGAAATAAAGGTTGTAGGGTTTAAAAAAAATATGTCAAAGTAGTCATCCTACAAAAACTTGTCAACCATTTGAAGAGTTGTTAGATAACCAAATATATGCTCCAATGTTTTGTTATCATCAAAATCACTACAGGGTTCAACAATCTCCCCCTTTTTAATGATGACAAAACACTGGGCATGAAAAAATCTATTCTATTCACAAGTATAGATGTATATCACAGTAAGCATTTATACTTGTTTGACGTATCACAATATTAACTGTATTCTCAAATGGGTATCAATGCATGCTATACAGTTATACACATAGCCAGTTCTGTAATATGTAAGTGTGTATTAAGCAACATTAAGCATTGACAGTTAGATGTAATTAGTAGAGAGCAGAATATGAAACATTGAAGCAAATTGAACATGTGTTTCGCCCCCTTTTTATAAAATTTCTAATCAACGTGAAATTTCTCCCTCTTTATCATTTATTTGAACACTTTAGCAGAAAAAGTGATGTAATATTCATTAAGCTCCCCCTGTCTAATTAACTTTAACAGTTCTATTGCAATTCTATTAAGCTTCTTCTTTCATGCACTTTATTGTATAATAGATACCAGTTCTCCCCCTTTTTGTCATCAAATCAAAAAGGTTATATGATTAAGCTCAAATTTTAAGTAGATTGAGATTGTATCAAGATTTGTTTGAGATAATTTCATTTTCCTAATTTAGAGAGAGAATTCTATTTAAAAATATTAGAGAGTGTTAATAAGATAAAAGAAATACACACAGGTGTTCAAAAAGATATTCATTATATTTTTATCAAAAGATTCAGTACATTGATCATTACATAATCAAAAAGAGTTTCCAAAAAGTACAGAAACTACTAAAGACTTACTCACTATCAGATTCTTCCTTAGGTATATTGGTAGGCATACTTACACCATACCAAGAAGCAGGTCTAGGAGGTCTACTAGAAGATGCATGAGGTGGAGGTGCTCTAGGATGATGAGAAGTGGTAGGACTCCTAGAAGAAATAGGAGAAGGGTCATAAAGAGGTCTAGTCCTAGCAGTGATCTCCAAGGATCTAACAGTGCCACAGATTGAAACCATCTCCATCCAGATTGCACCAAGTTGCTGTTCCATGTCCTTGAGGCTTGTAGGTACCTTGTTCACAGCCTCTTTCATTTCACCAATTTTCTTTTGCATTGATATAAGTTCAGAAGCTTGGATATTAGCAAAAGCTTCAGTAGATCCTCTAAGTCGTCCAAGTTCTGACCTGATAATTCGAATGCCTCAAGTGTAGTCATCTACCATCTGTCTTGTCTCTGCAATTGTTCCCAAAGTGCATTTGGCTTTATTCAATTCAGTTCTATACTCATTTAATATTGCATTAACTGAATTCTTTATGCCTTCAGAACTAGAAGAAATAAGGTCTAGGATAGGTTGAAGTTCCACTTGAGGTGCAGATCTTGAGGTTTCTATTGCTTCAACTTTTCCTTGCAAACTTGTAACGTGTTCTTCCAGTTGAGACAGTATACTATCCACTGACTATTTTAGATCACCAAAAAGTGAAGTGATAGTCTCTGTCAGTGTATCAGTCAAAGCCTTCATCTAATCTTCAATCTGACTTTGAATGTTTGGAGGATGTGTAGCTGCCGGAGTGAAGTGTGGTAAAGGTATATCAGTTGTAAGCAAATCAAATTCAGGTGCAGGCATATCAAGATCAGGAAATGATACATTAGCCTCTTCAAAAATGGCAGTAGGTTCAGGTGTGAGAGATACTTATTCAGGTGCAGGTGCAGTAGATGTTCCAGCTTCAACTGTAGCAGTGCCAGCAGGTTCTTCATTTTCTTCTTCTTCTTCTTCACTGCTTGAACTACCAATTGTCCTGACATTTGTTCCTTTCTTTCTCCAAACACCTTCAACTTGAATGTAACCCATTCTTTCTAGTGACTTGGAGGTGTAGACATCAGTATGGTGTAGTTCAACTCCATCTTCACCTTCCAAATTCACTCTTTGGGACTTGAACAGCAGGGTTAGCATCATTCCATAGGATAAGCAAGCCTTAGCCTTTCTAACAGTTTCCTTCATTTGCATAATGATAATATGTGATAAGTTCACTAGAGTCTTTTCTAAGATGTGCTCCATAAGGCTCAGGTCCTTCTCAGTTATCCAATCGAATTTTCCAGTCCTTTGCACAAATATTTTACAAATGAAATTATGTAACAACCTCATTTCAAGAGATAAAGTGTTGGCAAAGACTGTTCCAATCCCACTAACATCTTCCTTGTTTAGAATAGTCCTCAAGGCCTTTTCTCTATCCTTAATTACTAAGAATTTCACTCCATCAGTAGGTAAGTCCAGTATGCCATGTAGAAATTCTTCATTGACAACAATTCTTCTTCCTTTAACTATAGATTCTATATGATTTGTCCCCAATCTCAAATTTTCATAAAATGTTTTAACAAGAGAGGGGTAGGTCTTTTCATTTAGGGAGAAAAACTTCCTCCAACCTTGATCTTCAATCAAATCACAATTTTCAACCCAATCTCCTTAATAAATTCAAAGTTAATGCGATGGCCAGAGGTTACCGATCTTGTGGACATTGAAGGGATTTGACTTGGAGCAGTTGGAGCATCCCTTGCAAGTTCTTCCATAAGTTCTTCACTATGAACAGTGGCAGTCGGCTCTTCTTGTCGTCTCTTAGTTTTTCTTTCCTTTTCCACGGACGGAGCAGCCCACAAGGAGCATTTCCTGGTAGCACGTTTTGGAGCCATTACTAGGAAAGATGAAGAGATGAGAGATTGGAGAGCTTAGAAGGGAGATAGGAATTTTTGGAACAGGATTAGGAGAGGAACGAACCATTAGAAAAGATGAAATGAAGGTTAGACAGCTCGAAATGGGGTTTATACTCCAAAATAAAAAACTTAGGCGCAAAAATCCAGTCGACTCGAAAAAGCCCTAGAGAGGCTCTAGTCGGCTCGGCCAGAACTCGCCCAAAACACACAGAGAATCTAATCGACTCGAAAAAGCTCGAGCCGGCTAGGCCAGAACTCGTTCAAAACATGCAAAAAATCCAGTTGACTCGGTTTAAAATCCAGTCAACTCGAATAGAGAAATCAAGTTTTGGAAATTTCGATCACAATTCTGAGAGATTTTTGGAGAAAATTTTAAAGGAAATTTAGGCTCAATGATAGAGAATGAAATTATGAGGTTATCTAGATGATGTTTCCTTAAATTTGAAGGAATTAGATTAGGAAATTTAAAAAGGATCGCAAAGTCCTAATTCACTTCTAATTTGTTCAAACCTATCTTGATTAAGTGGCTTAGTAAATATATCAGCTAATTGATTTTCAGTAGAAACAAAATCAAGCACTATATCACCATTTAAAATATGATCTCTAATAAATGATGTCTAATTTCAATGTGCTTGGTTCTAGAGTGTTGAATTGGATTCTTTGTCAAATTGATAGCACTTGTGTTATCACATTTAATTGGAATTTTAGATTGTGATACACCAAAGTCTTCTAGTTGTTGTTTAATCCATAACACTTGAGCACAACAACTACCAGCAGCCACGTACTCTACCTCAGTAGTGGATAGGGCTACGGAGTTTTGCTTCTTACAGTGACATGAGATTAAATTCAACCCTAGAAATTGGCATGTACCGCTACTGCTTTTTCTATCTATTTTACAACCAGCATAGTCAGCATCAGAGAATCCAATCAAATTCAGGGTAGAATGTTTAGAATACCAAATTCCTAAATTACTCGTTCCTTTCAAGTATTTAATTATTCTTTTAACAGCAAGCATATGTGTTTCTTTTGGTGATGACTGAAATCTAGCACATACACATACACTATATATAATGTCAGGTCTACTTGCAGTCAAATACAATAAGGATCCAATCATACCTCTATATAGCTTTTGGTCAACATTGGATCCATTTTCATCTTTGTCCAATTTGCAAGCTAGCCTCATGGGTGTGCTCATTGATTTGCTACTCTCCATACCAAACTTTTTGATGATTTCTTTGATGTTTTTGGCTTGGTTGATGAAGATGCCTTCCTTTGTTTATTTTACTTGAAGTCCAAGGAAGTAGTTTAGTTCACCCATTAAGCTCATTTCAAATTCTCTTTGCATAAGCTTAGCAAATTCTTTACATAGAGATTCGTTAGTTGCACCAAAAATGATATCATCAACATATATTTGTACAACTAAAATATCATTATTCTTGTTTTTAATAAATAAGGTTTTGTCTACATTTCCTCTTGAAAAATCATTTTCAATTAAGAAAGTACTAAGTCTATCATACCAGGCTCTAGGTGCTTGTTTCAAACCATACAATACTTTGTTCAATTTAAATACGTGGTTTGAAAAAGTGTGATTTTCAAAACCTGGTGGTTGTTCCACAAAAACTTGTTCAGAGATAAAACCATTAAGAAATGCACTTTTTACATCCATTTGAAATAGTTTGAAATTCATGTAGCAAGCAAATGCAAGTAGTAGTCTAATGGCTTCTAGTCTTGCTACGGGTACATAAGTTTCATCAAAATCAATGCCTTCTTCTTGGTTATATCCCTTAGCCACTATCTAGCTTTGTTTCTTATTATGTTTCCCTGTTCATCTAATTTATTTCTATAGACCCATTTGGTTCCTATTATTGGATGGTCAGTAGGTCTATCTATAAGTGTCCATACCTTATTTCTTTCAAACTAGTTTAATTCTTCATGCATTGTCATCCTCCAGTTTGGGTCAGTCTCAGCTTCTTCTAGGCTATGGGGTTCTATTTATGATACAAAGGCTAGGTAATCATGTGCATCCTTATGTGCAGACCTAGTCCTAACACCATGTGAAGGATCTCCTATGATTAATTCTTTAGGATAATATGTAACATACCTTCAATCCCTCGGTAGATCGGTGTGATCCTTACTTACTATTTCTTCTTCATCTTAAGTGTCTTTATCTTGAATGCTCAAGTTATCCATTCCTTTTTGCAACGTACCTGCATCATTATCTATGCACTCTTCTTGTTTAGAAGGTGTAGTATTAGTTTCAATAAATACAACATGTATTGACTCTTCAACAGTAAGAGTCCTTTTATTAAAAACCTGATATGCTTTTCTATGTAATGAATAATCTAGGAAAATTGCATCATCAGCTTTAGAATCAAATTTTCCTAAATTATCTTTTCCATTGTTATGCACAAAGCATTTACATCCAAACACATGAAAATAACTGATATTGGGTTTTCTATCATTCCAAAGCTCATAGGGGGTTTTCTTTAAAATAGGACGGATCAAAATGCGGTTTAAAATATAACAAGCAGTGTTCACCGCTTCTGCCCAAAAGTACTTTAGAAGATTGCCTTTGCACAACATTATGCGAGCCATTTCTTCCAATGTCCTATTTTTCTCTCTACAACACCATTTTGTTGAGGTGTTCTAGGAGCGGAGAAGTTATGATCAATGCCAAATTCAGTACAATAATCTTCAAAAAATTGATTTTCAAATTCAATTCCATGATCACTTCTAATTGAAATTAAAGATAAGTTCTTTTGATTTGAAACCTTTTTATGGAATTTTCTGAAAATATGAAAAGTTTCATCTTTTGAAGCAATAAACAAAATCAAGTAAATCTTGAAAAATCATCTACTATCATAAGATCATATTTCATACCTCCTAGGCTTGTGGTTCTAGTAGGTCCGAAAAGGTCTATGTGAAGTAGTTCAAGTGGTCTTGTTGTAGAAACTATATTTTTTGATTTAAAACTCCCCCTGGTTTGTTTACCCATTTGACATGCATCACAAACATGATCAAAATCAACTTTAAACTTAGGCATACCTCTAACAAGATCTTTAGAAATTAATTTGGCAATAGTATGCATGCTAGCATGACCTAATCGTCTATGCCATAGTAAACATGACTCTTTGGTCTTAGCATTCATTGTAACTAGACTGGGGCTACTTGACATGGCTAGATCATTAAGATCTACCACATAGATATTCCCAAGTCTATATCCAATGAACTTATTGCTAGAATCTAAAGAGTTAGTTACTATACACATAAAAGATTCAAAGACAACCTTGAAGCCTTTATCACACAATTGACTTATGCTTAAGAGATTATGCTTCAACTTGTCTACTAGCAAAACATTTTCAATAAAAGTGAAGGGAGTTACTTTGATCTTACCAATATCGATTATTCTCCCTTTGCCATTGTCTCCAAAGGTGACCATACCTCCTTCTTTCATTTCAAGGATGATAAACTGGTCCTTGTCACCCATCATATGTCTTGAGCAGCCACTGTCTAAGTAGCACATTTTTTTCAATTTTTGGGCTACAAGACATTCCTGCAAAACAGTCAATGAATTCTTTTAGGTACCCAAGCTACCTTGGGTCCTTGTAGGTCAGCAGAGGTGGTTCCTTTGGGAACACAGATTTTTTTTATATTCTTATGGACATTTCTAGAATTATTACAGTCAAAAACTTTATGTCCTATTCTTTTGCAAACATAGCATACAACTTTAGAGTTTTTAAAAGGAGCAGAATTAGAAGTTCTAAAAGTTGATGCAATTGATGCAGATTTTAAACCTTTTGAAATATAAGCATTTTTGCTCAAATTCTTAGGAACATGCAATAAAGATTTTGAAGTTGAAACAGTTTTTGGTGCAGCCAAAGCCTTTTGTGATAAAATGTTTTGAACAGGTACTTTAGATTTCACAATAGTTGCTGAAATTCTATTCATAATAGACATTTTAAAACCAATTCCAGCTTTGTTTCCTGAAATTCGTTGTTCTTTTAAAATTAACTCAAGCTTATTTGAAGACAAAGTAAGTTTTTCAACTAATGGTTTGAGTTTTGTAACCTCCTTTTTCAGATCAATATTTTCAGTATATAAATCACTGTTTTTCCTTTCACATAAGAGATTTTCATTTTTCAGCTTTTCAATTCTTTCAGAAAAGACATGCAATTCTTCTTGCAATAAAAGGTTCTTTTCTGAAATTTTATTTTTCTGTTTGAGTAAAGAGTCATTCATATTTTTCAATATTTTTATCTTTACTCCAGCTTTCTTAAATTCAGATAATAGATCATAAAATGCAGAATTTAATTCATCAAATGTAAATTCAGTGCAATTGCTAGGGGATATTACCTTATCTTCGAGACCCATTAAACATAGATTTGCAGTCTTGGTGGTCTCTTCTTCTTCAGATGAAGATGATTTTTCACTATTGCTCCATGTGGCAACCATGGCTTTCTTCTTCTTTTTCTATCTAAAGGATTTCTTCAATAGAGGATAGTCTAGACGAATGTGCCCCGGCTTCTTGCATTCATAGCATGTGGGGACTACTTCTTTATCTCTCTCTGTCATTTTCTTTTTCTTTTCCATAATCCTTCCTATGAAATTTTCAGTTGAGTCTTCCTTTCTTCCTTCTCATGAACTTTCTGAATCTCCTCACAACCATTGCGATATCATCGTCTTCTAGGTCATCATTGGAGGATGTGCTTTCTTCTTCAGACTCTTCATCATCCCTCTTTGATTCGATCGCAGCTCTAAAGGCTATTGTTTTCTTTTTCTTCTGTTCGTCTTCAGTTCTGTGCTGCATAGTCAGCTCGTGGGTGATGAGTGATCCCAGTAGTTCATCCAGTAGTAATGTGTTGAGATATTTGGCCTCCTGGATTGCTGTTACTTTGGGATCCCACTTATCGGTAAAGAACGGAGTATCTTCTGAACTAGATCAACATTTAAGTATCCCCTGCCAAGACTCTTCAAACCATTAATAATATCTATAAATCTAGAGAACATGACATAAATTGTTTCAGAAGGTTCCATTTTAAACAGTTCATAATTGTGAACTAAAAGATTTATCTTTGAGGTTTTCACTTGGAAAGTTCCCTCATGGTCACCTCGAGTTTGTCCCAGATTTTCTTTGCTGAAGAGCAAGTGGAAATTCGGTTGAACTCATTTGCATCTAAAGCACAATATAGTAAATTCATTGCTTTGGCATTCAATTCCCCCATTTTCATGTCATGATCATCCTAGTCCTCTTCAAGCTTAGGGATGTCCATGCCATCAACTTTGATCGTGGGAATGTGTGGCCCTTTTAAGATAACCTTCCATAATTGAAAATCTACAGCTTGAATGTAAATTTTCATTCGTGCTATCCAATAAGAGTAATTAGTGCCTGTGAATAGTGGAGGTCTATTTGTTGACTGACCTTCAGCCAAGGATGTACTCATGGGATGAGCCATCAATCTTTACTCAAGTAATCAGAGACACTGCTTTGATACCAGCTGTTGCCTAGGTGGCTTTTCCCAAGAAGGGGGTAAATTGGAAATTATAAAATTTCTTGCAAATATGTGCACAAGTAATTCCTTTTAGTGGTTGAGTGTTGTGTTAATCAGAGAATAAGTGCAGAAGCAGAAAAGTAAATAAAGCACAACACAAACAAAACAAGTTTAGAGTGGTTCGGAGCAACCCAGCTCCTATGTCCACTATCCAAGTTTACCACTCGGGATTTTCACTATATCCCCCAAACCGGAATACAGTCAGATTATTTTACAAGCTCACAATCCCAACTTCTACACTTTGGTTTTTAAATCGGGCTCACCAAAGAAACCCAAACTAGTTTTTCATAGGCTCACCTAAAACCTCTACACTTTGGTTTTCAGTAGGCTCACCAAAGAAACCTATTTGGTTTTTACAACCGGGCTCACCAATAACCCAAGTATTCTAAGAGTAGAATAAAAATGCAACAGAAATGACAAACTAAGTTGTCTGGTGGTTGCCGATGCAGCTCGAGTGAAGCTCAATTGAATGCTCTTCAATGCACTTCAATGGCTTCCTTGCTTTCCTCGAAAGATGCTTCAAGCTTCTGATAAGAGTTGGTGAAGGCTTGAAGACTGACTTCAAAGCTCAAGTGCTCTCTCTTCTTACTTCAATAAATGTTCAATAAATGTTCAATAACTCATTAGCCTCTCTAAGGATGTTCTCATACCTTATTTATAGAGACTTCAACTGCCTTTCCTTGATTTTGAACGTTGTAAACCGTTAAAGTGACAGGTTACCATTGGAGCACTTTTAGAATTCAAAATCAGAAAACTAGAACTAGCCATTGGAAGTGACCCCATCATTTTAGTCGGCTCGAACATTCTTCGAGTCGACTCGGATCAGGTTCGGGTCGGCTGGGCTGAATGCCAGTCGGCTAGGTTCCATAGTTGAGAAAATAGTTCACTTTGGATGAGTAAGCTAGGTTGAAATCTAGTCGGCTTGGATCCCTGAGATTCTCAGAATATTTTTAACTAAGTTCTGGATGAGTCGACTAGGCTATAATATAGTCAACTCGGATCCCTAAGGTTCTCAGAACATTCTCCACCAAGTTCTAGACGAGTCGGCTGGGACTTGGTGCCAATTGGCTGGGTCTGCATGCCAGAGATCTTCTTTCTTGTGCCAATACCAGAGTTGGCTGGTTCCTCCATCCAGTCAGCTCGAGATTGGTTCTTCACCCAGACCAATTTCAATACTCCAAAACTCACAACCCAAGCTTTGAAGGCTTCCTTCAGATCTTCTTATAACATAATCAAGAAAAATTGAAGCTTGAAACTAGTAGAAGCAACCCTTTATCTTTGATTCAAATAGGAATTTTTTGTTGGGTTCTTCTTTACAAGATTCTAATTACTTACAACTCAACACAAAGAAATAAAGGTTGTAGGGTTTAAAAAAAATATGTCAAAGTAGTCGTCATCCTACAAAAACTTGTCAACCATTTGAAGAGTTGTTAGATAACCAAATATATGCTCCAATATTTTGTTATCATCAAAATCACTACAAGGTTCAACACGGGAAAACCAAGAACCCAAACTTAGGTTTTACAAGGTTCACCTAAAAAACCTTTAACTCTCTCTTAAGATACAGCCCCTTGCTGTTCTTAGAGAATGAACAAAGATAAAGAATGTATAACAAGCAACAACAGCAAACCAAGTTTGTTTTGATGTTGTTGATGTAGATCAAGATGAAGTCAAGCTTTGAGTGCTCTTCAATGCTGCTTCTTCCCTTCTTCAATGAGTGGATTCAATGATAGAGTGGAGTTGGTGAAGCTTTGAATTCAACTTGAATGCTCTTTGAGGTAGGTAGAGGAATAACTTGAAAGCTCTTTGTTTTCTCAAGAAAATTCAGCAATAAATCTCAATTAATTGTTTAATCCTTCAAAAATAATCTCCTTTATAGTTTTCCATGAGATATGGCCATTGTAGGACCTTGGGATTCGTAAAATGGCCGTTGGAGATGAATTGGAGTTCAAATTTCAATTTCAGCAACTAGCCATTGAAGTGCAAACAACGGCTCCATGAGCTGGCTCGAGCTCCAGGAGTCGGCTCGAAGTCTCAGACAGGCCAAAAATAAACTTTTGTGGGAGCCAGCTCTTGGACTAGGAGTCGGCTCTTGCCTTCAAGCTTTCAGTCATGACAAACATACATACCTAGAGTCAGCTCTTGATCTAGGAGTCGGCTATAGTTCCCAGAACTTCAAAATCTATATTTCTGGAAGAGTCTGCTCTTGAACTGGGAGTCGGCTCTTGGTTATGAAACTTTGAATCTTCCTCCGTGCCGTGCCATTTTGAGCCGGCTCTTACAAATCTTTTGAAAATATGCTTCAAGCTTCCCAAAAACTTCAACATTAAATCAATTAGAAGCTAATCTACATATTTTATCAAAATACTTACAATTTTTAAGCCCATTTTTCATGATTACAGCATTCATAAGTTAGGGCTTTTACAAACTCAATTGAATTACCCTTAAGTGAATTTGAAAACCATTTTAAACAAAGGTAACCAATTCCAGCAAAACTTCTTAAACAATTTGTAAGGGGTTAGTATCAAATACATGCTCCAATATTTTGTGATCATCAAAATCATTCCAGGGGTTAACAATCTCTCCCTTTTTGATAATGACAAAACACTGGGCATGATTAAAAAATTGAAAGCACTTTACAATTGCAGTAATTTCAAGTCTATGCATATTATATAGGTTAAGTATCGGTGTATCGATACAATGTGCCAAAATATATCAAATGTATGGTATTGAATACTACATATCATGTGTATCAAGTATATCGAAACATGATGTATCATATGTATCATAACATGATGTATCGATACATGATGTATCAAGGGTATTAACTATACAATGAGTATCGAAACTTATGAGATTTTCATACTTTTGAAGTAAACTTAAGTTTCATCAAATTTTCATGAATCAAACATCCATTTCATTAAAGTTTCATGACATTCAATTATCCATATCACATTTGTAAACAATTTTGAGCAATTTTCATGAATCAACATAGATTTCCAAGAAATTTTCATGAATCAACATAACTTCCTTTCATGAATCAATATAGCATAGATTTATTAATATAGCTTTTTCTTTTTCATGCCAACCACAGTCTCCCTTCTCCCCCTTTTTGTCATCAACAAAAGGTGTATGAGAAATGGACATTCATTCATAACATATATTCATAACATATGAGAAATATTGATTCAATCATAACATTAATGCATTCATAACACTAATTCATAACAAGTGAAGTATATATATATATGAGAAATAAACCAATACATAGCATATGTGATACTTTACAAACGTGCCATGGCACAACAAAATAGTATCACATAACCAAAATACAACAACAAAAAGTCTCAAAAGATAAAACCTAAACATCTGAATGAGGTGCTAGGATCACTATCAGGTTCTTCCTCATCTGAGGAGGAACCAACCTCTAGAATACCTGGACTAGGTTTGAACTTGGGGAACCTAGGGCGGAGATCCCTAATCCTAGTCCAAGTAGGTGTAGAAGTCCTAGTTACTTTAGATTTAAGATTAGATTTGGTTTTTGATTCCGATGAAATAAAGATAGGTGTAGGTCTGGCAGTAGGTGGATCAAGATATAGGGCCAAAGTACTGGTGGATGAAAGCATTTGAGTAGCAGGAGTCACTCCAACATCAGCAGATCTAGCAGCCTCCATACTATCCTGAGGCTCACCAACAGCAGGTGTGGCATGATAAGGTGCATCAATGCAATGTGTCTCTTGTCCTTGCTTAGCATGAGTGCCAGTACCAGTCTCAGTGCCCGTGCTAGTCGCTGTGGAAGTAGAAGGTGCATGCTGGCTGGCCGCAGATAGCTGTCTCAATATAGCCATAATATCATAAAAGCCCTGCTGCATCTCAGACTGTAGAGAACTAATCCTCCTGTCAGTGTCAGTCCTGAGACAAGAAATCTTCTCTAAAACTCTATGAAGTCTATCATCAGTATCATGTCTGGTAGTAGTAGGAGTCCTGACTGGTGAATGTGGTGAAGTAGGAGCTAGCTCGGATGTTTCAGCCTCATCAGTTTGTCCCTCAGTCTGCTCACCATGTCCTTGTGCAGGCTGTACATCATCATCTGAGTCCTCTGAGTGTGCTACAGGAACTCCTGAGGTCTTCCTGATCCAATTTCCATCAACCTTAATAAATCCCATTCTGGTCAGGGATTTCATTGTGTACCTGTCGGTGTGCAGCAACAAATGACAGTCCTCTCCAGTAAGATCAATATTAGCATCCTGGAACAACAAAGTAAACACCATCCCATAGGGCAAACAGGCTCGTGCCCTACGTACAGCCTCTCTCATCTGAGAAATCATAATAAATGGAATGTTGAGGGGCTCCGCCTCAATCAGTCGCCTCATGAATGTAAGATCTCTCTCGCTAACCCAATCGAATCTGCCTGTCCTGGATAGGAAAATCCGGCTAATGATGTTGTGCAACAGCCTCATTTCCAATGAGAGCTGATTTGCACTTACATGAATAATTCTTTTCACATTAGATCTTCCCAAGATGAGTCTAAGAGTCTTCACTCTTTCCTTCATAACCAAATAGCATTCCCCTTCTTTAGGTATATTCAATAACCTTGAAAGTTTTTGCTCATTTACCTCTATCAATTTCCCTTTTACTGTTCCTTCAATATGAAAATCTCCTAGTGACATGTTCTCAAAGAATTGTCGAACCAGATTTGGATAAGTTGGAACATTTAATTGACAAAAATCCTTCCAACCCTGTCTTTCAAGCCACATACCAATATTCAACTATTCTTGTTCTAGAAAACTGAAATCGATGCACCTACCAGGGGTCACTTGTCGATTTTTCATTGGAATGACTTGCCGGGGTGCTGGAACAACTTCCTCTTGCTCAGTCTGCTGTTCTTCTTGCGGAATTGAAGTATCCAGTCGCCTCTTGCTCCTCCTTTCCTCAGCCACAATCCGAACAACCCTTGTTGCTTTCTTTGCCACTGCCTTGCGAGGTGCCATTCTCCAAAGATTAAAGGTTTGAGAAGGTTTGAGAGGGTTTTTGGAGAGTTTTCTAGTGTGGAGTGAGGAGTTGGCTAAGATAAAACGGTCAAAATCCAGAAAATACAATGAATAGGATAGTGGAAACCCTACTTAAAAAGCTTCGGCCCGACCTGCGAGTTGGCTCGCCCAGAGCTCTAGAACTCGAGTCGGCTCGAGCAAAAATCTATTCTAAAAATCAAAATGGGTCAAACACAGTTTCTAAGGATTTCTAGAGTCTAAACTAGGTTGCCCTATGCTCTAAAGAGAAGTTTGAAATTTTTAGATAATTTTTCTTTAATTTTCAAAAATTAGGTCAGATAGGTTTAAAATGGGTCACATAACCCTAATTCTCCTCTAATTTTCTCAAATCTATCTAGACATAAAGGTTTAGTGAAAATGTCCACTAGTTGATCTTCAGTAGGTACAAATTCAAGTTCCACAACATTGTTTAAAACATGATCTCGAATAAAATGATGTCGAATTTCAATGTGCTTAGTTCGTGAGTGCTGAATTGGGTTTTTTGATAAATTAATAGTATTAGTATTGTCACATTTAATAGGAATTTTAGATTGGACAACACCATAATCTTCTAGTTGTTGCTTGATCCATAACACTTGAGCACAACAGCTCCCAGCAGCTACATATTCTGCCTCAGCAGTAGATAAAGCTACAGAGTTCTATTTGCGATAGTGCCAAGAGATCAAGTTAACACCTAGAAATTGACAGGTGCCACTTGTACTCTTTCTATCTATTTTACATCCTCTATAATCAGCATTAGAATAACTAATTAATTTCAGTGATGTGTGTTTAGAATACTACAAACCTACATTACATGTGCCTTTCAGGTATTTAATAATTCTCTTAACAGCTGTGATGTGTGATTCTTTAGGATTAGATTGAAAACGTGCACATATACAAACACTAAATAATATATCAGGTCTACTAGCTGTTAAATAAAATAATGATCCAATCATACCTCGGTACAACTTTTGATCAACATTTGTGCCATTCTCATCTTTGTCAAGTCTACATGAAGGACTTATTGGTGTTCCAATTACCTTGCTTGATTTCATGCCAAACTTCTTGATTATTTCTTTAATGTACTTGGCTTGGTTGATCAGAATACCTTCTTTAGTTTGTTTAATTTGAAGTCCAAGAAAGTAACTTAATTTACCCATCAAGCTCATTTCGAATTCTCCCTGCATTAGCATAGCAAAGTCTTGACACAAAGATTCATCAGTAGATCCAAAGATAATGTCATCAACATATATTTGAACAACTAAAATATCATTTTTCTTTCTTTGAATAAACAGTATGGTGTCAACACTACCTCTTACAAATTCATTTGTAATTAAAAATTTACTTAGTCTATCATACCAGGCTCTAGATGCCTGTTTCAGACCATATAAAGCTTTATTCAGTTTAAAAACATGATTTAGAAAAATATGATCGATAAAACTGGGAGGTTGCTCAACAAATACTTCTTCAGATAAAAATCCATTCAAAAAAGCACTCTTTACATCCATTTGAAATAACATGAAATTCATAAAGCATGCATAAGCTAGTAGCAATCTAATGGCTTCTAATCTAGCTACAGGTGCATAAGTTTCATCAAAATCTATTCCTTCTTCTTGATTATATCCTTGTGCAACCAATCTAGCCATATTTCTAATTACATTTCCATCTTCATCTAGTTTATTTTTGTAAACCCACTTAGTGCCTATAACAGGATGATCATTGGGTCTTTCAACTAGGGTCTAGACATTATTTCTTCTAAATTGGTTTAATTCATCATGCATTGCTAGCATCCAATTAGGATCAGTTTCGACTTCTTCTATATTATGAGGTTCTACATGAGAAACAAAAGCAATTAAATCATGTGCATCTCTATGTGCAGATCTAGTTTTAACACCTTGAGATGGGTCTCCTATAATTAATTCTTTAGGATGTGATTGTGCATACCTCCATTCTTTAGGTATATCATCATGCTTTTTACTCACCTCTTCTTTATGTGGTTAACCTGATTGTTTATCTTTAAGAGTCAAGTCTTTCATTCCATGCTCTAGTGTACCTGCATCATCATCAGCAAAATCTTCCTTTCTCGAAGATGTAATGTTAGATTCATTGAAAACAACATAAACAGATTCTTCAACAGTCAAGGTTCTTTTATTGAAAACTCGATAGGCTTTACTATTTAAAGAATATCCAAGAAAAATAGCCTCATCAGATTTTGCATCAAATTTACCAAGATTGTCTTTTCTATTGTTGAGAACAAAATAGTTACATCCAAAAACATGAAAATATTTGATATTTGGTTTTCTATTATTCCAAAGCTCATAGGGGATTTTTCTGATAATGAACTAATCAAAACTCTGTTTAAAATATAGCATGCGGTATTAAGAGCTTCTGCCCAAAAGTATTTTAGAAGATTTCCTTCACAAAGCATTGTTCTGGGCATCTCTTCCAAAGTACAATTCTTTCTTTCTACAACACCATTTTGCTGTGGTGTTCTAGGTACAGAAAAGTTATGATCAATATCGTGCTTTGTGCAAAAATGATCAAAATACTGGTTTTCAAATTCGAGGCCATGATCACTACGAATTGAAATAACAGATACGTTTTTTAAATTTGTAACTCTTTTGTAAAACTTTTTGAATACATTAAAAGTATCATCCTTATATGCAATAAACAAAACCCATATGTATCTTGAAAAATCATCTGCAATCACAAGTTATATTTTATACCACCTAGTCTGGTAGTCCTAGTAGGTCCAAATAGATTCATATGAAGTAGCTTTAAGGGTATAGAAGTTGAAACTATGTTTTTAGATTTAAAACTCCCCCTCACTTGTTTTTCTAGCTGACATGCATCACAAACATAATCAAAATTAACTTTAAACTTCGGCAAACCATTGACTAAGTACTTTGAAATCAATTTAGCTATTGTGTCCATACTAGAATGACCAAGTCACCATGCCATAGTAAACTTGATTCCTTGCTCTTGTTATTCATTGCTACAAGACTTGTTTTACTTGACATAGCTAGATCATTAAGATCTACCACATAAATGTTACCAAGTCTGTGTCCAATGAACTTAGTACTAGAGTCAAGTGGATCAACTACTATACACATTGATGACTTGAAGAATACATTAAAACCAATGTCACATAGCTGACTAATACTCAGAAGATTATTCTTTAATTTTTCTACCAGTAATACATTTTCAATAAATGAAGAAGGAGTAATTTTGATTTTACCAATTCTGATTATCCTTCCTTTTCTATTATCACCAAATATTACCATTCCACCATCCTTCTGTTCTAGGGTAAAGAATTGATCAGCATCACCCGTCATGTGTCTTGAACAACCGCTATCCAGATACCATCTTTTCTTTATGCTTGTAGCTGCAAGACATCCCTGCAAAACAATCATTTAATAAATTTAGGTACCCAAGCTTTCTTGGGTCCTTGCAAGTTAGCAAAAATGGTTCCTTTTGGAACCCAAACTTTCTTAATTTTCCTTTTGTCATTGTATTTCGAATGACATTCAAAAGCTCTATGACCAATGTTATTACATGCATAGCATACAATCCTTGAATTTGAATAATAACTACGAGATGATGAAAATTTAGGTCTAACATGTTTAGAACTAATGAATTTAGGAATATATGAAGTAAAAGTAGAAAATGTGTTTGAAATAGAGCCTTTATAACCAATTCCAAATCTATTATTTGTTTCTTTTTGATCTTTTAAGATTAACTTAAGTTTGTTAGAACTTAGGGTTAATTTTTCAACTAATGATTTTAATTTTTGAACTTCTTTCTTTAGATCATCATTTTTATTTTTCAAATTCTTATTTTTCTCTAAAAGCTCTTCTTTTTTAACTTGAACAATCTTAAGTCTTTCACAAACCAAATTTAGTTCTCTTTGTAAGATTTTGTTTCTTTCACAAGATTCATTTTTGTCATTTTCAAATACATCATATTTATTTTTTAAGTCAGTCAATTTTAAACCAGCTTTTTTATATTCTATCAATAGTTCACAAAAAGCATTATGCAATTCATCATAAGTGAATTCTAAATTAGGTTCAGAAGTACTTACCTCATCCTCCAAACCCATAAGACAGATTTGTGCTATTTTTGTTGTCTCTTCATCCTCTTCAGTAGACGTAGTTTCATCACCATCACTCCAAGCAGCTAGCATTGCCTTCTTTTCTTTCTAGGGATTATCTTTTTCTTTCCTTTAGGACAATCAGGGTGGATGTATCCTAGTTTCTTGCATCCATAGCAGATAAATACTTGATCTTTATCTTTCTTTTTATCTTTTTCTTTGTCTCTTTCCTTTTCTTTTCCAAAGTCACTTTTTTTGTAATGCTTTCTCCATCTATTCATTTTTCTTCTACCCATAAACCTTTTGAATTTTCTCATGACTAGGACAATTTTGTCACTTCCAAGATCATCATCATCCGATGAATCAGATTCTTCATTCTTATCTTCCTCAGTAGTTTTAAATGCAATGGCTTTCTTTCTTTTTGTATCTTCTTCAGTCCTTTGTTGCATAGCCAATTCATGTGTGATTAAGGATCCAAGTAGTTCATCCAGTGGCAGTGTATTTAGGTCATTTGCTTCTTGAATTGCTGTCACTTTGCTTCCCACTTATCTGGCAAAGATCTTAAGACTTTTTGGACAAGATCAACATTTGAATAAGTTCTACCCAGACTCTTGAGACCATTTATAATATCAATAAAAAGAGTATACATGGTAGATATGGTCTCACTAGGATCCATCTTGAACAACTCATAATTATGTACAAGTAGATTGATTTTTGATGTCTTAACTTGAGAAGTGCCTTCGTGTGTGATTTCTAATTTGTTCCAAATTTCTTTAGCAGAATTGCAAGTTGAAATTCTGTTAAACTCATTTGGATCTAAAGCACAATACAATAGGTTCATTGCTTTGGTATTTAATTCAGCTAATTTCATATCATTCTCGTCCCAATCCTCTTCTGGTTTGGGAACCTCTGCATCATTAGCTTTAATGTGGGTGTGTGAGGTCCTTTCATGATGATTTTCCATAGGTAAAAGTCTACGGCTTGAATGTATATCTTCATTCTTGCCTTCCAATAAGTGTAATTAATTCTGGTAAAAAGTGGTGGTCTATTTGTGGATTGACTTCGGCCAATGAAGTGCTCATGGGATGTGCCATATATCTTTACTCTAAGTAACTTTCAGAGACTCTGCTCTAATACCACTTGTTGTCCAAGTGGCTTCCCAAGAGGGGGGTGAATTGAGATTAAAAACTTTTGCAAGTATGTGCACTTTGAAATTCTTTTAGTGTAGAAGTGAAGTGTGCAAAGCGAAAGTAAATAAATTGAAGCAATCAAGCAATGAAAGCACAATCACAAACACCAAGAAATAGAGTGGTTCGGAGCAACCGGCTCCTACATCCACTACCCAAGGACCACTTGGGATTTCCACTATATCCCCAACCGGAATATAGTCGATTATTTTACTAGGCTCACAATCCAAACCTATATACTTTGGTTTTACCGGGATCACCAAAGAAACCCTAACTCCCTTTGGTTTTTCACGGGATCACCAAAGAAAACCCAAACACTTGGTTTTAAACTGGGAAAACCAAGAACCCAAACTTAGGTTTTACAAGGTTCACCTAAAAAACCTTTAACTCTATCTTAAGATACAGCCCCTTGCTATTCTTAGAGAATGAACAAAGATAAAGAATGTATAATAAGCAACTACAACAAACCAAGTTTATTTTGATATTGCCGATGTAGATCAAGATGAAGTCAAGCCTTGAGTGCTCTTCAATGCTGCTTCTTCCCTTCTTCAATGAGTGGATTCAATGATAGAGTGGAGTTGATGAAGCTTTGAATCCAACTTGAATGCTCTTTGAGGTAGTTAGAGGAATAACTTGAAAGCTCTTTATTTTCTCAAGAAAATTCAGCAATAAATCTCAATTAATTGTTTAATCCTTCAAAAATAATCTCCTTTACAGTTTTCATGAGATATGGCCGTTGTAGGGCCTTGGGATTCGTGAAATGGCCGTTGGAGATGAATTGGAGTTCAAATTTCAATTTCAGCAACTAGCCGTTGAAGTGCAGACAATGGCTCCACGAGCCGGCTCGAGCTCCAGGAGTCGGCTCGAAGTCTCGATAGGCCAAAAACAAACTTCTATGGGAGCCGGCTCTTGGACTAGGAGTCAGCTCTTGCCTTCAAGCTTTCAGTCATGACAACATACATACCTAGAGTTAGCTCTTGATCTGGGAGTCGGCTCTAGTTCTCAGAACTTCAAAAACTATATTTCTGGAGGAGTCAGCTCTTGAACTAGGAGTCGGCTCATGGTTCTGAAACTTTGAACCTTCCTCCGTGCTGTGCCATTTTGAGTCGGCTCTTACAAATCTTTTAAAAATTGCTTTAAGCTTCCCAAAAACTTCAACATTGAATCAACTAGAAGCTAATCTACATACTTTATCCAAATACTTACAATTTTTAAGCCCATTTTTCATGATTACAGCATTCATAAGTTAGGGCTTTTACAAACTCAATTGAATTACCCTTAAGTGAATTTGAAAACCATTTTAAACAAAGGTAACCAATTCCTACAAAACTTCTTAAACAATTTGTAAGGGATTAGTATCAAATGCATGCTCCAATGTTTTGTGATCATCAAAATCATTCCAGGGGTTAACAACTCTCTTAACGGTGGTCAGGTGGGCTGGTCAAAGTTGGCTTGACTATTCGTTAGTTAAAAGCATCAAATTTTGTCATGTTAATGGTTGGACCTAACCAGGACCTTCAATAGAAGGCCCAAAGGTCGATTGAAGTGCACCTTGGGGCAAAACCTAAATAATAGAGGTTATTGGAGAAGTAATCGATTGAAGAACCTATCTTTAGACATGCATGGGTGGGCCAAAGTCGTGCTCATGTGTTGTCTATTGGACTCTAGTACCCATATAGGAATCAAAGTGATTCCTCGGATTGAAGGTAGAGGCTACCAGTCTAAACAAAATAGTGGGAGGGCCTTTAGACTAAAGTCCATATCTATAGGATAATAATTCATATACACTAATTAGCTTTGGTTTTCCTTTCAAATGTCTTTCAACCTATCACTCCGGTCTCTTCTCGATAACGAGAAGCTTAAGGTCCCAACTTTGATAGCTGGTATCGAAGGCTCATGATTGTCCTGGAGTATGAACGGATCTTGTATATGATATCGGATCCGGCACTTGAAACCCTTGCTCCCAATGCTTGAGGTTCAGTCAGAGACACTTATCAAAAGTGTCTCTCTAACAGGACCACTATTCGATGCATAATGTTGGCAGCAATGAATGATGAGTTCAGTCGCAAATTCGAAGAAGCCCAGCCAGAAGAAATCCTTCAAAGGTTGAAGGAGTATTTCGGGACACCATACGACATTGAGAGGTAGGATCTCCTGTGCTATCTACAATGTACGGATGTGTGATGGGACCTCAGTCACTAATCATGTATTGTACATGATCGAGATAATCGAGTGCCTGGGCAAACTCTAATGTCCCCTGCATGAACAGCTCAAGAAGGATGTGATTCTGAATTCCCTCCCCTTTCCTATCTAGATTTTCTCGATCATTTTAGAATGAATAAGCCTGTAGTTAACTACCACGGTCTGTTGGGGTTGCTGCAGACTTATGAGAATGACCACCATCTAAATAAAGGGATTGTAAATCTAGTGGAAGGATCTTCGGCAGGGCGTCATCCCTTTAAGAAAGGAAAAAATAGTAAAGGAAAACAGGTGCAGAATGCTTCTGGGTCTAGTCAGGCCAAGAAGGAGAAGGCTGATAAGAGCCAAGTGGAGTGCTTCTACAAAAATCGAGGATATTGGAAGAGGAACTATCCTCTTTACATTGCATCCCTTGATCTGAATAGGTCTAAGAAGAGGAAGCAGCAAGAAGGTGCTAGACAAGGTATTTATATCATAACACCTTGTAGTTTCTCTATCTGCGATACTACTAACTGGGTATTAGATACTGGAAGTCCAATTCAAATTTGCAATTCTTTACAGGGACTTCAAGTTAGTACAAGATTCGAGGATGGCGAGAGATTTTTGAATGTGGTAAATGGAAGCCAAGTTCCAGTCCTGGCGTTGGGAGTCCTCTAACTAGTTTTCGAATCTTAAACAATCATTTTGAATGAGTGTCATTATTGTCCATCTTTTATTTTAAATATCATTTCTGTAGGCCAATTGGCCATTTATGGTTATGAATTATCAATAAAGAATGACATTTGCAAAATCATTTGTAATGGTTCTGTTATAATAAATGGATATTTGAATAATAACATTTATGACCTATCGCGACTTGTTAGTGTAGTGTACACATCTAGCAAATACTCTAGGATAGATAATCTTAGCGATGCGTACCTATAGCATTGTAGGCTAGGTTATATTAACAAGAACAGGATAAACAGATTGAAGTGCGGGTCTCCTCGACTTTAGTGAAAGTGGTTCACTTCCAACCTGTGAGTCCTGTCTTCTTGGAAAGATGACAAAATCACCTTTTACTGAAAAAAATGAACGAGCCAAAGAAATTCTAAGTCTGGTACATACCGATGTATGCAGACCCATGAATATTAGTGCTAGAGGTGGGTACAGTTATTTCATTACATTTAAAAATGATCTTTCGAAGTATGGTTATGTCTTCTTGATGAGACATAAATCTAAGTTGTTTGAAATGTTCAAACGATATCGTAATGAAGTAGAAAAACAAACTGGAAGATGTATCAAAATCCTTCGATCAGATCGAGGTGATGAATATCTTTCCAGGAAGTTTCTGACATATTTCAAGGAGAATGAGATTCTCTCTCAGTGGACACCTCCAGGGATACCTTAGTTAAATGGAGTGTCTGAAAGGAGGAATCAAACCCTGTTAGACATGGTTTGGTCCATGATGGGTTTTGCTTCTCTATCACTATCCTTTTGGAAATATGCTCTGGAATCAACCTATTACCTTTTGAATAGGGCTCCGAGTAATCCATTAACAAAACCCCATATAAGATATAGACTGGACGTAAGCCGACACTCTCATACCTTCGAATCTAGAGTTGTTCGGCTTATGTAAAATGTTTGGAAATTGATAAACTTGGACTGAGGTCTGTTTGATGCCTATTTGTTGGGTATCTAAAAGAGTCTAAGGGGTATTACTTCTACTTGACTAAGGAATAAAAATTGTTCATCAGTCTTAGGGCTATCTTTTTGGAAAAGGAGTTCCCTGGTGAAGGAACTGTAGCCGCTAAGATTGAACTTAATAAAGTTCAACAAGTAGAAGAACCGACACACTTAAGGGACAACATAGAACCGGTTGTGATTAGATCACACCCAAGCCCACACAGGAACCATTAAGGAGATCCGGTAGGGTACCGAGTCAACCGGACAGATACTACGATTTCTTGGTCTAGGACAGTGATCCCATTGAACTCGATGAGAATAATGAAGATCCGATCACCTATATGGATGCGATGCAGAGGTCCGACTCTAAGAAATGGCTAGGAGCCATGCAATCCGAAATGGAATCTATGAAAATCAACAATATATGGACATTGGTTGATCTACCTGAAGGGATAAAATTCATTGGGTGTAAATGGATTTTCAAGAGGAAAAGGGGCGCAGACGGGCAGGTGGAGACCTACAAAGCCTGTCTGGTTGCCAAAGGATATCATCAATGTTATAGTATTGACTATGACGAGACGTTCTCTCCTATGGCAATGCTCAAGTCCATTCGGATCATGCTTGCTTTAGCAGCACACTTTGACTATAATATCTGGCAAATGGATGTCCGAACAGCTTTCTTGAATGGTGAACTGGAAGAGAAGGTGTAGGTTCACATCCACAAATGAGTCAAATGTGTGCAAGCTTCAAAGGTCCTTCTATGGACTGAAACAAGCATCACGGAGTTGGAACATGCGATTTGATAAGTGTATCAAATCGTATGGCTTCATTAGGAATGGAGAAGAACCTTGCATTTACAAGTGGGCTAATGGTTCTATGTTTGTGTTCCTTGTATTGTATGTGGATGACATTCTCTTATCGGGAATGACATCCCAGCACTATAAGGAATAAAGGTCTGGTTATCATCTCAGTTCTTTATGAAGGACTTGGGTGAAGCCTCTTATATACTGGATATGAAGATCTATAGAGATAGATCTAAGAGGCTTCTGGGATTGTCCCAGTCTACATACATTGACACTGTGCTGAAGCGGTTCAACATGAAAAATTTTAAGAAAGGCTATCTCTTGATAGGCATTGGAATTGCTCTCTCCAAAGAGGATTGTGCGACAACTCCTGAGGAGAGAAAGCATATGAGCAGAATCCTATATGCTTCGATAGTGGGTTATGTTATGTACGCTATGATATGTACTAGACCGACATGGCATACTCACTAGGCATAGTGAGCAAATACTAATATGACCCAAGTGAAGCTTATTGGAAAGTGGTAAAGACCATCCTTAAGTATTTGCGAAATACTAAGGACCAATGGCTAATTTATGGAGAACCTAACTTGAAACCTGTGGGATATATCGACTCCAGTTTCTAGTCAGATAAGGATGACAACAAGAGTGTGTCAGGTTTTATCTTTACCCTAAATGGAGGAGCGATCTACTGGAAAAGTCCAAGCAGCTGGCTATGGCGGACTCAGTATGCGAAGCAGAGTACATTACAGCATCGGATGCATCAAAGGAAGCAGTGTGGTTATAAAAGTTCCTTAGCAAGCTATGAGTGGCACCTGGTGGGGACACCAGGATCATACACAGATCACTGGATCCCATATGGTTTACTGATTAAAGTTTTAGGACTTTAGTCATGAATCACAAATTTGTAAAAAAGTAAGATTGAGTTGTAATAAGGTGAGACTAGTTGATTTGTCTCGACTTAGTCCAGTTTTGAGTCCTGTACATCAATTATGAGTCTAGTATAAGCCTAATTTTTGTACAAGAGAGGAGTCTACACTATTTTGGGATTCCACCATACCTCATTCTAGAGCCAGAGACAGTTACATCAGCTTAGGGGAGCTCAATTGACATCCAGGTGCCCTGATTCCCTCCAAATACCATTTCAGATGCCAGATTCCCTCCAAATGCTTCATAATATTCCATATGCCAGGAGCCCATGTTTTCCAGGTTATCCCAGCACTCCAATCCTTCAAACTCAAGCCCAGGAAGCAAGCCCAAGCAAGAAGAACCAATATTTCCTTCTGATACTGGGAATATGCTAGCCTAGGGAACCAGGCGCCCTAGCTTCTAGGAGGCCCAAGCCCATGTGCCCTTGGCCCATGGCTGACCTCCCCTTGCTGCCCCAAAGCCCAACACACCATTCAAAGTGAGAGGAGGCATCTAAAGGTGTTGACTAAGTCCAAGCTTAAGTGAAGAAGGAGAAGACTAATCCTATTCTAACCTAGTTGGGATTCCTAATCCTTTTAAGCCTTGTAATTCTAACCTAGCTAGGTAAGGACTTGTAGTCTAACTAGGAAGAGGACTTGTAATCCAAGTGTATAACCCTAGCTAGAGAGGGAATGGAACTCTATAAATACCCCACCCCTCCCCCTCTTGTAATCACCTTTTTCTTATGAATACAACCTTGCTGAATTTTGGGTAATTGCTTTGTGTTTGGTGTTCTAGTATTGGTTCTCTTGTTCTTATGCTCTCCTTGTGTTCCTGGATCAAAACCCTGCTACCCTAGCATCCTTTTGCATCCTTGGAGATCAGCCACACCCAAGGAAAGGAAGCCCTAGCTGCCGTCCAAGACAATGAGCTTTTTCCTCCCCAGCTGCCATCTCCTAACCTAATCCCGATTCCTTCAAAATTCTAGTTCCTTTTCTCTTTTTTATTTACTATTTTGATTGACCCTGATGCTTGCAGATCCCCGAGGTGCTTCACCTCCCATGAGGAGGCCTTCTTTGCTTCTAGGACCACCCAGATCAGCCATCAGATTCAAGGGAACCGAGGCTTCTTCATCCAGGCTCCGATCAGAGTTGAGTGATCATTTCCACTACAAAGTTTCAATCTCTGACAGGTAAGAAACCTACCGTTCTCTTATTATCTGATTTGATGAAGATAAGCTATCATAATATGGGAGTTTCTCAATTCTCGGGTCCTGAAATTTATTATTTTACGTGAGTTTGCCTGCGATACGATGATTCTTTGCATTGCTACTCCTTATACTAGTTCTTTACTTAACTTTGGAATTTAGCCTGCAAACCTAAATTATCAAAATCACAAAAAAAATTAGTTTACTATTTTCATGCATGTTTAGCAATCTTAGAGTCATCTTGCATCAGTTTGGTATCAGAGCGGGTTTAGGATAGTTCTTATCTGGTTTGCATTCATAAACCCTAATTTCTGCATCTTGTCTACTGTATTAGGTATCTGTTTTGCATCTGATTTTGACCATCTAGGAATTTTATTTTTCTATGAAATTTGCATGAATTGTTCTCTGTTGTGTCATCTATTTTATAAAATTTTTAATTAATTTTATAGAAAATCTAAATCATTAAAACTCAGCATATTAGAAACTGTAACAAAATCCTAAAAATTGTTATAGTAGTCCAAAAATCCTAAGATTTCCATCATCATTTGATTTTTGTTCTGCATAAAATTTAGTAGGTATATAGTAGTCCAAAAATCCTCTATTTCAAAATTTTTTTGAATTTTTTCTGCATCAATAACTATGTCAAATTCTGCATCAACTGAAATCCTAATCTTTGATTTCTGCTGATTTTGCACTTGACTAACTCAAACATAATTAACTGCCCAAATAAACCAATCCAACACCCATACCCAAAATCAGTTAGCCTAGATAGACCGTAGGTTTGACCAATCCGATACTAAGCTTGACCAAATAAACCAAAGATTCAACCAAGTAGGAACCCTAGCAAGACCCATAGAGCTAAACCCCAGGAACCCATAGTCCCTAGATATGAACCCAGTAGTAATCTACTATCTCTCAGTCTACCTAAATCCCATAGGATTGATACCCCTAGATTTGAACCCATAACCTTAAAACCCATAACCTATGAACCCATAACCTTAGTTTATCCACCCCTGTTATCCCAGACTTTAGTCAATTTTTCATTAGCCAAACCCTCTTACCACCCCATTGGTTCACCAAGATGACTTAGAAGAAGAAATAAACGAGGCTGACCCAAGTCTGGTAGAGTATGAAGATAATGAGTCTATTGAAGATCTAGAAGAGTATCCTATAGAAGACTCAGGATTAGTTGATTATGACCAAACTCAGATAGAAACTAATCCAGAATTAGTTGAACCAGAAGTCCAGTGTAACCAACCCAGTTCAACCATGGAGTCCAATTTAGGAACCTTCCTTAAGGCCATAAGTGAACAATTGACCTAAATGAATCTCAAGCTTGACCAATCCATTACCAAAACCAAGCCCAATTTGACCTGATGATCACCCAAGCCCAAAGTTAGTTTACCCAATCAACCACCCAAACCAACCAAATGACCCAAACCAACAACCAAGCAACCAATAGGCTTGACCAATTAACCAATAGGTTAGACCAGGTAGAAGCCAATCCAGTGTTAGTTGATCCAGCAGAAACCCAGGTAGAAGCCATCCTAGAGTTAGCTGACTTTAACCACACCTAACCATGTAGTGGAAGAACCCTTAAAGGAAGAAGACCATAGGAACCCAATCCTATTGTTAGAATCCTACCTGAGGAGCCACTAGAAGAAAGCCCAATTAGAGAGCTCAGTCCTTTGATTTATGAGCCAGAAGAGTTTATTAAGGACTTGACCTCTTTGAATCAGTACCCTCAGGATGAATTCATTCCATTAACTCCAATTGATCTCTTCTCTGAAATCAACAATCCTTTCTTCCATTATGTAGACCCTTTAGATATGCCTCAAACCCATAAGGTAAATCTCATTAGTATAGACTCATCCCTGAAACACCTTCTTGTCTCTTAGTCTACCTGATTAACCCCGAACCCTTTTTCAATCAGACTAATCCTGAATCCACCTCATATTTTCTATCTTTTCATGAATTTTCTTATATTTCTTTAACCATTCATTTGCATTTTATAGAAGTAAGCATACTGCATTCATATATTATGCATGTTAGGTTTGCATCTTACTTCTTGCATACCCTTTGGCATTTAGTAGGCATACATAGTAAATTTTCATGTCCGTGCCATGCTAGGGTCAAACTAGAGAGTTTATAGTGTGTTAGGTTAGACCTTAGAAAGTCAATAAAATTTTCGTCGATAGAAAGGTTTAGTCAAGTCTAATAGGTATTAGTTAAGTTCAATAAAATTCACAGTCCTAAATCACATGTCTACACCTACACTAGCCTTTGCACAGCATATGCATCATGAAATTAGTCAAGAGCTGAACATAATTAATGAACTAAATAATAACTTGGTTAATTTCCAAAAGAAAGATAAAGATTTTTATGCAGAGGAATATGTGATTGTAAAGAATTTTCTGCTCGCGAAGCTGGCCCATTCAAAATAATGAATAGTAGTGGACCCAATGCCTATGTGCCTGAGATATCACCTGATTTAGGTATTAGCTCCACCTTCATCATCTTAGACTTTGTAAAGTCTAGAGAGCCAGCAGTTATACCCAGCGAGCCCCTTGAGTCGCTCCCGTTCTTTGAGAGAGAACCCATCCTAAAGTGACCACATATAATTTGGCCTTTTGGTGAGGTAAAGATTGAGAGAACTCTGAATGATCAAGCTATCGGTACCCAGGATAGAGACTGTCAGCGATACTTAGTCCGGTGGCAAGGTCAGCCAGAATCTGAGGACTTGTGGAATGCTGGTTCGGATCTGCAGCGCCTCAACCCAGACCCTCCTTGAGCTAAATTGACCCTTACTCGATAGGGTCGAGTTCCTCCCGCCATAAGAGAATTGGTGGGGACATCAGGATTAGACACAGATCACTGGATGCCATATGGTTTACTGATTAAAGTTTTAGGACTTTAGTCATGTGTCATAATTTTGTAAGAAAGTAAGATTGAGTTATAATAAGGTGAGACTAGTTGATTTGTCTCGACTTAGTCCAGTTTTGAGTCCTGTACTTCAGTTATGAGTCTAGTATGAGCCCAATTTTTATACAAGAGAAGAGGCTACACTATTTTGGGATTCTACCAGATCTCATTCTGGAGCCAGAGGTAGTTACATCAGTTTAGGAGAGCTCAATTGACACCTAGGTGCCCGATTCTCTCTAAATACCATTTCAAATGCCAGACACCTCTAGATGCTTTTGGAATATTCCATATGCTAGGAGTCCATGTTTTTCAGGTTATCCAACACTCCAGCCTTCAAATTCAAGCCCAGGAAGCAAGCCCAAGTAAGAAGAACTAAGATTCCATTTTGATACTGGGAATATGCTAGCCTAGGGAACCAGGCGCCCCAGCTTCCAAGAGGCCCAAGCCCATGAACCGTTGGCCCATGGCCGACCTCCCCTTGCTGCCCCAAAGCCCAACATGCCATTCAAAGTAAGAGGAGGTGTCCAAAGGTGTTGACCAAGTCCAAGCCTAAGTGAAGAAGGAGAAGACTAATCCTATTCTAACCTAGTTGGGATTCCTAATCCTTTTAAGCCTTGTAATTCTAACCTAGCTAGGAAAGGACTTGTAGTCTAACTAGAAAGAGGACTTGTAATCCAAGTGTGTAACCATAGTTAGAGAGGCATGGAAACTCTATAAATATCCCACCCCTCCCTCTCTTATAATCACCCTTTTCTTATGAATACAACCTTGCTAAATTTTGAGTAATTGCTTTGTGTTTGGTGTTCTAGTATTGGTTCTCTTGTTCTTGTGTTCTCTCCTTGTGTTCTCGGATCGAAACCCTACTACCCTAGCATCCTTTTGCATCCTTGGAGATCAGCCACGCCAAGGAAAGGAAGCCCTAGCTGCCATCTAAGACAAGGAGCTTCTTCCTCCCCGGCTGCCATCTCCTAACCCTAATCTCGATTCCTTTAAAACCCTAATTCCTTTTCTCTTTTTTTATTTGCTATTTTGATTGACCCTGATGCTTGTAGGATCTCCAAGGTGCTTCTCCTCCCCTAAGGAGGCCTTCTTTGCTTCCAAGGCCACCCATATCAGCTATCAATTCAAGGGAACTGAGACTTCTTCATCCATGCTCCGATCAGAGTGTGAGTGATCCTTTCCACTACAAAGTTTCAATCTCTAACTGGTAAGAAACCTAACCTTCTCTTATTATCTGATTTGATGAAGATAAGCTATCCTAATCCAGGAGTTTCTTAATTCTCGGGTCCTGAAATTTTTTATTTTGCATGAGTTTGCCTGCGATACGATGATTCTTTGCATCGTTACTCCTTATGCTAGTTCTTTACTTAACTTTGGAATTTAGCCTGCAAACCTAAATTATAAAAATCACAAAAAAAATTAGTTTACTATTTTCATGCATATTTAGCAATATTAAAGTCATCCCGCATCAGCACCTTCCCTGGATGGTTTTATTTCGGTGTATTGTGACAGCACTGGAGCCATTGCTTAAGCCAAAGAGCCGAAGTCTCATCATCGCACAAAGCATATTCTGCGGTGCTATCACCTTGTGCAAGAGATCATGGAATGAGGTGACATGACCTTCAGAGGATCGATGGAAAGGAGAACCTGGCTGACCCCTTCACTAAAGCCATTAGAATTCAAGAGTTCGATAGTTGTAAATGGAAAATAGGGATGAAATTCTATACCGATTGGCTTTAGTCCAAGTGGGAGTTATTGGAATTGTGTTCCAAAGTTAATCATCTAGGCTATAGACGGTTGTACCATTTTGTAAGTGTATATGAATTTTTAATGAATAAAAGTTATTCTTTTGGCTGTTCATCATATTTACATTTTTCTTAAATGAACTCTTGTATGATGGGGTCCTTAGAACTACATTTTTTGATATAGAGAGGATATATCAAGTAGTTCTTAAACTGGTTCACAACCAAATGATACATTGTTATAGGATGACAATGTATCAAGTGTAGGTTGTTGTATGCCATATTTATTGGTTGTCCTCTTAACCAAGGAGTGTGGAGATACTGGTGTGATATGCAAGTGAAATGTGTGACATCTCACTGAACATGACCATTTGTTGAGCTCCCTTCTGCCAAGGGTTGCTCGTAAAAGGGATATAGGTATATGTGTCCCTCATACCTGAGGTCACCATGGTAGCTTGCAAGCAACTCATATTTTTTGGTACCGGACTACTGGATTTTTATTCTAGTGATGGAAGGTTTCTGGGTGTAGTCAAGTACTTGTGGAGCAATGGTGGATCAAGATGAAATTGATCCCTCCAAATAGTTTGGGGTGAATGACTCATTATGTCTCAATTTAGCAAATCCTTGGCTAGGATAGTTCTTGTGAGGAGTCACAGAACTTGTAAAGTTGAGACACGATCTGGATAAACCAAATTAGGATTGGCAGTCGAACCCTAGATCATCCTGAGCATTATGAGGTCAAAGGGATGAATTATGCGGTAACCATATGCCAGAGGTTCTAGAGAGGTGCTCTGCATCTTCGACCTATCTGAATGTCGGGTATCATTTCTAGATGAGGACTTTGACTGGTACGGAAAGTATCTAGTGCTACCGACTTAGTATTCGAACCTATGGGGTTACATACCATAGAAATTTCTATCTGATCTAAAGGCTGATCGATGATTAAGAATCATTTTGCCATCACTAGAGGTCAATGTGATTGACCATATTCGAAGTGTCAACACTTGAAAGTGTCGACACTTGGTAAAATGTGAAGTATCGACACTTGACTGATGAGCAAAAACTCTGGAAAGTTTTCTGGGAAGGTTTTGATTTCAAATTTTGAATTTGAATTTTGAGCTCTAGGCATTTTTGGCTCTAGGCTTTCATGATATGATAGTCATACTTGCCTTTTTAGCTTGGACCCATTTGGTAAGGCCCTTGACCTTCTCCCCCAATCACTCCTCTTTCCTCTTTCTCCCTCTCTTGGCTGCCCCTATAAATAAAGGTTGTTTTAGGGGCTATTAGTTAGTTAAAGAACTAGAAGAAAAAAGAGGTTTTGTGAGGACTTGGGATTAGGTGTGAGAATACCTAGCATTCAAGCTAGGTCTTGGAAGAGAGATAGTTAGGAAGGGTTCACCTCTCCTCCTTGTCTTCCAAGAAGAAGAAGATCGGCCCAAGGATCCCAAGGAGCTAGCACTCCGAGGGAGTTGATCAGAGTTGAGCTCCGATATCAACTATCGATAGAGGCCAGACACATGTGTGGCTCAAGAGCGCCATCCTTGGAGCACCACCACTGTATCTTTATATCTTTGAGTTTTATCTTGCTTTTAATGTTTATTGCATGCTATATTATTATACTAGATTCCATTTCGGGCAGATCAGTAGATCATTTTGATCTATCTACCGAGACTTCCATTGCTTATTTTAAAATTATTTTAAAATACTTTTTTTTCTACCTAGCATGTTTTTCCTTTCAATCTCGATGACAATGACATCATTATTTACATTTTCCATCCCGATTTCCCTACCCCTTATAGAGGGGAGTACATTTTTTGATCCCTCCCCGCCCTAGTCCTCTTGGAGGCATGCTCTATTCCCCAGGATATCATGTCCATAGGCTTCTCGATGGTTCAGTTGTCAACAGGAGGGAGAGCTGCGAGCGCCTAAGGTTCTGCTGGGGCCTTGCCCCCCATGAACTTTCTGAGGTAGCCCCTTCTTATGAGGTCTTCAATCTCTATTTTGAGGTGGCGGCATTTCTTGGTGTCATGGCCATGGTTATGGTGAAACTGGCAATACTCTGACTTGTTGCGGCCACTGGACGGTCTCAACGAGGGAGGGTGGCACAAGTAGCACTCGCCTTCAATCTTCATAAGGATTTTAGACCCTAGGATGAGGAGAGGGATGAATCTTTCTTCTTGGATGGGGGCGTTCTTCAGCTTCGAGGCTCGTTCAGAGGTTCGGGGTCGAATCGGACCTCTATGCCTCAAAGGCTTCTCCTTGGGATTGCTTCTTTAGGGGCCTCCCATCCAACTCCCTTCTAGTTCGATCAGCCTCCTCCACATGGATGTACTTGTGGACATAGAGGAGGAGCTCTGAGTAGGTCTTCGATGGCTTTTTGTCCAAGGAATAGGTCAGACGGGAGGTCCTAAGCCCTCTTTTTAGTGCCAGCATGGCAACAGGGTCATTCAAATTGTAGATCTCTAGGGTGGCGACCTTGAAGCAGGACACATAGTCCTGTAAGGACTCATGGTCCTGTTATCGAATAGAGAAGAGGCTATCGGCCTCTCGCGACACCTTCCAGCAAGTGTCGAAGTGCGCCACGAACCTCCTCTCTAGCTACGCGAAGGAGTAGATACTTTCGAGCTCAAGGCGGGTGTACCAGACTCGGTGGCTTTCCAAAGTGAGGCCAGGAAGGTGATGTAGAGAAGGGCGTCAGTCATCCCTTGGACTCTCATGAGAGCCCTGTAGCTCTTAAGGTGGTCTAGAGGATCAGTGGTCCCATCGTAGAGATCCACCTAAGGCATGCAGAATCGTTCGATGATCGGTTCCTCTTGGATTTCTCGAGAGAAAGGGGGGTGGGCGTCATAGCCTGCTAGCTCGCATGAGAAGCCCCGCATGTTGGCAAACTCGCAGGACAGCTCAGCCAGCTTACTCTCTTGCTCTTCTAGGTGCTTCTCAGCCTAGCGCCTAATAGCCTCGTCGGTGGAACCTTCTATCGAGGTTGTTGGAGGAGATGGAGGTGACGGTTGGGGAGGGTCATATCGGGGGGCCTTGCCTTGAGGTGCTTGCGATGTCTAGCAATGACGTGGTTAGAGATCAAGGACTGGCTTTCTCAGTTGACGGACCCACTCCATAGCCTCTTTCTCGAGGTTCGAAGGCTTTCCTGGTGATCAGATGTGGCCCGCGGGTGCAATGGCCTTTCCTGGAGGGAACGCATGCTACCATGGGGGTCGGTGGCCTGAGCTGTCAGGGTCCCTGGCTGCTGTTGGGTGGTCAGGATTGGTGCTAATGATGAAGTTATCACACTGTCATAGTCAGGTCTGTACTTGCTGGGCGAGAGCGGTGAGCTGGAGGTTCGTCGGAGGTAGTGGTGGTGGAGCAGGGAGCTCCCTCTCTGGATTGTGTGGGTTTCCATGGGGAGAGGATCACCTACATGGCTGGTGGAGGCTTCCCTGTGCGTGCGACCACCATTTTGCAGGTGGAACTGCTTTGTAATGGGAGACTAGCTCAAACTGGGGACCGCTCCCCCTACCTGATGCGCCAATTTGTTGCTGCCTAAGTCACTGTGGCCTGTAGCTCTTGCTCGATGTCGGTTGGTGGCGCTCCCATATGGCATCCAACGCATGTGCTTGGACCTACAAAAGAAAGGAGACCCAAGCCAGGGATCCCGACGGGGGCACTCTGATGATCAAGTCTGTTGCCCAAGTGGCTTTCCAAGAGGGGGTGAATTGGGAATTTAAAAAATTTAATCAAATATGTGCTCTTTTAAATCTTCTTTAATATGGATGTTCTGTGATTCAAATAATTAAAGCAGAGGCGAGTAAAGAAGAAAAAGCACAATCATAAACACAGCAAGTTTATAGTGGTTCGGAGCAACTCGCTCCTACATCCACTAACCAAGATACCACTTAGGATTTCCACTATATTCATCCATGGAATATAGTTGGATTATTTTACTGGGTTCACAATCTAAAACCCAACTTGGTTTTTCAACCAGGCTCACCAAAAACCCAACTTGGTTTTTCAACCGGGCTCACCAAAAATCCACACTCATAAAGGAGTAGAGATAAACAAGCAACTAATTGACAAACTAAAGTTATCTGATGGTTGCAGTTGTAGCTCAAGAGAAGCCTTCTTAATTTCTCTTTACTACTCTTCAATGGCTTCTTCAACTTCTTCAATAAATGCTTCAAGCTTCATATTTGAGTTGGTGAAGTTCTTGAAGGTTGACTTGAATGCTCTTTAGTGATCTCTTGCTCACAAGCTCATTTGATCATTAACTGCTCATTAACTTGTTCAAATTTTGTCCAAATCCCTCATTTATAGAGTCTTGAACTCTTCTTAGGTGGATATAGTCATTGTAGACCGTTAGGATTTGACATTTGACTGTTGGAGCACTTTTGAGATTCAAAAATGAAGTTCTAGAACTAGCTGTTACTTGCCTAGAATTAACATTCGAGTCGGCTCGGATCCTCGTGAGTCGCCTCGCCTCAGTCGAGTCAGCTCGGATTCTCAGGGTCATTGATTCCTTACTCTGGTTGAGTCAACTCACCTTAGTCGAGTTAGCTCAGATTCTCAGGTCTTCAAAATTATAGTCTGGAGGAGTTGGCTCTTCTCAGTAGAGTCGGCTCGCTTGGCTTGTTCTTTCAGAACTGATTTTTTCTATACTTTGGAGAAGTCAGCTCGCCTTCTGAAGGGTCGAATCGGTTGTCTGGCAAAATAGTTGAGTTGACTCGGATTGCTTTTGGATCAACTCGCCTGTTTGATTCAAGAAATGAAGCTCTAGACGAGTCAACTCGGGTTCCTTCGAGTCAGCTAGGATTTCTGCGTGCCAGAAACCTTCAAGTGTTCCATAAACTAGAGTCGGCTCTCCTTCCTCGAGTCGGCTCGAGTGATTTTTCAATGAAATCTTCTACTTTTCTCTAGATGATATCTAGTGACTTTTAGTCACTCAAAATACTTTTCAACTCTATTAAAAAACTAATCTTAAAGAGTTTTAAACATGAAAACATATATAAGCAACCCATTTTCATGAATACTATATCAATTTTTCTTTGGGCTCTTCTTTACATAATACTTTTACAACACTATACATGACATATAACGAGGTTATAAGTGTTGTGATTGAGCATTAAAATCATCCTACAAAAACTTGTAAAGCACTCAAAAAATAGTTAGTAATATAAGTGCATGCTCTATTGTTTTGTTATCATCAAAATCATTCAAGGGATCAACAATCTCTCACTTTTTGATGATGACAAAACACTGGGCATGGAACAAACTTTACATTTACATGTATGAGTATATTTGGAAGTGAGTATCAACATGTACGAGTTGTATACCGAGAATGTATTTGAAAGAATTAGAGCTTATTGACAATGTATCAGAGCTTTTGAAATAAGTCCAATATGTATCACAGTAAACATTTATCAAAAGCTATTTTCTGAGATGTATTAGAGTTAAATCAGAGGTAATGGAAGTAGATGGCCATTAAAATTATAACAGAGCAATTGGATGCTTATAAAGAGTAGTCAGGGAAGCTTTTATCAGAGCAAATATGAGCAAATATGAAAATTTGGGATATCTCCCCCTGTTTCATTCATTATCATGCATATTTTCAACATATTTGCAATATTTCCATGCACATATGTAAACATTTCAATAATATCATTCTCCCCCTTTTTGTCATTAATCAAATAGGTATTCAATTAATTGCTCCCCCTTTGTTAAGTACTTCAAGCTCAATTTTTGAAGCAAAATGAGAAGATTATAAACATTGTTTGAGATAATTTTACTTTCTTATAAAATTTAATAATTTAATATATAATCATCGATGCATAGATAATATTGCATATATAATAAGTAAGAAACAGATACTTTTATTGCTTTCAAAGATTTTCATTACAACTTACAAAATTTGGAAGCAGAAATACTAAAAACTAGCCTACTCACTATCACTAGGCTCTTCTATAATAGGTTCAGACCTACCATACCAAGATCTAGGTCAACTAAAAGAACCTCTGGTCCTAGTGGATGGTCCAGTAGAGTGAGGTGGTGGCTGTGTAAAATGAGGTGGTGGCTGTCTAGGAGTAGAAGAGATGGCTCCTCTATCAGTAGAAGATAGCTGAGACAAGAAAAGCCAAATAGTGCTAAGCTCAGTATATATCTTCTTCATCCCCTCATGAAGTGCAATGAGCTCACTGGCTTGAGCATTGGTAAAGGCTTCAACAGATCCTCTCAATCGGCCAAACTTCGGCCGAAGTATCCCCAGA